>OU744338.1:48680548-51214309 GCA_916610165.2 Gymnosoma rotundatum
AGTGCAATCTGACATTTCCATTGGAAAGTTTGCCATTTTTAAGCATAATCGTACTCAAAACGTTTTGACGTACGACCATTATTTGTGTTGTTTACAGTGACTTGAAAAAATTAATATAGAAAAAAATGGAATTAACTCGTGAACATTTTCGTGCCATCATTTTTCACAACTTTCGACATGGATTATCACGACAAGAGAGCATTGATGAACTTAAATCTTTGTATGGCGATGAAGCAACATCCTATAGCACTGTGAAAAATTGGTAAAATGAATTTAATCGTGGCCGAAGCTCGCTCAAAGACGAATTCCGTGAAGGTCGTCCAAAAACGTCTGTTGTGCCAGAGAACATTGATGCCGTGCGTGAACTCATAATGCAAGATCGACATGCGACATACCGAGAGATATAGACATCGTTGGACATTTCTTCCACCAGCATACATTCGATAATGCATGAACACCTGGCCGTAAAAAATGTTTGTTCTCGTTGGATCCTGCACAATTTGAAAGTCGCTCAAAAAAAGGCCCGTGTCGATTGGTGCAAAGAAATGTTGCAAAAATACGATTGCGGTGCTTCAAAAGACGTTTATAAGATCGTCACAGGTGACGAATCATGGATCTATGAGTATGAGCCCGAAACGAAATAATAATCGACCGTGTGGGTCTTCAAAGACGAGCAAAATCCAACGAAAGTTGTTCGTGGAAGAAGCACTTCGAAGCAAATGGTCGCCTGTTTCTTCGGCAAAACTAGTCATGTGTCGACTGTTCTGCTTGAGCAACGTAGGACGGTCACTTCTTAATGGTACACTACAATTTGTTTGCCTGAAGTCATCGGAGAAATTCGAAAAACCAACAAGAGAAGACGAGTCATTGTTCACCATGACAATGCGAGCTTTCACACATCTGCTCAAACCAGAGCGTTTTTGACCGGCCAAAACGTCGAATTAATGGGTCATCCGCCGTACAGCCCTGACTTGGCACCTAATGACTTCTTCTTGTTTCCGCACATCAAGAAAAAAATGCGTGGTCAACGATTTTCGTCGCCAGAAGAAGCTGTTGAAGTGTTCAAAAACCATGTTTTAGAGGTGTCTCAATCGGAGTGGAAAAAGTGCTTCGACAACTGGTTTGAGCGCATGCAAAAGTGTATAAATCATGCTGGAGAATACTTTGAAAAACAATAAAACCATTTTTGATTATAAATATTCGCATTTTCACTATTAGGCCAGAAATATATAGAGCAGCCCTCGTATTCGGAAAGAGGTGTATTAGGCGAACAGAACGCTGCAAGTTGGGTTAAAATTTTCAATAATGGCTCTTAATTGAATATTGAAAATTTTTATTTTTTAAAAGTAATCTATTTCAGGTTATAGTAACTAACTATCTTCTTTATTTTTCTATGTTATCTACTTCTCAAATTGTGCGTTGTCAAAGTTGAAGTTTTTTTTTAAAAAAAGTTTTTGAAAACAGTGGTAAAAACTTAAAAAAAAAATATTAATAAAATTTTTGTTTTTTTAATAATTTTTGAAAATCGGTGTAAAGAAACAATAATCTTTCGCTTTCAAGTAAAAATTCAACCCCGGTTTGGGCAAGCTTGGGTAAAAACAATAATTTCCGAATTTTCTATAATACGTCTACTTACAAATCATATAAAAATATTTTGCGGGTTTATTGCGATAAGAACGAAAAAAAATTGTTTTCTATTTTAACATCAAAGTAAATTCGTGTATACTTTCCAACGCAGTCACTGCATTAATCATGTTTTGTTTTGTTATTGCGAAGTAGATCAAAAATACAGATCGAGTTCAGATAAAAAACCGGACTTATAGTTGACCAACCAAAACTAGGATATGGAAACTCAAAAGACGGGAATACAGCCAGACGTTTTTTTTTCAAAATCTCAAAGTTTCTGCGGAAATTACAAAAATCAAAAATTTACATACTATTTTAGTTGCTGTATCGTGCGGTCATCAGACTAATGTTGAAAAATTTAGAAAATTCACTTTATTGACTGCAAAATGTTTTGTTTAAAAATTCCCATGATACGAGGGCTGCTCTATATATTTCTGGCCTAATAGTGAAAATGCGAATATTTATAATCAAAAATAGATTTATTGTTTTTCAAAATATTCTCCAGCATGATTTATACACTTTTGCATGCACTCAAACCAGTTGTCGAAGCACTTTTTCCACTCCGATTGAGACACCTCTAAAACATGGTTTTTGAACACTTCAACAGCTTCTTCTGGCGACGAAAATCGTTGACCACGCATTTTTTTCTTGATGTGCGGAAACAAGAAGAAGTCATTAGGTGCCAAGTCAGGGCTGTATGGCGGATGACCCATTAATTCAAAAATGCTCTGGTTTGAGCCGATGTGTGAGAGCTCGCATTGTCATGGTGAACAATGATTCGTCTTCTCTTGTTGGTTTTTCGAATTTCTCCGATGACTTCAGGCAAACAAATTGTAGTGTACCACTCAGAAGTGACCGTCCTACGTTGCTCAAGCGGAACAGTCGCCACATGACCAGTTTTGCCGAAGAAACAGGCGACCATTTGTTTCGAAGTGCTTCTTCCACGAACAACTTTCGTTGGATTTTGCTCGTCTTTGAAGACCCACACGGTCGATTGTTGTTTCGTTTCGGGCTCATACGCATAGATCCATGATTTGTCACCTCTGACGATCTTATAAACCTTTTTTGAAGCACCGCAATCGTATTTTTGCAACATTTCTTTGCACCAATCGACACGAGCCTTTTTTTGAGCGACTTTCAAATTGTGCGGGATCCAACGAGAACAAACCTTTTTTACGGCCAGGTGTTCATGCAGTATCGAATGTATGCTGGTGGAAGAAATGTCCAAGGATGTCTCTATCTCTCGGTATGTCACATGTCGATCTTGCATTATGAGTTCACGCACGGCATCAATGTTCTCTGTCACAGCAGACGTTTTTGGACGACCTTCACGGAATTCGTCTTTGAGCGAGCTTCGGCCACGATTAAATTCATTATACCAATTTTTCACAGTGCTATAGGATGGTGCTTTATCGCCATACAAAGATTTAAGTTCATCAATGCATTCTTGTCGTGATAATCCACGTCGAAAGTTGTGAAAAATTATGGCACGAAAATGTTCACGAGTTAATTCCATTTTTTTTCTATATTAATTTTTTCAAGTCACTGTAAACAACACAAATAATGGTCGTACGTCAAAACGTTTTGAGTACGATTATGCTTAAAAATAACAAACTTTCCAATGGAAATATCAGATTGCACTTGGCAGCAATCAGTGTAGCCAGGCCAGAAATATATATAGCAGCACTCTAATAACATGAATTCCACTTTACATAAATATTTAACACATAGTCCGCAGATTATTACTTATGCATTGTTACCTATTGGCCAGTTATCGGAGGAAGCACAGGGAGTTCATAATAAAGTTTTTAATTAATACAGAAAACATTTTTCACAGAAATGCAGTCGCAAAAAGTCCAATGAAGATAATTTCAATAGATTTTTTATAAGCTCTGATCCTATTATTTGTAATATGAGCAAACATTACAAAAAGAAAATTAGGGTGTTAACACAGCAGGTATTGGACCTTCTATTATTACCTGAAATTTTCCGGAAAAAATAAATCTGATAATATTTATTTTAGTAACAGCAAAAAATAAGACTAATGGTATTAAACATAAAATGTAAATTTATATTAATAAAAACTTTTTAATAAATAAAGATAAGTATGGCCTATTTCCGGCAAAATTTTCTATGGGGGCCATACGAAATCAGGAAATGATTTTTGTATGTTGAGTTACAAACCTAAAAAAATCAATTTTATTTTTTTTTTATTTAAATGTATAAATGAATCAATCAAAAACTTAAGTAAATTTTTAACTAAAACCCACGTAAACCTTTAATAAGATCAAAAAACTTCTGTGAATCTACATTATAAAAATAATTCTTTAGTTACAAATATTAATTATATTTGATTTTGTCTTAAGTTAATTTTTGAATTTTTAAAAGCCTTTTTTTAGAAATATTAGTATTAACTAAAGCGAAAATCAATTTCAATTCATTTATTATATCAGTTCACAGTCCCACTCCTAATTTCACAAAAATTAAATTATTTATTTTAATTTATAGCAGTAGGAGAATGGAGGCTTGCTATAAAAGCGTATGCATTGACACTTACTGCCAGACCCACGATCTGTTTATGTTTTGATTGTAATTGCGAGAACGAACGAACGCCTGCGATATCGGCAGATAGTAATTTCATTAAATTTGTTTGGTGTCGAAGAAGTGGTCAAATACCTCACCTTCTTCAATGTAATTTGAATGAAATTTAACTCACTTCCTGCTATAAATTTCGACTTAACTTAAGAGCAGGCATCAGCGCGTCTTATTTGAAATTATAACTTATTCAACTGTTCCTATCCCTCTCTTGCTGTAGCAACATCGGTCCGTTAGTATTCCTATTATTTATTAATGGTTTTATATCCTACATCTGTCACTCTGTAATATCAGATTATACTTTTAAGCTATTTTTTTTATTTGTTTTATTATTAAAGATGCGTTATTTTTTTTTTTAATTATTGTCCCAAGAAAGTTAATAAGAGGTTTTAAGAGTAAAGTTGTTTCTGAGAGAAATCGAGTTAGTGAGTGAAATGTGAAAGTTGTTTAAGTACGGCATTTTCGTTCTTCAGTAACCGACAAATTTTTTGTTATAAAATCACCTTTATATTTCAAAGTGGAATTTGTTTTGCCTCAGATTTTGTTTGTTTATTTTTTATTTATTTATGTTGCGGCTTTAAATTTTAGTTTTATTTCGTTTTCTAAGATTAGTTTAGCGTGCATTCTTTTACGTATAAACATAATTGACTGGGAACAGAAAAATGTAATACGGAATTAAAACCTTTACGATCGAATTTTGTAACACGTCTGTATGATTGTACTTTATAGGCTGTGTGTAAAAAAATATAAATAAATTTTAATACGTCAGGTGAAAAGTTCGTTTTCAACAAATAAAATCTAATTATTTTCTATGAAAGTTAAGACTTATAATACGAGTAAACAATAAAATGAACAATTGTTAGTCATGCTTAAGATCATATATTTGTTGTTTTTGATTGTGATAATAAATTGTTTTTTTTTTTTTTTTTGTTTTAAAAGACATATAAAAATTAGTCAATACTAGAGTGTTATGCAGCATGTTCTGATAGCTTTTTTTTATCTGCTATTATCTATTTAGTCATTTAATTAAAGAAATAAAAATAAGGGAATCAATTCATAATCAATAATTACAATTTTGATAGACGATATTTACGCACAACACAAAACTTTGTGTTGTTTCCTTTATTAATCTTCTCGTACCTTTGCTGATGTTTTCTACTCACTGTCTGTATAGCAACGAATGCAGTTTTTTTCATACTCATTTCTCTACGTGAGAGTAGATGCCTTTTCAGTATTACGCTTATTTTCGTGAGCTATATATGAAAGCATGGTTCCTTGCAATTTTTCATAAAACTAGTCACAAAGTCTATCTCTGCCAGGCAAAAAATATGTTTTAAAATATTATGGTCTTCTTCACACAGAGTGCTTTAAATGTATCACATTTTATATGGACTATCTAAAGGTTTTCTTAAAAAAACCATAACATTCAAATTATATATATTTTATATAAAATTAATGATTATTATTATTATTTTAATATTATAATAAAATGCACAATTTAAGTCTGACTTGAGTTCAAATGTATTTTAATTTTTCCAAAATAGTTTGAAAGGTCAACCTCAAGACTTAAAATTGATCTCAATCGGTTTTACCTTGTAGAAAATGTTAATTTATTTCCAAAATATTTAGTTTCTGACCCACTGTGCATTGTTGCTATGATAAGAGAATATATTTTTTTTAATTGTTACCTTTGTTTCCAATGTGTTGGTAAAGTTTCATTATTGTTGGATGCGGTGCAAACTTGCAATATTTATTTGTTAGAAAAACCATATACGAGGTGTGCCCATAGCCTTACTGAGACTTCAGATAATAAAAGAATTTTAGGCGACCGTACAATTTAGTGTGTACTTTAGGTGATCAATTTTAGGTGAATGCTCACGATACCTCTTTACTGTTATTTCGCTTAAAGTTTTTAAATTCGTTCAAAAGTACCTCTATTTATCGAAATAAAAGTCTTTGAAGCATTGCTAAGATTTAGGGAATTTGCAATCTATTAACTAGCTAGTTCGCTATCTTCTAGCCAACTCGCGGTTTGTCATCATATTCACTATTTGCAAGCAAATTGTCAGCGTTGTCAACTTTGAAATTTCAAAACGCACCAAAGTGGAGAAAAAACGCACCATTTAAGAGAAAACGCACCAAGTTTTAGGATTTTTTTTTATTTAAAATCTTTAATGATTAAGTTTCTCAAAAAAAGTGTTATTTTTTTTTGTATTAAAAATATAACAATAAAGCAGTCTTAAAGTTCAAGGGTTTTATAAACAAACAAAATTAAAAAATAAAATTTAACATAAATAAAAAATAAACAAATGTGTTTGTGTTAATTTGTACTAGATAATTTTTTTCATATATTGCATACACAAATTTTGAAATAAAAAACAGCGATCATTCATAAAAAAATATTTCTGTATAATTACATACATACAGTTTAATAAGTAAAATTGCCCTACAAAATTCATTTTATTTTAGGCTTATACATAAATGCAAAAAAAAAATATGAATAATTTGAAATTACATCAATTAATGGGGCACCCTTTAGCTTCCAAATCCAAATTTTATACTTGTTGTTATAGCGGACTCAGCAATTCAGATTCGTTGTAAATTTCAAGCGTCTGTCTACAACTGTTAAAAAGTAGGGCCATATACATCAAATTAAGTGAACTATAGGCGCACCCTTTAGTTCATAATTTTTAGTATTAATACTTGTTACTATATCGGCCATAGCAACCGACATTCTGTCCAATTTACAAGCGTTTGTCTGTAACGGTTCAAAACATGGGCCCATATAAGTAAATTTACATCAATTATGGGGGCACCCTTTAATTTTTAGATTATGAACTGTTTATTAAACGAGACCAATCTGTAAGCATAATCTACCATATTACCAACAATTTTCAAAATCGGTTCAGAAATGACTGAAATTTTTGCACAAAAAATTCGAAAAAGCACCCAAAATGGTGCGATACGCACCAAGTTGACAACGCTGCAAATTGTTTATAATCAGAGAACTGCACGAGTACACCGCAACCATGAGTACACCGCATACTTACTCTATACTTTTCATACTCGAGTATTTTAAACACCGCAATAAAATGTTGCGGTGTTTATTTTACTCATTCTTGTAAAAACGAGTATCAAAAATATCGCAATCAGAATTTTAAGTATTTTTTATACTCGTACGCGAGAATTTTTTAATTATCTTTATTTGTAAGCAATGTTGCCATATTTTTACCCTATTAAAGTTTTTTACTGCCGTTTTATGAAATACTGCATTGTATGCAGATCTATTTAGAAACAATAAAAAAAAACAAAATATGATCAAATCTATTGCTTAAACATTATAAGCAGAAAAACAGACAACGACCGTTTTCATAGGTATGAAATACAACACATATTTAATGAATAAAATGCAATAAAAACCGCTTAAAGGCACAGCTTTTGTACACTATTTAAAGCAGGTATACTTATTTTGTTGCTGTTTTTTATGAACAAATATTTTCAGTTTATGCGCCATGTTGTCAAAAACGTGCTACTAACGGTATTAAGGAAAACAAAATGATAAAATGAATCCGTGAATAAAAGGAAAATTACTTAGTTTTTTTTTTAGTTTTAACAAAACTGTATATAAGCAGATGTAATATTGCATTGACTGAATAGACATAGAACTCATACATAATAATAAATAAAATAAAGTTTTTAGTTTACATATTTTATATTGTTAAATATAATTATTTCCATTTCTAAATAGGTATATTTATTAGTTTTAAAAATCTACTTGCTTAAAGAATAGAATTTTAAAATTTCTATCCTGTGTGACTTAAAAAAACCGTAACAAAAACGTAATATGATAAACAATGAACTATTCTTGAGTTATTAGTAAACTTTTGTTGTGGTTTTAATAAATGAAAATAAGGCGATTTTTACTGGTTCTATTTAATTTATTTTCGGTTATATTTTAAATAAACTTTCATAATTAGCTAATTTAGACATTGGCGACTTTTGATATTGTGTTTGATTTAATAATTCTGATCTGATAACTCTGATTTCCTCTCACTACATACGTTAAAATCTCTCTCTTGGTGTTTGTTGTGAGTATGAGTACGAATAAATAAAGCCAGCATCGCAAACAGTTTACTTTAGTATGCTATACACTTATACTCAAATGGAATGGGTATATTAAATACTCGCACAAAAGAAATGCGGTGTCGATCACACCGCAACCGCATTTAAGATGAGTATACTTATAGTATTAAAAACAGACACTCTTGCAGTTCTCTGTTAATAATCTACCGATAGAAGTTGAAATTTAACTAAAGATTGTTTACTCTTTTAATGAAGTTAAGTCTTTAATATAGAATAAGAGGGTTTATGTTGAATAATTCATACCCTTTGACCATCATAGTGTTCTATCAATTGTGGATTATTAAAAAAAGAAAACTTTCTTTCATTTCTACAAGCATTCGAAAAATATGAAACGAATAGAAAGCGACCAAGAACATTGTGTAAATATTATTATATTATTAACCCAGTTTTCTACAATAATGCAAGAAACACTGGAAAGAGTGTACATGCATATTTTTTCCCTTCTTAGCAATTTTACCAAAAAATGAGAAAAGAAAAAACATGTAAAATATATGTAAATTACATGCTACACACCCCTCTATCAACCATTTTATATAAACACAGCATTCTTAAGATTAGATTTTACAATTGTTTTAAACAAAATATTTAATATCTTACCAACAGGCATTAACTGTTACGAACATTGCCATTGTTAGAGATTTGCATGCATAATAAACCAATTCCATTATTTTATTTTGTGATTCTAAATGTTATCAATTTCTGGTGTGGATTTTTTTTTATTTAAAATTTCCAATTTTTATTTTATATGAGTAATATGCTTTTTTAATTTATAAAATTTTTTTACAAAATTATGTATGTGTAAATTTAATATTCTTAATAATTAAATTTTTTTCTGGTCATTGGGATTTAATATTTCAAAACAACGAATAATATAATAATTAAAATTGGAAGAAATTTTTAATTTAAATTTAATTATTCAACTTCAGACCAGGACGTAAGAATATTATAAAACTTTTTTTTACAGCGACTGCTCCATGAGAAACGGTGTAAACATGAAACGTGCTAACAGAACAGAAGTTCTCAGTTTTTTAATTATTTTACATGCTTTGTGTGTAGCTTCTATTATATTTTGCTAAAACAAAATAGCTTGAAATTATTGTTATGAAAAACACCTGAAGTTATATGCTTTGTCAGATCAAAATATCTAAAATGGCGCTCTATATGACTTTACAATCTGACTTTAACACAAGCAATATTTCAAAATTTAGCAAAAATATCGTCTAAAAAACAGCTTCTTTGTCTTTATGTCTTCTCTAAGCTACTGGAACAATATTTACTGATACCGTCTAAATTAAATTGCAGGTTTATTGTAAGATATTATCATTTATTTGCATAATGTTTTTAACAACAACTAAATTCCAAAAATAGTTTAAAATTTTAATGAATCGAGATTGATTTTGGCTTAAGTTCACTTATTTAAATTTAGTAAAACCTTTTTTTTTAAAAAACAAGACAAATGAGACACTAGTAGAATACAATGCTGTATTTTCTGAACCACTATATCCTTAATCAGCATTCTTTGTATCTAAATACCTCAGGTTGTATACATTGTAAACATCATCTATTTAACAAATTAATTTTGTAAATAAGAAAACGAGTAGTATTCATATCAATATTAATTTGGTTAGACGAAATCCACACACAAACCAAAGTATTTCTTTACTATTTTCTCTGTATTTCGTCTTTGTTATTTGATTTTGCTTTGTATCAACCTTCGGTTGACCACGAAGGAAATTTTTATTGTTAATCATTCTTTTTTTGTTTTCTCACAACATTATAGATGCTGTTTCTTCTATTCATTAACAGTATCGCCAGTGCAAATTCTTATTTAATAAAATAATAATAAACCGCAAGAAAATTTGAATTTACAGCAAATCTGACAATTCTTTTCTCACAAAGAATAAAAGATAAAAATACGTTAGGAAGAACTTGATTTATTGTTAGCACGATTTCGTTTTAATCAAAAGCGTCGCTTAATCAAAATTGTATTGCTTTCTGTAGATCATAAAATTAATATTCTGTTTGAATAAAACCAAAAAATTGATGTTGGTATTCCGGTTTGAAAATATTCTGTTAAACAAAAATAGATGTAGTTATTTTTCCTTGTTGACAGAGAACAATATTAAAAGGATTAAAAAAACAAACAGTTTTCTTTTAGTGCTATTCACAATACAAACTTTGTGACTCCTGCTCACATTTAATTTCAGCGAGCGCTACCGTATTGAAAAAAAAAAACACTTTTTCTTATAAAATTTCAATGAGCTTTTTTTATTGCACACCATTTTTCTTAAAGAGATAATTTTTAATGGCCAAATTTTTGAAGAACGAAACATCACCGGAGTCTATTGCAGTGCTATGCCTTTTGAATTATAAAAAGTTGACACATACAGAAGGTATGTTTGTTCTTATGTTCAAAATTACAACAAGTAATAAAAATTACGTTTAAAGTCATGTAATTTTGAAAACATATATTTAATTTTATATTTAAACATATTGTAATTTTACCCGGCAGTTATCAACGTCCACATAAATGTTTTACCAAGTTTTCGCGACTTCTTTGTACACCACTTGACTAGTGTTTGAAGATGCAGGTAGGAATCCCATGCATAAATAAATATGTTTCGTTTTCTATATTTGCTGGTGGTGGGTGTTCATTTTTCCTGTGAATTTTCTTATACGAGAAAACGCGATTGTCGCTATCTTTGTTTGAAATCAGATATCCTAAAACTTGTTATAACTAGAAAGAGATTCACCTCAACAGTTTAGCGCTCATCAAATAATTCGGACCAGACATTGCCGTAGAATGTCCGGTCTCTTTGTTTTTAAATAAAGCATAGTTAGTATTGAGGCGTGTTTGGGGGCTTCTAAACTTTGAAAGTAATCTACAGTCTATGCCCTCGGTCAAAACTATTTTCCATTATATACTTAACACAATAAAGCTGTTTGTTAAAAGTGTTAACCATTTCATCTTAGATGATGGTCTACCAATAGCACAATATTATCAACAGAAGGAATCAGAAACTTATGAGTCAAATGCACGCTGGTTTTTTTTTAATTATCACCCGCCTTTTTAATCAGTGCAACCTTCGATTCTTTACGTTTTGCAGACACATCTTCCAACATAATTTCAACACAAACGCAGAAATAATAATAATTTTAACCCCAAAACTCACATTCAACTGCACGTATAATTGTTGTGCAATTAATAACAACGAATAACTCATACGTAAAGCGTCCCAATAACACTAACATCCAAACATGGGCGCACTGCATTATATTTTATCAGTAAATTTTAATTAAAATGAAATTTTTTTTTAATACAAGTTAATTTTTACTGATTAAAAAAAATCGGTTATCAGTAAATTTCTACTGATACTAAAATTGCAATAAGAGTAAAATCTCACTGACCTCTACATTTTTTTTTAGTAACCAGTAAAAATTTACCGACATGAGTCTTTTTGGCAAAAAGGGATTCGTACAGATATAAAAAGGCAGTTAAAAGATTCATTTAAACATGTTGAGCGAAAGTAAAATAGGTCGCCCTGAACTTACACATGAAAGGTTTTGTATCATGTGTGGGCCACCTTTTACTTTACAATTTTATTATTCTAACTGCTTCTGAACAGCAAACTTGGTAATGCATACCTTAAGAAAATTGAAAATATGGTCTTGTTAAAATAACGGTATTTTATTTGGTTACCCGTTATTTAATTTTTTTTGTCGTTTTGTAGTCTACCTACTAGAGATCTGCATGAATGCATTTAAAACATTCGTTTTTTTCATGTCATGATTTGTTTGTTGCCGAAGTGTTTGAAACGAATGAAACAAATCACGCATTACAAA
The DNA here is from genome assembly GCA_916610165.2 of Gymnosoma rotundatum. Classification (NCBI taxonomy): domain Eukaryota; kingdom Metazoa; phylum Arthropoda; class Insecta; order Diptera; family Tachinidae; genus Gymnosoma; species Gymnosoma rotundatum. Next base: position 48,692,756 of record OU744338.1, read on the forward strand.
AATGGGTTACACATCGAATCAAAACATAATTGCCCTATTCACAAGCCCCCTAGTACGTACTAAGTGCTAACAAAATACAACGGTGCTAGCTGTGTTGGTAGTAATTTTCATGCAAACATGCGATACAACACTTAGCGCTTTTTTTCATATGTTTTTCAAACGTTGTATTTGTTTAAATGTTTTATGTTTAAATGAATTATTATTTTTGTGTTCATGTGTGAATTATATTAAATAAAATTGAATTAAAAGATATTTTTATTAGTTTTATTTATTTTATTTGTTGATTTGACTGATTTATTAGAAAGTTGAAGTTGAAAGTTGCCAATATAAAAACTGTTTTTTAAGATTTAATATTGCTTTAATGATTCGATTTCTAATATTTTGTATGGTACCGCCATCACCTATACCAAAAAGAGATGCTACCTTAGGAACACAAGCACCATTTCCTGAAGATCCCAAGCAGTAAAGTACAATTTTAAGCTGCAAGTCAATGCGTAGTTAGAGCCTTTCGCCAATTCTGTGAAAAACATCGTCATTTTTATAAGGTTGAACATATAGGCAAATTCCTCTGGCCGTAGTCGTATCATATGAAGAAATCTGTTTTCATCAAAATATCTTAAAACCCGATTATGCCATAATGCTGATTTTGGTAGTCCTAAATGTATAATTCTGCGACTGGAGAGCAAGTACATTAGGTTCATCCTAAAAATGTCTTGAATTTCATCCTCACACAAAAAATTTATTAATTTACTTTTTTCTGTTTTCTCCCCCATTTGTCTTATAAATAACAAATGATGAATATCACTTTTCTTCTTCTTATTTACTTTTTGACGTGTGAAGTACAATGTACAATGGCACACTGATACAATGGTTGTTCACAAAGAAGTAAACAAAAGGTAGTACGCAATACTACCTACACCTTAGCACAGCTTGTGAATACGGCAATTATGAATCAAATCATTTTTACTTTAAAAAACAACGAATCATTTTTAATTCTATGAATTGCTATTTTTTAGTTTCTATTCTATTGCTTTTTATGTAAAAAATTATTGATAATTACATAAAAATATGTTTTTATACAAAATTTTTATAAAGCTTTATTTTGCAAAAAATATATATGTATACATGCATTCATACATGCATACAGACATTCATACATGCATACATTCATACATACTTGCATAAATACTTACATTCATACATACATATATTCATACATACATACTTACATACATACGTACATTCTTACATACATACATACATACGTTCAAATATACATACATATGAACAAACATAAATGCATACATTCATACATACAGTCATACATTCATACATACATACATACATTCATACATACATACATATGTTTGTGCAGATAGTATTTATATTTAAAATAAATATAAAAAAAATTCCTAGGCTATATCATCTTAACATCCAATAGAAATTTCACATAATGATAATTAGACTGGATACGAGTGTGGTTGCATAAGTTGCTTTTAAACTACTTTTAATTGACTGAAGCGTGAAAGTTTACACATCTGTTTAGTTTCCGTAATACTAAGTAGTAATCTATCTTATAGTCTACGAGGTCAGACATATAAGGCCTTTTGTAATTATTTTATATAACCGATTTTTGCGAAACTTCTTATCTACATGTATTAAGTTCCCGCAACAATGAAACATTACAATAATTTACAATGTATAAGAGTGCAGTTGCATAAGGTCTTGTGCATCTACTTTTATTAAAGTATAACCCAACATAATTACATATGCCCAACATATGTACATACCTTAAAAAGATTTTATGCATTTATGTTTATAAAAGTAAACATTTTTGAACTACTATTTGAAACTTCTGTTGTAAAAACATTGCCCCATAATCATAGTCACACACTCAAGTCGGTCCTTGATATAACTTAGCCAAACACCTCACCACATTTTTAAAAGAGAAAATAAATTTGCAGAAAACATACATGTTACGAAATACACAAGACCTCATAAACAAAATTAAGGACATAAAAATTTAATGATAATACGGGACTCGTTTCCTTTGACATAAAGGATCTATATACATCAATACCCACGCACGAAACTTTGACTATCCTACGTAACAGACTTTCGAATTTACACGACAATCAGTATATCAACGAAATAATGGATATTGTAAAGGCGATAATAAAACAAAATTACTTTAGATTCTATAAACTATTTCTATAAACTATCTGTTGGACTCGGGAAACCCAACATCCGCAATCTTCACATAGATTTTTATGCAACATTTAGAACAACTACACATCAATAAGCTGATGGAAAAACATAAAATAACCCATTACTACAGATACGTAGACGACATGATATGCATCCTAGAAATAGACAAAGCCGAACAAATTCTTGTGGACTTTGTTGTGTATTATGTTTCATAACGAAATCACATACACAATGGAAAAAGAGCAAAACAGAACTTTACATTATCTTGCTACATCAATAAGACGAAGAATTGATACCTTAAACTTTGACATTTATAGAAAACCAACCATGACAGACACAACTATCCACAGCTCCTCAAAGCGTCCTACTCAACATAAACTCGCAGCATTTAGACATATGATTCACAGACTTAAAAAAGTCCCACTCGCTCCAGATAAATACAACAAAGAACTCGATATAATTTACACTATAGCTAAAAATTATGGTTACAACCACACAACCATCGACCAACTACTCAGACAATACAACAACAAAAACAAGAAGAAAGAAGACAAGGAAACAATCGACACAACACGACAACAGATCTTTACTAACACAGGACCAGAAATATATAGATTAACTAACCTTTTCCGGAAAGAAGGTTTGCACACAACACTAAAAACGACCAGCACTCTACGCAACAATCTCAAGATATCAATAGAAACAACCGCTAAATTTAGCACCATACATACATCGGACAAAATACAAAATGAAAAGGAAAGTCTCCAATTTCGCAATACACCTTAACACACATGGACACGAACCAAGGGATATATATCAATCTATGAGAGTATTACGCCCAAGATAAAAAGGACGAAGACACGAACGTTTAACGGCGATATTTTTAACGAACAAATAAACGAAACCTTTGACACGATTTTTACACCACTAAAATTACTAAAACACTGCTACAAACGAAAAACACCCACAGATGGTCACACTTACCTATCCAATAATAAAAAACCCAAATATTAAACTATTTATCCCAATAAACAGGACAGATATGAGGCAATCTACCTGCATAATACCATTTAAACGGACAAAAATCTCTTCAGTATTAACAAACACGTGGCTTGAAAATGATGTTATCACATCGAAAGCGCTCGCCAAACGTACGAAGTACACAGCCACAGACGACTGTTTTGACAAAAAATTATAACAACAGTTTAATATATACTGGCGAAATTGATCAAATTAATTTAATTGTGGACTTTTGTTAATGGAAAAATATTTATTGTGAAATTAAATGATTTCAAAGGATCAACTTGAAATGTAAGTTTATGTCATAGAATTGTTTTGATTAAGTCAGTTAAAAACAAATTTAGGTGATTTTAAATTTAACCCTTTGACACGGGAATTAATTTTGGCCGTTAAAAATTTCTATATATTGTTTTTATAGCTTAAATAGGCTTCAAAGAACATGTTTAGAAAATTATGGTGACAAATTTTTCTTCTAAAGTGGGTTTTGAAGATGTACATTTTATTGTAAAATCTGCTTAAATCTAAAAATTATTTCACTTTATTTTATTTTTTTATTGATTTTAAATTTCTAAATACACATACGTACATAAATAAAACATTTAAAAATTCATCAAAAAAATACAAGAGAAAATTCAATTTTTTGTTTTTTTATTTGAAAATAAACTTCGAAATTAAATTAAAAAGTAACATCACAACGAACCTGTAACTGCAAATTAATTGCATGTATGCTAAAATTTCAACGAGTTACGGGTTGATAAAATCGACGTACATTATAATGTACGCCACGCGTCAAAGGTTTAAAACCGACTTTTACCTATAAAATATACTTTTACGTGTCTATAGTACAGAAAAAGAGCACTTTGAAGAAAACTGTACTTTAAAAATTGTAAAGTATATTTTATTATTATGGGCCATTATTTTTACAATTTATAATAAACAAAAAAAAAAAAAAAACAGTAATTTAAATATACAAAAAAGTTATTTAAAAACATACAAGGTTTTCACTTGTATTTATTTCTATAACAGCATTTTGTTCAAAACGCATACATACATGCATGTATTACTTGTAAAATTTACATATTCCAAACAATTAGTATGTTTCCTCCATTACAACAACGAATAAATTACAACTGTGATTCGTGTCTTTTCTGCTGACATAATAACAATGCTGACAATCAACCATTATTTGTTTTGATTTGATTAAAAAAAAAACAAATAATATTATTATTCTCTTTAAAACAGGCTATGTTTTGATTCATTTAAAATCGTTTTATTTATCATTCGATTCTTTCTGTTTTACATTTTAACAAGAGATTATTTGGTGTTGGTGTAATGATTTACTGTAAGTTGAAAAACAAATGTACTTATGCAGATCTCTACTACCTTCTAGCATTAAATAATTAAAGCCATTTACGTTTTAATCAGGTCAGTATAGGAACACCTTTTATAATTTAATTTAACTTTTAATTTTGGGTATGTGTTCTTATAGCAGACATTAAAATAATTTTAATTTCTTTGCATTTTGCGGTTTAAAGGCAAGGCTACGTATGTTAAAATGATGTTACTATTACGATACCCTTTAATTTAAATTTTCAGTTTTTGATGTAGGGCACATAATTTTACTACCACTGTGAAAATTTGTCTGCTTATCACAGTTCAAAAAATAACAATATTATTATGAATATCACGACAGCTGCAAAACATACTGGCCTTGACACACTGAAAAATATTTAGAGAAAATAACGCCCTTATGTTCTTACACGTTGTGTTATAACTGCATTGTGCATCAGTAAAAATTTACTGTTTACCTAAAAAAGTTTCCAGTAATCTGTAATAATTTACTTGTAATGAAATTTAAATCTCAGTATCAGTAAAATTTCTTTTTACTGCAATTTAACTGGTACATCAAAATATGATGAGAGAACGATTTTCTAATTAACATTTATAAAAATGCAATTGTTTAATTCAAGTTTCAATAATAAATATTAACTGTCTACATGGAAGCGTGCTGGGTCCAGTTCTATATACGATTTATACGTCAGATATGCCTAAAATTAATAGTTTAACCACTGACACGTACGCTGATGATACGGCTTTTTTGTATGCGAATCAATCCCCACAATAAGCTTCTGCAATGGTGCAAAGGCAATTAACTCTGACCGAAAATTGTTTACAAAAATGGAATATAAAAATTAATACCCAGAAATAATCTCATGTGACTTTTACAGTAAGAAAACACTTACTTACACTTACGTTGAATGGAATTACTATCCCAAAAGCAAGGTCCTCACCTAAGTATTTTACTTAAGACTAACATGGAAGGATCATGTAAAATCTAAAAGAGAACACTTAAACATTAAAACTAGAAAAATATTTTGGCTCTTGGGACCAAGATCAGAACTATGTTTAAATAACAAGATCATCCTATGCAACACCATTATAGAGCTAATTTCGACTTATGCTCTTCAACTCTGGGGAACAACATGCAATTCTAATGTCGAAATACTCCAAAGATATCAATCAAACCTTTAAGATTATTAACAAATGTTCCTTTGTTTATAAGTAACAGTTGCTTACACAATGACCTTAAAATATCTACAATAAAGGAAGAGATTAATAATTTTAGTGAAAGGTATCTGAAAAGACGAAGTAACCATTGCAATTTTTTAGCTATTTCACTTCTAGACAATAGTAAGGAGATCCGAGGGCCAAAGAGACTACACATTCTTGATCTACCATTGAGAAGTTAACTATCTTCTCAATGGTAGATTAACATATTTACTCGTAAAAATTATTTAATAATAATTTTATTCAAAAATTATTTTACAATTTATTAAGTTCACTCAAACTTAATAGAATAAGTTATTTTTAGTTACCTATAAATTTTGCTTAACATTTTTCTTATAAAATAGATTGCAAAATAAAAGAAATAAAAAAAATATTAATTGAAGTTTTAGTTACACGGTAGGAGTGAATAATATTAAAATTATTTCTAAAAAAATTACTCGAATGGCTACTTACAAACATGCCATTATTTGCTTATTAATTACGCAGTGAATGTAAAATTACCTACTTCAAAAAATACTTCAACTTAGTTCAAGTCTCTTGGCTGCTTTTAATTTAGAATATAATTTTTTTCATGTCTTATACTACTTACTTTCCTTTTTTGCATTATAATAGTTTATTGCATTTTCTGGTGTTTACATTTTTTTAAGTATTTAATTTTTTCTCATGCAGTTTCATTAGTTTCTCTAAGTTTTGTTTTTTAAGAAAAAAAAAAACAACCATTATGTGTTTTTTACTAAATAGAAAAAAAGGGTCATTAAAACTTTCGTTGTGTTTTTGATTTTTAAGAAATGTTTTCTGTTAAGTATGTTTCTTTTAGGGCCCTTAAGTATGTTTGAAGCACATAGTGCTTAAAGCCATTAAAAATAATTTGTAAATTTACTCTATATTTTGTTTTTATGGTTTGTTTTATTCTTACAATTTAATAAATTTATATTTATGTATATTATAATAAGAAAATTTATTATTTGGAATCTTTTTTTATAAAAATTTACTTTAATTGTGCTTGATTCCTTCGAATATAAATATTTAATGATATTCTAATGAAAAATTTATTTTTTTAAACTAAACTAAAAAATGAAATGTATTACTGCGGGGAAAGCATATCCATATGGCAATTTCGCTACTGCTCATATATAGCTCATCAGTGGAATATCATGAAATATTTATAATTGAAGGAATCAAGCGCAATTAAAGTAAATTATTATTTATATTAAAATTTTTAAATTTATTTAAAATGGCCCCAATCACGAGATCTTGGTGATCAATTAATCGGGCCATAACGTGATATTATTTTTTCATCGAAAGTCTCTTCGTGTAAATAAATTGTAGCGCCTACTATGTGGCATGTGGCTCTGTCCTGTTGGAACAACATATCAGCAAAATTAATGCAACGTAAGTTAAATACGAAGAAATTTCGAATCATGTTCCTATACCGTTCACCAGTAGTAGACATTAGATAGTAACATTATGACCACCATCGTTGACATACAGGTCAGCCATCTAACGTTTTTTCTTCAACTAGTGCTTATTTCATGAATGGTAACACTTAGCGCATGTCTGATTTGACACGTTAATGTTTTTATACTTCCGATGAACGAATATGTATGATTGTGTATACGCTTAAACAACGCTGGGAATATTGCGAAAATCATTGTAATGTTGCAGAATGTGTGCGAAAATTGCGTAGGGATTTGGGAAGAAGAGAAGCACCGTCAGCTTCGTATATTCGTTATCTTGTGAAAAACGTGAAAGAAACTGGCATTTTCATTGATAAACCAAAGCGTGAAAACCCAAAAGCAGTACGTATACCCGCGAATATTGCTGCTGTGGCAAAAAGTGTGCGTGAAGCGCCTTCAACATCAAGTCACTGTCGTTCTCAACAATTGAACATTTCGGAGACACTATTAAGGCGAATTTCGCATAAAGATCTTCGTATGATGCCATACAATGTCCAATTGGTTCAGGAGTTGAAGCCAACTGACCATCCAATGCGACTTACAGAAGATGCCGATTTTGACAAAAATCAGATAAAGCTCATTTTGATCTTGACAGATATGTAAACAAGCAAAATTGTCTCATTTGGGGCAAAGAAAATCCGCACGCATATACTGAAAAGCCAGTACACCTAAAACGAGTCACTGTTTGGTGCGGATTTTGGGCAATTTTTCTTCGAAAATAAGCAAGGAGTAGCCGTTACAGTCATTTGCGAACGTTCTCGGGCCGTGTTGTTTACAAAATTTGAAGAGGAGGATATTGGCAACGTTTGGTTTTAACAGGACGGCGCTACGTGCCACACAGCCGAAGCTACACTCGATGTTTTGCGCCCTGTTTTTGAAGATCGCATTGGACTATTTTTGTGGGGTGCCGTCAGAGATAATTGTTACGCTGACAAGCCAGAGACAATTGACGCTTTAAAGGACAATATTCGTGAAGCAATTGGTAAAATACAGCTGCATACAATGGATAATGTGCTTAAGAATTGGACCGATCGTGTAGGTTACTGCATGACTAGACGAGGCAGCCATTTGAATGAAATTATTTTCCATTATTAACCGGAAGGATTGTACTTAAAAAAAAAAAAAAAATAAATAAATAAATAAAAAAAGAAATTTGAAAAAATATTTAGTATTTTTATAGCATTTAAAAAAAGTTATTTGGTGAACCCTTTAGGTAAAGCATTTTTTTGTCGGCTATAAGAAAAAGAAAAAAACTAAAAATAAAACTAAAATGAAAAGAGTGATCCAATAGTCAGAGAACGTAGTCGACAGACATTTAGCATCTAGTATGTACAAATACATGTTAACCAATCAATTTCTAACACTAATGACGAAAAATAATTATAAATTGAAAAATTAATATTTTCATTGATAAAAATTATATTTTATATAGAATTGCATGATAATACAGATATTATATGTTTTTGTTTAAGTGTGGTAGTACAGGGTCGCTTAATAGTAATGCAGTTCTACATAATACAGTATGTATTAAAATCCATTCTGGCAATACCGCTATTTACTATAATGCCGTTTATTAAAAGATATTTTTGTTTGTATTACGGATTCGTACGGGCAAAAAGTTAACGATGATCATGTCATTACCTCTAACATTGTATTCAAAGAAGTAAAATAAAAGCATTTAAACATATGTAGGTATGTATGTAAATATGTATGATGTATTATATTATATACCAGTAATAATATGTTTTTCACTTATATGGGCGTATTGCTAGTGCGGTATAAAATCATGTGAAAATTTAAAGTAAAAAGGTATTCCAAGCCATCAAACTGCAAATAAAGTGTGATCCATAGAACGTATTGAACCTTTCTGTTATAAGTCCAACTCGTATTTTGCGGATTTGCTTCAGTTCGATTAGCTACAGCAAGAAACTCTTGAGTTATTGTTGTTGAAAATTTTTCCATTATCGTTTTTAAAAGAGGCTTCATGGAGTAGTATAAAAGTGGGGCTATTATTAAAAATGCGTCATATTTATTTCAAGTATGGCATTATGAAATTTAATTTTTATATCTGGGCAATGGATTAGTTATTAGGGGAAATCACAAATATGTATATTTATATATTGCTTTTATAACGGCTCTTATGTTGGTTCAACATAAATTCGGCTAACAAACTATATTTTTTCAGTCTAAAAATATATTGACTAAATGCGGATTTTAATCAACCAATAGAAAAATTTGCTTGTTGCTGGATACTTAATACTTTAAAGAATGATTCCAAATAATAAATTTTGTATAAATATTATATTGAAAAAAAAAAACACATTTTAGTCGGGCCTGAGTTATTTAATATTTTTTAAATAATTTTTTAATTTAATTTAAAAAAAATTTAGTTCATAATCCGTTAATACCAAGCTTAAGGTTCAAATATTATCTATTTAACCAGCAACTTAAATAGGGTTGCCAGATGGCCGGAAATGGCCTGGATTTTTCTTTTCTGGTTCGAGTTACCAGTTAATTTTTAATTTTTTTTAATTAATTTAAAAAAGAATGTCAATAATTTTGAAAAATAACATTTAATTAAATATAATTTTAAATTAATTAAATTACTATTTACTACAGAAAAAAAAAATTATTCTTAACTTGGGGACTACATTAGAGATAACATCTGAGATGAGAACTTCAAATTCCATCGCTTAGAGAATTTTGTTACGTGTAGACTTAAAATCAATGATATTGCAATCTTATAAGAATTCTTATGAGAGCATTGTTATGAGATATTTCAAAGGAACAATCTTATGAGAGGAACTGTCAAATGTTAAAAAACCAACTATGTATTTGTAAATAAAATGCCGCCATTGGGAATCGGATGCACAAATTATTAAGAAAATCTGCCTCAAGAGTACAATTTTATAAAAAACGATTTTGGAAAAAATAATAATAACTTTTTAAACAAAGTGATTATAAAACATGTAAATATAAGAATATTTGCAATTAGTTGCAAGCAGGTGCGATTAAAATAAAGTAAAAAGTTTATATAAAATTTGTGAAAGAAGTATTAGTATTTTAAACAATCTATCCTCACAAGAAATGAGTAGAATGTCCTACGACCTAATAGCCACTGAAATTTTATTAAGAATAATTTTTAATGACAATTGTCAAGATTTTGAAATATTTTTGTGTGAAACTAAAGCAAGAGAGTTACCAGACTCTGCAAATAAAAATCTAATACATATATGGCAACAAAAACATTCACAAATATACGAGTATACATTTTTCGTACATTATGACTGTTACGTCACTTTGCATTTATTTTATTTTTGTAAAAAAAATATAAATAAAATCTTACGTAACAACTTAAAAATACACTAAGAACTCTTGTTGACTTTTCTAGGTAATTAATTTATTTGTTTTTAGCGTTGTTCTATATTGCTCAAGTTAAAAAAAAATTATAGCCAATACTATTGGGCATTTTATCCGATGGATGCCACAATTAAAGACTTAATTCTTAAGGTGCAATCAGATTACTCAAATATTTGAACATATAAAAAGGGCTGTTCACTTAATGGCTGTTGGGATATCGTACTTCACATAATAGTACAAGAGCCAAAACATAAGCGGTTAATTAGCTGTTCTATAAAAAAGACGGTCACACTAACCAAACAAACCCAATTAGGTAGAGTTATTTATTAAGGCACTGTTATCTCCTAAACAGTGTCATGTTTTGCTTTCGCTAAAATTTACGAATAAATTTCTGCTTAATAGGTGAGCTGTAAGTCACTTGACACTCGGCAATTTAGATTACAGAAAGGAGGTAGAAAAATTGAGAAAGGAATATTAAAAATGTTGGAAAGAAAGTTGTTTTTAGGGCTACTCTCATGATTTCGAGAGCAATAATTTGGAGAAGTATACATCCGCATAAAATTTTATTCATATATTTATATTATATTTACTTTATTTCCTTATAAATATTAAGTTTACTTTAAAAATTTAAAATTTTTGTAATTCAGTGAAATAATACAAAAATTATAAAAATAATGCCATGATGCTCACAACTGCCAATTCTATTTATAAGCGATTTAGATCGTCTAAATTCTTTTAACATGGAAATTTGCTTTTGTAGACATGTGGTTTTAAGTCAATTCAAAGGATGATGCTATAGTTACTAATAGAAGGTGGCTGTCTTGCTTGAAAAATGTTTTTTTTGGCGTGTAAATAGAGTCATTTTATATTTATCTACTTTAGTAACAATATAAATTACCTTGGCTACGCTATGAATTGCAGGATCTTGTCTACACTACAAATAAAGATTAATACGTTAAAAAAATAAATTTTATCTTTAGTATTTGTACATATATATTTTTTCCTAACCAACCATTATACAAAGTAACAACTAATTTTTTGTTTTGTACTCGGATTTAAATAAGTTTCTCTGCAAATTTTTTATTTGTTTCGTGTTTTATATAAAAATTATTTAACAAATAAACACAGTTTAAACTTTAATTTGACGAATCTTTTGTTCATTTGTTTTTATAAAACTTTTATTTTTTAATGGTTTATTCAAACTTATCTTTAGTATATGGTTATTTTAAATGTTGATTTTATTATTATTATTGCTTTTGTTTTCAATCATCACTTTTTCCACAGTAATTGAACAATTGTTTAATTTGAAAAAATAAACTTTAATTGTAAATGTATAATGATATTTTTAAACATTTTGGCATAAAAATTTGTTTTTATAAAAATGAAAATTTATTCATTAAATTTATCTATTTTAAGGGAAGGGAAAATGCTAATGGCTTCATATTATTTATATTAACTTCAAAGGAGTTTAGGATTTAAAGACGTTCCGATTTCAAAAGGTAAAGTGTAACCTAGTACTGTTGGTTTTCATAAATAAAATGACCAAGAAACAAGTAAGAGTGCTATATTCGGCTATGCAGAATATAACATACCCTTCACCATCTATGTAAATCTATTTTATTGAAGTAACTCCAGTTAAAATATTGGGTTGACAGAGATTTAAAAAATAAAATAAAAATTTTGGTCTGCATACATATTATTTTACATAAAAATGCCATTGGCTCTTAGTAGTTTAAGCATTTTTAAAAAATTTTACTATTTCCTTAAAGATCACTTCAAAAGCTTTAAGATGATGCTCATATTGATATTTCAAAAAATTTTAAAACTGCAGAGCCTCGTAACTCGGAAAATATGGGTGAGCGCCAATTTTTTCACCTGATGTTTTTTTTTTATTTTTTAATTCTCTGTCACCCAATGCATTAATTTTTTTGATTGGAGTTACTTTATTGTTCCAAATAACATGAAAAATTTAGAGGTAGGCGTGGTGTTTTGCCTGCTGCCTCGTAGAACATGGACCGATCATGCGGATTTCCAATCGCACTTCTTTCGACACTATATCTGATTGACATATTTCTTTTATTTTTTGCCTCGGCAAACTTGATTTCAACACTAATACGGACAGAGAGAAAGACAGGCGGACATCGCTCAATCGACTTTGCTATGCATAAGAACTAAGAATATATATACTTTATGAGGTTGGAAATGGATATTGTAAAAATTACAAATGGAATGACAAACTTAGATATACCCTTTTTCTACTTTTTGTGGTGAAGGTTATAATAAGTAAAAATAAAGTTGCTGAAGTTTTACTCTATTTTTGTAGCAAAATTTTGAAATGTTTCTGGCAAAATGTTTCTCTTGTTTCAGGCAGAATTTCTTGCATCTGAGAAATAACATCAGCTGTACTTATTTCGTGCGAAATTACAGCAAATAGCCAGCAATGTTGCATACTAAAGAGCAGTAAAAACGATAATTTTTCTTTTAAAACGTACTATATCAATTTTTTTTCAAACAAAATATAGAACATCTGATTTGTATATAGGAAGCAATTAATTGCTATTATAAGGTCATAAACTGTATCTTATTTGTTATTTTGTTTTTAGTAAATAAAATTAACTGATTTTTAAAATTGTATTTTATTCGACGCAATTTCATTAGCATTGAATGATAAATAATGTTAATCTACTTTTAAAGCATTAGCATTATTTTCAGTTATAGTAATGCTATTTTACTGAGACAAGCCAAAATCATTATTTTTGACTAATGATTATTTGGTTCAAAGCAATACCATAATTAAATGTTATTACTTGTCTTTGTATCCTAAATAAACATCATAACGAATAGTAAAGCATTATTTATATTTATGTTTCGCAGTAATTAACAACAACTTCTAGCTTGAGTATTAGGTGATCAGAAATTGTTATTAAAATACTCAAATACGAGGGCTACTATATATATTTCTGTCCTGCAACACTGAGTGCTGCCAAGTGCAATCTGACATTTCCATTTTTAAGCATAATCGTACTCAAAACGTTTTGACGTACGACCATTATTTGTGTTGTTTACAGTGACTTGAAAAAATTAATATAGAAAAAAATGGAATTAACTCGTTAACATTTTCGTGCCATCATTTTTCACAACTTTCGACGTGGATTATCACGACAAGATTGCATTGATAAACTTAAATCTTTGTATGGCGATGAAGCACCATCCTATAGCACTGTGAAAAATTGATATTATGAATTTAATGGTGGCCGAAGCTCGCTCAAAGACGAATTCCGTGAAGGTCGTCCAAAAACGTCTGTTGTGCCAGAGAACATTGATGCCGTGCGTGAACTCATAATGCAAGATCGACATGCGATATACCGAGAGATAGAGACATCCTTAGACATTTCTTCCACCAGCATACATTCGATACTGCATGAACACCTGGCCGTAAAAAAGGTTTGTTCTCGTTGGATCCCGCACAATTTGAAAGTCGCTCAAAAAAAGGCTCGTGTCGATTGGTGCAACGAAATGTTGCAAAAATACAATTGCGGTGCTTCAAAAGACGTTTATAAGATCGTCATAGGTGACGAATCATGGATCTATGCGTATGAGCCTGAAACGAAACAAAAATCGACCGTGTGGGTCTTCAAAGACGAGCAAAATCCAACGAAAGTTGTTCGTGGAAGAAGCACTTCGAAGCAAATGGTCGCCGGTTTCTTCGGCAAAACTGGTCATGTGGCGACTGTTTCGCTTGAGCAACGTAGGTCACTTCTGAGTGGTACACTACAATTTGTTTGCCTGAAGTCATCGGAGAAATTCGAAAAACCAACAAGAGAAGACGAATCATTGTTCACCATGACAATGCGAGCTCTCACACATTGGCTCAAACCAGAGCGTTGTTGACCGGCAAAAACGTCGAATTAATGGGTCATCCGCCGTACAGCCCTGACTTGGCACCTAATGACTTCTTCTTGTTTCCGCACATCAAGAAAAAAATGCGTGGTCAACGATTTTCGTCGCCAGAAGAAGCTGTGGAAGTGTTCAAAAACCATGTTTTAGAGGTGTCTCAATAGGAGTGGAAAAAGTGCTTCGACAACTGGTTTGAGCGCATGCAAAAGTGTATAAATCATGCTGGAGAATACTTTGAAAAACAATAAAACCATTTTTGATTATAAATATTCGCATTTTCACTATTAGGCCAGAAATATATAGAGCAGTCCTCGTATAGATCTATTTAGAAAGAGGTTTTTTTTAGCTGTTACGATCATAAATTTGTGTTTCTAGAAACTATTTCTTTTCATTCATTGTGTTTTGCTATTTTATTTTTGCTGGAATCTTGGATACAGTAAAGATATTTCTGGTAAACTTGAGTTCTTTATTTGACAACGTGTGGTCTGCTTTGCGCTCTTCATTAATGAATACATTAAAAATAATGAATCCATTAAAAATAAATTTTTAGTGAAGTTAAGATGGTGTAATTTTGATTCCTAATAGTACATTTTCTAGAATTTCGGTTTTCAATACAAATAAGCAATAACCACATAAAAACGTAAGAAAAATAGAGGCGCTTGAGTTTTTTGAACATATCTCCACTATTTATAGACTAATGCACTATGGGCGGAATAAAACTATTTTGGAAATAATGAAGACATCTGTAAAAAGCTAGCCCGGTTAATCTAAAACATGACATGAGTATAGCAGATAAGTATTTGAGTGGGTATTATGTACTTTTCAGGGGTGGAGCTATGTGGTCTCTATTTGGGTACCTCGCACCTGCAAACGTTTCTAATACTTGACATTTCTTATACTTTCCTCTGGGTTTTAATATCCGTATCTTTGTTTTAAAATAATAGAGTTAAAAGCATTTTATAATTAAATTATATGATTTTTTGATACCCTGGTCCAGATTTTTTTTAAATATTGGGTACAATTTTCAGCAATTTTTTGTTGTTTTTTTAGTTAGATGCATTTTTTGTTTTGGTTATTTTTTTAGTTGCATTCAATCAATCAATCTCATGTCAAGTTTGATCAATCGGTTAAGCCCTTTACAAATAGCTTAGTTATTTAGAAAATTATTTTATTCCCCTCCACTAGGTGATGTTGTTAAATTAAAATTTTTTTGAAACTATGCCTGAGAGATTGGGAAATGAATATTGTGGAAATTAAAAACGGAATGACAAAGTTATATATAGCCCTTTAACCTACTTTGAAGTGTATAAAAATCATTACCATTAAATGTTACTGACGTAATGCCAATGATAATGAAAATAGTAATGAAAAAATCTCATTTCATTCTCTGAGTTTAGCTTTTCTCTTTACAATTAATCGTAGTTAGAAATTAACTTAACATGAACTTAAGCCCAACTGAAAAATAATAATTCGTTAAATAAAATAATTTTTTAATTTATCCAATTTTTTTTTGCTTTAAATAAATCTCTTCATAAATCAACCAAATTAAATTTAATTTAAATATTTGTGTTGTGAAAACGCATTTCATATAAATCTTTAATGACATTACATTTTATGGGCAAAAAAAAACTAATTTCAACGTAATTAATAATACAAACACATTTGGCGCTTGAATAAGCGCATTCACAATTAAAATTTAATTAATTTAGTAGAGAAATGGTAAATTAATAAAAAATGAATTTAAATAGGAGATAGAAACAAAATTAAATATTTGTATTTAAAATTTGTTATAAATATTTGAATTTCACTCAATTACATTTTATGGTAAAAAAAGGAAAAATACCGGGCAATTTTTTTTAACTTTGAATTTGGTCTATTTAATGCTTTAAAATCGGTGAACTTTTAAAGTCATTAATTAGTAAAAATAAATAATTATAGATTAAAAACAATACGAAAAATTAATTCTTAGGAGCAAGAACAATATTTATTTTAAAAGAATTCATTAATTTTATTTCTGATATTTTAAGACACATTTTTTAAAGAAAACAGAACGAAAAAAGAGAAATTTGCAAAACGTAGACACTATAAAAGTTTGTTAGCGTTAAATAATTCTTTTATTATTTTTCTGTAATTTGGTATGTACCGTATGGCCAATGGGAAGTATTTTGAAAATAAATCAACAATTTTTAATTTTGAACTTTCCAGACCTTTTAAGAGCGGGACAATAAATACACTGTAGACCTTAATAGCTTGACGAACTAAATAAAAAAAAAAATAAACTTATAACTAAAGCATTTAATTTTTTTTATGATTCGAACTCGTTCTTGTATGATTTATTGAAACCCCGCTCTAAGTGCAGACATTTTTGACTTTCCGTAAGTCTTTTGCAAGCCGCCATTGCGGTCTCTAGTGCATTGGGTTTTTTTTTATCAAACTCTTTGATATTCGGTTATTAATGCTATCGGTCTTTTCATTCACTGAGTTCCCGGTATTATAAGTAAACCCTCTTTTCTTTATAGTTTTTGCAACCTCCTGCCTTATCACTGGCTCACACTAAATTCTCATCATTTTTTTACATCCAAGCAGTTGTAAGAACTTTAAAATAAGGTTGCCTTGTATCTAACGCACATAATTGTTAGAAAATTTTGGTTTCTATTAAATGCGAAGCGTAGCAGTAGCGACATCTCGGTAAAGGTGTCGGTTCTGACAGAATGCTGCATACTTGTGGGGGCTAATCACTACCCAAGACTGCTTGTGAAGATTTTTGCTACGTCTATCAATAAGCACAGGGTGAAACATTTCATGTGTTAGAGCGTTGCATTATTGGACAGCAGAATGGTCTCTAGATGCTTTCTTTTTTTGGAAATCTCTCGTTATTGGCCCATAAAAATTTAGTTTAATAGAAAGTCTACTGATCACCCCGATTTACCTTAACTACTCAACTTTGAAATAAAATTTTTTGAATTTAAATAATTTCTTGGAATATGAATAATTTTTCAATACATTTGTTTCTTAATTGGGTATGATACAATTAAATTACCATGAATTTGTAAAATTTTAAATTAAAAATGCTGAAGTGCCTGAAATATTGAAAGGTTTTCAACATCAATCAGTCAAAGTGTTTCAAGTTTATGAAGTTAAAACAGTTTTTTATACAATTAGCTTTTTGTTTTCAGCAAATGAATAAAAAATGCAAACAAAAGAATAAAAAACATCAAATGGGCTTAAAACAAACAAACAAACAAATTGTAACACGAGAGAGAATAAAGTTATTTTTTTGTTTTGTTTAAATTTGATGCCTCTTGATTGTGGCTGCTAAAAAGATGAATAAATGAATGAGTGTGAGTAAATGAATGATTGTAAAGTGAATTCATATTTCTGTTGCTGCTGGTGTTCATTAAAAAAAAATATTTTATGATTAATTTGCTTTACAAAATTTAAAGCATTTATCTACATTCTGTGTTATTAATTTATTTGAAATTTACATAGAAACATACTTTTTAACACAAGTACACTTGTATATATATATATGTGTGTGTGTGTGTGGTTGTGTTAAAATTTATTATAATTTTATTCCAAACATTATTTTTATTGTATAATTTATTTATGCTTTCTCTATTATAAAATGTGTATTCTGTTGATAGTCCTTTATCTTTGTGTTAAAAATTTTCTCCTTTTTTTTTTCTAGGTAAAACTGGAGAATGGACGAAAATTCTCATTATACTGCTTTTTAAGTTGGTTTTTGCCCGGTAAAGTAAAGATTCATATTTAACAGTTCAACATTTTCGTGAACAAGCGCAGCAAACATGAGCACAACAGAACCATGAATGTACTTGTTTGCTTAACCTTTAATTGCCACAAGGTAATGCATGCAATTGAAAAATATTCATATTTTTATTATATTTAGAAATGAGCAGAATAATTTTTTAAAAATTAATCAATTTTATAAATGTTTCCCGTGTTTTTTAATTTAATAATTTGATTGCAAAGTGCCTGTGCATAAAAATAAGCTATTGTGGTGTATTATGATATTTAATTTTTTATTATCTTTTAACTGTATAAAAGAGCCGAAAAAAAGTCAGCCAAAATAAAGGACGTTCAGGTTATGACATTACGATTGCCTGTTTTATATATCTAAATTTTGCTAGAGTAGCCGAAACAATTTTTTAATATCGTATGCAATTAGAAATATTTTACTTTAAAATTTGCAACTAAATTTGTTAAAAAATTTTTTTAAATTGTTTAAGAAAAGCAACTAACGGGTTAATTTGTTAATAACAATAAACCCTTTGTTCAGATTTCATTCTTTTGCTACAACTGCAGCTGCTTATGATTTTTTTTAATAACATACATTTTGCTCTCCTTTGTATCCTGAGTACATATTCAAGCATTAATTATTCATACATTCATTTAATTATGAAGCATTTGCAATCAACAAAAAATAATTCAGTTGAATTGAAAGAGTTTTTAACAGTTTATTCTTGTTACTGCTTGCGAGAATTATGCCTGCTGTTGTAGTTGTTATTTTTGTTTTAACCATCACATTTACTTAATACTTTATATGGGGATTACGAATACGGATTTATAAACTAATTGGCGATTTTCTTTGATATTTTTACGCAGGCCTTAATCAGCAATCAGAATGTCTTAACAAATGTCGATATAAAAAAATGGTATTTAAAGAAAATATTACCACAATAATTTTATATGTCAGCATTATAATCTGGCAACTTTTTACTTTACATTTTGTTTATATACTCTTCATCACGGGTGGAAAAGGGCATATGTAAGTTTTTCAGTCCATTTGCAATTTTTTACAGTATCCAGTTTCGACCCCATAAAATACATAAATTCTAAGTTCTTATGAATAACAAAGTCGATTCAGCGAGGTCCGTCTGTCTGTTCATGTTTGTGTTAAAGGCACGACTAGACATAGTTTAGAAAATTTTGCCATTGAAAATCAGCCAGATTGGTCCATTGCAATCTACTGACCAATACGGTCATTAATTCCAGTATGGCACAGGCTACCATATATAGCTATGCGTGGTACACCGCAAGTGGGGTATTATCACCCCTTCTTAACACATTGCTGATAGAAATGGAATGCAAAGGTTTTAGAACTGTGGCATTTGCGGATAACGTTGCGGTTGCAGTGTTAGGAAAGTATCCTGACACGCTATCACAATATCTGCTACTGGAGCGTGGTTGTGGTGTACCTACAGCGGGCTTAGCGGGCACGCTCGGAAAATGAAAATTGTGCATTTTACGAGGAGAATTAAGATTCTCACTTTTCCGCTACCACATCTCAATGGAGTGGAGCTTGGGTAACTCCAACTACAACTTTTCAACACGGTGATTAATCTCATACTTATGTATGGGGTTCTCGTCGGGTGGTCCGCACTGGGCAGACTCACCAGCTGCAGTATACTCAACAGGATTCTGCTCACCTCGGCCTTGGTGGTCACCGGTGAAATGCGCACCATTCTATCGAAGTCCTATTGTACAATGCTGCACTGGCTACTGTCCGATCTCATGGCTAAACAACTGGCAGTTGGGCTGCCAACTTGGCAGTTAGGACGTATGCACTTGTAGCATGGAGGCCAAGGGCCATCCGGTTATTTTCGGTTGTGCCACGGCTATAACCGACAATATGGAATACTGCTCGCCCACCCCATGTCTGATATTAGATTCGTAGTAGCAACGTCGAGCATGTCAAACATGCTTCGCAGAGATGTGCTTGATGTCTATGCAGACGGGTCGAAGTCAAACACGAGGGTCAGGAGAGGCGTTTTTATTCCTACATTTCAGATTAGGATGAAGTTAAGGCTACAGGACCATTGTAGCGTGATTCAAGCTAAGATCTCAGTTATTAGAAGGGCAGATTGTTGGATGAGGTACCATAGGATATACGTAGAGGATATCCGAATATCTACTGACAGCAAGGCCGCGATTAACTCCTTATCGGGTGTCTACACGACATCTACATTGGTCCGTGACCGCCGGACATCCCTGGACGAGATGGCGAGACATTCCAACCTGTAACTTTTATTGGTAGTTCTGCTGCTGTAGGGCTTCATTTGAGTTGGAGGCCTTTAAGGCCACGCTGACTAGAGGTCACCTGCATAGTTTCAAGGACATTATGGCCTCAGTATGATAGTAGGAGTTCTGCAAATCTGCTAGGGTTTCCTCGAGCACAACTGGGCATACTATTGGCTGTGCTGACAGGACACTGTGTCATTGGTTATCATGCTAGGAGACTGAATCTTTCGCACCATGATTGCGGTGGGAGTTGTCAGTATGAGGAAGAGGAGGAAACGGTGGACCATTTGCTCTGTTCTTTCTGGAAACAGAGCGGCCACTTTCGGCAGTCCGAGACTGCATGGTCTTGCGACATATCGGTCTGTGGTATTGCTAGGATAAACTCGTTTATCCGGTGCACGCAGTGGTTTGGAGATGGATCTTAATGTAACGTAGGGACCTGAATTGATTCTTACGCACCCCTTTCCAGGTAATACAACGGGACCTTTAAGACCCAAGTGAGTCGGTTTTCTCATGCCGGCAGCCTGTGCAACCTATCCTAACCTAATCTAAATATATGTGTATGTAGAACCAAATTTTTTTCTTTTACTTTTTAATTCTCTGTCACTCCAATAAGATTTGGAATAGCCGAATGTATCAATCTTACTTGTTTTATTTTAATTTTTAAAAACTTTTAGAACGAAATATTACTTACAAATGTGTGCGCACTTTTTCCAAAGCAAACCACAAAAATTAGAGACCCGCAGAATGTAATGCTGCATTTTTGGGAACGCTACATTCTTCATCAGCATTCTTTGCATCTATCTACTTTAGGTTATGTACATCGTACACATCATCTATTTAACCAACTAATTTACTCAAGATTGATTTGGTTAGACGAAGTGCACACACAACCCATAGAATTTCGTCGATCCTCTCTTTATAACTCGTCTTGTATATTTGTGTTTGCTTTGTAGCAACCGTCAGTATGGCCACGATATGTTTTAATCATTCAAATTGTTTAAAAATGCTCTTTAAAGATAACTTACCAAGAATTTAATTGAATTACAATAAAAATCTCAAGCGTTTTAAGTTTATGCAGAATTAATTTGCACCACTGATATCGGTCTTATTAATCAGCTATTTTTATAAAATAATTTTATTTATTAAATATAATTTAACATTATTTACAACTTGTTGTTATTTTTCCTTACAACATTGTTTGCTTAGTTCATGAATTACAATTTTCATAACTCGTAAAAACATACTGCTTTCTTAGGAATATTTCATTAAATTATTTTTCTTAATTCCTAAACATTTCTTTTAATGAACAAACATTTTATTACGTACACTTCTAATTCTTTTTATAGTGTGTT
Organism: Gymnosoma rotundatum; assembly: GCA_916610165.2. Classification (NCBI taxonomy): domain Eukaryota; kingdom Metazoa; phylum Arthropoda; class Insecta; order Diptera; family Tachinidae; genus Gymnosoma; species Gymnosoma rotundatum. The sequence continues at coordinate 48,714,660 of OU744338.1, forward strand.
TTTATAATCTAGAGATTAGCTTAATATGCATATTTACACACATTTCATTCAAAGTTGTATTCTGTTTGAAAGCACTTTTGCATTATTTCAAAGCATTAATATTTTACAATGTTTTTGATAAAAGATAAAAGGGGAAGAAAATTTCGTTACGTGGTCGTCATGCTCCCATTGGACTTGTAAGCTATAATATATTCTCCTCTCCCATTAATTTATAAATTTGTTCATTTGGTCTACCAGAATGTGCATTAAGTTAATAATTTAATGAACAAACGTCCCAGGTGTAGTCATGAGAAAATGAAGGATAAAATGCTGTAACTGCAGCAAGTGATTAATGGGATTTAAGTGTGGGTTTTTAGTTTCCAGGGGTGGATAAGAGCTGAGATGAGTATTTAAAATTCCACATGTACATGAATTTAAAATTGGTTAAATTAAGTAAAGATAAATGTTGATTTTCATGCTCTACAGAAATTGAGCTTGTTAAATAATAACAGAAAAATAAAATTTTAAGCAATAAAATTTTTTTCTTCTTTCAAATGATCAATTATTTCAGTTATATGACCTCCTTCACCGGTCTTAACGAAATTTCTATGTTTTTTTTCTTCGCTAGCCGTATGTTACGAATAACACGAATAAGAATAAGGCATCAGCTGTTGTTTCACGTGTTTACATATAGAAGTTCCAATTCTTATGATCTTGGCGGCCAATTGATAGGTCCATATTTCGAATTCTACGTATCACCAAATTTTTATTTCAATACGTCAATGACAGGCGCTATAAACATATTTTGCCTAAAACATTGTTATTCATATTTTCAGTTAAAAAATTTTTGATCATGGTGCGGAAACACGCTTCGTTGAAGGTAACACAGTTTTACTCCTATAAGTCGCACAAATTTTTGACTAATTTTAAAAGTAAACTGAATAATTTCGTAGCGCTGTTAGCATTCCAATATATTGTTACGAATAATAGAAATCTGGCAACCCCTGTAGTTGTTTCCGTATGAGCGTGGTGAAGAAGTTAATTTAACAACTAATGGTGTGTGTATAGAATAAAAACCACAATTAGCTAACAAAAGCTGAGCAGTCTTAATGGCTGCGTTGGTAGAGGTGCGTGCTGTAAAACAGAAGATCATGACTTCGATCCCGCCTTCGGACATGCGTGCAACGTAAAAATAATAATTGTTGTGAGCAATTAAAAATTAATAAACAGCAGTACAAACCTTCCGAGAGGCAAGAGACAATTATTTTGTGAAGCCATGGCAGATAATTTAGTGGAGACGTCCAATTTATTATAAGAGCAACAGATAATTGTCAAGAAGCCCTTTATAATAAAAAGTAAGAACGGTAGCGGTTGCGCAGGGAAGTGTTACAGGATAACAACAAAAGTGTATGGCAGACGTGTTTTGTGGCTAGTGGATTAAAGGGGATGACTGGCTTGGATTAAAGAAGTAGTGGAAATGTCTATGGATGGTTAAGGTTACTAAACAAGACATCGAGTAGTTCATGTCTCGCCGGAGTAACACGGTAGTGTAGCGTAGATGGCTGCGTTTGTAGTAATAACGCATGTTTAGTAAATACGAGACCAAGGGTTCACAAGACCGGTAGGATTAAGAAGTATAGCCAGAGAAAGCTATAAAGTTCAAAGAATACAGAATTTAAAAATGAGCCGCAGTTGTATTTGCAATCAATAGAAACCGTACTTTTGGCTAAAAGGGTAAAACGTAACAATATTAATGACTAGTTCATTGTTTTAAAAATTAAAGGGTGTCCCCATGGAACATATACATTTTTGAAATGTATTATGAACCATTAAGGGCACCACTTTAAAATTAAAAAAAAAAACGGTAAAATTAGAGACAGGCGTGGCGTTTTGCCGCCTGGCTCGAAGGGCTTGGACCGATTTTGTCTGATTAATTGGCATATTTTCTAGCACATCTAGTGCCTTGGCAAAGCTGATTTTAACACAAACACGCACGGACAGAAGGACTTATCTATGCATAAGAACTAAGAATAAATATCGTTAGCTAAAATCTAAAAAGGCGTAACTAACAAAAAAAAAAAAAAATCTAAAAATCTAAATCGAGTATGTTTATTAAGAAATGCAAAAGGACGTAATTGCACATTTTTCTAACAAAATATATTGATGTGAGCAATTGAGTGTTATGTAACATAACTCTTAATACATAAAATAAATTTTTTCTGATTCAAAAATAAACTGGCGCTTAAAATTTTGTGTTTAAAGAGTAATGATAAAAAAAAAACTTCGTAAAAAATATTATAGTTTTCGTTTTTCAAGGTTTTGTTGCTAGCTAAGCCTTTATGCATTTTAGCTAACGATATACTTTATTATTATAGTGTCTATTTTTTTTTTCTTTCGAAATGACTACATAGTTTAAGAATAATTTTTTATTAGTTGTGATAATACATTTGTTATTTTATAAACTTACTTAATGATGGAAAAAATTTGTGTCCTTCTCAAATACTTTTTAAGAAATACAACATCCTACTTAACATAGAAGGTGAGGTCTTACATTTATTATATTGTTAAGTTTTTCCCTTTTAGAACAAACGTATGGATTCTTTTGATTGCAAATACCACTGTGGCTAAATTCTGTATTCATACTGTATGGATTCTCTGGCTATACTTCTTGATCCTACCGGTCTTGTAAACCCTTGGTCTCGTATTTACTAAGCATGCGTTATTACTACAGACGCAGCCATCTACGCTGCACTACTGTGTTACTCCGGCGATGCCTTGTTTTGTAACCTTAACCATTCACAGACATCTCCACTTCTCCTTTTATCGAAGCCAGTCATCTCCTTTAATCCAGTAGCCACAACACACGTCTGCCATACACTGTTTTTATGCTGTTACACTTCCCCGTGCTAACCGCTATTGCTCTTACTTTTTATTATAAACGGCTTCTTGACAATTATGTGTTACTCTTATATTAAATTGGGCGTTTCCACTAACTTATCTGCCACGGCTTCACACAATAATTGCCTTTTGCCTGTCGGGAGGTTTGTACTGCTCTTTATTAATTTTAATTGAATTATAACAATTAATATTTTTTTCGTTGCACGCATGTCCGAATGCGGTATCGAACTCGGACCCCCTGTTTTGCAGTACGCACCTCTACCAACGCAGCCATTGAGGCTGCTCAGCTTTTGTTAGCTAAATTGTGGTTTTTATTCTATACACACACCATTAGTTGAATTAACTTATTCACCACGCTCATACGGATAACAACAAAAGGGGTTGCCAGATCTTGTATTCGTAACAATATTATAAATCGTTGTAGTTCGTAATTATGCATGTCAAAAAGATTAAATAAATGTTTGTAAAAATAGTAGTTACGGCTTTTTGGTCAAATATTTAAATAAATAGTGAACAGCATCTACTGTGACGAGAAGAAAAAAAGTTTTAAAAATACATTTGCTGGTTAAACTGACGTTCAACAAAATGTAAAAGAAAATGTGTTGGCGATTAATTAGGAACATAAGGCGGCATATCAAAATGTCCAAGTACATAATGTCTATGGACTTTATGTCGTACTCAAAAGTGAAATAATGTCCATGGACAGTAGGCCGCTTTTAACGACGTCATAATGTCAATGGACATTCTGTAATTTTAAGTAAGGACATAGTGTCATTTATGAAAGTGTAATAATGTCCGCACTTAAAGCTCAACGGCTTCGTTTACCATATATTTTCTGCAAGCCATTTTATGTAAACTACACATCTTTCTTAAATAGAATACTATAAAATATACGTATAATATTCATAGACATTATGACTCTACGTTGATGTACATTATGTCACTTTCTGGTGCGATATAATGTCTATAGAAATTATGTCGAAAACAACACAAAAAGCTTCGGGAACTTCATCTATTCGCTGTAATAGCGATTGATTATGAAAATTTCTTGTATTTTTATCTGCAAAACTAGTTTAAAGAATTACAAATTTAAGAAAACACGAACTTTTATCTGACTTAATTTGTTAGAAATTTTATTTATAATAAAAGGACGCAAAAAAATAATTAATTATATTCTGCAATAAATAACTCAAGTTAATCGCTGTAAAATTGCATATTTTGGTGACTAATCCATCTATTTAGTAATAATTATGACAGTCTCTGGCTGTTATAATCTATTATATCATTTTTTAAAATCGTTTACTTTTGTTTGTTTCACCATTTATTTTAAAGTTGCTTGTACACATTTTAAATTATAATTTTTACTTTTTGGTTGTTATGTCACCTTTAAATTTTTAAATTCTTATTTATTCTTTTCAGCGTTAACTCAAATGTTACAGTTTCTTTGCAATGAAGCAATTAATTATGAGCTCATCAAGTACATAATTATGAATCCTTATCTGTTTGGCCCTTGTTGTTGTCTCTTTTATTCTAAGACATTAAGTGCAAAAGTATTCACTTTTCTTTTAAGATTAAATTTTATAAGTTTTTCGAAATGAAGTAAATTATAAATTTTCTTTTCGTAAACATTTCAACATAAAATACAACAAAATATAAACGGAATTAAAGGAAATAAAATGAAAGCAGTTACTTGTATCACTTTAAGCCATTAGCAAAAGTAATGCCTCTGCCCTTGAGGTACTCGTATTACAGGAACCCCTGTAGCTTTACTGCTGCCATTCCAAGTGCAGTTGTAAAACTTAAGATGAAGAAGTTTTCTTACTATAACTACTTTTATTTTTATTAAGAACTTCTTTTATCTTTTCAATGGGTGGGTTGCCAGGTAAACATGTGCTTATTTGAGGGGTCGGGTAAAGAACTGTTTATTAGCTTTTGCTAACTATTAAGTTCTATTGCCTTTTTGAGAAATGTTAGTGTGCGCTTTTTACTGCTCAAAGTTTAACTTTGAATTGATGTTTTATGCTTTGTTTTCAGCTCTTCTTTATTACAAAATATCACGACATATATTTTTTTATTATCAACACTAACTTTGTCATACTTACCTTTAAAAGCGTACAGTTGAGGCCAAAACATATGAAGCTGTAAAATATTTTAATACACTTATTATTTGTATGTGCTTCGAGTTACTAAAATTTTGTTTTATTTAAGAAGTGTTTTTCTTGTCTTTATCTTTGAAGAAGTCATCTTTTCTTTATCTAAAAGATAAACAAAAATTTTAGTCCCGTTATGATTGCTATTGAAAAAAATAATTTTAATTGATTTTTTGCATTTAAGTAGTACCGATTCTTTAGAAGCGCAACCATGACGCGAACACGTTATGGATCAGCTATTAAGCTAAAGATTATTGAGTTTTTTAATAACGGTAAACCACAAATTGCTATAGCAAACCAATTGAATATGAATAAATCAATAGTTTCCCGACTTACAAACAAGTATAAAGCTACTGGAAAAGTAGAGGAAGCCAATAGCGGCCTCGAAAAACTTCTGAGCGAACAGACCGTCTAGTTAAAAAAATCCATTTATTTCGTCGAAAAACATAGTGTGTGAGCTTGAACTTCAGATTAGTTATTCTACAGTAAGAAGCCTATGCTGACTAAGAGTCATTTAAAAAAGAGGTTTGTTTGATTGATTGCAACGTAGTCTCTGATTTTCTCAGCTTTTTGGTTGTGTTAGGTTGGATTTTGCTAGAGTTCATATGGATTGGACTATATCCAAATAAAGAACTGTTTTTTTTAGTGTTGAATCTAAATTTATCTTACTAAATTCAGATGGAGTTTGCCACGTGAGAAGACCAAAAGGAAAGAGGCTACGTCTTTGGTACTCAAAAATCACAATAAAGCATGAGGGTAGAAATGTGATGGTTTGGACTTGTTTTTCGGCCAGTGGTGTTGGACCCTTTGTAGAAATTCAAACAAAAATGGACCCTTTTGTTTAGAGAGACATTTTAGCAACTCACATGCTTAACTCTGCTGAGTGGGAAATGCCAGTTCGATGGGTGTTTTAACATGACAACGACCCAAAACACTCATCGAAGTTAGTCAAGGTTAGCTAATGGGGTTCAAGTTTTTGATTGGCCACCTCAATCGCCAGACTTAAATCCCATAGAGAACCTCTTTGGAATTTTAAAACAGAGAGTTGGAACTCGACGCTTTAAAAATTAACAGGAGTTGATAAACTGTCTAAAATCAGAGTGGGAAGCTATATCAACATCTATTTTATCCATTCTTATTGAATCTATGCCCAAGAGATGCGCTGAGGTCGTAATAAACAAGGGATATCATACTAAATATTATAAATTGCTTAGGTTTTGAACAGCGAATTTTTAAGTTAATTTTGTTTTTATTTTATTATAACTTCCAAAGAAATGGAATTTAATTTTTGTTGTTATTTTTAGATTATAGACACATTGTGTAGTAGTAAATAAAAAAAAATATTTTCTATAAATTTTTTTTAAAGAAAAGATATGAGTCTATTATTACTTAGTGGGAAAAAATTTGCTTAGGTTTCGAACAATACTGTATATATTCTGAGTTCTTCTCTCAATTGAGAGATGTCAATCTGTGCGTCACAGACGGGTTGAAATCAACTTTACCAAGCAAGTGTCTTGGTTAAGAAAATTTAAATACGCCAATCGATCAGACATAGTTTCGAAAGTTTTGCTATTGAAAATCACCAAGAGCATGTTCTTCGAGGCAGCGAGCAACACCAAATGCCTTCCTCTAATTTTTCCATATAATTTTGAACAATGAAATTACTCTAATAAAACAAAAAAATATATGCGGCGATATAGAATTTAAAAATAAGAAAAAATAATATATATAATGATAAAATTGGCTCTCGCTAATATTGTCCGGTGTTTTGAGCCTCTAAACTTTTTATAGAAAAGTACGGTTGTGCACCATGTTTTTTAAGATATCAATATGGGCATGATTTAAAGCTCTTAAAGAAATCTTTAAGGAAATAGTAAACCTTTTTAAGAAATACTTAAAATTATATATAATAATTATTTTTTAATTTTCTGTCACCTCAATATTTGTTTTTTTTTATTGGGTATATAAGATTCTGCATAAAAATAAAATAAAGAAGACAGGAATTATGAATGAAGGAACGCAACACACGACGGTACCGATATTTTCATACAAATTTGACATAAGTTATCGTTCAACGCCAATGCCGCTGAGATAAAATTTTATTTTATTTTCTTGCCGGTTTTTACTATTCTCTCATATTTTTCTCTTAAATTCTTGAAAATATTGCCATATATTTTAAAAAATAACTGTATTTTGTAAGCATTTGAATTCAAAATAATATCAAAAGTCAAGTTGTTTAAATAAAAATAAAACAAAATTTAAAAAAAATGGATTTAAATGAAAAAATAATTGAAACAGTATGAGCCCTTGTAAAATTTTCAATCGCCAGGCTATAAAAACATTTTTGAAGGAAGATTTGTGGACCAAAATTGGAGAAGCATTTGGAGTACGAAGTAAATTTACATTACATTTAATAATTTTTTTAATTATTTGTGAATAAATATTCGGAAAGAAACATTGTCAAAAATAAGTGGAAAAATTTAAGAGACGCATACAAAAAATCGAAGCAGAAGGAAAACATGCGTCAGGAAGTAAACAGTCTTTTTTTAAACCTTATAAATATGCGGAAAGTTTACAATTTTTAGACGATAGCCCAACAATGCGAAAGTAAGTATAGGTATGGAATATAAAAATATATTTATAGCTAACATGCTTTATAACGTATGTATTTCCGAAACCTCAAGTGAGGCTTATATAAAAGTTTCAAGTGATACTGATTCACCTCCACCTCCCAGAAAAAGAAAAATGAAGGGTATTGAAATACTCAACAAAAAAATGAAAACCTTTATAGAAGCTGCATCAGTATCCATAAGGGACTTAAGCGCTGTAATAAAAACCAACTCTACAAGCCAAATGTTTGAATCTTTGGCGACAAAGTTCACGGAAGCAGAACTTACAGATACGTAAAAAATTGAAATAGAGTCGACAGTTTTCTTATTAATTTTCACGAAAATAAGGGAAATTTTAAAACGTAAAAATTATACCAATTAAATATTTTTAGTATTACGAGTAAAATAACAAATACGTTGTTTTTTAATAAATGTTATATGTACAGTCAACTGTACCTAATATTCTTTAGTTTCTTTTTTTTGATTTTTTTAATAGAACTCATCTCGATTCATTTAATTGTTATAAAATATTCAAACAAAATATTTTTGAAAACAAACACAAAACTGAAATGAAAATAAATATTAGTATTGCCGTCAGAGAATCGTCGTTATTTTGTTTACTAACTCTCAGCAAATATATATAGTTTCGTTACCGTCGTCTGTTGTGTTTCTACAAGTTCATTTTTTAATTTCTTTTTTTGGAAAGAAGAATTATTTTACAAATGTTACAAATTACGTTTTTTAAAGAAAACAAAAAAACTTAGACTCAATCAGAATGTAATGCTGCGTTTTCTGTACCGCTACATCCTTCGTCAGCATCTTTGCATTAATTAATCTGGTTAGACGGTGTCCACACAAAAACCAAAGTTTAGCTTCACTGCACTCTCTGTAGTTCGTCATTTGTCTTTGCCTTGTACCAACCCTCAGTTACCATTCTAACTTGTTTTCTCACAACATATAAATGAATTGACTTTGACTAAAATATCCTTAGATGAATCATTAAAAGTCATTAGAACTACATCGCCGCTGTAATTATCAAATTTTCCTGATTAAGAATACGGGGAACATCACTCATAAAATACATAAAGTATTCCGAAATTGTGATGAACTTTTTGGCATATAAAATAAGAAAGTTCATGTACCTAATATCCTTAGTAAGTTAAGTTTTATAGTAGAATTTAATTTTCTTCTTTTCTGTTATGCAAAAGACCTGTGAAAATGTATTATCAATTGCAAGTATTTTGATCACCACTGTAAAACTAAAAATAAAGACACCAAAAAAATGTTGCTTAGCAAGAATATAAGAGTTTTCTCAAGTGCTATTTTTTGTGGATAAGAAAAGTCGAAATAAATTAAGGAGCGGAAATTATTTTGACAACTTTTTCAATTACATTACTGTAACATTTAACAAGTAAAATAGTTGTAAAAATCTTAAGCTGCTAAATGGATCTGTAAGGGGATATAAAAGAATCTCTTGGTGCTTTGTTTGAGCTGTAGAACAGATATTTTATTGTTTTTGTTTTCTGTTTGTAAGCAAATTGTAGAAGAAATATTTCAAAAGTAAATTTTATTTTACTACGTACAAAATAAATTTTTACCACAAAGAGATAAAACTAAAAGGTGTAAAAAATAATAATAAAATTTTTTTGCAACTATTTTTTGTGAATTTTTTTACATAAATATTACAAATATATTTAAAAACTAAAACAAGAAAATACACAAGTTCTTTAATCATCATAGGATGTACAAATTAAATGATTAAATATATCGCTCATTTACTAATAGAACGTCATAACTCACAAAAATTCATTTCAAGATAATCGCATTTAAGGTTTTTTACTCGTTCTCACCACGAACGGAATTTTGCTTAACAAAATTTTTTTTTTTATCAACGGAGCCATAAGTCAAAAAAAAAAAAAATGCATTATATGCAAAAAGATCACGTTTTAATTTTTTCCCAATCAGGATTTGAACCATAGATCTAATAATTGAATGAAAATTTTCTTATTTTCGGCTTTTTGGTTCATTTTTAATTTAATTTTTAAAAATTCTTAGAAAGAAAATTATTTATAAATGTTCGCGGACGTTTTCCAAAAAAAAAAAAACCGCCACATCCTCTATCAGCATTCTTCGCATGTATCTATATTTAATCAACAAATCTTAATATCGAAAAGCCGAAAATAAGTCAATGAAAAATAAAATTCTGCGCTATGACGTTGTGTGGGTAAATAGCGATATGCTTTTAAAGTTTAAATACATAAGTAAATATATCTATTATTAATCACAATGGGGTGCAAAAGATCGGGTATGCATGCAGTGACAGCTTTTAATAATTCGCAACACACAGTGCAATCAATAATCATGTTTGAGTTGAGACATGAAATAACAAAACAAAGAAATTTTGTATCCATTTAATATATAAATATGGTTTCACTTTTAAAACTTAGAGTCCTTCATCTTTTCTTTTTTAAATCAAATAACGGATGAAGAAAAAGCTGTTTTTTATTTTTTGCAATATTTCTTTTTTCCCTTCAATCACCACGCAATGCATTTTATAAGATAAATAAGTCATCCATCTACTTCTGCTATGCACGAAGCACGCAAATTAGTATAAAACAGGTACAGTAAAATCTCACAAATTAGAACCACTTTGTGCACTGGGTAATTCAAATTTCTGAAAAGTTGTAATTTCTGGACCTTTTTTATTTCTTACAGAAAGTTATAACAATACATAAAACTAGTTATGTAAGGTTTATTTTTAACACAAAACAGTTTTTATTTATTAAAATTTAAATTACTGAACACAAAATTCATAGAAGTACTATAAAAAATTTTATTATACGAGGGCTGCTCTATATATTTCTGGTCTAATAGTGAAAATGCGAATATTTATAATTAAAAATGGTTTTATTGTTTTTCAAAGTATTTTCCAGCATGATGTATACACTTTTGCATGCGCTCAAACCAGTTGTCGAAGCACTTTTTCCACTCCGATTGAGACACCTCTAAAACATGATTTTTGAACACTTCAACAGCTTCTTCTGGCGAAGAAAATCGTTGAACACGCATTTTTTTCTTGATGTGCGGAAACAAGAAGAAGTCATTAGGTGCCAAGTCAGAGCTGTACGGTGGATGACTCATTAATTCGATGTTTTGGCCGGTCAAAAACGCTCTGGTTTGAGCCGATGTGTGAGAGCTCGCATTGTCATGGTGAATAATGATTCGTCTTCTCTTGTTGGTTTTTCGAATTTCTCCGATGACTTCAGGCAAACAAATTGTAGCGCACCACTCAGAAGTGACCGTCCTACGTTGCTCAAGCGGAACAGTCACCACATGACCAGTTTTGCCGAAGCAACAGGCGACCATTTGCTTCGAAGTGCTTCTTCCACGAACAACTTTCGTTGGATTTTGCTCGTCTTTGAAGACCCACACGGTCGATTGTTGTTTTGTTTCGGGCTCATACGCATAGATCCATGATTCGTCACCTGTGACGATCTTATAAAAGTCTTTTGAAGCACCGCAATCGTATTTTTGCAACATTTCTTTACACCAATCGACACGAGCCTTTTTTTGAGCGACTTTCAAATTGTGCGGGATCCAACGAGAAAAAACCTTTTTTACGGCCAGGTGTTCATGCAGTATCGAATGTATGCTGGTGGAAGAAATGTCCAAGGATTTCTCTACCTCTCGGTATGTCGCATGTCGATCTTGCATTATGAGTTCACGCACGGCATCAATGTTCTCTGGCACAACAGCCGTTTTTGGACGACTTTCACGGTATTCGTCTTTGAGCGAGCTTCGGCCACGATTAAGTTCACAGTGCTATAGGATGGTGCTTCATCGCCATACAAAGATTTAAGTTCATCAATGCACTCTTGTCGTGATAATCCACGTCGAAAGTTGTGAAAAATGATGGCACGAAAATGTTCACGAGTTAATTCCATTTTTTTCTATATTAATTTTTTCAAGTCACTGTAAACAACACAAATAATGGTCGTACGTCGACACGTTTTAAGTACGATTATGCTTAAAAATGTCAAACTTTCCAATGGAAATGTCAGATTGCACTTGGCAGCACTCAGTGTTGCCAGGCCAGAAATATATATAGCAGCCCTCGTATATTGTGTTTATACATATATCTGTAGGTATTTAATTGGTTTTTGACATAAAATCAGTAATCCTTGTCGATTTTTATTTATTTATACTGGATACAACGATATCGTTACGGACTCCCTAAAGGTTAGCCATGTATTTACTGGAAAATATATAACTGGTTTTGCACCTTCTTATAACATTGTTGATTGATACCTTCAGGGACTTTAAGATTAGGAATAGCAGGTGTTACGTTGATAACATCAGTGTCGCTGCTATCTGAATCCTCCTCATTACTATTCTCTGTATCAGATTCATCAATAAAGACATCTTCATTCCGTTTCTCGATTTCATGTACATTTATAGAATTTTTTGGCATAATTTCATGCAAAAAAAAATCAAAATTTATTTGAAGAATTTTATTGCAATCCTGATTTTGTAAAGCCAATTGTTCTATTGGCAAATCATCATCGCTGTCGTAATCTCTCCGAATTCATTTGGAAAAGAATTAATTATAACTGGCTGCGGTAAATCTTCCCTTGGTTGTTTAAACAATATTATAGCATCTCGGATTGAATGCCGTTTTAAAAGCTTATTAATATCACCACCATCAGTAGTTAATTGAGATGGCAACTTGCTGTGGTTAATTTGGCGGCAAAAGTTTAAAGAAAAGTTTAAAGAAGTTTATCAGTTAGTGCATGAGCGGAACAGCTTTCTACGAGCAGAAGAGCGTTTGGAGGCAAATTATTGTCTTCGGGAAATCAGATGACCTGTAGAACATTTACTAAATCTACTTATTTGATAAATTTTTTGTAAAACCAATTATGAAAAATCCGGGACGTCAACCATGCATTTTTTAAAAAGTCATAACAAAGTGTGTTATCAAATATTTTGAAACTTCTTGGCTTTTTAGCTTTTCCAATAATCAATGTTTTTAATTTCAGATTTGTGCATAGTAAAATTAAAACATGTTCTTTTTGAATTTTAAATCCTTGAGCACTTTTTTTTTACAAGCAGCGATAAATCTTAATAAACATTATAGATTTGCGTTTCCAATAACCTGTCTTCCTCGACGTTAGCATAAAATCTGCTTAGAAATAGAGTGACCTCACTAATATTACTCGAGAGTATTTTACCACCGATTTTTTAAAACCTTATTCCATCCCAGGTTTTTAATTTTGAAAACCATTCGTCAATTGCAGTAAATGCGCTTTCATCTTTATAGGGGTTCACATCCTGAAATAATGACATAGCTTTTGCTTTTAATATGGGTCCTGTCACTGTGTTCTTCTTTTTGCGTTGATTTAAAAACCACTTATAAAGGCTGTCTTCCATTTCCACATATAATGTCTTATGTAAAGATTTTTATTTTTGTTTCCTGATAGCTGGTGGAAACTGCAACCACTATTTCTTGTTTTTTTATTTTATGTAGCCGTTGGATGATTTTTCTAAATTAAAGTCTTAAGCTAAACGTTTTCCACTCACCCCTTCATTAAGTCTTTTTTAAATTTTAACCTTAGTAGCCAAAGATAAGAAAATTTTTTTCGTTTGTTTTTTTTTATTTAACTTTCACACGTATGAATACCTTACTTTGACCTTCAATCATGAACTAACCCAAATTTTAGAGCGCTTAAATTAGATTTTGCCCTATTTAGTTTAAAATTATAAAAATCGAAATGTTTTCTAGTGTAAATCAACACGAAAAAGAAAACACTCTCTACATTGAAATAGGTGGTTCTAATTTCTGGATGGTGCGAATTTGTGAGAGTTCTAATTTGTGAGATTCCACTCTAAAAGCGCTTTATTCGGCTAAACCCTTCATGATGTATGTAAAACTAGTTTAGTCAAGTAACTTCAACTAAAAAACAAATAGGGGTATGACAGAGAATTAAGAGGCCCTTAAAGCGGAAAATATGCGCGTGTGACATTTTTTTCACTTGATATTTTTTTCCTATTTTTAAATACTCTATCGCCACATATTTGTTTTTCTGATTGAAATAACTTCATCAAACTAGATTTGCTCTAAATGATATGGAAATATTAGAGGCAGATGTGGTGTTTTGCCCGCCGCTTGAGTGGCAAAATTTTCGAAACTATGTCTGATTGATTGGAGTGTTTAAATTTTCTTAATATTATCTAGGGCCCTGGCAAAGTTTATTTCAATCCGAACACAGACGGACAGACATCGCTTAATCGACTGCGCTATGCATAGGAACAATATATACTTTATGAAGTAGGAAATTGATATTGTAGAAATTACGAATGGAATGAAAAAATTTTATGTAGCCTTTTTCCACTTTTTGCAGTGAAGGGTATAAAAGGCAAAAAAAAAAAAAAAAATTAAATAAATAAGTGAAAAAAATAATTAAATTGATCCTAAATGAATTTCATCTTATTTGTAGAGGCAAATCGCCATTTTAAAATACCTCCACCACTTTAAGAAATTTTTGTGAAAGTACTTTTACTACAAAATATTAATAATTTTTGTTTTTCATTACAGTTTCTGTTTTCATAGGAATTTTAATATAAATTTGATTTTCTTAAAATTTCATTAAAAACCGAAAATACTAAAAAAAAACATAATTATTATTCGACTATATACCTTTATACCTTTCACCATCTATGTAAAGCTAGTGAAAGTAACTCCAATAAAAAAGTAAATTTTGCAGTGACAGAGAACTAAAAAATAAATTTTGGTACTGCATATATATTATTTTACATAAAAATTACATTGGCTCTTAATGGGTTAAACATTATTCAAAAATTTTGTATTTCGTTAAAGATCTCTTCAAAATCTTTAAAATGATATCCACATTTATATATAAAAAAATTCAAAAATTTCAGAGCCCCGGTATTTGGAAAATATGGGCGAGCGCCAATTTTTTCATTTGATGTTTTTTGAGATTTTTTAATTCTCTATCGCCCCATTCATTTGTATATTTTAATTCGAGTTACTGTATTGTTCGAAATGAAATGATAATATTTGAGGTAGGCGTGGTGTTTTGCCTGGTGCCTTGAAGGACATGGACCGATCATGCTGATATCCAATAGCACTTCGTCCGATACTATATCTGATCGATTGAAATATTTAATTTTTTGTGTGTGCTTCGCCAAATTTGATTTCAACACTAACACGGACGGACTGTGTGCTTTATTGTGTGGACAAAAATTTTTTATTAAAAATGTTTGTCAGAAGTTTCCTGAAGCATTAAGTAACGAAATTGCCATCGAGGCATGCTTTAACCCTCAATAATCAATATCTGTAATTAATTGAATCGGGATAATTAAAAAAAACAAAGTTTTTATGAAAATTAAATAATTTCAAAAATTCTCTAGTGTCTTTAATTAAAAAGGCTAACTATTTTAACTGAAGACTAAGTTGGCAACACTATTTTGTACAGTCGAAAATAATTTTTGTTTTTCAATGTGCATCGTTTTTCTGGAGCTACTCTTATATATACTCGGACGCAAAACACAAACAGATTTGTTATTGATAAACAACTTGTTTTCTTAGTTGTACTTTATCTTTTAATAATTTTCTTTTAAACTTTTCTTGCTGGGTTGAAGTATAAACACGTATCTGTTTATACACTGAAACAATTTTTATGCGATATATACATAAAAATATCATAGATAAACTTTGAAATAATGGGTAATGTGTCATCTATTTAAAGTGGTTGAACGTAAGATGAATATTGTTCCTTGTAACAAATAATAACATTTTACGTTTCAGTTATTAGCTTTAATTATAAGTGTTAATTAACAACACTGATAAAGTGACTTTAAAGAAGCGTAATAACTGGTAACTCTGGATTACAATTTTTTTTTTTTAATTCAATCTTTGTCTACGAATTGAACTGATTAAAAGCTGAATAAACAACATAAACAAAAAGAAGACAGCGGTTATTAACATCTTTGTAGTCGGTATAAAACAAAGTTTAGGCTTTGGCAAAAGCATTTGTATGCGGTCGAATTATTGAAAATAAACAAGACCTTTAACAGTTGCAACTGATAAAAGCCGATGTGGTATTGACTTTGAAATTTAAAGAGTTTCTCGAAAGTCATATAACTCAAGTCCCAATTACACTGTAGTTCCCAGAATTAAAACCCATAAAATAATTAACAAAATAGTCTTTTGATCAATTTACTTATTACTTGTGAAAAAAGTACGAGTGCTGCTATATACGAGTATATTTCTGGCCTGGCAGCGCTGAGTGCAGCCAAGTGCAATCTGACATTTCCATTGGAAAGATTGTCATTTTTAAACATAATCGCACTCAAAACGTTTTGACATACGACCAGTATTTGTGTTGTTTACAGTGACTTGAAAAAATTAATATAGAAAAAAATGGAATTAACTCGTGAACATTTTCGTGCCATCATTTTTCACAACTTTCGACGTGTATTATCACGACAAGATTGCATTGATAAACTTAAATCTTTGTTTGGCGATGAAGCACCATCCTATAGCAGTGTGAAAAATTGGTATAATGAATTTAATCGTGGCCGAAGCTCGCTCAAAGACGAATTCCGTGAAGGTCGTCCAAAAACGGCTGTTGTGCCAGAGAACATTGATGCCGTGCGTGAACTCATAATGCAAGATCGACATGCGATATACCGAGAGATAGAGACATCCTTAGACATTTCTTCCACCAGCATACATTCGATACTGCATGAACACCTGGCAGTAAAAAAGGTTTGTTCTCGTTGGATCCCGCACAATTTGAAAGTCGCTCAAAAAAGGCTCGTGTCGATTGGTACAAAGAAATGTTGCAAAAATACGATTGCGGTGCTTCAAATGACGTTTATAAGATCGTCACAGTTGACGAATCATAGGTCTATGCGTATGAGCCCGAAACGAAACAACAATCGACCGTGTGGGTCTTCAAAGACGAGCAAAATCCAACGAAAGTTGTTCGTGGAAGAAGCACTTCGAAACAAATTGTCGCCTGTTTCTTCGGCAAAACTGGTCATGTGGCGACTGTTCCACTTGAGCAACGTAGGACGGTCACTTCTGAGTGGTACACTACAATTTGTTTGCCTGAAGTCATCGGAAAAATTCAAAAAACCAACAACAGAAGACGAATCATTGTTCACCATGACAATGCGAGCTCTCACACATCGGCTCAAACCAGAGCGTTTTTGACCTGCCAAAACGTCGAATTAATGGGTCATCCGCCGTACAGCCCTGACTTGGCACCTAATGACTTCTTCTTGTTTCCGCACATCAAGAAAAAAATTCGTGGTCAACGATTTTCGTCGCCAGAAGAAGCTGTTGAAGTGTTCAAAAACCATGTTTTAGAGGTGTCTCAATCGGAGTGGAAAAAGTGCTTCGACAACTGGTTTGAGCGCATGCAAAAGTGTATAAATCATGCTGGAGAATACTTTGAAAATCAATAAAACCATTTTTGATTATAAATATTCGCATTTTCACTATTAGGAAATATATAGAGAAGCCCTCGTACACTCACTCACTTTCTTTTTTTTTTAGATTAAACATTTTTTAAAGTCCATTTTTCTGTGCAAAAGAGTTTTAGCAATCTCGGATTTAAAATTTTTAAATTATTCTCTAATAAAACAGTCGTTATTAGGTCAATTTGTACAGTGCATGTAGAGTATTTCCTTAAACTTAATTGCAAGCGAAATACTGAGGAGGATATAAAATTATTTGCTGAGTGTAAGATATTATTTGTACTTGTTTTGAATTCATATCTCAAAACTTATAAACTCAATTATGTATCTCATAAACAGTTTGAAACTCATTTGTCTGGAACTTTTGTGTTTTTGTTCTTTCTTTTATTTATGACAATTTTTACATCCTTTGACTAAAGAAACTGAGAAAAATAACAACAACAACAACAACAAACTTTGAACTTTTTGTTTGTTTTTATCTGTTTTGCAAACAAAAACTTTTCATTTTTACAAAGTAGTTTTTTCTATTTCTTTTCATTTTAACAAACTTTAATTTGTGTTACAGCAGAATGTTAAAAATAGATTTTATTTATTTTAAAATAATATATTTTTGTAAATTTTTGCTATTCGATGACAACTTGTCAATTAAAAAATAAAAAATTTTACAAAAAAAAAAAAAAAAAAAAAAATCGTAAATTCGATAACACTAAAAAACTAAATATCTTAAATATAAAAAACCAAAATTTTACATGTTTAAGTAGCTATCTTTTACAAAAATACTTATTTAAACTACAACCAAATAAACAATTTTACCATGATTGTTTTTAAAAAATTCAAGTTTTTATCAAAACCAAAAATATTAATTTTAATAAAAAAAATAACCAGAATAGTACTTTTAATAAATGTCACCGAAAACCTAAATGCTGAACCAAATTTAATGAAATTGTTAGTCAAATTGCAATATTTTAAAAACGAATTAGAATTGATTTTAGTTTAAGTTCTAAAAATTTGAAGAAAGAAAACTTGATTTTAAATATCTGCAGACGTTTTCACAAGAAACAAAAAGCAAAATTAGATACCATATTTATACAACTAATTTTGTAAGTAAGAATATGAGTAGTATTCATAACACTGCACTACAGCATCTCTGGTGATTGGCGTAAAATTAATGAGTCTAGTCTAGTTTTTAATGAGGATTTCAAATCTGTAGTCAGAATTTTCCTATCGGCTCTAGTTAATGGCACTCTAAAATATGGCACATAAGCTGGTTTACACAAAAACACCATATTTTTCGTTGTAAATATTATTTTATTAAGCTCTTAAAATAAAAATTATTCTTTTTTAAGACCCTCGTATGTATGTTCCAAAAAAAATCTCTTATCATTTGCGTGTTCCAGTAAACCTATTAGCTAATAAAAAAGGTCTATTAAACTAGCTCGTCAGTTTCTTAACTAAAGTCCCTAAGACTGGCAAAAAATATGTCTAAATAATTTTTAAGGAAGGGCAGTTTGATGTTTATGCAGATTCATGTGGATAGAAGTTACCAATACGTTGCAAATATTGTTGCAAATCGAATGTTTTTTCATAATAAAAAACTATAATATTTCTTACAAAAGTTAAAGGCAGAGAGCTATTCTGAATGCTCTAGCAATAGTCAGCCATCATATGTGCGTTCCAGTAGCCCTGATAGCGCTCCTCCATGGTTCGGAGGAGCCTTGTTCTTCCACGTAGTTGTGAAGAAAGTACAACTTGATACTCATGTTACGAGCTTTTGAAAGTGAATAATCAGTTATTCAACGTGTTGAGGAAATTCAGAATTTTTCCTATTTCCCAGAAAATGTTCAACAAGCCAAACAAATTCATTCCATGCCATTTCTCAATCTCTGTCATAGTGCAAGTAAAGTTTGTGCCTTTTATTAACGATCTTATTTGTGGCCCGTCAAAAATCCCCGATCTTATCTTTTCTGCACTCAGTTTTGGAAACTTTTTTGATAGGAAAAGGAAACACTTTCCATTTTTATCAAAGCCTTTTATAAATTGTTTTATAAGTCCTAGTTTTATGTGTAAAGGAGGCAAAACTATACGATCCCTTGGTACTAAAGGTGGGTTTTTCACGTTCTCTTGTCCTACAACTAGCGCTTCTCGAAGAGGCCAATCTTTTTTAATCCAAAGGTGACCATTTTTAAATCAACACATATGAGCTCATCCAGTGAGGCATCAGCTTCAGATCCAAGCGATATTTTAGGACTAGAAACACATCTATGTGCCGAACGTTTGGAAGGATATTCCCATTTGGCTCGATTGTTTCAGTTAATGCCGGTTATATTCACTAAACAAAAATAACAGTATCCTGATGGTTCAAGGGTTAAATCCAGATCATTGCCGTTTCATCCGAGAATCTATTTCTTTTTTCATTTGTCCACAAACGTAGAAACTCAACGCATGTTTTACATACCTTTTGTGGAATCTAAAGCTTTTCCTTCATTTTCAGTGCATGACCAAAGTAATTTTTGTAAGCCTCAATAACAAACGCTGTCACATTCAAACGGTATTCTTTAAATATATGTAAGAATGTTTAATCCAGTTTTATTAATTTAAATATTTTATTTTCACAATTCATTTGTTTGAATAATTTTTGTAATAACGCCGAAAGTATTAATAAATTTTTAAAAAGGTTTTATAAATTTTAAAAAGAGAAACTGAAAATAGAAATTAAGATTCGATTAACACATAATTAGCAACTACAGCTTAGCGACTGATCGACTGAAAACTCAACTGACAACTGCTGCTGTACTACTGACTGACTCTCACTGGATATTACATACAACTGCTATTTTGGCGACTCGACATCTTTACACCTGATACTCAGTTTACATATATATTCACCGCAAATGTAACAAAAATGATTCGGATCATTAACACAAACCCTTCTTCATGACGCCATGTTAAATTTTATTATCAAAACTTAATATTTTTTTATTAAGAAGCAAATTAACCGACTAAAACAGCGATTTTTTTTACAAAGCTTTATCTCGTAAACTAAAAAACTGAGGGCATATTTGAAATCAGCAACGTCAAATTAGTAAATATAGTGTCATAAAACTCAATCATCAGGCAAAAGTTGCCATGATGTGTGCAGTGTAATCAATCACTATTATAACGAAAATCACTCGTATAACTTTTCTAAAATTTCGTTTTAAAGTGTTTTGCAAGCGCTTTCGATGACTGACAGAAATTTGACCATAAACACCTTATGATAGGTCAAGCCAGGAAAAAGTTAAAAAAAAGTGGTCAGTTAAACCTAAATAATAATTGTTTTAAAACCTAACGACCTACGTGTTGAATTACAAGCTAGAAAGCTTAAAATATTGTCTTAAAAGAAATAACTGAAACTTTTTTAAATGTACATAATTACATTCAAATAAATTTTCAAAAAACTTTGTGCTATTTTTTAAAATTATCCCGATTTATTATACCGATATTGATCATTGAGGGTCAAAGCACGTCTCAAGGGCCATTTCGCTAACGCTTACTTAGCTCTTCAGGAAACTTCTGACAAAAATAAACTAAAATGATATGAAGTAATTTATATTAATTTTTTTCTAATTATTTTCATTCGAATAATAGAATACAATAACAATTTTATTACCTTCTTCGAATATTTAATTAAAATTTATTTCTATTTTTTCTTGTTAGCTCTTATAATTTAACAACACTGGTTAATATCGACGTTTTTCTAATAAATTGTAACGTTTTTCCCTTTTAGAACAAACGTACGGATTCTTTTGAGTACAAGTACCACTGTAGCTCATTATAAATTCCGTATTCTTACTTTATGGTTTTCTCTGGCTATACTTCTTGATCCTACCGGTCTTGTGAATCCCATGGTCTTGTATTTACTAAACATGCGTTATTATTACAAACGCAGTCATCCACGCTACACTACTGTGTTACTACGGCGAGACATGAACTACTCGATGCCTTGTTTAGTAACCTTAACTATTCACAGACAACTCCACTACTACTTTTATTCAAGGCAGTCATCCCCTTTGTTGTTATGCTGTTACACTTCCCTGTGCTAACCGCTACCGTTCTTACTTTTTATTATAAAGGGCTTCTTGACAATTATCTGTTACACTTATATTTAATTGGACGTCTCCACTAAATTATCTGCCATGGCTTCATAATCGTGTTTTGCCTCTCGGGATGTTTGTACCTCTGTTTATTAATTTTAATTGCATTATAACAAATTTTATTTTTCGTTGGCTCATGTCCGAAGGTGGGCTCGAACTCACGATCTTCTGTTTTGCAGCAAGCACCTCTACCAACGCAACAATTGAGGTTGCTCAGCTTTTGTTAGCTAATTGTGATTTTATTCTATACACACACCATTAGTTGAAGTAACTTATTCACCACGCTCATACGGAAACAAGAACAGGGGTTGCCAGATCTTACTTTCGTAACAATATTTAAAAATGACTTCTTTGTTACATTATTTATATTAAAAACCTGTGTTCTTTAAAATAAAATAAATCATATTGTTATATCTTAAGCCTTTCCATGCTTTAAATTGCTAAAATTGATTTTTAATGATGATATTTTTGGTAGTATTATTTTCATTTAACA
Source organism: Gymnosoma rotundatum (assembly GCA_916610165.2). Taxonomy (NCBI): domain Eukaryota; kingdom Metazoa; phylum Arthropoda; class Insecta; order Diptera; family Tachinidae; genus Gymnosoma; species Gymnosoma rotundatum. Next base: position 48,736,426 of record OU744338.1, read on the forward strand.
AAATCAATTCATGACACTGGAATATATTTTTAAATATTTAATTTTCATAAAAAACTTCGTGCTATTTTTTTATTTAATTATGTAAAACAAAATCAGTTTAATTGATACTGGTATTTGTATGTGTAAATATTGTATGGTCAATGAGAGCAACAACAGCAACACCACAAAATAATAAAACATCTATAAAAATATTTGGTGATAAAAAAAAAGTAATATATAAGAGTGCAAGTGGTACAATTTGGTGGTTGCATTTACAATTCGAATACAGTAAAATCAAAAATGTAGAAAATGCTCACATTTTTATCTAAAGCCGCATACTGAATGCAGTACATTTGATTTTAGTGCCCCTTGATGGTCTGGGATGTTTTTTTTTTGTTTGTTTGACACTAGAATCTTCTCTGCCACAGGCAAATGAAAAAGTTGATTTTTGCCTTTTGATATTAGAAAATTTGACGTATAGTTTTGATAAATTTAGCGGAGTACTTTAAACTTTAGCCAAAAAAGCAAAAAACAAAACATAAAATGCGTTTAAATGAAAGTCAATTGAAAACACTTGAAATATCATATTCAGTTGGTACGAATCATTCATAGTCCATTTAGATTTTAAGGTTTTATTAAAAATCTATATATTTTTATTTGAAACGAAGCGTTTTTTGTGATCTTTACGCATTTATTCACGCGGTTTTCCGTTTCTTTTCGGTCATGAAGAAAAAAAACCAAGTTTTGCCTCATATTAACTATGATGCCGAGCCTGCCCTGATTTCAATACAATTGAAAATTTGCGGGTTTATTAAAAAGGGGCACCCCTATTTTAACGCTAATTAATCAATATAACTGCTTTTAAAAGCAATTTTAGAAGAGTTGCAAAACATACCTTCTAAGTACGCCCTAAAGAAGTTAATCAGTTCTATGAAAAAGGGATTACAATACGGGATAAATGCAAGCGTTGGCTATAGCAAATTCTAAAATATACTAATGAATTTTTTAAAAAGATTATTTAGTAATAATACAGATGTCAAACATTGTGTAAAGAGTTGTAGCTTGAATTTTTGTTATGTTTTTGTAAGTTTTAGATTTTTCTTTTTTTTCTTCTTTCAAACTGTTATACATACCGTCAAAAAAAGTAAACAGTTGGTTGGAATGCTCTTACTGTACAACGAGTTTAGTCAATCAACTTCATCTTTTTATATGGAGACGTCATAATCCCATGCGCTTTTTTGGCACTGACGCATAACGTACATTACTGATTGCAGTGTAAGCATATAAGTAAATCCCGGTGTTCAGTTGCCAATTAACGTAAAGGAACTCCAGAGCGCATGTTTTTATGACATATGTCTTTTTTAGTTTCTCGGCCTTCACTGAATACGTTTAGTTTATCATTATTCATTATTTGAAATAAATGCTTAAGTGTGTAAAGCAGCCTAAATCAAAGATTCTTTAAGCTATAGTTGGAAAATGAAAAAGGAATCAACTTAATAATGTTTAATTTATTTTGAAAAAATACCGTGCTAATTTTTATTCCGATTAAATTGTTAAATCGCCGATATTGATCAAAAAATAGCACGATATATTTTTTTATTACTTAATTAAATTACTTTTATAAAATAAATTGAAAGTGCCCGCGCATAGATCAAAATTGATTATCGTAGTGTTTTGTGATATCATTTTTTAACTGTATAAAAGAGCAGAAAAAAAGTCAGCTATATATGTACAGTGGATAAAGAAAGATAAAGTCATTGTAGGTTATATTTTTTGCTTAAGCTTTGATTTTTGTCTTCACTTTATTATTTGGACAAAATTCTTTAGTTTATTTAAAATGATTGAAATGGGCATCGAGAGCTGCTTTCACCCTCAATTATCAAAATCGATGATTTAATAATTTATTCGGGTTAAAAAAGTATCATAAAATTTTTAAAAATTTAATTTAAAGTTTAGTGTATTTAAAAAATAATTTAATAATTTTTCACTTTTTCGAAGACTTAATTCCATAAATGGAACTTTGTATATTTAAACAGAAAAACCAGGTTTCACCTTTTAAAGATTTTGCTTGTTTTTAAATTGAAAACTGATTAAAATTTTAATTACTTCATTTTTTTTTAATTTGAATATAATTTGTTTCCTTTCAAATAATTATTAATTGAAAAACTTTATTATTTACTTATAAAATTTTGCATTGATTTTTCAGTTAAATGTATAATTGAATCAATTAAAAATTTTATTAAATTTTATTCTGAGTACAATTAAAATCTATAATAGGTAAAAAAAAACTATTTTTATTTGCAAAATGTTAAAAAATTAAACAAATAAAATAATAAAAAGAATTATTTGAAACTCGTCGAAAATTTATATTATTTTCTTAATATTATAAAAATACTATTTTTCCTTTATTTTTTTTCTTAATAATTTATAAAGAAAGGATATATTACAACGTCTTGCTATTTGAAGTATAATTTAATAAAATCACTTAACCACTTAATAAACGTCCTGTTTTGAAAATAATTGAATTTATCTTCTTAACATCCATGTAATGGTGTTGTAATACGTGATTTATCAATGTTAATCGAAAACTTTGACAATCCGGTGATGAGGAGGGAGAAGTAATAAAGCATTTCACCACAGGGTGGAGTCCCTTTTAATACTTATGTATTAATTATTAAGTCGACGTTACATACATGATTAAAGTTTTGCAAAACAATTTTAAGTTTCGCAGTTCGATAAATGTTTTTGAAGCATTTGTTTGTAAATTGTAGGAAGTCAGAAACAGTAATTTTATATCAATGACAATGAATTAAGATGTTAATATTTGATACTTTTAGTAATAAATCATCTGTTCTTTTATTTCTAATTAATTTGTTAATTTTATTTATATATTTTGCTGCATTTCGTCACCCAATACGCCACAAAACTAATTTATGATTCTTTAATAGAGTTAAGTTCATATATGTTTGTAGGTTCTGTTCCGTAACTAAAAGTTAGTAATGATAACAATATAAAAATAACTCTTTTCTGTTTGATTTAGGCAGGGAGCGTACGGCAAAGAAATGTTAAAACATATTTACTTCATAACTTTTTCCATACGAATGTATAATTCTGAATCAAAAGGAATAACAAATCTTATTAATAAATTTATAATCTATTGCCTAAAATTCAGCCATTTAGTCGAGAAAATTGATATCTTCAGTTATTTAAAAATATATATGATTTAAAAAAGTTAGAAAGTTCTAGTTTTTAGATAATTTTAAATACTATATATGTAAATTAAGATACGACTTGGAAAACAACAATAAAAACAAGATGAATAATTTATTTTGTAAGTTTTGCATTCAAATAAATTTTTGATGAAATAACGTTTCCTCTCCAATCTTCTTTTGTTTTAATTGTTTAACAAATGCTCAAGTGAGGATCAGATTTCATCTGTGAATTTAGCATAAAAAAGAATATTTAAATATAACAAAATTGCTCAAAATATGATCTAGTCAGTTAGTTTTAACGCATAACTAAAAAAAGCCTGATCATAGAACAGCCAAACAAGCGTCTTCTTAATAATAATATTAAATTTAATTTAAGAAAATTGAATTAATAAAATTAAAAAAAAAAAATTATTTTAAACTTAAGAGAATATTTTCCAAAAATTTCCAAAGTGCGTAAATTTTTGCTGGCTTATCACCATACACCAGTGACTTCACGTGGTCACGACCTTGCAGGCCAATTGACAAGTCCATTTCTCAAAATTAACTTAGTGCCAAATTTTGGTTTCAATAACTTGATTTTTGAAGTCGCCGTATTGTTGAAACCAGATTTTATATAATCAAACTAAAAATCAAACACAGTTTACACGTATAAACCACACCAAACGGTGCATTTTTCTGGATTCAATGGAGTCGGAAATGTATGTTGTAAATTGGTTTATTCCATATGCGGCAAATTTGCTTATTAACCAACACGCTAGGACAAAAATAAGCCTCATCGCTAAACACAATTTGGGAGTCTCTTACTTACTGCTCTAGAGCCCAATCGGCAAAAAAACGACACATATAATGATCTAGTGGCTTTTATTCCTGCACTAGCTGGATCTTATGCGGGTGTAGGCCAAGATCTTTGCCAAAAATTTTCCACTTAGTAAACGGACAGAGCCCCAATTTCTGCGACCGATCTTCTTTCACACTTTCATTTACAGCAGCGATATTCTCTTCAGAAAGCACATTCCTTCAACGTGTTGGTGTTATTGCATCTTCTAGAGAATATGTGGTGCGAAATCTATCCACAGTTTGACGGATGGCTTGCTCAGATGGACGGTTACGTGCACCATAAAAACTACGAAGTCGTCTATGAGCTGCTCGAATTGATGACTGATTTTCAAAGCAACTTCAATGATTTTATTGCATTGTTCAAGCGTGAGTTTATTCATAATGATATCCCAGAGATTACTGAAAATAATAATAATAATAAATTAATGAAATTTTCCGCTTATTGGTTCTTTTTAATTAATTTCTAAATTTCAAATTGCTAGCACAAAAAAGCAACAACAAATGTACAAGACGAGTTACAAAGAGAACGACAAAGAAAAAAGCTTTAAGTTGTGTGTGAACTTCGTCTCACCAAATTAACATTGAGATTAGTTGATTAAATATATGATGTTTACGACGTACATAACATAAGGTAGATAGATGCAAAGAATGCTTATGAAGGATGTAGCGGTCCAGAATATGCTGCATTTCATTCTGCTAGCGTCTAATTTTTCTTGTTTTCTTTGGAAAACGTCCGCATACATTTTTAAATAATTTTTCTTTCTAAAAATGTTTAGAAATTAATTAAAAAGAACCAAAAAGCCGAAAATAAAGTAAAATTTTATTAATTTATAAAGTCGATGGTTCGAATTCTGGTCAGGGAAAAATTAAAAATTAAAAAATATTTTTTATATCAAAATTAAATTTTTAGTGTTATTTTTCTATAATTTAAAGTTCGATCATGCTTAAAAACACCCTTTATATAGCAAAGATTCCTGTCCAACTACAATCTTAAAATTTTAATTTATTTATTGAATTCGTTTAATTCTTTGTTTGCTAATACTGCTACATTGCAAGCATATGCGATTTATGGATACAGGCGAGTTAAGACGCCTAGGGTTTTCATATATGAGAAGATCTGGTCATGTTTTCAAATTATTGAGATTATTGAGACGAATTACTTACGTATTTTTGTGTTTTATTTAAAGAAAATCGCAAAAATTAAATTCCACTAGAATGTAAAGCAGCATAATCTGGATCGCCTCATCCGTGATCAGTTTTCTTTGCAGCTATCTACATTAGTTAATGCCCGTTATAAGCTTTATCTATTTGACTTTGGTTATATAAAGTAAAAAATACGAGGCAAAGGTTTTTTCCTTGTTCTCCATATTAATCGTCACATATATGTATATATGCTAATTTCTGAACTTTTATTGTATTTTATTTATACTTTTTTTTTGTTTTGACTGTAGCAATCACTACTTTCTGTCAAATGTTCACGACTTTCTTTTAGAAGTCAGATTTAGTTTGTCGTAGTCGATAAAAAATGAGAACAGTTCTCCTTATTCTTCTCAATAAATTTTATTCGAGTTAACCAGTTGCAACTTAACTGGCTTCTCCTCAAAAAAAGTTGAAGGTTGACCCATAGAGGGTTAGATTTTGATGCATATGACATTTCTTTCAAACCATAGGAAGCAGATACTCAAAATTAGATGGTTCATGTACTACAGTGACCGTGTCTGCCACCATAAACGAGGTGTTTTGGACGCATAAGTTCCAATCCTTTGAAACGTAAAAAACTTAAGCTGAGCTCGTAAAACTATACGAGCTTTAAGGAGGACTAGAAATTAAATTTTTAAATTCTTTTAAACTATAAAAAGCATAACTTATTAAGTTTTTGATTTTATATATTTATATATTATATGCACCCCAAAACTCTTAAAGAGCTTTTGACAACTTTAAACTGACAACTTTAAAATGAAAGTAAATACAGATGGAAATAATCTCGCGAGTCAACATTCATTTCATATAAGTTGAATATGACTACTGATTATTCTTATTAATACAAGTAATTAATTTTTAATTTTGTTACTTTAAATAATTTCTCGATTTTCTTTCACATAAAAAGTTTCTATAAACTTTTAACCTTTCACAAATAGTTTTAATTACACAATATTGAATTGAAAAGTATTGATGTTTCAAAAACATTTATGAAATTCTTAAGTAGAAAATTATTTATCAAAGGTTTCAATTTCTAAGAAAAACATTTTAAATATTTATTTCTAAGACACGTTCTTTTATTTATGTTTTATTTGTTTATTTATTTAATTTTTTCTTTTTTTTTTTTTTTTGTGAACGACATATAAACAAATACTCACGTATTCAATATGGATCTAACACACAAATTAAATAAAAGAAAGCCAAAAACATGAAGTGATTTGTACAAACATTATGTTTCAGAACTTCCTTTTGTGTGTTGTTAATAAAAATACAGGATATAAAAAAAACATTTTTTCACAAGTCTTCACTGGAAATAACAAATTTTTTATTCTGCTAAATAATTTTTTTTTGTGATTGAATTGAAGAAAAAATATTTATATGCCTTTTTTATAACGTACATATTTTTTTAACAAGAAAATGAAATTTATAACCTTATTCTAGGACATGTTGGTAAAACAAAAGCAAAAATAACATGAGTAATATTGCAGAAAATCGTAGAATTATTTGAATAAAACCCGTGCGCAACTTTAAAAACATCCAAAGTAAGACTTGCGAAGCCGGTAGTGTTAATTAGAGTTCAATTTTTGGCTATAGATTTATTAGGAATTACAGTGAAATATTGAATGTCTTAATTTTCACAGAAGAATTGTAAATCGAAAACCATGTGCATGGAAATTATCCCGAAAAATGTTCCAGAAACAAAATAGAAAATATTTTGAATTGACGAGTCGGTTTTCTAATTGAGCCTTAACTTGATTAAGAGTAAACACTGCTGCAAACACGATTGTTCCAACGGCAATAGAGCGAACTTTCCGGTGGTTTTTAAAGCCTGAAAGAATTTACGAAAGGATTAACTGTGAAACGAATTGTCATCCTGCGCAGTCATTATGAGTATGTAGATTGACGCTTAAACAACGCTACCATTTATCTGCATTTGCTTTGAAAATCAGTTATCAATTTGCGAAACTTATCGTGTTTTCGTGCTTTTTATGTTGCACATAATTTTCTATCTGAGCAAGCCATTCTGCGAACTATGAATAGATTTCATACTAGTTACTTCTTAAATAATACAACACCAACACGTCGAAGAAATGTGTGAAAATAACGAAAGTGAAAAAAAATTTAAATTGAAATATATGAAATTATCGACTCGTCGTCGGTCACAAGCATTGGTTTTCTGGCCGACCAACACCCCTCTAAGATCCAGCTTGTGCAGGCATTAAAGCTTTCGGGCTATCATATGAGTCGTTCTTACGCCGTTTGACCTCTACATCAGTTGGAAATTAATCTAATGATTTGTCGCATAATTATGCTAAAATCATGAGGTGAATTTAAGTCTAATAGATTTTTTCAATCGGGTATGTGATGAAAATCGATTTCAATATAAAATCGAGTAGAATAAGGTAAAAAGTGTGATGTGGTTATTTTTTCGTTTTTAATTTCGATTTCAAATTTCATTTCGTTCTATGAAAAATGTAATCGTTTTGCCATGTGATAAAAATCGTTATTATTACTTTAAACTCGTTTTTAATTCACATTAACATTGCATTGTGAAATTTGTTTTTCATATGAAAAATGTAAGTTAAATTTATTTAAGCATAAAAATAAAAATAATTTTTTGCTGTAGATTTTTAAGGGAAAAACACAAGAATTTATGGCAAGAGGATGCCTTCATAAATTTTATGGGATGTCATTTTTATTTTTTTTTTACTAAAAACAAATGTGAATTAATTTTTTAATTTAAAATTTTAAGAAAAAGTTTTAAATTAAGTTTTTGCGTTCATTTCGAAGTAAAAAATCGAATTTAAATTTCCAGCTATGTCATTTCTTATAGCTACAGCATCTTTTAAAGAGCAGATCCGATGGGGACTTCGTCATCTATTTTATAGCTTTGATTGATTTTAGAGAGTTGCATAGATTATGCAAAGCACAACAAATATTTATAACTTTAACTGCTTTCAACGGTTTATATCACAAGGTTCTAAACAAACAAACACCTAAACCGACTTTTCAGAACCCCAGTTGTCCTCTTTACAATATTTCTGTCTGACTGGGTGTATAGACGGTACACACGGTCTTATAGCGACAAGTAAAACATATTTTTCAAAAAGATGTTGTTTAGATTTTCTTAAATTTTCTTCGCTGGATTCTAATTTAATGAATGGCAAATTTTTCTTTCCAGGCAGTTTAAATTTTTTTTTCAATGATTTTGATACTGATGTACGACCATTTTGCTACCATTTCCTAAGCTCTTCATGAAAATTCTGACAAAAATTTTAAATAAACTAAAGACTTTTGTCAAAACAATGAATTAAAGTCAAAATATTAAGAATAAGCAAAAACAACAATTTTATTATATTTGAGATATACGGCCAGCAAAGTTCCTAAATGTGACCTCAAATTGGACGTCAAAAATACACTTCATCCACATCCACCGTGGTTGCTTTATGCCTGAAATCGTGATAATGCCATTTATGTAAAATTAATTTTTTTTTATTAAAATTTAATTTTGTTTTTGTTGATAATGAAGAATTCTTAAAATATTTTAAAAATTACTTCAGTGCATTAAATTTCTGTTCAAAAAACCAGAACTCTCCACAATTTTTTTTCTTTGTTATTAATGGGCTTATACGCCCAAAAATATGCAACAAAAGCTACATTTATACTAAATTTATTTTTAAAGTATACGAATGTAGTTTTGTAATTTAATCGTAATTTATGGTAACACAAATGTTGTATACAACTCTATTGGAGGTATAAAATATTATTTGCAAGGAGGAGTGAACAATCCTGATATTATTAAAATAATTACTTAAATCAGTTTCTTTAGCGAAATATGTTACGCTAAATAATTAATTAAATGTTCCCATTTTTATCAATTTTTTCCATTTTTATATATATTTTTTTTAATTTACAGCTTCTTCCTGCACAAAATCTCATTTGATTTGTTGGAGGATTTTAAATTTTCCCTCAATTGACGTAATTTATAAATTAATGCTTTACCTTGGGGCTTCAACTAGCACATTCAGTTTCAATTACGTACATTCCTTTTACAACAGGCTCAATAATATACAAAACAATTATTTGTTATCAAAAACAAATCATGAACGTATAATACGACATACAAAAATTCTATTGAATATGATTTCTTCATTTATTATTTCTATCGCTATTTGCCATTCAAATTAATGGAAACAATTTTATGCAGATGTGCTTTTTGGCGTTCTGTTCTTGACATCAAAATAGGACATTTAATGTTTCAATGTAAATTAGAGTTTTACTTTCAAATTTTTCACGCGTCAATTTTTTTGTTTTTCATTAAAAATATTAACAAAAAATTATAATAAATAAATAAATAAAAAAAAACCATCATAATACAATAATGTAACGATTGTTTGCAACATCTGCGGTTCATTTTGTTATAAATTGCCAATTATTCGTAATAAATTGCAGATATTTAGTTTAACATTTTATACACACGTTTACTCATATATATATAAATATACAAACTTATTCGTATATATATATTAGTAAATATATAAACCCGATAGTTTATTCATTAGTGTAATGCTTATTCGTTTGCCGACAGCAATTTGCACATTAATTAATTTTTAATTGGCTCATTTGTTCCCATAATTGTGAAAGTGGTCCAAGTCAAAATAAAAATAAAAAAAAAAGAATTTACCAGTTATTTTCATTCCACATTCAGGTAAGTGATGAATTTCTATCGACTTTAAAAGTAAATCGAGATTCTAAATCGATAAGAGTGAGATGAATTTCGATAGCTTTAATTTTTTATTTTTGCTTTAATTCCAGGTTGTTTTAACCAAAACTGCAACCATGCCTTTAAACGCTACTTTGACTTAAATGAGATACTACGAAGTGAACAGGTGAACATTGTGTAGCAATAAAAAAATTAAAAAAAGCCTTTGGAATGGCTTTTATTGGATTTGCCAAAAAATATGTGAGATAATTTTATCACATGATGACATTTTAATTTAATTTATTTTTAGATTTATAGAATGTTTTCGGCTCAATAAAGAAGGACTTACGATTGTCCTTAATAACATCGAAAATGTCTGGGAAGATATGTACGTCGATTCCAATTGTATTGCAATTGGCCGCTACACTACGATTTTTGGCTGAAGGAAGTTTTCAACGATCTGTTGAAACGATATCAACATATCAATGCATCGTACATCAGTATCAAAATCGTTGAAAAAAATGTTAAACTGCCTGGAAAAAAAATTTGCCCAGTATTCATTAAATTAGAATCCAGCGAAGAAAATTTAAGAAAATCGAAACAATTTCTTTTTGAAAAATATGGTTTACTTGGCGTTATAGAAATGTGTGTACCGTCTATACACCCAGTTAGCCAGAACTATTATAGAAATACTGTAGAGAGGACAATTGGGATTCTGAAAAGTCAGTTTAGGTGTTTGTTTAGAACCTTGTGATATAAACCGTTGAAGGCAGTTAAAGTTATAAATATTTGTTGTTCTTTGCATAATCTATGCAACTCTCTAAAATAAAACACACACCTGAAATTGTTATTGAAGGCGCAATCAAAGCTATTAAATAGCTGACGAAGAAGTCCCCATCGGATCAGCCCTTTAAAAGATGCGGTAGCTATAAGAAATGACATAGCTGGAAATTGAAATTCGATTTTTTAAAATATGTACATTTCGAAATGATCACAATAACTTAATATAAATTTTTTTTATTAAAATTTCAAATTAAGAATTTCATTCACATTTGTTTATATTAAAACAAACATTGTGGTTTTCCCTTAAAAAACTACAACAAAAAATTATTTTTATTTAATTATATTAATTAATTGTAACATTTTTAAAAAATCCTTTTTTTCATGCTATTTTCCCGATTTATTATTTAAATCACCGATATTGCTTATTGAGGGTCAAAGCACGTCTCGATGGCCATTTCGTTATCGCTTACTTAACTCTTCAGGAAACTTCTAACAAGTATTTTAAATAAACTGAAGATTTTTGTCCAAACAATAAAGCAAAGACAAAAATCAAAGTTTAAGCAAAAACAACAATAACCAATAGTAATTCTATTCTATAAATGTTAAAATTAATTATATATAAAAAATCCCGTTGTTTAAAATGTTTAATTATTTTTATTTTTATGCTTAAATAAATTTAACTTACATTTTTCATATGAAAAACAAATTTCACAATGAAATGCTAATGTGAATTAAAAACGAGTTCAAAGTAATAATAACGATTTTTATCACATGGCAAAACGATTACTTTTTTCATAGAACGGAATGGAATTTTAAATCGAGAACATAGAACGAAAAAATAACCACATCACACCTTTTACCTTATTCTACCCGATTTTATATCGAAATTGATTTTCATCACATACCCGATTATTTTAAATTAAATTAGTGATTGTCCCGCAATGTAAAAATAGTTTTTAATTTATTCAGCTGCACTTCATTAAATATCTCGAAACAAGAAATATATGACTTAGACCACTCTCATGATTATGGGCACATATATTTATTTAATTAAAAAAGAAAAAGATTTAATAAAAGCTTAAATAACATTTCAAGAGAAAAGAAGTAAACCCTCTAATAATTGTGAAAATTTTTTGCAGTATGATACTCGTATCTGATAAAGTTCAAATTCTAAAAAAAAAAAAACGAAAAAAAAAATAATAACAAAGAGCTGTGCACATTACAAACAGCTGTTGTTAACATAAGTGTCATTGAAGCAAAATGTTGCTGCTACAACCGATTCGTATTCCTTATGTGATTTCGTAAACTCATTAAAAATTTTAAGAATTTTCGTAATTTTTAACATGAAAAGAATTCAGTTGATCCACAGAATTCAATTGTGTTTTTAATTTTAGTGTGATTTCTTTCAACGCAGCTTAAAATCTACAGTTGACGTGATCATTTATGCGGTTTTTAATGGTAATTTTGCGATGCACTTGATATCTCAGGTCGTTCAAACTCAAGTTGAAATAAACTTTTAGAACGTCACTTTCGATTTCTTATATAAGTAGGCCAACAGTGCCTACTTATTAATTGCTCCACTTTCAGAGGGATAGAAGAAGAGTAATATATAGAAAGCTTCATTTTTCACATCACAGTAATGATATGCGGTTTATTTCTAGAACAATGTTGCAGCACATGATGCAGAGCTTTTGTTGCCAGTAGGAGCATTAGAGATTTTTGAAGCTGTTACAGCCATTTTTCATATTTTACTTCGCCGACGATTTACTACTGTTGAGTAATAGCGGAAAAGAAGGGGGCTGTGTTATATTTATTAGTATATATAATATATATATATATATATATATATATATATATATATATATATATATATATAGTTTTTAAATTGCATGGAGCTGTGTAATGAACTCAGGGCATCAAATCAATAACAGCTAAATATTTAAAGTGCTAACGATCATAGCTACAGCATCCTTTAGCCCATTTTAGGATTCTAAGGTTTTCATTCTATAGTATTTAGGGACTTATTGAACCTCTTACATTCTAGACAGCAATTAACCCAATTTAAAAATATAATTTCTTATTTCTAGTGATTGTTCTAAAATAAATTTTTTGATGTTTTGAAAAACTTTTTTTTAATATCAAAAAGAAAAGTAATAGTGTAATGTTGTAGCTGCTATTATAGCAAATAAATGCGGCAAATAACTCCCCAATGCAATACCTCATGCAATACCTTCCAATGAAATGAGTCCCAACAAAAATAAAATAACTCCCAAATTAAAAAGAACGAAACAACTCCCAACGCCAAAATGAAACAAGACCTTAAAACTTAACAGCTTATTCAAAATAAAAATATTAAAAAAAAAGAAATAACTCCCAAATAAAATAAGTCCCAACAATATGGTATAGCAGGTACCTCTTAATGAAAGAAGTCGCTATCTTTAATATCATACCATATATCATAGATATATGACCAAAGGCCGGGTATACAGACAATATTTGGTTAGCGAAGCCGCTGTTCCAAGTAGCATAGAGAGATCATTGATTCATTCCGGCCTGCTTAGCCGGCTTTCTCCCAGATGGAAGAGTTTCAAATCTATAATATAACAAACCCCGGCTCCGCTTACCAAAAGTTTCTTGAATAGAAGGCCTTCGGCCGGGCGGTTATTTCATTGTAAAATAACTCCCAATAAAAAATTAAAAAAATAACCTCCAAAAAATTTGTATGGGATTTTTGAATTTTTTGTTAGGAGTTATTTAATTTTTTCGTAGGAGTTACTTCATTTGGGAGTTATTTCACGGTACCTACACATAATACTGTTTAAACATTTTTCTTTCTTTAAATAAAAGGCAATCAGTTTCGCTTACAAGGAAGAATTTTTCAACAAATGACAATCCTCATTCTATTTTAAAAATATGTATACAAAATGTTAAATATAATTGTTTGTTTGGTACAGTAGTGGACTGATTTTCCTTGGAATTTGACAGTTTTTTTTATCAGATATGCGTTTCGTAAAAAAGAATACTTATTTTTTGATATATCAAGTGGCCTTGATAATTCCCATACAAAGTAAATATTTATCAACGTCAATATTTTGCTCATGTACTTTTTTTGTTTATATGTATAAATAGCGAAAAACTGGGGCAATGGGCGTGGCACCTCTAATATGAAAAACTATTACCGTATACCTCGAGAGCTACAATAGGCCGAGTCTTGCAATTTTGAACAATTTTTTTAAAGTCTGGCGGATTACAGACTGGGTTATTGTGGTTAGCTCCTACATAAAGTAAAAAATTATTGCCATATATCCAGATAAGTATAATAGTAAATAATCAAAAAAAAAGCTGGCTAGGTTGAAAGAGTGGATGTGGTGCAATTATACCTATTTGGGCAGGGCACCGGGCGTAGCTAGTTCTTTATAATAAAAAAAAAACACTGCAAAAGTGCTTCCCTCTCTTCAAATCTTTTTAAATAATTTTATCAATGTCTTCTATGTATTATTGATCATTAAAAGTACTGCAGGGTAGTGACAATTTGTGCAAATATTCGAAAAAGAATATTGTAATTGCATGAGTGGCAAAAAATTAATAACTGTTGTCAATATGGTTTAATATTGCTTTCATTTCTGGCATTATCGATTGTTTGTTTGTTGTTTTATTAGATAAAATTATGTAAAGATATGTGCTAAATACATCTACACATACTTAATTATAACTCCCTTTGCACAGTGGGAACTTCAAAAAAATTAAACTGAGACTTAAAAGCTACAAATTTTATCCAGTTTCAAAAATATAAATTGCGTTGAAAATAGGAAGATGTAATGACCTTATATCTGTTACTGTGTTTTTTAAAGTTAGTGGGGTCTTACTTTTTACTTTAAACTCTTTAGTTTTTTATTTTTATTTTCATTTTATTTATTTATTTTTTTTTTATTTTTTGTGAAGTTAAGATTTAATTTTAAAATTGTGAACAGCTTAAATATTTAAGAAAGTTGTTTGCGTGACTGCTATATAAAGAAACAAATGAATACAATTAATGATTTTTTATGTATGCGTACCTTTGTAAATATTAAATTAAAAATCACACTGAGATGACAAAGTAAAGTTTTTATAATTAATTTCTAAGGCTGATGTCAGAGTGCGCTCTATAAGCGAAGCAATGCTAGAAGCTATAATATTTTATTTATTTATTTTAATATTCATGCTATGCTTATGTCAGAGTGGATACTATATTAAATAAAGCGACTTGTTGTGTTTTTAAAATCAATCTTTTTTTGTTAAAAGTGGATTCAGATGAAGATTTTTTTATTTCAAATTATACACATAATTTGTTTTCTAGTAAAAAGAGAGGAATCCACGATATAAATAAAAGTCGCAAGGAAAAAGGCGAATTTCAGAATTTGTAACAAGAAAGTGTAAACACTTCTGTTATAAATTTTTGAATATCAATATCCATTATTTTATAAATATCTTTTAAAATCAATGGAAAATTTAAACACGCACAAATAAAATAAACAAATGAAAAATGTTAAACTACAATGTAAACAAACAACAAAAAGAATAACGAAGCGATGTCATGCTATAAATCATTTCACAACCTGCTTTGTCGCTTTGGCTCTCTTGTAGCTTCGCTTTGACTCTGACATCTTATAAGAATTGACGTAAGAAAACACAAGGAGAGGTTTGTAGCGCATTGTAGTACGATATTATAGCATCGCTTATAGCGCCCACTCTGACATCAGCCTTATAATTCCTAATGAAGTATAAAAACCTTAAAAAATCCATGCAAGCTGGTAATGCAAAAATTTAAAAATATCTGAAGAAATGGGACATTTAAGTGAGAAGTCATATCAGTGATTGGCGTACTGTAGTTTTAAGTCTTCCCCCCGGGGGCACCATGAGTCTGTGCTAACCTAACCTAGATGCAGGCGAGGGTCCTCGAGGATGTGGGGGGAACCGGTCCCCCGGTGTGCACGCACAGAAGCGGCATAGACAGTTGGGTACTGTCGAAGGATTTTACCAGTTTCCTTAAATGATAATAATGTATGAATAATAATAGCCTAAATAGACTGGCACCATGGGAATCGGTAGCCCATACAGAGAGCCGCTCATCTATGTAGCCGTTTATTGGTAAGGTCGCTTCGAGGTACACGTGGTGGATGTGGTTAAATTAGTCTATTTCTCCGGGTCTGGCGTAGAATAGATAGAAGTGTGCTGTTGCACTCTCAGCAGAGGAGTTTAAAGATAGGCTCCGACCCTGTAGCAAGGGTTAAATTCATGGTCCTTCAAGCCATGGTCTTAAAATTGCACAAAATAGTGGTTTGAACACCGTCTGATAAGGGCTTACTGTCAGGTACAGACGTTAATCTAATCACTTATCCTGTAGTTTTAGGTGTTGAAAAGAAATTTAATCTGGAATGTCCAGATGATTACAATTAATATTTTCAGCACACAAGAAAGAAGGAAGTATTTTTAAATCTACACTATAGTTAAGAGCGTACAGCTACGTTCTGGCATGCTTCCACGTTCCTAGTGAAAAAATAACTGAGACGAAACTGCTCGGTTAATTTGAAAAGCATCTATCACTGTAACAGATATGATATGAAATTTAAACGGGCTGACAATGTAGAATTAGAAAATTACAACAGTGCGCGAAATGTTCAATTATAATTTTTTGTAACAATTTCATATCAGTTACGTGATATGCCCACATTTCACTGGTCAACATTTGTTAATTTATGGGACAAAAGTAATTGTCCTAAATTTTACGCATCGGTATTACTGAATAATCGTTTTAGAATTCAAAAAATGAAAGCTTCTCCTAAAGTGAATGATAATTTTGAGACGATTCCATGGATTCTGTACCAAGATAATGCCAGAGTCGTAAAGGAATTTATTACAAAAAAAAATGCACATCTTTTTTGTTTGTCGCCACATTCGCCTGACCCTAACGTAATTGAACAAATTTGGGCTTGACTTTCACCCAAGGTTTGTCAGGAGAGAAGATATTTCGACGATATAGAATCCCAGTTTAAACCATTAGGATTCCGGGCAGAGGATTTTTTTAACCTTTTAGATTGTAAAAGTTTTGCAACTGAAAGTGGTTCTAATTATCTGGCCGAGAGTTTATATGCAGGACTCATAAACAGGATTTTTTCGCAAGCCCTTAAGCGTTAAATAGTTATGTTATGTTAATAATACATTTTGTCATGTGGAGCAGTTGTTGATAGAAGTTCTTAAATTTAATTTGATATAAGTCAAACATATGGTTCTTGTAATCAAATACAAATCAGATACATACTACCTAAACATACACAGATATGAGAATACAACTAAATTTATTTTTTGTAAATATTTGCCTAATCATGGATATAATGTTAGAAAAATATACGTACCCATACATGCGTTAATGCGAAAGTATGTGTGTGCATGCTCATTAATGATTACAGATAAGAGCAATAATTTGTCGTACATAAAAATTTAAACGGAAATTCAAATTATTGTTTTTTCTATGTAAGTGAACTTGAAATTCGAATGTGGAGAATTATGTGGCTTTTGATAAATATTTAATAATATTTTTAAAAGCCATTTAAATTGCCAGGTTTATTCATAATACAGTGGTAGAAAATCGTTTGGACGCACCATATATTTTTTCAAAAAAAGACGAAATAAAAAACTTTTTGATTTATAAATTTAAGAGCTTACAAAAACAAAACAAATTTAAAATATCTTTCGCTTTCAAAAGAAAAAAAGAAGAAAAAACACAATTTCGATGGGAAATTCGTTTGGACGTTCTATTAAGAAATAAAAATATCCAATTAATACCACACTTTTTTGGGGCATTAGTATTTTGTGTGATCCTGGTAGGCATTGAATCTACTAATTTCTTTAAGATCTCGATATCAATTTTGGAACAACACTCTTTAGTTTTGGCTTCAAGGTCATTAACGCTCGAAAACTGTCTCCCTTTCTCATATACTTTAGACGCAAGAATTCCCCAAAGATTCTCAATTGGATTACAATCTGGACTGCATGCGCTAGCATACATTTATATTTTTGGATGAGAACCATTCCATACATTGTCTAGAAATATGAACAGCTGCATTGTCTTGTTGGAAAATGTATTCTTTATTCGGATTGTCATCCAATGCTGCAATCAAGACATCTTCTAAAAGCTCCAGGTACTTTTGGGAATTCATTTTTGTTGTTATAAAGCATATGGGAAGTTTAAAATTGTAGGGAAACGGTCCCTACACCATGACTCTCTCCCCGCCAAAATTTCTCTTTTATCTCACTTCATTATTTTGCTTCAAATCATGCCAGTAGCAACTGTAGCAGTCTGGACTGTCCTAATTAAATTTTTTTTCATCAGAAAAAATCACGTTTTTCTACTCATTTGTCCAAGACATGCGTGCTTTCGCAAATAAGAGACGCTTTTCTTTATGCACCTTCATTAATCGAGGTTTTGACCTAACTTTTTTCCATCTTTCTGGAAGGCGAATCTGTCCATTTTGCCGCGCGGTAAATTTTGAATTACCTTTTGTAGGAGCCTTAATGTCATATCTTTTGCCCAGTTTTAGAAAGTTTCTTATCATCTTTTCAGAACGGTTTGTTAACCTGGCAATTTCTCTATTGGATTTTCCGTCTTTTTTCAAATTTCCTATAAATTTTTTTTCAGATTCATTTAATCGCTTTCCAGATCCCATTTTTTCATTTCTAACTGCTTTTTTTTTTAACCCTCGATGCCTAAATTGATCCAACTTTATTATTAAACAAAAACACTTGTTTACGCTACCAAACTTGCTCTACATACGAAAAATTTTTTTGCTGCGTCCATATTAATTTCTCATTTAAAATGCAATAATTTAAAAAAAAAAAAAATGCATATATTTTTTTCTAAAAACCGTTAGATACGTTATTGGTTTTGCTTTAATTACTTTATTCAATAATTTAAACAATAGAACAAAACCAAAAGTAATAATACTACGGGAAATAAAATAAGATGAATTCATATTTCAAAAATTAAATGCGGCCAAACGATTTTCTACCACTGTATATTTATAAATTCATAGAACACCACATGTATTCTGTTAATCGTTTGAGTTTTCGTACTTAAAATTTAAAATGAAACCCTATTGGTTTTGCTATAATGTTTGTCTATCTGTCACACCTCTCAATCTCTCTCAATGCTCTGGATATTACAATAGTGGCTATAACAACAAATGTTAAAAATTGAAGTGTGTTTCAAAAGTCATGTGATATTCAAATACGAAAAAAGATAATTTAATTAATGGGTACTCCTATAGTGATGTAATTGTGATGTAATAGTCTTGTTTTTTAACTCCAAAGCAGAAACTTTATTAAAATATTTTTATATTCACCTTATGAACATGTAAAAACGATTAAAAATAAAATTTTATACAAAAGGTGTTATCATAGAGATGTAATTTTATCGTATATGGCTTTAGTTTTTCACTCGTAGCAGACAGACATTAAAAATTTACACAGAGTATGTAAAAATAGATCTGGTTTGGAATAAAACACAAATAATTTATAAAATTGTTATCATTTCTTATTATTTTGATAATATTGGTATGGTTCAATTGTGTATGGAACAAAATATCGGTCAAATGGCCGCTGCGACCTCGGCAGTACACCTTCATCTGATGCTCCAAATTTTCGATGACGCTGCGGCTTATGCCGTTAATGTACCGAATTATCTCGTCCTTGAGCTCTTGAATTGTTGCTGGTTTATAGACGTTCACCTTTTCTTTCAAATAATCCCCCATAGTCCAACGGTGTTAACTGTGAGGCAAGTGGCACCGTCCTGTTGAAACCACATATCGTCCACATCCTTATGTTCATCAATGACGAGCATGAGAGGTGCAATTGTAGGACACGACTGCAGAAAATTTTTCTGCAGTACGAGCTATACGAACATGCACTGGTGTTTTCAGATTTCCTACAGACCCGATTTGTTAAATTTTTTGCACGATTTTTCCAATTGTACACACAGGGTGTTGCAGCCTGACACGTCAAAAGCGAAACGAAACCGGATGGCATATGGACGAATAGGTAAAAATAAGCGTCTGTGTAACACGTTCCGGCTTTTTCGTTTAACTTACGTTTTGTTTCGTGTAAATAAATGTTGTGTCAAATCGAAGTATTGCCAATGTATTAATTAATATTTTTTATTTACATTTTTTCATATACATTTTTTGTTTTTGCCTAAAATGATTGTAACCCTGCTTCGGAGTTTAAAAAGAACAGCAATCGGTAAAGCATAAATTTGTGCAAATAAAAAAGTTTAAACAATAACAGTCTTATTCACAAAAATTTCTTATAGTAAGCCTAATGTGTACTTTAGTTATTAAACACTTTTTGCTTTATTAACCAGTAATAAGAATTTTTATTCACAAACGAACCAGGTACCTGAATAATGTTTATCTAATTAATAAAGAATAATTAAATCAGCAATAATAATATTTGTTATAACTTAAATTATCATTATTTTATTATTATTTATTGTTTCGCATCAGAAAAAAATTAAAAGTAATATAAAAAATGTTGTTAAACCTTTTTTATACAATGATTCACTGAACGAAAGCAAAAAAGTATCCAAATACCGAGCTTCGCATTACTGTTTGTACATCACTATATAATTTTGTTTATTTATGATACAAATTTGTAATTTTTTTATTTATTATTTTATTTTTCAAACCAATAAAATACAATGCTTTATTAATTGTTAGTTTGATATTTATTACCTGGAAACGTATCGTTTGTTTTAATTACAATGTGCAAAACAAATAAAGTGATAACTTAATTTTTTTTGCATTTGGAAAACTAATTGTAAGTCCATCTAATAGACCACGAAAACGCTGCTTCGCAACCCCAAAATAATTTGGGTGTTATTGTATTTGATTTCATTTGCATTATGTGGTCTTAAATAGTAGTTGTAATATAAGTATACCCGGAGTTGCATAACAAGCGCCCTCTTAAATCGGCATTTTTAAAACGTTGCTTGATAACTGACTTATTAAAGATTCGGCAATCATACGTACTGCCTCTCCATCTAGCCACTGAACATAAAATGTGTTTCTTAAGTACCTACAACTATTCGCCTGGCATACTTACCTCTCTTCGGCCCCAACAACGCAAAGCCACCAAAACCTGTAACTTGGCTGAAGTTCCACAGCCTCTTTTATCTAATTCAATCTCATCCTTGGCCACGTTTATAATTTTTGAGACGTTTCCTTTTTAAACCTATATCTTGAATTAAATAGATGGTTAGGTAATTGAAACGGATCACTTCTGCCATTAAAAGTTTTAGGACGTTTTGACATTTTGGGCAAGAGTATTTGCAATAATTTTCCATTTTATGAAATATTTGCACTTATATATAAGTATGTTTTAAAAACTTACCTATTGTAGAAATAAAATTTTTTATATTCGTGATATTTTTTTATTAATAGTTTTTCACACTTTTTCACAAATTTTACGAGAAAAATGCTTTTCAAACAGAAATACCGACTTATTAAAGGTTTAAAGAAGGGTAACTGCTACATTAAATATTTGAAATTTATTAATGATTAATAACAGCATAATAGTGCTATTAAGCGTTTGTGAATACTACTTTAGCGATTTTTTCTTATTAACCTCTTATTGAGCAGTTTAAAGTTTTTGTGAATAAGACTGTAAATAAATAAAAAAGTTTATCAATAAAAATAAAAAATAATTTTTAAAGTGTGAGTGTACTGATTATTTGTATGTATGTATATTACTTTTATAGCAGATGTATACGTAGAGGTTTTTATGGTGATGATGTGTTATGATGGGCAGTTGCCCAACAATGTTAACTCCTTAAAACTTCCTGAAAATTCCATATTTTTTATTTTATTTAATATTTTAAACTACTTTTGGGAACACAACTCTTTAAATTATTGCTCGATTGTATTTCTTTCCATGGCTCTAATTGAGTTAGTCTGAAATTGAGAAATTTCAAATTAAATGAAAAAAAAGAAAAACAAAAACTTGACGTTTACGTGTGGTTAACATTCAACATCGGTCCTTTAAATTTATTCATCGATAAGTAAGTGTAAATAATAAATTAAAAAAATAAAGCGAAAGTGTTATTATGACAAATATGATCTTATCTTTTAAATCGATTGAGTCAAACGTTTGAAATTTGCATAGAGAGTATGTCTTGCTATATCTGCTATAAGGGCGACTAAAAAAATCGAGACTAAAATTAAATGAAGGGACTCCGGATAGCAATGTTCCTTTCACGTCTATGTGGCCTTACTTTTAAAACGCTAATAGGCTGATACGTTAAGCTGTTAACAGCAACTTGTCAGAACGTAAAATTTGAAATTATATGGTGGCCTATACATGGTAGAGAACCCTTAGAAGCCGAATTATTCTTGACTATTTCATTCAATGCTCAGCTTAGCATTTCAACAGGTGCTTTTTTTTGTTGTACGTTCAGTGACGTTTGTTTTTTTATAGTTCTGTGTCTTATGATGGTCTAGTTAATTATTGCGTAGACAAGATGATTTTTTGTTTTACAATTTACGTTTACACTATACTATTGATTTTTATGAAAAACTAATAATTTTAAAGAATTTTTGCTCAGATATGCAGATATGTTTTATTTAATTATTGACATTAAAACTAGGTTAAAACTGGCAAACATATATTGGCAATTAATATACTACTGGGTATGCTATTTAATATATAACTGTAATTAAATAATCTCTTCTAATTAATTAAGCACTATTTTATATTATTTCAATAAAGAAATATATTTTTATTTTGAAAACTGATTTAGTGCATAATTAATACAAAATGAAAATTTAATTATAAAGTTCAAATAAACATTAATATTTAACAAGTAAGAGTGCTTTACTCGGCTATGCTAAATCTTATGTACCCTTCACCATATACGTAAACCTAGTTTTGTGAAATAGCTAAAAAAAAAAAAATACTGGGGTTACAGAGAATTATAAAATGAGAGAAATGAAAACTAAGTACTGTATAAAATTTTGCTTAAAATTTTCATCGCCTTTTAAATAGTTAAGCAGTTTTTTAATTGTTTTATTTCTTTTGAGATCTATTCAAAAGCTTTGAAATTATCGTTCTTTTCTACGAAAAGGTTAGAGGCCCATAACTTGGAAAATATAGTCGAGCGCCAATTTTCTCACTTGATTTGTTTTTCTTATTTTTTATTTCTCTATTGCCCCACATTATTGTTGTTTTGATTGGGGTTACTTTACTAAACCAGATTTGTTCCAAATGATATCGAAACATTAAAGGCCCGTTGCCTCGAAGGACAGAGACCAATCGTGCTGATTTTCAATAGCAAAAGTTTCGAAACTATGGGTGAATTCCAAAACGTCAAAACACCTTGCAGTGATGCGGTTTTGCTACTGTTTTAATACAAAGTAACCAACTATGTTGTTTAATTTGTAAAAAATAACTTTGCAAATTTTTTACATTTAGGAACACTTTTTTGCGATGTCAACAATTATAACTATAATTTAAAAAAACTTGATGGGATTATTGGACGAAACACCTCAAAGCAATTATAAAATTGTACAAAAATACATAAAAAGTCCCAGTCAATGGTTTTAATTTCCCGGAGCACCTTTTCCCATTAAACAAATTTTTTCTTTTTCTTAGAGGCAAAATCGCTTTCATTTTGCAAACCTGTTGTTAACAAAAGCTGCTTCCACTCAAAAGTCCACTTTTTGTCCCTGAAGATATAAATAAATTCTGTTTAAATAATAATTCAATTTAAAATTAAATTTTCTTACTTTTCTTCCGCCATGATTGATGTGCTTGTAATTTATTTTGCACTAAATATCAAGAAAGCAGTAACAAAATTAGTGATGCACAGTTTGCTTTTGTTTGCGTATCAATAACTTTTATTATACATTTAGGGATGCGTAACATTGTCAATGTTTTAATGGTTGCGTTTAGGAATGCATGACTTTGTTAAGTTGCATTGCAAATGACGTTTTGGAACTCACCCTATGTCTTTTCGATTGGAATATTTAAGTTTTCTCTAGCTCATCTAGTGCCTTTGCAAAATAGATTCAACCGAACACGGATAGACAGACGAACATTGCTCAATCGCCTTCGCTATGCATAAGAGCTCAGAATATATGTACAGTGGCTCACAGCTTATTTTATGCACTACATAAATTTATCCTTTAAGTCCTATAACAATAATACCAGTAGGAATTAAAAAAAGAAATTGGTATCAATAAATAGAGAAAAGGGTCGAGTTTAACAAGAAAACTTTATTTATTTAGAAAATTAATATTAACATAATTAAAAAACAAGAAAAGTAAAATATACAGCTTTTTTCATCTCACAGCTTATTTTATGCATTTACTTCCTTTGGTAACGATACTTTCAGAATGCATTGTCTAGCGGAAATTTATTTTTAATTCTACCCTATTGTACTTTTCGATATGATTGGCACTTAATTAATGGTCTTATTTTGTCAATAATTTGGTTAATTTCGGGAAATTTAAAATGGGTCCACGCACAACATTAGTACAGAAAGAATTGGTAGTAAATCATTTTAAAAACGGTCACTCGCAGCGGAAAATAGTTGAAATGATGAATAAAAAAACTTAGACGTCGCAACAAATTATCGAGTGCTTCGTTCGTGAAAACCGTTTAATTAACAAATGTAGATAAGCACCAAATAAAATTTTTAATAAACATGATGAGCGTTATATTGTCAAAAAATTTTAAGCAAATACAGGGCTCTCAGCTCCCAAACTGACTTTCGATATTCAATATGACATAGGCAAACATTGCTGCGTTGAAACTTTTCAGTGTGTTCTTCGTCACCATGATTTTAATGGTCGAGTTGCACGTAAGAAGCCTTCCATTAGCGCAAAAATCAAAATATGCAGTCTCAACTTCACTGTAGAACACGATTCCAAAGACGCATCGATTTGGAATGCAGTTATCTTAACCGATAAATCCAAATTTAATAAATTCCGCTCCGATGATAAGTCCTACGTATGGAAAAAACTTAACACCGAGCTTAATAAAGAATATTTAAAGGCAACAGGTAAGCATGGTGGTGGCAGCGTCATGATTTGGGCCTGTATGTCGACTGTTGGTACTAAGAGTTTAGAGTTTATTGAAACAACCATTGACAAAATAAGTATCTTCAAATTTTAAAGGACAATTTGTTGCAAAATGCAAAGAATCTGGGTATAAGATCAAATTTTCGATTTTATCAGGATAACGATCCGAAACATAAATCGGGAATTGTAAAGTTTTGGTCAATTTATAACTACCCTTACTTGATGATTACGCCACCTCAGTCACCAAGCGTCAATGTCATTAAAAATCTATGGTCCATTTTGGAAGAAACATAAGACAACACGAGTTTTTAAGCAAAAATAGCCTAAAAGAATTGGAGTGATAGAATATTCCGCCCAATTCATCGCGAAAACTAGTTGCATCTATACCAAACCGTCTTAAGCCTGTTATAGACAATAAAGTGTATCAGACAAAGTATTAAAAATATAAATTAGCAAACACAACTTGAAAGTTTTCAATACTTAAGGTTACCGCATAAAATAAGCTGTGATATGAAAAAAGCTGTATTTTTTATTTGTTTTACTTTTAGGATAATTAAATCTTAATTTTTTAAAAATTGAAGTTTTCTTGTTAAATTAAGCCCTTTTATCTATTAAATGATACCAATTTCTTTTTTTAATTCTTACTGCTTTTATTGTTACAGGACTTAAAAAATTAAAATATGCAGTGCATAAAATAAGCTGTGAGCCACTGTATATACTTTATGGGATCGGAAAAAGATATTGTAGAAATTACAAACGGCATGAAAAACTGATATAAAACCTTTTTCCACTTGTGGTGAAGGGTATAATAAAAATGTAATTATAATATTTTTCCATTTTTGTGACAGCAGAGAAACCAATTTTCATTTTCATTACATTTGCTGCATCCACAATAATATTAAAATAAAATGGGTTTTTGGTTTTTATATGTCACAATATAACATAATTGGCTTGTGGGTTTTATATAAAAAATTTTATTTTAAAGTATTTTATTGTAAAGTAATTAAATAATTATAATTATTGAATAAAAATATTTAGAAAGTATATAAAAATAAAAATTAAATTATCCAGTGACGGAATTTTGTTATATCTAAAAAAAACAATTTGAAATTGACTTTAATGACGCGTATAAATACTGTATGAGTATAATATTAGAGATAAACAAGGAAGAGTTAATGTACATTTAGCCGACCGTAGAAATCGTAAATGTAAACTAAATGAAGCTGCACAGTAAATGTAAATGTAGTTGTGCTAATAGAATATGTAAAAATGTGTCAAGTGTTTTTGATATATTTCTATTTATCAATAAATAACAACGCACAGCTGTTCAAACCAATGATGGCCACTTTGCGATTTTGTGCAAAAAGAACTTAAATATTTTCATGGTACTAAAAGTGATTTTGTTTTGTAATAATGAAAAATATATAGTATTTGCATAAGTTATACTTAGCCTAACAATTTTACTAATATTACGGTTATAACATATTAAATTTAGAAAAGAAAACTTTATAATTCATTTAAAATTTTATTGTGTGTGATAAAATTTAACGATTTAAAAGTTTAAGTAGAAAAGTACAAATAAGTACTTAAAAGGGGGCTTGTACTTCACTTTAATTTTTTGTAATTTTTTACCATCACTGGCTACATTTGTCACGTAACCTCGTATTGAAATTCTATTTTCAGCACGTTAAAACGTTACAACTAAGCGACATTTCATTCGGGTAAGCATTTGCATAGCATTTCGTATAACAAAAATGATCAGCTGACACATCTACATTTACATTTCTACATTTACGGTCGGCTAAATGGACCTTTAATATATTTTTACATAAATATTAAAAAGTAACTAAAACATAAATTATAGAGGATTTTTTTGTTACACGTCAAAAATCAATTGTGCAGTAAATACAGTGGATTTACAATGTGAATCCAACTTTGAAAAAATTAAAGATTTATAAATCAGTTGATACGTTTAAGATGACGTACCAAAACACACACATACATACAATTACCCTCACTAGGAAAAAATAGATAAGAGATTTTTTTTCATCCGATCGCATGAAGTTTCAATATTTTTGATCCCTATAAAAATGGGAGTCGATGTAGCCATGATCGACCGAAAATTTATTAGTACCATTCTCTCCAACAGAGTTTCGAAACATACACTATTAAAATTTTGCAATATCGTTATTCAGATTTATTTGTTCCTTTTTTCGGTTATTGTTGTTTTTTGTTTTGTTGAATTGAAAACCGATATTTCGGAAAAAACCATGAACTACCACGTAATTGGAATATCTATACATACATAGTACATACATACATATGTATATACATACATATGTAACACTGTACAACAAAATCAAATTTTTTCAAAAATTACAAGGTCTGGGCTATAAATTCTGATAGAGGAGACAAAAAAAAGATATACGTGTATCGGCGTTTTGAAAGTTTACATCTGGATTTCATTTGAGAGGGGGTTAAAGTTTCCCAGCTCTGGCACATTCTTATTGTTAAACGGCATAAGAAACCATGTGACCCTTACATTTTAGGTAAAAAATGTTTTCAGCAAATTTATGTAAAATGTTACGGAGAACATTTTTGTAGAAATTTTAACCCTCTAACTCCTCAAGATATGGGTCTTTTTTGTCCTTCTTTTAAAAAAGAGCAAAAAACACCATTAAAACAGAGTTTTAGAGGCTTAAAATGTTCCACAAAAATGTTACCCGTTAAATTTTACTATAAGTCTCTGAATACACCAAAAAGGAAAATTCAACCATAAAGTCAGAAATAAGACGCAACAAAAGAGAGCTTAGGGTTAATTTCGCATTTATTAAGAATTTTGTTTTAAAGCAAATTTGGATAGCATTAATTACATTTTTTTTAGCTCTAGGCAATTCCACTTCATTATCATACAATGTCCAGCATATTTCAGCGAAAAGCGAATGAATGCTTTTACCTTTATAGCGTTCTTCAATGGGTGCGCATGTCTGATGAAATTTTTCACCATGCTCATCAGATTCTGTTGACAACTGGTTCTCAAAGTAATCCATATGGGAATTTAAAAAATGAATTTTTGTTGACATATGAACGCAATAAAAGGTTCCTGTTTCAGCGATGGTTCCTTCAACATAATGACTAGGACATCGAAGTTGTAGCACAGGTACTGGGAGTTCGTCAGAATGCGGAAATGGCAGCATGGCTGATGGCACAGTTTTGTATACAAAACTCTTTCGCCTATATCTATTCAATTTTAATATGGAAATATTTTGGCACACGTAGCACGTAGCGTCATTATGTTCACCTGGATCTAACCACCGCATAGGAATACCAAACTGCATTTTTAAAAATAAGAAAAAAAACATCAAGTGAAAAAATTGGAGCTCGCCCATATCTTCCGAGGTACGGAGCTTAAAAATTTTCCAATTTTTTTAAATATCAATATGGATATCATATTAAAGCTTTTGAAAAGATCTTTAAGGAAATAGCATTAAGAGTTGATGAAATTTTTATGTAAAATAATATATATGAAGTACCAATTTTTTTTAAATCTCTGTCACCCCAATAATTGCTTTTTATTGGAATTACTTCACTGAACTAGATTTACATATACTATATGGTGAAGGGTATATAAGATTCGGCATAGCCGAATATAGCGCTCTTACTTGTTATTTACAATCTTTAAGGGGAGAAATAATTTTGCGAAGTAATTGAAAATGTATTTATGGCCTCAATAAGGTGTTGTTTTTTTTTTAATTTTTCTGGCTGAAAACAATTATTTTACGTTATAAAAAATACAGATTCAGGGGGAATACTCATATAATAAATGCCTAGGACCACTACTTCATAGAATTAAGTAATCTTCACATAATTTATATCCAAAACGGGAACTGAAAACAAATTTTTTTGGTTTTTGTTTTAAATGTAAATTGTATGTAGAAATTATCGTTACTAATCTGTTAGTAAAATAAGCCTTTACTTAATATGGTTAACACCATCGTTAATCGTTCTAGTTGCCAATCATGGAAGGAATAGCCCCGTTGATGGAACACTAAAATAATTTATAGAAAATATTTTAAAGCTTTTTCAAGTATTTAAAATATGACTTGGAAAAATGGTTTAACAGTTTGTTATTCTAGTACCTGGTTTTATTTAGGGACATTCCCAAATTTGTGGAATTTTAACAACCACAATTACTAATTACATTATTTTGTGCATTCAAATTGACCTGGGGTGGAATCGTTACATCCGTGAACGTACAACACGTATCGTAAAAATACGTTTTTCGGATTATGACATACGTTAACGGATGGTAATTAACAATAACGCAGATTATAACATACGTTATCGTATACATGAACGTACATTTTTTACGAACTGTCATACGTTAACAAAACTTAGTTCGAATAAGATGAAAAATGCAACAAATTCTCTAAAAAAAAGTGCGAATTAAACAAATTTAATTTTAGTTTATGATAAAGTTATTATTGCAATAAGTTAAATCTAAGATTCATGAATGAACACAAAAATTTGGCAAAAAACATGCTTCCTAATTGGGCATATTAAAATCTAATGCTAACAGACTATGGCATGAGCTTTCCAAGTGTATGAACGCACTAGCACCACCAGTTAATGATGTTATAATTTTAAAATAGGAAATTCGCAATTTATATTTTTGCAAGAAAATATTTATATTTATAATTTTGGCTGATCAAAAAAAGGTATCAAGCAAAGAAAAAAGTTTTTTTTTTTTTTTTTAATTGAAAAACCAGAATGAAGGAAGCCTTTATGAAGAAAAGCTGCTGGTGCCAAGTGAAGAAGTGTTAATTGAAGCAGCAGTCCTTGAATCGAGCGCTATAGGCAAAAAATCGGTTTTGACCTTTGGAAACAACAAAATTTGGAAAACTGACCAGCCTGAATACTCTTTCTTTAGCTTTAGAATATTTTAATTTAAAAACTATTGTGACTCATTAAAAAAATTACGATCCGTTTACAATCGTATGTCATAATGCCATTTAGTTCATACGATTAACGTATCACGTAATTTTTTTTCGTACGATTGTCGATACGAACACGGATGTAACGATTCCACCCCTGATTTATCATACAATTTAATTGCTTTTGCAAATTTGTTATTCTAAATGAAACATTTTCCTTTTAATTTTCAATTGAATTTTTTTTTTTTATATTTACCTGCTTTTTTTTTTGGTCTATGGACATTCTCGAATTGGTTTTTTCTAAAACAGATTTTTTAAAACCACAATTATTATCCCTTTTCACACGTAATAAAAGGTATATAAAAGGGCAGTAAGTAATAACAATTTTCGTAAGATAAATGTAAAAGCATTCATTCGCTTTTCGCTGAAATATGCTGGACATTGTATGATAATGAAGTGGAATTGCCTAGAGTTAAAAAAAATGTAATTAATGCTATCCAAATTTGCTTTAAAACAAAATTCTTAATAAATGCGAAATTAACCCTAAGCTCTCTTTTGTTGCGTCTTATTTCTGACTTTATGGTTGAATTTTCCTTTTTGGTGTATTCAGAGACTTATAGTAAAATTTAACGGGTAACATTTTTGTGGAACATTTTAAGCCTCTAAAACTCTGTTTTAATGGTGTTTTTTGCTCTTTTTTAAAAGAAGGACAAAAAAGACCCATATCTTGAGGAGTTAGAGGGTTAAAATTTCTACAAAACTGTTCTCCGTAACATTTTACATAAATTTGCTGAACACATTTTTTACCTAAAATGTAAGGGTCACATGGTTTCTTATGCCGTTTAACAATAAGAATGTGCCAGAGCTGGGAAACTTTAACCCCCTCTCAAATGAAATCCAGATGTAAACTTTTAAAACGCCGATACACGTATATCTTTTTTTTGTCTCCTCTATCAGAATTTATAGCCCGGACCTTGTAATTTTTTGGTGTGTTGTACAGTGTAATTAAAAATAAAAAAAATTCTTACATTTTCACCAGCATTTCTTAAAAAATGGTAAATTTTGCTAAAAAAAATTGTTTATGCAATAAAAAATTAGTAATTCTTTAAAATAAAAGAAAATGCAGAGATAAAAACTCGAGATTAGGCAAAATTTTAACTATTTATTTTCACGAGAAATTTATGAAAAATTTTAATTTTTACAAATAAAAATTTTTTAATTTAATTCAAAACCAAAAAAACACAAAATGAAAATTTATCAACAGTTTAAAAAATGTGTTGGCTCATTTTATACCTTTAAGCGGGCGAAACACCACGCCTGCCTCTAATTTTTTCACATCATTTAGAACAAATCTAGTTTAGCGATGTAATTCTAATCAAAAAACACAAAAAACAAAAAAAAAAAGAGATATATGGTACTGGCCTATATTTTCCGAGCTATGGGACTCTGAACTTTCCATAGAAAAGTACAATTGTCCACAATATTGTTTTTAAAGATACAAATATGGGTATCATTTAAAAGCTTTTGAAGTGATCTTGAAGGAAAAGTTAAAGTTTTTTTAAAATGCTTAACTCATTAAGAGCAGATGAAATTTTTATGTAAAATTAGATATAGTACCTAATTTTTTTCTTCTTATATTTTAACTCTCTGTTACCGCAACATTTGTTTTTTTGATTGGAGTTATTTCACTAAACTAGATTTTCATATATAGTAAAGCAGTCTTACTTGTTTATATAATAATTGTACAAGTGAAGCTTTCCCGCTTATATTTTTCAATATTGTTACGTTTTTCCCTTTTTAGAACAAACGTACGGATTCTTTTGATTGCAAATACCACTATGGCTTTCTCTAGCTATACTTTTTGATCCTACCGGTCTTGTGAATCCCATGGTCTTGTATTTACTAAACATGCGTTATTATTACAAACGCAGTCATCCACGCTACACTACTGTGTTACTACGGCGAGACATGAACTACTCGATGCCTTGTTTAGTAACCTTAACCATTCACAGACATCTCCACTACTCCTCTTATCCAAGCCAGTTATCCCCTTTAATCCAATAGCCACAACACACGTCTGCCATACACTTTGTTGTTATACTGTTACACTTCCCTGCGCAACCGCCACCTTTCTTGCTTTTTATTATAAAGGGCTTCTTGACAATTATCTGTAGCTCTTATATTAACCCTGCTACTATGTTAGAAAACAAATACACATGTTATGTTCGGGTCATATTTTGACCCCACATTTTTTTTATTGAGAAAATTCAAATTTGTACATTTCAAAAAGGGCAACTGGCCTCCGTTCGGTTTTGCTTTTGCATGAACCATTTGGTCGACTCCACGTTTTGTAGACTTGTAGTATTCTTTTTCGTGAAAAAAATTTACTTGAAGCTTGCGCAATTTTTGTGTTGTTACATGAACCGGCAAAAAGCAAAAATTTTTTGGTTTGACAGTCCTAATGGAAGATTAAATTATCGGTAGTCACATTTCGTCCATGCCTATCGTCAAATGCTAGTACACTAGAAATATTGCTAATTCGCTCCAACGACATAATTGCTCCCAAAAAAGGATGTCCATGAAACTCGTCCGACAGGGAGTTAAGAGTTTTACCGTATGACCGGTAGACTTCTAAAAGAATAATATGTCAGTTATACAATTATACTAGAAAAATAAATTGTAAAAAAATACCAATAAGTATAAGAAAGAAGTCCCAGGTAAGCATCGAACTCAATAGCATCTATGGCTTGAAAATTATCAAAAGCAGCACTTCCTTGCATATTGCTGTAGTGAATTATATCCCTTTTCATAGGTTCTGTAAGGCATACATTAAATTTCGAATTTTCGAAATACGATGAATAGCATAAGAAGTCACTTCAGGTTTTGCGTGAAGAATATTTTTACTTGCTGCACGACGTAGACATTGCAAGAAGGTATTGTTGTCCACTTTATCATCCGATCCTTATCAAAAAATTCTTTCTTTCTTTAAAAAGAATTTTATCGTATAAATATTAGTATGAATTTAGAAAAAATCAAAGTTATATATTATTACACTTTGGCTGGGTTCCATGTCTTATCAAAATCTATCGTCTATAAACTTAGAATTAGAAGTATTTGGCTTCGTTGTTATTGAAAACAAAAATTATAACGATGACTCTGCACAAAGGACTTTTGTTGACTTTTTTTCTACAACCATGCGTTAGTCTTTTGGACGTTTTGTCGGTCATTCTTATTTTGTTTGTTTTGTTGTCATATTTACAAAAATTATAGAGGGTCATAAAATGACCCAAACATGATATGTGTAAACACTTGCAATAAAAAATTGTCTAAGCCTAAAATAGTGACAAAACTAATTGAATTCAATATATTTTAACAATTGATGCACTGAGTAGTAAGAACTTTCAAATATATTTCACAAGTTAGGAATACGGTAAACTTATGTGCGATTTGGGTCATCCAAAGACCCTAACGTAGTAGCAGGTTTAAGTTAGACGTCTTCACTAAACTATCCCATGCCTCTCAGGAGGTTTGTACTGCTGTTTTATTAATTTTAAATTACTTTACAACAATTATTATTTTTTGTTGTAAGCATGTCTGAACCCGGGATCGAACTCAGGACCTCCTGTTTTGCAGCACGCACCTCTACCAACGCAGCCATTGAGGCTGCTCAGCTTTCGTTAGCTAACTGTGTTTTTTTTTCTTTTTTCTTTTTTTTATTCTATACACACACCATTAGTTGAATTAACTTATTCACCACGCTCATACGGATAACAACAGCAGGGGTTGCCAGATTTTATTATTCTTAACAATATATTCTTTTATGAAGGAGAGCGCATCGCAGTCCCCAAAGTGACAAAATGAACAACGAAATTTTACCCTAAAAATCTTTATTATATAAAACTATATTTTAAGAAAATAAGTACACAATTCTTGTAGTGAAGGTAATATAACATTTGACGCTGCCGAATATAGCACTCTTTTGCTTATTAATTCTTATAATAAAATCTGTAAAAAAACTAAAACTTCAAACATGTAGATTAAATAAATTGTGTTGTTGATAAAAAGTTAATTAAATTAAAAAATTAAACCTAACGTTCAGTACTTGCTAATAAGCTTTAAATTAAAACACACATATACACACATTCATGGCAAATATTTTTTAAACATGACATGTGTTAAAACTAAAGCATAAATTTAAATCTTACTATTTTGATTTTATAGTAAAACTGACCAAGCCATGCGAACAAGGTGTATTGGCGGTTATAGAATTTTTTCAATTTTTATAATTTTCATCCAGTTTGTTTCGTTGGTTGCATTTGCGTGATTAAGGGGCATAAATTAAATTATGAGCTTTAAATATTTTTAGTTTTTACTTTAGCTCTTGGAACGTTTATATTTCATGTTAGTTTTTCATTTTAGCAAATAATTGTATTTTGCAATCTATTTAATGAAATTTTCTCACCGAAAAAACCACATTTTATCTACATGCATCGTAAAATTTATATTTACGGTTTTCTTTTATTTTTCTCCTTTTATGAGTTTTATTTATTATACCTTCCATTTTTATCAATATTTCTTTTTTTCACAGTATTATTCCATGTTGGCTAAATTTATGAGGGCAACTGAAGTTGCATTATTAACAGGTGCATCTGACATATTTTAATAAATTAAGGCGGTAAAAATGAATTAGAAGTATTCGAGAAATTCACAAATTTGATTTCAATTGATCATTTGCAAACTCTAAAAATGGCCTAGAAATTTGGCAGTTGATTAAATAGAAAATGATTGTGAATTCTATAGCCGTGGTCACTCTTAAATGAATATTTCCTTTATATCAATTACAAAAAATGTTGTTTACAATTTTACAACAGAAATCATTCTTCACGATTATAGAGAGAATAAAACAATAAATGGCTCTGTAGGTAAACAGGCTTTATCCTTGGAATAAATATTTTTTTTATTTTTAAACAATTTAAACTTGATTGCTATGAGCACATATGAGGAGCCAAAACAGAGTTGTTAATAAAATCTGAAAGTCTATAACTACCAGGCAACAGTTTTTTTAAATAGTTCCATATTATTTGTGGGAAAAGTTACTTGCATTTGTTTGTAAAGGATTTCATACAACATCAAAGTTTAATTCAAATGCCAGCCAGCACTTGCTTTGCAATCCATATTTTTTTCGTCGTAAATTTATTTTTATGTTGTGGCTTCTTTGTTTCGCTATGCATTCATATTTTTCCCTTTCATTTGTTATAAATACAAGATGTTTTTTCTTCGATTAAATGGAAAAATATTTTACATTTTTCATGGATGAATAATGAATATCATATGCAGGTCATCCTTTAAAAATATTCTATCTTTTGAAGTTGAACAAATTAACTACCTACTTCATAGTTATAATGAGAGGTATATATGATTTATATTTAAATATGTAGATATTTATTTGATCATAGACCAGAACATCACAAGGGTCTATTCATAGAAAATTTCACTTTTAATTATTTGTTCATTTAATAAAAAGTGAAGGAACGTTCAACTAACTCTTAATTTCTTTTAATTTAAATTTTTTTTACTTTATTTAATTACATGTGCATAATTTTTTTTTTAAGATATTGTTCATCATAATCGTCGTAAGCCGAGCATTATATTTGGGCCACTGTATGATAAAATAGATACAGTCCCATAACTGTGCTCAGGTACTAATAAGATATCGAATTATCAAGATGGAAAGGGAAATGTATAAATCAAAAAATCAAATCAAAAGCTGGTTTCAGGCAAATATATCTTAATGGTAAAAGGGATGGCCACTATATACTGAAAATACTTGAATTGAAAAAAAAAACTGAAGAAGAAAATCGATTACAATTTGCTAGATCAAGATATACATTTTTGTTATGTGGCACACTGTAGTTTTTACTGACTGCACGAGGAAGGAAGAGATACTTTTAAGTCGTCTCTACAGCAAAGAAGGTGAAGTAATGGTCTGGAGTACTACAACGTAATGCGATATAAGCGCTTTGAAAGCCCATTTAATCCGCTTTTCAAAAAGCAATCGGTATTTTTGGACAAATTCAAAGGAATCTGCAACAAGGTTATAAAAGAAATTTTTATAAACGAAATTTTTATCTCACTAGATGTTATTTCTCTTTTTACGAATATACCGATAAACAAAGCCATTAATATTATCATGGACAAATGGAATCTCATTAAAAACTACACGAAAATCCCGAAATCTAAATTCCTGAAAATTCTACGATTTTGCCTCAATGACAACAATTATTTTGTCTACAATAATAATTTTTACAATCAACCTTTTGGCATGCCAATGGGTAACCCACTTTCACCTACGATTGCGGACATTGTTTTGGACAACCTATTAGATGAAAAACTCAGGGAGCTAAAAAACAAAAATATTCAAATAAAATACATAACCAAATATGTAGATGACATATTGACCATAGTTGATGCCGACGAAAAAGACGAAATATTAAAAACTTTCAACAAATACCACCAAAAATTACAATTCACTATGGAAATTGAATATGAAAACGCTATCACTTACTTAGACACAAAATTATATAGAAAAACCGATAAAGTAGTTTTCAATTGGTATAAAAAAAGTACAGCATCTGGTAGACCTAAGAGCCAAATAGTAAATACAGCAAAAAATTTCATTTACAGAATATTAAATATAAGTGACAAACAGTTTCATGAAAACAACATCCAACAAATAAGAAGAACACTTAAAGAAAACAGCTTCCCTATGAACGTAATAAATTCTTTAATTAATGAAATATTTAAAAAAATTAACGACAATAGTAGAATTTCAAACTCAATTGACAATAATCCGAAACAATTTTACAGTGTACGATATATTCCAGGCCTGACTGACAACAAAAACATCAGAAACACAATTCAAGACAAAAACATAAATTTTGCTTACAAAGCAAATACCACATTAAACACAATATTCTCTAAAGTAAAAACAAAGATTGACAAACAACAACAAAACAATATTGTGTACGAAATCAAGTGCAAAGGAAATGACAACAGTAATTGTAATATGATTTACATTGGCACTACTAAACGCAATTTGGAAACAAGAATGAAAGAGCACAAGAATGACATAGAGAAACAAAAACAAACAACAGCTTTGGCGCAACACTTATTAGAAACTGGTCATACAGCTGATTTTGATCAAATTAAGATATTGGATAAAGAAAACATTGAAAAGAAAAGGTACACTAAAGAAAGTTTGAGAATACAACAAAAAAGGGAACATACAATGAATTTAAAAGAAGACACTGACAACATAAACGCAAATACTAAGTTAATTTGTGTTTTTTTGGTTTAAATTAATGTTTTTGTAACGTTTGTTTTATATGTTACTTATTCTTCATGTTGTTTGGAAAGTTTTATATCTTAAAATTGTTTTGTTTGTGTAAATAATTTAACTGTAAGTTTAATTTTAAAAGTAAAAACAATTTTTATTTATTTTTGAGAAAGTCAACAAATAATTGACGAAACGTCGGAAAAAAATGTAAAAATAAATTAGTTTTATTTACATTTGGAAACACTGGTCATACTAGCTTATACACGGAACTTAAAAATAAAAGAATTTATTTACCGCCGAAATGTTCGTCTACTTAATTTTAAATTTTTGAATTTCCCACAAATTTTATGAAGTAGGAGGAATAATTTACGGCAAGAAATCTCTACCCACAGCCATTGAAAACGAAAAAAAAAAGAATTGCATTTACCTGGAGAAGAGATGATGAAATGCTGTTGAAGCAAACTTTTTTTGTTTTTAAGTTTTCTTTGGAAAGCGCTCATCTGATGGTAATAAAATTCAAGCTGTGAAAAGAATACGAGTGTAAAAAGTTATGGCCCATGAAACCTTATCATCTGCATTTAAAATGACGTTTCTCAATTTCAGACTAACTCAATTTGAACCATGGAAAGAAATACAATCTAGCAACGCGTTAAAATTATTCAGACTTATTATGAAAATGGGCGTTCAAAGGAAAATGCGTGATTTTTTCGGTCAATTTATTCGTCTAAATGTGGATACAATCGGAAAAATCGTGCAAACATTTATGCAAACCGGGTCTGTGGAAGATGTGAAAACACCAGTGCATGCTCGTACAACTCGTGCTGCAAAAAATATTGCTACTTTTCGTGATAGTGTAGCTGAACAGCCGTCCACTTCAACTCGTCGTCGTTGAACAACAATTATACCTCTTATGCTCATCATTGATGAAAATTGACGATATGTAGTTTCAACAGGACAGTTCCACTTGCCACATCGCCAACTAAACAAAGGAACTTTTGCGCGACCAATTCAATGGCCATGTTATCTCACGTGTTGGACTTCTTTCTTTGCGTTTATTTGAAAGAATAGCCAACAACAATTCAAAGCTAACGCATGAGATAATTCGGCACATTAACGGCATAGAATTATGCGCCAGCGTCATCAAAAATTCGGGGCATCAGATGGTGGTGTGCCGCCTAGGTCGCGGCATCCATTTGATCGATATTTTGTTGCATGCATAATTTAATATTATCAACATAAAAAGAAATGATAATAATTTCTTAAATAATTTGTGTTTTATACAAAATCAAAAAATTTAACCATCCTTTATAAAAAGATCTGGCAGCCTTTTGTAGTTGATCCTTTTATAAATTTACATATGTTTGTACGAATGTTCGCTACTCAAAAGAACCTTTTTTTTAGAACTGTTATGTTATTGTAATACCACAGGTAAAATAAGAAAAAATTGTAGAATTAAAAAACAGTGTTATAAATGAAGATAGAATTATATTATTAGGGGTGTTACAGTTTATTTCCATTTACTTTACTTATTCTCCAAGAATCATGCTTTTTTCGAACCACATTCTGTTTTTTTTTTTGCAAGGCTTTTAAACAATAGTAAATTTACAAAGAGTTTAATTCAGTAAATGAATTTAATCGGGCATCTTGAAAATATGCCAATTTTAAAAGTAACTATTAATCAGAACTCTATTCTCAAAGACACTGCAACAGATTCTTCACCATTTATTTGCACTGAAATGAGTTTACAAATTGAAAGAACTGTCAACACCAGTTATATAAAAAGCTATAAAAGTTATATATTCCTGTCTGTTTAAGCAACCAAGTTAGTTCCTGTCATCAATAATCATGATTGTAACGTAAAATTTAAAATGCTAAAATAAGGTAGTACACATAATTTGATTTTAAAAAAGTATTTTTAGGATAAGTAGTTTTATTAGAAGTAGAATTTATATAATTATACATGCAAAGAAAAAACATGGTTGTGATATGGTTACAATAACCATAATATGTTCTTTGTAACATTGTAAAGTTGCAGAGAACAAATTATAGTTGTTTTCAACAATATTTCAGTCACAACAAACACGTTTTTGTTCATATTTAACCATTATATGGTTACTGTGCACAAAAAATACAACATGGTTGGTTTAGCGTAAAAAAATTTGAACTACGACCAAAGTCTTATAACTTATTAAAAATAATATAATATATTTAACCATAATAATATAAAATTAATCAGAGTATGATTAAAAGCAAACAAAATAATGTTTCCGCTTAAAAATATTTTGTTCTTGGTCTTGACAGAATGTTTTTCTATCAATTTAGTAATTTTTTGTCAGCTTAAAGTTGAAATTGTTTTTATTGTTAGAAAAAATTAAAAAAAATTAATTAAAAATAATACAGAAAATATGACACCAAATAAAAATGTAAGCAAAGCATTTCAAAAATATTTAAAATATACATATGTTAGCATATAAATCTTTATTTTGGTGTTATAAGCACAATTGTGAAACCATTTACGTATTTTTTTATTTAAAGCTATCATATTATACATCAACAATAATTGCCAGATGCTAGATTAACGTATTAGAAGTCTTGGATAAATGTGTAGTCAGTACCGAAGAACCCTTACGTACCATATATCTTCAATGCGAGAATATCACGTTTGCTCCATAAATGGATATTCACATGGAAATGTATGAAGATAAGATGCCTTTATTTGTGCTTATAAATTATATATATATTTTTTTGTAAATGATTCTTGTAGCCTATGTGTTTAAGCCTTTTAATTATA
This sequence comes from Gymnosoma rotundatum, assembly GCA_916610165.2. NCBI lineage: Eukaryota > Metazoa > Arthropoda > Insecta > Diptera > Tachinidae > Gymnosoma > Gymnosoma rotundatum. The sequence goes on from OU744338.1 coordinate 48,776,308, forward strand.
TATAATAAGCAATGAATTGTTTTTTTTTTGTGCAGTTCTGTTATTGAATAACTTTTGTAACAAATCAATAATAATAATTCAATTATATAACATGACATTTTCAAGCATATGATGATGTTTTATTTTAACCATTTATTGTTTATATTATAACATAACTATTTTTAGATTTTATCATGTTATTGTTATGCTAGACAATAATATTGTTAAAACACTAGCTTTAATGTAACAATACTATGTTTTGTTAACAACCATATAATACAACCATAATATGTTGCTCTTAGATTATGGTTACCTCAACCATGTTTTTTCTTTGCGTGTATAATGATAAATAGTCAAACAGTAATCCACTAACAGTGGAACGTTTCACATGTCCTTATATCGCTTTTTTATGTTAGCGATGTTCTGCTGAAAGCGCTCTCCGTCTTCATCGCTGAAAGCCCTACAGTTAGCCGAAAAGATGTTCAAATGAGAGTGTAACAAAAGTATTTTCGCGGACATGCTACAACCCAGTTCTTAGTAAGATCATACGGAAAGATGTTATAATCACACCCTACTTTAAGAGGTTCGATTACTGCAAGATCGAACCTAAAAGTTCTGCTTTATTCTTTGTAATTCTTAGGACAACGCAAGTTTAACTATATGATATTGTATATAGTTAAGCTTGCGTTATCCTGTTTAGCTGTGATGAAGTAATTTGTACCTCATCACCGATGTCAGGACGTTTCAGGATTGGATGAAGATTGCCTTTTTGCAAATGTACAAGTCGAAAACAGATATAGCCACCATGTGATTCGCCACTGCAAAACGATTTTTTTTGCCATTCAGACAATTTTTCGAACCTGCAGCACATGGAATGCGACAGAAATAAGGAACCCATCTTTTATTTTGGTGTTTGACGTTTTATTAAACTTGTTATAATAGGCTTTTTGTTTAGGCGATATGCAACACCTTTGATGACCAAATATAACCTTACCGCAAATATAACAAAAATTGTCGGGTTTACTAACACATTTTAGAGACTTTTTGCTATAAAATAGAATTTTATTTTTAACACTTTATCACCTAATTATAAAAAAAGAGTACTAAAATTTAATATTTTGGATATTTCATACCATTTATCTAAGTGAGTATCAGCACTTTGGAGTTAAAATGGGTAGTTGCGTTAAATTCGCGAGATATCGAATTTTTTGAATTTATATTTCTTTTCTAAAGCATTTTTTTTTTAAATTTTGTAATAAAAAGTCTTCTGTGGCCAAAAAATATTACAATTGAAAAATATTTGTGTAAAATTTCATAGTAACCCTAAATAAGTTTGAGTTAATTTTAATAAAATTAAATTTAACAATATATTAATCATGTAAATACATTTACCTAAAACTAAACTAAACAGCCTTAAATTTGTAACACTAAAACATGTACCCAGTAAATATTAAGAAAAAAAAATAGATCCAAATCAACAATGAAATACAGTGTAATACTCTCTACCTCAACCATGGTTTCCAACTAAATTTGCAAGTAGTTTTTTATGATACACATTGTAAGAAACAGAAAATGTTCTTACGGGCAATAACAATTAGGAAAGATTTTTCAAAAAGTGCAGTTCTAATTGTAGGAATGATAATTTGGATATTCCTGGTCGAATGTGTAAAGCTAAAAAGTGTTAAAGAAGTATTCTTGGCACACATAAGTATTTTTCAAAGACTTTCCATATTAATATAAAAATTGTACAGTCGCAATGCATAAAGTATAAAAAAATGTTTACATTTATTTCCCCAAAAAAGGGCTAAAAACGAAGAAGCTTTCAAAATAGATAACAAAAAAAAAAAAGTATATTCCCAATATTCTAAGAACGTCGTAGCCTGATATAATAAAATAAGAGGTCTTTATATACGTAAAGAATCCTAGTACCGTTAAGAGTTAACAGACCAACCAGAGGCAGATGCCTAGACATCCGAACAGCCTCCAGATTTTATGACGCAGAGAAGCATGCACTCACTAAGGAGTTTTCTAAGGATTGTGCGCCCTCCAAAAATTTAACAGCCATTTTCACCACAAAGACATCCAATTGATCTACTTTATGGCCTGCGAATCTTCCCTTTTGGTCCTATATACGGCCTAAGCCCAAGACAACAAAAACTAATCTCTCCAATCTACGTAGCCCTTCCATCTGGTGCAATGAAATCCAGAACCATGCGGGAAAGGCGTAGGAGATGATAGGACGTTTAATTTGGCGGTACACTAAAAGACACACTTTCCTATCAGGACTCCCCCACGTTTCAGAGCTCCCTAATATTGCTATAGCACCTGATGAGGCAATCAAAATATCATCGGCATACATAAGTAAAATATCGTCCCGAGGCGGATGTGGTATGTCGGAAACAAAAATATTGTATAGCCCAGGGTTTAGCAATGATTATTTTTATTATTTCCTGAAAGAACTTTTCAAAAGCTTTTAAAAAATACCCATATTGATGTCTTAAAAAATATGTTGCACAATCGTACTTTTCTTTCAAAAGTTCAGAGGCCCTCAACTCGGAATTTATAGGTAGGATTCGGCATAGCCGAATATACTACTCTTACTTCTTTGTATCTCTTTTTACATTTATTAAATTTATATTTTTCTTTAAATGCATTAAGAAATAAGTTAATTGAAGACACAAGAAAAATTGTTGATGTTTTTAAGTTGTCATTGTCATGCAACAGAAAATTTTTCTAGTTATGTGAATCATAATTTTGATGAATATATATATATAATGTTTACAAAGGTTACAAGTTCAAATAATATTTGTAAAATACTGGCTAGTCTAAACAAAAATATTAAATCGCACGTTATAGTTACAGCTGTGAAAAAGTTGGTGTAAAAATTTTGTAAGACTGGCTTGGTAGATGACAACACGCAGCCGTGTAACTCTTCTCAACACTAGAATATTAACTCAGCAACTCGGTATTCTATACATCAGCATAATTATAATGCGTAAATATTTTTGTGTTATTTGCTTTTGAGTTTAAAATTTAGGCCAACGACTATAGACTTCCAGGCGGCTCCTCAGTTTGAGCCTTACCAAAGCTCAAATTACTTTTTTCTATTTTTATTAAGATAGCGACGCCAACACACAGCGACACATTTGCCGCATCTGCTGTTAAAAAAAACCTTCGTTTAATGCAGGTTTTTTAATTATGATGTAAATGGCCACTTCCTTCAACAGCGCGAGCATCAAAGCCATGATAACAAACTTTTGTGGCATGAACAATCAATCTTTGCCTACTAATCTCAGTCAATTTTATCGCTATCTCTCTCTCTCTCTAATCTAAAATTTGACCCCTTAAGATTTTTTCTTCTGGAATATCGATTAAGACCAACACAAAGATCCACAATATTAATATCAATCGAGCCATTTGTGTGAAGGAATGAGAAAAGCCTGCCTTGGCTTGGGGCACAGTTTTAAAAAATATAATTATGATCGAACTTGCGGATTTATTGCCATACACGATGATTGTAGTTTTAGGTCGTCTTAGATATTTTTGTTTTGAACACAATAATTAAATGCAAATTTCTGTTAATAAAAAAATCTTTTTGTTGAAACGTATTAAAAATTTTCCAACAGTGGGGCAGAATAACAAAAAAAAAAAAAAGTTTTAAAAAATTAATTAGAAGTGGTCGAGTTTTATTGTTTTATGTAAAAACAGCTGCATTAAGTAATTTAGTTTTAATATATCCTGTTATTTAAACTGCAAAATAGTAGGAAATAGTTTGCTCCCATCGAATCAAGTTTGAAAGATTTCTCTCGTTTTTATATTCAATTTTTATACATTTTTATTTGAAAGCTTTTCAACTAACTGTATTTTAAAGTATCTCTTATAATTCAAAAAAAAAAAAAAAAAACTATCACTCAGGAGGAAGCACACTGAGCAGTAAAGGTTCTTAGAAAACTCCAAGAAGAATTATTGTTGCCATCTTTTTCCTTAGATGTTCCTGTACGAATTTTAAATTCATTTCTTTTTTTTTTCAAATAATAACTTGTTGCCGTTTTTAATAATCCTTTTGAAAACTAAAATCATATTTTAGATACCAAAGACTTATGAGGTCTTCCCCTACCTAACACACTTCAGAAAAAAAGAGGAAGGTTTTAAACTCATCTGAATGTTCTTTTTTTATGTTTGTGCTGGCAGAAATTTCTGAGCTTATTTTGAAAGGTATTGGTCCAAAACCAGCTTATAATATTAAAAACTAAAGGGTGTCCCCATACAAGGTACATGTTTTTTACGTGTATTATGAGCCGCGTTAAAATTTTGAAAATCTGCGTATAGCTATTGCTCCCAATAGAAAAAAAAAATTATACAGAACTTAATCTAAAAATTAAAGGGTGTCCGCATAGGGAACGTAAAGTGACCAATATGGACCTATTTTTGGAACTGTAATAAACAAACGCTTCAAAATTGGACAAGATGTCGATTGCTCTGACCTTTATAATAAGAAATATAAATATAAAAGGGTGCACCAACAGTTCATTAATTTGATATACATGGTCATAATTTTCAACATTTGTGGACAATCAGTTGAAATTTACAAAGTACCTGTACTTCCAAGTACTCTAAAACAGCGAGTATAAAATTAGCCTTTGAAAATTTGAAAAGGGTATCCCAATAGTTAAAATTACTTAATGAATATGGCCGAACTTATAAAGACAGAAATCTGAAATTTACAAGAAACCTGTATTGCTGAGTCCGCTACAATAATTAAAAGGTGTTCTCATAATTGATGCGATTTAACCCTTGTGGCCCTATCTTCTGAACCCTTATATATAGAAACATTTGCAAAAAAGACAGTGTGTCCAATACTTTGTCTGGTAAAATAAGAAAAATAAATATTTTAAATTATAAAATAGAAGGGTGTTACGATAGTTGATGTAATTCGATGTATGTGGTTAAATTGTTGAACATTTTTAGAGAGACGGTTGAAATTACAAAAAAATTGTATTGCTAAGTCCGCTATAAGAGCATAAAAAAGCATAATAGTATAACATATGAATTTGAAAATTAAAGGGTGTCCCAATAGTTTAGATAATTTGATGTACGTGACCAAATTTTTGAACCGTTATAGACAGACAGTTCAAATCTGACTTGAACTCGGTTTTTTTGCAAGAATTATTTTTTAATGTAAATGCACAGTGGTTACATTTTTACAAAAGAAAGATTGTTACAGAAACAACTGCAAAAGTTGATATTTTGTTTCACTTATTTTTTAACAAAAATTTGACAATACATTTGTTCACGTCATTTAAAAATATTTATGTTTAGATTTTTATTTATTGAACTTTTACTTTATCCACGACTGACCTCAAAATAAAGTTGAATGGAATCAAGTATATTAAAAGCAGTAGCAGAAATAAAAAGAAAAGAACAAAATAAACTGAAATGAATAATTGAAATTGCCTTTAGTTTTGGAAAAAAAAGAAAAAAAAAATAATAATAATGTAAATAAATAAATAAAAACTTGCAGCAATAAGAATGCTACTGCAACAGCCATACACAGACATAATGAGGTCTTAGAAGGTCAATTTATTTGGGCTGACATAAGCAGCAGCAATATCAATTTAATTTTAAAACTTTTTATACTTTTGCTTTCAATTCAATCAACTTTGCAACAAACTAATGCCAAGAGCAAAGAAAGATATTGTTATATTTCCCATTTTCCATTTTCCGTTTCCTTTTTTTTTTTTGTTATTGAAATCAATTTCATAAACATTTAATTATTTGCAAAAATTTTTGGTGTGTAAAATGTATTGTACAATTTGTATAGTTTTATTTAAATTCTCTAGCTTAAATACATTCCCTTAGGAAAGAAAAAATAAGTTGAAAGAAAATTAAAAGAATGGTTAAGGACTTAGTTGTAAAAAAATGGCCCATATTTATAGTTAAAAATAAAATATAATTTGGGGGAACTAAAGCAGGTTTTACTTTAGAGTCGACTCTAACTCATTCATAGAAAATTTAAGTATAACTTAAAATCGACTCTAAATTTAAAATTATTTAAAACTGTTTTTAAATGCATCACTGCACTGCATGTGATGGGCAGTACGTTCGTAAATGCAGAAAGTGGCAGCACTGCAAATATCATCTGTTCATAAATGCATCACTTAAGTATACAAGGCGCAAATAAAAGCAAAAAACTAATCATAAAATTGTCTGCTGCAATGAACGTGTGAATATAAATTTTGATAAGTTTTTTTATTTACATTTTTCTTTTTGTTTAATATTTTTTATTTTTATTATTTTTACACAAATTTTTATAATTTTTGTATCATGTAGTTTCCAAATCCAGTTTAATATTAAATTTTCCATTTTCACAGTGTTTCGTCGTTCGTAAATGCAAACTTAAATGAGCAAATCAAAGCATACGTAATAGCTGATTAGCAGTAGCAGTGCAGAATAGTCATATTATGCATCGCAGTGATGCGACTTGTAAAAGTTTGTCTTTTAAGAGCGGGGAAAGTAAATGTTTTTTGCTTACATCTTCAACAGCACATTTGGGAGGACTCTTTAAAATTTAATTAGAATTTGTAGCAATTCCATAGTTGCTATCGATTAAAATTTCGCCATCTTCTAACTCGTGAACAATCATAGCTTCAGCAAGACTGTCTTCTGGTATTAGTTTAGGAATATGAGTTGCATTGTGAAAACTTTTCTGGCATTAACTTTCATACGCATCTATTGCGTGCATTTCTTCCTGTATTGCTTGACTATTTCTTTTAGCCTATCATTGTCAGGCTTACTTATTGACGAAGGCATTTCATTTCAGCTGCATTCCAGTGGGCTTCTCTGTCTTTCACGTTTCTTCAGTCTGTAAATAAATCTGTAATTAATTACCACAAAAATAATATCTAATATATAAGAAAAATATATGAACAAAATTTATTTGGGTTAGGAACTCAAAACTCTATTTTTCGTCGTCAGCTATCGAAAAGGATATTTGCTTAGGTTTACACAAGTGTTGGCAAAATTTAAGGCAACAGGTTTTAAAATAAAATTCTCCAAAACAAGGCAAAAGATAAGTTAATCATCCAAGTGCGAGTTGGACGTTAGAAAAAAAGATAACGAGAATTAAGAAAGTAAAAATAAACTATCATTATTTTTTTTAATAAAACAACGAATAAGATTTAATACTGTTCCTGATAATGGTCGCTATAGCGACTTTACATTATTGCTTAAGTTACGTTAAAGGCAAAAAACAGAATATTATTTTTTTTTGTGCGATGTATTTGTAAAACAACTACAAAATCTTCCATGAATATGGTCTTGCCTGTCGCTTGTTTAAAAACATTCTGTTTTGGAAACCTGTTTGTTTATTGCTATAAATGAATTAAATGAAGCGTGTAAATTTATAACATCATCATCGGCAGCGGCATTTATAAATAAAGTGGAATAAAGAAATGTAAAATATCAATAATTTCTTATTAATTTCTGATATTAATTCTGCAAAAAAAAAATTATTTATACAATTTTGAGTTTTTACAAGTCTTAAAAAACTGGAAATTTATTTAAAGCAAACTTCAGGAGCTTAAAGAAATTTCATTTTACCTTTTTTTAGAATTTTATTTTATTCTTGCATATTCAGAAAACTTCCAAGTCACTGCACGCACAGTAGATTAAAAAAATTTTATATTGGAACCTCTGGAGATCTGTTTTTTCAGAAACGTTAATTTTTTTTTTAATAGATTGGTGGAGGTGATCATAATGTTGTTCATCTCGAGTATATATTTTTGGTTAATAAATAAATTTTTTTTTGGTAATGTTCTGCTGTTTTCTATTTATGACGCAATTTAATATATGTATTTTAAATTCTTAGCATTTTTTCATTCCTTCTTAAAAATAGTTTGAATAACCAATGTTAGTTGCTTAAATAGATGATGTTTACAATGTAGACAACCTTAAGAAGATAGATTGAGGAATGCTGGTGAAGGATGTAGCGATCCAGAAAGTGAAACATTACATTCTGCTGGTGTTTAGTTTTTCCAGCTTTTTTAGGAAAAGAAATTAAACTTAAGCTAAAATATAAGAAAGTGTTTAAAATTTAATTGTTTCTTTATTAATTTTTTTTTCTAGTTATGCTGTCCTTAAACCCCATATAAAGTTTTCGGATTTTAAGATACGTTTTGCTCTAAAATATCCGTTTTACTTTTTCATCACATTTAATATTAGGAGCCCCGTTTTACCTACTCTTTTACAAAAGTTTGCTTTAATAAGATTTTTTTGATTTTATTATTAAACTTTATTTGCATATTTAACCCTGGAAGGTCATTCTTCGTCGAAGACGCATGATTTTACTTTTGTGTTTTTTTTTCTCTTTTTTTAAGCTCAACTTTCGTACAGCGTCAGTTGTAATTATACTCTTGCTGTGTGAGCGTGTTTGGGTAAGCGTCGTCGAAACGACGAAGTAAAAGCCATATATGGTAGAATTTTATAATAAAACGAAAAGAGGTGTGGATACGTTCGACCAAATGTGCAGCGTAATGAGCTATTCTAGAAAAACCAGCCGATGCCCGAATGATAAAAAAAATTTATATTTTATTAAAGCTTATGTGTATTGCTCTCTAGATTATATTTTACAGAAGTAAACATTTTGTAAAAGGGAAAATTTTAGTAAAAATCTCTTAATTTTTTTTACAAAATGGTTTCAGCTTTAATTCCTGGATTTTGGATTTTTTAAATCATTAATTTCATAGATAAATAGGCATATTAAGTAAAATAAAGAATTTGTAATGCCAAACATCAAATGGGACATAAAACAATAATGGCTTTATGGCCCATTCCACTAAAATTGATGTGAGACTTAAGGCCATATTAAAATTATGGCTTTATGTCCGTTTGAATTGAGACATGGCTTTATGACACCCCACCGTAATTTATAGGCTTCTTAGAACAGAATATCCGATACAAATAATCAATTAACATCTAAAAATAAAAAGTAAATCATTTAATAAGAGCCTTTTGATAGAAACATACCTATTGGCAGAATAGCTGCTGCTTAAATTTTGCAACCATGCTCCAGAATCTTATGCACGGTTACAGCCATTAGCACCAGCAATAGGGATCAACAAACAACTTGGCAGTATCCATGCAATATATATGAAATTGGTTAGTGTCGATCGCTGCATTTCAATTTATTGCGGCCTAAAAGTGCCCTAATATGATTGTATATTATCACATATAAACGGGCTTGAGGAGCAGCTGATTTTTTTTGACATCTTTCGTTAAACACCGCTCCACAGTGCTAAAAAGGTGCAGTCCACTGACGTTGATGAACATTCACGCAAAGAAAAAACATGGTTGAGATAACCATAATCTAAGAGCAACATATTATGGTTGTATTATATGGTTGTTAACAAAACATAGTATTGTTACATTAAAGCTGGTGTTGCAACCATGTTGTTGTCTAGCATAACAATAACATGGTAAAATCTAAAAATAGTTATGTTAAAATGTAAACAATAAATGGTTAAATTAAAACATCATCATATGATTGAAAATGTCATGTTATATAATTGAATTATTATTATTATTATTATTGATTTGTTACAAAAGTTATTCAAAAACATAAATACACAAAAATAACAATTCATTGCTTATTATATATAATTAAAAGGCTTTAACACATAGGCTACAAGAATCATTTATAAAAAAAATATATATATAATTTATAAGCACAAATAAAAGCATCTTATCTGCATACACTCCTATGTGCTTATCCATTTATGGAGTAAACGTGATATTCTCGTATTGAAGATATACGGTACGTAAGGGAACTCCGGTACTGACTACACATTTATTCAAGACTTCTAATACGTTAAGCTGGCATCTGGCAACTATTGTTGATGTATAATATGATAGCTTTAAATAAAAAATACGTAAATGGTTTCACAATTGTGCTTATAACACCAAAATAAAGATTTATATGCTAACATATGTATATTTCAACTATTTTTTAAATGCTTTGCTTACATTTTTATTTGGTGTCATATTTTCTGTATTATTTTTAATTAATTTTTTTTTAATTTTTTCTAACAATAAAAACAATTTCAACTTTAAGCTGACAAAAAATTACTAAATTGATAGAAAAACATTCTGTCAAGACCAAGAAGAAAATATTTTTAAGCGGAAACATTATTTTGTTTGCTTTTAATCATACTCTGATTAATTTTATACTATTATGGTTAAATATATTATGTTATTTTTAATAAGTTATAAGACTTTGGTCGTAGTTCAAATTTTTTTACGCTAAACCAACCATGTTGTATTTTTTGTGCACAGTAACCATATAATGGTTAAATGTCAACAAAAACGTGTTTGTTGTGACTGAAATATTGTTGAAAACAACTATAATTTTTCTCTGCATATTTACAATGTTACAAATAAAATATTATGGTTATTGTAACCATATCACAACCATGTTTTTTCTTTGCGTGTTGAAATTTTGATGTGGTTTTATTATATTCTACAAAATTTTTTATATGACAATTTTTCCAAATTTTTTTTAATGCAAGTCACATGAAAAAAATTAACTTCGGCCACTCTTCAACCAGTGGGCGGCGTGCTTGTTCTGTCTAGAAGTGGACATTGGAAAATAAAGCAAAGAGACTTTAATTATGCTTGATATCTACAAGTATTCATGATATTCTCATTATTATTTAAAACTTAAAAATGAAATGTATTACTGCGGGGAAAGCATATCCAAATAGACATTTCGCTACTGCTGATATAGCTCCACCGGATTCTATCTAAATTTTGCCTAGAAAACCTAAGAGTCTTATATCAAAAGCAATATTAATTAAATAAAAACTTCAGTGAATCAGTAAAGCAAAAAGAATATAAAAATCTCAAAAATCCTTTATACAATAATACAGTAACCATTGAGTAACTATTTTTATTTTTTCTTTCATGAAATATTTATACTTGAAGGAATCAAGCTCTATAAAGGAAAGTCAACATAGAAAAAGATTCCAAATAATAAATCTTTCAATTGACAAAGAGACTGGTTTTGTTTTCAAACCTCTTTTAGCTACGCTACTGTGCTGCTATTTTATTTAATGATCGTTGAAGCTTGAAAATAATTTTTCAAACAAAGAAATTATTTAATTATTTACTTAAATCATGCACTCATATTATTTAATATTGTGTTTATTGTTTATCAAAGAATTTTAAAACATACGTAATGCATACAGTCGTAAAGGAAAATCAGTGAATATATTATTTCGTTGAAATCTTTTTTTTTATCTACATTTCATTTGCAGTCGTTATGCGTATCTTTGTAACGAATTATTTTTTTGAACACATATATTTTTAATGACACAATGTTTTGTAATTAATGAAATTATAAAACATCGTTAATTTAACCAGCATTTTGTTTAAATTAAAAACATTTAAAAAAGAGAGGGGTTCGGGAGTAAAAATGAATCTCCTGAAAAATCACTACACCGTTTGATTACCTTGAATATTTTTATCACATCTTTAAACTGTAATAGTATGGAAGGACGCTTTGAAAAAAGTCATAATGTCCATGGACATTGTACCACTTATGAAAGTGTCATAATGTCTGCACTTAAAATAACAACGGGTTCGCCGGGCATAAAGATATTTTTTTTAATGTTATAATCAACAGCGGCTTCGCCTACCAAAGATTTTTTTCAATCCAGTTTATAAAAACGTGGAACCTTTCTTACATAGAATACCAGAAATTATAGCTATAAAATCCATGGACTCTTCGTTAATGGTTATTATGTCGCATCCTAGTGCGGCAGGCGATACCGGCAAATACGAGGGCTGCTCTATATATTTCTGGCCTAATAGTGAAAATGCGAATATTTATAATCAAAAACGGTTTTATTGTTTTTCAAAGTATTCTCCAGCATGATTTATACACTTTTCCATGCGCTCAAACCAGTTGTCGAAGCACTTTTTCCACTCCGATTGATACACCTCTAAAACATGGTTTTTAAACACTTCAACAGCTTCTTCTGGCGACGAAAATCGTTGACCACGCATTTTTTTTCTTGATGTGCGGAAACAAGAAGAAGTCATTAGGTGCCAAGTCAGGGCTGTACGGTGGATGACCCATCAATTCGACGTTTTGGCCGGTCAAAAACGCTCTGGTTTGAGCCGATGTGTGAGAGCTCGCATTGTCATGGTGAACAATGATTCTCGTCTTCTCTTGTTAGTTTTTCGAATTTCTCCGATGACTTCAGGCAAACAAATTGTAGTGTACCACTCAGAAGTGACAGTCGCCACATGACCAGTTTTTCCGAAGAAACAGGCGACCATTTGCTTCGAAGTGCTTCTTCCACGTATAACTCTCGTTGGATTTTGCTCTTTTTTGAAGACCCACACTTTCGATTGTTGTTTCGTTTCGGGCTCATACGCATAGATCCATGATTCGTCACCTGTGACGATCTTACAAACGTCTTTTGAAGCACCGCAATTTTATTTTGCAACATTTCTTTGCACCAATCGACACGAGCCTTTCTTTGAGCGACTTTCAAATTGTGCAGGATCCAACGAGAACAAACCTTTTTTACGGCCAGGTGTTCATGCAGTATCGAATGTATGCTGGTGGAAGAAATGTCCAAGGATGTCTCTATCTCTCAGTATGTCGTATGTCGATCTTGCATTATGAGTTCACGCACGGCATCAATGTTCTCTGGCACAACAGCCGTTTTTGGACGACCTTCACGGAATTCGTCTTTGAGCGAGCTTCGGCTACGATTAAATTCATTATACCAATTTTTCACAGTGCTATAGGATGGCTCTTCATCGCCATACAAAGATTTAAGTTCATCAATGCACTCTTGTGGTGATAATCCACGTCGAAAGTTGTGAAAAATAATTGCACGAAAATGTTCACGAGTTAATTCCATTTTTTTCTATATTAATTTTTTCAAGTCACTGTAAACAACATAAATAATGGTCGTACGTCAAAACGTTTTGAGTACGATTATGCTTAAAAATGACAAACTTTCCAATGGAAATGTCAGATTGCACTTGGCCGCACTCAGTGTTGCCAGGCCAGAAGTATATATAGCAGCCCTCGTAGTCGTGTATTAGGTGGTGATTGATTTAATCCGAATTTTAATTAATTGATATTTTGGCCGTAATCAAACAACTAATTTTTGAAACCTTAAACAAAAAACCCTCTAAATATTTTAAAAATTTCTTTCTGTTTACATTGAGGGTATGCAAATGTACATTTATATGCCTAAATCAACCTGACGACATATTTTTAGTGTACAAAAGTAAATATCATATTGACATGGGAAAGACACAAAGAAATCAGATTATAAACAACTTGACGATTAAGCCAGGATGATGATGATGTAACACATCATTAAAATAATAGTTTTCATAAAAATAGCCTCAAGAAATTTAACCGTAGAAATTTGTAACCAAGATTGATGGTAAATTTATACTGGGGTCATAACACAGGAAGAAGATGTTAATTTTTAAGCTTGTTTATACTTAAACTTGCAAACAAAGGACTCGCATTTGTGACAGTAGAGAAGATACATGTGGGTGAAGATTTGTCGGTGATACTGTTTGTTCATGTGTTAATTCCACTTTATTCTTTCTATGAATTAAGGCATCCTATGCCATTTAACCTTAAAGTAATAAAATTTCCACAAGTCAGGGGAAGAGACTTTTCTTTACAAAAATGTAAAAAGAAGAGTTTGAAAAATTTTGTTCATCATAGTTATTGTATGAATTTTATTTCTGACGCCCAAGATGTCCAATAAAAAATTCGTGATTCATCCCAATTTGCTTAAAGCATAAGATTTAAAAATTTTTTTATATTTTTCATGTGGTTTTTTCCTTGTATTTACTTATATTTGTATTTGTATTAATATTTGCTTTTTTGATGATATTTATTTTCCAAAAAATTTTACAAAGGCGATTATTTAATTAACAACAAAAAAAAAAATATTCTTCGCATACATAAGTATGTTTTAAGGAATTTCTTTATTAATATAATAGTTGCACATTCGCAATGCAAATCATTTGAATAAACTATAAAAAATTATTAAGGGGAAGCTTTTAAAATTTTATTAAATAAACCTAAAAACTAATACATAAAAACTATAAAACAACAAAAGGAACAAAATAAAACAAAGAGAAAAGCAACAAATTCATATCAATCAAAGCACACAAATATAAAATAAAAAATTCAAATAAAATAAAACTATTGATCGAGAAGTATTATAAACTGTATTCTGAATATTCAAAGAATGCAGACGTCTAAAGTAAAATAAGAGGTCTGCATTCTTGAAAAGAATTGCAGTACCCTTAAGGATTAACAGATCAACCGGAGAGAGCTACCTAGACATCCGAACGGCCTCTAGATTTCTCGTAACAAAAAAGTATTCCCTCACCAAGAAGTTTTCTAAGTATTGTGGGCCCTTTAAAAATTTCACAGCCATTTCCACCATGTTGACATCTACTACCGAATAATTAACTGCGCTGTAGATTGATCTACATAATGGCCTGCGACTCTCATCATGTGGTCTTATATAAGGCCTAAGCTTGAGACAAGAAACCAAAACTAATCTTTTCCATCTCCTACGCCTTTCCATCTGATGCGATGAAATACCGAACCAAGCTGGAAAGGTAAAGGAGATGATAGATGGAAAATTTGACGGTAAACTAAAATAATAAATTTGGCCTATAATTTTTATAGAATTAATTAAATTATCAAAAATGATAAAAATAATTCTTGCAAAAAAAAAAAACCGAATTCAAAACTGATTTAATCTGTCTGTCTATAACGGTTCAAGAGTATGGCCCCATAAATTAGATTATATTAACTATTGGGACACCCTTATATCTCTAAACTTTATACTTATTCAACTGTTCAACAGTCTGACAATATAAATCAAATTACAGCAATTATAGGGTCACTCTTTAAATGGAAAATTCAAATTTTATACTTGCTCTTGTAGTAGATTTAGCAATCAGGTTCTGTGTAAATTTTAACCGTCTGTCTGTAACGGTTCAACAGTTTGCCAATATACATCAGATTATATCAACTATTTAATTTATAATATAACATTTTTATACTTCTTATTATACCAAATAGAGTAGTGGACATTCCGTTTAAAATTAAGGTATTTGTATACTGTTTAAAAAATACGGCCATATAGAACAAATTACATTAATTTTGAGAACACCCTTTACTTTCTAAATTCAAATTATAAGCTTCTTGTCATAGCGGACTTAGCAAAACACGTGCCTTGTAAATTTCAGCTATCTGTCTATAACGGTTCAAAAGTCCGGCCACATACACCATTTTATATCAACTATTGGGACACCCGTTTATTTCCAAATCCAAATTTCATGCTTACTTTTATAGAGAAAATAGTAATACAGGTTCTTTGTAAATTTCAATCGCCTGTCTACAACTGTTCAAGCACCCTTTAGTTTATAATTTGTAATATTAATACTTGTTACTATAACGGCCATAGCAATCGACATTCTGTCCAATTTGCAGGAGTTTGTCTATAACGGTTCAAAAGATAGGCCCATATTAGTAAATTTACATCAATTATGGGGACCCCCTTTAATTTTTAGATTTATTTTTGTATAAATTTTTGTTGTTGGGAGCTATAGTAATACGCAGTCATTTTAAATTTAATAGAAGTGCCGTTTACAATTCATAATACACGTGAAAAATATGTATGTTGTATAGGGACACACTTTAATTTTTTAGGTTATGAAATGTTTTTTAAACGGGACCAATCTGTAAGCATAATCTATCATATTACCAACAATTTTCAAAATCGGTTCAGAAATGTCTGAGTTCTTCAGGCACAAACATAAAAAAAGCAACATTCAGCCGAATTGTATAACCTCATTCTTTTTTTGGAATTCGGTTCAAAAGTATACTAATAAATAATTGCCGTATTCACAAGCTCTGCTAAGGTGTATGTAGTATTGCATACTACCTTTTGTTTACTTCTTTGTGAACAACCATTGTATCAATGTGCCATTGTACATTGTACTTCATACGTCAAAAACTAAATAAGAAGAAGAAAAGTGCTATTCATCATGAGTTATTTATAAGCCAAATGGGGGAGAAAACAGAAAAAGGTAAATTAATAAATTTTTTCTGTGAAAAATATAGTTTCGATATATTAATGGTTGACTCAAGTAAGTTATTACCGTTTTCCTTATTTTGTTTACATATTTTAAATGAAAAAAATTATTGCAGGTGATGAAGAAGATGAGGATAAAATTCAAGACATTTTTCGGAAGTATACATATAGGGCTACCAAAATCATCATTATGGCATAATTGAGTTTTAAGATATTTTGATGAAAACAGATTTCTTCATATGATACGACTACAGCCAGAGGAATTTGCCTATATATTCAACCTTATAAAAAATGACGATGTTTTTCACACAATTGGCGAAAGGTTTAGGTGATGGCGGTACCCTACAAAATATTAGAAATCGAATCATTAAAGCAATATTAAATCTTAAAGAACAGTTTTTATATTGGCAGAGAACAAACCTTAACATATGTTTCCAATATACCCACTCCTACTATATACAACAGAAATGACTATTCCACTTTCTAATAAATCAATCAAATCAATAAATTAAATAAATAAAACTAATAAAAATATCTTTTAATTCAATTTAATTCAATATAATTCACACATGAACACAAAAATAATAATTCATTTAAACATAAAACATTTAAACAAATACAACGTTTGAAAAACATATGAAAAAAAGTACTAAGTGTTGTATCGCATGTTTGCATGAAAATTACCAACAACACAGCTAGCACCTTTGTATTTTGTTAGCACTTAGCACTTACTAGGGGGCTTGTGAATAGGGCAAATATTTTATGGCTTATCAGCAGAATATTTTTAATAATATTATTATTTCGTCAAATAACTTTATAAAAAGAAAGAAAATTATGTTTTTAAAGACACTTAATGTTTGTAGGGAAATTTTTTTATTATTATTATTTGAATAAATACATGCAGAATAAAACAGATATTCACTATTTCAACATACAATTTTTTGATGAATACTTGTGCTTTAGAAAATCTGAGCTTATAACATCAAAAGCTAATATCTTATATTAAATAATTATATCATATAAATTCCAATGGGTGAAGGGTCTTACATCCATTTAAAATATTATGTTGTACATCACGCCTGCTGTGTGTTTTGTGTAAAATTGTTTGCCTTGAACCCCTTATAGTTGTTTGTATTTGCTGTCATTAAAATATTATAATGAGATTTTTTTTAGGAAATTTAATAATGCTTATTATGTGTGTACATGTGAATTTTTCTAAGAAAAAAAAAAAATGGGCCAGATATAAAAGATGATAGAAAACGAAGAAATGTTGTTGCTAATAATCTTTTATATTTATTTTAAATGACAAACTGTGCAGAGGATGTGAATAAATTTATGTATAATTTATATGAATATAAAGTGAAAAAATTACAATAAAACCAAATGTTATTAAATGGAAAAACATTATGAAAGAAATTTTTTTTGTTTACTTTCAAGATTTACTATTATTATACGTGTTTAGGACAAAATAGAAAAACCGCCTGCAAACCATATTATCGGAGGAACATATCTCGAAAGAATTTATAAATATTTTGCAATATTTTAAACACTTTGAGGCGGTATGGGGTAATATTTTTATAAAAGAAGAATCTGTGAAAATACCTATCATGCCCCAAATATATTGCAAATTGTTAACCCGTTACACAACAGTAAGAAACATAAATTGAAAAGTCGCCTCTAAATCTAGTGTTGGTAAGCAATTTTTTTCCAACAACGTTAACATATATGTAAAATTTTAATTGTTTCTAAAATTAAGAGTTGAATTGTTGATATAATCAACGAATTGAAATTGATTTTATTTAAAGTTGGTTTAATTTCTAAAAACCTTTTTTAGAAAGACAAATTATTTTACAAAGAAAACAAAAAAAATTAAAATGTCCATCTTCTGGAGCGATACATCCCTTATCAGCATTCTTTGCATCTCTTCACCTTAGGCCGTGATAAATAGATGATGTTTACACTGTATACAACCTTAAGTATATAAATGCGAAGAATGCTGATGAAGGAAATAAATCAGAAAAGTGCTAATTTTTTGCGACATCCTTTACTTTATAGTTTTATATTTTTGTTTGTTTGCGGCTGCCTTAATCTGGTAAAGACGACATAAGGGAAACTTCCTCAATAAGCATGTTTATGCAAGCCTTTTGTTTTATCCATTAAATCGTGTTATTTGTAAAACGTCAATAAGTCAATCCATTCAAGTTATTTTTTCAGAAGACAAAACCATTTTGAACTAAAACAATACAGATTCCTGGCTTTTCAAGACTTCAGAATCCCGAATCCCGGATTCTTAAAAATTAATCCCGATTGACATCACTATACGCAAACATCTATTTATGAATGGTATTAAATTTTAAAACGTTTTCAGAAAAGGAGTTATAAGTTCGTCTGAATGTTGCTTTTTTTGTAATTTTCCTTATTTAAAATGTCATGCTTGCAGATTAGCCCAAATTCATAAACAGTTTATAATTATACAAATTATACGGCGTCCCCATACAACGACGTGTATTATGATTGAAAAATGTATTAAAATTGAAAATAAAACTGCGTATCACTTTAGCTTCTAACAGCAAAAAGTATACGAATATGAATCTAAGAACTAAGAAGTGTCCCCATAGGTGAATTGAATTGACCTATATGGGCCTAGGTGTTGAACCCTTAAAGACAAACGCTTAAAATTGTACTGAATATCGATTTCTATGACCGTCATAATAACAAGTGTTAATATTCAAAATTATAAATTAAAGGGTGCGCCAATAGTTTATAAAGTTCCAATATTTAGACAAACTTTTGAATCGTTTTGAAAGCTAAAATTGACAAGAATCTTGTATTGCTAAGACCGCTATAAGAACAAGTATACAATTTCGATTTAGAAATTTTAGGGTGTTCCCATAATTAATGAAATTGGCTTAAATGGACTTTTATTTTTAAACGTTTCATACAAACACTTGAAAATTACACCGAATGTTTACTCTTTGTCTGGTATAATAAGTATAAATATTTAAAATTATAAATTAGGGGTTTTACAATAGTTGATGTAACTTAAAAAATGTCGGTAAACTTTTGAACCATTGACAGCTAAAATCTGTTTGGAAGTCGGTTTTGTTTCTTTGCAAGAATTACGTGTCATTGTTCTCGTTAAGTGCTTGGATTCTCAGCCGTAAAACGTATTATTCGAATAGTCATATTTTCGCAGACTGCAGAAGATTTTTTGATTTTATAACCGGAGCATTGTGGTTGTTCTATTGTTACGAATCCGTTTGCTCCGCCATATCGACCATTTTATTGATTGTAGGTGTCTGTTCCAGTCATGTCTTATGTCCTGGCAGGTGGGAACACGATTGCGGCGAATTCACACCTGCGGTCTTTTGTGGTTCATGTGGTGCGCCGTCCATTTGCTCAATCGGCGTTATTTTTGATTGGCTCGAAAAAAAGCTTAATCTTATTAATTATTAACCTACCTCTTCTACATTTGCCCTACTAGTAATTGAACTTAAATTTAATTTAAAATAATGAATATTATTAGAAATTGTTAAAACTAAAGATAAATAAATTAAATAGAAACAAAAAAACATTCAGTGCATTTGGATTTTATTTGGATGCCGTGTTCCTGCATTAACCTATTTTTGAAGCGAGGATTCTGTGTGTGAGAACAAATAAGGGTGACTTTTTCTCTTCTGTGCCCCTTCTGCTCCAGCATCACGGCACTACCAGCAAACCACCAGGTAACAACAACATTTTTTGGTCCTTCTACCGGGAATTTGGAGAAAGAAAGGTGCGTACGTGATATTTATATTAGTATTCCTTGTGTTTCATTTTGGTATCTTAAATTTGTGGCTCGGTGAAAGTGAGGTTACAAAACCTAACAACAAAATTTTAAAACGTGGTTGCGAAGCCGTATTGGGCCATTTTGTATAAACCGTTATACTATATTTTGTTGTTTTAATAACACCAGAAAGTTCTTGGCATCCATCTTTTTTCTTTGAAAAATATTTTCGGTATCTCTTGGCGGACATTTTTAAAATTTTTTGCGGGCTTTTTTTATAGTGTCTCTAAATTCAATTTTTTTTTGGCATCTTTATACATTTTTTTGGAAAGTTTCTCTGTGTTCATCCGTAATTCTTATTAAATAAATACTATAATGACGACATATGAAAAGTATTTACGGGCGGCTGAAGAAGTTATTAGCTACGAGGCTATGCTAAGTGATGAGGACTTTTCCAAGTACTCTAAAGATGCTTTTGAGTTTGAGAAAAATGAATTGAGTAAAGCATGGGCAAAATATAAGAAACTCTATGATGAATGTTCAGCAGAGACGGTAGAGAAGAAAAAAGAATTAGTAGTAGTGCAGGCAAAACATCCTCAGGTGCGTAAGACTTATGTACGTTGCATAAATATTCTCGCAAAAGCTCAGAAGGAGTTAGGTGAAGAAAGTAAAGAAAATGCGGAAACAGTGGTTCCCAACCTTTGTGGTTCAATGAACGTGCCGCCATGTGACACAGCGGTTTTTCATGGGGACTACGTGTCATGGCCCACATTTAGGGACATGTTTACTGCCATTTATATAAACAATTCGAGACTTAGCCCAGTTGAAAAGCTTTTTTACTTGTTTAGAAAAACTGATGGTGAGGCCCGTGATGTAAATAGAAATATAGCTCTGACTGGCGATAATTTTGAAGTTGCATGGAACAATTTAAAATCGCAGTACGAAAATAAAAGGGTATTGATCAATAGTCAACTTAAGGTTCTTTTTAATTTGGCTCCATGTACGGGTGAATCTGCTTTGGATATAAAGAGGCTCCAAAGAGAAATAAATAATTGCATGGCTGTCTTAAAACTGTACAATGTTGATATTGAGTCATGGGACCCAATTTTCGTGTTTCAATGTTCATTGCGGCTTTCTGAGTGTACTTTAAATTTATGGGAACAGTCTGTGAAAAATAAAACAGAGGTTCCCAAATGGGATGAATTAAATAACTTTTTGACTGATAGGTTTCACGCGCTGGAAAGTGTTTCAGACATTATGGCCATAAATAATGCAATTAGTGATACGAAAACATCAGAAAATCACGATTCGAATACAGTGTTACCTAAAGTAAAACATTTTAAGGCTCATCATACTAAAGTTGACTCAGTGCCATGCCAATTGTGTAGAGAAAATCACAAGTTAAGTTACTGTAGTAAATTTTTGAGTATGGACTACAGAAATCGTATTTCAATTCTAAAAAAGTTTCGCTTTTGCTTCAATTGCTTAAACACTGGCCATTTATATAGTGAATGTAATAGTCCGAATAATTGCTCAAAATGCAAAAAGAAACACCACTCTTTACTACATAGGGATTATGCGAATAAAGATTTTGTTAAAAAAAGTCAGACTCAACAATTTCAGCGTGAAAGGCAAAATAATATTAGCCAATTACAGTCCACTAATAGTAGTCCATCTGGAGTTGTTCAGTCGCATCATACGATAGTGACAAAAAAGGTCATGTTAGCCACAGCGTGGGTAAAAGTTAAAAGCCTTGGAGCATTATATAAAGTCCGGGCTCTAATCGATCCGTGTTCTGATGAAAGTTTTATTTCTGAAAAAATACAAAGACTGCTTAAGTTGCCCACTGTTCCGGTTACAGCCGAGGTTACAGGTTTAGGCGGAGAAGTTGTAAGCAAAGCTTCTAAAATGGCGTCGTTTGTAATTGTATCACAGTATGATCAGAATATTTCTCTTAATGTCGATGCTTTAGTAGTGCCACGTGTGACTGGTAGTGTCCCCACATGTTCCTTCAAACCAACAAAAAGTCTAGTATTGCCAAAACTACAATATGCTGATAAAACTTTTTACGAAAGTGGTGAGGTAGATTTGTTGTTAGGAGGCGATTTGTACCCGTTAATTCTGCGTGGAGGAGTCCAACATGGTATTTTTGAATCCCTTGTGGCTCAGGAGACAGTATTTGGCTGGATTGTGACTGGCCCAACCAATGGTGTGTCCCCACGTCATGTAAGAATGACTCATATGACAAAAGTTTCTATTGATGACCAGCTGAGAAAATTCTGGGAGTTAGAAGAGGTGTCTCGAAAGCAGATTTTATCAGAAGAGGATAAAAAATGTGAGGACATTTATCGTTCTACTACCGAAAGAAATTCCGAAGGGAGATATACAGTTAGTCTGCCCTTTAAGAATAGTTATTTTGCTCTTGGTCCCAATAGACATATTGCTGTTAGTCAATTTTTGAGAAATGAAAAATCATTAATGCATTCGGATAGAAAAGCTCAGTATGATGAGGTCCTAAAAGAATATTTAACGTTGGGTCACATGGCTAAAGTGGAAAGTGCCACAGGTGGTCCAAGTTACTATTTACCCCATCATGGTGTTTTTAAGCCAGAAAGTACAACAACAAAGTTAAGAGTGGTCTTCAATGCCTTCAGCGCGTCCTCTAGCGGTAAAAGTTTGAACGACCTGTTGTACACTGGCCCAATTCTGCAGGCTGAAATAGTTAATCTTATTTTAAAATGGCGATTTTTTCAGTTTGTTTTTAATGCGGACATTTCAAAAATGTACCGGCAAATTTTGGTTGTAGCTAAGCATAGACCCTTCCAGAGAATCGTTCTTCGTAGTTCCGAAAATGATGAAATAGAAGATTTTCAGCTGAATACTGTAACTTTCGGTGTAAACTGTGCCCCATATTTGGCCCTTAGGACCATTCTACAGTTAGCCGATGATGAAGAGCGACGTTTCCCACTAGGGGCTCGAATCTTACGAGAGTGTATGTATGTCGATGACGCCCTAGTCGGAGCACATTCTGTTCCAGATGCTTTGTTGGCACGTGACCAATTCATTGGTATTTTAAAATTAGGAGGTTTTGAGCTGCGAAAATGGACGTCTAACTCAAAACAAATTTTAGAAAATTTGCCCCAAGAACATCTTTTGAACAACTCTTTTTTGTCGCTCGATGATAAGAGTACCACGAAAACGTTAGGCATCCACTGGAACGCGGCAGAAGATATGTTTTTCTTTACGGCTGAAAAAATTGTGTATAAGCAGTCGTATACAAAACGAGAGGTTCTTTCTGTGATTGCTAGGCTGCTTGATCCAGCAGGTTGGTTGGCCCCAGTCGTTATTACGGCAAAAATTTTAATGCAGCAGATATGGCTCGATAAAATAGAATGGGACGAGCCTATAAAACCAGCAGCTCTTAAAAAATGGCAAAATTTTATTGGAAATTATAAGGATATTGAAAGTATAAAGCTGCCACGTTGGATTCAATACTCACCTAGTTGTTACATTGAATTTCATGGTTTCTGTGACTCTTCTGAGTTAGCTTACGCTGCCGCATTGTACATAAGAGTTAGCTTTGAAAATATAGTTCACACAAAGTTACTCATATGCAAAACAAAAATAGCCCCCATAAAAAAACCTACATTGCCCCGGCTGGAGTTATGTGGTGCGGTTCTTTTAGCCAATCTAGTCGATAGCGTGATTCCTACATTTAATATAAACATGCAGTTTTCTTACTTTTGGTCCGATTCAACCATCGTTCTTGCCTGGTTACGAAAACCCCCCTGTAACTGGAAAACTTTTGTTGCAAATAGGGTGGCCACAATATTAGAAAAAGTGGGAAATAAAAATTGGTGTCACGTATCGTCCAATGATAATCCTGCCGATCTAGCAACCCGGGGGCTGATACCTTCGGATCTTTATGAAAACAATCTTTGGTGGCATGGTCCTGCTTGGCTTACCGGTGATAAATTATTGTGGCCCGCAGGAATGTCAGAGTTTGAAACAACAGAGGAATCAAAAAAGGCTCAAACTTTTATTGCTAGATCGATTGAGATGGAGGACATACTTGAGCGTTTTTCAAGTCTGTCGCGAGCGTGGCATGTGTTGGCGTATATTTTTAGATTTTATATACTCGCTAGTAAAAGTCGACGGAAGAATAAAAAGTTCGAGACACTAAGAATCTCTGCCGGTGAGTTGCGTTTCATTAGAAATCGACTATTTTTTCTGTCCCAGCAACTCTACTTTTCTAATGAATTCCGTTGCCTGTCCGCTAATAAGAAAATTGACACCCGAAGTCCTTTGCTGACCCTCACACCCTTTTTGGACAAAAATAATATTATTCGCGCTAATGGTCGTCTTAGCTCTTCATCTTCTCTGACTTATAATGAAAGATATCCGATTATACTTGCGTATGGCAGTAGATTAGCTCGGCTGTATGTTGAATTTGTTCACAAGCTTGTCCATCATGGTGGCCCCCGTCTGGTGCTGAACGTAGTTCGTCTAGAGTGCTGGATAATAAAGGCTAAAAATCTTGTCAAAACCGTCATTCATAATTGCAAGGTTTGTGTCTTACATCGCAAAAAACTTCAGACTCAAATCATGGCTGCGCTACCTGAAGAAAGAACTACCCTAAGTCGCCCTTTCACCAATACAGGTGTGGATTTTGCGGGCCCGTTTGAGATTAAGAGTTTTACAGGTCGATACTGCCGAATAACGAAAGGCTACGTGTGTCTCTTTGTATGTTTCTCTACAAAGGCAATTCATCTAGAAGCGGTAAGCGATTTATCTACCCCTGCCTTTTTAGCGGCTTTAGCTCGTTTTGTTGCTCGTCGCGGTTGCCCAAATTGCATCTACTTAGACAACGGCAGAAATTTTGTAGGCGCTGCACGAGAAATCAAAGCTAATTTTGAAAAAGTAGTTAAAGAGCTGCGTGACACTGCGGTAGAAACATATGGATTTCAGCAATTAGAATGGCACTTTATCCCCGCGGCAGCGCCTCATATGGGGGGGCTATGGGAGGCAGGTGTAAAGAGTCTCAAAACGCACTTTAAGAAAACTGCTGGTCAGATAAAATTTACTTTTGAAGAGTTCTCTACACTGCTAGCGAAAATAGAAGCATGCCTCAATTCCCGTCCTCTTGGCCCTATGTCTGAAAATATTGATGATTTATCGGCCCTTACACCAGGTCATTTCTTAATAGGGTCCTCTTTGTTGTCCCCGGCGGAACCAGAAGAAACAATGTCCCCACTTAGTATTATGCATCGATGGCGCAAAATAAAGGCGCTACAACAGGAAATTTGTCACCGGTGGAAACACGAATATTTAAAGGAGTTACTTAAGCGCTCTAAATGGAAGGTGGAACAACCAAACTTAAAAGAAAATGACCTCGTGGTACTTAAAAATGAGCCCAATCTCCCCACTGAATGGCGGTTAGGTCGCGTTGTGAGGGTCTATAACGGTTGTGATGGCAGAGTCAGGGTGGCAGATTTAAGAACGCAAAACGGTATGATCACTCGACCGATCCACAAATTAGTTGCTCTGCCCGCGTGTACTTAATACATCAAACACCTTTCCCAAAGTTGCGGCTACCAACATTGGTATCTTTTTAGTACACGTCAACCATCTACATGTATCAATATATATATAATTTGTTTTGAATCCAGTTTGTAATATTGATTATTATTCTTTCACAAATCTCACTCTCAACGTGTAAAAAAGAATTTTTTTTGGAACTATTGTCATTATAACTAAAAATTTTTGAATTGATTTATATGCATATATACATAAGTATTATTAATGAAAACCATTTTTTGAGATAATTAGCATATGCTTAGAAATAATGAATTTCAATATGTATATTAAAAATTATAATATATCTCATAATTATTTTCCTTTAAGATTATTATATTTTAAGCAATATAAAATGTAAAAGAAAATCATATTTATATGACGACGTGCTTCTTTATTGCGATGTCTTCGCAAGGCGGGCGGTATGTCTGTTCCAGTCATGTCTTATGTCCTGGCAGGTGGGAACACGATTGCGGCGAATTCACACCTGCGGTCTTTTGTGGTTCATGTGGTGCGCCGTCCATTTGCTCAATCGGCGTTATTTTTGATTGGCTCGAAAAAAAGCTTAATCTTATTAATTATTAACCTACCTCTTCTACATTTGCCCTACTAGTAATTGAACTTAAATTTAATTTAAAATAATGAATATTATTAGAAATTGTTAAAACTAAAGATAAATAAATTAAATAGAAACAAAAAAACATTCAGTGCATTTGGATTTTATTTGGATGCCGTGTTCCTGCATTAACCTATTTTTGAAGCGAGGATTCTGTGTGTGAGAACAAATAAGGGTGACTTTTTCTCTTCTGTGCCCCTTCTGCTCCAGCATCACGGCACTACCAGCAAACCACCAGGTAACAACAACAGTAGGTGTTGATGTATTCTTTGCGTTTATCCTTATAAAGTGTGTCTTCCTCCAATTTAAATTTAAAGTCGTTTGCAAGAATTAACATCTGGTTCTTTATATCTTTTTTCTTTTCACCAATTAAGGTGAATACAATTACTTTTCCATTCAGGTTATGGTTAAAGCCTGTTGCTTATTTATGATTTTAACGAAAAGTCCCTCTCTTATAAGCTGGAAAGGAAATGCTAAGAGGTCTGTCGTGTGTCACCCTGGAAACCTCACCATCGTAGCTGTTTTTTTTTAATGATGGTAGGCCTTTAGCTTCGAGTTCGAACTAGATACATTCCCTTTCAGGGAGACGAAAGCTTTTTCGAGTGCTATGAAATATACAATATGGAAGTTTATGAAATGTGTTAACTTAATGGGAAAAGTTGAAAACTATAATAGAAAATATTTGATACTATTGCATTAAATTTTTTGCCACGTGATGTATCTGTGTATTGAAATCAAAAAATATAACTTCGCTAATAAATCGAGTGAGGGCCATGTGCCCTTATAAGATGAGACCAATGCTATAAAAAAATATCTGATTGAGAATTAGTCACAGCGAGTAGTATGTTTATATCTATCCAGGTGCCTGTGGTTGTAGATCTTGGCTTGTACCTGAATATTTATTCCATTTTAAGCGGTAGCGAAATGGGCATCGAGACGTGCTTTCAACCTAAATAATCATTATCGGTGATTTAATTTTTTCGATTTCGATAATAAATAAAAAATATCACGAAAAAGTATTTTTTTTTTGAAATTTAGGTAATTTGATGTAAAATTCCCGTTGTTTAATTTAATTTAGCTGATTTTTCAATTAACCGACTTCAAAAAAAGAAGCAGGTTGTACAATTCGGCTGAATGTTGCTTTTTTTTATATTTGTGCCTCCAGAACTCAGTCATTTCTGATCCGATTTAAAGAAATTTTTGGTAATATGATAGATTATGCTTACAGATTGGTCCCGTTTTATAAACAGTTTATAATCTTAAAACTTAAAGGGTGTCCCCATACAACATACATATTTTTTTCGTGTATTATGAATTGTAAAAAGCATTTCTGTAAAATATAAAATCACTGCGTATTACTATAGCTCCCAAAAACAAACAAAAATAAATCTAAAAGTTAAAGGGTATCCCCTAAATTGATGTAAATTTACTTATATAGGCCTATCTTTTGAACCGTTATAGACAAACGCTTGCAAATTGGACATAGTGTCGATTGCTATGGCCGTTATAGTAACAAGTATTAATATTAAAAATTATATATTAAAGGGTGCGCCAATAGTTCAATAAATTTGATGTATTTGGCCATACTTTTGAACAGATGTAGACAGACGCTTGAAATTTACTACGAACCTGTATTGCTAAGTCTTCTATAACAACAAGTATAGAATTTGGATTTGGAAGTTAAAGGGTGTTCCAATAGTTAAAGTTATTTTGAACCGTTATAGACAGAACGCTTTAAAAGGGACGTGTGTTTCTAAATCCGCTATATCAACGAGTTTATAATTTAAATTTAGAAGTTAAAAGGTGTCCCATAATTACTGTAGATTTACTTATATAGACCTATTTGACGCAATGTCGATTGCTATGGGCGTTATAGCAACAGCTGATAATATTTAAAATTATAAACTGAAGGGTGCACCAACGGTTCATTTAGTATTTGGTGTATGGCCAACTTTTAAACAGTTGTAGACAGACGATTTAAATTTACAAAGAACCGGTTTTACTAACTCTAAAATTTGGATTTGGAAATAAACGGGTGTCCCAATAGTTGATATAATATGGTGTATGTGGCCGGACTTTTGAACCGTTATAGGCAGAAAGCTGATATTTACAAGGGACATGTTCTGCTTAGTCCACAATAACAAGAAGCTTGAAATTTGAATTTAGAAATTAAAGGGTGTTCCCAAAATTAATGTAATTTGTTCTATATGGCCGTATTTTTTGAACCGTTGTATAATTTGGTATAATAAGAAGTATAAAAATGTTATATTTTAAATTAAATAGTTGATATAATCTGATGTATATGGGCAAATCGTTGAACCGTTACAGACGGTTGCAATTTACACAGAACCTGATTGCTAAATCTACTACAACAGCAAGTATATAATTAGAATTTGGAAATAAGAGAGTGACGCTATAGTTGCTGCAAATTGATGTATATTGCCAAACTATTGAACAGGTGAAAAGGTATAAAGTTTGGAGATATAAGTGTGTCCCAATAGTTAATGTAACCTTATTTATGTGGCCATACACTTGAGTTGTTATAGGCAGGCAGATAAAATCTGTTTTGAAGTTGGTTTTTTTTTTCGCAAGAATGATAGTTCTTCCCATTGATTATTATTATAATTTTTTATAATAAAAGTGACTTTTATTAATATAGTTTTTATTTGACCTTTTTAATTATTTAGTTTTTAATTTATTATTTACACAAGGGAGTAGCGAAATATTGAGAAAATAAAAATTAAAAGACCTTGTGCTTAAATAATAAATTAAAAACTAAAAAAGTGACTTTTCTTTAAAACAGCTAAGGGAATTAAAACTGTTGCTATTTATTGTTTAATTTCAGGAAACATGTCTTATCGTAACTACTATTCAAATGACAGCCAGTTATCAACCTATGAAGGTTGCAAATGAACAGGCTACGTAATTTCAATCTTATATGCGAGTAAGTATTTATTTTTTTTTCTTTTTAATTTTATTTGATTTTTTATATTTAAATCTTTGTTTAACAGATTTTCTAAATTTAGTTCGTGTCCTTATATAAAACAGTTTTTTTCCCATTTCTATGAAATTAAAGGAACTATAGAGCTAATCATTCAGTTTATACAAGTGTATTCTTGTTATCGTTCAAAGGTTAATGTTTAAACACTGAAAAATTTTTTAAATAAGTCACATCGTTAATGGCACAAACTAAGACCAAGAGCACACTGCCAACTGATGTAAAGGGTTTTGTAATAAGGGAAAACACAAAATATGTATATATTGTTGAGGCCATGTGACTTCATTGGAATGTCCACTACAATAATCTCAATGGCATAGATGCTAGAGCTGCAAAACTATCGATAGTCGTCCCTACCGATAGTTTCGATAGTTTAAAAAAAGCTATCGATACCATCGATACTATCAGATTTTTCCATCTTTTGCTACTTCTGGCATTAATACAACAATTCAAGTGAAAGGGGATACGTTAGCAAACATACGTACATATTTATGTATATAGGTGTTGGATAAAGTTTTTCATCTTTGTCAGTTATTTTCGCAACATTTATTGATTGAAAACATTCTTTTATTTAAATAAATGAAAGTTACTGATTGTTAAAACATACATTTTATTTTGTCCATGAATAATAAAAACAATTAAGAACTAAACATACATATGTATACGTATGAAAATTAACAAAACATAAAAAGCAAGCATATTTAGTTCAACACATTTTCTGGTTTTAAATTGATTTTTATAATTAAAATCAAATAACAATGTAAAAAATCAACTTAAAAACACAAAGTAATAAGGTATAAATAAAGCAAATTTGAGATCACTTTAAAATTCTGTACGTATGTAAATACATATGAATAATAATCATAAAAATTAAAAAATTTAACCATAAAATACAAAACATAAAATTACAAAGTTAAGTTACGTACCTGCAAAACATAAAAACATAAAAATGAAAACTCTTAAAAATCCAAA
Source organism: Gymnosoma rotundatum (assembly GCA_916610165.2). Lineage (NCBI taxonomy): Eukaryota > Metazoa > Arthropoda > Insecta > Diptera > Tachinidae > Gymnosoma > Gymnosoma rotundatum. The sequence goes on from OU744338.1 coordinate 48,806,367, forward strand.
GAAATCACAAAAAAATTAGCTAAATGATATTCAAAAACCTTGGTTTCAAATATTAAGTCACTCAATAATTTTTCTTAATGAATGGCCCTATCAGCTTGCGGCATTGAAAAAAATAAATAAATAAAAAATAAATAAATAAAAGCTTATCAACAGTTTTTGGTTTTGAGTAACTTCTACGGTCTGAAATTATGAATCCAGTTTGCAAATACTTCTCCATTTTTCATTTCTCTTTATGTTTCGCTCAAAACTTTAACTTAAATTGCAGCGTCACCTTCATATAAAGGGAACGAAGCCGACACATAGCCCCAGCTATGTAGAAGTATTGAATTTAAAGGCGGCTAAGAAACTGCGTAGAATAAGTTGATAGAAATGATATAATAGCTATCTTTAATTGGCTTCGTATTTACTTTAAAAAATTGTCGAAAACCACTAGTCGATTTTGGTTTATTTTCACAGATCTGCGAGATTGAAAAGACTCTAAATTGTCGCATATGGGATAAAACCATGCAGATTACTTTACATCCAGAAAAATGTCGTGCTCATGTAATATACGAAGACGGTTATCGCAAAAGAAGATTGCTAAAGATTGTTACCGCATTATGATCAATGACTTTTTTGTTTTCAAATACATATGACTGAAATAAAATCTTAGGACATGTGATTTCAATAGGTGGCACTAGATGCGATAGGGCGACCAAGTCGATAATTGACTTGTTGAAATCAAAATTTGACTTGTTGAAATTTGAAATTTGGAAAAATTTGAAATTAATTTCAGGAATTGGACTTGTCAATTTGCCTCTAAGATCCTGTGATTCAAAAAATTTAAGACTTTTCTACTGTTTTCTAGCCATATAAATTCATTGGCTAAAGCAGATAAACGAGCAACAACTGGCGCCTGTTATTCGTATCATTCGACCAGCATTGAACGTTCAGTATACGATGCGTCAAGATTATTTTTTTTATTCAAATATAATTTTTGATAAAACATCCTTTTTAATTTGAGTCGTTTAGCATACCATCACACAGCTAAAATTAGTTATTTGACATCAACGACTTACTTATTAACAGTTAATTTGGCAGAGGTTAACAAAACCACATGACTGCCATAGATTATTAATAGCAACCTGCTCTAATTGGAAAACTTGATAAATTTTATTAAACGTCACTCACTTGTTCGATGTTTCACTTTATACAACTACCTGTTTGTCTGTTTTGCTTTCATACTGGCTAATAAGGGAGCAAAACAAGACAAGTGTGTATTGTCTTTAAGGTTTTAATGGAAGGTGTGCAATATGAACTGAACATCAAGTTAAATGAACATGACATCAACTTGTACTTGCACCGCAAGACTTTTTTCTTGAAGTAATAGAACATCAACGTAATATTGTAAATATAAAGAGTGCTCCATAATTTACACAATTTTTTAAATTTTCATTCATGCAAAATTTTTTTTTTAAGTTTAAATTTAATTTTTAATTTTTTTTTTCAAATCAGGAATAGAACCATCGATTTTATAAAATTAATGAAAATTGATTTCATCCTGCTAGCGTCTAATTTTTCTTGTTTTCTTTAAAAAACGCTCGCATACATTTGTAAATAATTTTCATTTCTAAAAATGTTTAAAAATTAAATTTTAAATGAACAAAAAAGCCAAAAATAAGTCAATTTTCAATAGTTTTGAAAATTATTAAAAAACAATGTAAAAGATGCAGGCTTATGGATAACAATCGAAGAGCAAGAACAAGAGCTGAGCACTATTATAAAATACAAATTGACGTAATCGTGTCCAAATAATTTACATATGTTTAAAGCGAATTTTAAAGTCGAGGCTCGAGTCTTTAGCTAATAAGTATAATTAAGCACTGACTGTTAGCGGTCCTTGATAACTTGATACGACAAAAAAGTTTTCCTGTGGTACAGGAAACACAGTTTAAGAATCAATAACGATACAATAATCTACATATCATGGTAGTCGCTCGTTACTTGACACTCTAAATTGCGTTTATATACCTTTGGGTTAATTTAAATGTGGTTGTTTGAAGGCAAAGGTTTTTCGCAAGAATATCTTAGATGAGGAAGGAAATGCATTATTTATGTAACACCATAAATTAAATTTTCTTGTAAATTTTATCACACCCTTTATGATAGATTTAGATTTCAGTGGGGTAAAAAATTAAATGAACACATTATAATCCAATATGTCTAAATCTCAAAAAACAGTTAAATTAATATAAGAAATTTTTTACAGAGCAAATTAGACAAATTCTAAGAGCAAGAATTTAAATTTAATACAAAAACAAGTAAAAGTAATATATTAGGCAGCGCCGAACCTTATATACCCTTCACGAAAGTATTTGTGTATTTATTTGCTTAAATTAAATGATTTTTTAGAAAACTTTTCGCTTTTTCGGTTTTTAATCAAAATTCAAATTTTTTATCGCAAGTAAAATTTTTCTTTGCAACTTTCAGCTGTATAAAAGAGCTGAAAAAAAGTCAGCCGTATACAGTGAAGAAAGAAAATATTTAGTTTATTCAAAATATTTGTCAGAAGTTTCCTGAAGTGTTAAGTAAGCAGTAACGAAATGGCCATCGAGACGTGCTTTGACAATTTAAATAAATCGTGATAATAGAAAATAGCACGAAAAAAAAAGATGTTATTTTGAAAATTATTTAATTATGTAATAAAAAATTCCCGATGTTTAATTAAAAACAAAAAAATTAGAAAAATTTTTGTGAAAATATATATTTTGAAAAAAATTTACCTGTTTAAGTTTCAATTCTTTTATAAAATTGTAAATATATATCTAAGTTTGTTATTCCGCTTGTAATTTCCACAATATCCACATTTGCCTCCATATTCTGAGTTCTTATGAATAACGAATTCGATTAAGCGATGTCCGTCTGCCCATCCGTATTAGTGTTGAAATCAAGTTTGCCAAGGCACTAGATCAGCTAGAGAAAATTTAAATAAGTCAATCGATCAGACATAGTTTGGAAAGAGATGCTATTGACAATCAGCAAGATCGGTTCATGTTCTTCGAGGCAGCGGGCAAAACAATATGCCTCTGCTTCTAACCTTTCCAGATTATTTGGAACAATGAAGTAACTCCAATACAAAAAAAAAAACAAATTTATGGGGTGATAGAGAATTAAAAATAAAAAAAAATATCAAGTAAAACAAAATTGGCGCTCGGCCATATTTTCCAAGTTATGGCCCTCTGAACTTTTCATAGAAATGAACGATTGTACGCCATAGTCTTTGAGATATCAATATGGATATCATTTAAAAGCTTTTGAAGAGTTCTTTAAGAAAATACTCAAATTTTTTTAAAAATGCCTAACCCATTAAGAGCTGATAATATTTTATATAGAGTACTTGTTTTTTTTTTGTTATTTTTAATTCTCTATCACTCCAATATTTATTTTTTTGATTGGAGATTCTACCCTTCTTCATATTACATATATAAGATTCGGCATAGCCTAAAATAGCACTCTTGCTTGTTTTACTTGTACTTATTCATACATGTACTTAGCCATACTTGTCGCTATAGAGTGGCTGCCTATCACAGTTCAAAAGATGACAATATTTGTACGAACACGAAGTCTCTTTCAGACCACTCTTAACTTTTATTTTATAACTGCTAGAGTAATAGGCCTTCAATAAAAATTTTAGGAGTTTAACTATTACTGTATCACTGGAACAGGGCTTTGATACCCAGGAAGATGGATAGACTCTGTAACGAAGATAATAAGTTTCTAAAACGATACAATTTTCTTTAGGAAAACATTTAAGTTCTATTTTAGATTTTTTTTGAGAAGTTAAAAAGATCAAACTAAAAGATGTTAATTAAATTATTTTGTGCACTGTGACATTCGGTTTAAAATTTTATAGACATGTGAAAGGACAGGGCGTTTTGTAGATATTCCAACAGTTTAACTTGACTGATGTCAATTTAAATGTGGGTGCAACCAACAGCAGTTAATCAGTAAACTCTTCTAAGTGACATTGTCAAATGGTCATTCGAACAGACACACTCACACATACACACATAATAAACTTCCATAGAATATATTACCTTGACATGTAGTAGCAGTAACATATTGTCTTGTACGTTTTCAAGGAAATATGGAATGATTTGTGCATTGATATGCATTAATTAGTTGTAGTTATAGCTAAATAGCAGTAATAGTAACAAATTATACAAAAGTATCAACGATTCTTCTTTGGTATGATTCTAGTTATTAGAAAAGAAATAAGTGACGCATGAATTTGACTTCCACTTGTAACATAAAATTTTAATTACCAGAAGACAGCAATAACAAATGATTAAAAATTTTATAAATTGCAGCTTAAGAAAAGAATAAACATTTCTTCTTTTCTTCTTGTTTATTTTAAACGATTTTGAGCTGATGTAAGGACAATTAAAGTTAAAACACAAGAAAAATATTTTTATTTTTCAACATAATCTGTTTTGAGATTTACACAATTGGCACAACGTTTCTCTTAATTAAATTATCACTTTCGAAAATTAAGATTTGTTGAGGATATCAAAAGAAATATTATTTCCATCGAACCGTTTCTGCAGACTTGAAAACAAGAAGTAGTTAGTCGAGAAAAAATCCGGAAAATAGGGCAGATGAGAAAGCAATTCGAAGCGCAATTCATCGCCTTATTATGCAACATTGCAATGCCTTGGTTAACAAAAAGTGTTTTTTTTGGACTAATTTGGTCTTTAGTTTTATTTTTTTTTTAATCTTTATCAAGTCGACCCAATAAGTTGGCGCTATATTTGCTATAAGGTGTTGTATTCTTTTGAAGGTGGTTTGTGTGACCTCAACTTAGTGTTCAGAATGTTCGGTAACTTTCGTGTTTGTACTGCCACAACAGAATTTTGCAAGCCACTATTTCACTACCGAAATTGATGGTGTAGAGTTTCAATGGTATCAATTTTTACCTCAACTCAGGCAGTCGTCTGCTATCAATGGACATTAAATACAAACAAACACAGCAGCTTTTTCATATTTTAAATAGACGAGTCTTAATAGCGAGAAATTCGAGAATTCATGGACTCATTGAAGCGCCCTCGTATGACGGGTTGGGATAGCAAAGAACCGCTAGTCTGGCTAGTAAGTGTCTTAATGAAAATATAGAGAATAATTATTGAGTTTTATTTAGAGTGGGCCGAAAAGAAACAGTTCCATTACAGTATTCAAAAGTATGTACAGCCTGTTTAAGAACTAAAACCGAGCGACCCTTTTCAAGATAAGAGTGCAACAAAAATTTGCGATAAATCAGCAAGTTAAAATTGATTTTATAGCCAACCAATAGAGCGAATTAACGATTTATTTGAGTCACTAAAAATTTAATTATCTGCAAGCAAAGGCAAATCGACACATTTGGGCTGTCCTTAATGCGTATTGCACATAACTTTAATTTTACGATCAACATAATCGTTCATCTGAGCACTTCTTTTGATTAAATATGAAACGTTTTCGTAGCACGCTTACTCTAAATGGTAATACGCTTCAAAAAAAATTCCTTACAGTATGTCTAGAAGATATCATTGCTACTGTGTTGCGTAGCGTAGAAGAAGAACCAAATAAGTCTGTCCGCCATCGTACACAGGAATGGGGCATGTGTCCATCTACTTTATGGAAGTTGGAGATTAGGTAAATATTCCCAAAACAAGATTACAATTGATCCTGATTTTCATAAATGAATTTTGTTTAGCGATGAAGCTAATTTTTGTTTGAATGGAGGATACTTCAATAAACAAAACTTTTATATGTGGAGCGATGATAATACTCAAGTTTATGTTGAGACACATCTATACCCAGAAAAACTGATTGTTTGGTGTGCTTTTAAGGCTTATGGAATTATTGGTCCGTACTTCTTTAAAGCCGATGCTGGTCAGAATATTATAGCCAACGGTGACCGCTATATAGCAATACGAGGGCTGCTATATATATTTCTGACATTTCCATTGGAAAGTTTCTCATTTTTAAGCATAATCGTACTCAAAACGTTTTGAAGTACGACCATTACTTGTGTTGTGACTTGAAAAAATTAATATAGAAAAAAATGGAATTAACTCGGAACATTTTCGTGCCATCATTTATCACAACTTTCGACGTGGATTATCACGACAAGAGTGCATTGATGAACTTTAATCTTTGTATGGCGATAAAGCACCATCCTATAGCACTGTGAGAAATACGTATAATAAATTTAATCGTGGCCGAAGCGCGCTCAAATATGAATTCCGTGAAGGTCGTCCAAAAACGGCTGTTGTGCCTGAGAACATTGATGCCGTGCGTGAACTCTTAATGCAAGATCGACATGCGACATACCGAGAGATAGAGACATCCTTGGACATTTCTTCCACCAGCATACATTCGATACTGCATGAACACCTGGCCGTAAAAAAGGTTTGTTCTCGTTGGATCCCGCACAATTTGAAAGTCGCTCACAAAAGGCTCGTGTCGATTGATGCAAAGAAATGTTGCAAAAATACGATTGCGGTGCTTCAAAAGACGATCTATGCGTATGAGCCCGAAACGAAACAACAATGGACCATGTGGGTCTTCACAGAAGAGCAAAATCCAACGAAAGTTGTTCGTGGAAGAAGCACTTCGAAGCAAATGGTCGCCTGTTTCTTCGGCACATCTGGTCATGTGGCGACTGTTCCGCTTCAGCAACGTAGGACGGTCACTTCAGAGTCGTACACTACAATTTGTTTGCCTGAAGTCATCGGAGAAATTCGAAAAACCAACAAGAGAAGACGAATCATTGTTCACCATGACAATGCGAGCTCTCACACATCGGCTCAAACCAGAGAGTTTTTGACCGGCCAAAACGTCGAATTAATGGATCATCCGCCGTACAGCCCTGACTTGGCACCTAATGAATTCTTCTTGTTTCTGCACATCAAGAAAAAAATGCGTGGTCAACGATTTTCGTCGCCAGAAGAAGCTGTTGATGTGTTCAAAAACCATGTTTTAGAGGTGTCTAAATCGGAGTGGAAAAAGTGCTTCGACAACTGGTTTGAGCGCATGCAAAAGTGTATAAATCATGCTGGAGAATACTTTGAAAAACAATAAAACCATTTTTGATTATAAATATTCGCATTTTCACTATTAGGCCAGAAATATATAGAGCAGCCCTCGTAATTACTAACTATTTCATTCGTCAGTTGAACTACCATGAATTGCAGCAGTTGTGGTTTCATTATGTCACACAGCTCGTGCCACAATTGATTTATTGTAGGAAACGTTTTGTAACCGCATAGTCTGGCGATTCGGACCTGTAAATTGGTCTCCAAAATTAGTCGATTTAACGCCCCTAGACTGTTTTCTGTAGGGTTCTATGAAGTCGCTAGCTTACGACGGTGAGCGTGATTGCCGATATACGTTCGTAAGTGTTGCAAAATGTCATTGATCCACTCCAAATTATATAAGTCTATAAAAAAAACACCCTTTATAAGGAGTTTATATTTAGTTTAGTTTAGTAAATTTTTTTTTGTGGTTAGTATATTATATACGTTAAGATTTTTTCGGGGTGTGTCCAACATTGTTTGCAAAAATAACTCAATTTAAATTCGAATAAATTTTTGTAGTGAGGAATAAAATCTTTACTTTCTAAAAAATAGTGCAAATAAATTAGAAAATATTTAAATGATTTCAGTTTCTTATATATTTCTGTATTTAAATGCCAAAATCATTTATTATTTAACTATGAAATATTTATTAAGTTGACATATTTTAGTTTGTAGCTAAATGAGCAATTTCCAGTTCGACTGACGTTTATGTACAAGAAATAAAATTAGAAAAAAAGTGCTTGTACTTAATCCGGACTAAAAATTGTTCATTTAGTTATATCCTGTATTTATTTTAAGTTTATGTCAAGGTTTTCAAATAAGTTTTTTTTACCGTTTTTATATCTGAAATGTTTTAAAACAAAACTTTTTTCTTTTGTGCCAGCTCAATTTTTTCTGGAAACTTTTGCAAATTTGGCCTTAAGGTAAAATAAAAAAACATGTAAAAAATAAACAACAAATTAACTAGTTCTTTCATTTCGTACTTAACAGAAAAAAAAAAACAAAAAATATTTGTTTTTGTACAAGGAGTCATAGCGCCAAATTAAAGCTGAACACATATATTATTTTAATTATGAAACGTTAAGAACTAATATCGCTATTTGATTATTAATGATTATATTAATATTAAAATACACTACCGGCAGGCTAATGTTAACATAAGATTTCTAAGATAATATTTTTAATCTAAGTTGAATAAAGACCCAAATTCCATAAACTTTATTTGCTTAATTAAATTTGTATCAGTTAAGTGACTGGCCCACTATTATGTCGATTTGAGAATCCTGCTAAGTTGTCAGCAGAATAAGAATTTTTCAAATATTAATCATAAATAAAACAAGTAAGAGTGCTATATTCGGCTATGCCCAATCTTTTAAGCCCTTCACGATCTATGTAAATCTAGTTTAGTGAAGCAACTTCAATCAAAAAAGCAAATTTCAAGGTGACAGCGATTAAAAAAAAATTTAGTACTGCATTTATATAATTTTACATAAAAATGACATCGGCTCTTAAGTATTTAAAAAAAAAATTTTGTATTTTCTTAAACATTTCTTCAAAAGCTTTAAAATGATATCCATATTGAGATTTTAAATTATTTTAAAATTTCAGAAGCCCCCAACTCGGGAATTATGGGCGAGCGACAGTTTTTTCACTTAATGTTTTTTTCTTATTTTTTAATGCTCTATCGCTCTTTATATTTGTTATTTTGATTGGGGTGAATTCATTATTCCAAATGATGTGATTAGAGGTAGGCGTGTTATTTTGCCCGCCGCCTCTGAGGACAATGACCGATAATGCTGATTTCCAATAACACCTCTTTCGACACTATGTCTGTTCGATTGGCGAATTTAAGGTTCCTCTGCTGATCTAGAGCCTCGGCCTACTTCATTTCAAAGAAAACACGGACGGACATGAAGACAACGCTCAATCGACTTCGCTATGCATAAGAAGTCAGAATATATACATATACTTTATGATGTCGAAAATTGATATTGTAGAAATTACACATTTTGTGGTGAAGGGTATAAAATTAGAAGCAGACATGGTGTTTTTCCTACTGCCCCGAAGGTCAGGGGCAGATCTTGTTGAGATTTCCACAACATATATTTGGAGATTATGTTTGATCTATTGACGTATTTAAATTTTCTATAGCTCATCTAGCGCATTGGCAAAGTTGAGTTCAACACGATCACCGATGGACAAATGGACATCGCTCATTCGACTACGCTATGCATAAGAACTTTGAATATATGTACTTAATGTAGTCGAAAATAGATATTAATAGATATTATTATGATAGATATTATTATTACAAACGAAGTCACAAACTATATAAACAAGGAAAGGCCAGTAATTCTTGCTAATTTCCAAAATTTGACTGTTGTTTCACCACGTTTCAGTTCCATAAATTTAAAGGATGGGGAGAATCAAGTATACGTAGGAAAAAAAATTTGTTGCAATTTTATTACAACAAACAAGTTTTGTTTTCCGTAACAATATATATGATTGTGGTGAAGAATATATATAATGTGATATCAATGTAAAAAAAAAGTTTCAATACCAACAATTTTATTATTATAAACAATGATTTGAAAATCATAACATGATATTCTTCGATTATTTTGTATTTGCGCATGCATGCAAGCTGACTCCACCGGCGGCTCACAATCACTACAAATATGCAGTATTGAGCAGCATTAGATTAAGAATAATGTAGCGTAGTAGAAGTTTAAAGAAAGTTTATTATTTATAGTTGAGCTTATTGCTCATCATTGATAAATTAAAAACAAAGTAAATATTTTTTTCGTGCTATTTTTTATTATCCCGATTAATTATTTAAATCACCTACATTGATTATTGAGGTTTAATGCACGAAAAAATATTTTATTTTTGAAAATAAATTAATATAATAAAAAATTCCCATTGTTTAATTTAATTTAATATTTGCAAAGTGCCCGCGCATATAAAAAAATGATTTTAGAGTTTTGTGGTATTTTTTTTTCATCCTCTTTTAATTGTATAAAAGAGTCGAAAAAAAGTCAGCCGTATACAGTGGAGAAAGAAAAATAGTATAAATGTTGGTTATTGTTGTTTTTGCTTAAACTTTGATTTTTGTCTTTGCTTTATTGTTTAAACAAAAATCTTTAGTTTATTTAAAATGTTTGTCAAAAGTTTCCTGAAGAGTTAAGTAAACGGTAAAGAAATGGCCATCGAGACCTGCTTTGACCCTTAATAATCAATATCGATAATTTAAATAATAAGTCGGTATAATAGAAAATAGCACGAAAAAAAGATTTAATTTTTGAAAATTAATTTATAAAATAAAAAATTCCCGTTGTTTAATTTAATAAAAAGAAAGCAATATGCTTCAATTTTACTCCCTACGCTTCATGTTACTTTTTTAAGTGACTTCAAAAAAGAAGGAGCTTATCAATTTGTCTGAATGTTGGTTTTTTTCTTTGTTTTTACTTGTTGTTTCTGAACCGATTTTAAAATTTTTTTTTTTATTTGAGAGATATGCTTACGGATTGGTTCATAATTTCACCCATAGGTGACGCAATAAATTGACTACTATAATCGTATAATAACAAATATATATATAAATGTATATTCAAAATTATAAATGAAAGGGTGCCCCAATAGTTGATATATATGGCCAAACTTTTGAACAGTTATAGGCAGACGGTTAAAATTTACAAAGAACCTGTATCGCTTAGTTCGCTATAACATTATGCTGTAAACACATTTTTCGTATTCGCACGAATTTTTCGTTGCGAATATTCTTCGAAAAAAATAAAATACAATTGTGTATATGATAATGCACATAATCAATTAGTCGACGAAATTCGTCGTATGTAACGAACTATGCGATAAGTTTATTTTTATTTATTATGTCGAATATTTTTTTGTAGGGGGACCGCTTTTCGTTTATTTTTAAAAGTGGTTTAATTCTTTTAATTTAAAAATTTATTGTTTTTTTTATTTATAGCACATACATAAATAGTATTGTAATAATGCGTTTAATTTAATTTTTTTTTTATTTTTGTTATGTTCAATTGTGGGTTTTAAAATTAATTCTTATTTGTTTTTTTTTTGTTTTCTGGCTTAAGTTCGTTATTAATTGTGATAAATTTGAAAGATAACAGTAACTCAGAGCTAATTTAACCTATGAAAATTTCAATGAAACTAGCAAGCAATTTTTGTTTGGTGCTAAAATAACAGGAGTAAGCATGGCATGGCTTCAATTTTGAGAGGATGTTATTATTGAGAATTAAAAATAATGCATCAACAAATGTCAAATGCAGACTGACATACATAAATGAGACAAAACTCTGAAAAAACTTAATAACAAACCTTAAGCCAGCGACAAATACTCAAATGATGCAGTTAAATTCTGTAAGTGAGTGTTTGTGTGTGTGTGTGCGTATTTTTATTTTTTTTAGCACTTTGACGCATTTGTAAGAAATATATAATTACCGACTTTTTTGAAATATCAACAAAAACGCACAATTATTTAAAACGAATGAAATAAAATTAACTTTTAAAAACATAAACAGCTCACATTTTACTGCAACACTCAACGCAACACCATTCATTGTGTCATTTATTCATTCATTGTCCCTGCATTTCTGTAACACACCAACAAAAATAAAATGATAATGAATGCTACAAATTTTTTCATTCTTGTTGCGTAAAAGTAGATTTTTCGTAATATAAAAATAAAAAAAGCAAAAATTACTTACAGAAATGAAATGAATGCAATTTATGAAATGAATAGTTGTATAGAAGATGCAAACGAAAGTACTTCAACACTTTTTCCTATTCATAATGCTTTTATTTATTTTCCTTGAAATTCGTTGAGGTATTTATTTTAGTTTATATATAAATAAAAAAAAACTGCTTTGTTCGGTTTACAGTTAAAGAAAATAGATGTATATTTGTAAATTTTTAAAAGCTGTGGCTCGATTATTAAACACAGGGTGCTGTAATTATGACACAATTGTATTTTTTTTTTGACAAGAAATTTGAATCGTTCCTTTTAATGGAGAATTTATAGTTGAAAGTTTTGCAATAATCACGCCTTGGAATGATTATACATTTACGTCAGTTTATCTTTCTCGTTTTTAATTGGAATTATTTTATTCTCCTTAAATGACCAAAAACCAAGTTGTTAATGTTTGCTTTTCAGCGCGGTACAAATTTTTTTAATTTTGTTACCGAAAAATATTGACTTCTAAAATATACATAACGGCAACCCTTTACATATCTGTAAAAACGGAAACTAATATTGGTATGTCTAAAATGTGAAGGGAACCACCACTAAAAAACGTGGTGTAATGTTTTGTAATAGAATAAAATCATTGGCTGCATTGTAAGAGCTGTCTCTATGTTTGGTAAACAGAGGTTCATAGATCAAATCCCACCAAAGTCATGGACTTTTAAAACTAATGTAAAATATATAAAAATACATCGCTCATTTACGCTACAACCTCACAACTCAATATTTGAAATTTAAGGGTAAATATATAGAATAGTTTGCCATTTCATGCTTTGTATTATGTATACTTTTTATTTTTATGTCTTTTTAACCGACTTCAAAAAAAGAAGGAGGTTATACAATTTGGCTGAATGTTGCTTTTTTTATATTTATGCCCCCAGAACTCACTCATTTCTAATCCGATTTTAAAAATTTTTGTTAATATCATAGATCATGCTTACAGATTGGTCCCGTTTTATAAACAGTATATAATTTTAAAAATTAAAGGGTGTCCCTCTACAACATACATATTTTTTACGTGTATTATGAATTGTAAAGGGCACTTCTGTAAAATTTAAAATGACTGCGTATTACTGTAGCTCCCAGTAACAAAAAGTTATACAAACATAAATCTAAAAATTAAAGGGTGCCCCTATAGTTGTTAAAATTTACTTATTTGGGCCTATCTTTTGAACCATTATAGACAAACGCTTGCAATTTGGACAGAATGACAATTGCTTTGGCCAGTATAGTAACAAGTATTATTATACAAATTATAAATTAAAGGGTGCGCCAATAGTTCATCTAATTTGATGTATATCGCCATACTTTTGAACAGTTATAGACAGACGCTTGAAATTTACAACGAACCTGTATTGGTAAGTCCGCTATAACAACAATTATAATATATGGATTTAGAATTTAAAGGGTATTCCAATAGTTGATGTAATTTCAAGTGTGTAGCCGTACTTTTGAACCGTTAAAGACAGAAAGCTGAATCTTAAAAGGGGCCTGTATTTCTAAGTCCGCTATATCAACGAGTTTATAATTTGAATTTAGAAATTAAAGGGTGTCCCATAATTACTGTAGATTTACTTATATAGGCCTATCTTTTGAAATGTTATAGACAAACACTTGTAAATTTGACGCAATGTAGATTGCTATGGCCGTTATATCAACAGCTGATAATATTTAAAATTATAAATTAAAGGGTGCACCAATAGTTCATTTAGTTTGTTATATGACCATACTTTTAAGCAGTTGTAGACAGAAGATTGAAATTTACAAAGAACCTGTATTACTAACTCCTCTTTAAAAATAAGTATAACTTTTGGATTTGGAAATAAACGGGTGTCCCAATAGTTGATATAATATGGTGTATGTGGCCGGACTTTTGAACCGTTATAGACAGACAGCTGAAATTTACAAGGGACATGTTCTGCTAAGTCCGTTATAACAAGAAGCTTACAATTTGAATTTAGAAATTAAAGGGTGTTCCCAAAATAATGTAATTTGTTCTATATGGCTGTATTTTTTGAACCGTTGTATACAAACAACTTAATTTTAGACAGAATGTCCACTACTTTATTTGGTATAATAAGAAGTATAAAAATGTTATATTATAAATTAAATAGTTGATATAATCTGATTTATATGGGCAAACTGTTGAACCGTTATAGACAGACGGTTGAAATTTACTTAGAACCTCATTACTAAATTCACTACAACAGCAAGTATATAATTTGAATTTGGAAATTAAAGAGTGACTCTATAGTTTCTTCAATTTGTTGTATATTGCCAAACTATTGAACACTTGGAAAAGTATAAAGTTTGGAGATATAAGTGTGTCCCAATAGTTAATGTAACCTTATTTATGTGGCCATACACTTGACCTGTTATAGACAGGCGGAGGAAATTTGTTTTGAAGCCGGTTTTTTTTCGCAATAATTATGCACTTTGCAAGTTTTAAGAGAATAATTCGTTATTTCATTTTATGTTTGAATACTTTGTTTGTCAGAAAGAACGACACATTTTAATTAAACTTTATAATGTAAAGATCATATTGCTTTCTAAAATAACATCACATTACGTTTTGTGACTGTACATATGAAAAGTGATGTTTTTAAAATGTATCGACTTTTGCATATAACGTATTTTTTGAGTTATGGCAAAACTCCGATCTTCTTTTCCAATATAATGATAGATTTTAATTTATGCGGACAACAGCAAGAAAGTCATAACTCAAACATTTCACATTGTTTATCTTCTTTAATATATAATTAATAAAATGTACTTTTTATTTATTTACTTTTTATTTATTTTACTAATTTTAGTGGGAACTTAAGCAGTCTGGTATTTTTTTTTCGATAGTGAGAACGAGTCAAAAACTTAAACTGCGATTACCTCTATTAATAAATGAGCTACATATACAACAGTATTGTTCTCCTTCTTTTTTCTTAATGATCTCTGATTACCGTTTGATGGTTATCGACTACTTTAATTTCATTGGGTTTCATAAACTGAAACTGCTGTAAATTAACTCTGCACACTGGGAAACTGTTGGCCTTTTTTTGATTAAAGTGTCTCTTATAATTGCAAACATTTGTCTAAGATTAAGGTCCCCCATTCAAATATTCATACTAATTCTCTGAACACATTCGAGACAGCAGCTACCGACTGCAAAATGTCAGAATTATAATGCATGTGTTTATATGAGAATGATTAATTTATTGACAGCAAGGCAACAACGCGGCAGGTTGTTGTCTGGGCTGCAGTCAAATTAAACTAATTTCTATTTTTATTGGCGACAATAAACAGTGTAGTGATGTCAGTACTATAAGACATGTAAAATATTAAGTGCTTAAAATCTCTTATTATGAAAAACGAAAAGAACAAAAAAATATAAAATAAAAATTATTTATTTAAAGATTTAAGTGTAAATCTATAATAAAACTGTAAAAGGATAGTTTCAGTACATGAAATATTTAAGGAAAATAATGAAGACAATAATTGATTTGGAATACAAAATACCTATTTATTGAATTCTTATCTGTCTCACGTAAGTGCTGCTGGATAGATTTAAGTAAAATTTTGTGAGGAGATAGAACCTTGGTTCAAACAAGGATTTTTTTAGTAGAAAAATAGAAAAACCAATGTAAAATCACCCAATTTTACCGGTATAATTGTACTTAAACAGTTGTCAGCACATTTTAGTTTTGTATATAGAAAAATTTTAACACTTTTTACATACTTTTCAATAATTGCTTAAAACATATTTTTCGAAATTTAAATTAAAAAAAAAACTAGAAATGCCACACCGACGAATGAAAAATACTACAATTGTCATGGCGAAAGTGTACGAAGAATAATTGTAAAAATTTCTGAGGAATGTATTAAGATGTACATAAAACTGAAATTCCTTTTCTGTGTGGACAACATTTGGTTAAAATTTACTTTTGTTCTTAGTACTTGCTAATTGAAGTACTTATATTAATTTCAATTGTCGTATGATAACACGATTGGTTTTAATAAATATCAAAAACTGTTGTTAGTATTCTTTATTTTAGTGGACAAGAAACACCGTGACACACACTACTGTTTTTATTATTGCTTTTGAGAATTACTTCTATATATTTTCAATCTTAAAGACAATCCAAACGAATTATTCTACTCTTTAAATAGCCTCTTACAAAATAGTTAAAACATTTTTTTAATTATAAGTCGGAGCTGCTTCTTTAAAATTCGCTTAAATAACATCACTGAAATACAGTTAATTCGTTTTTTTATTATGTAGCTGCTTAGCTTAAACTATTTTGATTATATCCAAGCAATATTCTGGGCTTTCCGCAATGTCGTTACTATTTTAGGAGTGCTTTTAAAAATTAATTCTTCTCTTGTCAGCTGTATTTGTCCATCTCTTAAAGTTTTCTTCGTGGTTCTATAAAAACTTGCGTTTCCCATTTTAATTAATCACGCTACCTTAAAAATTGAAACACATAAAACTCCCAGTCTTGAAGAAAAGTTGTTCAGCCACACAGATAAGTATTTTTTCTTTCGTTATAAATGTAGAAACTTATATAAATGTGTACTTAAGCCGAATTTAATTTATGACTTGGTTAAAACACATTTCAAAACTTTAAAAGTCTGAGAAAATTGCACGGAAGTATGATTCTAAAAAACAGCACTAATTGTAGCGCGTAAAAAAGTCTGAAAAACGAAAATGAAATTGCATTCGTTGCTAAACAGGCAGTCCACGATAGTCTGAATGCCAAGTGTAGCGTGGAAATCCTCATTTCTTTGAATGGCACAAAAATAAATAAGTTGTTGGTGTTTTATTGTACCACAGACTTTTAATTCAAAAGACGGAAGCAAAAATACGCCAAGATAAATATCACAGTATGTGTGTCCGAATATGTATGAAGAATTTTGAACGAATATGTAAATAAAAATAAAAATCCTCATCTACGAAAAAACATTAAATCAGTTATGATAATTATTATTATCTTACGAGGGCTGCTATATATATTTCTGGCCTGGCAACACTGAGTGCTGCCAAGTGCAATCTGACATTTCCATTGGAAAGTTTGTCATTTTTAAGCATAATCGTACTCAAAACGTTTTGACGCACGACCATTATTTGTGTTGTTTACAGTGACTTGAAAAAATTAATATAGAAAAAAATGGAATTAACTCGTGAACATTTTCGTGCCATCATTTTTCACAGCTTTCGACGTGAATTATCACGATAAGAGTGCATTGATGAACTTAAATCTTTGTATGGCGATGAAGCACCATCCTATAGCACTGTGAAAAATTGGTATAATGAATTTAATCGTGGCCGAAGCTCGCTCAAAGACGAATTCCGTGAAGGTCGTCCAAAAACGGCTGTTGTGCCAGAGAATATTGATGCCGTGCGTGTACTCATAATGAAAGATCGACATGCGACATACCGAGATATAGAGACATCCTTGGACATTTCTTCCACCAGCATACATTCGATATTGCATGAACACCTGGCCGTAAAAAAGGTTTGTTCTCGTTGGATCCCGCACAATTTGAAAGTCGCTCAAAAAAAGGCTCGTGTCGATTGGTGCAAAGAAATGTTGCAAAAATACGATTGTGGTGCTTCAAAAGACGTTTATAATCGTCACAGGTAACGAATCATGGATCTATGCGTATGAGCCCGAAACGAAACAACAATCGACCCTATGGGTCTTCAAAGACGAGCAAAATCCAACGAAAGTTGTTCGAAGCAAATGGTCGCCTGTTTCTTCGGCAAAACTGGTCATGTGGCGACTGTTCCGCTTGAGCAACCTAGGACGGTCACTTCTGAGTGGTACACTACGATTTGTTTGCCTGAAGTCATCGGAGAAATTCGAAAAACCAACAAGAGAAGACGAATCATTGTTCACCATGACAATGCGAGCTCTCACACATCGGCTCAAACCAGAGCGTTTTGACCGGCCCTAATGACTTCTTCTTGTTTCCGCACATCAAGAAAAAAATGCGTGGTCAACGATTTTCGTCGCCAGAAAAAGCTGTTGAAGTGTTCAAAAACCATGTTTTAGAGGTGTCTCAATCGGAGTGGAAAAAGTGCTTCGACAACTGGTTTCAGCGCATGCAAAAGTGTATAAATCATGCTGGAGAATACTTTGAAAAACAATAAAACCATTTTTGATTATAAATATTCGCATTTTCACTATTAGGCCAGAAATATATAGAGCAGCCCTCGTATATAGAAATTGCCACGCAAATTCGTTAAAATCCGCCCATATTTATTTTACGATCGTATTCTGGCATGCAGTTAATTTGTATACACTTTTATGCTTTTAGCTACTTTTAAAATGTTGTTGTGACTTTTTTTTGCGCCAAATTTAACTTTGAGGCCACTGTAAGATGAGCAGAAAACAAGAACAAATATATGCAACGATTAAAAAAGAGATAAAGGAAAAAAAGCTTTGAGTTATGTGTGGACCTTGTCTAACCAATTAATATTAATTGATTATGAATATTCCTTGCAATCCTTGTTTTCACTTTAATTGGTTAAGAAATGATGTAAACGCGAAGAATGATAATGGCGGATGTAACAATCCACAAAATGTTACATTACATTCTGCTAATGATAAGTTGTCTTGTGTTCTTAATAAATTAATTCCAACATATTTGAATAACTTTTTTTAAGCTAGATTAACATAATTTATTTAATTTTCTATAATTATCAATATTTTAAATTATTTTTCTTACCTTTTGTTTAGCCGCCTTGCCTGTCAAAATGGCTTTAAGGGGTGAATTTAATAAGTAGTAAATATTAAAAGGTTATACAAAATAAAAAACCACAAAATACTTTCTAAAAAATTTAGAAATTTGAAAATTGTTTGCACCAGAACTCAGCGAAACTTGCTATAATTTATATTTTTTATTTTTCGTCTTATTTTTTGTTAACGTTTGATTTAAAACATAAGTGTTTTTTATGCGATTTGAATATAAAAGTTTTTCATGAAAAACCATCATAATATGAAAGAAATAGAAAAATAATGTCTTTCACTACGAGTAGAATATAACGCCGATATATTTGAGAATTTGGCACTCATATTTGTATAAACACACAAAATTTCTATACTTCAAACTACTGTAGTTGCATCAGTTTTAGTGCAGTAGTTTTATTGCTGAGTGTGTTAAAAAAACATTTTTTGTTAAAAATATAAAACTATCATACGATTTCTAAAGCTAACTGCAAATGTAAGGATTTATTTTCGAAAATATTTTTTGCAAAAAAAAAAAAAATAAAAAAAAAATTAATCTATTCATTTTGAGCTGCTTATTCTCTTTACTAAGTATTTTGTGGTTTGTAGATGTCTGGTTGTAAAATGCATTATTTTTTTATTTCAAAACGCACAAACGCCAACTGCTTAGTCGATCTTCTAATTTTAGGAAATTTTTAGATGGCCACTTATAAAAATTTCTTTGAATTCAAGGGCAGTAATATGTTCAAGGGTATCTATTCTATTCTATTCTCTTCTCCTATCTTCTATTCTATTCTTTTCTATTCTATTCTATTCTATTCTATTCTATTCATTTCTATTCTCTTTTATTCTATTCTATTCTATTCTATTCTATTCTATTCTTTTTTATTCGATTCTATTCAATTCAATTCTGTTCTCTTCCATTCTATTCTATTCTATTCTATTCTATTCTATTCTATTCTATTCTATTTTATTCTCTCTATTCTATTTTATTTTATTTTATTCTATTCTATTTTATTCTATTCTATTCTCTTCTCTTCTATTCTCTTCCATTCCATTCTATTCTATTCTGTTCTATTTTATTCTATTCTATTCTTTTCTATTCGATTCTATTCGATTCTATTTGATTCTATTCGATTTTATTCGATTCTATTCTATTTTATTCTATTCTATTCTCTTTCATTCTATTCTATTCTATTTTATTCTATCTATTCTCTTCTATTTTATTCTTTTCTATTCTATTCTATTTTATTCTATTCTATTCTATTCTATTCTATTCTATTCTATTCTATTCTATTCTATTGTATTCTATTCTATTCTATTCTATTCTATTCTATTCTATTCTATTCTTTTCTATTCTATTCTATTCTATTCTATTCTATTCTATTCTATTCCATTCTATTCTATTCTATTCTATTCTATTCTATTCTCTTCTCTTCTGTTCTATTCTATACTATTCTATTCTCTTCTCTTCCATTCTATTCTATTCTATTCTATTCTTTTCTATTTGATTCTATTCAATTCTATTCGATTCTATTCGACATTACTCGATTCTATTCGATTCTATTTGATCTATTCGATTCTATTATATTATTCTATTATTATTATTCTATTCTATTCTATTCTATTCTATTCTATTCTTTTCTCTTCTCTTCTCTTCTCTTCCCTTCTCTTCTATTCTCTTCTATTCTCTTCCATTCTATTCTATTCTATTTTATTCTATTCTATTCTATATTATTCTATTCTATTCTTTTCTATTCGATTCTATTCAATTCTATTCGATTCTATTCGATTCTATTCGACTTAACTTGATTCTATTCGATTCTATTTGATTCTATTCGATTTTATTCGATTCTATTCTATTTTATTCTATTCTATTTTATTCTATTCTATTCGATTTTATTCGATTCTATTCGATTCGATTCTGTTCTAATCTATTCTATTCTATTTTATTCTGCTCTATTCCATTCTATTCTATTCTATTCTATTCTATTCTATTCTATTCTATTCTATTCTATTCTATTCCATTCTATTCTGGTCTATTCTATTTTATTCTATTCTATTCTATTTTATTCTATTTTTTTCTATTCTATTATATTCTACTCTATTCTGTTAATTGTTACCTTAATGATTCATTTCTCTATAAAAATAGGAGTACTTTGACTAAACTGGCTTGATCAACTTAATTGCGTAATCACAGCTGATTTCATCCCTACAGCTCGTGTAGATTTGACAAGGCTCTACTACAAAAAATTATATGATAAGATAAAGCGCAAACCATTGAGGTGAAAATCGAAAGATCGAATCTTTTCTTTCAAAATAGAAATTTTATTTAGAACGTTCGCAATTTGTAGAATTCTTTATACTCAATCTTGATAGGGCTTGTAATATTTACAGACATTTATTACCGTATTCATAGAAAATAAAATAACTTTGAAAAGTGTTTTATGAGAAATTTTTCATGCAAATTTTTCCTAAAGTATATTTCAAATCTGTTTTGGTTTTCTATGAATACAGCAATTAATTTTTAAGGACTGCCCTTGTATATTTATAATGTCTTTAATATCATGACACCCCGCAGATATGTTTTATAATCTTTCTTTTTTACTTTTAAATTCATCAGCAATCTTGATGGGTTTTAATACATCCAGCATGCAGTGGCAAGAATTTTAAATAAAAAGAATTTCCAATACCATACATACATATATTTAGAAATATATATCACATATATTTATGTGTGTTTTCAAAGATTTGGACATATATATTTTCTATGTAATTCCATTTTAGGAATACGAGTATGTGTGGGTGGTTTGAATAAAAAAATTTTTATTGGAAGATAACAGTTCATTTTTTACTGTTAACTATTTTATTGCTTTAATCGATGGCAATATTCAGAGAACATTTGTGCCCAATTATGGTAATGGATGTTATAATTTTGTGGGTGTTATAAGTTTTTTTGTGCTTTTTGTGGAAAATTTTAAATTGAGAAATAAATTTAGCTTAAGTTTTTTTATAACATTAAAACTATATTCAATATTAAATGGTTTAAATAAAAATACTTCGAATTTAAAGATGAAATTTTTAATCTTGTAACACACTGGAGAATATATTCTAGTCTTTAAAGAACTTAGAGAATGTTCATTTTTCTTTACTTCTTTACACTTCATCAAAGGAAATAAAAGAATGGTCTAGAAATTTAGTCCAACTTACTTGTATTCAGCTAATTAATCAAAATAAAACTATGAATACTGATACACCATTTAATGCTCATCAGAGACTCTCATGTGTTCTGTTTTAAGGTTTAATGGAAAAAAAAGACAAAAATAATTACAAAATTTAACTTTAGTCAGTAAATCAATAAATATCAACAATCTTGTGTAGATGTTTTCATTATTTCGATACTGGATAAAATACTGGATAGAAAAATTCTATTGATCAACTTATATAATGAAACGCAAAAAGTTTTCAAACACAAAGTTTTTGGTTAATAATGAAAGAAATAATTTTGTATGAAGAATATATAGTCAGTATAACTAAGTAAAAATGTTAATTAAATTTTCGAAAAGAGAAACTTTTGATTATAAAAGAGTTTTCTAGAATATTGGAAGTTCTTTTAATTAGAAATGAATTATTTGCAAGCATTTTTAAGTAAAAAATGAATCAAAAATAAACATGTGAATAACAACTAAAGCAGATTTCCACACTGATTTACTTAAATAATAGGCTGGAGGTTCGTAAAATATTATTACTTAATTACTTGTCACTGAATCCTGCCGAAATATGAAGAATGTACTCTCAGCTTAAGTTGTAGGTGGTTATCGAATGCTAGTTTTTTATTATTTTGCGTTACTGTGAAACACAGCGTATGTTAACGTTGTAATAGAGTCTGTAAACTTCATATTCTTTGTTGTCTAATTTGAGGTACTTTGATTATTTCCCCAGTCCCAGTCCCTGTTCCAGTTTCCTTTTTTATTTTTTAATACAATTTAAGTAAACTTCAGTTCTAATCTATTCTAGGTTTTGGTTATCAAAATAACATAGCTGCTCTAGTTCTTTAAATGTCTTTTGCTGTTTCATAACCAGCAGTGTGAACCACATTCTTTGATTTTCATCGATTCTTGGTACAGTTTGTGTCTGCATCCAATCATAAATTAATTATGCATAAAATTTTCTACCACACTCTGTAGCAGATAATGCAAATCATAGATGAATATCTGCATGATCTGCAACGCTCATTTCGTTCGATCAAATTTTGTACGTGTATATCGATTTAGTTATTTAAAATATGTGAGTTCAGAACGTCTTGATTTCTGGTACAATCACCATAGAGAGATCAAGTCTTATTTAATGTCTCTATCTAGCAAATAATTTTGCATTTAAGATTTTGTTGACTTGATTACAAAACATATTTTAATGTAAAATAAAATAGAATAAACAAAAATAAATCAAGATAAATAAAACTGTTAACTCAATAAAAATACACGCGCTCTGCTTATTTTCCATAAAAAGTTGAGGAAAAATCTCATTACACTTGATGATTTCTATTATTATTAATGAAAAAAAAAATACAACGAAAAAAAAAATTACAAATGCAAATAAGCAATTTCCTTTAAAGCCATTCAAATTCATGTCAAGCGAATACCTTAAATAAAAATAAAAATCAAATAAAAAGAAAGCAGAGAAATAAAAATAAAAACTGTGGGCAACAAATCATTTTTAAAACAACATTTACACAGCCAGAAATAGAAATGTACAGGGTGTTTTTTATAGACGTATAGAACTTCGAATTGAAATAAAACACAAGAAAATCGTTTTAATGTCCATCAATTTGGCTTTATTGGAAGGATAATTTTATGCTATTAATGTCTAAATATGATTTCGGGCATGTGGCCGCCGCGGCTGGCTCGAATAAAGTCAATTCTACAGGTCCAATTTTCAACCACTTTTTTGAGCATGTGGGGCCGTATGTTGGCACTAACGCCACGAATGTTGGCTTCCAAGTCCCCTAACGTTTCTGGTTTGTTGGCGTAGACGAGCGACTTCACATATCCCCAAAGAAAATAATCCAATGGTGTCAAATCGCACGATCTTGGTGGCCAATTGACAGGTCCATTCCGCGAAATTATGCGCTCATCGAATGTTTCCTTCAATAAATCGATTGTAACGTGCGCTGTGTGGCATGTAGCGCCGTCTTGTTGGAACCACAACTCATGCACATTCATGCCATCCAATTGGGGAACAAAATAGTCGGTTATCATGGCTCTATACCGGTCTCCATTAACGGTAACTGACTCTCCAGCATTATTTCGGAAGAAGTATGGCCCAATGACTCCACCAGCCCATAGAGCACACCAAACAGTCAGTTTTTGTGCATGTAATGGCGTTTCAAGGGTCTCATGTGGATTCCCTTCACTCCAAATGCGGCAATTTTGCTTGTTGACGTAGCCATTCAACCAAAAATGAGCCTCATCACTGAACAAAATTTTGCTATGAAAATCAGCATCGAGACCAATCTCATTTTCGGCACATACACCAAAATCACGACGCATTGCATGGTCTCGCGGCTTTAATTCTTGCACAAGCTGGATCTTGTAAGGTCGCAAGCCAAGATCTTTGCGCAAAATCTTCCATAAAGTTGATGGACAAAGCTCTAATTGCTGTGCACGGTGGCGAATCGATTCATTCGGGTCCTCTTCAACACTTTGCTCTACAGCGGCAATTGTTTCTTCGGTGCGCACTGTTCGACGTCTCTGCGGATGCGTATTATCACATAGAGTAAACGTAGTGCGAAAACGATCCATGGTTAACCGAATTAATTGCTCTGATGGCCGATTATGTCGACCATAAAATGGACGGAGCTTGCGGTAAACTTCGCGAACTGAACCATTATTTTCGAAATAAATTTGCACGATTTGCAAGCGTTGTTCTTTTGTCAACCTATTCATGATGAAATGGCAAACCAAACTAAATATTAATCACTTGACAGCTGACAAAATGGCCGCCAGTTAAAAAAGTGATGCCAACTTAAAGTTCTATACGTCTATAAAAAACACCCTGTATAAAACACAGAAATATGTACATGCTTGCTTGTTGATGGACTCACAAATCTCGTTTAATTGCTACAAAAAATTAGCAAAATTAAAAGTTTTCTAATTTTGCTGTAATTTTGTTTTTTATAGCATTCTAGAATTTATTTCAAGTTCTTTTTGTGATGTCGTCTAGATAACCATGGAAAGTAATTGAAAAAAGTACATGTGTCGGCAATAATCGATATCTCCTTTCATCACAAAAAGGGCAGAGGGATGGAACATTTTTACCTTTTAGGCAAAAGACAATTGTGTATTTATTTATAAATTAATTAAATGCGCGCGTTATATATTTTTTTTAAATTAAAACAAGCCCGAACTGCTTTGTACTCACGACGCATATTTGGGTTCAGCCTGTTGCTAAACTCAAAAGCAACATCTATAGATTGTATTTCGATTGCATCCACATGTCAATATAACAGAAGTAAAATGTTACTTTCGAAATTATTTATTCGACTTATACGAGGGCTGCTCTATATATTTCTGGCCTAATAGTGAAAATGCAAATATTTATAATCGAAAATGATTTTATTGTTTTTCAAAGTATTCTCCAGCATGATTTATGCAATTTTGCATGCGCTCAAACCAGTTGTCGAAGCACTTTTTCCACTCCGATTGAGACACCTCTAAAATATGGTTTTTGAACACTTCAACAGCTTCTTCTGGCGACGAAAATCGTTGACCACGCATTTTTTTCTTGATGTGCGCAAACAAGAAGAAGTCATTAGGTGCCAAGTCAGGGCAGTACGGCGGATGACCCATTAATTCGACGTTTTGGCCGGTCAAAAACGCTCTGGTTTGAGCCGATGTGTGAGAGCTCGCATTGTCATTGTGAACAATGATTCGTCTTCTCTTGTTGGTTTTTCGAATTTCTCCGATGACTTCAGGCTAACAAATTGTAGTGTAGCACTCAGAAGTGACCGTCCTACGTTGCTCAAGAGGAACAGTCGCCACATGACCAGTTTTGCCGAAGAAACAGGCGACCATTTGCTTCGAAGACCCACACGGTCGATTGTTGTTTCGTTTGGGGCTCATACGCATAGATCCATGATTCGTCACCTGTGACGATCTTATAAACGTCTTTTGAAGCACCGCAATCATATTTTTGCAACATTTCTTTGCACCAATCGACACGAGCCGTTTTTTGAGCGACTTTCAAATTGTGCGGGATCCAACGAGAACAAACCTTTTTTACGGCCAGGTGTTCATGCATTATCGAATGTATGCTGGTGGAAGAAATGTCCAAGGATGTCTCTATCTCTCGGTATGTCGCATGTCGATCTTGCATTATGAGTTCACGCACGTCATCAATGTTCTCTGGCACAACAGCCGTTTTTGGACGACCTTCACGGAATTCGTCTTTGAGCGATCTTCGGCCACGATTAAATTCATTATACCAATTTTTCACAGTGCTATAGGATGGTGCTTCAAAGCCATACAAAGATTTAAGTTCATCAATGCACTCTTGTCGTGATAATCCACGTTGAAAGTTGTGAAAAATGATGGCACGAAAATGTTCACGAGTTAATTCCATTTTTTTCTATATTACTTCAAGTCACTGTAAACAACACAAATAATGGTCGTACGTCAAAACGTTTTGAGTACGATTTTGCTTAAAAATTACAAACTTTCCAATGGAAATGTCAGATTACACTTGGCAGCACTCAGTGTTGCCAGGCCAGAAATATATATAACAGCCCTCGTACCAAGTCCCTTTGCAACCTAATCATCCTTCAATCAAGCCTAATGATTTCTAGCAGTCGACTGTATTTGTCAATTGTCGACTATTTTCTTTATCACAGGGTCCCCGTTATTTAAATTATTTACTTAAGACTCAATTCTGTTCTGGCATTGAGATCCATTTTGACACTATTCGTAATCTTCATTTCAATACAAACCAGTGCTGAATATTCGCATACGATAAATGGTGGCTTAAGCAGCAATCGAGCCTGCGTGTCTGAAGTTGTCTTCTACGATCTCTTAAATTAAATAAAGCAGAATGATTTTTTGTCGTCCCTTAGCTGATCCCATCTTAAGTAATTGAACAATATGAGAGCCATCAGTACTGTAAGTGAGCTTAAACTTTTTAACTGGAGTATTATCGTCGCCCGTTTGTCTACTAGACCTTCAGTTATTATCTCTTTTGTCTCTACTTTTCGCTGTCAAATAGAAATAGAAACATAATCAGATTCTCTTACATTTTTGCATAAAATTGGTAAGAAATACGAAAATATCATAAACAAAAATTAATAAATTAATTTCTTGTTGCATTTGTATATTTCGTTTCAGAGTTGAGTTAAAATCATACCTTGTTCTATGTTACATTTCTGTCAATATTCCCTAATTCTTTTGAAAAAATGCCTTTTTTATTTACACATGATTTTCAACTCCCCTTCTTCCCCTCTTTTATTTTTTAGTAAACTAATCAACGGTGTTTTCGGCCTCGGTGTAACAGTATTTAGCAGTTTTTCTTAAGTCTTATCAATTATATCTTTTTAGTGATGAATTAAAAAAAAAATATATTAAACAACGGGATTTTTTAATTATATTAATTAAAGATTTTTGTCCAAACAATAATGCAAAGAAAAAATTAAAGTTTAAAAAATGTTTTCATGTCATATTCAGTTTTAGTTTAGAAAATTTGTTTTCAATTCTTTACTTTTCCCCAGCTTGCTTTAAGTTATAAAAATAAACTTCAGTGCTCTCTAATTTAAGTGCTGATTCGTCTAAAAATATTGATTTTGGGTGGTTTGGTCTATTGAGTAAGCAAAGAGACCTTTGTTTTGGCAATAATTTTTGTTTTATAATCTATTATCTATATAGTTGAAAATGACAGATTTTGTATTTATTTAAATTGATTAAATGATTTGAAAAAAGATTTCAAATCAATAACTCTTTTTTACCGCATCAGATTTTTTTTTTGCGAAATACATAGCGGAGTTGCCGTCTGCCGACTTTGGAGCAGCAGTCTAACCCTTAAAGTTAGCCTATGAAATATGAAAATACAATTGCTGATTTAAACTGTTGGAAAGTCCTGGGTGTTGGGGAAAAGCATAAAACAAAATGCACTGAAAATAGTTGTTATTAATTTTGAGAGATATGGCTTTAAGCTTTATTATTTTAAAAGTTTGTCTCAGCTCATTAAAAGCGGAATTTTTTAAGGTAGAATATCGGGCTTAAACTTATACTTGTTGTCACATTAAAAGAAACTTTAATATTGGAAATTTCTAGTTTTTTACGCGTTGGAAATTTTGGAATTGTAATTAGCGAAATTCTCGGTGATATTTAAAATACTTTCCGATATTATATTTTTTATAAATATAATACCGGACTCCTTCTGCTTCAGAAATAAACCAAGTACTTTCAAATCAGGAACCCTTTTGAAATCTCCCGAAAGATTCGAAACTGTTCTGTAAATCATGCGATTTTAAGTTTTACGGCGTAGTTTTAATTTTTCGAAAACACGAGAAAACAAATGGTTTTGTGGATTTTTGTTTTGTTTGTAAATTTGTTTGCTTGTGTTTGCGTTAATAAATATTTATGTTCTTCCATTATCTTAGAGGAACTAATCAAAGCGCTTAAAATTTGTTGTCAAACAGAAATTCACAAAATATAAAAAAAAGATGAAAACTAATATTAATACAAAAAATTTTATACGCTATTTTCAATGGTGAAATTTACTTAGAATTTGCACTTGCTATTTTGTAAATTTCCTCAAATTCAGAATTCCAAAAAACAAACCAAGCTGAATGTTGAAGGGAAAAATAAATCACTAGCATTGCAAAATAAAGAATTAATTAGCTGTAGCCAACTACTTTTGTAGTCGATGGTCGGTAGCATTTGATTGTGTTTATAGCATGAGAAGTATTTTAGTGTTGCCCAAAATTGAAAATTATTCTAAAATCGGCAAATCGGCTTTTTAATAAATTTGAGGCGAAAAATCGGCAAAATGCCGATAAATGGGCAAATATGTCAGGCCTGATTGTATCATAAAGTACTGGAGTTTTTTATAATGAAATTTCTTTATCAGATATAATCTCTAGAGCAAACAAACTCTCACGTGTTGATAGAGTGTAAGCAGACGCCTTTGTTTTGCGAATGTGCGAAAATTACGTAATAACATTTTTTTATTTGTAGGTTTTATAATTATGCCGCAAATAACGAACAAATGTGGTTGTTGTTGTTTAAGTTCAATTATTCATTTACATTCAAATTTATACTCCACTGTTAATAAATGGATTCATTTATTTCGTAACACATTTAATAACTGTGAGATTCATATTATACGGTAATTTAATTTGCTTTTAATTAATTTTTGGTAACTTAAATCAGGGATCAGGTATTGAATAATTGAATCAAAATTGGAAACTGTTTATATGTATCTTTGAGAAAAGTTATTGTACACAAAATATTTAAAGGAAAATTTGGGGAATTTAAACATTTAATAAATTGATGATATGCAAATTTATGAAAATTTGAATAAAACAATTTTCTTTTAGAAAAGTGTTCAAGAGGAAATTTTTTTAAAGCCAATTTGTAAGAGAGAATTATGCTTAAATAACTGTTATGTATAATTAATTCGATGTATGAAATTTATTTTAAAAGAAATTATTTTTAACAAAAATTTTTTTCTTAATTTAATATTATTAACAAATTTTTATTTTAAAAATATTCTAATAGAAAATTTGTAGAACTAATTCTTTTTAATGGGAATTTTATTTAAAACTTTTTTTGTAGAAAATTTCTTTAATAAAATATGTTATAAGAAATTAAAATAAAGGATAATTTCCTCATTAACAAATGTTTTGAACAATTTGTCTTTAAGAAAAATGTTCAAAAATTAAATATTTTTTTTCGCCACATGGTGCACTCTGTTTCCGATTTACGCCAACACATATCGTGAAGAGAAGTTATTAGTAAGAAAGTTTTAGTTTTTTTAAAAATGCATTAGAATTATTTTTACCAAATATTTTTTATAAGCTTTAAGAAAATTTTCATCATAGTAATACTATAAAATAAAGTTTTTCAAGAGAAATTTGTACATACTTTTAATTTTTTGAGATAGATTTATTAAGAATATTTTTATGACCAATTTCTTTAAAATTTTTTTTATTAAACAATCAAGAAATCGATCTAAAAAAAATTCAAAGTATATATTTTTTTTTAAGAAAATATTTTAATATAAAAAACTTTGAATTGCAAGATGAATATCTATCTTGCAATTCAAAGTTTTTTGAAAAGTATGATCGCGTTAATAAATTCGTGCTACCGTTCTTAACTCAACTGCCGATTACTTTTTGGTTGTATTCATGATATTTTTGTAGAATTGCTTCATTTGAGTAAAAGCCAACTTACACCATGAAATTTGTTTAGTAAAGTAAGCGGGGCAAACTAAACAGAATGGTTTTAATTATGGCGGATTTGTTTTTACACTTATTTTATATTCGTTGCATACGTTTTGTTGTTTATTTTATTTCAAATATTTAACTGTAATAACGAGCATCAAATTAAAAGCGAAAAATAGGGGAAGTGGGTTTGATTTTCACACAATTAAACTGAGTTTTTTATGTTTTAAGAAAAGAAACACTTTAGGCATTAATACCTATTTAATTAGTAACCGTGCTTAATTCTTTAGGACATGAATAGAGGAGAGAAAAGACAGGTGGTGAAAGAATAGCTATTTTATTAGTTACCTTACTTCGCCAGCGAATGTGTTATGTAAAAGTGCTGACGATCGACTCTTCGAAGCGGCAACGTTAAATTCTGAAAATGTATTTATACAGAAAAAAACATATCTTTATTTATTGCTGTCGCAGAGGTTGAACCCAGACCATCACGATTTGTAGTCAACGTGCTATTGCAGGTAACTTAAATTAAAAAGATCCAAAGCTTAAATCAGATATCTTTCGGAAAGCATGTGTTTGCATTCTTTCAAGAAAGGTAACGAAATTTATTCGCTGTCATGCTCATCAATAATCCTTTTGTATGATCCCTAAAAAAATAAAAATGTTCAAATTTTACATAATTTTTTCGCCACGGAGAGCACTTAGTTTCCGATTTACGCCAATGCATATCGTAAGATTTTCTCCATTTTAATTAAGGCGCTATATCCTTAAAACTAGATTAAACTTAAAAATATGGAGTGCAGATTTCAAGTCAGTCAGTTGCTCCAATACAAAAGCTTGTACATATATTTGTGTTATTACTGAAACTATTTTGGTATTGTAAATGAATAATTTTGATTCGGGCTTAAGTTCATGGATGTTTTTTTATTTCTAAATTTATTAAGAGAAAAAAAAAATATATTTAAATATTTCTGTGTTAAATATTATAAAAATCATGAACCATTTGACGCTAGCAGAATCTTTAGCTCTCATCAAGTTCCTTCGAATCTGTCAACTTTTTAGACGTCATATATTTAACCAACTAATTTGCATTAAAGGTGCAATTTTTGAATTATTTTATCTTTACGTGATAGAAGATGCTGTTCCAGTAATATACTGTTACGTTTTTCTCCTTTTAGAACAAACGTACGGATTCTTTTAATTGCAAATACCACTGTGGCTCATTATTGTGTATTGCAACTTTATGTCGTCTTCTGGCTATACTTCTTGATCCTACCGGTCTTGTAAACCCCTGGACTCGCATTTACTAAACATGCGTTATTACTACAAACGCAGCCATCCACGCTACTCCGGCGAGACATGAACTACTCGATGCATTGTTTAGTAACCTTAACCATCCACAGACATATCCACTACACCTTTTATCCAAGCCAGTCATCTCCTTTAATCCAGTAGCCACAACACACGTCTGCCATACGCTGTTGTAATGCTGCTACACTTCCCCGCGCTAACCGCTATTGCTCTTACTTTTGATTGTAAAAAGGCTTCTTTGACAATTATCGGTTGCTCTTATATTAAATTTGACGTCTCCACTAAATATCTTCCTTGGCTTTACACAATAATTGTCTTTTGCCTCTCTGGTTTGTACTGCTGTTTTCATTAATTTTAAATTGCTTTACAACAATTTTTTATTTTTCGTTGTGCGCATGTCCATCGGCGGGGATCGAACCCACAATCTTCTGTTTTATAGCACGCACCTCTACCAACGCAACATCGAGGTTGCTCAGCTTTTTTTTGGTGAATAAATTAGTTGAATTAATTCATTCACCACGCTCATACGGATAACAACAACAGGGGTGCCAGATCTTACAATGGCTTGAAAATTGCATAATAAAGCTGAACTTTACAACCCAAGCCAAGTGATATTTGTTAAGCTAAGCTCCTAATATGATTTAACCGAAAATATTTAACTTCCAAACTTTGCGCATTTATTTGGTTATTTATTCGACCTGTAGGGCATGATATTCTTCCTAGTCTTAATGCTGTCTATCCTTTATTCTTCATTATTTCAACGACCTAAGCAAATGATACAGTACTTTAAAGTTGTATTCTAAATCACAGAAAATGTTGTTTTGTGAACAATCCATCCAAATGTAAAATATATATATCTTACTACAAGCTTATTAAGGTTGTTGAGTAAACTGCTCTTTAATTTAAATATAAATAATGAGCCTTGTTGCCATACTTAGTTGAGAAAAAGTACCACTGTTGTGATTTCTAGATAGTATAGGCGCTGATCCAAGACGGCTAAAAATTGCAAATTTTAATTAATTTATCAAACTAAATGGCCTTTGTTGTCTTTCAGAAGCTCCGGCAAACATCAGTCAAAAGCAAATACATACACGAAAAAAAAAAATTGGTTGAGGTAACCATAATCTAAGAGCAACATAATATGGTTATATTATATAGATGTTAGCAAAACATAGTATTGCTACATTTAATAATAATATAGTTGGTTTTGCAGCTATATTGTTGTCTAGCTTAAAAATAACATCGTAACGTATAAACATATTTATGTTTAAATATAAACATTATATGGTCAAATTAAATTATCATAATATGATTGCAAATGTCATGCTTTATATAATTGAATGTAAAAATTTCCTGATATAATAGAATTATTATTATGTATTGTTTTATTTAGTAATGACTTTTCACAAAAATTATTAAAAAACATAAATTTCGAAAAATGAATTTTTTATTTGTTTGTTATATGTGAGTAATAATTAAAAGGTTTTGACACATATGCTATATGAATAATTTATACAAAAAATGTAGTTTTTAAGCTTAAATAATAACATTTTATTCTTACAAATTCTAATTTGAATATTGATTTATGGAGTAGCCGTTAAACTCTCGTATTGAAAATATCATAAGATACGTAGTGATAACTCGGAACTGACTTAACACTTAGCCAAAACTTCTAACACATTAATTTGGCATCTGCGGTGATTTATTTTGTTACATAATAGCAATTATTATAATTGCAAAACATGTAAATAGTTTTGTTTAAAACACAAAAACAAATATTTATATCCTAACATACATATACTTATGTACATACATACGAGTATGTATATTTCAAATATTTTTGAAATATTTTGCTTACCTCTTTATTTGTTTTTATATTTCGTATATATTTTTTTAATTATATATTTTGTACATATATTTTCATTTTTTTTAATTTCCTCTAACAATAAAAACAATTTCAACTTTAAGCTAACAACTAGAACAAAATATTCTTGAGAGCAAGCATTATTTTGTTTGTTTTAATCATACTCTGATTAATAAAAGTATATTATGGTTAAATATATTGTATTATTTTTAATAAGTTATAAAACTTTGGTATTTGTTTGAATTTTGTTAAGGTAAAACCAACCATGTTGCTTTATTGTGCACAATAACCGCATAATGGTTAATTTTAAACAAGAAAATGTTTGATGTAAGTGAAGTTTTGTTGAAAACAACTAAAATTAGTTTTCCACAAATATAACAACCCTGGTTTTTCTCTGCGCATAAACATATAAAAAGCGATTACATATATAAATAAACTTTATATTTCTAAAAAATTCCTGGGATGTACAAAAAAGGCATGGTTTTACTACAAAAAATTGTGAAAAGCACAGAAATAACGATACTTTTAAGGCGTTTTAAAAAACTTTAGCCTTAATAAAGAGGTAAAATGAAAAAAATCAGAACAATTGCATATATTTTTCTTTAAAGACTTTATTTTCTACACTTGCGACTTCGAAAAACTATTTAATTTTTTCATGTGCAAATTAGTTTTAAATTTGTTATCTATGCAGAAAATTAAATGTTTCTAAAGATTTAGCCTCTTAAAGTAAAATATTTTAGGCTTGGTTGTAAACTCATTTCACAAAATCTTCTGACGTCATATGTTGTATCTTTTCGTTTTTCAATAATTATTTTTTTTTATTAACCAAACTGCGTCATTAATTATGAAAGCAATTTGTATTTTGTATGATAATAATTTAATTAGATTTTCCATCCATATTTTTTGTTCAAGTTGAAGTTTGCGTTTCGTGCCTTCATATATCTTTGAGACCTTCAGCTATCTGACACGTAATTAAGTTATCAATGTTCTTAGTATTTGTATCAATCTGTGTATTTATATTTGTCTAGATGTCATTTCTACTTTCATTCATAATTACATTATTGTTAAGGGATTTTGTAAAATAACAGCATTCGTTCTAATAACCGACCACACAATTCAAGCAAATGAAAGATGTTGACGAATGTCAAACTTGCGATACACAGATGATACCAATAAATGAACAAATAACTAATTAAAGGAACAAATGTTTAGCATAAATTTGTGGTTTCTTATTAAGACTTAATTTATTTTCATTTTTAGAGGAGTTTTTTAAGGGCAAAGTGATTTGGTAACGGAAATATTCAAATTTGCTACTTGTTTTAGCGGACTGAACAATAAAGGTTCTTTGTAAATTTTAACTATGTGGTTATAACAGTTAAAAAGTTTAGACATATATATACATATATATATATATATATATATATAGATCTAATTGCATCAACTATTGGCACACCGTTTGATTTCGAGATCCAAACGTTATACTGGTTTTCATAGCAATACAGTTTCTATGTTAATTTTAACCGTCCGTATGCATCTCTTCAAAAGTATGGGCGTACACATCACTTTAAATTAACTACTGGGGCGCCTTTTAATTTATAATTTTTTAATTATTGTAATGGTCATAGTACTTTTCCACCGTTTCTCTATAACGGTTCAAAAGGAAGGCCCATAAACGTTTATACTCGTATATGTCACCTATTGGAACATCTTTTAATTTGTTTTTGTATTAATTAATTATTGCTATTGGGAGCTGTATTGTCTTTGTAAATTTTCAATTTGTGCTCTTTACTGTTTTTTTTTTTTTTTTTTTTTTTTTTTTTTTTTTTTTTTGTAGATTTAAGTTAATCTGGAAATACTAGGGAATTATTTGGCCTCGAAAGTATTCATATAGCCATTAGAAATTAAGGTACTTTACTGTTTTACATACGTAAAAAACATGTTCATATTTAAATGACTGAGTCGGGCGCAAACAAAAAAAAAACTAATTATATTAAACAACGGGATTTTTTTTATTTACATTATATTAATTAATTTTCAAAAAATCTTTTTTTCGTGCTATTTTCCCGATTAATTATATAAATCAACGATATTGATTATTGAGGGTCAAAGCACGTCTCGATGGCCATTTCGTTATCGCTTACTTAACTCTTCAGGAAACTTCTGACAAACATTTTCAATAAACTAAAGATTTTTGTCCAAGCAATAAGCAAAGAAAAAAAATCAAAGTTTAAGCAAAAACAACAATAACCAACAGTAATACTATTTTTCTTTCTCCGCTGTATAATTTAATATTAGCAAAGTGTCCGTACATAAAAAAAATTATCGTAGTGTTTTGTGATATTATATTTTTCATCCTCTTTCTACTGTATAAAAGAGCCGAAAAAAATGCAGCCCTATACAGTGGAGGAAGAAAAATTGCATTACTCAATAATCAATATCGGTGATTTATATAATTAATCGGGAAAATAGCACGAAAAAAAGATTTTTTTAAAATTAATTAAAAAACTAATATTTGTTCAAATTGATAACCCTCTTTTTTTAAAGGTCAATTAAATTCGTTTGAATTTGTTTATAGTTGTGCCCGCAGGACTAAACAATTTTTAAACGATTTTTCTATCTTTAAAAAACACATACATATGTTTTTTTAATTTTATCTGTCTACTGAACCGAACAACATTATTACCACTATAGTGCCCAACAGCAGTAATTAAGAAAACAAAATAAATTTAAATATTAAGGGGTGTCACCATAGGTGACTTAATTTGACTTATATTGCCGTATCTTTTGAATTGTTATAGTTACACACTTCAAAATTACGCAGAATATTCGAGGTCTGATCAAAAAATAACCGTTATATGTTTTTTAAGTATTTGTTTATTAATTAATAACTATCTTGTCCCCTTCAAAGTAATCTCCTTCCAATATAATAAACTTATGCCAGCGTTTTTTCCAATCCTTGAAACACTTGTAAAACACGCTTTTAGTATCGCCAATAGCTCCTATTTCAATTTTTCTTTTATCTTCAGTTTTGAGTAGAGAAAAAGTCAGCGATGGCCAAGTCCGATGAATAAGGTGGTTGAGGCATGATGAGGCTTTTTGTTTTTGGTGCAAAATTCATGCTTGTATTTTCCACAATTCTGTGCGTTTCTAGCGAATTGCTTCTTATTGACCGTACGATCTTTTGGCAAGAATTTATGATGCACCACACTATTGCAGTTGAAAAAACAGTAAGAACTTGACATGCTTTTTTCAGTCTTGGCTCTTCTGGACGCTTTCATTGGGATGATTGGGCTTTGGTTTCGATGTCATAGCCATACACCCAGGATTCGTCACCAGTTATGACCTTTTTTCGGAAATCTAGATCGCTAATGACGATGTTTAACATCTGAGGGATGTCCATGCGATGTAGTTTTTGCTCAAAATTTAGCAATTTTAAAACAATCTTCGCTGCCGTACGTTTCATGCCTAAAACATCCGTAAAAATCCTCTCTGATAGTGACTCGATGATTATGCAAAATCATTTTCTTCATTGCTTCAGTGTTTTCAGCGGTTGTTGTAATGCTCGGGCGAACAGGACGAGCATCGTCATTTACATCTTTTCGACCTTCTTTAAACCGGTTATACAACAATTGAACTTGTGTTCTGCTCATAGTAGACTCGCCCAACGCCACAGTCTACTTTTCAAATGTCCTTGCTCATTTAATTTCATTTTTTACACAAAACTTTATACAGTTCCATTGATCTATTTTTCGAATAGTAAAAAATTGAAGAGCACACCATAACACGACTAACCTTTTTATCTGTCAAAATCAAACTAGCAATCCAAAATGCCCAATATTGCCAACATATATATGTTTTAACATAACAGAAACAACATTAGAAAATCGAACATACGAACTCACGAAGTTTGAAAGTAACGGTTATTTTTGGAAAGAAAAAAAATAAAAAGAATTTTCGTACATAAGACTGTTGCAAGCAGTGAAAGTTGTAATCTGGTTCATTGTAGCAGCTTCTGGTTTAAATAAAAACCTCCGCAAGCAAAACTTTTTACCTCCTCCTCCATATAATTTTACTTTTAATCAAGCAGTAGCTTAAATTTTTATTATTTTTTTTCGATTTCATTATCATGAATGTCAGTGGCGACACTGTTAAACGCTATCGTGCTCTCATAAATGAGTATAAGAAACCCAAAAAAATGTTACCCCTTTAATAATATAAATTTTTTTTTTTTTGGTAATATTTTTGACAATTTTTAAACAAAAGACTTAAAGCCTTTAGGTTTCCTTCAATCTTGTTCTATAATTCTTAACTTATTTTGCTTCTGTATTGAAATTGTTGCTGTTGCTATGCTCTCATTTGCGTTCATTTATAAAAATATTTAATTATTCATTTTGATTTATTTATAATTAGAATTCTAAAATTTCTATTTTATATTTTCATAAACTTGCATTTGTATAATTGTGCCTTTGTGTGTGTGTGTGTGTTTTCGAGTGTTTTTGAAGACAATAATATCCATGATTTCGGAACAAGATTTTTTTTTTTTTTTGGTTGTTATAAATTTTAACTTGTTACACACACACAGGCACATTTTGATTTATGTTTCCTTCTGACTTCTTTGTTTATCATTTATGTTTTGTACAGAATAAATGTTAATTTATGTTTATTTAGACAAATTCAATTAACATTTTGACTTTTTGTCGAGTTAACAGATGATTTATGATTATGTTTTAGATATAGAAAATAATTAAATCCTTTTAATTATTTTTTTTTTGTTTTATTTAAGATAATATTTCATTGAAATCAATTTAAATTTCTGTTTTTTTATTTTGTTAATTATTAAGTAAATTATTGTTTTCAAGAATTGTTTACTTGAGGGAGGGTTTTTCACGGAATTAATTTCGAAAAAACTTTAAAACATTTTGGAGAATAGTTAACATGAAATATATTAAAAACAAACAACAGTAAAAAAAATTTAAAATCGGGGCAATATTTTTACTGCAGGTGTCTTAGTTTTCTGATGGATCTTTTTTATTCTTTTCAAAACGGTTTAACTTTTTTAGCGCAGAATTGTTCGTTTAAAGTAGAATTCTCTCAATCATTGCGTTCCGAATTGTCTGTAGCGATCTTTCAGCAAAATACTTTGGGAAACCAAAAATTTAATAGTTATTGCACTGAATCTTTCATTCCCACGTAGTAAAGCTCGAAACTAAATTGAGTTTTTTTTTCAGTGACAATTTTCATTGGAGAGCCGGCCATTTTTAGCTTTAAATTCTAAAATTATGCAACCACGTCTTAAGAAACTTTAATAAGCGCACAGCCAATGGAGCATTTACTTTGCTTTCTTTTGAGTGGAATATAGCTGTTCTTATTTTTAACTTTATTAAGAACTAGAAATTTTTTTTTTTAATTCTCTGTTTGGACTTACTTCACCAAGCTAGATTTATATTGATGGTGAACGGTACATAAGAGTCGACATAGCCGAATATAGCACTCTTTTACTTATTATTTATTTATTTTGTATATAAGTTTTTATTCCTTTCATTTTCTTCAACAATAAATAACTATTTAAATTTTATGGATTTTTTTATGAATCATAACAAACAAATCACTTAACTGATAGAAGAGCTTTCTGTCAAGTGCTAGAAAAAAAGTATCATATTTTAATTAAAAAGAATATATTATTATGGTGAAATATATATATTTATTTTTTAATCAGTTATAACACTTTGATTGTGGTTCAAAGTTTTTTAGTTAAAACCAACCAATTTTTTTTTGTGCAGGGTAACCATGTAATGATTAACGTGACTGAAATGTTATTGAAAACAACGATAATTAAGTTGCCGCAACTGTTAATTGTTACAGAAAACACAATATGGTTATAACAAACCATACTTGTTCTCTGCGTGTAGTTTAAAATTACTGGATTTTTGCATTAACGCTTAAGCCGCACGAGATTTATGAATCAATAATTATTATTAAGGTTTACTGCGTTACATATGTATAAAGCATTTGAAGTGAAAACTTTTTAATTTTAATAAATAAACTGAAAATAATATTCTCCTTAATTTAAGTTAAATAGTTTAATAATGATTATTTGACCCTTTTTTTATTAAATTATTTTCTATTTTCTTAAGCTTTGGGTCCTTATATTTTTGAATAATATTTTATTTCAATATTTCGGTACTTTCTGCGTACCTTCTTCAGGAAGAAGGTACGCAGAAAGTACCGAAATATTGAAATAAAATATTATTAAAAAATATAAGGACCCAAAGCTTAAGAAAATAGAAAATAATTTAAGTTAAATATTTAAATAAAATTGTTTACATTTAAGATTCAAAGTCACATAAATTTTGGAAAACAAATAAAAAAGTTCATTTCATTCAAATGTACTTAAAGTTTAATAGCTTCTTCTTTATGCCATAATAAAACACACAGCAACATTGTTTTCGTTGTCATGTAACGCCAGACAAATAAAGATAAAATAAATGCCGCTTTCTTTGTAAGCGGCTGTGTTTGTTAAAAGTAAACGACGCGTCGTACATCAGCGATTGTATGAAATGAATGTAGCAATTGGAATTATCTGCTTCAATTGGACTGCCATGTTGAATAGCTTTTTTTTCATTTATTTTATTTTCTCTTTTTTAAATTTTTTTTTGTTAAAATTATCTTAAAATGTATTTCTGTTAATTTTTTCATCCACTTGCCAAAAAAAAAGTATTTAAGAACTTTTTACACTCGATTTATATTTAATTGCAAATACACACTTTTGCTTAAGTGTGCCTTTGTTAATGGAAGCAATTCTTGTAAATAATTTTTAAACATTAAACTTCAAATTATTATTGTAATAAATGAATAATTTTATTTTTGCTTCAGTGCATATATTTTTTATTATTCATTTTTAATCTTATTAAAAAAGAACAATTAGAACTTCGTCTAACCAACTTTATAGTAGTTGACTACAAGATCCTTTTTGTATATTATTTTTAAAAATTTGTTAGTTCAATATAACATGTTAAATGCGAAGAATGCTGACCAAATATTTATCGATCTAAAGAATTTTTTACTGCATTCAGATAGTGTTAAAGTTGCCTAATTTTTTATTATAAAGGAATTTTCTTCCTAATTAATTTAGTTAAAAATTAATTAATAATATTAATACGAGGGCTGCTCTATATATTTCTGGCCTAATAGTGAAAATGCGAATATTTATAAAAATAAATGGTTTTATAGTTTTTCAAAGTATTCTCCAGCATGATTTATACACTTTTGCATGCGCTCAAACCAGTTGTCGAAGCACTGTTTCCACTCCGATTGAGACACCTCTAAAACATGGTTTTTGAACACTTCAACAGCTTCTTCTGAAGACGAAAATCGTTGACCACGCATTTTTTTCTTGATGTGCGGAAACAAGAAGAAGTCATTAAGTGCCAAGTCAGGGCTGTACGGAGGATGACCATTAATTCGACGTTTTGGCCGGTCAAAAACGCTCTGGTTTGAGCCGATGTGTGAGAGCTCGCATTGTCATGGTGAACAATGATTCGTTTTCTCTTGTTGGTTTTTCGAATTTCTCCAATGACTTCAAGCAAACAAATTGTAGTGTACCACTCAAAAGTGACCGTCCTACGTTGCTCAAGCGGAACAGTCGCCACATGACCAGTTTTGCCGAAGAAACAGGCGACCATTTGCTTCGAAGTGCTTCTTCCACGAACAACTTTCGTTGGATTTTGCTCGCCTTTAAAGACCCACACGGTCGATTGTTGTTTCGTTTCGGGCTGATACGCATAGATTCATGATTCGTCACCTGTGACGATCTTATAAACGTCTT
This sequence comes from Gymnosoma rotundatum, assembly GCA_916610165.2. NCBI lineage: Eukaryota > Metazoa > Arthropoda > Insecta > Diptera > Tachinidae > Gymnosoma > Gymnosoma rotundatum. The sequence goes on from OU744338.1 coordinate 48,847,394, forward strand.
TTGAAGCACCGCAATCGTATTTTTGTAACATTTCTTTGCACCAATCGACACGAGCCTTTTTTTGAGCGACTTTCAAATTGTGCGGGATCCAGCGAGAGCAAACCTTTTTTACGGCCAGGTGTTCATGCAGTATCGAATGTATGCTGGTGAAAGAAATGTCCAAGGATGTCTCTATCTCTCGGTATGTCGCATGTCGATCTTGCATTATGAGTTCACACACGGCATCAATGTTCTCTGGCACAATAGCCGTTTTTGAACGACCTTCACGGAATTCGTCTTTGAGCGAGCTTCGGCCACTATTAAATACATTATACCAATTTTTCACAGTGCTATAGGATGGTGCTTCATCGCCATACAAAGATTTAAGTTCATCAATGCACTCTTGTCGTGATAATCCACGTCGAAAGTTGTGAAAAATTATGGCACGAAAATGTTCACGAGTTAATTCCATTTTTTTCTATATTAATTTTTTCAAGTCACTGTTAACAACACAAATAACGGTTGTACGTCAAAACGTTTTGAGTACGATTATGCTTAAAAATTACAAACTTTCCAATGGAAATGTTAGATTGCACTTGGTAGCACTCAGTGTTGCCAGGCCAGAAATATATATAGCAGCCCTCGTAATTGATAATAATCGATTTATAGAAATTATTGTCTTCCAAGGTTGTGCTATTTTTTATCTCTCAAATAAAAAATTTTTTTGATAAGAAATTATTTTTTTGTGTTAAGTTCTATTGGGCTTAAAAAACATCCTTTAGCAGAACTGATTAACACCATTAGGAATTTATGTTTGTATTTTTATACCCTTCACTACAAGAAGTAGAAAAGGGGTAAACTAAGTTCGTCATTCCGTTTTTCATTTCTACAATATCCATTCCAATCCCATAAAGTATAAATTTTCTCAGTTCTTATGCATAGCGAAGTCGACTGAGTCCCGTGTAAGTGTTGAAATCAAGTTTGCCTTAAATATGCTAATCGATCAGACATAGTGTCGAAAGAGGTGCTATTGGAAATCATTAAGGCCGGTCCATGTCCTTAGACGCAGCGGGCCTACCTGTAATTTTTCTATATTATTTGGAATCCATCAAATTGGTTTGGAATGTCTAGATCAGGAGATATCTATATTTCAAATATCTTTAGAATCTGATTTCATTAAAATCGGTTAATACTTATAAACTTGCGATTTAGTCCTCTCACTCACTCCTCCCAACTTTTCACTTTTTTCAAATAAACTATGTTGAAAATATTATTGTAATCGGTAGACCGTAAATGCCCGCTTTTCCCCTTTGTCTATCATCTAAGTCCTAATCGAAAGAAGGAAAGTTGTATTTATAGGCTTTTCAACATCATTTCCTTTTAGCTGAAAACATTTTATCAAGCGATCCTTCTATTTCAGAAATTAGGAGGTCTTCAAAGGTTACTGTCTTAAGAGTATCTCCTCATTAGTTATAAAGGGTTTCTCAACAAGAACTTTGTTTTGTAATTGTGGCAACACCAACAACATGAGAGTTTTGACATTTAGTTTTTTGACATAATCGCAAAGATTAATTCAATTTCACTCATAAATTGCATTAAAATAATTAAAATTCACTATAGAAATGGTGGTTATATTTAAATTACATTTCGTAAAATTCGTAATTATTTCGGGCTAATCGACGTTAATTTGTAAAATTTGGATTGATACAAAATGTGACAACATCAAGGCGTGATCGACCGGCTAATTCAACTGAAAACATCACAGCCGTGAGCCACAGTATTGAAGCAGATTCAAATTTGTCAATTTCTCGGTAACCGTCAATGGGCCACGCTATTGCGAGATGTTAACAACTCAATTTTGGCCTATTATCGATGACGTGGAATGTGACTGAGTGAAGGGATCAGTCTATTGCAAACCAAATTTCCCGATCACATAATTTAAAAAAAATGCAACTGTTAAGTGATCAATCAGATCGTGTGATTGAACACCACTGGATTATTTTTTGTAGGGCTATGTTAAGGAAATAGTCTATACAGAGCCAATCAAATCGATAGCAGCCTTTAAACTCAAAATACGTGATGTGATTAGCGAAATACATCCACCATTTTGCCAAAATGTTTTAAGAAATTTTTGTGAAAGAATCGATATCTGTCAGCGTAGTTGTGGTGGGCAATTGCCAGATATCTTTCTTGATTCATTATTGACGAACTTTTCTCTTCGTAATGCAATAAAAATTTAAATCATCATTATGTAAATTTAATTTATTTTGTTTTAGAAAACAAAGTTCTCGTTTGATTTCTATAACGGACATAGCAATTTTGGTTCCTTTTAATTTTCAGCTGTTTGTCTGTAACGGTTTTACATAAAATTACACCAGCCATTGGGACACTCTTTAATTCTAACTCCAAATTTTATACTTGCTATTAAAGCGGACATAGCAATTTAACAATATAACAACTCAAAAATGTTTTATACAAATTATTGTCTTTTGTCTTATTGATTCAATGGAGTGCTCATTTAATCAATTTGGCTTTTGATATAAGACTTTCTAGTTTTCTATACAAAATTTGGGTAAAATCCACTGATGAGCAGTAGTGAAATGGCCACATGGATATGCTTTCGCCGCAGTAAAACATTTCATTTTTTAGTTTAGTTTAAAATAATAAATATTTCATGAGAATATCATGAAATATTTATATTTGAAGGAATCAACCATAAGTAAATTAAATTTTAAAAGATTCCGAATAATAAATTTTCATATTGATATAAAACTTTAGTTAAGTGGTTATGGAAAGCAACAACCTACTTTTTTAACAACAGAAATAATTTTCGGCCGTGATTGGGGAGGTGGCATGGCGAGTGTCCAAGCTGACCTGAGTAATTTAATCAACATTTTCATGTTATTATTCTCAATAGAAAAATTTGGATAAAGACATATGTATATCAAAGAGTCACTTTCTAGCTCCTTTCCCGTATTTTTTGGCTAAAGTTCGGTAAAATATAAAATTATTCTCAATTGAAGACAAACATGTCCAAAAGTACCGGAACATAGAAAAACCAAACTTAAATCCCAAAACCAGATGTTAAACAAAATATATAGCATTTTCAGTTTAAATTAAACCTTTTTCAAAATAAACGAAACCTTTTTCAAAATGAACGAAACCTTTTTCAAAATAAACGAAACCTTTTTCAAAATAAATGAAAATCTTTTCAGATAAAATTAAACTTTAAGGAAATTTAATTAAACATTTTTTAAATTAAATCAAATCAGTTTTAAAATTTAATAGAAAACAAAAGACAAAAATAAAATATATTGATTTTTAATTAATGATTAATTCCTTCCCCTTACGGTGGGCACAACAACATGAGCTCTTTCACCTACCTTAGCACGTGCTTATGAACGCCGTAAGTGTAAGTTAAACCCGCACTCATCTATAAAAATCATCTTTTCTTTTTGTTGAGGAGACCAAATTGCAAATTCTGAGACATACTGCCGAAGGTTTTCAATAGTCGATGCGCTATTCATATGGTCCATTTCGATGGAAACCTTTTCAGCGTTATTTTGAGCTCTCTTAAGCCGGTGAAAATTCTAGGCAATGCAAGCGTTACATTAAATTGTTCAATAGCTTTTTGCGAATGTTGTTAAAAATTATTCCCGGCTCATTCTCCACAATAGTCTCAATTTTTTCCATCATTGGGAATTAAATTTTTTTGCCTATTTTTTCCACGAGGAAGATCCACCAGTTCGCATTAATTTTTTTGTATCGTGAAATAATAGTTTTAGTAGTGTTTATATTTACTGACGTTATACAAGATAATTCCGCGATGGTATTCGCTCCTCATACAATTTTATAATCATTAGTTTCACATTTTTTGAAACATTGGCATATTTTCCTCTACTTCTTATTGTTCCACTAACTTATGTTTCTTCGAAATCACTCATTTTTACTTCACTTTTGACTTTGAATGTGCAATAGTAAACATAAAAACACAAATATTTTGAATGTTCTTAAATTTATTTTTTGGGTAAAACTTTTGAATAACACTTTTCGTAGACATATGAGTGCATGAAACATATAATTTTTTTGTACTTGCTACTGTTTACTCTTCAAACAGCTGATGGGTTTTCAGTTTACACAATCTACCCAAGGAAAAAGTCTGGGCTGTCCCATACCGAAAGAAGAAGAATTTTATTCTCAAAAGTTCTCTCCATTACCTAAACTTGTACTACGGGAACAGTTTTCGGTAATATTGGAATCTCGCGGGATCCCAAAGGGAAGTTATACTACGTTTTTTTGTCGCCATTGTGGTAAATATAAGCCTTGACAGTTTATATTTGGCAGTCGTAAAGCATACAAATTATTATAAAAAAATATTTGAAAAACCAACGTGTTTATAAGTGATAGGCTGCACAAGAAAGTGTTCAAAACATTCCATTAATCTTAATTCGGCGCCGTATACAAGAGCTTGGTCTTCAAATAACAACGTTGGCCACAATTTTGCACAAGGATTTTCATTTGTTTCCTTTTCAGATTCAGTTGACACAAGAGATTCTTCAACAACACCAGTAACGCCGTCGTATATATGCTAATATGATGTTACAGTTCACCCGTGACAACCACGATTTTCATGAAAAAATCATTAATATCATTTGGATGGATATGTGAATAAACGGAATAGTCGCTTCTGGGCAATGAAAAACCCTCAATTTATTCATCAGTCATCTGTGTGCAGTTTGGTCAGAAGCCATCACTTTACTTTATTTATTTGCAAAAAAAAAAAAATACGGCGTAACGGTAATGGGGAGCGATATCATCATGTGATTGAAAACTTTTTAAATCCAAAACTGCGTGCTTTGGGCTTGATTAACGTGTCTTATTAAGACGGTGCCACATCGCATAGAGGCGGGATTACAACGGAATTGCTGCGAGACCTCTTTGATATTGATTAGCCTCCACGGTCTCCTGATTTGAATGATCCGGACTTTTTTTTTATTGTTGGGATGTCTGAAAAGCAAACTTTATGCCAACAAACCAGAAATGCTTGAGCAATGCAAACAAAATCATCGTGATGAAATTAATGAAATACCGCGTGAAATGTGTGAGAATGTAATGAAAGATGTGCTCAAAAGGCGACAATTTATCTGGTATTGTATTCCATACATAATTGCCGATAATAAATAAAATATTTATCATTTAATTAAACAACGGGAATTTTTTATTATATTAATAAATATTTAAAATCAAATTTTTTTTCGTGCTAGTTTCTGTTATCCCGATTAATTATGTATATTCGATGGCCATTTCGTTACCGCTTACTTAACTCTTCAGGAAGCTGCTGACAATTATTTTAAATAACCTAAAGATTTTTTTCCAAACAATAAAGCAAAGACAAATATCAAAGTTTAAGCAAAAACAACAATAACCAACGGTAATTAAAACATTTATCAATATAACATTCATTTTCTATCATTTAAGAAAAAATTATGAATTAACAAAGCTGTATACCTTCTCTGCGATCACCCTGTATGTTGTTATTAAAGTATGTATTTATATGTAAAATAAAATATATTGAAAAATTTTATTGGTATGCACATTTTTTATATATATATTTTTATATTTAAAAAACTAAAATTCTTCTAAAAATGATACAAATGGTTCTAAAGGTCATAAGTGCATTTTGATATTTTTTTTTTTTTCATAATTTACGTTTTACATATACAAGCATACAAATTTTTGTTTGACGAAAGGCGGAGAGGCAAACTAAGCAAAAAAATTTATATAAACTAGATAAACAAAATATTGCGATGTTATTTTTGTACGAGAAATATAAATCATATTTATTTATTTATTTTTTAGATTTTAATATAATTTGCATAAATAAACTGAAAAAAAATTTATTTAAGGTGAAAACTATTACACAAATTTTGGAAAATAACTCAAGAATCTGTAAACTGTGATTCTAAATAAATTAGCATTTCAAGCATAAAGCGTAAACGAAAAATATTATAATTATATTTTCCAATTAAATTTAAAATAAAATCAACACATTTCATAAATATGAAACCTAAATTGTCCTAAACAAGGGGAGAGGGAAATAAACACATTTGTAAGTTAATCCATTTACTTCAATACATTTGGTAACAAAGTCATATTTTTAAAGCTTCTTTAAATGCGTTTCTGCTACCGGAAAGCATTCGCTGAGAGCACATTCAAGTTGCTCAAAAATGCAATTCAATCTATTTTTTTAATTTAATTTATTTAACTAAATTAGAGTTTTAGTTTAGTTTACATGGCCCAATAATGACTAGAACTCTTTTTCAAATATTCAATACAATTTTTTGGGGAATAAGTTTTTTTTTTTTCAATTTGAATATTTTTCGCGACCTAATTATGCCTGTAGGTTCGAAAATTTAATGAGCCAAATGAGAAATATGGACATGGAAACTAATAAACTTAAGCATTCGGGACTTAGAAATATACACGCAGAAAAAAACATGGTTATTATATGGTCACAATAACCATATTATGTTCTTTGTAACAATGTATAGTTGCGGAGAACAAATTATTGTTGTTTTCACCAAAACTTTAGTCACGACAAACATTATTTGTTAAATTTTAACGATTATATGGTTACTGTGCACAAAAAATGCAACATGGTTGGTTTTAACATAAAAAAATTTCAACCACAACCAAAGTTTTATAACTTTTTAAAAATAAGATAAAATATTTAACCATAATATATTATTATTAATCAAAGTATGGTTAAAAGCAACAGAATAATGTTTACGCTTAAAAATATTTTGTTCTAGTTCTTGACAGTTTAGTAATTTTTCTGGTGGATAAAATTTGAAATTGTTTTTGATTGTTAAAGAAATTGAAAAAATAAAACTTTATGCACAAAATAAATAATTAAAAATAAAATGCAAAATATGAAAACAAATAAAAAGAGAACGAACCAAAACATTTAAAAAAAGTTGAAGTAAATATGTATATTGAAAGCACATAAATCTTTATTTTTGTGTTTGAAGCATAATTGTGAAATAATTAATTTTTTTATGAATTTATGTTTTTAAATAATTTTTATGACAAATCGTTTATAAATAAAAAAAAGTAATCAGTTTTTTATATCAGGAAAATTTTGCACTTGCGAGACTATATTATAATTCAATTATATAACATGACATTTTCAGCCATATTATTATATTTTAATTTAACCATTTAATGTTTATATTTGAACATAATTTTGCTTATACTTTGGACAACAATATGGTTGCAAATGTAACAATACTATGTTTTGTTAGCAACCATATAATGCAACCATATTATGTTGCTCTTAGATTATGGTTACCTCAACCATATTTTTTCTTTACGTGTAGATAACAATCAACAGTGATTTTGTTTAAATACACTGTACTGGTCGCTAATTTTAACAAGCTGGGCACCTTGCTGGTTAAGCTAATTCGAGTACACAGAATTCAATGGCATTAGAAGTTTTTCGAAGTTAGCGCTCATATTCGCAATTTAAAATTTTTGTGCTAAAGTACTATAAAATCGATTTTTTTATACTGTTTTGACCATAAGAATATATGTTTTAAGTGTCTATGGGATATATGATATAGTGGTCATTAGTACAACAAACACGACTGGTCTCAAAGTGATGCGAAAAAATAACACTGTTGAAAAATCCACTTGTATCAATTGATAAAGTTTTGTTAGTGCCGCTATATATTAAACTAGGCATTGTGAAAAACTTAAGTACTTAATCCGTATGGCAATTTGTTTAACAAATTATGTTGTTATTTTCTAAGATTAAGTATTATGAAAATGAAAGAGGGCGGGATAACCGTAGGTTCATAAGTCACTTGAAGATGCCCTCAGAATGGATGAGTCAAGGCATGGAAGTCTGTAAAAGCGCTTATTAAGTTTTAGGATTTATTCGGTCTGACAACTGGCGCATTCATTCATACCACCTTTCATCGTACTAATGTTAAAATGTCTTAAATGATTCATCACCAGCTGAGTCTGACAAGCATGAAAAGCAATTCCATCAAGTGACGGCCAGACTTGAACGCTGGTACAGTGGTAATTGGATTCGCTGTCAGGTGACATTTGCTGGAGAAGAATTGCTTGAAATAGAAGAATCATAAAGAAATGATTAAACGATGTAACATTACGAGTAAAGCACATTTGATAAATAAATAGCAACAAAATTTAATTATTTTGTGCAAACAAAAATTACCGTGTTTTTATAATTATTTATTGATTTTTCGAGAAAAAAAAGTAGATTTTAGGAGAAAAAATAAGAATTTCATGTAATCTTGTATTTATTCAACAGAGTTGAATTGATTAAAATTTAAAAATTATATCAAAAGCATAAAAATACAATTTTTTTTTTTGTAATACAGCACAAAAATTTTAAACGGCGAATGTTGAGAATACGAGCGCTAACTTCTAAAAACGGCTAATGCCATTGAGTTCAGCGTACTCGAATTAAATTTACCAGTAGGGTAAAAAAAGTGTAAAATTCGGGCACAGTGATATTTTTCAATAAACTGAAATAATAATTTCAGTTAATTTTTTAAATCTATTTTTTATGATTTGTATTCTTTTAGAGAAGAAATCGGGTTTGAAAAAAAAATTGGTACAAAATAAAAAACGTGGTAAATATAAGAAATCAAGAACAGCTTCTTCCATTCTTTGTTTGAATTTACGTTTAATACGTATACTTTAAGTTGGAAAAAAGCAAACACCGAAAATCATAACTCGAAATTAATTTTGCACCGCAAAGTAACAGCTGAAGAGTGACCAGTACCCGTTCAGTATCAAAAAAGGTAAGAATTTGATTATTTCTGGGACCTATTCTAAATTGCTTCCGTTTGTGTTATTTGCGGTGAACTGCAACATATAGCTAATGCAGCAGCTGTAGAGGAAATCAGAGCGCTAACATTTGAACTTGCCCTATGTATATCTTTGTCAGAGATTCTGGAAATTAAAACACAAATATTTCTGCCAGTGCAGAGTGGCGAAGAAGTAGAATATTTTGGAAATAACTACGCTATTTGTAAAGAACGAGGCCGATTGATCTAATATTTGGCACGAGCATAGCAGAGGAGCATTTGACCTTAATTTTTGAAGCTGGGTACCATCCAGTTTCCAGGGATAGCACTGTACGGTCTCAAAGTTGGGTAACTCGCACATGATAATTTTTCTAACTTGGCATTTCTTTAATTTTTGTGCGATATTAAAAAGTTGTACATAATCCTAAAGGCCTCATCAATACCTACAAAATGCTGCTTAAATCTGCATACTTTTGTTTAAAAATAATCAAGTTTTAAGCATTTTTTCAAGATATTGGGTACAATTTTGTTTGAAATTTTTTATCGCAGTTGGTGAGCAAAAGTTAAAATATTCTTGAAACAATTTGAAGATTATATTAATTCTAGTGTAAAAAGTTTACGATTATTAATTTAAAAAATCCAAAAGTTTTGCATTTTCATGTATTTTCGCCTAAAAAGGGCCACCAATTTAATTTTTAATATAAAAAATAAACTTTGTTAAGGAATATATAAAAACTTTGTATTTTTGTTTAAGCGCATAAAATTGATTACTCTTGTAAAAGATGGAGGTCCTTCAATTTGATCTTCTTTACATCAAAATTTTGGCGATCTTAGGCTGAGATCGGAAAAAAAGACTTATATAAAGAAACTATATATATATATATATATATATATATATATATATAGCTGACAAAGATTTTAGTTGATATGCTTAATTTTCAGAAATTTTATTGCATATTTAATATTTTGACTTTTCTCAAATTAAACCGTTTTTAATACAATTTTTCGAAATTTTCAGAGAATTGACAATAAACTTCGAAAATAGACATGTTTTCTAAGTTTTGGTCAAGCATTTCTAATAATAATAATAATAATATAAATATTTCATGATATTCTCATGAAATTTTTATTATTTTAAACTTAACTAAAAAATTAAATGTATTACTGCGGGGAAAGCTTATCCATATGGCCATTTCGCTGCTGCTCATATATAGCTCATCAGTGGATTCTACCCAAATTTTATAAGGAAATCCTCAGAGTCTTATACCTAAAGCCAAATTGATTAAATGAGAACTCCATTGAATCAATAAAGCAAAAAGCCATAAGGAACTCCACAAATTTTTAATACATAAACACAGTAACAATAGAGTAAATATTTTAATTTTTTTCTTTCATTTGTCTATGTGAGGGTTGGAAACCATTCATATATATTTGAAGGATTTAACGAAAAAATAAAAATAAAAATTGAAAACAATTTTTATAAATAAGCACGTGCACCCACAAACACTTTAACATGAAAATTTATTATTTGGAATCATGAAATATTTAATATAAAAAAGATATAGAGATATAGATAAATTAATATAAAAAAGATTCCAAATAATAAATTTTCTTATGAAAACACCTTTTTTGTAAAATTAACTTTTCAGTTATATATAAAACAGCTTAAAATTATTTGCAAAAATCAATGCTGTCTATATTCAAAAACTAATTTCGTAAATGTTTTTCCTCTTTTAACTTTTTATTCATTCATCGATATTTTCTTTATTAAAACATTTGATGTGGTCGATGCCATATCTCATTTAATTTTAACAATTTTGATTTTTGTCTTATTGCCTTTTCTTGAGGCGCATTTACCTTCTGAGTATTAATTTTGAAATTAATATATACTTATATATTCAAGGCAAAAAATTGGGTCTTAACATGGCGAAATCATGTCCCAGGTATTGGTAGTGGCAAATTCATTAGTTTTCGCCGTTGCAAGAAATGTCAAACTTCATATTAAAAAAATTTGACGCCTATTTTTTATGTATGGAGTTTAATATTTCCTGACACGACGGCAACGAATAAATTTGTCACTGCCACCACCTGGTACGCGATTTCGGCAATGTACGACCTGTATTAATTGATAAGAACATTTGTTTATTTTTCAGAACAGAGTTCTATGTTACGTTGTTGATTGTTTCTTAAAACTATTTCTCTTAAGCAAGTATCATAATTTATGTATTGCCAGAGCCAACTGCTCTACCAATACAAACACACTCACACGGTAGGAATATGCTGATAAGGCAGAATACACAGTGTGAGTTATGTTTGTCCCTGTCGAACATTCAGTTAACTTTAAGCTTAACTAACTATTTTAACATTGCTACGTCCTAGGAAGTAGTCAATTGTCTGTGACTGCATTACTTTCAATTAACTTTAAAGTTAGTTGCCTATCGTTAACTTAAAGTTAACTATTTGCAGCTAGCTATAAACTGACTACTTTAAGTTAGCTTTAAATTGCTTTTTCTAATTAACTACAAGTGAGTTAAATTTCAATCAATGAAAAGTTGGTTATTTACACATTGGCTTCAAACTCACTATCTATTACTTGCTACAAACTTAGCTATGATATTATTTATTCGAAATAAAACAGTTTTTAAAATTTTTTGTTTTAATTGAAAACAAAAATTTATTAAAAAATTTTTAAAAATTATGATTTTTTCGAGAAATAAAATGTTTTCTTATTATAAAAAATCTAAGCACATAAAATATAAAATAAATTTTATCGGATGTCTGGCAAATTCTTGAGGAGTATATTTTTTTAAGGCCTTCAAGGGTGAAGAAATATCCTGCTTAACTTGTTTATGGATTCTAAAGTTACTTTTATCCGCATACAATCGCGCCAACATTTTTTTACAACTCCGATGTCTATAAGATGCATCGAATCAAGGGGAACTTGAGTCATACCAAGCCCAAGCTTGGTATACGAGGGCTGCTATATATATTTCTGGCCTGGCAACACTGAGTTCTGCCAAGTGCAATCTGACATTTCCATTGGAAAGTTTGTCATTTTTAAGCATAATCGTACTCAAAACGTTTTGACGTACGACCATTATTTGTGTTGTTTACAGTGACTTGCAAAAATTAAAATAGAAAAAAATGGATTTAACTCGCGAACATTTTCGTGCCATCATTTTTCACAACTTTCGACGTGGATTATCACGACAAGAGTGCATTGATGAACTTAAATCTTTGTATGGCGATGAAGCACCATCCTACAGCACTGTGAAAAATTGGTATAATGAATTTAATCGTGACCGAAGCTCGCTCAAATATGAAGTCCGTGAAAGTCGTCCAGAAACGGCTGTTGTGCCAGAAAACATTGATGCCGTGCGTGAACTCATAATGAAAGATCGACATGCGACATACTGAGAGATAGAGACATCCTTGGACATTTCTTCCACCAGCATACATTCGATACTGCATGAACACCTGGCCGTAAAAAAGGTTTGTTCTCGTTGGATCCCGCACAATTTGAAAGTCGCTCAAAAAAAGGCTCGTGTAGATTGGTGCAAAGAAATTTTGCAAAAATACGATTGCGGTGCTTCAAAAGACGTTTATAAGATCGTCACAGGTGACGGATCATGGATCTATGCGTATGAGCCCGAAACGAAACAACAATCGACCGTGTGGGTCTTCAAAGACGAGCAAAATCCAACGAAACTTGTTCGTGGAAGAAGCACTTCGAAGCAAATGGTCGCCTGTTTCTTCGGCAAAACTGGTCATGTGGCGACTGTTCCGCTTGAGCAACGTAGGACGGTCACTTCTGATTGGTACACTACAATTTGTTTGCCTGAAGTCATCGGAGAAATTTGAAAAACCAAGAAGAGAAGACGAATCATTGTTCACCATGACAATGCGAGTTCTCACACATCGGCTCAAACCAGAGCGTTTTTGACCAGCCAAAACTTCGAATTAATGGGTCATCCGCCGTACAGCCCTGACTTGGCACCTAATGACTTTTCTTGTTTCCGCACATCAAGAAAAAAATGCGTGGTCAACGATTTTCGTCGCTAGAAGAAGCTGTTGAAGTGTTCAAAAACCATGTTTTAGAGGTGTCTCAATCGGAGTGGAAAAAGTGCTTCGACAACTGATTTGAGCGCATGCAAAAGTGTATAAATCATGCTGGAGAATACTTTGAAAAACAATAAACCATTTTTGATTATAAATATTCGCATTTTCACTATTAGGCCAGAAATATATAGAGCAGCCCTCGTATATGACTGGTGAACTATATAAGCAGCATCAAAATGGCCATATCTGTATACTTTACCCGTAGTAATACATTTCGTTTTGAAGTTCAAATAATATTGAGGCTGCTTAAGTCAACATGGTAAGCACGTTGACTATAAATCTGGTTGCCCTGGGTTCAACCCTTGCGGCAATTAAGAAAATTAAAATGATTCTTTCTGTTTAATGGTTTAAATACATATTCAGAATTAATATTAAAAACATGCTGCCTCCTTTGCCAGTACTTCTTCATAGCATAATCGCCGGCAAAGTAAAATAATTAATAAAATGGCTATAACTATCTCCTTTCACCACCTGTCTGTCTCTTATCTAACCCTTTCTTAAAGAATGAATAACCATACTATTCAAAACAAATAGGTTATGTCTGAAATGCGACTTCTCTTATAAAAAAATTTTTCCTGAGAATATCATGAAATATTTATATTTGAAGGAATCAAGCACTTTTAAAGTAAATTAATATAAAAAAGATTCCGAATAATTAAATTGAATTATGTAAATTTTTTTATTTAAACTGTTTCAATTGAGTAATTTTTTCAGAGGAATATGCTTTTTTTTTAATATTCTTATTTGGTTTTGCTCATATAAGCGCGAATTTTTATATAAATTTAATTTTTTTAGGCAGAAAAAAATTTATATTTAAAATAAAAAATTTTAAAAAATTTCAGTTTTATTAAATAAATACTTTTCATTTTCTCTTTTTTCAGAATAACTAAACATCTTTGTTGTATTTTCAATTTAAAAATTAAATATGTGTATGTGTTGCTGGTACTTTGGCTGATTTTAGAACTCCACACTGGTAATTAATGCATCAACATTTGCAGCTGCCAATTCTGACGGTATTGGATGCCGTTAATAGTTAAATAAAATATTTCATTCCCTTGCAGTCAGAGAGTTTGTATAAGAGTTTTATACTTTTTTTGCATTGAATGCATAAGTGCTGCTATGACTGGTAACATTGACGCTGGTGACAAAGTATAGATGTTGTAGTTATATGTACGTATTAAATGCAAAATATGCTTTATTGTTGCAATTGGCCAAATAATAAATAGCAGGCATTGAAATGTTGCTGGCGATGATGTTGATGAGGACAGTTTTAATTAATACAAAAAGAAAGGCAACAATGTTACATATATTGTGCGGGGAATACAACGAGTATGAGCACCTCAAATTAACATATTTTCGCAAAAACTGCTAAAGCACTAAAAAATAATATTAATTTTTTGGTGAAAACATAATATTGTCACAAAATTAAAATTCAGCAATAAACGAATAAAAATCCATTAACAAATACAAAAAATCTACAACCAACGAAAAAGGTAAACAAGAACAAAGCACCTACGAGCACCGGGACAAATAATAAAACTATTTACGCACAGTTTCATACCAAAAAAAAAATGTTAATACAGTTCAACTTACATTTCATCTACTTTGAAACTAAAATAAACACACACATATACATCTCACAAAGTATATAAAGTGCTCTGATTGCAGCTTGAATCCCACCAACCAACCTAACTAACACCTTCATTTACTCTTTGGTAACAGCTGGCATTGCTATCTAAATCACTTTCACCTCACCGAATATCCTACAACTAGATGCACTGCTAAAGCAAAAGAAAAAAAAGACTACAAAACAGCCACTTTGTCGTTGCAATTGCAACTATGCGGGCAATTCAAATTACGACACGCAGTTTCTGCGAAACGTGCTTGCTTCTGGTGATTGTTATAAGCGGTAAGTGTTGTTGCTTTAAACATCGTTTGTGTGTATCTTTAATTTGAAGTTTGTGTACTCTGAACATTCATTACATTTAAGAAGGGGTATGTGGTATTTTTTGCAAGAAAAACACAACTCTTATTATTGGGTGGGATAAAAAAGAATTTTCTTAAAAATATATTACAAATGAAAATTAAATTATAATTAAAAGAAAAATATGAAAACCAATTTCAAAATATATTTCATCTGTCTGTTTATAACTGTTCAAAAGTATGGCCACATATTTTAAATTGCATTTACTATTGAGACGCACTCATAGTCCATCTCCACACTTAATACTTTTTATAGCAGACTTAGCACTATAGCTAACCGTCTGTCTACAACTGTTCAAAATTATGGCCATATTATACATTAAATTAAATGAATATTAGAACAAACTTTGGATTACAATACTTTTTTTTTACTGTAAGGGTCATAGCAATCGACATTCTGTCCAATTTGCAAGAGTTTTTCTTTATAACGGTTCAAAATATAGGCCCATATAGATCAATTTACCTCAATTATGGGAACACCTTTTTATTTTTAAATACAAATTATAAGCTTGTTAATATAGCCGTCTACGTTTAAACTGTCTGTCTATAACGGTTCAAGAGTTTGGCCACATATTTGAAATTACATCAACTGTTAGGACACCCTTTATATTCCAAATCCAAATTTTATACTTGTTGTTGTTGCGGAGCAATTCTGGTTCGTTGTAAATTTCATACGTCTGTCTACAATTGTTCAAAAGTAGGGCCATATACATCAAACCTAATGAACTATTGGGGCACCCTTTCATTTGTAATTTTATATTTATATTAATACTTATTCTTATAACGGACATAGCATGCAATATTCTGTCTAATTTGTAAGCATTTGTTTATAACCTATGGGGACACCCTTTAATTATTACTTCTAATTTTGTATTACTTTTTGCCATTGGGAGCTTAAGTTATTTGGAGTTTTTTTAATTTTAAAGTAGTGCCCTTTACGGTGCATAATACGCATAAAAACATATATACATGTTTTTATATGTATGAGGACACCCTTTAATTTTAAATTTTATAAACTGTTTTTTTTTTTAATAAAAAAGTAATTTTAAAAATCGATCAAGAAATGACTGAGTTATGGAATTACAAATATAAAAAAGACAAAATTGCATTCGTAGCTAAACCGAAGGTTAGCATGAATTAAGAACAAGTATATATGATAATTTATAAAGAGAACAACGAAAGAAATCTTTGCATTTTAAGTGGACTGCGACTAAAGAAACAAATATTGATTAATTATGAGTATTTATCAAAATTAATTTGTCGAATAAATGGTGTCTACAATAAACGCAACCTACGCACAGTGGTCGAAATATGCATTCTGGCGTCATTTCATTTAAAACAGCGTTGAAACATAATTATTTATTTTTGTTCCACTTGGAAAATTATAAAAAAAAAGTTAATTTTAAACACATTTTATGTATTTTAATAATAATAATAATAATAAAAAACAAACAGCGTCTTGCTGTATTTTGTTCTAAAAGTAAGTTTTGGATGTCATTATCTACTATTTGGTTTCGGGAATAGAAAGAAGGGCGCTTAGAGATCGAGGAAAAAGGAGGATCAGAAGAGAAGTGAATGCATTAAATCTTCCATTGTGTTTTTTCTTGAATTTTTACGTGTACGTTGTTGTCTAAAATTTCTTAGATCCTTATTTCTCGATTCCTGAGCTTCTTCAGACATCATCCCTATTGGTAGAGATACGTGGTTTATAATATCGGCACCATGAATTAAAATTTTGTGCACGGAAGACGGCATATAAAACCATGGATATAGCGCAACATATGTTTGTTCGTAAAATTACTGCTTATAAAAAAAGTTCTATTTTTTTATTGTCAACATTCGATATATTATTGCGCTGTGATACAGCCTGACATGCAGTAAAGAGAGTATGTTTCCCGCAAGATTACATCAAGTGTGGACTACTGTCATCTGCCATTGTATCCGAGCTTGACCTACAACATTAATTGTAAAGTTTTTTTTTTTAATAGAAGACCTTTTAAATACAGAAGTCTTAGTAGTCTTATAAAATCTATTTGCCAATTTGAAAGATCTCTGCAGTGTAATTTAGAATCTCCCTTAGCCAAAAATGTTTGCGTTTGAATGTGAAAGTTAACAACAATTCGGCAAGTAGATGTGTGCATCATGAGTGTTAAGCTAGGAACACAACTGGGATGTACGACGAATTTCGTCCAATACAACGAATACGTCGTCAAAAATTCGTTGTGTTAATTTATCGTATGAAACACAATAACGAGGAAAAACACAGCTGTTGTAATTTTTAAAGTTGTTTACTTTTTGTTAACTGCTAAGGTGACCATCAAAAAAAAAAAAAAATAACATTTAAAAAGTTAAAAATTAGCAAAAACGCAACTAAAAACTATTTTTATATTTAACTTATAACCTGTACGCTTATTAAAAATGCTTCAAAATAAAAATACATAATTTTTTATTAAAAAATTTTTTAAGTAAAACAATTTTATTTACTAAAATACTTCGAATCTAAAGTCAAACTTTTCGACAACGAACTCGTAACAGATTCAGCCAAATAACCGTTAGCATGGATATATTACAGCAAATATCAAATTGTTAAAAAAAAGTGCATCCTTCTGTTAAATTTTTCAGTAGAATTCAAGGCTTTGATGGACATGATATTCAAAAGAAACATGCACTTGTGTCTGTTTGAAAATTCTTTACAAAATTACTTCTTTCTTTACCCCATAATAATGTTAAATTAAAAAATATTTGCACGTAGTTTCATTTTGTTTTAAAATATGTCTTTTTATTATTTTGTTAAACATAAATTCTGCATTTTATTATGCATTCAGTTAAATTATTAGATTTTTTAAGTTTTTACCTACAAACTAAAACACTTTGAGTCAATTTCAGATGTTTGTAAATAGTTTACGGATTAACGTTCTAAAATAAAAAAAAAAAAAAATAAAAAAATTGCAAAAAAAAACTTTGTATAAACAAATGCATTTATTTCAAATATTAAAAGAAAGTTTGAAGGATAGCAACAACAAACTTTCCTCAAAGCTCTAGAAACGTTTAAGCAGAGACTATTTATATATATTATATTATTGTATATTTATAGTGTTTGGTTTAAGACTCTTGCAGCAAAACTATTTAAATATTTTTTAACAAAACACTTCTTCTACTTATAAAACTAAAACAAACAAATAGAGATCTGCGATCAAACTGTTATCAATGACGCATAAGAGAGTATGCTTTAAATTATAATAGATCGGTTATTTTGGACCGAAAAAAAAAATTTGGAGTACACTGATATTAATTTATAGGAATAAATTGTCATATTAGTTTACATTATCAACCACAAAAAAATTGAATACGAGGGCTGCTATATATATTTCTGGCCTGGCAACACTGAGTGTTGGCAAGTGCAATCTGACATTTCCATTGGAAAGTTTGTCATTTTTAAGCATAATCGTACTCAGAACGTTTTGACGTACGACCATTATTTGTGTTGTTTACAGTGACTTGAAAAAATTAATATAGAAAAAAATGGAATTAACTCGTGAACATTTTCGTGCCATCATTTTTCACAACTTTCGACGTGGATTATCACGACAAGAGTGCATTGATGAACTTAAAGCTTTGTATGGCGATGAAGCACCATCCTATAGCACTGTGGAAAATTGGTATAATGAATTTAATCGTGGCCGAAGCTCGCTCAAAGACGAATTCCGTTAAGGTCGTCCAAAAACGGCTGTTGCACCAGAGAACATTGATGCCGTGCGTGAACTCATAATGCAAGATCGACATGCGACATACCGAGAGATAGAGACACCCTTGGACATTTCTTCCACCAGCATACATTTGATACTGCATGAATACCTGGCTGTAAAAAAGGTTTGTTCTCGTTGGATCCCGCACAATTTGAAAGTCGCACAAAAAAAGGCTCGTGTCGATTGGTGCAAAGAAATGTTGCAAAAATACGATTGCGGTGCGTATAAGATCGTCACAGGTGACGAATCATGGATCTATGCGTATGAGCCCGAAACGAAACAACAATCGACCGTGTGGGTCTTCAAAGACGAGCAAAATCCAACGAAAGTTGTTCGTGGAAGAAGCACTTCGAAGCAAATGGTCGCCTGTTTCTTCGGCAAAACTGGTCATGTGGCGACTGTTCCGCTTGAGCAACGTAGGACGGTCACTTCTGGGTGGTACACTACAATTTGTTTGCCTGAAGTCATCGGAGAAATTCGAAAAACCAACAAGAGAAGACGAATCATTGTTCACCATGACAATGCGAGCTCTCACACATCGGCTCAAACCAGAGCGTTTTTGACCGGCCAAAATGTCGAAGTAATGGGTCATCCGCCGTACAGCCCTGACTTGGCACCTAATGACTTCTTCTTGTTTCCCCACATCAAGAAAAAAATGCGTGGTCAACGATTTTCGTTGCCAGAAGAAGCTGTTGAAGTGTTCAAAAACCATGTTTTAGAGGTGTCTCAATCAGAGTGGAAAAAGTGCTTCGACTACTGGTTTGAGCGCATGCAAAAGTATATAAATCATGCTGGAGAATACTTTGAAAAACAATAAAACCATTTTTGATTATAAATATTCGCATTTTCACTATTAGGCCAGAAATATATAGAGCAGCCCTCGTATATTCTGCTATGCCGAACCTTAAAAACCCTTCATTATCTATATATATCTAGTTGAGTGAAGAGATTAAAAAAAAATAAGATAAAAATTTAAGTCCTACATATATATGATTTATATAAAAATGCCATCGGCTCTTAATGGGTTAAGCATATTTAAAAAATTTTAGCATTCCCTTAAAGATATCTTTAAAAGTCTTAAAATGATACCCATATTGATGTTTTAAAAAATTTTAAAATTTCAGAAGCCAGTAACTCGGAAGTTATAGGCGAGCGCCAATTTTTTCACTTGAGTTTTTTTTTATGATTTTTAAATTCTCTTTTGCTTCACATATTTGTGTTTTTGAGTGAAGTTACTTCATTGTTCCAAATAATATTGAAAAATTAGAGGTCGGTGTGGTGTTTTGCCCATTACGTCTAAGGACATTGACCGGTCTTGTTGACTTCCAATTGCAACTCTTTCTACACTACACCGGATCGACAGACCAACATCGCTCAATCCTCTTCGCTATACATAAGAACTCAGAAAATATATACTTTATGGGGTCGGAAATGGATATTGTGGAAATTACAAACGAAATGACAACCTTTTTCCACTTTTTGTGGAGAAGGGTATAAAACCATCAATGAGTAGTCGAGAAATGTGTGTCTTATGTTTGTTTTAATATATTCATATATATTTAAGATTCTGAATATTAAATTTTCATATTGATATATTCAAATATACTTAAAAAAATAATTTTTTTAAACAGTCATGTGTGCGTATTGTGTTTTCCTCTCTTTGTTAAGAGATTTTTTGTGGTTGTATTGAGTACATAAATCCGCGCGGGTGAATAGAAAACTTCGCCACATAAAAGGTGAATTAATTTTTTATTTGAAAAAAGCTTACTCATAAAAATAATTTTTTATTAACAACGCTATTTACGGATAACGTGTAAAATGCTGCCACATTTTTGTTGTTTAAAAGATCTTGCCAATTAGGCATTATAAAAATTTGTAAAAGCAAAATTTTGAGGGAAAAAATTATTATTTAAAACAAAAAATTACGCATACATAATATTTAAATATAAAAAATTGAGCGAAATTTAGTTTAACGTTATATTTGTATATTTTATTCGACCTTTTATTATGTATGTTTACTCACACCTATTTACTCACATCTACCTACCTATCCTAACAGTGCAGTCACACGGCCAAGTTTTTGTTCAATTCTCTTTCAAGAAATTTACACATACTGCTTGTCAAAATTTACAAAAATTGAAAGCTGTGACGTAGGCTGCACGCAATTTCAAAGCAAGTTTTTAAGCAAGATGTCGTAAAGAAAACAAAAAAAATTTATTTGAAGGAAAAAACTTCAATCAGCTGTTCTCTTGAATGAAAATTTGAAAGACTCAATTGAACGAAAATTTGAAAGCAAATTCTCAGCAAGTTTCTAAAGTGAGAGTGTAGTGGTAAAAAAATGAGAGAAATTTAAAAAATTGAATGAAAACTTGATCGTCTGACACCCTAGTAATCTAAGTGATTGACGGCGTTCGAAATATTAAATAAAAACAATATTTTCAATTATTATTTAATAAAACATAAAAAGAGTTTTATTAAAAAAAAAAAAAAAAAAAAAAAAAACAGTGACCTAGAGCCCAGAGATAAAAATAGAAATTTATTTTATTTAATTTTACCAGTTGAATATATAAAATTGCTATCCGGTACTTCTAAAATATCGAAAATATTCTTGTATGTAACTTGCTGTATAAACAGTGATTCAAATATTTAGAAATACTTTTTCTCAAAATGTACTGATTAAATCATGAAAACCAAAGAAGTAAAAAATATAACAAATGATGGCATCTGCGAAGCACTTCTGATATCCTTGAGTTATTGGAAAGAAATACGTTGGCTGAGGCAGTACCAAGTGAGCTGGTTTTTATTGTGGATTTGCTATTGTTCGTAACGCTTTATTTAAATGGCGTGTACATTTTAAGCATTATTCCTTATTACTACTAACAAGATTTTCAAATATTTTTTGTAGCGAAAGCAATATTACTTTACCAATAAATCGAAAATGTTCTACCATTATTGTGGAATCATTATTGTTTATCGTTGTAGACAAGTGACTTTGCATATGCCCCTTTTGGTGGTTAATGATTAGTTCCATTATTTGAAATTAATCATTCATGAATAGAATTTTTTTGGCTTAAGTTCATTTTATTTTTAATTTCTAAAACTTTTTTTAGAAAGAAAAATTATTTTACAAATGTATGCGTACGTTTTCCAAACAAAAAACAAGAATAATAATAATAACAATAATAATCACAGTTCAAATAATAATTTAATAAAAATTAAATTAATCATTCATCGAATGTGTCTTTGAATAAATTAATTGTATTACTTGGTATGTACCACAAGGCTCCGTTCTCTTGAAACCATAAATCAGCATTATAAATATCAGTCGATTGAGATAGGAAATCAGTCCGCAAAAGGGTACCAACAAGTAAATTTCTTTGTTTGTTTAACTAGTGGTTCATCTATATTCCAAATGCGTTACCGTATCAGAGCTGAATTGGATTGCTGAAAAAATTAACACAATATTGATTTTGAATTTCAACAATTTGCAAACAGTTTTCTGTCGTGAATCAATTCATTATAAAATCGCAAATGAAACTGAAACTGAAATTAAATTAATAAATTCTAAAACTTATTTGTTTTATTTAACAATTTTTTTTAAATCTTTATGTGTCTAAATTACTGTAGTGCAATCTGTGAATATAACTTTAAGCGTTCGTGTGCTGAATATTGTCGTATTAACAAGTTTCCGTGAAATATGCCAACAAAATCTTTCACACAATGGAAATATTAATAAAACCATACATTTACATATCTGAAATTACTTTTGTTAAGCAAGGATCTAATCAACCAGTCACAAGCAGTTCTGTACAACAGCAGTCCAAATTTGCTCATCATTATTGGAGATGGCGATAAAAGCTTTATTACTTTCACTAGTTATTCTCCTTAATTTTAACAATACACACTTCCAATTATTCGATATATATATATATATATATATCAATTGATCAGATATAGTGTCAAAAGTGGTGCTCTTGGTAATTAGCATGATCGGTCCATGTTCTTCGAGGCAGCAGGCAAAACACCACAACAATAAAGTAACTCCAATCAAAAAAAAAAACTATATTGGGCAATAGAGAATTAAAAAATCAGAAAAAAACATTCAGTGAAAAAATTTGCGACCGCCCATATTTTCCGAGGTTTTTTCAAATTTTTTAAAATATCAATATGGGTATCATATAATAGCTTTCGAAGAGATCTTTACGTAAATACCAAAATTGTTTAAGAATTTCAAATTCATTAACACTAGACGGCTTTTTTTTTAAGTTAAATATATGGAGTACTAAAAATTTTTTTTTAATTCTCTGTCACCTTAATATTTGCTTTTTTAATCGCAGTTACTTCACTAAACTAGGTTAATATTAATGGCACTCTTGCATGTTTTATAATTATTTTATATTTGTGAATAGCACAAAAGCTTTTAGCGAATGTCATGTGTTGTTGAACTTTATAAAGAGTTTTGCGGACTTTCTCAAGTTCGACTTATTTTTAACACAATTCCACAATATTCCTGGAAATATGCACTTGATCCGCCCACTTTTATGCCCATCTTTAATAGAAAAAACAAATAAAAAACTTGAATAAGTAATTTAAGCAGAGGCATTAATAATTTTTTAACATCATTATCTTAATCCAATTTTTTGATTTGAAGCTTTGAGCGAAATCAATTTATATGTGAGCCTGACAACGATAAAAGAGTATGCATTACGTCTTATTAGTGGCTACACGTTCAGTTCTTTGCGAATGATGTAATCTATGGGCTCTATGGTCTTTATTCCCCGCTTCCTGAGCTTTTTTGCACAGTAGTGATACAAATAATCAATTAAAATTTAAAAAAATTAAAATAAAATCATTGAAGAAAGGCCCTTATCTTATGCATAGTTACAGGCGCGTAGTACCAGCCATAGGGATCAACAAACAACTTGCCAGTATCCATGCAATTTATATGAAATTTGTTAGTGTCGATCGCTGCATTACAATTCATTTTGGCCAAAATAGTTTTAAAACTATGTATTAACTCTTCTTTTATACCAGTTACCTCTGCAGTTTTGGCTGGATTTTCGAAAAACCTTCTTGCCGTATTGCCACCGTTTGTTGAACCCACACCTTGCTTCACTGCTTTCACATTTATTCCCAGTGTCAACTTAAATCTCTTCTGAATTTCAGCTTTATTTGCCGCCGTGAAATATACAACAATTAACACTATTGACTACTATGTATTTTACATTACGTAATAATTTTAAACGGTAAAGAATTATAGCAACAACAATATGCATGAACCGAAATTCATATTTTGTTACTTTATCACTTTATCACACACTAAAAACATTCAGTCCACTAAAGTTAATGAATATTGAAATTTTGATGTGGTTTATATTGTGTTCTACGAATTTTTTTATATTGCACTTACTGCAACTTCTTGGAATGCTAGTCTCACCTATGACAATTGTCATTTACGAAAATATACAACAAAGTCAAATGATAAGTTTACTGTGAGTGTACCAAAAGATTGAAGATACAGGAAATTTGAAAGCTATTTTAAACAAGCGAACATATATGAAAACCGAGCGTGTCTAGCCTAACAAATAATAAATATATCAGCCTAATATTACGGAATCATACTATTCAGATGTCTAAAAACAAAATAACAAAAAATTATCCAAATCGGCAAACATGAAAAAAATGTCTTATACAAATTTAGTACAAACAGGCTTAGTTTTGTTTATACGAGTAACAAAATATTTTTCTGTCACTAAATTTATATTTTATATTTTTTTAATATTCAAACTGACATCTTTTAATTTTCACTGTAAACTCTTTCTAAAATATACATTTGAAAAAGATTTGTGTTATGCATTTTAGTTTTCGTTGTTGTTGTTTTTTCCTGTTATTGTTTGGTTGCTTGCACAAAGTGCCTTCAAAGTTTTATGCTATTTTATAGTTTTCTGCACACATTTTAATTTTAAAAGGAGTTTTATAATTAAGTTTTTTTACGCTATAATTGTATATTATGGGTATTTAAGCTCATAACAATTTAAAAAGTTAAGTTAAATTTAAGAGTGTTGTGAGTACTTGTATATATGTATGTATGTATGTACAATCTAAGAAGTCCTTATACCATGAGTATTTTTATTATTGCTGAGTATTGCAAGGGGAGTAAATTCTTTTGATTTTTAAATTCTGTATTTAATTTCTTAATAAGCTTTAGGTCTTTCAAAATAAGCCAGTATCACCTCTATTTTTTTGAGAATCGAGTGGAATTTTTTTTAATCGTTTTTATTGTATCATAATCAATTGAATCAAATTGATTTTCTAATGAACTAATATCAGTTCTATAATACAAACCATGAATATGCTTTTCCTAGTTATTCTTTAAGTTTGTGTGTAAATACGAATCTACAGTTTTATTGTTTTTTTCAATGTTGCATTAAGTTGTATTAGGAACTATACGTTAAAAATAATTTACTTTTGAATCTATTTGTATTTGAAGTTTTATAAACTTAATTTTTGTCATTGAGATGTTCTTTTGAATAAAAATATTGGGCGGCAGAGTGAGCAAATTAGTTTTACCTCATTTTTTTCGATATTTAATTTTCTATGTAAATGTTTCTTTGACCTTTTTAAATAATTTTTCTTTTCTAATTTATTAAGCACTAGGTCAGTTTTATAAATAATAAAAATTTTTTATTTATATTTTCAATATTTCGCCACACCTTTGGGTGGCATCATCAGGAAACAGGAAACAAAAAATTAAATTTTCTTTTTTCAAAAATAACAAAAATTAAAATGAAATTATTTTTTTTTTTTTTTTTTTTTGAAAAAATAATTTCATTTTAATTTTTGTTATTTTTGAAAAAAGAAAATTTAATTTTTTGTTTCCTGTTTCCTGATGATGCCACCCAAAGGTGTGGCGAAATATTGAAAATATAAATAAAAAATTTTTATTATTTATAAAACTGACCTAGTGCTTAATAAATTAGAAAAGAAAAAATATTTAATTTTCTATTTTGTGGCCTTCGTATGATTTCTCTTTAATATAAATTCATTAATTGACCTAATTTTTTTATCTATTTCTGGTTGTATGTTATTGTCCAATGAGCGACAGATATGCATTTTTTTATTTTATTTCTTTAAAAAATTTTAACCGACTTCAAAAAAAAAAAAAAAAGAAGGAGATTAACTATTTGTCTGTATGTTTCATTTGTACGGTTGTGCCTGCAGAACTCAGTCCGTTTTAAAAATTAAATGGTATCTCCATAATTGTTTTTTATGTGTATTAAGAACTGTTAAGGGCGCCACATTAAAATTAGAAAAAAATGCACTATAGCTCGCAATAGCATAAAAACATTAAAAAAAAAGTTCTAAAAATTTAAGGGTGTCCCATTAGAAAACGTAAAGTGACCTATATGGTCACTTTAAACCGTTATGGACAATCCATTGAAAATTTAACAAAATATCAATTAGTGTGATCATTATAATAACAAGTATAAATATTAAAAATTAAAGGGTGCTCCAGTTGTTCATTTTATTTGATCGATATGTTCATACTTTTGAATTATTGTCGACAGAAGTCCATCATAATAACAAGTATACAATTTGAGTTTATAAACTAAAGAAAACCGTGGGATAATTGATGTAATTTAACCAATAATAATAAAAATTTTTTGCAATTATTATTTTAAATATATTTTTATACTCGTATCCTTCACCACAAAAAATGGAAAAAGGGTATAACTAAGTTTGTCATTCCGTGTGTAATGTCTACAATAACTATTTCCGACCCCATTAAGTATGTATATTCTGACTTGTTATGTATAGCGAAGTCGATTTACCAATGTCCGTCTGTCTGTCCGTTCGTGTTAGTGCTGCTGACGCAAACTTGATCAGATATAGTGTCAAAAGAGGTGCTATTAAAAATCTGCAAGATTGGTCTATATCCTTCGAGGTAGCAGGCAAAACATCACGCCTACCTCAAATTTTTATATGTCATTTGGAACAATAAAGTAACTCCAATGAAAAAAATAAATATACAGTATTGGGCAAAACCTAAGAAACGTTGTCCAATATTAGCTTCTGAGTCAAATTATGTTTAAACGAACATATTTCAATTCAATGTTTTAATGCAGTTTTATTAGTTTCTGTGTCATACAATATTACAAAAAAAAAAAAGAATTGTAATTATCTCTCACCTAACGGTTCTTTTAGTACAACAACAAAAATTACTCAAAAATTCATTGGGCAAAACCTAAGAAACTTTTAATATTTTGTGTAATAACCCTTATTTTTTATTACTGCGGCGCACCGACGCGGCATAGATTTGATTAAATTATCAATTATTTTTGGATCTATGCGTATCCATTCATCTTCCAGACACGAAAATAAATCGTCTCTGTTGGAGAATCGTTTCGATCCAACATTCCTCTTCAATATGGAAAATAAATTTTCGATTGGGTTCAAATCGGGCGATTGGGCCGGCCAATCAAGCAATTGAATCCCTTTCGATTGTATCCAGTCCTTTACCAACTTCGATGAGTGTTTCGGATCGTTATCATGTTGAAACACCCATCGAAGTGGCATATTCCACTCGGCATATGGCAACATCTTATTTTCTAAAATGTCCCTATACACAAATCTGTCCATTTTGGTAGAAATTCTGTGGAACGGCCCTAGACCATGACCTGAACAACACGTCCACACCATCACATTGCCACCCCCATGCTTGACAGTTTTTTTACAATATCGGGGTTTAAGCCTTTCACCAGTATTGCGTCTCACACGACATATGCCATCCGAGTTGAACAAATTAAATTTGCTTTCGTCGCTAAAGAGCACACTTTTCCACTTTTTAACTGGCCAATCAAGATATTTTTTTTGCAAATTCGAACCTAAAAAATGGTTGACTTGTAAGCTTAAAAACACTTACCGTTTTTTTGCTTGACGTTTTGTAAGAAGAGGTTTTTTGGAAGCTTTATAACTTTTCAATCCAGCCTCTCTCGCCCGTCTGCGAACTGTGCTGGCATCAACACTTAAGCCTAATTCTGACACAATTTTTTTTGACGAGATGAAGGGGTTTTTATTATTATTTCCTTGATATTTCTATCATCACGAACTGATGTTTTACGAGGTCTTCCTCCAGGATTAATATTGAGTACAGTTCCTTTATCTTTATAAAGGTTTATCCATTTGAAAACCATTGATTTGCTTACTTTTAACAAATTTGCAATTTCAGCCTGTGATTTGCCTGCATTATAATGCGTTATAGCATTCAATTTAAATGCTTCACAATATTTTTTACGTTGCATTTTATTTTAATTTTAAATGCGAAATTTATTCATTACACGCTTTTAAATGCATACTAGATCACTTTTTCATAAGAAATCATCGAAAAAAATAAGAAGTTACCGTTATCTTAAAAAAAAAACAAATTTATTGTACAGAAGCAAAAAGTTTCTTAGGTTTTGCCCAATGAATTTTTGAGTAATTTTTGTTGTTGTACTAAAAGAACCGTTAGGTGAGAGAGGTTTTGCCCAATACTGTATGGGGAGATAGAGAATTAAGAAATAAGAAAAAAATATATTAAGTTAAAAAATTGACGCTTTGGGGCTCTAAAATTTTAACATTTTTTAAAATTTCAATATGGGTATAATTTTAAAGCTTTTGAAGAGATCTTTAAGAAAATACTAAAATTTTTTAAAAATGGTTAACCCATTAAGGGCTTAATTTTTTTCTTATTTTTTAATTCTGCGTCACCTCAATAATTGCTTTTTTGATTGGAATAGCTTCACTAAACTAGATTTGCATAGATGATGAAGGTTATAAAAGATTCAACATAGTCGAAGATAGCAGTCTAACTTGTTTTTATCTCAAATACACAAAAAAACAAAGTTTTCTTTCGGCAATCAATAGGATTATAACATTAACTTCAATGAAAAATTTCTGATTAGTTTTTATGAAAGCTTTTAATAGTTTAATTTATTATTAAGATAAATACTTTGTTTTAAATTTAAGGTAATTTTATACATCTTAGTAACAAAAAAAAATGTTTTTAGAAATATTCAATGAAGACAAATTATGACTTTACAGAATACATACATATACATAGAATTTTTCAAAATTTTTATTTAAATATTGATTTTCTTTTTGGTTTTTACCACAAAATTCTTTTTAGAAATTTCTTAAAGGTGATATAACAGGTCATGCTTCAAAACCTCACTCAGCATCATTATTGATTTCTCTCGAAAAAAAAAGATTGAATAAAGGATGTATGTGTATATACACACACCTATTTTTTGCGTACATATATCTATACACAGAAATTTTACACATTTCTTTTAAACTTTATACATTTATTTCAATATATTGTCCCAGTTACATTTTTGGCAATTTATTATATACAAACACCCACACAAATTTGCCTGACCAATTTACAAACTCCTACACACACACACACATATAAAATTGGCATCAAGAAATGAACAATTCAGGTGTTCCAATCAATTTCTTTTAAAATATGTTATAAATACTGCAAATAGTAATCATAACCTTGGTTCTCTTTATTTATCTGTTTGATTGCAAGTTAAAAGTGGACATGACATCGTTGGGCCTTCGTGCACACCATTGTGTTATGTTTGGTATTCAAAAGAAAATTATTTTGTTGAAAAATCTACTTTTATCTGTTTGTTTTTTACAATCAATCATTCATTTCTCTGGTTGTCGAGTTGGCATTCATTTCAAATAAATACAGATGAAAGTTTCTTCATTTTCTTTAAGTCAAAGTTCAAATGGGAAAATGTCGTTATAACAAACACTTTCATTCATAAACTTTAAGTTTCCACTGTTGGTTACCTTCTTCTATTTGTGAGTGTTTTTGTGTAAAAAGTCTAGATATATGCTGACAAAAAATTGTAAATGAAATATTTGTTTACATAAACAAATTTTTTATTTATATTATAGGGCATTTTTGTTGTTTTTTTTTTTCTTTTTGGTTTTTACTTTTCAATTTATTGTGCCTGAAACATCAATTTTGTGGCTACTAATTGAATGTGTTTCTTTTTTTATTTCGCCGATTCTATCTGTAGTTGTAGTATTAGTTTTTGTATCCTTCATCGTATAGTTTTAATCTTTTTAAAACACTGAAGCTGTAAGAACAAATGAAAATATAAATCAAGAGTGAGTTTGACTCTTGCAAGGAGGGTCCAGTTTAATGCAGGTTATACATTTTAAGTTTTTAATTTAATCTTTTTCTTATTTGTTGTTAAAAACCTAAGGCAGTGTTTATATAACGGTTTCATATTAGTCAAAATCACATGTATGGAAACACCCTTTAATTTTTAATACTCTGTGTAAATTCTAAATGTCTGCTCGCTACAGTTAAAAAAAAACAAAACCATATACTTTAAAATCAATTCAATAAGAAAACTTCCTTTATATTTAAGTTTTATTTTTAATTTTTTATAGCTGTTCTTATAGCGACCATAAAAATACTTAAATTTAAAGTGACTGCCTACTGTGGTTAAAAAGAAGACCATGAACATGAAAATCATGAAGTCTTGGGATACCCTTTTATTTTCATTTCATTTTTTCATTCATTTCATTTCTCATTTTTATATTTATTGTTATTTGCTGCCTATTACAGATCAAAAAACAACAAAATTTCTATGAATGTCACCTCACATTCGAGACACCCTTTAAGTTTTAGTATTTGTTGTTATAGCGACTATAGGACTATACCTTTTTTTTAAATATCAACAGTCTACCTGTTAAGGCCCAACTATAATGTGCATAACACAACTTATGCAAGCTTATACAATTGTGCAAATACATTAAATTGTATGTGGTAAACTATAATGTACATAAGATAACTTTTCGTCAAGTTTCGTCAAATTTCATTTCTTTATGCAAGGTACGAAACTGATCGCATTTTCCGTACGGAAACAGCTGATTGTGCTTTGTGTTAGAAAAAACAACATTTTTCTTTATGGCTAATTTTTTACAAATATAATATATTTAAATTAAATATGTATTTATATACACACATATGTATACGATATAAGCGATGAACATCGTTGCATTTTTTAGTACGGTTGGCCACAAATACAAAACTGAAAATAACTTGTCATATTTTTTTTTAACTTTTTCTTAGAACATGAACCAAAATATGTAAATGTGTATGTAAATGTTATTAAATATATAATATATCATCTTTAAAACCTTTTCGTTTTAAAATTTTGTTCATTTATATCGAAATTATTTTTGGCGAAAGTACGAAGTACACAATTTTGCAAATGCTATGATGCAAGACCATTTTCACAAGATTGTGAATTGGGCTGTGGTGATATCAACGAATACATCTTATATATAAGAAAATGTTGCAAGTGTGTATAACTAACAATCCGACAGAGTTTAGACTAGGGTTTCTTTGTATGGTCGTGCAGATTGTCTATAGTGTGCACGAAATCGGTCGACGCATTCGTGAACTATGACTTTTCATGACAACGTGTGATTTTGTCCATATAAAAAAAACAACAACAACTACATAGGGGACTATGAGCAAATGCGCCCTTCCGGCAGTGCTTGATGTTGGCTGTTTGTTTGTGTTCTTAGAATTTCTTTTTTATATCATTTAAATTTATTAACAATTTAACGGTTTTTAATATTGTTTATATTTTTATTTAATGGGTTGCATTTAAGAAGAGTGGTTAACATGACAGTTCAACTATCATTACTGAAGCACTAATTTCAGCATTTAAGAATTAAAGCTAGGCGCTAGACAAGTGAGCTTCAAATTCTTTGGTTTTATTTATAAAAGACCAATTAAGGAAATTTGTTGGAAACATTTAAAAAAAATTTGGATAAAAACTGAAAAAATCCATTTGAAGGATTACGTTTCAGAAGAGTAGCGAGGACCTTATAAGTGTAAATTCTGTTGAATGTGAGAGGTAATATTTGTACATTTTCGTTTTGCATGGAAGTTTCCTGATCACTGTGTATGTAAAGTTGTTGGGAGTCATATATATAACTGCCATACTCTGACATATTTTCGTCAAGTTAAATGTGAAAAATAGTCTCTATAAAGTTCATATGTAATTATCATACAAAAATTAGAAAAATTGATAAGTATGACAAAATCACTTGGTTCCGATGATGAACAATTGACCATGTTAAACTATATAACGAGCCACAAAGTGGATGCTTTCGGCAATAACAGGATTCTGCGCAAGGCGCTCACACTGAACCTATTTTTACTATAATCATTTATTGGATGCGGAGGTTGATCAATAACTAAATTTATTACGGTCACCTGTAAAAATTACTTAAAAAGTGTCTGCTGTTCGAACTGGACAAGGTTGGGGTCAATTTACATGCTGCTGCATATCAAAAAGCCAAAAATTTTTTACTTTTACTTTTACTACATCAATTGGAATGTGAAGTACACTGCGTGTTTTTCAAACCAAACGCAATATTACCAACTACTTTTGAGACCACAATTTAGAGAGAGGAGATATATGACTAAGTTATGCTTTAGCATTATTTGTAACGCTTAGGTGTTGCACAAGCGGTCAAAGAGTTCTTAGTACAAATGAGGTGGAAATTCCTTGCTTCTTCTGATTGTCACTAATTTCGTTTGATTAGTTGCAAAGTAGCTAAGCAAAGATCATTTTCTTTCTAAGAAGTGAAAAATTGGTCGATTCGTAAATCGTTAAAAAAAAGAAAAGCGAGCATAACCCTTAGTAATCCTTTTTTTTTTTGTTATTTATCCCATTATCTTAACGTTAATAAACAAATTTTACAATAATAGAAATTAAAACGTTGATGTCAAACACAACTGGCGAAAATATAAATTCTTTCAACCTTTAATACATCGCCTGTAATATAATTAATTTAACGAGAAATTTAAGCTCTTTAGAATTATGACTTAATTTGTTTCTGTTATTGTTTTTTCAAGGTTGATTTAATACAAATAATAAAAAGAAAACAAAAAGGAAAACTACACGTTATAAATCGTCTAAAAGAAATTGCTGGTCATAACGTATAAATAATAATGATGACTTAAGAAAGTTTTATAATTGAAATTCCAACAACAAGCTGAAAACAATAACTCACAAAGGAAACAATGGTGCTTTATTATAAGTCATCATCATTCATCGCACATCATAAAAATAAAACAGACCTTTTGTAGAGTTTATACATGATGTAGCAACTACAAGGAACATGTATATATACATACATATACATATGTTTATTTTTGCAGAAGAGAGCTAATAAAACTTTTTTCTGAAATACGATATGTCAGTTATTATGAAGACAGCTTAATCAGTCAAGACAGTTACGATTTGTTTTTTAAATATTTATTTTATTATTAAAAGTTCAGTCTAAGATGTCTTATATCACCTTAATTTTATAATTTTCATGGCAAATGAATAATATTTAAGATTTTTAATGATGTTGCTGGCATCTTTTTCTACAAATAATATTGTTACGAATAACAATATCTGGCAACCCCTGTAGTTGATTCCGTATGAGCGTGGTGAATAAGCTAATTAGCTAACAAACGCTGAGCAGCCTCAATGGCTGCGTTGGTAGAGGTGCGTACTGCAAAACAAGGGATCCTGAGTTCGATACACGCATTCGGACATGCGTGCAACGAAAAAAATAATAATAAGAGGCAAAAAGGCAATTATTGTGTGAAGCCATGGCAGACAATTTAGTGGAGACGTCCAATTTAATATAAGAGTAACAGATAATTGTCAAGAAGCCCTTTATAATAAAAAAGTAAGAGCAAAAGCGGTTAGCGCGGGGAAGTGTGACAGCATAACAACAGTGTATGGCAGACGTGTGTTGTGGCTACTGGATTAAAGGAGATGACTGGCTTGGATAAAAGGAGTAGTGGAGATGTTTGTGGATGGTTAAGGCATCGAGTAGTTCATGTCTCGCCGGAGTAACACAGTAGTGTATCGTGGATGACTGCGTTTGTGGTGATAACGCATGTTTAGTAAATACGATACCAAGGGTTCACAAGACCGGTAGGATCGAGAAGTATAGCCAGAGAAAGCCATAAAAAAATAAGAAGACAGAATTTAGCCACAGTGGTATTTGCAATCAAAAGAATCCGTTCGTTTGTCTTAAAGGGGAAAAACGTAACAATATATATAAAAATAATTCCTCCACATTTAAACCTCATTTCTCAACGAAAGGCTTTCTCAAAATCTTCTGAAATTTTTCATTGCTCAGAGTCTCGATAATTTGAATAATTGCTAAAGTTAAATTGGAACAATATGAAATTTCAAAATTCAGAACTGTTCTGCTAACCACTTTGTGTCAAATCATTCAAAAGGTGCGTGTGTATTCGAATACACTGCAGTGTTTCATTTTTGAACATTCTGCAGCTGTAGTTTTGCCACTGTTTGCATTTTCAAACGTGCTCCGTACCCCATGCTGTGCAGTGTTGCATTAACAAGCAGGTCCATTTTCTGGGCAAAAGTACACTGAAGTCAAGTATTTTAGAATTTAATAAAGCTGCTTTTATATATTTAAAGTGATATGTCTTCTATTAAAATAGAGTTTTATACACGAAAAGGTAAATATTAGCTGCCGTATTCATAGAAAATAAAAGAACTTTGAAATGTGTTTTATGACAAAGTTTTCATACAAATTTGTCCTAAAATATATTTTAAATCTATTTTGGTTTTCTATAAATATGGCGGTAAAAAATTTCTGCTTGTTTTTATAAAAATCGTTTTGTTCCTGATATAACTTTTTCTTAAGCAGTCTGCTGGTTTAGTTTTAGAAGATAGTTCTGAGGTTGCCAAATTGACACAGACACAGAAAGTCATATAAAATTTTTCTAATTCATGCCTATGCTCTAAATTTAAGATAAATTTAATCAGTATTGTTAAAAATTAGTTTTGAACAAATTTAGAAAAAAAAAACCAGGTAAAATATATGAACAAATCTCATCATTGAAAACAGTAGCAACATCGTCATTTTATTCTATTAGTAATGAACATTAATATTTTTATATTAGGTGAACTTTTGTTAAACGCTATATTTTAAGATCTTCGATTACCTCCAATAAGAAAATGAGAGTACAAATTCATAGATATATTATAAAGGAATAAGAACTTTATTATATCTTTTCGCTCCTGGCTGCTTGATTTGTTTAAATTACAAGATGCAAATATAAAAAATAAACTGTTCAATCGTGTTTCCAAAAAAATAAAATCACGCGCGGAAAAATTTAAAATTGTATGATTTGCGAAACAGCCACAAACCGCTTGCGTAAATGGATTTTTACTCATAGTACCGTGATTTTAAAAACAGACCTGATAAGTTTTTTTTTTGTTGTGCCCATCGCTTGATGCAGATGAATTTTTATTTAAATTAGAACTTCATTGAATCAATAAAACAAAAGACAATAAATCTTTTATACAAAAGCACAGTAACCATTGAGTGACTACTTTAATTTTTTCTTTAAATTTTCTACATAAGGGTTACCATTGCCACTCAATGGTTACTGTGTTTTTTTTTATAAAAGATTTTTGAGTTTGTTTTTTGTCTTTTTGTTTTATTGAGTCAATGAAGTTTTTGATATACGACTCAATACAAAATTTGGGTAAAATCCATTGATGAGCTAAATGAGCAGCAGCAAAGTGGCCATATGGCTATGCTCTCAAGGCGTAATATATTTAAAAATTTAATTTTAAATAATAAATATTTCATGAGAATATTATAAAGTATTTATATTTGAAGCAATCCAGCACGATTAAACTGAGTCAACATAAACAAGATTTGTAAGAATACATATTTATATTAAATTTTCGTGAACTTAGGCCGAATTAAGATTATTCATTTATTGTAATATTTAAATAGTTTAGATTATAATTTCGAAAATTAAAAATTTAATTACACACGCATTCATACTTACTTCACAAAAATCACTACGATAGTGTGTTGTTATGAAAAAATTATGAAAGAATTAAAAAAAAACTGCTTTCGTTGCTAAGCGGATGTTAAGCAGAAAGCAAGGACAAATTTATGTTAGGATTTGTAAAGAGAACAAGAGAAAAAGTCTTGGATTGTGTTTTGTAGATGAATACCAAAAATGCAGATGACATATGAAATGATCCAGAAACTGCTGGATTATGTTCTGCTTCGTCGTTTGTTACTTCTAAAGTTAATATAATAAATAGTTGTCTACTGGGGTGAACAAAAATGTGCTTTAAGTCCCTGTATGTACAAACTCTACAAATTGAAGCTTTCTTCTGTTGCTGTCCATTAAATGTTAGATAAACACTTGTTGATAGGAAGCTGATTTGTTATTATTATCTCAGAGCAGCAAATCCAAAAAAGTTTTCTGTATATATTGTAAAATATATATTTACTTCAAGTAGAACTCAATTAAAGAATTTGTCAAGAACTGTAGTTTTTAAGTCAGCTCAAATTTACCAGAGCAATGTATCGGATTACAGTGCTCAAATAACAAGCTTAACGTAGCTAAACCTCCTCATTTTTTTGCCAAATCCACTGTGGTAAGAAACCATAGAATTTTTAATACAAGTTATGGATAATGTAGCAAAAGATTAAACAAAACATTGTTTTGTTCCCATATCAGTACAAGTTTTCCTTGAATGTTCAAACTCCTTTTCTCATTTATTAAAAAACAACCTCAGGGGAAATTTAACTGAAAAACAGAAAAAAATTTATGAAGTTCTTTTAATTTTAAAACTTTTCTCCTAGTATTTGCTCTTTTTTTTTTGTGATTGTTTTAAAGCTTTTAAAAATTTTCCAGTTAAATTAATTTTAGTGGCATTCAAAATGTTAGTGTATTTTTAAATTAAATTTGTTTGTAAATGATTTTCCATTGAATGCTTTATATGTTTTTATACCCTTCACCACAAAAACTTGAAAAAGGGTATACCTAAGTTTATTATATTGTTTGTAATGTCTGCAATATCAATTTCCGATCCTATAAGGAGTATATATTGTGACTTCTTATGCATAGCGAAGTGGATTGAACGACACCCGTCTGTCCGTCTGAGTTGAAATCAACTTTGCCAAGGCAATGGATGATCTAGAGAAAATTTAAGTACGCCAATCGATCAGACATAGTTTCAAAAATTTAACTAGAGACAGTCAGCAAGATCGGTCCATGTCCTTCGAGGCCGCGCCTAACCTTAATTTTTCCATTTGGGACAATAAAATACCTCCAATCAAAAAACAAATATATGAAGCGTTAAAGAATTTAGAAATAAGAAAAAAAATATCAGACGACAAAAACGGCGCTTTCCCATATTTTCCGAGTTATCGGCCTCTGAACTTTTCATAGAAAAGTACGATTGTGCACCATATTTTTTTAAGATATCAATATGGGTATGGTAAGGAAATACTAAGATTTTTTTCAAATCTTATTTTTTTTTAAATTATATACAGAAAAAGACTTTTTCCTAATATTTTTTTAATCTTAAGTTCTCCAACATTTGTCTTTTGGATTGGAGTTACTTCACTAAACTAGATTTACATATAT
The DNA here is from genome assembly GCA_916610165.2 of Gymnosoma rotundatum. Classification (NCBI taxonomy): domain Eukaryota; kingdom Metazoa; phylum Arthropoda; class Insecta; order Diptera; family Tachinidae; genus Gymnosoma; species Gymnosoma rotundatum. The sequence continues at coordinate 48,884,584 of OU744338.1, forward strand.
TGTGAAGGGTAAATGAGATTCATTTTTGTTTTTAATATGTAACCCGTAAAAGTGCTGCACTTAGGACTTGTATCCTTAATTTTAACCTGCATGTAAGGTATATATATGTGTATGTGCGTGCTAGATGTAAATGTGACTTTTTAAACCCATCGCTGTGTTTAGCAAGTTGTCACATCAAGTGCACCATGTCACTTTATGAGCTTTCAGCTAGTTAATAAAAAATAAAAACATCTGTGCAGCTGACATCAGAATCTACATGACATTTTAGAGGGAGGGAAGTGCTTCTGAGACCCTTTCGTTCAGTACTTTAAAAAACGTAGTTATTTTTTAACACAAATATGCAATTTTATTATGAACATATTCAAAATATAATGGCAAGGTGTAAGGTCACATTAAAAAATATTTTAGTGGAAATGTTGTCAAGGGTGTTTTATTTTGAACGAAAATAGAACTTAGAGAAGGGTTCAATGTGAACATTTTACCATGGCAAATCATCATAAAATCATCAAAAGTTTTGGATTTGTTTTTAAGCAAAATTGCTCCATATGATAATTAAACGAAACGAAGTTATAAAGATAAAAGAGTTTTTAATCAAGTGGTGACATACGATTTTTATTATTTTTTTAACATTAAAATTCTCGGGATGTGAAAAAATGTCCCAAAATACTTCGCCTTTATTAATCACGGGGCTGTCCAATTCTTTTTGGAGTATGTACCGTTTACCTTTTTGTTAATCAGTGCTTTGTACTCCGAGGGATTTTACAATAATTTTAAAATTATATTCTAAAATTGGCCATGTTTGGGAAGCGTGGAGGGGGAATCATTATAATGTTTGACCTAACTTGTCTTTTATTTACATTTGCCAAAGGTTATCTTTATTTTGGTTTAAAAAATTTGTTAATACAGAAGTAAATTGTAGGGGCAAATCCTTAAAAAACGGTATTTTTTCATTTGCTCAATTCAGAAGCACGAAACTTTTAAATTTTACTTTTATTGAGAATATAGCAAATGTCTTAAAGTAATAATCCGATAATTAATAAGCGTTCAACGCAAAAACCACTAAGTTAAGGTCGGCCAAATTTAAAATAAAAGCACAATGGGTATAGATATTTTCAAAGTCGAATTAAATTTAAAAAATTTTATCGAGTTGAAAATAAATTTTTTATGACATTTCCAAAAAATTTTATGTCCGAGGTAAACAAATTCGGTGGCCTACCTACCTGCAAGACCTCTTTCCACAACAAGTTGTATCAAGAAATGGTGATGATGATTGGCCGGCTGATTTAACTGCTCCAGAGTTTCTTGAGCAACTCAAACAAATATTATTAATGAAATACTGCGTAAAATGTAAGAAAATGTAATGAAATATGTGCTCAGAAGGGGACGCATTTGTGAGATTAACAGAGGCTGAAATTTATCTGATATTGTATTCCATACATATACATACATAAATAATAGGCCAATAAAATTTACTTCTGTTTATTGTCCAAATTATACAAGTGACTTTATTAATGATATAAATATTTTAACCACAAGCATAACAATAAAGAAAAAGCTGAAATAATTTCGGAAGTTTTCGAAAATTGTCACAGAACAACATGCAATATGACTTCCCCAGTAAATAATATGGTAGAAAAACACATAGACTGGTTGAATGTTGAAATTATTACAGATGACATCAGTGGAAGAAGTAAAATTCTTCATAGGTACTCTGAAAAACTCAAAAGCACCTGGATTGGATGGAATAAAGCTAGTTGTATTGAAAAATATGACAAATACTTTCTACACACTAATTACTCAAATTTTCAAGTGGTGTTTGACAAAAGTTTATTTCCCAAAAATTTTTAAAACAGCCAAAGTAGTCCCAATTTTAATACAGGGAAAGAAAGTAAAATCACCTAAAAGTTATCATCCAGTAAGCATGCTGAATTGCTTAGATATAGTTTTCGAAAAAATTGTGTTACAGAGAATAAATGAATATACAATACACAATGGCTTAGTTTTTAAACTCCATAAGTTCGGTTATCCAATTTACATACAAAAGATGGTGCAAAGTTTTCTGAATGAGAGATCGTTTGTAGTGAATATTGATACTGAATACTCCACCCAGCGCAATATCCCTGCGGGAGTTCCCCAGGGCTCGGTGTTATCACCTGTTTTGTACTCAATATATACATCGGATTTTGAAATACTTAAAGATCAATCAGTACGCAGACGACACTGCCATCAAAAGAATAAAAAAAGGTCTTTTATATGCTCAAAAATACTAAAAAAATGGAAAATTATAATAAATGAAAATAAAACTCAAACAATAAATCACCGAAAAGAATATCTTCAATACCACAATATGTGGAAGGAGTTGAAATTCCTCCCTTGATACCATTAAATATCTTGGAATTCAATTAGATAAAAAAACTGACTTTCAGACATCCTGTTCTAAGAACCTGGGAAAAGGCAATTAAATGTGGAAGAACCCTTTTCCCATTATTAAATCGAAAACAAAATCTTACTGTATAAAATGTGCATAAGGCCTATTATGACATATGGGTGTCAAATTTGGTCAAATAGATGTGCCAATACCTATGTAAAGAAGTTGTAAATAATCCAGAATAAAAATTTAAAAATCATTTTTAATTTACCCAGAAGATACTCAACAAGTAAACTGCATCAAAATTTTCAACAAGATTTGCTTAAATCAGTAATATCTAATTTAACACAAAGATTTGAAGTTCGAAACAGAGCTTCAAATTATGATATAATAAGGAATTTGTAATATTATTATTTTTCTTCAACTTGAGCAATGAAGCTGATAAAAGGATTAATTCAGAATTTCTTTAAATCCTTACTAGCTTTTTCCCTATCATTTGTTACCTAACACTGCGTTAATGTAAATACTAAATTTAAGATATTTTTACACAATAAATTAAGTTTATATTTGTTGCAATACTTAATTAAGTAAGATCTCGAAAAGCGTAATTATTGTAAATATTTTAAATATATTAATGGAGGTTATAATAATAAAATATAAAAATAAAAAAAATCAAACAAACAAAGTAGTATATCTCTCTCGGCGGACACCCTGTATATTTAAATGTCATCTTAATCCAAATTCTAAAGTAGCCGGGATAGTTTTAAAACCAGTAAAAAAAATATAAGTAATAATATTTTTTTTTACTGGTTTTAAAGTTAACATTTTCTGTCATATTTTCATAACATCTGTGTGCAGATGATAAAATGAAAATTATTTTGAAATCTATACAGCTCTACATACGCATATTCATGTAATTTCGCACATAAAATATTTTTCTATAAATCATTCTTTCCTTTCCGTATTTTTTGCTTAGTTTGCATTTCATGTTTTCATTTGTAAAATATTTTACATTTTATATGGCTTTTGTTTTTTCCTTGGAATTTTTTTTACTATTTTGTTGCATTTGTGAAAGAATTTTTTTATTTTTCGAACTGATTGTTATAGATTTTAGAAACAATAATAAATATTTATAATTTTTTTCTTAAGAATTATTTGCTTATTTTAGAAAAAAGATTTTCCAAATTTTAACCTCAAGAATTGCAATTTATTTCAAAAGGGACACTTGAACTTTTTGTTTAAAACACATTCAGATTACGAGGGCTGCTATATATATTTCTGGCCTGGCAACACTGAGTGCTGCCAAGTGCAATCTGACATTTCCATTGGAAAGTTTGTCATTTTTAAGCATAATCGTACTCAAAACGTTTTGACGTACGACCATTATTTGTGTTGTCTACAGTGACTTGAAAAAATTAATATAGAAAAAAATGGAATTAACTCGTGAACATTTTCGTGCCATCATTTTTCACAACTTTCGACGTGGATTATCACGAGAAGAGTGCATTGATGAACTTAAATCTTTGTATGGCGATGAAGCACCATCCTATAGCACTGTGAAAAATTCGTATAATGAATTTAATCGTGGCCGAAGCTCGCTCAAAGACGAATTCCGTGAAGGTCGTCCAAAAACTGCTGTTGTGCCAGAGAACATTGATGCTGTGCAAGATCGACATGCGACATACCGAGAGATAGAGACATCCTTGGACATTTCTTCCACCAGCATACATTCGATACTGCATGAACACCGGGTCATAAAAAATGTTGGATCCCGCACAATTTGAAAGTCGCTCGAAAAAAGGCTCGTGTCGATTGGGGCAAAGAAATGTTGCAAAAATACTTCATAATGACTCTTCTTGTTTCCGCACATCAAGAAAAAAATGCGTGGTCAACGATTTTCGTCGCCAGAAGAAGTTGTTGAAGTGTTCAAAAACCATGTTTTAGAGGTGTCTCAATCGGAGTGGAAAAAGTGCTTCGACAACTGGTTTGAGCGCATGGAAAAGTGTATAAATCATGCTGGAGAATACTTTGAAAAACAATAAAACCATTTTTGATTATAAATATTCGCATTTTTACTATTAGGCCAGAAATATATAGAGCAGCCCTCGTAAATCAATTTTCTAAAAATGTTTTTTTTTCTCTAAAAAAAATTCAACAAACAGAACAAAAGAAACTTAATAAAGCAATAAATAATATACATAATTTCTTTTTGAAAAAAAATTTTAAAGCTTTTCAGGATTTTTAGTTAAAGAAGCAGAAGAAAAAGTAAATATTTTTACACTCAAAAGCCGCCAATAACCTTTTACAATTGAATAATAAATTACTAAATGAGGTTCTAAAAGTGTATGGTGTTGATTTTTAAAATAGTTTTACGTATTTATTTATATTTTATTATTTATTATATTTAAATATGGTAAAAATATAAAATTGTGATAATGTACGAGTACTTAAATGGTTTTTATTTATTGATATTCTTTTAATAAATCAAAACTTTTTAATCTTTTTTAATTCGATTTAATAAAGAGAAGGAAAAATATTTACAATTTACTTTCAATAGAATATAAATTTAAAAAAAAATATTTATAAAGATATTTTATTTTTAAATTATAAAATAATGGAATACAATGTTGGTCGTAATTTTAAATAGTAATAAATAATAATAATAATAGTTTTATAACAAAAAGGGTGGCACTTTTGTTATAGAGACGGTTGTTTGAGGAGATTTATTTACTATCATCCCTACTGTGGTTTTTGTAATAAACGTCATTTTGCCTGAGTTCGAAATGCGTGGGAGGATGATAGTGGCCTATGCAGACGACTTGGTGATATTATTGGAAGGGAAATTTTTCTTTAAAATCTATCTAGGCCTTGAGCAAGGGACTAGGGTTTACCCCCAAAAAAGGTATTTTTTTCACAAGGAGATGTAAGATGGTATGGTTTACACCACCTGGAAAAAGTTGTATTGAGTTAAATTAGGAAAAACAGGTAAAATACCTAAGAGCTTATCTAGTTAGAGAATTGCTATCAAGGACGAATATACAAAAGAGATACAAAAAAGGTCTACTAAGCCTGCGGGTAAATATAAAGGACTGCTACCTAATAAAGTAGTTTGTTTGGTGAAACTCATAGGAAGGCACCACTTGGCATTACAGAGATACAATACGAGTACACCTTAGCCATTGCTAACTATTATTTTGTATCTACTTTCCGTTAAGGCCTTTAAGGCCGAAATATCCTTGGACTAACCGTCTTAATGTCACTAAGTTCAATTCCGAAGAGGTAACCTTAGTGGTAATTACAACCAAACGGATGGTCCTAAAAAAATGTGTATATTCTCGCAGGCAATTCAGAAAGCCACCTAATTATGGGCTGCCAAAAGTAAAAAGGGAGAAGTAAGTCGAAAGCAAAGCGGCGCTTAGGCCTTTGAAACGACTCAGCGTTATATCAATGCAACTAAACGAGTTCAAAAAGGCTCTCGGTGTGCTTCTGGATAAGTATAGGTTGAGGTTACATAAGTTTCCGAGTGATTGCACATATAAGGGTAAGGAAATTGCCGAGAAACTATCAAGTTTGGGCTCAGAAAGTCAACTCAGAAAGAGTGGAGAGTTTTGAGGAAAAGAACTAGTAAATAAATCAAGAGGACTAAGAATATTTAGAAACTAAAACACATCTTGTGCCTCTGTCTGGTATTGCAAAGCGATAGATATTGCGACGGGCTAAGCGGGGTGACAGAGAGCAAGTGTCGCTTACCTTGACTATGTTTTCCTAAACTTACCTACGTCCATCTTTAATCCTATATAAAAAGAAATCAATGTAAACCAATGTAAATTATTGTTGTCATTTCCTTTGCACTTGATTTCGTACACAATATTGTTTTGTTATTGTTTGTCAATCTTTTTTTTTGTACTTTAGAGAATATTGTGTTTAATGTGACATTTGGTTTGTAATCCTGTGCTTGGACGGGGTGTACAAGTCATATGGAATGTCAGATTTTCCATATGTAAATCAATACACACCGTGTAAACCTCATGTAATATAACATAACATGTGTCAATTTTTAACTTAGAGCAAGCTCTATTATGATATGTAAAACTATATGACAACAGATGTTTTCAGTGATGCTAACTTCCACTTTTAAAATTTCCGCTCAAAATATTTTTATCATAAAAGTTAGATTTCTGAAAATAATATACACCAATTTTTGAATAAATTAAACGTATAAATTAAACGTAGGCTAAAAAATAATATTTGGGCATTTCCATTAACATGTCAACCAACCACAACAAAAAAAAAAAAATAAAAACCCGTTTAATATGATGCAAAAGAAATATTAAAATTTAGTATTTAGAGATTTGCATTTTTTATGAACAAATATTCCAATATAAATTTAGCATCAATTATTTTGTGGTAAAAAATGAATTGAATTTTGACTTATTGCCCTTAATACCATCTCATAATTATTTTTTTTTTTGTACGGCGAGTATTTGAAAGTTCGATTAAATATTCGTGTGTATATACGTAAAAGAAAAAATAATTATGGTGACAGTTTTTAAATAATTAGTTTTTATAAAATCGTAATAAATATATGTGGGTTTTTTAAGAGTTTACATTTTTCCAGTGTGCTAGGGTTTTTTAAAGATAAAGGTGTGTGTCGCTTTTACAGGTAGCAAAAAGTTGAAAAAACTGGGCAAAAACGAATTTGCGTACATTTTTTCTTCAATTGAAATTTTTAAAATGTGCTTCTTTTTTACAACTTATACACAACACTTGCATACATATTATTATTTTGCATGCAAAATAAGCAAGACTTGTATGTTAATTGCTTTATTCGGGCAATTAACAACTTCAAATGTAAAAATAAACAATCATAGGAACTACACCAAGTATCTGGAATCTACGTTTTGAGCTTGTGACGTGTTCTTACAAATGCCTAAGTGAAATTTAATATTATGGCAAAGTTATGTATACCAATTTTGATATAAATAATAATAAATAAAGGCAGTATTGTACTCGTCGTTTTTCTTTCTAAATAGTTATTGCTAAAAAATGAGCGGTTGATATCACTGTTTTAAGCATTTAAGTTTTCACTTCAACAATTAGAGGTTATGTCGTATGTACATAACATATGCAAGTTTGAACATGATACGAGTAATTATAAACCGTATGTTAAACACAGATTTTGACACACACACCAAATTACATATGGATAGCAATTTTGACATTCCATATGACTCGTACACGCCGTCTAAACACTGCTTAAGCAAAATTGATGTTTTTAACCGACTTCAAAAAAAAGAAGGAGGTTATACAATTCGGCTGAATGTTGCTTTTTTATATTTGTGCCTCAAGAACTCAGTCATTTCTGATCCCATTTAAAGAAATTTTTGGTATTATGATAGATTATGCTTACAGATTGATCCCGTCTTAAAAACATCTCATAATCTTAAAAATTAAAGGGTGTCCCCATACAATATACATATTTTTTACGTGTATTATGAACTGTAAAGGCCGATTCTGTAAAATTTAAAATGACTGCGTATTAATATAGCTCCCAAAAACAAAAAAATTATACAAAAATAAATCAAAAAATTAAAGGGTGCCCCCATAATTGATGTAAATTTACTTATATCGGCCTATCTTTTGAACCGTTATAGACAAGCGCTTGCAAATTGGACAGAATGGCGATTGCTATGGTGGTTAAAGTAACAACTATTAATGTTACAAACTATAAATTAAAGGGTGCGCCAATAGTTCATTAAATTTGATGTATATGGCCATACTTTCGAACAGTTGCAGACAGACGCTTGAAATTTACAACGAACCTGTATTGCTAAGACCGCTATAACAAAAAGTATAAAATTTTGATTTGGAAGTTAAGGGGTATTCCAATAGTTAATGTAATTTTGTGTATGTGACCAAACTTTTGAACCGTTATAGACAGAACGCTGAAACTTAAAACGGACCTGTATTGCTAAATCCGCTATATCAACGAGTTTATAATTTGAATTTAGAAATTAAAGGGTGTCCCATAATTAATGAAGATTTACTTATATGAGCCTATCTTTTGAACTGTTATAGACAAACGCTTGTAAATTTGATGCAATGTGGATTGCTATGGACGTTATTGAAACAGCTGATAATATTTAATATTATAAATTAAAGAGTGCACCAATAGTTCATTTAGTTTGGTATATGACCATACTTTTAAACAGTTGTAGACAGACGATTGAAATTTACAAAGAACCTGTATTACTAACTCCTCTATAACAACAAGTATAAAATTTGGATTTGGAAATAAACGGGTGTCCCAATAGTTGATATAATATGGTGTATGTGGCCGGACTTTTGAACCGTTATAGACAGACAGCTGAAATTTACAAGGGACATGTTTTGCTAAGTCCGCTATAACAAGAAGCTTATAATTTGAATTTAGAAAGTAAAGGGTGATCCCAAAATTACGGTAATTTGTTCTATATGGCCGTATTTTTTGAACCGCTGTATACAAACACCTTACTTTTAGACAGAATAGTATTATTTATTATAATAAAAAGTATAAAAAATGTTATATTTTAAATTAAATAGTTGATATAATCTGATGTATATGGACAAACTGTTGAACCGTTACAGACAGATGGTTGAAATTTACACAGAACCTGATTGCTAAATCTACAACAACAGCAAGTATATAATTTAAATTTGGAAATTAAGGAGTGACGCTATAGTTGCTGCAATTTGCTGTATATTGCCAAACTATTGAACAGTTGAAAAAGTATAAAGTTTGGAGATATAAGTGTGTTCCACTAGTTAATGTCACCTAATTTATGTGGCCATACACTTGAGCTGTTATAGGCAAACAGATGAAATCTGTTTTGAAGTCGGTTCTATTCGCAAGAATTATTGTCTTTAATTGTGTTTCTGATGTTGTGTGTTACTTATTGGCATGCTAAAAGTTTGATTGTAAAAGTCCTTATTATAGACAAAATAATTGTTGTCATTGAGGCATAACCGTAGAACTTTCAGGAATTTAAAATTCGAGATTTTCGTGTAGTTTTTTTATGAGATTCCATTTGTCCATGATAATATATTTTTCGTTGTAATTTGCATATAAATTTGCTATACATGATGCATTTACTACAGGAGTTGGAGAATTTTTTTGCTACTGTCTACTTTGTTTAATTTGAAGATTTTTGTAGGAGCCAATATTGATTAATGTTAAAGTTGTGGATTGTTACGAAGACAACAAAGAATTTTATTAGTTGATTATGTTATCTTTACTAACGTGTGTGTTCAGTTGACCTGTAATGTAAACAATAGTGTAAGCAATAGAGTCTGTAGCTGTAAAGACTTAATAATATTCAATACTTGGTAGAAGTGGCTCCTTTGTTTATTTTGAAGGCTTTTGTAGGAGATTTTATTTAATACTGTTAAAATTGTTTATTATTTCGAAGACAACAAAGAATTTTATTAATTGTTTATGTTATCTTTGGTAACATGTGTGTTAAGTTGACCTGTAATTTGAACAATAGTGTGAGCAATAACAGTTTATTACTGTAGAGACTAAGTAAGATTTAATACTTGGTAAAAATAAATCTGAGTGGTGAGAAATATGTGATGGCCTATATTAATTATCATCAAAATTAGATCATCACCGCTGTTTTCGATTTTTGTTAAAACCCAATTTTTCTTATTATTTCGGGTGGTTTCTTATATCTGCACTTGTCCATGCCTGTTGTAAAGAATGTTTAGTTTATAATTTATTTTCCCTTCAACTAACAGAAATCATGTTACCTGTTTTAATCAAAATTATTGCAGCTTTTATCCATTGTATTGAAAATTTTAAAACACATTGAAGCTTGTGTGTTAAGATGTACTGTCAAAATAGCATGTCTTGAAAATCCTAAAAGGAATACAAAATGAACTTTTAACTTTATGTAAGGGATAATAGGACGATTAAGAGACAATAAAGTTGCAATATATTTCAGTATAAAACCACGTCCTAATAATTTGTTCTTATTCTATACCCAAACTCACTTTAAACATAAATAAATAACTTTCTATAGATTGTAACATTTTTAAAAGATAATTAGCTTTAAAATTTGTAATTAAAAACAAATAAAGTACTTCTTCGAATTCCTCTTCAGCGCAGTTTGAAATAATTAGATATTTTATGCCTCTGACAAGCTGAAAAATTATGTACAATTTATGTACAATTTAGTGCACTAGTAAACAATTTTGTCAATTTTAGGAATTTCCAATGAAATACCTTTATTGTCTTTCACAGTGGTCTAAAAATTACTTGCAATATTTTGTGTGTTTCTTAAAAAGAAACATCGTATAATTAAAAATATAAATACATGTGAAGTTACATTTAAGTTATTTGCTGCTAAGAACATTGTTTTTATTAACAGTTTTATTTAAGATAGCTATAATGCAATTGAATAAAACTGAATTGTAAAAAACAATGTAAAAGAAAAAAGAAAAGGAAAAACAAAGTCCTGTCACCGCAAAATGCCCCCATATATTTATTGATTTCTCGCTCTTTTATATCAACTACCCCACAAAAAACGGACCATTTTATTATTAATTTAAAGTAAGTCTAAAATTTGTGCTTAAACGCATTTAAAAATGTAATTTATTTCTGTTGTTCAGCAGCCTTCTTCTGTAAGCTGCTAAAGCTAAAACTCCATCGCTAAAAATCTATAAAATCCATTTAGCGATTGTTAGCTGTAAAAGCAATTCTGTAGTAAATATTGCTTAATTTGGCGATTTCTAAAACCCAATTCGCCGTAATTTTAGCCTTTATTGTCCTCGCTAAAATTTTCTAAGATTGTATTCTCTATTTCAAATAAGCGATTTTAAATAAAAAAAAAAATAAATTTTTAGCAACGAATATTTTTGAGTGCTAAAGTTTGGGTAAAACATATAAATTTTTTATTTGTGTTTTTTATGCAAATTTCTTATATATTAATTCACTATATTTGCCAATTTATGTGATATTTTAAAAAGATTAAAATGCTTTTTGGGCTTAAAAATATTTTGCTTACTATCCCGAACAAATTATTAAAATCACCGATTTTAATTATTGAAGGTGAAAGCACGTCTCGGTGTCCATTTCGCTACCGCTTACTTAACTCTTCAGGGAACTTCTCACAAGCATTTTAAATAAACTAAAAATGTTTGTCCAAACAATAAAGCTAAGACAAAAATCAAAGTTCAAGCAAAAACTACAATAATCAACACTGATTTTCTTTTTCTACTGTATACGGCTGACTTTTTTTCGGCTCTTTTATACAGTTAAAAGATAAAAATAAAACTAAAACAATAAATAAAATATCACAAAACATGTATACACGGGCACTTGCAATTTAATAATTAAAATTAAATTACGGGAGAAGTTTTCTGAAGAGCTAAGTAAGCAGTATCGAAGTGGCCATCGAGAGGTGCTTTCACCGTAAATAATCAAAATCGGTTATTTCAATAATTTGTTCGGGATAATTAGCACAATATTTTTAAAGGTACTAAATTGAATTTAAAATACCCGTAATTTAATTTTAAATGCTTTTTATTTTTAATTTAAATCTATTTCTTCTTCAAAGGCTGTTGTTGACGATTGTTTTGGTTAACTTTTTGCACAAAATATTAGTTTAAAATAGTGTTGCATCTTAAAAATATATGTTTCCATCATTGCGGCGGTTAATAATTCAATGGCTAACCGCAACATTTAATTTACACATTTTTTATTCAAATACATACGGAGGATTTAAAAAAAAATTCTATACATTTTAAAATAATTTTTATAAATACATCATATACATGTATTGAAATCTTTTTGTGGGTAAACGCTAATTAATGTAAGGAAAGCGAATCATAAACTAAGGTAACACTAATACGAAGCTACCACAATATATTTGTCTCTTTTTAACAGCAATTTATCAAAGTAGAGGGAGAGGATAGGTATAGTGATAGCAAACTAGCTACGGAAAAAAGTAAAATTTTAGCTAAGCGATTGATATTACAGAATACCAATTTAGCGATAAAGCTTAAATATTCGCTGTAATTTGTTTTTAGCTTTTTAGTGATTAAGATTTAGCTTTAGCTACGAGAATTAAAGAATTAGGCTGCAGGTCGATATTTGTATATCGTTTGTCTCATGTAGAAAGGCCTCAAAACAAAGTTTTACGAAAATTTGTTTTTTCGTGATTGCAATACATAGATACATCTCGCTAAAAAATTTTAATGCAATAGTATTAAAAATAACGAATTTACAAGCATTCGCATTTTAATCATTCATTATAATGTGATTATTACAGTGTCTATTATCTTTTTATCCTTTCCTGTAAAATTACAGAAGAGGAGGGCTTCTCTTCACGAGACCAGACGTTTGACAGAATTTAATACCAAATGCTAATGTGGCATATTTGTTACAAAAGCTAAAAAAATCCAACCATTTAAGAGTGAATAAAATGAAATGTTTCAAAAAAATGTTTCCGGTGGTATTTTATGTAAAACCGCAAAACATTGTGGAAAGGGTATATTTTAAGGCCCGATAAAACTTTCATAAAAATAATATTTTTTTATTAAAAATTAGCATATGAAAATGATTCTGGGCATGTTGCTGACGTGCCTGTTCTTGAGAAGAGCATTTTATACATTTAAATTTAGGCCGAGGTTTCAAGCATTGCTGGTAGAAATATCCTGGCTTCCAAGGTGTCAATTGTTGCTGGGTCATCAGCATAAATCAGTGACTTCATTTGGCCCCACAGGAAATAATCGATCAACTTATCGTTGAATTCGGATTATACTAGCAAAAATAAAATATTGGTTAATATCTATTTTCAAAAAGGCAAAAACATCAACCAACTCCTTGGAAACTTTACAAACTATATCAATGAATACTTAAGTAAAAATCATTACTGCTTAGCATTATTTACTGACTTTAGTAAAGCTTTTGATACGCTATCGTATAAAAAACTGCTTCTTATGTTGGAAAGGATTGGAATAAGAGGACACTGCCATAAACTCTTTAAAAATTGCCTAAAATGTAGAAAATTTTATGAACAAATAACAGACATACTCAGTAAAGTCACTGAATCAAGATACGGCGTACCGCAAGGGGAAAAGTTAGGTCCGATGCTGTACATCATTTATTCAAATGAGCTTATTACCTCACTATCAATGTGTAAAATATTTGCGTACGCAGACGATAAGTAGCTCGTAAGAGATTAGATGAGGCAACAAAAATAATGCAACAGCAATTGAATACTGCTATAGCCCTTTCAGACCTGACGCAAACCTTCCGGGAATTTGTTTATAATTTTTGGAACATGTTGTTGAATCAATAAATAGATTTTATCATTTTTATAACCTTCAAGGATTTTCAGGACACTAACGTCTGACGCGCACAATTGATGCACTCAATAATATTTTTAACTATAACACATTTGTATTGCATGAAAAGATTTCAATTAGTTTGAAATTTTAAAATTTATAATTTTTTAGTTTTTTTAGTTATTTGTAAACGATTAATACTTTTGTCATTAAAGACGCAACTTACTTTTACGGCTCATTAAGACTTTCGCAAATATTAAAGTAACGGTAAACTAAACAGAAGAGAAATGTGAGAAACAAATATAGCAAACAATCAGTACAATCGATGCATGCCAGTCTATTTCACATTAAGCAAACAGAAGTAAAAATATTGAGACCGAAACTAACCCGCACAATCGATGCATCACGGTCTGAAAGGGATAAGATGGTTTCGTAGCCATGGAGTAATTTTAAATGAATCCAAAACTTAATTAATGCATATAAAAAATCATCATCTTTTCTTTCATCTTTTCTAATTCTCTGTCACTCCAATATTTGCATTTTTGATTTAAATTAACCCACAAAACTATATTTATGTGCACCGTAAAAGGTATATAAGATTTGCCACAGCCGATTATAGTTTTCTTATTTGTTTCAACCTTCGTAGCGTCCTCAAATTTACTTATGTTAATCTTCTTTGGGTAAAATTGGAGTTAGAAAATTCGCTATGAAAAACCTTAATTTCTTTAATTAAGTTTGTTTTTTAAGTTAATACTTTATTGTTAGCTTTGTTTGGAATATTATAGCTGCACGTTTTGTTTATTTATTGCGAATTCATACATATCTTTATTTTAAATAAAGAACAAAATGAAAGTATTAAAGAAATATCTACGAAGGTTGCTATATATATTTCTGGCCTGGCAACACTGAGTGCTGCCAGGTGCAATCTGACATTTCCATTCGAAAGTTTGTCATTTTTAAGCATAATCGTACTTAAAACGTTTTGACGTACGACCATTATTTGTGACTTGAAAAAATTAATATAGAAAAAAATGGAATTAACTCGTGAACATTTTCGTGCCATCATTTTTCACAACTTTCGACGTGGATTATCACGACAAGAGTGCATTGATGAACTTAAATCTTTGTATGGCGATGAAGCACCATCCTACAGCACTGTGAAAAATTGGTTTAATGAATTTAATCGTGGCCGAAGCTCGCTCAAAGACGAATTCCATGAAGGTCGTCCAAAAACGGCGGTTGTGCCAGATAACATTGATACCGTGCGTGAACTCATAATGCAAGATAGACATGCGACATACCGAGAGATAGAGACATCCTTGGACATTTCTTCCACCAGCATACATTCGATACTGCATGAACAACTGGCCGTAAAAAAGGTTTGTTCTCTTTGGATCCCGCACAATTTGAAAGTCGCTCAAAAAAACGCTCGTGTCGATTGGTGCAAAGAAATGTTGCAAACATACGATTGCGGTGCTTCAAAAGACGTTTATAAGATCGTCACAGATGACGAATCATGGTTCTATGCGTATGAGACGAGCAAAATCCAAAGAAAGTTTTTCGTGGAAGAAGCACTTCGAAGCAAATGGTCGCCTGTTTCTTCTGCAAAACTGGTCATGTGGCGACTGTTCCGCTTGAGCAACGTAGGACGGTTACTTCTGAGTGGTACACTACAATTTGTTTGCCTGAAGTCATCGGAGAAATTCGAAAAACCAACAAGAGAAGACGAATCATTGTTCACCATGACAATGCGAGCTCCCACACATCGGCTCAAACCAGAGCGTTTTTGACCGGCCAAAACGTCGAATTAATAGGTCATCCGCCGTACAGCCCTGGCTTGACACCTAATGACTTCTTCTTGTTTCCGTACATCAAGAAAAAAAATGCGTGGTCAACGATTTTCGTCGCCAGAAGAAGCTGTTGAAGTGTTCAAAAACCATGTTTTAGAGGTGTCTCAATCGGAGTGGAAAAAGTGCTTCGACAACTGGTTTGAGCGCATGCAAAAGTGTATAAATCATGCTGGAGAATACTTTGAAAAACAATAAAACCATTTTTGATTATAAATATTCGCATTTTAACTATTAGGCCAGAAATATATAGATCAGCCCTTGTATATTCATAGTTTTGCTCACAAGATGAATCATTAAAATTTTAAAAGTCTTTCTTTCTGTGTCTTTTATTCATTTCACGAACATAAGGTAAACATGGGGACTTACAACTAGATATAAGACCAAAAACTAAATGTCAATGCATTGAATTTTAACATGGGATTATACGCGTATAGTAAATATATAAAAATTGGCCACACCCTTTCGCAGTTTTAATTGCAAACATATCAGATTTAAGCTTCACGTTGTAACCGCACCCACTTTTTGCTTTAGATTAAAAAAAAAAAGAAGATGGAATAAATTTGATGAGAGATTTAAACACCTTCCTTCGGACAATATTTGTCGGTATGGAGGCAAAACGAAAGCAAACGTTGTGCTTGGCTGTGCCATATCCTAAAAACAAGAAAATAATTTTTTTTTTATAATATAATGCAAAGTTTTTAAACAAACTAATTTCGATGTTTTAGTGTTGCTTTTTATACGTTTTTTATATCCATTAAATTTTGCTATTCGTTTGTTGTTCATTTTCCTCTTAATTATTCTGGTTGGATTTTTTTTTCTTTTTAAAAATAAAAACTATTTGTTCTCACTTCTTTACCATTTACATTATTAAACGTCAACTACCCTGAACAGTGTTACTGGCAATAAAAAAAAGAAGCAATAAAATAAAATAAAAACATTAAAGCAAAATAAAACAAAATAAAATAAATTGTGTTAAATGGTTATGAAAACGAAAAATTTTATTTGAATAAGCACAAAAAAAAAGTCTTGCAACTTTTAAATTTTTTGTTTGTTTTTAGATTAAAGTTTAATTAGGATTTTAATTATTTATTAATAGTTATCAATTACTTATTATAGATTTAATTAAAATAATAACCATTTTTCCAATAAAAGAATTTTTTAAATCAATTAAAAATTAAATTATATTTTAATATAAAAAAAGTACAACTCTAAAAGGTGCATAAGCAAATATATAAAATTTATAATAATGCACAATTTTTCTTATGTTTTTATTTTCGACAAAAAACTTTAACACACAAAGCTGGCAGGATAATAAAAATATCAAGCAAAAATTATTTCAATTTCTGCAAATTTTGAAAAAAAATACATGTATTTATTTAAAACTAATTTAAATTTTATCTTCATTTGTTTTAAATTGCTGCTTGTTTTTTTATGAAGATGTGAAAAATTAGAAAAATTCATTACAATTAAATGCATTTTAGGATTTCGCATCCGTGTAACTTTATAGAAGAATCTATGCAAAAAGATAAATGTTAAAGTGTAAAGAACATGAAAATGCTTTTAGTAATCCATCCATATTTTTTTCATTCACACATCAATCATTTAGATTGCATATGGATTATTTTTTTTTTTTGGTAATAAACAGCAGTTGTCAATCAAAAGGTTTATTTTTATAAAAAAAAAAAATCGGATGTGTGGAAATAGAAAAAATAGAAAAAGAGCAATTCAATCAAAATCAATTTTCCAATTTAAAGCGTCAACTCCTTACTGCTATAAAGACAGGGCAACATACGTGATAATCACGTTAATATCGGGATGTCATTTAATTTTATTTTTTTATATATCCTTATAGCAATAATAGCAAACCTTGTGCAAATTTCAAGTTTGTCCCTATAACAATTTGTAGAAATCACGGATTCTATAGAAACACCCTGTAATTTTTAAATTTAAAACTTACGCTTATTGTAACTGCGGACATGGTTGTCCTTGTAAATTCTAAATGTCTGCCAACTATAGTTGAAAAACTAAGGCCATATAAATTAAAATACCGTTATTATAGAAACACCCTTAATATCTAAACTTAAAGCGACTGCCTACTGCTATTCAAAAAGTCTATGTGTGTGAAAATTACTTCACCACCACCATTTATGGACGGTTTTTGGTAATTTCAATAGAAGTTCTTTCGAAATTATAACTGAGAGAACAGGGGGTCATGAGTTTTTTGTAGCTCATTTGGGGATGGGGCAAGAGACCGACAACCTTAAATCAACTGCCCTATTATATTTTTAAGCATGATAGAACAATTTTTTTTTAATTTTATTAAATTAGTATTTAAACTTTGGATTTTATAAATTAACCGAAATTGATTTTTGGCTTTAGTTTATTTATTTTAATTTCTAAAAATCTTCACATCTTCACATCTATCTACCTTATGTTATGTACGTCGTAAACATCATCTATTTAACCAACTAATTTTGTAAATAAGAATACAAGATAAATTCATATCAATATTAATTTGGTTAGACGAAATTTACGCACAAACCAGTGATCGGTTATGAGTAGTGGAGAAACAAGTAGAGTTGAATCATGACTGTTATTTTTTTGTACTTAAACGCATTCATACATTTTTCTGACTCACTAAACACCAAACATCTCAAAGGTTTGAACTACTCTGAGTATGCATACTTAAAAACATGTATGATGATGATTGATGATTTCGACTCTCACTAACTCATTATATGCAGTCAATACAAAATAAGTACGATTCGCTAACGGAAAATAAAATACTTTGTAGAAGGTTTCACAGTGGTGTGTGGGATGCTTTTTTTTTATTATTTTAGTAACTTTAAAGGTTTTTAGAATAATGTTTAGGGGAATGTTTATTAATTTCGCAATGCTTCGAAGTAGAACCTTTTTAACTCTTGCATATGTTATTCAACCAAAAAGATTTTTACGTTTAAAAAACTGCTTAAAAAACAAAAGCTGCTTTGAAGAAAATTTCTTCTATTTCGAAAACATTTCTATGGGAAAATTAATTTTCGAGAAAATTTAATTAAAAATTTAAAAAAAAATTTTTTAGTTGAAAGTTTTTTATAAGTTTTAGACGGAGTTTAAAAATACAGTAACGAGCCCTATTACTAGTGGTTTTTAAAAAGAAAGGTTTGTATTGCTGATTCTACATTTTATTAGTATTTATTTATTATATTTTCATTGATTATTACACACTTCTATATTGATAAAAAATATTTTATATTTTTATTTTTGTCCCTATACTTTAATGTAACAATCGCCGTCCTTTTGTAAAGTACTAAAGAATAGAACCGTAAATTTTTCTTGAGTGGCTTGAATGAGTTAAATGAGTTGTAAGTATTCAGAGTATTTTTCTAAAATTATAAATCTAAACGACATACTTCACGAATCATACATATATGAGTTCGATGTCGACGTAGTACTCATAATCATACAACAATCACTCTTATAGTGAGTGCAAGCAAATCTGAGTAGTAAAATTTAAATGATGTATACTCACTTTAATTTAAAATTTTGTAAGTGATTAAGAATAGCGAAAAAAGGACTTATTGCCGATCACTGCCACAAACCAACGTATTTCTTCACTGTTCTCTCTCTATTCCGTCTTTTTTTTTGCTTTTGTTTCAATCATCGATTGAAATGAATGCAAATTTTATTTTAAGTCATTCTTACCTTTTTACTCATCTTATTATACATGCTGTTTCAGTTCATATTGACTGTTGTGAGAAACCTATTTTTTTCTTATGGATTGAACGGTTTAAGTGTCCAATATATCATTTCTTACCGTGCACTTAAAAGTACTCCTCTACCTATCTCTGTAGTGAATACAGCAAAAAAAAAAATAAAAAAAAAATTTAAATGATTTTGGGAGATGTGGAATTTACATTAGTTCATCTTTATATATATATATATACATACATACAGTGGTGGCCATATCATATGTAACTGAAATTCGCTATGTGCAATTATGTTATAATCATTTTTACCTTAATTTTAAACATATGTCAGCTTTTGATTTTTTCATGTATAAAGTTTAATTGACGCAATAATGGTAAGTTTTTCCATAAATATTTTCATATTTTGTCTTTTGGTGTCAATTTTATCGATAAAATCGATAAACGCCTGGCCAAAACAAATGCAACTATGAAGATACCGTTATTTTAATCACTTGTTTTTTACATTTTCTGAAAAGTTTAAGTAAATATTATACAAAAAAAAAACCTTAATTACGATCACAATCGACCTATTAGAAATTGCTCGGAATAAGTTCGGTTTGGAATTAAGAAAACGCATTGTTGACGATTATTCCAACGGAATGTCTCAAAAAGCAATATCTGAAAAATTTCGGTGCTCCATCTGGGAGGACGTCCACGACACACAAGTCAACGTACAGCTAACTTGATCGTTCAAAAAAACTACCCTTTATTAAATCTTCGCAACTAGTTAAAGACCTCCAATTACCAGTAGCTGCCAGAAGTGTCCATAGACCCTTGATAGATGCCTGCTTACGAGTGCACTGTCCTGTAAAAAAGCCGCTTATTTCAAAACGTAACCAACTGAAGCGGTTAAAATTTGCTAGAGACCACCTAAGTTGGCCAATTCCCAAATGGAAAAGTGTATTATTCAGCGATAAGTCTAAATTCAATGAAATCGGAACTGAAGGCTTGCGCTATGTAAGGAGGCCACTAAATACGCGGCTGAGATCTCAGTACTGCACCAAAACAGTGAAACATGGTGGGGGCAGTGTAATTGTGTGGGGGTATTTCTCTGACACCGGAGTCGGCCCTCTGTTCCGAATCGATGGCATAATGGATCAGCACATGTATAAACACATTTTAAGAGATGTTATGCTTCCATATGCTGAATGGGAAATGCCACTTGCTTGGGTCTTCCAACATGACAATGACCCAAAGCATACATCAAGAGTGGTAAAGTCATGGTTAGCTGAAGAGAACGTTCCTGTTGTGGAATGGCCACCTCAGTAACCTGATTTAAACTCCATTGAGAACCTTTCGGAAATTGTTAATCGGAGAATAGACCGTGATAATGTTCGAAATACGAACGAGTTGTTCATAAAAATTAAAGAGGCGTGGAACTCAATTCCAGCATCTATTGTAAACAATTTATTAGAATCTATGCCACGTTGCGCAGCTGTGCTACAGAATTATGGCTTTTCAACAAAATAATAATATCTTTTAGCTTTAAGTTTTTTTTAGCTTTTATTATAAGTAGCATTTGTTTTGACCAAACGTATTTTGAGTTTTTTGATAAAAATGTATATGATATTTTAAAAATGAAGTCCAGTTTAAGTTGTTTTGTTAAATTTTGTTTATAAATAAATAATCTTTGATTTCAAAACTCAATTCTAGTTTTATTGGTATTCGGGTTAAAGTTCCAGGGATTTTATTTTAAACCTTATCTTAGTTGCATTTGATATGGCCACCACTGTATATATTTTTTTTATAAAATTGTATAATTTTATTGCGTAAGGTCGGTAATAAAAATTAAAATTAATTCCAACAATTACTCCATAAAAAATATTTCTTCTAAATTTTTGCATAAAAAAAATTTCTATAAATTTGTTAATTATTTAGAATATTCTAAGCCTTCCAAAAGACGACAAAATTTTCTTAACACTGGTATATGTCCACCTCATCTGTTATATAAGTGAAATTGATGTATTAAAATACAATATCCTCTTCTAAGAAGTGTGTACACGACTCAAAAATAAAATATATTTTATGGCTCTCAACTAAAAGGCTTAAGAAATTAGAAATGCAAGAGAGTTTCAAGTGTAAAAGTATCTGCAATATTTAATTAACAAAAACTACAACAAGAGTCTTTAGTGTACATTAAATTACTCTGCTTCTACCGGTATCAGAATTCATAATTGTACCAATTTTGCAATCTTAATGTAATGTAATGTAGAGTAATGGCCGTTGTTTAGTACTTTAAGAAAAATTACGAATTTCTAGTCCACTTAAAACACCAAATAAATAAATTAATAATGCACAGATGAATATATGAACAAATAGAAGAGAACGAAGCAATTAAAATAGGCAACACCATCTGTGTTGACCCAATTTTTCTAAGAAAAGGCAAATTAGAAAATAATTAAGATACGGACAAATATAAACACAGACAAGTGCGTTATTATGATAATTTTAGTTTGGATGAGATAGACAGAAGAAGGAAATATAACCACAGTACAGTACAACAGTACAGTAACCAACATTCTCTTTTGACTATAAATTCTTAATTTTAATTTTGTATTCTGTGAATAAACATTGTAATAATTTATAATGACCAAAAATCCAAATTATCCTTTAGTTTTTGTAAAAGATTATTGTAACAGTTAATATTTTAATAATTCTCTCCGTGGAAAGGTATTATTTAGCAAACATATAAGAAACTTTAAAATATTGTTACGAAAATAACAGCTGGCCACACCAATATATCTGAAAATACAAAGTGTGTGTGTGTGGTAAAAAACAGAGGTGAATAAAGTCACTTCTACCAGTGGTGTGTGTATAGAATAATAGGATGAGTCATGAATCAAGAAAACAAGATTGCGCATTCAGCCGTACAAAAAAATTTTCTACTGCTCAGCTACGTCATCATAGAATGTAAATTAACGGTTATTAGTAAAATAACCCTTTCCATGCAGCAAATTTGTTTTCAAAATTGAATTAAAGCCAAAATGTTTAATATTTAATTTGATTTTGTATTTTATTAGTTTTTTTGTGGATCCAGACTAACTTTCAGAATTTACAAATACATTTTTGCTTAAAAAAAATACTCGTATTTTTTTACTTAAAATAAAAAATTTGTTTAATTAGCAAACTGTCTTGAAAAAGCTTATTTTACATGCTTTTGAATTGTTTTTATTTTAACATTTATTTTCATTTTTATTTATTTTTATTAATTTATTTTCACGATTCCTACTTTAATTTTTTACACTTTGCATACAAAATGTACTTTGCTTTGAAGCCATGTCTGCATCACACAAAATAGAGAACGCTATACACCAAGCTAAGTAGGCTGCGCAATGCGCATTTTGTTTTCTATGAGTTGAGTAACCTCAATGGCTGCGTGGGTAGAGGTTTGTGTTTGCTGTAAAACAGAAGATCACCAAGTTCATGAGCTCTAACCCACACACGGACATGCGTGCGTACAAAACGAAAAATAATAGTTGTAGTGTAGTATAAGACAACTTAAAAGGAGAAGCACCAGTACAAAATTCCTGGAATGGAAAAAAAGGCAGTTATTGTATGAAATTATGGCAGATAATTTCGTAAAAATATCTATTTAATATTTAAGTAGCAGATAATTACCAATGCCCCCTCAATAATAAAAGGGTAGAGCGCTAGCTGTTAGCTTAGGTTATACGAGGGCTGCTATATATATTTCTGGCCTGGCAACACTGAGTGCTGCCAAGTGCAACCTGACATTTCCAATGGAAAGTTTGTCATTTTTAAGCATAATCGTACTCAAAACGTTTTGACGTACGACCATTATTTGTGTTGTTTAAAGTGACTTGAAAAAATTAATATAGAAAAAACTGGAATTAACTCGTGAACATTTTCTTGCCATAATTTTTCACAACTTTCGACGTGAATTATCACGACAAGAGTGTATTGATGAACTTAAATCTTTGTATGGCGATGAAGCACCATCCTATAGCACTGTGAAAAATTGGTATAATGAATTTAATCGGGGCCGAAGATCGCTCAAAGACGAATTCCGTGAAGGTCGTCCAAAAACGGCTGTTGTGCCAGAGAACATTGATGCCGTGCGTGAACTCATAATGCAAGATCGACATGCGACATACCGAGAGATAGAGACATCCTTGGATATTTCTTCCACCAGCATACATTCGATACTGCATGAACACCTGGCCGTAAAAAAGGTTTGTTCTCGTTGGATCCCGCACAATTTGAAAGTCGCTCAAAAAAAGGCTCGTGTCGATTGGTGCAAAGAAATGTTGCGAAAATACGATTGCGGTGCTTCAAAAGACGTTTATAAGATCGTCACAGGTGACGAATCATGGATCTATGCGTATGAGCCCAAAACGAAACAACAATCGACCGTGTGGGTCTTCAAAGACGAGCAAAATCCAAAGAAAGTTGTTCGTGGAAGAAGCAGTTTGAAGCAAATGGTCGCCTGTTTCTTCGGCAGAACTGGTCATGTGGCGACTGTTCCGCTTGAGCAACGTAGGACGGTCACTTCTGAGTGGTACACTACAATTTGTTGGCCTGAAGTCATCGGAGAAATTCGAAAAACCAACAAGAGAAGACGAATCATTGTTCACCATGACAATGCGAGCTCTCACACATCGGCTCAAACCAGAGCGTTTTTGACCGGCCAAAACGTCGAATTAATGGGTCATCCGCCGTACAGTCCTGACTTGGCACCTAATGACTTCTTCTTGTTTCCGCACATCAAGAAAAAAATGCGTGGTCAACGATTTTCGTCGCCAGAAGAAGCTGTTGAAGTGTTCAAAAACCATATTTTAGAGGTGTCTCAATCGGAGTGGAAAAAGTGCTTCGACAACTGTTTTGTTTTACTCATCTTATTATACATGCTGTTTCAGTTCATATTGACTGTTGTGAGAAACCTATTTTTTTCTTATGGATTGAACGGTTTAAGTGTCCAATATATCATTTCTTACCGTGCACTTAAAAGTACTCCTCTACCTATCTCTGTAGTGAATACAGCAAAAAAAAAAAATAAAAAAAAAATTTAAATGATTTTGGGAGATGTGGAATTTACATTAGTTCATCTTTATATATATATATATACATACATACAGTGGTGGCCATATCATATGTAACTGAAATTCGCTATGTGCAATTATGTTATAATCATTTTTACCTTAATTTTAAACATATGTCAGCTTTTGATTTTTTCATGTATAAAGTTTAATTGACGCAATAATGGTAAGTTTTTCCATAAATATTTTCATATTTTGTCTTTTGGTGTCAATTTTATCGATAAAATCGATAAACGCCTGGCCAAAACAAATGCAACTATGAAGATACCGTTATTTTAATCACTTGTTTTTTACATTTTCTGAAAAGTTTAAGTAAATATTATACAAAAAAAAAACCTTAATTACGATCACAATCGACCTATTAGAAATTGCTCGGAATAAGTTCGGTTTGGAATTAAGAAAACGCATTGTTGACGATTATTCCAACGGAATGTCTCAAAAAGCAATATCTGAAAAATTTCGGTGCTCCATCTGGGAGGACGTCCACGACACACAAGTCAACGTACAGCTAACTTGATCGTTCAAAAAAACTACCCTTTATTAAATCTTCGCAACTAGTTAAAGACCTCCAATTACCAGTAGCTGCCAGAAGTGTCCATAGACCCTTGATAGATGCCTGCTTACGAGTGCACTGTCCTGTAAAAAAGCCGCTTATTTCAAAACGTAACCAACTGAAGCGGTTAAAATTTGCTAGAGACCACCTAAGTTGGCCAATTCCCAAATGGAAAAGTGTATTATTCAGCGATAAGTCTATATTCAATAAAATCGGAACTGACGGCTTGCGCTATGTTAGGAGGCCACTAAATACGCGGCTGAGATCTCAGTACTGCACCAAAACAGTGAAACATGGTGGGGGCAGTGTAATTGTGTGGGGGTATTTCTCTGCCACCGAAGTCGGCCCTCTGTTCCGAATCGATGGCATAATGGATCAGCACATGTATAAACACATTTTAAGAGATGTTATGCTTCCACATGCTGAATGGGAAATGCCACTTGCTTGGGTCTTCCAACATGACAATGACCCAAAGCATACAGCAAGAGTGGTAAAGTCATGGTTAGCTGAAGAGAACGTTACTGTTGTGGAATGGCCACCTCAATCACCTGATTTAAACTCCATTGAGAACCTTTGGGAAATTGTTAATCGGAGAATAGACCGTGATAACGTTCGAAATACGAACGAGTTGTTCATAAAAATTAAAGAGTCGTGGAACTCAATTCCAGCATCTATTGTAAACAATTTATTAGAATCTATGCCACGTTGCGCAGCTGTGCTACAGAATTATGGCTTTTCAACAAAATAATAATATCTTTTAGCTTTAAGTTTTTTTTAGCTTTTATTATAAGTAGCATTTGTTTTGACCAAACGGATTTTGAGTTTTTTGATAAAAATGTATATGATATTTTAAAAATGAAGTCCAGTTTAAGTTGTTTTGTTAAATTTTGTTTATAAATAAATAATCTTTGATTTCAAAACTCAATTCTAATTTTCTTGGTATTCGGGTTAAAGTTCCAGGGATTTTATTTTAAACCTTATCTTAGTTGCATTTGATATGGCCACCACTGTATATATTTTTTTTATAAAATTGTGTAATTTTATTGCGTAAGGTCGGTAATAAAAATTAAAATTAATTCCAACAATTACTCCATAAAAAATATTTCTTCTAAATTTTTGCATAAAAAAAATTTCTATAAATTTGTTAGTTATTTAGAATTGCATAAACCTTTCAAAAGACGACAAAATTTTCCTAATACTGATATACGTCCACATCATCTGTTATATAAGTGAAATTGATGTATTAAAATACAACATCCTCTTCTAAGAAGTGTGTACACGACTCAAAAATAAAATATATTTTATGGCTCTCAACTAAAAAGCTTAAGAAATTAGAAATGCAAGAGAGTTTCAAGTGTAAAATTATTTGCAATATTTAATTAACAAAAACGACAACAAGAGTCTTTAGTGTACATTAAATTACTCTGCTTCTAGCGGTATCAGAATTCATAATTGTACCAATTTTGCAATCTTTGTTGTGGAGTAATGTAGAGTAATGGCCGTTGTTTAGTACTTTAAGAAAAATTACGAATTTCTAGTCCACTTAAAACACCAAATAAATAAATTAATAATGCACAGATGAATATATGAACAAATAGAAGAGAACGAAGCAATTAAAATAGGCAACACCATCTGTGTTGACCCAGTTTTTCTAAGAAAAGGCAAATTAGAAAATAATTAAAATACGGACAAAAATAAACTCAGACAAGTGCGGTATTACGATAATTTTAGTTTGGATGAGATAGACAGAGGAAGGAAATATAACCATAATAACCAACATTCTATTTTGACTATAAAATCTTAATTTTAATTTTGTATTCTGTGAATAAACATTGTAATAATTTATAATGACCAAAAATCCAAATTATCCTTTAGTTTTAAAAAGATTATTGTAACAGTTAATAGTTTGAGGATTCTCTCCGTGGAAAGGTATTATTTAGCAAACATATAAGAAACTTTAAAATATTGTTACGAAAATAAGAGCTGGCCACACCAATATATCTGAAAATACAAAGTTTGTGTGTGTGGTAAAAAACATAGGTGAATAAAGTCACTTCTACCAGTGGTGTGTGTATAGAATAATAGGATGAGTCATGAATCAATAAAACAAGATTGCGCATTCAGCCGTACAAAAAAATTTTCTACTGCTCAGCTACGTCATCATAGAATGTAAATTAACGGTTATTAGTAAAATAACCCTTTCCATGCAGCAAATTTGTTTTCAAAATTGAATTAAAGCCAAAATGTTTCATATTTAATTTGATTTTTTATTTTATTAGTTTTTTTGTGGATCCAGACTAACTTTCAGAATTTACAAATACATTTTTGCTTAAAAAAATACTCGTGAAAAAGCTTATTTTACATGCTTTTGAATTGTTTTTATTTTAACATTTATTTTCATTTTTATTTATTTTTATTAATTTATTTTCACGATTCCTACTTTAATTTTTTATACTTTCCATACAAAATGTACTTTGCTTTGAATCCATGTCTGCGTCACACAAAATAGAGAACGCTATACACCAAGCTAAGGAGGCTGCGCAATGCGCATTTTGTTTTCTATGAGTTGAGTAACCTCAATGGCTGCGTTGGTAGAGGTTTGTGCTTGCTGTAAAACAGAAGATCACCAAGTTCATGAGCTCTAACCCACACACGGACATGCGTGCTTACAAAAAGAAAAATAATAGTTGTAGTGTAGTATAAGACAACTTAAAAGGAGAAGCACCAGTACAAAATTTCTGGAAAGGAAAAAAGGCAGTTATTGTATGAAATTATGGCAGATAATTTCGTAAAAATATCTATTTAATATTTAAGTAGCAGATAATTACCAATGCCCCCTCAATAATAAAAGGGTAGAGCGCTAGCTGTTAGCTTAGGTTATACGAGGGCTGCTATATATATTTCTGGCCTGGCAACACTGAGTGCTGCCAAGTGCAACCTGACATTTCCATTGGAAAGTTTGTCATTTTTAAGCATAATCGTACTCAAAACGTTTTGACGTACAGCCATTATTTGTGTTGTTTACAGTGACTTGAAAAAACTAATATAGAAAAAAATGGAATTAACTCGTGAACATTTTCTTGCCATAATTTTTCACAACTTTCGACGTGAATTATCACGACAAAAGTGCATTGAAGAACTTAAATCTTTGTATGGCGATGAAGCACCATCCTATAGCACTGTGAAAAATTGGTATAATGAATTTAATCGGGGCCGAAGATCGCTCAAAGACGAATTCCGTGAAGGTCGTCCAAAAACGGCTCTTGTGCCAGAGAACATTGATGCCGTGCGTGAACTCATAATGCAAGATCGACATGCGACATACCGAGAGATAGAGACATCCTTGGATATTTCTTCCACCAGCATACATTCGATACTGCATGAACACCTGGCCGTAAAAAAGGTTTGTTCTCGTTGGATCCCGCACAATTTGAAAGTCGCTCAAAAAAAGGCTCGTGTCGATTGGTGCAAAGAAATGTTGCAAAAATACGATTGCGGTGCTTCAAAAGACGTTTATAAGATCGTCACAGGTGACGAATCATGGATCTATGCGTATGAGCCCAAAACAAAACAACAATCGACCGTGTGGGTCTTCAAACACGAGCAAAATCCAAAGAAAGTTGTTCGTGGAAGAAGCAGTTCGAAGCAAATGGTCGCCTGTTTCTTCGGCAAAACTGGTCATGTGGCGACTGATCCGCTTGAGCAACGTAGGACGGTCACTTCTGAGTGGTACACTACAATTTCTTTGCCTGAAGTCATCGGAGAAATTCGAAAAACCAACAAGAGAAGACGAATCATTGTTCACCATGACAATGCGAGCTCTCACACATCGGCTCAAACCAGAGCGTTTTTGACCGGCCAAAACGTCGAATTAATGGGTCATCCGCCGTACAGCCCTGACTTGGCACCTAATGACTTCTTCTTGTTTCCGCACATCAAGAAAAAAATGCGTGGTCAACGATTTTCGTCGCCAGAAGAAGCTGTTGAAGTGTTTAAAAAACCATGCTTTAGAGGTGTTTTAATCGGAGTGGAAAAAGTGCTTCGACAACTGGTTTGAGCGCATGGAAAAGTGTATAAATCATGCTGAAAAATACTTTGAAAAACAATAAAACCATTTTTGATTATAAATATTCGAATTTTCACTATTAGGTCAGAAATATATAGAGCAGCCCTCGTAGGTGGAGAAGTAATAGTAAATGGCAGCTATGTGTTTGGCTGTTGAAAAATTGCGGATGACTGTCTTAGATGTATAGCTTAAGTTTATAAACAAGACATCGAGTAGTTTATGGCACGCTGAAGTAACACAGAAATGTAGGGCGAATGGCTGCGTTTAAAATAACACATGTTTAGTAAGCAAGCGATCGTGTTGGATCAAGTAAAGCCGGAGCCAAAGAGTAAAAGTTTTGTCACATATCTCAAATATTTGACCAATAAGACGTAACAACTAAATAATGTAAAGAAAATTTGTCTTTTTCAAATACTTATTTAAAAATATTAAAAGTATAACGTCACATTTATTCTATTGTATATCGTGATGCTTATCATGAAATATTAAAAATATATGTGAAAATGGTGGCTACGCTTTTTGTCAAATATTTGACATATCTGACCGCACGTGAAGAAATACAGAATTGTTAATCTGCCACAGTATTTGCAATCAAAAAAAAAAAAAAAAAAAACGTACGTTTGTTCAGAAGGGAGAAAAATGTTACAATATTTTAACCTTCAAAGAACGAAGTCAGTAGAGTCACAAAAATAGGTTTTTTTGCTTGGAATTTGGCACAATAATATTAAAAAGTCTGTTATTAAAATAAGAAACGATTAAAAAAGTCAATCAATAATCAACTGGTGCATTTTAATTTATTTCTACATTTCCATTAGGAAGCTTCACCGTAAACACTTGCAGATCGTGTGTTTTAAGACTATTAAGTAAATCTTTAATTACGATCGTTTTTTAATGTATGTCAGTGAATGGTTCTGGCGTTACATTCACAATGGTGAAGCACAGAAATATACCTATAATATCCATAGACTTTATGACTCAACCTTGATGGACATTATGTCTGTGGACGTTATGACATGCCGCCATTCACAACATTGTGTTGTATGCTAACGTAAGTGTGTGTGGAAACGGCTTGGTAGACCATATTAGACTAGACTTCTTTATCCACAGGATAAATATCTAAAATAATCAATATCTTAAATAATATTTTCTGCCTGTTCTTTAAGGTTCTCAGTGTCGTTTTCCGTTTCGCAGCTCACACAAGCATAATATAAGGTATAAATTTAGAATTATTACTGTCACTTCTGGTATTTATGTATATAGTCCACTATCTATTGTTACGATAATTTTTTTTAAGGGGTTTTATTTTTGACCGACTTAAAAAAGCGGAATGTTATCAATTTGTCTGAATGTTGCTTTTTTAATCGACTTCAAAAAAAAAAGAAGGTTATAAATTCGGCAGAATGTTTTTTTTTACTGACTTCAAAAAGAGAAGGAGGTTATTAATTCGTTGAAATGTTACTTTTTTAATGTTTTTGCCTGCAGAACTCGGTCATTTCTGAACATGTTTTAAAAATTTTTGTAATTTGATAGATGATGCTTACAGATTGTTCCCATTTTAAAAACAGTTCATATGTACCTATACATGACATTTTTTTTTAAAGTCGGTTTGTTTTTGCAAGAATTATTATCCTTAAAAATTCATATTAAATCTGTAACGTAAAGTCCGCTGTGGGATTAAATATAATAAATTATATTTAAAATTCCATTAACAAATTTTTATACAGTATAGTATTTTCGATTTTCTTCTTTATTTATTTGTTACGAAAGTCAGATCTGGCAACCCCTATTGTTGTTATCCGTATGAGCGTGGTGAATAAGTTATTTCCACTAATGGTGTGTGAATAGAATAATACCACAATCAACTAACATAAGCTGAGCAGCCTCAATGGCTGCATTAGTAGAGGTGCGTGCTGTAAAACAGAAGATCGTGGGTTTGATCCCGCCTTCGGATACGGGTACAACGGAAAATAATAATTGTTATAAAGCAATTAAAAAATTAAAAAGCAACAGTACTACAAATCTCGGTGTGGCGAAATATCGAAAATAAAAGAATAAAAATTATATTTTTATTTAAACAAAAAAACTGACCTAGTGCTTAACAATTAGAAAATAAAATTAATAATATTGAAAGCTTAATATGTAAGTGCTTCTGTTTTTGATTTGCTTTGAAACTTAAGTCCTTACTAATCAATTTAATGAAGTACAATTTTAACCAACTAAATAAATTATAAATTTCATTAAATTGTAAAACTATAATGAAATTATTTTGTGAAATTATAGCCACCAATATATACATATGTGTATATACGAGTATGTACGTATTTATAAAATAGATCTTTTTACTCAATTGTGCATGTGTCAATTCCAACATAGGTTTCAACATTTTAAATGGAAGATTTATTGGAAAAGACATTGGTTTAAACATTGATGAATGATTAAAAATGTTAAAAAACACTTCTTGTGGGCGGATAAAGGATTGGAAAAAAGGCTGCAGGCCTGAAGTTTATGTTATTTAAAATAAAATCTAATAGTAATTTACAATATAATTTATATAATTTTAATACAAAAATTTTAATAGAGATAAACGTTATTGTTAAAAAATAATTTAATTTATTGCTTTTTTAAATGAATTTTCTATTTTTATTCCGTTTTTGATTTTCTACTAAGAATTTAACTTATTGCGAATATTGCATTTCCTTTTTCGGTGGACATTTTTTAATTTTTTATAAGTTTTTATTTGTCTTTTATGTTCAGATTTTACTCATATAATTTCGATTTCGGTTCAAGATAAAAATTCGAAACTATGTTTAAATTTTGATTTTATCAATTTTTGTGAAATTTTTGCGAAACTTTGGCAAAATGGGAAATTTAAATTAAATTTATTTTTTTTATTAATTTTAATTTTTAAACGACTTGAGACTTTAATTATATTTTTATTTTTAATTTTCTTGTGTATTTGTTTAGTTAAATTTCGGGAATTTATTGAAGCAAACTCATTTTATTTAAGAAATTTAAAAAGTTTTATATTCAAAAGAGGACCCAGAAAGAAAGCGATCTTCATATGAAAGATAAAAAATAATAAACGCTAGTTATCAGATCACCGTCTGTAGAATTTCAGAATTTTTATCTTAAAATTCGTCATACTTGATTTTTTGGGAGATCCACTTTCCTACCTATAGGCAAAACATACATATTTTATTTAGTCGATAACTATCACTGGAAGTTGCAAATGGAATAATGATCGCATGTATTATCTTCTGTTGTGCAGGTTACAAAAAAAATATCAAATGTCTATTTTTCATATTGACAAATTAATACCAAGCAATATCAAAAATTGAAGAACTTAAAATGAAAAAAATTTTAAAATTTTTATCATCTAGAGCAGGGCCTATGACAGTTATTTACACAGTCAAAGAAAGCGATTGAATAAAAAATTTGTTTTTATGTTTTTTTTTGCGTTAGAAACAATATTTATTTTCTTGCACAGTGTTATAAAATCATTAGAAGACGAAAAATAACACTTAAGAAATTTATAGGTTTACAATACGTATAAGCTGTATTCATATATTAAATATTACTTATACAATACGGACAATATTTCTTCAACTACAAACGATAAGAACTGTTATTTTCTACGAATTTTGTTCATTAGAATTGAAAAAAAGCAATGTTAAAGAAACTGGCTTTTTCATTTCTTTAAGATATCTATTTGCAAAAAAGAAGTAAGAAAACTAAAACAGAAACAAGTAACATTGTCGAATCTTATATACCCTTCACCATCAAATCAAATCAAGTTGAGTGAATGAAGTAACTGCAATCAAAAAAGCAAATATTGGGGGGACAGAGAACTAAAAAAATAAAAAAATGTTGGTACCGAATATATATAATATTATGTAAAAATGACATCAGCTCTTAATGAGTTAAGCATTTTAAAAAAATTTTAGTATTTCCTTGAAAATCTCGTCAGAATTGAAATTTTAAAAAATTTCGCGAGATATTTTTTCTGATTTTTAAATTCTTTATCGCTCCATATATTTATTTTTTCGATTGGAGTTACTTTATTGTTCAAAATAACGTAAAAAAATTAAAGGTAGACGCGGTGTTTTGACTGCTGCCTCGAAGGACATTGACTGATCATGCTGATTTTCAATATCACCTCTTTCGACACCACGCCTGATCGATTGGCGGACGGACAGACGGACATCGCTCAATCAACTTCGTTATGCATAAGAAGTCAAAATATATACTTTGTCGGGCCGAAAACGGATATTGTAGAAATAACTCACGGAATGACAAACTTATATATACCCTATTTCTTTTTTTGTGGAGAAGGTTACAGAAACAGTATTATGTTTAATAAAAAAAATTCGCTGTGGAAAGCAGTATATTCTTAACAAAACAAAAAAAAAAACACTTTTGTCTATAATTTAGCAATCAAAATGCTAATTATAGCTGTAATGCAATATATGGTTTTATTGAAAGTTTATCTTGAAATGAGCTATCATAAGATCTTTTAGGTGGCAAAAGATCTGTAACCAATCAAGCGTACCTCTGCACTTTCTTAACCACTTAACCCAAAGAAAACCAAAAATTAAAAATAATACTTTTTAATGTTGGCGATTCTGAGACCTATAGATAAATATATGTTGTAAACCAGCTGTTAGTTAAACGCATTTATACTTTAAATCATATATTATTGTTAATATAAAAAGCCTCTAAAATAATTTTATTACTTCGAACAAACTCATTTCTTACAATAAAAGATTACGAGGCCAAGAATTTTATAGTTTTTATAAGTATAAACATCTTTAATCTTACACTTTTGTTTAATAAATTCTATTTAGTATTAAGCAAAAAGTTGTTAGGACTTAACATGATCGTCTAGAATATTGTAGGATGAAGGACTGAAAAATGTGGCGCTTTAAATTAGGGTCTACTCCATGACTGAATTTCCAAAAATAATTGAAAGTAAAATAAAATTTTTGGTTGTGGTACTTTGGTTTATTAAAAATTTATAGATTGATGAGTTCCTTCCTAAATTTACGGTGCGAAAGGTTTTGTTTTATTTTTTTTCTTAATAAGGCTTATTAAGGTGTATTAAAAAACGTTTTTAAAAAATATCAAAACAGGCTTTCGTTTATAAAAAAAGAACCATCATCAAAGGGTTAAACACTTAGAAATGCGAAGCAAACAAGAAGACTGGAGAAAAATAAAAAAACATAATTCCTATTAAAATTATTTTATAATTTTATTTTGACAAACCACAAATATGCAATAATGTCATCGTCTCTATTACAACTAAAATTTTCTGGTAAAATATGTGTAAATTTTCTCTACATTCTTAATAATTTGAATTAAATTTGTAATATGTGACCACACAATTTAATGTGGCCATAAATTTATGACCATATTGCATGTTGCATATTAAATAATATTTTGGAAAAAATGTGTAAATTGTATGTTTAATTACAAAGTGAATTAGGAAAACTTAAATTTTTTTTTATTATTTTACATAAAAGTTAATTTAAAATTCTTTCCGCAAACTATTTTGAACAATGAAATTTAAAATTAGTTATTCGAAAGTAGCTGTTAAATGACGTGATATAAGATGGTTTTTGCAACGCTTTAGGAATGAAGGAGTTGCAAATCTCACTACGACACCAGAAACGATCCGTAACACAAAAGATGGAAATAGAATATAAAACAGCAAAAAGTACATTGGACTGTTTCGTGCATGCGTAAATTACTTATATTTTACCGTTGAAATGTTAACGAAATTAATTATTAAAGAAATTTTACTTTATTTTCGGCTTTTTGGTTCTTTTTAATTAATTTTCTAAATATTTTTAGAAAGAAAAATTATTTACAAATGTATGCGGACGTTTTCCAAAGAAAACAAGAAAAATTAGACGCTAGCAGAATGAAATGCAGCATTTTGTGGACCGTCATAACTTTCATCAGCATTCTTTGCATCTATCTACCTTATGTTATGTACAAATTAATTATTTTAAATCAGCTTAATTTCACGTACAAATATTTTAATTTCTAAACTTATTAGCGGAGAACAAATTTTTAGAAACATTGTTGTGTTCGTTTTTAAAGAAAACATCTTGATTTTGCAAAATACACGTAATTTTTTGTTTTTTTCTTCTTACTTTATTTCACATCACAATAGTTTATAATACAGTACTAAAATGATTGTTGTAAAGAAATC
This sequence comes from Gymnosoma rotundatum, assembly GCA_916610165.2. Taxonomy (NCBI): domain Eukaryota; kingdom Metazoa; phylum Arthropoda; class Insecta; order Diptera; family Tachinidae; genus Gymnosoma; species Gymnosoma rotundatum. Next base: position 48,919,766 of record OU744338.1, read on the forward strand.
ATGAATCGCATTTCCTTGAGCCGTATTAAAATTATTTATCTGGTTAAGATAAAGGATTCCAATTTAGATTCGTATTTCTAAATCAAAAAAAGATTTCTCAATTTTTGTATTTTGGGTAGACAACATTTTTGGTTGGAATAAATAACTTCAATTAGTAGTTGACGGTTTGGTGTTCTGAAAATCATTGGATTTTAAATAATAGAACTGAATTCCAAGAAAATTGAAAAATGTTCTCTAAACCTTCATGAACTTTTTCATTACTTTAAATTGAAAAATATATGTTATTCTTTAGTTCACCCAGTTTAAAAAGTGACGATTGTCATCTTCTTTGTGACAAACTTCTCACTTAATTACAGAAATAAAGGAAAGTTTTTTTTTAATAATATCTTCACAATATCTTCTGTTTTTATTAGAAATCCCAAAAAACCCTGGCTTTATTTTCTTAAATTCTGGCATTCTGGATTTATCAATTGGGAAAAATCACAGTTATATTTATTAAAAATATTTAGAAATATTTTTATATAAATTAAAGCATATTTTTTTAATTAAAAGTAACAATATATTAATTTGTCAAATAAATTCTTTGGTTAAAGATTTTTTATGGTGGCATGTCATAGTGTCCAAGGTTATAATGCCCATGGATTTTGTGTCGCACTCAAAAGTGGCAAAATGTTTTAACTAACAATAAAGAAAAATATATAATATTTTATTTTGAATAAAGCTGGATAAAGTGTAATATGAGTTGATGAACTTAAATGAAAGGATTACAGTCAAATATTAATGCCTGCGGTTGCCGTGTGTGTATTGGTCGTTTCAACATAAAAGACTTCAACATATTCAAGTGTTATTTAACTATCTAACTAATTATCGGTTACTGGTTAAAATATGTTATATTTTAAACAACAGTTAAACTAAAATTTCTTGTAAAAGAATACAATGTTTTGAAGAAAATACATAATCAAGTAAATTATAATAATTAAAATCTACTCATATTTTTTTTTTAACAAAACGTTAACTGTGGGTCGATTCTGGTTCTGTGAAACGGAGAAATGAAAAGTTTTTTCATGTTTTCATAGAGATTCCGATTCTTGTTTAGTGAAAAAATGATAAATAAATTCAAATGTTTTCATATGAAAAGAGCAAATGGAATGAAACAAATTGTTTTCACAATTTCACAGTAATATGATTCTTGTTCTGTGTAACAATGCAAATAAGTGTAAATTTTTTTTTATTAAAACATGTTTTTACACTCTAATTTTAACGGTGAAGAATGGAGAAAGCCTTAAGAGGCAAGCGTACAATCGGGAACCAAATTATCTTCTAAAAAATGCATATTTACAGATTTGTAACTGCGGATGGTACTAGGTTCTTTGTGGTACTCAAAAAGACGGCCAAATATTAAAGAAGTATTGGAGTCATTTGAAGTATATTTTTTGCACATTTGCGTTTAAAATAATGTACTTTTTAAATAAAATGCTAGGCTCTACACTCGTGCTAAGTACTCCGAAATAAAAAAAAGTGAACAAAGAAGTGTAGTCAATGGTTTAAGTCGTCTAAAAGCATTTTTGCCTCTAGAAGAGCGCATTATAAAAATCACCACTGTGGAAGCGATAAATCGAGATGGAATACCGGAAGTGGGTTTTAGAAATTATTTTTTGGACAGCAATGATGGCAGAAGTTGTGAAGAAGCTGCAATTATTGTCGCTCAGCAACAGCTACTTCCACTACCATTGCACGCATTTTAACTGAGGAACCAACGCGTACTCGAAAAAAGCAGCAAGACGATTCCCTTCCTTTAGCTAAAATTTTTAAAATGGCAAAAAAAGGTAGCGGAATTAAAAAGCGCAAACAATTTGAAACATGCGCAAATTGAAATATTAAAACAAAACTTCAAAGGGAAGCAATTAACTCAAATACGCAGGTTAAAGAAAATCTTGTAGAAACGATAAACCAACTTATTCTTATATTTAGTTTAAATAATAATTCATGTGAAAAAAAACTGACTTCAAACCAGATTTCATCTGTCTGCCTTTAACAGCTCAAGTGTATGGCCACATAAGTTAGGTTACATTAACTATTGGGACACACTTACATATATCTCCAAATTTTATACTTTTTCAACTGTTCAATAGTTTGGCAATATACATCAAATTGCAGCAACTATAGCATCACTCTTTAATTTCCAAATTTAAATTATATACTTGCTGTTGTTGTAGATTTAGCAATCAGGTTCTGTGTAAATTTCAACCGTCTGTCTGTAACGGTTCAACAGTTTGTTCATATACATACATCAGATTATATCAACTATTTAATTTTAAATATGAAACTTTTATACTTCTTATCATACCAAATAAAGAAGTGGGTATTCTGTCTAAAATTAAGGTGTTTGTATACAGCGGTTCAAAAAATACAGCCATATAGAATAAATTACATTAAATTTTGGGAACAACCTATACTTTATAAATTCAAATTATAAGCTTCTTGTTATAGCGGACTTAGCAAAACATGTTCCTTGTAAATTTCAGCTATCTGTCTATAACGGTTCAAAAGTCCGGTCACATACACCATATTTTATCAACTATTGGGACATCCGTTTATTTCCAAAACCAAATTTTATACTTGTTGTTATAAAGAGTTAGCAACAAAAGGTTCGTTGCAAATTTCAAGCGTCTGTCAACAACTGTTCAAAAGTATGGCCATAAACATCATTTTTATTGAACTATTGGCGCATCCTTTAATTTATAATTTGTAATATTAAAACTTGTTACTATAATGGCCATAGCAATCGACATTCTGTCCAATTTGCAAGCGTTTGTATATAACGGTTCAAAAGATAGGCCCACATAAGTAAATTTACATCAATTATGGGAACACCCTTTAATTTCTAAATTCAAATTATAAAGTCGTTGATATAGCGGACTTAGGAATGCATGTTCCTTTTAAGTTTCAGCGTTCTATCTATAATGGTTCAAAAGTCCGGCCAAATACACCATATTATATCAACTATTGGGACACCCGTTTATTTCTAAATCCAAATTTTATATTTGTTGTTATAGTGGACTTAGCAATACAGGTTCGTTGTAAATTTCAAGCGTCTGTCTACAACTGTTCAAAAAAATGGCCATATAACAAATTAAATGAACTATTGGTGCACCCTTTAATTTATAATTTTAAATATTATCAACTGTTACTAGAACGGCCACAGCAAGCGACACTGCGTCAAATTTACAGGCGTTTGTCTATAACGGTTCAAAAGATAGGCCTATATAAGTACATCTACAGTAATTATGGGACACCCTTTGATTTCTAAATTCAAATTATAAACTCGTTGATATAGCAGACTTAGAAATACATGTTCCTTCTAAGTTTCAGCATTATGTCTTTAACGGTTCAAAAGTTTGGTCATATACACAAAATTACATTAACTATTGGAATACCCTTTAACTTCCAAATCCATATTTTATACTTTTTGTTATAGCGGACTTAGCAATACAGGTTCGTAGTAAATTTCAAGCGTCTGTCTACAACTGTTCAAAAGTATGGCCATATAGATTAAATTTAATGTACTATTGGCGCATCCTTTAATTTATAATTTGTAATATTAAAACTTGTTACTATAATGGCCATAGCAATCAACATTCTGTCCAATTTGCAAGCGTTTGTCTATAACGGTTCAAAAGAAAGGCCCATATAAGTAAATTTAAATCAATTAAGGGGACACCGTTTAATTTTTAGATTTATTTTTGTATTATTTTTTGTTTTTGGGAGCTATAGTAATACGCAGTCATTTTATATTTTACAGAAATGCTTTTGTTGTTGTATGGGGACACCCTTTAAGTTTTAAGATTATGAACTGTTTTTAAAACGAGACCAATCTGTAAGCATAATCTATCATATTACCAAAAATTTTCAAAATCGGATCAGAAATGACTGAGTTCTGGAGGCACAAAAATAAAAATAGGCAACATTCAGCCAAATGGTATAACCTCCTTCTTTTTTTGAAGTCGGCTAAAAAACAGAAAATAACACAGACTATGTACACATATCCAAAAATACTAGTGTGTATGTATGTGGTAGTTGTTTTTTTAATAATGAAGAATATATGTTTAGCGACGTCTTAAAGTAAACTTAGAGCCGCCTAAAATATTTGTTTTTTTTTATGTTATAACAATTTTTTAACAAATTATCCACTTATTCGAAAAAAAGCTTGACCCAAAGAATACTGTGCGACAAATTTTTTAGTCATGACATGAAAAATAAAAACTTTAAAATAAAATAAGAATAAAAAAATTTGTAAGTTAAATAGTTTTATTTGAAAAAAGGATAATTCATCAATCTTGCGCAGTGATCTGACAAAAAAATCGTAAGGCGATCGTAACCTGTTGACTCTTAATACAAATTTCACTCTCCATACTATTTTATTTTTTATCTGATCAATGTTCGAGATTCATGAATTATTTGTTGGAGTTTAGTACATTATCCTTTTTTCAAATAAAAATGTTTAACTTACAAGTTTTTTATACTTATTTTATTTTAAATTTTATTTGGTTGGGTGGTTTTTACATGGTTTTAATGAAAAGGGAAGAAATTCCATGTTGTGGACCATACTGTGCCTATACATTTTCTATGTTAGTAAACGTTTTGAATTTTAAAATTTTTTAAAAATTGCTAAAAAAAAATCGTTAAAAAAAACTTTAAGCAACAATACATGCGCTCAAGTAGTTAAAAAACTGGTTTGCGGCTTAGAGACGCTTCAAATCTGCTCAGCTTTTAAATCTTAGAATTTTAAATTTTATTAACATAGATACGAAAGCTTCACGGCTACAATGAAATGAAACACTTTTTCATTTAAAGAACGGGAATCGTAATTTGTGTAATTGTGAAATGATAATATGAAAAGCTGTTGTGAAAACGAAAATGAAAAGTTTTTTTTTCATTTCACAGTTTTACAGAACCAGAATCGACCGCCTGGAATCTTCTCTTAGTATTTATTTAAAAAAAATATAATTTTTCTCTTTTTAGGTAAGTTTCGAAATTAATTGATTGAACAGCTTCACTATAATCAGGTATGTGATTTTTAATATTTTTAACATGCATCACTTATTTGATCACGTACAGTAAAGAAAAATACAGACATTTTGAATATAAAGTATCTTACATATTACAAGAGATTTCCTTCTTCTATTTGACCTTATCGATCAGGACTTCTCTATATTTAAAATATAAAGATATTCCTTTTTGCTAACATACACTTACCCCCTTGTATTTTTAATATGCATATCACCTTTGAATTTTTAAATGTATAAGGATCTCTGTAATAAGTTTTATTAAAATCGCTTCAGCCGTAAGTGCTCGTGTTTTCTCTTTACGTCTCATCTGGGTCCAAGGATGGGAAACACACATTGCGTATTGGACCTTATACTTGAGGAGTTATCAATTTTTTTTTTAATTTCATTTACATCAATTTAGTTTTCAAATAAGTTCAGCTGCATAAAAATTAGGGAAAGGAAAAGAAAATTTTTCCCTTCTCCTGCACCGCTGTTATATACTCGAGTATCAAATTTCATTAAAATCAGTTCTATCATTAAGCCGTAATTGTTGCATTAACAAACAGACAAACAAATAAACAAAGTCAAAAGAGTTTTAAGTTATTTATTACATTAAGAAAGACGACCCTTAATTTAATTTAATTTGATAAAAGAAATATTTATCCTATACAAATAGAAAACTTTTTTGTTTTCTCATTTAATATAAATAATAATTTATGCAATTATTTTATTTAAAAACTATAAAACTTAAAATATGTTCCCTTTTATTTGACAAAGCTTTGATGTCTCTTTATTTCTCTCCCTGCATCAGATTAATGATTACATTTGTTTTCTAACAAACAGTGTCTTTAGTATGACATATGACATACAATACATATGCAAATATTTAACACAAGCAACTTTATACTCATGAATAAATTCTTTTTTTATGATTTTTTTATTTCTAGTTTTTATGTCACAAAGCAAAAATTTTTCAAGCACTTTGACACAAAAACAACGTAACAAACTTAAAAAAATATTTACCATAAATAAAAACAACGGGACACAAAACAGTTTGTACATCGTTTGTATGAGAGTAACTGGAAAAAGAGTTTTTTTTTTTGATGAACAGAAAATAAGCTGTTTCAAAATAGTTTTTATTTTCTGTGCATTTTATTGTATATTGTAATGTATGAATTTTATTAGACTTAACATTTTATATTTTTTTATTTCACATTTTTTCGCCAGTTGGCCAACAAAAATAAAAAGACAAACATTGAGGTTGTACTGTCATGGAAGACGATCTTATTTGAATTTACACAGGTTAAAATATATTAAACAACGGGAATTTTTTTAATTATCATATATATTATTTCTAAAGCACTTTTTTTGTCGGTTGCAAATATTTCCCATACCATCGCATCAAATTTAATGAATGATATCTCATTTTAAAGCTTATTTCTAACACTAATGACGAAAAATAATTAGAAATTGAAAAACTAATATTTTCGTTGATAAAAACCATATTTTATATAAAACTGCATGATAATACAGTGATTATATATTTTTGTTCAAGCGTGGTAATACATGGTCGCTTAATAGTAATACAGTTCTACATGATACAGAATGTATTAAAATTCATTCTGGCAATACCGCTATTTACTATAATGCCGTTTATTAACCGACTTCAAAAAAAGAAGAAGGTTATACAATTCGGCAGAATGTATCTTTTTTTATATTTATGCTTACAGAACTCAGTCATTTCTGATCCGATTTTGAAAATTTTTGGTAATATGATAGATTATGCTTACAGATTGGTCCCGTATTAACAGCTCATAATCTTTAAAATTAAAGGGTGTCCCCATACAACATACATATTTTTTACGTGTATTATGAATTGTAACGGGCACTTCTGTAAAATTTAACATGACTGCGTATTGCTCTAGCTCCCAAAAATAATTATACAAAAATAAAACTAAAAATTAAAGGGTGCGCCCATAATTAATGTAAATTTACTTTTATGGGCCTATCTTTTCAACCGTTACAGACAAACGCTTGCAAATTGGTCAGAATGTCGATTGCTATGGCCGCTATAGTAACAAGTATTAATATTAAGAATTATAAATTAAAGGGTGCGCCAATAGTTTATTTAATTTGGTATATGGCCATACTTTTTAACAGTTATGGACAGACGATTGAAATTTACAAAGAACCTGTATTACTAACTCCTCTATAGTAACAAGTATAAAATTGGGATGTGGAAATAAACGGGTGTCCCAATAGTTGATGTAATATGGTTTATGTGGCCGGACTTTTGAACCGTTATTGACAGACAGCTGAAATTTACAAGGGACATGTTTTCCCAAGTCCGCTATAACAAGAAGCTTATAATTTTTATTTGGAAATTAAAGGGTATAAAGTTTGGTGATATAAGTGTGTCCCAATCATTAATGTAACCTAATTTATGTGGACATACATTTGAGCTGTTATAGGCAGACAGATGAAATCTGTTTTGAAGTCGGTTTTTTTTTTGCAAGAATTATTAAAAGATATTTTTGTTTGTATTAAGGATTCGTACGGGAAAAAAGTTAACGCTGATCTTGTCATTACCTCTAACATTGTATTCAAAGAAGAATTATAAAAGCATTTAAACAAATGTATGTATGTATGTAAATATGTATGATATATAATGATTTCTAATATTTTTATACTTTAAATAAAATGTATTGAAGTTACTAAAATTTCTAGTAATTATTTTCATTTTATCCTACAAAAATGTCAACTAACGCTGCGAAATATTCGCACGGGACATCTAGTATTAATTAATTTTCAAAAAATCTTTTTTTTTCGTGCTCTTTTCCCGATTAATTATATAAATCACCGGTATTGATTATTGAGGGTCAAAGCACGTCTCGATGGCCATTTCGTTAACGCTTACTTAAGTCTTCAGGAAACTTCTGACAAACATTTTAAATAAACTAAAGATTTTTGTCCAAACAATAAAGCAAAGAAAAATTTTATTACTAAAATGATGCTAATTTCCATAATCCTTTTTTTTTTGAACAGAAGCTTTAGGTCCATCGAAATAAAGCCTTTTGTTATCTAACAAGAAATAAATTTTTATTTTAAGACCAGTAGATAATTCTTGGTTTTGGCTTGAAATCATTTTAAAGATATAGAATAACATTTTAGGCTTATTGATAATAAGATAAAATGACCATTTTCTTAAATTGTTAGCTTAAATAGCTCATCAATGCATTTTTCTGTTAAACAAGTTTTTAAATTTGTTGTTCTTAAAAAAAAATCCATCCATAAATTAAAAAAAAAAATGTTTGCTTTTAGTAGCCTAAAAATCAACGTTTTCAAATCGATTGTTTTCTATTACATATATGAAATTCATTCATTCATATTCATATTATGAATATCTTAAAGAGATAGATTTTTTAATTCTGTACGGAATGTGTGATTAAACAATAAAAAGCGGAAAAATGCCGCAGTACAACTGGAAATTCTTAGCATAACTGCCTAAGAATATGTGTATCCTCTATACAAGAGGCAGAAGATTTAAATGCATATAAAACTAAACATAATTTTTCGTTAACTTAATATTCAATTTCGTGCTTAGTTTATCGTTAAAAAAAATACACCAGCTACAAAGAAAATGCGAATTTTACAATTATTAAAAAATCTAAACTGTACATGCTGCGCACAACACTGTACGTTTTTATTATAAAAAGCATAAAATCTTGTCTAGGAAAGAGAATTTTAAACGAGTAATTTGCTTTCTTAAATTAAAAGAAACGTACGTTTTTCAAGCATTAAGGTTAAAAGCGATTTATTTAAAAAAGTTTTATTTTATTTATTGCATTCATTCACATTTTTTTTTTTGCATATTTTTTAACATTTGACAACAAAAAAGCAACGTTTTCATATTTCGTGTTTAAAATTATAAAGAAAAATTCTTACCTTCAAAAACAGATACAAGTACTTGTTCAGTTGTTCACTCGTGCATGCAGGTTACATGTTCGCTGTGTTGTTTAGCATCAGAAGAAAGTAGCAGTAAGTAGAACGATTAGCAATAACGGTAACAGGCAAGTAAAGTTAAAAACTTTTGATAAAGCGACGACTTAGTAAATTATATTAAAGTAAAAAACTGTCAACAACCCTCAAACTTGACCACTAACGTCATTAAAAAAGAGAAAGAATTTTTTAAAACCACTTTCGAATTTTAATAAAAAAAAAAAAAACCGAAACACAGTTTTAAATATAAATATTGAGGGAAACTGAACATGATTGCAAAACCATAAAACACGAGTTACATATAAACCTAATAAGGATAATATTGATTAATTTTTTAAGTAATAGGTGAATAAACCTTAAGTTCATTTACATTTACAATTTTATTAATTGCTAAAGCAAAACTTGCACTTTTATATTCTTGTCTTTTAAGCTTCCGTTCATACAGACAAAATTCCACCTAAATAAGTTTAAAAATGAAAAAGCGGTAAACAATTCTCAGCGATTAACAATTTGAAACTTGTTTTATTTTAAGTAAATGATATTGCAAATATGTGTTTTTTTCTGCAACAAAGCAATCAGCAAAGCAATTAATTTGAAAACGTTTGCTGTTGCTTGAGTAATCAGTTGTTCTATATTTTTATTTTTGCTATTATTTAACTTTTTACTATGAATTTGTTGTGGCTGTCTACGATTGTTTTTTCTTGCAGTAACTCACTGATTTTAATCCCTTTTAACATTGGAAACGTATTTATGTATTTATTACTTACAGTACATAAGATGATACATTTTAAAAACTTTGTGTTTATTACACCATTAAATGGTGTTTTTTTTTTAACAACAGCAAAAGAAGAAAGAAACATTAACTTATTGCTTAAGCAACAGCAAACGTGTTCAAAATGTATGCTTTGCTGATTGCTTTGCTGCAGGAAGAAAGACATAGTCACCTAAAGCAAATGCGATTTTTTCTCTTTTTTCGCTTTTGCTTTTTGCTGTGGCTTCGTTTATAATGAAATGTTTTGCTTTTTATTTGCTGAAAAATATGTAAGCAAAGCAAAGATTTTAGTGCTGTTGCTATTTTAAGCAAGCAATTCAAACCCTGCTTCATTGTTCCGATAACGATATGGAAAAATAAGAGATAGGCGTGGTGATTTTTTTTTTTGCTGTCACGAAGGGCATAACCCATCTTGCAGATTTCCGGAAGCAACACCTTAAATACTATGTCTGATTGATTGGCGTATTTAAATTTTCTCTAGCAGATCTAGTGCTGCGGCAAGCTTGTTTTCAATACTAACACGGGCAGACAGACGGACATTGCTCAATCAACACCGCTATGCATAAGAACTGAGAATATATTTTCTTTATGGAGTCGGAAATAGAAGTTGTAGAATTTGCAAACAGAATGACACACTTAGTTATACCCTTTTTCAACTTTTTGTAAAAGAAAATTGGAAAGTAAGAAAAAAATTTAGTATTACATTTATTTTAAATATAAATATTCTCGGCTCTTAATGCGTCTAGAACTTTTAAAAAGTTTTAGTTTTTCCTAAAAGATTTCTTCAAGAGCTTTTAAATGATACCCACATTAATATCAGTAAAAATATGGTGTACGATCGTACTTTTCTATGAAAAGTTTAGGGGCCCGTAGTTCGAAAGATATAGGCGAGCACCTATTTTTTCACTTAAAGTGTTTTTCTTATTTTTTTAATTCTCTATCGCCCCTAATATTAGTTGTTTTATTGGAGTATCTTCATTCTTATAAATGATATGGAAAAATTAGAGGCAGGGGTGGTCTTTTGTTCGCTGCCATGGTACGATCTTGCTGATTTTCAATTGCAGCTCTTTCAACACTATGTCCGATCGACTGGCGTATTTTAAAATTTTTGGTTTTAGATCCCGGAAAACTTGAACAAAATACTAAAAAGAAAGCTTTGACATTTTGGAGTCAGTTAAGAAAGGCCTTATTTAACAATTATAAATATATTTAAAGTTGAAAGTATAAGAGCTTTAAAATAATTTTATGTGTCGCAACTAAAAGTATTCCGAAATTCATGTAAGATTTACTTTTGCTAATTTTTAGGCAATTGAATGTTTTTTACTGGCAATAATTCGGCAAATGTTGTCCTCCAAGTCGATAACCATGTCGAGATTATTAACGTAAACTAGCGACTTCACATGTTGCTACAGAAAATTGTTTAGTAACTTTAAATCTTACGGTTTAGAAGGTCATTTCACGGGTCTGTAGCGTGGAACTATGTGGTTACTGAAATTCTATATATGTAAATCAGTTGAAGAACTTAAAATAATAATTAGGAATATACATTTCCAGTATAATGTTTAAAAAGTTCTATAGATTCTACCCACGAAAACAGCAAAAAGTTATTTAAGCTTTAATATTTAAGTTTTTTTTATGTCCTGCTAAAAAGAATATCTTTTCTATATGTTAAGGACTTTATGTGTTCACATGTTTAAATATATATTCATTATAGTATAAGCAAAGTTGTTCATGCTCGTAAACTACAATATTTAATGGATTCAATTTTAAAACTTTAATTCTCTCTATAGGAAAAGTTATTAGCTTCGAGTTTTTAGCTGCTTGCAAAAACACAAAAACAGATTTCGTAAAAGTACAAGAGTTTATTTTAAATCCTTTAATCATAAAATGCCATAAGAGAACGAACATCTGCATGTTTAGAATTTTTTAATTTTATTTATTGCACTAGAAAGACATGCAGACATATGATACATATATTTGAATTAAGTTCAAGAAGAGACAGACATGGAAAATTGAATTTTTTTACAGGTACCCAAAAAAAAATTTTTTACACAAATTAATTTTGTTTAGTTTTAATTTAATAAAGACTTTTATTGATTTAATAACATTTCTTAACCCTCTAGTACCCAAGACCGCCTGTAGACGGGCTAAATTCGTTACTCACTTATTCGCTTTCAAATACCGTTATTTTTTTTTCTGCATTTTGTCTAATTCGGAGAAGTCCAAAAATTGCTTTTAATATATTATTATATATTTTGAACTCATATTTTTAACTTATGGTGGCATCTTGGGTAGCTAACACGATCGTTTAAATTTAGAAAGTTGTGAAATGCGGACGAAAAATTTGGGTACTAGAGGGTTAATTAAAATATTGATTTTTTTTTTGTATAAAAAATTAACATTGAACGTTTGTTTGTTTATGTCTCATGTTTGTCTCATGATATATCCGTTATTTGGAAGTACGAAATGCAAATAAGTTATACTGAATGGCATATTTTATTTTCCGGTAACGTATAGGAGAAATGTCACTTTTTTGTGTAAAAACAAGTGGTTTATATTTTTTAAATACAAATTAAACTATTTTTGTAGAAATTCCAAAAAAAAACAACAAAATTAAATTATGTTGGTTTAAGAATATGAATAATTAAATGTCGGCAATAATTACAACTTAATGTCATTATTGTATACTTGATAACTCGCTTAGCAGTAAAGAAACATTTAGATGATACGGTAATTATATCTTTCTTGGCGCATTTCCAATTAACGAATTTCCTTGTCGTTTTAAATAAGAGCTAACGAATACAACAACTTACAGTATTGTTAGAGAGTTACAAGATTTTTACATTCTCATTAAGTTTTATTTAATAACAAGTATGAGTGCTAAATTCGGCTTCACCGAATCTTATATACCTTTTTGAGGTGACAGAAAATTAAAAAATAAAATACTCGTAAGTACATACATACACATAATTTTACTTAAAAATACCATCGGCTTTTAACGGGTTAAGCTTTTTTAAAAATTTTTAGTATTTTCTCAAAGATCTCAACAAAAGCTTTTAAATGGTGCCCATATTGATGTTTTAATAAGTTTTAAAATTTCAGGGTCCCGTAACTCGGAAAATATGGGCGTGCGCCAATTATTTCTATTGATGTTTTTGTCTTATTTTTTTAATTCTCTATCACCACATATTTTTGTTTTATTTATTTGAGTGACTTCATTGTTCCAAATAATAAGGAAAAATTAGAGGAAGGCGTTTTGCCCGCTGCGTCTAATGACATGGACCGATCCTATTGATTTCCTTTAGCACCTCTTTTGAAATTATGTCTGATCGATTGGAGTATTTAAAATTTTGTTGATTTCAACACTAACACGGACATCGCTCAATTGACTTCGCTATGAATAAAAACTCAGAATATATATACTTTATGGGATCGAAAATGGATATTGTAGAAGTTACAAACGGAATGAAAAGCTCAGTTATACTATTTTTTCACTGTTTGTGGAAGGGTATATTGTTTTGTCATGGTGTATTACAATTGCGTTGCACTTTCCAGCTTTGGACAATGAAAAAAGTAAAATTTCATGCTTGTGTTAAACTTAAAATAATATATATAGATATTTATGTATATGTACTTATGTGTATATAATCCAAAGTAATTAAAAATAGCAATTTTAAGTAAAAGCAATTTATTATATTTTTATGCTTTTGTTTAATTTTTGTTTAAAACTTTTTTGTTAAATTTTTAGTCAATAAATTAATGTTGCATTAAAATTCCAAAAATAAGTTAAGATAACAAAAATAACTTTAAACAATTCAATTAAAAGTTAATGACATGTTTATGACATATTTAAAATAAGTATTCGAAATAAAAGAGGGCAGATAATAGCACGGAATTATGTTTTGTACGCCGCAATGTGATATAAATTCTGAAGTTTTAGAATCTATTGAAATCAAATCTGTCGTTGTGATTAAAAGTATTTTGACAAAATATGTAGTTGTTATGAATATAAGATTTAAAAACTTTTAAATCACAGATTATTGTAAGTTTTCACCACTATAAAGTGTAGTATGTTATATTAGAAACATAATAAAAGCAAAATGTTTGCAGAGGTGTGTGTGGTAAGCTAAAGATCATGAGTTCAAGTCCCAACAATAAGCAGTAATTATTAAAAAATTAGTCTAAAATTTCTAGAATCTCATTTGGAAGAGATGCGCCAGATGCTTTGGTATACATCTGTATAGTGGTAAAATGTTACAGAGGGTAAGAGTGGCAGACGGTTAAAAAAGTTATTAAACAAAAGAAAAACAAATTTAAATAGATATTAAAATATTAATGTGCTGGTATTTGCAACCCAAGGAACCGCTACGTTTGACTGCTTTTTTATACAGTCATTAACATTGTCCTATTTAAATAGTCCTTGGCATTTAGTTCGCAATTTAATTTGCATTATTTCAATAAATAATTTATATAATAACTTTTAACCATTTATAATTAATTATTTGATTCTTCTACTTGTACCATAAATATAAACACCTTTGTTTGCAACATGTAGCTTACGAATGTGACAACAATTTCATAATTGTTAGCAGTGTATAAAATTCTAACTTAGAAATGTAACATTTATAACACGCTCTAAATTCGTTAAGACAAACTCAAGAGATGTGTAAAATATGTCTGATTTAATTATTAACCCATTTAAGATATGAAAGGCCTTCTGAAACAGACAATAATGGACATAAAATTTATTAGAGTTAAAATCGACAGGGCTGATTAATAAATTATAGAACATAGCTCCCTGACTTGTAATTCGAACTTTTTTTGTGTTATAAAAAATGTATTATCTTAATCCGGTTCCAGTTTATGAATTTTTCATTTTCTAAATTTATTAAAAAATATAAATTATTTACAAAATTTTTTGTTAATTTTTTAGGAAAAACGGAGTACTTAAAAATGTAAGGGAGTATTTTCTGCATCGCTACATTAGCGCCTATACTAGGGTGTGTACGTTGTTACATCATCTAATAAACAATTTAATTTAAGAAATTAAAATAAGAAGCTGTATGTAATCCACACACAACCGAAAGCTTTTTATCGACTTGAAAGAATGAGGTTATCAATTCGACTGAATGTTGCTTTTTGTTATATTTGTGCCTCCATAACTCAAGTATTTCTGAATCAATTCTAAAAATTAATTTTTTATTTGAAAGTTGATGCTTACAGATTGGTCCTGTATTTAAAATAGTTGATATTCTTAAAAATTAAAGGGTGTCTCTATAAAACACATATATTTTTACGTGTAATATGAGCTATTAAAGGCACTACTTAAAAAAATCTTCGTATTACTTAGGCTCTTAATGGCAAGAGGTAATACAAAAACAAATCTAAAAACTAAAGGGTGTTCCCATAGGTGACGAACATCTTTTAAACCGTTATTGTCAAATGCTTGCAAATTTAGACAGATTGTCGATTGCCATGACAGCTTTAGTAACAAGTATTTATATTCAAAATTATAAATTGAAGGGTACAGGCAGATGCAATCTGTTTTGAAATCTCTTTTTCGAAAAGAATTATTTTCTTGTTCTCTTTATTAATTGTCATATGCATTTTTGTTTAATTTTTACTAACCGTCGGTTTAGCCTATAGTTCAATTTATTTGTCTTTATTACACTTTTTTCTCATCTTTTATAATTTTTCTTTATTAATAACTTTTTTAATTAAAGTATGTTTACGTAAACCTTAGAAAGAATAAAATTGTTCATTTTATAAGAAAAATAATTCGTTTATAAAACAACAACATTAAAATTTCTAACCTAAAAAATTATTGAAAAAATTGCCTTACAGATATTTATAAGAGTAAAGACTTTGTCCCCAATGAGCGTAAAAAGTAATACGCAATTTATTTAAATTAAAACGCTTTTAGTTTTATACACAACTAGAATATCTTTCGAACGTGCACGTATACATGCACTCCTCTAAAAAATTGCTAACACAAGCGAAAGAAAAATATACGAGTATTTTGTTATTACTACTCTATGCTACAGTGGGTCAGAGTAAACACAATTTAAATATATCAACAACTAGTACTAAAAGGAACATTTGGTTTCACATTTGGTAGCAGGATTGGCATTATTAAGGATCACATCATAAACAAAAAATAAAAAAATTAATCACTAGCAGTCATTTAAAAAATTTTTCTCTCTGCATAAAAATAGGAGAATTTCATTAATAAAAATCTGCTAAAACATTAAGGTGTTAAACAATTGGTTTTCTGCTAAAAACACGTTTTATTTATTTATTAGTCTGTGGAACAATTTATTTTCTTCTATAAATTAATTACTTTGCATTCATAGAAAAATCAACAAAACGAGTTATGTAGTAGCGAGTATTACGACCATTAATAAAGATATAATAAGCAAAGTGCGATGACTTCTTAGCATAGTTGGTTTTATAAACATAAGTCTATTTGTCTACGAAGCCAATTTTATTCCTGGATTCTAATGAAAATCGCAAAAGCAGAAAAGCAAAAATTGCTTTTGCATCGATTCAATATATTGGCAATATATTTTGTAATAAGGATCCCACACAACTGATACATATTTAAAAATGGGTCTGATCAGTGATACGGAAAAGTAATGTTTGAATCAGAGAACTCCTTTACCCACCTCTTAATAAATGGAAGAACACTTAAAGCATTGTTGACAGTGTATAGTGGTATGTTTATCGAAGCTTAACTTAGCATCAAATAAGATTTTAAGATCGATAAGAGTGTTGACTAAATGTAGCTAATGTCCTCCCAATAACTAGTTAACCCCAATACAATTATTTATAGAAAATCAATTAAAGTGCTAAGATCAGTTTGAAGGTAAGTGTTGTCGACATATTGCTTAAAGCTATAAAAAAAATGTTTACATCATCGGCATACATCAAAATGTGAGAAACGTTGATTGTATTTGGAAGATCGCTTATAAAAAGCAAAAAAGAAGAGTTTTGCTGGACAGAAAATCTGTTGAATCGAAAACTTTGCTTCCTTTTGTTAAAATAAGATTCTAGCTTAAATACACCAGTTTTGTAAATAGTTATTTATGAAAAACTTTATCAGAAGCTTAACTACAATCTTTATATAGAGCATCTCTTTTTTTGTTGTTGCGAAAATAAAAATTAATTAGAATCCAAAGATGTAGAGTGTAAGTCGCAATCGGGTAGCCCTTTCTTAAACCATGTCGGAAAGGTTATATAGCTGTTGCAACTTGATTACAGAGAGAAACAGCAACTAGTTTTTCAAAGATTTTCAGAAAACTACTTGTATTCAGCGATTCCTCTATAGTTTGTAATGTCAGACTTATTTCCATGTTTACGTAGAGGGATAATATAAGATTCTCTCCAAAGCATAGGAAAATATGTTTGTCTGGTCGAAGTATTAACCATCATATGTGTTAAATGACACTTTCAGTGCCTTCAATCCATTAATTATATCCTCACTATTTAAAGTAGGTAAAGAAATGAGAGAGAATATATATATAAAGATGTCCTCGCAGATATAAAAAATACAGGGTGTTCGGCGGAAGGGTATATTAATTTTTTCCACCATTTTGGTAAAAATTAGTCTTGACAGTTCAAATTTAGCTGTCGTAAAGTAGACACGTGGCAAATTTATCTTGGGAAAATATTCGATAAACTATCGTGTTTTAATAGTTAAAACATTTTGCTAAAATCAATCATCGAATACTCTGACAATCAGAAAATAATGTGAGATTGTTGGGAGCAACAACGTGCCAACTTAACGCACTATTTATCTTGTAGTAAATGATTTTAAAGAAAGCGGGTCTGTAGTTGATAAGCCCAAGCCTGGACCACAACGCACTACAAGATCGGTTGAAAATATTACTGCTGCTCAAGAAAGTCTTTAATACTATCCATCAATCTCAATTTGATGCCGTGCTAAGGAGCTCAGTTTTCAAAGAATAACTTTGGCCACAATTTTTCGCAAGGATTTAAATTTATTTCCATTTAATATACAGTTGACATCGGAGGTCTTTTCACAAGACCGTTTACGCCTTCGTACATATGTAAATGGGAAGTTACAGCTTTCATCAGTCACCCTTGCATCCATTAAAAGTGACAGTTTATTGTGCAATTTGGTAAGGAGAAATCATAGGACCTTACTTCTTTGAAAATGAAAACGGCGTAACGATAACTGTGTATGGGTATTGTTATCGTGATGTTATTGAAAATTTTTAGTGGCAAAGCTGCAGGCTTTTAGATTGACTAACATGTGGTATCAACAATCCACTTCGCACACAGCCAGGATTACAATGGAAACGAAAGAAGTAAGACTGCTATATTAGGCTATGCCGAATCTTATATACCCTTCACATATCAGCCTGCATAAAACTGACATCGGAACTAAAGGGTTAAGCATTTTTAAAAAATTTAAGTGTTCCCTTAAAGATCTCTTCAAAAGCTCCAAAATGGTACCCATATTGATATTTTGAAAAATTTTTAATTTCAGAGCTCCATAACTCGGAAAATATAGGCGAGCGCAAATTTTTTTCACTTAATATTTTTTTGTTATTTTTTTTAATTCATCATGCTGATTTCCAAAAGCACCCCATTCGACACTATATCTGATCGATTGACATTTTTTTTTTTGTGAAATCAAGTTCGGCGACACAATAACAAGGACGGACAGGCGGATATCGCTCAATCAACTTCGCTATGCGTAAGAAGTCAGAATATGTACACTTTATGGGGTCGGAAATGGATATTGGAAAAATTGCACACGGAACGACAAACTTATATATACTTATACCTTCCCGGCGGACACTCTGTATAAATTAAGAACTTACCCAGCATTTTGAAAATACTTCCGTTAAATTGGAATTAAATTTTATTAATCTTCTCTAAGGGAAGATTCAAGAACAGAAATTGGGGTAAAAACGAACAAACCTTGCGTCCACTGTAAGAAGTATGACAATCTTATTTTCTTTACATTTCTTTACATTTTTTTTCCTTTTTTTCCTACTTTCTTATTTAATATTAATTGATTATTATTATTTTTTAATAGTTTTTTACATAATTATTTTAATGAGTGCATTAAATATTAAATGCATAACAAGTAAAAATTTGTAAAACTTTCTTTCATGAGAATATTGATAATCTTGAAGTATTAGAATATAAATTTATAATTAAACGAGCATGAGAAAAAACTTTTACATGTAGAACAAATCCGCTTTAAAAGAAATAAAAATCTCTTATTCAGAGACACACATTTGTAGCAATTTATTTATTACTAAGGCACACATACATACATGATTACGCTATATGTCCAATGTGATATACCCTTAACTGGAAACATTTATTACTTTCAAACTTTTTTCCTATTTTGCGGTTTTCCTTAATTTAAAATCTCTCTAAATTTGGTGTTATTAAATTTAGTTAAAAAAATTAAAAAAAAGATATTTTTGAATCTCTAAGCCTACTTGAAATCGGCCTTTGATTGTTTTATGCTTTCGCCGATTTTTTTTCCAATTTGGAAACTGTTTTGCATGTGTTTTTAATATGTCGATATTTGTTTAATTTTCATCGAGTTTTATTCCCCCTCAAAGCTCATGCGAGGATTGGTAATTTTTCTGGAAATCAAATCTGGAATACAAAAGGTTAATATGGGATTCTTGATTTCGCAGTCTATAAGGATTAAAAATACAAATTTCAAACTGACAGAAAAATACTCTGCAACCTGTTTTATTTGGACAAACAAGCAGTGTTTTATCTATTCTAGAATTAATATGAAATGTTAAAATTGAAAATATTTCTTTCTCATAAATCGAAAATAAATTGAAATTGATTTTGGCCATATTAAATTTTTTAATTTCTAAAAACCTTTTTTTTAGAAAGAAAAAATAATTTTACAAATGTATGCGAACGAAAACAAGAACAATTAGACACCAGCAAGATTTAATGCTTCATTTTCTGGATCGCTATCCTTCATTAAACCTTATGGTTTTTTTTTATGCAAATTAACTAAAAACCGTCCATGCTGCAGAATAAGTGTTGACCTGTGTTTTTTTAGTTTCTAGTTGCTAAAAAAAACTCGTAGGTGCCTTCATAAAAATGTTTTATTTTCACTTAACTCCGCCACTATCACAAAAAGCTAGTAATAACCTTTTTTTTATAAAAATATTCTTTCTGCTCAAGCTTTTATTATTTTAACTTTCTATTTTCTAAGCTTCTTTGCTGGTGTAAAGCGTATTCTTTTCCCTGGTGGTTTGAATTTAAAAAAAAAAAAAAAACATAATAAAAAATGGAATACAGAATATTTTGCATTTCATTATTTTCCGCAAAAAACAAAATTTAAAATTTTCTGTTAACAGTCATAACGTATAAACGAACAATTTCCTTTTTTCCTTTTCAATATATGTATGTACTTCATATTTTTGCATTTGTATAAAATTTTAATCTGAGAAAAAGTAAAATGACAGGCATTATTTTTCACATATGATATAAACACTTCTCCTTGGCGAAAACTGGGATTATCTTTATAAAAACAGATGTGTGTCTACCAGAGCTTATTGAAGGGTTTAATTTACATAAAAGTACTTCGACATTTTTGTACATAAGGAGTACCAATATTTTACATATAAATGAAATCATTAGGGTGGCATTTATTATAAGCAAATGAATTCAGCATTCAAGTATAAAAAAGCGCACTTCAAAATAGACAGGTGACAGCCGAATAAAAAGAGTAGCAACAAAATTATGGCCGAAACACAAAGTCTGCCGCTTTAGTACAAAACAAGTGGCTTTTAAAAATTTTAAAACACATATTTATAGAGATATCCTAAAAACCATTTTAAATCGGACATCAGATTGATAACAAGTGACGCTAGGAACCAAAGATAATGAAAACATGCTTACACTTCATAAGTTTTATTTATTACAGGTCTGTTAGATTACTGTTCTATAAAATACTTTTGTGTAAGACAAAATAAGATACTCAAAAAAGGATAAAAGGTTAAGGGAAGCTGTCTTTATATTAAAATTTGGATAATAATGGTTTTTAGAAATGATTGTCATATCCATTAAACGAGCAGAAAATTAAATGACGAATCACAAAATATCGACTAAGGATATATTCAATTCGGAGAACGGTTCTAGAATCCAACAAAATAATATGCAGAGATATAGGTTTTTGTAGAAATTATCACGATGAGAATGAGAAGATGTTTGTGCAGCATATCCGATGTGTCTTCAATCCGACCATGTCAAGAGTATATACATTATGTGTTCTTATTCATAAAAAATTAAAAAAAAACATGAAGGGAAAAATTTTGGTGCTCACCCATTTTTTCCTAGTTATGGGCCTCTGAACTCTTAATAGAAAAATAAGATTGTGCAGCATATTTTTTTTAAATATCAATATGGGTGTCATTTAAAAGCTTTTGAAGAGATCTTTTAGGAAATTCTAAACTTTTTTAAAAATGCCGAAACCATTAAGAGCCGATGACATTTTTATGTAAAATTATATTTAGTACTTAAATTTTTTTATTTTTTAGTCCTCTGTCACCCTAATATTTGTTTTTTTTTTGATTACAGTTATTTCACTAAAATAGATTTACTTGTTTAAATTACATTTTCCTCAAAAACTGGTAAAATCGCTTTTAGTTGGTTTTTAAAGAGATAAAATATAGAATTTTAATTGCCATAAATCAAAACGCATGTTTTTACAAGATTTTGAAATTGTATAAATAAAAAAAGCTTATAATCGAATGGTGAAAAAACATTATTTTTTTCAATCTTAGCATGTCCCAAAAATAGTTTTTTTTACGTAAAAGGTTACCCTGCCTTTATTGATCTTACAGCTGCTAAATCCATTTTGGAGTATGTAGTCAACAAATGGGGACTTGAAATTTCGTTAACTTTTTTGTGATCGGTGCCTTGTTCTCCGAAGAATTTTACAACAGTTTATAAATTTTGTTTCAAAATTGGTTATGTTTATGTAGGTCTGATTGCACCATTGTAATTTTTGACCTACCTTTTGTTTTATTCACATTTGCTATAGGTTGTCTTTAAAACGGCTTAAAAAATTTTGCTAATGGCGAAGTAAATTCAAATTACAAAGGCAAAAAATGATACCACCATTTTTCGGAAAGTCCTTAAAAAACGGTATTTTTTACATTTTCTCAATTCTGGGGCTTATAACATTTTACCGACATGCCCCATCAGAATAAAACTTTAAAATTATTTAAAGTATTAATATTATTATTATTAATTAATAAGTACACTACAACAAACATAGTAAGTAAAGGTCCTCCAAAATAACAAAAAAAAAATTGTGAGCCTGTTTGCTTCGAAATTGAAAGAGATATTTGTAAGGCCTAATTGAATTTAAAAATTCTTAACATTTGACTTTTATAATATTTCCAAGAAATTATATGCTCAAGGTATCTTATTTTAAGGGACTATATATAAGCCCTCCTTTGTCTTAAGGGATCACCGTTTGTGGATCCACTCAGAAACATATCTGTGAAATTTCATTATGATATTATACAGTCGTTCATAAGATACCGAATTATGTCCAATATATCTCGTTTTTAAACCACTGTGTAGTGATTGTGTATTTATTTTATTATCATTTTGGTGGCTTAAATAGATGACGTTCACAAAGTACACAAACTAAAATAGTTAGCTGGGAATGGCGGATGTAGCGATCGAGAAAATGCTCCATTACAATCTACTATTGTCTAATTTTACCTGTTTTTTTTTCTTAAAAATTAACACACAAATTTGTAAATAATTTTTCTTTCTGAATTAATTTGGAAATTAAAATAAATGTGAACTTAAACCGAGTTTAAATATTATATTAAGTATGATACTATAATTTTACTAAAAAACTAAACTAAGATTTCAAATATTTAAAATATTAAATTCGCTCTATCTTGAAAACCGATCTGTCTTATCTGCATGAGCAGTAGCCATATGGATATGCTTTTACTGCAGTAATACATTTCATGTTTTACTTTAAGATAAAATATGTTTTGTGAATATTTCTTCTTTTTAATTATTTATATATAGCCTTATGAACAGTAAACCTTTCTATGAATGAAGACGCTGTTTTCGAGAGCTCTCAGAACTATTTTGAATTTCTCATTTTGTTTTCTACCTTTCAAACGCCAAAATTATATGAACTTGAAATGAAATTTTAGCTTTACGAAAAATAATCTGGATATCAATTTTTTTTCTTCTCTCGTAAAAATAAGATGAAACTAATTAACAACTATGCCAAACTTTGACTATGCAGAGGAAAAAGATATATAAAAATACAACTTAACTGGTTTCAAATTAAAAGTTTGGCAATTCAATTATTTTATTTACTGATTTAAAGATTTCTTATGAAAAGTTATTTAAAAAAAGAAAATTACCGGTTGTGTACCCTACGAATAGTAAGAGCCTTTTAGGTTTAATCATTCAATAAAGCTTGCAAAATCTTTAATAATTAAATAACAATTGAATTAAAGAAAGAAATGTTCAACACTTTTTAAAATATTTTTTTTTCACACAAGAATTTTTAATTTTTTTTAAGAACAAAATTTTATTTTCTCGGGTTTTTGCTTGTTTTGTTTATACTGACAGTAGTGCTCTTAAAAAAACTTTAACTTACTTGATTGATCATAATAAACGCAATCACACACACATACATACATGAGATGCCATCAAAATGTGTTTTGAAATTCAATACCCTAATATTTTCTTTATCTACAAGTATATTTGTAGCTAAAAACTTTTGGTATTGAGTATTTAAATAATCTTGTTAGTTGAAACTTAATATTCATAGAACTGAAACCACAAAATAAATACACCACTGAATAACAAATATTTCCGCCCTAATTGCATTGTATACACACCTCAGCATCATTTTATTGAATACGAAATTCGAGGTGTCTGCCATTAGAAGGCATGCCAGGTTTAATTTATAAGTAAAAAGTAAAAAGAAGTGAGGGAATGTGAAAATATGGTGTGAAATTTTGTTTATATGAGGCTTTTGAAAGTAGTTTTAAGGCGAAATAATAAAGCAATTACTAACATCAATCGAAAACAAATTAAACAAGTAAGAGTTCTATATTCGGCAATGCCGAATCTTGTATATGCTTCACCTTCTATGTGAATCTAGTTTAGTGAAGTAACTCCAATCAAAAAAGCAAATGTTGGGGTGATAGAGAATTAAAATGCTTAATGAGTTAAGCATTTTTAAAAATTATTAGCATTTATTTAAAGATCTCATCAAAAGCTTTAAAATCATATCCATATTGATATTTTGAAAAATTTTAGAGACGCGTATCTCCCAAAATATGGGCGAGCGCCTATTGTTTTAACAACAGTTTTTGTATTATTTTTTTAATTCTTTATCGATTGGAGTTACTTCAATGTTCCAAAAAATATGGAAAAATAAACCGATCTTGCTGACTTCTAGTAGCAACTCTGTTGACACTATGCCTGAGCGATTTGCGTATTTAAATTTTTGTTGAAATTAATTTTGCAAAGGCATTAACACAGACGGTCGGACAGACATCACTCAATCGACTTCGCTATGCATAAGAAGTCAGAATATACATATAGATATACATATATATTTTTCGGGGTCGGAAATGAATATTGTAGAAATTACAAACAGAAAGACAAACTTAAGCTCTGTACAGACGTTTTTCAGGTCTTACCATATTGTCAGACCCAACTATGTGCTGACAATGGCAAGAAAAAAGAAAATTGTAACCACAATTTACATTGTCACTTCACACGATTGCAAGGCATTTGTCAAAAAACTGACGATTCCATTTTAAGTAAATTATCTGAGAATAAATTTATCTGACAACATTGTCAGAAAACAAATTGTTAGTTCATACGGCAGTAAGAATTGCCAAGTGTCAGAATTTAAAAAAACAATTTTTTTTTTAATTTTTTTTTTATCTAAATTATTATAAAAGTTACAAATTAATATTATAAATTTTTATCAAAACAAATGGATACTAATCAAAACGAAGAAACTACAACGATTCTAACGTTTTTAGCAAGGATCAAGAAGAATAATTCTTGCAATAAAACCGACTTCAAACAGATTTTTGTGGTTTGTCTTAAAAGTTTGGCAAGATACATCAACTATTGGAAAGTCCTATAACTTTTAGTTTTAACTATTTATATTTCTTAATATACCATACAAATTAGTGGACATTTTGTCTAATTTTCAAGTGTTTAAATAAACCAATTCAAAAGATAGGACTATATACATGTTAAATTATATCAGGTATGAGCACACCCTTTAATTTATAAATTCAAATTGTACATTTACTCTTTTAGCGGACTTAGCAATACAAGTTCCCTATAAATTTCAGTTGTCTGTCTATAACCGTTTAAAGGTTTGGTCACATATTAATATTACATCAATTAGTGGAATACCCTTAAATTTCTAAATCCAAATTTTATTCTTGCTATTATAGAGGACTTAACAATACAGGTTATTTGTAAATATCAATCGTGTTTTTACAATCATCATACTCGTATATATACATAAAATTAAATGATCTCTATATTGAATATTTATACTTGTTATTACAACCGTCATAGTTATCTATATTCTGTCCAATTTTCAAGCATTTGTTTATAACGGTTAAAAAGATAGAACTATGTCTATTTACATGTCATGTCGGTCGCTACAATATTTGTTTCGTATTTCAGTTTCAACTATTCGAGCTTTCTTCCCGAAGAATTATATGCCATTTTCAAAGTGCTTGAAAACAGGCAAGTTTTTTTCCACCATTAAAATCATCCCGTGAAATACCGTCTCTGCACATTTTTTAACTTTATTTTTTCTGCTTTAATTTTAATTTTAGTTTTTCTTTAATGCACTTTTTTTATTTACTTTTATCTGACAATGATATCGTTGTCAGATATTCAATTTTTCAACATATTACAATTTATATTAAACTGACAATGTCTGGCAATGTTCTGACAATAGAAAATAAAAGTGTTGTTAAATATCTGACAATATTTTGTCAGACATTTAATATTGTTAGGCAACAATTGTAAGTTCACATGATTGTTAGGCGTTTTCTGTATATTTTTCTGACAATATTTTAAGATCTGACAACCGTCTGTACAGAGCTTAGTTATACCCTTTGTGGTGACGAATATAAAAACGTGTTATTTTTTTTCAAGTTATTTTAGGTAAGAATATTGTTACGAATAATAAAATCTGGCAACCCCTGTAGTTGTTTCCGTATGAGCGTGGTGAATAAGTTAATTCAACTAATGGTGTGTTTATAGAATAACAAAACCACAAGTTAGCCAACAAAAGCTGAGCAGCCTCAATAGCTGCGTTGGTAGAGGTGCGTACTACAAACCAGGGGGTCCGAGTTCGATACCGCATGCGAGCATGCGTGCAACGAAAAAAAAAATAATAATTGTTATAAGCAATTAAAACAGCAGTACAAACCTCCCGAGAAGCAAAAGACAATTATTGCGTGAAGCCATGGCAGACAATTTAGTGAAGACGTCTAATTTAATAAAAGGAGTAACAGATAATTGTCAAGAAGCCCCTATAATAAAAAGTAAAGAGCAATAGCGGTGAGCGCGGGGAAGTGTAACAGCATAACAACAGTGTATGGCAGACGTGTGTTCGATAAAAGGAGTAGTGGATATGTCTGTGGATGGTTAAGGTTACTAAACAAGGCATCGGGTAGTTCATGTCTCGCCGGAGTAACACAGTAGTGTAGCGTGGATGGCTGCGTTTGTGGTGATAACGCATGTTTAGTAAATACGAGACCAAGGGTTCACAAGACCATTAGGATTAAAAACTATAGCCAGAGAAAGCCCTAAAGTTCGAAGACAGAATTTAGCCACAGTGGTATTTGCAATCAAAAGAATCCGTACGTTTGCCTGTCGTAAAAGGGTAAAAGTAACAATATATTTATTAAGACTTGAGGGCAACTGTTTAGAAAAACGGTTAAAGTTATAAAAAAAATATTTCATAATTTATAACTTTTCATATAGACTTTAATCAAAAATTGAATGAACAGTGAAGGAATTGATCAGGCGATCTTAAGCTTATCTACAAAAGCAAATTATATGTTGTACAAAATCTTAGTTTTAACCATGTGTAACTTATAATAACGTATTGTTTACCTTGGCAAAAAACACTATTATCTGTAAATGGGCAATTTGTTAAACGTTCATACATATTAACAGCAGTACCACAAAAAGATAATGCGAAAACAACATTTTAAGCACATTTTTACACAAGCAATATTTTTTAGCCGGTAGTAGCTGCTGCTGGCATAATGGTTTATTTAACAACAAGAATTATAGATAAATACATCTCAGCTTTTAGAGACAAATTGCGTTGAAAAAGTATTTACACCTCATTAAAAACAACAAGGAAAAAGGAAGAGAAATAAAATTAATTTGCAACATCATTTAAGCTTAATTAATATACAGCTGTTATTTAAAGTATACAGAAACATCTACGTAGATATGCTTATACAGCGTTAATACAGATTGTAATTAATTCCCAACAAACACTTGTATTTCATTTTATATTGCAAAGCGGATTAGTATTGAAAAATTTATTTCATCGGACATTTTTTTTATGTTTTTTGTTTAAAGTTTACTAGATTATTGTACCAACGTCTAGCTCATGGCGAAATAATACAGGTTAACGCACGGGCAAAAAGGCTCACCAACTGTATACCTTGCAGTTGTCAAAAAAGATTCAGAAATAAAATATATATAAAAAATTTTTTCAAAATTAATTTTTTTTTGATTGCTAATAGAAAACAAAATAATAATTGAAATTTCTTGAGAAAACTTGTAGAATATGGACCCGTATTTGCAGTTCCTGATGTGTATAACTTAATTATGCGTAAAAAGATTATTGTTAACACTCTTAAAATGTCTTGCTTGTTTTCTTGTGGAAGATAATGTGTCTCTGCATGTACTGTTGGTGGCAGTGATGTGACAAAGTAAAGCTTTTTATTGGGAGATAAATGTGTGATAGCTTCAAGGTCGCTTTTTCACCCTGAACTCTCGAACGGAACAAAAAAAAAGTTTACAATTTCGCTAAAATTACCAGTCAGATCCAAAGCATTGTTTTGATACTGAGTTTCGGCTGATTTCCTAATAGTTGTGGTAATAAAATTTAAGACTTTTTGCACGCTACTTGAGAAACTGCCGGTGATGAACTTGTTGTGGTAAATGATAAAAGATGGAGATTTTTCTGTTAGTGTTTAAATGGTAAACGAATGAGAATGGAACGATGAATTTGATTTCGGCAAATTAGTGGTACAATGTTATTTTGGTCACACTTTGCCTGGATTTTCATTTTTATATAACTTAATCTTTTATAACAATCACTTTTGTTGAACAAATATATTTTTTTATTTTGTTTTTTTAAGCAATATTTTTTTTGACAACACGCCTAGATTTTGTAGCAACAAATTGCCTGTCGTTTTTTGTGTTGTTGGATTGTTGTAGCCATGCGGTCACCTGTATTAATTCGCCTTGTTTCCTACGTGGGTCTGTATCGAACACGTCAGAAATCCATCAAAGCAGTTTGGATCCCATAGATCAGGAAAAATATTTATTTCGAATGAAATTTTATTAAGATCGGTTATTATTTATAAAATTGCGCTTTGTCCTCTCCGCCACTCCCCCTTTTTATTTCATTTTTTTAAAAACAATATTCTACCCTTTACATTAATATATAATGTGCTTACAGACGTTCCCCTTTGTCTCTTATCTAGGTCCTACCTCTGGAAACGCATATAGATAAAGATCTAGCTATGTTTCGAATTTTATTTAAATCGATTAGCCGAGACTTAATTAAAATTTATTTAGGCACATAAAAGTGCCAGCTTGCTCTTTTTCTCCTCTTCTCGACCGCTACTTGAAAATATAAATACTATTTTTTATTATAAGCACAAATATCTACCCGTATTTTAAATTTCATTACAAGCGGTTTAGTCGTTTAGCCGCGATTGATGCACACACAAATAAACAAATAGATTTAAAATATATATTGGATTAAAAATGTATAACTTTTCCTTTAGCCCTGACAATTTTTTTTGGGTATGATGGGCAAACACTAAGGGCTTCAGGGCCATATACAGCTGTGATGACATAGAACTGCAAAAAAAAAACAGGATTGGCCTCATTGGTGTTTCTCCTGTATACAGAGGTCAGCATCCAGAGACTATGCTTTAAATGAGAATATATCAGTGATTTTGCACTGAAATAAATTTCTCCATTACAATTATAATAATTTATAAGATTAAATTTTCATATTTTTTATATTATTAAGCCCAAATTATGTATGCCATATTCATAAAATAATGACATATTTTCTATACAAATTTGTCATAAAATGCATTTGAAAACTATTTCAATATTTTATGAATATAGCAGTAAATATTTAATGATTGAGTTATTTAATAGCGAATACTTATTTTTGTGATATTTAGAATATAAGAAAACAGCAACGTATAGTAACAAATGTATATTTTATGATTTTTTTAATTGTTCTTATTTCTTTGCAAAAATGCCTAAATGTCTTTTTGTTGAGAGCTCGCACGTGTGTGTTTAATATACTTTGCTCTCCTTATTGTGATGTATTTTTAATGGTTACATTGTGTACGTGTGCCCGCTCTATTTTGTTTGCCGATCGTTGCTTTACAGTGGATGCCGAGTATATCTCTCTTCATTACGAAAGTTTAATAAGGAAAGAAAAATTGTTGTTTTGAAAAATCTAGAGTACGAATGAAAAGACAATTAACCCACTCGATAGATCAGGTAAAATTAATCGAACTACTTAAATCCCCAAAAAATAGATATAGAAATATTTTGACAGATCCTCTACCTTTTCTATTAACAGTCGAGGAAAACGTAAACGTTTAACGCAGTCAGTAGTTTCTAAGAACTTTTCCATTGCGATCCTGATGAATTAATTCAGTGAAAGATAACATCAAACATGGAAGTACCCACTTAAGACCAGAAATTTGTTAACAGCCCAAGTCATATACTTTACTAAATGATTCTGATTCCATAAAAGCTATAAAAGCAAAATCAAGCTCTATCTATAGTTACTTATTTTTAGAATTACGAACATAAAGGTGTCTATCCGTCTGTACAGCCCGATATTTTTGTATTTTTAATAGAAAGAACCTTGAAATTGCAGTGGCAGAAAGTCATAACCTCGACGTACATTCTATGGCATTTTACGTAGGAAAGATGTAACCTATTTATAAGCTGACCCTCAGAAAATCTTTGAAGAGCGTCGCCATTGTTGGTTATACTATAGAGGAGAAAATAATTGCTTGCAGGAAACCTGTTAAGCTGTTATTTTTTTAAGTGCGGACATTATGACACCTTCATAAGTGGCACTATGCTCACACTAAAAACAACCAAAGTCAATAAACATTAGGACATTTTTAAAAGCGGTGTAAAATCTGTGGACATTATGTCCGTGGACACTAAGTCAAGCCACCATTATAGCGACTACACGCCAAATACTAAATTTTAAAAATTTAAACCAAATTACAAATTTAAATTCGGCTTAGGGTCACGTTTATTTTAATTTCTTAATCAATTTAAGTAAAGTTACGTCCTGCCATCTTTACCTTTTGGTAAAAAACTTTTACGAATAATATTTAGTATCAATCATGCATCAGTTATTTGACTATGTGCTTTTTGGGTTATTTAGTAATAACCTTACATCAATGAAAAATAATTTATAAAAAAATGAAACACTTTTCATATAACCCATTAGGAAAAGTCGACAATGGCATTAAACACTTGATTCTGTTGCAGCTTCCAGATTAAATATTTTAACAATTTATTGTCGCATGAAATATGACAAAAATAACATTCAAGAAAATTACAATCAATCCTTGTCAGTAACGAGTAATTCAATTAATAAACCTGTTGGCTGCATACAAGATGATTTAAAAGGATTTTTACTGTCCAGCTTTGGACAAATACATATTTAATTATAATTACAGGATTTTAAGTACAAAGAAATTCGTTTTAAGCCTATTAGCTGTTGCATTATGATGATAGTAATAAGAGAATTATTATCGTCAGATTGTATAAATATTTAAAGATGTGTAATGATGTGGTAAATGTTTTCCGCTTGCAAAATTATTGAAGGTAAAGTGTACAGTGTAATTAAAAATAATACCTGTAGAATATTTAAAAGGTTTCATATATAATGTTATTATTCGGTTGAAAAATATGTCATGTGCTGCATGCACCATGCGTATTATTTTATGTTGCTTAAAAGAAAAAAAATTTTAAGACTTAAAGGTTAACGCAGAGATGGATTAGTTGCTTGATGAATACAGCGGAAAAAAGGTTACATAGATTATATCGAAAAAGATGGGGAAGAATAGGATTTGAAGGTGAGCAAAGTATTAGAAAAAAATATCGTGCTCATACAGAATTACGAATTACTGTGCTATCGAAACCAGTGAATGAAGAGCTCATGTCACACCTGTCAGCTAAATTTTTTACGCTCTTCGGGTCGTCCACAGATTTTTTGCTACTGATTCAGAAACTTAGAAAAAGCATAAAAATAAAGAGCAAGCACTAATATTGGGAAAATTAGATGCTGTGTAACGTAAGAAGAGGGAGCGCAAAATGTGATTAAATTAAATGTTTTTGATTCACATTTTCAAACAGTGAAAGTTTTCTTCGTAACCCCAGTTTCTTATGCAATATGACAATAACGTACCATGAATAAATTTTTAATGCTACTTATTTTAGTTTTCTAGATACACGATTCAATTTATTCACTTTTTACATGTTATTTCGTTGTTTCTTGTGCTTAATAAAAATTAAGCAATAATTAAGCTGCAGCTAAAATAACCTGCGACCTGTATAACAATAAAAAAAAATATTACAAATCAAATGAATATACTAAAATTTTACGCATTATGAATTTCATGAAAAATAATTCTTGCAAAAAAAAAACCGAATTCAAAACAGAATTTTCTGTCTGCCTATAACGGTTCAAGAGTATGGCCACAGAATTTAGATTATATTAACTATTGGGACACCCTTATATCTCCAAGCTTTATACTTGTTCAACTGTTCAATAGTTTGGCAATCTACATCAAATTACAGCAACTATAGGGTCACCCTTTATTTTCAAAATTCAAATTATATGCTTGCTGTTGTAGTAGATTTAGTAATCAGGTTCTGTGTAAATCCGGTTCTGTCTATAACGGTTTAACTATTTTAAAACCCTTTAATTTATAATTTAAAATTTTTATACTTCTTATTATACGACATAAAGTAGTGGACATTCTGTCTAAAATTCAAGTGTTTGTATTTAACGGGTCAAAAAATACAGCCATGTAGAAGAAATAACATTAATTTTCGAAACACCCTTTAATTTCTAAATTCAAATTCTAAGCTTCTTGTTATAGCGGACTTAGCAACACAGGTTCCTTGTAAATTTCAGCTGTATGGCTATAACAGTTCAGTGGCCACATATGCCAAATTACATCAACTATTGGGACACCAGTTTATTTCCAAAACCAAATTTTATACTTGTTATTGTAGCGGAGTTAGTAATACAGGTTCTTTGTAAATTTCAATCGTCTGTCTACAACTGTTTAAAATTATGGCCATATATATAATTAAATGAACTATTGGGAAACCCTTTAATTCATAGTTTTAAATATTAATACTTGTTACTAT
Organism: Gymnosoma rotundatum; assembly: GCA_916610165.2. Taxonomy (NCBI): domain Eukaryota; kingdom Metazoa; phylum Arthropoda; class Insecta; order Diptera; family Tachinidae; genus Gymnosoma; species Gymnosoma rotundatum. The sequence continues at coordinate 48,952,331 of OU744338.1, forward strand.
AACGACCATATCAATCCACATTATGTTAAATCTGCAAGCGTTTGTCTATAACGGTTTAAAAGATAGGTCCATGTAATTAAATCTACATCAATTATGGGACACCCTTTAATTTCTAAATTCAATTTATTAATTCGCTGATATAAGTTTCAACATTCTGTCTAAAACGGATCAAAAGTTCGCCCACATACTTGTAATTACATTAACTATAGGGACACCCTTTAACTTCCAAATCCAAATTTTATACCTGTTGTTATAGGGGACTTAGCATTTCAGGTGCGTTGTAAACTTCAAGCACCTGTCTACAACGGTTAAAAAGTATGCCCATATACATCAAATTAAAGGAACTTTTGGCGCACCCTTTAATTTGTAATTTTTAATATTAATAGCTGTTACTATAACAGCCATAGCAATCGACATTCTGTCCGATTTGCAAGCGTTTGTCTACAACGGTATATATATAAGTAAATTTACTTCAATTATGGGGCACCCTTTAATTTTTAGATTTATTTTTGTAACTTTTTTTGACTATACTATTAGAAAATACAACAAGTTATCAATCGAAAACGGGAAAAACCTTAAGAATATATTTTTCTCTGCGGTTGATTATTCCATCGAACTTAAAAGTTAATTTAATTTCAATTTGAATAATATGTCTTTTTTCGTGCAATAAGAAGTAACTTTAACAAACAATTTGCAAAAAATTCTAATAACTTGTTATTGCTAAAAGCATGTTTACACGGCAAAATGAAGCACTTGCTTTACTCTCTGAATCATGATTGCGAAAGCTATCGTTTCCACGACACATACGAAATACTACATGCTTCGCTTTGACTTCTGCTATAAAATTTAATTTTTGTGTTTGTAATTTATAAAATTTTTAATTATAATTAAATTATTTCTGTTGATATAAACACATATTCACACACCACTTTTAAAATTGTTTTACTTTTTTCATTTATAAATAGCTACTTTAGATAAACTAGGGATAAACTGGCGAAGCTTGTTGATTCGCTCATGATTGGGCTGTGAATCATGAATTAGAGAGCGAAGCAAGAATAATGGGCTCCGTAGAAACATAGTATATAATTGTTAGCTACCAGAAAAGACAAATTTCGATCTTCTCCTTCCCATGGCAAAACAATACAAGATGGTCGTGACGGCGAATTCATTAATTTCGCCACAAACGCTAAATGTCAAACTCCGCATATAATAAATATGTAAAATTTTATTAAATTGTTTGACATATTGCGTTTACGGCGAAAATTAATAAATTCGTCATTGAGACACCACGTATTATTTCGCCATGCTCTTTTCAAATCTTAAAAGTGTGCAGCCGTTTGTAAGAAAGTGTCAAAAGTAAAGTTTTTTTTTTTTGATTAATTATAATAATTATCTGTTTTTGAGCCCTCTGGTGCCGGCAATTGTAGCTAATGCTTAAAAATTTTCTCACATTATAGTGGTACCTGCTAGGCGGCAACTTATTACTAAGTGGTCACGATGGCGGATTTATTAATTTTCACCGTAAACGCTGAATATCAAATATCCTATAAAAAATTATACATATTTTTTTTTTAATTAAATATTATTTTTTTTTCTACTTTTATAATTAATTTTCTTTTCTTTAAGCAGCAGGCCAGTTTTTAAAATAAAAATGTTGTAATTGTGTTATTATTAATTTTTTTTTCTGAATCCTGAAGGTGTCACCTAACGCTGTGGCGAAGTATTGAAAAAATAAAAATAATAAACCACATTTTAATTTTAAAAACTAACCCAGAGCTTAGAAATTTAAAAAAAAAAATATATTTTTTTTTATAAATGTAGTTTGACATTTAGGGTATAGGCGAAAGTTAATAAATTCGTCATGGCTACCACCTGTTATTGCTGCGCCTTGATTAGCTGTATGACTTTCGTTACAATACACGATAAAGTTATTTTTTATATTTTTTTTTATGAAAAAAAAGCACGATACGACGCCCCAATTTCAATCCAATACAGGGTTTACTGGCACAAAATTTTCTACTTATTGTAGATCTTTAGATATGTGGTAGTAATATTGTTAGAACAAAATTCAAAGATGCTACCTATTACAGTTACTTAAGAACATGATGATAAATTTTCACTTTGTATAGCAAGTACAACGTGAAATATCAGAAAACCATTTATCCAACCGAATAGTAGTATCTGGATTTCATCCAAAATATTTATAAAAAGTAAAAATATGTTTATTGAGGGTAAGAATCCTCTGGATAAATATTCGAGTTAAAGAAACACTGGGAATGGGTAATACATGAGCAAATTCCTTAAGAGTAATTTTCAAATTTTAAGGAGGTTCTCGATTAATGCACAATTTTCAATAATATAAGAACTGTAGTACGACGACCATACATTGCAAATAAAATGTAAATACATCTCAATAGAAGAAACTAATTTTCAATTTCCTGACTAAGCCCTTCAGAGCTCCGATATAGTATTGTCAATTACACTGACCAAAATACCTAAGTTGCTGTTGTAGCATAATTTAGCCGAAAATGGTCACTGGCATGTGGTTTCAACAAGGTGGTGTTAATAAATATGAATAGCTCGTGAAACAATTCTACTAACAAAAGAGATATTGCCTAATATTTTCTTTTCTTAATAATAATTCTTGCAAAAAAAAAGCCGACTTTAACCCTTTCGGGACGGAGTTTTATTTTGCAAACCAAATTATGTATGGTAAAATTTTTTTCATATTCTAAAGGTTATGATAAAAGTATTATGTTCTCCATACTTAAACATTTTAAATTCGTCCTTTTATCCTGGGACATATAATCCCAACAAGTATTTTCATGGGGCATAAAATCCCAATCAGTGTTCTCGAAGAGCGATTCGAAATTAAAAAGATAACTAAAATATAAATATTATTAGATTTAGATAAAAGCTAACATTTATTTTTAACATTTTAGGAATGCAATTAGGTATTTATTTGTGGAATGGCCCAAAACACTTGTAACATAAATCGTTGTTACAATCTGAGCATATCATCTTTCTTCGCTTTTCTATGCCAAGTGAAGAACAGCGAACACAGCGACAACGCTTCTCTTGCTCTACTGGCAAGTGGTCTCCAATATTGATGCTATCAGTTTTTGGACGTTTGGGAGTTCTACTTCCCTGGCGATTGCGTTGAAAATAAAGAAAAAATACAGTTTGAAAATTGCTGGGACGTATTATCCCAGTAGTCCCGAAAGGGTTAAAACAGATTTCATCTGTCTGCCTATAACAGCTCAAGTGTATGGCCACATAAATTAGGTTACATTAACTATTGAGATACACTTATATCTCCAAACTTTATACTTTTTCAACTTTTTAATAGCTTGGCAATAAACATCTAATTACAGCAACTATAGAGGCACCCTTTAATTTCCAAATTCACATTATATACTTGCCGTTGAAGTTGCTTTAGCAATCAGGTTCTGTGTAAATTTCAGCCGTCTGTCTGTAACGGTTCAACAGTTTGCCCATATACATCAGATTACATCAACTATTTATTTTATAATATAATATTTTTATACTTCTTATTATACCAAAAAAAGTACTGTACATTCTGTCTAACATTAAGGTGTTTGTATACAATGGTTCAAAAAATACTGCCATATAGAACAAAACACATTAGTTTTGGGCACACCCTTTACTTTCTAAATTCAAATTATAAGCTTCTTGTTATAACGGATTTAGCAAAACATGTCCCTTGTAAATTTCAGCTGTCTGTCTATAATGGTTCAAAAGTCCGGTCATATACACAATTTTACATCAACTATTGGGACACCCGTTTATTTCCAAATCCAAATTTTATACTTGTTGTTAGAGAGGAGTTATTGATACAGGTTCTTTGTAAATTTCAATCGTCTGTCTACAACAATTGGTGCACCCTTTAATTTATAATATTAAATATTATCAGCTGTTACTATAACGGTCATAGCAATCGACATTCTGTCCAATTTGCAAGCGTTTGTCTATAACGGTTCAAAAGATAGGCCCATATAAGTAAATCTTCATCAATTGTGGAACACCCTTTAATTTCTAAATTAAAATTATAAACTCGTTGATATAGCGAATTTAGCAATACAGGTTCCTTTTCAGTTTCAGCGTTCTGTCTATAACGGTTCAAAAGTTTGGTCCATACACAAAATTACATTAACTATTGGAACACCCTTAAATTTCCAAATCCAAATTTTATATTTGTTGTTATAGCGGACTTAGCAATACAGGTTCGTTGTAAATTTCAAGCGTCTGTCTTCAACTGTTAAATAGTATGGCAATATACATCAAATTAAATGAACTATTCGCGCACCCTTTAATTTATAATTGTTAATATTAATACTAAGTACTATAACGACCATATTTTTCATATTTTATACATAAGTTTGCAAATTGAATTAATAGCTAGTCATTTTGTTTTTTTATTATTATTATTTTTAGCTGTTAATTTATTACATAGAAATTGCAAATAAAATTAATAAAATTTTATTTTTTGATCTATTACAAAAGATTTTACTTAGAAAATTTTACATAATATCAAAAAAAGGAACTTAATACAACGACTACGACTCTTCTCGAATGTCGACAACTGTAATAAGGACGCAAGCAAGAAATATTTCGTGATTTCTCACTAATTGAAGAAAGTATAATTACTGCAACGATGTTTTTTGGTTTATTTCGAACAAATTTTTCATGTGGGAATTTTATAGCATTCGCATGTGTAATGTTTGTTATTAAAATCAAATTTATGTTTTAAGAAAAACTGCCATTATAGAGTTTATTGCCTCAAATAATGAAACTAGAACTTTTTTTTTATCAATGCAACTTTGTTTCATGTCTGCACCAAAATTTAAGAAAATTTGGCTAAATAAAAAAAAAATTAATGTAACGTAGAACCTTTAAAAGTTAGAAAAAATGTAAAAAATATAACCAAACGGTAACACTGGTGCAGATATATTCCGTCTTCCGACATTCACAGTCTCATCGGCAGTAACAATTAACAAAATAAAACACTCATTCACGTCATTTACACATCTTCAATTTCTAGAACGATTACCTTAACCGATACCTCAGGTAAAGATATAATTTTTAAGGCATCCGAGTTTAGATTCAATTATGTAGTTTAATATATCAATATATCAATGTGAACTATATACCAGTATATGGTGTTTTTTTATCTAATTCCTACCGAACATTGTGGTCATGAAAAACAGAGTAGCTCTGACTTTTTTTTTGTACATTTGTATGAAGCAATTTACCACATTGACCACGCAACCAAATGGGATTTCTTTCCATTTACTCTACTTCAACATATCTATTTAAACACTAGATGACCTAAAACGATTTCTTCATTTAAAAACTTGCTTATCATTCTTAGTAAATAAGACTCAACAAAAAAGTTTCATTTTTAATTAAAAAGAGAATAACGATATCATCATTGATGTAATATAAATGTTTGTTAAGAAAAAATCTATGAAAGTATTGTTTAAATGTCTAAATGATTCAAACTTCAGAGAAAGAATATTTAAAAAAAGTCTGCTTTGAAAAGATTGTGCTGCATCATCCTTAATAAAACTTCTACTTGAAAACACATTTATTGTTGAAATGAAACCATTCAACCAGCGAAAACAGCCAAACCAACCATATCTTTTTCACTTTTTCTAAGTGCTTCTTCTTATTCTTTATCGCACTTATCAACATCGTTTATCTAGATGAATTTCTATTTTAATCAACTCATGTTTCTGCAACAACCACTCCACTCCACTTATAGCTGGGATGTTGTTTTTTGTTTGTTTTTCGTTTATCCTCATGCACATTGTAGTTTTTGAACTGTAACCCTAATTTCTCTTAACTTATCAGTCAAATTTTTCAAGTAAAATTTCTATCTTACACTTTATATTATTTAGTGCAGATGCACACACACATACAATCAGTGAACAAAACCAATTCTGTGGCATTTTTAGAACGCCAAACTATAATGAGTTAGAAAAAAATAAAAAGTTGTTGCAATAGGTTTTGGAAATTAAAATAGAATATCAGACATTTCAGCTGTTATTCAGTTTTGGTTGGTAAAATTTGAGAAACTTATATTATTAATTGCCATGAAACATTTTATACTAAAGAAAATATGTGCATAAATTAAATAATTTTTATTTTTATTTTTTAACTCTTAGTCAAACTGTTTAAGTATTAAATTAATTGGATTAGTTCCGCCAGTATATATTAAACTGTTGTTATAATTTTCGGTAAAAAGTATTATAGGAATTTACTTTTAGTTCTACTTAGGTTCGCGTTATTTAAACTTCTAAATACATACATATAATACCAAGAAAAAATTATTTACAAATTTTTGTGTTAGTTTTTTAAGAAAACGGGAAAAATTAGGTACCAGCAGAATTTAATGCTGCATTTTCTATATCGTTACATCCTTCATCAGCATTCTTTGCATCTATCCAACTTAAGTTGTGCACATTATAATAATTATCTATTTAACAAACTAACCTTGTAAATAAGAATACGAGGAGTATTTACATCAATATTAATTTGATTAGACGAAGTTTACACACAAACCAAGGCACATTTATATACTAGGTAGTGGCAGTAGATCAGCTGACTTTCGTGTTTGGGTTTCAGATGTCAAATTTTATTTACACCTATTTATTATTTTTTTTCTATCAAAATTTTTTTCTTACATTGTGTGTTGTGGAAATATATTTAAATTTTTTTTTAAAACAAAAAAGTTCCCGCAAACTTTTTAAACTGGATTATATCTAAAACTTTAGGCCTTGCGTCCTGGTGATTTTTTTGCTCATTTGATATGTAAAAGCCAAAATTGTATATAAACACATTTTGTTAGCTGCTTGTGTTTTTCAGTTTGGTACAAAATATGTTTATGCACATTTTTGGTTTAGGAAGCTTCTCTAGCTTAAATATCTAGACATCTATATTAATAATATTGTAATTATTTTTTTCGCCCAACATTTTTAAAAACTGTAAAAATTCATGTTAAGGTGGTTTTTTGCGAAATTAAATATGGATTTAAAATTGCAAAAAAAAATCAAAATGCATCGAGCTATTCCTAAAAAATATTGAAGTTGTATAGCTAAAAGAGCTTTTAAACAAATGGTGAAATAAAATTTAATTTTTTTTTTGTTTTAACATATAAATTCCCGGAATGGGGAAAAATGTCCAAAAAAATGTTTTTTTTTTAAAGAGGTTACCCTGGCTTAATATTCATATATTTTTATCAATTATTTATACTATTCTAATTTTTTTTTTTTATTTTTTAATTAAAATATAATTGAGACAATTAAAAGTTTAATTAAAGTAGAATCAGAAAATACATAAAACCTTTAATAGGTGCAACAATTTTTATTGTTGTTTAATGGGGGATCTAGGGGTAAAAAAAACCACAGCAACTTAGGAATCATTCCACGTCACTGTACGATTTTTGACAAGACAAAACTATAGAATAATAAAAATTTGAAGGTAAAAGTTCATAATAAATCGATATTTTGTTATCGCCTTCCATAGTGCAAGCTTTCTGTTAGCATTTTTAATTCAAATACATACACAGGCGCCATCTACTTTCATATAGAAAAACAATTATGAATATGACGCTCGAATAAACAAACAAATAAAAAAACTTACAGAGATTTAAATTATATATTAGATTAAGGTGAGGCCAGCTATGATAATCTAATATTTATGTGTATCCACTATTGTGGATTAAACACATTTACCGTACCAGGCCACTCGAACACACGATAGTAAATGACGCTACCTACATTTGTCGCCTTTTTACCCAGCTACGTAATTATTTTGAACGCAGCAGCCTTAGCGATTTAGCAGCTCTGATTTATGATGATTAAAAAATATTTGAACTATTATGTGAGATACTATCAGAAGAGTAACACAATATTTTTAAGGGTCACGTCGGTTTTTCGTTTGGCTTATCCTTAAAATAGAAAATATTTTTAAGTATTTCCCAAAAGCAATAATAAGTATAGTAATGTGAGTCGCTACAAATAACACGTAGTTGATTGTCCACTAAAATACTGAAAACATTAAACTGTTGAAGGCTTTACAGTTCTATGATATCTATGAAAACCAACCTTATAAGCGACAATTGAAATTATTATATTTATAATCATTATATATATATTGTTGTTATATATATTATGTTGTCGTACAATTACCGTTCGTACACTTTCGCCATGACAATTGAAGTAGTTTTGATTTTAAAAAATGACTTGTACATACTATCAGTGCCAGTGTGGCATTGCTAGTTTTCTAAAAATTTAAATTTGGAGAGAACTGCTTTAAATATTTATGGCAATGTATGTAAAGAGTGTTAAAAATGTTCTATCTCAAAAATAAAATGTGCTGAAAAATGGTTAAGTGTCATTGTTTTTTTCTCAAAAAAAAAAAAAACAAAAAACAAAATATTTTATATATGAACAAAGGTTTTAAATGATCTCCTCATTAAATTTTACTCAAATCCATCCATCAGATCTTGCGTGATGCGAACCCAGGCAGACAAAAAATTCTAAAAATGGGTATTTTGTATTACAAATCAATTACTACCTTCATCAACAATAATATTTTCTTAAAATATATCATCTACTGCAATGATCCTGTTACAGTTTTATTATATGTATAGATCAAAGTTGTAAGCGAATCATTCATTTTTGAAGTAATTCTTGTCGTCAAGAAACGAATTGAATAAAATTTTAATCAATTCATTTGAATTTAGCAAACATAAATTGCAATCCATTTTACCACTTCATTTTAATTCAAAATTTATTTGAATTGAATTGACTTTGAGTTAAATCAAATGAGTTAGAAAAAATTAAAGTTTTTAGTAACTTAGAATTTTAACATTCATTTTGCGCAATTCATTTGATTTGGAAATAAATTGCAATTCATTTTTGCAAATTCATTTGAATTGATTCTAATTTTATTCAATTCATTTTTTGGGTGAAAAGAATTAATTCAAAATTTAGCTAATTCGTAATGAATTGAAATCAAAAAAGAATGATTCATTTGCAACTCTGGTATAGATGATAAACACTTAAATCTTTAAATATAAAATTAATTTTTAAAATTTTTATTGCTGTTTTTAATTTTCTTAGAATAAGAGATTTCAAGCACTAATTATATTACATGTCTTATAGTATTGACATCACAACTGTTTATTTTCGCCAGCAAAAATAGCAGCAAAATTAGCCTAGACAACAACTTGCCGCCTTGTTGCCTTGCTGTCGTCCATATAATCAATCTTATATAAACACATGTATTCTATTGCTGACATTTTGCAGTCGGTAGCTGCTGTCTCGAATATGCTTAATGCTTTATACACATTAAATATAATATGACGAACAACACATTTTTTGGGGAATTTATAGAGTGAGTTAATTATGAAAACTATTTTAATATAAACCAAACTTAAGTTGAACGCGTAACAAAAATTCTTAAAGTGCATAAAAGAAAATATATAAATAATAAAACCGACGTTGTTTTTATTAAAACATAAGACTTTTATAAAAATAATCTTTTACTCGTATGTTTTAAAAGCATTTCTTAAAGCAAGTTAACTTCATTCAGTATTATCACCAAAAAAATTTTATAAAGTTTTAAACCAAAAATTTCTTAATATGCAGTTTTCGTTCTTGCATCTAAAATGCAATTAACCAAGTTTTATGGAATTTATAATTTAAGCTAGCAATAACCTAAATAATACGAACTTTATAAAAGCATTAACCCAAGCAGAAACAAAAAGAATATGAAACACACTAATACTAGCACAAATCAAGGACATCACATAAGTGGGAAAAGGCGTCTATAAAAGCATATTTAACCTTAAAATCCATGAGATAATAATTCTGTTGATAAAAATGAAATGAAGGTTATGTTAAAGTTCTACAGACATCGAAATTTTACATCCTCAATTAACAGTTATTAACACTATAACCATTCTTCTTCTGTATTTTCGCCCACTCAAGTTCTCTTATATTAGGGAAGGGAAATTTTGTTACGAAAACATCGCTGATTCCCAGCAACAAATTTTTGAAAAGGTAATCGAGTGTGGAATTAATAGTTTTCGACGGAATGACTTTCTAACTTGATTCCCAACCTAATGATTTTAACAGCGCATGAGACTTTTATAATCAATTACTGAGAATTGATTACATTGATTATTACAGAAAAGAGTAATTAACATAAGTAAATATTTTAAGGTGTTCTCTTTTAAGTTAAATAACTAGTTGTATTACTACTGCCTTCTTTTGCGAACTATATAGTCATTATATAGCAAGTACTTTTTTAAATAATGTCTTATTTTTTGCTGGGTTGCGTTGTAGATAAAATTGCTTAAAGAAAATCCATTTTAATGCCTGAACAAAAAATTTCTTGTAAAAACAAAAACAATAGCAATGCGGTCTTTATTACTGTGGGTATGAATTTAATAATGAAAAACATCTCTATAAACTTTAACGAAAAAATTTTGCAAAAGATTCGTGATAACACTAAAGATAAAATATCAAATTATTTTAATTATTTAAAATATTTTCTTTTTAAGAAATTTTGATTTTGGTTAATTACTTTTTAACAACATAATTCAGAAAAAAAAATATTAATATTAATAATTAAATTTTTATTAAATTAGAATTTTAAACTGTGAATATTATAAATGAATTAATATCATTTTGTGTTTAGTTCATTTTTATTTTAATTTGTAAAAATCTTTTTAAAAAGAAAATTTCTTTTACAAATGTATGCAGACGCTTTCCAAAGGAAACAAGAAACATTAGACGCTAGCACAATGTAATGCTGCACTTTCTGGACCGCTACGTCCCTTATTAGCATTCTTCGCATTTATCTACCTTAGTCGTGTAACTATAAACAGCATCATCATGTAGTTATAAACATCATCTATTTAACTAATTTTGTATATAAGAATACGAGATATATTCATATCAATATTAATTTGGTTAGACGAAATTTTACACACAAACCAAAGTATTTCTTCACTGTTTTCTCTGTATTTCGTCTTTTACATTTATTTTTGCTTTTGTTCCAATCATCGATTGTACACAAATGCAACTTTTGTTTTTAGTTATTCTTACTTCTTTACTCACAACATTATAGATGCGGTTTCAGTATCATATTAATTGTTATAAGGTAAGCATGAATGCGCACTGTTCGGTGTGTGCTTATAATTAAATTTTTATTAAATTAGAATTTTGAACTGGGAATATTATAAATGAATTAAAATCATTTTGGCTTTAGTTCATTTTTATTTTAATTTCTAAAAGGTAGACAGATAGATGCGAAGAATGCTGATAGCGGTCCAGAAAGTGCAGCATTACATTCTGCTAGCGTCTAGTTTCTCTTGTTTTCTTTGGAAAAGGTCCGCATACATTTGTCAAATAAATTTTCATTCTAAAACGACTTTTAGAAATTTAAATAAAAAGTATAAATATTTCACGATATTCTCAGGAAATATTTATTATTTTAAACTAAACTACAAAATGAAATGTTTTACTGTGGGGAAAGCATATCCATATGGCCATTTCACTATTGCTCAAATAGCTCATCAGTGGATTTTACCCAAATTTTCTATAGAAAACTAGAAAGTCTTATATCAAAAGCCAAATTCATTAAATGAGGACTCCATTGAATCAATAAGACAAAAGGCAACAAAAACTCAAAAATGTTTTATACAAAAAACACAGCAAACATTCAGTAACTATTTTTATTTTTTCTTTCATTTTTCTACATAAGGGATCCCATTGGGAACCATTCATATGCATTTGAAAGATTCAATGAAAAAATAAAAATTGAAAAACAATTTTTATTAATAAGCAAGGTGCACATGCAAATATATCAAAATTAAAATTTATTATTCGGAATCTTTTAAAATTTAATTAATTTACTTTATTCGTGCTTGATTCCTTCAAATATAAATATTTCACAAAATTTAGGTAAAATCCACTGATGAGCTTTTTGAGCAATAGTGAAATGGACATATGGATATGCTTTCCCCGCAGTAATACATTTCATTTTGTAGTTTAGTTTAAAATGATAAATATTTCCTGAGAATATCGTGAAATATTTATATTTGAAGGAATCAAGCACGAATAAAGTAAATTAATTAAATTTTAAAAGATTCCGCATAATAAATTTTCATTTTTTAAATAAAAAGTTTAAATTTAATATTGATTTTAATTTAGTTAATGTTCAACCTTAAATTAGCAACATTTTTTGGAAACTCTATGATTATTGCCTTAAATTAAGACTATTCAGAAATTGTGACTTTAAGATCTTTTTTTTTCAAGAAAAACTTGAAGATCTTTTTTCGACGCCCTCTTTTCCACAATGATTGTACGTAATGGATTCATAATTTCCGGCAGCACTGTCACGTGCGACTAGCAGCTTTTACTCGTGACATTGGTGATTTTGATTTTAAATTTAATTTTAGAAATTTTTGTTAAATTTAGGTTTTTTCCTTTATTTCTCATTTTTTGATGTTTTCAAAACTTATTATAAACTCTTCACCAAAACAATTGCAAAACTAGATTTTTGTTGGAATATATTTGATATAATGAAGATATATTCGGTGAAGTTTTGTTATTTGGGTTGTATATTTTCTGTCATAAGGTCTGAGATCTGCCTACTCATATCCGCCTGGATTTCCGTGCTTGTTGTAGCGCTTCTTTATAGATATACAAAAAATTACCTCAACATTTACCATTTTTTTCGTTATTCCCTTTATTGAGCTCCTACATTAGATTCAGTTTTCCCCAACAGTGGTCTACTAATAACCCACAGAGATTCATAAATACGAATAAACGGATAAATCTAGATAGACTTCCGTGTAAATAAGAAATCTCATTGTAAAAGCTTTCACCTTCATTGTTTTCGGCTTCACTTGCTTCTTTGGCAAAACTATTGACTTACTGTTAGTAAATTTTGTACAAGCATTAGTTTAAGTTTTTATTTATTAATTTTTTAATTTTTTTTTTTTTTTGTGTAAAATTTAGATTTTCGTTTTAAATGAAATTTTAAAATTTTTACTGTAAAACCAAAAGTATAATTTTTTTTTAATTTTGGTGAAAATATGAAATTATGATGAATTTTCAATCTATTTTCCGGTTGTCTTTTTTTTCTAATTTTCATTCTCGGTAAAATAAAGTAAAAACAATAATAAGAACAACATAGAAAAACTTAAGAAAAGTTGAGTGGGTATCTTCACAGTTAATTGATTGATTTAACTGAAAAAAATACTAAAACTATAGCTGACAGATTGCTGACAGATTTTATATCTGGCGAAGAGCGTAATAATTCAAGATATTAAAATTAATTTTTTTTTGTGATGTTTGAATTCTAAATGTTTTCATTTAAGTTCTCTAATCGATTTTAATTTTCATGCTACTTTCCGTATTTTTGTAAAATAATGAATTTATGGTAAAAGGTTCATTTTCATTAAGTATTAATTTCTTGATATCAATTAAATTATTTCTAAGGAAAAGTAATTTTTTGTTGAAAAAATACAAATTTTTTCAATGAAATTTTATTTTTTTTAATTATTATAAACTTCTTAGTAAAAATTCAATTTTTTTTCTTAATTTTAGATATTTCCAGTTCTTGTATGGATAAATGTTTTTACGACTTTAAGGTTTGATTTTAATTATTTGGGTTGCGTACCGAAAGGGAAAAAACCTCTTGCTGTTTATTTCTGGAGCTCTTGAAATTTATACAGAAGTTAAATAACAGGTGTGCCTAAGCTGGCGTGATAATCATAAAATTATTGTTATTTTTAAACTGTAATAGGGAGACACGTCACTTTTCATTAAAAAATATGTCCGCTTTCGAAACAAATATAAAAAATAAAAATTAAAAAATAAAGAGTTTCCCAATAGTAACGTAAGTTAAGCCTTTTTTATAAACGTTTTGGGAACTAGTAAAAAGATTTAAAAATAAAAGTAAAAATTAAGAGTGTTTCTACAATGACATGATTTAAACTTATATATCCTCAGTTTTTCAACCGTTGTAAGTGGAGATTTAGTAATTTAGACAGCTTATGTACAAATACATACGTCTGCAATAAAAATACGTATGAATAAAATATTTATAAGTTTAAGGTCGCGATTTTGGGGAATACGGCCTAATCATTTAAATTGTTGTTGGTAGACGCATTAAGTTTTCAAAAACAATTAAGAGCAAGTAAGAATACTGTATTTTGCTATGCTGAACCGTATACACACTTCACCATCTATGTAAATCAATTTTAGTGAAGTAACTCCAATCAAAAAACAAATATTGGGGTGTCACAAAAATAAATAAAAGAAAAAAAATAATTAAGTACAGTTCACATAAAAATGTAATCGGCTCTTAATGGGTTAAGCATTTTTTAAAATTTTTGGTATTATCTGAAAGATCTCTTCAAAAGCTTTTAAATGATACCCATATTAATATTTAAAAAAATGGAAAATTTCAGAGCCTTCCTGGGCCAGCGCAATTTTTTCACTTGATATTTTTTCTTATTTCTTATTTCTCTATCAACCCTTATACTTTTCACTATACTAGATTTATTCCATATGGTATAGAAAAATTAGAAGCAGGTGTGGTGTTTTGTCTCGCAGGACATGGATCGATCTTGCCGATTTTCAATTTCGAAACTATGTATGATCGATTCGCGTACTTAAATTTTCCTTAGCTCATCTAGTGCCTCGGCAAAGGTGATTTCAACCCGAACATGGGCAGACAGACGTACATCGTTCAATCGTCTTCGGTATGCATAAGAATATATGTACTCTATGGCGTCGGAAATCGATATTGTAGATATTACAAACAGAATGGCAAACTCAGATTCATCCTTTTTGCACTTTTTGTTATAAAGGATAAAAAAATATTAAGTAAAATTTAAAAGGTGTATGAATCCATTTCTGTATCAAACTTACACGAATTTGTTTAATAATCTATGTTTATATTTAATAATTTTTTAATTTTTATAGCGAAATTGATCGACTTTACATGGGTTTTGACATGATATTAAGAAGGTTTGTTCTGTGGCTTATAAATCACAAGTTTCCGCTAATTTTACTATAACCCATGCTCTAGCTGATGAAATGGACTCTATATGTGCGTCGGCGATTTTAAAGTAAGCGTTTTTAAAGTAACAAAGCACAGTTGAATTTTAAATTTATTACATTTATTTCTATAATTATGTGCGATGATGTAAAAAATCAAATAAATTTTCATTTCTCATATTATTTGTAACAAAAGTAAATGTAACCTTTTTTAAAATCAAAATGTTTTTATATCTATTAAGAAAATGATCTCAGGTTAGTGCAATCATTTAGATGTTTTATAAAAGTTTGTTAAATAAATCACTAAAGTCAAAATACCAAGAGACACTTTTCTGAACTCTGTTGTTGTTTGCAAAAAAAAAAATCTTTATGTCAACTAGTTGTTGCATATTTACAATCATCATAAATCAAATACGAAATATTTTTTTACCCACAAAAATTCAAAAGTAAATTATTCCATTTTCGACATTTATTTATTCATACAACATTGTAAATCTTCTATAACAATGTGCATTTGTGTGTTTTAATTGCATCCGTGCGCCTATTTTGGTGGGAAATTATTTATGTTGCTAAAAGAGGATGTTTATCCTTGAAATACATCAACTGCTTTAGGGTTTTTGGAAAGGATAAGAATGTGTTTAGCATAAAAATTACTTTAATTTTTTTCTCTCCAGTTGTTTTGTATGTAATTCATATATAAATGGAAATTTTCGGCTCTTACTCAGAAATTTAAATTTGTATTATTTCTGTCACTCTATGTTTATACTTGTGCTAGTGACACAGTTAATATACATGTATGTATGTATATTATGCCCCAGTTTCATACGCTCAAACATAGAAAAATTGTGAAAAGGCTCAGACAAGAAAATGTTAGAGGAATTTAACTGAAAAACAACAAGATTTTTAATCATATCTTATACCTTACGCTTTCCTTTTTTTTTGATTTTAATTTCCTAAAGCTTTTAAGAAGCAACCTAGGCAGGCTGAACCACAAAATTTTGTTAATTGCTTTGTGTAAAATCATTAAATCAGTACAGGTGGCTTAAATTAGATTTAGGATTCTTAAGATGAAAACTTGCGATGGTGCACTTAAATAAAAAAAGACGTAGATTTAAAGTTTACTATTAAAGGTGGAAAACGTTCTTTACAAGAGACATCCACTCAAGTAAGACGGCATTTGAAGACCTTAATATTGTGGTTTTTACACAAAGAATAATTCATGTTCATTAAAAATAACATTAAATTAAATCAGACGTGTGTTGTGAATATTTTTGTTGATATTTAATTTACTACGACATTCAAACTGTCAATTAAAAGAGTTTGATTATTATTATATATCAAGTACCTCCTGTTCCCAGTAAAGAAGAATTATCTGTTTTGCAGTTACTTCAAAAGAAATGATTTAAAAATCACTTGATTTATTATTTTTTATCCTCAAAAAGGTACAACTGATTCTATATTATTTTAATCTCACGCAATATTCAACATTAGAAATTAAGCAGCTATAAACATCACTATTCAATTTGTTTTATTATATTTTGTTTTATAAAAATTTTTCCTATTAAAACTGTCATCAATATTAAAACTATCTTAAATAAAAAAAAAACTTTTTATACAATTAAAGACACGGGAAATTTTTTTTAAATATTTAATTTTCATGATCGCGATTAAATTTATTACAGATATTAATTATTAAGAGTCAAAGCACTCTTCAGGAAACTTCTGACAAACATTTTAAATAAACTAAAGATTTTTGTCCAAACAATACAGCAAAGATTGAGCAAAAACGACAATAACCAACAGTAATTCTATTTTTCTTTCCCCACTGTATACGGCTGACTGTTTTCGCCTCTTTTATACAGTTGAAAGAGGATGAAAAATTAAATATAAAAACACTACGATAATTTATTTCTATGCACAGACGCTTTGCAAATTATTTTACTAAAAACACGGAAATATTTTTTAAATATTTATTTTTCATAAATAACTTCGTGCTATTTTTCATTTAATTATACCGATTTAATTAAAATTAAATAAAAAATAGCACGAAGTTTTTTATGAAAATTCAAATTTTTAAACAATTATACATTCTATAAAAAAGCTTTATACAAAAGGTACCAGGTTCTTTTAAGATTAATAAGTACTTTCCAAAAAGTTCTTTCCCATTAAATTTTCTTGTGAGACTAAAGTACCATTTTAACATACCTCTAAGCAAAAAAAAAAACAAAAAAAAAATTATTGCTTTCCGAAAGTTTATTAAAAAACAAACATTTAACACCTTTGAATATAAAATACGTCTATTATTAAAAATAATATATAAAACACTATCTGTTATCCGCAAAGTACCGTTTAAATTAAAAATTACTTTTATACTAAAAAGTACCTCCTCTAAAGTGTTTATTATGTATTAAAATTTTTTCACTCAAAGGCACTTTTTTTAATTATCTGATTGAACGCTTGTTTTATTTAATAAAAAGAGTGCATTTTTATTAAAAATACTTCTTACTTGAAACAAGCGTGCAATGTAAAAAGTACTATTGACAAAAGTACCGTTATAAAACTTTTACAATTGAGCAATAGTTTTTAAATTATAATATGCTTTGAGGCTTTAATATATAACAGATTAAAGTATATATTTTAAAGGTACGCATTACACCTGACATAAAACTAATAAAACTTACGAATTATAATTAATAGATGAACCTAAAATTTCTCATTTGACTCTCAAAAAGAAGACTATTATAAATTCGTTTTTATTTTCGTTTATTAATGCACGCAAAAATCAATTATTTCTAAACCAATTTTAAAAATTCGTTTTTTATTTTTATGTCTGTTGAACTGTAACGGACACCCATGTCAAATTTTAAACAAGTTGATTTCAGTAAAGCTCTCCGCAACAGAAAGTAATAAAAACAAATAAGAGTACTATATCCGCTGTACCCTTTACCATCTATGTAAATCTAGTTTGGTGAAGTAACTCTAATCCATTTTTTGTGGTGGAGGGTATAAAAATCATCTTAAATATTACAGGGTTTTTTCAAAGATGATAAAAAAACAAATGATCTGATCTCTTGAGCCGTTATACTAAAACACAAAATTACACAGAGTGTTTACGTTCAATACACAACAACTGTAATTATTTAACGTCATTATCAGAACCATTATAGATTACCGAATCAAATTCACAGAGAAGGTATGTTATAAAGTTTATACGCACGTTATTTGCAAATAAAAATTATTTCTAGTTATTTAACTCACTGTTTATAAAGTAAGAATATTTTCGACACGTGAAAGTACCGCACAGCAATTTTAAATTTAACTGGTTACAATTACATAGAAAACATTTGAGCATTTTATAATAATACCCTCAATAATCAATATCGGTAACTAATTTAATAAAAAAAATAGCACAGAGTTTTTTGTGAAAATTTCGACTGTATAAAAGAGCCGAAAAAAAGTCAGCCGTACACAGTGCAGAAAGAAAAATAGAATTACTGTTGGTAATTGTTTGTTTTTTACTCATACTTTAATTTTTTCTTTGCTTTATTGCTTAGACAAAAATCTTTAGTTTATATAAATTGTTTGTCAGAAGTTTCCTGAAGAGTTAAGTAAGCGGTAACGAAATAGCCATCGAGACGTGCTTTGACTCTTAATAATCAATATCGGTAATTAATTTAATCAGCATAATTAAATAAATAAGATAGCATGAAGTTTTTTGTGAAAATTTAACATTTGGAGAATATTCCCGCGTCTTTAATTAAACCCGCCAAAAATGTGTGCTTAGTTTTTTATGCGCAAAAAATTTTAAGTGAAATTTTTTCAAACAATGATTCTTGACGTGTCAATTTTACTTTTTTAAATGTTTATGATATAGTATGTAAAAAGAAGCCTGATAGACAAAACCCCTTAAAAAATGGTAGTATTTTGCACCTTGTTTGCAAATAGTGTCGGTAATCAGGAATGATTTTCGTGAGTTTTAGCAAAAAAAAAAAAAAATTAATTGACCGTTTATGCGGCAAAATTTCCTATTTACAGTGGTTTTATTTGGGAAAAAGTTGTGCGTATAAACGAAGTATATAAAAACTAGTAACAAATTTTAAATTAGAAATTAAAGGGTGGCTCCATTGGCGATGTAATTAAAAACAATATAGATAAAAAAATAAAATTTAGACAAAGCACAGTATTTACAATTATTGTCTTATATTCCATGATCATCTGCTTGCCTGTCTGTTTAGAAGTTGTTTTTTTTTTTGCAAGAATTATTACATCATAAGACTATTCGCAGTATTCTCCTAAAAGTAACACATGTATGTAAAGATTAAAAATGTACAATTTGAAGCTCAAATTGCTGTCAGTAAATTTCCTGAAAATGTGTGTACAATATTTATTAAAGTTTAAACCTACAAGAGATAATTTTAGTAATATGAAGCAGAAAAAAAGAAAACACCACAATATTAACTTACAATATGTTTCCTCTTTGGCTTTTGTTAAAGACAGGTTAGTTGTCTGTAGTGAACATTGCTTTAAAATAAAACCACTTAAAAAAAATGTCTACAAAAAAGAAAATAAATGATATAAAAGAGGCTTACAAAAAAAAATATATAGAATATATAATATAAAAGAGAATTTAAAAAAAGTGGAACAAACGCTTCTTCATTCAAAAACTGTAAGTGATATTTATGCCACCTTCAGGTACACTGCACAGAAAACATATATTTATGTTTGTAATTTTCCATCTCTTACATATTTATAATTTCAGTAAGATTATATGCGTTTATTTGTTTGAGTGTGTTTATATGCATGTGTCTGGCTGTTTTCAACGGCAGGATTCTGTGTTAACATACTTCAGAGAATATTTTTATACGCATCTATATACTTAGACAATATTATGTACCAAATTTTCATGAAAATATTTACAGACACACAGTTTACTTTATTTTTTATATACTCGAACGTGTACACATAAACTCAATTGAGAGTATATAACATATGTACATTATGTATAATTTAAATTCATGCTTGTAGGCCTTGCAAACGAGACATCATATAAAAGCAAATTCGTACTGGAGCAAGTTTATATAGAAATAAACAAAAACATGAATACTTGTATGTAGACGTTTGAATTGATGTACATGGATGTATTAAGTATTAATATTTGAAATCATGTTATCAATGCTGTGTTAGGAAAAATAAGAATTTACGGCCAATTTGCTCCTGCTAAAAAATATATCTTTAAATATAGTTTTTTTAACTTTTAAGCTGAAGATTTCTTTTTCTTTTTAAATAAGATTTTACTGATTAATTAAGTATAATTTTTAAATAAAAATATTTTTAATCTAACTCTATGAAATTTGAAGTTTAACTTTGGATATTATTAAATAAAAATAGCATTCGTGATTAAACGACGGTTGGTACAAAGCAAAAAAAAAAATGTTCAACACGAGTTACAGAGAGATGAGTGAAGAAATTCTTTGGCTTGTATGAGGTTTCATCTAACCAAATTAATTTTTATATGAGTACTCCTTGATTTTTTATTTACGAAGTTAGTTGGTTAAGTAGGTGATGTTTACAATGTACACAACCTAAGGAAGATAGATTCTTAGAGTGCTGATGAAGGATGTTGCGATCCAGATGATGTATTATTCTTCTTGTATTTTTTTGGAAAACGTCCGCATACAATTCTAAAACAATGTTTCTTCCTAAAAGAGGGTTTTTAGAAATAAAAAATATACGTAAGCCAAAATCAATTACAATTAATTTGAAAATACGTTTTTGTCTACAGGAGGAACTTAAACATGTACTACAATTTATAGATGAAAGTAATTTATTATACATGTTAAGGCCAAATCCTTGTATTTTAAATTTTCTATTGGGCAGCTGTTTGTAAGTATGCATACTTTTATCTACCAAGAATAATATACGCATAGCGTTAATGTATATGCTTTAACTTTAAGTACTTGCATTGTTAAGTTGTTGTCATAACCGTTCTAAGCGACAAATCTTTATAATATTATTTTGAAGTTCTGGAAAACAGCTGCTCGCGTCTTCCGTTTACGAAGTAATTTAAAATTGAGGATTGAGAAAAAAAATTTGAAGTGTTTACACCAAACAACGTAATACAGTCCAATGAACTAAAGTGAATTTTTGTACTAAAATCAAGACGCAATTGTGTTTAAAAACTTTTCTTATTAGAAAAGTGTGTAAAGTTTTTGCTCTTTGTGGACAGGAAAAGCTCCTGTCTTCTCCAATACATTTCAAATAAAACTTATTTTTTAAACAAATTACTTTTAATTGGTTAAGTTATATTCTGAAATTTTACAGAACTAAATCGGACTAATGTATACAAAATTTGAAAAGCACCACTTTGTGATTTAGGCATGGCTTAGCAATAAATATCCCAACAAACAAACTCTCTCATTTATAAAACATGGTACAAGGTGAATGTTTAAAATAAAAGAAACAACATTTTTATAATGTTTATCAAAACGTCTACTTCCGGAGTTAGACTTACCTTAACACTACAAACCAAAAACAATACATCCATTACCTCAGAGCTCAAATGGCGAAAAATCTATTGAATCATTAACCGACTTCAAAAAAACGAAGGAGGTTATAAAATTCGGCTGAATGTTGCTTTTTTTTATATTTGTGCCCGCAGAACTCAGTCATTTCTGATCCGATTTTTAAAATTTTTTGTAATATGATAGATTACGCTTACAGATTGGTTCCGTTTTAAAAACAGCGCATAATCTTAAAAATTAAAGGGTGTTCCCATACAACATACATATTTTTTATGAACTGTAAAGGACACTTCTGTAAAATTTAAAATGACTTCGTATTACTATGGCTCCCAGAAACAAAAAAATATACAAAAATAAATCTTAAAATTAAAGGGTGCCCCCATAATTGATGTAAATTTACTAATATGGACCTATCTTTTGAACCGTTATAGATAAACGCTTGTAAATTTGACGCAATGTCGATTGCTATGGCCGATGCTGATAATTTTTAAAATTATAAATTAAAGGGTGCACCAATAGTTAATTTAACTTGGTATATGGCCATACTTTTAAACAGTTGTAGACTGACGATTGAAATTTACAACGAACCTTTATTGCTAACTCTCTATAAAAACAAGTATAAAATTTGGATTTGGAAATAAACGGGTGTCCCAAAGTTGATACAATATGATGTATGTGACCGGACTTTTGAACCGTTATAGACAGACAGCTGAAATTTACAAGGGCATATTTTGCTAAGTCCGCTATAACAAGAGGGTGTTCCCAAAATTAATGTGATTTGTTCTATATGGCCGTATTTTTTGAATCGTTGTATACAAACGCCTTAATTTTAGACAGAATGTCCACTACTTTATTTGGTATAATAAGAAGTATAAAAATGTTATATTATAAATTAAATAGTTGATATAATCTGATGTATATGGGCAAACTGTTGAACCGTTACAGACAGACGGTTGAAATTTACACAGAACCTGATTGCTAAATCTACAACAACAGCAAGTATATAATGCGAATTTGGAAATTAAAGAGTGGCCTTATAGTTGCTGCAATTTGATGTATATTGCCAAACTAGTGAACAGTTAAAAAAGTATAAAGTTTAGAGGTATAAGTTTGTCCGAATAGTTAATGTTACCTAATTTATCTGGCCATACACTTGAGTTGTTATAGGCATACATATGAAATCTGTTTTGAAGTCGGTTTTTTTCGCAAGAATTATTTTTACATCCATGCTTTTTTCGATTTTACATACTTAAGCCGTCATTTAACTCGTATCTTACGCTGCATCAATAATCTTCGATAGTTTTGACAATTTACTTCATTTTTTTGGATCGTTATCGTGCTAAAGGATTACATATTTTAACAAAACTTAAGCGATCGGACTTCATTCCTCGTACTTCGCTTTTTTTTGTAGCTTGGGGTAGATTTGTCAATGGTTTGGCCTAAGAAAATCGTTGAAGAAAAAGGTCTAGCCTCTTTAATATTCTCGGTAACAACGTAAGTGTTAAAAATGTTGTCTTCTATGTTTCAATCAAATATGCTTTCAAGGACTCATTAAAATTAAGTAGAACAAAGATACCGCGAGAGGGAAGAAAATTAAATTAAAATATAATAGAAGATTTTAATAATAAAAAATAATAATTATTTCAATCATTGGAAGAACTTCTTTACGATTTTTTGCATTGTTCTTCTCCTAAGTCTTGCAAAATACATAAAATCAAATTTAAATTTTTAAATTTTCTAAAATTTCATGTAATAGACTTTATTTTCTTGAAAATTCAATTTAAGATTTTTATTTTATTAATTTCAGATTTAACTAACGGCGGGGTTTCTGGACCCCTAGATGCATTTAATAATTTTGATGAATTTTCAACAACAACAACTACAACATTTCCGCCCTATACTCATCCTCAATGGATTGATCCCTATTTTGATCCAACAACACCTCGAAATGTAACAGCACTAATGGGCAAGTCGGCGTATCTAAGTTGTCGGGTTAGAAATTTAGGAAATAAAACAGTAAGTAAAATGAAGTTATTATTAAAGTAATTAATTCCTTTTCCTTCCTTTTTTTAAACTTGGCTCTATTCAAGATAATGGTAAAACAAAATTGTAACTATTAAAGACATTTTTATAAATAAAGCTTGAACAACGGAAGTATGGAAATATGGAAAAAAATTATTACGATTAATAATAGTTTTACCGTTTGTGTTAAGTTTTAAAACATTTCATATCCGTAAATTGTTACTTATAATAGTTGAAGTTAAGGTGTAATGTTGTCAATACCTTATTTTTGCCAATAATTCTTAACATATCACAAAAGCTATGTTTCTTCTCCTCAAGCAGAAGATCACGCCCTGAATAATGTCGGCATTTTCTTATAACAAATAAAGGTTTCTAACAACTTAGTTCAATATTGAATGCCGAAGTTTTGGCTTAAAAAAATTGGGAAAAATCAATTAAGAGTCGTAACTTCATACTTCTTATAATCAGTGCAAGATTTCTTTTTGTCCACCTATACAAAGCTTCGAGAGATGGCGACTAATATTTAATATTTGCTAGCTGAACGTAGTGTACCAACTTTATCAACATCCTAACTAAAACTTTCATTTTTTTTTTCAATCATAGCAAGAGTTTTAACAAGAGGTATGAGTTGCACAGAAAGTTTGTGAAAATTAACTGGTGTTTTCACAAAACACTATAATTTTTATAGTATTTTTTTTTAATTATTTAAATTAATAAAAAATACTTAAAAAATAAAAAAATTATTCAATAATAGTTTATTTAAAATGTTTGTGAAAAGTTCCTGCCGTGTTTTCTGCTAAGTTAGCGGTAGCGAAATGGCCATCGAGACGTGCTTTTACCTTCAATAATCAATATCAGTAAATTATAACTCAAATCAGTATATTTTGAAAGTAGCACAAAATATTTTATTTTAAATTAATTGATTTAATAAATTTTCCCATGTTTTTTAATTTAGTAAAAAATATTTAAACTTGTGCAATAAAAGGAGGTAGAGTAGATAGAGTTTAAATTGTGCTATTTATTCCCTTTTTTTATTAATACTAAAATTATTTCACTTGAAATAAAAAAAAACTTTCCTTAAACTAGCATTTCTTAAAATACCCCTGTTTTAGTTTTAATTATTGTTTATGCTAAATTTTTACATTGAATTTGTTAATTAAACAAACAATTTTTCCATTGTGACAAAAACCAAATATCATTGTTTCAGTTTCACCTTTTTTGTTTTATTTTATATATAAAACAGAAGCAACCAAAGCAAAAAATAAATATGTATATTTTGTGTTTATAATCAAATATGGGAAAAAGAAAAACGTTAAACAAATGATAAAAATTTAGTTATGGGTCTCATTAAAATTATCTGATAAAAACTTGAATTGACAAAGAGAAATTAAGAATTTTATTTAAAATAAATTGAATTAAGTTGACATTTTCTTTTCTAATGTTCTAATATTCTCATCACCGTTGGGTGGCATATTGAGAAAAAATAAATAAAAAATTAAAAATAATAAATAATATATTTATTTGAAAACTGCCCTAGTCTATAGGATATTAGGAAAGAGAATTAATTATAAATTAATCAATTATTTAAGTCTACATTTTTAATATTATTGTGTATTCGTGTGTTAGCATAATATTTTGTGTAATATTATTAATAAAAAAGTTTTTAGTTTTTTTTTTTTAAATTAAGTATGAACAAATTTGCAGTTAGTATGGACAATAGGATTACAATAAATGGAGAAAGAAAAAACTTGTAATTGTGCTCCACGTAAAAACTTTCATTTAAAGAGAACATCACTAATTATTCATCTATTCTTTCCAATATTTGTTGCATTGCCCGCAAACTCTTTAAAGAATATAAAATGTTAAAAAAAAACTCCAGGGAGCAGTTAAATCCTTTTTCGGGGTTGGCATATTAATGCGAAACAAATACTAACAGCTTGATTTTTAATTTTGGCATGTATTTTTTTTTATATAAAAAATACAAAAATGTAAATTGCTGACTCAATAAATAAAAATATTAAATCTGAAAATAAGATGGTAAACGGTTTTTCGTAAGGAAAACTTCACCAGGTGCATTTACTTTCTTTATAAATAAAATTTTATTAAACTTAATATTTTATTTATTGTTTTAATTAAAAGCGACAATAAGTAAAAAAGCAAATCGAATAAAAGCAGCCTCAAATATTTAAATTTTAATTATGCTGTACAAATGTTGCCATAATATTTAAAATGTATATGTTACAATTTTATGTCATAATGCCTATTTTATAACCGCAATAGATGAATAAAATAAATATTCTTTTCGCAACATGAAGGTTTTCAGAAAGTATTTTTGTATTTTGTTCTTTTAGTACTCTAACTTGTGTAAATGAGTCCTTTATGATTTCTGTAGTTAAATTTGGACCAATATATTTTTCCTAAACATAACGAACTGAGGTATTACCTAGATTTGACATCCTTAATGTTTTCCAATAAGATTCCGTTGGTTCATCACAGAATCTTCACGATATTGTAAATGTGAATCAGGCGTTAAAGGCGACATTGATTCTTAAATGAAATTTCGCATTTAACCAAAACCTTTACGCAGGTACATAAAAAAAAATCTATTATATTTTTAAACAATACCAAAATTAAACTAAAATTTTGCGTTTCTCACATTACAAAAATTTATTTAGTACACAACGTCACAAGTTTCTCTTAGGTGTTATTGTATATGCACGAATATAAATAAACGTATAAAATACATCTATAATTATTTAGACGTTGTAACTCGCCTATAAATATAAAACACAGACATGAGCGATATACAAATATTTCAACAAAGAAGAGCTTTGTGTGTTCGTTAGAAAAGTGTGCATTATTTAAATTTATTTTTAAGGAAATTATACAGCTAAGCAAATAATTTGATTTGAATGAAAATTATAATTGGTGTGTTTTATTACAAGAAAACATTGAGTAAAAATACATAACAATATATAGAATTCATTATCAGACGAGTTTAATGTAGTTTAATGTTATGTAATGCAAAACTTAAACAAAATGTAGTTTAGAGAGTTTTTCGCAGTGTTGCCAATTAAACGCGAGGCAGTGTCATTGAAAATTATTTTCTAAAATTAAGAAAAAAAAAAGCAAAAACAAATGTACAAGACGAAATACAGAGAGAACAGTGAAGAAATACGTTGGTTTGTGTGTAAATTTCGTCTCACAAAATTAATATTGATATGAATATATCTCGCATTTTGATTTAGAAAGTTAGTTGGTTATATAGATGATGTTTATAAATTACACAATTTTATTTTTAAAAAAAGATTTTTAGAAATTAAAATCAAAATGATTTAAAGCCAAAATGATTTCAATTCATTTATAAAAAACAAAAATATACGAGGGCTGCTCTATATATTTCTGGCCTAATAGTGAAAATGCGAATATTTATAATCAAAAACGGTTTTATTGTTTTTCAAAGTATTCTCCAGCATGATTTATACACTTTTGCATGCGCTCAAACCAGTTGTCGAAGCACTTTTTCCACTCCAATTGAGACACCTCTAAAACTTGGTTTTTGAACACTTCAACAGCTTCTTCTGGCGACGAAAATCGTTGACCACGCATTTTTTTCTTGATTTCCGGAAACAAGAAGAAGGCATTAGGTGCCAAGTCAGGGCTGTACGGCAGATGACCCATTAATTCAACGTTTTGGCCAATGAGTGAGAGCTCGCATTGTCATGGTGAACAATGATTCGTCTTCTCTTGTTGGTTTTTCAAATTTCTCCGATGACTTCAGGCAAACAAATTTTAGTGTACCACTCAGAAGTGACCGTCCTACGTTGCTCAAGCGGAACAGTCGCCACATGACCAGTTTTGGCGAAGAAACAGGCGACCATTTGCTTCGAAGTGCTTCTTCCACGAACAACTTTCGTTGGATTTTGCTCGTCTTTGAAGACCAACACGGGGGATTGTTGTTTCGTTTCGGGCTCATACGCATAGATCCATGATTCGTCACCTATTACGATCTTATAAACGTCTTTTGAAGCACCGCAATCGTATTTTTGCAACATTTCTTTGCACCAATCGACACGAGCCTTTTTTTGAGCGACTTTCAAATTGTGCGGGATCCAACGAGAACAAACCTTTTTTACAGCCAGGTGTTCATGCAGTATCGAATGTATGCTGGTGGAAGAAATGTCCAAGGATGTCTCTATCTCTCGGTATGTCGCATGTCGATCTTGCATTATGAGTTCACGCACGGCATCAATGTTCTCTGGCACAACAGCCGTTTTTGGACGACCTTCACGGAATTCGTCTTTGAGCGAGCTTCGGCCACGATTAAATTCATTATACCAATTTTTTAGAGTGCTATAGGATGGTGCTTCATCGCCATACAAAGATTTAAGTTCATCAATGCACTCTTGTCGTGATAATCCACGTCGAAAGTTGTATTGGCACGAAAATGTTCACGAGTTAATTCCATTTTTTTCCATTGGTCGTACGTCAAAACGTTTTGAGTACGATTAATCTTAAAAATGACAAACTTTCCAATGGAAATGTCAGATTGCACTTGGCAGCACTCGTATCCTTTTCAAATAGTAAGTATTTACAAAATATACTACAACAGCATTAGTGTAAAAGAAAATTGGAATAAAATAAATAACAAAGCATTTATTCTTATTTAACAAAATTTATAAGAGATAATAAGAAGAACGTTACAAATTACAAAATTAGCAACACACTAGTTGGTCATTATGAGACACATAATTTAATATACAACCCACTTTTTGTTTGTTTTGGTTTTCTCGCCAAATGCCTTGGCAAATATCGTCAAAAGTCGGAAATACATAAACACATATAAGTGATAAAAATCTTTTCATTTTATCAACACAAATAGGGATACACTTTACACATACAAGAATAAATTTTTTTAAACAAAAAAACGTTTATTAAATCTCAGAAAAATTGTCATCAATCGTGTTCAATCTGTAACAGTTTCGGAGAATAAAGTATCCGAATGCATAAGTAAGTTGTTTTTATGCAAAAATTGCTGGCTTTTGCTTTTTATTTGATATGAATAGTGGTAAACATCTTGGTATGCTATTTAATAATTTCTATTATCACTTTTTTCTATCCTACAGTGAATTGTCTGTTTGAATCCATGTTCTCTCCCCTCTTTTCTGGCCTACGCCCTTTTTATGTATATATTTGTTTATTTCAAAAAATATACAAAAAAAAAAAAAAAAACATTTGAGAAATATAGCAACCAACAAAATTCGTTTGGCAACAAATTCGGTTCTTATAACGAATTCCTTTTCTCTGTGTACAGAAGATTCCGCATAGCTGAATGTACGATAGATACCTCTTTTTATCAAAATTGATTTGAAAGTAGTGGAGGCAGTGCTTGCTAGCAAATAAAACTAATGTAATTAAACTTTTAAATGCAATTAAAATATAAATCTTTTATGCTATTGACCGTTTGTTGTGTTAATGAGAAATGTTTTCTTTTTTTAGTTTTAATTTTTCTATGATAATTAATCTTTTGCCTATAAAATAATTAATAAGAATTTTATTTGTATATTTTGTTTGTAAATGTCCACAAATAAAAAATAAAAGATTTATGAGTTGTTGTTTTAATTTTTATTTTTTCTCATTTTAGTAACATTTATTTTCTGTTTAATTTAAGGTCTCCTGGATAAGGCATCGTGATATTCATATTTTAACCGTTGGCTCATATACATACACATCAGATTTACGTTTTCAGGCAACACATCATCACGATTCGGATGATTGGACATTGCAAATAAAATGGACACAAAAACGTGATGCTGGCATGTATGAATGTCAAATATCCACCCAACCTGTTCGAAGTTATTTTGTGAATCTTAATGTTGTGGGTGAGTACAGAAGCGTACGCATAAGTATACAGCAATACAATAAAACGTACAGACATTTCGCCATACAAAAGTTAATCTGCACTCACGAATTTAATATTCAATGATATTTTTGTTCATCTTTTTTTTTTTTTTTTGTTGTTGCTTGGGCCTTTTTAACTCCATAAAATACTAAAATAGATTTTTATACCTTTGAATTGCTTCAATTAATAAACAAATGCCACATGGATATCTCGTGCGTTCTTTTCAGTGGGTTTTGCTACAAATGAATTTTCGTGATTATAATTCAATCATCTACGCAGCCAGTAAAAATATTCATTGAAGGATTAGTCGGTTAGAAATGGCAACTGTATTTCGGGAATATATTTGAGTAAAAGAATATAAAACAAAAGGAACAACATTTTTAAAACCCTTCCAAATTCCAGTTAAAAAAAAGCTTTACTTGAACTATGTGTGATTAACTGCGTGTGTTATTGTAATGTTTATCGTATAACCATGTGAAGAACTATTGGTAAAAATAATTATTGAAAAATAAATCCAAAGCAATTGATTTCCTAAATAGTTAAGTAACTACGAACGATGGTTTTTTTAATTGATGCGAAAGGAGCACTGAATTTCATTATATTAAGGTCAAATACAAGCAAAATTAGTTTCGTTATTATCGGCAGTCTAAAGCAGTGATTCTCAACCTTTTTTTGTTACGGCACGCTTTTAACGATTTCATAATTTTTCGGTACAGTACGACAAAGATAAGCCTTTAAATTATTTGCTCACCACCTTTAACATACTGTGTAAAAAAGTTTATGATAATAAGTAGTAAGTTAAATAAAAACAACGTTCTAAACGTAGAGGACTACATACGAGGGCTGCTCTATATATTTCTGGCCTAATAGTGAAAATGCGAATATATATAATCAAAAATGGTTTTATTGTTTTTCACTTTTTCCACTCCGATTGAGACACCTCGAAAACATGGTTTTTGAACACTTCAACAGCTTCTTCTGGCGACGAAAATCGTTGACCACGCATTTTTTTCTTGATGTGCGTGAACAAGAAGAAGTCATTAGGTGCCAAGTCAGGCCTGTACGGCGGATGACCCATTAATTCGACGTTTTGGCCGGTCAAAAACAGTCTGGTTTGAGCCGATGTGTGAGAGCTCGCATTGTCATGGTGAACAATGATTCGTCTTCTTTTGTTGGTTTTTCGAATTTCTCCGATGACTTCAGGCAAACAAATTGTAGTGTACCACTCAGAAGTGACCGTCCTACGTTGCTCAAGCGGAACAGTCGCCACATGACCAGTTTTGCCGAAGAAACAGGCGACCATTTGCTTCGAAGTGCTTTTTCCACGAACAACTTTTGTTGGATTTTGCTCGTCTTTGAAGACCCACACCGTCGATTGTTGCTTCGTTACGGGCTCATACGCATAGATCCATGATTCGTCATCTGTGAAGATCTTATAAACGTCTTTTGAAGCACCGCAATCGAATTTTTGCAACATTTCTTTGTACCAATCGACACGAGCCTTTTTTTGAGCGACTTTCAAATTGTGCGGGATCCAACGAGAACAAACCTTTTTCACGGCCAGGTGTTCATGCAGTATCGAATGTATGCTGGTGAAAGAAATGTCAAAGGATGTCTCTATCTATCGGTATGTCGCATGTCGATCTTGCATTATGAGTTCACGCACGGCATCAATGTTCTCTGGCACAACAGCCGTTTTTGGACGACCTTCACGGAATTCGTCTTTGAGCGAGCTTCGGCCACGATTAAATTCATTATACCAATTTTTCACAGTGCTATAGGATGGTTCTTCATCGCCATACAAAGATTTAAGTTCATCAATGCACTCTTGTCGTGATAATCTACGTCGAAAGTTGTGAAAAATGTTGGCACGAAAATGTTCACGAGTTAAATCCATTTTTTTTTTATTTTAATTTTTTCAAGTCACTGTTAACAACACAAATAATGGTCGTACGTCAAAACGTTATGAGTACGATTAGGGTTAAAAATGACAAACTTTCCAATGGAAATGTCCGATTGCACTTGGCAGCACTCAGTGTTGCCAGGCCAAACAAATATATAGCAGCCCTCGTACAAGTAATAATAAAAATACCTAGATACCTTTAAGTCGAAATTTGAGCTTGACGTTTTTTGTTAATTTCATTTATATTCTGATGTAAAATAACAATGCTACTCTTATTTTGTCCTTTACATTTTATAATATTTTTTTTTTCAGTTTTAATGTTGGTTAATACTGAAAATCCGAAAACACACAAATACGATGTAGAAAATTGTAACATATTTAAAACTTTTTTGGTTATCAACTAATCTAAAGCTATATGAAAATATATTTTTTTAAAATTAAATCTCGATTTTTGAAAAGCAAAGTGATAATGTAACGTGATATTGTCATAAACGTACGTTAAATTTTACACCTGTGTTTATATTACAAACATCCATGTCATTCGGTTGCAAAATAACTTTATATCGCCATTAATTATCTTTTTGGTGTCACAGAAGTATTGACAACCTATTTTTTTTTTTTTTGTGTAATTCCTATTATTTAATAATATAAACAAACATGTGTTCTTTAAACATTTGCGGTACACTTTTTAAAATTTAGTGGCATACAAAAGTGCCGTGGTTCAATGGTTGAGAATAACTGGTCTAAACGTTTGCTGTGTTTAAGAAGAATTGGTTTTAAGTTATTCGAAAACTTCAAATTATTTCTAATAACTGTTAAATATACTAAAGCCAGTTTCACACTATTTTACGTAGTATTAAGATTTGTCAAATACCCAAGTATTTTAATTAAGTTTAAACGCGCTTGATTCCTTCAAATATAAATATTTTATGATATTCTCATGAAATATTTTTAATTTGAAACTACAAACTGAAATAAAAATTGTTTTTTTTTTTTTAATTTTAATTTTTTCGTTGAATCTTTCAAATACATGTAATAAAAATTTCAACACAACTGTATTTGTGCCATATTTTTCTCATCGTGTATCCAACGGTCTTGTGGTCTTATGGCTCCTGGTTGTAACTCTGCAGCTCATATGATTTTGACATAAGAATGTTGGAAATACGAGTAAGCAATAATGTAAAAACACATTAATTCTTATTTTTGTATTAAGAAACATAAAAGCAGAGTGAAATAAAGGCTTTAAATGTTGTTTCTCAACATATCAGAAACGCAATTACGTCTTTATTTAATTTAATAACTCTCTTATTAACTTAATAATTCTCCTATTACATACATATTAATGATTCCGAATGGAATCCCTTATGCATTTTTGTGTAAACAAATTTTTGGGAGTTGTTATTGTCTTTTTGTCTTATTGATTCAATAGAGTTTTCATTTATTCAATTTGGCTCAGATTTGCTATACAACATTTTTAGAAAAATTTCTTTTTACTGCTCATGACTTAGCCAACCATTAAATGAAAACTCTGAAAAAAGGCTCTTAGGAGAACCCTCTAGGAATCTATTTCTGAGCATTCCTTAAAATGGTTTACACCCCTATATGACACATTCGAAGCTATAAATTTAAGAGCTTTTATAGAAACGAAAAAATAAAAGAGTCTTTTCAGAAATAAATTAAGCTGAACCAATGGTTCGCTGGGAGTTTTCATCCTACTTGAAGTGTGATAGTGTAGAAATAATATGTAATGTTACGTTGGATTTTTTGACAATCACAACAATTCTCATTTGATTTCTTTCTTACAAAATCTAATTCAAATCTTAATACTTGTATAATAGTGTGAATGGGGCTTTAATAAATTCACAAGAAATGTGCTTGCTGCACACAAAAATACTACTCTTTTTGTCTACAATGTCACTGTTCTGCAGAAAAATCTTCTCGCGAACAAAATAGCTATTAGTATGGAGAATTTTACGCGTTCAGTTCAAATCTTCTTTTACGTTTTGTCAGCCACGTTTAGATAATTTCAAGGGATTTTTGCTAAATATAAAGTGTACACTTTAATATATTTCGCCATAACTTGAGAATGGTTAATTTGATGTAGATAAGTAAAATATCGGAAGATGCCACAAAGCATTTCCTTCAAAAAAATTGTTTTTTGTTACTTGAATAGATTCGGTGTCGAAAAAACAGAAATTTCACGAAAAAAAATTGTTTGCTCTTAGAAAATTTACAACAATAATTTTCCATTATTGTCATTATTCATAGAGCTAAGTATATAGCGATTACTGTAATCAATAATTCATTAAAAACTTAATTAACGCGTCTACATCAGTAACAAACTTGTATTTTATGATATAGTCTTCCCAAAAAAAATAACATTCACTTAATACAGAAAACATGAGTATTGACACATTTATGCTTGATGACTTGAAGAACTCCACGCACTGGAATTTCAAACTTCAAATTCGAGGAAATTTTCGAAAAGCCATGCAGCAGATAAACACTATGAAATAAAATACTGACCAATTAAAGCGAGTTAAACTGTAAAAGCAAAAAGTGTATCTGTATTCTAGCGCACTCCTTACACAATTCTAGTTCAAGTGAAATACTTTGTGAAAGCTGACAACAAGGATGATGAAAACTTTCAATACCTTAAAAGTATAATCCACATCTGCTATACAAAATTTTAAAAAGAAAGCCCTATTTGTCGAACCACAAATACGAAAGTTCTGGAAGGACGTAACCAACGCGAATAAATTACCAGGTGGCAGCGTAGGCGAATTCATTAATTTTCGCCGTGAACACTACTGTCACACTACATACGAGTATATAAAAAATCTGTTTACTATTTTTTATATATGAAGTTTGACATTCGTTTCTACCAGCAAAAAATAATAAATTCTCTAACCTACCTTTGAATTGAAGTTGAACGAAGACCATGAAAGCTGTGTGTCACTAATTTTGGGTCTAAGTGTAGCAATATCGCATGGTTACCCTTAACTCCAATTAAAGAAATAACAATTTTATTCGTCTCTTTTCTGGCCTCGAGAAATGAGCAGTTCTTTAGAAATTAGTTAAACAAAAAAAAAAAAAAAAAAAATACGATTGCAAAACATCACAATCAGGTAAGCGCGTATTCAAATAATTAATATTTCATTCGTGACTGACTGTAAAAGAGAAAAACATTCAACGTATAAATTGCAACAACTCTTTGCCATTATAAGTACATTTCTCCTGTTGTTTATTGCCAAATACTTCGTCCATCCTTATAAATGAGTCAGTCAATTTATGTCTGTTTAATTCATCCATTGTTATAGTTGTCATTGCAACACCAGAACGTTAGCAATATTTTCCCCACATGTTTGACCATATTTATATTCTCTAACATCCATCTCAGCTTGTTTTTTTTTTTTTTTTTGGTTTCAGCGATTGTATTCATATTAAAAAATGTCAGTTCATTTTGTATTCTAGTAAAGTTTTTTTTTTATTACTTTGCAAACGCAATATTTCATACCTATTTTCCAAAGTCATTTCATGTTTTTATTCAATTTATTTTTTGTTCTATTTTTTTGCTTATGTTTTACATGTCTGGATTTGCTGGTCCTGTGGATGTGTCTACACAAATGGATAAATATCTTTATGAAAAAAAACTCCATGTTTGCATACATATGAAAATGTTAAAAAAAAAATTGCTGTTTATGTGTCAACAGTACCAACGGCAACAATACTTGGCGGACCTGACCTTCATGTCGACAAAGGCAGCACAATAAATTTAACATGTACAGTTAAATTTAGCCCGGAACCACCAGCCTACATATTTTGGTATCATCACGAGGAGGTAATTATATATATTTTTTATTATTTTTTCCTACTGAATGTTGTTTTTTAATTTGTAAAATATTTACTGCCTCTAAAAGTACACACGTCCTCAAATCCATTTTTATCATTTAAGCAAAATAAAAAAAAAATTCAAAAGTTATACGTCCTTATGGATTGTGTGAAATGAAATGTTGGTGGAAAATGGAAAAACAAAAACTTTTTAACTTTATGGCTTTAAACTGAATAAGTCTTTTTAGAATAGAATATTCATTGCACGACTCCATTTACTTTTAAATGAATTTTTAAAGAAAGAGCCTAAATGAAAAAAAAAAATAAATCAACACGTGTTCAAACAAGAACCGAACGTACTTTACCTTTAAGTCGTTACGGTATTGGAATTTAATCACTTGGGCAGTATTTTTAATGAAAAAATATTGTAAGAGGTTATGACGATTTGTTGCTTTAATGTTGTTTTATCTTTAATTTACAACACAAATACTGTAGTGAAAAATAAAAATTGTATCCCGAAGAAAAACCTCAAGAGACCTCCCGTATATGAGCGTCGCTTCTAAAGCAAGACGATAGTTTTTTTGGGTTTCTGTTATACCAAGTCCAGAACAAGATCCCACAATGGTTAAATCAAATAAATACGTTTAAATCACTTATTTATAACTTCTCAAAAGTTAATACTTAAAGAAGGAGATTTTTCAAGGATCATTGCAGTCAACTGAAGGTTCATCCAAAGTCAGGTATAAGCTATCAAGCGAGTCGTGTGCATTTGAAAACTGATAACTTAGATTTTTAAGAGTTTAAATATCAGATGCAATTTTCAAAAAAGTTACAGAATATTTGTTTAGTTAACTCTTGTAAAAAAAAGAAACTCTAAACAATTTTAAAGTTCAAACATACGAGGGATGCTCTTTATATTTCTGGCCTAATAGTGAAAATGCGAATATTTATGATCAAAAATGGTTTTATTGTTTTTCGAAGTATTCTCCAGCATGATTTATACACTTTTGCATGCGCGCAAACCAGTTGTCGAAGCACTTTTTCCACTCCGATTGAGACACCTCTAAAACATGGTTTTTGAACACTTCAACAGCGTCTTCTGGCGACGAAAATCGTTGACCACGTATTTTTTTCTTGATGTGCGGAAACAAGAAGAAGTTATTAGGTGCCAAGTCAGGGCTGTATGGCGGATTACCCATTAATTCGACGTTTTGGCCGGTCAAAAACGCTCTGGTTTCAGCCGATGTGTGAGAGCTCGCATTGTCAGGGTGAACAATGATTCGTCTTCTCTTGTTGGTTTTTTTCCAGGCAAACAAATTGTAGTGTACCACTCAGAAGTGACCGTGCTACGTTGCTCAAGCGGAACAGTCGCCACATGACCAGTTTTGCCAAAGAAACAGGCGACCATTTACTTCGAAGTGCTTCTTCCACGAACAATTTTCGTTGGATTTTGCTCGTCTTTGAAGACCCGCACGGTCGATTGTTGTTTCGCTTCAGGCTCATACGCATAGATCCATGATTCGTCACCTGTGACGATCTTATAAACGTCTTTTGAAGCACCGCAATCGTATTTTTGCAACATTTCTTTGCACCAATCTACACGAGCCTTTTTTTGAGCGACTTTCAAATTGTGCGGGATCCAACGAGAACAAACCTTTTCTACGGCCAGGTGTTCATGCAGTATTGAATGTATGCTGGTGGAAGAAATATCCAAGGATGTCTCTATCTCTCGGTATGTCGCATGTCGATCTTGCATTATGAGTTCACGCACGGCATCAATGTTCTCTGGCACAACAGCCGTTTTTGGACGACCTTCATGGAATTCGTCTTTGAGCGAGCTTCGGCTACGATTAAATTCATTATACCAATTTTTCACAGTGCTATAGGATGGTTCTTCATCGCCATACAAAGATTTAAGTTCATCAATGCACTCTTGTCGTGATAATCCATGTCGAAAGTTGTTAAAAATTATGTCACGAAAATGTTCACGAGTTAAATCCATTTTTTTTCTATTTTAATTTTTTCAAGTCACTATGAACAACACAAATAATGGTCGTACGTCAAAACGTTTTGAGTACAATTATGGTTAAAACTGACAAACTTTCCAATGGGAATGTCAGATTGCACTTGGCAGCACTCAGTGTTGCCAGGCCAGAAATATATATAGCAGCCCTCGTACGAGTACAACTAACATATTTCTCTATGACATGTAAAATTCTTCGAATCGGTCCGGCCGTTTAGAAATTGCTTATTTGTTTCCAAAATATCTGACTCAATATGCACTGGTTTTTCTTCTTTTTTGCGTGTCATATCAGTTCTGAAAGTTGATTATCACAATTATTCTCAGCTGCTCGGTAGAGTGTTGTTGTACTTGTATTGAAACATTGAAGAGGGTTCTAGGGCTTGCTAAAGCCAACTCATCAGGAAACCTTTATCCAAGTATTTAAAAAGTCATTTCCATTAGATATAAAACCTTCAAAAACAACATGAGAGTTATTTTAGAAGCCAATACATATTATTTTTTTAGTAGGCCATTTTGTAATTTATAAGATCTTATGATATTAAGAATTTTTCATTCTTTTATCATACGTACTGAAATTTCGTGTTGGTTATGTGATCAGTACACCTGGTATCGTTTCAAAACACTAAGGCTGATGCCAGAGTGCACGCTATAAACGAAGCGATGCTAGAAGCTATAATATTCATGCTATACTTATACTACAGGATGTCAGAGTGGATACTATATAAAACAAAGCGACTTGTTGTGTTTTTAAAATAATTTTTTTATTCCGTCAATCTTTTTTTGTTAAAAATGGATTCAGATGAAGAGTTTTTTATTTCAAATTATACATATAATTTGTTTTCTAGTAAAAAGAGAGGAATCCACGATATAAATAAAAGTCGCAAGGAAAAAGCCGAATTTCATAATTTGTAACGAGAAAGTGTAAACACTTCCGTTATAAATTTTTCAATACCAATATCCATTATTTTATAAATACCTTTTAAAATCAATGGAAAATTTAAACACACACAAATAAAATAAACAAATGAAAAATTTAAAAAAACAACAAAAAGAATAAAGAAGCGATGTCATGCTATAAATCATTTCACAACCTGCTTTGTCGCTTTGGCTCTCTTGTAGCTTCGCTTTGACTCTGACATCTTTTGAGCATTGACGTAAGAAAACACAAGCAGAGGTTTGTAGCGCATTGTAGTGCGATATTATAGCATCGCTTATAGCGCGCACTCTGACATCAGCTTAAATATTTAGTGTCTTTATT
The DNA here is from genome assembly GCA_916610165.2 of Gymnosoma rotundatum. NCBI lineage: Eukaryota > Metazoa > Arthropoda > Insecta > Diptera > Tachinidae > Gymnosoma > Gymnosoma rotundatum. The sequence continues at coordinate 48,990,898 of OU744338.1, forward strand.
TCATTTGCTGAGGCTACTGATAAATTCCAAGCCACAGCTCAATGAAGATGTATTGGTAATATTGAGTATTCATGTTCATAGATTAAGCAACAAATCATGGCCACTCAGGAATTTTCTTAAATTTGTAGTGAATCTTTATGCATTTTTAATTTGAATTATCGTTGCCTTGGAATGATCTTTGACAGCCATGATCCTTGACAACCGTCACAAATTTTGTCTTATGGGTATTTAATATTAAATCGTCTTTACCACATGTTTTTATAATGGAGTCAAATAATTATTCCAATTCTTCAAGACTACTTGATTAATTTGATTATCGTAGATTATTTATTAATATTTCACTGGCAAGAATTTCTATATCGATATATGGTAACGCTTCTCGGAATGCTATTCAGGTTTAGATAGTATTTAATAAATATGGAAAAATTCCCTCATGTGTTTCTACATTTATTATTAAAATTTAAGGTTAGATGATCTTTTTTTTTAGATGATCTTTAGATCATTGAGTTTGTTTTACAACATTAAAAAAGTGGTGCGTATAATTTATCCTGTCGAATGCTTTTTTTTAAATCATTTTAAGTCCCATAAAGAGCTTCCCATGTGCTAAGAACTTTATTAAGTAGAAATTGCAAATCACCCGTATGATATTATATATTTTTTAAATTAATGAAATTTTACTTTATTTTCGGCTTTTTGGTTCTTCTTAATTATCTAAACATTTTTATAAAGAAAAATTATTTACAAATATATGCGGACGTTTTCCAAAGAAAACAAGAAAAATTAGACGCTAGCAGAATGAAATGCAGCATTTTCTGGTTTAGTATCAAATAATTTGTTAAAAGAGGAATGTAACATTTTAGGCCCAGTCTTCGCTTTACTATTCTTTGTTTTTTCTATTTATTTTCTTACTTCGTCCTTAAAAGTTTATGGACACCTTTCTTTATTGACGCTTGGGGCACATTTCTTCGATTTTATTAAGCCTTAATCTTTCATTTATTTTTCTTATACGGCATTTACACTATGCATTTTTTTTATGAAGCTTGCATGAAATTTTTGTTTGTTTGTGGAGCAGGAGGAGTAACAATTTGGTATTTCTTGAGTTTTAAATAACGCACAACGCCGTAACATAAATAGAAAATTAAAATAATGCCTAAAAAATTGCATAGTGTAAATCTGGATTTTGCCGGTTTCTTTTAAGATACAATTTTTTTATCTATTTCTGTAAGTTAAACACAATGTACTTGTGTTTACCTTTTGCAATTTTTCTTAATTCTTTGAGTTTTTATTGGATAAAGAATTTCACCTTTAGTCATCTTATACTAATCTCATCATTTGCATCTTCATATGCTTAAACTCTTATACAATTATGTAAATTTTCGATATCACATATCTTTAGCTTATGTTGAGTTCTCTGGTTGATCTGTGTTTCTGAAGTGTCTACAATTTTTCTAAATTTAACATTACTACGTGTTTTGGAAGATAATTTATATCAATTCAAGCAGCAAGAATATTGTGATCTGACGGAGCATCAGCACTCTGATAGGTTTTTATTGCCTTGAAATAATATTTAAATCAGTCATTAATCTTAAAAAAATCTTTTTGATGGCGAAAATAGGATGGAGCCTTTCATGACTCATTCTGTACAATAACTATATAATTCTATCCCCTCAGACAAAATTTTTAAAGAAAAACTCTTTTTTTCCCAAGCCCATTCTTGCACGAGGATCTCCTTATGCTATTTTTAAGTCTTATGATTTAGTTTTATTTATAACATCTCACATTTATTGTAAAAAATCTTAAACTATTTTTTCTCTTGATTCCGAGGTTGGGCTATATGTACAACACCTACATATATAATGTCTGCGTTTGATAGCTAAACTATCGTCTCGAGCATAAAAAATCTATTTAGTACTTCGTTTTCATTCCTTGTTGCGTCGTCACCACCACGTGACCGCAGTCAAAATTATAGTAAACTTAAAAAATAATAGTAAATTCCATTTATCCAGATATTTACTACTGCGTCATTTCCTGTTGTCTCAAGATCTATTTATCTATGATACAAGCCAACCAGCTGCCCTTTCTTACATTAAAATTTGATCACCTGCTGGTATTTTACTTTCCCGCTATATAACAACTTTGTGAGCCTCTCCAATTCGCCATAGGTGGGTCCCGATGGAGGATATAGTATATCAAAACATGTTTTTTTTTCAGAAGGAGTCGCTATCTCTAAAACATTTAAATTTATGATATTGTTACATTTCCCCCTTTTTTTAACAAACGTACGAATTCTTTTAATTGCAAGTACCGCTGTGGCTCTTTATGAGTTCTGTATTCTTACTATTTGGCTTTCTCTGGCTATACTTCTTATTTCTATCAGTCTTGTGAATCCCATGGTCTCGAACTTACTAAACATGCGTTATTATTACAAACGCAGCCATCCACGGTACACTACTGTATTACTCCGGCGAGACATGAATTATTCGATGCCTTGTTTAGTAACCTTAACCATACACAGACATCTCCACTAGATCTTTTGCCCAAGCTAGTCCTCCCCTTTACCTAATAGTCACAACACACGTCTGCCATACACCGTTGTTATGCTGTTACACTTCCCGAAGGCGGGATCGTACCCATGATCTTCTGTTTTACATCACGCACCTTTACCAACGCAGCCATACTGTTGCGAAAATAAGATCTGGTAACCCCTTTTATCGTATGAGCGTGGTGAATAAGTTACTTCCACAATTAGCTAACAAAAGCTGATCAACCTCAATAGTTGTGCTGGTAGAGGTGCGTGCTGTAAAACAGACGATCATGAGTTCGAGTCCACTTTCGGACATGGGTACAAATGAAAAATAATAGTTGTAAAAGATATTTAAAAATTAAGGAGCAGCAGTACAAACCTCCCGAAAAGAAAAAGACAATTATTGTGTGTTTAGCCATGGCAGATAATTTAGTGGAGACGTCTAATTTAACAAAAGAGTAACAGAGAAGCCCTTTATAATAAAAAGTAAGAAAGGAGGCGGTTAGCGCAGGTGTAACAGCATAAAAGCAGTGTATGGCAGACGTGTGTTGGATAAAAGGTGTAGAGGAGATGTCTGTGGATGGTTGAGGTTAGTAAACAAGTCATTGAGTAGTTATGTATCGCCGTAACACAGTTGTGTATCGTAGATGGCTGCGTTTATAACACTGTGGAACATTTTTGGGACTATTGTCTGGTGGGTGAGAAATTCCAAGTCAGGGTGATGGTACAAGGTCAGTATAGTAAAACCCTTAAAGGGTTTGGCGTTCGTATGTGTCAGTTTTTTTTTATGACCTTTTTAATTTTTTCCTTATCTTGCTTAGTTGTAACATTTTGGCAAAAACGTAGTTTAACATAACTCAAGAACCACTTGCCCGATTTTGATGAAACAAATTTTGAAAAATTAAGAATTACAATTTCTTTAATCGTTCATATAACGTTTTTCTTTGTTATCAACTGTTTTGCCGGTAAAAATAAATTTGTGGAGAAAAAAAATTTTTTTTGGCTAAATTTTTTTTTTTTTAAATGCATAAAAAATCCAAAACAGAAAAAAAGGATCAAATGTTATTAATTTCATGTAAAGTCACATAACCTATAAACAGAATGCGACATAGATCATGGAAATCGATTAACGCGTTCTGCTTTTATTTACAATTAAGTGAAGGTATCCTATTTTGACAAGAATATTGATATTTGTTTTTATTCAAAAAAGTGTCATTTATCGCCTTTTTTATAAATTTTCCCCAATAACTCAAGACTTCTGGCCATAAATTACTAAAAAAATTAAGTAAACATTTTTATAATTTTTTAATTTAATTTTATTTATTTATTTTTATATATTTTAATAAATATTGCCTGGACTTTTTCGATGGTGGTTGTTCGGGACTGGTGGAATCGCATTCATCGCTATCATCAGTTTCTGAGCCACACATAATGTCAATGTATGACTCCACTGTTGGCCCTTCTGCATCTCCTGAAAATTCTTTATCATCAATATCATCCTTGTCTTGCCACACAAGCTTACTCCACCAGCAAATTTCCGCAATAATTGCACTCGGCGACTTTTTGCCTCTATATCTGTATGTTTTTGTTTTATTAAAATGAGTTTGAAAAAATAAAAAATCAGTATTATCTCATTTCAAATGGCATAGCAACTTGATGATAGCGTTCACCTTGTTCATCAGATTCGGTAGCCAATTGTTTGCTGAAGTAGTCCAGATGATGATGTAAATAATGGATTTTCAAGGACATGTGGACACCAATTTCCGAGAATGCTCTTAACATCCTTGCGACAGAAACACCGTAGTTGTTAGAACGATGCTTTCCCAACAAGCCTTCTATTACTTCTTTGATTGCCTGCCATGCATTCAATTCCGCGTCAATCAAAATATTGTTGAATGCGTCACTTTTAATCAGCTTTCGTATATCTGGACCATTTAGTACGCCTGATTGGAAAAAATAATTTGTTAAGATGGAAAATCATAAGAAATGAATGTAATATTATAACTTACCTTCTTTAATTTTACTTTCGCTGAGTCTCGGGTAAATTAGTTTTAAACACAAGAAAACTTCATCTCTTTTGGCGACAGTTTTGATGAAATTCTTGACAATTCCAAGTTTAATATGCAGTGGAGGCAGCAATATCTTCTCCTTCGGCACTAGAGGCTCACGAATAATATTGGCCGTTTGTAACCTGCTGTGCTCCCTGAGTTTCCATCCATGGCATGCATATTGGTCACCGGAAAATCGTGTGTCCCAATCGCACAAAAAGCACATATATTTTATATAGCCGCTTTGAAGACCGCAAAGCATTGCTACAACTTTTAAATCGCAGCATATGCGCCACATATGTTTTGCGTAGTTTACCATTTTTAAAATATTTTTCAGTGCATCATATGTTTCTTTTGTTTCTGTACTATAGGCGATTGGAACTGAAGGTTTTTTATTGGTCTTATGCAGTAAAACCGCCTTCAAGCTGAGTTTTGAACTGTCAGTAAATAATCTCCAGTCATCTGCGTCATATTTTATTTCCATTGCGTCCATCAATTTTCCTACTTCCGGGCAATATGCAGAAGTTTTTTCATCATTCACAAGGAATAAACTTTGGAGTGTTGCCTGACGACTTCGATAAGCTGTGACTTTTACACCGGGTTCCAACAAATTGTTTGATTTCAAAATGGAAGCCAGCTCTTCCGATTTATGCTGTGTTAATTCCAACTTGGCAACAATTAAATCAAGCTTATTTTGATTTATTAAAATTGGCTCATTCGATACTGATGGCTCATATGGGGGATCATCACGTGCATGATATGTCGGAGCAGTCGTAAAGGAGAAAATATCTGGGCTAGAAGCTTTTGGCACAGGAATGTGGTCCGAATGAGGCAATGTTGTTGCGGCACTTGCAACACCAACGTAATTATACGATTTTCTTATCCTTTTTGCGGCTCCTTTATTCGCACATGCATAGCAATTCAATGGATTGTGACCTTCGCCAGGATTAGTCCAAGTCATTGGGATACCGAATGGCATACTTTCACGTCTTCTATTTTTTCAATCCATTAGACGGTTGTAGCAGCTTTTACACACTATATTTGGTACCCAATTTTTGTTCACTATAACATTTTGGTTGAAGTACATCTCGTATGCTTGAACAAAATCAGTACTGAAACTTCCCTTTTTTTATGTGTTGAGACATATTGACCACAGCAGTAGCAAAAGCTATTTATATCTGGCTTGCACAGTTCCATATTCTGTTCTCTTTTGTTCACTTTTAAAAAACTGGAAAAAATCACTTTTATTGTTCGTGTTCGTCGGCACTTTTTGAATGACAAAAATCACAGAACCAGTGTGAGAAAGAGAAGAAGTATAATGAAAATGCAAGTTTTATGTGAACATTACAGAACCAGTGTTGCCGCATCAATATTTCTCTTTAAGTACAGTAGAAAAATATGAGAGAGTTCGGCTTGTGAGTGTCAATGTTTTCTTCAAATAATGTTGTGCATATCTGGAGCAAGTTTTTGAAATTCGATTTTCATGATCTGTGCCTTTTTTGCTCATGAGTTATGTGACTTTACGCGAAAGTAATTAGTTTTGGCACTTTATTCCGTTTTGGATTTTTTGTGAATTTAAAAAAAAAATATTTAAATTTTTAGGCAAAAAATACTTTTTTCCCTTCATACATTCATTTTTAAATTCGTAAGTGTTGCACATATAGGAAAACGGTATAGAAACAGATTAGAGAAATTGTAATTCTTAAATTTTCAAAATTTGTTTCATCAAAATCGGACAAATGGTTCTCGAGTTATGTTAAACTACGTTTTTCCAAAATGTTGCAACTAAGCAAGATAAGGAAAAAATTAAAAAGGTCATAAAAAAAAACTGACACATACGAACGCCAAACCCTTTGAGGGTTTTACTATACTGACCTTGTACCATCACCCTGACTTGGAATTTCTCACCCCCCAGATTGGCTGTTGTACTGTGTAATAATAACGCATATTTAGTAAGTACGAGACCATGAAATTTACAGGACCTATAGGATCAAGAAGTAAAGCCAGAGAAAGCCATTAAGTAAGAATACAGAATTTATAATGAGCCACAGTGGTATTTGCAATCAAAAGAATCCGTACGTTTGCCTAAAAAGAGAAAAAAGTAACAACATGCAAAGTGCCCGTGCATAAAATAAATTATCGTAGTGTTTTGTGACATTTTATTTTTCATCCTCTTTCAACTGTGTAAAAGAGCAGAAAAAAATTCTGCCTTATACAGTAGAGAAAGAAAAATAGAATTACTATTGGTTATAGTTGTTTTTGCTTAAACCTTGACTTTTGTCTTTACTTAATTGTTTGGACAAAAATCTTTAGTTTATTTAAAATGTTTGTCAGAAGTTTCCTGAAGAGTTAAGTAAGCGATAACGAAATGGCCATCGAGACGAGCTTTGACCCTCAATAATCAATATCGGTGATTTAAATAACAAATCGGATAAAACGAAAAAAAGATTTTTTGAAAATTAATTATAATAATTATAAAAAAAATCCCGTTGTTTAAAATAATGAACAATTATGATTACAAACAAATTTTGTGAAACATGCATGTTGAAACAGCAAAGAAAGAAAATAGAGACTCCAAATCAATTAAACAGATAATTACCTCGGCCAGAATAGTTGTAGCCACTAATTAAGAAATCAGATAGATGGAAAACATAAGAAAATAAGAAATAATCGCAAACCTTTAAAAAACACAATATTAAAAATACTAAGCGTACCATTTTGAAGTTTTCCACGGATTATGTATTAACCCAAAGAGGAACCAACTGAAAAATATATTTTTCCAACACTAATTGATCTTCCTAGCAAATATGAAAACATTTTTTATGCTCTATTAAAGCAAGCTCACTTAAAACTATAAAACAACAAATACAGAACAATTTGAATACAAATTTATAATTGCATTATTTGAATGCACAAAGTTTTATTTATAATTGTTAACAATCTCTGTGAATATTCATAATTTAACGACATGATTGCGAAGGCAATTCAATTAAAAACTCTCAACTTATTTGAAAATAATTTAAATGAAATTGCATTCGTTACATTTGAGCTCAATCAAATTAATAAATAATTTGTGGTTGTCATCATTTTATCTATTCATAACAAATTACTTTTATAATATAAATTCTATATTAATTATGGATGTATAGAACCACAAGAATATATTCAATTTATACTACAACAGTTCGTTTAATGTGGTGGTAGAAATGAATGATAAAGTTTTATATTTTTTATTAATTTTACTTAGTGTATTCATAAATGTTAACAAAAGCTGAAATATTTTATGCTTGCAGAAATTAATACATATGTAGAAAAGGATTAAAAATGTAGCATAGAGACAATATAAAGTTATGTTTCTAACCAATTTTAAGCATATTGTCATAAAACTTGTCACATAAATAACTAAAGTGTTAAAGTAATATTTAAATGTCAAAATGTGAACGATTTGGTAATAAAATTAAAATATTTCTGCAGTTTGTAAAGGCCTACCTAGTCTGGCTATACTAGGGATGCAATCGAGTTTAGGATTTAAATATTGACGGAGCCGCCGCTAGGATGCTTTAATCTGACACATATTTTTGTATGAACATTAAAAATCCCTTTTCAAAGATTAATTGTTAGAAAAATGTAAATTCAATTTTATACTTATGTCGTAGACACACTTCTTCAACAATGTAACACATTTTCAGTACAATCCTTCTTTGACGTCTAAATTAAATAAGGTACACATATGATACATGGATTAATGTTTTTGGAAAATATTGTTTTCTTTTGAAAGTTAAATAAATTTTTATCGTATTAAAAATGGGGAAGAAATATTTTTCGTTGAGTTTTTGTAAGAATTAAATTTATTTTTATGCTATTAAATATTTTATTATTAATTTCATGTAGAGAATTCTTACAATACTGTAGATAAATATACAACAAGTGGATAAATTTAAAATGTATTGAGAATAACTAGTGCAAAACCCACAATTCGCAGAAAATTTTTAAAAATATCTTAAAATAAAAATTAAAGTTGAGATTTCAAGTCGCATATGCGTTGCTAATTAATAAAAAAAAAATTATTTTCTTTTTACGTAATAGTAAGTGAAGTTTAAAGAAAGCTTTTAAAGCAGTATAAACATTTTATTTTTTTGTTACTATTTTTAAGTTAGGCAACAAAGAATAGAACAAAATTTTGTGATAAAAAATTTCAAAAAACTATGTTATTAAAATAAAGTTTTTATTTTTATAACTTTTAATTGTAAAACATATTTTTTTAACTATTTGATTATCAAAATACTGAAAAATTAGTTGTCAATCCAAAAAAGGATAAATGTGTGGAGAGTTGTGGTACAGCTAGAAGCAAAAGTCTAGACAAAATTTACTGTATTCGAAAGATAAGTTCCTGGCAGTATAATTTAAATATGACATCTTGCATATGACCATTACGGTTGGTTCGGACATAGTCTAATCTGTAGGTGCAATTTTCGATGAATATTTCCAATATATGTGCCCGTATATAGGCAATAATGCGGAGAATTTTATTTTCAAAGTGGTCAGTTGTTTCGGGCTTATCGGCGTACACAAGCGACTTTTCGTATTTCCAAAAAAATTGGTTTAGCGTCATTAAATCGCACGGTCTTAGAGACCAGTTCACCGTTACAAAACATGAAACTATGTGGTTACCTATCGCTTCCTTAAAAAATCAATTGAGGCTCGATCTGTGCGACATGTTGCGCTGCCTTTTCGAAACTACAGGTCCTACACGTCGTTGTCATTTAGTTGATAAAAAAAATCAGAATCGGACGCTACCAGAATGTAAACTGCATCAAACGGTGCATTTTCTGGTTATAATCGCGTCGGAAAGTTTATTGTGAATGGTTTTCCACAATATGTGGCAATTTTGTTTACTAAAAAACACATTTAGACAAAAATGTGCTTCTTTGACGAATACTTTTTTGCCATAAAATATTAAGTCAGTTTCCAACTGATCTAGATTCTGATTGGTAAGAGAACGACGCTACGTGGTCTTTATTCTTGCATCAGCTGGGTCTTAAACGCCTCTAGGCTAAGAGCTTTGTGCAAACATTTTCACATAATAAACAGATAGAACGTCAATTTCTGCTATCGACTTTGCATTAAAAAATAGATCTTCAATTTTATGATTATTGCATATGACCATATTCGTATTATAAATGTACACACCAAGTAGCGCACATACAGTAACGAATACTAGTAATTATGAAAACAAACTTGTTTTCAATGTTTGGATTGTTCTGATGTTTTAAAATATAGACTCGAACGGCGAAATTTTTTATGATGAATGTCTCCCGAATCGCGGGATTTTAATAAGTCAACCGCGATTGGCATCTTTGCTTCAAAGCTACTTTCAAGGTACGAAAGCATAAATATACACAACAACGACTCACAATACAAAACCTACGAACAGACTTGGACTTGTTTAGTTTGTACTGTTTAGTTCAAATAATACCTTTTAATAAGAAAACATTTATTTTTATTTTAACATTGTCAGTAAGCACGAACGTAGTCTCGGAGCATGTTGGAAATCATAACATCAGAGAAAACTTTATGTTTGTAAAAAAACCAGTTTGAAATTGAAGGCTCACAAACCCCTAAACCAACAAGTGCAAACTTAAACGCCAATACTTGAGCTTATTATTTTAAAACTTTTACTGTTGCCGGAATTTTAATAAGAAAGTGTGATTTTATTAATTTTAAAGCATATTCAAGAAAATAATTTTTTTTTGTGTATTGCTTAAGTTCACGTTTTTATGCCCTTGAACACAAAACGTGGAGAAAGGTTATAACTAAGTTTATCATCGTGCGTAATTTCTACAATATCCATTTCCGACAAAATAAAGTAGTCGATAGTAAGTCGATTGAGTGACTTCCGTCTGTCCATCTGTCCACTAAATAAATAAATATATCAGTCGATCAGATATAGTGTCGAAAGAAGTGCTATTCAAAATCAGTATGATCGGTCCGTATCTGTCGAGGTAGCAGGCAAAACACCATGCCAACCTTTAATTATTTCATGTCATTTTGAACAATAAATTATCTCCAATCAACAAAATCAATATATAAAATAAGGTAAAAACATCAAGTGAAAAAATTAACACTCGCCCATATATTCCGAATTACGGGGCTCTGAAATTTTAAAATTTTTTTAAATATCAATATCGGTATCATTTTAGAGCTTTTGAAGAAATCTTAAAAAATATACTAAAATTTTTTAAATTGCTTAACCCATTATGAGCCAATGTCATTTTTATGCAAAATTATGACCTTATTTTTTTATATTATTTTTTAATTGACTGCCGCCCCAATATTTGCTCTTTTAATTAGAGTTACTGCACTAAAGTACATAGTATACATAGATGGTGAAGGATATATAATATTCGGCATAGCCGAATATAGCACTCTTACTTGTTCTTAATTGAAATAAAAACCAAATTTGTAAAAATGTAAATTGAACGACTATATTCTTTTACGGACATCAATTTCCAATATGTACTCCCTTGCAATTAATGGGACCTTCTTGTCACAATAACTTTAATAATCCAACAGTATTATTCCACCTTTGCTGTAGCTTTATAACATATAGTTGTTTTTGTTAAGAAAAGAAGAAAAAAAAGAATATTATTTAAATTATTAAATGAATTCGAAAAGCTTTTGCATCACTAGGGAATTGTAAAATTTCAAAAAACATAACGTTTGAATTTTTAAAAAAATGTAATTTTTAAAAAATTAAATCAAAAAAGTCCTAAATTAAATTAAAACTTTAAAATATGTCACAGAATTTTGCAAGAATAATTCAATATGAAGAGGCCGCATTTGGATGGATAAATGGAAGATTACTGATATCAGTACTAATTTAGTAAAAAAAATTTATTTTGACATAACAAAATGAAAATTTATATTCGGAATCTTTTAAAATTTAATTAATTTACTTTATTCGTGCTTGATTCCTTAAAATATAAATATTTCATGATATTTTCTTATGAAATATTTATTATTTTAAACTAAACTAAAAACTGAAATGTATTACTGCGGGGAAAGCATATCCATATGGCCATTTTACTACTGCTCAAATAGCTCATCAGTGGATTTTACCTAAATTTTGTACAGAAAACTAGATTAAATGAGACCTCCATTGAATCAATAAGACAAAAGACAATAACAACTCAAAAATGTTTTATACAAAAAACACAGCAAAAGTTTCAATTCCATATTCTTAAATTTTTTTCAGGATGAAACTTTATTTACAATCGTTGTGAGAAAACAAGTAAGAATGATTAAAAAAAATTACATTCGTGGTTAGCCAATGGTTGGTACACAGCAAAGACAAATCTACAAGACGAAATACAGAGATAACAGTGAAGAAATACTTTGGTTTGTGTGTGGACTTCGTCTAACGAAATTAATATTGATATGAATACTCTTCGTATTCTTATTTACAAAGATAGTTGGTTAAATAGATGATGTTTACAATGTGCACAAGCTTCGGTAGATAGATGCGAAGAATGCTGGTGAAGAATGCAACGATCCAGAAGATGTAGCATAACATTATCCTGGTGTCTAATTTTTCCTGTTTTCTTTTGAAAAACACCCTACAAAAACGCATACATTTGTATATAATTTTCTTTCTGAAAAAAAATATAGAAAGAAAATGAAGTTGAATTTAAGCCAAAATTAATTCAATTATTTTGTTATATCATAACAGTTTGATTAATAATTTAATAAAAATTAAATTAAAAAAAAATCAATTTTACAAATGAAATAAACCTGAAAAATTTTCGTAAACTTAACACTTCTTTTCGACTAAGTTTATTTGGTTGTTTTATTTGAAATCCAATAAGTTTTTGTTTTCGTTTGAATTGCTATTATGCATGCAAAACACTAAAATGACTGTGTTGATGATGATTTTCTAGATTGATTTTCATTTCAATTTACAGGTGATTAATTACGATTCATCAAGAGGTGGCGTATCCGTTATAACAGAAAAAGGTGATGTTACAACATCATTTCTGCTCATACAAAATGCCGATTTAGCTGATTCTGGTAAATATTCATGTGCACCTTCAAATGCAGATGTTGCCAGTGTACGTGTTCATGTACTTAATGGTAAGTATACACTTGTTTAATTTTTTTTTCTTTTTTTTTTTGGCAAAACAATTACAAAATGAGAAAAACTTTTGGTAGGGTGCACCAATAAATTCATAAATATATAAAAATTATCATAAGTATTGAAATATCTTTCTCTAAAAAGTATGAAACAAGAAGACATTCTTAGCTGCAATTAAAATTATTCAAACTCTGGTAAAAGTAGGAGAACTGCTAATTTAATTATAGAAAATTCGCAAATATTTATTTTAAGGGATTCCCTTTCTGGTTTTCAATGTATACCAAAAACATGATAAACATTAAAGCTGCTACTTGTTCACTAACAGATAGTCTATATTACACGTTCTTTTTGCGATTTAAATAACACAAATCTTAATGAAAATAATTGCGTTTTACCGATTTCAAAGAATACTACGAATCACCATCTAAAACAGTGATATCTAAAAATGAAAATATTACTGTATTATTGAGAATAAAATAGTTGCACTGTTCAAGTAAAGTTGAATAATTTAAAATTTAATTTAGTTTAATCGTGCTTGATTGCTTTATATATAAATATGTAAGGATGTTCTCATGAAATACTTAGCATTTAAAACTACAAAATGAAATGTATTACTGCGGGAAAGCATATCCATACCGGCTGTAATAATGTAGTCTTATTAACTATAACTGGAATGTACTGTGACCATTATGTGATATAAAATTAAGCTTATCTACAATTAAAATTAAACTAATAGGTCACTCTAAACAGCATTAAACTCCATCAATAATGGGGCCCAAAATTTTCCTCTCGTCTTGTTATTGATAGCGAGCTTGACCACTGCATTCACGATCAAAACGAAGATCAGTAGAGATAGCAGGCATCGTTGCCAAACTCCAGTTTTGGCAGCGATAGAGTCTTCCATCGCATGGGACTCTCCACTAAAAGGTGTTATTGCTATATAGATAAAATCTTATTGTATTATAGATATAACCTTATTGTATTATAGATATAACCTTCTAGGGAACATTGCAGTTTGATAGCTTAAGCCAAATGAATTCTTGCTTGATGGAATCTTGTGCTTTTTTTGTAATCATCGGAGGTATAACGCAGAACGTAATGTAATTCATTGTTCAATGATGCTTCGTAGTGAGTTTTTTGGTCGATACAGCATCTTCCTTTTCTAAAGAATGCCTGTTCGGGGAGAAGTTTGTTTTCAATTGATGTTCATTATGATTTTTATTACCAAGGACAGGATCTGAATTTTTGCGCTAGTTGTTACAGTTATGGCCGTGGCACGTAGAATCCGAATCTGAAAAAAAGTAATGACGGATGAGGTTGACACAACGAGTACTTTGTTGACGGACAAAACATCATTAAAACGCAGAAAGAGCGAAATCAAAACAGGAAGAAGCAGCAAATTATAGCTGTGAAAGTATTTAACGTACGTGAAATGTTAAGAAGCCGAACTTTAGTACTTTACGTTGACGGAGACATACTGATTGTGACAACACTCATAAGAAAACATGTACCTTAACTTAATTGTCAGTTAAGAAAATCAAAGTATAACGTATGACGGATTCTATGTGCCACGATCTTTACTCAGATCACCTTTCAATTGACAACATTTCCTTGGAGAAAGTCATATGGGTAACTTTTTTGTTTCCAAGCGCTGGAGATCAAATATTGACGTTCGTTGTCAACCAACCGGACGTCGACTTAACACGTTGACTGCCACGAGTGTTTACAACAAAATCCCCATCAGGCCACCCGTGCCACTGTAAGATGCGTGCTCTGCTACCGCATGTCTGTTTACATTTCTTTCGGTACTCTCACCCCGATATCTATTACGATCCTCATTTATCACGTTATTACTCTGCACGAGCAGTTGTAATCTTTGCCGTGTACTGAGTAGTACAACTAATATCTCTGCCCAACTAATATCTCAACCGCAACTTTGCAGTGAATGCTTCAATATTTTGCACTGTAAATAATTTTGTTAATAAACGATTTTTAAAAAAATTCAACAGTATTATTATCTCCTGTCATATATTTATCTAAATATGTTCGGAAATCCTTTGGAAGGAGTCACCCGACGTAGCCTGATGAGAACTCTTGCTGTCAACCGAATACGGGTGACGTGGCCTGATGAGAACTTTTGCTGTCACCCGAATACGGGTGACACGGCAGTTAATGTGTTAAAGGACTTTGGCAGTAAAATTATCGTTGTCAGAGACTTTATCATTTTTTATTGTTTTAGTGGCTGAGCACGTCTTTAAAATATTCTCTCTTTATTTAGCGAGTTGGTCATCAGCGTTACAGTCTTTAGGTTTGCTGGAATGGCACAGGAGGATGCAGGTCTAGCGCTTATATCGTAGAATCCTTTATATTGTTCATTCTGACTGGTTTCTCTGCTTTCTTCGTAAGCTTTTTTCTGTTCTTCCTAGTGTCAGTCATAAAATACCCTTTATCTGTCTGTCGAGTCTTTTGTAACGTTCTTGGGCGGACTTACGTTACTTGATAGTTTTCATCGTGTATATGGTATTTTTTAAACTTTTCGGTTATTTATGAGGATCGAAGTCTCAAGAAAGATCTTATCGTCCTTCCACTTGATGCTT
This sequence comes from Gymnosoma rotundatum, assembly GCA_916610165.2. Classification (NCBI taxonomy): domain Eukaryota; kingdom Metazoa; phylum Arthropoda; class Insecta; order Diptera; family Tachinidae; genus Gymnosoma; species Gymnosoma rotundatum. Next base: position 49,006,198 of record OU744338.1, read on the forward strand.
TTACAAGGCAGTTTACAAAAATGTTGTTTACAGCATCTCAAAAGCGAACAAGATGTTCCTGGATATTGTTAGGGGTAGGTCTTGGTTCCGCAAAGATATCACTTAGTTTAGTTGAGAAGGCTCCTTGTGTGTTTGGATAATTGAGATTGGCGATATTGTACTTGGTTCATGGACTTGGAAATCTTTTGGGCATGTAAGAGAGTGTGAGACGGAGTTCGCCTAATAGTAGGCAGTGGTCTGTAGTTAAGTCTGTTCCTAGTTTGTTAGGGATATCACAAAAGGTGACTCTCAATTTCTCGCTGATGCATATGTAATCTATCTGGTTTTGAGTCCATAAATCTTTGCGATACGTTTTGTAAAGAAAAAAAAAAACGTGCTGACAATGCGAAAATTAAGCTGAGCTGAGTTAAGTTTTCTGTTGTTGTTCATCTCGCCAATATCACGCCTACCTATGACGTTTTCAATGCCAATGAATTGGAAGATTGAAAGAAGTTTTTCTTCTTGCACCTTAAACGAGTTCTCATGATTCTTTCATTAATGCACTCATAATCTCTCACAGTGCTGCGGGTACTGCCATGAACAAGGGTACTGTAACTGTACTGATGGACATCCTCAGCATTCGGCTTATCAGATCAGAGTTATAACTGTCCATTTGCAGTCACTACCTGTCCGCTTTGTTTCCATCTTATTTCACAAAAGCCTAAGAATGAGTGACGATACCGCTTAAATATTTTTCTTGCCTGTACTAGCTTCCCTGCTGGTTAAAGGGTTTTGACTTTCCATGTACCAAATCTTAGCCGTTTAGAATTACCAATTGTTTTCACCGTTGATCCAGTCCAATTGATTCTTATTAATGTACTGAAAATAAGTTGAATTGACTTAGGATGATGAGTTATTAGAACATCGATCTCTAGTCTAATGATGGAGCTAGGCTTGATCCCCATATTTTAGTTCCGGAGGGCACTCGGCCATTCGTGACGTCCAGGTTGTGCTATTCATCCGATCAATACTATTGAACTCACAGAAGATGAAAGCACATTTATATCAGAGAACTGCAAGAGTGTCTGTTTTTAATACTCTAAGTATACTCATATTAAATGCGGTTGCGGTGTGATCGCCACCGCATTTCTTTTGTGCGAGTATTTACTATACCCATTCCATTTAAGTATTGATGAGTATAAGTGTCTACCATACTCAAGTAAAATGTTTGCGATGCTGGCTTTACTTTATTCGTACTCATACTCACAACAAACACCAAGAGAGAGATTTTAACGTGTGTAGTGAGAGGAAAACAGAGTTATCAGATCAGAATTATTAAATCAAACACAATATCAAAAGTCGCCAATGTCTAAATTAGCTAACATACATACTTCTTTGAAATTATGAAAGTTTATTAATAAATTAAATAGAACCCGTAAAATTCGCCATATTTTCATTTATTAAAAACACAACAAAAGTTTACTAATAACTCAAGAATAGTTCTTTGCTTACTCGTATTATATTACGTTTTTGTTAGGGTTTTTTTAAGTCACACAGGATAGAAATATAAAAATTCTATTCGTTAAGCAAATAGATTCTTAAAATTAATAAATAGGTATAAAAGCAATAATTATATTTAACAAAAAACTTTATTGCAATTTATTATTTATGAGGTCTAATGACATTCAGTCAATGCAATATTACATCTGCGTATATACAGTTTTAGTAAAAGTAAAAAAATTAAGAAATTTTCCTTTTATGAACGGAAATAAATTTATTTTTTTTTATCATTTTGTTTTCCTAAATACCGTTAGTAGCAGGTTTATGACAACAAGGCGCATAAACTGAAAATAATTTTTCATAAAAAACAGCACCAAAATAAGTATAACTGCTTTAAATAGTGTACAAAAGCTGTGCCTTTAAGCGGTTTTTATTGTATTTTATTCATTAAATATGTGTTGTATTTCATACCTATGAAAACGGTTGTTGCCGGTTTTTCTGCTTATAATGTTTAAGCAATAGATTTGATCAAATTTTGTTTTTTTATTTTTTATAAATAGATCTGCATACAATGCAGAATTTCATAAAACGGCAATAAAAAACTTTAATAGGGTAAAAATGTGGCAACGCTGCTTACAAATAAAGAGAATAAAAAATTCTCGCGTACGAGTATAAAAACTACTTAAAATTCTCATTGCGATATTTTTGAGACTCGTTTTTAGGTTCCTTGTTTTAAATATACCCACAACAAAAAACACTTACAATAATGGGTAAAATAAACAACGCAACTTTTTATTGGCGTGTTTAAAATACTCGAGTATGAAAAATATAGAGTAGGTATAGAGTAAGTAGCGGTGCACTCATGGTTGCGGTGTACTCGTGCAGTTCTCTGATTTAAATGTCTATTTCGCTACCGGTTACACAAAAACTTTAAATTAACTAAAGATTTTTGTCCAGACTATAACATAAAAAAACAACAATAATAATTGAATGATTTTATTTTTCTTTATCTCTGTATACGACTGTTTACAATTGAACTAATTTTTTAAAAATTTATACATTTCTTCCTTTTTTAACAATTTAATTAAAACCCAAATCTTCTACAAGTAACGTACAATATTTACTTTAAAAAACATCTATGTACCAAGAATATTGAATATCTTACATAACAACACATTTAAAAACATTCCCTTCCATCCTGTTTCTGATCATACAACATTAAAGTACAAACAACCAAACGGAAATTCATAAAGGATTTTAATAAAACCAAAATAAAAATGCATACAAAAAGAAGAACGAAGAGAAACAAAAAATATAATTTGTTCAGAGATAACAAAAATCACCACAGAAAATACAAAAGAACTCTTGTAATAAAACTAAGCCTACGTTGTTTGCAAACCACAAAGATGTACATACATACATGCACACAGGCACAAGATACTTAAATTCCTTGTACCATGTAAGTATGTCGAGTGGTGCTGGTACTGGTGGTACTTGGAATATAATCGGAAACATAAATAAAAGACAGTTTCGGAATAATGTTCTGCATTAAAATTGTTGTTTATAAAGAGTGTTTCGAAATTTACTTAAGGCATTTGCAGTGATATGTGCAGTAAAGTGTTGCCATTATTTAAAACAAAACTTAATACCATCCATTTGAGTGCTGGTAAAAATAAGGCATTTTACGGGGAACAATACGTTTATATTGTTTCATAAAAACTTGGATTTAGCAATATTGAAAATACACAAAAGTTTAAAATTGTAAATTGTTAAAAACAAAAAACGCATTACTGGACGATGTAATTGACGAATTAAAAAATAAAAACATAAGGATAAAATTTATAACGAAGTATGTAGATGATGTATTTGCAATTATACAAAAATCGGACGAAAAAGTAATATTAGAAGCACTAAACTCACACCACAACAAAATACAGTTCACCATTGAGAATGAAAAAGACAATAAAATACCATATTTAGATATACTCTTAATTAAGGACCGGAAAGAAATAAAATAAATTGGTACACAAAACCAACGTCATCAGGCAGGATGATAAATTACAACTCAATGCAACCAATGGGTATAAAAATCAACACAGCCACAAATATGATAAGAAAAATTTTGCAAATAAGTGACATAACATATGAGAAGAATAACATCGACAAGATTAGAAGATTACTTATAATGAATAACTACCCCACATATGTTATAAACAACTTAATAAACAAAGCGCTACGTGATACAAAACATAATAGAGAAACAACCAAAAATACAAAAACTTTTTATAGCGTACCGATTATTCCAAAACTTACTGGAGCTAAAACATTTAGAAACATGATGAGAGGAAAAACAGCAACAATAACGTACAGATCAAACACAACACTGAGGCATCTTTTTACAAACAAAAAAAAAAAAACAAAACATGACAAACTAAAAACTGATAAAAATGAAAGGTGCAATTTAGTATACATTGGTACAACAAAGAGAATGTTAGAAACACGCATCAAAGAGCACAAGGCAGACATATCTAAAGGTAAAGATTCGACAGCATTATCACAGCATGCAAAAGAGTCCAGTCACACAATAAACTTTGACAATATCAAAATATTGGATAGAGAACATAAAGAGAATAAACGATACACTCTGGAAAGCTTACGTATTCAACAAAAAATAAACACCACCATGAATACAAAAGAGGACAAAGATAAGACAAAACTGCAATATTACACTGCACTAATTTAGTTATTAAAATTAGTTGAAGTTCTGTGATATTAGTTGTAAGACTGACGAAAAAATTTGTGTTTGTGTTGTATAAAGTTTTTTAATTATTTTTTTTCATTTATTTATTATTTAATTTTCGATGTTGTGAAAGTCCAGTTTTTTACTATTTTAGTAAATTTAATAAAAAATTTTTCTATGTAATATTAATAAAACAAACGTAAGTAAAAACCTGTGAGAATATTTGTGCAACTTTAACCGTATTTATAAAACAATTATTATTTTATGTTGCTAGAATTTCAATAAATATCCCCTGATGAAGTTTGAAAAAAAACAAACGAAACGTTAGGAAAAATATATGGAGAATGCTTTGATTTTTTATTAATATTTGGAAACAAATAAATGACCAGAATAGCCCAAAGAGATTATCAAAAATATCAAAATAATAGGCATTGAAATTTAACATTGGTCATAAAAAACAAAAACATATATTTTTATTTAATTCAATTTCATTTCGAATCTTTATTTTTATAATGTTGTTTGTAAACATAATTTGTCAGTCTTTCACAAAAAGTTTTGGATTTAATACTCTTCTGCTTAAAATAGCGGTAAAGATAATTTTATAATAACTAGGCGTCACAAAATTATTAAAAAGTAAGGAAAAAACTTTCGAAAAACCTCTACAAACAAATTTTTTGTTTTAAGAAAAACAGTTAACGTTTTATTTAAAATTATGATGAGAAAAGCGCATTGATATGTATGAAATTAAAGTAAAAACACATGTTTTTAAAATTTTGTAGATTGTGGATCATTTTAAGGTGTCTTTTTTTTCACAATATGACAACGTGTTGATGTATAACAGACTGGAGCAGCATAAAACATTATTGTTTTGTTATTATTAAGTTCAGAGTTTCTGTTCAGTAATGAATACAATAGGCTTTATCAACAATATATGGCACATGATCATTAAACCTAATTTTGGAGAACAATACGATACCTAAGTATTTTAACTTCTTTTTTTTAATATTAACACTCAAGCAACTGACTGTTTAATTTTACCTATTTTGGCGAACTGGTTTAGATTTGTAAACGCATATGAATATAAGTGGAAAGAAGCAATAACAGAATAAATAAGTTGTGTACTAAAGATCAGAGAAAACACGTGTATCGTTTTAAAGCAATTTTGCGGGCAATTCGACTCGATGATGCAAATACACGAGCTGAACGACAAGCTATAGATAATATCCGATTTGTGGATCTTGCACAATGCATCCTTGAAAGCTAACTAGAAGCCACATGCTTGGATTACAATAGACGAGTAATTGTTTCCACTTAAAAGCCGCTGTCCTTTCAAGTAGTACATTCCATCGAAGGCTGCAAAATATGGCATCAAAGTTTTGTGGACCGCCGATGCTGCCACTTGTTATCCACTGATAGGTGCTATTTATTATGGTCGCCAGCCTGATCAACCGATGGCCGCTAATATTGGCGCTAATGTAGCGCAAGCACTAGTCAAACCATATTGGGGCTCATGGATAGCTCTTTCACTGGATTGCATTTGACTCATCAATTGCTTAACAAAAAGTTTAGTGTTGTTGGGACGATGCGCAAGAACAAGCGATGTATTCGACAAGAAATGCATTGGACACGTGACAGAAAAGTGGGCGTATCTGGGTTTACCTGTTGACAAGACGTCACAATGGTCGCTTAGTGTACAAAGCCAAAAAAAAAAAAAAACTGTCAATGTTTTATCCTTAACGTACTCCAACAACACCATTGATGCAGAAACTGGCAAACCAGAAATAATAAGGAAATATAATCGTACGAAAGGTGGCGTGGATACTCTGAATCAAAGGGTTGGCAAAAACACGTACAAGCGGAAATCGCGTCGGTGGCCATTAGTTATATTTCTCAAACTGGTGGATTTTTCGGCATTGGCTGCATACGTGCTGTACTCTTAAACGCATGACACCAGCAATTCTCGTTGTAACTTCCTCATTGCATTGACGAACGATATGGCTACTCCAATTATCGGACGTCGAGCACAGATAAGCCACGTCAATCGTAGGCCTAATGCGATGCTGGACATGCTGGCCTTCCATCGGATCAGACAGAGCCACCATTGCAAGCGAATCCAAGAACATCAGGCATGAAAGGAATGTGCGTCTTCTTTGTTATAGAGAAAAGGCAACACGTCACCCGAAAGTGTTGCTCTCTTTGCGTTAAGAAGGAATGTGTTGCGCACTGTGCCACGATTACAAAGAGCCCTGATTGTCAATAATTATTTCTATTTCATTCTCTAATTGTGCATAATTTTGATTTCTTTCTAATTAAATATTGAATAAGACATAAATCTTCTTGAAAAAAACATGTCCTCTTACTCAGGAGTGTCATAGAAACCAAGTCGGTTTTGATGTTTCTCGGTTTTGAAAACCAATATTGGTTTCATTTGGTGTCATGAACCAAGTCGGTTTTGTTAAATTCGAATGCAAATAAGTATATGTGTAATTGTTTACAATTAAATTATAATTTTTTGGATGAAAATATCAAAAAGTTCAGTGTTTTTAAATCAATAAAAGAAATATATCAAATGAGCAAAGCCGTTATTCTATATTTGTTATTGGAGGAAGAGCGTTCGGAAAAGTTAAAAAGAAAAACATTGCGAGAATGTAGCAATCCGTTTGAGCTGCCGGAGACAGCGTTAGTATATTTTTTAATATGCGCGTTCACATTTAAAGCTGCTTTGCAGGTTCATAGGATTCTACCGACTAAACAAAGAAGCTTTTCGGATGGTCCTAATCGCAATTAAGGAGCGCCTTTCCCATTCTAAGATTTCTCCAATGCTACAGCTTGCAGCTTCGTTGCGGTTTTTAGCTGAAGCGTCCTATCAAAAAGCTGTTAGGAACGACTCTAGGGTATGTCTAGGTAGGAACACAGTGTCAACCATTTTGCATGATATACTTAATTTTATAGAGCGGTGCATTCCACGATCGTGGAGATTTGCGTTTTATTTTTTTTTTGTTTTGTTTTCCCCTTTATATGCAAACAAAACTTAGAAAAGTCTATAAGTATATATGTATTTACTTTTTTATTATAAAGTTTACTTACCTACATTACGTTACAAAATATAACAAAATATAACCTTGAAAATCATTACACCAAGTTAACTTTTTTGGCGTTTTCAAAACAAATTCCAATTATATTGGTTTCTATGACAACCCTGACTATTTTATTTTTATATTTCAAATTATACAGCAGGTAGTTTTGAAAAACTGGTAAAATGAGGAACAAAAAAAATTATTAACCACTTCTATATTCTTGTATTCGATTAAGAAGTGAATTAGTAGTTCTCTTATGAAGTTTTAGAAAAACTCGTGCAGTTTTAAATAAAAGAAATGTTCCAGTTCGGAAAGTTTACATTTGTGAACTGTCAGCTGTTTGAAGGTTAATATTATTTTTGTGTCAGAAGCTAACTTCACTTTTTTTAATTTTGTTATATTACTATCTCATTAGTTGTGAATTCTTTAAAAATTATTTTGTTTTTCCTTTATTTAAATATTTTCCACAAAAAATAAAAAATTGTTATAGATTTTGAATATTGAAAATGTAGTGTATTGGTGACCTCTTAATTTTTGATAAATGATTTAAATCCTTTGTTCGGCTTAATTGATGTTTAATTTAATTTTGTTTAATTTAAAAATTTTCCCCTGAAGATGAATTTGCTATTCGAAATATTGGGAATAAAAATTAAGAAAATTAAATAACATTAACAAAGTGTTTTAATTACCCAAAAACGACCTTAAGCCGAACGAAGGATTTAAATGACTTTGAATATTATTTGAATTTTTTCAGAAGCTTTTCCAATTAACTCCACTTTGATTTACTCTAGCAAAATTTCACACGTTTGCTTGAATTTTGTTAAACTAAACAATACACCTGTTTCCCTGGTATCAGCACCATAATTGTAATTTCTTAGAAATACTATTAAAATATATGTCGACAATAAACATCATTTTATGAATTCGAGAAATTAAATTTTAAAGAATTACTAATTTGCTCTACTTTTGGAGTTAAGGACGGGCACATAGAATGCTTCATAAATTGTGCTTTAACGAATTCAACTGAAAACAAAGTACTGACGAATGAGGTTGACACAACGAGAACTTAGCTACCGCACAAAATATAATTAAAACACAGCAAGATCAAAACAAATCAAGAAGAAGTCGCAAATGAAAGCTATTACAGTATTCAACGTACATCAAATTTTTCCCAACTTTTGTACTTTACGTTGACGGAGACGTACTGATTGTGAAAACACTGATAAGAAAACGTTTATTTTAATTTACTTGTCAGTTGAAAAAGGACAAAGATTTAATAAATAATTGTAAAGAAACAACTAAAAGTGCTATATTTGGCTATGCCGAATCCCATATACGCTTCACCATAAATGTAAATTTAGTTTGGTGAAGTAACTCCAATTGCTTCCTTAGAGATCTCTTTCAAAGCTTTTAATAATTGATTTTATTAATTGATGTCCAATTATTTTACATGACGTCTTGTACGAGGGCTGCTCTATATATTTCTGGCCTAATAGTGAAAATGCGAATATTTATAATCAAAAATGGTTTTATTGTTTTTCAAAGTATTCTCCAGCATGATTTATACACTTTTGCATGCGCTCAAACCAGTTGTCGAAGCACTTTTTCCACTCCGATTGAGACACCTCTAAAACATGGTTTTTGAACACTTCAACAGCTTCTTCTGGCGACGAAAATCGTTGACCACGCATTTTTTTTCTTGATGTGCGGAAACAAGAAGAAGTCATTAGGTGCCAAGTCAGGGCTGTACGGCGAACGACCTATTAATTCGACGTTTTGGCCGGTCAAAAACGCTCTGGTTTGAGCCGATGTGTGAGAACTCGCATTGTCATGGTGAACAATGATTCGTCTTTTCTTGTTGGTTTTTCGAATTTCTCCGATGACTTCAGGTAAAAAAATTGTAGTCTACCATTCAGAAGTGACCGTCATACGTTGCTCAAGCGGAACAGTCGCCACATGACCAGTTTTGCCGAAGAAACAGGCGACCATTTGCTTCGAAGTGCTTCTTCCACGAACAACTTCCGTTGGATTTTGCTCGTCTTTGAAGACCCACACGGTCGATTGTTGTTTCGTTTCGGGCTCATACGCATAGATCCATGATTCGTCACCTGTGACGATCTTGTAAACGTCTTTTAAAAAACCACAATCGTATTCTTGCAACATTTCTTTGCACCAATCGACACGAGCCTTTTTTTGAGCGACTTTCAAATTGTGCGGGATCCAACGAGAACAAACCTTTTTTTCGGTCAGGTGTTCATGCAGTATCGAATGTATGCTGGTGGAAGAAATGTCCAAGGATGTCTCTATCTCTCGGTATGTCGCATGTCGATCTTGCATTATGAGTTCATGCACGGCATCAATGTTCTCTGGCACAACAGCCGTTTTTAGATGACCTTCACGTAATTCGTCTTTGAGTGAGCTTCGGCCACGATTAAATTCATTATACCAATTTTTCACACCATCAGCACCATCCTATAGCACATAGGATGGTGCTTCATCGCCATATAAAGATTTAAGTTCATCAATGCACTCTTGTCATGATAATCCACGTCGAAAGTTGTGAAAAATAATGGCACGAAAATGTTCACGAGTTAATTCCATTTTTTCTATATTAATTTTTTCACTGTTAACAACGCAAATAATGGTCGTACGTCAAAATGTTTTGAGTACGATTATGCTTAAAAATGGCAAACTTTCCAATGGAGATGTCAGATTGCACTTGGCAGCACTCAGTGTTGTCAGGCCAGAAATATATGTAGCAGCCCTCGTATATCAGGGATGAAAAGCTTTGAACAAAATTGAACCAAAATAAAATATATGAACATAATATTTCTCTTATTTCTCCAAATCTTCTGCTACTAATTCTAAGAAAAAGTAGAATATAATTATCAAAATAGGAATTGCTAAATCTATCAAATATAAGTCTTGTGGAATTAATGTAAATGATCTAAACAAACAATTTTTAGTTGTTACACCTACCTCCAATTACTATTGCTTCTCCAATGCGTCTTTCGGCAATAATTTTTTTTACTAGTGCCATCCGGAATGATGGACTCTCTAGTCTGTTGTCAGTAAAGTCCATTGCAATAGGAGATGATGGCATTGATCCAAAGGTTTTTAGGTTTCTTTTATCACAACTTGCTCCCAGTATAACTCTTGATTTTAACAAGCTTTTTAACTGTTATTCAAAGATATGGAAACTTGCGAGAATCATTCCAATAAAGAAATTAAAATCTTAGTTCAGACCAATATCAACCCTACCATTCTTCTCAAAAGTTTTTAAAAGGCTGCTTCATAATGAGGTGACTGGCTACCTCGAAAATAACAACCTTCCTTTAAATTGTCTATCTATATTTCGTAAAAAACACAACTGTATAACGGCCCTAGTGGATGTTTCGGTAGATATTAGACAACAAGTTGATTGTGGCAATGTTACATTCTTGTTACTTTTGGATCATCCGAAGGCTTGCGAGACTGTAGATCATAACATTTTATGTAAGAAGATAACATTTTTTTTCATCTGATATTTTCTTATCAAGCTGACAGACATCAATTTGTTAAAGAAGGTCCCTCAATATTAACTTCTTTTCCTTTGAGTCAAGGTATTTCATCCGGCTCAACCGTTAGGTCCTTTATTGTTTTTGCTATACGTTAATTATCTGCTAGGCAAACTCAAGCATTGCAACGGTAGATTGTACTCTGACGATGTGCAGCTTTATTTGTTATATAATTGTAATATTGGATCAGTCGACCAATGTGTAAGAATTTTAAATAAAGAACTGCATCGTATCTTTAAATTAGCTACCGCTAATGGTCTAGAGATAAATCTAAATAAATTAATTGCTTGATTATTAAGAATATATTTTTAAAACTTGATTATAGTCCTGGCCCAGTCTTAAATTCCCCTTGGGGGTACTTCGAGTCTGGGTGAGGTAACATAGGCTTTAACACAGGTATCTTCGGGGTATAGGGGGAACCAGTCCCCCAGTGTGCAGCCACTGTATGTTGATAGACAGTGGGATAACTGTCGAAATGATAATAATAATAGCAAAGAAATAAACTGGGACCACGGGAACCGGTAGCCCATACAGAGAGCCGTTCCTCCCCGTAGTCTATTTCTGCGGGTTTGGCGTGGAATCTGCGCGTCTGGCGTGCACTCTCAACAGAGGAGTTTATGGGTAGGCTCCGACCCTTTAGCAAGGGGTAGATTTATTTCTTATAATATTTTTTGCGTGTATTTATACAGAGTTCCATACTGCAATATAAGACTTAAAGTCCTGTGTATGGGACCAAAATAAACAAATAAATATAAAAAATAAAATAAAAACCCTCATACAATAGAAATATCTATACATCCTCAACATCATCCCATTAATTATAATATTTAAAAACTTTGCCACTTTGCCGCAAATATATCCATAAATATACAAAAATTTAAAAATGAAGTAAATCATCATGTTGGTCTCAAAGTTAAATAATGTTATTAAAATGAACCTTGCTTCTACAAGGCCATAGCTTTCAAATATTTATGAAATTTAAAATATTTACATATCAACTTAATAAAAACGTAACTGACTCGAAATAAATAATATATAAAGGAGCATATAAAAAAAATAAGGGAAAAAATGTTTATGGTCATAAAACAAATGCAAACAAATGAAAACATGAAATGAGTTCGTCACAAAAAAATAAAAAATGAAATAGGAAAAAATATAAATGAATTTAAGAAAAATGAATATTAAGGAATTTTATTTTCTTTAACGACGAGGGATAAACCTATTTTAAAAAAATTTATGTGAGGTTAAAAAGAACTTAAGTCACACATTTTTAGGAAAGTAATTTTTTTTTACACACTTTGTGCAAAAAATTGCGTATAACCAACAGCAAGTTTTTAGCTAAGGGACAAACTAAAACAAGTATTTAAAACATCAAGGTCTACAATTACACCACACAATATAGGTCAAATTTTTAGAATCGTTTTTTATTATTTTTTTTATTAAAATTTATGCCTCAAATAAGAAAGCAATAGATCACCCAAGAGTTAAATTATATGACCGAACATTGATATTGCTCTATTGATAACAATATGTGCTCTGATACACATAAGTATATAATCTGAATCACCAGCTCCAGTAAAAAAAAATCTCTTAAGACGGGAAACTATTGCCCGTTGCTTCCCAGTGATATATCTCCAGTCATATACGATATCAACCATTGTAAAGCTATTTTAACTGCTTTATGCATCCGTCATGTCAAATAATATTTGTGTTCAGACATGAAGATTTGCTGCCAACATAACTTTCCCAACGAATTCAGGAAGGCTTTCTAGTAGTATCTATATACTTCATTTAGAAAATATGTAGGGGATAAAAATTTGATATTATATTTTGCAGAAACTTATTAATTTTGTATTGTGCAAGACAAAAAAATACCACTTCGTTGTTTGTGTGGACATGTGCTTAAATTTGAAAAGACATGTAGGAGCCTATTGGCAGAAACAAATTCAGAAAACAGCCAAAAACGCCAAATTTGTTTGTATTTAGTTCTTAATTCTGACAGCTGATGCGGTACCAAAAAAATATACAATGCAGAAATGCCTGGACCTAAAAAACTTTGATCAATAAATGCTTTATATATGCATATGCAAACCACCATTTCTTTTGTAAGTTTCTTTTAAAAACAAAAACAAAAAATCAATACTTGTAAATCTTTTCAGTTGTTTTGTAATTGAGAAATGAGTTTTTCCTATTAAGCTTTAATACATTGTTTGCTATAACAAGCAAACGGTTCCTTTTTTTTGTCATTGTTTTTCTTCTTCCTGCTACACACGTACAATATAACATACAGTTTGGGCTTATAAGCAGAAATAATAAAAATTAAATAGCAGAATGCTTCTTTCATTTTTCCCGGATAATGTTTTATTTGCTACAAACAAAAAACAAAAAGCACACGTTTCGTTTTATTTATTTTCGTACTCTGATTATAACATATGTTAACTTTTTTTGTGAAGTAAAGTCTAGTCAAAAATTTTTTTTAAAGAAACTAATTCTGCCACATATATTTTTTAGCAACGGCGAAAATGAATGAACGAAAATCACCTGACATGATTTCGCTAAGTACATGTGTTTCAAATATATAATTATTTATAAAACATAAATATTTCCAAAACATAATGAAATGAAAAATAAAAAGCATTAAAATAAAATCAATGATCACAAAAAAGAGTTCGTTTTTGTGGTGGCTTTTTACATTTTTCTTTGCCTGTAAAAAACACCCGCCTTTTTATCTTTGAAACCTTAATACGCTAGACAAATCTAGGAGCTTATAATTAATTTGCAGGGAATAAAAACTACTTACATAGTTTTAAACTCTCCTTTACCCGGCATTGCCTGGGTAAAATTTTAAGGCCTTTCTAGGCACTACAAAATAAACTATAGCCTTATTTACGCTATTTTGTAATTCCGAATATAACACATAAAAAATCTAAGAAGAAGCGTCACCTATCAGATTCATTATATAAATTTTGTATCCAAAGGTATGCAAATGCAAAATTCCATAGCATTTGCGCGTTCAAAAATAGTATTTCATTTTTTTAAATTTGTAAAAAAATTATTATTTAATTTATATATTTTTATTCTGTCTTTAAATTTGTAGTTTTCCTTCCATGTTTTTTACCTTGGTATTTGTATTATTCGGTTATTTCTTTCTAAATAATTTTTAAATGAATTTTTTCTGCAACTCTGCATACCAGCATGACTCATCTAAATAATTTTTCAAGGCAGGATTTTACTTCAGCAAGCCATAATGTTTAAATAAATTTTAGAATGCCCGTTGTATTTGTTGACCGCCGAAAATTAAGTTCTGATTGTATACATTCATATTTAATAATATTGTTACGAAAATAAAATCTGGCAACCCCTGTTGTTGTCTGCAGATGGTTAAGGATACTGAAAAAGGCAACGAGTAGTTCATGTCTCGCTGGAATAACACAGTAGTGTAGCGAAGATGGCTGCACTTGTATAACATAATATAATATGATTAACAATAACGCATGTTTAATAAATACGAGATCATAGGATTCACAAGACCGTGGGATCAAGTAGTATTGCCAGATAAAGCCACAAACTAAGAATATAGAATTTATAATGAGCCACAGTGGGGTATTTGCAGTCAAAAGAATCCGTAAATGTGTCTACAAAGCAAGAACGTAACAATATATTATTATGTGAAATAATAGTACCATATTTCAATTGGCTTCTAAGTTATATACTCGTAGCAATAATATGACTTTTTTTCTAGACCCACTACAGTTACTTTTTCTCTGAAAATATCGCAAAATCAAAACTATAAATGTAACTTTTGAGAAGCTCTAATAATTTTCGTGTAAAAAATGTATACGAATAATCTGTTCATATACTTGTATATGTCGATATTTAAATAACAAGTAGCTATTGATTTAGCTACAAAACCAGAGTTTCTATTTTTATTATTCTATTGACTCACTGGATCATCGACGCAATGTGGGATATGTTTCACTATTTTACCGTTAATAGTCAACTACTACTACTACTACTTCCTGAAAACCGAAATTTCGTATGTGCAACGGGCTCTGCATCACGAGCACATTCCTTTGTGGTCGAGTGGTCACTGAATCGCACTACGCATTACAGAGAAAATATGTTCACAAGCACTTCTCCCTCATTCCCGCATCAAATAACCTAATTTACTAATTCTGGCACAATCCGTTGCATAAGTAGTGGTCAACCTTTGAGTACTGGTCCTAATGAAAAAAAGAGAACAAAATGATTACTGTAAATGGTCCTGATCCGGTATTGAAAATATAAATACCCTATTTTACCTTGAGGACAAATATCTACACGTCTGTCAAATTTCATTAAAACCGATTCAGTCGTTCAGCTGTGATTGACGTAGGCACAACAAACAAACAAAGTTATAAAGAGATTTATAATACATATTAGATTTACTCTTGTCCGCACATATATATTTACCAAATTTGAAAATACTCGTTGTACCAAAAGAGGAATATAACTTTCGCAGTACTCGTTCTTTCATGTTCACATACATATTTGATAAACAACCGTTCAGTTCACTTACTATTTTGTTTTCTGACAGATATTACAAGTATGTAAAATAGTAGAAAAAGAAAAGTCACATGTACAATAAATACTTAATTGGGGCAAAACCCTAGTAATCGCATGTGTTGCAACCAACCCCATTAACAAAACTTCATTCAAAATATGTTTTGAGTTCACGATTTTTCCTTTCATACAGTTTTTCTTATGGCTCTATTCGAAAGATTTACTGTTACCAAATCAAAAGTGTTGGATTTGTTTTCATTCCTCAACATTTCTTGTATGTACTTTTATATGCTCATAAAAATTTATTTTCTTATTAACAGACGATTACATTCTCTTCTGCTTAGAACTTTTCCTTTTTTGTCTTTAGCAAAGAAAATCAGTTATTGAAATAATCAAAGTTTAGCATACATGTGCTCATGTAATTTATTACTAAATTAAGCAATTCATTTAATTTATTCAATTGCGTAAATCACTTAAATTAAATCTTTTGTTTTTTATTGCCGAAATACAATACACGTGTGTATCTGTTCAGATGTTTTTATGTCTTTATATGTAAGTTTATTCACGTATTAACATGCAAACAATCTGCGATTCATTTCATTTAAAAAATAGAATAATCGTTCTGTTTCTTTTAAAAATGTAAGAAAAATGATGTACAAATAAAATAAAAATAAGAAATATTTGAATAAAGCCGGCATTAATTAAAATAATTTTGGTGTTGTAGAATTTTAAGAAAAATTTTTAATAGAAATTTATTTTAAAACTTTTTATAAAATTATACTGAAATTTTAATTTAATTTTTATTTTTTTCCCAATCGGGAGCCGTGGATGTTATAAATAAATTAAAATTTATTTTTTTCGGCTTAGGTTTCTTTTTAATTTAAATTAAAAAAATTTTTGGAAACAAGAATTATTTACAAATGAATGCGGACGTTTTCCAAAGAAAACGAGAAGAACTAGACACTAGCAGAATGAAATGCCACATTTTCTGGACCGCCACATCCTTCGTTAACATTCTTCGCTTCTATCTGCGTTTGGTTGTGTAAGCTGTAAACATCATCTATTTAACCAACTGATTTTTATATTAATTTGGTCACACAAAGTTCACACACAACCTAAAACACATCTTTGTCGTTCTCTCTGTAACTCGTTTTGTAGATTTGTTTTTGTAAAGTAAAAGTTAATTTTAATTCATTTATAAAATCCATGGTTTAAATCCTGATTGGGAAAAAAATTAAAAATTAAAATAAACGCAAGGCGCAGCGTATTTACTGGAGGGATATACTCATGAAGGGCTGGAACGAAGAAGCTGGGTAAAAGAAAAGGTGATAGAGGATGCTGTTTATGGGGATATTCGACTTGAAATTTTTGACGGTGAGTGTTGTAGAAAAGTTTTTTCTCCATCACTTGATGGAGAAGTCAAGTCTGATCTTTGTTTAATTACCTGCTTAAGTAATTCGATGGAATTTGGATTGCTGACATAGGCCTTAGTCTTAACATTTTAATCAAAGAAAAACAATAAAATTAATTTAGATGACTTATTAATTATTAATAATTCTTGCGAAAAAAAACCGACTTCAAAACAGATTTCATCTGTCTGCCTATAACAGGTCAAGTGTATGGCCACATAAATTAGGTTACATTAACTATTGGGACACACTTATATCTCCAAACTTTATACTTTTTCAACTGTTCAATAGTTTGATAATTTACATAAAATTGCAGCAATTATAGGGCAACTCTTTAATTTCCAAATTAAAATTATATACTTGCAGTTTTAGTAGATTTAGCAATCATGTTCTGTGTAAATTTCAACCATCTGCCTGTAAAGGTTCAACAGTTTGCCCATATACATCCGATTATATCAACTATTTAATTTAAAATATACAATTTTTTTACTTCTTATCATACTAAATAAAGAAGTGGTCATTCTGGCTAAAATTAGGGTGTTTGTATGCAACGGTTGAAAAAATACGGCCATATAGAACAAATTAAATTAATTTTAGGAACACCCTTTACTTTGTAAAATTCAGCTGTCTGTCTATAATGGTTCAAAAGTCCGGCATATTACACCATATTAAATCCAAATTTTATACTTGTTGTTATAGAGGAGTTAGAAATACAGGTTCTTTGTAAATTTCAATTGTCTGTCTACAACTGTTTAAAAGTACGGCCATATACCAAATTAAATGAACTACTGATGCACCCTTTAAATTATAATTTTAAATATTATCAGCTGTTACCATAACGGCCATAGCAATCGATATTGTGTCAAATTAACAAGCGTTTCTCTATAACGGTTCAAAAGACAGGCTCATATAAGTAAATCTACAGCAATTATGGGACACCCTTTAATTTCTAAATTCAAACTATAAACTCGTCAATATAGCGGACTTTGAAATACAGGACCCAATTATGGGGGCACCCTTTAATTTTTAGATTTATTTTTGTATAATTTTTGTTTTGGGAGTTATAGTAAAAAGCAGTCATTTTAAATTTTACAGAATCGCCCTTAACAGTTCATGGGGACACCCTTTAATTTTTAAGATTATGAACTGTTGTTAAAACGGGACCAATCTGTAAGCATAATCTATCATAATACCAAAAATTTCTTTAAATCGGATCAGAAATGACTGAGTTCTGGAGGCAAAAAAATAATAAAAAGCAACCTTCAGCCAAATTGTATAACCTCCTGCTTTTTTTGAAAGAAAGAAAGAAAGTATACACGGACAATTGCAGCAGATCTTAGACTTAAATTTCGAATATATGTATGTATGTAATTCCTTACGCAACGTTTTTTCCACTATACTAAATCAATGTTTCAAACTTTAATGTTTTCAAACTTTCAATGTTTCATGTTTTGCAAACTTTATTGAATTTTGTTGATATTGTCACCTTACTCAGTTCCTCTGATGATTAAAAAAATCATCTTCTTTAGACTTGAAGAATTTAAATTTTTAATCATGATACATTTTGTACAAATTTTACAAGCCATAGTAGCCAGACTTACTAGGAATAAATATATTTTTATCAAAAATTTTGAATTTTGTGTTAATCGAAAAATTTTCTGTATGGATTAAATTTCTATCACTTTAAAACTTATAGTCTTCAATATCGTTGTAGATAAATGTTGCCTTACTTAAATTATAGCATCTATAGAATATTCCATTAATCTTATACGATCTGGTAACAAATTGGTTTTGAAAATGTTATTTATAAACATTATGACAACTTGAATGTTGCTTAATATTTTCAAATATTTTAATTTTTCATAATCAATTTTCTGCTTTATTTTTTAAATACTCTTTCATTATTAATAAATTTAAACTTTCTAAATGTTTTTTATAAAATTTCCAATTTAAACTGCTTCCTGTTTCTTATAGTTTTTCAATAAAAGCAATTTCCTGTTCTCTTGAAACATTATATTTTATACATAATTAGTCAGTTGTAAATTGATTGCAGATGCTTTTTTTTATTAATAAAGGACAACTGTTCCTTAGGCAAAGATTTCATAATCAATAGTTTATTCATCTTATGTCCAGTTTATTGATGCTTTCAAACGTACAGTGAACATTTATTTCTCTAATCTTCTATTTGAAGAGTTGGGTAAACAGACAGAGCAAGCAATAAATGTTAAAAATATACGGCATCAATACGGGTTTTTAAACTGTAAAAATAAACATCAATGTTTATTTATTTGAACAACAGCAGCTTGTACAATTACATTTATTTTGTATTCGTTTTGATTTTTTATTTTGTTCGATTCCGGTTTGCTATTTGTTATTGTTGTTACTGGTATTAGAGATGACATGGTTTATTTGTATTTGATATAATCTATTTTTACAGTAGAGATCAAACTTTGAGTTCACTTTATCTTTCATTACACTTATGCTTCTAGATTTTATAAAAAAAAAAGCTTTGCGATAATTGATTTTATTTAATAAGAAAACTTTAAAACAGATCTTTATAGTGGTTGCATACAATACTTTGCCACACTGTTGGGTGGTATCTTCAAAAATAAAAATAATATTCTATTTATTAAAAAAATTGACTTGGTGCTTACTTAATTAGAAAAGAAGGTTTTCAAATTTTAAAACTTTATTGCATTTGCATTAATTTTTTTAAAAGCGTCCGACAGAACTTTGAGTTCAATTGAGAATTTATTGAAAAGATTATATGGTGCACCAACCACCACCGAGGCTGTTATTGACTAAGCGCTTTCTGACGCTCTATATATATTAACTTTGTCAAATATTGCTCGTCATATATTCCGCATAACAAAAAATTTAATAATTTTGCACTAAGTTCACGTCGCCTTACAGAAAATAATAGTTATGTTCTAAACCGCACGACTTTAGAGGCAAATTGACAGGTCCATTTCTAAAATCAATTTATCGCCAAACTTTGATTTCAATAAGACGATTGTTGCTAATCTGTGAAAACAACATCTCGCCTGGGTGAATGTCATCTACGTTTTCAATAAAAAATTCATTCATTTTGAAACCGTAATGATCTCCATTTCCCGTAACGTGAGTTTCGTCTTTATTTTTGAAGAGAAGGTATAAACCACATTAAACGGTATATTTGTATGGATGTAATGCAGTCTGTAGCTTCTATTGTTGATTGGTATCGTCGTTTACTAAAAAGCTGAATTTTAGTCTCGTCGCTTAAACACAATTTTGTAATAAAATATTTAATTAGATACCAACAGATCTAGAGCGCATCGGTGAAATTATGATGCAAACGATGTATGCTGTAAGGTTGTAGAAAATTGCCAAATCACGCCTCCGATGTCAATTAAATTCTATATTCGTCTACACTTTCGTTTGCAGATCCGATACCCTCTTCAGAAAGCAAATTCCTTCGACTCTGTTGTGCTATTACATCATTTTTAAAGTGTGAGTGTTATGAAATCTATCCACAGTTCTTCAGATGGCTGTATGTTTTATCAGGCCTCTAAAAGCACACAAGAACACACATACGTTTACAATCTGATTGAATTTCATTTATTTTTCATTTGCATTAGTTTTAAGTAAAACGCGATTATTTAAACACAAGCTCTTGTTTTTGTTTACCGTATTTTTGAGTCTGCTAAAAAAAAAAAAAAAAAAAAAAAAAAAAAACAATTAGTTTAGTAACCAAAACGCTACAACGGCAGCGTTGTTTAATATTAAATCGTTACAAAATTGTAGATGAATTAAGCTAAGATCACACGAGTGCCGTAATGCACCAATTTTTACCATTTTTTGTATGCCAATCGTGTGATTGCACAATAAATTGGTTCATGCGGCAATCGCGGTCAATATTGTGCTTGTTTTTACTAACCAAATGCAACCCTGATGCGGCAATTGTGTGACTACTTGATATGCAATTGTACGGCAATAAAACTTCCAAAAATGTACCAATATTTATTGTGATTTTTTGCGGCAATCAAAGTATCCAATACGCGTCAATATTTTCGTTTTGTTGAGTGCCTTCAAGTTGTTTGTATACATTTATATATATTTATATATATTTATATATATTGGTTGTCTACTTCTTGGAACTCTTTTAGAGCCTTCTGGAATGCACCATCAGTAGCCCGTTTTTTAGCCAATTTCGGACCCATACTATTCGTTTTTTAAAAATTCTTTTATTTTTTATATTTTTTTGTATTTTAAGTGTATAAAAGACACTAAAAGCAGCCGCTAGCTTTTTTTAAAGAACATTTTAAATACAACAAACAAAATACAAAGTTTGCAAATTAATTATGTATATTTGCCAGAAACTACAACAGCTGATTCTTGGTGTTGCCGCATTGTTTAACAATCGTATGAACGACAGGCACAATTTATTGCCAAAAATTACTATTCACCAACTTGTACCAATAAAATTTTAATAAAATGGGGCAATCGTGTGACTGCAGAAAATTTGATTGGAACAATTTTAGTATTGTGCACAATATCTACACAATTAAAATTGGGCCAATTTGATGCATTACGGCAATCTTGTGATCTTAGCTTTAGTTTTGGATATTTATTTTACGCCACTTTAGGCAAACATTTTCCTAGATGAAACCTTTAGGAATGGCTAGGGCTGTCGAAAAGAAACAAACTAACAGAATTATATCGTCGCTCAGGTTGTGGTAGCAAAAATTACCAATTTAAGGACTTTCAAGACTAATCCAGCGATTTTCATTTCATCTGAGTTATTAACACAAAATTTAAATTTATTAAAACATGTTACTATTAAAGAGACTGTAAAGCTTTGTAAAGAAATTTCTAACTAAAAGGATGCAACAGGTAAAACTCATTCAATGAAGTATTGAGTTTTTCGTGACTTTATCAATGTTAAAACCCTAAAATTATACAGAATTATAATTTTAGCCATATAAGCAAAAACCTTATTTATTTTTGTTGCTGCAGAGCATCACGTTGACGTCAAAAATAGCTAAACAAAAGGGAGCAGAATTCAATTTTCTTTCATTTCAACATTTGGTTTTTTAAATGAAGTTTTACTAGTTGGTTTTTATCTCCAGCGTTTACAGCAATACCTGATATTTTAGTTTTTCGGTTTGAAATTTAATTTTATAAAATGTGAAGATTATTTATTTAAAAATTATTTTTAAAT
Source organism: Gymnosoma rotundatum (assembly GCA_916610165.2). Lineage (NCBI taxonomy): Eukaryota > Metazoa > Arthropoda > Insecta > Diptera > Tachinidae > Gymnosoma > Gymnosoma rotundatum. Next base: position 49,028,202 of record OU744338.1, read on the forward strand.
TTTGACAACAACACCGATTGTGGATCAGTAGTTGTATTTGCATGTGTCTTAAATCATAATACAGTAAAGTGTCGGTTTTATGATATTAAGAGTCGTTTTCTGTTGCATCTTCCAGTTTTTTTTTTTTTTTAAAGAGAACCTCATTCCTTTCGAAAGAATATAGTAGAAAAGGCAGGTTGTTAAGAGGAGTGAAAAGTCTTCTTAATTTTAGATAAATATTAAAGTTTGTTTATAAAGCTATGGCGCCAAAGAAGGCATTTTTCTATAAACTTTCTAAGCTATACAACTTTCTAAGATAGAAAATTAATATTTTATTTTTAATGCAATGGGGCTTAAGACTCTGCTAAAATAAGTCAGCGTTATACTACAAGCTGTTGCTATCGCTGTGGGAACATCCGTTTAGTATTCAATTAAGAAAAACAGTTTCCTGCTTTGGGGCTCTTAGTTACCTTGGAAAGGTCTCCTTTCATACAAAATTAATAACGTCAGTTATTTATGCCGATCAGATGGACAGTAAGTTGATCCTCTCCAATTCATACTAAAGTCTATTTAGGAAGTTTCCTTCGAGAATACAGAAACTTTCTGTGTGATAAGTCATTACCCTGATAATATTAGCTTTATGTGAAAACTGCTGGGTGCTACTAAGCGGAGATCTGCTGATTTCTGAGGGTGTTCTACGTTAAAAATATGCTAAGGAAATAATAAAAAATAACATAGAACACTATAATCTGCTGGGCTTAAACTTATATATAGTTCACCAAAAGAATTGTGTACTTATGTTCTAAAGATATAGTTTTTTAACGGAATATGTATATTTTTGACATAATCAAGATCTTTATGGGAGAGGATAAGTGATTAGATAAACGTCTGTATCTGTCAGTAAGCCCTCACCAGACGGTGGTCAAACCACTATTCTGTGCAATCTTAAGACCATGGCTTCCAGGACCATGAATCTACCCCTTGCTATAGGGTCGGAGCCTATCTATAAACTCCTCTGTTGAGTGTGCAACAGCACACTTCTATCTATTCCACGCTAGACATGCAGCAATAGACAAATTTAACCACAACCACCACGTGTACCCCGAAGGGACCTTACCAATAAGCGGCTCTTTGTATGGGCTACCGGCTCCCGTGGTGCCAGTTTATTCAGGCTATTATTATTAATTATACGTTATTATCATTAAAGAAAACTGGTAACATTTTTCGACAGTACACAACTGTCTATTCAGCTTCAGTGCCTGCACACCGGGGTACTGGTTCCCTCTATACCCCCTAGGACCCTCGTCTGCATCTAGATAAAGTCAGCACAGACTTCTGGTGCCCCCGGGAGGATATTAAGGGGACATTTCTCACCCTTGGGTCTGCTCTTATCTCTCCATTTATATTTCGCTAAAGGGAATATTCTGAAAATGTCCGATATTTAATTTCAGTCTCTCTTGTATAATTATTATATAAAAAGGACTTAATAGGTTGAATGTGTTTTTTTTTTTGCGAAAGCGGCGTTATTTAGAAAAATTTTAAATTACTAAGGAAATTTCTATTTTTTGCGTATTTTTGGTTTTTAATGAAACTTAGAATTTTTTGCTAAAATTATAATTGTTTCGTGATACTTAAGATAAAATAAACATGTTAGTGAAATTTTAATTATTTATTGAAATTTCGATTTCAATTTTAAATAAACTTCCATTTTTTTTTTTTTTGTTAAAATTGCAATAGATTAATGGAATTTGAATGTTATAATGACATTCTAATTACTTGGTAGTATATATTTTTCAATTTCAGTTTTCAATATAGCAAAGCAAACAAAAAAAAAAAAAAAATCAGCAAAAAAGGACAATTAAATCTAAGACATCCACTTATGACTCGATGTTGGTAAGTTTTAATAAAATCTCTTTCAAAACTGTGTTTAAAAGAACACTGGTTATAAATTATCTGTAGAACATCTATGGACGTGACAAAACTGATTTCAATCCGTTCACGGACAGACAGATATCGCTTAATCGACTACCATATATATACTTATCGAGAATAAAAATACTTTATGGGGTCGGAGATGAATAGTGCAGAAATATCAAACAAAACGACAAACCTCTACCTGTGGTGAAGGTAATAACAATAAGGGAGACTCTTTAGGTTTTTCATGGGAAATGTTTGTAGTTTAGTGGTAGTTCACATAAGATCCTAATGGGGTCTTTCTTACAGTAATACCTTAAGAGAAACCAAAAGTTTTTTTCCGCATAGCAATCAAAATATAAAGGCTTGAATCTAGTTTACCGACGGATCTAAAGAATGAAAAATTTGTGTATGGGATGTGAAAGCTATGCTAAGTAAAAAATTTATTTCCTTTCCAATGATTCCAATACAGTCTCATTCTGCCATAAAGTACTTAACATATGCCATATTAGACATAAAATCTTTGGAAGTCCTTAGGTCCGAAAGTAAGGCCAGCCAAAAAATGTTCACTTAAAACTGCATTTTCTACCCTACAGACGACTTTTTTACCTTTTGAGTTAGTCCATAAATAATATTTATTGCAAAATAAATATAGCTTCTTTGATAATTTTAACAAAAATTACATTTCGTGGTATTTGTGTTGAGTAAACAAAAATAAAAATAGAAAATGGCCCACATTCATAGTTATAAACTAAAGTCGACTCTTGTTAAAGTATACTCTAAAATAAAAGGCTCTTATTATCTTTTTTGCTTTCATAGTTAAGAATAATGTATACTATAAGTTTATCCGACCTCCACCTGGTGTTAACTGTAAGTTGATAAATGTTTTTATACATTTATACATATTTTGTTCACTTTGGTACAAAAATCAGATTTAGAGTATTGTGTTCTTACAACAAATATAAAATTGTTGGAAAAATGAGTTAAAAACAGCTTTAGGTAGTTTTAAATTTAGAGTTGACTTTAGCTCCAAAAGTATATTTTAAATTGTGTTTGAATGAGTTAGAGTCGACTCTAAATTAAAAACGACTTTAGTTCCCTTAAAGTATACTTTATTTTAACTATGAATATAGGCCAGGGTTGTTAAAAATATAAAGACTTAAAGCGGACGGAGCTCAAAAACGAAAAAATTTTACTACGGGTTGTGAAAGCTATTCTGAATAAAAAATTTGTTACCTTTCCAATGATTCCAACACAATATCATTCCGCTATTAAGAACTTAATATATGCCACATTAGATATAAAATCTTTGGGAGTCCGTAGCTCCGAAAGTAAGGCCAGCCCCAAAAGTTTTAATTAAAATTTAATTTTCTACCCTTTAGACGACTTTTTTTACCTTTTGAACTGCGTCCGCAAACTATATTTGTTGCAAAATAAATATAGCTTCCTTGATAATTTTTACAAAAATTACATTTCTGCATTGTGTTGAGTAAACAAAGTTCTTACGACTAAATTAATGTATTAATTTTATAAGCGACCCTAAATTGCGAACCTTGAAGTATACTCCTATTGCTAAATTTCTGTGCTCATATAATTGTAAAGATTTGTGTCCAATGAACTGGTCTTAAAGGACTGACAGTTTCGTTTTCAAACTCTATACTTTATACTACGCCCCATATATTTCTACTCTTACTCTAACTCGTCCTATTTCACTGTAACAACTATAACACCTATACAGTTGCGATATACTTTTTCACACCCTGAGTAACAAACACAGCGCCCGCTCAGCCAACAAAACAAAACTAAAATAAGGGAGATGGAGGTTGGTATTATAGTGACGACAGTTTCTACATTCCTCAATATGTTTATGTTTAAAATCCTCGAGCTAAATTTCCTGGCTGCCACATTCAAATGAAAACATAATTGTTTTGAGAACTATGCTAACAAAAGTATGTGCACTTTTTTGTTTGTGTGTTGTGTGTTTTAACAAAAAGTAAATTGAAATTAAAATTCACTGTAAAAATTCAAGCAACTGTTTTAACTGAAACCCACAGTTGGTATAAATATTTGTTTTCCGTTAAACCAAGCTGTTTTCAATTAAAAATGCAGAATTTTCATTAGTTTCGACAGAAAAACTTTGTTTTTGCTAGTGGCTGAAGCAAAATGTGTTTACATTTATTGAAAACTTGGACTCTATTAACAAAAAATAAAAAAAAAAGAAATAGCCAAAAAAGCATACCTGTATTTTAATCAAACAATATTCATATTAGAAATTATATTAATTAAAACAAAAAATAAGAAACCTAAAATAATGCATTTAATTAAAAGTGTTAATTCTTAATTTTTTGTGCAAAAAAAAAAAAAATATATATATAAATATAAAACTATAAATGCCAAATGTGCAAAGTTTTCTTGTGTTACTGGATGTTATAAAACTAAACATAGAAAACTATTAGTATAAAGGTATATTTAGCCGACCGTAAATGTAGAAATGTAAATGTAGATGTGTCAGCTGATCATTTTTGTTATACGAAGAGCTACACAAATGCTTAGCCGACTGAAATCTCTCTTAGCCGTAACGTTTCAACCTGGTGAAAATAGAATTTCAATACGAGGTTACGTGACACATGTAGCCAGTGATGATATACTATCATAAATTGAAGTGAAGTACAAACCCCTTTTAAGTACTTATTTGTCCTTTTTGACTTAAACTTTTAAGTTGTTAAATCTTATCGCACACAATATAATTTTAAAGAAATTTTGAAGTTTTTTTTCTAAATTAAATATTTTATAACCGTAATGTTTTGCAAAATTTTTAGGCTAAGTATAACTTATGCAAATATTATAGTTTTAGTTATTACAAAACAAAATCATTTTTAGTACCATGGAAATATTGAAGTACTTTTTACACAAAATTTTAACAGCTGTGTGTTTTTATTTATTTATAAACTGAAATATAGAAAAATGAAAAAATAATGGACGATAAAAAATTAATAAATCTTGTTTAGGCTAATGAATGCCTTTACAATAAACAGTCTCTAGGATATAAGAATCAAAAAAAGGACGAAAGTTTACATAAACGCAAGAAGTTTAAACTAATAAACAAATCTTCTTCTAATTTCACAGCACATACAAAATAAGACAAAACACAACACAGTTTTATTTTATTTCTTGCTTATGTCAAACACACATGACATGTTTTTGCACATTCTATTAGCACAACTACATTTACTGTACAGCTACATTTACTTTACATTTACGAATTCTACGGTCGGCTAAATGTACCTTAACAATCATTCAAACCATGGAAGTTACATTTTTAACCGACTTCAAAAAAAGAAAGAGGTTATACAATTCGGCTGAATGTTGCTTTTTTTTTATATATGTGCCTCCAGAACTCAGTCATTTCTGATCTGATTTTGAAAATTTTTGGTAATATGATAGATTATTGGTCCCGTTTGAAAAACAGTTCATAATCTTTAAAATTAAAGGGTGTCCCCATACAACATGAATATTTTTTACGGGTATTATGAACTCTAAAGGGCGGTTCTGTAAAATTTGAAATGACTGCGTATTACTATAGCTCCCAAAAACAAAAAATTATACAACAACATATCTAAAAATTAAAGGGTGCCCCCATAATTAATGTAAATTTACTCCTTTGAACCGTTATAGACAAACGCTTGCAAATTGGACAGAATGTTGATTGCTATGGCCGCTTGAGTAGCAAGTATTAATATTACAAATTATAAATTAAAGGGTGCGCCAATAGTTCATTAAATTTGATGAATATTGCCATACTTTTTAACAGTTATAGACAGACGCTTGGAATTCACAACGAATCTGTATTGGTAAATCCGCTATAACAACAAGTATAAAATATGGATTTATAAGTTAAAGGGTGATCCAATAGTTGATGTAATTTCAAGTGTACGGCCGTACTTTTGAACTGTTATAGACAGAACGCTGAAACTTAAAAGGGACCTGTATTTCTAAGTCAGCTTTACTCGTTATAATTTAAATTTAGAAATTAAAGGGTGTCCCATAATTACTGTGGATTTACTTATATAGGCCTATCTTTTGAACCGTTATAGACAAGTGATGCAATGTCGATTGCTATGGCCGTTATAGTAACAGCTGATAATATTTAAAATTATAAATTAAAGGGCGCACCACCAGTACATATTGTTTGGTATATGGCCATATTTTTAAACATTTGTAGACAGACGATTGAAATTTACAAAGAACCTGTATCAATAACTCTTCTATAATAACAAGTATAAAGTTTGAATTTGGAAATAAACGGGTGTCCCAATAGTTGATATAATATGGTGTATGCGGCCGGAATTTCGAACCATTATAGACAGACAGCTGAAATTTACAAGGGACATGTTCTGCTTAGTCCGCTATAACAAAAAGGTTATAATTTGAATTTAGAAAGTAAAGGGTGTTCCCAAAACTAATGTCATTTGTTCTATAAGGCAGTATTTTTTGAATCGTTGTATACAAATACCTTAATTTTAGACAGGATGTGCACTACTTTATTTGGTATAATTAGAAGTAAAAAAATGTTATATTAAAAATTAAATAGTTGATATAATCTGATGTATATGGGCAAACTGTGGAACCGTTACAGACGGCTCAAATTTACACAGAACCTGATTGCTAAATCTACTACAATAGCAAGTATATAATTTGACTTTTGGAAATTTAAGAGTCTTTAGTTGCTGCAATTTGATGTATATTGTTAAACTATTGAACAGTTGAAAAAGTAAAACATTTGGAGATATAAGTGTGTCCCAATCGTTAGTGTAACGTAATTTATGTGGTCATACACTTAAGCTGTTATAGGCAGACAGATGAAATCTGTTTTGAAATCAGTTTTTTCGCAAGAATTATTTATTTTATTTTTGAATATTTTTATATTTGAAATGGCCATCACTGTCGTTAATAAAATAAAATTTTTTATTTTTCAGCTTAACTCATAGTGAAACAAATACATAAATCACTTATAAACAAACATTCCTTTTAATTGTCTCTGTATTTAATTTATTTCTTTTATAATGACAGTTTTTAAGAGAACACATCTAAACGTTATTAACTCGAGACAAACCTACGAATTTGGACACCTCCAAATTGCAAGGGCAAATAGTAAAAATGTGTATTTTTTTAACATGATGGTTGTGAGTAAGTCACTGAAATTTTGTTGGCATTGCTTTAAAAAGGCTATAGCTTAGTTTGTCAATCCGTGTGTAATTTCTACAATATCCATTTCTGAATCCTTAAAGTGTATATATTTTAAGTTCTTATGCATAGCGAAATCGGTCGAGCGACGTCCGTCCATGTTCGGGTTGGAAAACTTAAATACACCTATCTGACACAATTTCGAAAACTTTTTCATTAAAAATCAGCAAGAGCGGTAAATGTCCGAGACAGCGGTCTAAACACATCGAATGCCTCTAATTTTCCCATTTTATTTATAACAAATCTAGTTTAATGAAGTTACTATAATCGAACATATGTATATATAGGACGATAGAGAATTAAAAAATAAGAAGAAACATCAAGTGAAAAAATTAGCTCTCGCCCATATTTTCCGAGTTAATAGCCTCTGAACTTTTCATGGAAAAGTACAATTGTGCACCATATTTTATAAGATATCAATACGGATATCATTTTAAAGCTTTTGTAGAGGTTTTTAAGAAAATACTAAAAGTGCTTAACCCATTGTGAGCCGATGACATTTAAATGTAAAATTATATCAGTGCATAACTTTCTTCATATTTTTTTTATTCTCTGTCACCTCAAGATTTGTCTTTTTGATTGGAGTTCTGACAATAAATTAGATTTACTAGATTTGCGCATATATTCAAAGTCTTGCCAATAGTAAAAAAAACCTTTTAAAAAATATTTTTAGTATTAATTTTTAGTATAAAAAGCATGAGTCGAGAATTATTTTGAAGCTTCTTTCTATCTTGTTGCAATACATACTTCTTCTCTCCGTCAGAATCCAAGTAGTAGAGTGAATTAAATGGTTGTTTATGAAACAACACAAGTATGTAGTTGCAGCCATATATGTTTCTAAAGAAGTTTTGCAACAACATAAAAAAACTTTGAAAAATATGTGAAGATGAAAAAACAACTACTGCGAAAATTATGTTTTTTTGTGGTACAACGGGCATTTTAGGTTATGAACATAAGATAAGAGATAATTCTTGAAAGAAACAGACTTTAAAACAGATTTTAGCTTTCTGTCTAACTATAATCGTGCGAAAGGTTATCCATTAACATAAAATTGCATAACTATTAGGACACCCTTTATTTTCTAAGCCCAAGTTGTATACATGCTTTTAGAGCAGACTAAGCAGTACACATTCCTTACAAATATCAACCGTCTGTCTACAACTGTTCAAAGGTATGGCCATAAACATTAAGTTAAATAAACTAATGGGGCACTCTTTAATTTATAATTTTTAATATTGAAACTTGTTTTTTATAACGGTCATAGTAATTGATATTCTGTCAAATTTTTTAACGGTTTATCTTTAATGGTTGTTAAAATAGGCCTATAAGTGTCAATACAACTCACCTGTGGGGACATTATTTAATTTTTTGTTTTGATTTTGTATTACCTCTTACTATTGGGAGTAATAAGGAGATTCTTAAAATTTTAGACTCGTGAACCTTAAGGTTCACAAAACACGTAAAAGTCATGTATGTTGAATGGAACACCCTTTAATTTCTAAAATTATAAACTGATTTTAAAACGGGACCAATCTGTTCAAATGAAGAACAATTTTTTTAAATCGAATTAGAGTTAGAACATTAAAAAAGTAAAATTCAGATTAATTGATAACCTCCTTCTTTTTTTTAATCGGTTAAAACAGAAAATAATTCGGCGGTGCTAAATATGACATTTATAATGTAAGTTTTGCATGCATTGATAAAATTAGCAGAAAAATCCATTGTTTGGAAGAAGTAAGTTGTTATTAGTTCTAAGCTTTTAAATTTTAATTATCCTTTCTATGCGTACGTGCTTTTCACTTTTAACGAAAAAAAAAAAAAACAAAAGCAGAAACATCAAAAGAATGATTTTGATAAAGAAATATACGTAAATTTACTTATTTAGAGAACCAATCGAATTCTTCATGCAGTATTTATAACACGTAAAGTATTTTATGTAATACGAACGCAGCAAGTACCTAAATAGAACGTACATTTTTGAACTCATTTCTTGTACTTGGGACAAACGGAGCTGAGTATCTAAACATAGCATTCCGTTCTAAACTTTTCAATTTACTTGAGTTCGTGATATGTTCTTCAAACAAAAGTAAACAGAGAGAAAAGATTCTTTGTGACAACCGAATTTTTTTGCTTGTGAGTACTATTTGAAATTCGGTTGAAATGACTGAATGAATCTGGTACTCCAAACTATTTTATAGAATGATTCCAGGATAAGGACAATCCATAGAAAATATTATTGTGAATAAAATAAAACAACTTCATAATTTTTTTCAAAACTTTATTTAAGAAATTATTTCAGCAGACGAGAGCATAATGCATGATGAATACCTCAGCAATACATCTTGCTATTTCTTGCTATTGCTAAAAATTTTTATATTTTCCTTGCCATCCGAAAATATTGTGCATTTTGCCAAAGTTCTTAATAAAATATTTAAAAATTTTTTTTATTTGCAAATGTCTTTTTATTCATAGTGAGCCTACCTTTCTACAGAATTGGTTAATGTTTTGTCACTTTCACAGCTCATTGTTTCTTTTTGTAAACTAAAATATTGTTTCAGGTTTTTATTTTGCGTATTAATTTTTTTTCTTTTGTTTTAATTATAAAAAAAGATCTTTTGTTTTTAAAAGAAACATAATCGATTTTTTGATTATAACTATCAACTTTTGAGTATCCGTATTAATGTGCTGAATTAATTTTGTTTCATCTCCGAATTAACAGAAAAGATTATAGTAAAGACCTAAATCGGTCTAGTTAACTTTCTTAACGGTTGTTTCGATCGACAATTATTTACAAATATCATTCTTTATTCTACATATCGAAAATATGTCAAGATTGTAGTTTATTAAGAATAAAAATTATTTTATAATATTAGTGGTTAAATTTAATTATCTCCAATGATTTTTTACCAATCTGTTTTCTGTGTGTACATTTTATAGTTGTTTTGATACTTCGAACAATTATTTTTACTTCGCCACTGCAATTTTATTTTAGGAATGCAAATCTTTATATTGAAGAACTTTTCACCACTTTCAAATAATCTTTGTATTAAATTTTAAACCAGAATTTTTTCAAAAAAAATTTTTTTTATAAATATAATTTTTGTTATTGTAGTTTATGTATGTAGTCACTTGTGCAAAAAAGTTGTTGGTTTATAAAACATCAGATCAGTGGCATGTCATAACATCCAAGTAAATAATGTCCATCAACATAAGTCAGTCATAAAGTCCATGGATGTTATGGGTATGTTTTATAGTATTCTATGTAAGAAAGATGCAACGTTTTTATTAGCTGGCTTGGAGAACATTTTAGGTAAGCGAAGCCGATGTTGGTTATACCAAAGAGGAGCAAATAATTAAGCCCGGTCGAAGGACAGCCATGCAAAATATCTTTGGTGAGCGCAGCCGTTGCACGCGACCATCACACCACTGTTTTTTTTCTCGACAGTTAATTCTGCTTCTTGACTTTTGATCTGGCAGCTGAGAGTTTAATAGACTCACGCCACAGCGCTTAATTTCTCTTATAAAATTTTGTTTAGAGATGAGTTTCATCCAGAAGTGTTGAGGATGGCTTGCACATAATCTAGAGGACATTACTATAAATCAAAAACATCTAAATTAAAACACAGTTTGATGAGATTTACTTACCGGATTCAGGAACTGCGATTGGAAAAATTTTATAGTAAACAACGAATGGCGTACGGTCCAAATTTAAACTTGATTTTTGCTTCTAAGCATTGTGCGCGATTATAAACTGCAAAGAAATAATTTGCTGAATAATAAATTTTACGTAATGTTACTGTAAATAAGCAAGCAATATTGTGTGTTCCAACCCCTTGCTATTTTATTTGGGCAGATGTCATGTTACTTTGTTCATCTAGATTTTGCCATCTTCTGCAATCTAATGTAACTTCGGGAAGAAGTTTAAAACTTTAAATTTTTTATGTTATATTTCTATGGAATTTTTTTTTCCTATATCTGTCGCTTGAAATCGGTTCAGTCATATAAAAATTCTTATTTTCCCCCTTTTCCTCCCTCTAGCTTTTAGTTTCTTATCAATATTCTGTATTCTAGATGAGGAGCTGTCTGTGTTTAATGTTATATTGCACTTCATTCAGCCGCATACAAGTTCCTCTTTTTACCCCTTTTTACGTTTCGAGGCTAAAGTTTTAAATTAGACAAAGCCTTTTAGGTAGGAATCTTGCTATGTTTTAAATTTATGGAAGGCCTGCTACGACATTCATATAAAATTTTCTGCTATCACATCATTGGGTTCAAGTTTCACAAAAAAAAAAACGTGGCTGTTGACACGTATTGAATCTTTTTAGCCGATTATAATTGTGTGTTGTTCACCTTATTCTCCCACTAGGAGCAAGTTACTATAAAATAGAAGGGCCTTTGCATTATTTAAGTACAAATCTGTCATTTCATCGAAATCGGTTCAACAACTGCTTTGCAATCTCTTCCCCTATAGGTCCGAGTTTGGCCACTTAGCTATGTCTTAAATTTTATTAAAACTTTTTAAGACCGGTAAACAAAAAAAAAAAAAAAAAAAAAATCTCAAACTCAATGCAAAAAATTCAACGGCTTCATTTAATATTATACTTGAAAAATAAATTAACTACAAGAGCAAGATAGATTTGGCTAGTTTAAGAAAAAGTTGACGAAACAGTAATTTTTAATCTCGAATACAAATTATATCTAATGCGGCAATGTCTTTAGTTCAAAATAGAAATTTTTAATTGTACACACGTAAATTAAAAATTTTACTGCTCATTGCAAAATACTTCATTGTCTTAAAAAAAAATATTGCTTGAAAAATTGCGAACTGATGTGTTTATTAAGATGTTAAAAAATTATGACATCATAAAATAATTTGAGCTTCTTTTCTTTCTTAATTTTGCCATTGAAGATAAACATTGCCAGCGAACTTAAATACTGACACAGTCATCTTTAGTTTAAAAAGGCTATAACTTTTCTAATATTTAAGAAATAAAATAAAAATACATACATTTATTGTTAATTAACATAAAATTTCATCAGAATTCTAAAAAAATCTTTTTTGTTAGTGACAGTAACAAGACAACACTGCCATATTATAAAACAAGCATTTACAAGCATTTACACTTAATTAAATTTTCTACAAGAAATAATGCTGTATATATTTTTCCTACGTTGCTCCCTTAAGACGTACCCAATGTAGCTCACTAGCTCATTTTTACTATCCACCATAACGAGTCATTAATAAACGCCACAACAGTATGTTGTCAAACAAGGACATTTTCAGCATTAATAGAAAGAAAAGAAAGCGTAATACAAGAAATGTAGCTGTTCAATTGCCTTATATTTATATATAATCAAGTTCATATTAAAAACAGTAAAAATATGGACTATTGCTAGCGTTGCTATATCCAAATTAAAGGAATAAATTAAAAAAAAAATTTTAATCTTTGGCGATCAATGCCAAAGAAAGAAAAAGTTTGTCTTTTGAACCAATTGTATTCTGATAAAATTATTATAACAGATAAGGAATTCTACAAATTTATTAAACCTCTTAATTGTTAAACTGAAACCCAAATGTCAATATAATAAAGATAAAATTTTTTAATTGCTCTGGAAAAAAATTAAAAAAAATAGTAAAATTCATAATTTTGAAAAAATTTAAAGATCCTAAGCCGAACTACAATTAAACAGTTTTCATTTTCAAATGTAAGGTCCAATGTTTCCTCCAACCCCAATTGCATATTATACTGTCACTCTTAATGAATCCAAAGGTGAATGATGAATAATATGAGATTTTCTATCGCCCAGAACCCACTATTTTGTTTATACACATGTCCATCCAAATGAAAATGAGCTGTAGCATCCTATAGGCATATGTACGGTGTCCTAAATAGTCTTTGGGAAGAAACTCTTGTGCCAACCAAATGGAAAATAGAAATAAATATAAATCCGTCTGCGAAATTGTGGACAAATTTATTATTTGAAGACAAAGGTCTGAGCACGGCGTCGAATTGACGTTGAGAGATTGTTTTGATCAATTTCTTGAGCAGCACCTATGTTTTCAGCCGATCATGCAGTACGTTATTGTCCATGCTTGGGCCTATCACCTACAGACCCTCTTTCTTCGAAATCATTCACTATATTATAAATAGAAAGGTATACTACTTTGTTTTGCCGCCATTTCGGTAAACATTAGTCTTGAAAATTCGTATTTGGCAGTCATGGAGTAGACACATGGCAAATTTATTGTCGAAAAATATTTGATAAATCAACGTGTTTTACTCATTAAGACAATTTATCAAAATCAATCATCGATGATTGTGACGATGAAAAAGTTACGTGAAATTTTTGGGACGCCCTGTATTTGATATAATAAAGATATTTAGAGTGAACTTAAGTCTATTTTAACCTAGGGTGTGCTTTTAAATACTTTTTTTAAAAGAATCTCTAGAAATATCAGCACGAAAAACAAGGCTCTTGGTAAAACGAGGTTTTGTTGATAGAAATATTTTTAAGATGTCAAATAATTGGTTTTCAGCTTCACTGTTACAAATTTATAAATATTTAAAGATATAAAAATATGTCTCAATAGTGTTAAGATTGTTTTTTGTTGCGAATGTGGGGTTTGTTTTTTAAAAAACTTTTAAATTGTTGATAGCTGTTGGTAAGTTAGTTTTGTTTAGTTCCGGTTTTGAATAAAATTTTAAACACAATTTTTTTTTTGGTAAAAAATTTTTTTGTTTTTAGGACCAGCACTTCGGGGGTGACCCCTACTAAGGCAATGCATTGTTCCAGACCTAGGAAATTGAGTTACGGGAAGGGGGATAGAGGGAGTAGTGCTTGTAGACATTTGATTTGAATCTTTGCACATTGAAAGTGGCAGAAGAAGACCTCTGCGGGGAGTTTTTCCACAGACAAACTGTTCGGCTAAAAAAAGAATTCCCTCTGTAATGCGTAGTGCGATTCACTGGCCAATCGACGACAAAGGAATGCGCTCTTGATGCAGTGCGCATTGCTCGTATGAAATAACGGTTTTCAGGAACAAGTTCCCTGATGTTATAAGAGCACATTCTGTTGTAGTAACGATAAAATAGTGAAACACATAGAGCTGGATACCCTACTGTCACGGATGAGCTTGTTTGCTCTCTCCTGTACGTGGTCGAGTAACTCCAAAATAGACTTTGAAGCACCGTCACATACATGAGAGTTGTATTCCATTTTCGGTCTGATAAAGGTGACAGCGAGGAGATCTGATGGAGTGAAGTATTTCTTTACACCTACACACTTGAATGCTTCTTTTGCGACATGAAAAATATGCTGGTTCCAACGAACATCACATTGAATTTTGATGCCAAGAACATCTAGAGCTTCTGATTCCTTAATATCTACATCAGTCATAATTACAGATGAGGTAGCCTACTCAGCCTTACGCCTTTGCGAAAGTACACAGCACTGGGTTTTATGAGGCTTAAATTGAACCCTATTCGCAAGGCCCCATTCGGAGATTACTAAAAGGTTGCGATTAAGGGCACAGCTCCAATTGTCCGAAGGCTTGGTGTATTGCGAAAAGAAAATGAATGGCATATGCTGCTGTCATCTGCGAAAGAATAGATAGGGTTGGAAGTCTAACGTAGAAGGTCATTGAGAAAAATAAGAAAATTAAATTTTTTGGAAAAATCTTCGTGAAAACAAATGTTTAATTCTTTTGATCAAGTTTTTTTGCATATCTAGAGTTTTTTTTTTGCTACATTTTCAGTTTTTAGTAAAATGTCAAATTTCTTACTGCATAAATTATATTCCCAAAGTGCTCAATTTTGGGAAATGTCGGTGAAAATGTAATATATTTTAGCGTAATTAAAATGGTTTAATAATTTTTCAATTATCTGGTAATTTACAGTTTTTTTAAACCAAAATTTCGGTAGAACTAAATTTCTCATTCCGTTTGTAATGTCTACAATATTCATATCCGACCCCAAAAAGTATATATATATATATATAGATATATACTGACTTCTTATGCATAGCGAAGTAGATTGAGCGATGTCCGTATTAGTGTTGAAATACGCCAGTCGATGAGACATAGTGTGGAAAGAGGTGCTATTGTAAATCAGCAAGATCGGTCCATATCATTAGACGCAGCGTGCAAAATACCACGCTTACCTATAATTTTTCCATATTATTTGGAACAATAAAGTAACTCTGATCATAAAAACAAATATATAGGGCGATCGAGAATTGAAATTAGAAAAAAAATATCAGGTGAAAAAATTGGCGCTCGCCCATATTTTCCGAGTGACGGGCCTCAAATTTTAAAATATCAATACGGGTATAATTTAAAATCATTTGATTGTATTTCTTTCAGGAAACACTACAATATTTAAAAATGCTTAACCCATTAAGAGCCGACGGCATTTTAGTGTAAAATTAATTAATATGTATAGGTAGTACTTACTTTTATTCTTATTTTTTAATTCTCTGTCACCCCAATATTTGCTTTTTAATTGGATTGACTTCACTAAACTAGATATAGATATATGTTGAAGGGTATATAAGATTCGGCATAGCCGAATATAGCATTCTTTCTTGTTATTTTTACTAGTTTTGACTTCACTTTTGAACAATATTGAGGAATAATAAACGAATTGCAGTCAGGTTTTTTTTTATTATATGTTTAAATTTTGTTATAAAATTTTTCGCTTTCAAAAGAAGTAACCCAACCGATTTTAATGATTCTACGTACCAATAAAAATATGTCATGTTTTATTTTTTATAATAAAAATTAATTTATGATATTAGTAGCTTAATTTTAATGTATTTGAGGTGTAGTTATGTTTTTCGGCAATTTCTTGTTAATGGCGGTATTTCCAAATAACATAAGTTTAACACTTTTTTCACCAACCTTCTAGAACTGTCAAGTATTTATATTGTTGTGTTGTGTATTGGCTGTTTTATTTAAGTGGTTATCAGTAACCTGACTTTACACAAGAGTAAATATTGAATGGGCAAAACTATGCCCACGCTTTCTATTCTGGCGATTTTGACGTCGATTTCAAACTTTTTGTAGCAAGTCATTTATAACAAAACAAAGAACTTAGGAAACTACTCGTAAACGCTTAAATGAAGCCTAAAATTAGAACAGCTTAATTTGTAAAAAAATGTTCGTTAAATTTTATTATCTACCTTTTAGTTGTTAAGCAATTTATATTGCTTGGAAATTTACTTACTCTCACCGCCTCTACTAAAGTAAACATTAAATGAACAAATTCTTTTTCCTCCCATTTCTATTTGTAATCAGTTTTGTGTAGTTGTTGAAGTAAATTACTGCTTAAGGACATTTTTCACTCCATTACCGAAGCAGTTGTTTTTACTTTTTTGTTCTGCCATAAACATCCATGTGTTTGATGTTTTTGCAAATCACACTGAACTTAATTTTGCTTCCGAAAGCAAAAAAAAAGATAAATAAATAAGACAACGCACAGTGGGGAACTTTACAAAAAATCGAAAATTATTATTTAATTATCAACAGAATTAGCAGATTTTAATTTTGCTTTTAAGTTTGTTGTTAAAATCTGATTATTTTATTTCCTGATTTGTGTCTTTATAGCTTTCAATCGTGTGTAATATCTACAATACCTATTTCTGGCTCCATAAAGTATATATATTCCGACTTCTTCTGAATAGCGAAGTCGATTGAGCGATGTTCGTCCGTGTTAGGGTTGAAATCCAAGGCAAACTTGATTTCACAAAAAAAAAAAAAAAATAAATATATCAATCGATCAAATATAGTGTCGAAAGAGGTGCTATTGGAATTCAGCATGATCGGTCCATGTCCTTCGAGGCAGCAGGCAGAAAACCACACCTACTTCTAATTCTTTCATGTCATTTGGAACAATAAAGTGATTTTAATAAAGAAAAATTATTATATGGGAAGATAGAGAATTACAAAATAAGATTTCTAGTTGAAAATTTGGCGCTCGCCCTTATTTCCGAGTTACAGGGCTCTGAAATTTTCAAATTTTTTTAAATATCAAAATGGGTATCATTTTAAAGCTTTTGAAGTAATCTTCGAGGAATTACCATTTTTTTAATGCTTAACCCATTAAAAACCGATGTACCACATTTTAATTTAGTTTTTTAGTCCATGCCACCCCAATATTTACTTTTTTGCTGAGAGTTACTCCACTAAACTAGATTTACATAGATAATGAATGGTATATAAGATTCGGCATAATTTTTTGTATTAAGTTCTAACAAGTCTCGTGCCCTTTATCACACTAGCTAGATGAACTGAAACCATCCCGTTATTTAATTTTTTTGGAATAAAGTGATCGGTTATTCAAAATGTTTAGAAAAACATATTTTCAAGCAGTTGGTCAGTTTATAAATAAAAATATTGTTTAGTATCTATTATTTTTTATTTATTTTTTCAATATATCGCCACACCGTTAGGTGGCATCTTCAGGAAACAGGAAACAAAAATTCAATTAATTCTTACTTTTTTTGTAAATTCATTTTTTTTAAACAAAATTAAGTTGAAAATATTAGAAAATCGGTTTTAAAATCGAGCTCAACTAGATCGAGATACTAGATTTTTAAATAATCATTAGAAATTATAATGTAGGATTAAAAAGCTTTTAATCGGAAAAATAGCAGGAAAAAAAGATTTTTTGTAAAATAATTTAAATCTGACAATTGTCTGATCAATATGAGGAACCGCAAGTGCTACTGTGCAATAATCAAGAAAATAAAATAGAAATAAAAAATACACTTTAAATAATGTGCTTAAATTGCCTTCAAACGGTGTTGCGACTTAAGCATCAGACGATTAATTTTGTCAAACATAATTGAAATGCCCTTTAGGCTTCTTAAAATAAATGTTAAAATCGTATTTCTTTTTGATATTTATTATAAATTTTGCTCCTTATTAGTCTCTTGCTTTCTAAATGAAAGCATAATTGCAATTTAATGTTTAAAATTGTATTAAAAAATGCACCTGTTGTGGTATCAGCAAGTTACCAAACATGTGTCAGACGCTGTTTTAATCACTGAAACCAGTCTACCACAGTCTTCGTGTGTGTATAAATTTGTTTAGAGTTAAACTGAAATTTTAGTTGTATGTGTGTTTGAAATAAAATAATTTAACACCTGATTGTCTATAAAATTGAGTCGGTGCTAGAAGGAAATTACACCCTACTGGCTTTCAAACAAAATTGCTATTATTATTTTTCTATAATCAATTTTGATTAATATGAAGGAGTGATATACTCACTGGGAAAATAAACGAAATGATAAAACAAAATTAGCATAAAAACACTTGTTAAGATTTCAGCCTACTATATATGTACTGAAAATTTTCTTTCTTCACCAGAGATGGATAATTGTGTTATCACCCTCAAATTGTTATATATTTAATTTCAAAATATTTATATTTCAAACAATTGGCAGTATATTAACCTGTTATTCTTAATTACAAAAAAGGTATACTTAAGGGCACGTAATTATAATGGATTTAAAAGAAATTACTTCAATAATTTTGAAAATGGTATAAGTTCATTTTTCATATATTGAGATATTTAGGAGTTTGGGTTTGAATCAAATTAAAATAATTGGTCAACTTTAAGAATTTGAGTGATGCTTTTTCAACTATGCACCTTTTAAATGTTATTGTGAAATATTAACTAAAATTATTAAAAAAAAAACGAATTTCTTATCCCCATATGGAGTTATACCACTTTTAAAAATAACATATTAGGAGAAATAAAATCAGAAGCAAATTGAAGTCCATAATTCCAAAGACATAATCTTTACTGAAATAATTTTTTTTGTTAAAAGCAACAGTTAAAATGAAGAGATTTATGTGCTGTTTCTATATTACAGGCGATCAAGTCGTTTGAAAAATTTATGCGAAAATAACTAAAAAACTGATTGCCTGTAATACAGAAACAGCACATTAAATTCACGAATAAAAAAATTTATAAAGAGTTTATTTCAGTTTTAAAAAAATGTCAAAATGAGAATTTACTTCCCTAAGATCTTTAAATAAAAACAGAATTTTAAACTCAGTTTTCTTTTACGCTTAGCATATTAAAGTATGTGTGTTTAATAGGCATTATATTAGGTAATAAACTTATCATATTGTTATATTTCTCTCTTGTTATGCTCCTTGAAGTTTTATAAAAAGGTCACATATTAATTTTGCTGAGTTTTTGGTCTTCCCTTCTCCAGATAAAAAATTTATTGAAAACAATCAATACTAAATTTATAAAATTAATTTTGTGAGGTAAAGTTTCAAAGGGTTTCATCCAACGTATTTTAAATCAGTTTAAAATTTCGCCAACCGTAATTTTTTTAATTTTGATACTGTCTCTTATGTTTGATATTGAGTCTTCTGTTTACAAAATTAAGCTTTTTTTGGCAAGCCTATAGCGCATTAAAATACCTATGAGCATTGTAGAATTGGTCCTATTTCTTTAACGCTGTTTGTGAATGGACTTATTCCACTTTCAAAAGAAATACTTGCACGATAGAATTATACAGAAAAACTGTTTTTGTTTATTTTATGCCAAGATAGAACTCTATCGGAATTGTGATTGTAATTATGGAAAGAAAATGTCTAGAGCTCGTTAAAATAACCGTTAACTTAGTAGTTTTAAAAAAGGGACTTATACCACTTTCAAAAGAAACCAGTTCAAATATAAAAACAGAATTTTTAACGAACAAAGTGCACCGCTTTAAGTATAAAATATGATGAAACTTAAAGCAAAGAATAATAATAATATGTCGTATTAGTTATTCCCGGTGCGCTTTACTACCCCAATGGGAATAATCGCATCACGATCATTTCTCCAGGTTTTTTATTTTTTATTTACGCACACTTGTTCGAATTCTTAAAGCCCTTATCCTTACTGTTTTGTTGGTAACAATCTCTTCATTTAAATGGGAGGTACCACGCCCAGTTCTCAATACATCTAGTGTTTCGCTGGACCAAGCATATTAATAAGGATTTTTCTATTACAAAATTTTAGGGCTCTCCTGCTATGCGTATCAACAGCAGGGTTACTTTTACAAAATTTTAAGACTAATATTATTTTAGTTCTCTATCTACACGATACTAATTTTTCACTTGATATGGAGGGTACAGCGCCCACTATTCCCCTCCAGTGTGTTTCTTGAAACTATGTATTTTTATATGGGGGTAACTGGTGCAAAAATTTAAGGGTCTACCTATTGTAGATCTCTAGCTTAAGAATAATATGTTTTGCCATTTTATGGAAGTTACCACGCCCATTATTGTATTATTATTAGTTTTTCGCAAAATTTTGGATATTGATAAGAGAGTTATGTGGAAAAAAATTAAGCAGCTGCCTATTACAGTTACCAAGTAACACTATGATAAATATTTGATTTATATGGGATGTGCTACTGCCATGTGAAAAAAACCGAAAAACTAAGAAAATCGGTCCAATGATGAAGGCAGCTATAGGTTTCCGCCAAATAAACATACAGTTTGTGCTTTATATATTAAAAATAAAAGTTAGATAGATGTGTGTTGAATATTAAAGTATTTTTCAATTAAAAAAATTTTGAAGGATAATTAATAAAAACTAAAATTTAAGTGATTTCGTTGACACAAGTACTCGAAATCATGGCTACCTCTATGTTCGATTTTAATAGCAACGATTTCAAGGTAAATAAATTTTATGTGAATTTTTTTAACAATTCTTTTATCTATTAACATACGCAACATTGAAGATATTGTTTAATCAACCCTTACTAAAAGAAAATAACAAAAATCTAAATAGTTATTACATTTAGTCAAAGAAATAAAATTTTTTTTTACCTTTTGCACTTGGCAATGCATTAAAAATATCCACACTAGAAAAATAGGTAAAGAAAAAATAAATAAACTGTTCTAATTACTCTTAAATGAGCTTAAAGCTGTAATATAACTTTATACAACCTTTAATCAACAAAAATTTCTAAATGTTCATACATAAATAGAATTAGTGGAGCTAATTTTTTTCCACAAATCGTTTTTAATAATGAGAAAAATCCTTTTGCAATTACACACCAGAGAATTAAAAAATTGTATGCTACATTTGCATTAAATTGAATTCAAGCTTTTTTGATACATTTATTTATTTTTCTTCTTTGAAACATAAAGTGCTTAGAAAGAGTTATATATGGAAAAGAATACCGGACTTGTGGCATTCTTGGGTTTGCTGTCATAGTATGATTTTCAAATAGTTTCTTAGAAATAAGTCAAAAGTTATTTAGTGATACGAACAAGGAAACTAACTGCCTGGCCCACGATGTCAATTGATAACTAAAGCGAGCGACAACAAGTCACTCGTTATCGTTCTCATACGGGCCCCACTATCTTTCGACTTGTCGGTCGCTAGGACTTACGTTTTTAATGTAATCAATTTACTTATTGTCAGTTGATGATATTGCCACATCAACTATTTCAGACGTTAAACGCTTGTTTGAAAATAAAAATCGGTAAAACAAGTAAATTAGGCAATAAAAATGCAAAATTTTAGCACCAGTAAAATTTTATTTTATAAAAAATGGAAACATTTATATTTTTTTAAAAATTGTTGTAGATATTTTTGGCTGTGTTCTACGAACAATTGGGCGCAGCTAATTTACACATTTCCTTACCTTTTTCCACTCAACAACGCTACGCATTGGTGGCCCATGCGAATTCAGTTTCTTGGTGAGCTTTACCCACTGCTCTTCCATTGAGAGTTTGTTGCTTCCATAAACAGCAGATCCTCTTGCGAACTCTAGATTTGCTTCCATATAATCTACAAGAACTTGCAGCTGCTTCAAACTTAATTTTTTTATGCTAAACAAATAATTTTTGATGGTTTAAATTGTATAATATTATTACTAATTTTATATTTACCATTTATTTTCCATTATAAAATTTTTAACATAAACAATAAAGTATTTTTTGGTTTGTTTTGTTAAATTTTTTTCCTTTTGTGTCTGTCGACAACCACAACACAAGTGACTGATTTTGACATTTATGATCGCAAGACATTTCATATTGGGGCGCAAAATTGTATGAAAATGATTACGTTTTTGTACGCATTTGTTGTCGATCGACTTGTCGTGTTGAAAACTTTAAGTGGGACGCAAATCAGCTGTTTGTCGTTGAAAATCCGTGCGAACGATAGCAGTCGATATCGTGGGCCAGGCAGTTAAGGTTGAATCGTTACATCCTTGAACGTATGACAAGCGTCTACTGCTGATAATTGACATTATCTGAGATTATAACCAGAGAACTGCACGAGTACACCGCAACCCATGAGTACACCGCATACTTACTCTATGCTTTTCATACTCGAGTATTTTAAACACCGCAATACAAAGTTGTGGTGTTTATTTTACCCATTCTTGTAAAAACGAGTATCAAAAATATCGCAATCAGAATTTTAAGTATTTTTTATACTCGTACGCGAGAATTTTTTAATTCTCTTGATTTGTAAGCAACGTTGCCACATTTTTACCCTATTAAAGTTTTTTACTGCCGTTTTATGAAATCCTGCATTGTATGCAGATCTATTATTAAACAATAAAAAAAAACAAAATTTGATCAAATCTATTGCTTAAACATTATAAGCAGAAAAACAGACAACAACCGTTTTCATAGGTATGAAATACAACACATATTTAATGAATTAAATGCAATAAAAACCGCTTAAAGGCACAGCTTTTGTACACTATTTAAAGCAGGTATACTTATTTTGTTGCTGTTTTTTAAGAACAATTATTTTCAGTTTATGCGCCTTGTTGTCATAAAAGTGCTACTAACGGTATTTGGGAAAACAAAATGATAAAATGAATCCGTGAATAAAAGGAAAATTACTTAATTTTTTTAGTTTTAACAAAACTGTATATATATATAAGATGTAATATTGCATTGATTGAATCTCATTAGACCTCATAAATAATAAATTGCAATAAAGTTTTTAGTTTACATACATATAATATTTATTAATTTTAAAAATCTATTTGCTTAAAAAATAGAATTTATAAATTTCTATCCTGTGTGACATAAAAAAAACCCTAAGAAAAACGTAATATAATAGACAACGAACTATTCTTGAGTTTTATTATTAGTAAACTTTCGTTGTGTTTTTAATTTTAGTGGTTCTATTTAATTTATTAAATAAACTTTCATAATTTCAAAGAAGTATGTATGTTAGCTAATTTAGACATTGGCGACTTTTGATATTGTGTTTGATTTAATAATTCTGATCTGGTAACTCTGTTTTCCTCTCACTACACACGTTAAAATCTCTCTCTTGGTGTTTGTTGTGAGCAGCGTTGCCGCTTTGGTCCAATCGGACCAAACTTGGTAGTTTTTCGTTTTTAAAAAACAGTTTGGTAATTTGGTTGCTTTGTTGAATTTTTTTAAATTTTTGGTAGGTTTTCCGCCTGTAGCAATTTTTTAGCATAGTAAATTTTTCATCTTAAAAATTCAGAACATAAAATAAAAAAATGTAACTTTTAATAAAATAAACAATAACTTTGATAGTGTTACCACTATTTTCAAAAACTGTTTGGGATATACTAAAAAACATCTCTGCTTATTTGCATAGAGATGATTAAAGCTATAACCATCTCTGGTTTAAGAAACGCGAACTATTTTATGTAATTGAAATTAACAATATTTTTAAGTGAAGGTATGTTTTCAAGTGTATGTATTAAAAAATTAATAGACAAAATGGAAAAGTAATTAAACTTTATTAATTCTAAATATGTATCTATTAATTACATAAATATTTACTAATATTGCATGTATTTTTCAGATTTTTATCAAAAGCTCCGAAATTAAATGAAAAAAATATAATAATATAATTTCAGAAACGACATTCCATCAACCAGGTAGAACCACTCTTAACATTTTTGTTTTAAAATATTTATAAATAATATAATACTTTTAGTGAACATTGTAAAGAAACAGTCAAAAGAAAATTTAGAACCGAATGGTTGAGCGAATTTGATTGGCTCCAGGAAAGGGATGGGTGTTAATTCTGCATAGTATGCTCTAAATTTATTTTAAAACCAATGAATTATATGTGATATTTTTTGAATTTTAAATTCCTTTTGTTTTTTTATCTGCATATATTTTGTATACACATACATACATCCGTTATTTTAAATGAAATATTGCTTTTATGTTGTTATTTTATGTATATTTTTATGTTTTTTATAAAAACTGGAATTTTTTATTATATTACTATATAAGCCAAAATAAAAATTTTGATTTTATTGAAGAATTGTATTTTAAAATTTTTGGTAGGCTGTTAACGATTTTGGTAGGATTTTTGAAAATTATTGGTAGGAAGTAAATTTCTTGTGTGGCAACGCTGGTTGTGAGTGTGAGTACGAATAAAGTAAGCCAGCATCGCAAACATTTTACTTGAGTATGGTAGACACTTACTGCCTGGCCCACGATGTCGATTGATAACTAAAGCGAGCGACAACAAGTCACTCGTTATCGTTATAATACGGGCCCCACTATCTTTCGACTTGTCGGTCGCCAGGAATTACGTTTTTAACGTAATTAATTTACTTATTGTCAGTTGATGATATTGAAACAATAACTATTTCAGACGTTAAACGCTTGTTTGAAAATAAAAATCGGTAAAACAAGTAAATTAGGCAATAAAAATGCAAAATTTTAGCACCAGTAAAATTTTATTTTATAAAAAATGGAAACATTTATATTTTTTTAAAAATTGTTGTAGATATTTTTGGCTGTGTTCTACGAACAATTCGGCGCAGCTAATTTACACAGTTCCTTACCTTTTTCCACTCAACAACGCTACACATTGGTGGCCAATGCGAATTCAGTTTCTTGGTGAGCTTTACCCACTGCTCTTCCGTTGAGAGTTTGTTGCTTCCATAAACAGCACATCCTCTTGCGAACTCTAGATTTGTTTCCATATATTCTACAAGAACTTGCAGCTGTTTCAAACTTAATTTTTTTATGCTAAACAAATAATTTTTGATGGTTTAAATTGTATAATATTATTACTAATTTTATATTTACCATTTATTTTCCATTATAAAATTTTTAACATAAACAATAAACTATTTTCTTGGTTTGTTTTGTTAAATTTTTTTCCTTTTGTGTCTGTCTACAACCACAACACAAGTGACTGATTTTGACATTTATGATCGCAAGACATTTCATATTGGGGCGCAAAATTGTATGAAAATGATTACGTTTTTGTATGCATTTGTTGTCGATCGACTTGTCGTTTTGAAAATTTTAAGTGGGGCGCAAATCAGCTGTTTGTCGTTGAAAATCCATGCGAACGATAGCAGTCGATATCGTGGGCCAAGCAGTTAGAGTATTAAAAACCGACACTCTTGCAGTTCTCTGATTATAACATTCGTTATCGTATGTTTTTTACGAAATGCCGTCTGTTAATAAAACTTAGTTCGACTTAAGTGAAAAGTGCTACAAATTCGATAAAAAATGTAAGTTGCAAAAAACGATTTTAATAAATTAATTCTTATGATTCTTATTCTTGTAATAATTACTGTTAATTAAAGACCAGACCAATTAAAGTTATGGCCGATTTCAGAAATGAAAGTCACAAGCATGGCGTAACACATGCTCCCTAATTGCGGTCAACAAAAATCTAATGACAACATAATATGAGATGAATTTTCGGAGCATCTAAACTTAGTAGGACCATCAGTTAAGGACGTAGAGATGTGGGAAAATGTAATTAGTAATTTATATTTTGTAAGAAAAATTAAGTACTGTTAATTGAAGTAGCTAGCAATCAATCAAGCGTTAAAGTCCATTCATCGGTGGTGACTCTTTGAAGAAATGCAATTCTAAATACAGCTCAGCTCTAGAGTTTTAAGTTTAAAAACTGTCACACAGTGGCATAAAAAAATAGAAAAAAAAAATTTTCAACTTTCAAACTATTTACTCGATTTTATTTGAAACAAAGTGCGATTTATTAAGGAGGACATGAACTATTTGTCTACTTCAATTGGATACATCCTATTTCAGTATATGGCAGTACCATAGCGCATCAACGTAGGCACCCTTGAATTTGAAAAATTTTTTTTTGATAAGATCCCGAATGTAACGATTTCACCCAAGTTGTAACAATCGAAACCAAAGCGTACACATACCATGCAGAACTAGAACTTTTTTACACCCATGTCGTCCACTTTCGGCGAGAAAAACTCTCATTATGTAGCGTAATTACCAAAGGTTGCCACCTAGAGAGTGTGCTTTAAATGTGTATTTGTTGGTTATTATGCTATTAAACAAATTCCTTCGTTATATTTAAAAAATTTCATACGATTAAAGTGCCATATTGTTTTACATCAATAAATACAGAAACATTCAGTAATTAATGATGGACTTTTTAAAAAGCTAAATATATTTAATGATTGTTTTAGATAACTCAAAGTGTAATTATTTTTTTCGAAAAAATTTCCTCTTTTTTTTTGAAAGTATGTGTGATGTCTTTTGCTTTCTTTGTTGACAGGTCTTTAAAGTTGTATTGCGTAAAAGACCTCGCATGGACTTTTTTAAAATTATCGGAACAATTTAAGCAAAGAAATATTTTCGGCGAGAAAAGCAATGATATAGAAATTTAATCAAACATTTTCAAGTTAAAAATTTAAATGTAACAAGTAAGAGTTTTGGTACTGCATGTGTATATTTTCCTCGTAACTCGGAAAAAATGTGCGAGCGCTAATTTTTTCACTTGATATTTTTGTCTTATTTTTTAATTCTCTATCGCCCCATTTATTTATTTTTTTGATTTTTGATTTTTTTATACGAAGTCAGAATATACATATATACTTTATGGGGTCGGAAGTGGACGTTGTAGAAATTACACACGGAATGACAAACATAGATATACCCTTTTTTCGCTTTTTGTCGTGAAGGGTATTAAAATATGTGACGTAATCGCATCATTTAGAAATAAATTTTTATCAAGCCCTGAAAGCAAACAAAAGAATTTCGAAGAAAAACTATTAAGTACCTCACAATCATAGTAAATTCTTTTATTAAACTTTCATATTTTTCCCGTAAATTTGAAGAATCAACAAAATTCCTATCCTCAAGCCAGGTAAGCCAGTGGCCTTTGCATCTTCCTACATCCTAAAGTGTTAGAAAAATTAATCAGAGACCAATTTATATATTTTATGGACGCAAACCATAAATAAGTAAACATCCTTATCGGACTATTATACACGTTTTTTAGAAGGTACTATACTCTGAATATTCCTAATAAAAACACTGTTAACCGCAGATTCGTCCCTGGATTCTGCATTAAGTATTTTTTATATTAAATTTGCTTAGCCTTGAACTTGAATTTTTGTTAACCTTGAAATTCTTTACATTTCTTTGTTTTTAAAATAGTTAAACTGTAAACCAAACAAGCATGCGTACATACATAAATATTTGCATATAAACATACACACTTAGTCTACGAATCGTTTCTCTTTGCTACAAGTAGTTCTAGCAAAGAGATTTATGACTTAAAATATATGTATGCATGTATGTGCATACATATTATTTAATTTAAAATCTCTCTTAAAGAATTTATTCTTGTGCATTGTATGTGTGTTTGCTTGTGTATAGCAAATTATTGCTTTTGGTGGTTGTTTTATATTTGTAATATTTATTTTTGTCATTCGACTTAAAACATTCAAATAAAGTGCTTCATATTTGGAAGCAAAATTAGTTTATTGGAGTGTTTTTTATTTGCACTTGCCTGCAAAAAATATTGCAGACACAAACATTTGGTGACCCCGACGTGATCTATTTGGAGATCACTTTTTTGCATATCATTTCGGATATTTGCTATTGTAGAAAAATATCAATTCGGATATTTTTAAATTAATAAGATGTCGACCAATAACCAGAATAAACCTGTGAACATGAAAAAGGAAGTGTGCACAGTGAATTTGTTGCCCTATAAGGCAAAAGCTGCCGCATTATTTAAGCATCTGAAAAATGTAAACCAATTGTTGGCAACATCTCAGCTAAATGAGCTAGACGAGGCGGATCTATCTGTACGTATAGGCTACATAGAGGAGGTAAGGACAAATTATGAAGAGGCACAAAGTGTCATTGAAATAAATGATGATGAGTTAACTTCCACGGACCGTATGAATTTTATTGCTCTGTACTTTGAGATAAAGGCCAAGATGGTTCGTCAAACTAGTGTCGCACGTAAGGGCGGTTCAGGCCCTCAATCTTCTACATTAAGGCAATTTTCAATTGATGAAACGCCATCTTCTCAAACTTTGTGTCGCAAAACAAAGGTACCTGAAATACAGTTGCCTAAATTTTATGGTTCTTACTTGGATTGGCCAAATTTCTCTTCATTATTTACAACTGTTATACATGATAACGTTGATTTAAGCTGCCTTGAGAAGTTTCACTATTTAAAAGCCAGCTTAGGTGGAACTGCTCTGGACATAATTGCATCGTTGGAGCTTAATAAAACAAATTATAAAGAAGCATTATTGTTGTTAAAAAATCGTTTCGACAATAAGCTTTTAAATTTGCAAGCGCATATAAAAGAAATATTTCAACTCAATTCTGTTCAAAATGGATCAGCTGCCGGCCTTCGTCACTTAAGCGACAAATTAAATGCCCATTTGAGAGACATGCAAACAATCGGTGACCAAAAGCAAATTGCTGATCGACGTCTAATTTATTTGATAACAACTAAATTGAATACGGTGACTTATGGCACAAAGCCCGCTGCATTTTTGGCGATTCGCACAATGCACCAGCTCATAAATTATGAACTCTATTTCCTGTTGGCTGCTAAAATAGTGAAGCGTGACTTTTATGTGGATGACCTGATTTCTGGCGGTGACTCAGTTGAAGAGGTTGTAGTGATTAGGCAGCAAGTTAAGGCGCTGCTACAAAAAGGCAAATTTTTAATAAGAAAGTGGCGCTCAAACGTTCCTGCAGTATTGGATGGCATACCTGTGGATGAATGCGAACAGTTTTTGAAATTTAGTGACGGAACTGATGTCACTAAAACGCTCGGAGTTATTTGGCATCCAAAGAGTGATAATTTTATATTCTCGTTTACCCCTTTTGAAGACAGCAAAGTAATTAGTAAACGAAAAGTACTGTCATCAATTGCTCGTCTATATGACCCGTTGGGTTTAATTGGCCCAGTCATCAGAAAGGCAAAAATTTTTATGCAACATTTATGGAAGCTTCAGTTACAGTGGGATGAAAGCCTCCCACAGGCATTAAATTCTTCATGGCTCGAATATACTTCCCAGTTTGACTCCATTCAGCACTTCAGTTTTCCTCGCTATGTATCGATGACCAATTCTAAAGTGCAAATTCATGCATTTTGTGATGCCAGTTTAGCTGCTTATGGCTCTTGTGTATATATAAAATCAGAATCTGAAAATGACGTGAAGACATCATTGCTTTTCTCAAAATCGAGAGCTTCCCCACTTAAAAGTTTGACTCTCCCAAAACTTGAACTTGCTGCGGCGTGTCTTTTAGCAGAGCTTGTGGACGTTGTTGTTAAAACGCTGCCGTATAATTATGATGTGCACTGCTGGTCTGATTCAATGGTCGTACTTTCGTGGCTTCAAGAGCAACCTTCAAATTTTAACGTTTTTGTGTCGAACAGAGTGTCTCGTATACAAACCCTAACAAGTAAAATGACGTGGCATTACGTTCCAACCAACTTAAATCCAGCAGACATACTATCGAGAGGTGCATCGCCCAAAGAGCTGCTTTATTCTACATTATGGAGTAATGGGCCAAGTTTTTTAAAGCTAGGGCATTCAAAGTGGCCTGAAAATACAACATTTTTAGCCGAATTACCAGAGCGACGTCGAAATGTATTGGTAATGGTTTCTCTATCAGACTTGTCGATGCAATGTAAGTATCACAATTCTTTTACTAAAATGCAACGAATATTTGCGTACGTTTTTAAATTTTTATATCCCACATTGAGAAACAAAAATACAACTTTAACACCAAGTGACGTCAAAAATGGAACATATCTTTTAATAAAAAATATACAGCTAATTCATTTTGCAACAGAGTACAAGGCGTTAAAGGACAATCAAAAAATTTCGTCATCTAGCAAGCTTTTTTCACTGATGCCTATAATAGACTCATTTGGATTAATTCGTGTAGGCGGTCGTCTTCAGCATTCAACTCTTAGTTTTGATGCCCAACATCCTATTATATTGCCAAAACATCATCCTTTGACGTCGTCCTTGATAATACATTTTCATAACAAACTATTACATGCTGGCCCACAGTTTTTGCTGGCTTCAATCCGACAGCAGTATTGGCCTATTGGTGGTCGTAAATTGGTAAGCGCTGTTATCTCCAAATGCATTCGCTTTTTTAGAATGAAGCCAAAATTATATCAACATGTGATGGGTAACTTACCCGCCGATCGGGTAACGCCAAATAAAGCCTTTCACACAACTGGAGTGGATTTTTGTGGTCCATTTTACTACAAGTCTGAAGTCAGAAATCGTCCTCTCATCAAATGCTACGTATGCATTTTCATATGTTTTTCAACAAAAGCTACACATTTGGAGGTAGTTCAAGATTTATCAACACCGTCGTTTTTGTCTGCCCTTCATCGATTTGCCGCCATAAGAGGCAAACCCCAAACAATTTGGTCAGACAACGCAACAAATTTTGTAGGCGCTAAACATGAACTAGCGGATTTAAGGCAGATGTTTTGCAGCCAGTCGCATCAAGAATTACTACGTCAGCAGTGCCTTGAAGACGGAATAGAATGGAAATTTATTCCACCAAGGTCGCCGCATTTTGGCGGTTTGTGGGAGGCTGCCGTAAAGTCAGCGAAGTATCATTTTTATCGATCGGTCGGTCTCAACAAGTTGAGTTTTGATGAGCTACGCACCTTAGTATGCCAAATTTCTGCAATTTTAAATTCACGACCCTTATCTCCGATTTCCGAAAATCCTAATGACCTCGATATATTGACGCCTGCGCATTTTCTAGCTGGTGGTCCTTTAATCTCGATAGTAGAACCCAATTACGCTGAAATAGATATTAGCCGCCTCAGCAGATGGCAAAGAGTTTCCCAGCTGCAGCAAATTTTTTGGCAAAAATGGAGCAACTCATATTTATCTCTCCTGCAAGAGCGCGTAAAATGGTGCGAAAAAGGTAAAGATATAACTTGTGGTTCAATGGTGCTTTTAAAGGATGAAAATCAACCACCTTTAAAATGGCAAATTGGCCGTATATTTGAAGTTATTCTTGGAGATGATGGCGTGGCTCGTGTTGCACTTATTCGCACAAATAATGGAGTAATCAAACGTGCAGTTACTAAACTTGCTGTTCTACCAATTGACATATCTGTTGAAGGCCTTAACCCTTCAACGGGGGGAGGATGTTAACCGCAGATTCGTCCCTGGATTCTGCATTAAGTATTTTTTATATTAAATTTGCTTAGCCTTGAACTTGAATTTTTGTTAACCTTGAAATTCTTTACATTTCTTTGTTTTTAAAATAGTTAAACTGTAAACCAAACAAGCATGCGTACATACATAAATATTTGCATATAAACATACACACTTAGTCTACGAATCGTTTCTCTTTGCTACAAGTAGTTCTAGCAAAGAGATTTATGACTTAAAATATATGTATGCATGTATGTGCATACATATTATTTAATTTAAAATCTCTCTTAAAGAATTTATTCTTGTGCATTGTATGTGTGTTTGCTTGTGTATAGCAAATTATTGCTTTTGGTGGTTGTTTTATATTTGTAATATTTATTTTTGTCATTCGACTTAAAACATTCAAATAAAGTGCTTCATATTTGGAAGCAAAATTAGTTTATTGGAGTGTTTTTTATTTGCACTTGCCTGCAAAAAATATTGCAGACACAAACAAACACATTGTTTGATTTCCCAGGGCGAGTTGTCCTATTAAGAAACTTTCAAAAGTTTAAAACAGATTACTTCAACTTATATTTAACTCACTATGGTTCTTTTCAAAAACACGCCTTCACGAAATTGTAGGTCTAGAATTAGTTTTAAACAAAATAAATAGAGTCACACGAAATTTCTATATTAGAAGTTTGAATTTTGATTATTTATATTTTAATGGCATAATCTTATTTTAATGTCATTAGTTTTGTTAGTAAGATACAAATAGGTTTAAATTTTTTCCTCCAACTAAAAAATACCAATTCTTAAACACTTGAATACAAATCGTTAAAGAAAGTACAAATTTTAATATAAATAAACATTGAATTGAAATTAATATAATATCGACAACGGTTTCAATGAAACATTGGTATTATATATATGTAAATATGTATGTAGTGCAGTAAAGACGATAGAAAAAAATATAATTTTTAAATTAACTTCCCACAAATCTGGACCAAAACTAAGTTAACATAATTTGGATATTTACTTTACGCATTAATTAACTGAAACAACTTTTTTATAACACTGAGATTAAATTACTTGCAGTTTTTTACGAATTAAACAATAAAGCAACAAATTAAAGAAAAACATGAACAAGGAAAAAAAATAACTTTAAGCGATTTAATATAAATTTTGTTTTTGTATTATTTTTAGTCTTATTTCTGGGTTTTGTTTTATTTTTTTTCTGTGTATTTATGTTAATGACAGCTTTTAATTTATGACAAAAATTTCCGTTTCCGCTATATTACCACCTACCAGTTTCCGTTTACAGTATTTTATTATATTTGGTTTTGTTAGTCAGTAGATGGAAGTATTTTCAATTTGTTTCGTTTTAGGCAACGTAACGCCAACAAACCTCTTACTGTCGGTTTTTATTTTGCTTGTACATATATATATATATATATATATATTTTTTTTTAAGATTTTATTTTAATTAAAAGTACAGCCGTTGTTGAAAATATAAATATTCCTTGCATGCTTTTTACAGTCAGTGAAAATTTCACAGTTGAGCAGAATAAAAATCTATTCTTAAGAGCAGGAATAGAATTTTAAATTTTAAATATAAAAGCATATAATTCTTGTAGCATTTTTATATTTTATTATTCAAAAGACAAGTAAAACAGCATAAAGTTAAATGGATGTTAATATTATTTTTACTACGATAATAATTTAATTTTTGATTAGTGCTTCAAAAAGCCTACATATTCTGATGTATACGTAACTCTGTAGCAATCAGACCAGAAATTTATTGTGAGTAAATTAAATTATTAATCTTGAAATATGGCTCTTGTTTTGAAAATTAAAGTCATTAAATTTTATATTTAGATGGAATCATATTATAACTAGTTGTAGCAAAGAATACAATTAGGAATACTTAATAAAAAGATTGTTATAATATCAATCAATTCCACTTCTAGTTTCATAAAAATAAAATTTTTAAATTACATCTAGGCATTGTGAACATTTATACTTACTTCATAACAATCCGTATGATATTGGAATAACATCTATAATGTTGTAAAAAAAGTATGAAAGAATAAAAATAAAAATTGCATTCGTAGAATACCGACGGTAAGCTTTCAGCCAAACCAATTTAAAAGTGATTGATTGTAAATATTCCTCGTGTTATTAATTATAAAAGTTAGTTCGTTAAAAAGGTGATGTTTACAATGTTCACAACCTAAGGTAAATAGATGCCAAGAATTCTATAACGGATGTAGCGTTCCAAAAATGCAGCATTAGATTCATTGGCCTTAACATTTACACTTTATCAATGATCTCACTTTTATTACTTCATCATTTTTTTAATATGTTATAGAAAATATTTAAATTTTTTTTTATAATTATGCTTTGCATTTTCACAAGGTGAATTAATTTTATTAGGTGGCACCGTTGCGGCAGCTGACTATTTTTTTTTTTATTTTTTTACGTGTTGAGCAACTGTCAAAAGTGTTTCATTTCATTTAACAACAGTTCTTTTTTTAATATTCTTTGAAATAAAATTGTAACAAGAGTGTTAAATCAATTTATTAACCAAGGCTTATTAAAAGAGGTTAGTAAAAAGTGCAATAAAGTGCAGTAAGTAACTGTTTTTCTTTTTATTTTTGTTGTACTATTGTTGTAGCGGCGCTGGCACCTGGTATAAATTCGCCATAGTATTTTCATTAATACATTATTTAAATTATTAATCACCAATTTTGATTACTGAAGGTGAGAGCACGTCTCAATGGCC
The DNA here is from genome assembly GCA_916610165.2 of Gymnosoma rotundatum. Lineage (NCBI taxonomy): Eukaryota > Metazoa > Arthropoda > Insecta > Diptera > Tachinidae > Gymnosoma > Gymnosoma rotundatum. Next base: position 49,062,544 of record OU744338.1, read on the forward strand.
ATTTTGCTACCGCTTACTTAACTCGTTAAGAAACTTCTCACAAAAATTTAAATAAACTAAAGAGTTTTGTCTTAACGATAATGTAAAGACAAAAATCAAAGTTTAAGCAAAAACAACAATAACCAACAATTTAATTTTTAATTAATTAATTTAATAATTGCTTTTCATGTTTTTAATTAAATATATAATTTTTTCTTGTGCGCGTAGTATTTTTTTGGTACAATTTAGAACAAACCATATCTACATCATTAACTACTACAAGAGTTTGAGTAGATTTTGCCAAAATCTAGTGTCGAAGTATTTGTAATTGTGTAATTGTATGGGAAATTGTGTGGGAAATCTTTCTTCGAAAGCATTCACTACACTTTAGATAGTGCATTTTGTTGGCACGTTGTTTCTTCCAAAAAATATCACGTTACTTTCCATTCGCCACGGTAATTGATGATTGATTTTGATAATATGTTTTAAGGATTAAAACACGTCACGTCCACGTTTTTACCATACGACTTTCAAATGTTTACCGAAATGGTCACAAACGTAATTGGCTTGTATTTTTAGAAAATTTTTTACTAATATGAGTAATTAAATTGTATTAATTAGTAATTAGATTGTATACAATCCATATGAAAGTTGTTTGAAAGATAACATTTTTTAAATTATATTTTTTTTTTTTTGTTAAGCATAAATGACTACATTTACTATATTTAATAGAAAAATGATTGCTATATTATTTTAAAGTAATTTCATATTATGTTCGTAAATATAAACAACGATGTATGTATTTTTGTTTGTCAAATAAAATAATTAATTTGGACGAAATTAAAGAATTGAAGTCGCATTTTTGAATTTTTTTTTTTTTTTTTTTTTAAAGAGAAGTAGCACTTCAGGCATCAATACCTACTTAGTTCGCAACCGTGCTACATTCTTTAGGAAAGGGATAGATGAGAGAGAAGACAGGTGGTGAAAGGAGATAGATATAGCCATTTTATTAATTATTTCACTTCGCCGGCGAATATGCTATGAAGAAGTACCGACGATTTATTATTTAGAGAGTTTTAAGGGTTTTTAATTACAGTATTACGAATCTGAAGCTGTTATTTTTTTACAATATTGCGGTACTACAATATTTGCATTTCTGCATTGATAGTGGTGTATTATTAGTTTCTTATAACTAGAAAGCATAATAATTTCTGACAATATGAGAAATAATGAATTGATATAATTAAAGATTATATTATTATTTTATTATTATTATTATTATTATTATTATTATTATTATTATTATTATTATTATTATTATTATGTTCGTTCCACTCATCTCATTTTGTTAAATAGTTTGTTAAATAGTTTTGTTAAATAGTAATGCACAATATGTAACCATTAGTATAGTTATCGACTGACCTCACTAAATATTTAATTTAAACTAATTGCCCATTAATCATACGTCACTGCTAGGTACGTACAATTCTGTTTTGGGTACCATTTGTCTTGTGTTTGCTTGCCATTTTCTTAAATAAATTTACTGTGTAATATAAAGTACTTGAGAACGAACAATTGAAAAAAGAAAAAAAAAAGAAAAATATTTTTTTGGTGTTTTGCTGTCTAGTAAAATACAATATTATAATTTTTGAAAATATAATTTATAATAAGTATGACACATAGTAGCAAACAAAAAGCTGCAATACAACATATGACGCCTATTTTACACCAGTAAAACATGGCATGGAACATACTCAGTATAGCAAACATAAAATCAAAAAAATAATAAATATAAAAAATTCAGTCTGATATTCTTGCCAACTAAATGCTGCAATAACGCCCCCTCTTACAATGAACACATGTATGTACTTTACTATTAAATACTTGACTAACAGTTGCTCTACAATCTTTTACTGTAATTCTTTTATCTATTTAATATGAAGGACGTTGCTGCTTATTTTTCGAATGAACACAGTCACTATATTTAACTACATTTTAACTTTTAGATACTGAAGATGAAAATCAAAAACTAAAACAGAAAAATCATAGAATGCAACTATGAAATCTTTAACTCTTTACATGATGAAATGATTCTGTAACTAGATGATTTGTAAAGCAGATATAGTAAAACTGTATTATTTTTTTTATTAAAGTAAATCTTTTCATGTTCTTTTACTTTTATTCTGTGTCCTACTTAAAGTTTTAAGAACAAAAGCTCTTTTGTTGGTTGCTAAAGAATTAAAAGGAAAAGAAAAAAAATTAAATGTAAATGTAAATCCAAAATATAAATAAATAGTATGGTAAACTATTTCTTTTATTATCGAGGTATATTATTATCTTATACTTTTTTAATTAGACAAAAATTTTTATATGAGATTTTAAATAGTTTAACTGCATTAAAGAAAGCTTAAATTTTTTCAATGAAACCTAAGATAGGAATTTTATTTTAATTTTTTTTTTTAATTCAGCTTCAAACTATTCGACTGAGATAAAGTCAGAATACAAAATGCTTTATAAGTCATTGTTATAAGTAAGCCAAGGGACTTAAATTCACCTAAAAGCGTTCCTGTACTTTAGAGTTTAATAAATAAGAATAAGACCTTTTATAGCGAACTAATAACAAATACTCTGTCTGCGCAGTTCTAATAGTTGCTGGTTTTATTTATAAAAATGAACTTTTTTTAGGTTTAAAGTTTCAAATAGTGGTTCAATATAATAAGGTAAATAAACTTTTTTATTGCTGTATTCAATTACACACATTAACAGTTCTTTATAATTTAGGCAATTTGACGTTTTTACCTGACAACTCCTATTATTCTTGTAGACTTAGTGCTCTTAAATACCAATTTTCTATTAATCGGAAAACCAAATATGGTTTTCTCTTTATATTTATTTCATGCAAAAAAAAGGAATCCTTTTTATTAAAAATATACATATACGAGGCTGCTCTATATATTTCTGGCCTAATAGTGAAAATGCGAATATTGATAATCAAAAATGGTTTTACTGTTTTTCAAAGTATTCTCCAGCATGATTTATACACTTTTGCATGCGCTCAAACCAGTTGTCGAAGCACTTTTGCCACTCCGATTGAGACACCTCTAAAACATGGTTTTTGAACACTTCAACAGTTTCTTCTGGCGACGAAAATCATTGACCACGCATTTTTTGTTAATGTGCGAAAACAAGAAGAAGTCATTAGGTGCCAAGTCTGGGCTGTACGGCGGATGACCCATTAATTCGACGTTTTGGCTGGTCAAAAACGCTCTGGTTTGAGCCGATGTGTGAGAGCTCGCATTGTCATGGTGAACAATGATTCGTCTTCTCTTGTTGGTTTTTCGAATTTCTCCGATGACTTCAGGCAAACAAATTGTAGTGTACCACTCAGAAGTGACCTTCCTACGTTGCTCTAGCGGAACAGTCGCCACATGACCAGTTTTTCTGAAGAAACAGGCGACCATTTGCTTCGAAGTGCTTCTTCAACGAACAACTTTCGTTGGATTTTGCTCCTCTTTCAAGACCCACACGGTCGATTGTTGTTTCGTTTCGGGCTCATACGCATAGATCCATGATTCGTCACCTGTGACGATCATATAAACGTGTTTTGAAGCACCGCAATCTTATTTTTGCAACATTTCTTTGCACCAATCGACACGAGCCTTTTTTTGAGCGACTTTAAAATTGTGCGGGATCCAACGAGAACAAACCTTTTTTACAGCCAGGTGTTCATGCAGTATCGAATGTATGCTGGTGACCTTCACGGATTCGTCTTTGAGCGAGCTTCGGCCACGATTAAATTCATTATACCAATTTTTCACAGTGCTATAGGATGGTGCTTCATCGCCATACAAAGATTTAAGTTTATCAATGCACTCTTGTCGTGATAATCCACGTCGAAAGTTGTGAAAAATGATGGCACGAAATTGTTCACAATTTAATTCCATTTTTTTCTATATTAAGTTTTTCAAGTCACTGTAAACAACACAAATAATGGTCGTACGTGAAAACGTTTTGAGTACGATTATGCTTAAAAATGACAAACTTTCCAATGGAAATGTCAGATTGCACTTGGCAGCACTCAGTGTTGCCAGGCCAGAATTATATATAGCAGCCCTCGTATTCTGATTACTATCGAATACACGAACAAGAAATGATATAAACAAATTTGTAAATAAATATGTTTTGTTTATTTTGTTATTAGATAAAGTGGAAAGTATGCGTATATTGAGTTTTGTAACGAGTTGTTTACGTTTTATATACTTTACTGGAACAAACCCTGGAGCCTGGCAGCTCCGCGATTCGGAATAAGTAATTTTATGAAGAAACTGTAATGTCATAAATCCTACATTTTCAGCGTTACGGACCCCTAAAGTATTATAAAAAGTATCCTTTTTGTAAAAGAAACAACATATTGTTATGTACATAAGTGTAGGTATCTATGGTTTTGAGCTACTTTATTAAACAAGATATAATGCAGAGGTCTGCAACTTGGAAAATGTGAGTGGTCGAGGGTTTGTTATTTTATATTTTACCCTTAGAATTACTTTTCTCTCTTAATAATAAAATTCTAAATAATAAAATTTATTGGTATAAAGAAACTGTTTTATTAAAAAAAATTGTTTGTTAAAGTTGTTGGAAACTATGAATCATTAATGAATATAATTTAAACAACATTTGTGAATTTTAAGTTGATTAATCTATTTTAAGTTTTTATGAATACGGCCCTTAGTCTTTAACAGTTCAAGAAATAAGGTTATTTACCTAAAAATGATGTTACTATGGGAAAGCTTTTATTTAATTTTTTTATTTTTTTTTTAATTGTTTATAAAGCAGACATATCAGTGCAAATTTTAAGCGTTTGTCTATACTGGTTTAACAGATAAGGCTATATTCTTAATAGTCTTTACAGGAACAGCTTTCAGTTTTTAAATTAATTTTTAACTTTTATTTTATAGTGCATATTTTTGTACATATGGTTAAAAAATCCTAAATGTCTACTATTGTTAAAAAACTAAAATAATGTCACTGTTGGAATACCTTTTATGTTTTAGCCGTATTTTTTCATTTTGGTAATAGTTCATACAGCAGACCAAATAATAATAAAACTAAAAGTGTTGTGATAAAAAAATCACCTCACTTTAAGAACACCTTATAATTTAAAGATCAGTTTTTTCTACTTGTTGGTATAGCGCATAAAATTTTACTGTCACTATGCAAAGTTCGACGTGTCGGCCTACAACAAATCAATATCACTTACGTCAGTTTCGATACACTCTTTAATTTTTAGTGTTTATTATTATAACGGGTAAAGTAAAACACCCTCTATGAAAATTTCAAGAGCCTACCTCTTACAGTTCTAAAGATAGCGGCTTGTGGCAGAAAAACAGTCGGAGTGACTTTGTAGCGAATACAATAGGGATATACTTTTACCCATTGGGTACGGAACACACTCAAGGGAATGCTTTTGCCGTAGAAAATGTTTAATGTATTCTAGAGTACTTTAAAGCTAAAAAAAATGTATATTTGTATATTTTGGTATTTGAACTTTTTTCGCGTAGCAATTGAAAATTATTTTAGTAAATATTCATGAAAGATGCCACAAGATCTTGACAATCGCCAAGATCACATATTTTTTCGCATAACAGATTGTTGTTAAATTACAATTTTCACAATATGGTTGAAATTAAAAAAAATATTTGCAAGTGTGTTGTGGCTTTATAAATCACAAACAGTCAAACGGATTAATATTAAATTTCTAGAGGTTGTTCATATATTCGAGGCAGCACCTAGCGACTTTAAAATGTTAAAAATAGAATACTTGTGTTTATATCAGAATAAATTTTTTGACGACAGGATGGCAACAAGTCAGCAGATTGTTGTCTAGGCTGAATTTGCCGCTGCATTTGAATTTAAATAATTTATATTTTTGTTGGCGATCAGACATGTAATATAATAAATGTTCGAAATCTCTTTTTATGGAAAAAGAAAAGAACAATAAATATTTAAAATAAAAATTATTTATTTAAACATTTGAAACTGTAACAGTATCATCTCTGTAAAATATTGTTGTTAGTGAAGATAGTTTTTGATTTGGAATATAAAATACCTACTTTAGGAATTTTTGTCTGTCTGGATTTACATCACGTAAAAGCTGCTGATATATTTGAGTAAAATTTTGTGAGGAGATCCTTTAGAGCGTTGGCTCAAATGAAGAATATTTTTTTATAATTTTTTACACTTCTTACATAATAACAATAAATATTTGAAACATTAGTAACTCCACACCGACGAAGTTGTGGACACTGCTAGTATTTTTATATACGTCATATTTCGAATTTAAAATACTACAATTGATATGGCGAAATTATACGAAGGATAATTGTACAAATTTCAAAGAAATGTATGGAGGCTAGAGGTGGTAAGCACGTTGACTGCAAATCTGGCTGCCCTGGGTTCAATCCTTGCGGCAGTCAAAAAATAAAAATGTTTTTTTGTTTAATTGTATAATACGTAATCAGATCTAACAATAAGACCTGTAGCCTCCTTCGACGGTACTTCTATATATGCTATGCATATTCGCCGCAGAAGTAAAATAATTAATAGAATGGCTATATCTATCTCCTTTCACCAACTGTCTTCTCTATCATCTATTGCTTTCCTAAAGAATGTAGCACGGTTACAAACTAAGTAGGTATTAATGCCTAAAGTGCTCCTTCATATATACATCTACCTTTAACGTACAATTCCTGTCTCTTTGGACAAGATTTAGTTAAAAAATTACTTCTTTTTTTTAGTACTTGCTGGCTGAAGTTATTATAATAATTTAAATTGTCGTTTTTAAGTGACTTTTGAAAGTAATATTTTTTAATTATAACTCAGAGCTGATTCTTTAAAAATATCTTAAGTGATATCACTGAAATACTGAAGATGCTGCCTTCAAAATAATAATGTAGCTGCGCACAAGGCAACAAATGTTGCTAGCATCATTTGCTGTCGTGTGCTTGTGTATTCTACTGCGACGAATGTGTTGACTGCTTAAGGTTTGCACGAAATCGGTCGCTCACGGCTGCACCGATTTAAAAAAGAAATAAAACAGAGATAGATATTTTTTGGAAGTTTCAACAGGGTATGCTTATTTAAAAAATATGGATCAGGTGGGGTAGGAGAGGAAAGATGAGATTTTAACACAAGCAATTTTAAGAATATTTAAAATATAAATATAGCGCCCTGGCAATAGCTAGTAGATATTTCATAAAATAAAAAAGTACAACTTTGAGCGGGCAATATGGTAAGTTATAGCTTATTATCAAAGAAGGATGTTTTATTTTTCCGGCTAGTTCTTAGTTCACTTTTATGACAACGATAATGATAATGAATACTAAGTTGTTGCAATGTTTTTAAAATATGCAAAAAATTATTTTATTAAATAATTTGTAAGAAGCCTTAAAAGGAGCAAATAAAACAAAGTGACAAGTAAATTGCATTTTGGCATTTATCATCTACATACATTTATACATACGATAATCTCTTGTCATAACTATAAATTGAATTTTAAAAATAATCTCTTGAAATCTACCTTTGTACAATTTGTGCTGTAGGGAATTTAATTTAATTTAATTTCTTTAAATAATTTGTATTTCAAATTGCTTGTTTATGTTTGCATATTGTCATTAACAGACATTAATTATACCAGAGGAAGTAACAAAACAAAAATAACTAAATTAACAAAGAACAAGTAAGAATGCTATATTCGTCTATACCGAATCTTAAATACCCTACTATACTACAGATTTCCCATTAAATAGTTGAAATAAAAATTGGCATAAGGAATTCGTTCCTACTATAAAGTTTAAAAAAAAAAGTTAAAAAAAGCTTTTTTCCAAAATTGTAAGTTTTACTAAGGTGAAAAAGTTGCTGTATCAGGTGAAAAGCTCACCATTTTTTTTTTACTATTTTCACTAACTTTTTATTATAAAGATAACCGCCTGCAGGAATACAAATGAAAGCGGAAAAAATAAGAGACAGGCGTCGTGTTTTATCTGCTGTCTACAAAACCATGGACCAATCTGACTGATTTTCTACAGCGAAATTTTAGAAACTATGTCTGATTGATAAGCGTATTTAGATATTCTCTAGCTTATAAAGTGATTTGGCAAAGCTGATTTCAAAACAAACAGAGACGGAGAGATAGACATCGTTCAGTCGAAAATGGATATTATAGAAATTACAAACGGAATGACCTTTTTTATTTGTGGTGAAGAGTGTTCAATCTATTTTTGAAATTTAAAAGTTAAGAGAAAAAAAATTAAATAAAAAGTTTATTCATTGTAGGTTTGTGAAAAAAATAAAATAAAAAACCAGAAATTCAAATATATACCTCTGAATTGTAAAACTTAAGTACGTTTTATGTTTGCGTGGAGGACAGTAAAGGCTTGAAAAAAAATATATGTGACAATAGTACTTCCATTACTAAAAATAACAAAATCGTGATATAAAAAGTTTCGATGGTTTAATGGAGATCGACTAAATAATGTGCGGAGATATTAAACTCGAATTACTTTTGATTTATCTTAGAGGAATGTAGAGGGTTACAAAAGTACCCACAAATGTATAAGTTTGTTTAAATATTTTTAATCCGACCGCTCAAAAAAAAAATCCAGAAATATTTCAAGAATAACTTTACTCGTAGAAGTGTTAAAACTTTATTTGTTAAATTAAAATTTGGCTTGGCATTGTTTATGTAAAGCCAATATATTTTAGTTTCTATGACTAAACACCGATTTTATTGAATTTTATCAACAAGGCTATAGTAAAGATGCAGTCGAGTTTAGATTCATACTGTTTAGAAAGACGGCTCCACGACGCTTAAAACAATCATATGTTTTTTGTTTAACGAGGGATTAAACAAGTTAAAAACTAAAGTTGATTTTTTAACGGTGAGTACTAAAAAAATATTTTTTAGCAGCACCGATTATCGTGAAAAGTTTTATTTTTAATAACAAAATCCACAAATTTATTGTTGGATCAATTTAACAAACCAATAATTGTTAAAAAAAGAGCAGTGAATCGCAATACTGGTCAAGCTCTTTAATAATGTTAGTAAGCATTTCATATTTAATTAAATATTATTTTTTTTTTTTTGAACTTTGTGATTCATTATCATTTCTAATTTTTTAAAGCGCTAGTTTTTAAGTTTTTAAAATAATAATATTTTTTATTTTTTTTAATATTTCGCCACACCGTTGGCTGGCATCTTCAGGAAAGGGGAAACACAAATATTTAATGTTTAAAATTACAAATTTCTTCTTTCAACCTACCTCGGTCTAGATTTTTTCCCGTAACGCCCATTCCAAAACCAGAGTAAGTAAATGCGCAGAGCAGAGCAGCTCTTTTTTGCTCTTTTTGCTCTTTTGCGCAAAGAGGAGAGCGAATTAAAAAAAGCAATGCGTTTGACTTTTTTTTTTTGCACTGCGTTGGTTTGTGTGTAAATTTCGTCTAACCAAATTAATGTTGATATGAATACGAATATTCTCGTATTCTTATTTACAAAGCTAGTGGGTAAATAGATGATCTTTATAAAATACACAACTAAGGTATATAGATGCGAAAAATGCTGATGACGGACGTAGTGGCCCAGAAAGTCCCGCATTACATTCTGCTAGCATCCAATTTTACTTGTTTTCTTTGGAAAACGTCCGCACACATTTGTAAAATAGTTTTTCGTTCTAAAAAAAAAAAAAGGTTTTTAGAAATGAAAATAAATGAAATTTAAGTAAAATAAATTTCGATTTATTAATAATAATAATGTTTTGTCATTTTAAACCGAAAAGGACAACTTCATATTGAACTTTTGTTCATTTTGTGTTGCTATGAAAGATCTGAACTTAATTTTTATTTAAAATTCTTGTAGTCATGCAAGGAAAAATGTTAATCTAAGAAGTAGTTTAACATGTTATTTTAAAAAAAATATTTTAAAAACAAGTAAGTATGCTACACTCTGTTATGCCGAATCTTATATACAATTCACCACTATCTATATAAATCCAGTTTGGTTAAATAACACCAATCAAAAAAGTAAATATTGGCGTGACAGAGAATTAAAATAAAGAAATCATTGCTACAATGGCTCTTAATGGGTTAAACTTTTTTTTTAATTTTAGTGTTTGCTTGAAGATCTCTTTAAAAGCTTAAACAAGATACCCATATTTATATAAAAAAAAATTTAAAAATTTCAGAACTCCGTAGCTCGAAAAATATGGGCGAGCGCTATCTTTTTCACTTAATGTTTTTTCTTTTTTTTTTAATTCTCTATCGACCCATGTATTTATTTTTTGATTAAAGTTACTTTTTTGAGGTAGGTGCGGTGTTTTGCCTGCTGCCTCAAAGGACATGGACTACTCATGCTGATTTCCAATAGCACCTCTTTCGACACTATATCTGATCGATTGACATATATTTTTTAATGAAATCAAAATTGTCTCGCCAACACTAACATGGACGGATAGACGGACATCGCTATGCATAAGAGGTCAGCAGATATATATATATATATATATATATATATATATATATATATATATATATATATATATATATATATATATATATATACATATATACATATATATATATATATATATATATATACATACTGTAGAAATTACAAACGGAATATTTGCTATTAGATATACCCTTTCTCCACTTTTGTGGTGAAGGGTATAAAAAAAGAATGTATAACGTTATTTAAGGTAATTTTTGTTTATTATCACAACAAAGCCACAATTGCAGTTGCAAATCTCAACAAAAACGTAAATATAAACGATACAAACTGCTGTAAAAAATATGATTAAATTCTGGAAATTTACAGCATAAACCATCTGTTGACCAAAGTTACGGTTTTTAATAAATTTATTTATTTATGCGAATAATATGCTGTTACAAATACAGAAACCTGTTAAACAACCAAACACTTCAACAAGAGTATTTGCATTAAAAAATGTTAAAAAAAATAATTCACAACCCTTTTTTTGTTATTATTTTACACACGGTAATTGGTACGTTATTGAATAGCAATTGCTTGCACGATACTAAAAAAACAAAAACAAAAAAAAATCAATAAATAAATAATAAATAACTCAAGTCAATTACATAAAAAAATAATGAGACAAAAACCATCAGCATAAATTTTTTTAAAACAATTTAAGTAAAAAATAAAAAGCTTTGATTAATTTTTTTTAAATATTAACTTTCGTAGAACATTTGGTTTTGGCTTATTATTTTTTAGTGGGGTAAATTTTAAAAACGTATAAAAACTTTGAAAATTAGCTGACACTAATGGAAAACAGTATTTGTAATGACTTAAAAGCTATCAATTGATAGAAACGGGTTAGTCTTGAGAGTATAAAAGAATTACATCACCTTGCGTGCCCTACCATATCAAGTTACATAGAACAAAATGTGTGCATGCTAACTGTAGCATAATTCTTATTTTAAGAACAACGGCATTTTAAGTCAGACAAAATAAACCAACTACAGAAGCAAAAATAAGAAAAAAGTTAAAGTATTTTTGTCGGTGTATTTTTGCGACCTAACTATGTATGAAAGTGTTTTCCATTGTAGCATACATTGGCTAATTTTAAGTTTTCAGCATAAATTCCTACGTAGAGCAAATAGCTCAAAATATGAATCATCACAGCAGTGCAGACATTTTTCGTCGAATGACTTTTGTTGGGTACAAAATAAACATTCAAATGGAAGATTTGTAGAAATAGTATTAGACAAAGCTATCTTAAAGGAGACTGGAAATCCCGGGTAGAAAAATTGTAGAAAATCTTATTTCTAACAAGAAAGAATGACATATTCGGCTATGCCGAATCTTTATACTCTTCACCATCTATATATATAATATATATAAATATATATAAAAACCAGCAAATATTGGGGTGATAGAGAATTAAAAAATAAAAATAACAATGGCTCGTAATGGGTTAAGCATTTTTTTAAATTTTAGTATTTCCTTAAAGATCTCGTCAAAAGCTTTGGAATGATACCCATATTGATATTGATATAAGTCCCGTAACTCGGAAAATATGGGCGTGACGTTTTTTCGTGTTTTTTTTATTCTCTATCGCTCCATATATTTGTTTTCTTGATTATAATTTCTTCACTTAACTAGATTGGTTTTGGCTGATTGTCAATAGCAACATTTTCGAAACTATGTCTGATCGATTGGAATATTTAAATTTTCTCTAGCTCATCTGATCAATGAACTCCCTTGATCTGCTCACTAAACATACTTGGGATTTTTTCATTAACACTGAAATTTCATTGACATTGTGTATAATATGGTGTTCATACATGCGTTTTTAATTGAAACAATATTCAGTTAATTGTCAATATATTTTTAGTGTTCATACATACTCAATATTGATACGACAATTAGCAATTGACAACTGAAAAAAATTGTTTAAATTTTTACTTTTTGTGTTTGTGGTTTTTATCATACTAAATGGAAAAACATTTTGTTTTAAAAAAAGAAAAATAAAAATCTTTCAAGCAATGCTTTCCAGTTTATATTTCAAATTAAATATCTTAAAAAAAAAAGAATAAAATTTGGAAATCCTGTTGGAGTTGGAGGAAGCAGCAGTTCTTGCTTTTTTCAATATAAGAGGAAAGATCATACGTCATTTCACAGAATCCTCTTCTTTTTTGATTTCACGCCTGTTGATGAATAAAAAAGTTATTAACAATAAATAATTTGCTAATAAATTTGATTTTAATAAGTTTTCCACCCTTAATTTGTTTGTCCAAACTAGTGGTACAATAGAATTTTGGTCACACTTTTCATGGATATTCATATTTAAGTAACTTAATTTTTATAATTTTCTTATTCTGAAAATTACAACCACTTTTTTTCATCAAATATATTTTTTTATTTTGTTTTTTTTTAACAATATTTTTTGACAACATACCTAAATTTTGTAGCAACAAATTGCCTGTTATTTTTTGTGTTGTTGGATTGTTGTAGCCGTGCAGTCACCTGTATTTATTCGCCTCGGTACTGTTGTTGTAAAAGTATGTTTAGTTAGTATTGTTCTTTTTACTAAACACACTTCTGACAGTGTTGCATTATAAATTTTACTCATTATTAAAACAATTATCTCTTAATTGGCAATAAGTAAATTGTAATTTTTGTATGAAAATTTAGTCTCAATAATGGACTTAATTGTAATAATTTGAAAATTGCTGCATGTATGAACACCATATAAGAATGTTATTTAAAAAAATTTAACTACCATTTAATGCTAATTATTTTATTTTAACTATAATTGTTTTTACTAATGATAATGTAGTTTTAATGATGTTATTTCATAACTAATTACAATTGAATTCAAAATAATTGTTTCAATAAACACAATTTTTTGATCGCAAAAACTTAAAAAAAAACTATGTAAATAAATAAATAAATAGGTATATATTTGGCAGATTTTCTAACTTATACCAAAAAACACAAATAAGTTTCCATAGTGTCTGATTTGTCTGAGAAAGTTAGGATATAATAATGTCGCAAAATTTTCTCTATCTAAATTCCATTTTAAAATATTGCTCTTCGATACTTTAAGATTTGTGTTGAGTGTACAAAAACAAGGAACTTCTTCATTACAGTTATGATTTTAAACCATTTTACCATTAGTCAACGGTAGCGATTTTGTTTTTAACTAATTATCAACGAAACCTTTTCATTAAAAAGTATAATCGTTAGTATAAGTAGTTATAATGCTAAAAAATCATTAGCATTATTTATCAATCAATACTAATGAAAATGTCAATTAAGTTGTGCAAATAATTACTCCGATGTATGTCATTACATTTATTTCATAAGTAGTCTCGTTACTAAAAAAAAACAGTTATTGCGGTTGATTTTAGTTGGATTAAATGCAAAAAGAAAATTTAAATTGATGGATAGTTATGATGTCATCATGTTTTCTTCGCAAGTTCGAAAAAATATGATTCTTAACTTTCGAATTAGTTCCATACCGCTTTCACTTGGCATTTTTTAAGTACAGATAATGTTAACCGAGTTAGTACGATAGAAGCTCATCTTAACCCACATTTCAGTCACACTAATAAATACATGCTTTACAAAGCCAAATAGTCATATTTAAGTCGTATGGAACACTTATACATTTAATTCCTAAGAGTGTTATCAAGGACAGAGATACGACTAAATGATAAAGAACTTTTAACTGTATTGGCAGCAAATTTTTGAGTCTTCTTTGGAATTTGAATTTTAGTTCTAAATCGTAATGTAGCTAAGAAAACTAACATCTATGGCCCTTTGAATACTTGAACTTTTGTAGAAAATTAAATTTATTTATCGAAGCAATGTCAACAATATTTTTTAAAATAATGTACATAAATTTTGGCAAAGCAGATCGTGGTATGATTATAAATTTTCTTCTGCTGCTTAGTTATCTGGACTATCAGGCTTGAGATATTTTATAGCACGTTTTAATTTTATTAAGCCCGTATGTCGTATAAGGTTTTAAAAAGTTCAGTTTATTAAAGGCAACTTTTATATTGCTTTGGTTAAAAGAATATATACTCGTAATATTGTTACGAAAATAAAATTTGGCAACCTTAACACGCCTGAAAACACAACCATGTTGTGGTTTTGTTCTTAAGTGCTTGGTAAAAAAGGAGTGGTGAATAATGTAACATCACCATCAGAGGGGTTTTTATGGAATAATATGAAAATTATGTGATAGGTATGTGCTTGCTGTAAAACAGAAGATCGTGAGATCAAGATAGATTCCCCACCTCGAGACAAGCGTGCAAAGAAAAAATAATAATTGTAATCAGAAGGCAATCAATTGGAAACAGCAGCACGAACTTTCCTGAGCCTAAATTAGAAAAAAAAAAAATAATTGTTGTACGAGGGCTGCTCTATATATTTCTGGCCTAATAGTAAAAATGCGAATATTTATAATCAAAAATGGTTTTATTGTTTTTCAAAGTATTCTTCAGCATGATTTATACACTTTTGCATGCGCTAAAACCAGTTGTCGAAGCACTTTTTCCACTCCGTTTGAGACACCTCTAAAACATGGTTTTTGAACACTTCAACAGCTTCTTCTGGCGACGAAAATCGTTGACCACGCATTTTTTTCTTGATTTGCGGAAACAAGAAGAAGTCATTAGGTGTCAAGTCAGGGCTGTACGGCGGATGACCCATTAATTCGACGTTTTGGCCGGTCAAAAACGCTCTGGTTTGAGCCGATGTGTGAGAGCTCGCATTGTCATGGTGAACAATGATTCGTCTTCTATTGTTGGTTTTTCGAATTTCTCCGATGACTTCAGGCAAACAAATTGTAGTGTACCAGAGGTGACTGTCCTACGTTGCTTATGCGGAATAGTCGCCACATGACCAGTTTTGCCGAAGAAACAGGCGACCATTTGCTTCGAAGTGCTTCGTCCACGAACAACTTTCGTTGGATTTTGCTCGTCTTTGAAGACCCACACGGTCGATTGTTGTTTCGTTTCGGGCTCATACGCATAGATCCATTATTCGTCACCTGTGACGATCTTATAAACGTCTTTTGAAGCACCGCAATCGTATTTTTGCAACATTTCTTTGCACCAATCGACACGAGCCTTTTTTTGAGCGACTTTCAAATTGTGCGGGATCCAACGAGAACAAACCTTTTTTACGGCCAGGTGTTCATGTAGTATCGAATGTATGGTGGTGGAAGAAATGTCCAAGGATGTCTCTTATCTCTCGGTATGTCGCATGTCGATCTTGCATTATGAGTTCACGCACGGCATCAATGTTCTCTGGCACAACAACCGTTTTTGGACGACCTTCACGGAATTCGTCTTTGAGCGAGCTTCGGCCACGATTAAATTCATTATACCAATTTTTAACAGTGCTATAGGATGGTGCTCCATCGTCATACAAAGATTTAAGTTCATCAATGCACTCTTGTCGTGATAATCCACGTCGAAAGTTGTGAAAAATGATGGCACGAAAATGTTCACGAGTTAATTCCATTTTTTTCTTTATTAATTTTTTCAAGTCACAACACAAATAATGGTCGTACGTCAAAACGTTTTGAGTACGATTATGCTTAAAAATGACGAACTTTCCAATGGAAATGTCAGATTGCACTTGGCAGCACTCAGTGTTGCCAGGCCAGAAATATATATATAGCAGCCCTCGTATGCAGCTAAGGCACAGAGCCCCGCAGAGTAAGATATAGAGAAGTTTATAACGTGCCCACAATAGAATAATATAATACTAATATAATAAAAAAAATAATATAATAAAAAAAATCTGTCTGTTTGTCCAACAGGAAAAAATGTAGGAATATTTTCACGTAAATAATATTTGAAACATTAAAAAAGCTAATGTTGTTTTTGTTGTCAGTGCACGTAGTGAAAAAAGGGATGGAAAAGCTTTCTTGCATCACCAGCAATGTAATGTGTGCATGAAAGGAATGAAACCGACAATAAGCGAACTTATGTTAAGAAACCGCGGTAGATGAATGGGTGTTTTTTATAAAAGAGAAGATCGTGAAGCTTAAGAGTTCAAAGTCCATCAGCCGGCATTCGTGTAAAGAAAAGTAACCATTGATGTATGAATTATTTAATAAAAATGACATGGAAAATAGCCTGGGAAGTCTCTCGAAGTTCCTAAATTAGAAAAATAAATACAGTTATTATACTGCATAGTCTTTGCCGGTAAGTTAATGAATTTGCCTGCATAAAATGTGTTCGATCAGCTGATGATCGTCAGCTTCCCATAAATAAAAGAAGAGAGGATTTCGGCAGTATTGGCTGAGTTTAATAAAGTAGATTAGCTTGGTTAGTACATGGGTAAACAGGTGTGATTTGAGTCTGGCTGCCAGGGTTGAGGCTCATTTTTTCTAGACATCGAGGGCATTGAATAGCTCTTGTTTCGCCGACATAGCGCAACTGAACTTGGAATTAGTAAGAAATAGAGGAAATAAGGAGTATTTAAAGTGCCAAATTAAAGTAAAAGAAAAATTTACATGCTGGTAGTTGTGGCACAGATCGTCAGACAAAGAGAAATACTTAACAGTTTCTAAAGTTGTAAATGAATAATATGTAAAAAATATTAAAATAAAAAGAACATCTTAAATAGAAGGTGTACTAAAAAAACCCTGTAAATCGTATTCGAGCTAAAACTTATACACCACTAAATATTTAAGTAACTTTGAAGTTTTGTTTAATATGTAAACATTCTAGAAAAATACTAAAAATCTTTCACATATATTAAAAACTGTCAAGTGCCAATTTATACGGATGTAAGGCGTAGAAGAATTTTGTTGGAAAAATTCAATTGAAAGCTCAGTTTTCATGAAAAAATAAAATAAATAATGATTTCCGCCAAAAAAAAAACATCCAGTGCAAACATATACAAAAGAAAAAACCTAAAAAAATTGTTGACTCTTCCACTCGCGTTAACAATGAATAACAGTAAAGTAAAAGTTTTCCATTATGTCTGCAATTTAAATGTAGTTACAAAATTTTTATACGTTCTTAACACTTATTAAATATACAGACTTGTTAACTAATGCTTTGCTAGAGACTTTCTACAGCAGCAATGTTGGCAAAACATTTAACAAAACCACAAAGGACTGTTTGGTTGGGCATATAAACTATTTTAAGAAACTTTAGCGTAGAAATTGCTTGCAAATATGCATGATATTACGAGTAAGAGTATTATAAAAAAAATTCAGTAAGTCCTAAACGTGTTTTATTAAACCATGGTAAAGTTTTATTAATATACCAGATACCTACTTGAAAGTAAAATCCAAATTTCTATTTTTCAAATAATTTGGTTTTATTGAGTCAGTATTTATTTTAATGATGGCTCTCCCACATTTTTTTTCAAATTAATATTTTTCTTCTTAAATAAAACTGAACTACAAAAATGTCTTCATACCTTAAGAC
Source organism: Gymnosoma rotundatum (assembly GCA_916610165.2). Taxonomy (NCBI): domain Eukaryota; kingdom Metazoa; phylum Arthropoda; class Insecta; order Diptera; family Tachinidae; genus Gymnosoma; species Gymnosoma rotundatum. The sequence goes on from OU744338.1 coordinate 49,080,499, forward strand.
TTAAAATTATACTTAAGTGACTTGTTCTCTTATAATTTAATTTGATAAGTAAATGTAAAAATGAATATTTATGAATTTGTGGGTAAACGAAGGGTTGGAAGCATCCGAAAACTCGCTGAATATGTTACAGAAAGTTTTCCAATTTTTGTGTGAAGCAATATCATAAACAGGTATTTGGTTAAATCTCTTATAAAACTTAAATCGTAGGGTTTCAAATTTTGATCGAATTGTAATTTAAAACTTGAAAATACCATTAAGAGTAGCAGTAGTTTAGGATCAATTATTTTTGTTCATTGAAGTTTCATGCAAAACAATTTACTTCGACCTCAATTCGCTAAAGCGAACTTTAATAAATATAATTCACTCAATAATACACATTTGTAGCATCATAAAGGAATTTCGTCCATGGGTGGTTTTTACTTGTATACAACAACTTGATTCTGTATTTAATGTAATGCTTTAGAGACGACAAATAGTCGCAAAACACAAATTTTTTTCCTATTTTATTTTTAGAATACCGTATATATCCGAACATGATAGCCCTCTATATCTAAAATCTACTTATTAAGATTCTTGGATTTTTTACACAAGGTATAGCCGCTGTAACAACAAATAAATAAAAATTTATATGTATTTCGAAAGTGATGTGATATTCATAAGAAATATGTATTTCTTAAACTGTGACATCCATAAACGGTCTCAGTAAGACTATGTGCGCTGTACAAAAAAAAACTGTAAATTAAATGGTGAAACGGATTTTACGTACGTGGCTTTACTTACGTTTAAGTATTTTTTTTTATAAAAGAAGTCAAAAAACAAAGTTTAAAGAGGGCGCCTACCATTAAGGCAGGCATTAAAAATTTACACAGAGTTTAAAAAATAAGTAAAAAAAATTTGAGGTTGTTTAAGCTTAAACAGACCATGGCCACCGTAAAGACAAAATGATACTTTTACTTACTGGGTCCAATATATTGCGCCAAAAATTATTTTATTAATTTTATTATAATTACTGTTGGTATATTTTCAAGTGACGCATTAGGTATTGTGTCATGACGTTTGTGTGATTTTTTTCTGTTTGTTGTCCGTTCCGTTATCTTTTTCTTTAGTTTAGATATTTAAAGAAAGCGTTGACATTTCAACAGTTATTTAACATAAACATAATTTTACTTAATTTATTTATTTAGTTATTTAAAACCGTAAAATATGGCAAGAAATTCTAAAAGAATAATACGCAAAGAAAAAACATGGCTGAAGTAACCATAGTCTAAGAGGAACATATTATTGTTGTATTATATGGTTGTTAACAAATCATAGTATTGTAATATTTAATATTAATAAAGCTGGTGCTGCAAACATATTGTTGTCAAGCATAACAATAACATGGTAAAATCTAAAAATAATTATGTTAAAGTATAAACATCAAATGGTTAAATTAAGACATCATAATATTATTGAAAATGTCATGATATATAATTGAATTATAATATAGTCTCGTAAATGCAAATATTTCCTAATATAAAAGACTTAGTAATTCATTGTTTAATTTATTTTTGATTTGTCAATAAAGTTATTCAAAAACATAAATTCACAAAAAAAAGGCAATTATTTGCTTATTAAAATGGTTTCACAAAAATAAAAATATATACTTACTTAGACACATACATGCACGTACATATATTTCAAATATTTTTGAAATTTTTTGCTTATTTTTAATTGTTTATTTTGAAAATAAATTTTTATTTTTTTAAACTAACTTTAAACTAACAAAAACTTACTAAACTGATAGAAGAGCATTCTGTCAGAACCAAGAACAAAATATTTTTTAGTTCAAACATTATTTTGTTTGCTTTTAATCATACTGTGATTATTAAAAATATATATTAGTGCTAAATATATTATGTTATTTTTAATAAGCTATAAAACTTTGGTGGTGGTTTAAAATTTTTTACGTTAAACAAACCATGTTGTATTTTTGGTGCACAGTAACCATATAATAGTTAAATATTGTGACTGAAGTATTGCTGAAAATAACTATAATCTGAGCTCCACAAGTTTACAATGTTACAAAGAACATATTATGTTTATTGTGACCATATCACAACCATGTTTTTACTTTGCGTGTGCAAGAAAAATAGCTGCTTCTGCTGAGAAGTGCACTTGAAATTCTTGCAGATCATTAAGGGTTCTTATTTAATATTTATATTATTTAAAGAGTACAACTCGCACTTTGCAGATTTATTTCTAATAAAATAAAAGCTATGGAATCCTTAAAATCTTAAGCAGCAATATCCAAATCTTAGGGGAACTGCTATTATATAGAGGCAGTTGGCCACTGTGTAATAAGTAAAGTCTTAAAACTTTTTTCAATCTACAGCCACTTAAATAAACAAAAAAGAATCTCTTGTTTTTAATAAGATATATATATATATATATTTTTTTTTTCTATTTGTATTTCAATTCGGGTTTCTGTAGACGCTTAAACACAAATCCTAAGGAGTGACTAAAAATATAAAATGTATGTGCATTATAAGAAACTAATTCTACATAACAGCCAATAGTGCCATTATTGGTGACCAGCAGGTTTTCACCTAATTTTTATTTTTGAAAAAAATCAAGAAAAGCACGTGCTTTTTCTCTTGCTCAAAAACTTAGCAATCATTTTTAATTGGCAATTGAAATCAATTAATCGAGTCCGAAATTCCACTTCAAGATATGCACAAATATCTTGCGATCTACTAAAGAAATTTAGTGGACATAAATAAAAATAAATTGACAAAATTTCTTTAAACTAAATTTTTGCATAAGGCTGATACTCTGACATCAACGCTATAAGCGATGCTATAATATCACACTACAATGCGCTACAAACCTCAGCGTGTGTTTTCTTACGTCAATGCTCAAAAGATGGCAGAGTCAAAGCGAAGCTACAATAGAGCGAAAGCGACAAAGCAGGTTGTGAAATGATTTATAGCATGGCATCGCTTCGTTATTATTTTTGTTGTTTGTTTACTTTGTAGTTTAACATTTTTCATTTGTTTGTTTTTTTTGTGTGTGTGTTTAAATTTTCCATTGATTTTAAAAGATATTTATAAAATAATGAATATTGATATTGAAAAATTTATAACAGAAGTGTCTTTTTCCTTGCAACTTTTATTTATATTTATAAAGATAGACGGAATAAGAAAAGTATTTAAAAAACACAACAAGTCGCTTTGTTTAATATAGTATCCACTCTGACATCCTGTAGTGTAAGTATAGCATGAATTACTTGTGTGGAGAGGATGCAAGCAGGATTGTTCGCTTGTATTATTGTTTCATTGCATTACTGGCTTGGAGTACATTATTATAAAACTTTTACGATCGGTATGTTAATAATTTTTACTTTGAGAAGAATACAAGCTTCTTACAAAATATATATTTTTTAAGCAGCTTGTGTTTTGTATTAAAATTTTAGAGATCCAAAAAACTTAAATAATTTTTTTTCGCATCGAATGCAATTCTTGATGCATGTAGTCTAGTAAGTTTGAGCAACTCTGTTTTATACTCTCAACTGCACACATTTAGTTATTCTTTCTGCAAACAAAATATATTTAAATGAATTTGTAAATGGTTTTTAAGTGAAATATAAAATTGTAAAATACACCTCACATCACACCAGAGGAATTGTCAAAACTTTTAAAATAGTATTTAACAGTCAAAGTGCAAAACTATAAAATTTATAAGCTTTAACTGGTATTCATGCCAATTATACAGAAATACAAAGTAAAGGAAAAATAAACTCCTAAGGAAATAATAGACGAAAAAACAAAGAGCAACATTTCAATTTACTATGTGGGTATGCAAAAACAAGAAATATCTAAGGTTAAGAGCCGAGGAAACTTTGCCACATTGCTACTAATAATTTTGTTTCACTCCTTTAAAAATATTCACAGACTAGTGATTTACACCAGCAGGTAAACCAACATGTTTCCGGTAATTGTTCACACTCAAATAGTAACTACTTTATACAAGCATGAGTTATTTAACAACTACACATAAACGGATTTATTGCTTTGAACAGTGGGATAAAAGCTTGAATTAATAAATTATGAAGGCTCGGCAGTAGTAATTAAAATCAAGTTATACTTCTCAGTGATTCTACTGTTTGTTGCATACCACAAATGTTTTAGAAGCAAAAAAAAAAATATTCGTTTTAATTCTTATGAATAACTAAAGTTGTTAAGCGCTTTTTTTTCTCCTTTTTTCTTTTACATTCATTTCTCGCATCACACTGTTCTGACACATGAATGCAATACCTATTTGGAATATTTTATTTTATGTGAGTGAGTAGTTATAAATATTAAATGACGGTTAACTATTTTTTATGGTACCACAATTTACTTTTTTATAGTATGCAGCAGTTAAAAAGAAAAAAACAAGTTATTTCCAAGATATTTCTGTAGAGATAAAATTGTGGTGTGCAAAATTCCTAGAAATCAAATTGCATGTCTTGGGTTTCTATTTTAAGTTTTCAATTTTATTACGTTTTTTTTTACCAAGAAACATAATAGCTTAGGCGAAGAAAAAACAAATAAAAGCCAACAACACGAATATGTAGAAATTCCTAACAAGAATATTTTGCCGGAAGTTGACTGTGTCAAATAGTTTTACTTTTTTTAAAGTCTTTAATAACTATTTTTGTTTTTATTTACTTATTTATTTTTTCTTTGATAAACAAGTTGTAGCAGTTCAGCCAACACGATACTTTGTTATTGGAAAAAGTTTTGTCAAAAGTTTTGTTTGTATATAATTTAAAGTAACAGGAATAAAAAAAAGAAAATAAATATGTTTACGTTAATTGTATGTGATTCCTTCAAGACCAAACTTTTCACGATATTCTGCGAAGAAAGGTAGTGCACATTATTAGTACATGCTACTTTAATCTTGAAACTTAATCAACAATGCATAAAGAAAATAAAATATAACAATTTTATATAAAAAACACAGTCACTATTAAGCATCCATTTTTATTTTTCTTTTATGAAATATTTATTCTAGAAGGAGTCAAGCACAGTTAACGCAAATAGATTTAAAAAAATGATTTCAAATACATAGTATATATTATATTAAAAATTACTAAGAAACAAATTATTAACAGGGAAAAAATAGAATTTAATACAAAATTAGCTGGGTAATTTCATGTCAAATCGAATCTAAGTATAATAAAAAAATGATTTTCTAGTTTATAAGGCATTTGGAAAGTTTTCAAAATCAAAAAAATTGTTTTTTTTTTCTGATGATGCTACCCAAAGGAGTGGTAATATATTGAAAAAAAAATATTTTTTATGTTATTAATATTTCGCCACACAGTTGACATCTTCAGGACACAGGGAACAAAACTGTTTGCATTAACCCATTAGCGCCTAATGTTCCCAATTGGGATCATGCAATAGATGTTAAATATCAAGCGATGGCAGCAATGGATCGCACTCACGATAACAAAATAACGGTATTTACAAATTAAAAAATAAAGTTGTTTTAACAGTAAGAACTTGAGTGATTTTTTTAATTATTAGCATTTTTGGTACGTAATTGAATAAAGCAATTCATTTGTTGCACTAAAAATCTTTTGAATTTGCTAAAACAGATAAAATTATTTTGTTCCCAAATGGGAACATTGGAATCTTTTGATATAGCCTACTAACTTAAATGATGCTGAGCAAACGAGCTTTAAAACTTGTTGACATTGAAGGAATCTTAGCAGAGCTTCTAGAAAATGAAAATCTTTGTACTGAAAGTGCTATTGAAATAGTGCAACTCCCTCCTGAACCAGGTAATATGACCGACTGTGAAGATATTGATGAAGATGACCTGGAGGAAGTTACGGAGCTGAAAGACGTGCCTGGTGAACTGGAAATACACTTTACGGAAAAGGAAAAAGATAAAGATTTAGAACCAACAACATCTAAACGGCAAAAACGTGGCGTCCCAACCAACACAATCCCTGAACCAAGTTAGCTTCATGAAGACGCGAGTTATACTAAAATATTTTCATCATCTGAACGCTGCACAATATATAAAAAACTATCAAGGAACAATTTCAAAATTCAGAGGCCTTTGATATCTTTGATTTTTTTTTTTTTTTTTGATAATTCGAGTACGCTACACATTGTTGATGAAAGTATTTGTTATGCACAGCAGAATAATGTCCACAACTTTGCCTGTTCACCTGATTGCTTTCGCAAATTTCTCGGAATCTTATTTTTTACATCTTACCATACTTTACCTAAAGAAAGAATGTATTGGCCCACAGTATATGACATTGACATTCAGATTATTAGAAATTGTATGCCTAAAAACAAGTTTCTTGAAATCAAAAGATTTTTGCACTTTAACAACAACAATAACATAAGCAGTCGTGCTCCTGAAAAAGATTTTAAAATAAAACCACTGTTTGAAAAGCTCAATGAAAACTTTTTGAAACTGAACGTTTTTTTTAAAACAGCTGTCTGTTGATGAGCAAGTGGTGCGTTATTATGGCGGCCATTTTCTAAAACAATTTACAAGAGGAAAACCAATTCGGTTTGGTTTAAAACAATGGGTTGTGTCCTGTGGAGAAACTGGATTTTGCTACCAAATAGAACTTTACAAAGGTAAAATGGAATCTGCTGAAAGAGATTTGTCAACATTAGCGGAAAAAGTTATTACCTTGATGGCCAATCTACTCGACAATCCTGAAAATCATGAGCTATATTTTGACAATTTTTTCTCAAGCTTTCGACTTCTGTCAATTTTAAATAAAAAACATTTGCGCACTACAGGTACAACCAGATCTAATCGGATCAACAAGTGCCCGCTATGAAAAAAGAACCAAGAGGAGCAATTGTTTACCGATTCGACAAAAACATTGAAGTACTGGTTGTTTCCTAGAATGATAACAGGTGCGTAAAACTAATCACCAACTACCAAACTGTAAATCCGTTGCATAATGTTCAAAGATATAGTGCAGTAGAAAGAAAATATGTCGAAATGCAACTGCTGTATGCTATATCACAATATAATAAATACATGGGAGGTGTTGATAAATTAGATTGGCATATAAACAAATCTCCAATCAAAATAAAAGGCAAAAAGTGGTATTTTAGACTATTTATAAACAGTCTTGATTATTGTATGTACTATAACTCATATGTTATTTATAATATATGTCATGAGAAAATACCATACTTGCAGTTTATTCGTATGATTTCTCGACATTATTTACATATTGAATCCCAACTTTCAGACCCCAAAATATTAGGTCGCCCTATAAGAACTTCCAAGCAAAATAGGACTATAACAAGACATGTGATTGCAGGAATTCCAGACGGCAAACAGAAGCGTTGTGCACTACGCAAAAATAATTTTCGAATGACGTGTGCTGAATGTGATCGAGGAATACATGTGCATTGTTTTGTAGAATGAATGATTTAATTTCTAAGCGCCCAATGTTCCCATTTGGGAACGAATTTAAAAACGTTATAAAAATAATAAAACAAAATTCAAAACAATTATAAACTTTATTTTTTCTAACATTTAATAATATTTGTTGTTGCTGTTTTTTTTTTATTTGGACAAAATCCTATGCAATAACCCACAAACGTGTCGACCAATTTTGTGCCTTCAAACTATAAAAATTTAATCAAATTCCGCTTGACCGATCGTGAGTTATTCAGTCAATACACATTTGCAACAGTTTTTTATGTATATAGATATTAAAAAAAAAACAAAATTTTTATTTCTCGTTTCCTGAAGATGCCACACAAATTTTCGTCGGCTGAGGTGGCTCAGTCGCGTTTAGGGTTCTACTTACTGATCCACAAACTTTAAGTAAAAACGCAGAGATATTCTATTCTTTGGATTAAATATATATAATTACTTGTATTCAATTTAAGTAAATTTTAAGTACAATAATAATCAATACGAAAATGGCTACTATAACCAAGTAACTTATGACTCATCGAGATCGTTTTCGGATCGCAGATTCTAGCGATGACAGATTCGGCTGCCCTGGGATGATAGTAATTTGAGTATAATGAATCGATATGAGAGAGAGTTGGATAGTAAAAGAAAGTAACAAATAAAAAAACTTAATAAAAACATATTTGTTGTCTGTGCTCTGAAGATTCCACCCAACCAACGGTGTGGCAAAGTATAAAAAAACGAAAAGCAATATTTTTATTTAAAAAAACTGACCTAATGCCTAATAATAAATTTGAAAAGGAAAATATCATATTAAATTTCAAATAAGCAATAATATTTGTTTAAACAAGTTCTATCTCTTACAGTTTTTTTTAGATATAAACTTGTAAAAATATCGTTTTTATGCATATGCGCTCAGGGCTGAATTGTATTCCTATTCTAGTTCTGTAAGCCCTAGGGAGCTTAAAAAATTTACTAAAATTTTAAAATATTAATTTTTATTTTTTTAAACACCTGAGTATTTTCATTTACATAATAAAACGCAGAAATCTTAAAAGAACTTTTGGAATTTTCAGACTTTTATTAAATTAAATTTAAATTTGAAGTTGCTTCAAATGCCTCCGGTGCTCTGTTCTCTACTGGAATCGCTACGGTGATAACTATAACTAATTCGAGTTTGCTTTACATTAACTGCTTTTTTTATATTTATGGCCAGTTTTTACTTAATGTTTAAATACACATTTCGTTAAATTGCATTTAAACTTAAGTTGTATTTAAATACAGTTTCAATTTTTAGGTCGTCTATGTTCGTTCATATTTAACTATGATGAAAATATGGTAGCATTACAGAATATCACAGGAATTGTCAATAGTTTATGAAAAACAGCACAAACAAAATAAACACAATGAAATGGAACTTTTGTTAAAAATATTTGAACGACATTAAAAAATGTCTGCGATACGAAGGCTGCTATATATATTTCTGGCCTGGCAACACTGAGTGCTGCCAAGTGCAATCTGACATTTTCATTGGAAAGTTTGTCATTTTTAAGCATCATCGTACTCAAAACGTTTTAACGTACGACAATTATTTGTGTTGTTTACAGTGACTTGAAAAATTAATATAGAAATGGATTAACTCGTGAACATTTTCGTGCCAATACAACTTTCGACGTGGATTATCACGACAAGAGTGCATTGATGAACTTAAATCTTTGTATTGCGATGAAGAACCATCCTATAGCACTGGTAAAAATTGGTGTAATGAATTTAATCGTGGCCAAAGCTCGCTCAAAGTCGAATTCCGTGAAGGTCGTCCAAAAACGGCTGTTGTGCCAGAGAACATTGATGCCGTGCGTGAACTCATAATGCAAGATCGACATGCGACATACTGAGAGATAGAGACATCCTTGGACATTTCTTCCACCAGCATACATTCGATACTGCATGAACACCTGGCCGTAAAAAAGGTTTGTTCTCGTTGGATCCTGCACAATTTGAAAGTCGCTCAAAAAAAGGCTCGTGTCGATTGGTGCAAAGAAATGTTGCAAAAATACGATTGCGGTGCTTCAAAAGACGTTTATAAGATCGTCACAGGTGACGAATCATGGATCTATGCGTATGAGCCCGAAACGAAACAACAATCGACCGTGTGGGTCTTCAAAGGCGAGCAAAATCCAACGAAAGTTGTTCGTGGAAGAAGCACTTCGAAGCAAATGGTCGCCTGTTTCTTCGGCAAAACTGGTCATGTGGCGACTGTTCCGCTTGAGCAACGTAGGACGGTCACTTCTGAGTGGTGCGCTACAATTTGTTTGCCTGAAGTCGTCGGAGAAATTCGAAAAACCAACAAGAGAAGACGAATCATTGTTCACCATGACAATGCGAGCTCTCACACATCGGCTCAAACCAGAGCGTTTTTGACCGGCCAAAACATCGAATTAATGTGTCATCCGCCATACAGCCCTGACTAATGACCTCTTCTTATTTGCGCACATCAAAAAAAAAAAAATGCGTGGTAAACGATTTTTGTCGCCAGAAGAAGCTGTTGAAGTGTTCAAAAACCATGTTTTAGGGGTGTCTCAATCGGAGTGGAAAAAGTGCTTCGACAACTGGTTTGAGCGCATGCAAAAGTGTATAAATCATGCTGGAGAATACTTTGAAAAACAATAAAACCATTTTTGATTATAAATATTCGCATTTTCACTATTAGGCCAGAAATATATAGAGTAGGCCTCGTACTCATGCCTTCACTATCTAAACATATTTGTTTTATTTATTGAACTTCTTAATTACCACAAATTATTTAAATTAAATTTTTTTATAAAGTGCTTCTTTGTTTATTTTTGTTTAAAATTGCGAAACAACAACAAAGAAGTACCATTAAATTTTATTTAAGTGTGTCTTAAAAAAACCGAATTTTGTTTTTGTACAGCACTCATAAATGACAAGTGAAAAAATGGTCCTTAGTCACTCAACATTACCACTGGGATTTGCTATAAATCATGGCCTGTCTCTTTTCGCTTGTGATTTCCCTGGTTCGATTTTAACCCTAAAATCACGCTAAAAAACCTATGTTTTTTCCCTCGTATGTTGTTTTTTACACATATGCAATGTTAATGAGTTTTGCTGTAGTTCTTTTGCAATCGGAGCCATGATGTGCATTGCATTAATGATATATTTTTGTTTTACAACACATTTTTCATAAATATTGCGAGTATGAGCACGCTTATAAACGCTCTGTTGACGAAAACAGCACATCGTTTGTTGTATATAGTTTTTATACTTTGACTTTTCGCTGCAAAAAATGTGACACCGAGATATTTTAGTAATAGTTTTTTGCTTTTTAGAAGGAACTTCAAAAGATGGTGATGCGCTTGGCTGAGTTGCAGAAGGTCTTCGAATCAGTGAAACTTTGGGGTGTATTATGGAGCCGCTGTTTTCATCCACCAAATTGTTTTGGCTAATAGCAGACCGCAAATATGCTACTAGTAGAGTTCTTGGAAAGCTCTTTTGTATTTCGTAATATAGTGAATGTATTCAAAGCTGAAATATCAAATATGTTTGAGAAAACAGCAACTGATCATCTATTAGTTTTTCTTGTGGAACTGTAACAAGATAACATTTTGTCCACTGTATCCAAGCCATCTATAGGATAAAGTTTTGAAGCTTAAAAAAAAACTAAAATAAAACGAACCTTTGGTTTTGTGTTATAATTGAATAATATTTGGCAATTATTTTACATCAGATCCAACGTCACTCGAATGATGCATTGTACTTTGCACTGCTATGCAGTTATCCTTTCTGCCGACATACGGTGGTATGCTTTTTTATTTTTGCGCAGAGTACCAACCATTGTTAGTCCTTAGGATAGCAATTTTTGTCAAAGTTAGTAGGACAAGAACTGGATGTTCGTTGTTATACGAGTATTGTGATCCTTCAGTCCGCAAACTAAATCCGAAAAATCACGTTCCCTTGATTTTTTATAGGAAAACTACAAACAGGTTTACCCAAGTATGGATGGATTTTCTACACATAACATGTTTCGAAGAAAACCAAAAGCCACTTGATGCCATATCTTTCAGGCTCAGAAGGCATATGTTGCCTAAACATTCTTTCTTTCACAAAATCTGAACAATTGTTCGTCAACTGTTATCTTACGAATTGGGAAAAATTTGTCAGAGGAGGTATTTTAACGTCTGCTTAGAATGTCATCAAAACGAAAAACACGATTCAAGTATTAAAATGTTTTTATTTACATTATGGCTCAAAATATGGAACGCCCATATTCACCGTCAAATAAATCAAACATTCAGACATTTTCTGAATTCCACACGAAATTTTCACTTCAATTTTTTCAAAACATTTTTGCTATAAAATAATTTTTTACAAAAACGATGCTTTGAAAAATTTGAAATGAAAATTTCGTGTGGATTTTTATCAAAGTATGAATTGACCCGTCTCCTAATTTTTTATTTAAATTATATTTTTGTGAAGATGGACTACTTCTCTGAATATTGTTACATAACTTATATAATTACCACTCTTAGTTTATAATAATTTAGTAGAGATCTTTTATTATAATTTTTTTTGCTTGATTTTTTCGTTCATCAAATTTAATATTAAAACAGCTATTAATAAAAAAGCAACAAAAAGAATATTTTACTTTGCTCTTTACATTATTGTATCAAACTTAATGGCCTTTTGCAGTTTTTAAAAACGTTTGTGGCAGCCAGATCAACATCAAACAAAACACAATTTACCTCAAGTTTTTTTCTTCCTAAATATATGTTTATAATTTCTTGCACGCAAACGTATAAAAATCAGTAAAAAATTGCATACGCTGCTATTAAATATTATACAAACACTTTAATAAATAACACAAACGGTTTTAACAAAACGTCAACAAATATTGCACACCCTCCGCTTAAGAGAAAACAAGAAAATGTAAAATAAAAATTAAAAATTCTTTAAGTTGTAATTTTAGTACAAAAGAGTAGTCTGAAAAGAGTTCTGAATTGTTTAAGATGACTTTAAAGAGGTGGAACTAAATATAAATGTAATTTATATTTAAAACTGTGACGAATAGTGTTTAAACAACGAACCGGAATAAATAATATGTAATCAAAAGCTAAGAGTTTATATCAGATACCATGCCACTAAGAAACCATTTTTCGTAATTCCTTCTAGCTGAACATTAACTCCATAAATACTTTATATTATCCTGCACTTAAAATTGTAACTTATTGTTATTTCCTTTCTTTTTCTTTGTTGGTGGCATTTCAGTTGTTGGCTTTTTCGTACCCATAAAAAGAAAAATATTAGGGTAAACTTTTTCATACACATACCATCCTCTACTTTAATCCCCTCGCCACGCACACTTAAATGTACGCAAACAAAATCTTAAATAACCCAACATGTTAAAAATATGATGTTGCAATCATTTGCTATCAAAACGTAATAAACAATAACAACATCATATTTTAAACACATGCTTGCTGGGATAAACAGTAATACACTCATACAATGATGCTTAATATAATATTATACTGTTACTCGTATACAATACTTTCACATTTTTGGCGCTCAGTTTTTTTTTATTCATTTTCATTCTGGTTTATTCATGGCTTCATTCACTCATTCATTATGAATTATGTTTGTCACGTCTAAAATATTAATAATGCATGTCAACAACTTAGTAAAATATATGAGAAGTATATGTGTCCGCGCCATATATTTGGCAACCATGTTTGCGAGCATTAACGTTTGAAAACAATGTAAAAATAAAAAAACATAATATTTTAAATATATTTTTTTAAAAACTGAAATATAAAACATAAAAGTTACTTTAGGTTGCAAAAAAAGTGTTTTTTTTTTTAAATAGAATCCTTACATACACAATTTTATTGTCTGATGTTGGTAATGGAACACCACTTGCGTTAGATAATGTGCAATGTGTCAGTTTTTTTTTTTTTTTTTTGCAAAATTGCTCAGAAAAATATTTTTAAGTGCATAACAAATATTCACTTTGAATCTTTAAATTGTAGAGATTCATAATTTTTTTTAAGTAAAATTTTTATCGTTTAATTTTTGTGATTTCTTTTTTCTTTATCGCAAGTGAAAAAAAAAATATTAATTTGTCATTCCGTTAGTAATTTCTACAATATCCATTTCAGAGCCAATCTGTAATCGGGTTGAATTCAGATTTACTAGGTCCTTCTCTCTCAGAAATAGTTTCGAAAGAATTGCTACATCGGTCCATAAATAGAGGAGATGTGTTAAAAAAACAAGCACGTGCGTCTATCTTCCTTATGACTTGCAGATTTATTTGCGCATTTTTGTTGGTAGAAGTTGTATTTTGCTTTGTTGAAAATTTAATTAAAAAAATAAACTGTTAATTTCCAATTAATTGGAATATAACTTAACCATCTTAAAGTTACCAAAATATTACATTTTTACCAGCATTTCGTTAAAAATACTAAACTTTGTTAAAGAAATTGTTTTTCCAATGTAAAATTAGAAATTTCGTAAAAATCTAAAATACAGCAAAAAAAAAAAAAAAGTAGGAAATTCATTCATTTCCAAAAAATCGCAATAACAAAACTTGAAATTTTGCTCTAAAACGAAAATGAACAAAAATAACTAAGAACTGTCAACAATTTCAAAGTTCTCTGAAAAATACCGCTTTCACCAAAAAAATACAGTTACTCTATTGAATCAGTTAACCTTGAGTCTGGGTATATTGAGATGTCGAAATATTTTCTATGCCAAATATGAGATGTAGGTTTTTGTATTTGTATCTGTATTTATTAATTTAAAGTAACAGAATCAGAAACGTTATATCCATAAAACTAATAAGTTAGACATACATAAATACTCGTATATAGAATTTAAGAATAATACGAGGGCTGATCTATATATTTCTGGCCTAATAATGAAAATGCGAATATTTATAATCAAAAATGGTTTTATTGTTTTTCAAAGTATTCTCCAGCATGATTTATACACATTTGCATGCGCTCAAACCAGTTGTCGAAGCACTTTTTCAACTCCGATTGAGACACCTCTAAAACATGGTTTTTGAACACTTCAACAGCTTCTTCTGGCGACGAAAATCGTTGAACACGCATTTTTTTTCTTGATGTGCGGAAACACGGACGGCGGATGACCCATTAATTCGACGTCTTGGCCGGTCAAAAACGCTCTGGTTTGAGCCGATGTGTGAGAGCTCGCATTGTCATGGTGAACAATGATTCGTCTTCTCTTGTTGGTTTTTCGAATTTCTCCGATGACTTCAGGCAAACAAATTGTAGTGTACCACTCAGAAGTGACTGTCCTACGTTGCTTAAGTGGAATAGTCGCCACATGACCAGTTTTGCCGAAGAAACAGGCGACCATTTGCTTCGAAGTGCTTCTTCCACGAACAACTTTCGTTGGATTTTGCTCGTCTTTGAAGACCCACACGGTCGATTGTTGTTTCGTTTCGGGCTCATACGCATAGATTCATGATTCGTCACCTGTGACGATCTTATAAACGTCTTTTGAAGCACCGCAATCGTATTTTTGCAACATTTCTTTGCACCAATCGACACGAGCCTTTTTTTGAGCGACTTTCAAATTGTGCGGAATCCAACGAGAACAAACCTTTTTTACGGCCAGGTGTTCATGCAGTATCGAATGTATGCTGGTGGAAGAAATGTCCAAGAATGTCTCTATCTCTCGGTATGTCGTATGTCGATCTTGCATTATGAGTTCACGCACGGCATCAATGTTCTCTGGCACAACAGCCGTTTTTGGACGACCTTCACGGAATTCGTCTTTGAGCGAGCTTCGGCCACGATTAAATTCATTATACCAATTTTTCACAGTGCTATAGGATGGTGCTTCATCGCCATACAAAGATTTAAGTTCATCAATGCACTCTTGTCGTGATAATCCACGTCGAAAGTTGTGAAAAATGATGGCACGAAAATGTTCACGAGTTAATTCCATTTTTTTCTATATTAATTTTTTCAAGTCACTGTAAACAACACAAATAATGGTCGTATGTCAAAACGTTTTGAGTACGATTATGCTTAAAAATGACAAACTTTCCAATGGAAATGTCAGATTGCACTTTGCAGCACTCAGTGTTGCCAGGCCAGAAATATATATAGCAGCCCTCGTACAACTGTATGAAAAAACAGTAAAATAATATAAAATAAACTGCAATTTATGTTCGATAAAATTGATTTAGTACATATTTAAATTTATTTGCGTTGCTAATTTGTTTGCAAGTTTGGTGGCAGTTGGTTCCAGAGACGGATAGTTAATATGAAAAACTGTCTTTCAGACGCTGTATCCCGATTTCGAATTTGCATGATGCCATTTCCTCTTGAAGATCTCATAAATCTTAAGCGGATATTAAGATATTTTGGTTGCTCTGATGTTCCAATTTTATGCAAAAAAACTAATTTTTTAAGCTTTAAAAAGTTATTAAAGGTAACATTAAAGAGACGACTGGAGTACTGTGAAACGTGATCAAATCTCCTAAGGGAGAGTATGAAGCGTACAATGTTGTTAAAAGTTGTGTTCAATTTCGAAGAGTCTTTTGCTTTGCAGGCAGAGAATACTTCTGATGAATATAGCAGCATTGGGAGTAAATAGGTTTTAGCCAGAAGTAGTCCTATTTTTGGTGGTGTAAAATATTGTATACCCCATAAGCCCCGTAGCATACTATACCCTCCTCCACATGCTTGGTTGATGTGATCTGTTACTGTCTGTCTGTGTACTGTTGAACAGAATGCCCAGATTTCTGGCTGAATTAACAATATCAATTTTGCTACCACTCATGAAAACATCAATTCTAGTTTCAATTTTAACAGAACTCTTACAAATTACAATACACATTGAATTATTAGGGTTGACCGGTAAACCATTTGCAGACGCACACAGAAAAATTTTATTTAGATCACTGTTAAGATCTTTAACTCTAGTAGTGATGGAAGCTGTAGAGCTATCAAAGTAGAGCTGAATGTCATCAGCATACATCTGAATCCTGGAATATTTTAGCTGTTCTGGTATATCATTAGCATAAATTGAATACAGTAATGGCCCTAGTATGGAGCCCTGAAGAACACCTCTTGTTACCTAAAGAGGGTTAGAGAGAAGTCCTTTATTGGAGACCCATTGCCATCTGTTTGTTAAATATGTTGACCATAATCTAACAGCAGTAGTGGAAAGTTGAACATTTTGGATAATTTTAAGCACAGTATTGAGTGGTGAACTGTATCAAAGGCTTTTGAATGGTCGAGCAAAGCTAAAAATAATATTTTGCCATCTTCTAAGCTACTTCTTATATCTTCGATTACATCAGTAAGGGCAGTTAAACAGCTATGCTGAGATCTAAAACTTGATTGACGTTCAGTTAATAAACTGTTCTGGTTTATATAGGAAACTATTTGTCTATGTATTAATCTCTCAAAAACTTTGGAGAGGTACGGTAAAATTGCTATTGAGCGGTTTTTATTACTTGCTTTTGGTACTGGAATGATTTTGGCACATTTCCATTTCGTCGGAAAGAAACTGTGTTATTCAAATGCTTAATAGGATGTATAATCCATGGAAGTATGAGTTTTATAAACTTTGGATTAATATAATCCAAACCGACAGCATTTGGTTTGACCCTATAAAAACCCTCCGTGATATCATCCAAATGTGGGCACTTAAAACTAAATTTTGTAATGGATGGATTATATGATGGCGTATGAGCATAAAAGCCAGGGTCTACTGTTGGTAAAGGGTTTCGGTAAAAAGTTTTTGGCACTTTAAGTAAACGTTAATCGCTTCAAGGCTTTAAAATAGTAGCCCGATGGTTGCTTATACGTTGCTTGATTTTTTTGACATTTTCCAAAATCCGTTTTCCGCTCAAATATTTTAATATAGTTTCTTTTATTAAAATTTTAACCCGAATCTTTGGAAAATAAAACTAATTTAAAATAAAAAATAATCAAGCGTATCCCAGAACTCAATTCCGATCGGAAGTGGGTTCAATTCCGCTATTGAAAAGCATTATCTTTAGAAAACGAAAAACATAAGATTTTTTCAAATTAAACCACTTTTGAATTTCAAAGTGGAATTTAGTTTCTTTGAAAATCTGTTCTAGTGTGTGCCATATTGCAACATTTAAATCCGAAGTTGGATTTTATGCATTTTTTAAAAATAATCAAATTCGATCGGATTCTAATTTGAAATAAAAAATAATTTATTTATGAACAATAATATTGAAAAAAATTATTATTATTATTATTTCAACAAAAACATTGTCTTATTTTATTTTGACGAAAATAAACTTTTAGAAATAAAATACAACTAGATGACCGGTACGAATGTTTCGCAGCGTTAGTTGTCATTTTTGTAAGATAAAATAAAAATAATGAATGGAAATTTTAGTAACTTCGATACATTTTATTAAAAATACAAAAATATTAGAAATCATAATATATCATACATATCACTGGTCTCATATAGAAAGTCCCTAATCTAGCAGGAGAAGGTAAAAGCATAATAGAAACTATATTTATCACAATGTAATTTCAAATAAGTAAATGCTTGTAAATCCGTTATTTTCCTTTCAAATTTTGTGACTAGGGAAGTCTGTGTAAAATGTATTGGAATCACGAAAAAACTGAATTTCGTAAAAATACGAGTTAGGGCCTTTCTGCTTGAGACCAGCGATATGTTTAAATGCTTTTATAATACTTCTTTGAATACAATGTTAGAGGTAATGACATTTTGCACGTACGAATGCTTAATACAAACAAACATATCTTTTAATAAACGGCATTATAGTAAATAGCGGTATTGCCAGAATGGATTTTAATACATACTGTATTATGTAGAACTGCATTACAATTAAGCGACCCTGTATTACCACACTTGAACAAAAACATATAATCACTGTATTATTATGCAGTTCTATATAAAATATAATTTTTATCAATGAAAATATTAATTTTTCAATTTCTAATTATTTTTCGTCATTAGTGTTAGAAATAAGCTTTAAAATGAGATTTCATTCATTAAATTTGATGCGGTGGTATGGGAGATATTTGCAACCGACAAAAAAATTGCTTTAGAAATAATATATATGATGATAATTAATTTATCTACAATTATGTTGAAAAAAAATTATGTTTGGCTACATTTCAACAAAAACGTTGTCTTAGTATTTTGTCGAAAATAAACTTTTAGAAAGAAAATAAAATTTAAATAATTTGAAAAGGACGTTGAAAATGCTCTATGGATATGATTTCCCCGTAGTAAATTATTTAATTTTTTACTTTTAAAAAATAAATATTTCATGAGAATATCATGAAACATTTATAGTAGACGTAATCAAGCACAATAAAAGTATGTAAAATAAAAATAAAAAAATAATCCAGATAATAAATTTTGTATTGATAAATTAACTAAAATTATTTTAATACTGTTTTTATTTGCAGTTTTTCGTTATTGTTTTTATTGTGATCAGTACCTTCAAACTTTAGAACGAGCACATCTGTGGAACCATCTTCGTTCTTGTTTAAGCGATTATATAACTTAGATAATCATATTTGATTTCACCGATAGAAGTGCGTTTATGAATAATTTTTGAAAAACAGAAACCCTCCGACTTCAAAGCAGATTTTCTCTGTCTCCCTACAACGGTTTAAAAGTAAAGATGAGCGATATTTTAGTACCTGTGATTAAATCACTGTGATTAAAAAATCACTGGTCACTACAGTGATTGAGTTGAACAAATAAAAGTTCCGCGTAAGAAGGTTCTTTTATATTTGTAGACATACAAACATAAATTTTATTTTACTTTGTGCAAGAGAAATATAAATACTTTTGACTCTTTCATTCTTTCTTATGTATATTACGGCAGCTTCTTTGCTGTGTAGCCTTTTCTTGCTTCTATTTATTAACAACAACTATTCTTTTTTCAAAACTTCGCACATACATACAAATGTAGCAAAAAAAAAAGCAAAAAATGTGTGTTTTTTTTATTTGAACCTATAATCAATCAGTGTTCCGAATTCTATATCTCTGGGCAAATTTAATTGCACCTGCTTTTAATGTAGAGATCCAAATCCCCTTTTCCTTATGATTACTGTTTGCATAAAATATTATTTGGTGTTATATACTTCCTATATAAACATGAATGTTTAAATAATAGAGAACTGCAAACGGTGATCACGGCAATTATTTAAAGGAACGGTGATTTGAAAATCAAGTTCACTGGTAATGATGTTCCCCTAAAATCACGGGATCGCTCATCCCTATTTAAAAGTATGGCCACATATATCATCTTATATTCCATCTGTATACTTGTTATAGCGGACTTGTAACTAGAGTTCTGTTTACAACTGTTGAACAGCTTGACAATATACGTCAAATTGCAGCAAATATAGGGGCACCCTTTAATTTCCTAGCAATCAGGATCTTTGTAAATTTCAACCGTCTGTCTAAAACGTTTTAACAGTTTGGTCAATTTATAATTTAAAATATTTATTCTTATTATAATAAACAAAGCCGTGGACAATACTGTCTAATTTTCAAATTATTTGTATTTTGAGATCACTCTTTGATGTCTGAACTAAAGTTATAAAATTGCTCTTATAGCAAACACGGCAATACAGGTCACTTGTAAATTTCAGCTGTCTGCGGTTATGGTTTAAAAGTTTGGCGAATACATCAAACTACATCTAATATTAAGCTACCCTTTAACTTCTAAATGCAAATTTTTTATTTTTCGCTAAGCGGGGTAAGCAATGAAGGTTCTTTGCATTTCACAATTAAATGAAATATTGGGGCACCCTTTAATTAGTATTTTTGAATGTTAATTCTTGTTACTATAACTGTCATAGAAAATGACATTCCGTCCAATTTGCAAGCGTTTGTCTATAACGGTTCAAAAAATTGGTGCATAAAGTTCAATTTACGTCATCTATGGGGACACCTTTTAGTTTTAATATTTTTGTTTGCATTACTTTTTGCCATTGATAGTAATAGTAGTTTTTTAATTTTAAAATAGTCACCATTACTGTTCATAATACACGTAAAGACTATGTATGCTTTTAAAACGCGACTAGTCTGTAAGTATTATCTTTTAACTAAATACATTTTTAACTCTGCATAGATAAGCTACGTCAATCAGACGTATCCCTTTTTAATTTTGTACTCTATCTCCGTGTTTTGTAGTGAGAGAAAATTTATATTCTCAGTAGATCTTATTTACCAAATTTTTTTGTTATCAAAGAGAAAATTCAACAAATAAAAGATCTCAATAACTACTATACCAATATTTATTTTTTTAAGTCTAATCATTATTTAGAGCATTTTATTTTTTCATAAAATTTGACCTTTCAATTGAATTTTTCCAACAAAATCCTTCTACGCCTTACATCTGTATAAATTGGTACTTGAAAGTATTTAATGTATATGTGCAAGATTTATAGTATTTCTTTAGAATTTTTAGATATTTAACAAAACTTTAAAGTTACTTAAATGTTAAGTACGAATACCATATATACGATACGATATAAAAGGATGTTTGAAACAATATGTCTTTCAGACGTAACGTTATCTTTACTGTACGAAAAAATTACGTTGTCTTTCTATGGTTAAAATCGGTTAAGAAATGACTGATTTCTGAGGGCACAAAAAAAAAGCAAGATTTAGTCAAATTGTAACCTTCTTCTTTTCTTTAAAGTCAGTCAAATAGAGATGCAAATTATTTTAACCACTATCATAAATAGTACAAATATATATTTTTAACTATTTGAATGACCGATCTATTCGAAATTCAAAAAATAAATATTTAAAAAAAGATCACCGATCACCGTAATCGATAGGCATTAGTATCAGGAAAATCAATATTCATGAAAATAAATAAAAGTGAAAATTTATTACTCGGAATCTTTTAAAATTTAATTAATTTACTTTATTCGTGCTTGATTGCTTTAAAGTTAATTAATTAAATTTTAAAAGATTCCGAATAATAAATTTTCATTTTGATATATTTGCATGTGCACATTACTTATTAATAAAAATTGTTTTTCAATTTTTAATTTTATTTTTTCATTGAATCTTTCAAATGCATATGAATGGTTCCCAATGGGATCCCTTATGTAGAAAAATGAAAGAAAAAATAAAAATAGTTACTGAATGTTTGCTGTGTTTTTGTATAGAACATTTTTGAGTTGTTATTGTCTTTTGTCTTATTGATTCAATGGAGTTCTCATTTAATCAATTTGGCTTTTGATATAAGACTTTCAATTTTTCTGTACAAAATTTGGGTAAAATCCACTGATGAGCTTTTTGAGCAATAGTGAAATGGCCATATGGATATGCTTTCCCCGGAGTAATACATTTCATTTTGTAGTTTAGTTTAAAATAATAAATATTTCATGAGAATATCATGAAATATTTATATTTAAAGGAATCAAGCAGGAATAAAGTAAATTAATTAAGTAAATAAAAGTGTTAGTTTAATATGAAAAGCTGAAGAATAATGCTCTGAACACATTCGCCACAGCAAGATACACGAAAACACGACAGCAAAATTATTTTGAAGGCAGCAGCTACATAATAAAAATACGAATTTACTGTATTTCAGTAATGTTATTTAAGCGATTTTTAAAGAAGCAGCTCCGATTTGTAATTAAAAAAATGTTTTAACTATTTTGTAAGAGGCTATTTAAAGAGTAGCATAATTCGTTTGGATTGTCTTTAAGATTGAAAATATATAGAAGTAACTCTCAAAAGCAATAATAAGTACAGTAGTGTGTGTCACGTAGTTTCTTGTCCACTAAAATAAAGAATGCTAAAAACAACAGTTTTTGATATCTATTAAAACCAATCGTGTTATGTATTTACAGATATCCCATACGACAATTGAAATTAATATAAGTACTTCAACCAACAAGTACTAAGAACAGAAGTAAATTTTTAACTAAATGTTGTCCACACAGAAAAGGAATTTTAGTTTTATGTACATCTTAATACATTCCTTAGAAATTTTTACAATTATTCTTCGTACACTTTCGCCATGACAACTGTAGTATTTTTAATTCGTCGGTGTGGCATTTCTAGTTTTTTTTTAAATTTAAATTTCGAAAAATATGTTTTATGCAATTATTGAAAAGTATGTAAAAAGTGTTAAAATTTTTCTATATACAAAACTAAAATGTGCTGACAACTGTTTAAGTACAATTATACCGGTAAAATTGGGTGATTTTACATTGGTTTCTCTATTTTTCTACTAAAAAAAAATCCGTGTTTGAACCAAGATTCTATAGGATCTCCTCACAAAATTTTACTTAAATTTATCCAGCAGCACTTACGTGAGACAGATAAGAACTCAATAAATAGGTATTTTGTATTCAAAATCAATTATTGTCTTCATTATTTTCCTTAAATATTTCATGTACTGAAATTATCCTTTTACAGTTTTATTATAGATTTACACTTAAATCTTTAACAGGTTCCCTGTCCCCATACAAAAATTATTTTTTAATGGTATACGTTCACATATATTTTTGTAATTTTAATGTTATAGGTATTTTTCGAGGTTACTAATATGTTTTTTAATTAGCCATACGAATCTTTACTGGATTTATAACGGTAAAAATATATGTATCAAATATGCTACATGAACTTGTCGTTTTGAAATTAGATCCCATACGTTGCATGTATTATATGTGATATGTATCACTAATGATTCATTGAGCGTATCATGTATCATATATGATACATGGACTTTGTAATCATGGTACAAAAAAATATTTTTGAATCACATGTGATACATCGGACAGGGAACCTGTTAAATAAATAATTTTTATTTTATATATTAATTGTTCTTTTCGTTTTTCATAATAAGAGATTTTAAGCACTTAATATTTTATATGTCTTATAGTACTGACATCACTGAACTGTTTATTGTCGCCAATAAAAATAGAAATTAGTTTTACTTGACTGCAGCGGCGAATTCAGCCCAGACAACAACCTACCGCCGTGTTGTCTTGCTGTCAATAAATTAATCATTCTCATATAAACACATGCATTCTAATTCTGACATTTTGCAGTCGGTAGCTGCTGTCTCGAATGTGTTCAGAGCTTAAACCTTTCATGCAGAAATAGAGTATATTACATCACATATTTAAATATAAAAATGATTATAAAAAAATATAAATTCTTACTAATAATAAATAAAATATAGTTTTTCTAAAAATTGATAATGTCTCTTTTTATTATTATTATTTTTATATGTTTTATGTCTCCTTTATTATTTTTTAAATTAGTTTTAATTGATTATTGTTTGCATAGAACTTTAACTTTAACACTAAATATAATTGAATATATTTTTATATCAATTAAAACACATTTTATCTTCATATACTCAATATATTTGCCAATAGTCAGGCGTATAAACAATTGTAATTTTCAATGCGAAAATCCATTTGCAAACTTAACAGGAAACAATATCTTGAACAAATCGTTAGCAAATGCTTAAAAATAAAACTTTTAATTGTACATTTTAGAATATTTTCAATTTTTGCCAAAACCTTTTACTATTAAGAACTTTTGCAAAAATGTTGAAATTAGTTCGACCTATTATTTCAGGTGAACATCCGGAGGCTATGCAGACAGGATCTTCCGGTTGCAAATACAGTTGGCTCACTATACTCATACTAATGTTCATGGTATTCTATTATAATAATCTGTACATCAGCTGCAATCTAACCCACTATCAAACACACTTAATTATTGCTGACGCCCCCTCCTCTGCAGCTGAACTTTCAACATCGGCAATAAAAATATGCATTAAAAGAAAAAGGGAAAAAAGGTATAAAACCTGTAATATAACCACCGTTACCATCAACCTTACTACCACCAGCCATTTATATTGTCCTGCTTGTCATCATCAATTAGCCAACAATACAAAGCCCGACAAGAATTACTTTTGCCAGGAATTAGTTTCTACAAGTTGATATGAAAATCACAATGAAAGCAGAAAAAAAGACAAACAAATTATATGAATAAAGTAAATGAAATAAAGTGAAATTCTGTTAAGAATTGCCCTGTCAAAGTATTATTAACAATTATATTCGTAATAAATAAAAAAAATCCAGCTTAATTTTTTTTTTTTGTTTTTTGTAGATTTTCATTTGTTTTGTGTTCCATTTACTAAGTAAATAAATATGCACAAGTTGGGAAAAAAAACTTAACAATAAGATTGTAAAATAACGTAGTTAAGGAATTTACGCTTAATTTTAAGTAAATAAATTATAAATAAATTAACTAAATTTTTTTAATTTGAACAGATAACATTATGTGATTAAAAATGTAAAACTATAACATCCCAAAATCTTGCAACCATTCCATTTCCCCCGCAAAAGGTGTTTTGAAAATGGAATAATTATCTAGATGTTAAGGAGGATGCTATAATTGCCATAATTTGACCATTAACTTCTATATTTTCAAGTTTACTCTAAAGAAAATGTTCTGTTTTTTTTTTTTTTTTAATTGAGTATAATATTTACTCCCTTAGTTGTCCTAAAAACTATGAAACATTAAAAAACTCCTTTGACATTTTAATAGCATTGTTTTGAAGTTAGCGGCTGCTTTTTTCTGCCTTTGTTTCTTTTTTCGAATAGAACTCGCTTAGTAAAATGCTGCTTTCTGATATTAAGAAATATAGTCTATATTTCATTAATAATTGCGGGTAGCGAAGAAATTTATCATAAACACTTCGTTAAAGCTGCAAGGAAAATGCCACACACTTTACTCGCAATTAAAATTTTAAAAACTTTAATTTTTAATATACCAGTCCTGAATCGCAATTTAAATCAGTGATTTAATCACTATAATATTATTCAGACATGCCTAAGTTCGTTATAACATATGACCGTTTGTAGGGAGAACAAAGCAATAATTTCAAAGAGTTTTAAATTTCTTTGACTCTCGAACATCTTTGTCATGTTCAATTGCAGGCTAGCAGATTGCCTTCTAAGCTTCTTCAAACACTTTGACCAGAGTTTTGAAAATTGCAGCATTATTTAAATATCAGCAGGTTGCAGTAACCATTTGTAGATGCATTTAAATATTTGTTTTTTAAGTTTTAAACTGAAGAAGCTTTCTGTGACTAAATTCTATAGCACCATATCTGCAGGTTTTCTATCGCACTGTAAAGTATAAATTTGCAATATAGGCTTCCAACTACAGGCGAGTTAATTTTTATTAATTGTGGTTTTATAAGGGTCAGCTTCTCTTCTTGAGGGATCTTTTAAGTTAAGCATTTCTCAAAAATTATACTTAAAAAGTAAGAATGCTATTTGATTTTTTTCCACAAGTTAATGCTAATGGATGTTTCATCGAGATTTCGTAAAAAATTATTAAATTAGTGGAGTCGGAAAAGTACATGTGTGATCTTAAATGCTAGTTGGCATATTATAGCCTTGCTTTTAATATCCTAGGCGGGGTTAACAAAGCTCCCTCTTTAATTATTATATTTCGAAAAATTTAATAGCTTTCTGGCAGGTTTCAAGCGGTTAAGACCAAGTCTGGGTAAATTTCATTAATATTGTCAATGAACTGAAAAATATTTATTTCTTTAATAAATTTTATTAAATTTTTAATGTTCAATCCATCGTTCTACATTTTAATCTGTTTATTAATAAACATTTCCTTAAATAGTTTCTACACGTTCAATAAAAGACTTTTAGGTCCATTTGCTACTACCTTTATGAGCTCTTTCACTGGCTAGTTATCCTTGACATCATGAAATCTTCCCTTTAGGCAGGAGAGTAAACAGAGTACATGATGGATTTTAAAATAAAAAAAGTGTTTTCTATTCTAAAGGTGACAGCTTTTTGAGCAGCATATTCCTAATTTTTTCAATTCCGGGGTTTTCTTGAAGTTTAAATTAGCCGTTGCCCTTTCAATATATCAAAGAATATAAGTGTATAAAAAAACAGATGATGTACTTAAAATGAAAACCAATTTTTTCTGCTTCGTCATAGAAAGTTTCTTCTTTGCCATTAAAGATTTCTTAAGGCTTAATTTCTGATAGTTGTGTCCAATTATCTTGGCGCACCAAAGTTCTTTTATATATCAACTCAGCTGTCGTGTTATGTATGCGGAGCGAAGTCCTTCCCTTATTCGACGCTCACTTCCGGTTACAGTGTTAAAAATTAACAGTGTCCGAGGAGGGTGAAATATTTTTTTACTGATTAATTTTTTGAAATGTTCCAACCACGGTTTTTAAAAAACACTAAATTTTAATCTTTTAATATTGATAAGCATAATTCTTATGCCCCTTTCTAAAACGTCATGTTGAAAGGATGATGAAGTCACTAAAATTAAACATTTTAAATTACTATTACTAAAAATGCTCTTTGTTTGCTTTTCATTATTTGAAACAAGTTAAGCAAACATCAGAAAAATGTTTCTATAGAAATAAAAATATTTAAATTTATAATAATTTAAGTTTATTTAAGAGAGTTTTGTAAAAACTTTTATTAAAAGTATAGTGTTTAAAAAAGAATAATAAAAAGGGGGAAATATTTTGCTAATTTATGTTATTCAAAAAAACTCGAAATAAATAAAATAAAAATAATTACTTTTACTTTTCAAATGGGGTTTTATCTGACAGTAAACTTTATTGTTTATTTCCAATTAAGAAACTAAAATAATGCAGAAACTAATTTTAATACATACATTAAAATTTAAAAAATATAACATATACATATATATATAAATTATAAAGAAAGGAAAAAAAAATAAATAAAAAGATTTTCTTGTAATGAGAAGTAAATAAATTTATAAGAGTAACAAAAAAGTGTTTGTATAAAAAAATTGTAAATATATAAATATTTATATGTGTATTCAAAATATAAACATCAATCTGTAAAATAAAATAGAGATTGTTAATGAATATATTAAAATAAATAAATTAAAAAACATAAGCTCTTAAAATTTTGCAATAACAAAAAAAAAAGCACTCAAATAAAATATTGAAGATGTTTTATAAAATCAATTGCAGTAACTAAGAATTTGTGTGTGTGTGTGTATAAAAATATGTTAATTTTCTTGCACTAAACATCTTTAGTTCAACGTAACATTATCAGTATTCGCTTTATACTACGTGTTACTGGTGCGTTACTGAATGGTAACATTTCGAACATGATAGAACGTGTGTAGTTACCTGGAAAATTTAAAACAATTTAGATAAAGATATCGAAAAGAAGGAGTTAGATGTTAAATGTAACATAAAAAAATAGTTCGACATAAATAGCTGGATATAAATCAGAACAAAGATTTAGAGACAATAATAAATATCTATAGAAAATAGCGCTAACGCTCCATTATTTCCAGCTTTCAAACTGTATCAGTTTTAATTACAGGCTATCCGCCGGGAAGGTGTATTTCTTTGTTTGTTTCTAATCCTTGAATAAATTGAAAAGATAAGATTTTATCTGGATAAATGTTTTATTAAATGTCGGCAATAATGTATGAAATACAATAACAAAAAAACGTCCGCCTCCGTTAGCCTCACAAATGCGAGCCATTTTGAGCACATTTATCATTACGTTCTCATACATTTCACGCGGTATTTCATTAAATTCCTCACGAATTATTATTATTATTATTTTAAAATAAACAACGGGAATTTTTTGTTACATTAAATAATTTTAAAAATAAAAACTTTTTTTCGTGATATTTTCTATTATCCCGATTAATTATTTGAATCACCTATATTGATTATTGAGGGTCAAAGCAAGTCTCGATGGCCATTTCGTTACTGCTTACTTAACTCTTCAGCACACTTCTGACAAACATTTTAAATAAACTAAAAATTTTTGTCCAAACAATAAAGCAAAAACAACAATAAGTAACAGTAATTCTATTTTTCGTTCTCCACTGTATACGGCTGACTTTTTTGCGGCTCTTTTATACCGTTGAAAGAGGGTGAAAAATAAAATATTACAAACAACTGCGATAATTTATTTATATGCACGGGCAATTTGCAAATATTAAAATAAATTAAACAACGGGAATTTTTTATTATGTTAATTAATTATTATTATTATTATTTGAATTGCTCAAGAGTTTCTGGTTTGTTTACATAAACCTTGGTTTTCAGATATCCCCACCGTGCAGGCCAATCAACATCAACATTTCTTCAAATAACTTGTTGGGAAAAAAGGTCTTGTAGGAATTTTATTCTAATCCTGACATTTTGCGATGTGGCACTGTCCTGTTCATACCAAATGTTAATCAAGCCCAAAGCATGCAGTTGTGGCGTTAAAAGTTTCCAATTATATCATGTTATCGATTCCTATTTACAATTACCATTACGCCATTTTTACTTTCAAAAAAGTAAGAACCAATTATTTCTTCTGACCAAATTGCATACCAAACTGTCACTTTTAATGGATGTAAGGGTGACATGAATAATTTGAAGGTTTTGCATGGCCCAGAACCGACTATTCTATTTATTCACATATCCATACAAATGAAAATGTGTCTCGTCACTCATTATGATTTTTTCATTACCACTTTCCTGAGCAAAAGTAATGTTTTGAACCGATCTTGCAGTACGTTGTGCTTGGGCCTATCACCTATAGACCCTCTTTCTTCGAAAGGATTCACTACACGATAAATAGAACGTTTTGTTTGCACTTTGGTTCTCCCAAAAATATTACGTTAATTTCTCATCGTCACAGTAATTGATGATTAATTTCGATAAAATGTTTTATTGATTAAAACACATTGGTTTATCGAAGATTTTTCAACAATAAATTTTGCCAGGTGCCTACTTCATGGCCAAATATAAACCATCAAAGCTAATGTGAACCAATATGGCAGCAAAACAAAGTATATATACCTTCCCGGCGGACACCCTGTACAAAAAATGATTACAAACGTCGCACAGTTGCGCCCGTAGAGCAAATGAGGTTGCAAAAACCATAATTTTTATGAGCGCCCACGAAGTTCTGAATAAACCCATGTTATAGGAAACTTTTCAACGATTTCAAATATGCCACTTTTAATAATATTACATTTTTAGTTTAGAAGATATAACCGTTCAAAGGTGACCGACTTTCGTTTTTCGAAAAAACACACAATTTTTAGTCAATTTGTTGCGATTTCAGGTATAATATCACGAAAAATAGGTAACGAATCGCCATATTTTTTGTCTGTGTTGATTGATGTATTTATTAAATGTATAATAATAAAAAAAATTAACTATTTGCTTTGTGTTTCTCCTGGTAAATCACTATATAAAAACTATCCGTTTTTTCACTATTTTTCAACTTTGACGGAAAATAAAAAAAATCTATATTTTTCTATATTTGCCATATTTGCAAAACCTGTTCTTTGATTATTTCTTTACATAATTCAAAAGGTTTTATCTAAATGTATAATGATAAAAAAATTACCTGTTTGCTTTTTGTTTCTCCTGGTAAGTCTTTTAGATGTACCTTCTCTTACGACTTGTGATGAATATTTTACAGAAAATTTATAAAATTAATTTCAAAAAAGTTATTTTTTTTTTAATTTGTTCGGTAATAATTTAAAACATAAAACCCTAAAGAAAAAAATAAAAACTATTTAAAAATGTAAAAATAATTTTTTTTAGTTACCATAAAATTGGTAGGCCCCTACAAGGCGTAGGCCCCTACAAGGCGTAGCCCCTTTCCAAACGCTCATTTCATAGGCTGAACAGTTATCTATCATATGCTGTTTAAACTGTTTAATTATCTTATTCGGTTCAAAAGATATGATTTTTGCAACGAAAAAACTCAAACGGCGGCACTGTGCGTCGTTATGTTTTAAAAACAATACAAATTCTAAATGTACCAATAACACAAAAAATAAAGTATAAAGCAGACTTGTACCCTTTTAAATCATATAAAATTACACATTTTTAAACATACGCATATTCTTAATTATTGCAATTGATTTTATATAAAAACATTATTAATTGTGCTTTTTTTGTTATTGAAAATTTTTATAAAAAGAAATTTGCTTTTCTTTTACTGTACATACATTTATAATAGACGAATATCTGTATTTTATTATTTATTAGTTATTTGAAAATTTTTTATATACCTTCATATGTATTTCATTTTTTGTTTCTTGACGATGAATGCTACCCAAAGGGAGTAGTGAAATATCTAAAATAAAAATAAAACATTGAAATAAAAATTAAAATAATTTCGTTTTTATTAAACAGCTTTAAAAAGTAGATAATTATATAATTTCCTGAATTATGTAAAGCAGACGTAATTAATTTCGATTTTTTTCTGAAAAAAAAAAACAAATATTAACACACTGTTCAGACATATGCATTAATTTAGACTATTAAAATTTAAATTGAGTAATTAATTTTGGTGTTCACACATAACCAATTTAATTTACTCAATTAAAATTTGATAGTAGAATATAGTTCTGTTTAATAACAAGAAGTTGTTACTAATTGTTATTGGAAAGTGTTTACTTCAGTACTTAAGAAGAAGCAGCAAAAGTGTAAAAAAGAGTATAAGATGTGAATGTTAATAAATATGTTACTACTTTTGTTTCTGGCAAGAATAGAACAGCTGATTCTTGTTCAGTTTGACAAAATAAATTAATAAATATAAAATACTTTAAATTGAAAGTGTTTATTAGCACTTCCCACGAAAATATTTATACCACATCGTTGCTAAACTAAAATGGAAATTCATTGAACAGACCTAATTTTTACATTAAAATTTTATGTTTGTAAATTTGGAAGAATAAGGAGAAGTTCGGCTTCAAACGAAAGTTGTTTTTATTTAAAATGTAGAACTCCTTCAGTCAGAACGATCAAGATCTGTCTGCACGCTTCATTTCATTCTATTTGAAAATATTTTATTTTTAATTGTTATTGCATTTAGTTTTGTCATTGTGTAACATTTTCTCTCACTGAACACACTTCACAAGGGTTGTATGAGGAAACTTAATCAATTAATAACACAATTAAGTACAAATTTATCAATTTATTAATTGATTTCTTTTATAGTAAATTGAGGTCAATTAAGGCCTTAATTGCGTAAATTCCTTTATTGCGTATTTCTGAACAGGGTATGAGGATAAATTGTGTGGTGTTTTATAGAAAAAAATATCTCTTCAATCAAGAAAAGGCAATTTTTTCTTTAATATTCCGAACCCAGCTCAGGTTCATAGGTTCTTTTATGTGATTTAAAAAAGTACCATTTTACTGACTTCCTATTCGATTTAGGTTGCATTACGTTTAATTTTTTAGTTGTAGCTTTAGGAGTTAAAAAGTAAAGTACTACTAGAATGTTTAAAAAGTAGCGTTTTCCCTTTTTTTAATCGACTTCAAAAAGAGAACTCAGTCCTAATCTTAAAAATTAAAGAGTGTCCCCATAAAACATATACGAATACAATTTATATAATGTTTACAGCAGACTCTAGGGAAGTAAATAAAAACAAAGATTATTGAAGAAGAACTTAGCGTTCCAGAAACATATAAAATTCTGTTGTAATATCGACAACGAGCAGCTCTAACATTTTTGTTTTTTAAAAATCGCAATCTTTACAAAAAGTACTTTCTCTAAAAAGTGAATGAAAGAACTAAGGCATAATTTCGAACCTTTCACTCCGATATAGTAAATCTGTGCGCCCAGATTAAACTTGGTACATTTAATTTGTAACTAAAGTTTAATTCAATGATACAATTAAAGACTATTATTCGTAGCTGACAGAAAGAAGTAAAGGAATTATAGGTACGTGAAAATTAAGAAAGAAACAAATAATAACGACAAAACATGAAGATATTTTTAAGCTATTTATACTTTTCTTCGAAACTTAATTATATCGTTTTAATTATTTTCTTTCTAATAATAAAAAATATGACTACTATTCTAACAAAGAATTAAAGTAAACTAATCTGAAATGTAAAAGAAATATAGCCTACGATATGGTAAACTACTAAGCCAACTGTCAAACTGTGCTCTCTTTTTGACATTTGTGATTAATATAATCTTTTAAATCATTGT
The DNA here is from genome assembly GCA_916610165.2 of Gymnosoma rotundatum. NCBI lineage: Eukaryota > Metazoa > Arthropoda > Insecta > Diptera > Tachinidae > Gymnosoma > Gymnosoma rotundatum. The sequence goes on from OU744338.1 coordinate 49,113,009, forward strand.
GACTACGAGTATCAACTCAATTTCTCACAACATTGTGTTAATTGCTGATAATCATATTTGGCTTAACAGGTTATCTAATACAAAAATTTACGCATATTAGGTGAAACCGAACCAGCATAAAAAAACGGTGCGGTTTCCATGCTGGTGACATCACTGGACCTTATTTTTTTTTTAAATAAAGATGCAGGTCACGTTGCGGTCGCTAGAGGTCGTTACAACACTATCATTATTGACAATTTTTTATTTTGTAATAGGAAAGCGCTAAGTGCCATACAGCAACCCGTAATAAGTCCATAATTTGGTTTCGATAAATTGACGTTTAAGGTTGTGTGAATTAACACCTGTCGACTATTTGCTGCGAGTCTATATGAAGGGGCTTGTAATGCAGATAAACCAACATCAATTGGCACCTTGGAGGACAATATTTTTCGTGTTATTCGTAGCACACAGGGGGCAATACTCTAAAAAGTAGCATAAAGTTGTGCGTTAAAAATTCACTTTGTCAAGATTAACCGCATGGGCCATATGCTGAAATCATTTAAATTCAAGTCGGTTGAGCAATTTCCGTCTGTCTATTCGTGCAGTAAAATAAACATGTTAATCGATCAGATACGAGTATAGTGTCGAAAGAGCTGCTATTGGAATTCAGCATTATCGGTTTATATCCTTCGAGGCAGCAAGCAAAACATCAAGCGTACCTCTAATTTATTCATGTCATTTGGAACAATAAAGTGTCTCCAATAAAAACAAAATAAAAATACAGGGCGATAGAAAATTAAAAAATAAGAATAAAATATCCAGTGATAAAACTGGCGCTCGCCCATATTTTACGAGTTACGGGGCTCTGAAGCTTAAAAATTTTTTTTAATATCAGTATGGCTATCATTTGATAGCTTTTGAAGAGATATTGAAGGAAATACTAAAATTTTTTTTTAAAAAGCCCGTGACATTTTTATGTAAAGTTATATACACAAATGTAATAACAAAATTTTATTTTTTAATTTTTAATTCTATGGGGTGACAGAGAAATAAAAAAAAATTTGCTTTTTGCTTCGCTAAACTAGATTTACATAGATAGTGAAGGGTACATAAGATTTGTCATAGCCGAATTAGCACTCCTACTTGTTTTTTTTTTAAATATTAATTTCAATTTTAAATTCTATCTGGCTTTAATAAAATATTTTGTACATTTCTAAAAGCCATTACATATTAATTATATTATCATTAATTTGAAATTATTTCTATACCAGAAATGTAAACAGTTACGTTCATTGTATGGTTTTGTGTGCTTAAAAATAAATATCATTCAAAAAGCTACTTGATATTTATTTTTATTAAGGTAATTAACAAATACATTCAGTATGAATTTGAAATAAAACAAATGTTGTTAAAGGCAACAACAAAGGCAACGATACATATAACACAATCGTTAAAATAATTGTTTAATCTTAATTCAGAGAAATGCTTTTACTTACATCACAGATAAAGACAGACAAACAAAAACTAGCAATTTTAAGTTTTTGAGAAAACACCGTTGTAGGAAAATTAATGCTCAACATACATTCATATACTTCCCTGTTAACACCATTTAATTTATCTGTATTTAGTCTTTTCAAGAATTTTAATTAATTAACTAAATCTTCAATGATATCAAGGTAAAATATATCGATTAAAAAGAATGGAAATATAACACAAATAAAGATTTAAAACCACAAATATTTTAGGTGAACTGTAAAGAACAAAAAAATAATACCTGAAAGCAAAAACAAAAAAAAGTGAGCACTTTTAATTTACAAAATGGTTGAAATATAAAAAAAAAATCTCCTAATCTAATTAAGCGATTAAACGTATTTTTATGGAAAAAATATGGAAGCAAGGAGTTCCCTTATTTTAATTTTGAAATACCTTTTTAACTCTTTAGGGTACAAAATAACAGCTGATATTATTTTGCGACCAAACAGAAAGCATTCTGACAGCAGCATAAAGAGGCAGGTTTTCAGTTAAGAAATGTACATTTAAAAAAATTAAAATTTTTAAAGCGCAGCAGTATTAAGGTAAATATTGCTTTTCAGTTAAATATGTGTATTAATTTTATAATTTAATTATACGTATAAACCTCATGCAATCAAAGAAATTTTTGTTTAATTATTTTAATATAATTAAAGGGTATCCGCCTTATTTGCTTCTATTGTAATCCTGGCTATATGCGATGTGACACCGTCTTGTTGATACCACAAGTTAACCAGGCTTAAAGCAAGCAGTTAAAAAATTATCAATCATAACACAATATCGTTCCTCATTTGCAGTTACCATTGCGCCGTTTTTATTTTCAAAGAAATATTTCCAATGATTCCTTCTGACCAAACTGCATACTGTTACTTTTAATGGATGTAAAGAAGGCTGATGAATAATTTGAGGGTTTGCCAAAGCTCAGATTCGACTATTCTATTTATTCACATATCCATTCAAAAAAAATGTGACTAGGTCACTCCTTGCGATTTATACATGAAAATTTGTGTTATCGTGGGCGAGCTGTAACATCCTATTGACATATGTGCAACGACGTAAATGGTCTTGTGGAAGAAACTCTTGTGTCGAAATTGTGGTCATAGTTCTTCTTTGAAGGCCTTAACACGGCGTTGAATTGAGGTTAATGGATTGTTTTGAAAACTTTCTTGAGCAGCAATAATCACCCCTATCGTGAACATCCCCATGAAGGGAAAATTGCTATCGTGAGTTTCATGGGCACGTTTGCTTCCGCTATCTATTCGTACTGAATACAAATTAGAAAAAAGAAAGTATAAATAGGGAAAAAATATTCCAAATTTTTTAAAGTATTTAAAAATGTAGAAAGGTTAATGATTGTTGGTATTGTGTTGTAGCAAGAGAAGGAGATACTACAACAGAAAACAATTTTATTTTAAAAACGTGACGTGCAAGATGCTTAAAAGCCCTTGAAGTTACCCTAGACACAAAAGGTCCAATCAATGGACCCAAGTGGGCTGTGGCAACACGGCTGCCTGCCTAACATATCCTAGACATTGGTACTGACCCATTTCAATAAAATAAATTTTTGTATCGGATCATTTAAAAAATATTTTTTTAATAAAATCTCTTTGTTTTGCATCTTGACGAGCACAATGTCAGTCTGCACTGCAGTAACTGATGTTGAATTAAAAAATGTGTTATTGATGTAAATATTCTAATTAAAACATATAAAAACTGGCATAATGTATGCAGTTCCCCAGCAAAATTTAAGTGAACAAATCTAAGTGAAAAGGGAAAAAATTAAGAGGGCAAAAATCAATCCCAATAAGGGGAATTTTTGTTTAAGTGAAAAATTGTTCACGTGAATTATTCACGATTGCGATTTGGGGAAAAGGGAAAAAATTTCGAGCGAAATTATATTCATAATAGGGGTGAATATTTTCAGCTGATCTTGCAGTACTGTAGTCAATGCTTGGGCCTATCACCTGGAGATCCTCTTTCTTCACTACAGCATAAATAGTTGGCCCGTTGTTTCTCACAAAAATTTCGTATAACTTTCTCAAATCAATCGATGATTGAATTTGGTAAAATGTTTGAACGATTAAAACCCATTGGTTCGTCAAGTATTTTTTCGCTATAAATTTGCTACATGTCTACTGCACAGCTGCTGGGATAATACGTCCCAGCAATTTTCAAACTGTCTTTTTTTTTCTTTATTTTCAATGCAATCGCCAGGGAGGTAGAACTACCAAACGTCCAAAAACGGATAGACTCAATATTGGAGACCACTTCGCAGTAGAGCAAGAAAAGCGTTGTCGCTGTGTCCGCTGTTCTTCACTTGGCATAGAAAAGCGAACAAAGATGATATGCTCAGGTTGTAACAACGCCTTATGTTGGGCCATTCCACAAATAAATACCTAACTCCATTCCTAAAATTTTAAAAATAATGTTAATCTAATAATATTTATATTTTAGTTATCTTTTTAATTTCGAATCGCTCTTCGAGAACACTGATTAGGGTTTTATGTCCCATGCAAATACTTGTTGGGATTATATGTCCCAGGAAAAACGGACGAATTTAAAATATTTAAGTATGGAGAACATACCACTTTTATCATACCTTTTAGAATATGAAAAAATTTCACCATATATAATTTGGTTTTCAAAATAAAACTCCGTCCCGAAAGGGTTAAACACAGATAAAGGAAAGTATCAGAGTTTCCGGAAAAACGTCTCTCTTCGTCCAGCTGCAAACAACGATTTTCAACATCAATGGTTTAACATCGCCTGCTAGTTGCATAATTACATCTCTACGTTCTACATTAAATCACTTTGACTTGAATAGAATGAAAATATTTTCCAGCCAAAAATTATATACAAAACCACTGCAATCTGCCATGGTGGCAAAAAAAAATTAAGCCCAACGTAATTATAAAAATCTTATTTTGTTTGTTTGTATTTTTGAAACAAATTAATTCATTAAATTATTTTCTATTTTTTTAAGCTTTGGGTCCTTATATTTGTTAATAATATTTTATTTCAATATTTCGGTACTTTCTGCGTACCTTCTTCAGGAAACAAAATTAATATAAAAGCAAAATAACAAAATTAATTAACAATTGAAAAAAATTTTTTGTCATAATGAAGTTAAAAAACAATGTTTCAAAAAATTTTCAAAAAACAAAAATATAAAAAAGTGTTTTGTGTTACATACATATATTAAGAACAAAATCATTTATGTTATTTTGTGAATTAAGTGTCTGTATATATGAGCGACATTATCTGTATCTGCTTTAAAATTAATTCTTTTAGTCAATGGAGTATTTACAATGTGTAACATTTCCAAAATATACCGTCTCTTATAATTTTCTTTTCAATACTAAGAACTGAAGCATTTTCAAAGTTAGGATAGTGACCTAAGTCAAAACAATGAGTGGTTAATGCTGTTTTTTGTGAATTAACATATCTTAAGTCCGACTTATGTCCAGCAATTCTAGTCTTAAGTTTATTTTTTGTTGTACCAATATATACCTTATTGCAAATCTCCTGATCACTACCTTTACAAGGTATTTCATAGACTACATTAGAAATGTCAAATTTATTAATTCTATCTTTAGTCTTACTAAATAATCTATTCAGTGTATTATTTGTTTTAAAAGCCATGTTATATTTTTCCTTATTGAAGATTTTTGAATTCTTTAAACGTTCTGAAAAACCTTGTACATAAGTTAAAGACTTATAAATCTTAGGTTCCAATGTGCTTATCTTAATTGTATTTCTTTTATGTCCGTATTGTCTAATAAATTTATAAATATTAACTATTTTTCAAAGCACAACAAAGGTATAATAATTAATACAGCTAAAAATTTAATTGAAAGAGTTTTAACTATAAGCGATGAAGAATTTCATAAAAAGAATAAAGAAAAGATTAAAAATATACTAGCGGATAATAGCTTTCCAAAAAGACTTATTTATAAATTTATTAGACAATACGGACATAAAAGAAATACAATTAAGATAAGCACATTGGAACCTAAGATTTATAAGTCTTTAACTTATGTACAAGGTTTTTCAGAACGTTTAAAGAATTCAAAAATCTTCAATAAGGAAAAATATAACATGGCTTTTAAAACAAATAATACACTGAATAGATTATTTAGTAAGACTAAAGATAGAATTAATAAATTTGACATTTCTAATGTAGTCTATGAAATACCTTGTAAAGGTAGTGATCAGGAGATTTGCAATAAGGTATATATTGGTACAACAAAAAATAAACTTAAGACTAGAATTGCTGGACATAAGTCGGACTTAAGATATGTTAATTCACAAAAAACAGCATTAACCACTCATTGTTTTGACTTAGGTCACTATCCTAACTTTGAAAATGCTTCAGTTCTTAGTATTGAAAAAAAAAATTATAAGAGACGGTATATTTTGGAAATGTTACACATTGTAAATACTCCATTGACTAAAAGAATTAATTTTAAAGCAGATACAGATAATGTCGCTCATATATACAGACACTTAATTCACAAAATAACATAAATGATTTTGTTCTTAATATATGTATGTAACACAAAACACTTTTTTATATTTTTGTTTTTTGAAAATTTTTTGAAACATTGTTTTTTAACTTCATTATGACAAACAATTTTTTTCAATTGTTAATTAATTTTGTTATTTTGCTTTTATATTAATTTTGTTTCCTGAAGAAGGTACGCAGAAAGTACCGAAATATTGAAATAAAATATTATTAACAAATATAAGGACCCAAAGCTTAAAAAAATAGAAAATAATTTAATAAAAAAAAGGGTCAAATAATCATTATTAAACAAATTAATTCATTTTAAATCTGTAAAGGCTTTTGTTATAGACCTTCATGCTAACACGTACAGTCACAGATATATGTGTACAAAATATAAACGTGTTAAAAAAAATATTTTAATGTTGTATTGTCAACGTGTTAGTAATTTTAATGAGTTCAAACAATGTCAATTGTTAGTAGTTGAATTTAAGTTTTCCTTTAATGTTTTTCCCTCTTTAAAAAACCTCCATTTTATTACATATTTGTACATATATTTTTAAGGGCTTTGTGTTAGTGATAAAACTTTTCCGTATAGTGAAGTTTGAAAAGGGTGTTTTAAAATATTTGCACGAAAATTTAACGACTTGTATTTGTTTAAAAATTCTACTCATTTAATGAACTATTTTTTTATTTATTTATTTATAAAAACAACTCTGCATGTGGGAAGAACAGCTAATTTATGAATTTAAACAATGTTGTCGTTTTATCACGTTTTTTCCCTTAAAATTAAAAACTTTTTCTTAACGTAAGATTCCCATCTTTAGACATAAAAAACAATTTATAATTGCAAAAAAATGTTCGACCACTCTAACCGAGGTCTTTAAACAAAACATTATGAAAATAATGTTTTTAATTAAATGGTTATTCCATACTTCAAATCTACTTCTTTATGTTCGTGAGTCATATAGCAACCAAATTTGTCACTGCCTGGCCCAATTTAGACTGAGTTTATCATCTTATTCGACTTATGTCAAAATATCGTTATTAAAGTTATAATTAATAATAAACAATTTTTATCTTTTGTTTATTCAAAATAAAAACAGTGAGCTCGGCTTAAGTTTTTGTATTAACTTTAATAAAACAAAAGGAAAAAATAAAACTGTTCTTCTCATTTTTAAAGTTATTAATCAAATTCAATATTTGCACATCTTCAAAGATCATGCTACATATGCGTCTTACGTATTATATAATAAAACTAATTTCGTAAAAGGAACAGCAGTTTATTTAATTTTTATAAAAAACTTTGAGCTATTTTTAAATTATCCCAATTAGAGAGAAAGCAAAATAGAATTACTATTGGTTATTGTTGTTTTTGCTTGAACTTTAGTTTATTTAAAATGTTTGTCAGAAGTTTCCTGAAGAGTTAAGTAAGCGATAACGAAGCGGCTATCGAGAAGTGCTTTGGTCCTTAATAATCAATATCGGCAATTAATTTAATCGTTTTTTGAAATATGTTTTAATGATTCGATGCTTTTTGTAGTCCCATAATCTAAAAATCTTTCTTTATGATTATTTACTATTGTTGCTCTTGTTTAGGTCATTTTAGGGCAGCAAATTTTGGATATTGTTATGAAGTTTAGTACAAGTGTTGGTGCTGACATTTATTCGGCGATTAAGGTATGCTGTACAAAATTGGTATGCATTTTTTTCGAAACAAAATTACAACGAGACAGCGGTCTACTATTTACATTCAATATATTAGGTATATAAATGACACAGCTATCACTAAATGCCATGTTGAGCTTTTTGGATTAATGCTGGACCAATTATAGTGTTTCTTAAAAAAAAGTATGTTTAAGATGTATAAATAATATGGGTCTTCTTAATTCTTTCACGCAGATACATTAGGTAGAAATATCCAAAAATACAATATCTTTAATAAAACTATGGGCCGAAATATATTTAAATTGCTTTTAAATATAGTATAAATAGAAATGGTGAAAAAATTTGAATTTTTTTTCTCACATTGAACAATCGTCAATGAAGCAGTGAAAGAGATTTGCGTATGAACAATCTGTTATTGGTCCTATTTGGAGAAATTCCTTCTCTTAAAAATGGTACCAGAAGATTAGATTAAAATAAGAATAAAAGCAAATCAAAATAAATACATTTAAAAAAATTATTTCATATATGCTGTATTAATTAAAATACGTAAGAGGGCTATATTCGGCTATCCCGCATCTTATATACCGTTCACCATCTATATAGATCTAGTTCAGTGAAACAACTTTAATCAAAATATTGGGGCGACAGAGAATAAAAAAACATTTGTATTGCCGCTTACTGGGTTAAGCATTTAAAAAAAAAGTTAGTATTTCCTTAATGATCTCTTTAAAAGCTTTAAAATGATACGCATATTGAAATTTCGAGAAATCTGAAAATTTCAGAGCTCCATAACTCGGAAAATAAGGGTGAGCGCCAATTTTTTTACTTGATATTTTTTCTTATTTTTTTAATTCTCTAGCGTCTGATATATAGGAGCATTCGTATTAAGCTACAATTATAAACAATACAAATAAAATGTGATTTGGTAAAGAATTCGTTTTTTAAATAAGTTTTGTTAAAATTAAACTTTTATTGTTAATTTCTGTTTACAAAAGATACTTCGTATGTGCGTTTAAAACTTTTACACAAAAAAGTGATTTTAATTATGCTCCTAATTTCCATCAAACTTGAGTCAAGAATATGAAGCAATTTAAGAGTGTTTTTAAACTAACTTTTTTATAATATACTTGTGTTTTCTGTGATTTTTAAGATTAAAATTGCATTCGATTTACTTTCGACCAGGTTTGTTTACTCGATTTTAAATTGAGTAAAATTGTTCGAATTCGGTTTAGAGCACTCCAAGAAAATATGAATTCGTTTTAAAACGAGAAATTTACTCGGATTCGATTATGATATAGAAACAGCAATTCGTGCAAACACCCTTTAGTTCTCAATTTTAAATATTTATATTTGTTATTTTACCAGAAATAGTATTAGACATTCTGTCTAATTTTAAAGTGTTTCTACCAGGCATATCACAAATTCCGATCGGAATGGTTTTGATTTCGTATTAACAATTCCGATCGATTTTGCTTATTTCTAAAAAAATGAACAATCTCCACCTTTTTATTTAAATGTGGCTAATCGAAATAATGACATATAAAAAAATAAATTTTCAGGCCGCATATAACGAAATTTTAAAGACTTTGAAATTTAAAAGTAGTTACATTGCAAAAAAAAAAATGTTCCCTTTTTGCGTTTTCTGAAGAAAAAATTTGCGGAATTAAAACCACTTTCGATCGGAATTGAGTTCTGTGACATGCCTGTATAAACTGGCTGGCAGAAAATCTTTGGCAAACGAAGCCGTTATTGGTTATACCATAGATAAGAAAATCTTTGCGTCCGGCAGAAGGCCGAAGACTGAAGGCGTTTCTCATCTAAGCGCGGACAATATGACTCTTTCATAACTGAAACTATGTCCATTCTAAAAGCGATACAGTGTCCAAGGATATTACGTCCGTGAATACTATGACATTCTACCTTAAATTATTCCATTTGTTAGAAAAATTCTAAATTTAATATAGATCTACCTAAGCTCAAAATACAAGTCAGTTCGCCAGCTTACAGCACCTAATAGTAACAAGGAGTATTATATCTTGGCCAAATGCGAGAAAGATGAATTCTAACCGATAGAAGCAATTATGCCTGAGTCGTGTCTGACATGGCTGTCTGTTTGGTGAGCAAGCAATACTTAGTGTATTTTAAGTCTTACCAGACAAACAGAATATTGTGCTTTGTGACTGACAGAAATTTTATGCATGTTGGCCATTTAATGAACAAACTCAAAAAGAATGGTTTATCATACCTCTAGAGGGGTTCAAACTGTCAAAAAAAATTTGCATGTTTTTGCCACAAGCATACATATGCCGCACAATATAAATTGATAAGGAAATTAACACAAAGCGAAGAAACGTTTTTATATCAAAGAGATCCATAAATAAATATATAAAGTTAATAAACAGTTTCTCGTTTATATCTTTAAGCGTTTAAAATTGATGCTATTATTACAATTAACACAAATAAGCTTTCTCCTTTTGCATTCATTTTAAGGGAGCACTTTAAGTTTAAGTATGAATGGAACTGTATTTTAGAATTGTAACATTAAGGTGACATTTTTTCTACTTTACTATCTCTCGTTATATCAAGTTACCTCTCTAGTAAAGAAAGAACTCACTTTAGCATTTTTATTTGTGTCATATAAATAATTAACTTTTTTAATCTTAAATAAAATTTTAATTTTGTTGGAGAAAAGTAATTTGAGGTAAAAAAAACGTTAAAGAGTCACCTTTAAATTTCACAATAGCAACAACAAAAACAACAACAACACTAAATATGCCAGTTGCACTAATTCTATGGTGAACATATGCCTTAATGCATCCACCAAAAATGTGTCATTATAAATCTGGTAATAAGTGTGCTGTTAGTCCTTCATCATTAACCTGCGTGAAAAACATTTCAAGCAGGTGGCAAATACATTAAAAAAATTTTATAAATTTAAAAGCGCCTCCTTATATTAACACTCAAATCCTGAGTTAAAGATTTCATTGTCATTTTAAATGATTTTTTAGTAAAAAAAATTTGTTTCACGGGACGTAGGGCTTTGAAAAATATAAAACTTTTTATTGCAATATTAATACGACCTTTAGATTAATTTTATGTATTTAAATCTACACGTTTTAATTTTATATTGTTCATATTTAAATTTTTCGAATAAAATTTTTGTTTGTTTGTTACGTTTTCTCACGCCACCTACATACTTCCCGATTGTTGTAAACTACTGTCGTGTAAAGGAGCGAAGTAAAAGGCATTCCATGTGTTCTTAAAATTGCAAAACCTTAATCTGAGTGTATCGAAATTAGTAAAAAATATTTGAATACATTTTTGAGACTTAGTAAACAGGTTCGTATGAAAATCAACAACATCAATAAATCTCTTATTTTTGACTTTTTTGGAAACCTGCGGGCTCACGTAATTGGTGGAATTTTCAAACTTAGAAAATACAATAAATCCTTAAACACAAAATCGTATTTTTCAATTATGTTTTTTTTTAGGTCATTTTGGAAATTGTTTTGAATGTCCGATAAGTCTTTCTGGCTAAACCAATGCAGATAATGAAATTATTTTTCCTTTATTTCACTTATAATTGAATTATGATTCAAATAATGCCTTATTAAACTAAAAATTATAATTAAATAAAAATCAAACAATAAACTAAACATTTGTAGGCAAAACCTAATAAAAAACAGTATAATTTTCTACTTTTTTCATATCTTCTAAACTGCTAAAAATAAAAAAAAAAATAAACAAATAGGAGTACAAATTTCCGTTAATATTTCTAGCAAAACTTAAAGCAAATAAAGTTTTTGAAAACGCATAAGAAAATTATGTTCTGCAGGTATCTAATTTTTCTTGTTTTCTTTGAAAAATATTCGCATAAATTTGTAAAATAATTTTTTTTTTCTAAAAAGGTTAAAAGTTAAAACTCTCATAATTTTTTTGAGCCCAAAGTGGTAAAGTTTGGCCAACTGTAGCTTCTTTTAAGCTCAAGCTACAAAACTCCTTATTCTTTAAAGTCGATCCAATATATCCACAGTTTTGCTAGTTTTTTTTTTTGCGAAGGACCCCATTGTGCTATTTGATTTTATTTTTCTATGTTGTCTTATTTTTGGTCTGCCTGTAATTTAAAGTCTCAAGTTGTGCTTCAGACTGACAACTTCTCGAAAACAATTTTTGATTATGACAATTAAATATCCGATAAGTTATCTCGCGTATATCCCTGTCGTTAATTTTTAACGTAAAGTTTATTTATTAAGAGTTGCCATATTTTCCTTACTGTACAGGAATATAATTTTAAATAGGTCGAAACATACCATAAGAACTAAAAGCTGTGGGTATGTTTCAATATTTCTAGTATCAAAACAAAACTAATTAAGTGGGCTATTTTTAATGTATATGAAACTCTGTAAGATTTCGATTATCAAAAATTATAAAACTTTAAAATGAAAAATTGATAAACCTCACTTTAACTAAAGTGAACTTTAGAGGAAGGTCATCTTAATGAATTTTAGTAAGTAAAGGAATTTATTAAATATTGTTTTGGTATCAAGTTTTTTAGTTTTTATAGGTTTTTGATGACCATTAAACATTTCTAATATTTCTTTAACTCGCTGTTATTTTTTTCGGATTTTTTTAAAATTGTTCAATTTTTTTTTTTTTTTGATTTTCAAATATAAAATTATCGGTTAAATTTGTAAAGAATTTTTCTGCAAAACAAGGGAATCAAAAACCTAAAAAAAAATGAAAACGGTCTTTGCACATATCTCTGTTTGCTTGGAAATATTTTACATATTTTCATGGGTAGTTTTAAATCATCGCATTTCTTAGATGTTTTCTATTAAATGCATTTCCATTCTTTTGACGCATTTCCATTAAATATATAAAGCATATATTTATTATTTTTCGAGTTTATAATTTACCCAGCCCTTTTGCGAAATCGTTATTTTATACATAAATAATAATATAGATATGTTTTAAAATTCCTTATCTCTCATATGAGTACGATTGCAATGTTAAGGTATATAATATTTTTCGTTTTATTGTTGAAGAGTGTTCACACTTCAAATATTTTTTTGAAATTTAAAAGAAAAAAAAAAACCTCACGCAGACTTTGTCTTATGCATACTCGTATTACAGTAATTAAATAAGCTTAAAAATACAACAATGTAAAAATCCCTTTGTCAGTAAACACTATCATTATCTTCTAGCAGCGACTTCAAGCACCTTGCACAATAAGTTGTAAAATGTTCAAGCGTTCATATTTTACAAACGAAATAAAAATATTTTGAAAGCTTTAAATATATATACTGCCGTATTCATAAAATTTTCAAATACATGTATTTAAAATGTGTTCTAGGAAAAAAATTGTGTGGCAAAAAAAAAAAAATTAAAAAAGCCAATGGCTTTTCTTTTATTTCTTTAAATATTTAATTTGAGGCGTTCATTTTCATATTAATCAAGTGAGAAGAAGAACCCTCCGTTAAAATATATTCGGAGAACTTTTGTTGAACCTAACCTTTATGAAGTCATTCCAGAATCTACGTCATCTTTTTTATAGTATAAACGAAAGTTGAAAAAAAACATATATGTGGAGAAATTAGAGGCAGGCGTGGTGGGGCGGGCAAGCGTTGAAAGGCATGAAACGATCTTGATAATGGTTTCAAAATTATGACTAATCGATAGGGGCATTTAAATTTTTTTTTTAACTCAGCTAGTGTCCTTGCAAAGTTTATTTCAACACGAACGGCATAAGAATTTATAATATAATATATGGGGCCATAAATGGATATTGTAGAAATAATAAACGGACTGACAAATATATACATAAATATATAAACTGCAAGATTTAAATGAAAACTAATAAGTTTAAAAATTAAAAATAAAGGGTCATCCAAATGTGACGCCTAGATGTCAGCACTATATAATTTTTACATGTGACATCTTTTCAAATGACATAAGCCATTTTGTTTTATTAGAAGGTAGTACAGTTTTAACCATGGACAGGTACACATTGGAACAACGCGTTTACATCATTCAAAGTTATTATAAAAATGGGCGTTCTTTGAAAAATACCCAAAGCAAAATTTTGTTTAGCGACGAACCTCATTTCAGAGTGGATGGATTCGTCAATAAGCAAAATTGTCGTATCTGGGGTGATGAAAATCCTCGTGTTATTCATGAAAAATCTCTACGCCCACAAAAAGTTACTGTTTGGTGTGCATTTTGGGCAAATGGAATCATTGGGCCATATTTCTTCGAAGATGATGCTGAAAATGCTGTTACTGTGAATGCTGAGCGATACCAATAAATGTTGAGAGACTTTTTATGGACACAGTTGAATCATATTGATGTGTCTGACGTCTATTTCCAACAAGACGGTGCTACATGTTACACAACTCGAGAAAACATTACGCTTTTGCGATCAAAATTTCCTCAACGAGTAATTTTACGAAATGCAGATTTCAATTGGCCTCCAAGGTGATGTGATCTAACACCATTACATTTTTTTTTTTTTTTTGGGGTTTTTTGAAAAGTCGAGTGTATGCTTACAAGCCACAAACAATATATGATGTAAAGAACAACATTCAAGTTGCAATTAGTGAAATAACACTAGCAACATGTCGAAAAGTCATTGAAAATTTCGATATTCGGATTAATGTCTGCAGACTCAGTCATGGTGGACATTTGAATGATATTCTATTCCACTTATAATTGTAATGGATCATACTTTTAATAAAAAAAAAACAGCTTGAAAAAATTGCAAATAGTTTGTGTTTTATTTCAAAGAAACATGTACGTGCGTTTTTTGGATGTCCCTTTATATAATTCAGCTTCCTACTAATTCTTCCTGTTTTTGCTCGCGAGTTTTGGCTTTTCCCACCAATCCATCCACTTTCTATCCGATTCCTAATTATAATATGTGTTTAATTTTTATAAAAACTTTGTGCTATTTTTTATTTAATTATCCCGATTCAATTAATTACCGATATTGATTATTGAGGGTCAAAGCACGTCTCGATGGCCATTTAGTTACCGCTCACTCTTTAGGAAACTTATGACAAACATTTTAAGTAAACTAAAGATTTTTGTTCAAACAATAAAGCAAAGACAAAAATCAAAGTTTAAGCAAAAACAGCAATAACCAACAGTAATTCTATTTTTTTTCTCCGCTGTATACGGCTGAATTTTTTCAGCTCTTTAATACAGTTTAAAGAGGATAAAAAATAAATATCACAAAACACTACGATAATTTATTTATATGCCCTGTGCATATTTATTTAATTAAAGACACGGGGATATTTTTTTAAATATTTAATGCTTATAAAAACTTTCTGCAATTTTTTTTTTATTTAATTATTCCGATTAAATTAATTACCGATACTGATTATTGAGGGTCCTTTAATTTTTAAGATTATGAACTGTTTTGAAAACGGGATCAAAGTCGGGCACAAACATAAAAAAGCAACATTCAGAAGAATTGAAAAACTCCTTTCTTTTTTGTACTTGGTTTAAGAACTAAAATTAATACGTCCCAAAAGTGATGTATTACAGCTAATAGTATTTAAAAAAAAGAAAACTGTTATGTTTTAAAATAAAGAGAATGAATCATTAACAGTTGTTTACATGTATTTTACAGTGGAATGTCTTTTAATTTTTAAAGATTTTAGATGTAAATTAAATAAAAGTGGGATAGCACCTCTTCAGAACTTAAGAAATTATAAAGACTTACCAATGAGGCTTCAAAAGACTGTGGCTCATTGAAATATCTTCTGCTAGTTGAGGGATATAACTAAATTACTTCGCAACAGAAATCCAAATGCTTGTTCTTATTTAAATAAAACAATTTAACATAGTAATAATAATAATAATATGTATGCCAATAAATTTGAATTAAATTTTTAGTATTTTTATAATTATTATTATTTAGCTAATTTTGTTAAAAGTGAGTACAAAATTAATTTGAAAGGATATTTATAAGCAAAAACATTCTTAAAACCTTATATGTATTTCCCGTTGGCAACACATTTGACCCTCAATAATCAGCATCGGTAATTATTTTAATCGGGATAATTAAATAAAAAAAATTGCAGAAAGTTTTTATAAAAATTAAATATTTAAAAAAATATTCCCGTGTCTTTAATTAAATAAATATTCACAGGGCATATAAATAAATTATCGTAGTGTTTTGTGACATTTATTTTTTATCCTCTTTCAACTGTATAAAAGAGCCGAAAAAAATTCAGCCGTATACAGCGGAGAAAGAGAAATAGAATTACTTTTGTTTATTAATGTTTTTGCTTAAACTTTGATTTTTGTCTTTGCTTTATTGTTTGGACAAAAATCTTTAGCTTATTTAGAATGTTTGTCAGAAGTTTCCTGAAGAGTAAGCGGTAACGAAATGGCCATCGAGACGTGCTTTGACCCTCAATAATCAATATCGGTAATTAATTTAATCGGGATAATTAAATATAAAAATAGCAAAAAGTTTTTATAAAAATTAAATACATATTGTATTTGGGAATCGGATAGAAAGTGGAAGGATTGGTGGGAAAAGCCAAAAATCGCGAGCAAAAAGAGGAAGAATTAGTAGGAAGCTGAATTATATATTTTTAATATTTAAATTTATTATTTTTCATTTGAATCTTGAAGTTTATATATATATAGATATATATATATATATATATATATATATATATATATTTATATATATATATATATATGTGTCTGTCAGTCCGTTTATATATATATATATATATATATATGTTTGTCAGTCCGTATTTCCACAATATCCATTTCTGGCCCCATATATTATATTATAAATTCTTATGCCGTGTTCGTGTTGAAATAAACTTTGCAAGGACACTAACTGAGCTAAAAAAAATTAAATGCCCCTATCGATTACTCATAATTATTAAACCATTACCAAGATCGTTTCATGTCTTTCAACGCTTGCCCGCCGCACCACGCCTGCCTCTAATTTCTCCACATATATTTTTTTTTCAACTTTCGTTTATGTATACTCCTTACTTACCATAACCATACTTTTATCTGGCACAGCAACCTTTTCATTTAGCTCGAACAACAGCTCTAATCATATTAACAATTTTTCACAATTTTCCTAAATAGAAAACCGAATGATAGGAAAAAAATTTTATACATAAAAACCATAAATAGTGCAGGTTATATAAGATTCGGCATATCCGAATAAAGCACTCTTACTTATCTAAACAAAAATAAATATGAAAACATTAAATATTTTTTTTTATTTCTCACTATTTTTTCGAAATATTTTGCAAAATATATACGAAAATCGTATTATTTAGTCATTACAATCGATTTCCAAGTAAAATGATTCAATTGGCAACAACTCCCATTTTCCTGTGTCTCACATATGTAAAAATATATATTTTTTTATTTATTTATTCTTCATGAGGATAATTTGAAACAAATTTTTGTTTATAAAAAAAACAGCCGTCGTCTGTTGATATTCAAATAAATTTACACATAGAAAAATTATTTGTATAAAATCGGTCAAAATTGCTTAATTTCTAATTGCATAATTTGATTCTTAATGTTACTAAAATATATTCTGGTAATTGGTGGATGCAACGTAACTTACTCAGCACATTTAAACTGAAACTCAAATTTTGCTAGTTAGAATCACAAAATAGTCCATTTATTTTTAACAATCGAATTTCAAAAAAATTAGAATGGACAATCGACACAAAAACAAAAAAAATCCGTTCTTATAACGAATTTCTTTTCTCTGTGTATCAATAGAAATTTTTATCAATTGCTTTCCCAGCATTGTCTGGTTCTGTTGACGACGACGCTTAACAAATAAACAAAACAAAAAATATGAAGTTAACTAAACAACAAAAGATAAACCCAAAAAAGTTTAATACGACATAATACGCTCTCAAAGGCATACTTGTCTTAAAAATAAATATACTTTGGGCTGTTTTCGTTTTTGTTGTAGTCGCTGCTATTTGTTGCTTTAGACAAAATTTTTTTTTTTAATTCGCAATTATGAGACTGTGATAAAAAACAAGCGAATAAACATATTCGAGAGCAATCCTATAAGTACCCAACAGAGGTAAAAAGTACTGTATAAGAAAGTGGCAACGTTATTATGCTTTAAGTTTAAGGCAACGCTTTTCTTAACGTAAATCACTTTTATTTAATAAAATAGACGAAAAATTTGCCAACTTTGGGTTTCGTGTTTAAAGAATAGATTTATTTATTGGAGATCAAATAAATTTTAAAAAAAGTTTGTTCATACAGATCGTATGCCAAAAAACAATAACATTTGCAATATCTTTTAACATTTTTTGGCTTAATTGAATCCTATCAGTCGAGTTGTATTTACGAACCACTTTTACCATCCCCAAGTCCAAACTAACCTTGCGTGTCATGTACTATTATATCCAAATTCAACATCTGTCAATAATTATCCTTGCTGGGTATATAGATTCTTTTAAACCGTGTGGTTAAAACCTTTTATCAGACCTTAATTACCGCCCAAGCAAGGGCAGCTAATTCTGCACTTTATAAAGTATGGAAATTGTAAGGTTACTGTCTATCTTGTGGACAATTTGAAGAAGGTAAGTATAGCCTTCATTTAGTACAGCTTACAGAAGTTAATTAACGATTTGCATGCATACATGCTATTAAAAAAAGTGTAAGTTGGTGTACTTCTATTAAAAGTTATTTTTTAGGTTGATTTTGTATGCCTACACACGGACGAAAAATTCTTCAGTTAGCTTTAAGTTCGTCTATATGGATAAATAAATTTAAATAGAATCGCAAAATTTACGTAAGTATTTACTTTTGCACTTCAATTAATTATAATGTAAAAGTTTTTTATTATTTTTTTTTAGTTCAAGATCAGTTACTACAGTATGGAGTGACTTTGCAATTTGCAAAAGTATTTTTATTTTTCTGAAAAATATACAATCGATTGGAATGTGAAAATTAACCCGAATAAAAGCGAATCAATACTCTCTGTTCACCTCTAGGAAAATGCAACAACAACATTAGACGAAACTAAAAAGCCTTTAATGTAAAATCTATAAATAACATTCCTATACGAAATAAATAAATTTCAAAGTATCTGGGTATACATCTGGATAAGTTTCAATTCTTTAATAATCATATTAATCTTCAACTTTTTGAACACAAGCATTAGTATTTAATCAGGCCCATAATAATATATTGTTACGTTTTTAACATTTTGGTAACAAACTTACGCATTCTTTTGATTGCAAATACCACTGTGGCTCATTATAAATTCCGTATTCTTACTTTTTTGCTTTCTCTGGCTATACTTCTTGATCCTACAGGTCCTGTGAACCCTTGGTCTGGTATTTACTAAACATGTGTTATTACTACAACCGCAGCCATTCACGCTATACTACTGTATGTTACTCCGGCGAAACATGAACTATTCGATGCCTGGTTTAGTAACCTTAACCATCCACAGACATCTCCACTACTCCTTTTATCCAAGCCACTCATCCCATTTAAACCAATAGCCACAATACACTTCTGCCGTACACTGTTGTTATACTATTACACTTCCCTGCGCCAACCGCCATCGATCTTACTACTTTTTATTGTAAACGGCTTCTTGATAATTATCTGTTGCTCTTATATTAAATTTGACGTCTCCACTAAATTATCTGCCATGGCTTTACACAATAATTGTCTTTTGCCTCTCGGGATGTTTGTACTTCTGTTTTATTAATTTTAAATTGCTTTACAACAATTATTATTTTCTGTTGTACGAATGTCTGCACGCGGGATCGAACTCAGGACCACCTGTTTTTGCAGCACGCATATCTACCAACGCAGCCATTGAGGCTGCTCAGCTTTTGTTGCCTAATTGTAGTATTATTCTATACACCACGCCCATTCGGGAACAACAACAGGGGTTGCTAGACTTTTTTTATTCGTAACAATATTATGGTCAAGTTTGGTACAACACATCCCCATCTTATATGAAAATAATTAAAGTTCTTGAAAGAAAATGTCATACAAGCTGTACCTTACATTACAGATCAGCAATTTAATATTATAAAAAATTCATTTTAAACCAAAGATTGTGCAACGAAGCAAAATTTAGTAAAATAGATATTTTTATTATAGACCTAATAAAAAACCACATTTTAAGAAGCAATTAATGTTACGAAAACAATTAACGATTGGTGTCAATACGCTAGTGAGGACTAGGTATCAAAAACCCCACAAGAAGCATACGTCGCCCAGAAGCCATTATTTTTTACGTATAGTTTAGTGCATCTATAGACGAGCTTATATAAAAACAATTACAAGTAAACATTTAATGGAAAATATAAGATTTGATACTAGTGTTAACCCATCAGATAAAAACAGCAAACCTAATTTTTTTAATAAATTTTATTGGTGGCTCAGCGAATATTTTTTTTTTATTCCTGTGTCGCTTAATTTTGTTATATAATTGTGAGATTTTTTTTTAATTTTTACTTGCATTGCATATTAATCTATTTATACATAAATTGTTTAACTAAACATTAATGTAACTAAAAATTATATTTATACCGGGTGTACTTGAGAGCCCGTTTAAAGGACAGTATTTTCTTATATTATTGTGATTATACTTACTATTGTTTGTTTATAGTTAAATATTATACATTGTTGATTAAATAAATATTAGTTAAAAACAATGGAGTGACTTTACGATTAATTTAATAAAAACAGCAACAATGCGTTATACGCGCCTTGTAAACCACGATTTACACTTCTTATTCACATTTAATGGGCGTTGATAGCTTATTTTATTAGCGTTGCGTACATAAAGTGTAAAACGTAACCCTATTATTTTCATCTCAATGTCTGTTCATCCCTCCCTCTATATCTGGAACTGTAATAGGTAGAATTTTATATCTATAACTATGGCCGCTGCAATATCAAATACTAAAAATTAAAGATGTTTCGAAAAATGTTTCAAAAAATATTTTCAAATTTGCAGTGTCAATAAAATTATATGCGCTATAGCAGCAAAAATAAAACTTTAAATTAAAGAGTGTACCAACATCGAGATGATATTTATATATGTATGGCCATATTTTTTTAACCGCAGTAGGTTAAGACTACAAATTTAGGCAGATCTTGTATTGCCAGTTCAAAATAAAGTATAGGAATTAAAATTGAAGAGGTGTTTCAATAGTAAGGTTATTTTCAAACCGCCTTATTTTACATTTACCCAAAATATGTTTCACTATCTTCGCTGTAACAAGTTTTAAAAATAAAATTAAAAATTAGAGAAAGATCCAATTTCCCAAAATCGTGGTACTTATTTCCACTTGAGAGGAATCTAAATTTCATAAAAATATTTTATTTCTTATTAAATATATTGGTGCTAATTGATTAATTTAATTCTTCTCATAAAATAATTCATTCGAAGCTTTATTCTTTACAAATCTACCCTCGTAATAATAATCTCGTAATAAAAATTTACTCTCGTATATGGCTGTATATACATATATGTTTGTATCAATTTATTTAATAGCCCTCAATATGTGTCATATGACATGAAAAATTATGACAAGCTTTGTTTCTATTACACCCTCTTTAACGCAAAACGCATTAGAAGCGAAAAAACATTTTTTTCTTTTTGACATATAAAACAAACGGACAAGCTAAAAAGCCAAAAAATGTTTTGAGACTTTATTAAGGCTAAAGTGTTCTTTAAAAGAAAAGCACCAACAACATTAATATGTCATTTTACTTTCCTTTCTGCGATCTTACCAACACATACACACCATAAAATAGGAAAGTTTTGTTAATTTATTCTCATTTTCCGGCATTCGTTCACTTTTCTTTATTGCACTTGATAAAAGACTTTTAAAGTTTGTTTTGTTCTCACATCAACAAAAGTTTTATTGGCGTATTTTTGTTCTTTTAACGTGAGAGTATATGTGTCAGTAAGTACTTGTTTTTATTTGTCGGCTAACAGGTTGGAGATAGTGATGTTAAAATCCAGCAAAAAATTTGACATTAAAAAGTACTACTTTTGTGATTGTCATATATTAATATTTACTTACAACTTACATACACTACTTCGCAAAAAAAAAGGAAATATTATTTGAACTAATGCTTTAAGTTAAAGAAAAATACTTTCAAATACGTACTAATGATTATCATAAATTTCTACAATAATAAATTTATAATATTCACAGTTAAAAAATTCTAATTTAATAAAAATTAAATAATAAACACGCACGGTTGTAACAAAAACAAAAACAAATGTAAAACACGAAAATACATAGAAAACAGTGAAGAAATACGTTAGTTTGTGTGTAGAATTTCTTCTAACCAAATTAATATTGATATGAATATATCGCATATTCTTATTAACAAAGTTAGATAATTTTTATAATTACACAACTAAGGTATATAAAAACGAAGAATGCTGATAAAGGACGTAGTGGTCCAGATAGTGCAGCACTACATACTGCTACCATCTAATTTTTCTTGTTTTCTTAAGATACATTTTTAAAATAAATTTTCGGTTTTAAAAAGATTTTTAGAAGTAAAAATAAAAATGAACTAAAGCCAAAATAATTTCAATTCATTTATAAAATTCACAGTTCGAAAAAACTAATTTTTAATTAAAAAAAATGATAAATTTCACACTCGCCTACCTCTTCTAAAATTGTTTGCTGGAAAGTTTTCTTATATTTAATAAAATTCTAATAACTGAATTTAAACATCCAAATAATTAAAACTAGATATAACTGTTTTATCAGTTCTTCTTTATCATTTAAGTGCGAGAATAGTGAAAAACTAAATTATATCCATGTTAAGAGCATTTTAATTATTAAAAAGATTGGAAAATCATTTCGTTCGACCGTAACCCACGTTATTGTGACTTTACTTATAGAAACTGTAGTCATCAAAATGTAACATGTATTTAATTAAATTTTTCTGACGAAATGTATGTGTGTGATATGTTTTGGATTCATTAAAAAATTTAACTTTGCGAGTACTGAACTTTTTAAATGACGCTATTGATCTGCTAGTTTGATTTCCTTAAAATTCAAATACTTTGTTGAATTTTACTTTGTTGAAAACCTAGAACTTTTTAAAAATTATCAACTTTTATTACATAACAATAGCTACATTTATGAAAACTTAGAACAGGTTAATTACCCAAAAGTAGCATTTAACAGGTTTTGGACTAACATTTTTTTTAACAAATTTTTGTAACGATTCGGAAAGTTTATTTAAAAAGGCCTTCTATGATAAACACATTAATCTATTTCAGCAAAAAATATTAAAATGTGACATATTTTATATACAAATTTTAGGAGTTCTTAACTTTATTATTATGAGGTTTAGCTGCGTATATCACATTATTACATCTTCTGCACCTCAGACTACAAAATATTTTATATGGATATTTATATATTTATTTATCAATATATTTGTAACCTACAAAATCATTAGTAATTACTGTTTCTGTATTTATTTAATTTTATAAAATTTAACCTACTAAAACAGTAAAATTGACTGCTTTTTTCTTTTAATCCAACTCTCTAAAAATAACTTACCAAAACAATAAAAACTACTGATTATTGTTTATTATTTATTTATTTTTTTAAGATTATTCTAGGCTGAAAAAATAATGTACTTTTAAAAAATTGTTTATATTTTTGCAACCAATAATTAAAGTACATATCGCCCATTTAGAAATAGAACGCCTTAACACAAAAAATCATTTCAAGATAATCATAGTTGAAGTTTTTAACTTGTAAAATGATTCAGAAATAAGAAATAAATTTAATAAAACTAGCATCAAAATTATATTAAAGAGGATGTTTTGGACAAACAAAGTAAAATATTTAAATTAAGACCGTGTCATAGACTAAAATATGTCGTTATTTATGAAAAGGAAAACCGAGTTTTACTTTATTTGTAAAAGGTCGATACATTTTAAAAACATCGCCTTTTCAAATGTATATACAGCCACAAAACGAAATATGACGATGTTTTAAAAATAAATATGAGCTTCACGTTATGAAAAATTCAAATTTTTGGGTACTAAATAAGCGATATATTTGTAATTCAAAAATTTAAATAACATACTTTAGTTTGGGGCCAATCAATGGACCCAAATGGGCTGTGGCAACACGGCTGACTGCCTAAAGGCTGCAGAATTTAGAAGAGAATACCTGTAAAAAGGGAACATTATTTTTTAAAATATAATGCAAATTTTAAATTCTATGTAAAAAAAATTAACAATTTTTTTTTATATTTTCTTCCATAAATTATTTTGTTCTAAATATATTTTTTATAACTGACATATTTTCCAACATTTTATTTTTTTTATTTAAAAGCTATTATATATAATAGTGCTTTTCTACTAACGAACTTTTTTTTAACTAAGTATTTCATTTTTACTGAAACAAGGTAAAAATTAATTGATAATTTTGAATGCACCGAAAATCAGTATTTATTTTTGTCGTTTGCTTTTCTTATAAGACACAAAAAAAAAAGTTAAATTAAAATTTTCTTCCTAAAACATTCACATTTTCATTTATTTTTAACTTTACTGAAAACTTCCTAAATAAAGGTCAAACCGTTAATGTTAAATTTTTTTGAGTATACTTTATTTTAAGATGTGTATTAAGTATACAAAAAAAAGAAACAAATTTATTAATGTCTTAAACCATTTAACCATTAATCAATGGTAATGATTTGGTTTTAAAATTTCTTATCAATGAAACCTTTTCATTTAAAGCATTACCATTGGTAAGAATAATGATAACACTAAAATAATTCGTTAGCATTATTTTAATTAATTAATTAGTCTATCATACGTGGGAGTAGTTAATTAGATGGACTAATTATTTTTTTTAAACATTTTTACTTAATCGGTTTTCGATTAATTGAGATTGAGTTTTAAAAGCACTAACTATCAAATGATAAAATTTTTAAAATGCTTAAAGTGTAGATGAGCTATTGAACTTTTATAGTATGTTTTCGAATACAAATTTTTAAAATTGTATTAAAAATGGCTATCCCTGCATAGATATTATCAGTATCCTTCGAGAACTCCGGCTACTATTTTGTAAGATGAACTCAAAACTCTTCTTTCTCTCAAAATAAATTTTTGAGCGAGAATTGCTAAAGAAGTGGAACTTGTAAAAATATATAATTTTGATTGCGTATGGAAAATAAAATATTGCTTCCATAAAAATCAACCTCAGCAATTGAATTTTAAATAACTCCTGATCAAAGCCTACATAGATAAATTTAGAAGCAACGGTTACTCAATACAATAGGCCAAGTGGTGGAAGCACTATTTTAAGTTTTGATCGTAAGCTCTTACTCTGAACTCCATCTTGCCAATGGTAAAATTCTAATTTATTTTAGGACGACAACAAAAGAAAGATAAATGCCAGCTGACAGTTGCATCGGTTTTGCTGGGCTCAAAATTGTAAGATATACACCCGGGTGTTCTCAACTTATAATCTGCGATCAGAAACTTGCTTGCTCAGCCCACAACTTTGGTGCTTAGCAGATGCGTTTGTTTGTTTGTTTAACTTTCTTTCTGAGCCAGTTCAGCAAGTAGGCCTGTCTTAAACTGGTCAAGCCATTTTCCGTTAATCTTAATATCGTTCAATATTTGCATTTTAAACTTGGCACTTTAAGCACTTCCGTTGGAGTATTCTTATAACCAATTGATTTCATTTTCTGATTGGATAATATGCGAAAGTATTAGATCTTTATGTTAGCAATGCGCTGCTATAGACTGAATTGTTTTCCGTAACTAGTTCATATTTACCGTTCTCTGGCCTTCTAAATGCCTTGTTACGTTTTAGTAGTTTTTGTATTCATATAAACATAATTACAATTGGCTTTCTTTGATGTTTTAACTAGGGCTTGTGCTTGTTTTTGTAAAGCACCAGGTCCACCTGTATTCAATTATCTGTTGCTTCAAAATTTGCTACATGTTCTTTATAACGATGCGCCATTTCATTTTGATTCTGACGTTTTTAATTTTAGTCGCCACCTACTGTAACTGATGGTTGTTCTCTTGTTGCTTACGTCAAGTTAAGAAACAAGGCAAGACAAACAAGATATTTCTAAAAAAAAAACATAAAATAGGATTGAGAAAATTCCAAAGCAGTAACCTTAAAAAATATTTTTATTACTTCGAAACTTGTGCCTACAAACGTCACAAATGAAATTGATAGTATCATTTAAAAAATAATAAATTTACTCACTCAGTAAATAGTAACAAGAACAAATACATAAAAGCCATTAAAGTTAATGTAGCAAGTTTTTTTTTATAACAAAAAACATTATCATGATTATGAGTAATTCTTTTTATTAAAGCATTTGGCCATGATTGATTAAAGTTTTATACCCAAATAAATTTGAGACTAATTTATATGATCACAAACTTTTTTTGTATTTTATTATAGTCGGATTAACATAAAAATAACGATAATGGTAATGGTAAAAGAAAAGTAAATAAAGTTAATGGCAATATAATGTTTAATAATTTTTTCTATAAAAAATTAATTAAAAAAATATTTTTACAGCTTTTGCTTCTAATAAAAGTTTAGTCAGTAAAAAAATATATACATATGTATGTATGTATGTATGTTAAAATATTTTTCGACCAACCTATTTTACATATTCATTTAATATATTGGATTATTTAAAAAAAATTTTTTAATATCAAAATTTAAGTTGAGAAACATTGCTAAAACCCATTAGCGCAACTAAACGATGAAGAAACTTGTCACGTTAATATAAATTCTAGAAACATGTTCTAACAGATTTAAACACAATAGTTACATTACAAATTCACATACACAATGTAAAAAGAGAAAGACAGAATTTTACATTATCTTCAAGTAGAAATAACACGAGGAATTTACTCCTTAAATTTCGCCATTTATTGAAACCCCACCACGACAGATTCAACTATCCACAGTTCCTCAAATGATCCTACCCAACATAAATTCTCAGCATTTAGAACTATGATTCACAGATATAACTTAGTCCCACTTGGTAGAGATTAATATAACAGAGAACTCGACACAATTTACACTATAGCTGAAAATAGCGGTGACAACCATCGATAAATTACTCAGACAATACAACACTAAAAACAAGAAAAAAGAAAACAAGGAAACAATCAATACAACACGACGACACATCTTTACTTACACAGGACCAGAAATATATAGATTAAGTAACCTTTTCCAGAAAGAAGGTTTAGAGACAACACTAAAAACAAACAATAGTTTACGCAACAATCTCAAAGCATCAACATAAACAACCGATAATTTTGGTACCACCTGAGTATACAGATTTACTTGCACCTGCAACCATACGTACATGGGACAAACGGGAAGAATATTAAAAACAAATTTTACAGAACACATACGATCATACAAAAAAAAAAAGCGAAGACTCCAACTTCATAATACACCTTAACAGACATGAAGACGAACCAAGGGAAATATATGAATGTAAGACAGTATTACACCCAAGTAAAAAAAGGACGAAGACTAAACATTTTTGAGAACATAAAAATCTACAAAATATAAAAGTTTAGGTATTTTTTTATTATTGTTATCTGAGTCTATTGAAAAAAAGACGTACAGACTAATGTACATTCCAGCAAAAAAATTTTTGAAAAGGTAATCGAGTGTGGAATTAAGCATTTTTGGCCGAAGTACTTCCCAACTAGATTGCCAACTTAATGATTTTAACAAGGCATGGGACTTTTATAATCAATTCCTAAGAATGGATTACATTAATTATTGTAGGAAATAGTGAGTACCATTAGCACGGTAGTCTCTTTTAACATAAAGATCTAGTTCCATTACTACTTCCTTTTTTGGGAACTAATGTAATGTGTTTTGTAAGCGAGTAACAAAATATGGCAATCACAAAAGTAAGTCATTATATGGCAATTACTTTTTAAGGTAATGTCTAATTTTTTGCTGGGATACTTTCATATAGTTTTTTAAACATTAAATTACATTGCCAAAATTGCATTAACATTAAGTATTTAAAAACAATATTATATTGGTTTTAATAATGTTTACATTTAAAGAAAAATCAATTAACCTAAAAAGATTGTTAAAATCGCAACAAAGTTTTCTAAAAGGGTCATCATTGGCATAATTTTAACAAACAAATTGTTTTAAAATTCCTGGTTGGACGTACAGGAATATTGAAGTATAGGTTCCCTATAACGAACTGAGAACAAACAAATTAAACAAAAACGTAACGCTAAGCATAGTTCTTCGGCTTTGTAGAGACGGTAGCCCAATTTTAGCAAGTCTGGTTTTATACGACGGTCAATTAAAAAAATTATATCGGTACATATTTCATAAGCAAAAAAAAAAAACAGAAATTGTTTTTGAACAGACTTTATTTTATTACTATGCACGATATACTGTGGGTCCCAAACAACGGACCCATATTCTAAAATTGGTCTTACTAAAGATGTATAAAGCTGCTTCGTGATATGAATATCAGTAAATTCTTTGGCCCATCGTTTGATGAAAGCAAGTACCACACAATATGTTGAATAAAGTTTAATTAAGCATCTAATAAAATACCCAAATCTAGGATCGAATTAACAAACTTTCAACTGATAACCCTCAAAAAAGAACGGATTGTATGTAAAATTTTTTTTGAAAAGTGCATAAGTTTGCACTTGTTTAAATTTAACTCCATTAAGTTCATCGTGCACTAAACAAAAAAGCTGTCTAGATCATGTTGAAGGGAATTGTGGTTGTTAAAGTTGTTGTAATTATGAAAAATTTTTACATCATCAGCGTATATTAGAACATTTGAAAATTTGATAGCAGTAGGTAAATCATTGATGAAAAGCGTAAAAAAATTTGATCAAAATGGCTACCTTGAGGAACACCCGATTTCACAATAATACATTTAGATATTGAAGTTTTGAAGAACACCCGTTAAAATATGCTAGTTAGAGTTTTTGTTAATAATACAACATGTTTAACTTTGTCGAACGCTTTACTAAAATCAGTGTAAATGACATCTATGTCAAAAGTGAATCCTCGGATAACTTTGCTTGTAAGTTGTAGCAGATTTGTTGTTGTTGAGCATCCTTTACGAAAGCCTTGTTGACAGGGAGTCATCAGTGTTAAAACTTGATGACCCAAGGCATGAGTAAGACATTTTTCGAATAGCTTGGGAATCGCACTTAATTTTACAATTCCTCTGTAGTTCAAAATGCTTGACTTATTTCTTGATTTAAATAACGGAATAATATAAGACTCTTTCCATAAATCAGAAAAGAAGCCGTATTTAAGTGAAATGTTAAACATAATAGTTAACGGCGTCGCCAAAGCATGTGCACGATTAATAACTAGGCTGCTAAGAATACAATAAGGACCAGAGTGAATGAAGAACTAAAACTTTTTATATATATTGGCTGGATTTAAGTTATGGGAAAAGGATAAACACTTAAATTGTGGTATTGAACGTTAGAGTAAGTGGTGCCAAAGAAATCAGCAAACATCTTACTTATGACGAAATCGTCGACAGAATCATTATTTAAGTATTTCATAACTGTTGGGTATTTACGTACTAATCGGTTTGAGTTAACGAACTTATAAAAATATCTTGGTTCTCTCTGAAAAATTAGTTGCATATTGTTTCAGTATATCTTATATAATTCAGTATTAAATAAGTTCGTGCTCAAGCTCTTGAATGTTTTCCATAATCTGTTACTAAACCAGTTGTTTTGTAAATTCTGTGTAGTTTATTTTTCTTGGTTTAGAACTACATGGTGGTCCAGAATATTTTTTGATCAAGACTATAGGAACGCAGTCCTTAAAATATCCAAAGATGGTTTTATTAAAAAAGCTCACCATGGCGTAAATAAAATGGGAAGAATAATTAGGTATGGATAATAAATACAACCAGTTCGTTTTGTATAAATATTGGTTTAAAGTGTAATAAACGGAAGGTTTAAATCAAAACGTTCTAATCATAGTTTAATTAACTTTACGTTGATAGCTAAATGGTATGCAAAAATTAAGTTCAGTAGTTTGATGATAAGGAACCTCGGGTAGTGTTATAGGGTCAACACATTTCATTGAATATCCAGCCGTTTCATTTACAAATACTAAGTCAAGCAGCTTATCAAGGGAACTGCGAATTCCATTTATTTGATATAAGCATAAGTCAGATCAATTATTTATAAAGTCAGCAATCTAATCGCTTGCTTTAGTTTGTATAAAATAAAAACCATCTACTACTCTGCACTTTTTTTTAGCAGTTATGGGAAAAGTTTGTCTGAAAAATTTTCCTGATAGACCCAAATAATCTCTATGGATACAAACTTTGTTTTAGAACAATCTGAAGTAATAATTTCATATTTTTTAAACGTATCTTACGTCCATCCGTCCCAAAAATATTTTTTTTTTAATTTAAGCAGGAAATTAGCTTAAGTAAGGGCAACTTTTTAAGAAATAAACGGTATTTTTTAATCCCGAAAAAAAGTTTAAGTATGTAATATAAACTGTTTTGTGGCGTACTGTTTGCGAGATGAGCCCGATTTTTTTTTAATTTTAAATAAATGAATAAGTAATGGCAATCAATGTGGAGAATAGTCAATGTAAAACTGTTTAGAATATTTGTATGTGGAATAAATGTGTGTATGTATTTATCGCAAAAATTTTATTTTAAATTAAATAGTTTCTTTTTACACTTACCCTGGAGTTAATGTCGACGTCGTTGACGTCGTTAACGCCGCAAAAGTTGAAACAGATTGAACTTTTACGGCGTTGCAACGCGTTGAGAGTAACTGCTCTCATACAATTTCATACGATTCAACTTTTTTTTTTTACATTTGACGCCGTCAACGACATCCGTGTTCGCATCGACAATCGTACGAAAAAAAATTACGTGATACGTTAATCGTATGAATTAAATGGCATTATGATATACGATTGTAAACGGATCGTTATCTTTTGAATGATTCACAATAGTTTTGAAATTAAGAAATTATAGAGCTAAAGAAAGAGTATTCAGGCTGGTCAGTTTTTCAAATTTTGTTGTTTCCAAAGGTCAAACCCGATTTTTTGCCTATAGCGCTCGATTCAAGGACTGCTGCTTCAATTAACACTTCTTCACTTGGCACCAGCAGCGTTTCTTCATTCTGGTTTGTCAATTTAAAAAAAAAAAAACTATTTTCTTTGCTTGATACCAATTATTGATCAGCCTTAAGCACAAAATTATAAATTTAAACATTTTCTTGCAAAAATATAAATTGCGAATTACCTATTTTAAAATTTTAACATCAATAACTGGTGGTACTAGTGCGGTCATACACTTAGAAAGCTTATCCCACAGGAAGCATGTTTTTTGCCAAATTTTTGTGTTCATTCATGAATCTTAGGTTTAACTTATTGTAATAATAACTTTGTCATAAATTAAAATTAAATTTGTTAAATTCGCACTTTTTTTAGCGAATTGTTGCATTTATCATTTTTATACAAATTAAGTTGTGTTTTCGTATGACAGTTCGTAAAAAATTTACGTTCATTTATACGATAACGTATGTTATAATCTGCGTTATTTTGAATTATCATTAGTTAACGTATGTCATTATCCGAAAAACGTATTTTTACGATACGTGTTGTACGTTCACGGATGTAACGATTCCACCCCAGGATTTTAACCATCGATCTTATAATTGAATGAAAATTGACTTATTTTCGGCTTTTTGGGTTATTTTTAATATTATTTCTGAACATTTTTAGAAAGAAATTATTATCCACAAATGTATGCGGACGTTTTCCAAAGAAAACAAGAAAACTTAGACGCTAGCAGATTGAAATGCAGCATTTTAAAAATTTTAATTAAAATTAAATCAAAAAGCCGAAAATAAGTCAATTTTCATTCATTTAATTAATATTTTTTTAAAATTGTTGCAAATGTGTTGTGGTTTTATAACTTACGATCGGTCAAACCTAATTGGAATTAACAACACCGTATACGTAGACGCCTATGAGCGTATGCGGTATATGGATTGATTTAATGTTAATACTCATGCGTAGCGAAGCATGTTTAAATAGAATGATCCTTATTCTTCCAGTGTTTGTTTGCTTGTTTTCTCTTTTTTAGTAAATGAATCGAATTTTATTTTAAAATAAATAAATTTATTTTAATTGCTCTTGATTCCTTCAACTATAAATCTTTCATGATATTCTCGGGGAAAGCATAATCATATGGCCATTTCTCTACTGCTCATATAGCTCATCAGTGGATTCTACCCAAATTTTAAAAAAAAAAAACTCAGAGTTTTATATCAAAGACAAAATTATTCAATGAGAACTTCGTTGAATCAATAAAGCAAAAAGAAAAAACTCAAAAATCTTCAACACAAAAATACGGTAACCATTGAGTAAATATTTTTTATTTTTTCTTTCATATTTTGTATAATATGTGATATAAATATTTTTATTTTTATAATAAATAACGGGATTTTTTTTAATTATATTAATTAATTTAAAAAAAAATCTCTTTTTCGTGCTATTTTCCTGATTAATTTTTTAAACCAACAATATTGTTTATTGAGGGTCAAAGCTCGTCTCGATGGCCATTTCATTATCGCTTACTTAACTCTTCAAGAAACTTCTGACATACATTCTAAATAAACTGATGATTTTTGTCCAAAAAATAAAGCAAAGACAAAAATCAATGTTTAAGCAGACGCAACAATAACCAACAGTAATTCTATTTTTATTTCTCTTTAATCGGGATAAAATAAAAATACTACAACGTTTTTTATAAAAATTTAATAAACTGCTTTTCCTTTTACAAAATTAGTTTTATTATATAATACGTAAGACGCATATCTAGCACGATCTTTGAAGATGTGCAAATATTGAATTTGGTTAATAACCTTAAAAATTAGAAGAAAATTTTTATTTTTTTAATTTATTTTATTAAAGTTAATACAAAAACTTAAGACAAGCTCACTGTTTTTATTTTAAATAAACATAAGATAAAAATTGTTTATTATTAATTATAACTTTCACAACAAACTTTTGACATAAGTCGAATAAAATGATAAACTCAGTCTAAATTGGGCCAGGGAGTAACAAATTTGGTTGCTATATGACTCACGAACATAAAGAAGTAGATTTGAAGAATGGAATAATCATTAAATTAAAAACATTATTTTCATAATGTTTTGTTTAAAGAACTCGGTTAGAGTGGGCAAACATTTTTTTGCAATTATAAATTGTTTTTATATGTTTAAAGAGGGGAATCTAACGTTAAGAAAAAAAGTTTTTAAATTTAAGGGAATAAACGTGATAAAACGACAACATTGTTTTAATTCATAAATTAGTTGCTCTTCCTCATATTTTTGCATCAGCAGAGCTATATGCAGAGTTGGTTTTATAAATAAATAAATCAAAAAATAGTTCATTAAATGAGTAGAATTTTAAACAAATACAAGTTGTTTAATTTTCGTGCGAATATTTTAAAACACCCTTTTCAAACTTCACTGTACGGGAAAGTTTTATCAGTAACACTACAATAACAAAAAGCCCTTTAAAATATACATACATATACATATAATAAAGGGAAAAAACATTAAAGGAAAACTTAAATTCAACTACTGACAATTGACATTGTTTGAACTCATTAAAAATACTAACACATTGAAAATACAACATTAAAATAATTTTAAAACACGTTTATATTTTGTACATTCATACATATGTGTGTCTGTACGTGTTAGTATGAAGGTCTATAAAAAAAGCCTTTGTAGATTTAAAATGAATTAATTTGTTTCAAAAACACAAACAAACAAATTAAGATTTTTTTAATTACTTTGAGCTTAATTTTTCTTTTTTTTACCACCATGGGTGATTTAAATAATTAATCGGGAAAATAGCACGAAAAAGAGATTTTTGGAATATTTTTATTTTTGTTAATTACATTTTTTTTGCTTTCAAAAAATTTTTGCTTTTCACCCGTTTTGCTAAAATTCCTGGCAAAGTTAACTTTAAGATATCCTTTAACTGTAGGATATAATCTGTGCTTCAACCCTGCTTTAATTCCTGTTCAATACTCATGAAGAATTATTGGTTTATTCAGCTTCTACTAATGGATATGAACTGACTTCACTGCAGCAAAGAAGCAACATTTCTAATATTAAAAAGACTGAACTTCTGTCATGATGATATTTGTGAAAAAGTGGCATCATTAGCTGCAAATACTCATGTGGACCTAATATCGGTTGTACACATATTTTTCTAAGTTAACTAATTCATTCCATTACCATTAAAATCCCTTTCGGCTGCAGTTATCTCTCTGAGATACACCTTTGCTCCACTGTATAATATTCAGTTAATGTGCAGTTTATAACACTTTTTTTTATTAAAAAGAAAAAAAAAACAGAAAAAAAAACACTCTTTGAACATTAAAAAGGGTAAATATGAAAATAAAAACTTCTAACCCAGATTTAGATCCATTAAATGCTCGCAGCTTAAGTGTATAATTTTCAATTGTTTGTTTATTTTTCCAATTCTTTAAATTGCTTTTTAGGTCTTCTTTTCTAGTTGTTTATTTCGCTTGTTTTATTCATTTTTTTTTAATTTGTTTTTAGGTAGGCTTAGTGTCCTCGTTTTTATTATTTCTAATGTATATTTTTTTTCATTTTAAGGGCAACAAAAATAATATAAAAAAAAAATTAATCTGCAACTTACATTAACTTCTAATGAATGGTCTCGAGTTATTTGTAGTCCCTTTTTATTGTCCCTGTAAGTGTTTGTGTGTACTGTCTGTCTTGTTTTGCTGTTTGTTTTATGTTCTTAAACGTTCTAATGTACAAACAGATATTGTTGTTGTTGCTGTCTTCATTTTGAAATTGTGTCCTGTGCTGTGTGTCTGTTTTATGTTTTGTTTGTTTCCACTGGCTTTTGCTGCAAAGTTTCGCCTTTTTTCTGTACCAGACATATAAATGCGCATTTGTTTTTTGTTTTTGGGTCCACATGGATTCTTTATCTTCCTTTTGGCTAACAGTAGTCGATTCTTTTAAGTTTATTTTTTGCTTCTACTTTCATAACAGCGATGGTTTAAAATGTTAAAAGTTCCTTATATTGCAATATTGAAAAAAGAGGTCTGTCTTTAAAAATTAGGCAGTAACATCAGCTTATTATTCTTAGCGCAAGTACAGTTTAAAAATCGTTTACATACACACTCTTAGAAAAATCAAATGTACAATAAAAAATCCGTTCTCGGAAACTTTTGTTTAGTACAGTGGCAAACTTTTCTTATGCTACAAATTTCTAAAATAATAATTTATTTTAAAGTTAATTATAAGTTAAAATATTCTAGCATAAAACAAAAAAGGCCTACATTCGGCTGTGCCGAATCTTATATACCCTTCACGAAAAGAGTTTTTTATTTCATTCCTTAATTATAGTTTATTTTTTGCCAGAATGTAATAACAAAAATAAACAAATAACAAAATATCAATATCAAATAATTCGAAAGAAATGTAGAACACTATAAAAGTACTAGTTTTAAATAAACCTAGAAATGTGCTAGAATCTGTGATATTTTTCCAAAAAAAAAAAAATAAATAAATAAAAGATAATTTTTAAATAGCTAATATTTTTAACAAATATTTCATCGACAGCATTAAAGCATTAAGAAGTTTGATAAAATATATCCAATATGAAAACGAAATATCAATGATAAATTATAAATTTAAGTTTTGTACGATAAATATATTAGAAATAAAAAATATAGCTAATAATATTAAAAAGAAACCTGAAATCTATAAAAAATTATCAAAACATATGATATTGGACAACTGGCTTAAAACCAGAAATACAATAAACAAATCATTTAAACATAAAACTTTCCTCAAAACTGGAAAGAATCAATGGTGACACCTGTAGAAAAAATAAAAAAACCAATAAATGTAAAAAATATCGTCCAATAAACAACTTGAAAACGTGTAAAAAAATTAAATAAACCATAGTTAAAAACCAATTAGAGGACTATATTGAAAAATATTCATTGATGTCTAAGTATCTTTAAAAAAACCGACTTCAAAGCAGGTAACATCTCTCTGCCTACAACGGTTCAAAAGTATATCTCTATATCTCTTATATCTCTAAACTTTATACTTGTTCAACTGTTCAATAGTTTAGCAAAACACATCAAATTACAGAAAATAAAGGGGAACCCTTTAATATCCAAATTCAAATTATATACTTGCTCTTGTAATAGATTAAGCAATCAGGTTCTGTGTAAATTTCAACCGTCTGTCTATAACGGTTTTACAGTTTGGCCATTGATATCAGATTATATCAAATATTGTAAAACCCTTTAATTTATTATTTAAAATTTTAATTATACCAAATAAAGTAGTAGACATTCTGTCTAAGATTCAGGTGTTTGTATATAACGGTTCAAAAAATACGGCCACATAGGTCAAATTGCTCTAATTTTGGGAACTCTCTTTAATATTTAAATTAAAATTATAAGCTTTTGATTATACAGTAGTTAGTAATACAGGTTCTTTGTAAATTTCAATCGTCTGTCTACAGCAGTTCAAAAGAATGGCCATCTACATCCAATTAAATAAACTATTGGCGCACCCTTTAATATATAATTTTTAATATTAATACTAGTTACTAGAATGGCCATAACAATTGACATTCTGTCCAATTTGCAAGCATTCATCTACAAAGGTTTAAAAGATAGGTCCATATAAAAAAATCTATATCAATTATGGGACACCTTTTAATTTCTAAATTCAAATTATAAGCTTATTGATATAGCGGGCTTAGCAATACAGGTCCCTTTTAAATTTCAAAGTTCTGTCTATAACGGTTCAAAAGTTCGGCCACACACCCTTGAAATTACATCAACTATTGGGATACCCTTTAACTTCCAAATCCGAATTTTAAACTTGTTGTTATAGCGGACTTATCAATACAGTTACGTTGTAAAACGTCTGTCTACAATTGTTAAAAATTATGGCCATATATATTAAATTAAATGAACTAATGGCGCACCCTTTAAATTATAATTTTTAATATTAATACTTGTTACTATAACGATCAGAACAATCGACATTCTGTCCAATTTGCAAGTGTTTGCAAGTAAGTTTACATCAATTATGTGGCACCCTTTAATTTTTAGATTTATTTTTGTATTACTTTTTGCTATTGGGAGCTATAGTAATACGCAGTTATTTAAAATTTTACAGAAGTGCCCTTTACAGTTCATAATACACGTAATAAATACGTATGTTGTATGATGACACCCTTTTATTTGTAAGACCAATCTGTAAGCATAAACTATCATATTACCAAAAATTTTCAAAATCGGTTCAGAAATGACTGAGTTCTGCAGGCACAAACACAAAAAAACTCATGCGAAACAGCTGTGAATTTTGTTATACATAGATACAAATTTAGTAAAAAAAAAAATAATAACAATTTGGATACATTTCTTGATTTTAGGAGAGTTTTTGAAACAATAGATGGAAGCATTCTGATGAAAAAGCTATATTGTTACGGTATACAGGACAAAGAATTAAAATAGCTTGAATTATACTTATTTAATAAGTCGAATACAAATAACAAGACTCAATAAAGTGAAATCAAATTTCGCGCCGAAAGAGCTTAGAGTTCCCCAAGGCTTAACCTTAGGAGCATTGTTATTTATTATATACATAAATTGCAAAAAGAAGGTATTAGAAAATGGTGAAATTCTACTCCGTGCTGATGACACTTTGTATCAAATACTTGTGCTAATAGCCCTTATGTAGAAAAATGAAAGAATAAATAAACATCGTTACTCAACGGTTACTGTGTTTTTTGTGTAAGAGATTTTTAGTTTGTTGTCATTTTGCTTAATTGATAAACGAAGTACCGATTTAATCATTTTGGCTTCTGATGTAAAACTCTGAGGTTTTTTGTACAAAATTTGGCTAGAATCCGCTGATGAGCTAAATTAGCTGTAGCGAAATGGCCATAGTGACTTTCTTTCCCCGCTGTAATATATTTAATTTTTTAGTTTTAAGTAATATATATTTCCTCAGAATATCACGAAATATTCATAAAATATCATGAAATATTAATATTTGAAGGAGATGGTTTTAATGACTTTCTCCCTCGATGTTTAATAACAACCAGTCCTGCAAGTTCTCTCGTCTGCCGTTTTTTTTATGTTATAACTCATAATTATATTATTTCTGCCTGTTCACTTTATAATTAAATATTTAGTTTTTGACCTGTATAATGAATTTTCTTTTCTTAAATTTTAAGCACTGGTTCAGTTAAAAAAAAATAATGCGTTTTTATTCTTTAAAAAAAATAATTAAAGAAATCAAAAATAAAAAACAATAATTTTTTTTTTATATTTATGCTATCCACAGTCTGTTTTATCCCAGGGCTAGTTGAAAGAAGTCGGTATCTATCACAGGATTTTTTAAATCTGTATTATGTTAACAAGCCACCATGATTACTTTCTTAGTAATTTCCTAACGAAAATTATTAACTTCTTTTTTGTCTACATTATTAGTGCAAATTATGATAAATTAAAATGTCAAGGACGTTGCAAAGCCATTTCTCTGGCATTGAAATCTTTGTAATTTGAAAAAAAAAATTCATTTGAATCATTCAATTCTTAAAACATGTTTGTAATCTTTATAGTTTTTTAATCTCGAAAAGGGTATATCCCAGTAATCAGTCCAGACTTAAAAAGGTTTTAACTTTTTAATAAATATGTAAAATATAAAGACTATCCCAAGAACATTTGAAGCTACAA
The DNA here is from genome assembly GCA_916610165.2 of Gymnosoma rotundatum. Classification (NCBI taxonomy): domain Eukaryota; kingdom Metazoa; phylum Arthropoda; class Insecta; order Diptera; family Tachinidae; genus Gymnosoma; species Gymnosoma rotundatum. Next base: position 49,151,545 of record OU744338.1, read on the forward strand.
TTATATATTAATTCACTATTGCTTTAAGATTTTTTTATTGTTACTTGACCACTGTATTCATCGTACCCATTAACATTTATTCTTTTAATTTGGGCTTTCGTTATTTCTTACCATTGAGTGGGTGGTTTCTTTTTAATTTCCTTTTTTTTCACTTAAGTTAGCTAAACGCTGGCCCATATACGGACATCTCATAATCTTACCTGTCGAGTGTCGTCCAGTTAAGAATGTTCACACCACTATCACATCGCTGCCTTTTTAGAATCTGCTATGCACAGCTCACAAAACTTCCTTATAGTGTTGTTATATCAGAAGATATAAACAGTTAAGCTATTAGAAAACTTGGCCAAAATCTTTTACAAATATAAGTTTTGTTACTCATTAAGCTTTTACAATGCTTCAGGGTTCTAAGCCTTGTAACACATTTTACTTTCCCACTTCATAATTCTTTCTTTTTTTTCTATTATACAATGTTTGTTATGGTTTTCGCCTCGTTTGGGAATTAAATATATCATTTGAGTGTGAAGTTTTCGGTCAACGTTGGCTTTAGCCTCCTCTAAGACTGGAATCCAGTATCCAGGGCTATCGAACGAGTTCACCCCTTCTAGCTGGCATGTTTGTTGATTATTTTATTTTCAGTTCTCTCAACAATTTTCACTCGTGTTTACCCGGTTACGGTCGGTCATATTACATGTGCTGAGACATCTTTCAAAACTTAGTTAATGGCATGAAAAAGTGTCTAGAAGTTCCTTCTTCCATGAAAACGGCCTTACTTTATTGGCTTGTGTTGATAAGTTGTGTCCTAAATAATTATTATTATACTCTGTTCCTTTTTCTTTTTTAAAGTAGTACAAGTGATACAGGTTTTAATAGACGAACATATGTATCTTTTGCTTGGAAAATAAATAAGTGTGTAAGGCTAACAAGTGCACTGAGTCCTTAATTTTATTACTTTAAACATTTTACTTCTCCTAGATAAATTAATCAATTGCAATATAAAATTTTTTACGTTTATTTTTCTACAAATTTTGAAAGAATTTTTTTTCTGTGTGCTTTCGACCCGTTACGTTTGCCAGTACGCTAAGTAAAATAAGTGTTTTACTTAAAGCCTTTTGTTTTTATGTTGACTTACTTCTGCGTTTGAGTTTTCTACAATTGTACAATTTTTTGTTTGCCTTTCCATTCTTTTGACTGTCGTAATATTCATTTGCATAAATTTGCAATTGTGTTCATTTAGCGTTTTTGTTGCCATTCATTTTAGACATAAATAGAATTCTGTTGATAAAAAATAAAAATAAAAAAGAAATTAAAATAAAATAAAAATAAGCAACACACAGCTTACTTTTGTTTTTGTCCTGGTTCGTTGTAGTTTTTACGATAATTTTGCTTAAGATGTCCAGTTTATTTTTCCGCCTTCTCAACAATGTATATACATACTTATCTCAGTCTATAATATTTGAATGTGGATGTGTGAATAAAATAAAATATTTCAGGTGTAAGTCCTGTGTTGTTTTTCTATTTTCCTTTAATTATTTATTTAAATTGACAACTTTTTGTTTATGATATTTATACAGTTTTTTCGCTCTAATCTTGGCTCCTTTTCTTCTTTGTAATCGTTGTGTATTTGTGCATATTTTTATATTCTGACCTTTTGACCCAGCTGTATCAAAGGTGAGCAGATAAATGTTGATAATGTTGGCAATCTTAAGATTCTGTTACATTAAGCAATAATTATTACCAAAGGTATTTCATTTAACCCTTTTATAAAGAAACTTTATTTCAGTTAAAATTACTGGCACTAAAATTAATTTTCTTAATTAAATATTTGTTAGTGAATTATCTTAATTATCTTTACAGAATATTATCTTTTCAGAACATTTGAAAGCCAACATTGAGTTACACTTGAAAAAATAAAATAAATAATAATTTATTTATACTGGGCAAATACAAATTTTGTGCGGCTTATTAACAATGGAGAAAATAAAGATAATACAAACTCTTCGCCAACATGTTATGCCATACATAAACGCAGATTTTTTTCTGTAAATGGATCAACTTAAAATAATTGTAAACTTCAGTCCGATACTCCGTTTAAATTTGTGAGCAAGATTTGAATTTAAAAAATTTTACATCTACAATTTTTATGTTATTTATTTTTTTATTTTTTTTTTTGGAAAATTCAAATAAGTATGAGTGCTATATTTGGCTGTTTCAAGTCTCATACGAGGGCTGCTATATATATTACTGGCCTAATAGTGAAAATGCGAATATTTATAATCAAAAATGGTTTTATTGTTTTTCAAAGTATTCTCCAGCATGATTTATACACTTTTGCATGCGCTCAAACCAGTTGTCGAAGCACTTCTTCCACTCCGATTGAGACACCTCTAAAACATGGTTTTTGAACACTTCAACAGCTTCTTCTGGCGACGAAAATCGTTGACCACGCATTTTTTTCTTGATGTGCGGAAACAAGAAGAAGTCATTAGGTGCCAAGTCAGGGCTGTACGGCGGATGACCCATTAATTTGACGTTTTGGCCGGTCAAAAACGCTCTGGTTTGAGCCGATGTGTGAGAGCTCGCATTGTCATCGTGAACAATGATTCGTCTTCTCTTGTTGGTTTTTCGAATTTCTCCGATGACTTCAGGCAAACAAATTGTAGTGTACCACTCAGAAGTGACCGTCCTACGTTGGTCAAGCGGAACAGTCGCCACATGACCAGTTTTGCCGCAGAAACAAGCGACCATTTGCTTCGAAGTGCTTCTTCCACGAACAACTTTCGTTGGATTTTGCTCGTCTTTGAAAACCCACACGGTCGATTGTTGTTTCGTTTCGGGCTCATACGCATAGATCCATGATTCGTCACCTGTGACGATCTTAAAAACGTCTTTTGAAGCACCGCAATCGTATTTTTGCAACATTTCTTTGCACCAATCGACACGAGCCTTTTTTTGAGTGACTTTAAAATTGTGCGGGATCCAACGAGAACAAACCTTTTTTACGGCCAAGTGTTCATGCAGAATCGAATGTATGCTGGTGGAAGAAATGTCCAAGGATGTCTCTATCTCTCGGTATGTCGCATGTCGATCTTGCATTATGAGTTCACGCACGGGATCAATGTTCTCTGGCACAACAGCCGTTTTTGGACGACCTTCACGGAATTCGTTTTTGAGCGAGCTTTGGCCACGATTAAATTCATTATACCAATTTTTCACAGTGCTATAGGATGGTGCTTCATCGCCATACAAAGATTTAAGTTCATCAATGCACTCTTGTCGTGATAATCCACGTCGAAAGTTGTGAAAAATGATGTCACGAAAATGTTCACGAGTTAATTCCATTTTTTTCTATATTAATTTTTTCAAGTCACCGTAAACAACACAAATAATGGTCGTACGTCAAAACGTTTTGAGTACGATTATGCTTAAAAATGACAAACTTTCCAATGGAAATGTCAGATTGCACTTGGTAGCACTCAGTGTTGCCAGGCCAGAAATATATATAGCAGCCCTCGTATACCATCTTCCATTAGAATGCTTGAAATTTCCTTAAAACATAGTTTATTTGGGGGAATATTGCTCAACAAAAATGCAATTTTTTTACTGTTGTATCGTTTATTGTATATGTATGTATCTATATATAAAGTATAAAATATATTTGTTTGTCTCGCTGGAATTTTCACAGCTTATTTTCCTGTATTTGTTTTTTTTTTCTTTTTTTGATATTTCACGTGGGCATGGCATTTCTCATACAAAGTAAATACCTTTTAATGTTATTACTTGTTAGCAACTAGAAAATTCGTTCAAATAATTCTCTTATAAAAGTAAATTAAACCATGGGAATATCTTATTAAATTATTTACTTTTTTAGAAATATTGTTCTATTTTTTACCTCGATAAAGTTGCCAAAAATGATGATTGAGAATAATAGCACTTACTTAACTCTTTTATTAATATACATAGTGTAACGAAAAACTAGCTTGATGGAAATAGTGGACGTGTTATACAGAGAACTATAATAGATAGAATTTCGATATCTTGCATCAGTAAGCGTCATAAAGGCACATAGTGGGCGTTGTGACTTCTGTAAATATTTACAGTTAGTGCATGGCTGGAGAGAAAATTGTCTAAATTGAAATAGTAGGCTTGTTCCTTACCATAAAAAGTAAAACATTATTATCCTGAATCTAGAGAATATAACACGTACTAAAAATGTTGTAGCGTAATAGTGGATGGGTTGCCAAAGTGGGCATGGTACCTCCTATACATAATTAAAAGTTGTTGTCAAAATATAGAACTGAAAGGAAAAGAGTGATCGTTGTAGGATTATTCTCATTGGGATAGCAAAGCGCCCCGTCTTTGGCCTTTGTAAGCCGATGCAACTAAATCGGCTTTTTTATATAAATTTGAGAATCCAAATTATATTTCAAAAGCTATAATCGACATGATAAAAATATAAATAGATCCCTTTCACCTAAATGAAAGCAATAAGTGGCAAAATAAGTGTAATATCTTGTTGAATTTTTGTATTTTATCATTTTTAAATAGCTGATTCTTTAAAAAGTGACAAAATAAAAGTAAGTTATACATCTGTTATTAAAAATTACATATTTTTTTTACATGTTGATTTAAAATCTTGATGACTATACATTTTACTGCATTAAAATGTGCATATTTTCTTTCATTTACTTATCGGATCAAATGAATAAAGTAACATTTTACTTTCACATCTGGGCATTTGCATAAATATGTCAATTACGTTCGTATATATAAAAAAAAACACTTGACACTCCTTTAAAAACCAGCTATTTTACTACTGACGATCAAAGCTTTCAACTTAAATTAATTATCAAGCGACCGTATTCAGTTATTTTTAATATTTCAAGTAACGGTTACAACAAAAATGAATTGGATTCATGGAACAATAGAATAGAAAGAGCTCGATTAAAGGTTTTTTTATTTTGGTTATTGTTCATCTTTTTAACATATATGATTTTAAAATCAATATTTGTATACATAATTTCTATATGTTAAATCGCAACTATTCCAAAATTAAGAGTAAAGTATCTTAGTTTTTAGTTATCACGAACGATGTTAAAATTTATTCATTAAAAAACTATCTATATTCGAGTTGTAGGGGAAAAAAAAAACAAACACTTCTCTTAATTTTTTGAATTTCCCATATCGTCGGTCGCAGGTTGACAACTCTTAACTCGCAAAAAAACCACATCGGTTTTTTTGGTGCCAAAAGTCTGAGTTTGTTCTTCTGCATGTTAGTACGTTTCATTTGGATTGGAAACTCGTAAATTACAATCATAATGGAAAGTATTAATTTTCTAATTAGTAGGTCAAAAATTTTATAACAGAGAGGAACATAGAGGGGACGAGATTGTAAATATTTTAACCGAAAACAGTTTTTTTTTTCGATTTAAACCAGAGACTGCTAAAACGAAAAAAGATTTGACCGGCATATTTTATTTTTGAAAGAAAACGTAAGTTTATCTGATGCTTGATATTAAGATATTAACTTTTCTTATTTTAAGATATTAAAATGAATTCCGCCGATAATGGAGTTGACTTAGATCAATACATTATTAACGAATCTTTGGCGGCTATGGAATCTTCGGAATCATTGGACTCAAGTTGTAATGAAAATGATCAAAGTGCGTTAAAAGAAACGAAGGGATTTCATAATTAGGTAAAATGGAAAAAATTAACAAAAGACAGATAAGTACAGATAAAGCCTACAGGTCTTTCAGAATACCGTCGCAAATTTCGCCATTGCCAAAGTTTTACACAGAAAGATCGTGAATGTCTATTTAAATTATTTTGGAATATGATATGGAAAGAAAAGCGTTTTTTTGTGGTTAATTTGCGTAAGATGTCTAAGACGAAAAGACCTACAAAAAACGACAGTGCAAGACAGGTCTTATACATTAAAGTATTTTTTGAATAAAGAAAACACAAAATTATGAGTTTGCAAACAAATGTTTTTAAGTACTTTAGTTATTGGTGAATGCACAGTGAAATCCTGGAATAAAAAGTTCAATTACTGTGTTGTTTGAAGAACCTAATGAAATGAAATACAACAGAAGTTGCAAGAACAAATAGGACCAAAATAATTTTTAATGAAATACATAGAGAGTCTCTTACGATTGCCTTCGCATTATTTTTGCAAATATACTTAAAAAAAAAACTATTAAGAAACTGTCGATAGAGGCATGCTTACTGTATATAAAGATTACTGCAAATCTTGTCTATAAGTCCAATGTCTCTTACGTCGTTTGACAATATTATAAAAAACAAAACATATCTTTCCAGCGTATAAAAAAAGACATGTTTGACACTTGCCTAAGCTGCTCCTTAAACCAAATATCTGAAGAAGAGTACAACAAATATCAAAACAATAAAGTAAATCACGGCTAGGAAAAGAAAAAGACAAAACCAAATCAATTAATGGTGAATGCGTATTTTCTGAACAAGATTTTTAAGCAGCGAAGGTATTTCCTTATATTCGACCAAGTATCGCTTATTATCGATATAAATTAATTAATCATAATTTTTTACTGCGTACGAACTCCCTTCAAAATCTGTAAATTGCTATTGGTTTCCAGAGGTGAATGCAGACACTCAGTCATCAGTTTTTGCAAACTGTGTAATATAATTTTTAAATTGATTTGTAAATAAATAGTAATAGTAATATGGAGTGTTGGACACACGTATTAGAAAATATGTTTTGTATTATCGAATGCTATTTTAAGTTTTAGTGTTCAAAATAATATAGATGTGTGCCAAAAATACTTTGAACCTGGCCATACACAAATGCAAGTTAACAAGAGCAGCTCGAAAGACTCCATACGAAGCAATATTATTAAACTTCGACTTCTTTAAAAAATATGACGATCCCAAAGTTATGAAGTACAACAGTATTAACCCTGGTAAAAAAAAGGTAGATCCATGTGTTACCATATATTATAAACTTAATTTTGCAAAAAATAACTACGAAATTCTTTTAGTAAGACCTTTATGAAGAACCACTAAAATTAACTTTTCAAAAATTTAAGGATTTGCAAGATCTTAAAATATTTATATTTTAAACAACGGGATTTTTTTTTTAATAAATAATTATATTAATTAATTCTCAAATTTCGAAAAATTCTTTTTTTTCTCATGCTATTCTCCCGATTTATTATTTAAATCACCGATATTGATTATTGAGGGTCAAAGCACGTCTCGATGGCCATTTCGTTATCACTTACTTAACTCGTCAGGAGACTTCTGACAAATATTTTAAATAAACTAAAGATTTTTGTCCAAACAATAAAGCAAAGACAAAAATCAAAGTTTAAGCAAAAACAACAATAACCAATTGTAATTCTATTTTTCTTTCTCTGCTGTAATATTTATACCTTCCGATTTCCACTAACTGTACGATAACCTTCCTCACAATTAAAGCTGTAATTCATATTATCATTTAAATTTTATTAATTTAGTTCTTTGGACATTCGTTCACATTGTTATGTATATATTCACATATTTTTAAAATTCGAACCTCATAAATGAGGAACATTTTAAAATTTTTTAAATTGTCAACACGTATGAGTTATTTTAATTTTTTAATTTAAAATAATTTCAATACCTTTGTTTTCTTTACGATACATTATCTTACAATTAATTTCTCCTATTAGTTCAGTTTTTTTTTATTTACTTCCAACATGGTTTAGTAACGAAGTTATAATTTTTTTTTTGTCTCCTGAAAAGTACAAAAAAACATGTTAAGAGTTGTCAACCTGTGACCGACGATATCCTTATTTGTATTACAAAACTACTTCCGTTTTATGTAAAGTCTTTTCACATCTGATTGAAATATAACTTCTTTATTATTGATCGGGTACGTCTATGTAGGCGTAAAAACTTTGCATACTACGCCACGGAATTGCTCGTGGGTATAAGTGATGACAGAAAGAATGCTAATACAAATGTTTTTCCTTCTATTAGCACAACTTACAATATAAAAGAAAATATATAAAACGTTTTGATTTTCTTCTCCTTAATTTGAGTAAATTTTTAATAAGAAAGGAAACATAAAATTTATGGCAAGCTTTCAAAAGATTTTGCTAAATAAAAGTGCAACAAAAAAATTGTTACAATGTTTTTTATTTCCATCATTTTTTAGTGGTGACAAATTTTTTTATTACATGATATAAAAAAAAATAGAAAAAAATTGTTATGCCTTAGGCAGTAAATGTCTCGTTTATCTACAAAATAACGTTATAAATCTAATTCTAAATTAAAATAAAGTGATTGATAAATACAGCGCCCGAGGATGGAAGCAAATAGAATTTAAACACACACAAAATAACTCGGTTGTGTAGATGAGAGAAATAAGAATTTTCTTTACAAAAAGGTGCTCTGCAAAAAAGGAATATTTTTATAAGAGTTCCTTTAATTATTGATTTCTTTAAGCAATGGCTGCTTCTTCAGCAATTACAAAGAACCTGTCATAAGACATACAGGTGTCATTAATATTTTATAAGGAGCTTTAAATTCTCCTGTTCTTATATCGGATTGATATAAAATGTGAACACGTGACTGTTCATTATAGTGATCATATTATTACTTTTATCAGCGAGGAAGGGTACGTAGGATCTTATGCCTCTAGCTAAATTTTCATGGTTACAACAACCAAAGCTGATATTTGAAACTTTTTCTTTCAAAAATATGTTGAGATGTGACTTACAGTGATTCACAATATTTATTTTTAGACATTTGCGACACAATTATCATCTTTAGAAAAAAAGTTTGAAAAAGATGTATGAAACAGCAATTCACCTCTGGAGTACGTGGGGGTTTATAGGAGTAGGAAATTATATTTTTTAAAGATTATTTGGACCATACTCTTCTCTTTGTTGAAAAAGTCACAGAAAAAAAAATCAAAATTTATTAAAACCAAACTAAAAGTTTTAATCTAGTATTAAAACCAAAAGGATATGTCTAATCCTTTTTAAGTTTAAGTATGTTTGATTTCTTTAATTTTTTTTTTTTTTTTTGTTAAGTAAAATTATGGTGTATTAATTCTTAAAAAAAAGCTGTATAAATAACACACAATAAACACACTTAAATATAGTAATGCAGCATTTTGTAGATTGTAAACATCATTCAGTTAACCCAGTAATTAAGAAATTATAATATAAGAAAAAACACTCAATCAATCACACTTAAGTTGTTTAGACGAAGTACGTAGCCATCTGATTTTTTTTTATCTCAACAAAGCAGTAAATAAATATTTCATTTTTTTATTAATTCGCGTATCATTTACTGAATTAACAAATTTTAAATTAATTCTTTTCCCACAACCAAATTAATTGAATAAACTTTAACCTTCATAAGGTCCTCAAATTTTACTTACGTTAACGTTCTTTGGGTCAAATTTGACCCAGTTAGAAAATTCGATATGAAAAAACTTGTTTTCTTTAATTAAGTTTGTTTTTAAAGTTAGTACTTTTTTTAGCTTTGTTTTGAATATTAAAGCTGCACGTTTTGTTTATTTATTACGAATTCATATATGTATATGTTTATTTTAAATAAAGAAAGTTGTGTTCTTGGCAAGGAATTTTGCTGTTTTATATAGGGCGTGGCAAACTACAATCCTAAATATTCCAAAAAATTACGACGTTTGGCAAAACAGGTTTCTTTCCAACTATTACTAGCCGATGTAAATAATATAAAAGCATTGAAAGCTGATATATCTAAAATGTTGCAAAATACAACTTGAGGCCATCCATTGGTTTTCCTTTTGCAAGTGCAACATGAACAACTTTATCCAGAGTATCAACTCCTCCTTTACATTTATTACAGTCTAGTATCATTTGCGGCTTATGTCCTCACGATTGCTTATTTCTGGACTATGATGCAAATGCTAAGAAGATTCACAGACTTATTTTTCTTTGGAATATATGAAACGAGAGTAGTGTCCTTAGTGTAGCAAAAAAATGATGAAAATAACGGTCTTCCTTTAGTTGACAAAAGCTTAGGTGTCAATTCAATCCTTATTGTCAAATCTTATTACTCTTGAATGACTTTTGATTCTTCTCAATGGCATAATTGCTCTAAAAATTGGTATTCCTTTCTCAGAGTCCCATACACATTCTGTACTTTGATTATTTGATCTTTACACTCCAGCTAACAAAAGTGTACCCATAAAGGTGTCGGCAACTTCAGTCCAATCCATATCAAAAACACGTTTACCTTTATTATTGGTATATTTCAAAAAAATGTTTATTACAGGTGGCGGGAAAAACAATTGAAAACTGGAAATTTCCTCCTTTGTGATTATCGAACAAGAGTAGCGGGTGAGGTGTGGTTTCACGCTAATAATGTTCTTGCTCCGGAATCTTCCTTGACTATTTGTAAGAGGTTGTCTGAAATATCTTATTCCACCTACTTTTGTTGTCATTGCTGCAGTTGTTGCTACATCAATTTCATTTCCACTAAAACTGTCAGTTGTCTCCGCGATTCTAAGTTATCTTCATATTCTGAACAAATCTCCTCTTCGTCCGATAGTGCATTTAGCAAATTTTCTATTTCACTAATATTCATTTTCCGACAAGAAATACAGACTCGACACTTTATAACGTTGATACGTTAGATTAGTTCCGTGTTTATTATATGACTGAAAACAGTTTTGCATAAGAAAATAAGCTTTGCTTTTTACATGGGGACCCATTTTTCATACCAGTAATGTTCACCAAAAATGGAGAAAATAAAGGAGACAGATATATTGACTTTTAATTTTGGTGAAAAAAACATTTGCCATTTTTCTTTACAAATAAATTATTTTAACAAAACTGTGTAAAAACATAAAGATTTTGTTCTGGGTCAAATTTGACCCGAAGGTCTTAAGTGCTAAAAACTGCATAATTTTTTTTTGGTACAATATTTTCTTATAAAAACCAAAAATAGTTATTAGTATTCAAAAATAAATAAAATTCATAAAATATCTAAAATCGTAACCCCCTACTTTCGGAAAAAAATACAATTTTCTTGCAAAATGGGTCAAATTTGACCCGAAGGCCTAATGAAGGTTAATTCAATTAAATTTAATTTGGTAAAATGAATTTCAATTCATTTTCAATTTAAATGAATTCGTCAAATGAACTGCAATTCATTTTCAATTCAAACGAATTTGTAAAATGATTGCACTTCGTTCCTGGTTTAAAGGAACTGGTCAAAGTGAGAGTTAAAATACAACCTCACGGTTGGGGATGCGGTTGTTTTTTTATATGGAGTTTGACAATAAAAAACGTTCAACGAATCCGCATAAAATTAGAATCTATTTTAATTTGAGTGCGTTTTCTCTCAAGCTCTCAATTTTAAATTTTGTTAATATTTTTTGTGAATGACTAGGAAAAAAGAAGAAAAAGTAAATGAAAAAAGTCATTGAAAAACAAGAATCATTTTAAAATTTTCCAATTTATTGATAGTTTACATTTTACAAAAAATGTTTAAATATATTTTAATAAAAAAGAATAAAATAAAAAAATAATTTATTTTTTATTGAATTATTATTTGAACTGTGAATATTATAAATGAATAGAAATTATTTTGGCTTGAGTTCATTTATTTTTTAATTTCTAAAAATCTTTTTAGAAAGAAAATTTTATTTTACAAATGTATTCGGACGTTTTTCCAAAGAAAACAAGAAAAATTAGACGCTAGCAGAATGAAATGCTGCACTTTCTGGACCGCTACGACCTTCATCAGCATTCTTCGCATCTATCTACCTTAGTTGTGTATTTTTATAAACATCATCTATTTAACCAACTAACTTTGTAAATAAGAATACGAGAATACTCATATACTCATATCAACATTAATTTGGTTAGACGAAATTTACACACAAACCAACGTATTTCTTTACTGTTCTCTTTGTATTTCGTCTTGTACATTTGTTTTTGCTTTGTTTCAATCATCAATTGAACACGAATGCAAATTTGTTTTTAATCATTCTTACTTGTTTACTCATAACATTATAGATGCTGTTCCAGAAAAATTTAGAAAGATCTTTCCAATAGCAAGCTAAAAAATGGTTTTAGGACTTAAATATACTTGCAAAAAAAAAACATTTAACTTTATGTAAAGTATATTCCCGAATATTGTAACATGTCACATTAAACTTGGAATCGAAATCGGACTGCATGGTTATAAGAATCATGTTAATTTGTCACAGGTTTTGTTGATACCGGCGACCTCCTTCAGAACTAAATACAGGCGAATCTCTTAAAAACAAATTGTTTTTGTACATTTAAAGACTGTAACTTGTATGTCGTCTATTCGCACTATTTTCCTAAAAATTATAAACTCAGGAGCCATGGTAGGCCTAACACTTAAAACCACAAAAAGCTTCTTAAATATGGATACGAAGGGAGATTTAATAATTGGACAAGTAATAGCAATTACTAGGGACTTCGTGATGAGAAAAATGTCTGGCAGTTACCAGTCGACAGACTGGAACCTCTTAACTCAAGAGTAAAGCCTAATGTTGGCACGTGATACAAAGAGGGAAGCTGGCAGTTTCGAAACGGTTGCATACAATCAACCAGATAACAAAAGGTCGAAAGGGACCTATTAATAATGCTGCATGAGTAAATAGCCACCCTATATTAATAACAATAATAAATTCCCTTTTTTTCATCAAATATGCAAAAATAAGAAACTTGCATGCAAAAAAGTTCTTACGAGTCGATTTTAAATCTTACTATGCCAATAATTTTTATATATATATTTTTTTATTATTATTTTCTCCTTATTTCGTGCTTCGCCATAAAACTCTTATAACAACAAAATGTAATTTTTATTTCTCTTATAAAACCATGGTTGGTTTAAGTTTTTTTAATCTCTTTTAGAATGCCAAACTAAACAGAGGATTTACAAAAATATTTTATAAATTAAATTCGTTGAACACAATTGTAAAAACATAAATAAAAATAAAAATGTTTATTATATTGAGTAAAGAATTAAGTTTTTAATATTTTATGATTTTAAGTAATTATTTTATATTTCACTTCTTGATGCTTTTCCATTTTTTTGAATTTTATTTGTAATAATATAAGTTTTAATTATATTAAAAATTTATTTCAAGGATTCTTTTTTAGCAGGACGGCAAAGTTTATGATTTTTACTTTTTTTTGGAAAACACTCTTTCGTTATTGAATCAATTAACAAAGTGATAAAGTGAAGCTTTTTTTGTTTAATTTGTTATGGAATAAAAAATTTTTATGTTTGATTATAAATTGATTTACTCTGCGCTTTCCAAAGTAATGGAAAGTATGCTTGGTTTCCATTTTGTTTAATATCTGGAGTTCTACGGCTTAGTTAATGACCGGCAGTACGGCTTCTATAGGGCAGGCTCTACGGGTGACTTACTAGCCTTCCCTTCGGAAAAATGGTGTCCATACTTTTAACATGGTGGCTTTGGAAATCTCCAAGGCGTTTGATATAGTGTGGCATGGTGCACTTATATCGAAACTTATTGCTTTTCGGGTCGGTGATAGCATTTTTTGATTAATACACAGAGAAAACAGATTCGTTATGATAACCGAATTTGTTTACAATCGAATTTTGACGGTTATGAGCATTATTTGGAATTCAGTTAACATGACTAAATTATTGAGGTACTCCCAACTGTTTTCGAAAATTATTCGAGGAGGATGACTACTACCAATATAAAATATTATTGTGAATTAAAAAAAATTGTTTTCGATGTAACATTATTTAAAAATTAGTTTACAAGAATATGATTACGTTTAATAAATTTCATGATACAAAACTTAAACTTCAGCCTCACCACTACGCTTCACTATTTCGTCCGGATTTCTTACTTTTTACTTAAAACCATCCACTTTCCATTTCAACCGAAAATACGACAGGTTTAGCCAATCCTAAATAAATCAAAGCTTTTTAAAACATTTTTGTGCATAAAAGTCCTTTTTAATTTATCGTTAACTTACCATTCGACAAAATTGGCAAATTATTGCTTCCATAAATTTTTTTTATTTTAAAACTAAAATATTTTTAACTTTAAATGTATAAATTTTATTTTTATTATGTATGTCAAAACTGTTTTGATTTTCAGGAGTAATACGGTTGATTTTATAATTCTAACTACCAACATTCAGGTATTAGAATAAATTTGTTGAAAAAGTTTAGTTGCATCTCCCAATTAACAGAAAATATTTTAGTGAAGACACAAATCACGACACAGTTATTGCGACCAACTTTTAATATCCAATGCCGCTGTTAGTTTTTAATATGAAAAATGTGTCAAGATTATATTTTATATGTTATAAATATTAAATTATGATATTAGTAGTTAAATTTAAAATATATTAATCGATTTTTTACCAATCCTTTTTCTGTGTGTATCGAAGTTTCGCAATGATCGCATTATACAAGTTGCTATAGATAGAATCTCATCAAACAATTTCTTGGTTAATTCAGGGGTACCGCACGGTTCCGTTCTTCCTCCTAAACTATTTCTTATTTTTTTAACGACTTTTACGTACTCCCAACCCTAGCTATTCTTCTGCAGATGACAATAGCATATATAATTCATATTCATTTTGCAATAGGCCAAGCCTTTCAGAAATTGAAATTATGCGAAAGCACATGGACGACACATTGAATCGCGATCTTTTGCCAATCACCGAGTGGGACCTTGCGAACAAAGTTCAGTTTAACGCTTGTCAAACCCAGTGTAAAACCCAGTGATGTGTGCTTTCGCAAAGGCGTAAGGCTGAATATGCTACCTCATCTGTAATTATGACTGATATAGATATTAAGGAATGAGAAGCTCTAGATGTTCTTGGCATGAATATTCAATGTGATGTTCGTTGGAACAAGCATATTTTTTAAGTCGGAAAAGAGGAATTCAAGTGCCTGCTGTTACCTTTATCAGACCGAAAATAAAATACAACTCTCATGAATGGGCCGGTGCTTCAAAGACTCTTTTGCCCTTAATCGACCGCGTGCAGGAGATTACGAAGAAGCTCATCGGTGACTGTAGGGTATCAAGCTCTATTGATTCACTGAAGAACCGACGCATTGTGTGGTATGTTTCACTGTTTTATCGTTACGACAACGGAATGTGCTCTTATGAAATCGGAGAACCTGTTCCAGAAAACAGTGAATGACAGAAAAAATTATTTTTTTAGCCGAACAGTTCATATAAGGAATAAACTCCCTACAGAAGTCTTTCCTGTCACTTTCAGTCTGCAAAGATTCCGATCAAATGTTCACAAGCACTACTTCTTCTATCCTCCTTGCCATAACCTAATTTTCTATTTCTGACACAGTGCCAGATAATAAAAATAACAATGGACCTAATAAAAAAAAAAAAAACAAAATTATTATTTTAATGTATTGGATAATTTTCATTATTAAATAAAAATTACTTTCACCGAAACTTCTTCACTAGATTTTTTCTCCGGTTGTTTACTATAGTGTACTATAGTTTTAATGCTGGGGCTATTTTAGTTTTTTACGTAGATATAAGTTCTGAATTCTAGTAAGGAATAGAGAATAGTTAATACTTACTTTGAATTACACTTAGCCTTTTCCTACCTCGTTAAAACTCATATAAAATAGAAGTAGCCTATCAACAGCAAGGCGATGTTTATACTCCAAAATTATTTAACTAGTGTCCATCACCACGTTTGACTACATCTGTTAATTATTGCTTCATCGACACCTTTGCCTGCATCTTCGCTTTGATACTGTGCCAAGAAAAAAATTTAAATTTGATTAACGGTTTGATTCAACAGTTAAACATTAAAAACAATATAAAAAAACTACAATTCCATTCTTTGATAAGGTAAGGAAGGCAAGAACAAATGCATATGATAATTAATATGGAGAACAACGGGACAACTTTGTATCAGTAATTAAAAATGCCTGACTATTTTTAATGCTGTTGCTTAGGAAAATCTGCAGCTTAACTGTTGCCTAGGAAAATCTGCAGCAGAGGCAAAAAGCAAATGCAAAAAAAAACAAGAAACGCATTTGCTTAAGCTGACTAGTGTTCCTTTCTGCAGCAAAGCAACTACTTGGAAAACGTTTACTGTTGCGTAAGCAATCACTTGTTCTTTATTATTATTTTTAATTTTGCTTTTGCTTATGAAGTTGTGACTGACTGCGAGTGCTGTTACTTGCTGAAACTCTCGCCTTGTCATACCTTTTACCATTGGAATGGTATATATGTATTTTTTACTTGGAAAACGTAAGAAAATATATTTTAAAAATGTTGTTTTTATTGCACCAATTAATGTTGTTTTTTTTCTTTTTCATAAAAAGCAACAGCAAAAGAAGAAACAAACATCAATTTATTGCTTAAGCAACAGCAAACGTTTTCAAAATAATTGCTTTGCTGCAAAAAGAAACAATTAGTCATCTTAAGCAAATTTGTTTCCTTCTCCTCTTTTGCATTTGCTTTTTGCTGTTGCTTCGTTTATAATGAAATGTTGTTTCTTTTTAAATGCTAGGATATTTAGTTTTTTTTTTTTTTGCTGAAAAACATGTACCCAAAGCAAAAATTTTAGTGCTGTTGCTATTTTTAAGCAAGCAATTTAAACTCTGTTTTGTATGTATTGTGTGTGGACTTCGTCTAACCAAATTAATATAAACTGATAATAAATATTTATCAAATTAGTTGGTTAAATGGTTACGAAACCCCTTGTTTTTATTCGCTTCTTTAAAACACATTGATCTTAAATTTGTTTAGGAAAATAAGCATTAAACGATGGTCATCTATTCTACAGAAACCTGAAGGGAATTACATAACTTTTTATTACTTATTTTAATACACTTTGTACACAGAAACATCAAATGTGAAAAAGAAAACAAAACGATTTAATAACGAAATTTTGGTTGTGAAGATATCCAATCGAAATTTATTCCCTTAAATTATGAACTGTAACAACTTTTGGCATTTGTCAAAGTTATTTGTCCTTATTTCTAACCACGTTGCGTACGTTTCTCTCACTACTTTAATTTTGGGATGGTGAGTTAAATTGTTGAAAAAGATTTTGACAGAAACACCTCAAAATTAACTTTACTTGACAAATAAATAAAATAAAGGATAATGCTTTTTGTCTCGAAATGTAGTAGAAATATTAAAAAAAACAAAAGTCATAGACGGAATAAGAAATAAATAAAATAAAATGCTTTAAGATATTTTCAAATTATTGTTGGAAGTATATGAACATATTTTTGTTGAAATATATACATACTCGTATATCGAAATTAATGTTACTTTTATCAATTGAAAACAAATTTTGAGGTCACTGGATCTTTATATAGAAAATGTTTTTTATTAAATTTAAACTTTTTACCTTCTGTTGCTTTACAAATTTTAATAAAATGAGTGTGAAAACTAATTTTAGGGTTAGTGAAAAAAAGGATTTTCATACATATGTAAATAAATAAATAATTTGTTAATTAAAAACCAAGCTTACTACCAATTCAAAAGTTTTGAGCGAACGAAAGAATATTTATTAGCTAAAGAAAAAATTAAACTAAAGTTTGAAAGCTATTATGATAGAAAATATTTTTTTTTTTTTTTTGGTCAAATTGATTTACTGCAAAATATTAAATATTTACTTGCTAAAATAACATCATTTAACCAAAGTAGATATTATTACGAATGAAAGGTTTAAATAATTTTTATTCCTGAATCTTTAGTATTGATATCTATCCATAACACAATTGTCAAAGCTAAATCGTTGTTCTTTTTTTAGTTCTCAAAACAGCATGAGAGCGCATTTTGAGTCAATTTTTTACGAAGACAGATAGATGCGAAGGATGCTGTTTTATGTTATCTGTTTTCTTAAAAAGCAAACACAACAATTTTTAGTTGATTTTCAGTTTTTTAATAAATTTAGATATTGTAATATATTTTAACTTAAGCCAGATAAAAAATTATTTATTTGTGATAATAAAAACGACCTAAATGACTTTTTTCGTTTTCAATAATTATTATTGCTAAAAAGTCAACTCATCAAAATATTACCCAGAATTTTTAGATTATAAATAATCTCTATTCTTCACAAATTCTTTAGCTAATATTCATTTGAATCTTTATAAAATTTTAAAAATATAAATTGAGGGTTTTGTTGTTGTTTTTTTTAGATTAGATAATCGTTATTATTTAAACCAAAATAAAATCTATTAAATAAAAAAGCCAGAATTTAAAAGTTATCTACATTCATTATTGAAAAAAAAAACAATATTGTGAATTTTATTTTAAAATATTTTTCTAGCCAATTTAATTTGCATAAATTTTAGTCAGAGTTTTTTCCAAAATCTTTGTAATTAAAATTAATTTAAAATTTTTTACAATGCCTGTTTCTTATTTCATACATTTTATACCAATTTTTTTTTATAAAGAAAACAAAAACTATGGTCATGGTGTTTCCAGATGGAATAAATAACATAATAAAGTAACCCCATTTAGAGTGAAGGCGCTGAAAATACCAATAATGTGATGGTGTCAAAAAACATTTTGTGCCTCCCCTATCTTATAATTAGAAATCTTCCTAGACCAGTTCCTAATAACAAAAAAAAAAAAAAAAACAGGGAAAAGTGAAACATCGATCTTTGGAGTTTTTAAAATTTTTTGTTTTAGAGTTTTGGAAGGTACATTAACCATTTTGAAAAACACTTATTTCCTATAATTATTAAATTATTATATAAATTTCTACATAGTAGTGCATTTATATTACACCGAAATCTAGTTTGAGATTTAGAGCAAAACCTAGTTGATTCTTAGTAGATTTCCCATTCAAAACAAAATATACTGCGAAACTAGATTTTGAATAAATCCACTCAAAATCTAGTATAACTTCGTAACACATCTACGGGTGTCTCAATATTACCAAAAATTACTACTCTGTACAACAAAAAATGAAATTTTTATTAAAATACAAAACAAAAAATTTCATGATTTTTTTTTTAAATAGAAAAGTATTAAAGTGAAGAAAAAATAAATAAAACTGGCAAATATTCAGAAGTATAAAAAAATAAATAACTCTGACAAAAATTCAGAAGTATAAATAAAAAGTAATGTAATTGTCAGAGAACTGCACGAGTACACCGCATACTTACTCTATACTTTTCATACTCGAGTATTTTATTTTACCCATTCTTGTAAAAACGAGTATCAAAAATATCCCAATCAGAATTTTAAGTATTTTTTATACTCGTACGCGACAATTTTTTAATTCTCTTTATTTGTAAGCAACGTTGCCACATTTTTACCCTATTAAAGTTTTTTTCTGCCGTTTTATGAAATACTGCATTGTATGCAGATCTATTTATAAACAATAAAAAAACAAAATTTGATCAAGCAGACAACAACCGTTTTCATACGGTATGAAATACAACACATATTTAATGAATAAAATGCAATAAAAACCGCTTAAAGGCACAGCTTTTGTACACTATTTAAAGCAGGTATACTTATTTTGTTGCTGTTTTTTATGAACAAATATTTTCAGTTTATGCGCCTTGTTGTCATAAACGTGCTACTAATGGTATTTAGGAAAACAAAATGATAAAATGAATCCGTGAATAAACGGAAAATTACTTAATTTTGATGTAATATATTAATTCCTCATAAATAATAATAAATAAAATAAAGTTTTTAGTTTACATATTTTATTTTGTTAAATATAATTATTGCTTTTATACCTATTTATTAATTTTAAAAATCTATTTGCTTAACGAATAGAATTTTTAAATTTCTATACTGTGTGACTTAAAAAAACCCTAACAAAAACGTAATATAATAAAGAAAGAACTATTCTTGAGTTATTGGCGACTATTGATATTGTGTTTGATTTAATAATTCTGATCTGATAACTCTGTTTTCCTCTCACTATACACGTTAAAATCTCGCTCTTGGTGTTTGTTGTGAGTATGAGTACGAATAAAGTAAAGCCAGCATCGCAAACATTTTACTTGAGTATGCTAGACACTTATACTCAAATGGAATGGGTATAGTAAATACTCGCACTTAAGAAATGCGGAGGCGATCACACCGCAACCGCATTTAAGATGAGTATACTTAGAGTATTAAAAACAGACACTCTTGCAGATCTCTGGTAATTGTTTTAAGGCATGTTTTTCTGTTTGTTGTGAATGTGAAATCTTGCTAGTGTCAAAGAAATATAGTGCAAACGAACTTGATTTTGGGATAGATTTCGAATCAAATATAAAAGATTTCGTTCTAATGTAAATGCACTATTAGTATAAAATTTCATTTGGAGTTAACTAACAATGTACTGAAGTAATACATATGAATCGTAACATATTTTGCCATACTAATATGAGTCTTTTTCGATTTATATAATATAAAAATATAAAAATGTAAAGTTTCGAAATTCAGTAAGTCTTATGGAAAAACTGTATCTGTACTGTTTAAAGAAGTAGTAAGAAATGCTGAAAGTAAAAACTTAATTTAATTCAATCACATGTTGTTTTCCGTTTAATACATAGTGAAATTTAATAAGCCATGATGAGAATTTCTGCCAACAGCCGAATCCATTTCTATTTGCTTTCAACTTCATCAGTGTCAACTTCACCTGTATGAACTTATTTTTTAAAATTGAAACCTTTTAAAATGTATTCCGTCGTTTTTGAGATCAGAAAAATACAGAAGTTATTCATTTTGTCTTTCGGAGTAGCAGGACTCATCCTCCAACGTTTAACGAAAAGATAAAAAATTAGACACCAGCAGAATGTAATAAAGTATTTCGATGTTTTTTTTTTTTTTGGTAAACGTCCGTAAATCATATGTTTTTTTTAATAATTTTAAGAAATTAAAATTAAAATGAACCTAAGCTGAAATTAAATTATTTCATCTGTTAAAATATTAAACAACTCAACCAATTAATTCAAAAACAATTATTAATTTTAATATATTTATTTAATTTTTAAGCACTAGGTCTTTTTTATTTTTATATATTTTCTCAATATTTCGCTACTCCGTTGTGTAGCATCATCAGGAAAATAATTATTTCTTGAATCAAACAAAAAACAAACAATAAAATGTAATAAAAAATTTTTTCAAACTAACATATTTCAACAAATAAAAAATTATTTTATAAAATAAAAAATTTTTTGTTTGTTGAAATATGTTAGTTTGAAAAAATTTTTTATTACATTTTATTGTTTGTTTTTTGTTTGATTCAAGAAATAATTATTTTCCTGATGATGCTACACAACGGAGTAGCGAAATATTGAGAAAATATATAAAAATAAAAAAGACCTAGTGCTTAAAAATTAAATAAATATATTAATTATTAAAAAGGTCAAATAAAAACTGTATTAAAATTATTAGTTTTATATATGAACAGTGCCGGCGACTTCCTCTTCATTCTGTACACAGTGTTAAAAATTTTCCTTTTATAAAAATAAAATGTGCTGGCAACTGCTTTTGTAGCATTACGAGTATACTGGTAAAATTGGGTGCTTCACTAATTGTATCTCTATTTTATCATGAAATTTCCTATTTTTACAAAAAAAAATATTTTAATTAAAAATAAAGTTGTTTTGAATTCCATATCGACATGACCAGGAATAACCCCGTTAAAGTTTATTATATGTTATAAAGAAGATGTAAACAAATTTAATATTTCATTTTAATTTTTTATTGACATGTTGTGTTAACAAGTCCTTGTTATATTTTATATGTGTTTTTTGCAATTTGTCCTAAAAGTTTTGTTATAAATATACCCTTTTTTTAAAAATATTGTTTCAAAATCATATTTGGGATTTACTCATTTATTTGACTTAAAAGCTTTAAGCAAAAGGGTTCCACGCTTGATTCACTTTCACAAGGAATAAAATAAATTTTGCTATTCGCAATACAAGACGAACTTGAATATTGTTCATTGTATTTTGTAAAATTACCTTGTTCGTTTTTTCCCAACAAATAATTAGACATTACTTTAACTTTTGTGATTGCAATATTTTGTTACTCGCTTACAAAACACATTACATTAGTTCGCAACAAAAGAAGTGATAATTAATTAAATAACTAATGTAATTCTCAGTAATTAATAATAAAAGTCTCATGCCTTATTAAAATCATTAGGTTGCTTATCTAGTTGAAAAGTCCTTTTGCCAAAAATGCTTAATTTCACACTCGATTATCTTTTCTGAGATTTTTTGCTGAGCTGCTGCGTTTAAAAGTTTTAAATTTTGTTTGCAAAAGAAAACACAATATATGACAAGAATTTCATCGATTTTATATTGACTGAAAATGTTTTTTATTTATACACATACTGATGTAAAAACAACCAGATTATTAAATTAATTTTTACCTATGACTTTTTAAAAGATAAAATAATTTACAGTGACCACTAGATAAATAAAAAGTGTGTTAAAAGGAATTTAAAAATTATGCAAACAATAAAATTTTAACGTAATTTAAAGTGTTAAACTATTGGTGCAATTCAAATTAATTAATTAAATAAATTTTTAATTAATTAATTTTTTTAACTATATGTATGTATATAATTACATATTTCCGTTGTACCTGCAAAGGCAGTTTCATTTCTCTAGTTATAGGGAACTGGTATGTTTAGAGCGTACTGTACGTGTCTGCTACTGGACATAGTCTTTGGAAAAAAAACTTCAAAACATATTTTTTCTGTGCCTTTGTATCATTTGGTGTTGTATTGTACGTGAATCGAACAGTAAAACTAAGCAAATGTATCTTGATATGCCACTAAAGGTAATTCTGACCGTTTTCTAGACAAATAATTATTAAAGCTTAACGTCTGCAATTATTAATAATATAGCTTCTTCGATAAAGTGTTTTAAATATCAAAAACAAAATATTTTGGTATCGCCTTCTGCCGCACTTATGTAACAAAAAAAAAAAAACTTTTGCTGACACACACTCAGGAATTTTGGACTCTCTCCCTCAACCCAATCTTAATCGAAATTATTTACATATAATATATTTTTTTTGATGATATAAAAAATTTTTTCTCTGAAAAAGTATAGTATATCGAAAATAACAGAATAATATATTAGATTCGGCATAGCTGATTTTAAGTAGCAGAATTTTTGAAACTCTGTTTTATCGATTGGTGTATTTAAATTTTCGCTAGCTCATCTAGAGTTTTAAAAAGGTTGATTTCAATCCTAACACAAGCGGTCAGACGGAGATTGCTTAATCGTCTCTACTATGCATAAGAACTCTTTATGGGGTCGGAAATGAATATTTTAGAAATTACACAGGGAATGAAGAACTTAGAAATACTCTTTCTCAAGCTGTGGTGAAGGGTATAATTAATTACGGAATTGTAGTTAAATTTTAATATATTGAGCGATAGAGAATTAATAAATAACAAAATAAACATGAATTGAAAAAATTAGCGCTCTTCATATTTTCCGAGTTACGGGGCTCTGAAATTTTAAAATTTTCTAAAATATCAATATGTGTATCATTTTTAAGCTTTTGAAGAGATTTTTAAGGAAATACTAAAATTTATTAAAAATGCTTAACCCATTAAGAGCCGAAGACATTTTTATGTAAAATTACATGTGCATTATTTAACTTTTTTTCTGATTTTTTTTTTATTCCCTGCCAACCTAATATTTGCTTTTTTGATGGTATTTACTCCACTATAATGGATTTACATACATATAAAGTGAAGGGTATATAAGATACGGCATAGCCGATATGGCACTCTTGTTTTTGGTTAAGTTCGCATTTGCTGTTTTTTTTTTCTTCTTTTATTATTATAAAAATAAATAATTACTGTTACTTTTATGAAGCATGATATTTGAAATTTAATTTATTGAAGAAAATTATTTAACGTTCATTTAAGTAAATAACGTAAAAGAGTAATATTTTCTAAGAAATTAATTAACTGTTGTTTTGTTTTATTTTCTTCTCAATGCCACGTTTACAATTAACAAGAATCTAACCGAGCGTAAAAAAGAAATAAAATCAAAATTTATTTATTGTTGTTTTGATATAAATTATTATAAAGCTTATCGAATAGAAACGTTTATATTTTAAGAGTTCATGACGAATATTTATATTATTTAATCTTCTTTTTTGTTGTGTTTTTATGTTTTTAATAGTAGACATATTACTGCGGCAAATAGCAGGGTAAAGCATGTTACAGAAAATATTAATGGATGCGCACCAAAATTGACAATATCGTTGCAGCGCTTAACAATGATACGTAAGGAATAGAGGGGAGAAAAACAGTCTGTTTGAAGAGATAATGTGTCAACGGGCACCCATATATAGAGCTCATTGCGAGTTAGCGCTAGAAGCAGAGATGAAAGATCAATCGTAAGCAGACCGTCGGAGAAAATCATGGCAGTTCGAATCCGAACCAGCTACGAAAGGTGTACTGCACTCCTTGCCATTGGCAAGAAAAAAGTATTTCTGCCAGGAAGGTTAAAAAGGAGAAGTCTTTTGGCGTTCCATATTTTTCATATTACATTTTCTAATTGAACTTTTAATTAATAAAATATTTTCACAACGATGAGTCTATACAAAATTATATTTCATTTAAATACAATAATTAATGACTTTATTTTAGTGACATCGCAGTAAATTGTAATTAATGTACTTTAAATTTTATCATTTTTGGTTTGACGCTTGTAAAATTTTTATTTTATTTTTTACAATGAATAATTAATTTATTACAATAAATATATAAAAAGGGAAATTGTGGTGAACAATTTACGTGACTGAGTGAAAAGAAAAGAGGATATTTTTTATTTACAATAATACATTTATTTGTGTAGAAAGTTTTTAAAGAGTTTTTGTTTTTATTGTAGACCAGTTCTATAATTTTACAGATTAAATTGGAAAGCATAAAATTAAAAAGTGAAATATGAATTTTATTTCAGCCCTAGCTTTTCTGTTAAATGTGGTTAAATGTAAAGGTACAATTATGCGAACGTCCACGTAAGCTAACCTAACGGCCGTTTGTTTTTAAATATACTAAAACAATGCAATCGCTTACCGGAATTAACTGTCACGTTTCCGGAACGCTTCAAACTGTATAAAATAGGTTTTGACGGCATTGTTACGTGACATTCGTAAGATAGTGCTGGAATTATATGTGATAAGTACCATTGCGGCACATTTGCCCTTTTTAGGTACTTTTTAAGTATTGATAATAATTGTATCATTCATCAGTTTTTATTATTTTGCTTAATAAAAGTATAATAAATAAATAGTTACATTAAATACATAATAATATTTTTTAAAACAGATAATTAAATTTGTCAATACATTGCACATATTGCAATGTAAAATATTTTTCGAAGCGAAATTAGTACTTTTTCTAAATTTACATGTACGGAACAGTGCCCGTAACTATGCCACAAATCTCAACACTGTTCTGAACAGCTGCAGCAAATTGAAAATTGTGTTAGGTTTTGTAATTTAATATTTTGGCTTTATAGTTTTTTTGTTGCAAAACAATTGTACTTATTTCATGGACATCAGTAAATTAATCCTCAATATCCATTTTTAAATTCTTTTCGGGCTTTTGAAATTAATATTACAAACACATTGTGCTGCACAATGTTTTGTTTTTGTTTATTTTATTGACATTCGTCACATTTGTAAAGTCTCTATAAGTACATAAACGACCGTACGTTAAAATACGTTAAGTTTTTCTTACATCAACGTTCGCATAACGAGGCCTTAAAGAAAATTATGGATTTTGTTAGTGTGTTGGTAAAAGCTATTAGTTTTGAGCCCTGCCATTTAATGCCTTTGCGTTTGACAGAAACTAAGGTGAGGGTAAATATAAATATAAAAAATTTAATAGTTTGTGTTAAGCTCTCTACAGACGGTTGTCAGGTTTTATAATATTGCCAGACCTAACAATGTACTGACAAGGACAAGGCAAACCACAATATAGATTATCAGTTCACACGATTGCAAGGCCTTTTTCAGAATACTGACAAATTCATTAAAAGAAAATTATCTGACAATAAACTTATCTGACAACTTTGTCAGACAAGAATTGCCAAGTGTCAGAAGAAAAAAAATTCAAAAGACAGTTTTTTTAAAATTTTTTTTGTAATGTAAATTATTATAAAAGGTATAAATTAATATTATAAATCTTTATCAAAACAAATAAATATTAATCAAAACGAAGAAACTGCAACGACTCTAACATCTTACGTTTTTACAGAGGATCAAAAGGAATATTTCTTGCAAAAAAACGACTTCAAAACAGATTTTTGCTATTTGTGTAAAAAGGTTCAAAAGTTTTGCCATACAGATCAACTATTGGGACGCCCCCTAATTTTTAGTTTTAACTTTTTATTTTTCTTAATATACCATACAAATTAGTGGACATTTTGTCTAGTTTTCTAGTGTTTGAATAAACCGATTCAAAAGATAGGGCTATATACATGTAAAATTACATCAGGTGTGAGCACACCCTTTTAATTTATAAATTTAAATTGTATACTTGCTCTTTTAGCGGACTTAACAATACAAGTTTCCTGTAAATTTCAGTTGTATGTCTATAACAGTTCAAAGGTTTGGTCACATCTACCAAATTACATCATTTATTGGAGTACCCGTAAATTTCTAAATTCAAATTTTATTCTTGCTATTATAGGAGACTTAGCAATACAGGTTCCCAGCAAAAAAATTTTGAAAAGGTAATCGATAATTAAGCATTTTTGGCAGAAGTACTTCCCAACTAGATTGCCAACTTAACAATTTTAACAAGGCATGAGAATTTTATAATCAATTACTGAGAATCGATTACATTAATTATTGTAGGAATTAATGAGAACAATTAGTACGGTTGTCCTTTTTTAGGAACTAATGTAATTTGTTTGGTAGGCGAGTAACAAAATATGGCAATCACAAAAGTAAGTCCTTATGTGGCAAGTACTTTTTAAGATAATGTCAAATTTTTTGCTGGGTTCTTTGTAAATATCAATCGTCTTTTTACAGCCATCATATATGTACATAAAATTATATGATCTCTATATTGTTATTGCAACGGTCATAGTTATCTTCATTCGGTCCAATTTTAAAGCGTTTGTTTATGACGGGTTAAAAGATATGACTTACATAAAAAATGATTTACATAAAAAATTTCCGTCACTATAATACTTGTTTCGTATTGCAGTTTCAACTATAAGAAGAACTTTATGTCATTTTATAAAGTGCTTAAAAACAGACAAGTTTTTTCCCACCATCAAAATTATCCCGTGAAATACAGTCGCTGTCCATTTTAAATTTTTTTTTTCTGCTTTCATTTATATTATATTTTAAGTTTTTTCTAAAGCACTTTTTCACTTTTTTATTTAATTTTATCTGACAATGATATCGTTGTCATTGTCAGCTGTTTAAAATTTCCAACATATTACAATTTATTTTATACTGACAATGCCTGACAATGTTTTTGACAATGCAAATAAAAGCGTTCATACAATTGTAAGATATCTAACAATATTATTGTCAGGTAGAAGTCTGATAATTATCTGACAATGGTTTTTCTGACAATATTGTCACACGATTGTTATGCGTTTTCTGTATATTTTTCTGATAATATTGTAAGATCTGACAACCCTCTGTACAGAGCTTTATTCCTTATTATTATTTAATGACTTAATTAGTTGGCAA
Source organism: Gymnosoma rotundatum (assembly GCA_916610165.2). NCBI lineage: Eukaryota > Metazoa > Arthropoda > Insecta > Diptera > Tachinidae > Gymnosoma > Gymnosoma rotundatum. The sequence goes on from OU744338.1 coordinate 49,179,236, forward strand.
TTGAAGTTAGATTTTTGAAATACTGCAAAAATAAAATCTTATCAAAACAAGAAACTCTTTCTCCTGAACAATCAATATTGCTATCTTGTCTTGCTATCTACGGACTAAAAGAAGGAATTTTATGTCTTGAAAAGGTTTTGTTAGTTAAAAAATTTCTAGTTAAGACATTGCACAAGGAGGCAGAATCAAAATACTTCGGAAATAACTCAGCCCTTTGTAGAGGGCAAAATATAGATAGACAATTAAAAAACAAGAAAATATTGGCGCTCGCCCATATTTTTTTCGAGTTACGGGCGTCTGAAATTTTAAAATTTTTTAAAATATCTATATGGATATCATTTAAAACCTTTTGATGAGAATTTAAAAGAAATAGAAAAAATTATCAAAAATGCTTAACCCATTAAGAGCCGATGCTATTTTTATATAAAATTCTATATATGTAGTGCATAATTTTTTCTTATTTTTTAATTCTGTGTCGCTCCAATACTTATTTTTTGATTACAATTACATCACTAAATAAGATTTACATAGATGGTGAAGGGTATATAAGATTCGGCATAGCACTTTCGCTTGTTATTAATAAAATACTCTATTTTTTTTTTTTTCCAATTTTATAAATGCTGTAAGAAAATTTAAGATTATGATGAAGAAAAGAAAAACTATTAATTTACTATAGTTGTGCTTGATTCCTTTAAGTATATACAAAAAAGATTCCAAATTAAAAAAAAAAAAAAACTTTGCTCACCAGATATGCAGAAAGCTTTTGTCCTTCGAAAATGCTACCCATACTTATACAACATAATGACAAGACGGATAAAAAGCATACGTTACAACTGTTTTGAGCAATAAGAAAGGATAAGAACGAAGGGCAGCAGAGCACAGGTTTGGATATGCTATCTATTTAATGGTGCAATGACTCTATGGGAAATCCCGTAAAATCGTTAAGCCGAGAATGCTGCCATTAAAAGATGTGCTAAATTCAAGACAGGTGCTTCAAGAGAAAGGAGATAGCTATCCTCTCTGTCAATCAAACTGCCTTAACTTTTTTCTTGGGGAAACGTGGATGGCAATTAAGAATATCAGAAATATTTCTAGGTTGGGACTTGCGAGACCAACACTTCGGACATATATCAAAAATAGAAATTAAAACTGCCAGAAAAAAGACAGTACGAATAATATAAGAATACTGCTTAGCTTCTGACTTCACTGCAGATTTAGAAAACACTCCAGCAGGCACTGCGAGTATAAGCCGGGGCAGAATCTGTAACTGCAAATGATTTAACCAGTCCAGAGATTTTGCAGGAGAGTAGTTATATCTAAGGTGCTTCAGCACCCATCAGAGGTTATAATAGATGTTTTTAGATGCGGTATTCTTGTTCAGCACTTACTGTTCTGATATATAAATTGCTGTTGTAACTTAAGATCATGCTGCAGAGTACAAATATATTTGGAGAACGAAAATAAATCCATAAAAAAAGGAATTAATAAAACGATTTTACACCAGATGTTTCACAAACTATTAGAGGACATCTCAACTTAATAACTAATATCGAAAATAATTTAGAGTAAGAATAGGTAAGGGAATATTAATTGCTATTTAGTCCATAATCTTTATTATGTAGCACAGTGTTATTCATCACCTTTAAATTTGCGTAAAAGTTTATAAATAATTTTCTTTAAGCCTGCCTATATCATGAATCCTTTATTAATACCACTTCAAAAGAAAATATCCTCTAACAACAGCTGCTAAGTAAATTTTCAAATTTTCATTAACACAATATTTTTATGACACTTTATGTTTCATTAAAAGTTTTGTCTATAGAAACTTAATTCATTTTCAAACTGGTGAAACAACTCAGTTAAGAATACAAAAACTTGTATAAGCTTCAACAAGTTAAAGAGTTCTGGAAAAAAATTTCAGTCAAATATTTATATTTTAATGCCCTTAATTTCATCTAATAAATTTTATAAATAAATAAACATTTTAACAGCAAAAGTTAAAGCAAAGCATACGCTTGTATTCCCATCCATAACGGATATTTTAAAATGTGTTACAGTTTTGTGTCTAAGAGTTTTCAAATCAGTTACACTATCAATACACAAAGGATACAACATAAATTAAAGCATTTCACTTCCATAAATTAATTCCGTCGTTTATTTATTTATTTGTTTCTTTAAACAATAGGACGAGAAATTTCGCTATAAAAATATAAAAAAACAACTATTGATATAAATAAACATAAAACTGTGAATCCTATTGTGACATTGTTCGGAAGATAAGAAAATTTAAATAATATAAAATAGGGAAACCAATGATTTCGTAGAAAGTACGCAAGCAAACAACAACAACACTAAGAAAATAATAATAATAAAAAGCCTTAAATTGCGCAAGGAATTAATCGTTTCTTATTGTTACTTTGGCGTAAGGGATTTAATTTATATGAAAGCAAACTGTTATTTTCATATAAATAAGGATGCAGTAAAAAATTGATTACACTTAAAAAAATTAAAATTATTTCGCCCTTAGAGTTAGTCCATATGAAATCAATACAGAAATTATCGTTTTTCACCTCATGATTTCAGAACATAATGATATTTTGTATATTTTTTTACTTAAAAAAAAATAGCTAGTTTAAGATGATTTTGATTTATAGCTCAGGTATGTTGTGAGTTATTTAACGGTGAAGTTGAAAATACGAAGATTTTGGAAGAGGATACCATCTTAATAATATCTCTGCTCCTGATTAAGAAAGAGACATGAAATTTCCGCCAGATTGTACATTTTTTTCAAGCACTTTCGCAAAATAAAATTCTTTTTTACAGAAAAAAAAAATATTTTTAAAAAAGGACTTTCACAAAAGCTACCTTTTGTCAGCTTGAAACACATGCAAGGTTTTGATTAGATTACTAAGAAGTTTTTAAGTTAATAACAAATAAGTTTATATATAAAATTTTCGCAATTCACACATGTCAAAACAGAATAAAGGTTTTCACAGTATTTGTAATTGGAATATGAAGTATCTGCATCCACTATTTACTACTAATTGGGTATACTTTGAAAGACTACGATTTTAAAACATTAAGTAAAACCCCTCGAAATTAATCACTGCGTTTCTTTGTTGTAACACAACAATGCAATAACAAACAAAAAGAAGGCTCTTTATTTCATTTTTTGTTATTTCTAAGTTTATAGATTCTTCGAGGTGATACGTTTTGCATCTTGTTTGGAAAGGTTATAGATTCTCCAACTTGCAGAAAAAATATCGGTACTTGCTAGCAAATTTAAAGAAGGAATCAATAATAAATCTGCCTTCAAAGTAAATGTAAAATAAGGTGATGATCCGTGGGGATACCGAAGACTTTTTTAACCGACTTCAAAAAAAGAAGGAGGTTATACAATTCGGCTGAATGCTGCTTTTTTTATATTTGTACCTGCAGAACTCAGTCATTTCTGATTAAAGTTTTTGGTAATATGATAGACTATGCTTACAGATTAGTCCTGTTTTAAAAACAGCTCAAAATTTTAAAAATTAAAAGGTGTCCCCATACAACATACACATTTTATACGTGTATTATGAACTCTTAAGGGTGATTCTGTAAAATTTAAAATTATTGCGTAGAACTACAGCTCCCAAAAACAAAAAATTATACAAAAATAAATCCAAAAATTAAAGGGTGCACCCATAATTGATGTAAATTTACTTATATGAGCCTATCTTTTGAACCGTTATAGACAAACGCTTGCAAATTGGACAAAATGTCGATTACTATGAACATTATAGTAACAAGTATAATATTACAAATTATAAATTAAAGGGTGCGCCAATAGTTTATTAAATTTGATGTATATGGCCATACTTTTGAACAGTTGTAGATAGACGCTTGAAATTTTCAACCGAATCTGTATAGCTAAGTCCGTTATAACAACAAGTATAAAATTTAGATTTAGAAGTTAAAGGGTGTTCCAATAGTTAATGTAATTTTGTGTATGTGACCAAGCTTTCGAACCGTTAAAGACAGAACGAGGAAACTTAAAAGAGACCTGTATTGCTAAATCCGCTATAACAACGAGTTTATAATTTGAATTTAGAAATTAAAGGGTGTCCCATAATTGATAAAGATTCACTTATATGAGCCTATCTCTTGAACCGTTATAGATAAACGCTTGTAAATTTGACGCAATGTCGCTTGCTATGGCCGTTATAGTAACAGCTGATAATATTTAAAATTATAAATTAAAGGGTGCACCAATAGTTAAAATAACTTGGCATATGGCCATACTTTTAAACAGTTGTAGACTGACGATTGAAATTTAAAAAGAACCTGTATAGCTAAGTCCCCTATAACAACAAGTATAATATTTGGATTTGGAAATAAACGGGTGTCCCAATAGTTGATACAATATGGTGTATGTGGCCGGATTTTTGAACCTTTATAGACAAACAGTTGAAATTTACAATGGACATGTTTTGCTAAGTCCGATATAACAAGAATTTAGAAAGTAAAGGGTGTTCCCAAAATTAATGTAATTTGTTCTATATGTCCGTATATTTTGAACTGCTGTATATAAAGAACTTAATTTTAGACAGAATGTCCACTACTTTATTTGGTATAATAAAAAGTATAAAAATTTTATATTATAATTTAAATAGTTGATATAATCGGATGTATATGGGCAAACTGTTGAACCGTTACAGACAAATGGTTAAAATTTACACAGAACCTGATTGCTAAATCTACTACAATAGCAAGTATATAATTTGACTTTTGGAAATTTAAGAGTGACCCTATAGTTGCTGCAATTAGATGTATATTGCCAAACGAGTGAACAGTTGAAAAAGTATAAAGTTTGGAGATAAAAGTGTATCCGAATAGTTAATGTAACCTAATTTATCTGGCCATACACTTGAGCTGTTATAGGCATACATATGAAATCTGTTTTGAAGTCGGTTTTTTTCGCAAGAATTATTTCACCTCAATGCTGTCCAAATCACATCTAGCACACATTCCTAGTATAATTTACTGCCATACAAACAGTTTTGAGTTGACATTAATAATTTATAGTGGAACGTCATCCTTTGAAGTTATAATTTTGTCGATTACGCATTCGCCACTGTTGGAAGTTTTTTTAGTTTTGAGTTGACATTTGTTTAGAGGTATGTAGCAGCCTGAGTGCCTGTACAGACAGCTTGGTATTTTGAAAATCTTTTTTTTTCAGAACCTCCTCCTTTTCGACACGTTCTTTTTGTCTTACGTAGAGAAAGTCGCAAGCTTTTATATATTTTTTTTTTAACCACATGTGGAGTTGAAAAGAAGTAAGAATTTGGTTCTCATAAGGCCTCAGAAGGCTAACTTTTGATGGCAATTTTTTTACAGTGCCACCTATTCCATCTTTCACAATAAGTCGACACTAACTCACAAGTTCGTTTAAATAAATATTTTTATAATATGTTAATATGTTTGCAGTATTAATGTTTGTAATACACTGAGTTTTATTTTTTCCTAAAATCCCCTGAATTTTCCAACAATTAAAAACTTAAAACCAGTAAAGTAATTGTTGAAAAATCTCTCCTTTCTTATGGTTTTTCCAAACATCTGGCTATTTAATACCTTAAAACTAATATTTAAAATATTTGGCTATTTGAGGTTTATTTTCCGTTAGCTAGTATTTTATGGCTTTTTCTAATCTCCCAACATTTCTTATTTGAAAATTTCACAAATTTTATTTGTACATTTAATCTGCTTAGATTGTTAAATTTAAAGCAAGCAAGTTTAAAAAACTTCGAAAAGGTATCTTTTTTCAAAATCTTTTTTTTAAAAAAACTTTTTTGAAATACACATATAATTAAAGCTTATTAAAAAGCTATAATTTGGGGAAAATTTCATGTCTCAATCGTAATCAGGAGCTAAGATATTAATTTTATAATTCCTAAAATTACAGTTAAATAACTCACAAAATACCTGAGCGTAAAATCAGAAACTTCGTAAACTAATTTTATAGCCTACAATATGTTTACAAATATTTTTGTAATCCTGAGAAGGTCGATTTGAGAGCTGTGTTGATTTAGTATTGACTGAACACCTAATTCACACAAATTTTTTAAGAAAACTAATTTGCAAACTTTTCTAAAAATTTTTAAAGAAAACCTTTTCTCAATATGAAAATTTATTATTTGGAATCTTTTAAACTTTTATTTACTTTATTCGGGTTTGATTCCTTCAAATATAAATATTTCACGATATTCGCATGATATAAGACTTTCTAGTTTTCTATACAAAATTTGGGTAAAATCCACTGATGCGCTATTTGAGCAGTAGTGAAATGGCCATATGGATATGCTTTCCCCGCAGTAATACAGTTCGTTTTTAGTTTAGTTTACAAGGAATCAAGCACGAATAAAGTAAATGAAATCTTTTCGAAAATGTGGTGTATTGTTGGGAAATAAGAACTATAAAAGAATTGATGAAAAATATTGAAGAAAAAAGGACAAAAATAGATAAACCGCCAAAAATTTATAAAGGATTAACTAATATACCTGGACTATCAGAAAGATTAAAAGGCTGTGATATATATGACGCGGAAAAGTACCAATTAGCCTTCACGACGAGTAACTCAATACAACGATTGTTTAGTAATATGAAATCGAAATTGACAAAGGCGACAAAAGTAACGTTGTGTATAGTATAAATTGTAACGGAAACGAATCCAGTAAGTGTGATATGATTTATGTTGGGACAACTAAAACAAAACTAAAAACTAGATTCGCATCACATAAATCTGACTTAAAAGATATACACAACCGGTGGAGCAAAAAACAACACTTGGTGCCCACTGTGCAACGAAAAATCATATACCGAACTTTGACGATGTGAGAATATTAAAAGAAGAGAAAAACAATTGTAGAAGATTTACTTTAGAAATGTTACATATAATTGACGTTCCATCAAATAAGAGATTAAATTACAAGCAAGACATCGAAAAATGCGCTCAAATTTACAGAAATATTGTTAGTAAACAAAAAAGATCAAACTAGCTGTCAGTGGATAAGTGTTTACTGCACAATATATACGTGCTTTTTCAAACATTGATAGTTTAATTTAATTGTGTTTATTTTAAAAATGAAAATATTTGTTTTCGCTTATTTTATTTGTTTAATTGTAACAATGTTTTTTGTATTGTTTTGTATTTTTGACAGTTTCCCCTGAAGATGAATAGCGAAGCTATTCGAAATATTGGGAATAAAAATTAAATAAAATTAACAAAGTGTTTTAATTACCCAAAAACGACCTTAAGCCGAACAAAGAATTCAAATCATTTATGAAAAACTTTTCTTTATATTATTACTAGAATCTACTCCGAACACCTATTTTAAATACCTTTAAAATATGATTTTATTAAGATCTGTAATATTTAAGAAATTGCGCGTTTGTCCTCTACCCTACTAACCCACTTCACCCTCCTACTCCTCTTTTTCAAAATAAAAATAAAGTAGCCCTTTACATAAATATCTAACCATGTTTTAAATTTTATTGTAACTGGCACTGATGTAAATAAATGCCAGTTTACCCCCTTTTTTTCTCATGAGGACATATCCTGGTCCGCTATTAAACCCTAGAATGGTAAACAACGCCAGTGAGGCAAAGCAATATTTTATTTTTACAATATATTCTGACCGCTTACTCCTAACTACGCATGCACTCGTGCCAACTCAGTTAAATACGTACGAGCTTGTGCATACTCGTGTTTTGTTTAGCAGCGGAGCAGCTGAAGAATGCATTCCTAAGTCGCCTGCGAGGAGAAGTTTACCAACAAAGGTAATTTTTTTGGACATAATAATAAAGGAATTCATGAAGGTCTATTGGTCATAAAACTGACGATTATGCAAACGACCCAGCCATAAAAAGAGCACAAGATCAAAATGTTATTTCTGTCTTCCGAAATCAAGACGTATAAGCGTATATGTCAATGCATAATCCAGGAAAACATACTGCTTGAATCACAGATCGCCAAACTGTTGTCAATGTGATGCATTGCAAAAAATTTAATAAACCGCAAAATTTATCTTTATATTATTTTTAAAAATATATATTACATCCTAGGTCTTTAAGATATGTGTTTTTTTATCTTGAATAGATTTTTTGTTATTTTTTAATTTTATTTCTAAGAGATCTCTTAATACTGTTCATTAAAATTTGGGATTGAAAAATAAGTCTGGTGTTTGTTTAAGATATGTATAAAACTGAACGAATTTTTGTTTATTTTTTTTATAAACATTAAATAAATATGTTTTCTTCTTGTTATTTTTATATATATATATTTTCTTTAAAAGCCATTTATGACCTTTTTTTATAGATTACCATTTAGGAGATCAAAAATATGTTTACCATTCTAGGGTTAAAAATACAACGACCCTATTAAGCATGAAGACAAATATAACGTTCTATCTATGACTTGATAAGACAACACCGTTCGTTTTACCAATGTATAAATAAATACAAATTTTTTTTAAGCATTCATCATCCCAAGGATGTTATACTAATTATCTGCCGAAGACGCTGATATCTTGACCAAGCGTGTTTTTCCGATAAAGCTTGTGTCAACTTAGAGAATTACGCAGTGCCTAAATGAAAACGGTTTTTATCACTGCTGTACAAAACTAAGAATTTTCATTGACTTGAAGCAAAAAAATAATTCAATATGAAAATTTATTATTCGTAATCTTTTTTATGTTAATAAACTTTAATCGTGCCTCATTTCTTCAAGTATAAATAATTCATGAGAATAATTCTCATTTTGTAGTTTTAAATACTAAATATATATATATTCTCATGAAATATTTAGTTTTAAAACCACAAAATAAAATTTATTACTGCGGGGAAATCATATCCATTTGGCAATCTCGCTATTACTCATATGGCTCATCAGTGGATTCTACCCAAATTTTTTATAGAAATTCTCAGAGCCTTATTCAAAAGCCAATTTGATTAAATGAGAACTCCATTATATCAATAAGGCAAGCTGACCACAAAAACTCATAAAATTGTTATAAAAAAGTATTTTTTATTTTACGAGGGCTGCTCTATATATTTCTGGCCTAATAGTGAAAATGCAAATATTTATAATCAAAATTGGTTTTATTGTTTTTCAAAGTATTCTCCAGCATGATTTATACACTTTTGCATGTGGTCAAACCAGTTGTCGAAGCACTATTTCCACTCCGATTGAGACACCTCTAAAACATGGTTTTTGAACACTTCAACAGCTTCTTCTGGCGACGAAAATCGTTGACCACGCATTTTTTTCTTGATGTGCGGAAACAAAAAGAAGTCATTAGGTGCCAAGTCAGGGCTGTACGGCGAATGACCCATTAATTCGACGTTTTGGCCGGTCAAAAACGCTCTGGTTTGAGCCGATGTGTGAGAGCTCGCATTGTCATGGTGAACAATGATTCGTCTTCTCTTGTTGGTTTTTCGAATTTCTCCGATGACTTCAGGCAAACAAATTGTAGTGTACCACTCAGAAGTGACCGTCCTACGTTGGTTAAGCGGAACAGTCGCCACATGATCAGTTTTGCCGAAGAAACAAGCGACCATTTGCTTCGAAGTGCTTCTTCCACGAACAACTTTCGTTGGATTTTGCTCGTCTTTGAAGACCCACACGGTCGGTTGTTGTTTCGTTTCGGGCTCATACGATCTTATAAACGTCTTTTGAAGTACCGCAATCGTATTTTTGCAACACTTCTTTGCACCAATCGACACGAGCCTTTTTTTGAGCGACTTTCAAATTGTGCGGGATCCAACGAGAACAAACCTTTTTTACGGCCAGGTGTTCATGCAGTATCGAATGTATGCTGGTGGAAGAAATGTCCAAGGATGTCTCTATCTCTCAGTATGTCGCATGTCGATCTTGCATGATGAGTTCATGCACGGCATCAATGTTCTCTGGCTCAACAGCCGTTTTTGGATGAATTTCACGGAATTCGATTTTTTTCTATATTAATTTTTTCAAGTCACTGTTAACAACACAAATAATGGTCGTACGTCAAAACGTTTTGAGTACGATTATGCTTAAAAATGACAAACTTTCCAATGGAAATGTCAGATTGCACTTGGCATCACTCAGTGTTGCCAGGCCAGAAGTATATATAGCAGCCCTCGTATTTGTATACTCGTATAAAGGACTCAAGCATGATTAAAGTAAATTAACAAAAAAAAAATAATACATTAAACATCATGTATAATAATTTTTTTTATTTCTCCAATTTAAAATAAATAGTTTAAAAATTTAAAACCAAAATTCACTTGTTAAAGCTGTGGTGCATTTGAGAGCAAAGAAATAAAAAGGGCAAAATTTAATAGCCCATTGACATACATTTGCCGCCAAATAGTGTAAATAAAAATTTTAACGATACTTTAGCTTTTTATTTTTATTTTTAATGTCAACTAATTAAAAAGACATCAAAAAAATGGAAATGCATAATTTAAATTTCTATCATAAATAGAAAGCAGTAAAAGTAAAATTAAAATAATATTGCAAAAAAACAAACATTTTTAATAGCTTTATTGGAATGACCACTTTTAAAATGTCTTTATTATTTGCTTGTTAATTACACAGTGAGTGTAAAAGCAACTACTTTAAAAACTACTTGCATTAAGTTGATGTCCTTTTGACTGCTTTTAAGTTAAAAAAATCGCTTTTATGTATTTTAATAGCCTGTGCTTTTAGTTTCTCTTTCGTGCAATATAAATGTTCATTGAGTTTCCGGTGTTTATTTTTTAAGGTATTTTAAGTATTTCATTTCTTCTCATAAATTTTCATTAGTTCCTTAATTTTTTTTAGAGAGAAAACCAAAAAAAAAAACTAGACATAAAAAAGAGATATTAAAAACTTTTGCTTTGTTTTCTGTTTTAGAGAAAATTTTCTCTTGAATGTATTTCGCTTAGTGCCCTGCAGTATGTTTGAAGCACATAGTACAAAAAGCCATTAAAAATAATTTGCAATGAAATTTTTTTCTTTTTAAAATAAGTATGCTTTTATCAGAATTTCTTTCACTAATTAATTTTAATTATTATTTTCAAAGTTGTTTTATAATAAGAATTTATTGCTTTGTTTTTTTTTTTTTTAAATAAAGTACACAACCAAAATACACAAAATTTGAATTTATAGCTGCGGTGTATAATAAGTCTTCACAGTGATTTTCTTAATTAAATGACAGTTATCATTCTCACACATTGTAACTTTAATTTATGAACTCAATTCCTAAAGTCACTTTAAGTGTTTTTTGTTTTTTTTTTTCTTTTTGCTCAGCAATAATTTGTTTTGAATTTTGATTATAAAATGAACTGTCATACACTATTACATTTCTTTAACTTTTGATTGAAAATTAGATATTACTAATTAAATAAAAAATTAATAAATCTGTATTGCAAAAAAAAAAAATTCTCCAAAAAAAACAATGTTTAAAACATTCAGGCGTTCAGAGGGCCATTGAATATAAAATTACATATGAAAATCAATAACTAGTAAGCATTTCAAGTCTCTGTCTGAAGTTTAAAAGTTAAAGTTGTACAAGGTAATATGAGGATAATTCCATTCGTTTTAATTTGGACAACAGGAATTAATTCAACAATATGCGAAACAGGAATATGCGGAATATGGCGATTGGTCTTCATGAACCATGATTATTTAATAAAAAGAAAAAATTTAAAAGAAACATATTACGATCCCATCCCCATCATTAAAAACATTTAAGCGAATTAATCAACGTTAGCAAGAATAGAATATGAGCATCCTATACACAGAAATCCTGTCATCTATAGGCAACGATTTTTTATGAAATTCTTGCTCTTTGCCGGTAAAAAAAAAGAAAAATACTTTAAAATTATTTATGTTTTATAGGGACACCTCTTATTTTCTATTTTTTTAATACGAATTATTTAAAGGCATAGCCGTTAAAATAAATGATAATAAGATTGTGTTTGAGCATGTCACATGACTGCCTTTACATTACTATATTGTAGCGACAGGTGCTCATCAGAAATATTATTAAAATCAGAGCTGCTGTCTGTCACTCAGAAACTTCTTACGTGATAGGAATTATGCAACTGTTCTTTAACGTTGCACGCAAAAAAAAACAATATGGTTGAGGTAAGGATTATCTAAGATCAATATATTATGGTTGTAAGCTAAACATAGTATTTTTACATTTAATAATAGTATAGACAGATGGTCTTGGAAACATATCGTTCTCCACCGAACAACAACATGGTAAAGTTGTTGTCTTTTTAAACATTTTTGACTCGTTTTCCTAATCTTGTCTTTCTTATGGTTTTATTATTTTATGTTTATTAAAATTTATTATTTAGAACGTTTTTTATGTTAATTTATGTTAAACGTGCGTGAAGCCTTCAAATATAAAAATTTCATCTTCTTCTCATAAAATATTTATTAATTAAAAATACAAAATTACCATATCGCCATTTTGTTACAAAAACAAAAATAGTTACTAAATGTTTGCTGTGTTTTTGAATAAAATATTTTTGAATTTTTATCGTCTTTTTGCTTTATTGATTCAATGGAGTTCTCATTTAACCCATTTGGCTTTTAATATAAGATTCCTAGTTTTTCTATACAAAATGTGGGCAGCGCCCACTGATGAGGTGTATGAGCAGTAGCGAAATTGCCATATAGATCAGAGAACTGCACGAGTACACTGCAACCAATGAGTACACCGCATACTTACTCTATATTTTTCATACTCGAGTATTTTTTTTTTATTTTACCCATTCTTGTAAGTGTGTTTTGTTGTGGGTATATTTAAAACAAAGAGCCTAAAAACAAGTCTCAAAAATATCGCAATCAGAATTTTAAGTAGTTTTTATACTCGTACGCGAGAATTTTTTATTCTCTTTATTTGTAAGCAGCGTTGCCACATTTTTACCCTATTAAAGTTTTTACTGCCGTTTTATGAAATTCTGCATTGTACGCAGATCTATTTGTAAACAATAAAAAACAAAATTTTATCAAATCTATTGCTTAAACATTATAAGCAGAAAAACAGACAACAACCGTTTTCATAGGTATGAAATACAACACATATTTAATGAATAAAATGCAATAAAAACCGCTTAAAGGCACAGCTTTTGTACACTATTTAAAGCAAGTATACTTATTTTGTTGCTGTTTTTTATGAACAATTATTTTCAGTTTATGCGCCTTGTTGTCATAAAAGTGCTACTAACGGTATTTGGGAAAACAAAATGATAAAATGAATCCGTGAATAAAAGGAATTTTAATTAATTTTTTTAGTTTTAAACAAAACTGTATATACGCAGATGTAATATTGCATTGACTGAATCTCATTAGAACTCATAAATAATAATAAATTGCAATAAAGTTTTTAGTTTATATATTTTATTTTGTTAAATATAATTATTGCTTTTATACCTATTTATTAATTTTAAAAATCTATTTGCTTAAAGAACAGAATTTTTAAATTTTTATCTGTGTGACTTAAAAAAAACCGTAACAAAAACATAATATAATAAACAATGAACTATTCTTGAGTTATTAGCAAACTTTTGTTGTGTTTTTAATAAATGAAAATATGGCGAATTTTACGGGTTCTATTTAATTTATTTTCTGTTATATATTAAATAAACTTTCATAATTTCAAAGAAGTATGTATGTTAGCTAATATAGACATTGGCGACTTTTGATATTGTGTTTGATTTAATAATTCTGATCTGATAACTCTGCTTTTCTCTCACTACACACGTTAAAATCTCTCTCTTGGTGTTTGCTGAAAAGGCCTCGTTATGCGAACGGGGATGTAAGAAAAAATTAACGTATTTTAACGTACGGTCGTTTATGTACTTATAGAAACTTTACAAATGTGACGCATGTCAATCAAATAAACAAAAATAAAACATTGTGCAGCACAATTTGTTCGCGTGTGATTATAATTTTGTTTGTAATTTTAATTTCAAAACCCCGAAAGGAAATAAGTACAATTGTTTTGAAAAAAACTATAGAAGCTAAAATATTAAATTACAAAACCTAACACAATTTTCAATTTGCTGCAGCTGTTCAGAACAGTGTTGAGATTTGTGGCATAGTTGCGGGGACTTTTTCGTATATGTCAATTTGCTGCAGCTGTTCAGAACAGTGTTGAGATTTGTGGCATAGTTGCGGGCACTTTTTCGTATATGTAAATTTGGAAAAAGTACTAAATTAGCTTCGAAATATATTTTACATTGCAATATGTGCAATGTATTGACTAATTTAGTTATCTATTTTAAAAAAATATTATTATGTATTTAATATAAATATTTATTTATTATACTTTTATTAAGCAAAATGATAAAAACTGATGAATATACAATTAATTTCAATTACTTCAAAAGTACCTAAAACGGGCAAATGTGCCGCAATGGTACTTAACACATAGAATTCCAGCAGTGTCTTACGAATGTAGCGTTCCGGAAACGTGACAGTTAATTTCGGTAAGCGTTTGCATTGTTTTAGTATATTTAAAAACAAACGGCCGTTAGGTTAGCTTAAGTGGACGTTCGCATAATTGTACCTTAAGTATGAGTACGAATAAAGTAAAGCCAGCATCGCAAACATTTTACTTGAGTATGCTAGACACTTATACTCAAATGGAATGGGTATAGTAAATACTCGCACAAAAGAAATGCGGTGGCGATCACACCGCAACCGCATTTAAGATGAGTATACTTAGATTATTAAAAACCGACAGTCTTGCAGTTCTCTGATTATAACATTCGTTATCGTATGTTTTTTACGAAATGCCGTTTGTTAATAAAACTTAGTTCGACTTAAGTGAAAAGTGCTACAAATTCGATAAAAAATATAAGTTGCAAAAAACGATTTTAATAAATTAATTCTTATTATTCTTATTCTTGTAATAACTACTGTTAATTACAGACCAGACAAATTTAAGTTATGGCTGATTTCAGAAATGAAATTCAAAAGCATGGCGTAACACATGCTTCCTAATTGCGGTCAACAAAAATCTAATGGCGACATAACATGAGATGACAATTCGGAGCATCTGAACTTAGTAGGATCACCAGTTAAGGATGTAGAGATGTGGAAAAATGTAATTAGTAGTTTATATTTTGTAAGAAAAATTAAGTACTGTTAATTGAAGTAGCTGGTAATCAAACAAGCGTTAAAGTCCATTAATCGGTGGTGACTCTTTGAAGAAATGCAATTCTAAATACAGCTCAGCTCTAGAGTTTTAAGTTTAAAAACTGTCGCACAGTGGCATAAAAAAATAGAATAAAAGTTTAGAACTTCTAAACTATTTGCTCGATTTTATTTGAAACAAAGTGCGATGTATTAAGGAGGACATGAACTATTTGTCTACATCAATTGGATACATCCTATTTCAGTATATGGCAGTACCACAGCGCATCAATGTAGGCAACCTTAAATTTGAAAAATTTTTTTTTTGATAAGATCACGAATTTAACGATTTCACCCAAGTTGTAACAATCGAAACCAAAGCGTACACATACCATGCAGAACTAGAACTTTTTTACACCCATGTCGTCCACTTTCGGCGAGAAAAACTCTCATTATGTAGCGTAATTACCAAAGGTTGCCACCTAGAGAGTGTGCTTTAAATGAGTATTTGTTGGTTATTATGCTATTAAACGAATTCCTTCGTTATATTGTTTTACATCAATAAATACAGAAACATTCAATAATTAATGATGGACTTGTTAAAAAGCTAAATATATTTAATGATTGTTTTAGATAACTCAAAGTGTAATTATTTTTTGCGAAAAAATATAGTAAATACTCGCACTTAAGAAATGCGGTGGCGATCACACCGCAACCGCATTTAAGATGAGTATACTTAGAGTATTAAAAACAGACACTCTTGCAGTTCTCTGAAATAGATTTGCTTTCTACGCAGTAATACATTTTATTTTGTAATTTTTAATAATAAATATTTTATGAAAAAATCACAAAATATTTATATTTGAAGGTAATAATTTTTGGTTTTTTCATTTTCTCTCACAGTTAATAGTTATTTCAACTCTAAGCCTTTTTACATGAAGTGATAGCTAACAAAAAATCACTAAACTGTCAAGTCCTGGAAGAAAAAACTTTTAAAATAGAACATGATTTATTTTAAAATAACACATTATGATTTAATAAATTTTGATAAGTTATAAAATTTGTATTTAATATATGAACTTTTTTTTAACGCACTATAAAATATAGCGATCTCAAATGGAATTTGTTTGCATTTAGTAATTGAGAATTATCTTGTTAAAACAAAAAAATCTCTTTACTTCTTTTATAAATATTTTTTTACCAACCATTAAATTTTTAACCGTCTTTCAACCAATTTTTTCTGTTATTTGTTAGTTAAAATAGTTTCTTTCTGCTTAACTCCTTTTGTTATTATTTTTCACATAAAAATCTGCAATTTAAAACTATAAGTTGTAAGCAAACTCTTGCGGTTTATGTGTGCAGTTTTCTATTCTATTGTTTTATTATTTTATTGTTATTGTTGCTAGTATTATTTTTTGTTCGAGTTAAATTTTAAAACAAATAAATAAAAATACTCGCAAACAAAATTCTGTTACTTTTTTTCAACTTTAATTTTTATTTCATGAATAGCTCGTTCATTTGTTGTTATAAATCTTTTTTGTTTTAATGGTTTACTCCAACTTTGTTTTTACTATTTGGTCATTTTAATTGCTGAGTGGTTTATTGTTACTTTCGGTTTGTTTTCCATCGTTATTATTTCCATAATAATTGCACAATTGTTAAGATTTTATTTCCGATTTTATTTAAATTTTAGTTTGGTTAAAAATATTTATTTTAAGTATAAAAATTTCACGAAGAAGGGCAGTTTATTTTATTTAAAATTTATTGTTTATTTTACGTATTTTGGAGCAACACTCATTATATAAAATGAGTAATAATAACTCACTTTCAAATTAAAATTAATATTTATTTTAAAGAGCAGCAACATCTTCTATAAATGATAATTGTTAAAAGTTATGGCGTAAATAAGACAGAATATAAAATTAAGTATTGAATAGAACAATTAATTACAATATTACAATAACGCATTGTCTTTAGCAGTATTTTAACTCATCTTGAGTTTAGTAGTTGTAGTAATTCGAAGTTTTTAAAGGGTGTATATTTTAGTTATTGTGATCAAAATAAATTTTAATTTAATTTTAAAAGGAATCATAAATAATATCTTTTGTAAATTTGTTTTGCAAATGGGACAGCTTATTTTAATTGTAATTTATGCTGTTGACGTTCAGTTTCTTTCAATTCAACCTTTTTCGGCAGCAAAAAAGAAAAATCATAAATTTCACGTCGTTTGTTAAAATAACAAATTGACATGCGAAGAAAACAAAGGTTCCTATTTCAGGCAGGAAAGCAATAAAAAATTACCTTTATTGTAAATGTGTTTTTGTGCTTTAAATTTAGTTAAACGTTATACATTTTTAGGGATTTCGTAAACAATTGTTGTTACTTTTTAAATCTCTTCAAGAAAGGGAAAGTCTGTTTATTTGTCTAAGTTTTTTTTTTTATATTTTTGCCTTCAGAACTCAGTCATTTTTTAACCCATTCTTTTTTATTATAAGATTAAAAGTTGATGCATACAAATTGATCCCGTTTCAAGAATAGTTTATAATCTTAAAAATTAAAGAGTCTTCCCATACAACATAAATGTTTTTACGTGTATTATAAAACGTAAGGGGTAACATTTTCAAATCGTGCGTTTCACTTTAGGTCCCAATGGCAAAAAGTACAAAAATAAATCTTAAAATTAAAAAGTCCCCATAGGTGACATAAATTGACTTTTATGGGCTTACCTTTTAAAGCGTTATTGACAAACGCTTGCAAATATTTCGACTACTATGACCGTTATAGCATTAATATTTAAAATCTAAATCAAAGGGTGCGCTATTAGTTCATTTAATTTGGTACATTTGGCCATACTTTTGAACAGTTTTAGAAAGAAGCTTGAAATTTACAAAGAACCTGTATTGCTAACTCCGCTATAACAAAAAGTATAAAATATATATTTAGAAGTTAAAGGGTGTCCCAATAGTTAATGTTATTTGATATATGCGTGGACGGTGGAAATGTACAAAGGACCTGACTGCTAAGTCTACTACAACAACACGTACATTTGAATTTGAAAGCAAAAAGAATCTCCTATCGTTGGTTGAAATTAAAAGGGCCTATAATGCTACGTCCCATAAAACAAGAATAAAGTTTAGAGATGGAATATAAAGGTGTCTCAATAGTTTGATGTATGTTGTCATTTTTTAAACTGTTATAGACAGGCAGATGAAATCTGTTTTAATTTTTTTTTCATGAATTATTTACAAACCACTTAAGTTGTTTATACGCATCATTCCCTGCAGTTCGTTTACCATCTTTTTCATTTTATAGAAATATAAATATAACGACATACATATCATAAGAATATACCAACGTATAATTCTGAAAGCATTCTCTGTCAGCTGGTATACAATAAGATATTTGGCTTCTAACCTCTGTTTATAAACAAACTAGTTCATCTCTAATTTAAATATTTATAATGTGATTAAAATGCTTAACTATTTTCAATCCATATTTACTTGCTTAACTGTTGCTGTGAAAAAATATGCAGCAAAAGCAAAAAGCAAATGAAAAATAAAGGAGAAAGAAACGAATTTGCTTCAGTTGACCATGTGTTCCTTTCTGCAGCAAAGCAATAAGAAAGCAAAAAATTTGAAAACGTTTTCTGTTGCTTGAGCAATAAGTGTTTCTATATTTGTTATTTGTTGTTGTTCTATATTTGTTTGTTTGTCTATATTTGTGATTTTCTTTTCTTAAAAAGCAACAGCAAAAGAAAAAACAAACATCAACTTATTGCTTAAGCACTAGCAATCGTTTTCAAAATAAATGATTTGCTGACTACTTTGCTGCAGAAACAAACACATAATCACCTGAAGCAAATGCATTTCTTTCTCTTTTTTTGCATTTGCTTTTTTACTATTGCTTCGTTTATAATTTATAATGCTGTGAAATTTAGTTTTTTTATTTGCTGAAAAACATGTAAACAAAGCAAAGATTTTAGCAGGGTTTCGAAAAACTGCTATTAGCAGTCACATTTTACTAACCAGTTCATATTTTTTCAGTTACATACTGAAAATAAACAACTGAAATCAGTTTTCTATTTTACGCCAACTGAAAATAGTTGAACTGAGCACACACAAAACTAAAAACTAACTGAATTCAGTCTACTATTTTCAGGAGCAAAACGAACACACAGCGACTGAGTTTTGAGTTTGTAAGATAACAGTACGCAACTGAGAAGCCAGTTCGTGTGCGTTAAGCGGACGTAGTTATGTTTTTCTAGTAACGTAACACAACTAAAAATGTGTGTGGATAGTCTGACAGAATAGTTTGATTGTGCGTTTGTGCACGGTTTTTTTTAACAAATAGAAATGAATATTATCATTGTTGGTATAAATAGAAAAGAATTTTATTTCATACTGTTTGTTTGCAAATGTCTTGTTACATGCACGTGTAAATAATTGTGAAGAAATAGATTTTCTGCTTATTTCTTTTTTAATTGTTTAAATATTAAAGTGGTTCTACACGATTAGAATAATTTTACTTAAAATTAATTTTTGGATTACATGATTTTGTTTTCAACTTGGAACTTTATTAATAAATTAACCTTAAACTTAGTAAATTATATAGTATAACTAAAAATGTGTTAATAAAACATAGCTATTCATATTAAATCGTCAATAATTTCATCGAGAAGTATAGAATTAAGTTAAGCCAATAAAATATTTTCAAGATTTTCTACGCCTAACCGATTTTTGCAGTCTGTCAAAATTAGCTTTAGCGCTCCTGTTAAGTGTAGCCTACTAACCTATTATATACAAAAGTCTCAGTTGGGTGGAATTTGTTTGGGTTTTTTACACCCATAAAAATTAAATATATCTATGTTTTTTCCTTCGCAATTTTGTTTACAACTATAATAAAGCCGAAATTCCCATAAATTGAAATTTAAAAGATTTGTGCCTGTTACAAAGTAACCGCCGCTCATCCACAATTTTACTACCAGTTCAATGGTCAAGCAAATAAATATTCTTTGCCGTTTTTTTCATAATTAATCTTTTAGTTTACTTACATACATACAGATAAAAGCACAAAAGAATAACTGCCATATTCATTAAAAATAAAATAACTTTGAAATGTTTTTTATGGCAAATTTTCGATATAAATTTGTCCTAAAATATATTTCAAATCTATTTTAATATTTCATGAATACGGCAGTTTGAATTTAAAATGACTTTATTACTGAAAAAACTTTTGTGCAGATTTAAAATGAATTAATTAAGATAATTATAAAGAAAAAATTTAATGTCTTCTAATAAATAAATGAGAGTATTACTAACAGGCGTTTTCGAGGAAACTTACACGAAATGGATGTAGCTCTTTATTATTCATTTAATGCAAAAGCAGTAAAATGTTTTCGCTTTAAGTAAAATTAATAACATACAATGTGAGCTCTTGGTCTCTTTAAGTAAATCAATTTTATGAAAGAAAAAGAAAGAACACTCCAAAAGAAGAGGAACGTACACTACCTAATGTAAAAAAAAACCCATATCTAATAAATGTACAAAACACTAACGGGAAACTTTTAATAATTTTTACAAAAGCAAGAACGGTTTTTTTTCACATAGCGAAAGGCCTCTAAAAATAATGAAGCATTCAGATTTTGATTCCACTCATAATTTCTACAAATTAATTAATAGTTAATTAAAGCACTGCCCTACAATACTATTCAAAAACTATTAATATTCTTAGTTAAAAAATTTATAATATTCCTACAATTTTTTTTAATCAAAATATATTTACATATTATAACAAATATTCAAAAAATATAAATTAAAGCATTTTCGAGTAACAGCACAAAGTAGTAATGCATGTATACATTTTTCTTTAATTTATTGAACAAAAAAATGTATACGAACGCTCACTTTTCTACTTTGTTTAATCACCCCATTCACATTATCCAGTCATATTTCTAGTTTTGTTAAGATACTTAAAAAACATAACTACGTCTGCTAAACGCGCACGAACTGGCTTCTCAGTTGCGTATTGTTATCTTACAAACTCAAAACTCAGTCGCTGTGTGTTCGATTTGCTCCTGAAAATAGTAGACTGAATTCAGTTGGTTTTTAGTTGTGTGTGTGCTCAGTTCAACTATTTTAAGCAGTCAAATAGTTGAAAATGAATAATCAAACTATTTTTAGCTCAGTCGCCAGTCAAAAAAATTTTTGTTGGTGCTGAATATTAAACCCTGGATTTTAGGGCTGTTGCTATTTATAAGCAAGCAATTTAAACCCTAGTGAAAACTTATTTAATATGAATTTATTACAGGCACAAACACCAACTTTAATTAATTTAATTAATTAATACTGTATACGAGCATTCGTAATCAAAATATAATTAGTTTATTAATTTAATGGAGGGGTTATGTCAAAAAGTACTTTTGTTTCCAATTTATAACCAATTTAAAACTAACACTCGATTACATTTAGAATTAAAAAATGGGAGAAATATCACTGGTTTTTGTAATTTTAAGTTTGTTCTATTTTACGTCTTTTCATAATAGATTTTTGAAAGTCATTAATCAACAAAAATGTGATTTTGTAAGTTAAAAACAAAATAGAAATGTTAACGAAATTTATGGGAACGGGAATAATACTTTTTCAATAAACCATTAATTTTTTCTTTAATATCTTAAGGCATCTTATTAAAAGGAAAATAAACCTTAATTAATTAATTAAATTTTTGCAAACTAGTCAGAAGACAGGTCAAATGCATGTGGAAGCAAGTAAAAGGGCGAAAATTATTTTAAAAATTAATGAAATTTTACTTTATTTTCGGCTTTTTGGTTCTTTTTAATTAATTTTCTAAACATTTTTAGAAAGAAAAATTATTTACAAATGTATGCGGACGTTTTCCAAAGAAAACTAAAAAATTAAAAATTAAAAACAAACGCTAGGCACCGCGTATTTACATTCATACTTAACTCATAAAAGTTAATATGATACTGAAACAGTGTCTATAATGTTGTGAGCAAACAAGTATGAATAATTAAAAATAAAAAAGTTACATTTGTGACCAGCGTTGCCGCTTTGGTCCAATCGGACCAAACTTGGTAGTTTTTCGTTTTTAAAAAACAGTTTGGTAGTTTGGTTGGTTTGTTGCATTTTTTTAAGTTTTTGGTAGGTTTTCCTCCTTTAGCAATTTTTTAGCAATAGTAAATTTTTCACCCTAAAAATTCAGAACATAAAATAAATAAAAATGTAACTTTGAATTAAAAAAAACAATAACTTTGAATAGTGTTACCACTGTTTTCAAAAACTGTTTTAGATGTAATAAAAAACATCTCTGCCATCTCTGGTTTAGGAAGCGCGAACAATATTATTAAATTTAAATTAACAATATTTTTGAGTGAAGGTTTATTTTCAAGTGCATGTATCAAAAAAATTAACAGACAAAATGGAAAAGTAAAATACTTTTTTAATTGTAAATATATAGCCAATAATTACATAAATATTTACTAATATTGCATGTACTTTTTTTTAGATTTTAATCAAAAACTCCAAAATTAAATGAAAATAATATAATTTCAGAAGACGACATTTTTAAATTATATAATACTATTAGTGAACATTGTAAAGAAACAGTCAAAAGAAAATTTAGAACCGAATGGTTGAGCGAAATTGATTAGCTCCGGGAAAGGGATGGGTGTTCATTCTGCATAGTATGCTCTATAACTATTTTAAATCATAACACCCGTTTTAAAATCAACAAAAGACAAACTTCCATCTCAACAATTACGGGAAAAAAAACAAGTGGGTTTATGTGCAAGAAATGCATTTTTAAATTTTTGGTAGGCTGTGAACGATTTTGGTAGTATTTTTGAAAATTATTGGTAGGAAGTCAATTTCTTGTGTGGCAACGCTGTTTGTGACTATCAAATTGCTAGTACAAAAAAGCAACAACAAATGTACAAGACGAGTTACAAAGAGAATGACAAAGAAAAGCTTTAAGTTGTGTGCAGCGTTGCCGCTTTGGTCCAATCGGACCAAACTTGGTAGTTTTTCGTTTTTAAAAAACAGTTTGGTAGTTTGGTTGGTTTGTTGCATTTTTTTTTTAATTTTTGGTAGGTATTCCTCCTCTAGCATTATTTTAGCAATAGTAAATTTTTCACCTTAAAATTTCAGAACATAAAATAAAAAGAAATGTAACTTTGAATTAAATAAACAATAACTTTGAATAGTGTTATCACTGTTTTCAAAAACTGTTTTAGGTGTAATAAAAAACATATCTGCTTTTTTGCATAGAGATGATTAAAGCTATAACCATCTCTGATTTAAGAAACGCGAACAATATTATGAAATTGAAATTAACATAATTTTTGAGTGAAGTTTTATTTTCAAGTGGAAAAGAAAGTAAACTTTTTTAATTGTAAATATGTACCTATTTATTACATAAATATTTACTAATATTGCATGTAAAGAAACAGTAAAAAAAATTAGAACCGAATGGTTGAGCGAATTTGATTGGCTCCAGGAAAGAGATGGGTGTTCATTCTACATAGTATGCTCTAAAACTGTTTTAAATCATAACACCCATCTCAAAAATCACCAAAAGACAAACTACCATCTCAACAACTACGGGGGAAAAACCAAGAGAGTATAACAGAGTTTATGTGCAAGAAATGCATTTTTAAATTTTTGGTAGGCTGTGAACGATTTTGGTAGGATTTTTTAAAATTATTGGTAGAAAGTAAATTTCTTGTATGGTAACGCTGGTTGTGTGTGAACTTCGTCTCACCAAATTAACATTAAGATTAGTTGGTTAAATAGATGATGTTTACGATGTACATAACATAAGGTAGATAGATGCAAAGAATGCTGGTGAAGGATGTGGCGGTCCAGAAAATGCTGCATTTCATTCTGCTAGCGTCTAATTTTTCTTGTTTTCTTTGGAAAACGTCCGCATACATTTGTAAATAATTTTTCTTTCTAAAAATGTTTAGAAAATTAATTAAAAAGAACCAAAAAGCCGAAAATAAAGTGTTTCTGTATCTTTAAAATGCGAGAACTATATGTCATTTAAGTTATTTTCCAACAGTTATTGGAAGTATGCGAGAAAAAGTGTTTCTGTACCAAAATTTTGTGAAAAGTTTTACGCAAGAACTGTCAAAACAACTCACATTTCAAAACAGTGCGAAAACAAGTAAGATTTAAAATATATTTTTAAATTTGTGTAAACATGGAAAAGGTAAAAACATTTTAACTTAATAACAAAAAAGTATTATCAATAAGTACTCATGCATTTATTTATGTTTTATATCTTTTTATTTAGAAAATAAAAAGAATTTCGAAACAGCAAAAGCTATTGATTACATGTCCTCTATACTGTAGTATACATTTTTTTCGCTATATTATTTAAAACTTATTTTATTTATTAACTTTCTTCTACACCTTTACTATTTTTCTATATTGTTTGATAATTTATTTCTTTATTTTGACGTTTTGTTTTTATTTGACACTAGTACTGGAATTATTCCAGTAAAAACAGAATCAGTATTGTCTGTTTTCACATTAAGAACCAGAAACACTTTTTACTCGCAAATCGAGAAACGATGAAACTTTTTGTTTTACTCTTGATGTGAAAACTTTTGCGATGCGAGAAATACAGAAACGAGGTACTGGTCTGCCTTATTTTTTTCAGCCAACAAATCAGTCAGTGTGTACGCAACCTTTTTTTATAAACTAACAATAACTTTGTACTTATGCACATCACTTTAGTCCAACTGAAATGTTAACTACATATATTTATTTGTTTTTGTTTTATACCTGATTCTGCTCGCCACAATAATTGCTGTTGCGGCACTTTAGTGACAAGTGTGAATGAAGTATAATAATTAACTTTCAAGGGCATCACGTAAGGAACTCTTTTATTCCAATGAATTGAGAATTTCGCCTTTGGGCTACTTTAGACTCTAGCAACGGAATATCAACAATATTATTGTAGAAACCATGAATATATCTAGGAAACTCTTCTTAGGAAGAGTTTATTTTGATTTATTCATGAAATTGCACAACAAGACAAATGTAAATGAAAGTACTACTAAATGAATTTAATTAACAACGTATATGAATGACAATAAAATAATAATTTTTAAAATATAAAACATAACATGTTCATAATTTATTTACTTATTAAGTAGTATGGCCGACTTTCTAAACGCAAGTTGTAATGCATATTTACAATGCATACACTTCGTAAACGCATATTTTATCTTTTTGGCAACGTACAATGTTCCTAATCGTTTGGCAACTCACTTTATTTTGTATGCAATAAAATGGAAAAAACGTCTCTGCAACGCAAGTTTGCGTTTAAAACATGTTTAGCATTGCATACGCATTTTTTTAAATTATGCATTGCAACAGGCGTTTAGGAAGTCGGCCTATTTTAAATACCTTTTCAAAAAAAATAAATATTAAATTATATCCCTATATATTTGGGCTTAGCTCATTATTATTATTCCTAACAAAATTTACAATATTTCTTCTAAAAGCATTAGTATTAGTTTCAGTCTTTAAATAGCTCGGCATTTTATTATATACATTAAGACCCTAGTGAAACAGTGCTCGCTGCAGTCTAATGCACTTCTCAAATATGTTTCTTCAACATATATTAGCTGCTCAGTTAAATATTCGGGTGCTTCGCCCATTTTCATTTTGCCAATAAAATTTAGGGTATTAAACACTAATCTAAAGCGCACATTAAGCCTTCTTAGTGTATTCAATATTAATTAGATCGGGACAAATATGTTACATTTCAGTATATCGCGCTTTATTCTGTAATTTTTGCATTCTTAATATTTGTTATTCGGAACAGCATGTGTTTAAGTAGTAGATCAATATTCAAAATGTGGTTTTATGTGGTTATTTCGGAAAATCCTATATTTAATATTGTTACCTTTTTTCTATTATCACGTTATTAATTGAAAATATTCAAGAAGTATGCATATTTATTTCCATTAACTTAGTTTTATTTTAAAATTTAGCTTAAGCCTGTTCATTTTTAACCATTTATTAATATTCTCCACAGTGTTGGCAAAACTTTTGAACCATTTCCCGCTTGATATTATTTTAAAAACGTTAGAAACCGCTAAGTAGTCGAAAAAAAAAACGCTGATATAAACCGCTAAACAATTTCTTGAACAATTTATACCCTTCACTGAGGCAAACTTGTTTTCACACAAAAATAATAATAAATATAACAATCGATCAGATGTAGTGTCGAAAAATGTTCTATTGGAAATCAGTATGATCGGTCCATGTCCTTCGTGGCAGCAGGCAAAACACCACGCCTACCTCGAATTTTTCATATCATTTGGAACAATAAATGAACTCCAAATAAAAAATTAAGGTATGGGGTGGTAGAGAATGAAAAAGTAAGATAGAAACTTTAAGTGTAAAAAATAGTGCTCACCCATATTTTCCGAGTTACGAGGCTCTGAAATTTAAATTTTTTTTTAATATCAATATGGGTCTCGTTTTAAAGCTTTGAAGAGATCTTTAACCCATTGAGAGCCGATGGCATTTTTATTTAAAATAATATATACGCATTTTCTATATTTTTTAATTCTCCGTTACTTGACTAAGCTAAATTTACATAGTCAAGGTTATATAAGATTCGGCATAACCGAAAATAGCACTCTTACTTGTTTAGTACTGATATGATAGTTTCCATTAGTTGGAAAAAGTTTTTATTGGCCCAATTAAAATATATTTCTTTATTTAGCTTTGGATTACTTTTTTTAACAGTTAAAAAAACAGAGCAAATATGGAAAATCTATATAATTATAAAAAATGTTACAAATACATAGTTGAGCTTATTTGTAAGAAACAAAACTTGTTGTAGCTTAAAAAACCCGCCAACTAAAATTTTCCCAGCTAAAAAACCACTTAACGGTTTTTTTTAACTTCCCACTTTTAATAGCAAAAAAACCCACAGTTCTAGCGGGAAAACCGCCGTTTTGGCAACACTGATTATCCATGTCTGAGTATAGATTTTTATAACAATTTTCGCATGTTTTTTCTTTAGTGAAAATGATAGTATCGTCGGCATGTAATACAATTTAACATTTTTTAATTACATTTTCAATACTATTTATGTATTAAAAGGAGAGTGAATACACAACACAATAATTATATAAATAACAAAAGAAACTTTATTAATTCATTATTATATTCTATATGTGTCTATGTGTTATTTAATTATTAAGTTGATGTTTAAAAACCATGCGCCCACGTCTGTCACTCTTGCCGGCTATGTTTCGACTGCTACGAGTATGAGCCTTGTGGCACACCAAAATCATTCTCTTTTACGCTTGATTCAACGTTATTTACTTTTGTTATCGGTCTGCGTTTTAATAGATATGTTCGAAACCATTTTAATTCTGTTTTTTTTTTTTTGGACACCGTATAAAAATAAGTTGGCAAAATAGTTAAACATAAAGATAGGCAAACAACTGCGACTAACTGTAAAAAAATTTGTTAAAATAATTAGCACTATGCAGTTATCATTTTTAAACGCATTGAATTTGAAATCTTTGATTTGATTTTCATCTCTCTATTAGATCTAGGCAGATATAAAGGTTGCCCAAATGTCATAATTTTATGCAAAAACATGAGATATTCAGGTTTTAAAAGATTTCCAAAATTATTTTAGATATCTGCTACGAATATAGTAAAATATGATAATGACGTCATTTTAAAAATACATGTCTTGCTATATTATTATTGGCAACCTTTACTTTTCCTTGATCATCGCTGTCACAGTCCATAAAGCTTTGCACATTAATTAAATAATTTTTTGCAAGCTATATACGCATGATTAAAGGGGTTGATTCGATGGCAGCCCAAAAGTTACAAAGACTACTTGAAGACTCTACCTACACAGATAAAAGAAATTCGTTATAAGAACCGAATTTGTTGCCAATCGAATTTTGTCGGTTGTGTGTATTATCTTGAATTCGATTGTAGTAACTGAATAAATATATAAGTCCCAACTATTTTAAAAAATTATTCTTGGGTGAATATAAAAAATTAATTTAATTAATTAAAATAATTTTTTAATATTATATATATAAATATTTTTTTTTACCTTTTTAAATAATTTTTCTTTTCTAATTTTTTAAGCACTAGGTCAGTTTATAAATAATAAAATTTTTATTTATATTTTCAAAAAAAAAATTTTATTATTAATATTTT
The DNA here is from genome assembly GCA_916610165.2 of Gymnosoma rotundatum. NCBI lineage: Eukaryota > Metazoa > Arthropoda > Insecta > Diptera > Tachinidae > Gymnosoma > Gymnosoma rotundatum. Next base: position 49,207,622 of record OU744338.1, read on the forward strand.
TTTCCTGTTTCCTGATGATGCCACCCAAAGGTGTGGCGAAATATTGAAAATATAAATACAAATTTTATTATTTATAAACTGACCTAGTGCTTAAATAATTAGAAAAGAAACATAATTTTTTAATATTTACTCTTTTTTTAATAATAAACTATAGATAAGATTATACATTATAAATTTCATGATTCGAACCAGTGAATGCAGCTTCCTTCTCCCTTTGCATCATGATTTCTTCTTTTCTACATAGTCTCTTCAACTTGCTATTCCATACCGCACGTTTTGCGCTGCGAAATAAATTAAATATTAATTAAATATTATTTTTATATATAAATGTCTTTCTGAGATAATTTTAAACTTACTTTTTACCAATATTGAAGAACATTTCACCACTTTTAATAAGTCTTTTAATTTTTGAATTAAATATTTTTGATTTTTGTAATGTGAACAAATTTTATTTATATTGTGTCAAACATTTTTCGATTTCAGAATATACAATCAAGTTTTATGATTCTTACTTCCAAAATTTGGTTTTCATTAGTAATGTACTGAATAAGTTTAGTTGCATCTTCAATTTAATAGAATAGATTTTAGTAAATACACAAATCGGTCATGTTAACTTTTCTAAGAGGTGTTACAACTAACATTTAGAAGCAAATATCATTTGTTAGCTTTAAATATAAAAAATAAATCAAGACTATAAATTATTAACAATTAAAATCAATTTATTATATTAGTAATTGAATTTTTAACGTATTAAGCGAATTGTTACCAATCTTTTTTCTGTGTGTAAAACAAACTTGATGTGATTAGACCAAATTAAAGGAGGATTAAAGACAACGCCAGGTTTAGATGCTGCTAGTGCAAAGTCTACTCTATTACTTTTAATGTTAAGTTCAGGTAAGTTAAATAATTTTTTGGATTTTGAAAGTGTAATGCGTTTAGATTTGGAGACATTAAAACATGACTCATTTGTATTAGCCCAGCACGTCATCGCCATACAAATAAACTTCGCTGTTTATTAAGAGATCTGTTAAATCATTAACATATCAACAGAATAAAAGAGGTCCAAGTATAGAACATTGGGATACTCCCCCTGGTAAATGCTATTTGCTCTCGAATACTTAACTATTTGTAGGAAAAAAAAAATCTATTAACAGGATTAAAAAAAAACGAAAAAAGTTTTAAATCCTTTTTATAACTTTAATTAAATTTTTTTTGTGTTCATTTATTCGCAAGAAAAAATTAACTGCTTGTTTATCGAAAGAACATAATTTCTTAAGTTTAATCGTACAGTCCTGTTCAATGGAGTACAACCACATACATTTTGTTATTTGTTTGCTCAGATATATGAATGACAAATGGCAAAAATAACAAATTTTTATATTTATTAATTTATCTTATTCAGTAACAACAAAAATAAAAACAAAATAAATTACAGAACGTAAGAGTGCTATATTCGACTATACCGATTTTTATATACCCTTTAACACATGTGTATAACTTCATGTACCATAATGCAGATTTCTTACTCAATACCTTAAATAAAAATCGGCATAAGAAATTCTTTCCTACAATAAAAAAAGCTTGTTTTTCTGAAAATTGCAAGTTTTGCAATTTTCAATTGTTGCTGTCTCAGGTGATAGATGACCAATTTCTCTTACCTTTTTTATAAATTTTTTATCATAACCAATAAACACCTAAACATTGAACGATCTTGTTGATTTAAAATTTTAGAAACCCTGGCAAAGCTGTTTTCAAGACAAACACGGACGGACAGACGGACATCACTTAATTGTAGAAATATCAATTTCCGACGAACTTAGATACACACTTTTCGAAAAGAGTCGCGCGTAAGGTCCCATCTTCCAACGCCAAAAAAAGTTAAAAAATACTCGAATATTATTAAAAACTTCATAAAATGTTCGGAAAAAATTCGTTCGAATATAAATATTTTTTCAACACATACATATAAAGTTTAAACTTAAATTTACTGTGCCATTTTCCCGGTGTTGATTATTGAAGGTGAAAGCACGTCTCGATGGCCACTTCGCTATTGCTTACTTAGCTCGTCAGGAAACTTCTCACAAATATTTTAAATGAACTAAAGATTTCTGTCCAAACCATAAAGAAAAGACAAAAATCAAAGTTCAAGCAAAAACAACAATAATCAACATTGATTTTATTTTTCTTTACACACTGCATACGACAGACTTTTTTTCTACTCTTTTATCATGGCGAAATAATACAGGTGAACGCACGGGCGAAAAAGCCAATCAGCTGCATACATTACAGTTGTCAAAAAAATTTGTCAAAAAAAAAAAATTTGTCATTTTTTTTAATTTAATTTTTTTGATTGCTAATAGAAAATAAACAATTAAAATTCCTAGAGAAAAATACCACAACATGTAACCGTATTTGCAGTTCCTGATGTGTATAATCAAAATATGCGTAAAAAGATAGTGAAATTATTGTTAGCACATTTATAATTTCTTGGTTTTTTTGTGGAAGATTATGTTAGTCTTCAAATGGTCAACGTGCAAGAATGGAACGATGCATGTGATTTGGGCAAACTAGTGGTACAAAAGAATTTTGGTCACTTTTCCTGTATTTTTATTTTTATGTAACTTAATTTTTATAAGTTTCTTATTCTGATAATTACAACCACTTTTTTTCATCAAATATATATTTTTATTTTGTTTGTTTTTTTACAATATTTTTTTGACAACATACATAATTTTGTAGCAACAAATTGCCTGTTGTTTTTTGTGTTGTTGGATTGTTGTAGCCGTGCGGTCACCTGGGGGCTAATTCTCGCAGTCGATACCTTGCGAAATTTACTCGAAGTTGGATTTTTTTTTTTAATTTTGGGATTCTCGCACTCGCTATCGAGCAAGTTGTATCGAAATTTCTTATGATGGCACTCGATAACGACTGTACGATCGAATGTAACCGTGCAAGATTTTTTCGATACTTAATTTGGTGTCGAAATTTCATTTTTTAATAGTTCGTTGGATAACAAGTGTTTATTTAAGATTTTAATTGTTATATTAATTAATTATTCGTATAGATTTTCGTACTTTTTTGTATTTTACCCTCTTTTGCATCTTTTTAAAGAGTTTCTATACAAACTCTAACGAGTAACTTAACGGTTTATTGCTTTTGTTAAAAAGTAAAAAATAATTATTGTTGTTTGAACGCTTTACAAGTGCCACAACAGTTTTTTAAAACTAACCACATTTTATTTATTTACGCAAACAACAAGAAAATGTAAGTTAAATCTTAAATACGTTTAATGCAAATTAAGTAATTAATATTAATTATTAGGTCGAATATAACAAAAATAAATTTCAGACAAAAAACAAATTCTTGCTAAGTTTATGTCTGAGTACAGCAATTTAGCCAAAGGCGTTTTACCAAATACATGCCAAGGAAAATGTCTCCGGTCCACCGCGAAAAGATGTAAAAACTTGGCGTAAGGTAAATTATTAATTGTTTTCCACATTAAGATGCTGCAGATACAGACTTTTGTAATTTTCGTCCATGACCCCGATTAAAAAAGGAAAAACTTTCAAAATTATAAAACAAATTCCCAATTCTTTTGATAAATTATTTAATTTTCTTGGTAAGTATATGTTTTTTGTTTACATATTTGTAGTGTTGGTTAAGGTTTTTTTTAAGGTTTTAAGATTTTCTTTTACAACACTTTATTAAAAAATCGATTCGCAAGGTAACGAGTGCCATCATCAGAAAAATTCGCACGATCGAAATTAATGTCGATACGAATTTATTTCGATCAGGAGTCCCAGAATTAGCCATACCTAAACAAGGGCGGAAAGCGGTTTTTTGCTGTCAAAAGTTCTCATGCCTGTACATGTTGTATGGAGCAAGGCGAATTGATAACCAGGTCAGCATGAAGTACTGTTCGAAATAACGTCAAAGTTTAAACTTAAATTTACTGTGCCATTTTCCCGGTGTTGATTATTGAAGGTGAAAGCACGTCTCGATGGCCACTTCGCTATTGCTTACTTAGCTCGTCAGGAAACTTCTCACAAATATTTTAAATGAACTAAAGATTTCTGTCCAAACCATAAAGAAAAGACAAAAATCAAAGTTCAAGCAAAAACAACAATAATCAACATTGATTTTATTTTTCTTTACACACTGCATACGACAGACTTTTTTTCTACTCTTTTATCATGGCGAAATAATACAGGTGAACGCACGGGCGAAAAAGCCAATCAGCTGCATACATTACAGTTGTCAAAAAAATTTGTCAAAAAAAAAAAATTTGTCATTTTTTTTAATTTAATTTTTTTGATTGCTAATAGAAAATAAACAATTAAAATTCCTAGAGAAAAATACCACAACATGTAACCGTATTTGCAGTTCCTGATGTGTATAATCAAAATATGCGTAAAAAGATAGTGAAATTATTGTTAGCACATTTATAATTTCTTGGTTTTTTTGTGGAAGATTATGTTAGTCTTCAAATGGTCAACGTGCAAGAATGGAACGATGCATGTGATTTGGGCAAACTAGTGGTACAAAAGAATTTTGGTCACTTTTCCTGTATTTTTATTTTTATGTAACTTAATTTTTATAAGTTTCTTATTCTGATAATTACAACCACTTTTTTTCATCAAATATATATTTTTATTTTGTTTGTTTTTTTACAATATTTTTTTGACAACATACATAATTTTGTAGCAACAAATTGCCTGTTGTTTTTTGTGTTGTTGGATTGTTGTAGCCGTGCGGTCACCTGGGGGCTAATTCTCGCAGTCGATACCTTGCGAAATTTACTCGAAGTTGGATTTTTTTTTTTAATTTTGGGATTCTCGCACTCGCTATCGAGCAAGTTGTATCGAAATTTCTTATGATGGCACTCGATAACGACTGTACGATCGAATGTAACCGTGCAAGATTTTTTCGATACTTAATTTGGTGTCGAAATTTCATTTTTTAATAGTTCGTTGGATAACAAGTGTTTATTTAAGATTTTAATTGTTATATTAATTAATTATTCGTATAGATTTTCGTACTTTTTTGTATTTTACCCTCTTTTGCATCTTTTTAAAGAGTTTCTATACAAACTCTAACGAGTAACTTAACGGTTTATTGCTTTTGTTAAAAAGTAAAAAATAATTATTGTTGTTTGAACGCTTTACAAGTGCCACAACAGTTTTTTAAAACTAACCACATTTTATTTATTTACGCAAACAACAAGAAAATGTAAGTTAAATCTTAAATACGTTTAATGCAAATTAAGTAATTAATATTAATTATTAGGTCGAATATAACAAAAATAAATTTCAGACAAAAAACAAATTCTTGCTAAGTTTATGTCTGAGTACAGCAATTTAGCCAAAGGCGTTTTACCAAATACATGCCAAGGAAAATGTCTCCGGTCCACCGCGAAAAGATGTAAAAACTTGGCGTAAGGTAAATTATTAATTGTTTTCCACATTAAGATGCTGCAGATACAGACTTTTGTAATTTTCGTCCATGACCCCGATTAAAAAAGGAAAAACTTTCAAAATTATAAAACAAATTCCCAATTCTTTTGATAAATTATTTAATTTTCTTGGTAAGTATATGTTTTTTGTTTACATATTTGTAGTGTTGGTTAAGGTTTTTTTTAAGGTTTTAAGATTTTCTTTTACAACACTTTATTAAAAAATCGATTCGCAAGGTAACGAGTGCCATCATCAGAAAAATTCGCACGATCGAAATTAATGTCGATACGAATTTATTTCGATCAGGAGTCCCAGAATTAGCCATACCTAAACAAGGGCGGAAAGCGGTTTTTTGCTGTCAAAAGTTCTCATGCCTGTACATGTTGTATGGAGCAAGGCGAATTGATAACCAGGTCAGCATGAAGTACTGTTCGAAATAACGTCAAAGTTTAAACTTAAATTTACTGTGCCATTTTCCCGGTGTTGATTATTGAAGGTGAAAGCACGTCTCGATGGCCACTTCGCTATTGCTTACTTAGCTCGTCAGGAAACTTCTCACAAATATTTTAAATGAACTAAAGATTTCTGTCCAAACCATAAAGAAAAGACAAAAATCAAAGTTCAAGCAAAAACAACAATAATCAACATTGATTTTATTTTTCTTTACACACTGCATACGACAGACTTTTTTTCTACTCTTTTATCATGGCGAAATAATACAGGTGAACGCACGGGCGAAAAAGCCAATCAGCTGCATACATTACAGTTGTCAAAAAAATTTGTCAAAAAAAAAAAATTTGTCATTTTTTTTAATTTAATTTTTTTGATTGCTAATAGAAAATAAACAATTAAAATTCCTAGAGAAAAATACCACAACATGTAACCGTATTTGCAGTTCCTGATGTGTATAATCAAAATATGCGTAAAAAGATAGTGAAATTATTGTTAGCACATTTATAATTTCTTGGTTTTTTTGTGGAAGATTATGTTAGTCTTCAAATGGTCAACGTGCAAGAATGGAACGATGCATGTGATTTGGGCAAACTAGTGGTACAAAAGAATTTTGGTCACTTTTCCTGTATTTTTATTTTTATGTAACTTAATTTTTATAAGTTTCTTATTCTGATAATTACAACCACTTTTTTTCATCAAATATATATTTTTATTTTGTTTGTTTTTTTACAATATTTTTTTGACAACATACATAATTTTGTAGCAACAAATTGCCTGTTGTTTTTTGTGTTGTTGGATTGTTGTAGCCGTGCGGTCACCTGGGGGCTAATTCTCGCAGTCGATACCTTGCGAAATTTACTCGAAGTTGGATTTTTTTTTTTAATTTTGGGATTCTCGCACTCGCTATCGAGCAAGTTGTATCGAAATTTCTTATGATGGCACTCGATAACGACTGTACGATCGAATGTAACCGTGCAAGATTTTTTCGATACTTAATTTGGTGTCGAAATTTCATTTTTTAATAGTTCGTTGGATAACAAGTGTTTATTTAAGATTTTAATTGTTATATTAATTAATTATTCGTATAGATTTTCGTACTTTTTTGTATTTTACCCTCTTTTGCATCTTTTTAAAGAGTTTCTATACAAACTCTAACGAGTAACTTAACGGTTTATTGCTTTTGTTAAAAAGTAAAAAATAATTATTGTTGTTTGAACGCTTTACAAGTGCCACAACAGTTTTTTAAAACTAACCACATTTTATTTATTTACGCAAACAACAAGAAAATGTAAGTTAAATCTTAAATACGTTTAATGCAAATTAAGTAATTAATATTAATTATTAGGTCGAATATAACAAAAATAAATTTCAGACAAAAAACAAATTCTTGCTAAGTTTATGTCTGAGTACAGCAATTTAGCCAAAGGCGTTTTACCAAATACATGCCAAGGAAAATGTCTCCGGTCCACCGCGAAAAGATGTAAAAACTTGGCGTAAGGTAAATTATTAATTGTTTTCCACATTAAGATGCTGCAGATACAGACTTTTGTAATTTTCGTCCATGACCCCGATTAAAAAAGGAAAAACTTTCAAAATTATAAAACAAATTCCCAATTCTTTTGATAAATTATTTAATTTTCTTGGTAAGTATATGTTTTTTGTTTACATATTTGTAGTGTTGGTTAAGGTTTTTTTTAAGGTTTTAAGATTTTCTTTTACAACACTTTATTAAAAAATCGATTCGCAAGGTAACGAGTGCCATCATCAGAAAAATTCGCACGATCGAAATTAATGTCGATACGAATTTATTTCGATCAGGAGTCCCAGAATTAGCCCCCTGTATTAATTCGCCTTGTCTTTTATACAGTTTAAAGATGTTGAAAAATAAAAACAACAAAACCACTACGTTATTTTATTTTTTTATTTTAATGCACGGGCACTTGCAATTTGAATAATTAAAAATTAAAAACACGGGAATATTAAATAATATAAATTATATTAATTTATATTATTTAATATTCCCCTGTTTTTAATTTTTAATTACGTGAAAGTTTGTTTTGTTTTTTTTTCAACTCGGTGTGTTTTTCGTTTCTTGTATTTTCTTTTTTTGTTTATATACATATGTACATACACTCTCGATCAACTGATTAGAACTACTTAAATTTCATATTTAGTACGCCTTTTCTCCCTAGAGAGTTAAATTTTACTACTATCCGAAATAGAATTTTCTTAATATTCCAAAAATAAATACAACAAGATCATAGTTTAAGGCAACTGTTTTTCCACAAAAAAATATGCAATTTTGTTCCCCTTATATGACCTACTTTGAACCCAGTTTTCGTTTTTAAATTATTTCCAATTATGTAGTTGCATTTAATTAAAACTACTAGAAAAAAAACTACTTTCCACTAAGATAAGTGGAAAATGGGCAAGAACAGGACATTGCGCATAAAATTGGGCAATTTCTCAAAACTGTGCTCGGAAACATACAGCCTATTTCTAATTTAAGAAAGAACATTTTCATTCGCTTTCTATGCGAAAGAACATTGATTTCGATTTCTCTATGCACGTTCTAAGCAAAGAGTGACTCGAACGAGAACTCGAATGAAAACGTAAGTGCTTTCATATAAAATCCGATTTCTCTGCTAAGAACACTGTGAATGAAATGTCAAAATCTCTCACTTTTGATTTTGCTTTCGTAAAAGAATTTTTATAAATAAATAAAAAACGTGTGATAAAAAAAATATATGTATGTACAAATGGAAAACAAGTGGTAAGTATAAAATATGCATATGATATACATACATATGTGTATACATAGGTTTTTAACAACGTTTTTTTAGTTTAAAGAAATCAACAATGCAGCAACTAAAGACGTTAGTGCTGTTAATGGAAGTAAATCCTGAGTTAGCCAGGGGTGCTTCAGTCTTTGGTGCCAATAAGTTACAGGTAGACGAGAAGTGGGAAAAGCTCTGCAGCAATTTAAATGCGCTTGGACCTCCTTCACGTACTATTGGCGAATGGAAAAAGGTTAGTAATTATGTTTGCATGTTAGAAAAAAAAACCATTAAATATTAATGATTTTATAGACGTGGGCAGATTTGAAATCGAGGACGAAAAAGAAACTTGGGGAAAACCAAAAGAGCCTTAGAGAGACGGGGGGTGGCTTATACCGCTACAACAACATAACAAAGTTAGAGGCTATTATAGACAGGACGCTGTTCATATCGTCTGCTGTAGTACCCGGAGGAAAAGTGTTTGGTGTAAAAGACCAATCAATTGATGATTGTTTTGTTGCGCTGGTGGAGTCACCAAGTAGGTGCAGCAAATCTGTTGAAGTGGTTACTCCAACTAGAACCTCTGAAACTTCCCATCAGGCAAATAAAACTTCTACTAGTGAATAAAAATCACCCCCATATGTCCACCAAAGCTCTAAGGAACAGCAACAAAACACCACCGCTGTTACTGCTGCTACAAAACGCAGGGAAAGTTGCTTCAGCGATGATGAAAATTATGCAGTAGCCTCCCATTCGGCAAAAAAGAGAAAAGTTGCTAATGAGCAAATAAATCTTATCCGCCGACAGCTAAGAATAGCTGAGAAAAATGCTGCAACAGGTGCTGAACAAGCCAATTATATGAAAAGAATGGCTGATGCTGCTCAGGTGCAGGCTGAAGCAGCAAAGAAGATGGCTAATGCCGCTGAAACAACAGCAGCTGGTATAGCGGACCTAGTTAAAGCCACAATAAGGTTAGAAAATCTGTTAGAAACAAATTCTAAAAATTCTAACGATTAAATTATTGTGGCTTTTTCCCTTGTTTCTAATGCTATAAGTTGTTTTTTTTTAATTACATATGTATGTGATTATGCAAAATGCATTAATTTTTAAAATGAATTGTGATTATTTTTATTACTTTATAATTTTTAAGTACGTCTACGAAGTGGATTTTTAAATTAACTTTTGAAAAATTTTAATAAATTGTTGAATTAATTTAAATGTGTAATTAATTTTCTTTAATTTTTACAAATTTATGGCAATATTTCTTCTTATGGGGCTTGCGCCTATTTCCTCTTCTTCCAACACATCTAGCACTTCACTTCTCGTTTCCTCTTCCACTTCAGTTGTTGGCACTGGGCACTTGTAAGCTATGCACATATTATGCAGATCACAACATTTATTGATTATTTGGGTACTCTTGTTTGGAGAGTAATGAAGTCCTCTGGAACCTATAATGGAGCGGAATCTGTTCTTTAATACACCAAAGCAACGCTCAACAACGTTGCGTGCACTAGCATCTTTTCTGTTGTACTTTCTTTCTTCAGTACTGTTTGGATTTCTGAATGGCGTCATTAGATATTGTTTTAGTTTGTAACCAGCATCAGCTAGATATATGTTAGCAAATTATATTTATCAAAAAATGTATTCACCGGTCTACAAAAACTATGCAAACATCTTACCAAGAATCCATGTATTTCTTTGACCATTTTCATACTCATTTCGTAGTTTTTGGTCAACTTGAATTTGGTCCCATACAAATGCGTCATGGTTGGCCCCAGGGTGTCTGGCATCAACATATGTTGTATATGTTTTTTGTCACATATCTAAAAATGTAGAAATAAAATTTTAATTATATTTAATAACAAAATAGTATTTTGTTTAGCTTACCACCATGACATTTATACTGTAATAGCCTTTTCTATTGTAGTAAAGTTGTTTCAGATGATCTCCTGGTGATTTTATTCTCACATGGGTTCCATCAACGCAGCCAATTACAGCGGGAAAGCCGGTGGATTGAAAAAAATCCCTTTTGTTTTCGTCTTCAGAACGAACCATTTTTATCAAATCTACACAAATGAAGTTTTCAAAAAAATCAAGGCACTCTTTTATGACTCTGCATACAGTTGCTGTGGATGTTGGCGAACACATTTCATTGCCAACTGTTTGCTGATAGCTACCAGTGGCTAGAAAACGTAAAAATGTTACCAGTTTAATGTCCTGGCGAATATTTGTGCTTTTTAAAGACTTTACTTCTTGATTTTTAATTTTCTCCAAAAGAAAAAGAAAAACATCTTTAGAAACGCGAAAGTTTGAAATAAACCTGTTATTAACATAATTTTTTTAGTTATTTGATTTGTATCATGTCATACGTACATATGTATGTACTTACTGGCTGGTAGGCAGTTCCAGAACATTATACCTATCTCTTAACTCTCTGCGATATACTTGAACAGTTTCATCATCGTTATCTATTTCATTTAAAAAGTAAACAGCCACCGATAAATCCATCTTTATCAAACAAATATGGCTTTTTGAACGCGATTTGCACTTTTCACTTTAAACTTTGGTGTTTTATATTATCTATTAAAGCACTTTTATAAAATCAAAACAAGAAACACAAAAAAATTACTAATATTTTTTCTTTTTTTTAATTTCTCGCTTTTTTATTCATTGACACTGCACCAGCTGATCACACTTACACGGAGTTGTAATCGCTTTAGAATAATTTCGTAGTATTTTTTGATACTTTTAACAGAATTATCAAAATTTATGATACGGCATTGCTTCTACTTTTAAAGACGTAAGATACCGAAATTGACATACGTAAGCGAGTGCGAAAGAAAGTAAGTGCCAATGAGAAATCCAAATTGACTCGAATTCGAGCGAGTGCTTTTCGTTCGCTTAAGCTTTCTTGCTTAAATCAGAAATAGGCCATTAAAGAAAAAATTTAAAACTATGGAAAGAAATACAAAGTGTTGCTATGTAAAAATAAATTTATATGTATTTTTAAGTGGTTCTAATCAACTGATCCAGAGTATATATAAGTACGTATATATAAACACAATACATAAATAAGAAAAGAAAAAATTTTAAATTATTCTAGCAAAAATGTGTTTTTGGTTCCAGTATTAAGAAAGTCCCAAAGCATGTTGTAATTTTATTTCTTTGTTGAAATTTCATTTTTATTAGAAATGACAAAAAAAAAAAAATATAAAAAACACAGAATTTATTTTTGTTTCGGTAAATTTTGTGTAGTTTATTTTTTAAATATTGTTATTTTTGTTTTGAATTTTTTCACTGTTTGCTTTATATTTTTTAAAGCAAATTAAAATTTTATTCGCCTCAAAAACTGATTTTTGACACGGACTCGTACAAGGCACGGCTACAACAATCCAACAACACAAAAAAACAACCGGCAATTTGTTGCTACAAAATTATGTATGTTGTCAAAAAAATATTGTAAAAAAACAAACAAAATAAAAAAATATATTTGATGAAAAAAAGTGGTTGTAATTATCAGAATAAGAAAATTATAAAAATTAAGTTACATAAAAATAAAAATACAGGAAAAGTGACCAAAATTCTTTTGTACCACTAGTTTGCCCAAATCACATGCATCGTTCCATTCTTGCACGTTGACCATTTGAAGACTAACATAATCTTCCACAAAAAAAACCAAGAAATTATAAAAGAGTTTACAATAATTTCACTATCTTTTTACTCAAATTTTGATTATACACATCAGGAACTGCAAATACGGTTCCAAGTTGTAGTAGTTTTCTCTAGGAATTTCAATTGTTTGTTTTTTATTAGCAATCAAAAAAAATTAAATTAAAAAAAAATTAACAAATTATTTATTTTTGACAAATTTTTTTGACAACTGTAATGTATACAGCTGATAGGCTTTTTCGCCCGTGCGTTCACCTGTATTATTTCGCCATGGACTCGTACCAAAATGCTGCTTTGTTGTAACAATTCGCCAATGACTACATCTTATAGATGTGCCTTGGTATGGAGCATACCGAGATAACGCGGCGGCAACGCTTTGCAATTGGAAAATCCGATTTTGACAAGGCGTTTAATAATAAAAAATTAAAAATAAACAAAAAAACAAAAAAAGAAACAAATTTTAGTTTTTTTTTTATAAAATTTTCAATTTACACAACACAAACACCAGAATTGTTATTCTTTTTAAAACATTTAGGGAAGTTATGTATATTTTTGGAAAAAATCTAGTTCAGAAATGAAAAAATTGTGTCCGGGGTGTAAAATTATAAGCGAAAATTTTGGGGCTGACTTTTAGTCCTTCCAACATGGCACATATCGAGTATTTTATGCCGGAATGAGACAATATAGGAATCATAGGAAAAGTAATTTTTTGCTTAGATTTTTACTTACACCCCGTAGACAATTTCATTTCATTTTTGAGGTGCGTCCGTTAACTTATCATTTTGACAAACCGTTGCCGCTTTTGTTTAGGTATGGCAATTCAGTGTAGAAGCTATGCGGAAGAAAACGTTCCATTTTCCGCTTTTATTTAGGTATGGCTGTAAATTAATTATGATAAACTTAAATTTCAAGTAACATGAAACCATAAAATATAACTTCAAATAAAAATGGCTAAAGCAAATGAAATAATAATTGCTCCAAGATTATAGTTTAAATTTAAAATAGTTTTTTTTTATTTTTTTATTATATTAACCAGTATTCATTGATTAGTTTAAAAAAAAAAAACTTTTAATGGTTATAAAAGGCCAAACGAATTACTAAACTAGTGAGAATAAACTTATTTGTTTGTTTGAATTTTATAATTCTCGATTGCGGCTGCTAAACGGATGCATGTAGAAATGAGAATGAATGTCAGTAAATGAATGATTGTAAAGTAAATGAATAAACGAAGGTAGCTGATTGTTTCTTTATATTTTTTAATTATTTTTTATTTTTATGATTTTCTGTTGTTACTGTTCATTTATGATTAATTAGATGTACTGAATTTATAGCATTTATCTACTACATTCTGTTTTTTTTATTTTATTTAAAATATGCTTAGAAATAAATATACTTTTTAAAGCAAGAATACTAGAAGCTTTAACGATAAATATTTGTGTGTATGTGCGCTAGATTTATTATAATTTTATTCAAACATAATTTTTAATGTATATTTCGTTTTTTTTTTCTTTATTTAGAAAAGTATATTCTTCTCAAACTCATTCATTTACGTTTATTTATTGTGTTGTTCTCTTATTTAAGTTGGCTTTTTTCCGGTAAAACTAAGATTTTTGTTAAACAATTCAATGTTTTTTCGAACAAGTGCAAACATAAGGACATTATAACCATGAATGATGCATTGTTGGCTTAATTTTTAATTACCATTATGTAATATATGAACTTAAAAGTTCTTTATGTTTTTAATATTATTTAAAATAAGTATATAAATATCATATTCTACATTACTTTTGCTTAAATACTTAAAATATATTAATTTCATGATATTCTCATTAAATAATTATTATGAAAATCTAAAAATATAGACAAAGCCGTTTCGCAACTACTCAGATAACTTATATCTCTAGCTAAATTCTTTAAATGAGAAATGTATTAAATCAACGAAGCAAAAATCTCTAATATAAAAACACAGTATTTGTACTGATATAAAAACAGAGATATAAAAACAGAGATCAGAGATTTACGGTTCGGAATCTAATGATCCTAAATCATTATTCCCCTTAGTTCATTTTAGTCCACAGTTGACGGGAAATTCGATATGTGCTGATGGTTTGAGTACTCTGGTAAATCTGTAAAACTCTTTTTATCAAGTTACTATTTACCATTTATAATTCGACGTAAAATTTGTGCGTTTTCAAAAGATTTTAAATACTTGGACTTAATTATTTTTTCAGCATTCCTTACAGAATTATCAGGCACGAAATTTTCACTTCAAATTTTTTTAAGGCATTGTTTTTGTAAAAAATAATTTTACAGCAACAATGCTGTGACAAATTTAAAGTGAAAATTTCGTGTGGAATTCAAAACATGCTTACGAAAGTAAGATATGGCAACCCCTGTTGTTGTTAACAGTATGAGAGTGGTGAATAAAATTATTTCCACTTATGGTGAGTGTATAGAATAATACCACAATTAGCTAACAAAAGCTGAGCATCCTCGATGGTTGCGTTGGTAGTGGTGCGTGCTGTAAAACAGACGATTGTGAGTTCAATCCCGCTTTCGGACATGCGTACAACGGAAAATAATAATTGTTATATGTAATGCAATTAAAAATTAAGAAGCAGCAGTACAAACCTCCCGAAAGGCAAAAGTCAATTATTGTGTGAAGCCATGACAGATAATTTAGTGGAGATGTCTAATTAAATAAAAAGAGTAACAGATAATTGTCAAGATGCCCATTTATAACAAAGAGTTAGACCAGTAGTGGTTAGCGCAGGGAAGTGTAACAGCATAACGAGAGTGGCTATTGGATTAAAGGGGATGACTGGCTTGGATAAAAGAAGAAGTGAATATGTCTGTGGATGGTTAAGGTTACTAAACAAGGCATCGAGTAGTTCATGTCTCGCCGGAGTAACACAGTAGTGTAACGTGGATGGCTGCGTTTGTAATAGTAACACATATTTAGTCAATACGTGACCATGGCATTCGAAAGACCGGTAGAATCAAGAAGTATACCCAGAGAAAGCCATAAAGTAAGAATACGGAATTTCTAATAAGCCATGGTGGTATTTGCAATCAAAAGAATCCGTACGTTTATTCTAAAGGTTCAATTATGCGAACGTCCACGTAAGCTAACCTAACGGCCGTTTGTTTTTAAATATACTAAAACAATGCAAACGCTTACCGAAATTAACTGTCACGTTTCCGGAACGCTTCAACCTGTATAAAATAGGTTTTGACGGCATTGTTACGTGACATTCGTAAGATAGTGCTGGAATTATATGTGATAAGTACCATTGCGGCACATTTGCCCTTTTTAGGTACTTTTTAAGTATTGATAATAATTGTATCATTCATCAGTTTTTATTATTTTGCTTAATAAAAGTATAATAAATAAATAGTTACATTAAATACATAATAATATTTTTTAAAACAGATAATTAAATTTGTCAATACATTGCACATATTGCAATGTAAAATATCTTTCGAAGCGAAATTAGTACTTTTTCTAAATTTACATGTACGGAACAGTGCCCGTAACTATGCCACAAATCTCAACACTGTTCTGAACAGCTGCAGCAAATTGAAAATTGTGTTAGGTTTTGTAATTTAATATTTTAGCTTTTATACTTATTTCAACAAACAATTCTACTTATTTCTTTTCGGGTTTTTGAAATTAAAATTACAAACAAAATTAAAATCACACACGAACAAATTGTGCTGCACAATGTTTTATTTTTGTTTATTTTACTGACATGCGTCACATTTGTAAAGTTTCTATAAGTACATCAACGACCGTACGTTAAAGTACGTTAAGTTTTTCTTACATCAACGTTCGGATAACGAGGCCTTAAAAGGGAAAAACGTAACAATATGTATTAGACATCTGCTAGTATACATAGCAACTAACTGATATCTTACCACCTTCAGTTTTCTTAATTAACGTAAATATTAATACCTTATTTTGTTTTTTTATACCCTTTTCTCATTTGGAACAATAAAGTATTTCTATTAAAAAATAAATATATGGGACGATAGAGAATTAAAAAATAAGAAAAAAACATCCAGTAAAATAAGAAAAAAAAACATCCATCCCATATTTTCCGAGTTACGGGGCTCTGAAATTTAATATTTTTTTCTAAATGTCAATATGGGTATCATTTTAAGACTTTCGAAGAGATTTTTCGGATATATTCAATTTATTTCAAAATACCTGACCCATTAAGACCCGATGACATTTTTTGTGTAAAATTATAGATATGCACTACCAAAATTTTTTTATTCTCCGTCATCCCAATATTTTCTTTTTTTAATGTTGTTACATAGATGATGAAGGGTATATAAGGAGCGGCATAGCCGAATATAGAACTCTTACTTGTTTTAATATAAAACGAACAAAGTAATCAAAAAAGTTTAAGTAATAAAAACATAAGTAAAAATTCGTACCACTCTTAAGAAACTCCCCATTTTAAAGAAAAGTACTTAACAATAATATTAACCATAAAGATCGCTAGTGCTAAAGAGTTTCTTGGTTATCTGTAACATCTCCTATTTGTCTGGTAATTAAGCTTTAACAAGCTTCATGCCATTCATTTATTAAGTATATTAATAATTTTTGCAAAGAAAAGAACGACTTCAACACAGATTTTAGCTGTCTGTGTAAAACGGTTCAAAATATAGCCCACATACATAATATCACATCATATGGTAAAACAACGCGAAAGTCATGCTAAAAATCAGGACCATGACTATTTACATGTATTTCGTAAGAGAACACGTTTTGAAATTTTTCGTTAATCGGCCATAGCCATGGCCCTTGAATTTGCTTATGCAGCAGAAACTTCGTTTGTATCACCGATTCTATTACAAATAGGAGTAGATCACAAAGTTATGACTATGGCTTGGGTTTTGTCGCCACTGCTTGGCTTCTTTATGTCACATCAACTGGGCTCTATTAGTGATCGTTGTCATTTGCAAATGGGTCGTCGTAGACCCATCATAATACTTCTTTCATTTGATATTCTTTTGGGCTTGATTTTAGTGCCCTATGGTAAAGAATTTGGTGTTTTGTTGGGTGATGAAGGCTATATTTATAATTTGACTGCAACTGTTGCTTCGAACTTTAGTATTGTGGAGAGTAGTGTGGCCGCTTTACAATCGCCATATGCGATTGGGCCTTCACCTTCCAACTACAAATTTGCCACCATTCTTACTATAATTGGTTTGGTTTTTTTGGATTTCGATGCAGCTACTTGTCAGACACCAGATCGTACTTATCTGTTAGATATGTGCATACCTGAAGACCAACCCAAGGCCCTGGCCATGTTTACTTTATTTGTTGGTATAGGCGGTTCCATTGGTTATGATATTGGCGGCATTGATTGGAAAAATACAGAAATTGGTTTATTTTTAGGTGGCAACATACCCACTGTATTTTGTATGGTGACTATTATCTTTCTGGTTTGGTTTTTTCATTACTGTAACTACATTCCGCGAGATTCCTTTAAAATTAATTGAAAAGGATAAATTGTT
This sequence comes from Gymnosoma rotundatum, assembly GCA_916610165.2. Lineage (NCBI taxonomy): Eukaryota > Metazoa > Arthropoda > Insecta > Diptera > Tachinidae > Gymnosoma > Gymnosoma rotundatum. The sequence continues at coordinate 49,225,503 of OU744338.1, forward strand.
AAGACCTTTATCGGATGCTGCCATTAAGAAGGAGTTAGGTTAGGTTAGGTTGCACAGGCCGTTGGCATAACAGACCGACCCACTTGGGTCCCAAAGGTCCCGTTGTGTTACCTGGAGACAGGATTTGCAGGGGATCAGATCCAGGCCGCTACGGCACCGTCAAAGATCCCAATCCAAACCACCCGGAGGACCGGATAAACAAGTTTATCCCAGCAACGTCGCAGACAGATAAGTCTGCAAGACCATGCAGTCTCGGACTGTCGAAGATGGCCGCTCTATTCTCAGAAAGAGCTGGGCAGTGGCAGAGCAGATGCTCTACCGTTTCTTCCTCTTCCTCATCTTGACAACTTCTACAGTAGTCATGATGCGGAAGATTCAATCTCCTAGCATGGGTACCAATGACACAGTGCCCCGTCAGCACCGCCACCAGTATGCCTAGCTGGAAACCTCAGTAGATTTGCGGTTCTCCTACTATCGTACTGAGGCCACAATGTCCTCCAGACCCTGCAGGTAACCTCCTCAGACCATCTAGACTGTGCAGCTCTGAGGAGTTCCTGCTGAAGTAAAGCTCTATAGCAGCTTAATGGGACTCCTACCAGTGGATCTGTCTCCCGGTCTCCCAACCGGGTTCCCAATCTGGCGAGTTCGTCCGCAATTATATTCCCGGGTACGCCCGAGTGAGCCGGTACCCAAAACAGTTCCAGGTTGGAATGTCTCGCCATCTCGTTAAGAGATATCCGGCATTCACGTACCAATCTGGATGTCGTATAGACACCCGATAAGGTGTTAATCGCGGCCTTGCTGTCAGTACAGATCCGGATATCCTCTCCGTATATCCTGTGGTACCTCATCCAGCAAGCCGCCCTTCTGATGGCTGAAATCTCAGCCTGTACCACGCTACACTGATCCGAAATCTAGGAATGAAGACGCCACCCCCGACCCCCGTGTCCGACTTTGATCCGTCAGTATAAACATCAAGCACATCCCCACGCATATTCGATGTGCACGACGTTGATACCCCGAAACCAATATCAGACATAGGGGTGGGCGTGCAATAATCGATGTTGTCAGGGATGGCCGAGGAGCAGCCTAAAATGGTCGCATGTTCAAAGTCCTCTGACTTCCACGTCGCCGCTGCATTTAGTATAACCGCCGAGTTAATAGTCAACCGCTTGAAGGAGTTAAAAAGATGCAACTCAAACGTTTTCTATATTGATCAGACTAAAACTATGGAAGATCAAATGGCTGTACCTAGCGAAAAATATACGCCCAATGAAAGTTATCAGAATAGTCATACTCCTACGCAAATAAATGGCAATTTAGACAGTGATGGACAAATATCATTACACAAATATTCATCTTTGGCTGTATTGGCTTGTCCATTAATGCTGCATCCTGTTCCGTTTATTCGTTGTCGGTTACAAAACTTATGAAATGGTTTGGCGCTAAAATTGTTTATATTTCGGATATTCTCTATTATGGCATCGGTATGCTAATATTAGTTCTGTGGCCCACTAAATGGGGTATGTTTTTCTTTAGTACATCGGCTGGTATTTTATATGGTACTCTCTTTACTATGCCATACATTCTGGTAGCTAGTTATCATGCCAAGAATTGTTTTCGCATGAGAAATGGTGAAAACGTTCCATTAAAACTCGTGGCTTGGGTACCGATGTTGCCATTATCAGCAGTACATATGTACATACATCTAAGTACAAATGAACAAGACCAAAATAATAATTTACAATTTTAAATAAACGTTTATTATTTTAATTGTCTAAGGGGCTGTTTACGAATAAGGTAAAACATTTTTTGACCTTTTACAACATAAAACATAACGAAGGGCTACCGGCCACTACCTGATTTGATAAAAGCCTCTTATTTTTATACTTAAGTTAACTATTGTATTATTAAGTTGTAATATTCTTACGAGTATACCTATTTATCTGTATTATTTTTTTACGAAAAATAAATTTTGACGTTAGTTTCAAAAAAAAAAAAAAAAAAAAGTCTCGTGATAACACAAGTTGTTAGTTCATATATTACAAGCTTCGTAGCTCGTAAAAAAAATTCTATACACAATTTTTTTATTTTTTACCCTGGAGTTAATGTCGTCGTCGTTGATGGCGTTTCAACGCCGAAAAAGTTAAAACAGATTGAACTTTTACGGCGGTGCAACGCGTTGAGATTAACTGCTCTCATACAATTTCATACGATTCAACTTTTTTTTTGACATTTGACGCCGTCAACGACTTCGACATTAACTCCAGGGTTATTTTTATTAAATAATTCAATTTGTTTTCTTTTTTAAAGATTTTTTTATAAGCAAAGAATTCATAACTTACAATTGTATCTTATTTTAATATTTATTTTCTTTGTCTAGAGATTGTTAATTTAATAGACATGTTTACTCACTTTTCATTTAAGTCTGTATTCAATACCATAAAACAAAACACTTTTGCAGCCTTTTAAAATATTAATATTTAATAAAGTTTAATGATAGAATTTCAATGCGTAGGCCTACTCCCATTGGATTTAGGGATAAGAATTTTTAAAAAATTCTTAACAATACTTTTATAAATTACTTCTTTGATCTAACAAAATGTATGATAAACTGAATAATCAAGAGACAAAAATGTCCCAGATGTAGTCATGACAAAATGAAGGATAATATATTAAAAGTGTAGTAGGTGATTAATAGCATTGACGCGTTTAAGTTTTCTGAGAATGGCGGTAGTTGGAATGAGCATTCAAATAGCACAATTGCATTCAATATTACTTAAATTTATTGCCTGTTAATAGCATATCTTAAAATTAAATCGAAACCGAATGACACATGGATGACTATGTATTTGTAAGCGTTTTTTGTTTGTCTTACGTTACTTCGCATATACTTCAAAGTTGTCTTAATTAATACTATTGCCAATATGTTGTCAGATTTTTTTGTTTTAAATTTTTAATACAAGCTGAAAACAAAGGGCAAATTTGAAATCATTATAATTATTTTTTTTTATTGAATAAAAAGTAATAACAAGTTATATATACATACATATACTCGTATGTATATAAAAATACGAAAAAATAGGAATTTTATTTTCGGCTGTGCCGGATCTTTTAAACCCTTCACCAAAATCTATATAAGTAAATATGGTGTAAAAAATCCCTCCGGAAGGCGGAAAGTCGGAAAAATCGAAAGTCGAGTTTTTTTATTATTATTCCTTAATGACTTTCCAAATGAAGGAATAGAAAGTTCTTGGTGTAAAATATGTAAAATTGCAGAAAGTGCGAAAAATTAGAAAAATCGAAAATTTATTTTTTTTATGAAATTTTATATATCGCGCTTCTTTTTTATCACAATATTTGATGATAATTGATAATTGTATTAAATTGTTACTCTAAAGTTTGTCTGAAGGCTTAAAATTGGGGCGATATGAAGTTCGCCAGGTCCGCTAGTATTTGTATATTTATTTGCTTAAAATACAGCGTTGTTGTTGGGATATGCATATCTTTGATTAAATGAAAATATTCAGGGTGAACTTGATTTGCTTATTGATTAACCTCCATCAGAAAAGAATTTATTGAAAGAAATATTCTGCAGATGCCAGATATTTGGGTTTCATTTTCACTTCTCTAATTATTATAACAAAACTGACGCCTTGGCGATAAGTATATTTTTTTATTTTGTTGTTGGCCTTCAGATATTTTTGTGCAATTTCGGTTTTAAACGAAAATTCAAATTTGTTATTGCAAGTACAATTTTTTGGGAAAAATATAAATTTTTGGTAAAATTTTCGAGAGAAATTTTAAAATTTTTCCCCAATCTAAAGTATTTTTTTATTGAGTTTTCGGTTTTAATGAAATTTATATTTTTGTTTTTTTTTTGCAAAATCAATTATTTTTAAAGTTTAATATTTGTTGGTAAAATATCGATGAAAGTATAATATTTTGGTGCTATTGAAATGGTTTAAATTTCAATAGCACATCTTTCGAAATTCTAGAAGATTAGTTTATACATAATCTATAGCTTATGTGGGGACATGCCAAAACTAATTTCAACCCGATTACGGACATACGAACAGGCGGACACCGTAAAGATCATATATAACAAGTAGTAAGTGAATATTTATAAAATTGGTTTACTGGCGCAGTTGTCCAACCGTTTCTTATAATAATTTTTACACAGAGTTATTAAAGCGAGTTATTTAGAGAAGTGCTTGCGAAGTTTTGAATTCAATCTTTGCACACTGAAAGTGTTAGAAAAACCTATACAGGCAGTTTATTCCACATACGAACTTTTTGACTAAAAAACGAATTTTTTCTGTAATGCGTAGTTCTGATTACTGGCCAGTCGATGCGGTCTTGCTCCAGAATACGTTGCGCGTACAGAATTAGAGTTTTCTGGAAGCAGTTCCCTGATTCTATAAAAGCACATTCCGTTGTAAATAGTAACGACAAAAGAGTAAAACACACCCTATTGTCACTAAAGAGTTTCTTCACTCTTTGAAGCTCCGGCTCATACATGAGAGTACTCTATTTTCGGTATTACAAAGGTGACATAGCTAACGTGGAAATCAGATGGAATAAAATATTTCCTACCTATAACAACTCGAACAGTGAGTTCGCTCAGAAAGCTCGATATAAATCGAGAAAAGCTATCACCGACACTCAAAGCAATAAGTTTTGATGTGAGTGTACCATGCCACACTTTATCGAACGCCTTGGAAATATATAAAGTCACCACTTTACTTTCGAAGAAATGGTAAATATATTGACACCATTTTTCCGAAAGGAAGTCTCGTAAGTCACCCGTAGAGGATACCTTACGAAAGCCGTACTACCGGTCACTAAGTAAGTGGACTTCAGATATTTCACAAAATGAAATTTAAGCATACTTTCCAATACTTTGGAAAGTGCAGAGCAAATTGGTCAGTAAATTTTAGGGTTCCTTGGTGTTACATTAGAATTAAATAAATTTGTGTAATTTAGTTCATTTTTTTTTGAAGAACTTGCTGCGCCCAGATGCAGTGCAGTGATGCATTTTTGAACATGACCTAGATTGAAGTCCAAATTTTAATTTGTACTCAAGAACTGAAAAGTCAGTTTATGACATCATTATATCTTTCTTACATAGAATACTATAAAATAGACGTATAATGTCCATGGACGTTACGACGTAACGCTAATTAACATGACACCGTTTTCTTTGAAGAAAAATTAACGAAAATATTTTTAAATAATTTATCTTAAGGAATAATATTTTTCTTAATAAATTTAGAAATTAAAATATATGTACGTTAACCTAAACCGAATTAAAATTATTCATTTTTTATAATATTCACATTTACATATAATCTACGATAACTAAATCAAATGGATTTGTGCATAACTTCGATTTTCACCACTATCAGTTGGAAGGTTTTATTATTGACTTTAAAATTCGTAGATCATGTATTTTTATTGTTTTATAAAAGTTTAAAATCCTTTTAGTTTTATTATTTTCATAATTTACTCTTATCTTGCTTCAAAATACTTAAACATACAATGGCCCAAGGCATATCAATTATAAAGTAGCAGCGCGACGACAACAAATACAACAAAGCAGTGATTAGTGTCAAAAACATGTAACAACAAACAGAAATGTAAAAAAGAGAACGTTAACGCAAGCGGTTAATATTTTATTGTGATTTTAGATTTGTAGATTTGTAGATTTTAAAGCAAAATTTTATTTATATTTTCTTATCACTTCTTTAATATTTAAACAACTAAAACACACTTCGCACAGCACTTGAATATGAAATGTAAAAATTTTGTTATCATTCGTAAACAAAACAAATCATTTTGACTTTAATCAAGTGCAAACAAAGGAAAAAACTAATTTAAACAAAAAATTATCATGTGCCTTAGCGATGCCACTTGGTTAAATATGCCTTGCAATGGATCTTAAATTCTTTGTTTTCATTTTTTTTCAAATGTTTAATTTTATATTTTGTGTTGTCAGTAAATGTTACAGTTTCCTTTTCATTACGCAATTAATAATTAGCTCCTTAAGTGCGTAATTGCGAAACTCTTTATCTTTTTTACCTCTGTTGTTGTCTGCTATTCTACGGCTTTAAGTTCAAAAGAATTTCCTTAAGATTAAATTTAAAAAGTTCTGTGAAAAGAAACAACTTATAAAATTTCTTTTCATAAACATTTAATCGTAAAATGAGAAAAACGGATTTAAAAGAAGGGAAAAGGAAACATTTGCTATTATTACTTTAAGCCATTAAAGAAAGTAGGTATTTCCTTTGTCTTTGGGGTTTTACGGCAGTTATTTTCTTACTTATATATTTACTGTAATGCTACCGTTGCAATTTTTATTTTAAAAAAGGTTTTGAGATGGAGTAAAATTCTACTGCTACAACTAACTTTTATTATGAAATTCTTTTACTTTTTGAAATAATTGGGTTGCCAGGGAGATTTGTATTCACTTGTGGGGTTGCATAAAAAATTGTTTTTTCTTTGGCTGTATTGCACTTTTTTAAGAGTTTTAATGTACGCATTTTTCTACTGTAAGTTTACCTCCTTGATACGAGTTTTATGTTTTATTTCCTCCTTTCTTTATTATGACATGTCATGATTAACTTTTTTTTTTAATATAAACATTAACCTTGTCATACTTACCTTTAAACACGTACAGTTTAGCTCAAAATACGTAAAGAACATTCATATTTTTTGTTTTAATTTGGCAGAGATTAATGATAATAATTATATTTAAGAAAAAAAAACCTATAAGCCTTTAATTAGCAATTAATTTGACAGATAATCTACCAGACAGATAATTTTACTTTCATTTGGAGTTACATAAATTTTTTCTTGCCCAAAGGAAAAAAAAATTCAAATAATTTAAAATAATAAAAAACACACAACGTATTGTTTTATATAATCGAGAAAAATGGTTCTTTTAAAAATTCTCAGACCTCTAAGGGGCCTCTTATAACTAAAAAGAAATTTGAGGCAAGTTTCAAACTATCAAAAAATACGTGCTTCTTTTAATTATTTTTTTAAGTTCCCACTGTCCCACTGCATTCCCCCCGGTGGCACTAAGAGTCTGTGCTGACGAGGGTCCACGGGGGTATAAGGTGAAACAGTCCACCGTTGTGCAGGCATTGAATCTGCATAAACAGTAGGATACTGCCGAAGGATACCCCAGTGTCCTTAAGAAACTGGCACCACGGGAACTGGTAGCCCGTACAGAGAGCCGCCCATCTCTGTAGCCGGTTGTTGGTGAGGTCCTTTCGTAGTATACGTGGTGACTGTTGGTTTAAGTTGCTGTCCGCAAGTCTAGTGCGGTGCTGACAAAGTGTGCTGTTTCATTCTCAACAGAGGAGTTTTATGGGTAGACTGCGACCCTATAGCAAGGGGTAGTTTTATGGTCGTGCAAGCCATGTACTTAAAATTGCGAATTAGTTGCGGTAAGACCACCGTCTAGTAAGGGCTTCGCGCCAGCTACAGGTGTAATTCTAATCACTTTTCTGTCCCAAATCATTTAAAGGTCATTTGGCAAAAATAATTGATTTGACATAATTATAACATTATATGATTTTTTTTACCGAAATGTTGTCATTGCTTTATGATAATATTTAAAATTCATTTTCATTACAGTTCACTCTAACTATAGTTTACTTAACAGAGAAAGTGTGTAGATGGTCTTTAAAATATTTTCAATTAAATTTGTTTTATTGTTCTTTTTTGTTGCCTTTTTTTTTGATACTTTACTTCTGCAACAAAGAAAATAATTTTAAAAGCTTTTTATTACTCTCAATTTGTTTCGTTTTTTTTTTTTTTTTTTTGCCCAATTGAGTTAATTACCGAAAAGCCATTTTTATTAAACATCTCTCAAGGTGGATACACAAAGTAACGATAGCACTACATTTGCTAGGTCGGTAACTGGTCTTCATCCAGCCGCATCTTTTGTCGAAAGTATTGTTTCATTTGTTGCTTAAATTGAACCATTTATCGAGATAATACTGTTTGAATATTTGCAAGAAAAGAAATGAGACTTAGTAGAAAACGTCTTTAACTCTTTTGTTGAAAAATCAAAAAGACCAACTAAATAATTTTTTTTTTTAAATTTTAACCCAAGTCCGTTTAATCTAAAGGCAAGTACAATTAAGCCTTTGACACGGGAATTAATTTCGACCATTGAAAAATTCTATATATGATTTTTGTAGCTTAAAAAGGCTTCAAATAACATGTGTAAAAAATTATGGGGACAAATTTTTATTCTAAAGTGGGTTTTGAAGATGTACATTTAAACGTAAAATATGCTTCAATCTAAAAGTTTTCTTATTTTTATTTTATTTTTTTTAATGGTTTTAATTTTCATAATACACATTTGTACATTAATAAAAGAAACATTTAAAAATTCATCAAAATAAAAGTTATTTTTTTACTTTTATTTTTTCTAGCAAAAATAACAATTATTTTTGACTTTTATTATTTCGACCATGAACAGAAGTTATTTTTTGACTTTTATTATTTCGAGCATGAACAAAAGTTATTTTTTGACTTTATTTTTTTGAGCAGAAATAAAAGTTATTTTATTATAAATTCATTATATTTATTAGAAAACTTTTTCAAACAAAGATAATTATTCAGTGAAAATAATTTGTATATGCTTAAAAATTAATGGAGTTGACTTTTTCAATCATAATTTTTTTGTCAAAGGGGTTGAAAACGCAAAAATAACTTTTATTTCTGCTCAAAAAAAAAAAATAAAATCCAAAAAATAACTTTTATTTCTACTCGAAAAAAGTTAAAAAATAACTTTTATTTTTGCTCAAAAAATTAAAATCAAAAAAATAACTGTTATTATTGCCTAAAAAATAAAAATCAGATTTTTAAAAAGCATCGCATTTTCTGACAATTTGGTCCAAGACTTTCAAAATGGTATACTTGGTTTCATTCTCCGACATTTCCTTGAGGTTGCTTTTTTTTAATCAAAAATTCGAAAATAACAGTTGTTTTCGGTACCTGATTGCAAGTATTTTGGTCACCACTGTACAACCCAGCATAAAGACGTTTTAAAATGTTGCTCAACAAGAGCGTAACAATTTTACTTTTAGAAAATTATTATTTTTGTGGATAAGAGCAGCAAATCAAAGAGCGGAAATTAATTTGACAACTTTTTCAATTACTTACTGTGACATTTAAGAAACGCAATAAATAGTTGTGAAAATTCAGCTGCTTTTTGGTTGGCCTTAAAAAGCTGTAATAAAAAAAATGTTATTCACGTTTTGTTAAGAGGTTGTAGAATAATTATTTTATATTTTTAATTTCCATTTTTTAGTCAAATCAATTTTTTCAAAAATTTTTTTATAGCTAGTTTCTACACTGTTTAGTAAAACAAATTTCCTATGTCAAAACGATAATTAAATTTAATAAATAAATACCTAAAATTATAAAATAATTTGTGAAATATATCTTTATAGTGGGAAAGAAAAAATCTTTTTTTTATTTTTATGGCTGAAACGATTAAACCAAAATTGCACATGCTTGTACTCGAGCAACATGTAAAAACTGGAAATGCACCTTCAAAAACTTGTGCAATTAGTTGTAATTTCACTAGTGTCTTTCAATATATTCAATAGTGTCTTCTTAGCAATATTTGATTAAATAATATTAAATGAAAAAATTCAGTCATTTTTTTTATTTATTTAGTAAGAAATAGATTGCAGTTGGAGTTAAATTTTAATTTAATGATAAAAGAAATAGCTACTTTCAGCTTCAATCAATCAAACAAGTAAAATCGACCGTAAGCCGATTCTCTATCGCTCCCTGTATATGTCTTTTTGATTGGAGTAACTTTACTTAACTAGATATGGGAAGAATTAGAGGCAGGCAAGGTGTTATTATCGCTGCCTCGTAATACATGGACCGACTTTGCTCATTTTCAATAGCAAAATCTTACAAACTATGTATGTATTTAAATTTTCTGTACCTCAGCTAGTGTCTGTTGTATAAGTTTAAGATATAATAGTTTATTACATCTAAGTTAGTGATGCCATATTATTAAATTTATGTTATGCTAAAGGTAAGACATAAATTTTACTTATGCAATAGTGTCTTGGTAAAGTTGTTTTCAACACTAACACGGGTGGACAGACAGAAATACGAACAGAAAGCCATCGCTCAATCGACTTCGCTATGCATAAGAGCTGATAATATATACACTTTATGAGGTTGAAAATGGATATTGTAGAAATTACAAACAGGATGACGAACTTAGGCCCACCAAAAAATCAGACATTACCTTAAAAACTACTTGAAATATAATGACTTACTTTTGTGATTGCTATTTTTTGTTACTCGCTTACAAAATACATTACATTAGTTTGCACAAAAGGAAGTAGTAATTAAACTAGTTCTTTAAGTTAAGGCAGAATACCATAAAATATGTACTAATGATCGTCATAATTTCCAGCAATATTCAGTGTAATCTATTCTTAATAATTGACAGTAAAAGTCTCATACCTTGTTAATATCATTAGGTTGGTAATCTAGTTAGGAAGTCATTCCGCCAAAAATTATTTATTCCACACTCGATTACCTTTTCTAAAATTTTTTTCTGGGGATATATAATTTTTCCACCTGTAGTGAATGGTGTAATAACAGCAAAATATTCTTACATCATTGCTAGTAGGTTTATTTCATAACTTATTTTGTGCCATTAAAGGTTGAATATTATTTTAAACATTTGGCTGATGTGAGGGCGTCGTGCATGTCAGCCAGCCTTAAAACTTAAGCTCAGATACTTCTCTGCTATTCTCACGTCAAATTTTCGAATGGCTGAGTTACTTCAAAATTATTTTGATTGTGCCCCACTGTGCCTTTGCAATTACAAATTTTACATGATAGTATGGTCTTAGACTGCCAATTTTTATTTCATTTTTTCAAGCGTAGTTGCTTCCCAATACGGTGATTAGAGTCCGTCCATTTGCCTATCGCTAAGAACAAATTGTGCAAAGTAATTACTGCATTGAATTTAATCTGAATTTATAATCAGAAATATTTGCAAACTAAAACACGAATAAGAAGACAAGTTTTTTATTGCAAACGAAATAGAAATTGGAAGAATAAATACATACTGCAAAAGTTTTAAGTATAGGTCATAGTAATCTTGTATCATCTCAATTAAGTATAACAGTTTAGATGTTTAATGATGATGCATGCAATGACAGTGTTTATTAATTCTCAAAATTCAATACAATATAATTTTTAAGTTGACGTGAAATAACAAACCATAGTCGTTTTGTACGGGCCTTGTTTTGTTTAGCAACGCAACGATAAGTGAATAACAAAAGTTTTTTATTAAATATATTTTTTTTTGTATTTAAATTATTTCATACAAAAAATTCAATCACTTGGCGCTGGATTTTACATATCGTTTTAAGAAAATTAAATTTTTTCGTATTCACATTTTTTTTAATAAATCTGAAAGCTACGGAAAGATAAAAAGTTAAAATTTTAAATAAAATGTAGTCAATTAAAAATAAAAAACTGTCTGTTGTAAATGTTCCACGTTTTTGATTTTAAAATCCTCCAAAATATTTTATTTTATATATTCCAACCTGTTGAGCTATAGGAATTTTTCTCGAAGCATTGATGAGAGCACTCTCGCTTCCGTAGGTATCTAAAAAGTTTGTATGTGCATTAGGAGCTTGTGTCCGTTTAACCTGACACTCCAGGTGTTCCGACACTTGCATCAGAAAACCAGCAACTTTTGGCAAGTTTTGTGAAAGCAAGTGAAAGTGAAAGCCCCTCTGGGTTTTTACTTATTTTCCTGTTTTAATCAGAATTTTATGTATAAGATCTAGAATGCAAACACGATTCGTTTGGTTAATTTAAACAATTTTAAAAAAGATTTTCATTATCAGAATTATGAATCGTAATTCAAGAAAACTAAAAAAAAATCCCAGCACAAATTAGACGTTACCTTAAAAAAGTATTTGCTATATATTGACTTACTTTTGTGATTGCATTATTTAGCCACGAGGGCTGCTATATATATTTCTGGCCTGGCAACACTGAGTGCTGCCAAGTGCAATCTGACATTTCCATTGGAAAGTCTGTCATTTTTAAGTATAATCGTACTCAAAACGTTTTGACGTACGACCATTATTTGTGATGTTTACAGTGACTTGAAAAAATTAATATAGAAAAAAAATGGAATTAACTCGTGAACATTTTCGTGCCATCATTTGTCACAAGTTTCGACGTGGATTATCACGATAAGAGTGCACTGATGAACTTAAATCTTTGTATGGCGATGAAGCACCATCCTATAGCACTGTGAAAAATTGGTATAATGAATTTAATCGCTGCCGAAGCTCGCTCAAAGACGAATTCCGTGAAGGTCCTCCAAAAACGGCTGTTGTGCCAGAGAACATTGATGCCGTGCGTGAACTCATAATGCAAGATCGACATGTGACATACCGAGAGATAGAGATATCCTTGGACATTTTTTCCACCAGCATACATGCGATACTGCATGAACACCTGACCGTAAAAAAGGTTTGTTCTCGTTGGATCCCGCACAATTTGAAAATCGCTCAAAAAAAGGCTCGTGTCGATTGGTGCAAAGAAATGTTGCAAAAATACGATTGCGGTGCTTCAAAAGACGTTTATAAGATCGTCACAGTTGACGAATCATGGATCTATGCGTATGAGCCCAAAACGAAACAACAATCGACCGTGTGGGTCTTCAAAGACGAGCAAAATCCAACGAAAGTTGTTCGTGGAAGAAGCACTTCGAAACAAATTGTCGCCTGTTTCTTCGGCAAAACTGGTCATGTGGCGAATGTTCCGCTTGAGCAACGTAGGAGGGTCACTTCTGAGTGGTACACTGCAATTTGTTTCCCTGAAGTCATCGGAGAAATTCGAAAAACCAACAAGAGAAGACGAATCATTGTTCACCATGACAATGCGAGCTCTCACACATCGGTTCAAACCAGAGCGTTTTTGACCGGCCAAAACATCGAATTAATGGGTCATCCGCCGTACAGCCCTGACTTGGCACCTAATGACTTCTTCTTGTTTCCGCACATCAAAAAAAAAAATGCGTGGTCAACGATTTTCGTCGCCAGAAGAAGCTGTTGAAGTGTTCAAAAACCATGTTTTAGAGGTGTCTCAATCGGAGTGGAAAAAGTGCTTCGACAACTGGTTTGAGCGCATGCAAAAGTGTATAAATCATGCTGGAGAATACTTTGAAAAACAATAATCCCATTTTTGATTATAAATATTCGCATTTTCACTATTAGGCCAGAAATATATAGAGCAGCCCTCGTATGCCGCATCTCAGTGAGGCACAATGTCCATGAACATTATGTTCTTGGATGTTATGACGCCGCCACTGAGAAAAATAACTTAAAATTGTAGTTCATTAACGATATAACTGACATTAAAAAATTATATGCAATCAACAAATCTTCCAGCAGCCCTCGTACTCGCTTACAAGACACATTACATTACTTCTCCGAAAAGGAAGTAGTAATTAAACGAGTTCATTAAGGTAAAAGAGAATACCTTAATATGTACTACTGATCATCATAGTTTCCAGAAAAATTCAATATAATCTATTCTCCGTAATTGATTATAAAACTCTCATGTCTTGTTAAAATCATTAGGTTAGTTATCTAGTTGGGAAGTTCTTCCGGCAAAAATGCTTAACTCCACACTCGATTACCTTTTCAAAAATTTTTTGCTGGTCCATATTAAAGAAATTACCAGTTTGCGTTTTAGGATTACATCAGAATTCGACATATAAATTTGAAGAAGTTGTTTTAATAAGAAAATAAGCTTGAAAATCAAATCAAATAAAACATTAATTTTTATACAAAATAAATGAAGCCAAATCAAACTCAAGACTATGGCTGCCATAAATGCTTTATAGATTCCAAAATAACTTTAATTTTACTATATTCAACTGAGTACTATGAATAGTTTTTCTTAAATTACTCTTACATACATACATACTCACAAACAGATGTGATCATTTGTTATTGATAAACAAGTTGTTTTCGTAAATTTACTTCATCGTTTGATAAATTTCTTTTTTAAACTTTTCTTACTAAATTTACGAATAAATACATACACTGCTCGCACACAAAAAAAAAAGTTCATGAAATATTGTATTTGTATTGTGTTTCAGCACAAAAAATATTATTTTACAATGTTCTAATATTTTTTTGAATTTAAAATGTTGTATATGCTTTTATTTCCGGAAAAAATAAGGCTAAAGTTTGTATGTATGTAACTGTAGGGTAACGCTACAGTTCAAATTTAAAAATGCTCAAGTTATTACAAAAATGCAGCTGTTTGAAAGCTACTGACTTAATATTACAATTCTGTGCCTACGTTTAAAACTTTTGCGTAAATTTGAACCGTGGAACATTTTCAAAATAATCGGCTTTTCAAAAAATGAAAGGATATACTGTTTTTTTTTTTGGTTGTCCTTTCCAAAAGTGTAACATATTTAAAATGAAATACTTATTTTTATATTCAGTGTATATTTCTTTGTGAAATTCTAAACTTACTTCCATGTTAAAAAAAAAATGATTTATTAAAGTATTTTCATATTTGCGAAAACTGAATATGGCATTGAGAATAGCAAGAAAGTTTCTTGTTTTTGTGTTTTCAACCTGTTTAAAGAAAACTAAATAAATTATTTGAATAATTTTTATACACTTGGAAAAATGATTGGTAAGAAAAACGGTTAAAATGTTTAAAGATTAAATAATAATAAAATAATTTCATAATTATTATTTAATTTACTTTATTCGTGCTTGATTCCTTCAAATATAAATATTTCATGATATTCTCATTAAATATTTATTATTTTAAACTAAACTAAAAAATGAAATGTATTACTGTGGGGAAAGCATATCCATATGAAAGAAAAAAAAATAGTTACTAAATGTTTGCTGTATTTTTGTATAAAACATTATTGAGTTGTTATTGTCTTCTGTCTTATTGATTCAAGGGATTTCTCATTTAATCATTTTGGCTTTTGATATAAGACTTTCTAGTTTTCTATACAAAATTTGGGTAAAATCCACTGATGAGCTATTTGAGCAGTAGTGAAATGGCCATATGGATATGCTTTCCCCGCAGTAATACATTTCATTTTTTAGTTTAGTTTAAAATAATAAATATTTCATGAGAATATCGTGAAATATTTATACTTGAAGGAATCAAGCACGAATAAAGTAAATTAAATTTTAAAAGATTCCGAATAATAAATTTTCAGATTGAATTATTATTATTATTAAAGCAATATAATCTTTAATTTAATTTAATTATTATTATTAATGAAATATAATCTTTTAATATTTTATATATCCTATTGATATGGAGATTCAACCAAACCAAATCAGCACACTTTATTTTTACAACTTAAATACTGATAGTTAGTATCAAAAAAATCGATTGCTTTTAAAATATATAAAAAATTATTAAAAAATACATAAAGTTTGCCAATATTATAGAAAGATAAGTTCAAAAACGTCTATATCAAACATTTGTGAATAATAATTTTATTTATTCCACAGAGTCAAATCATGCGCTATTTCAAAACTTAGTGTAAAATAAAAGAAATTAGAGAGGGTATATCTTAGTTTTTCATTATGCATAGAGAAGTCATGCATAGAGAAGTCATCTAAGCGATGTCCGTTCGTGTTCGGGTTCAAATTAACTTATAACTATGGCAATAGATGAGCTAGAAAAAATTTAAATATGCCAATCGATCAGACATAATTTCGAAAATTTTGCTATTTCAAATCAGCAAGATCGGTACATGTCCTTAAAGGCAGCGTGCCTTTAACTTTTCTATATCATTATGTGCAATGAAGTAACTCTAAACAAAAACCAAATATATGTGTCGAAAGAGATTTAAAAAGTCAAGTGAAAAAAAATTGCCATTGCCAATATTTTCCGAGTCATAGGCCTCGGTACTTTTCATAGAAAAGTACGAAAGTGCACCGTGTTGTTAAAGATATCAATGTGGGTATTAATTAAAAGTTTTCGAAGAGATCTTTTAGGAAGTACAAAGATTTTTAAAAAATGCTTAACCCATTAAAAGCCGATGATATTTTTATGTAAAATTATATATAGCACTAAATTTTTTTCTCACTTACTCATTTGCCGTCACCCTAATATTTGTTTATTTTTTTATTATTGGAGGTACTTCATTGAACTATACTTTCATATATGGTGACGGGTATAAAAGTTCCGGCATAGCCGAATATAGGACTTTTAATTGTTATTGTGCTAGTCAACCCGTTAAGGTTTTATATTTATCTAAGTATCCGTCATCTATATATTTTTATAAAATTATCGACCCGTAAATTTAAACAGGATCATTTTTCATAAAAGGCCTGGGGAACAACAAGTGATGCTCTTAAATTTGATATAGGCTTGGCCTTACAGAATGGGCAGAAGAGTACTCCTCGAATTAATTAATTTATTATATTACGTCTAGAGAAATAATATTGTGACACTCTAACTTAACCAAAGAACACCGGGAATGGCTAAAATTTTAAATGTTTTTCTTTAATTATGCTTAACTATCACTGCTTTGAACGATGTTCTTTATTAGTGCAAGTTATTCTTTTACACTCGTGCAAGGTGTTTTGCTTGTCTGTAATAATCAAACTTTGTTTAAATCAAAATTCCAATGTGCATATTATATATATTCTTATCAGTGTAAAATATTATTTTAAATTGTTTTGAATTCATTTTGTAAAACTTATAAACTCAATGATGTGTCTCATAAACAGTTTGCAACTCATTTGTCTGGAATACTTTTTTGCTTTACTGATGACAATTTTTGCATCCTTTTTAACTCTGAAAAATAGAGAAACAACAACAAAATTTTGAAATTTTTGTTTATCTTTATCTGTCTTGCAAATGAAAACCTTTCATCTTTACAAAGTTATTTTGCAATAGTTTTTAATTTGTTTGTTTTTTTTTACTTTAATGTTTATGAAATCAAATAGCTTTTTCTTTACCATAGCAAAATGCAAAGAATAATAATATTTTCAGCATTATTAAATATTCATTATTGATCTCATTAAAGAAATCGTTGAAGCCCAAAAAAGGAATATTCATTTGTTTGATGTAATTTTTTTAAGCATATTAAGCAGAAGAAATTGAGTTTGAACTTTTGTTAATAATCTGTATTTCCTCATTAACAATACCAAAATTTTTTGTAATTGTGCAGCATTTATTAAGGCTTTTTTCTGTTTGTTGATATTTCGTAAGTGGTAGCAACTCGATGATATTTTCACCTCTAGGAAAGGAAGTGATTCTTTTCACTACTAATTATTCAGTTTTTCTTTTGAGTCGTCGGGAGAGCAGCAGAATAAGCCGTTTTGCCGTTAAAATAGGGGTATAAAGTAGGGTATCCAGCTATATTGACTCACTGGAGCATCGACGCAATGTGGGGTGTGTTTCACTGTTTTATCGTTACTACAACAGAATGTGCTCTTATGAAATCAGGGAACTTGTTCCTGAAAACCGTAATTTCGTACGCGCAACGCGTTCTGCATCAAGAGCGCATTCCTTTATGGTCGATTGGCCAGTGAATCGCACTACGCATTACAGAGAGAATTCGTTTTTTAGCCGAACAGTTCGTATGTGGAATAAACTCCCCGCAGAGGTCTTTCCTGCCACTTTCAATGTGCAAAGATTCAAATCAAATGTCCACAAGCATTACTCCCTTTATCCCCCTTCCCACAACCTAATTTCCTAGTTCTGGTACAATGCATTGCATAAGTAGGGGTCATCCCCTGAGTGCTGGTCCTAATTAAAAAAAAAAAAAATAAACTCGCCTATTTGCGGGCTGCCCACTTAATCTAATCCACCTTTAAATGTATGAAACCTGAAAGGGATATTACTACTGAGTGAATTTAAATAATCGCTTTTATCTGAAGGTATGAAGAGGTAGAAGTTATAGTTTTTAAATCCTTTTTGGCGTTTGGTTTGCATTTGCTATAAACACGCAAAAGTCACATTATGGATATTCAGTTTTTTTTTTTTTGGAATACAAAACAGGGGGATAGCGGAGATCTGGCAGTTAAAATATTTTCCCGGGTAATGAATCAGCTGAGAAAAAAGGGAAACACTTGAGGTCTGAGTACGTCTTTTAATACTAATAATTTAAGATTTAAAACAATTAATTTAAATCTGTAGAAGGTTAAAGTGTTCTTGATTTCTCACTGAAATGAGTTGAGTAGATGTTCGGTTAAGTGCTGATTTTGTGTATTTGGTGGCTTATAAATATAATTCTAAAATTTGTAGTACAGTGCACACAGAGAGAAATTAAATAATTTCGCTATCGCCTACTTAGCTCGTCAGGAAACTTCTCATAAATATTTTAAATGAACTAAGCTAAGTAAGCGGTAGCGAAATGTCCATCGTGACGTGCTTTCACCTTCAATAATCAATACCGGGAAGTAGCACAATAACTTTAGAGTTTAATTTAATACAACAATGTTTTAAGAATCGCTGATTATAAATCTGATAACATTGTTTAAAAACTCATAATGGCGAAAAATTTTTAAAAAATTTACCGAGCTTGCTTAAAATTTATTACACGATGTTTTTTGTGGTCGCTGATTCTGAATCTTAATGTTGGTTTTAAAATGTGCAAAATGGCAGTTTCAATATAATATAATTTTTTATAAATTTGTCGAATTCCCTTAAAACTTTATTCACTTCATTTTTTTAATCTTTAGGCATAGATCTTAGATTCTTATACATCCAATGCAGTTACGGAATTCTCCTTTCCAATATATTTTTGTAGCAGTTTAAGTATACATCAGTGGTGCACATAAGTATTTTTGGAGGAAACTGTACAAAATAAAATATTTTGTTCAATAAAAAAATATTATTTGCACATGAGACTTTAAAAATTAGGTGTACTACCCAAGGAAAAAAATATTAGTTGTTGTTTTTTTTAACTTATTACAAAAAGTCGTGGAACTTTGTTAACAGTTCTAGCTAAAGTAAATTTTTCAATATATTTTATAATGTTTAATTAATATTTAATAATAATTGCTAATTAAATTACATACCTGATGCTTAAAAATATATTTAAATTATAAGCACGCAAGGCACAGCGAGCATTCATGCTTACATCATAACAATCAAAATGATACTGGAACAGCATCTATAACGTTATGAGTAAACAAGTAAGAATGATTAAAAAACAAATTTGCATTCGTGTTCAATCGATGATTGAAACAAAGCAAAAACAAATGTACAAGACGAAATACAGAGAGAACAGTAAATAAATACGTTAGTTTGTGTGTAAATTTCGTCTAACCAAATTAATGTGATATGAGTATTCTCGTATTCTAATTTACAAAGTTAGTTGGTTAAATAGATGATGTTTATAAAAATACACAACTGAGGTAGATAGATGCGAAGAATGCTGATGAAGGTCGTAGCGGTCCAGAAAGTGCAGCATTTCATTCTGCTAGCGTCTAATTTTTCTTGTTTTCTTTGGAAAACGTCTGCATACATTTGTAAAATAAATTTTCTTTCTAAAAAAATATTTTTAGAAATTAAAAAGAAATGAACTTAACCTTCATTAGGTCTTCGGGTCAAATTTGACCCATTTTGCAAGAAAATTGAATTTTTTTCCGAATGTAGGGGGTTTATATTTTAGATATTTTATGAATTTTATTTATTTTTGAATACTAATAACTATTTTTGGTTTTTATAAGAAAATATTGTACCAAAACAAAATTATGCAGTTTTTAGCACTTAAGACCTTCGGGTCAAATTTGACCCGTAACAAAATCTTTATGTTTTTACACAGTTTTGTTAAAATAATTTATTTGTAGAGAAAAATGGCAAATGTTTTTTTCACCAAAATTAAAAGTCAATATATCTGTCTCCTTTATTTTCTCCATTTTTGGTGAACATTACTGGTATGAAAAATGGGTCCCCATGTAAAAAGCAAAGCTTATTTTCCTATGCAAAACTGTTTTCAGTCATATAATAAACACGGAACTAATCTAACGTATCAACGTTATAAAGTGTCGAGAAAATGAATACTAGTGAAATAGAAAATTTGCTAAATGCACTATCGGACGAAGAGGAGATTTGTTCAGAATATGAAGATAACTTAGAATAGCGGAGACAACTGACAGTTTTAGTGGAAATGAAATTGATGTAGCAACAACTGCAGCAATGACAACAAAAGTAGGTGGAATAAGATATTTCAGACAACCTCTTACAAATAGTCAAGGAAGATTCCGGAGCAAGAACATTATTAGCGTGAAACCACACCTCACCCGCTACTCTTGTTCGATAATCACAAGGGAAGAAATTTCACCTTTTCAATTGTTTTTCCCGCCACCTGTAATAAACATTATTTTGAAATATACCAATAATAAAGGTAAACGTGTTTTTGATATGGATCGGACTGAAGTTGACGACACCTTTATGGGTACACTTTTGTTAGCTGGAGTGTAAAGATCAAATAGTGAAAGTACAGAATGTGTATGGAACTCTGAGAAAGGAATACCAATTTTTAGAGCAATTATGCCATTGAGAAGATTCAAAAGTCATTCTAGAGTAATAAGATTTGACAATAAGGATTGAATTGACACCTAAGCTTTTGTCAACTAAAGGAAGACCGTTATTTTCATCATTTTTTTGCTTCACTAAGGACACTACTCTCGTTTCATATATTCCAAAGAAAAATAAGTCTGTGAATCTTCTTAGCACTTTGCATCATAGTCCAGAAATAAGCAATCGTGAGGACATAAGCCGCAAATGATACTAGACTGTAATAAATGTAAAGGAGGAGTTGATACTCTGGATAAAGTTGTTCATGTTGCACTTGCAAAAGGAAAACCAATGGATGGCCTCAAGTTGTATTTTGCAACATTTCAGATATATCAGCTTTCAATGCTTTTATTTACATCGGCTAGTAATGGTTGGAAAGAAACCTGTTTTGCCAAACGTCGTCATTTTTTTGAATATTTAGGATTGTAGTTTGCCACGCCCTATATAAAACAGCAAAATTCCTTGCCAAGAACATAACTTTCTTTATTTAAAATAAACATATGCATATATGAATTCGTAATAAATAAACAAAACGTGCAGCTTTAATATTCAAAACAAAGCTAAAAAAAAGTACTAACTTTAAAAACAAACTTAATTAAAGAAAACAAGTTTTTTCATATCGAATTTTCTAACTGGGTCAAATTTGACCCAAAGAACGTTAACGTAAGTAAAATTTGAGGACCTTATGAAGGTTAACAAAATGAAAATTTATTACTTTATTCGTGCTTGATTCCTTCAAATATAAATATTTCATGATATTCTCATGAAATATTTATTATTTTAAACTAAACTACAAAATGAAATGTATTACTGCGGCGAAAGCATATCCATATGGCCATTTCACTACTGCTCAAATAGCTCATCAGTGGATTTTACCCAAATTTTGTATAGAATCAGGCACGAATAAAGTAAATTAATAAAATGAACTTAAGCCAAAATAATTTCTATTCATTTATAATATTTAAAAATTTTAAAACTGTAAATTTATAAAATATGGTCGATTCAAAAATAAATACTTACAGGTTGATTACGTACTAGTGTATAGAATATATTAAGTATAATAGTGGATAAATTTATCATAACAAAAATTTCATTCTTGTCGTCGTAACTCGGTTTTTTGTCCCTGTGTGCACTGACCTATTGAATATGATTTAATATACTTTTATATAGCAAATCAGCAAAATAGTTACACATTTCTGTATGCAACAGTTTTGTCGAGTTTTGTTATAAAAGAAAATCGTAAAAAAGTTTTTCAAAAACCGCAGTCAAAATTGCAATAAAAAAAATGAAATAAAAATGGCAAATACACGGCGAAAAAAGTTTTTACAAAAAATATAACAAAAATAATTGATATAAATTATGCATCACTATAACTTCTAATAGCATAAAGTAATACAAAACAAATCTCAAAATAAAAGGGTGTCCCCAGAGTTTGTGTAAGCTGGCCTATTGGCCTATCTTATGAACCGTTATTGGCAATCACTTGAAATTGGACAGAAATTCATCAATTTGTTCTGATATAATAAGAAGTATAAATATTTTAAAATATAAATTAAAGGGTTTTGCAATAGTTACAGCAATTTAATGTATATGATTAAACTTTTGAAAAGTTGAAATTTACAAAAAACGTGTGTTGCCAAGTCTGCTATAACAAATGCTGATGTAATTCAAAGTACGTGGCAAACCTTTGAATCGTTATGATCAGACATCTAAAATATGTTTTGAAGTCGCTATTTGCGACAATGCCATTTTTGGCAAAATACACTGGCATTTGCTATTGGCAACAATATTTTTTGCAAATTTGTGTAATATTTTTGTAACATTGTTTTTATTTAACAAATACTTTAAACTTAAAGGAATTTCCCATCAAATAAATTGGTTGATATATATGGATTGTGATAAAAACAACAACCTGAACAAACTTAAAAATAGAGAATATAATAAAAATCAATTTCTTTTATTTTGTTTGTATTATTTGGTGAAAATAGTATTTTATTGTCGAGTTATACAATAAAAAATGGCAATAGCAACATGAAGTAACAAAAAAAAACCTGTGACACATATTTGGTAATAACATCAGAAACAATATTAGAGAGTTCGTTTTGTATAATTTGGTGGCTGCAATTGCAATTCGTAAATGCTGATATCAATAGCACAAACCACACACTAAATACAGTATATTTGTTTGTAGAGCGCTTTTGTGGTGTTTAATGTTATTTGTTCGTCCCTTGGGTTTCACCTGCCATAGCAAATGAACAAGTTGACTGCAGCCTTTGCACGAAGTGGGTATTAAAAAATATGATACGTTGTTGTGAGAAATTTAGTAGAGTATACCAAAAGTTAGCAAAAAAAAAAAAAAAATAAAAAATTAACGAAAACCACTTGATTATGAAGGCATCATTCATAATCAATTTATTTTTTTTTTTATATTGATATGTACTAAATATTTTTAAATGATATAGCTGCAGAGTTTAGAAACAAGGTTATAAAGAAATGTAGACTCCATCACACACGAAAAGTTTCACGCATTTCAACAAATACTGATTTATTTATCCGCTTTCTTTTACTTCAGATCCTTTTAAAACCAGACAACACAAGACACCATGAAAGAAAAAATCAATTTTTATAAAATCGGTATTTGAGTTGCTTAATTAATTTTGAAGTCGACTTTCATTTAACCCTTATGTCAACAGATAAAAAATTCTACCTACGTCAACAGATGCATACGAGGGCTGCTCTATATATTTCTAGCCTAATAATGAAAATGCGAATATTTATAATCAAAAATGGTTCTATTGTTTTTCAAAGTATTCTCCAGCATGATTTATACACTTTTACATGCGCTCAAACCAGTTGTCGAAGCACTTTATCCACTCCGATTGAGACACCTCTAAAACATGGTTTTTGAACACTTCAACAGCTTCTTCTGGCGACGAAAATCGTTGACCACGCATTTGTTTCTTGATGTGCGGAAACTAGAAGAAGTCATTAGTTGCCAAGTCAGGGCTGTACGGCGGATGACCCATTAATTCAACGTTTTGGCCGGTCAAAAACGCTCTGGTTTGAGCCGATGTGTGAGAGCTCGCATTGACATGGCGAACAATGATTCCTCTTCTCTTGTTGGTTTTTCGAATTTCTCCGATGGCTTCAGGCAAACAAATTGTAGTGTACCACTCAGAAGTCACCGTCCTACGTTGCTCAAGCGGAACAGTCACCACATGACGAGTTTTGCCGAAGAAACAGGCGACCATTTGCTTCGAAGTGCTTCTTCCACGAACAACTTTCGTTGGATTTTGCTCGTCTTTGAAGACCCACACGGTCGATTGTTGTTTCGTTTCGGGCTCATACGCATAGATCCATGATTCGTCACCTGTGACGATCTTATAAACGTCTTTTGAAGCACCGCAATCGTATTTTTGCAACATTTCTTTGCACCAATCGACACGAGCCTTTTTTTGAGCGACTTTCAAATTGTGCGGGATCCAACGAGAACAACCCTTTTTTACGGCCGGGTGTTCATGCAGTATCGAATGTATGCTAGTGGAAAAAATTTCCAAGGATGTCTCTATCTCTTGGTATGTCGCATGTCGTTCTTGCATTCTGAGTTCACGCACGGCATTGATGTTCTCTGGCACAACAGCCGTTTTTGGACGACCTTAACGGAATTCGTCTTTGAGCGAGCTTCGGCCACGATTAAATTCATTATACCAATTTTTCATAGTGCTATAGGATGGTGCTTCATCGCCATACAAAGATTTAAGTTCATCAATGCACTCTTGTCGTGATAATCCACGTCGAAAGTTGTGAAAAATGATGGCACGAAAATGTTCACGAGTTAATTTCATTTTTTTCTATATTATATCACTGTAAACAACACAAATAATGGTCGTACGTCGAAACGTTTTGAGTACGATTGTGCTTAAAAATGACAAGCTTTCCAATGGAAATGTCAGATTGCACTTGGCAGCACTCAGTGTTGCCAGGCCAGAAATATATGTAGCAGCCCTCGTACCCAGGTATGCTCATACATTTTATATGGAATTTCTTTAGTTGGTAAGCTTATTTCTATGTAGTACAGTGTATAAAAATGGCAGTTGGTCCATGGCTGACTCCTAGACAAACTAATGGCCTTGATTGTGAGAGGCAACAAGAATATCTTCGACAAAGCTTTCAAGAGTTAGAAGAAATACATAGTGATGATGAAATATTAGCATGTGAAAGTGATGAAGATGAAAACGTACGTGATGTAACTCCAGACGACTCTGACATATAAGTCCAGTTACCAGAATACAACTTTGAGGAAGAAACAGATGATGATGATGAAGAACCGCGAGTAAAAATGGAGTAAAGAACGCAAGGTCTATTTATTGTAGAAACATTCAAATTAATATTATCCGATGAATTGTGTGATACTATCATTCGTAGGACAGAAAAGAAAATTGTTACTATGAACTTTTTAATGCTTAAAATCCAACAAAATAACCACGTACATCGAAAGACCTAACAGAAAGATAGTTTTATGCATACTTGTGTCTTCTGTTGTTGGGTGGTGTTACGCATTCTGGATATGTACATACTAAATACTTATGAAAAACAACCTCACATCCATTATATAGAGCTTTCCTCAGCGTCCGACGTTTTTGGGAGATAAGCCGCTTTATCCGTTTCTAAAACACACGCAGCGCAAAAAAAATGGCAAAGCTGCAGCTATAATGGACTTATTGTTAATGCTGAATGATAACCTTCGCAGCAATCACGCAGCAGGTCCAAGCGTAACAGTTGATGAGCAGTTGTATGGTGGTACTTGCTTTACCCAATATATACCATCGAATCCCGCCAAGTACGAAATTAAGCTATGGTGGGTATGTGACTCTGTCTCGACTTATCCAATGAAAGGAAAAATTTATTCTTGATTGGCGGCTTCCGGCAAAAGGGAAAAACACGAAGGCAAGAGAGTAGTTAAGGACTCGTGCGTCAATCTTTTTCGTTGAAGTGGACGGAATATTGTTTGTGACTTTCATCACCACTTACAATTAAGCAAAAATTTTAATGATTGACAGCGTTTTATCAATTTTAGGTAAAGTGAATAGAAGACAAGTGTTTGTACCACCATATTTCGCTTTACCGAAAGGAAGGGAAGTAGAGTCAACTGCATTTAGTTAACAACAATATTGCCTTGTGCTCTTACATCCCAAAAGAAATAATTCGGTTATACTTCTTTCCAGAATGCATTATACGTGCGAAGTGCAAGGTCTTAAGAAAAATCTACAGATGATAATAGATTACAACAAATATAAAGGTCGATAATATGTACAAGCTTTTTGCCCTTTGCTGCCTTTGCAGCATACATAATTTTGATGAGAATATTTAAGAGTTAAGATCTTTCAAAATCAGCCGTACAGCTTAAGCCAACAACTGGCAAAGCCGAAAATAGAAAACAAAGCCAAAAATAAATACGTTAGAATAAGAGACAAGGGTAATTGCACGTTATGCAAAAAGCCCGTGTGTGCCGCACATTCAAGTAATATGCCCCAATGTAATAAATGCATTTAAAAAAATTAATAATTAATATTTTTATAATATTTTCTTTTGATTGAATTTTAATTTTGTTATTAAAAACTTGTAAATTTTGTTCAACAAACGTGCAATATCATCATATTTTCATATATTTCATCTTACATACCCAGGTATGCAACTGTTGACGTAAGGGATAGGAATTGAAAAAAGGCAACATCCTCGGACCACATCTCGCAATTTTACTCAAATCTATGAACAAGATAAAAAAACACCACTAGTGAGGATATCATGAAATTTCAGGTTAATAAAGTAATAATTATCTGAGATACAGCGATTAAAAAATACAAAACATACCCGGGTATGTATCTGTTGACATAAAGGTTAAGGGCTACTGCAATATTTAACAAAGTACAAAAAAAAACATTAAAATCTGTTCATAGTTCTTGTTGAATAGCTGTTGCTGATTTTTTCATTTTAAAAAGCAACCGAACAGTCAACCAAAGCCGCTGTGAACGAAACAGTCAGCTTAAGCGATAAGCGAAATCCGCTTTGCAAGGCGGTATAAAATACCCAAAGCACACTAAACACACTTCACACTCAAACGCAATCATACTACCGATAGAAATAGATATCAGTTATGGCAAATTCTTGTCTTGTTTGAATTGCCCCGATACCTTCCAAACCTTGCATACATATTCAAATAAAATACCTACTGATTAAGAATTATAAGTACTACAATGAATAAGCAATTGAATATTACAGCGTATACCTACATACGATTAAATAAAGTGTGGCCAAATCGATAAAATAAAACAAGCGATTAAAAGCCGGCATACAATGTATATGTGCGTAGTATACGTCACATTTGAACCCCCCTGTTTTCGGAAACGGTACTCTGGGATTAGAGCGCCTTATAGTCTTACAAATGCGCCAATTATTGTTTCGAAGTGCTATTCTTAATCAGTTAGCCTGAACTAACTGTTCGGCGTCACTTTGGATGTCCGTCCTCTCCCTTTTATTTTTGTTCCTGCGTGACGGTTGTTGTGATAATGTGTTAGGCGTTATACCGTTGATTTTGGCGCTAAGAAACTGCGTAATTATTATTATTTTCAATCACATCATGCCTAATAATACAATAATTTGTTACCAAAAAGCAATCATTAACATACCATGCGGCCTAAAAAATTAAATTTTTTCTTTTGGATTTCCTGTCGTTTTTTGCTATTCAAGACAATTGAAACAATGTTATGCACATACATATGTATGCCTTTTGGCGCTCAGTTTTTGACATTAAATTAGAAACTAATGCTTATTATTATGGTTATCGTATCAATATAAAGCAGAGGTTAATCTGAAAATTTATTTCTATCGACGCTTATTAGCAAAAATAAAATATAATCAATAAATAAATTAATGCAAGAACGCAATAATTTAATAATGTAACGATTGTTGGCAACATCTGTGGTTCATTTTGTTATAAATTTCCAATTTTTAGGAATAAATTGAAAAATTAATTAAATATTTTCTTGCAAACAAACATCTATTGCCGTATTCACAAGCTCTGCTAAGGTGTAGGTAGTATTGCATACTACCTTTTGTTTACTTCTTTGTGAACAACCATTGTATCAATGTGCCATTGTACATTGTACTTCATACTTCAAAAACTAAATAAGAAGAAGAAAAGTGTTATTCATCATTTGTTATTTATAAGCCAAATGGGGGAGAAAACAGAAAAAAGTATATTAATAAATTTTTTGTGTGAAAAATATAGTTTCGATAAATTAATGGTTGACTCAAGTAAGTTATAACCGTTTTCCTTATTTTGTTTACATATTTAAAATGAAAAGAATTAACACAGGTGACGAAGAAGATGAGGATAAAATTCAAGACATTTTTAGGATGAACCTAATGTACTTGCTCTCCAGTCGCAGAAGTACACATTTAGGGCTACCAAAATCATCATTATGGCATAATCGAGTTTTAAGATATTTTGATGAAAACAGATTTCTTCATATGATACGACTACGGCCAGAGGAATTTGCCTATATATTCAACCTTATAAAAAATGACTATGTTTTTCACAGAATTGGCGAAAGGCTCCAACTACGCATTGACTTGCAGCTTAAAATTGTACTTTACTGCTTGGGATCTTCAGGAAATGGTGCTTGTGTTCATAAGGTAGCATCTCTTTTTGGTATAGGTGATGGCGGTACTATACAAAATATTAGAAATCGAGTCATTAAAGCAATATTAAATCTTAAAGAACAGTTTTTATATTGGCAGAGAACAAACCTTTAGATATGCTTCCAATATACCCACTCCTACTATATACAACAGAAATGACTTATTCCACTTTCTAATAAATCAGTCAAATCAATAAATTAAATAAATAAAACTAATAAAAATATCTTTTAATTCAATTTAAATTAATATAATTCACACATGAACACAAAAATAATAATTCATTTAAACATAAAACATTTAAACAAATACAACGTTTGAAAAACATATGAAAAAAAGTACTAAGTGTTGTATCGCATGTTTGCATGAAAATTACCAACAACACAGCTAGCACCGTTGTATTTTGTTAGCACTTAGCACGTACTAGGGGGCTTGTGAATAGGGCATATATGTTCGTATTTATTTATTAAATTATTAACACGCTATATTATACGTTGGCAGTCGGCAGATATGTACATCCGCATAAGTAATTTTTGAGTAAACCGAAATTAATTCGTCTATAAAGGGGTAAAACTTGGTGGGTCATTTATCAATGTGACCCATCCCCAGGATCAACTGTAACTTTTTTGTAATTGTTATTAATACTTTTCATGCTTTTTGTTAAACGACGTAGGTTGTTCTGTTAGAAATTTCTTAAAGTTGCAGTTCTTAAAAGCAATAACTAAGTTTAAATGAAGAAATGCATTGTGAAAATAGACAAAATAAATACGGATTGAGTTTATCAGTAATGCAGAGCAGAAATAACTTCTGCCGCAGGACTGCTCTACTTTGCATGACATTATTTAATGGAAAATAGCATTCTATCGTTTTAGGAGTCCTAAATAATCGGTATTAAATAAATGTGTCTTTTAGGATCAAAGTATTCCGTTTCATTTTTATGTTCAAGTATGTCATATACACATGGTTTAAAAAGTTCATATCTTCAAATTTGCTGCCTGAAATAACATTGTATTTGCCCTCAATATCTTGAATTTGTGATCAGGATTTAGCTGTCGATGGCTCATTTTTTACTGGAGCACAAAATATGGCAACAGATTCTGTGGGTTACTTAAGTTTTTTTAATAAGCGAAAATTGGATTGGAAAGATTTTTCTATAAGAAATTTTTTGTAGCGTTTCTAACCAGACCTGCACACACCTTTCGCATAGAAGAATTTGATCATGACCTCCTAAAGGGGGCAACTATAAACAAAATGAAATCAAAATTATACCGCTTTTATGTTTATCTTAGGTTTTATTTGTGATTGTAGAGGAAATGTTTCCTATGCCACAAGGAGTTCTATAGCTTTGTAATAATGGTAGAGCAGGCGTATCTGCATTTGGAAATGGCATCAACCTTTTCTTTCTATTTTGGTAGACCCGAAAAACGAAGCAGAAAAATTCCACTTACGCCCACAAAATATGAGTAAGATTATAGATGAATTAGGTAAAAAAAAATCTAGAGTATATATGAGAACAGTTTAAGCAGTTAATAAAAAAAGTTTTTTCTGTGTTTGGACTCTTTAACTGAAACAACTGTGATTACGAATGAGACGACGTAACATTGCCAGTTCTACAGTTGAGACTTACTTTTGGTATGAGCTCTTTAGACGAAGGTATACTCGTACTTATTTTTTTCTTTATAATTTTAGATTAACTAAAAGAGAATTTATCTTATATTGGTAAATATTTTATTTAATGTCGGCAATTATGTATGGAATGCAATATCAGTAAATGTCCGCCTCTCCTAGCCTCACAAATGCGAGCCCTTTTGGGCACATTTTTCATTATATTCTTACACATTTCACAAGGTGTTTCATTAATTTCATCACGGAGACTTCATTAAAGTTTGTCAAGAGTTTCTGCTTTGTTTACATTTATCTTTTTTTTTCAGATATCCCTAAAAAAAAGAAGTTCGTAGCAATCAAATAAGGCAACCGTGAAGGCCAATCAACATCACCATTTCTTGAAATAACTCGTGGAAAGAGGTGTCCCAGCAATTCTATTATAATCCTATTCGTATTTCTACCACATTTAAGGGTTTGAAATTGAAACTAATGCCTTGCTAAGTAATATACAAATTATGTGCATACCTACCCAGCAAACATTTGAATAAAGATGTTTCTATCATTTCGAAAAATAATTTTTCTATAATTCTATTTGGCGTAAGTTGTTTACTTCTTTTTACAATCCGTTCCTGTAATTGTTAAATTTGCTAATAAGTTATTCAAGTCATTTCTTTGGTATTGCAAAAGTCTTAGATTGATATATTCTAGGCCACAGGCATTCTAGGACTAGGCGTACGCTGTAATAGTAATATTTATCTTGTTAATAGTGATACTTTTTAATATTTAAAAAAAATGCTTTGTATGTATTGTAAAAATCATTATTTGCGAGGCTTATAATAATAATGATCATATGCTGCTGATAATTATTACAATAATTATGTTTTTGCAGAAAGTTCCCTCAGATTAATACGAACAATATTTGCTTAGTTTTATAAAATCATGTTTTCATTACTTTAGCAATAATAGTTTATTTTTATTTTTTTATAATTTTGAGAGATTTAGGAATTCAATACTTTTAATCGTAAAACAGTTTGTTAGTAGGAGTTGTTGTCTAAATTTGCTTTTATATATTTTCAAATATTCAGTGGCATAAAACAAATGATTATACTTATATGATATTTCAACATACTTGCGTGTATAAACACAATTACGATTTATTCTTGCTAAATAATTTTTGCCTAATCATTGATGTAAAATTGCGACAAAAAACATATAGAAATACTTAAATTAATGTGTGTGCATAAATGATTATTGATTACAGATAAGTACAGTAATTTGTCAAAATATGTCAAGAGTATACACTTTTATTCGCACGTAATTTTCAAAACATTTTTAACAGAACGGAAATTTAAATTATTGTTCGTTTTACTTAAGTGCACTCGAAATTTGAATGTGTAAAATTGTATGGCTTTTAATAAATATTTAATATTATTTTGCAAAAGCTATTGACAGTAATGGAGTAAACAAGAGTGCTTAATCGGCTACGCCGAATCTTATATACCCTTCATTGTTAATGTAAATCTAGTTTAGTAGAGTAATATTGGGTTGACCGAGAATTAAAAAATAAGAAAAAAATTAAGTACTATACATAATTTTACATAAAAAATCCATTAGCTCTGAATGGGTTAAGCATTTAATATGGGCTGGTACCAATATTTTTACTTGGTATTTTTTTCCAGCTCTCTATATCCCCATATAATTGCTTAATCTTTTTTTTAATTGAAGTTACTACATTGTTCCAAATAATGCGAAAAAATTAGAGACTGGCGTGGTGTGTTTGGCCGCTGCCCCGATGGACATGGAACAATCTTGCTCACTCTCAATTACTCAATTTTCGAAAATATATCTGATCGATTGGCTTATTAAAATTTTCTCTAGTGCCGTGGGGTAAACTTGCCGGACAGGCGGATATCGCTCAGTCGACTGCGCTATGCATTAGAAGTTAGATTATTTATACTTAATGGGGTCGGAGATAGATATTGTAAAATTTCAAACGAAATGACAAACTTAGATATACCCTTTTTCCACTTTTTGTGGTGAAGGGTATAATGGAAATATTTTTATAAAACAGGGAGAGACAAATCTGTTAATTTTATAGTTTGTTAAGTTCTGTTAAAACTCTCTGTTTTGGTTTTATAAACATGAGTTGCGCAAACGATATGTGGGTGATACTTGGAACACCTGGCGTAAAAATATTTTTTAATGTAAACATCCACATCATCAGATTTTTATAACCAAAATGAGGCGCGTTCGTTACAATCAAAAGTAATGGGGTGACTACAAAACGTTTATCGATGCCTTTGTTATAAGAGACCATCTCAATAATCCTTAATCCTAATTAAATAAACTGCACGAAAAGAAAAAACATTGTGGAGATAACCAAAATCTAAGAGCAACATATCATTGTATGCAAAACATAATACTGTTACATTTAATAAAAACAGGTCTAGTCTTAGAACCATACTATTGTCTAGTATAACAATAACGCGGTATAAGTATAAATATAATTATGTTTAAAATGTGAAGATATTATAATTATATGTAATAATATTTTGTTCAAATATAAACATTAAATGTTTAAGTTAAACTGTTGTTATAATAATAAACTGTCACATAATGTAATTGTATCACAATATGTTTACATTTTTAGAAATTAAAGCATTATTTATTAATGATTTGTTACAAAAATTATATAAATTTTATTTATTTTGTATATTAATTTTTATTTCATTTTTCTTCAACAAATAATAAATATTTAAATTCTAAACGTTTTCACATGAAATGATAGCAGGCAATTAAATCATTAAACTGATGGAGAAGTATTTTATTATGTTCTATAACAAAATATTGTAATACTTCAAAATACGTGTTATATTGGTCAATAATAAAACACACCTTTGGTTATTATGTATTCAAGTTATTAAACCATTTTATTGTTAGTTTTTGAAAAAAAAAAGAAATGATTGCGATTACTTTAATTTTAAAATAATTAAGATTAGATAACACAACTTGGGTTTTTAGACAACTTTAGCATTTTAAATAATTTAAATATTCTTAACAACTGCAGCAACTTTAAATTATATAGCTACTTCAGTACGAGAAAATGCCCTTACAAGCGTTCACGACTTTAACATATTTTCTACTGCTTAATAGGTTCCTATCTCCTTTACTTCTGAGTAAGGGTGTGGTGAATATTATAGCTTCTGCTGTTAGCCACTTTACATACATTATGGTTAAATATACTATTTTGTTTACTAAGTTCTAACACTTCGTGACTGAAGTATACTTAAAAATAACTATAATTTGCTCACCGCAACTACATATTATTGTCTGTATATTATATGTATAAATATATAAGTTAAGGCATAATCTAATTATTCTCATTATTAGTCTGCTTATTATCATTAACGTTACTTAATTTATTTTATACTGCTCTCATTACACTGTACAACACACCAAAAAATTACAAGGTCCGGGCTATAAATTCTGATAGAGGAGACAAAAAAAAGATATACGTGTATCGGCGTTTTGAAAGTTTACATCTGGATTTCATTTGAGAGGGGGTTAAAGTTTCCCAGCTCTGGCACATTCTTATTGTTAAACGGCATAAGAAACCATGTGATCCTTACATTTTAGGTAAAAAATGTGTTCAGCAACTTTATGTTAAATGTTACGGAGAACATTTTTGTAGAAATGTTAACCCTCTAACTCCTCAAGATATGGGTCTTTTATGTCCTTCTTTTAAAAAATAGCAAAAAACACCATTAAAACAGGGTTTTAGAGGGTTAAAATGTTCCACAAAAATGTTACCCGTTAAATTTTACTATAAGTCCCTGAATACACCAAAAAGGAAAATTCAACCATAAAGTCAGAAATAGGACGCAACAAAAGAGAGCTTAGGGTTAATTTTGCATTTATTAAGAATTTGGATAGCATTAATTACATTTTTTTTAGCTCTAGGCAATTCCACTTCATTATCATACAATGTCCAGCATATTTCAGCGATAAGCGAATGAATGCTTTTACCTTTATAGCGTTCTTCAATGGGTACGCATGTCTGATGAAATTTTTCACCATGCTCATCAGATTCTGTTGACAACTGGTTCTCAAAGTAATCCATATGGGAATTTAAACAATGAATTTTTGTTGACATATGAACGCAATAAAAGGTTCCTGTTTCAGCGATGGTTCCATCAACTAGGACTCCGAAGTTGTAGCACAGGTACTGGGAGTTCGTCAGAATGCGGAAATGACAGCATGGCTGATGGCACAGTTTTGTATACAAAACTCTTTCGCCTATATCTATTCAATTTTAATATGGAAATATTTTGGCACACGTAGCACGTAGCGTCATTATGTTCACCTGGATCTAACCACCGCAAAGGAATACCAAACTGCATTTTTAAAAAATAAGAAAAAAAAAACATCAAGTGAAAAAATTGGAGCTCGCCCATATCTTCCGAGGTACGGAGCTTAGAAATTTTCCAATTTTTTGAAATATCAATATGGATATCATTTTAAAGCTTTTGAAAAGATCTTTAAGGGAATAACATTAGGAGCTGATGAAATTTTTATGTAAAATAATATATATGCAGTACCAATTTTTTTTTAAATCTCTGTCACCCCAATATTTGCTTTTTTATTGGAATTACTTCACTGAACTAGATTTACATATACTATATGGTGAAGGGTATATAAGATTCGGCATAGCCGAATATAGCGCTCTTACTTGTTATTTACAATCTTTAAGGGGAGAAATAATTTTGCGAAGTAATTGAAAATGTATTTATGGCCTCAATAAGGTGTTGTTTTATCATTATTCTGGCTGAAAACAATTATTTTACGATTATAAAAAATACATATTCAAGGGGAATACTCATATAATAAATGCCTAGGACCACTACTTCATAGAATTAAGTATTCTTCACATAATTTATATCCAAAACGGGAACTGAAAACAATTTTTTTTGGTTTTTGTTTTAAATGTAAATTGTATGTAGAAATTATCGTTACTAATCTGTTAGTAAAATAAGCCTTTGCTGAATATGGTTAACACCATCGTTAATCGTTCTAGTTGCCAATCATGGAAGGAATGGCCCCGTTGATGGAACACTAAAATAATTTATAGAAAATATTTTAATTAATTTAATTTAATTTAATTAATAATATTTCAAGTATTTAAAATATCACTTGTAAAAATGGTTTAACAGTTTGTTATTCTAGTACCTGGTTTTATTTAGGGACATTCCCAAATTTGTGGAATTTTAACAACCACAATTACTAATTACATTATTTTGTACATCCAAATTGACCTGGGGTGGAACCGTTACATCCGTGAACGTACAACACGTATCGTAAAAATACGTTTTTCGGATTATGACATACGTTAACGGATGGTAATTAACAATAACGCAGATTATAACATACGAACTGTCATACGTTAACAAAACTTAGTTCGAATAAGATGAAAAATGCAACAAATTCGCTAAAAAAAAGTGCGAATTAAACAAATTTAATTTTAGTTTATGATAAAGTTATTATTACAATAAGTTAAATCTAAGATTCATGAATGAACACAAAAATTTGGCAAAAAACATGCTTCCTAATTGGGCATATTAAAATCTAATGCTAACAGACTATGGGATGAGCTTTCCAAGTATATGAACGCACTAAATAGGAAATTCCCAATTTATATTTTTGCAAGAAAATATTTATATTTATAATTTTTGCTGATCAAAAATAGGTATCAAGCAAAGAAAAAAGTTTTTTTTTTTAATTGAAAAACCAGAATGAAGGAAGCCTTTATGAAGAAAAGCTGCTGGTGCCAAGTGAAGAAGTGTTAATTGAAGCAGCAGTCCTTGAATCGAGCGCTATAGGCAAAAAATCGGTTTTGACCTTTGAAAACAACAAAATTTAAAAAACTGACCAGCCTGAATACTCTTTCTTTAGCTTTAGAATATTTTAATTTCAAAACTATTGTGACTCATTCAAAAAATTACGATCCGTTTACAATCGTATGTCATAATGCCATTTAGTTCATACGATTAACGTATCACGTAATTCTTTTTCGTACGATTGTCGATACGAACACGGATGTAACGATTCCACCCCTGATTTATCATAAAATTTAATTGCTTTTTCAAATTTGTTATTCCAAATGAAACATTTTCCTTTTAATTTTCAATTGAATTTTTTTTTTTATATTTACCTGTTTTTTTTTTTGGTCTATGGACATTCTCGAATTGGTTTTTTCTAAAACAGATTTTTTAAAACCAAAATTTTTATCCCTTTTCACACGTAATAAAAGGTATATAAAAGGGCAGTAAGTAATAACAATTTTTGTAAGATAAAGGTAAAAGCATTCATTCGCTTATCGCTGAAATATGATAAACATTGTATGATGGTGAAGTGGAATTGCCTAGAGCTAAAAACAATGTAATTAATGCTATCCAAATTTGCTTTAAAACAAAATTCTTAATAAATGCGAAATTAACCCTAAGCTCTCTTTTGTTGCGTCTTATTTCTGACTTTATGGTTGAATTTTCCTTTTTGGTGTATTCAGGGACTTATAGTAAAATTTAACGGGTAACATTTTTGTGGAACATTTTAACCCTCTAAAACCCTGTTTTAATGGTGTTTTTTGCTATTTTTTAAAAGAAGGACATAAAAGACCCATATCTTGAGGAGTTAGAGGGTTAACATTTCTACAAAAATGTTCTCCGTAACATTTTACATAAAGTTGCTGAACACATTTTTTACCTAAAATGTAAGGATCACATAGTTTCTTATGCCGTTTAACAATAAGAATGTGCCAGAGCTGGGAAACTTTAACCCCCTCTCAAATGAAATCCAGATGTAAACTTTCAAAACGCCGATACACGTATATCTTTTTTTTGTCTCCTCTATCAGAATTTATAGCCCGGACCTTGTAATTTTTGAAAAAATTTGATTTTGTTGTACAGTGTTATTAGTCAAAAACACTTGAGAGTGATTCTTTTTTTTGCGTTTCATTTTGAATTCCTTTTTAGTTAGTCTGGTGTTAACGATCAATAGAAGCGATCCTCATAGCAGGAAAGTAAGAAACAAATTATTAAGAAATTAAATTTATTAAACCAAATGATTAATTTAAATCAAATAATAAGTTGTAACGATTAAAAGAAGTGATCCTCATAGCAGGAAGGCGAGAAACAAATAAGGCAGAAATTAAATAGAATAAAACAACAAGAAATAATTTGAATTGAAGTAAATTGAAGTCAAAAAAACTGAAAGATTAAATAAACAGACAATATTTAAAATAGAATAATTAAAATACTATCTTTAAGTGAAACATTATAAACGGAACAAATAAAATGAATTCAATGAATTAATAAATTGTGTTTTATTTGCACGGATCCCCCTAAATAATTTATAAGCACCCCAAGGGTTTTTAACTTATATATTATTGTCTACATTGACTATATCACAACTGTAATTTGCTATTAATAAATTTGTTTAATAATTTTTATCTAAATAAATAACCACAAATTTATTTTGTACATCCAAATTGACCTGATTTATCATAAAATTTAATTGCTTTTTTAAATGTGTTATTCTAAATGAAACATTTTCTTTTTAATGTTCAATTGAAATTTTTTTTATATTTACCTGTTCTTTTTTTTTTTTTTTTTGGTCTATGGACATTCAAAATTATTATCCCTTTTCACACGTAATAAAATCTGGTTTATAAAAGGGCAGTAAGTAATAACAATTTTCGTAAGATAAAGGTAAAATCATTCATTCGCTTATCGCTGAAATATGCTGGACATTGTATGATAATGAAGTGGAATTCCCTAGAGCTAAAAAAAATTTAATTAATGCTATCTAAATTTGCTTTAAAACAAAATTCTTAATAAATGCGAAATTAACCCTAAGCTCTCTTTTGTTGCGTCTTATTTCTGACTTTATGGTTGAATTTTCCATTTTGGTGTATTCAGGGACTTATAGTAAAAATTAACGGGTAACATTTTTGTGGAACATTTTAACCTCTAAACCTCTGTTTTAATGGTGTTTTTTACTCTTTTTTAAAAGAAGAACAAAAAAGAACCCATATCTTGAGGAGTTAGAGGGTTTACATTTCTACAAAAATGTTCTCCGTAATATTTTACATAAATTTGCTGCACTAATTTTATACCTAAAATGTAAGGGTCACATGGTTTCTTATTCCGTTTAACAATAAGAATGTGCCAGAGCTGGGAAATTTTAACCCCCTCTCAAATGAAATTCAGATGTAAATTTTCAAAACGCCGATACACGTATCTCTTTTTTTTTGTCTCCTCTATCAGAATTTATAGCCCGGACCTTGTAATTTTTGAAAAAATTAGATTTTGTTGTACAGTGTTATTTAGAATCAATTATTTGCCGATTCAATTAATCATTACGAATAAAAAAAAATTTACTGGCATTTTAATTAAAAATGCAACTTACTTCTTCACTGGTTCTAACACGACTCTGCCGAGTCATTCCTTTTTATTCTTCAGTTTCTTATCATTAAAGTGTCATATTAATATTTACAGAGATGTCATATTGTGGTTGTGCAGTGATGCCACTACACCTCCCTTTTATAATAAAAAAAGGAAGAAGTAAACAAGGGGTACCGTCCTTGTTTAGATCTTGCTGTTTCTTAAACTTAAACTACTTTAAATTTAAAATATTGTAAGTATTTTTAAAATTAATGAAATTGTTTTCTTTTGTATATAGTATCTAAAAAGTAGGGTTTTGTAGCATTTAGCCTTTTCTCCCTTTTTCTTTCTAAATGAAAATATTTTTATTTTTATTTACTATAATTTCCTAATTTTGTTCTGGTATTTTAATTCTTAATGCTTATGTGTGTATATTTATAATATGTGATATGCTATTTCCCATTAATTTGTAATTTCATATTTAAATCATATATGTGGCTATATAGTTTTTTCCTTTATTATTAAAAAAAATTTAAATTAAATTAAAAAAAATTGTTTTACAAGTAACATTTAGTGTTTTCGTTTTTGTTAAAGAGTAATTACTTCTGTAAAATTATAAAAATGATTTTAAACATTAGGTGAATGTGTTGTTGCAAAGAAATTAATGCAAAATTTTTCCGTTACACTTCATATATTTTGTTTTATATATAAATTTTCATCTTTAAATGATTTTTTTTTTACATAAAAGAAATGTTTTTCTATTTTTCTCTTGTTTTTTTTCCTCTTTTTTTTGATGGTTTACATTTATTCTTTGTATAGATTTGGTTTATACGAGTAAGTTGCTTTTCTCTAAAAAAAAAAAATTAGATTGTTGTTACATCTTTTAAAATTTGTTTGTTTAATTATTTTTTTGTTTGTTTTTGTGAATTTAATCACATTGCTTCTAAATTTTACGAATTCTGTTTTTATGTACAGTTTTCCATTGTTCTTTTGCCTTATTATAAATCTCGACATTAACGTCATCGATTCGTTTCACTATATATGGACCTTCATAAATAGGAGTGTGTTTTTCGTATGGCTCTTTTTTTAATAAGACTCTGTCGTTTATTTTTATTTCCAAAGGTTTCGCAAACCTGTCATGAAATTTTTTATTGATATTTTTATGTTTGTCGATTAAAGTTCTTGCAAGAATATGAGTTTTCTGAAGCCTATACTTAACTTCCTTGCTGTAATTGTCTATGTTATAGATGGGATCTAAGATTGATGTAGTTTCATTTGGCAGTGTTGCTATTTTCCCGAACACTAGTTCAAATGGCGTAAAATGATTGTTAAAAACTGTATTAGGTGTAGTGTTGTGGTAAAAGGTAAAATATTTTAAATATGTATCCCAATCGCTTATGTTCTCATTTATGTCTGCTCGAATGTACTCGTTGAATACTCTGTGGTTTCGTTCCACCGTTCCTAGTGACTGATGATGGTAGCTAGTTGAAAATTTTACCTCGATTTTTAATAATTTGCACAACTCCAAAAAAATTTCTTTTTTGAACTCTGTTCCTAAATCAGATTTGATAATCTTCATTCTACCGTATATTAAAATACAGTTTTCGAAGATAGCGCGAACCACTGTTCGAGCCGATTTGTCAGGTATGGCTATGGTAATTAAATATTTTGACAAGTCGCAAATCAGGGTTACGGCGTATTTATTTCCGAAAGTTGATTGTGGCAAGGGGCCTATTGTGTCTAACACTACTACATCGAATACTTTTACTGGTGTCGGCGTTAAAACAAGTCTCTCAATATTTGAAGGCCTGACTTTATTTAAAATACAATCCTTGCAATTTCTGACAAATTTTGCGATGTCATTCGTCATGTCTTTCCAATAATATTTAGTTCTAAGTTTTGTATACAGCTTTTTTTGTCCACAGTGTCCGCCTAGGATAGGATCAGTATGGTAAATTGTCATTAGTTTTTCTTTTACGTCTTTCTTGAAGATTCGTTCTATAGGTTCAGTCAAAATAATTTCTAAATCTTTCAGTATATTTATACCACAATCTTTAAGTCTTTGTAAACTGCAAATTTTGAAAAAATCATCCTCTTTAGGTAGTTCTATAGCTGGGATATTATTCTTGACGGTTTCGCTTTGTAACCTCGAAAGCATTCTATCTAAATCTAATGTTTCGTTGTCAAGTGAAATATCCAGAGATATGATTACTCTAAATTTCATGTAAATGTTGATTTGTAATTCCGTTAGTTTATTATGATTATAAAAAAGTCTGGTCCTCATTTTTGGTATTTTATTCGAAAATTTAAAAGAAAATTTATCATAAATTGGTACCTGTTGTACGGGCTCACTCACTTTGATTTCCTTCTGTGCTTCACGTTTGCCCATTCCTCGCGTGGTCACTGCAAATATTGCCTTATTTGCGTTTATCAGTTCGTCAACTGAAATTCGCGACAGCGCATCTGCAGCGACATTATTTTTCCCTTTTATGTATTCAATAGTAAAATTATACTCAGATAATTCAAGTCGTATTCTTGTTAATTTCGAGGACGGATCCTTTATATTGAACAAATATACTAAAGGTCTGTGATCTATCCTGACTAGAAAGTTTGTGCCGTAGACATATGGCCTAAATTGAGTTATGGCAAAATGTATAGCAAGTAATTCCTGTTCGATCGTAGGTTTCTTTTGCTCGGCGTTGTTGAAAGATTTTGAAGCAAAGCATATCGGTAAATCCTTGTCATCGAAGTTTTGACTTAACACTGCACCACAGCCGATTTTAGAAGCATCTTCTGTTATAATGAATTGCTTAGAGAAGTCTGGGTATTGAAGTAATTTTGGAGACATTAACCTGGATCTGAGGGTCTCAAAAGCCTTTTGACACTTTTCGTTCCAGTTAAAAACAACATTCTTCCGGGTTATGAAGTTTAAAGGTGCCGCTAAAGAGGCAAAATTTTTGATAAATCGTCGATAATAATTCGCAAATGCGACAAATCTCCTAACCGCCTCCTTATCCTTAGGGTTTGGATAATTCCGAATCGCCTCTATTTTCGATTCATCGGGTAACAAACCCTTCGAAGTACACTTATGCCCAAGAAAAGTTACTTCAGGTCGAAAAAATTGACATTTGCTTGGATTGATTTTTAAATTAAACTTCCTAAAAACTTTGAAAACATCCTCTAAGTTATTTAAATGGTGTTTTATCCTGCAGCCAATAACGATTATATCGTCTACGTAAAGAAATGCCTGATTCGGTGGTAGACCTGAAAACGCAATGCGCATCATCCGTGAAAACGAATTTGGGGCTACATTAATACCAAATGGTAAGACCTTCCATCGAAAAGAACCGCAATTTGTGCTGAAAGAAGTAATATCCCTTGACCCTGTTTCTAGTGGAATTTGATGGAAACCCGAGAATAGACCGAGAATTGAGAAGTATTTAGCACGACCTAGATTGTCAAGAATGTCATCAATTCGCGGGAGTGGGAACTTATCTGCTATCAACTTTTTATTCACCGCACGATAGTCGACACACATTCTGTATGACTTCTCACCATTCATACTTTTTTTCGGCACCAATATTAACGGAATATTAAAATTTGATTGGCTAGGTTCTATCAGGTCGTTTTTTAATAAATGTTCAACCTGTCTATCTACCTCCTTTTTTTGAGAATATGGCATCCTATAGTTCTTTACATATACGGGTGAAGAATCACTTACTCTCAATTTCTGTTTATAAAAATTGTTGGTGGTCATTTTGTCGTTCTTGAGCGC
Source organism: Gymnosoma rotundatum (assembly GCA_916610165.2). Taxonomy (NCBI): domain Eukaryota; kingdom Metazoa; phylum Arthropoda; class Insecta; order Diptera; family Tachinidae; genus Gymnosoma; species Gymnosoma rotundatum. The sequence continues at coordinate 49,267,638 of OU744338.1, forward strand.
AAAAATATCGGCATATTTCTCACAAAGTGGTAGTAATATATTCCTCACATCGATTGGCATTTGGTTTTCTAAAATGTTCTTCAATTCCTGAACGCGAATACTCTCCTTATTTACCCCGTTTAAAGTATAAACATTGAAATTGAATAGTTTCTCATATTTCAGTTGAGAATTTTTAACGCATTTAAATTCATTTGTAAAATTAATTATTCGTAAAACGGGCGTTTTTGAGTCTACGACGCATCTACCTGCATATACTCCGTCACAGATCTCCTGCGCGTCTATAAAAACTGGTTCCGATAACCTTCCTAGTTTAAAAATCCTGAATACTTCACATCTAGGTGGTATTACACAATTTTCATCATCTGTGCCATGCTCTATAGGAATAATAAGTTTTCAGTTACAGTGCCAAAATGATATGCACATATTGTCGTAGTTGATTTTGCATTTGTTGTACTTAAGAAAGTCTTTGCCAAGTATTCTTTCAGTAGGAATGTTAAAAGTTTCGTGGACAACATGAAATGTTTGTGAAATCAGATTGTTTTGAAAGAGAAGTTCTGTATTGATTGTACCTAGCGTTGGAATAGAATGCGTTGTTACGCCCGTAATGGTCACCTTTCCGCTCGTGTCTAAAGATGTGCTGGATTTTATACATGAAATTTTTATTATAGAAATGTCTGCCTGAGAATCTACTAAAAAGGTGCATGTTCTGTTCGAGTCAGATAGTTTTAAAAATATAAAATCCGAGTAATTAAGGTTTAAGCTATAAATTGATTTTGGTTGAACTACACAGAAATCAGATCCATTTAATCTAGTTCCCCCAACAGTCCCTGCTGAGGGGCCTCTGCGTTTAAAGGCAGAGTCCTCGCAGTTCGGTTGGTTGATCTATATTGATCGGTAGGGTGGGAGCGATTGCGGCGATTGGCGCTGTTGGAAGAATTGTAACGTCTATTGGAATAATTGTAGCTTCGATTGTTATTCTCTCGACAATTGTTAAATTGCCTTGAATTTCCGTTTCCGCGCCTAAATTTGTTACCACGAGGATAATTGTTATTACTGAAACGATTGTTGTTGTTAAATGAAAATTCTGATTATTTCTATGAGAGTTATATGTTAGCACCTGTCTCTCATTAGACTCAATAGTTTGCTCCACAATAAGTTTCGCAATTACATCTTTAGGTTCAGTAAATGTTGTCGAAGCTATAATTGATTTTACCAAATTAGACTTAGCGTTCAGCCTACAAACGTTTACCGTCTGTTCAACCGACATTTCGTGTGCTTTGGTTTTTGTTATACCCTCGACTATAAGAGATCTTTCAAGTGCATCCGCTAAATCCTCTACTTGTTTGGAAAACTCTGCATAATTATTATTTTTAATCTGCATGGAACCAATTCTTCCCGAAACAACCTTCGAGCTTTCGGGTTTCATTTTTTGTCTTAGCGCAACCTTTATCTCATCGACTGTCCTGACGTTTTCTGGTAACGCTTCGCGAGCCTTCCCCTCTAACTTTGATTTTACGAATGACACAAGTGTCGAATTTAGGTTGTCATCGGTTACTTCTGCAATTAGATCCACCTTATCTATAAAAGAGTCTAAAGAAAGTGAGTCTCCGCTATAGTTATCACGAATCATGGTAGCACACATGCTGAGAAAAGATTTTTTCTGCTCAATGGAAGCCATTCTTGAAATGCTTGAGTCGTTTGGGTATTGTTTTATTAATGGTTTTGAAATGACAATTTGTTCCCTCCTTGGTTTACTTTCAAGATTTTCGTTCTCAGAATCTGATTCGGATTCTGTCATCACTTCGTTCTGGACGAGTTCGAAACATAAAACGTTTTGGGGTACTTTAATCCTACAATTTAATTTACCAAAACATCTGACTAGCCATTCCCGACAACGTCTTAGTTTTCTACATATATTTATATTCTCCAAAATCTCCTTTGCGTGTAAGCTAGCATAGGACAAAATTTCGTTGTAATTTTCAATTAGCAGCGATATGTATTCCTGCACCTTACCCTCATTTGTGGAAATTGGTCGGTTTTGAAGTATACGTTTTTTTACTTTTAAAAAGTTTTCAATGCGTGCGTCAAAAAGATCCTGACTAAAATCTGGGATTTACTTAGTATGAAAGAAGCATTATTGTGAATTCTAAATCAACACAAATGTTAAAAATTGTAAATCAATTGTTTGTTTATTTATTCCGTGTGTCTTTACTTGAAAATATCAAAATGTTATGTTTGATTAAAATGTACTGATATATGTATGTATGTTTTGTGAATTAAAAATCTTCAAAAGAAATAAGAAATAGTAGGCAACGATTTTTAAATCGTTAGAATTTCGTTAAAATTTTAAATAATTGCAAAGAAAAGAAAGAGAAACAAACAAAAAAAAAATCGTCAAAATAAATGTAAAATGAGAAATGATCTATCTGGTAATCACATTTTATGTTTGATATTTTCCTTTAGTTTGTTTTGTTTTTCATATGTTTGATGTTTATTTCTTTATTCATCTGCTTACATCCATATGTATTAAGTTGAATACGTATGCATGTATGTACATTTGTGCGTTTGCTTAAGTATATTATTTCTTATTACTAAAATTTTGTTGCCTTTTTCTTTTTTTGTATTTTCAGATTTGCAAGTATGTATGTATATACATAGGTAAATTTGTATATAATTTTTAATGTTGTAATTAATTGTTTAATTTGTACATAAAGATTACATTTATTCAATTTCTTACCGCTTAATTTTATTATTGTCGAATAATTTTGGAAGAAGCCAAAATAGAATAGAAATTTCTTTAACACGTTGCTTAATTTGTTTTGTAGAAACATCACATTATTTATGGAATGAGTGTGTAAACACTTAACAAAAATAATTCGAATCACCTTAAAGCTGTTTCTATACTTTTCAATTTAATTTGCTTAATCTCAAAAGGTTTTAGTTTGAATGTGAATTTTAAATATACATAAATATGTAAATACCTATAAACATGTTTCAGAATGCATAAACGGAACTTGTAAGACTATATTAATTCAGATAGTACAACTTTCAATACCCACAAAAATTTCATTGAAATGATATTTAGGTAGCATTTTAGTGAAAACGTATTGCACGTTGAGTAAAAGTCGGAATTGTTAAACTGCACCTGTTGTACGTATTATTGTTATATCATCTTTTCAAAATAATAATTTATACACTCAAAAATATTTTTATAGGTAGAAGAAAATTTACAAATTTATCCATACAAATTTATCATTTTCTAACCATAGAGCTATTATTCTGAGTTTTATGTTTGTACTAAATATTTTTAAGTCTATAATACAAATACCAATACTTCGAATAAATACACAAATATTTTATTATCTTGTCTGTGTATTATTTAATTTTTCTTTATTCCAAAGTTTATGTGAGAAAGAATTTTCCCGTTTATAAAGTATTACCTTAAAACAACTTAAGAGTTTACTGAAAAATTTAGATTCTGTTACCAAATGGATGGATGTAAGTTTGTTGTACCCAACTGGTAGTTGTTCCGCATTAGCGACCATATCGTGCAATTGTTACATGGCCACACGGCCCAAAGCTTCCGGATCAGACTGCGTAAGGGTGACTGCACTACTGGTTGCTGCTGAGACTGTGTTTCTTGTTGAAATGACTGCTGTTGTTTTAATTGTTTAATTGTGGTTCTTCAACATATTTTTTTATTTTTTTTTTATTTTTTTGTAATTTTATTAATATGTACATACTATATGTAATTTATTAAAGTCTTTCCACAAAAACTTGAAGCGTAGCTAAAAAGTTCTTTTTTTTTTGTTTTTCTTTTTGTTCATTCTTTTTTTCCTTTTGGTGTTTCTCCATTTCTTTTGTCACTGTTCTCATCGTGTGTGCTTTTTTTTTTATTTGTTCTTAACGTTTTCCTTTTTGTTCCTTTTTTCCCTCTTTTGGGATTATTCACTTTTTTGTATTTTAACTTCGTGTCTGAGTTTGATATCTCCGACTACTTTGTTGCTTTTCTTATTTTCATTTTCACTTCTTTTTCTGATCAAATTTAAGGGGAAAATTTTACAGTTTCTTCCTCTATTTTTGACTTTAATTCAACCTTTTCTTATTTTTGATTTTCTTTTGTTAACTCGTTATGGAAAGTAACTGTTTTGTTTGGAATTTGTACCAAAAAAAAAATTTACAAGTTTTTTCTTTCCCTGACTTTAATTTAACCTTATCTTCATCTTCTTCATTTTTTTTTGACTGTTTTATACAAAATTCCACACACAAAAAAAAAACTCTCTCACACTGACTTTAATTTGACCTTGTGCGGAGTTACGTGTTCATAATAGCCAGATCATGCCAGAACTATGAAACAGAATATGATCATAGGTTTGGCTCATTTTGTTATGTGGCTTCCTCAATTTTCACAATAAAATCTTCCTTAAGGACAAAATTATTTTATATTTGTTTTATTAAAAAAAAGAAAATTTGTGTGTACAAAACGAGGCAACAATTTTTGTGGTACGTTTTACTTCTTTGATGGTAACTCTGTAACCACACGTTTACACTTTTAACAAGTTCGCCAATTTCATAGATCTTTTCACTAATAAGTTTTTCCTTTTTTTTTTACTTTTTGGCCTTTTGCCTTTGTATGTTAAGTCACTCCCTGTCGAGAAGCGACTCCTACAAGATGGTCTCGCCCTGAATAACACCTCCACTGCTTTGTTGGGCCAATAACTTTTTTCTCAAATAAATCAAAGTTTATATGTAAATGTTTCTTTGACCTTTTTAAATAATTTTTCTTTTCTAATTTATTAAGCACTAGGTCAGTTTTATAAATAATAAAAATTTTTTATTTATATTTTCAATATTTCGCCACACCTTTGGGTGGCATCATCAGGAAACAGGAAACAAAAAATTAAATTTTCTTTTTTCAAAAATAACAAAAATTAAAATGAAATTATTTTTTCAAACAAAAACAGAAAAATTCAAAATCAAACGACAAAAAACTCAAATATTTAATGTTTAAAATTATTGAGTTATTTTACTTGAATGTTTTTTGAGTTTTAAATTTATAAAAATGTAAATGTTTAAATATTTGAGTTTTTTGTCGTTTGATTTTTAATTTTTCTGTTTTTGTTTGAAAAAATAATTTCATTTTAATTTTTGTTATTTTTGAAAAAAGAAAATTTAATTTTTTGTTTCCTGTTTCCTGATGATGCCACCCAAAGGTGTGGCGAAATATTGAAAATATAAATAAAAAATTTTTATTATTTATAAAACTGACCTAGTGCTTAATAAATTAGAAAAGAAAAATAAATCAAAGTTTATTATTTTTCAAACAGTAATGTTTATTTTAAGGACCGCACCATCGTTCACTTTCCAAAAGGATGCAACTTACTTCTTCAATGGTTCTAACACGACTCTGCCGAGTCATTCCTTTTTATTCTTCAGTTTCTTATCATTAAAGTGTCATATTAATATTTACAGAGATGCCATATTGTGGTTGTGCAGTGATGCCACTACAGCATCTATAATCTGAAGTTTAGTGTGTCCGATTTTTAAAACAACATTTTTTTATTTCGTTAATTTATAAATACCGAACCATTTACTCTTAAATGTAAATTGTAATAACATATATTTTTATTTTGATTTTTTTTTTACAATTTATTTCAGAGAAGTTTTCATTTCATTTACTGCAGTTATAAAAACATTAACAATATAAAAATTAATAGAATTTTTTTGGTTTGTATATTTTAGCCAAATAAACTTTTTATTGAATCTGTTATTGAAATTTAATTGAATTATAAATAAATAAAAAAGTTTAAAATACACACGAATATTAAAATAGTCCAGCGGCAGTAGAATTAAATACATACAAAAAAGTAAAATTTTTTAATAAACTTTTATTGACGCGTATAATTATAAATTATTGTTAGGTGGGTGATTCAATTCATTTTTTAGATTAACATAAAAGCAGTATTTAGAACATTAAGTAGAGTTGAGCAGATATTTCTGTAAAATACCAAGTTTTTAAAGAAGATTGATTGGTTAGCTTGAAATTTTTTATAATCAAGTGGTTGGGACATCTTTAGCTGCATTTAAGAATTTAGTCGAAAATGAACTTCTTGTTATTCACTTTGAAAAAAAACTATGTTATTATTAAATTTAAAATTTTTTATTAATTTAGGATTTGAACTGTGAATATTGTAAATGAATCGAAATTAATTTGGCTTAGTTTATTTATTCTGATTTCTAAAAACCTTTTTTCAAAAAACATTATTTTACCAATGTATGCGGAGTTTTTTCAAAGAAAACAAGAAAATTTGGATGCCAGCAGAATGTGATGCTGCACTTTTTGGACCGCTACGTCCTTTATCAGCATTCATCTATTTAACCAACTAACTTTTCAAATAAGAATATGAGGAGATTCATATCAATATTAATTGGGTTAGACGATGCTCACACACAAACCAAAGTATTTCCTCACTGTTCTCTTAGTAATAGATAAACAACAAATATATTTAGCTCCGTATTTGAAATCTACGTTGGATTAGCTGTGACGCAAATTTTTATAGTAGACATCTAAAATCTCTTTTTATCTTTAAACTTTGTGTGAGTAACTTAATTATATTTTGATATTGGCTAATAAAATTTTATGGAAAAGGGCAGAGCTGCTGCTTTAGAAAAAATTTCTATTTCCATTGTCCTTATGAGATTTACCTCGTTACTATGATAATTTGCTAACTTATCATATATCAGGATTGATACATCGGAAATGCTTTCTGCTATTAATAAAAGAAGCTATAGTAGCTTCTTGTATCTAGGAGACTATGACATTAATGGGCTTAAAATACAGTGCGAAAAACTTAAATCCTAAGGAAATTGTTAGGATTAGAGCAGTTAAATATTCCTTACCACACCCGCGACTGTTGCTCTAATAGAAGGAAGTAAACATGCCTATGCTGACGAAAGTTCATGCATATATAAAATTTAAAAATAAAAATTTTTAAAATAGTTGTTGCTTAGTTACATCAAATATTTTTTCTAAGGGTTCGCAAAGTCTTTAAAACCGTAGGTTTATTCTAGTTAGTTTAGGTTGCACAGGCTGTCGGCGTGAGGAAACCGACTCACTTGGGTCCTAAAGGTCTCGTTGTGTTACCTGGAATAGGATGTGCAAGGATCAATTCAGGTCCCTACGCAACCATCAAGATCCCTATATAAAAACCACCCCGAGGACCGGATAAATGAGTTTATACTAGCAACATCGCAGACCGATAAGTCTGCAAGATTATGCAGTCCCGGACTGCCGTAAATGCCTGCTCTGTTTTCAGAAAGAGCTGGACAATGGCAGAGCAGATATTCCACCGTTTCCTCCTCTGTCTCACCTGACAACTCCTACAGTAGTCATGGTGCAGAAGATTCAGTCTCCTCGTATGTGTACCAATGACACAGTGCCATCAGTATAACCAGGTGCCCTCGAGGAAACCTCAGCATATTTGCGGATTTCCTATCATACTGAAGCTATAATGTCTACGAGACCGTGCAGGTGACCTCTTTAGACCATCTGGTCTGCGCAGCCCTAAAGAGTTCCTGCTAAAATAGGCTTATTCTAAGATTTAATAATATTTGTTCGTTTGTGTTAATACCTAATTGCTGTTGTTGTGCAGAAACTTACTTGAGATCAACAAGCATTTCTGATATTTTAGAAGAAATAATTCTATTTGATACGTTGTAAGCGTCTATCTATTTAACCAACCAATTACACAAATAAGAGTGCAAGTAATATTTATAAAATCAATCATATTAATTTGGTTTGACAAAGTCTACAGACGACGTATATTTGTTATTTCTTTCTACAATCAATTGGTTTATCAAAAAATGCAATTTAATTCATTTTTTTTATTTTTTATACTTCTTTCATGATATTACAGTAGAATCTACTGGGTAGATGCTGTTCCGGTATCATACTAATTATTGAGAGAGAAGCGTTTAAGAACGTTGCCTAGCGTGTACGAGGGCTGCTATATATATTTCTGGCCTGGCAACACTGAGTGCCGCCAAGTGCAATCTGACATTTCCATTGGAAAGTTTGTCATTTTTAAGCATAATCGTACTCAAAACGTTTTGACGTACGACCATTATTTGTGTTGGTTACAGTGACTTGAAAAAATTAATATAGAAAAAAAATGGAATTAACTTGTGAACATTTTCGTGTCATAATTTTTCACAACTTTCGACGTGGATTATCACGACAAGAGTGCATTGATGAACTTAAATCTTTGTCTGGCGATGAAGCACCATCCTATAGAACTGTGAAAAATTGGTGTAATGAATTTAATCGTGGCCGAAGCTCGCTCAAAGACGAATTACGTGAAGGACGTCCAAGATCGGCAGTTGTGCCAGAGAACATTGATGCCGTGGGTGAACTCATAATGCAAGATCGACATGCGACATACCGAGAGATAGAGACATCCTTGGACATTTCGTCCACCAGCATACATTCGATACTGCATGAACACCTGGCCGTAAAAAAGGTTTGTTCTCGTTGGATCCCGCACAATTTGAAAGTCGCTCAAAAAAAGGCTCGTGTCGATTGGTGCAAAGAAATGTTGCAAAAATACGATTGCGGTGCTTCAAAAGACGTTTATAAGATCGTCACAGGTGACGAATCATGGATCTATGCGTATGAGCCCGAAACGAAACAACAATCGACCGTGTAGGTCTTCAAAGACGAGCAAAATCCAACGAAAGTTGTCCGTGGAAGAAGCACTTCGAAGCAAATGGTCGCCTGTTTCTTCGGCAAAACTGGTCATGTGGCGACTGTTCCGCTTGAGCAACGTAGGACGGTCACTTCTGAGTGGTACACTACAATTTGTTTGCCTGAAGTCATCGGAGAAATTCGAAAAATCAACAAGAGAAGACGAATCATTGTTCACCATGACAATGCGAGCTCTCACACATCGGCTCAAACCAGAGCGTTTTTGACCCACCAAAACGTCGAATTAATGGGTCATCCGCTGTACAGCCCTGACTTGGCACCTAATGACTTCTTCTTGTTTCCGCACATCAAGAAAAAAATGCGTGGTCAACGATTTTCGTCGCCAGAAGAAGCTGTTGAAGTGTTCAAAAACCATGTTTTAGAGGTGTGTCAATCGGAGTGGAAAAAGTGCTTCGACAACTGGTTTGAGCGCATGCAAAAGTGTATAAATCATGCTGGAGAATACTTTGAAAAACAATAAAACAATTTTTGATTATAAATATTCGCATTTTCACTATTAGGCCAGAAATATATAGAGCAGCCCTCGTATGTTAGTTTTTATATTATATTATCAAAAGAAAAATTTTTATTCGGCTTGAGTTTAAGATGTAATTTTAAACAAATAATTTTTTGTATACATAGGTATTTTAAATTATAATTTTTAGAACAACTATTTACTTAAAGAATTTATAAAAGTTTCGACATATTTTATCAATTACTCTTCTCCCTCTTTATTTCGTGAAATAAATGCAATTAAAACTCGCCTTTTTCATTTTTCACTTCTCATAATTCTATAATTTTTTGTTTTTGTTTTCTCTGGTACTACAATTTTAATGGAATTTCAGCCAATCCATTCTCTGCAGTTATTTATTTTTAAAGAATTTTTCTTTATGAGAAGATCAATCAGGTGATGAAAATGAATTACTAGGAATTATAAAAGATACTTAGCTCTTCAAGAAACTTCTCACAAACGTTTTAAATAAACTGCAGATTTTTTTCCGAACAATTAAGTAACAAAAAAAAATCAAAGTTTAAGCAAAAACAATTATAAATAAATTATTGTAGTGTATTGTGATATATTATTTGTTGTTTTTATTTATTTTTAATATCTTTTAACTGTATAAAGGAGCCGAAAAAAATCAGCCGTATACAGTGAACAAAGAAGAATAAAATCAGTGTTTATTATTGTTGCTTTCACCTTCAATAATCAATATTGGTGATTTAAATAATTTGATTGGGAAAGTAGCAAGATATTTTTAAAGTTTAATAAAAAGCTTTTATATTTATTAAAGGTTTTTAAGCTGCTTAATAGGCTGTTAAAAGTTTATAATTACCCTTTATAATTCTCTTGCTTATTATATAAATCGGTTGAGCATTTTAAAAAATTTTGGTATTTCCTTAAAGATCTCTTCAAAAGCTTTAAAATGATGCCCATATTGATATTAAAAAATTTAAAAAATTTGAAAATTTCAGAGCCCCATAACTAGGGAAATGTGGGCGAACGCCATTTGTTCCACGTGATATTTTTTTTCTTCATTTGCAATTATCTATAGCCCCATATATTTATTTTTTGATTGGAGTTACTTTCTTATTCATAATAGTATTAAAAAATTAGAAGTAGGCGTGATGCTTTTCCTGCGTTTTCGAAGAACATGGTCCGATCATGCTGATTTTCAATAGCACTTCTTTCAACACTACATCTGAACGATTGAATTATTTATTTTTGTTTGTAAAATTAAGTTTGCTAAGGCTTACGCGGAAGGAGAGACGGACGGACTTAAGAAGTCAGAATATATACATGTACTTTATAGGGTCGGAAAAGGATATTGCAGAAATTACATACGGAATAACAAACAGATATACCCTTTTTCCACTTTTTGTGGTGAAGGATATAAAAATATAAAATTTTTCTTTTTTTTATAAAAACGTCAAAATTTATAATGGCAAAAAAAATTCATTACACACAGCGGTAATATAAAATTTTATCCCCATAGGAAATTTATTTAATTTAACCATGGTACTTTGCTACCGTTTCGCTCACGCCCTAAGTAGGTAAACAGTTTTTAAACTAAATTTCTAAATTAAAATTTAGTATTTTGCTAATAATAATTAAGGGCAGTCAAGCGACCCTTACCCGTCGTTTAAGGTATATCATCTCTCTTGTCTCTTGTTAAGTCATTTTAATAAGAGCTAATCGGACCAAAAGGAAATTTATAAATAAAAATAAATAAAAAATGTTAACAAAGTATATTAATGGGAAGGGGTTAAATTGCCACCCTTTAATAAATCAGCACTGAAACTCTGTTACTTTTGAATTTAAGGAGTAACAGATTTATGTTAGTTATTAAAATGGATATCTTTGTAGAAGATTGAGGCCCTTCTATTGTGTCTTTCGTAAGAAGCAAGCTACAAGCTACTTTGTTTGTTTCTAATTTTTTATTAAATTAAAGAAAAGAGATTTTATATTGATAAATGTTTTATCTAATGTCGGCAATTATGTATGGAATACAACATCAGATAAATGTGTGAGTACATTTTTCATTACATTCTCACACATTTCATGCGGTCTTTCATCATTTTCTTCGCGAAAATTTTGTTTAAATTGCCTTTCAAAAATCCCTACAAAAAGAAGTCTGGAGCAGTCAAATCTGGCGACTAAGAAGGCCCATTCAACGTTACAGTTGTTTGACGATTTTTCATTGCTCAGAACTAACTATTCTGCTCATTCACATATCCATCTTAATAAAGATGTGCCTCGTCACTCATTATGAATTTTTCATAAAAATTGATGTTGTCAAGGGCGAGCTGTAACATTCTATTGGCATTTGTACGGTGCTGTAAATGGTCTTTTGGAAGAAGCTCTTGTGTCAACTGAATTTTAAATAGAAACAAATACAAATCCTTGTGCAAAATTGTGGCCAAAATTGTTTTATGAGAACCAACCTCCTAACGGCGTAGCATTGAGGTTGATAGTTTGTTTTGAACAATTTCTTGAGCAGCAGTAATGTTTTCAGGCGATATTGCTGTACGTTGTAGTCCATGCTTGGGCCATTCATCTACAGACCCTCTTTCTTTGAAATCATTCACTACACTTTAAATAGTGCATTCTGTTGGCAGGTTGTTTCTCCCAAAAAATTTCACGTAACTTTCTCATCGTAACAGTTATCGATGATTGATTTTTATAAAATGTTTTTATGATTAAAACACATTGACTTATCGAATATTTTTCTATAATAAGTTTGCCACGTGTCTACTTCACGACTGCCAAATATGAACTGCCAATACTAATGTTTGCCAAAATAATGACAAATCAAAGCTTCCAAACGGACACGCTGTTTTTAAATCGCCACATGAAAGAGAGCTATTTATATAAAAATTTGAGCAGAAAGCATTTAATTATAGTTCACTTTTAGCTGTAGGCAATTCTCTCTATCGTTAATAAAATGAATACTCTTGTTTTTATAGTATTTTAAAAAATGGCAGATGTCTGAGGAAGTTATGCACCATCTTCATCAGATTCTGCTGCTAATTGATGCCCGAAACCCTCTACATGGTTGAACATCGCATTGTTTCAAGAGCTGTACGAGGGAAATATTGAATTAAGTTAAATTTAGCATTTCAGGGCTAACAAAAAATTAATTAGTACAAAAAGAAACAATTTTTAAACTGTATATATAATTCTTCTTTGCAACAAAATACCTGAACACACCCAGATCTCTTATGTCAAATTATTTTATTTAAATAAATCTGCAAAAAAAAAACTTAATTTATAAAATTGGTTTTTAACCGCATTTGCAAGCAGATATGTAGATAAAATGAGTTCTGTTTTTGACAAAAAAAAACATTAATTTAATTAAAATTACTGAGCATAATATTTTTTATATTAAACAGAATGTTAAGTACTTGCTAATAAGCATTAAATTATGATACGTCACACACAAACACACACACACATTCATTGCAAATATATTTTAAACATGAAACTTGTAAAAAATATAGTAAAAGATTAAATCTGTATTTGTTTTTGTAATAAAACAAATCCAGCAATGCTGACATGACTCCTTCATGAACAAGGTTGGTTGGTGGTTATAAAAGTTTTTTTTTTATTTTCATAATTTTCATCCAGTTTGTTTTGCTACATTTGCGTGATAAAAGTGCATAAATTAAATTATGAGCTTTAAATATTTTTAGTTTTTGCTTTGGCGCTTGGAACGTTTATATTCCATGTTAGTTTTTCATTTTCGCAAATAATTGTATTTTGCAATCTATTTAATGAAATTTTCTCACAAAAGTAACCGCATTTTATCTACATTCATGGCAAAATTTATATTTACGGTTGTTTTTTTTTTTTCATTTTGTATTTTATTTATATCTTTCATTTTTATGATTTTTTTAGTATTATTTTCATGTTGGCTAAATTTATGATGCAAAATTAAGTTGTAGAATTAACAGGTGCAGTTGACAAGGTTTAATAAATTAAGGCGGTAATACTAAAATATATAAAACTGATAAAAAAAAGGTTTAAAACAAATTTCACTTTAAATTAAATTTCAATTTAATTTGTAATTCTTCGAAGTTTAGGCTACTGATTAAATTATAAATTAAATTAGGAGTTTTTAAACGAATAATTGCTTAATAGCGCTTACAAAAAATATTATTTTATTTTTATGCTAGAAAAACAATTCTTGGAGTTTACTAAATTTTATCATATAATTTCATCCCCATGTGGGGCCACTTTTTGTAATAGTAAATATTTATAATTGTCGTTAGAGTGCATATGTTCAAAAAATAAAGTTAAATTTTGTGACCTATTGTGGCACTCTTCAAGCATAAAGTTTATTTCTTCATTACTTTCTGTTATTGTGAGCAGTAGTTATAACAAATTTCTTAAAATGATATATAAGAATCCGTTAGGGTACAATAGACATGTTAATAACACGTGTGATATATAGGAGCACCCTTTAACTTTTAATATTAAAAACTTTTTACAAATAGAAACAATCTGTAACCATCACCTTTTTTTTAAATTGGTTTATAAATTACGAAGTTCTACGGGCACAAGTACAAATCAAAATACAGACGAATTAATAGCGCTCTTCTCTTTTCAAGTTAAAGAAATACAATGCATCGACTAGCGTCATCCGCTGATTTAGCACAACAAAACTGCAAATTTAAGAACATTACTGGCTGGACCATAAACTACTCCTTGCTTTAATGGAATGCTTCTAATGGAATGATTTGCATGACATCAAAGAGCCAAAGCTTTAATAAATTATTTTTCTAAAAGGCGAAAGTATTGTACAATAAACAAGGTATTACTAATTTTCGATTTTGGATTCCCGAAAAATCTCAAGTTTTAGAAATCGGAATTTTTCTAATATCACTAGTCCCGATTTTTAAAAAATTAATCCTGATTTGAAAAAACGTTAACAACGGAACTAAACTCCTTACCAAATTAGGGACGTCGTTTTCAAGATATATATTTGGACTTACTTCAAAAGTTAACACTCCTGAATACACGCTTTAGGTAGAAGAATTGTTTACGAAGATTTTATACGAAAAATATTTTTCTATCCTTTTCATTAATTATAAAAATGCATACATAAAATAATATAAAACTAAAGATTATTTCGTAATTACGTATATGTACATAAATGCCTTTAAGCACTAGTCTATAGAAACTGAATAACGAAAAGTTATCAACAGTTTGTGAAGTAAAAAGTTCCGCACTAAGGAGCGAAAAAATTTAACTCCTTTCGGTGTGATTGCACAGAAGTTTAATAGTGTTGCCAGCTCTATTTTTTAAAGTATCTGAATCCGAACAATGGTCAGAATAATAAACATTTTAAAATTAATTTCCGTTTTAAAATAAAAACTTACTACAAAATATCACAAACTTTTTCCAAAAATTCTTTTGTAAGTAAAAATCAATTTTGAAGTTGTAAAGACGACATAACTTGCTTTCATTTTTTATGTGTTTTAAATGCACACAAAAAAATTTTATTGCACAAACAACTACAAAAGTATATTTATATTTTATACCATTTGTTTTTCGACAAAAATTTGACAATACATTTGTTCACGTCATTTAAAGACATTTATCTTTAAATTGTTTGTATCGAACTTTTACATCATCCTCGACTGACCTCAAAAGAGAGCGGAATGAAACCAAGGATATGAAATACAAAATACTCTTCAAAATAAAAAAATAATAAAACAAAATACAAACTGAAATGAAATAAAATGAATAAATGAAACTGCTTTTAGTTTGCAAACAAAAAAAAAAAAAAAAAAATTAAAAAAATAATATATACTTGAAGGAATCGCAACAACCAAACACACACACACACACATATACATAGATTTATTGGAAGGTCAAGTTATTTGGGGCTGACATAAGCAGCTGCAATATCAATATAATTTGAAAACTTTGTATACTTTTGCTTGCAATTCAATCAACTTTAAATTGTATGAAAAAAGTTCTTGCAAAATTTTATTTCAAATAGGTTCTCAGTAAGAAGGGACAGGCCAGTCAGACCAATGCCAAGAGCTTTAATAAAAACTTATAAAATATTTTATTTAAGTTTCTTTTTTAATGAAATCAATTTCGTAAATATTTAATTACTTGCAGAAATTTTTGTACAAAGTGATAGCAAAACCTATTGCACAATTTGCTTTGAATAGTTTGAATTATATTTAAAATAAGAAAAATGGTTTTAATTTCTATTTCTGAATGAAAAACTTAATGACACCTTAAAAAAGGAATTTAAATTATTTATGTAGGAAGATTCTAAATGAGATTTTCACATAAACGCACCTCTTCACAAAAATATAGTTCAATGGTATCGAAAAACGGGTTTCAAGGCCATTTCATTTCACATATTTTATATTTAATTTGGACAATAACAGTTTCTATGTAAATGTCCACCTCTATTAGCTTTACAAATGCGAGCCCTATTAAGCACATTTTTCTTATATTCTCACCGAAAGATATTTCATTAATTTCATCACGAATATTTTGTTTTAGTTGCTCAAGCGTTTCTGCTTTGTTTGCATAAACCTTGCTCCTCAGATATCTTCACAAAAAAAAACTCCTGAGCAGTCAAATCAGGCGACCGTAGAGGCCAATCAACATCACATGTTAATCAAACATGCAGTTGTGGCTTAAAAAAATGTTCAATCACATCATGATATCGCTTCTCATTTGCAGTTACACCGTTTCCATTTCCAAAAGAGTAAAATTCAAGGAATCCTCCTGACCAGACTGTCACTTTTAATGGATGCAAAGTTGACTAAAAAACAATTTGAGGGTTTTCCATTTCCATTATGAAACAAAGATTCTAATGTTACCAAAGCATCCCGTATTGTAAAAAAATCTGAAGTGACCTTCACTAAACTAAGTGTGATCCTTATATACCAAACACCTTCAAACTTCAATTGATCGATCAATTGTCGACATGAAAAGAAATTATTTACGTTTATTATTGCGTGTAAACGGAATCGTTCAAGTGTGTGCATAGTGCCTACAAGAAGTCGCCAAGTGAAAAACGTGATGAATAACATTTTAGCAATATTAATCCCATTCCGTTTCTAACAATACATATGGATCACTTGGGTTCTTTCGCGAAAAACACAAAGCGAAACAAACATTTCCTGACTATGGTCTACACATTCATAAGATTCACCATCATAAAATCCGTTAAAACTACAGCGTTAATCGCTTTATATGCGTATTAAACAAATTCACCGAATGCGTCGGTATGCCTACTAGAATCATCACAGATCGTAGGTCAAGCCAAGCCAACTATATTAAAAACATACTTAATGCCGTGCAACACCAAGAGCCAACGAACATGTATACCGAACGAACCGTACAATTTTAGAAATGCTACTATCAACCACTAAAGAAGACAAAAATTGGAATTACCAATTGCGAATAATTCAGCAGCTGGTTAATTCAATAAAAAAAAAAAAACGAATAATAAAACGGCTCAAGAACTTCCATTCGGGTTTGGGAGACCAGATATTTTCCAAAATAAGCGTATACTAGCTCTACACAGCAGTTACATTATAAGCAACGAAGACTTGCAGCCGTTGCATAAGAAACTGCAAAAACATTCATATTTAGCGTGAAATAGCCGAGCGACGCTACGATGAGAAACATACGCAGCTGTAACGATAAAAAGTGAAAGCCTTGGTATTGACAGAAAATAAACCAGCAGCGACGGGTAATTTTACAAAGTAAGAGCCTCGCTAGAAGGGTCCATTTATAGATACAAAAATGCTGGACAGGGTCGAGACGTTGTGGAGGATTTTCCACATTCTAGTCAAACGCAGCGATATTATAAATCGATATACTCATCCGACAAAATTAAGCCTCAGTGCAGTTTACCTGATAAAGGCAAAACTTATGAAGAAAATCCGGTTCCAATCGCTACCGCTTATTTAGCTCTTCAGCAAACTTCTCACAATCATTTTAAATAAACTAAAGATTTTTGTCCACACAATAAAGAAAAATGGTTATCGAGACGTGCTTTCGCCTTTAATCAATATCGTAAATTGACGCTAGGCACCGCGTATTTACATTCATACTTAACTCATAAAAGTAAATATGATACTAAAACAGCGTCTATAATGTTGTGAGCAAACAAGTATGAATAATTAAAAATAAAAAGTTGCATTTCGTGGCTATCAAATGGCTTAGTACAAAAGAAACAACAAATGTACAAGAGGAGTTACATAGAGAACGACAAAGAAAAAAGCTTTAAGTTGTGTGTGGACTTCGTCTCACCAAATTAACATTAAGATTAGTTGGTTAAATAGATTATGTTTACGACGTACATAACATAAGATAGATAGATGCAAAGAATGCTGATGAAGGATGTGGCGGTCCAGAAAATGCTGCATTTCATTCTGCTAGCGTCTAATTTTTCTTGTTTTCTTTGGAAAACGTCCACATATATTTGTAAAAAATTTTTCTTTCTAAAAATTTTTAGAAATTAATTAAAAAGAACCAAAAAGCCGAAAATAAAGTAAAATTTCATAAATTTTTTTTATTAATTAATTTTTATATTGTCGTGGTTTAATTTAATTAAATAAATTTATTGTTCTCTAAAATCATATAAAGTAATGATTTAACATTGTGTCAAAGAACTTTAAAATGTATTTATTGCACAAAGTCGTTTATGTAAATCAACCAGTATATTGTAACATTAAAACCTTTGTTTCTTTACATTTCGTATGCAGTAAACATGCACATCTCTCGCACGAATTATTCAATAATAAATTACTAGGGTGACCAATTACTTGACAGTAATTTTGCAGCAAAAATAAATGTTTACCGATAATCTAATTTAATTTTAACAATTAAATTTTACTGATTATTGAACAAATTTTAAAGTATTCAAACAATTTTTTTTTTTATTACTGAAAAAATTGGTAGTCAGTAAATTTAAAATTTTACACACAGAAAAAAGATTGGCAACAAATTGCTTGATACGATAATAATTTAATTACTAATATAAAAATTTGATTTTTATTATTAATAATTTATAGTCTTGATTTATTTTTTATATTTAAAGCTAACAAATGATATTTGCTTCTAAATGTTAGTTGTAACACCTCTTAGAAAAGTTAACATGACCGATTTGTGCCTTTACTAAAATCTATTCTATAAAATTGAAGATGCAACTAAACTTATTCAGTACATTACTACTCAAGACCAAATTTTGGAAGTAAGAATCATAAATGAACATCAACATATATTTTTATACGCATGTGTGTATGAAACTGTCATATTTACAAAACTAATATTGTGCTCTCTTGAGTTTTGGTTGCGTTCACAGAACATCTTCCCTCTTGTCTCTTACCCCGGCTACCATGAAACTGTTCATAATTTTTGATTTTTTAAATGTTCAAACTGCAACATCTTTATAACTTTATTGCCTTTGCTACAGCGGTAAAAGAGTGTAACTTATTAATTTTTTTCTAAGATTTTTTTATGTAGGTGTCTCTTTAAAGTTTTCGTACAACGATTTCAATAGTCTTTAACAGGGATTCTAATTTCCGAAAAAGTTCTAGGGGACCCCTTGTTGATAAACGAAACATTTCTGCAGCATTAAATGAATCATTTTGCATCTTGCTGGCAAAGATCATCGACTGTCATATTAAAGTCATTCAAAAACAGCTAAGTTCGGCCAAAAGTTTCAATTTTGAAGGAACTATAAGCGCACGGCGGAACAGAACTTAAAATTAAAAAATCAGACATTTTTAAAGGCTACTTGCATCCCAAAAAATTTATAATATGTTTCTTGTAACTCGCTGAGATCCATGGTCCCCGCCTATGTTCTTGTATGAATATGAATTCAAAGCAAAGTTGTTGTTATGACTTTTCTTATAGAGCATGTGAAAAACAAAACAACTTATAAAAAGATATTTAAAAAAGATATTTAGAAATAAGGGTATAGGTACGATTTTTTCCAATGCCTCAGCTTTACATAGATCGGCTAAACTGTTAAATCTGGCAGCTTGGTAGACTCTTCTCTTTAGAAACCCCATTTAAATTCCAGCGCGGTCAGACGAATACCGCTACATCGTCTTCTCTACCTATAAAGATCTTAGCCGCGAATAAACATTGTTAAAATTACGAACTTAATAATGAGTAAACATATATCCTTTCAATCTACAGTAAAGAGTTAAAAAAAGAATAAAATAAAACAAGGATCTAATGATGTGTGAGAGCTCGCATTGTCATGGTGAACAATGATTCGTCTTCTCTTGTTGGTTTTTCGAATTTCTCCGATGACTTCAGGCAAACAAATTGTAGTGTACCACTCAGAAGTGACCGTCCTACGTTGCTCAAGTGGAACAGTCGCCACATGACCAGTTTTGTCGAAGAAACAGGCGACCATTTCCTTCGAAGTGCTTCTTCCACGAACAACTTTCGTTGGATTTTTCTCGTCTCCGAAGACCCACACGGTCGTTTGTTGTTTCGTTTCGGGCTCATACGCATAGATCCATGATTCGTCACCTGTGACGATCTTATAAACGTCTTTTGAAGCACCGCAATCGTATTTTTGCAACATTTCTTTGCACAAATCGACACGAGCCTTTTTTTGAGTGACTTTCAAATTGTGCGGGATCCAACGAGAACAAAACTTTTTTACGGCGAGGTGTTCATGCAGTATCGAATGTATGCTGGTGGAAGAAATGTCCAAGGATGTCTCTATCTCTCGGTATGTCGCATGTCGATCTTGCATTATGAGTTCACGCACGGCATCAATGTTCTCTGGCACAACAGCCGTTTTTGGACGACCTTCACGGAATTCGTCTTTGAGCGAGCTTCGGCCACGATTAAATTCATTATACTAATTTTTCATAGTGCTATAGGATAGTGCTTTATCGCCATGCAAAGATTTAAGTTCATCAATGCACTCTTGTCGTGATAATCCACGTCGAAAGTTGTGAAAAATGATGGCACGAAAATGTTCACGAGTTAATTAAATTTTTTTCTATATTAATTTTTTCAAGTCACTGTTAACAACACAAATAATGGTCGTACGTCAAAACGTTTTGAGTACGATTATGCTTAAAAATGACAAACTTTCCAATGGAAATGTCAGATTGCACTTGGTAGCACTCAGTGTTGCCAGGCCAGAAATATATATAGCAGCCCTCGTATGCACATTGCTCTGTAATATATTTTTTATCTTTTTAGCTGCTCTGTTTTTACATCATATCATTTATAAGACTTTTTTTATGTGTTCTTAAAATTGATATACATTTCTGATGGATATGTCAAAATTTGTGAAGGTTTAATTATATTTATTATTCTGCATTAATAGCAAGATAATCGTAGCGCTAAGCAACCAATGAAATATCGACATAAAAAAATAAACACATTCGTAGAGTTGAAACAGTCGGCATTTTCATCAAAAGTTCTTAGTTTTCTTGCTCCATATCCACTATATATATGTATCATAGGTTTAGAAGCGCTATATCCTATAGCAGTCATTTACTTTGAAACTATGTATATTGAAACACCAGCGGCAAAAATATTACATCGCATGTTGCACAATTTGTAAGTGTGTTGAATTGAAAAATTTTTAATATAGTAGCTTATCAATTGCGATATTAAATTCAGGGACCGAAACGTTTTTAAAATGTCCACCTTTGGCGAGCACATATGAGAACACATTTTCTAATGGATCCTGATTGAATCGACTGGTTAAAAGGAAAGCTAAGTTCGGACTTTCCTGTAGCAT
The DNA here is from genome assembly GCA_916610165.2 of Gymnosoma rotundatum. Classification (NCBI taxonomy): domain Eukaryota; kingdom Metazoa; phylum Arthropoda; class Insecta; order Diptera; family Tachinidae; genus Gymnosoma; species Gymnosoma rotundatum. The sequence continues at coordinate 49,288,644 of OU744338.1, forward strand.
TTCAGTAACAAAGGATAATATACCCTAAGAATGCTGTGCAAAACACAATATTGGTTTAATATGAAAATAATATAAAATAATTTATTATTTAAAACATATGATAAGAATGATATCTTATTAAATTTTACGGCTTTTCGGCTTTTCTCCTTATAAAGCGCTTTTAAAACATTTTTTTGTGCAGTAGAATGAAAAATAAAATGTTGGGGATTTTTACTACTTCATCTTGTTGCTGGTTTCGGTCGTTAATTATCTTCTCAGTGCTTGAAAGTTTTTCTTCAAGTTAATTTGTTTCAAATTGCTGTGCTTGGGTGTGTGCGTTACAAAGAAAAAAAATATTAAAATAAAGGATACAAGGACGCAAGCAGCCTTAAAACTTATAAACCATCATTAGCATGTTACGTGAATTGTGTTGCCTTTGTTTTTGCAAATTGTGTTTTAATATTGTTTTATATACCTCTAAAGTTTAATGAAGAGGAAAATAATTAACACTTTTATAAAAATGTGCAGATTTGTTAACGAATAAATTTTTACAAATTTAACCTTTTAAAATTTAAAAATTTTTGTTCCCATGAAATTTTTATTACCCATGAAGGGAAAATTGCTATCGTGAGCTTCATGGGCACGTTTGCTTCCGCTATCAATTCGTACAAATTAAAAAAAGAAAATATAAATAGGGAAACAATATTCCAAATTTTTTAAAGTTATAAAAAATTAAGAAATGTTAATGATTGGTGCTATTGTGTTGTTGCAAGAGGAGGAGGTACTGCAACAGAGAACAATTTCATTTCAAGAACGTGACGTGCTAGACGCCTTAAAGCCCTTGAAGTTACCCTAGATACAAAAGGTGCAATCATTGCAGCCAAGTGGGCTGTGGCAATACGGCTGCCTGCCTAACCTGCCCTAGAAATTGATACTGACCCATTTCAATAAAATATATTTTTGTATCCGATCATTTAAAAAATATTTTTAGAAACAAATCTTCATAAATTTATAACCAATAGATAGATCTCTTCAAAATCTTCATAAATTTATAACCAATAGATAGATCTCTTTGTTTTGCATCTTGACGAGCACAATGTCCGTCTGCACTGCAGTAACTGATGTTGAATTAAAAAATGTGTTATTGATGTAAATATTCTAATTCAAACATATAAAAACTGGCATAATGTATCCAGTTCCCCAGCAAAATTTAAGTCAACAAATCTAAGGGAAAAGTGAAAAAATTTCGAGGGAAAAAATCAATCCCGATAAGGGGAATTTTTTATTTAAGTACAAAATTGTTCACGTGAATTATTCACGATTGCAATTTGTGAAAATAGAAAAAAAATCGAGTGAAAATATATTCATGATAGCGGTGTATATAAAAATATTTTTATTTATTTTAAACTAATGATGATAATAAAAATAATAATAAAAAGTGAGATTTCGGTAGTTTGCGGAGTTTTAAATTACAGAAAAGCTTCCCTATCATAGGAAGTAAACTATATAGATAATATCGAAAAATCAACGTTAATATATTATTTCGGTCATAATCCAATAATTTCTTACATGTGGACAACGGATAGTTTGGACTGCATTTAACTAGAAATATTAAAGTAGACCAACTGTATAAATTTCAAAGATTTGAGTTAGTTAAATTTCTTAGTGCATTATAGATATCCAGAGAACAGTGGTTCACTTCATTTTCAGGGTGAGAGTCTCCTACACACGCTTGCCACCCATATAGCGAGTTTTACAATGTCTGGATATTATATGTCGGAAATATATGACTATACGAAAAATATGAGTAATTTGCTTCAGAAATATTTTTCTGCACAAAATTTTTAAGAGTTTTAAAAACCTTAGTCCCCCTACAAATAAGTGGATAATTGCCAGGGGCTCTTAGTTAGGCTGCCGTATTGGATCTATCGCATTCTCTGTCACCCTCCAGATAAATGTGCCGTTTTCCTAACTGAAATATATAATTTATACGAGTGGCATATAAACTACTACATGGGACAATTGATAAAAGAGCTTTTCCATTATAACTTTTAATTGGACGACTTAAATAGCTGCGTCACTTAGAGTGTTTTCAATATTTAAAATGCGTTTCGCTGCGTATTCTGATGGATAACATTTACAAAAACTTAATTCAAAAAGCTTAAAAGAGTTTGCATAACCTAGACAGGAATGACAACTAACCGTGGCCACATTTTAATGTGCTCAGATTTAAGGGAAATCGTGTATGAACATCAACAGTCTGGCTTCTAAACCAACTAACGTTAAGAGAGATACGATTTTTCACATGTCCTTAAATTCTTTCTTAATAATAAGCATAATTAGAAATTTTCCAAAAAATTATCCAAATTGGACTGGAGAATTTTGCACAAATTTCGTGTTGTTATCTCAATGTGACGCGATGCTTATTTGGTGCTTTTTACGACTGCAAACGGGTTGCATGATCTCAAAGGTTTTTTTAGGAGGTGGGAAACGAATTTTTAGTCGGTGTTTTCTTTTTTGAATCTTTTTTCGAGATGAAAAAAGTTTTAACTTTTTTCGATCCAATTGTTTTGCATCCATAGTATCAACAGTGCAATTTTATTTTCAATATATTTTTATGAAACAGTAGTGGTATTCAGTGTTTAGTGTATAGTATAAGCATAAACTAGTAACTATTTTTAATTGCAGATTTCAACAATTGCGAGCGTCTCTTTTTTATAAGTTTTGCACACTAGCTTTCAAATTTAGTAACAATAAGTTCTTTACTCAATTATAAATCTACAATACATTTAAAATTGTTGCAAGTGTGTTATGACTTTATAACTCACGGCCAAACCGAGTTCGATTAAGTGGTCGTGTAGATGGTTAATCTTAAGTTTTCACGGTCGGTCGACGCGTTTGTGAGTTATAACTTAAACGGACATTTACCGCTGCATCGATTTAAAAAAAAAAATTACAAGAGAATATGCTTATTTAAAAAAGAAGGAACAGTAGCGGTAAGTGGGGGAAAGGAAAATGCATAGAGTCCATTTTAGCAAAAAGCTTTTTAGAAGATAAAAAACTCCTGATTTATAAGGACCAATAGGCAAAAGGATATCTGTTATAACTAATAAATATTACTCAAATAAAAAACTTGCTTGGAAGAGTATTAGCCTTACTATTATTCTCGTTGGGATAGCCCCGGCAATTGTTACTATTGTAATAAAATTTTCGATATTGCTTGTAATACACCTCTCTTTTTTTTAAATATTCATATACCGCATTATATGTTTTTCAATAAAATTTAATTACAAATACAAATACGAGGGCTGCTCTATATATTTCTGGCCTAATACTGAAAATGCGAATATTTATAATCAAAAATGGTTTTATTGTTTTTCAAAGTATTCTCCAGCATGATTTATACACTTTTGCATGCGCTCAAACCAGTTGTCGAAGCACTTTTGCCACTCCGATTGAGACACCTCTAAAACATGGTTTTTGAACACTTCAACAGCTTCTTCTGGCGACGAAAACCGTTGACCACGCATTTTTTTGTTGATGTGCGGAAACAAGAAGAAGTCATTAGGTGCCAAGTCAGGGCTATACAGCGGATGACCCATTAATTCGACGTTTTGGAGGGTCAAAAACGCTCTGGTTTGAACCGATGTGTGAGAGTTCGCATTGTCATGGTGAACAATGATTCGTCTTCTCTTGTTGTTGATTTTTCGAATTTCTCCGATGCCTTCAGGCAAACAAATTGTAGTGTACCACTCAGAAGTGACCGCCCTACGTTGCTCAAGCGGAACAGTCGCCACATGACCAGTTTTGCCGAAGAAACAGGCGACCATTTGCTTCGAAGTGCTTCTTTCACGAACTACTTTCGTTGGATTTTGCTCGTCTTTTAAGACCTACACGGTCGATTGTTGTTTCGTTTCGGGCTCATATGCATAGATCCATGATTCGTCAGCTGTGACGATCTTATAAACGTTTTTTGAAGCACCGCAATCCTATTTTTGCAACATTTCTTTGCACCAATCGACACGAGCCTTTTTTTGAGCGACTTTCAAATTGTGCGGGATCCAACGAGAACAAACCTTTTTTACGGCCAGGTGTTCAGGTGGTCGTACGTCAAAACGTTTTGAATACGATTATGCTTAAAAATGGCAAACTTTCCAATGGAAATGTCAGATTGCACTTGGCAGCACTCAGTGTTGCCAGGCCAGAAATATATATAGCAGACTGGGATGAGTTGCCACATATGCTGTAATCACTATAACGTTTAAGACTTAGTGCACGACAGAATGTTTAATAAACCGAGAAGGAGGTATGACAATCAGATTTGACGATTATCTTTGAAATTTTTTTAAGACTGAAACTGGAACTTGAGCCAGTAATTTTATTTATTTTACTTATTCTTTTATATTTCTATAAATATGGTCGTGGTATAAACCAGAATGTTTGAGCTGATATAACCTGAATATTAATATAGTATTTGTTATGCGCTTTGTTAAAACTGATTGCAGAATTTGCTTTAATTTATAATAAACACAAAAAAAATTATATCTTGAATTTATTTATAAATTTTTTTTTTTACTTAATATTTGCTGTAGACAAAAGCACTAAGAATAATTTACATGCAAAAACTTAAAAACATTTTTATCATTGAAAAAAAAAATACAGCTAAATGAACAAAATAAATTTACAAGATATCTTAGAGAGAATAAAACAACTTTAATTTATGCACGTCTGTGTTTTGTTCTAAGCAAAATATTAAATTAGTTTTCCAATATATTTTCCAAGTAGCGATTAAATAAAGATAAATTCACTGGACTTTTTTTAGTGTTTCTTTAGAAAAAGAAAGGTATTCGTGCAATAAAACATGAAATATTTTTCTTTTCAATGTGCGTTCACTCAACAGTGATAGGGAATAAATGAGTTGTAAATAAGATTGTCTATTCGTGTGTAACACTAAGAAGTATTCAACATATATTTCTGCTATAAGCAGTTTGTCAAGGACGACTTCACACAATGAAAATAACTAAATAATATTAATTATTAAAAACTTTTAATATTTTTTACTCTATTACATAAATGTGCTATATGTACTAGTTTAGAAACAAAAGATAATTATATTTAGTGTTGCAAAAAAAATAAACTAAAAATTTTAAAAAGAAAGAATGTTGCTTAATTTATTTAGTGTAAAATAAATTTTTCCCTATATAACTTTTCTTTCTTCTTCTTATCAAAGACACAATCCAACATCCTTAGCGGGCAACATAAAATTCTAGTGTTATAGATTGTACATTAATGTTGAGTCTTATTTTTAACAACAATATAATAGAGCTCTAAGTGACACGTGTGTGATATTAAAAAACATTCAAAACACGCATAAATTATGAATTAAATATGGTAATCCATTTTTTTAAACAGATGTTGAAATGCATGATTATTAAAAATGATGATATTCTGAAGTATCAGAGTTTAATATTTGACAGAAAAAAAAATTCTTCAACTTTAACTGTTTTCTTTTACATATTTATTAAAAATTTTAGTTTGAAAAAATAAACAATAATAAAATATACTAAGTTAGGAGGTTCACTCTATGCATCTTGCTGGAGAGAGGGGATTTATAGTACCCGGCGTTGCCTGGGGTTTTCTAGTCACTGTATAATATATTTTAGCCTTGTTTACCTTGAGGTTTTCGCGTCAAACACTTGAGCAAAAATATTGTGTTATAAAAATTTATACTTCGGGTATAATATATTAAGAACCTCAGAAAAGGGGTCACCTCTCCTATGTCCAATCTGACAAGTCTGGATTTAGAATGATTTTGACTGTTCAAATCACAATTTTGAGTTTTTTTTACTAACACCCAATTTACACTTTTCATGAAATTTTTGTTTGGTGGTAAAACAAAAGGGGTAAGTGGCTTGGAGTTTAAAGGAATGTTATTATTGCTTAAGTTTTACTTAAAATAACGCATATCGCTTAAACTAATAAAGAGAATTGAATAAAAATTTCACAAAAAAATGGGATGGTTTAAATGTGGACTCAAACTTGATTTTTTTCTTTCTTAAAAGTTTTTTACAGCATTGGAATTTTTTTTTATTTCTTTTTTTTTAAATTATTATAAAAGGAATTTTATTCTGCAACACCGCATACCAACACGATTTTAAGTTTAATAACTTGGTAAATTACACAATTTTTTTGTCATCCACCTAAATAATATTTCGAGAACTAACACAATCCATAATGTTTAATAACGTTTAGAATGACCGTTGTATTATTTTTAGAAAAAATGAATTTGTTGATGCCGGTAATAAAGTCTACGGTTATACCGTAGTGAACGTTTCATTATGTGAAACAATAAACTTTATGAATAACACCATATTTGAATGGCTGTCTAAGTTATATAACATTAACGTGACTTTTTTTATGAAGGCATTACGGTTACTTTCCCCTAAAAATATCAAAATAATGGATCTTTAAATATAGCTTTTAATTAATTTGTAACAACATCGTGTAACAAAGGTGTAAAAAATTACATTTTCGTATTAAAAGCTCTTGATTAAGATACAAAACCACCGTTTTGATTTTCATGATTATACGATGAAAAATTTTACATCAAATTAAATCAATTTACTTCAACAACATTCGCAGCACCCAGTCCATGGCTGTTAAATTAGATCGCAAAAAGTGAAAAATAATTTTATATTTTTAAATACGCAATGTCCCAGCAAAAAATTAGACATTACCTTAAAAAGTACTTGTCATATAATGACTTACTTTTGTGATGGCCATATTTTGTTACTCGCTTACAAAACACATTACATTAGTTTCCAAAAAAAAGGAAGTAGTAATGGAACTAGTTCTTTATGTTAAAAGAGACTTTCGTACCAATGGTACTCATTATTTCCTACAATAATTAATGTAATCGATTCTCAGGAATTGATTATAAAAGTCTCATGCCTTGTTAAAATCATTAAGTTGGCAATCTAGTTGGGAAGTACTTCAGCCAAAAATTCCACACTCGATTACCTTTTCAAAAATTTTTTACTGCGCTCCTACATAAATATTTAACTATGTATTAAAAACTATTAAATATGTAAAGCCACATTTATAACTTTACCCCATTTAGGTCGTTGCTGTGGAAACAGATAAATATTGGACAGATAAATATAGGACCTAGGTATTCACTAAATTAATTAGCAGAGACTTTGTGTAAATCGATTTAAATGCAAAAAATATCCGCCTTCCATTTTTTTCTTCCCTCCAAAACCACTATTAGAAAATTTAAATACTTAATTGCACCATGCAGACATTTATCTACATGTATTTCAACATTCATTTAATTCGGTTCAGCCATTTAGCACCAACAAACAAATAAACGTACAAAGAGATTTATCATGTACAATTAGCGGTATCCTGCTTTGTCTAGGTTTAATTTTAGGGCATTTGTAAGTACTGCATATTATATTATAGCTTTGTTTGCTATGGGTCTCTGCTCCGAAAATTTGAGAAGTTTGTCAGAAGCAGATATATTTCAAATTTCTAAGATTTTGCTAAGATCTCTTAAGATTAATAAAAAACCGCATTTGTTCATCTCACCATTTCCTTGTCCTATTCCCTTTTTCAAATTAAAAATGGGATATTGTACTTTTTCCATAAAAACGCTTAAAATTTGGTTGTAATCCCCACAAACGTAAGTGCCCGTTTTTCCGCTTTTTCTCTCATCTAGCTCCTAGCACTGGAAACCGATATAGACGAGAACCTGTTAAATTTTTTAATTTTATTAAAATCGATTTGTCGATACTTTGTTAAAATAAATTAAGACGCATAACAATAGCCTTTTAGTTCCGCTACTTGAAAGTATAAATACTCTATTTTAAAATCAGTGCAATCGTTTACAAACAAACAAACATACAGAGAGATTTATAATATATAATAGAAAACTTTCTGCATAACTGCTGTTTGTTATTTACAAAAAAAAAAAAATAGAACGTTGTGCCCTATTCTAAAGTACACAATCGTTCATAACATACTGTATGTTCCTAACTCTACTATACTTTGTATATGATAGATGTGCTTGTTTTATTAATGTGTATGTATAAATTAGCTGAGTTTTCAAAATAAAAAAACACTATTTACAAATTCGGACGTTTTCAAAAGAAAACAGAAAAACATAGAAAAACTTCCGCATATACTTGTAAGTAATTTTTCTTTCTCAAAAAATGTTTAAAAACTAAAATAAAAATTAAACCACAATTAATTTAATTCATTTAATATGATATTAAACAGTTATAATTTAAATACTTTGCAATAAGTTTGTTTGAAAAATGCAAAAAAACATTATATAATTTTTGCAAATCTACCTTAATTATGCTTGACTTGATTGTCCACCGGGAAGGTGGCCGTCATTTTGGTAAACATTAGTCATGACAGTAAATAAATGGCAGTCGTAAAGTAGACATGTGACAAATTTATTATGTAAAAATATAAGATAAAAGTGTTGTAATCGTTAAAACGTTTTATAACAATCAATCATCGACTAGTGTGACGATGAGAAAGTTATGACAATTTTTTTGGAGAACCAGCTTGTCAACAAAACGCACTATTTATCTTGTGGTGAATGATTTCGAAAAGAGAGGGTCTGTAGGCAATAGGCCCAAGCATGGACAACAACGTACTGCAAGATCGGCTCAATAAAGTTTTCAGCACAATCCATTAACCTCAATTCGATGCTGTGCTCAGGATTTTGGTCTACAAAGAACAACTTTGGCCATAATTTTTACAAGGATTTGCATTTGTTTCCATTTAATATTCAGTTAAATGTTGCAGCTCACCTATGACAACCCCGATATTTAAGAAAAAATATCCAGCTCTCTTTTATGTGGCGATTTAAAGCAAAGCTTTTCGTGTTTTATTACAACCCTGGTATTACTACTTAAAGTACAGCGTATCCGTCGGGAAGGCATACTGATTTGTTTTCCAGCTGTTTTGGCAAACATTAGTATTGACAGTTCATATTCGTCAGTCGTAAAGTAGACATGTGACAACTTTATTGTGGAAAAATATTCGATAAGTCAATGTGTTTTAATCATAAAAATATTTTATAAAAATCAATCATCTATTACTCTGACGATGAGAAAGTTACGTGAAATTTTTCGAGAGAAACAACGCGCCAACAGAATACACTATTTATTGTGTAGTGAATGATTTCGAAGAATGAGGGTCTATAGGTGATAGGCCCAAGCATGGACCACAACGTACAGCAAGATCGGCTGAAAACATTACTGCTGCTCAAGAAAGTGTTCATAAAAAGCGATCAACCTCAATTCGGCGCCATACTCACGAGCGTGGTCTTCAAAGAACAATTAGATTTTAATTGTTTTCCTACATCGAATATTTTTCTATTAAATTATTTTTGCAATTTTTAATAGATTTTTCATTCTCCATCTTCTTCTTAAAAAATCATATGTATTACAGATAGAAAAAGGTTCTACCCAACTAATCTATTGAAAATATTTAAGCCATAATTTAATAGCTAATTCTTAAAAATTGCAACAAGATATCTCAAAATCTTAGAAATTTACTTTCTGTTCACTTTGAGGATATGCAAATTTCTATTTGTTTAAGGCAACTTTACGATAACTTGTAAGCATGTTTTAGTTTAGAAACATAAATATAATATTGATAAAAGGAAGACAAACATAAAACAGGAAACAAACAACTTGTTAATAATGATAATGTTACTACACATCAACATGTAAATAGTTTTCATAAGAAAGTTAACCAAAATAAAGCTAATAATATGTAAGCAAGATAGATTGTAAGTTTGCACTGAAGTCATACAACGGGAATAATATGTTTTAACTTTAAGACTTTTTTCAACTCAAACATACAAAGAATGGGATACTTTTTGTGTGAGTAGATTATTTTACATAAAAATAAAAGTATGCGTTTGGGTGAAAGTGCGTGACGAAAAAGTTTTCATCATAATTCTGTTTATTTCTCCCTTCGTGTTACTTTATTCGTTCTTTAAATAAAGACAGTTTATTTTACTTAACCGTATAGCAATCAGATTTCAACAAACAAGGGCCATCATCCCAGAGATAAGAAAAATGTAAAAAAATTATAGCGGAATTCCTGATTTATATTAAACTTAAAATTATTTTTAATATAACATTATTTAAGACTTTTGAGTAAGAGCATCATTGTCTTTTGTAATTTATCGAAATGGGAAGAGCAAAAAAACATTATGGCGCTAATATGCCTGTTCTTTTACTTTTGTAACTAAATACATTTACAACATCTTCTAAAGTTTTTGGTATTGTAGATGATGAAGATAGATGATAGATAGATGAAGATAGTAATTATAAATGCATTATTTTATGTGTTTTAAATTAATGAGGAATTACTAAACCTACAAGCAATTAAATATCTACAATAGCAAACAGTGAATTCCTCTTCAGCTCATTTTAGTTCATCTATTAATTTAAATTATTTTTATTAGGCCAATCACAAAGTATGATTTTGGAAGCGACGTTTTTAGTGCAATAGGCAATAATAAGCTGAGTACATCCAGGCATTTTCTTAATGCAACATTTGTTTATGAATTTTTTTATTTAATTTCTTTTTTATTTTAGTTATTTCTCCAACTTATTAAATTCAATAAACAGGAATCAGTAAACTGCTCATTACTACTTCTTCTGGTAATTTTTAGATTTAATTACAAACTTTTGATGCACGCAGAAAAGAAACATGGTTGTGATATGGTCACAATAACAATGTTATGTTCTCTGTAACCATGCATAGTTACGAAGAACCAATCATAATGGTTTTCACTAAAACTTTAGTCAAGATAAGAATTTTTTGTTAACTATTAATGATTATATGGTTACTGTGCAAACAATGCAACATGGTTGATTTTAACTTAAAAATTCAGCCACAACCAATGTTTTATAACTTATTAAAAATAATATAAAATATTTAACCATAAAATATTATTATTAATCAAAGCATGGTTAAAAGCAACAGAATAATGTTTGAGCTAACAAAAATATTATTCTAGTTCTTGACAGTTTAGTAATCTTTCTGGTAGCTAAAAATTAAAATTGTTTTTTTATTGTTAGAAAAAGTAAAAAAATAAGATTTATGTACAAAATAAATAATTAAAAATAGAAAATAAAAAAATTTGAAATAAATACGTATGTATGTATGGTAAGCATATACATCTTTATTTTTGTGTTTGAAGCACAATTGTGAAATCATTTATTTTGGCTTATAAATTTTATTGTTTTTTGAGAAGAAATAGAGATATACTTATCTTAAAAGCTGACAAAGGTAACACCACAGTAGCTTTAAACAAGAGTGATTATGTTTTAAGAATAAACAATATTGTAGGGGATGTTGCTAATTATAAGTTAGCAAACAAAGATCCAACAACCAAATTGCAGAAGGTTAATAATGTGTTAGTTGAAGAACTTTTTAAACAAAAAGTTATTACAATTTTAGAGAAAAACAAGCTTAAAACCAATGTTTCTACAGCTCCAAGATTGTATGGGTTACCTAAAATTCACAAGGAGGATTTTCCTTTAAGACCGATTTGTTCTTTTATAAATTCTCCATCTTATGAGTTATGTAAATATATTACAATGATTTTAAAAAAGATTACAGAAAATTCAAAATATAATGTTAAAAATTCGTTTGAATTTAAAGAAAGGATAAGGAACATACATGTTCTGAATGATGAAAAATTAGTATCTTTTGATGTAGTCTCATTATTTCCAAGTATACCTGTTGATTTGGCAGTGAATATTATTGAAGAAAAATGGAACTTAATACAGGAATATACTAGAATGGAAAAAGGTTTATGTTTACGAATTTTAAAATTTTGTATTGAAGATAACAGATACTTTCAATATAATGATAACATATATTTGCAACAAAAAGGACTTCCAATGGGATCTCCAGCTTCGCCAGTTGTGGCAGATATTATTATGGAGAAATTATTAGACACGTGCATTAATGAAATTAGAATAAAACCAAGAATAATGACAAAATATGTGGATGATTTGTTTTGTATTATTTCTGCATCTGGTATTGAAAATATGTTGGAAACATTTAATAGTTTCAATAGTTGTATAAAATTTACAATAGAAATAGAAAATGATTTTAAATTACCCTATTTAGATACGTTAGTAATAAGGAGAGGGAATAAACTAAAAATGGATTGGTACCAAAAGCCAACAGCTTCCGGGAGAATTATTAATTATTATTCAAAGCATAACAAAAGAATAATTATTAATACGGGAAAAAATTTGATAGAAAAAGTACTTAAGCTAAGTGATAAGGAATTTCACAAAAGCAATAAAGATAAAGTTAAAAAGATATTAATTGATAATAATTTTCCAATGAGAGTGATAAATAGTTTGTTAAAACAGTTAAGGTTTAGGAGAGCAAATAATACAAGAGATGTTACAGAAACTAAAGTTTATAAGTCTTTAATTTATGTACCAGAAATAGCAGAAAGGATTGAAATATCAAAAATTTTTGATGGGGATCAATATAAAATGGCATACAAAACTTATAATACTTTAAATATATTATTTAGTAAAACAAAAGATAAGATTAAAAAATGGGACATGTCAAATGTAGTTTACAAAATACCTTGTAATGGTAATGATAGTGAGAATTGTAATAAGGAATATGTAGGTACGACAAAAAATAAACTAAAAACTAGAATAGCTGGACATAAGTCTGATCAAAGATACAGGGACGTTAATAATTCACAAAAAACTGCATTATCTTCCCATTGTGCCAGATTTGATCATTACCCTAACTTTGAAGATGCATCTGTTTTAAATATAGAAAATAATTATAAGCGTCGGTATATGTTAGAGATGTTACAAATAATTAAAATACCAGCAACAAAAAGAATAAACTTTAAAGTTGATACTGATAATGTTGCGCAATTTTATAGACATTTAGTCCATAAAAAATAATTAACGTTTGAGAGTACATGATTGCTTGTAACATTTCTATCGTGAAAGTTTATGTTAATGTATTTGAATTAAGTTTTTTAAAAATTTTAAATAATTTAAATGTATCTGTTTTTTAAATTTTTATAAGAATGTAACAGCCTTATGCAAAAAAAAGACTAACGTCAACTTTAAAGTTCACACTAGTTAACTAACACACTAAGCCTAACAAACGTATGGTAAAAAATGGTATCCTAAAACACTACTTTAACTAATGTATGCTGCAATACATTTTAAACGTTAATACTGGCAACACCATTCACTTTTTATAGTTAATGATACATAAACACGAATATTAATTTGTTCGGGTAGTCAAATCTATTGAAAAAGTTTATATTATTGTAAAGTAAAATTACTTTTTTTTAAGTTAATGGTTAAATTAATGTTTTTAATACATGAAAAACAAAAATTCAATGCATTAACAATAATGTAAAACATTAAACACAACACTTTTTTGTTAGAATTGATATCAATTATTTGAATAACGAGCTTTGTTACGAGCTTTGTTTACCTTTGTTGGTTATATGCACATCACTATAGAATTTTGTTAAGTTATGTTATTTTTTATTTGATTTTAAGTAGATTGTGATCATTTTAAAATAAAATCATCAATTCTTCGCTTGTAATTTCTTAGCCGATTATATCCAGATATGCATTCTAAATAAAATATTACAATATTAAAACAAGTTTTTCCATAATATCAAAATTAATTTTACCGATCCTCTCACTAAATTTAGTGTATCCATTTTTTTTTAATTTTGTTTTTTAATTAACACAATTTTTTTTTTCGTTTTCTTAAAAACTGATTACTACAAAATTTTTGTTGACAATATGTATTCCAAAAAATAAATATCAAAAACGTCACTTTAAAGTAAGGGGTAACCTACTTTAAAAATTTTAAAGTTGACGTAGGTCTTACTATACGTTTGTTAAGCTAATAATCGTTTTTGGATGAAACTTTAAGGAATTTTGCTTAACAACGAGTTTAAAGCAGCGTTAACTTTTTTTGCATAAATGTTTAAAATTTTTGAGTTATTTTACTTGAATGTTTTTTTGAGTTTTAAATTTATAAGAATGTAAATTTTAAATATTTGAGTTTTTTGTCGTTTGGTTTTTGATTTTTCTGTTTTTGTTTGAAAAAATAATTTCATTTTAATTTTGTTATTTTAAAAAAAGAAAATCTAATTTTTTTGTTTCCTGTTTCCTGATGATGCCACCCAAAGGTGTGGCGAAATATTGAAAATATAAATAAAAATTTTTATTATTTATAAAACTGACCTAGTGCTTAATAAATTAGAAAAGAAAAATTGTTTTTTATTGTTAGAAAAGTAAAAAAATAAGATTTATGTACAAAATAAATAATTAAAAATAGAAAATAAAAAAATTTGAAATAAATACGTATGTATGTATGGTAAGCATATACATCTTTATTTTTTTGTTTGAAGCACAATTGTGAAATCATTTATTTTGGCTTATAAATTTTATTTTTTTTAACTGTTATTTTTAAGTGTTTATTTTACGCAAAAAAAAAAGAATTATAAGCTAAAAACTATAAATAAACAAATAGTAATTATAATTGTTATTATATACATAATCCCATAAACGGGCTCTCATGTACATTCATGTATGATTTTTATTATTATTTTTCATAAATAAATATAATCTATTTTTACTTTTAATAAAATATTATATAATTTCATGTAATAAAAAAATGCAAAAAAGATACTTCAATATTTGTATTATTAAAAAAAAAAATATGTCAAGGGGTAAAAAATGAAAAACGAGAGTTTTTGGCTTAGCCACAAAAATTTAATTTTGTTTATGTTTGGCCTTAAGTTTCTATCATTCTCATGAATATTTGTATCAAATCTGGTATTACTGATTATGATTTGATTGTAATTAATAGCTTTATTACTGGCCCTGCTATATATTTGGTAAAATAGAGGTATGCCTAACTCATTTTGGATAAATGCTTTCTTGTCGAGGTATACAAAAGCCACAGGTGGTACATAACAGGTTTGCATGGTCTTGAGTATGTACTCTTCGTTGCTATAATATGGTGCCATAATTAAATTATTGTCATAGCATTCCAAGCTTTTTAAAATATGAAATAAATAAGTATGTATGTTTGGTAAGCATATACATCTTTATTTTAGTGTTTGAAGCACAAATGTGAAATCATTTTTTGGCTTATAAATTTAATTTTTTATAACTGATTCTTTTAACCGTTAAATCTACAATTCTACAAATCAATCTCGTGACCACATAAACCAACAATTAGTATTAAGTGCATTTTTTTAATTAGTGTTAGGTCTACTTTTGTTATTTCAGCTGATATTTTAGCATTTAAAAAAAAAACGTCTAGCGGTGTTTCCACCGTGAGAGTTACCAAAGCCTGGCTTTGGCTGGTAAACTATAACAGCTGTTCTTTCACGAAACTTTTACTGAATTTGTAGTTTTGTTTCAGCAAGAATTTTTTTTTCCTCATCTGATCGTGCTTGCCATTTTTTAATTGGAATTTTATACGATAACTGAAAAAGGCACTCAAAAAATCGAATCCACTCTTGTAGTATTGATAACCCAAACTCTAACTTCCCGATCAATCATTCTGTCACCTGACTTGAACATCTTACTTGTAGCGCCACATATAAAACACTTTTGCGTGTAATTCATATCCGTTACAAATAGTGATGGACATTTAAGAAATTTTCTCCAACTAAAAGTAACGTTTCTTCAAGATTTAATTTCATCCTCGATCCTATTTTTCTAAATTAAATACACTTGTTGTTTCTTTGGTGTATTCTATGTTTAAACGTCTACAAAATCTTGTTGATGAAAGACGAGGATTTTTCCAAACTACTTCATTTCCACTAACAAGTTTAACCTTCGCTTTTATGGTATCTATCGAGGTAGATATTTTGATTTTCAATCGTTAATAATTTGCACATTTTTCATGAGATGTCAAATTGCTTTTAGCTCAGTTATTAAAATTTGACTTCTTTTTAGAAAATAACCAAATAAAAAATTATATAGTAAAATTGCGAAAGTTTTTTTTATGTTGTGTTTTTGTGTATACGGACTTATAAGTATATACCCTGGTAGATACATACATTAAATTTTATGAAAACTTATATCGTTTTGATATTTAATCATCAATTTTTCTCTCAACGCATTCTTTAATTTTGTTGTAAGATTAAATAATCCCAGGCTTCTGCTTTGAGCCCGTAATACCAGAGTCGCGATGCATAGATGAAAGTAAAACTAGCGCCTTTCCTTTTATTGGCAAGTCATGGTTTCATTTGGACCAAATCCAAATTCACTCGAAAATAATTGTCGACTTTTGGATGCTTTGAACTGTTCGAGTATATATCGTTTGTTTTTCTTTAGAGTTCCGACAATAGTCATTTTCTATTTTATAAGTTCTTCAAAAATATTGCGAAGTAAAAAATATATACCGTCACATTTCGTGCAGAATGTTTGTTAGGAGCAACTAAATCCTTCGCGACGCGTTCTCTTTGTTTCACGTCTCTACAATTACCCTCTTTTCTGATGAATATTTGTCCATTTAGGGGATACGTAGTTTATGAATCGCAAGCCCACCAAATTTGTATACCATACTTCGCTGGTTTGTAAGGTATATATTGAGTGAATGTTGTGCGATCTCGATAACCATATAGCTGCTTCTCAACAGTTCTACATTCATAAGGTCGAAAATGAGTTTTCAAATTTGAGTTAATCATTTTAAATTTATCTCTTATTGAGCTGCTTTATCTGCAGACTAGCGAGCAACTCTTGTCATATGATTCATGAAACAAATAAAATGTAAAAGTTGTTGGAATCGATTAATACTCGTAGACAGTGTCACACGATTATGGGGAAAATCATTTTGCTTTCAAAGCTCACTTAAGGAAGGTTGTGAACTCAATGACAGCAATTTTAGTCCATTTTAAAGGGTGCTTGTCAGGATTTTAGGCATTCTAAAAATTAAAGAAGTCTTCAGATTTCTTGTTTGAAAGTCTGCAGAATTAGTCTCTTATCTGAGAGCAAATAAATGGAGAATCCAATGGAGACAAATTTTTTGTAAT
Organism: Gymnosoma rotundatum; assembly: GCA_916610165.2. NCBI lineage: Eukaryota > Metazoa > Arthropoda > Insecta > Diptera > Tachinidae > Gymnosoma > Gymnosoma rotundatum. Next base: position 49,305,730 of record OU744338.1, read on the forward strand.
TGATGTAGGCCCCACTCCAGATGAGTCATGAATAATATTATGGGCTCGTTGACGAATAAATGTATTAGTGTTGTTATACCATTTGGTTCCATCATAACTATCGGACTCGATTTCGCTATTGAGATCAATACTATATGTACCATATATATGCTGCACTAATTATTCTTCTAATATTAGATATTTCGATAAAAAAAAAATGTACATAAATAAGCAGTGGTACACTAATTAAATGTAAAAATACATTATCTACCCAGGTAGATACCATGAGTGCACATACAAAAACATCTTCATAAAAGCGAAGGTTAAGTGGTACGATGGATGTTATAAACACTGAAGATTCGCTTGCATTAGAACTATTAAAAGCCCGTTCATATGAACAATGTCCGGAGCTTTCATCAAAGCGAGGTTAAGTTTGATAATATTTTTTCCTGTTAAAATATCATAACATTTTGGCAGCATCTCTATTAAATATCAAAATATATTGACAATAATATCAACATAACAAAAATAGCTAACATTGATACTAAGACAATAGTAACAACAAAAACACTGTGGGTATGGTAAATAAAGGAATTTGGAAAACAACACTTTTTAAATAAAATTATTAATATATTAAAACGGGGCAACAAAAAGGTTAACTTTTTTGTTTGTAGTATCAAGTAGAAACCCCTTGCTTTACAAATAATATAACTTCAAAGCCGGCACTTTACTACTTTGTTACTTCTGGTCCATCATATATGGAAAATACCCCGATTTTAAAGCTTTTTAAAAAATTTGTTTAAAATATTTCCACACACATTTTTATAAACACAAAATCATTTTTTGTACACTTAAGTACCCCAAGTTGAAGGTTTTATGATAAAAATTTAACTTTACTAATTTTAAATTTAAAAAAAATAAGCATGCTTTTTATCAAATTTCAATTTTTTCACTTTTTAAGAAAACAGCAATAATTAATTTTGATAACTCACTACGGATGAAGTAAACAACTTAGATGGTTCAAATTTTATATAGTGAGGTAGAATTTTATCTAGATTTATTCGATACCAATCATTATGGCAAAAACTTAATTCTAGAATTTCAACTAAGCGCCACTTTGAACCCATTTCAAACCATCGTGCGTTGTTCAGTATTTGGGCATTGAATCTATTACTCATAAACATCTTATTAAAGGTCATGCTTAAATGAAGCCGATTCAACACATTCTCTTATTGAGAGGGCAAACAAACGAATGCTTAGAAGTGCTTCTATCTACACTACTGAATCGTTTATTTCAAAAATTCGATCAGAAAAGAAAGTGTCTTTAAAATATTGGTTAAGGCCGCGGGTCTTTTGAATATGAAAGAACTTAAGATATCTGCAATTACATCCTAATAATTAAAAAAAAAGTCACGTAACTCAGTTTTGTACGCTGAGAAACAATTCAAGGAAGCAAAAATAATAGAGTCAAAGAAAAAGCTGAATATATGTATCGAATTAAGCAAAGGCTACCATTCCAAAATTGGCATTCTAATAAAAAAAGGGAAGACATCAATGAGTTAATTAAAAGTAAAAAAAAAAATGATTTCAAGATTCTATCAAGAATTTTATAATAATGTATGATCAAATAAATTTTTATATATTTATTTTATTATTTAAATTTTTTTGTAACTTAACTTAACGATAGATAAAAGACTGCAAGTGAACTTCAAATAAAACATAATGTTTTAATAAGATTAAATCCAAGGCAATTTTAAATTTAATTATATTTAAAGTTTAAATTTAAAACAGTAAAATTTACTTTTATCCAAAAAACTGTAACTGTATTAATGTCAGGTAATCAAAAGCAATTTTAAGTTAAATTATAATTTGAGATGTATACATAAACATAAAACATCTGAAAACACAACTATTAAATCTTCTTTTCTCAGCAAAAATGCTACATATTATTTCTGACAAAGAAATGAAATTTCTTCACAAGCAACGTCATAATTCAAAATACCTGCAAACTTTGAAGGAGAAAAATCTTTAATTCATAAACTTAAAACTTATTTTCTAATTTTTTAAGTTTATAAATAAAAATATTGTTTATTTTTTTTTATTTATTTTTATAATATTTCGTCATGCTGTTAGGTGGCATTTTCAGGTAACAAATAATATCAAAATTCATATTTTTTGTTTTCTGTTTCCTAAAGATGCCACCCAACGGTGTGTGGAAATAATGAAAAAATAAATTAAAAATTATAAACAATATTTTTATTTATAACCTGACCTAGAAAAGAAAATTAATCAAAAAGGTAAAAAAAGCAATTATATATAAAATAAAGACGTATATTTTAAATTTGTATTATATACAAAAGGTGTCAATAGATTTTTTAATAAAAGTTTAAATTTCTCTTATATATTTGAATAAAGGAAAGTCATTAAAAAACTCTAAACTCATTTTTTGCAAAACACGTTTTTTTGTGTTATTACACTTTTCCAGTAAACGAGCGATATTTTTCGTCGCAGACCCAGAGAAAAAATTTCAATAAATTAGTAAGATAATGCATCCTAGGAACTTTGTTCCCTGTGTGCCCTTTTTGTATGGTATTGTACGAAAGGTGGCATCTCCCTGTTGAAGGCAAATATTTTCATAGTATTTTAATTTAATTCAGCCTTTGACAAGTTTGTTATCATGTTACGATAAATTCAACAATTCGCATCAAAAAGGTATGGTGCGCCGTCTCCATCAGCTCAAGAACTACATCAAAAAGTGAGTACACACTTTTCTTTACATGTGAATTTGTTTGTAACGTATGCGTTTTTCTAAAAATGTCTCCATCGCTCATTATAACATCATTTAGATTAAATTCGGCATCAATTTTCGTGTTTTTTACTTGAGATTCGATCAAGTACATGGTTGCAAAATTTATATTTTTTGGTGACATATTTTTGGCGAATCGCATTGTGAAATTCCTATTTTATCGCACTTTTTCGAAGATTGTTGCCAGTATATCATTAACAATGTTCGTTTCCAAGGCGTCAACTGTTACTCAGTGACTTCAGCGACTCTTTAAGAAATAATCGAGAGGAGTTAAACCACACGATCTTGTAGATCACTTGACTAAGTCATTGCTCGAAATTTTGATTACCAAAAAGTCCTTGATTGCATTTGCCCTATTGTACACAGTATCATCCTGTTGAAAACACATCTAGAATGAATCTATGTCATCCATTTTTCAAATTTATTAGTCGCGGTAGGATAATGTTCTCCATCGAACGTTAAATAACAAGTACTAGTCAGATAACAGTTAACCCGTTAGTTAGTTCTATCGTATTAAAAAACACCGTTTATATTTTGACATCTTGTTGTTGCGAGTATTTCTGTGAAGTTTTTTAAATTCAATATTTCTTGCAAGTAATTTTTCATTACGAAAAGCAAGTAGAAATGGGTAATAAATTATTTATTCGTTTAAATATTACAAAAAAAATCTTTCTTTTATCTCTTTTTGTGGCTAAATATTTCATTAAAAATAATTTATACCCTTAAAGAAAACTAATGTTAACAAGTGTAATCCTTAATGATATTTTTCCACTCGGGTGTTGAAAAATGAATTGGTTTTATTATAATTTTATTTTATTTCATCCATTTCAACGCCAAAACTTCATTTTTTCTTACTTTAAAATTTATAGGCAACAATATCCGTGCTTGATTTAAATAAATATTTGGTACTTAATCAAAACACTGCCTGTATTCTCCATTATTTGTTGGCGGCTTTGTTATGTAAAAAAACTGTTTTTTTATTTTTTTTTATTTATATAAAAACAATCTAAATCTAGTTTAGTAAAGTAATACCAATCAAAAAAGCATATATTGGGGTGACCGAGATATGAAAAATACTAATAAAAAATTTGGTACTGCATATATAAAATTTTACATTAAAATGCGATCGGCTCTTAAATAGGTCAACCATATAAAAAAAAATAATATTTCCTTAAAAAAAATGGTACCCATATTGATATTTTAAAAATTCAAGGCTCCGTAACTTATCAAAAATATGGTCGAGTGCCAATTTTTTCAGGTAATATTTTTTTTCTTATTTCTTAATCGTTTATCGCCTAATATATATTAATTTTTTTGATTGGAATTACGTTATTATTCCAAATAGTACGAAAAAATTAGAGGTAGGCGTGGTGATTTGCCCGCTACCCGCTCATGCTGATTTCCAATAGCTCCTCTTATAACACTATGTTTGATCGACTACCTGATCTAGCTGGCTCCGTAAACTTGAGTTCAGCACTAACACGGACGAACAGACGAACATTGCTCAATCGATTCACTATGCATAAGAATTCAGAACACATACACTTTAGGGGGTTGAAAATGGATATTGTAGAAATTACAAACAGAATGACAAACTTAGTTGTACCCTTTTTCCAGCTTTTGTAGTGAAGGGTAAATAAATAAATATTTTGTTACACAATTTTTGTTAAATATTTGTGCTATCTGAACATTGCTTTAGAAAATCTGGGATGCTAATTTTAAAGGTTAATATTTTATGCTAAATAAACACAATGGAAACGTTTCCACTAAATGAAGGGTCCCTCCTTTCAAAGTCACGTATGCTGTCTGTATTACTTGGTTGCCTTAACTCCTTTCATTCGCTTGTGTTCAATCCCTTTTGGCTGTCATTAAAAAAATAATAAATTTTTTTAAGGATATTTAATAATCCATATTATTTACATGTAGCTTTTTCTAAGAAGAAATATGAAAAGGTTTAACTATAAAAAAAACGAAGAATTTAGTTATTCATCTTTTTTACTAATCTAAAATTTAAAACTGTGAAAAATTAAAATAAGGGGAAAAAGTTAAATGGCCACAAAACTTATGTGGCTAGATTTATAGTTTGTATAAATATAAAGCGTAAAAAATTACAATAACACCAACTGTTACTAAGTGGAAAAATATTGTGGAATGGATTATTTGTCATAACACTTATGTTGAAAAGCTTTAAAATATAAAATAAAGTTCACCCTCATACACCTCTTTATTGGCGACAGTATAATATCTGTTATATAAAATGTAACCATTTTAAAATTCTGTTATATAAAAATTGCAGATTTTTAAAGTTGATTTGTTGTTTGATTTGCCTTTTAAAAGGAATAGACGTTTGCAAAATGTTGAAATTTTCAATTGATATTTGTGCTGCATTTCTCAACATAATTTAAAATCATGACTTAAATGAAGCCCATTTTTCATTGAGTGATTTCGATAGTATCGATTCACTTGAAGTAAGGTATTTGATACACTTTATGGGTCGACGAAATCATTAAAAAACGATGGTGAAAATAATATCACAGTAAACGGTAAACAATAAAGAGACATGATTACTTGACAAACAAGAGACGGTTAAGAACTTGAAACACAATATTCGGTGAATTATTGAAAAGCAGCCGCAATTGCTAACAATAGGGTATAAATAATAAAGGGCTGCACAAGCATAAGAAAAATGTCTTATAAGAGGGAGTTTACATTATGGGCATTGTATCAGCTACAAAAGTCATGATGCAGAAGTTTGTAGGCAAGAGGTGTAGAGAAGTTTGCGGGGTAGCAAAAGTAGCACGAAATGAATTTTCATGACTCTTTTTAGTTTTTTCTCTCATATTTCTCTCATTCCTGTTTCTTTCTCTTTCTCTTGCTTTTTGCAGTTATAAGCTTAAGCGGTGTTACCAAATGGCTGTTTTTTTCCTATAATATTTAAAAATTGTTGAAAAATGAATACGTTTAGTTTATGGCAACACTTGAAATATTGGTTGATAAAACATCATAAAATTCTCTCACTTGCTACAAAAGAGTCATAATGTAAACGCGTGATGACTTACGGAGATTCACCAAAAGAGAAAACAATAGAAAAGTCAGCTACAATGCCCTTGATCTAAACTGGCTCTAAGCAATCAGGTAAATTTCAAGTAGTGTGTGTATAGAACACTCTCATTTTCAAACACATACCTCCAAACACAAATGTTTTGCTTTGTTACGAATATAGAGATTAAAGGACAAAAGTGTTTTAGAACAACATTGAAGTAGAACATAACAGAACTAGAACAAAAATGATATAGAATATCAAAACTGAAGTAGAACATTCAAAACATGCTTGAAGTATTTGATAGCAGAATTAGGCTAAAGAGAAACTACAATCATTTTCGTTTTTCTCAATATGAGGTGTCGTCAACTTTAAGATTTGAAAACGCATAAAAATGGAGAAAAAAACATTATAATATCTATTTTATTTAAAATGTTAATAGAATTACTTTTTCGAAAAAAATTTAATATTTTTATATTAAAAATAAATTCTTTTCTATTTTAATAAGCTTTGGGTCCAAAGCTTAATAAAATAGAAAATAATTTAATAAAAAAGGGTGAAATAATCATTATTAAACTAAATTAAAAATATAATAGTAAAATTGTCTTTTATATTTCGGGGTTTTCAGAAAAACGAATAGTAATAAAAGTTTACCAAAATTAAAAAAAATTGCCTGTATTCGATCGTACTAAATAATATACTTTTTTATAAGTTCTATACAAAAAATTTTTTATCCGAAGTTTCATATTTTCATATTAAAAATATAACGATAAAACAGCCTGTAATAAGACAACATATTGCATATCATTTCTATATTGTATAAAAGTATTTTCTTTCAACAGCCTTAAATCGCATTATTTAACAACACTACTTTATTTTCGTGAGCATGCTTTGTATATGTTTTAGTGCACACGATGTTTCTACTCTAATTTACAGTTTTTTTACTTCATTGTTGCCTTTTGTTTTGATGTTCTACTCTGTTTTAAAACACAAGCACTAACAAAGCTGTAAAGAGAAGCTTTTCGAATAGTGCTTGTTTTGTTTTAGTGAGAGCCATGTGTTGTTATGCTTGTTTTGATATTTATATTTACACTGAAATTCTGTGTTTGGAAGTAGTGTACACTAGAACATAGAACTTTTAAAACATTTTGTGCAGCTCTTTAGTAAATATCGAAAGTTCAGTTAGTGTCATCTATGCAACAGTGCACATATGGGAGAAATTAATAGCATAAAATAGTCCTTCAAATAAAGTCAGTTTCATTGAATTTGAAAATTATTATTCGTACCCGTATCGAACTATAATACTGAGCATTAAGATTTATCAAATACACGCAAATAAAAAACATGGTTGAGGTAACCATAATCTAAGAGCAACATATTATGGTTGTATTATATTGTTGTTAATAAAACATAGTATTGTTACATTAAAGCTAGTGTTGCAACCATGTACTTGTCTAGCACAACAATAACATGGTAAAATCTAAAAATAGTTATGTTATAATATAAACAATAAATGGTTAAATTAAAACATCATCATATGGTTGAAAATGTCAAGTTATATAATTGAATTATTATTATTATTACTGATTTGTTACAAAAGTTTTTCAATAACTTAAATGCACAAAAAAACAATTCATTGCTTATTATATATAATTAAAAGGCTTAAACACATATGCTACAAGAATCATTTATAAAAGAAAAATGTTTATATATATATATAATTTATAAGCACAAATAAAGGCATCTTATCTGCATACATTTCCATGTGAATATCCATTTATGGAGTAAACGTGATATTCTTCTGTACTGACTACACATTTATCCAAGACTTCTAATACGTTCATCTGGCATCTGGCAACTATTGTTGATGTATAATATGATAGCTTTAAAGAAAAAAATATGTAAATGGTTTCCCAATTGTGCTTATAACACCAAAATAAAGATTTATAAGCTAAAAACTAAAGCTAACTGCTTTGCTTACCTTTCTATTTGTTGTCATATTTTCTGTATTATTTTTAATTGTTTATTTTGTACATACATTTTAATTTTTTTAATTTTCTCTAACAATAAAAACAATTTCAACTTTAAGCTGACAAAAAATTACTAAATTGATAGAAAAACATTCTGTCAAGACCAAGAACAAAATATTTTTAAGCGGAAACATTATTTTGTTTGCTTTTAATCATACTCTGATTAATTTTATATTATTATGGTTAAATATACTATATTATTTTTAATAAGTTATAAAACTTTGGTCGTAGTTAAAATTTTTTTACACTAAACCAACCATGTTGTATTTTTTGTGTAACCATATAATGGTTAAATATCAACAAAAAACGTGTTTGTTGTGACTGAAGTATTGCTGAAAACAACTATAATTTGTTCTCTGCAACTTTACAATGTTACAAAGAACATATTATGGTTATTGTGACCATATCACAATCATGTTTTTTCTTTGCGTGTACCTAAAAATTATGAGAAATTCTAATAGTGTGAGACCAAATGTGATGTCTTATAGTACGGAAGAAATTGGTCATACTACAAGAAAAGTTCTTTTTACGAAATTTTTTAAAGCACTATAATATTTCATTTTATCAGGATTTTACATTTTTTTACAATCTCAATAACCCTTATTTAATTTCTTTCTTACAAAATAAAGTGCAAATTTTAAGATTTGTATTTTAGTGTGAAACGAGCTTTAGCGTCTTGACCCTTTTTGCAAAATTTTATTATTATATTTCTAGGAACTTTGAAAATAAAAATAAGAATAGTCACCCACATTTTGGGTAAAATAAAAACTTAATAGACCAAATAAGAAGTTAAATTAACTATATTGATTTTAATTGGGCTAAACCAAATTATTCAAGTCGACACTATAATTAACCGAAGTTAATCATAACACAACTTTTATTGTGAATGAATTTAAATATTTGACAGTTGGGACAAATGTTTTAAATTTTATGTGATTTGTTTTTTACTACTTTTCCCCCAATTTTTATCTTTTCGTTTTCATATTCTCTCATACTAATAATATCGTCCGTTATACCTTATAGTGAAAATATAAGTAAATAGTTATATTGGTTGAGATGTTATCGTATATTGCACTAAGCGACGAAATTAGGGATTCATTATTACTTGTATAGATTACTTTTACCTGGGACAGATTGCCTTTGGTTTTGTTTGTTTTTTTAATACTAAGACAACTCACTTAGCAACAGTGACTTAAAAATATTCATCTATTGATTTGAAAGACGTTGATCTGTCCTAACTGGAAATATTGAACGTAAATCATTCGTTCCATAGTTCAGCCATCTATCTATGTACGTATCCGTTTTGCTATGATACTTGCTGATGTAAGTGCCAAACATGTACACACTTCCCAGTTTAATTTGAAAGTGTGCATTATGGACCTCAGTACAAACTGCTCATCAAGTTCAATGAATATGAATATATGGTCACAATAACCATATTATGTTCTTTGTAACAACAAATATTTCGGGTGAACCAATTATAGTTGCTTTCACCAAAACTTTAGCCACGATAAACAATTTTTGTTAACTTTTAACGAAAATATTGTTACTATGCACAAACAAATACAACATGGTTGGTTTCAACTTAAAAGAATTTTAACCACAACCAAAGCTTTATAACTTATTAAAAATAATATAAGATATTTAACTATAATATATTATTAATCAAAGTATGGTATAAAGCAACAGAATAATGTTTGCGCTAAAAAATATTTTATTGTAGTTCTTGACAGTTTAGTAAGTTTTTTGATAGCTAAAATTTGAAATTGTTTTTAATTGTTAGAGAAAGTTAAAAAAATAAAAATTTATGTAAATAAGTAAATAATGAAAATTAATATGCAAAATATGAAACCAAATAAAAAGCGAACCAAAACATTTAAAAACAGTTAGAATAAACATATATGTGTGTATTGTAAGCATATAAATCTTTCTTTTTGTGTTTGAAGCACAATTGTGAAATCATTTATTTGGACTTATAAACTTTATTTTTATATATGTAACTGATTCTTGTAGCCAATGATGTATGCGTTTTTATTGTTTTAAATTATGCTTTAAATTAATTTTTATGACAAACCGTTATTAAAAAAAAACAATTATAACTGTCTTATATATCAGGAAATTTTTGTACTTACGAGACTATAAAATATTTCATTTATATAACATGACATTTACAGTTATATTATTATATTTTATTTATTTTTAATGTTTATATTTGAACATAATTATGTTTATACTGTAGAATGTTATTGTTTTGCTAGACAACAATATGATTGTAAATGTAACAATACTATGTTTTGTTAGCAACCATATAATGCAACCATATTATGGTTACCATAATATGTTGCTCTTAGATTATGGTTACCCCAACCATGTTTTTTCTTTGCGTGAATCAGACGTCAACTTGCAGTCACACAGAAGACCATAAACAGTTATTTTGAAGTATTAGAGCATTATTATTATGTTATGAACATAAAGGGGGCTGCAAAGTAATACAGTACGATGTTTGTTAGCGAAGATAGTCTTGGATATTTAGTAGGGCAGAAAATCCTAAAATTTGGCCTAAGGAAAGTTATTTCACTTTCCTTGAGAATTATTTTGTTTTTTTTTTTCGGTCTAATCTCATTAAAACGAATTTTTAATTTTTATATTTTCATTTTTGACAGTTATTTCATTGGTTACCTTGTTAAACGAAAAGTTTACAATCCTTTATTTCGAAAAAAAAAACAAACGTATTTGTAGGGAAGCAATCGAATTCAGAACGTATAAAGTTTTGAATTATAACTATTTTGAAATGAGTATGGCCATGCAGGAACAGTTACCTATTAACCTAACGTAACAACATGCCACGCATGCTGTGAGTCAATTCTGTTTTAACAATAAACATTTGCTGGTAATTCAGTACCTTGTTTAGTTTGTTAGCATTGCCCACACTATATGGTTATGGAAAACACTATTTTAATTATTTTTGTTGTGTTAACTGAAAGCAAAAATCTCTGACAAAAATTCACAATAAATAAATTAAAGAAGAAAACTCATCACTACATTAGCGTCTAACAGCAGTGACCAGTTATAGGATAATCGTATAACAGAATATAGCACAGTTGTATGTTTTTTTTTATGCGATTATAGATGTTGTGTAAGAAATTAAACATAAAAAAATTATAAAATGTGGATAAGGAATATACAGTGAGAAATTGTTGTGGTTTACCAAACATTCCTTGTAAGTTTTTATTATTTTGTTTTTTAATTTAATTTTGAACAAATTTAAATTGTTCAAGACCACAACAAAAAAACAAACAAACGATTGTAGTTACTTAAATATTTTTGTACGTAAGTATTTAACTTATTTAATATTAAACTTAAAGTAAATTACTTCGGTAAACAATTTTAATTTAGTTAAACAAATTTATTTTTTATGTGTAAAACTAATATAAAACCTAAAGTTCATGTTATACAAATAAAATTAGTAAATAATTAGGCTATGCCGAATCTTATATACCCTTCATCATTAATATAAATCATGTTTGGTGAAGTAACTCTAATCAAAAAGACAAATGTTGGGATGACAAAAAACTAAAAAATTCAAAAATTTAGTACCACATACTTATATATAATTTTACATAAAACTATCTTCGGCTCTTTTAAAAAAGTTTAGTATTTTGTTTAATATCTCTTCAAAAGTATTGATATTTTAAAAAAAATTTAAGAGTTCGGAAAATATGTGCAAGCACCAATTTTTCCCTTGATGATTTTAAGCTTTTTTTATTCTGTATCCTCATATATGTATTTGTTTTTTTGATTGGAGTTACTCTATTGTTCCAAATGATATGGAATAATTGGAGGTAGGCGTGGTTTTTGGCCCGCTGCCTCGAAAGACATGAACCGATCTTGCTGATTTTCAACAGCAGCTCGTTCGAGACAATGTCTGATCGATTGGTGTATTTAAATTTTCTCTAGCTGATCTAGTGCTCTGTAAAGCTTGAATTTAATACTAACACGGACGGACAGGTGGATAGGCAGATAGACGGACAGATGGACATCGCTCAATCGTATTCACTTTGCAGGAAAATTCAAACCTTATGGGATCGAAAATAAATATCGTAGAAATTACAAAAGGAATGACAAACTTAGTTACACCCTCTTTCAACTTTTTGTGGTGAAGGGTATAATAATACATGAACATAAGGAAAGCAGGTTATTTGATTATATTTTTTATTTATTTTAAGTTTATATCTAGATATCCAAATTAAATTTGTGTATCGTTATAATCTGAATTGTTTTAAAACAACACTTACTTGTTTTCTGCCAGCAAAATTCATCAAAATATTGTTTAGAATGCTTTGTGTATTTTTTTTAATATTTAATCTAAAAACTTTTGAGATTTTTAATATAAGGTTAACGAATAAATGAAGAAGAGAAAAAACCAGCAAAATAAACGGTTTATTTCATTCCAAACTAAATATTAAAGATACACTTTTGCAATTGCAATTGTTATTGCATATTGTGGGGTTAACATATTTTACAATATTTTATATTTGTTGTTGGTAATTTGCTATTAAAAATTTGTTATAAATACGAAATTTCATTTAATAAGTTTTTTAAATATTGTATTGATAGCATACTTGACACTTACTCAATTATTCGACTAATTAAAACGTGCAATATATAAACCAGGTTGAATTAGTAGTTATATCAGCATAATAATTTAACTTTAACTACTGAAAAAAACTTAATCAGTAGTTACTGTATATTTGTATAAAAGATTTTTGAGCTTATGATGCCTTCATGTTTTGGTGATTTTATGTAATTTACGGCATTTACACTATGCAATTTTTCATGAAACTATCATGAAATTTTTGTTTGTTGGTGAAGCAGGAGGAGTAAGCAATATGGTATTGCTTGAATTTTGAGGGGATATTACTATTGCTAAAGTTTACTTTTAGATAACGCATAACGCTGTAACTTAAATAGAAAATTGAGAAAAAAAAATGCCTCAAAAAAATTGCAAAGTGTAAATCTGGACATTCACGTTAATTTAGTTTTGCTTGACTCTTAAATTTTTATAAAAAAAAATTGGGTAGAATCCACTGATGACCACTAGCGAAATTGCCATATGCATATGCTTTCCCTGCAGTCATGTATTTAATTTTTAGTTATAAACGATAAATATTTCATGAGAATATCATGAAATATTTATATTTGAAAGAACCAAGCAGAACTAACTTGAATTCTAATTGTAAACAATTTTCTGTTATTATATCGGGGATTTCATAGTCTGCGAGTAAAATCTAATGCCACAATGAAATTTAATGATATTCCTGCATTTTTTTCTGTGACAACTAATTTAGCAAGGCACTTAATGAACAAGAGATAATATAGCCAATTAATTAGACATATGGTCAAAAATTTACTATTGTTTTATAATAAAAAAATAATTAAAGAGGTAAGAAAACTTGATACCAATTACCTAATACAACACGCTAAACTTACAATTTTCAGAAGAACAGAAAAGAAAAGAATATCTTATGCCGATTTTAATTTAAACTATCCATAGAAAAACTGCAATATGGTACATGTTGTTATCAGCGATGTCAGATGTGGCGATTTCTCATCAAACGTGGTGATTTTCAAACTCATTTGACGACCTAAATTTTAATTTGGCGATTTCTACATGTCATGATAAGCACTTATTCTGTCTTGACTGTAAAAACATAAATAACTCACATTCAATAGCAGTACTAAACGCAATACCATTCTTTCCATCGTTCATTCATTCATTGTAAATGTAACAAAAACATGAAAAAATAGTACATTTTAGAAGTTTTTTCTTACATAGAATTCTTTAATACAACTGAAAAAAAAACAAAACAAAAAATTAATAGAAGAAAGAATGCAAGAAAACATAAAATATTTGCATGGAGTACATATTTATAGAGAAAAAGCGAACAAATGTAATTCAACACTTTTTGTAATTTATGAGTTTATTTTTTTTATTTATCTTAAAATCTCTAGAGGTTGGTGTACAACATTTTTTTTTTGCCTGAAAGTAAAAAGAATACCCGCTGCGTTGGCTTAATTCTTGGTTGTGATTTTCTTTAGAAATCCTGTACTCAGTGCACCACATGATAAAGCTCAATAAGATAAATCGAAAGACGGCTGCAAAATTAAAAAAAGTGCACAAATCAGATGTTTCCTCCAATCTGCAGAATCATGTTTAGATTTCTTAGTTCACTTCGAAGGTGAACAGACAAGAAATTTGTACCACACTTGAATCTCAAATAAGCAGACACCGAAGGTACCGTTGAAATGTGTCCGTACAAGGGAGCAGTCCGGCCAAGAGAAAACTGCAAACTTAAATCAACAAAACATTGCCCTATATATTGTTTGTTTTTATTTAAAGATACTTTTATTAAAAATATATATAAATAATAAACAATTTAATTGGGTTGAATAACAAAAAATTCAAATCATTAAATCATTAAATGTAGATCTATATGTAATTAAAGAAATGAAATGTTTTACGAATATTATATTATTTCAATCAATATTTTTCCATCCTGGTTTGACGTGTTTTTCTCTTGGCAATAACATCTTAATAATGTAAGTCCAGCGATGAAAGTAAATTCATAGCTTCTGTATCACCTTGGCCTCGCATCTTGATGATCTGAAGGTTCAACTTCCTCTGTTGAGTCATAAGAAATTTCTTGAACTTCAGAAATTTGTTCTTGCAATTGTACGCGTAAATTCAAAGCTGATCTCTCAATTGGTAAATCATCATCGATCTGATAGAAATCTTTTAAGCTTTACTAACAGACCGCTGCAATACTTCTTTTCTTCATTTCGACTATTAGGTTTATCACCGTCAGGCTCAAAATCAACATTAAATGCTGTCGGACATGTCATGGCCGTCAAGTGTAAATCTTTCCTTACGAAAACAGTTCTGAACTGTTTCAGAACTAATTTGGTCCCATGCACTTTTAGCAAAATAAACTGCATCCAATATGTTTATACGTTTAAATAAATCATAGGCTGTGTTAGAAATTTCAATGTTTGCTAGTAAGTGCTTCAGTATCAGTAAAAGCAACTGCACATCGACTATTATTTAGGGAATCCCACAAACATTGCAAGAATTTGTATTCTTAACTCTCCGAAGAAGAAGCTTAAATTGTAGAAACAATGCTAGATTGTAATGTTTTTGTATAAGAGTGAAAATATTTAACGTACCTACATTTAACTATATTTTGTGATGTATTAAATATGATAAACCGTACCCTGTTGATAAAGCGAACAAATAGAAAGAGTTACAAATAAGCTTGCCATTATATGTAAATTATGACAAAAAAATATGTATAAGCTAAATGTCCGTCGAAGAGAATTTTTTTTATTCAGCGGATGTCCGCGTCCGCTCAAGGAGCGCAGCCGGGACCTGGCAACAATGTCCGTCTAATGGAGGTGTCAGCTAATGGGAAATATCCGTTAAGGGAGACTCCTGTGTATTTATGCAAATTTATTTTTAAGCAAGCGTAAATAACGCTTAGCTTTTATATTTATATTAGAATATAATTACGAGTAATTCCTTAAAATAATTTTTTACTTATTTTTTAATTTATTAATCGACTATTTAAGAGCGTACATAAACAAGTAAAAATAAATAATTATATGGGAGTAAATATTAACGTCTCTTGTGCGATACGAAAACAAAACATTAGTGATTGCAAACCCTCCAAATACAAAAGATAAAATCATTTTACATATTTGTTAAATATAAAAGAAAATCTACTCATGTTTTTTTTTAATTCTATAAAAAAATGCATTGGATGATCAGTTGGCTTCAACTGCTGGATCAATTGGGCTTTGTATAGCGTCATACCAATTCGTCTCAATGATGTCTCCGAAATGTTTAATTGTTGAGAACGGCTGCTATAGCAGCCATATTCTCGGCTGTATGCACTGGCTTTTCATGCTTTGGTTTATCGATGAGAGTGCCAGTTTCTTTCACTTTTTTCACAAGATAACGAACATACGGAGCGGTGCTACTCTTTTTCCAAAATCCCTCCGCAATTTTCGGACACATTCTGCAACATTACCATGATTTTCAAAGCAATGTCGCAAATTTCCCAGCGTTGTTTAGAGCATGCAGTGGAAGAATACTAATTATCTGTGAAATGTATTAACATTCACGAAATAAGCACTAGTAGAAAAAAAATTAGATTGCGGACTCTTTACTTAAATGATGAATCCCATGACAATTCTATTATATTTAACATATTTGCTGACATTTTTGCGATGACGTATTCTAAAAACTATTTGACCCAATGTGCGAATATCCGTTTCCAATAGTTGAATTTCAACCAATATCGTTTCCATCTGCTTACACTTTCCAGAGTGTTGCCTATACGAGGGCTGCTATATATAATTCTGGCCTGGCAACACTGAGTGCTGCCAAGTGCAATCTGACATTTCCATTGGAAAGTTTGTCATTTTTAAGCATAATCGTACTCAAAACGTTTTGACGTACGACCATTATTTGTGTTGTTTACAGTGACTTGAATAAATTAATATAGAAAAAAATGGAATTAACTCGTGAACATTTTCGTGCCATAATTTTTCACAACTTTCGGCGTGTATTATCACGACAAGAGTGCATTAATGAACTTAAATCTTTGTATGGCGATGAAACACCATCCTATAGCACTGTGAAAAATTGGTATAATGAATTTAATGGTGGCCGAAGCTCGCTCAAAGACGAATTCCGTGAAGGTCGTCCAAAAACGGCTGTTGTGCCAGAGAACATTGATGCCGTGCGTGAACACAAAATGCAAGATCGACATGCGACATACCGAGAGATAGAGACATCCTTAGACATTTCTTCCACCAGCATACATTCGATACTGCATGAACACCTGACCGTAAAAAAGGTTTGTTCTCGTTGGATCCCGCATAATTTGAAAGTCGCTCAAAAAAAGGCTCGTGTCGATTGGTGCAAAGAAATGTTGCAAAAATACGATTGCGGTGCTTCAAAAGTCGTTTATAAGATCGTCACAGGTGACGAGTCATGGATCTATGCGTATGAGCCCGACACGAAACAACAATCGACCGTGTGGGTCTTCAAAGACGAGCAAAATCCAACGAAAGTTGTTCGTGGAAGAAGCACTTCGAAGCAAATGGTCGCCTGTTTATTCGGCAAAACTAGTCATGTTGCGACTGTTCCGCTTGAGCAACGTAGGACGGTCACTTCTGAGTGATCCACTACAATTTGTTTGCTTGAAGTCATCGGAAAAATTCGAAAAACCAACAAGAGAAGGCGAATCATTGTTCACCATGACAATGCGAGCTCTCACACATCGGCTCAAACCAGAGCGTTTTTGACCGGCCAAAACGTCGAATTAATGGGTCATCCGCCGTACAGCCCTGACTTGGCACCTAATGACTTCTTCTTGTTGCCGCACATCAAGAAGAAATGCTGGAGAATACTTTGAAAAACAATAAAACCATTTTTGATTATAAATATTCGCATTTTCATTATTAGGCCAGAAATATATAGAGCAGCCCTCGTACCTTATCCACACCATTATCAATCCTCCACAGTATCTCGTTAAAATATGGGTTCTTTTTTTGACTTTAGAAATATTACTCCATTATTCCATTACTTAAATCAGGAAACAAGTCAAATGTTATGAACTACAGAGTTAAGTGCAATACTTAAGCTTTTTTAAAAGTGTCTCTCCGACTTTCTAAGCTATAAAATACAATCATTGCTATCACCGCTTCAGCACGGTTTCAGGAAAGGTTGTTCTACAGTCACAAACATTTTACGACTTATAACTTTAATAAATCGTGGATTTACTGACGCTCAAACAACAGATGTTGTTTAAACAGACTTCAGTAAAGCTGCCGATAAAGTTAACCACAGTCTTCTTCTTAAGCAATTATACTTAAAGGGCTTTACTCAAAACACTTTAAGCTGAATAAAATCTTATTTAGTTAGCAGAAAGCAAAGAGTGTATTTCAATAATTCTAAAAAAAAATCGTTGTAACTCTGGAGTCCCTAAAGAAAGGAAGGTAATTTTCCCTTTCATAAATTATTTGCCATGTGTAATTAACTTTTGCAATATTTTAATGTACGCAGATGATGTAAAGATCTTTCTAAGTTACAAATTCTCCAGCAGATGGATTCTTGCAACAGGATTTAAACAGGTTTTATCGTTGATGTAAAATCAACTTAATGGACTTAAACTTAAAGAAGTGTAATAATATGCGTTTCTCGCGGAACTTAGTTTCTACGCTACAACATACACTTGGTGGATGTTTGTTGGAATTTTTAGATCTTGGTATCATTCTCGATTGTAAGTGAGATTTTGGTATGCATCAAAGCTCGTGATGTATCGGCATTTATTTAAAGGTCGGCAAAAGAGTTCACTGACACAAATGTCACGAAATAATTTTAAAGTTCTCTTGTGAGACCTCATTTTGCATGGGACCCAAACTATAACGTTCACATTGATTTTATAGATTCAGTCGAAAAATAATTTCTCTTCTTCTGTTTAAGAACTTTTTTTCGTGGCTATGGATTTAATCTTCTACTTTAAAAAGTCGAAGGCCAATGCTTGGTGTAACGTTTTAATTGAAATTAATAAATAGTGATATTGTTTCAGAATTTCTTCTAAGCAATATAAATCTTAATATTCATAGACTTAAATTAGATAAATAAACAAAAAAATATCTACTTTTATTCGGTTTTATACCCCCTTTTACCGTATTTAGTAAATAAAAAATAAATTGCTGCACTAAAATTGTAACATGACTTCCCGTTCCAAGCGGCGCTTCAACACTTAATATCAATTTTTATTAGCATCTACCACCTTTTGCGGTGCTATAGCTTATGTCATGTAACCAACTTAATTGACTAATCACAGCTAATATCATTGAATTTTACTGTCACTAAAGTTTTTGTGTTCAAAATGAAATGCAAAGTCCTCTCAAAGTGAACGACGAAAATAAAACTAATATTTCCGATTCACAGCATAGTATTTACAATTTAAACTAAATTCTTTATACTCAATCTTATTAATTCCTCGTTTTTTAACTTCTTTAATTTCATGACGCCCCACAGATATATTTTATGTATTTTTTAACTTTTTTTTATACATTTTGTTCAGCAGTCTTGGCGTGATTTAAAACATCCTGCATGCATTACGAAAAACTCTCAAATGCCATAAAAATATTTTAAACGTATAGGAGTGTGTGTATAGAGATTTGGACATCTTTTTTCTATGAAATTTAATCATATGATATGGTTTTGTAGGGATTGAAAAAAATTTTATAAGAAGATAATGGTTCGTTTTTTACTGTTAAATATTTTTTTGCTTTCATAGATGGTAATATTTAGAGAACATTTGTGGCCAATTATATAATGGATAGTGTAATTTTGTGGGTGGTATGTGTTCTTTGTTTAAAAAAAAAACATGTCAGTGAAGAATATAAATTGTAACTAAAATTTTAATAACATTAAAATTATTTTTCAAATTCCATGGTTAAACTGAAAAAAACTGAACATAAAACTATTTTTTCTCTCTGACAAAAATGATTCATAAGTTTGTCTGTTTGCTAGTTAAATGGCTGAACCGTTTTAAAGAAATTTGAAACAATGGTAGATATTTGTCTGTCAAACGTGAACCAAAAGGATTCTTACAAATTGTCAGCTTATCGATTTTAATACAATACGAAACATAGAAAGCACCTCATCTGTAACGTCTCACATTTATATCTGTTTCCAGAGCTAGGACCTACATGAAAAAAAGATGAAGAACTGGCATTTAAAGCTGTACCGATTTTTTGTTTTAGTTTTAAATACAGAGATTTATTATTAAAAGGTTGAATATTCTGTGTTCAATTAAAAAAAGGAATAGATGGATAATGTGGTAGAGGACAAACTCATGTGTCATTTGAAAGATGTTCACTTTACACAAAATTTTTACATATAACAAATTAGCAGATCTGAAAAAGATTTGAAATATTTGATTTTAATTTAGATCATTGAAAATAAGTTTAAATATCCACAGTCAGTTGTAAGAGTCACAGACGCCGCAGAACAGGCTGAAATCCGACGTACATGGCAACAGCAGTAGCTTTTTTTTCAAAAATAGCCGCCACTTTGCGTCTTTAAAAATATAGAATAATTGTTCACTTTTCGATATCTAATACCTTGGACTGCGAAGTTATAATCACATCTACTTTTCTAAAAAAAATTTAAGAGACAAAAATTGTTTACAAATGTATGCGGACGTTTTCCAAAGAAAACAGAATAAAAAGACACCAACAGAACGTATTGCTGCATTTTTTGAATCATTAAATCATCATATACATACTAAAAAAATCATATATTTAACAAGAAATATCCATAATCAATCGATATTAATTTGGTTAGGCAAAGTCCTCAAACAACCCAAAGTGTTTCTGCGTTATTCTCTCTGTAAATAATCATATATATTTTTTCTTGCTTTGTGCCACTATCGGAATAGCAACGAATACAGTTTTTAGTATACTTTTTTTAGAAAAGTTCTACATGCTGTTTCGAACAATTTTATTTTCCATGTTTTGTTACGAACACAGAGAATTTCCTGCTTTACCTTCCGTAGTTCATTTGCTGCACAATTAATCAGCGTCAGTTAACTCTTGCTATTCTGGATGTTGGCTGTCACAGCTGATCCATATGTTGCAATGATCGGATTTGACTGTAACTCCACTGGCGTGCACACGGATACAGTCAGTATAGCAGCTGCTATACCGAACAAATTATCAGCGCACCCTTAGCCTCTTCCAGATTTATAAAAAAAAGCAAAAATAACTATAATGCCTCACGAACGCTTAATGAAAAAATTTTTTACGATATTTTCACTTACGAAAAACTATTAAAATTGTACATTCTCATGTCTGAGAAAAAAAAATTTTTTTTCTCAATTTTACACTTTTGAATAGAATGAAAAAAAAAATTAAATCATCACATCCATAAATGAAAAAACTAAATAGTTTCTAGCCTCTCATACATTTTGGGAAAGAAGCAACAAGAACTACAATGACTTACTGCCCTCTCACTACTCTGTATAAAATTTATTGATTTTAATTGATGTTTAAAGAGAAACGGTCTTAAAAATAAATAGAATAAAACCAAATAAATAAATGAAGCTAAAGTTTAAATAAAACAGATGACTTAATGAATAAATACCATTAACCTTTGTGTAAAAGGAAGATTGCTTAAGCAAATCGGTTAATATTGACAAAATATTTATTTAAAAATAACGACACTTGTAGCTGCCCTTAGTTGACACATATCTTATTAAAGTAAATAATTTAAATTACAATTAATAAAAAAATTTACAAACAAACAAAGTAAATTCATTACAAATGCAAATAAGCAATTTCCTTTCCAGCCTTCCAAAGTGATGTCAAGCAAATACCTTGGATTACAAAAAAAAAAAGGCGAATAACAGAAACTGTGGACAAAATCTTTTTCGTAAAAAAAAAGGATTGATGGAAAAACACACACAAACATTGATACTTGTGAATGAAAATATAAGTCTAGTTAAAAGGTTAAAACAAATTGCTAAAATAAAAAAAAAAATAAAAATAAAATACGTTGGCCATTGTCGATATGGTCGTTCGAATTACAAATGGTAGAGAGGTTATCTATAAAAAACCCAAATCAAAATTAATTTCGAGTTGAAAGTTGTTTGAACTGTTTAAATAGGTAATTTCATCGTTGGCGAGACGACCGGCCTTTTCTCTGGATAAATGATTTTTGACTTGCCAAGAGAGTCTCTTTCGCCTTGAAGAGGTGGTAGACGTTACACCAGCAAATACCAGCAAGTGGTTTTAAAAAATAATAAACATTAATAAGTAATAAATTTTTAACAAATAAATTCAATTAATTTTGGCACCGATTTGATAATATTTCTTTAAAAAATTTTTTTTTAACCTAAGCTGAAATTAATTTAATTTATTTGCTATAATAACAAACAGGTTAATAACTAATTTCATGATAAAGCAAAAATTACACCCAAAACACAGCACGCATTCATACTTACTTAATACCAATCAGTATGATATAAAACCACCATCAACAATATTGTTAGGAAAAAAAGTATGAAAGAAAAATAAAAATATCGATGGGTCACAAAAATCAAGAAGAAAAGTATATGGAAATTAGCAAGAAGAACAGCAAGGAAAAGCTTTAGGTGGTATGTGGACTTCAGTTTTTTATATTATTATAAACTAGTTGTGAATATTCCAGGTATTCATAGTTACAAAATTCGTTGGGTAAATAGATGGTATTCACAATTTTCATAACTTAAGCTAGATTGACGAGGAGAGCGGTGCTGGCATATGTTACAATCAAGAAAAAGCTGTGTTACATTTTTCTGGCCACTTTTAGAAATAATTTTCCTTTTATAAAAACTTTATAGAAACTAATAAAGAAATGCAATTAGGCCAAAATCAATTTAATCCATATGTTATAATAATCAAATCAATTTAATCCCATGTTATAATAATTTCAATTAGTTAAAATAAATGTTGAGCTTAACGGTTCGGATTGTAATACATTAACAATTTTAGTACAGGAGGTTCTTGCCCTCGTTTTTTAACTTCATTGTTAAAATACTTGCTAAAGTTCTAAATTACCTTAGTGATTTATGCAGAGATAAGTTGTTGTTGTGTTGTTCTTTCCTAATTCAACATATTTTTGTTAAACCTCAAATTTCAAAGGTTTTATTTAAATATGCTTTCTTGTATTCTGCAGCCTTTCAAAAACGCTTTTTCTTTATAGTTTTTGTAAGTAAATAAATCAACTTTATTGTCGGATTCGACGTTACGTTGCAGTTTGCCATAAAATCTTATACTATCCCTGTATCCATTGATCAACTAAAAAATGTTTTCACACCAAATTCTATGTTCAATTTGAAAATTAGTTTTCAATTGTCTTGTTTTGCCTATTTTACACATTAAAGTACAAACACCTTGCAAGTAACACACATATTTTGATCTCAATTATTTGAATGGTTGGGTCGGTTAGTACTTGTTGTTGCAATGTTCTTTCTAACTAAAAATGTTTAATTAAGACCTCATTGTCATTCATTACTCACACATACAGCAGAAGCTGTATGTGCAGGCTCAGTTGAATGCAGCGTAATTTGCAAATTGGTTCATTTGTTTACTATAATTCAGCAGAAAATTGAAAACAATGCTATAAAAAAAATAAGAGAACTGCAGTTATCTGCAAACATCGCACAGTGCTTTGTTTTAAAAAATCGATTAAATTATTTTCGACTTTTATGGAAATAATGAAATTATATATTTAAAAAAAAAATGTTCAATAATGTTCTTCTTCTTCATCTCCAACTAATAATTTTTAGCTATTTAATTTGTTAAAAATTGGTTTTATTCTGTCTTTTAAACCTACTTAAAAAAAAGAAGAAGGTTATCAGTTCGCCTGAATGTTTCTTTTTTTCATGTTTCTGCCCGCAGATCTCAGTCTGTTCTGAACTGATTTGGAAAATTTTTGCTTTATTTGAAAGGTTGTGCCAACAGATTAGTCCCAGTTTATAATTTTAAAAATTAAAGGATGTCTCCGTACATCATACATGTTTTTAAGGTGTTGTTATGAACCGTACCCTAAAATTCAAATAAATACTGAGAATTACTGTAGCTCCCAATAACAAAAAGTAATAGAAAAATAAATCTAAAAATTAAAGCGTGTGCCCCTAGGTGTTGTACATTGACCTATATGGGCCTATATTTTGAACCGTTACAGACAAACCCTTAAATTTTCAAAGTTATAAATTAAAGGGTGCCCCAATAGCTCATTTACTTTGGCTTATATTGCCATACTTTTGAACAGTTGTAGAGTGACGGTTGTGACTTACAAGTAAGTCCGCTGTAACAACAAATATAAAGTTTGGATTTGAAAATTAAAGAATGTCCAAAGTTAATGTAATTTAATGTATGTGACCAAAGGTTTGAACCGTTATAGACATAAAGTTGAAATTTACAAGGAGCAAGAAAGACTTAAAACAAAATGTGCATTCGTGTTCAACCGATGATTGGAACAAATAGCAAAAACAAATGTACAAGAGGAAACCACAGAGAGAACAGTAAAGAATTAAATTAGTTTGTGTGTAAATTTTGTCAAAGTAAATATTGATATGAATATATCTCGTATTCTTATTAAAAAAGGTAGTTGGTTAAATAGATGAAGTTTATAAATTACACAACGGGAGTAGATAGATGCAAAGAATGCTGATGAATGACCTAGCGGTCCAGAGAGTGCAGCGTTTCATTTTGCTAACGTCTAATTTTTCTTGTTTTCTTTGGAAAACGTCCGCATACATTTGTATAATAAATTTTCTTTCTAAAAAAAGAATTTTAGAAATTTAAAATAAATGCACTTAAGCCAATATAATTTCAATTTAGTAAGAAAAAAATTCAACTACTTCGTCTGGTATATTAAGAAGTATAAATATTTAAAATTGTAAATTAAAGGATGTTACATTAGTTTATGTAATTTATGTAACTGTTGTACAGTAGTAGAGAGTCGATTTAAATTTGCAAGAAGATGTATTCCTAAGTCCGCTATAACAAAAAGTATAAAACTTAAATTTTGAACTTAAAGGGTGTCCTTTATTGGGGTAATTTAATGTCTATTACCAAACTGTTGAACAGTTGTATCGCGATGATTTAAATTTACAAGAAGATTTATTGCTAAGTGCGCTTTAATAAGCATTAATTTTTGATTTGTAAATTAAAGGGTGTGCTAATAGTTAATATAATTTGATGCACGTTGCCAAATTTTTAAACAGTTAGATAGACGGCTAAAATCTGATTAGAAGTCAAGTTTTTTGCAAAAAATATTTTATAATTTTTTTTTAAGACTGACCGCATCCACATCTTATGTGGTAGCCAATGGGAGATAAGAGTATTCACACTAGATGCATACTTAGCATCCAATTTGAACTACATTATGTTTGGTTTTTAGCTGCTAAAGCTCTGATTACCAATTACCTTTTTTCTTGGTTTATCCCCGGAATGTGTCTGCCACTCAAATCTTATATCTTTAACGAAATAGCAAAAGTAGCACAAGTTTTTTAACTTTAGGTTTGTGTTTGGGTTACATGTTAATAAGTGTGATATATTTTTGTTTAAAATGAAATTGCCTTATGCTTTATGTGTAATGTTTGTGAAGATAAGAAATTTATACGTTAAGCAATGCTAATTACTACAGATATAATAAGAAAGAATACCAATTACTACATATATAATAAGAGTCATGCAAAAGTTGCTGTCTATAAAACACCTTTCGTAGAAATTGTAGAGATAAGTCACACAGGCAAGTCACCTAAGTAGATACGTTTGTTTCTTGAGTTATAAAATGTATCTTTATTGAAGATTAAGCTCATTTATATGCAAAATGTAACTTGGTCATTATTTAAACTAGACAATTGAATGCTGCTAGACTGCGTCTCGGATTGTACGTATCGGAGAATATTGTGATACGCCTTAATTAATAATAACTCTCGTTTATAAAATTTTGTATTAAAATTAAATAACTGCAGTTTTGTTAGACATAGTCTACACATTTTGTTTGTTGTTTCCTTTATAATACGAAAATAATTCATGTAAAATCTCCAAAAAATAAAGATATTTTTTACGGGTGGGAAAGTATTAATGAATAATTCATGCAAATAATAACCGACTTCAAAACAGATTTTATCTGTCTGTCTATAATGGTTCAAAAGTATGACCACATACATCAAATTACATTAACTGTTGGGACCCTCTAATATCCCATCACCAAGCTTTATGCTTATTATAGTCGACTTAGTACAAGCTCTTTGTTAATTTCAATCGTCTGTCAACTATTGTAATACCCTTTAATTAACAATTTAAAATATTTACATTTATTCTTATACTAAACAAAGTAGTGGATACGGTTAAAAAGTTCGGCCGTATACTTCAAGTTTCATCAACTATTGGCACACCCTTTTATTTTCAAACCAAATTTTACACTTTGTGTTATAGCAGAGTTAGCAATACAGGTTTTTTTGTACATTTCACGCATCTGCATACAACTGTTGAAAAGTATGGCCAAATATATAAAATTAAATGAATATTGGCACACCATTTAAATAACAATAATGAATATAAAGACTTTTTACTATAACGGTCATAGCATTCAGAATTCTGTTAAATTTACAAGGATTTGTCTATAACAGTACTAAAGATAGGCTCATAGAGGGACACCCTTTAATTTTATTACTTAATTTTGTACAACTTTTTGCATTGAGAGCTATAATGGTAGGCAATTTTTTCAATTTCAAAGTGGTGTACTTTACGGTTCGTAATACTCCTAAGAAACATGTATGTTGTATGGAAACACCCTTCAAATTTTAGATTATGAACTTTTTTTAAAACGGGACCATCACCTTTCAAAAAAAAAAAAAAAAAAAAAAAAAATTACAAAATCGATCCAGAAGTGACTGAGTTATGGTGGCACAATTCAGGACTTGCCATCAACGATTTCGTTCTCCTCTTCGATAAGAAGCCAAATGCATATTAAGTGCAGCACTTAATATAACAAATCTTAAAACTAAATTCTAAATCTCTTCTACAAAGTGAAATATGTGAAGTGAAGACTAAAATGAAAACGCTCGTAAATTGCGAATACAAAGTGTTACGGTAAAATAAAGTCAATGCAAAATTTCAAAGTTTGCTTTTTTGCTTTCGAAACGGCGAACACGGTTTTTAATGATTTGGAAAACAATCAAATTGATTTTTTGTATTTAAAAGCACAACATCTACAACATCTCAAAAAACAAGCGATATAAAGTTATAAAAAATACATGTTCGTGTATGCCCCAGCTCTCAATATATTTTCGTAGCAACATTTTAATTCTCAACTTTAAGCACTCAAAAATACATCAGTGATTTAAGGAGCTTAGATTTACATATGTATATAGGTTGCAAGGCAATTTTATTTTAAAATATTGTTTTACAAGCACTAAATCTTTATCACTCCTTTTTAAGACATTTTAAGTTTAGTCATTTTGACAATTTTGAGTTGTAACTGATGCTGACAAGAAAATGGTAATGGAATATGCAACTATTTTCTCAAGCATTTCAAAATAGCTGAGTTGTAAATTGCCAACTTAGGAGCGGTAAACTACGGAACAATGTTAAGGCAATTGCTATAACTTATACTCTCTAAGAAAGTTCTACTGTCCATATTAGATTTCCTTGGTTACTATGCTGCCTCAGATAGGAAAGAATCTCATAAACTGAGGATTTGTTATTTTACTGGTCAATAGTTTACAGTTAAAGAAGAGGATTTTTAGAGTTCATCGCAATTTATGCTGACGATGGAATTTTCCTTAATACTAAAGGCCAAAATTCAGTTATGGAGACTCAATTACTCCTAAGACGGCTATAACGAATAGATATAAAGATATATTATGGCCTCTTTAAATTTCAAAGTTTGCGAACTGACTTTTTCTGCTTTTAAAAAATACCAAATTTACAAAAATATCAGTTCACCAATGCAGACTGGAATTACCGCTTATAAGTCAAATCGATGTTGCTCCTATTATTAATTCAGGTAATGGTGGCCAACGTTATTTTATTTCCCATGTCACCTTCAACTATTTAAAAGTGTATTTATTTTGCTATTATTTAATTATTTTAAATGTTTACCTAATTATAATTGGCGACTTATTGGTTTATTCTAAAATATTTATCAAATACGATTATGTGATATGCATATTACAGTAAGGCATATATATGTATGTATATATAAATACCCAGCAAACGTTTACTATTGCGGAAACCGCAAAAAATAATACAGTTTAAATAAATCCCAAAATTGTCTTCTTTTTATTTTTATACCTAGAATCATTTAAATTGACACAGATGCATTTAAGAAAATTTCAAATCAAGTTCTACTAAACCAAAGACTAACTGTGCAACTTTTTGATCAAGAGATTTATTTTGAATAAATTGAAAATTATTCATTCATCGATTAATTCCTATTATTATTTAGATACACTGATAGAAAAATCATCATAAAGCTAAATTAATTTCACATCAATTCAATGACATATGTCTTCGTTTTTGACCCCGTGACACTTGTCATTGTTGTGATGTCAACCATGTCATTATTTGCTTATTTTGTCATCAATGCCAAGGATCACAATTTTGTCATCAATTCAATGACACGCTGACGTAAACGGAATGAAAAAGCAATATCAATTAAATGACGAAATGGCATCAAAATGATGACGAAACTTTTTGGTTTAATGAAAGAATGTCATCAATGCGAAGACTAAATATTTCGAATGAATAAAAAATGTCATTAGCGCAATGACGAAATATTTCGATTTAATGAAAAAATGTCATTAATGCAACGACAAAACTTTTGTATTCAATTAAAACATGTCATCAATGTAATGACGAAACTTCTTGATTTAATGAAAAATATCATCAATACAATATATATATATATATATATATGTCATTGATGTAATACTGAAGCAATAAAAGTTTCAAATCCATGTGTTTTTCTAACAATAAAGATACATATAATTTTTTATTTACAATATGTATGTATATATTTCACAAAACAGAAAACTTAAGAACTTCAATTTTTATACTGTTGGTATAATTTTCGGTAATTTTTATGTTATATTATAATTAAAATAAAAAGTTATAAAATATACATAAAAAATTGTGTCAACAATATGATGCTAAAAGTTCATCAATCTGATGACATATTAACATCACTCCCTATGAATATGAGAAAATTCTCTGTGTTTAGCACTTTGCTCTCATTACTTTTTACGTTGGCGCCAAATTTGATGATTATAATCATAATTATGTGTCATCAATATAACGACAGGGTGTCATCATCTTCGTTGTATATATGCTTTTGCTTTTTAAGCATTGTTTTCAAAAGGCCGTGCATATTTAGTTATATATTTGTTTGGTCATAATAATGATGATGAACTTACATCAATGTGATTTTATTTTTTAAATTCATAAAAACGCTTTTAAAAATAAACATTATGAAAACAAAAATAATCCAAGTTGCAATTAAAATGCTAACTGGAATTATAAAAACTCTATTTACTTTTTTCTTAAATATATATTTTACGAAATAATCGTATACGAAATATTGCATCAAGTTGATGACATTGTAGTCATAACTTAGATGACATCTAAAATATGACAAAATTCTATGATGATGTCTGTCATTGCATTGATGCCATTTTATACCTTATTGATGACATCTTTCATAACATTTATGTTTAAATTTTGATGTTATAGCGTCATCAAACCAACGATGATTTTTTCTATCAGTGTAGTTTAAAAAGTAAAACATAAATTATTGCTTTCGATAGATAGATTATTTTCAAAGTGGACTACAGGAAGGTAATCCAAAGTAAATTATTAAATCACTGATATTGATTATGTTTTTCTCATCCAATTAGAGATTGCAAGCAAAGGCCTTTGTTCGTGTGCATGTGTCAAAAATATATAATTATGTACATGTGTTATTTAAAGGCTCCACAATTATGCCGCATATAACAAACATTATATTATTATTGCTTAAACTATATAACTAATTTTATTCATTTACATTTAAATTTAATTTACATTGTTAATAAATAAATTCAGTGCATCAAATAACACATTACTGTGTGGTCTGTAAAACACCCGACTTAATTTGCTTTCAATAAAATTTTGGCAATTTTGAAGAGAAATAGAATATTGAATTAGAATTTGAGGCAAAGAGATATTTACATGGATGGAAAAATAGCAGGTAAATGACAAAAAATATGCAGAAAATGGTTTTTCTATATCTAAATTGAGGCCAAGTAATTCTCTTGAAGCAAATACGTACGACAAAAAAGTCGTTAATGATATGTTGTATATAGAATGTTCACTACACAGAAATTGTTAAGAAAGAAATTATTTAAATTTCTAAAATTATTTTGCCACGCAAAGTAGAAAAATAATATATTTAAGTTTGTCGTTTCGTGTGTAATTTCTACAATAACCGTATTCGACCTCATAAAGTATATATATTCTGCCTTCTTATGCATAGTGAAGTCGATTGAGCGATGTGCGTTTGTCTGTCCATCCGTGTTAGTGTCACAAAAAATTAAATATATCAATCGATTAGATATAGTGTGAAAGAGAAGATATTGGAAATCAACATGATCAGTGCATGTCCCTGTAAGCAGCAGACAAAATACCAAGCCCACCTCAAATTTTTTTATGTCCTTTGGAACAATAACGTAACTCCAATTGTAAAAATTAATATGTGAGTAGCTACTTAAAAAATAAGAAAAAAACATCAAGTGAAAATATTTGCGCTCGCCCATATTTTCGGAGTTACGGGGCTCTGAAATTTAAAAATGTTTTACTATACCAATATGGATATCATATTAAAGCTTTTAAAGAGATCTTTTAGGAAATACTAAAATTTTTAAAAAATGCTTAACCCATTAAGGGCCAATGTCATTTTAATGTAAAATTATTTGTCAGCAGTACCAATATTTTTTTTTTTATTTTTTAATTCTCTGTCAGCCCAATATTTACTTTTTTATGCGAATTTCTTCCTTAAACTAGATTTACATAAATGCTGAAGGGTATATAAAATTCGGCATAGCCAAATGTAACAGTTTTACTTGTTTAAAATTATTTCAATTTATTTGTTGCTTGGAAAAGCAAAAACATTTTTCTTTAAGTAGCAAAACTGCACCGGCCAAATGAGAATATTTTTAGGCACTTTTAAATTGCCGAGTTAGCATTATTACTTAAGTACCGCCGGTGAGAGTAGAATTCACAAGTTTGAATATAAACTGAAATTTTTTTAATGAAGCAGACGTTTCTTACTAAGGAACATTTTAGTGAGCTCAACTCAGATATTTAAAAGCCTATTTAACGACATAGAAGCATAAGCATTTATTTTATATTTTAATGGATTTATAACTATTTTAAGTAGTTTGGAACGCTAGATTTTTGATTTATGCACTCAAATATTTAACGAAACAAATTAAATGTAAATTTAAATTTGAACCTGAGGGCGTGTGTGAAACGTTAGCAAAGTTAAATAAATTTTTCCTATGGGGAGAAAATTTTATATTACTGCTGTGTGAAATGATATTTTTGTTGTCAAAATAAAATTTTGACGTTTCTATTAAAAACGAAAAGTTTATGTTTATAAAAGTAAATTGAATAAAAAATATTTTTCGTTGCTTATTTCATTTGACATAGTCGCAGATATTTAATATTTTATTTTACATTTTATTTATGTTCATTAATTTTCAAAAGTTATAATCAAAGTATATTTATATTAGGTACATGCAAGTCTACAACAAATACAACATTTGTGTAAAATCATGTATTATGTCAAAAAACAGTTCAGAGACGGCAAAGTGGGTAACATTTTATAATTTTTCTAACTAAAAAATTAATATTAATTTTACTTAATTATTATAAAAAAAGTAAGAGAATGACCTTTTAACGACTATATTAATGTAAATTTGAACAAGAATTAAATAAAAGGATATTAAATGCAACTTGAGTTGGAAAAGTGTAATTCGAATATTTCGTTTACCATCCCTGATAGAACATAATAAAAATGAAAAGAAAAACATAAAAAACAAGAGAAGAGTATAGTAAAATAAAAATTAAAATAAATGTAAACAAATTATGACACAAAACATGATAAGCACGCACACCATTAAAACTATCAGCTGAACTCCTTCATGTACTCGTTATAGATATACTTTGGTTATAATATTGTTTTTAAGAATATTATATTTTTTTTACATTGTCAAAAAAATATTAAAATTTTTTGTATAAATTTTTAATTTTTTCCCAACCAGAAAAAAAAGTTGCATTTCGTGGCTACCCAATGGCTAGCACAAAAAGCAACAACAAATGAACAAGACGAGTTACAAAGAGAACGACAAAGAAATGCTTTGAGTTGTTCGTGAACTTCGTCTCACCAAATTAACATTAAGATTACTTGGTTAAATAGATGATGTTTACGACGTACATAACATAAGGTGGATAGATGCAAAGAATGCTGATGAAGGATGTGGTAGTCCAGAAAATTCTGTATTTCATTTTGCTAGCGTCTAATTTTTCTTGTTTTCTTTGGAAACCATCCGCATACATTTGTAAACAATTTTTCTTTCTAAAAATGTTTAAAAATTAAATTAAAAGAACCAAAGAGCCTAAAATAAAGTAAAATTTCAATTTCTTGTATCATAAATTTCTATGCTTATTTCAAAAAATCTACTAACCCTCAAGGCTACTGAAATTTTATTCATATCAGAACTGTCAAAATTTAACTTACAAGAGTACTTTGCTACCATTTCACACACGCCCTTAATAAACATTTTCTATTCTCTTTAAAAATTAATACATCATTATGAAGTAACTTTCGTTCCTTTTTATATTTCTTGATTGTTAGTTGTACTATCTAAATATAATAACAAGTTCTACCTTATTGTACTGAAGTGGGCTGGGTCTTTTTTTTAACGCGAATTTCTAATTACTGTATAAGATATTAAAACATTGTTTTCTATGATGCTCAAATAAGATTACATGAGAAACAATATTTTGTAATCGAAATTGGAATTTCCGTGGGGTGTCAGCTATCAGCTCCAATTTATTAATTCTGTGATCAAAAAAAAAAAGATTACTGAGATTGGATTTGCATGTTTAAAGATAGTACTAGGCTTGTTCTATTTCACTTCCATCATTACTCATTTGTTGTAATTTTCTTTCTTTTATATAATACGAACTTGAGCCTAGCTAAAAAATTTTAATTTTGGCCAATAATGAGTATTACGAAAAATATTTTAGATATTTATTTGTTTTGGCTAATATTTTCTATTTTTAGCGTTCAAACATACATATATTGTTTTTAGTTATATTTTTTTTAAAGACGTGTCACTTGAAATTAAATTTTCTTTCTTAAAAGTATCAGAAATAAAACATTAATTAACCAAAACCTTTTAAGGATCCGTTTTTAAAGTAAATTTTTTTATTTTGCATTTAATTTATACAATAAAGAAAAAACAAAAACTATGGATAAACAAAGTTGAAATTTAAACATTTATTATATAAGCAATTAATATTTTGTATGTTAATAAAATAATTAAATGTCAGTGCCCAACAAAATATTCAATGCCACAAAGCTAAAATAATCATTTCTGTACCATCTTTTATCATCTTTCCTTTTCGTTTGATTCGAAATTTATGGTCATATTTTCGTATATGCTTGACCCCTCAACTATTTGACACGTAAATTTGTTATCAATGTTAATAGTGTGTATATCAATGACTTGCTTTATGCCTGTCTTATTGTCAAGTTTACTTTATTTATAAGAGCAATACATATTCATAATTACTTTTTCGTTAAGGGATTTTATAAAATGACAGCAACACCCTACTACCCGAACACAATTAAAAGAACATTGATGAATGTGAAAGTTGCACAACCGATATAAGAAAACTAACAAATAACTAAATAAAAATAAAATGTGTAGCAAATATTTGTTGTTATCGTTAAGAGTTAATTCACTTTCATTTGCAAAGGGATTTTTCCACGATAAATATATTGTATAAGTCGAAACAGACATCAGAATACAAATAGCATTTCTTATATTTCAAACATGAAAGGATGGCTGAGTAACAAGCGAGTTTTGCTGTAAACACTTTTGTGACGAATGACGATTTTTTCTTTGAAATAATCGTTGCTAGAAATAAAATATATATATGTATATGATATAATACCTGGTCACTCTACCAACTGATCCATATTAATAAATTAATTTTTTAATAAATTTAGTCTTACAGCAGACATGGCTGTACATCCTCTGTATTTATTTCAAGCTGGCTATAACTCTTTACAAGATGAAGCCTTATTCGTCAATTTCCCGGCCTTTTGGAAACACGTTTAATTTCTTGATTTATTGTTTACAATTTATTTTTATAGGGGACATACATATGTTTACACACTACATGTATATTCTAAATATGTAAGCGACACACTTTACTTTAGAGTTTTATTTTGTTCTACATGTTGCCTTGGCGAAAGAGGTGCTATTGATTGCCTCTATTTCCCTTACACTTTTAAGATTTAATTTCAGAAAAATCATTATGCGAGGTAATTGGAACTCAATTTTAACAAAATTTACATTTTCACCAAAAATATTAAACTTTGCTAAAAATTTGGTTTTGAAATAAAAAATTTGAAATTGCATTTTAAAATTAAAATTCACAAAAATAACTAGAAACTATGAACAGTTTTCTGAAAGACCCCACTTTTGCCAAAAAAAAAAAACACATTTATACTATTTTTTCTAGAAGCGCACAAATGAATCTGGAAACCAAATATCTAATATAACTCGAATATTTTTAAGCAAAATCTTGGCTTTCCTAAGCCTTTCTTTTCGTGCTCATATTTCACTAGATTTTTTAATGAAGGAGAGTGCAGAACAGACCCCAAGTGGACAAATAAACATCCATATTTCCCATAATTATCTTCATTAAAACAAAGATGTAGATATTCGAGCAAAAAACTATATAAATAAGTTGTTTATTGAAGACCTTTTTCTATGTAGTCAAATTGTGATAATATGGTTCGGCTTGAGTTCCTCTTGTTGATAAAATAAAAACTCTTCTTATATTTTTTACCAAATTTGTTGGTCATCTTCAGGGAAATACGATTAGATTATATGCTTAACCCTTTCACTACAAGTTTTTACTGGATGGATGAAAAATTCCGATTTCTTGGATTTCTACAACATTCCGGGAACAACATTCAACAACCGGATTTTAAAAATTATTACCCTAAATTTGTTTTTTGGAATGTATCCATATGGATACAAAATTCACTAATGGTAAAGAAAAATGGAAGAATTTTGTTTTGCCTTCACATATATAACTTTTTTTTATTTCTTTTAAGTTTTTAATTTTTTTTTAATAAAATACAAGCATAAAACTAAAACTTTACATAAACCTAAACAATACACATTAAAATTCACATAAAAACCTTAATAAAGCTGAAACTGAAATAAAAAAAATATTCATATACTTACTACAAGTTTATTTATATGAAATGTAATAAAAATCCTTGAAGCAGTTCCTGGATCCGTTTGAATACATAAGAAAGTATCGCACTTTGAGCACTTATATCTCGTTGGCCCTTACATCCTTTAAATTTTCATCTGTCTTTATCTTGCGTGTGTTCCGGCCAATGGTGATTCCCAACATATCGAACTGATAGTGGTAGAGTATATTTTTGTCTTTTCTTTGAAGTCGATGGACTTTCGAAAATTTTCTCATTTAAAGGCAACGCTTGGCGTCCTCGTTTTCGAAAACAATCCTGTTCATCAGAAAGAGCTAAAAGTCCATTCGCAACATCATTACGAAATCGATATATTTCTTTATACAGTTATTGCTTTCATGAGCAGTTCTATATTCCAATCACGAATTGCAAATTGCAAGGTCAATGAGGTGGTCAAATATCTTAGGCGTCCACTTTCGAGATCTAATGAAGATTCTGTACAAAGAAAGCAGAAAATCCATCTTATCAACGCCACCCATGTTCTGGTTATATTCTTTTATTATATTTGGCTGTATTATTTCCACATTTTTCTGTTCTTACGCATTGAATCGGCGTACAAGTTGATAGGGTTCATGTTCATGGATTGATGATACCATTTGGACAATCCCGCCATCAAACCATCTCTGGAGAAATATATTATCGGATCTTTCTATACGGTAGTCGAAGCTTCCACGGCCTTCCTTTTTTAATTCCTTATCAGATATAAAATTTATTTTACCATATCTATTTCCTCTAATTGTACCTCTTGCCCAAATTCCTCGTTGACATAAATTCAATGCTAAATTAAGAGTGGAAAAATGATTATCAAAATAGATTTTATGATTTTTTCCTTCTGGAATTGTCTTTGAAAACTGAACTACAATATAAGAGCAAAATCCTAACGTTGCGCCACCTAATAATGTACTTTTTCCCTGATAAATCTCAATATCGTAAACCATGCCTTTTGAGCTACATAGACGAAAAATTGTTATTCCCCATTTGATGGGCCTTTTTGACATATATTGCTTCATAGTAGTTCTTCCTTTAAATGAAACCATCATCTCATCTACGCAAAGATTTTCGTCTTTTGGAATAGAATAGGACTTTTTAAGAAACATATTTATTAAAGGCCGTACCTCGTACAGCTTGTCATTACTTGTCGATTCTGTTGCAAATTTTAAATTGTTACGTAATAAGTGGAATCTATTTCTAGACATATTTTTTAGAAACGATGGTATTACAGAGTTAATTGCCCAGTACATATCTAGGCGTGGATAACCAATGGTGCCAATTAATATTTCCAAACCTAAGAATTTCAAAAGTTCTTCTTTGGTCATATTGACAGATGAACCATTGTTTAACATTAAACCGTGGTTCGTTGATGATACAAATTCATCAATGATGTTTTCAGTAAAGTACTGTAAAAAATACTGAACTGGTAATTTAACAATTTTTTATGGTACTCTTGAGTAAAATTGGCCTCCAGAGACGTCAAAGAATCTTTTTTCAAACGAAATTCATCCATTTTTATTAAAATTTTTTTATTTGAATTGGGATACTATTTTTCTCTGTTTCTCCTACAATCTCAACAACATTCCTATCACCCTCATTCAAACAACCAATACTCTTAGTACCTTTGCCACTATCAACATAATTATCCTCATTATCTTCATCATCATGAACATCTATCTCATTAATGTTGATTTCGTACGCCCCTTCACGGGATAGCTCTTTTATTAAAAAACCTCTGTTTTACATAAGCCGAAATTTTTTCTGAAACGTAACTAACGCTCTAAACGAGAGATACCTGCACACAATTCTTTTGGTGAAAGGTGCATAAAATTCGGCACAGCTGAATAAACCACTTTTAATTACAAAATATTACGGTTAGAAAGTGAAGTTTAGAACGAATCAATCTTATGCACACAGCTCAAAATTTAATTTTAATTTTAAATCTTATTATTTTAATTAATTAATTAATTTAATTACACATGCAA
This sequence comes from Gymnosoma rotundatum, assembly GCA_916610165.2. Taxonomy (NCBI): domain Eukaryota; kingdom Metazoa; phylum Arthropoda; class Insecta; order Diptera; family Tachinidae; genus Gymnosoma; species Gymnosoma rotundatum. The sequence continues at coordinate 49,342,757 of OU744338.1, forward strand.
AATTTAGAGGTCCTTTACTCCGAAACTAAAGGCTCAACTATAGTATGCATGAGATAACTTCAGCAAACTTAAACAACTGTGAAAATACATTATATTGTATGTAGTAAACTATAATGTACTTAAGAAAACTTCGTCAAGTTTTTCCAAATGTCATTTTTTTAAGCAACGTACAAAACTTATCGCACTTTTCATACGAAAACAGCTGATGTGCTTTGTATTATACATTTATAAAGAAAAATTGCAATCAAGATATACAGTGTTAAATTTAAGTTCTTAATTTAATAGAATTACTCAGCTTGAAATTCTTATACTGTTATGTTTGCATTAAACAATTTAATAATTAATTTTGATTTATGTATTTCTAATTTAAATGCTACCATTTCTACTTTAAATCTTCATAAACAAAGATTTGTAAGTGTGTCAGTGTATACAATAACATCAATATGAATGTTTTCTAAAAAAAATCTTTTTTCTATTTGTTTCTTTGTTATAAATTTTAACTTGTTACACATTTTGATTTATCTCTTCTTGTGAAATTGTTTGTTCATCATTCATATTTTAGACAGTATAAGTCTTAATTAACGTTTAGTTTGCCAAATTTAATTACCATCTAGACTTTTTGATGAGTTAATTGATGATTTAAAATTGTATTGGTAACAGAAAATAATTCAATTTTCACAAAACCTTTTAACTTCACATGACTAAGCAAATGAATGCTTTCGAAATTTATTTAAATATTACTGTTTTAATAGAGTTTAGTCAATATGTCTTAAAGAAAATATTCAAATATTAATACTTATAAGGCATTATAAAAATGAGTTTCGATATATTTTCAAAAGTCCTTTCATTCCTTTCAACAATCGAGCAAATGAGGCAACTTATTTTATAAATAGAATATCCAGTCAGATAAATTTTTTCTGTAGAAACAAAAAAGTTAACAAAAATAAAGACGTCATGTTTGACATCTGGCAGATACAGCTTATTCTGATATGACCAATAAAATCCGTAAGAGAATGTTGAGCGACTAAAAATACTAAAGGTTTTAGTGTTATAAATTTGGCACAAAAAATCCATAACAAAATAGTTGTCCTTGAGCGTCACTCACTTTATGCCTACGAAAGATATTTTAAAGACATTTTAAAAGAAATAATTTAAATCCATTAACCGAAAATTATGGTGAATTATATTGTATTAAAAAACATGTCCTTTATTATTCTCTTAAATTAAAGTTACATTTTTAATAAATTTCATTTCATTTCAACTTCAAAGTAACATAAATTTAAGGAACGTAATAAAAACTCCTCATTAATGTAAACTTTGAATTAAAAGGCTCCTTCCTTTTTCCATAATAAAAAAGCAACATTGTTTTCGTTGTCATGTAATGATGGTCAAATAAAAATTAAATAATTGTAGTTTTCTTTGGCTGTGATTGTTAAAAGCAAATGTCGCACATCAACAATTGTTTGAAATTAATGTCGCAAGTGGAATTATCTGATATAATTGTTCTGCCATGTTGAATAGCAATTTATTTTTTAATTTAATTTTTTGCTTTTCTCTTCAATTTTGTGAAAAATATTTTCAGAGTTCTTAAATTGTATTCTTGCTACTTTATTTTGTACAGTTGCTAAAAAGTATTTTAATAACTTTTTACACTACATTTATATTTAATTGTAAATGCACTTGCTTAAGTATTATTACATTTGGTCGGAAATATTTTTTTTTTAATTTTGGAGACACAACTTTGGATAATTGGATTTTTTTCAGTTACATTTTGGTAATTTGTAACGGTGGCCTGTCATAGTGTCCACGGACATAATGCCCATGTGCTTTATGTCGCAACCAAAAGTCCATGGAAATTGTGTCGTTTTTAGCATGGACATAGTGTCACTTATGAAAGTGTCATAATGTCTGCACTTAAAACAATACCGGTTTCCCTTAAAAAAGATTTTCTGCATAAGCGACCTTCGGCCGGACGAAATGGTATTCTCCTCTATTATATAAACAACACCTACTTCACTCACCAGAGACTTTCTGTAAGCCAGTTTATAAAAATGTTATATTTTTCTTCCATAGAGTACCATAAATATACCTGTAAAATCCATGGACGTTATGACATGCCGCCACTTGTAACTTTAGTGTAAGAATTTAATGCCCAAGTGCTTCTGTTATTACAGAAAATATTCTTTAGAATTAAATTTTAGATTATTTTCAAAATGATTTTGGTGAGACAAAATTTAACATATAAAATCATTACTTTCAAAGGAAGAAAGTCGGTTTGTAGACACCAAGTTAGTATTTAATAGTATCAAAACATTATTTATTTTAAGCGCTGCATAAGCATAAAAATATGACCGCAAACAATATCAAAATTAATAATTTTTGCTCTGTTATTCCGACAAGATTTGAATTCAATATCTCTTGTTTAAAAAATAGGAATCTTAACTGACACAAACATCCCTACAAAACAAATGTTATCAAACGAGCTGCAGCATACCGGTCAACAGTATTTGGATACGTACCATCAGAAAATAGAAAAATAAAAAAAAAATTATATTTTTATTGTTATATTTTTTGGTGAAAAGCGTCGTCTCTGGCTGAATATTTGGTACGTTTGACAAGCGCTTTCGATCTTCCTTCTTCATTTTTTTTTTTTTGTTTCAAAAAATTAATTTATTAACTCTTTACAGATACAACCAAGACAATTTAAATTGTAAAATTAAATGTATTTTATTAGTGCTTATTTCCCAAAGTATGTAACTTTTTACCTTTAATCCTCTTTTCTATTATTTGGTCTTAATTTTAATTATTTGAAACTTTAATAAATTCAAAACAAGTATTTTAATCGATTTAATACTTTTGATAGTTATATTCGATTATTTGGCAAAATATAGTCTTTAGTACAATCCGATTGATTCCATAACGCTTAAGCTCTGTACAGACGATTGTCAGGTTTTACAATATTGCCAGACCTAACAATGTACTGACAATGATAAGGCAAAGAAAAATTTTAATCACAATTTAGATTGTTAGTGCACACGATTTCAAGACATTTGTCAGAAAACTGACAATTCCATTGTAAGACAATTTGTAACGTGGTTTTCTTCGTCGGCCGAGGTGGCTCAGTCGTGTCCAGGGTTCTACTTACGGATCCACAAACCTTAAGTAATAACACAGATATTTTCCCTTCTTTGGGTTAAATAGATATTCTTACTTTTATTAAGTTCCTCTTAAATATAATAAATTTAATACGAAAATCACTACTATAATCGACTAACTAATTGGAGGAGTTCAGCTTCGGATCGCACACCAGTTCGGGTGTTAATATGTGCGGATAACAACGTGTTCGGTTAATGCTGATTCGGGTACCATGGGTTCGGTTGATAGCACGTTCGAATGAAACTGATTCGGAAGTTCGGATAATAACAGGTTCAGGTGTGCTGGATCGATACGCAGGTTCGTATGATAATAGGTACAGGTAAACTGGATCGATGCGCAGGTTCGGATGATAACAGATTCAGATAAATACGTACAATGTTACTTAAAATTATGCTCTACATAATACAATAGCTGTTCGAATAGTCAGCCGAAACCTCTGTGATAACAGTCAACCGAAGTCGCTGTAAGAACAGTCACTCGAAACCGCTGTGTAAATTTATGGTAATTTCTGACAAATAGTCAGAAAACTATCAACTGGCTCTATCAGAGTAACCCCAGTTGGCTTTCAAATTATATAAATATAATCTTCAAGACTTACAGGAAACTTGCGAGTGTAAGTCCCATAGGGATTGCAATGTCTCCCCCAATGTTTGAAAATCTTGCTCACTTATACTTATTTATAAATAGAGCAAATGAGAATTATAAGGTACACTACGTGTGATGCTACTATTTTACTGTTGATGGCCGGTGTATGCATGGTGGTTGATATGCTATAAACATAATCATGTCCACCGACCATCGACTACAAGATGTCAAAAATAGAATACATGCGTGCTTATGAGAATAATTCTTTTAGCAGCTACACGACCACCGACTACACGGCTACTTTTGTAGCCCGTAGCCAACTTAGGCTAATTTCTATTTTTCTTGGCTACAAAAAACAGATTAGTGGTGCCAATACAATAAATGCATGAAATGGTGTTTTTAAAAACGCAATACATTAAATATCGCTATTAAAAACGCTAAAAACTTTTATAGTGGCACCATTGAAAAATAATAATCATCTGTTAATTTGTTTACATTTTTCATCAGTTTATTACTTTATCTCGAAGGGGGAACATCTCCGCGCGAGCATATTTTTTTAAAAAAAGTGAAGTTATAATTGAAGTCGCAACGCGCGCAGTTTTTATTCAACAGGATTTTCCACTTCCTATACGAAGGTATAGGTTGATGTGCAGTTCCTGGAGAGACTAGTAATATCAAAATACTTGTGGGATACCCTGGCGCTGTAGTTATATACCCCTGCCATTATTAAATTAAGATTTAAAAAAAAAAAATAATACATTTTTCATTTACTTTTTGTTTGTGAAATTTTCCATTTAGTTCTTTTTTCATCAATTTCTAATTTGTTTAATTTTTCATTTTTATTTTTTGGGTTCTTTATTGTTTATATACATTTATTATATTGTTTAATGTAAATGTTTAGTTCAATTTACATGCAAATATGGACGTGGACACTTCATACACTGAAGTCGTTGGTTCCACTATTTTCGCAATAGTACTTTTAAAGTTAATTAAATTTTCTTGAGACATTTAAAACTTTTTTATAAACAAATTCACTTTAAAAATCAAGTTTGTTTTGTTTTGGTTAACTTTAATACATGTGTCAAAACAGATGTTTATTTTTTGTAGTTAGTGGTCGATAGTCGTTAAAAGAATTAAGTAGCTGAAAACTTGGCTATTTTTGTAGCCAGCTACTTTTGTAGTCGGTAGTCGATGGTCGGTAGCCTTTGATTGTGTTTATAGCAATATTCATACAAACACAACTTGTTACAACAACCCCCCGGACCATTAATATTGTTATTTGTTTACGAAATACATAGCCCATCAAACAAAGTAGCATCACATTCAAGTAAGTTAACTTATTTATAAAAATAACACAAGAAATAATAGTGTCTAATCAATTACAAAAGTATGAACGTAGAAAGGGGACGAATTTCTTCGTTACAAATTATCTGACAATAAATTTATCTGACAACATTGTCAGGCAACAAATTGTTATTTCACACGGTAGTAAGAATTAAAAAGTTCAAGAAACATTTTTTTTTAATTTTTGTTACTGCGAATTATTGTAAAAAATATAATTAAATAATATTATAAATCTTTATGAAAACAAATAGATATTAATCAAAACGGAGAAACTGCAACGACTCTAACATCTTACGTTTTTACAGAGGATCAAAAGGAATATTTCTTGCAAAAAAACGACTTCAAAACAGATTTTTGCTATTTGTGTACAAAGGTTCAAAAGTTTGGCCACATACATCAACTATTGGGACAGCACTTAGTTTTTAGTTTTAACTTTTTATTTTTCTTAACATACCATACAAATCAGTGGACATTTTGTATAATTTTTAAGTGTTTGAATGAACCGGTTTAAAAGATAGGGCTATATACATGTAAAATTACATCAGGTATGAGCACATCCTTTAATTTATAAATTCAACTTGTATACTTGCTATTTTAGCGGACTTAACAATACAAGTTTCCTGTAAATTTCAGTTGTCTGTCTATAACCGTATAAAGGTTTGGTCACATACACCAAATTACATAAACTATTGGAATACCTTTAAATTTCTAAATCCAAATTTTATTCTTCCTATTATAGAGGACTTAGCAATACATGTTCTTTGTAAATATCAATCTTCGTTTTACAACCATCATATATGCACATAAAATTAAATGATCTCTATATTGAATATTTATACTTGTTATTACAACGGTCATAGTTATCTTCATTCTGTCCAATTTTCAAGCGTTTGTTTATGACGGTTCAAAAGATAGGACCATGCAAGTCAATTCGCATGAACAATTTTTGTCACTACAATACTTGTTGCGTATTTCAGTATCAACTATTCAATCTTTGTTCCTGAATAACTATATGCCATTTTCAAAGTGTTTAAAAATAAGCAAGTTTTTTTCCACTATCAAAATCATTCCGTGAAATACCGTCGCTTTCCATTTTTTAACTTTCTTTTTTCTTCTTTAATTTATACATATCTTATTTATTTATTTAAGGTCTTTTTATTTATTTATTTTAAGTCTTGTTTTAAAGCTCTTTTTGACTTTTTTCAATTAATTTTATCTGACAATGCTATCGTTGTCAGATGTTTACAATTTCCAACATGTTACAATTTCTTTTGAACTGACAATGCCTGACAATGCAAATAAAAGCGTTCACACAATTGTAAGATATTTAACAATATTATTGTCAGGTAGAAGTTCTTACAATTTTCTGACAATAGTTTTTCTGGCAATATTGTTAGACAACAAAAGATCACACGATTGCAATTTCTTGTATTTAATTATTAACCATTTAAAAAAAAATAGTGTAGACCTAATAAATGTACACAAAATTTTCCTTTGCTTGATGAAAAATTTCAGTTTTAAGTAAACTTTGAATTGGGCCGCCAAAAAACTACTATCGGTTTTTTGTGGCTTAAAAGTTTGTATGAACAAAATATTTTTAATATTATAGCGACAAAGTTTATAAACTAAAACGCGAAAACCTTTTGCGTTAAGAGTTATTAATAAATAAACCAGACATATTTTTAACAACTTTTTAAAACGATTTTTACCACTAACATGCGAGGGTCTTACCCGGCTTACAATTTAGAAAGGAAATTATGACGCTCATCATTTCTATAATCCTTTACATGATCGAAAGTGTGCAGGGAGTAGAAAAAACACTTTTGTAAATCCCATATATTTCATGGGTAATCTTATGAACATACATAGTAGTCAGGAGTGTCATAGAATCCAAGTCGGTTTTACTAATTGTCGGTTTTGCAAAACAATATTGGATTTGTTATTTTCGAATGCAAATAAAACCGATGTTCGAATCAGCTGTTTTGAATGTTTATGTAAATGTTTACATTTTAGTTTTATTTTTATTTTTGTCAAATACAAACTGTGTTTATTAAAAATATTAAAAATTTGTGGTTTTATCAATAGAAAATATAAAAATTTAGTGTTTAATTAATTAAATTGACGAAATAAAAAAACTTATAAGTAAATAAATGAAATGGCCGCTGCTGTTCTTGCATTTTTACTATTAGAGGAAGAGCGTTTAGAAAAGGTGAAAAGAAAAATTTTACGTGACTATAGCAATCCCCTTGAGCTGCCGGAGACAACGTAAGTAGTCTCTTATACTTTATATACAAACATACTTAAATCTGCTTTGCAGATTTGTGGGTTGTTACCGGTTAAATAAAGACGCTTTTTGTGTAGTACTCAACACAATTAAAGAACATCTTACCCGTTCTAGGATTCTGCCTTTACTGCAACTTGCAGCTTCTTTGCGGTTTTTAGCAGAAGGCTCGTATCAAAGAGCTGTTGGCAACGACTCTAGCGTAGGTAGAAGTACAGTGTCAACTATTTTAGATGATGTGCTAAATGCTATAGAGAGGTTTATTTGTCCACAATGGGTGCAACTGGAAATGGAAACTACCGAAAACCACAAATCACGGGACTATTTTTACAATAAATACAAAATTCCTTCAGTCGTTGGTTGCATCGATGGGACTCATGTAAAAATCATAAAGCCAAGATGTAACGAACATTTACTTTATAACCGCAAGGGATATTTCAGTATGAATACTATGATTGTAAGTAATTTTTAAGTTACAAACTGAACTTATCAAAGTAATATTGTATTCCTTTCGATATATTTATATTCAGATCTGTGATCATGATATGAAAATACGAGCAGTAGATGCACGGTATCCCGGCTCTAGTCATGATGCGTTTATATGGAACATTAGTGGAGCCAGACATCATTTTCTTTAGATGTATGAGTCAGGAGAACGATTTTCCATACTATTGGGCGATGGTGGGTATGGAATTGAGCCTTTTTTACTAATGCCGTACAGGCATCCATCCTACAACTCTAAATAATATAAATTCAATATGGCTCATTCATCGGCTCGTAGTATTGTGGAAATAACAATAGGCGTACCTTTTTCCAACCACTCACATCTTTTTGCGGTGGACCTGCGCTGGTTAGTGACTCTGTCAATTGTTGCCAAAGATCATCCACAGCCGGCTTATCCCGCTTTGTAAATTCGCGCGCTATATCTGGATATTTTTCCATAAACTCTATAATAGCGTAAAGTTTTTATGCTCTCCCCTGTTGAAGAAAAAAAATTTATGAAAAATTGTCTTTTTTAAATAAATAAATTCAATTAACATACATCCGTACTTATATTTTTTTTAAATATCAAAAAAAAAAACAGAATTAAATGAAAATGGCCGTGAAATTTTTTAATTTGTTTACAAAAATAAAAAACCGACAGCTGTTTGCTGCTTGGTTTATTTCCAATAACAAACCGATAACATTGGTTTCTGTGACACCTAAAACCGATAAAAATTCAAGTTCGAACACAAAACCGATAACATTGGATTGCAGGACACCAACAAAATGTTTTTGTCGGTTTCAAATCCAATTCCAATAATATCGTTTTCTATGACACCCCTGAGTATTACAGATATACCGTATACGCATTAATTAAACCTACTGAATCAAATATCAGTCATACGCATATCTTAATCTTTAGTATACGAGTACTGCATGAAATATATGTAAGTAAAAGCATTTCCTAATATTTTCAAAATATTTCGAACAACATAAAAACTTACATAAAATATTTATTTTCAATTAAATGATTTCTATCATGTATTTTTACAGAAGGGCATGAAGAAAGAATTTTTAATTTTTTTTTATATTTTTCTTTATATATAATTTACAAACTTCTAACATTTAAAAATAATATAATATCTTTCTTAAATTACTTAAATGAAAAATATATTTTCATGAACTAAAGAAAGTCAAATAAATCATTAAATGTTGCGATAAGTAAAATGACATTGCTTACATAAATTATTTTTTCAAGGGTAATATTTCTCAAGCTACAACTGTTAAAAAAATAAAACTACTCAGACAAACACAAAATAAGATGAAGATAGTGAAATTTCCGAACGCGCCAAGAAGAAGTAAAGTAAGAAGGGTAAAGAAAAGCTCACTGTGTAAAAAAAGTACTAGTGTCTACATAAGTTTAAACAGACAACTAATAAGTTTAAGATGGACGGAATGCAAAAGACATACAAGAGACAATTTCTGACACTTAAGCTACTGTTTAAGTAATAAGAAATTATATCAAGAGTAGACAAAATGTTTTTCAGAAAAGCAATACACCCGTTGTCATTGATAATGCTGTTAACATAAATTTGGCATAAATATTATTACAATTACTGACATAAATATGGTCGACATATTTTATTAACATAATCATTAGTATCTTAAGCTTAAGTACAAAAATGTTTGTTTGTATGTAAATTTTTTTCTGTATTATAATTTTTTGTTTTAAATCTTTTATTGTCAAGTTGTCTTCTAGCAACTTTAGTGTTTTGAGCACTATAATAACGATTTAAGAGGTTGATAAATAATAACAAAAAAATAATCGCATCCGTTACAAGATTTTGTTTGCTAAGAGATTAAATTGAGAGATTGAGCAATAAGTGGCAGTACGAGTTTCATAAAAACAGACAAACTTTGATAGATATAAGAACGGGCGAAATAAGACTTGTCCTATTTTATAGAAAAATAATATTTTTAAGTTAAATAATTTTAATTTTTACCCTGACCAGGATTCGAACCATCGATTTTATAAATTAATGAAATTTTACTTTATTTTCGGCTTTTGGTTCTTTTTAATTAATTTTCTAAACATTTTTAGAAAGAAAAATTATTTACAAATGTATGCGGACGTTTTCCATTTTTCTTGTTTTCTTTGGAAAACGTCCGCATACATTTGTAAATAATTTTTCTTTCTAAAAATAAAAAATAAAAAGTTGCATTGTGACTATCAAATTGCTAGTACAAAAAAAGCAACAACAAATGTACAAGACGAGTTACAAAGAGAATGACAAAGAAAAGCTTTAAGTTGTGTGTGAACTTCGTCTCACCAAATTAACATTAAGATTAGTTGGTTAAATAGATGATGTTTACGATGTACATAACATAAGGTAGATAGATGCAAAGAATGCTGATGAAGGATGTGGCGGTCCAGAAAATGCTGCATTTCATTCTGCTAGCGTCTAATTTTTCTTGTTTTCTTTGGAAAATGTCCGCATACATTTGTAAATAATTTTTCTTTCTAAAAATGTTTAGAAAATTAATTAAAAAGAACCAAAAGCCGAAAATAAAGTAAACTTTCATTAATTTATAATTTTAATTTTTCAACATTATATCCTCTCAGTTGGAAAAATGCACATGTAAAAATTGCATAAATGTAAGCAATTATTTTCTTTTGCTAAAAATACCGACAATTTTTTAAAATAGCTATAACTGATTGCTTTTTAAATCTAAAGTAAAAAGAAATTAAGATATTGAAATTTTACTTAAAATTTTGATTCCTCTAAAGTGAAAACTGATATCATGAATTTCTATTAAATTATAAATCTCTGTAAAAATTATTTAATTGAATTTTAACAATAAATAAACAAAACTTCCGAACTAATAATAAAAAAAAAAAAATATTGTATTAACATCTAGCTGCAAAAATGCAGAAAATTAAGAGAAAAAGTTTTTAAATAATTATTAAAAAAAAACATCATATAGCAAAATGCTATTTGCCATGTTTCCCTAAACTTTGTACTTTTTTTTAATTATTTAATGCATAAACACTCACTCCCATTAAACGAAACTTTTAGAACTCCCTTACTAGTTTTAATATTTTTAAATTAAAATAGCTACAGTGTAACATCCATAGCAACTATAAAACCAAAAAAAAATACAGAAAATAAATGGAAATATAAAGTCCCTACATAAAAAGTTCAATTATAATAATTTAGTATAATGAAATAATTTTAGATTATAATTTAGAAATTTTTAAATTTGCTCTAGGAATTTCACTAGTAAGGGTTAATTTCACCAAAATGTTTAGGGGATATTACAAATTAATTGAAATTGGAGTTTTGGCTTAAGTAAAATTTTTTTTTAATTAACAAAATCAATTTTTTTTTTTAGAAAGGCAAAATTATTTTACAAATGTATGAGGACATTTTCTAAAGAAGACAAGAAAAATAAGACACTAGTAGAATGTTATGCTGCATTTTCTGGACACTATTACCTTCATGAGCATTCTTCGCGTTTATCTTCTTGGTTACTTACAACATTATAGAATATATTTTAGTATCGTATCGAAAAAACATCCGCAAACATTTGCAAAATAATGACTGCTATCTAAAAAAGCTTCTCAGAAATAAAAAAAAAATAAACTTAAGCCAAAAAACAATTTCAATTAATTCAAAAAGTTTAGTTTTATATTTTATTTATTTTATAAAAAAAAAAAAAAATTAAATAATTAAGTTTTATCTTAGATCGGCAACATTAACATTCCCACTACTTAACCAAGTGCATTTATAATTTGGTCAAAGATGCCTACAGCCTGGCGCAAATGCTTGTACCCTAAAACTGACATCAAACAGTGACTATCCTTACTAGGTAACAACTGGACGAGTAACAAAGTAAAAATTTTTTAATTTTTTAAATTTGTTGGACAGAATACCAGAAACAGGCCAACACGTAGAGAAAAAATATGATTGTAATATGGTCACAATAAGGATATTATATTCTTTGTAACAATGTATAGTTGGTGAATTATAGTTGTTTTCAAAAATACTGTAATTAGGATAAACTTTTTTGTTTACATATAACCATTATATCGTAACAGCCCAAATTTTATAAAATATTTAAAATAACTTAATGTGTTTACCAAGAAAATTTATTATTTGGAATCTTTTTGATATTAATTTATTTTAATTGCGCTTGATTCCTTCAAATATAAATATTTAATAATATTCTTATGAAATTTTTATTATTTAAACTAAAAAATTAAATTTATTACTGCATTACTAAATTTACTAAAATGTAAAATGCTCATATAAAGCTCATTAGTGGATTCTACCCAAATTTTGTAAAGAAATGCTCAAAGTCTTACCCTAAAAGCCAAACTGATTAAATGTGAATACCACTAATTCAATAAGGTAAAAGGTCCATAAAAAACTCGAAAAATTTTAAAACGCAGTTACCATTGAGTAAGTAATTTTACTTTTTCTTTCATTCACTTATTACTAATCCAGCCCAAGACACTATGATTCTCAGCATACCTTCTTCCCTTTGCCGACTTTTTCCATTTTTTTCATCACCAGCGTATTTATAGATCGAGTTATATTTACTATTTCCCAAAGCCTTTAGTAAGGCCTTTAGTAAGGCTTTGAGAAATAGGCCACATTAAATGTATTTACAGCATTGCACTGCGTACACGCAAAGAAAAAACATGGCTGTGATATGGTCACAATAACCATAATATGTTCTTTGTAACATTGTAAAGTTGCAGAGAACAAATTATAGTTGTTTTCAGCAATACTTCAGTCACAACAAACACGTTTTTGTTGATATTTATCCATTATATGGTTACTGTGTACAAAAAATACAACATGGTTGGTTTAGCGTAAAAAAATTTGAACTACGACTAAAGTCTTATAACTTGTTAAAAATAATATAATATATTTAACCATAATAATATAAAATTAATCAGAGTATGATTAAAAGCAAACAAAATAATGTTTCCGCTTAAAAATATTTTGTTCTTGATCTTGACAGAATGTTTTTCTATCATTTTAGTAATTTTTTGTCAGCTTAAAGTTGAAATTGTTTTTATTCTTAGAGAAAATTAAAAAAATAAAAATGTATGTACAAAATAAACAATTAAAAATAATACAGAAAATATGACAACAAATAAAAAGGTAAGCAAAGCATTTCAAAAATAGTTGAAATATACATATGTTAGCATATAAATCTTTATTTTGGTGTTATAAGCACAATTGGGAAACCATTTACATATTTTTTATTTAAAGCTATCATATTATACATCAACAATAGTTGCCAGATGCCAGATGAACGTATTAGAAGTCTTGAATAAATGTGTAGTCAGTACCGAAGTACCATTACGTACCGTATATCTTCAATACTAGAATATCACGTTTACTCCATTAATGGATATTCACATGGAAATGTATGCAGATAAGATGCCTTTATTTGTGCTTATAAATTATATATATATTTTTTTTATAAATGATTCGTGTAGCCTATGTGTTTAAGACTTTTACTTATATGTATATAAAAAGCAATGAATTGTTTTGTTTTTCTGTGAATTTATGTTATTGAATAACTTTTGTTATTGACATTTGTAGCGATTATCAACCATGTCAGTGGCAACCCAATTGAAAAGTATACGTTTGAATGCAACACTGCACGATTGCATGGCTGCTTTTAAGCTTGAAGTCAGCGGCAGTTTGAACAGCAGTTTTGACAGCTTGAGGTAAAATGCCGGAAACAAAAAAAGAAGATGGTCTTTTTCCGGTGAATGAGTAAAAGAACGGATGTGTTCAGCAGAAGGCAGGAAGAAAATCAGCAAAAGTGCCACTCATCAGCCCGAATAAGCGATCTCTCGCCATCCGAGCAGCTACAACAGCACCCCCAACAGCAGATGCTCCTACAAAGTAGTTACAGCAGTAGCTCCAACAACGGCAGGAGTAGTTTCCAACAATAGCCGCAGTAGCTTCAGCAGCAGTTATACCAGCCGTAGCTCCAACAACAGCAGCAGTAGCACTAGCAAAAGTAGCTCCAACAACAGATAAGTACCAGCTAAAATTGTATAGTAGTTACACTAAGTCACTATTACATATGTGCTTGTAAAGAAAACAAAATGTAAATTTTCTGACGTCAATTTAAATATATACTTACCCAGAAGTGAAACCATATTGTTAATAATCTAATATTGTCTACCTAACTAGAAAGAAAATAAAATATAAAATTGTAGCCATCGAATCTTACCTATAAAGAAAGTAAAATTGTAAATTTTCTGACTTCGTTTAAATACATGGGCCTGAAAAGGAAATAAAATATAAATTTTTGTCCATCGTTTTTGCCTGAAAAGAAAATAAAATATGAATTTCCAGCCATCGTTTTTATATGAAAAGAGAATAAAATTGTAAATTCTATGACTTCGTTTTAAATATTTGCCTGAAAAGAAAACAAAATGTAATTTTTTAACTTCGATTTATATATATACATACCCAAAAGTGAATCCATAGTTTTAATAATCCAATATGTCTATCGACCTAAAAAGAAAATCACAAATTTCAGACTGTTATATATAAATTTACCTGAAAAGAAAATAAAACATAAATTTTGAGATTTCAATAGACTTACCCGAAAAGGAATTCATAAACATATTTATTATATTCCGCTGAATAAATACACCTACCCAAAACAGAATCCTGAGTTTTAGTATGTCGATACATCCTAACCTAAAGCATAATCATAATTTTAATAGTTTGCTGTACATATTTACCGGAAAACTAAATAAGAATTTGTATATTTCGATATCTATCTAAAAGCAAAATTATAATGGTTAACATTTCGATTTACCTAAAAGCAAAATTATAATTTTTAATTTTTCGAGTTACCTGAAAACAAAGAAGATAATTTTTACATGTCAAGTTACCTGAAAACAAAGAAGATAATTTTTACATTTCAATTTACCTGAAAACAAAAAAGATAATTTTTATATTTCGATTTACCTAAAAGCAAAATTATAATTTTTAATTTTTCGAGTTACCTGAAAACAAAGAAGATAATTTTTACATGTCAATTTACCTGAAAACAAAAAAAGATAATTTTTATATTTCGATTTACCCAAAAGCAAAATTAGAATGTTGAATTTTTTTGATTTGCCTGAAAGCAAAATTACAACTTCTTCCTTCGAGTTACTTACCTTAAAGAAAACCAAACATAATTCATCTATTTGAATATATGTACCTGATTAAGACCTAGAAAACATAATTCTTAATACTTTAAATTACTTACCTGAATGAAATAGAAAACATAAATTTACAATCCAATATACTTACCTGATAACTAGATCATAATTTTAAATCTTTATATATACCTACCTGTAAACAGAATCATAATCTCAAATACTTGAAAGAATATTTACCTAAGAAGAGAACAAGAAACCTAACGATTTACTTAAAATTAATTTAGCACCATAATTTATATGTTTAAACCGATAAATTAGTGGCAGTAAAAATATTCCGGTCGTACCAGCATCTAGGGCCCCAAAAATTAGCGCTAATTTAGGTCAGCCCCGGTGAAACGGGCACTCGTTCGTAGGCAGAACGGAGTTATATATTTTCGATCCAATAATAACGTAACTAAAGTATCGGTTCCTTATCATTCATTAACTTAGTCCGATAGGTCCCTATGATAAGTATCTTAATATTTGTCATTATTTTTATATTAAGTAGACCTAAGAAATTTGTTAGTATAAGAAAGTAACACTGTAACAAAACAACCATGAATTTGAAGTTGAACATTTTTGAAATATATCATAATTGAAATTTAAGAAAGTACATGTAAATGGCTGATTAAACTGAGAGGGTAGGTATGGGGTTGTGAATATTTTTGTTTAGGGGTAGCGAAAAATTGGAAACCAGGACACTTAAGCTACTATGGACAACAGCATCCAGCATGGATACTGAGGGAGGGCGTCCAAGGAGTTACACCACCAACAACCCGGATTTTTCTCTGAGTCTTCTCCGTCTTCTTTATATTCGCCCCGCTTTATTTTTTTAGATAAATGGTTTGGAAGAACACTGGTACATAGATTTAGCTGTACCATACACTGCTAGCTGCGACGAACACCCGCCCAAGCCCGACGAGCCTTAGCCGCGCGAGACAAAAGTTAGTTACCAGTGTGGCAGGTAGCGAGTGTAGTTTCTAGGGATGACCGCCTGTGGCCACCATCTCGGAGACGGGTAATTTTGTTCTTGAATTGTAATACCACGCATTGACCTAGAAACGTGACAGTTAATAATTAATGGCGCCCAACGTGGGGCACGAGTTGAAGATTTTTTGTTTTATTGTCGAGTATTTGTCGTTCAATTGTAGGCTTGGATAGCTGGAAAAACGGTAAGACTATCTGGCGAGCTTCAGTTAACTTTTGTAAGTCATGGCTGATGGATAATCAGTGCATTAGCGACAGAGGTTATACTGAACAGAGTTACTTGAGAATAGTTAGTCTCAGAAGATTACGCTACAGAATCTCTGATAGCAACTTTCATCAAGATAGCGAGTCATTGGTTAAACAGCGTAAGTCCCGGATGTTTGTTTTGAACAAAGCCGCGTTGCGATGCTGGCCTTAATCAAGGGTAGTAAATATCCAGACTATAAGACCGACACAACTCAGAGGAAATATCCAACACTTTTATTTTTTTTTGAAATTCACAACCCATATACCTTCCAGTTAATCACGTAACTTTATTTATATACATACAACCAAATAATTATTTTAGTTTAGTTTTGTCGGAGGAGAAGCCTAGACTGAGGTAAGAAATTTGACGCTTAGTTACGCATTCAGACACGACATTTTCAGGTAGAACCCTTTTTAAGTTGTTTTGATTCAGTTATTAAAATATATCGAAAGTTTGGAGGTAGTACGAATTATTACCTATTTTTATGATCACATATTTTTCTTTATTCCTTTATTTAATTTTCTCTTATCTTTAATTTCGGCATAAATACT
The DNA here is from genome assembly GCA_916610165.2 of Gymnosoma rotundatum. NCBI lineage: Eukaryota > Metazoa > Arthropoda > Insecta > Diptera > Tachinidae > Gymnosoma > Gymnosoma rotundatum. The sequence continues at coordinate 49,359,622 of OU744338.1, forward strand.
CACATAATTTGGAAAAAAAAAAGAAAAAGAAACGAATAGAAAGAGATAAATTGAAATTCCTTTTTATCTTGAATTTTGAAGTTTCGCAAATAATTTTTGGTTTATGCATTTACATACAGATTTGATTTGAGATTAACGAGTTCGGTGGTATACATATCGGTAACATTTTAATTTTGATATTTTACATTTTTTTTTGTTTTGGTCTTACACGACTGCAGGCAATGCAACTGGCTATCGTTTTATAGTTGGCCGGTGCAAATTTAATCTTGGTCCAGGAAATTTTTTTGTCGTATTTTCCGCTTGATATTGAACCAGGTAACGTCATGGGTAATAACAACGTTACTTTAGCTGAAATTTAAAACCATAGGTTGAGGTAAAATCACCGTTGATACAGAGTAAGTTGTAGGTAGTTTAGATTTTGAACCGGTAGCTTCGTTTGGAATCTCTTTACATCGCGAATAAGATTGGTTATGGTAAAAACCCGAAGTGGGGCAACCACTAATGAGACTATGGATCCCAGTATCACCACTGTAGCGACCACAAGCACCACAGCGACTACCGCTTCAACGAGTCAGTTAGTATCATCCAGAATGCCAACATCCATACCAACGTTAGATCAGACCGTAGTAGAACCGGGACGCACACCAGCGAGGGAAGCAGAGGGAATCGACCGTAGCTCGGTTAGGCAGGGACATAGCGAAAGCTATGAGTTTTCTGGAAATCCAGCCAACTTATCCTCTGACACTTCAATAACGTCTCCCGAGTATAGCAGCATAACTGCAAGGGAAGTCAGGAAAGAGTACGGGAATGCCAATGTATCAAACCACGGTTTGGACCAGCGTCAAGAGGCACAAAAAGTGGCCGAAACAGGTTTAAGACAGATAGAGATTTTGCGATCAGTGGACGCGAGGATAGAAGCATTGATACCCACTATAGTTCAGGCAACGATTAGAGCGATGTCCCAACAACCTGAAAATATTAACCAACATAGGAGTCCAAGGTCCAGATCTTCGGCACAGCCGGCTCGTTCTGGAAATAACGTACCAAGAGAGGTGACCCAACCAGGAAGACCGAATTTTCACAACTCAGAACATGGACCACCGTTTACGGCTATCAACAACAATGTACCACCATTTACCAATCCGTTAAATCAGAGGAACAGTCAGTCGGGGCAACAGTTTAGAAATATACTGCCACAGGTACATCAACCACCTTTTTTGCCGGGTGTAAACCAACCAACACAGTGGAATCCACAACTGAACGGACATTGGAGCGAGAGGCCCAACAACATCGATGCCGCCCAGAGGACAGACAAATGGGGATTGAAGTTTGACGGAACCCCTAAAACACCGAGTGTGGAAGATTTTGTGTTCAGAGTAGAGACACTTCAGTCCGATTATGCTTGTTCTTGGATGGAGGTCATCCGTAGTTTTCACCATTTCCTTAGTGGACCAGCTTTAGATTGGCTGTGGGACTACAGGAGAATGAACAGTAACTTGAGTGATTGGCCCACGTTGAAAAAGGCTTTGATTAAGTATTTTCACAGATTTGAAAGTGACTTTGATATTCAGCGAAAGATATTAGACAGACGTCAACAACACCAAGAATCGTTCGATGAGTTTTGTAACGCCGTAATCCATTTGAGGAACCAGCAGACTAACCCGATTCGAGAGCAAGATTTGGTAGATATCATGAAAAGCAATTTAAAGCCAGCGATGTCGCAACTCCTCTTTGCGGTCAGACCATTTGGGCTAAGTCATTTTAGAACAGAAGGGAGACGGGCCGAAAATATGTTGAATAGTCAAAGAGCGATTAATACTAGATATGCGGGGAAACAAGTTCACGAATTAGGATTTGAACCGGAACCAGCAGAACGAAGGAGCGAACCAACAATTAATGCGGTGACTAAAGTTCGGCAACTGGTGTGTTGGAACTGTAAAGTGGAAGGACACACATTTATGGACTGTCCATCGGAAAGAAGACGGTTATTTTGTTTTAAATGTGGATATGACAATACCGTTACTCCAAAATGCCCGATTTGTCAGGGAAACAAGAACACGAACAGCACTCGTCCTGGGTTGGAGGCTCGTTCGACGACAGGGGCAATCCAGCAACATCCTCAGCAACAGTAAAGGCAAGGGGCGAAGATTCGGTAGAGTGTTCTACCGAGTTAAAACTAGCTACACCAAATGAAATCGACAAGGTACCTCAAATTAAGATTCAAGCGAAGGAGAAGGCCCAGTTAGGCCGTGATGAGACCGTGGGTGAAGACAAAGCTACGTTAAGTAAGGCAATGACATTTCAAAAACCATACCCTACGAGGGTACAAGAATATGAAGAAGCAAGAAACCGAATTTTCGGAAAGACGTCACGAAAGATATTAAGAACCAGACAACGATATGTGCAAAGAAAACACCAGAGAAAGGAGATATCGGAAACTAAGTTAGTGGAAAATTCTGATAGTAGAATTTATGTAGCAATTGAAATCAAGGGAAACGAGATTCAAGGCTTGCTAGATAGCGGAGCCTCCGTGTCATGTTTAGGCGAAGGGTGTCTTGAGTTTGTCGAGAAAGCAAAGCTTATAATTTATCCATGCAGATCAACGATCGCAACAGCCGATGGCCGAAAAAATATGATAGTAGGACGCGTTAGAGCGCAAATACAATTTAATAAACGAAGCGATTGGATAGATTTTTACTTAGTGCCGACCTTAAGACATAAGTTATTTCTAGGCATTGACTTCATTAGGAAATTTGACTTATTACGGTTCGAAGTTAGTCACTTATCGACAAATATCAGCAAGACAGATGAAGAGCAAATCCATGAATTCCCGAAGAGGCACAGGCTATCTCCAGAGCGATGGCAGATTCTGGACAGTACTATCAAGAAGTTTCCGTCGTTCGCTAGTAAAGGACTGGGCAAGACACACCTAGAAATACACACAATAGACACAAGAGAGGCAGCCCCTATTAAAGAAAAACACTACCCCGTGTCGCCAGCAGTTCAGCAGTTGATGTATGCGGAACTGGACAGAATGATATCGCTGGGCGTAATTGAACCAAGCGAAAGCCCGTGGAGTAACAGGGTTACTTTCGTACAGAAAGGGGAAAAGGTGCGTATATGCCTGGATGCTCGTCGGCTTAATGACATTACCGTGAAAGATGCCTATCCGCTACCGCACATCGAAGGGCTGTTGAGTCGTCTGGGGGATACACATTTTATTTCCAGCGTCGATCTGAAGGACGCGTTCTGGCAGATACCGCTAGCAGTCACCAGTAGAGAAAAGACGGCGTTCACGGTACCTGGAAGGCCTTTGTACCATTTCACTGTCATGCCATTTGGACTGTGCAATGCAGCTCAGCGGCTATGTCGGTTGATGGACAAAGTCATTCCAGCTCGCCTTCGCGAACGTGTTTTCGTCTACTTGGATGATTTGCTAGTGGTTTCTTCCAATTTTGCGGAACAGATCGAAATGCTTGGTGAAGTAGCCCAGTGCCTAGAAAAAGCAGGATTGACAATAAATGTCGAAAAGTCCAAGTTTTGTTGCAGCGAGTTAAAATATTTAGGTTATATTATCGGAGGCGGCACTTTAAAGCCAGACCCTGAAAAGATTGCGGCGATCCGAAATTTTAAGTATCCGACCACCCCAAAACAGGTACGCAGTTTTATAGGGACTACCGGTTGGTACAGAAGATTCATCCAAGATTATGCCACCATAACCTCCCCTATAACGGAAACACTAAAGAAAGGAAAAAAATTCGAATTTACCTCAGAAGCAAAGTTAGCCTTTGACAAGTTGATAAACTGTCTAATCACCACCCCGGTATTAACACACCCCGATTTTTCGAGAATTTTTTATATACAATGCGACGCTTCAGACGTGGGAATAGGGGCCGTAATTTTTCAAGAAGACCCGGAAGGAGGAGAACATCCGATCGCGTACTATTCGAGAAAGCTCACGGCTGCTCAAAAAAATTACTCGGTGACAGAGCGAGAATGCTTAGCAGTTGTATCAGCGATACAAAGATTTCGCCCTTATATTGAATTAATGCAGTTCGTAGTAATTACCGACCACTCCAGTCTGAAGTGGCTAATGACCCAAAAGGATTTAAGCGGTAGATTGGCACGATGGAGTTTGCAGCTACAACCATTTACATTCGAAATAAAACACAGGAAAGGCTCGCAAAACGTCGTACCCGACGCGTTATCCCGTTATACCTTGAACGCATTAGAAAAGACCAAGATACCGTTAGTGGACTTAGATTCGCCTGAATTTCAGTCGGAAGATTACAAAGAACTAATCAAACTAGTTAGTGCAGAAAAATCCAGCCTGCCAGATGTTAGAGTAATTGACAATTTCGTGTATAAAAGGACAAATGCGAACTCAAGCGATGTCACACTAGAAGATCACACATGGAAGCTTTGGATCCCATCGGCGTTGACTAATACGGTAATCGAGAATGCTCACTGCCCCCCGGACTCCGCACACGGTGGAATTGCTAAAACTATTAAGAGAATCCGTGAATACCTTTATTGGCCGCACCTTAATAGTCAGGTAAGGGAGTTCATCAATCGTTGTGACACTTGCAAAGAGTGCAAACCGTCAAATCTGGTACTGAGGCCACCAATGGGGAAGGAAAGCGATGTCGTAAGACCATTCCAGAGAATCTACGTGGACTTTTTAGGACCCTATATCCGGTCTAAGCGAGGCAACTGCTATATTTTTGTCGTCCTTGATCATTTGACGAAGTTCGTTTTGTTAAAAGCCATGACGAAGGCAAACTCGCGTAATGTTGTTGACTTTCTTGTAAAGGAGGTATTTTATAAGTTCGGGTGTCCCGAAACTTTAGTGTCAGATAACGGACCGCAGTTTGTTAGCAAAGATTTTAGTGATCTGATGGGAGCCTTCGATATAAATCACTGCAAAACAGGAGTATACGCACCACAGGCCAATGCGTCGGAGCGGGTGAACCAAAGCATTTTAGCCGCAATTCGTTCATACCTGGGAAAGAATCATAACGAATGGGACCTGCATTTATGTGAGATAGAAGCTGCCCTTCGATCAGCAGTCCATTCAGCGATTGGGATGACCCCGTATTTTGCACTGTTTGGAACTAACATGATAACACACGCGTCAGCCTATAAGTTAGCGAGAAAACTTGACGCAATGGAGGAAGCAGAGCTAAGATTTGAGAACAGGCATGAGTACTTGGAAGTAGTTCGAGAAAAGCTAAGAGAGAACCTGCACAAAAGCTACACAACAAACGCTCAAGGATACAATCAGCGAGTTAGGACCACTAAGTTTCGAGTGGGTCAGGAAGTATTCCGTCGGAACTTCCAACTGTCTGATTTTTCAAAGCAAGTATCTGCAAAACTGTGTAGAAAATTTGTCAAGTGCCGAATAGCAAGAATAGTTGGAAATAGTCTCTATGAGCTAGAAACGCTGCAAGGAAAGCCGCTAGGAGTTTTTCACGCGAAGGATATAAAGGCGTAGGTAAGAAACCATCCTTTTATCATATTCGCAATCTTAATTGCGAATATGATAAAAACCAAAACACCGCAGAAAGAGTGTAGTGTAGCGATTATCAACCATGTCAGTGGCAACCCAATTGAAAAGTATACGTTTGAATGCAACACTGCACGATTGCATGGCTGCTTTTAAGCTTGAAGTCAGCGGCAGTTTGAACAGCAGTTTTGACAGCTTGAGGTAAAATGCCGGAAACAAAAAAAGAAGATGGTCTTTTTCCGGTGAATGAGTAAAAGAACGGATGTGTTCAGCAGAAGGCAGGAAGAAAATCAGCAAAAGTGCCACTCATCAGCCCGAATAAGCGATCTCTCGCCATCCGAGCAGCTACAACAGCACCCCCAACAGCAGATGCTCCTACAAAGTAGTTACAGCAGTAGCTCCAACAACGGCAGGAGTAGTTTCCAACAATAGCCGCAGTAGCTTCAGCAGCAGTTATACCAGCCGTAGCTCCAACAACAGCAGCAGTAGCACTAGCAAAAGTAGCTCCAACAACAGATAAGTACCAGCTAAAATTGTATAGTAGTTACACTAAGTCACTATTACATATGTGCTTGTAAAGAAAACAAAATGTAAATTTTCTGACGTCAATTTAAATATATACTTACCCAGAAGTGAAACCATATTGTTAATAATCTAATATTGTCTACCTAACTAGAAAGAAAATAAAATATAAAATTGTAGCCATCGAATCTTACCTATAAAGAAAGTAAAATTGTAAATTTTCTGACTTCGTTTAAATACATGGGCCTGAAAAGGAAATAAAATATAAATTTTTGTCCATCGTTTTTGCCTGAAAAGAAAATAAAATATGAATTTCCAGCCATCGTTTTTATATGAAAAGAGAATAAAATTGTAAATTCTATGACTTCGTTTTAAATATTTGCCTGAAAAGAAAACAAAATGTAATTTTTTAACTTCGATTTATATATATACATACCCAAAAGTGAATCCATAGTTTTAATAATCCAATATGTCTATCGACCTAAAAAGAAAATCACAAATTTCAGACTGTTATATATAAATTTACCTGAAAAGAAAATAAAACATAAATTTTGAGATTTCAATAGACTTACCCGAAAAGGAATTCATAAACATATTTATTATATTCCGCTGAATAAATACACCTACCCAAAACAGAATCCTGAGTTTTAGTATGTCGATACATCCTAACCTAAAGCATAATCATAATTTTAATAGTTTGCTGTACATATTTACCGGAAAACTAAATAAGAATTTGTATATTTCGATATCTATCTAAAAGCAAAATTATAATGGTTAACATTTCGATTTACCTAAAAGCAAAATTATAATTTTTAATTTTTCGAGTTACCTGAAAACAAAGAAGATAATTTTTACATGTCAAGTTACCTGAAAACAAAGAAGATAATTTTTACATTTCAATTTACCTGAAAACAAAAAAGATAATTTTTATATTTCGATTTACCTAAAAGCAAAATTATAATTTTTAATTTTTCGAGTTACCTGAAAACAAAGAAGATAATTTTTACATGTCAATTTACCTGAAAACAAAAAAAGATAATTTTTATATTTCGATTTACCCAAAAGCAAAATTAGAATGTTGAATTTTTTTGATTTGCCTGAAAGCAAAATTACAACTTCTTCCTTCGAGTTACTTACCTTAAAGAAAACCAAACATAATTCATCTATTTGAATATATGTACCTGATTAAGACCTAGAAAACATAATTCTTAATACTTTAAATTACTTACCTGAATGAAATAGAAAACATAAATTTACAATCCAATATACTTACCTGATAACTAGATCATAATTTTAAATCTTTATATATACCTACCTGTAAACAGAATCATAATCTCAAATACTTGAAAGAATATTTACCTAAGAAGAGAACAAGAAACCTAACGATTTACTTAAAATTAATTTAGCACCATAATTTATATGTTTAAACCGATAAATTAGTGGCAGTAAAAATATTCCGGTCGTACCAGCATCTAGGGCCCCAAAAATTAGCGCTAATTTAGGTCAGCCCCGGTGAAACGGGCACTCGTTCGTAGGCAGAACGGAGTTATATATTTTCGATCCAATAATAACGTAACTAAAGTATCGGTTCCTTATCATTCATTAACTTAGTCCGATAGGTCCCTATGATAAGTATCTTAATATTTGTCATTATTTTTATATTAAGTAGACCTAAGAAATTTGTTAGTATAAGAAAGTAACACTGTAACAAAACAACCATGAATTTGAAGTTGAACATTTTTGAAATATATCATAATTGAAATTTAAGAAAGTACATGTAAATGGCTGATTAAACTGAGAGGGTAGGTATGGGGTTGTGAATATTTTTGTTTAGGGGTAGCGAAAAATTGGAAACCAGGACACTTAAGCTACTATGGACAACAGCATCCAGCATGGATACTGAGGGAGGGCGTCCAAGGAGTTACACCACCAACAACCCGGATTTTTCTCTGAGTCTTCTCCGTCTTCTTTATATTCGCCCCGCTTTATTTTTTTAGATAAATGGTTTGGAAGAACACTGGTACATAGATTTAGCTGTACCATACACTGCTAGCTGCGACGAACACCCGCCCAAGCCCGACGAGCCTTAGCCGCGCGAGACAAAAGTTAGTTACCAGTGTGGCAGGTAGCGAGTGTAGTTTCTAGGGATGACCGCCTGTGGCCACCATCTCGGAGACGGGTAATTTTGTTCTTGAATTGTAATACCACGCATTGACCTAGAAACGTGACACATTTTCAACGATATGATGATGTTTTAATTTAATCATTTATTGTTTATATTATAACATAACTATTTTTCGATTTTACCATGTTATTGTTATTCTAGACAATAATATGGTTGTAACACTAGCTTTAATGTAACAATACTATGTTTTGTTAACAACTATATAATGTTGCTCTTAGATTATGGTTACCTCAACCATGTTTTTTCTTTGCGTGTACTACTTCTAAAAAGAGTTACCTCTGAAGAACCTTAAACATTTAACATTATTCTCGAGAGAGAGAGAGAGAGAGAGAGCGCTCATTCGCTCGCTGTCTTTCTACTGATGTACCGCAGCTATTCGACGTAGTCAGCTCCCTTTTATCACCATAAAATACTGAAGACAAGGCTTAATATTCATACAGCATTTGCCCACAGTTCATAACAATTCTACGTTTTCTTGCAGCCAGATATCAAAACCGCTTCCATTTGCTGATCGGCTAGTTTAAGACCAATACCAATAATCTGAAAGTATGTATTTATGTTTGTATGTATGTGTGTGTTTGTGTACAGTACCAAGTCAACAAAGTTGTCCAAAATCTATAAATGTCTTTCAGAAACGTTTACAAAAAATTTTAAATCGTATACGAATTCTATTTTAAAAGAAGCGCAATTATTTATTTAAAAGTTTCTATCAGAAACCGTACAAAATGCTTGCAAAAAGTCATTAAAGGAACTCCGATTGCATTATAAGACATTTGATTTTTAAAAGATATTTAAAAGAATAGAGAATGTTACTCTCACCAAACAATGATATTTATTTGTTATATTAGTTATTTTTTAATTAATTTTATTTATTAATTACAAATTATTAACTATTTTTTGACAAATTGATAACCCTTTTTAGGAAGCCGTCCCAAAGCAGCTTACAGTTATTAAAATATTTTCTACCGTAGAAGCATTACTGCAGTAATTTTTTAAATATTACAATTTAAAATACAGTAAATATCCATTATTGGCACTCGGTCAGCATTTTGTTTGATTATAAACAATAGTAACAATTTTAACACTCAACCTATCGTAGTTCTAAAGTTGCACGGTACTTGTTTACTTTGAATAAAAAATACCAACCATAAGAATAAAGAATAATTTTGTTGGTGAGCTATTCAAATGCATAACAGGGATAGTTTTGCAAAATTTCAAAACATCTTTTATAGTTCTTAAAGAAAATAATCTGGCCTTTTTGTCAAAGTGATTTTAAACAACTCAAAAGGTAGGGTCTATTCGTAAATGCATCACTGCGCTGCATAATATGATTATTCTGCACTGCCACTGCTAATCAGCTGTTGCGTATGCTTTGTTTTGCTCATTTTAGTGTTTGCATTAACGAACGAAGAAATGCTGTGAAAATAGAAAAAATGATAATAAACTCGATTTGTCAACTAGATGATATAAAAATGATAAAAATTTGTGTAACATACTAAAAAAATAAGATTAAAGAATAAAAACCTAAATTTAATTCTATAAAAATTATTAAACAGAAAAAGACGTTCATTTCATCAGTCATTTTTATGATGAGTTTTTTGCTTTTATTTGCGCATAATATACTTCAGTGGTGCATTTACGAACAGACGACATTTGCAGTGCTGCCACTTTTTGCATGTACGAACGTACAGCGCATCATATGCAGTGCAGTGATGCATTTACGAACAGGCCCGTGTTCTGCGTACAAATTATACTGAAATCACGTGAATTAAAAACGGTTAACTAGATGACAGCCGATTTAAAATCACTTGGATATTTCTTCTACTCATTTCGTTTAGAATTCATTAACAATGATGCTTTATATTTTAAATGAAATGTCTTATTTATTTATATAAATATTGGCCCATATTCATAGTTGAAATAAAGTATAATTTGAGGGAAATAAAGTAGGTTTTACTTTAGAGTCGACTCTTACACATTCATAGACAATTTAAAATATACTCTTGGCGTTGAAGTCAACTCTAAATTTAAAACTACCTAAAGCTGTTTTTAACACATTTTTCTAAAATTATTTTATTTGGTTTAAGAACACAATACCAAAGTGAACAAAATAAAAACAAGGTTACTTTTTTCTAATGTTTGTTTAGAAATTGTATGAAAACATTTATCAAATTACAGTCGGAAGGTGGCTAAACTTAAAGTATACTTTTTTCTTGGCTATGAAGCAAAAAAGATAATAAGAGCTTTTTATTTTAGAGTATACTTTAACAAGAGTAGACTTTATTCTATAACTATGAATATGGGCCATTGTTTTTTAGATATAAAATCATTAATATTTATCTTATTTAGGAATGTTCGTGACTCACTTTTTCTCTTTAAGAGTCAGCGGGTGGATTTTTTCGAAGATAATTCTGACGTTAGCAAATTGGCTCAGAATTTAAACAGGATGTAAAATTAATCAAAACTATGCTATCATGCTCTTAATTTGTGAAATATTTAGTGATTATTCTTTAGTGTTTTTGAGCACTTTGTATTGTTTTATCTAAGAAAATCCACTGTGGGCACAAGTTTTTTTCTAAAACGTGCATGATATTCCATAAGATCTTGCAAAAAATAATAACAGCTTGGTTAGACCCGACAGCTATGAATCTAAAAATAACGTCTAGCTGAATAATTGCAAGAATGTTGCTTGTTGCTAACTTTAGTGATAGATTTTCCAACCGCTTGTATTTAGCCTGTAAAATTTGTTGAAGCTGAAAAGCAACTTGAGTACAACTTTCACACCAATTGAATTGAGGTCACTCAGTTACTTTCACTTGTATCCACAGGATTATAAATTCCTGATGCATCGATTGTGCGGGTGGGTTTCTGTCTCAATATTTTTACTTCTGTTTGCTTAATGTGAAATAGACTGGCATGCATCGGTTGTGCTGATTATTTTCTATATTTGCTTCTCACAATTCTCTTCTGTTTAATTAACCGTTAATTTAATTATTACGAAACTCTTCGGACACATTTCAGTTTTAGCATAATGAGCCGTAAAAGTAAGTTGTGTCTTTAATGACAAAAGTATTAATCGTTTACAAATAACCAAAAAAAAACTAAAAAACTAATTAAAAAATTATTAGTTTTAAAATTTTTATACGTTCTTTTTTTAAATCGATTACAGCCAATAAATCAGCTCCAATTATGAGTGTAAAGGTATAAACAAAGAAACCACAAATTATAAAAAAAGCGCACACAGAAAAAAGATTGGTAACAATTCGCTTGATACGTTAATAATTCAATTACTAATATAATAATTTGATTTTTATTATTAATAAATTATAGTCTTGAGATATATTTTTTATATTAAAAGCTAACAAGTGATATTTGCTTCTAAATGTTAGTTGTAAAACCTCTTAGAAAAGTTAACATGACCGATTTGTGTCTTTCATAAAATCTTTTCTATTAAATGGAAGATGCAACTAAACTTATTCAGTACATTACTACTGAAGACCAAATTTTGGAAGTAAGAATCATAAAACTCGATTGTATATTCTGAAATCGAAAAATGTTTTACACAATATAAATAAAATTTGTACACATTACAAAAATTAAAAATATTTTAGTTCAAAAATAAAATGATTTATTAAAAGGGGAAAAAAGTTCTCCAATATTGGTAAATGGTAAGTTCAAAATTATCTCTGAAAGACATTCACATATTAAACCAATTTTATAATATTTCGCCACGCAAAACGTACGGTATGGGATAGCAAGTTGAAGAAACTATGTGGATAAGAAGAAATCATGATGTAAAGGAAGAAGAAAGCTGCATTCAATGGTTCGAATAATTAAATTTATAATGTATAAACTTATTCCTATAATTTATTATTAAAATAAAAGTAAATATTAAAAAATTATTTTGTTTTGTTTTATTCACAATAATATTTTATAATCACCCAAGAATAATTTTTTTAAATAGTTGTGACTGCCATATTTATTCAGTTACTACAACCGAATTCAAGATAACACACACAACCGAAAAAATTCGATTGGCAACAGATTCGTTTCTTAAAACGAATTTCTTTTCTCTGTGCAGCTATTTTCTTTTTAAAACCACGCCAAAAAAATTACAACAGCACCAAATAGCTTGCGTGATTTTCGGAACAGACTTGTATAATCCTATTTCTCCTTTCTCACAGCCATGCACAGTGATATAGCGTTATTTGATACAAAAATTCAAGACTTTATCTATGATAGTTCCTAAGTCATACCGAAATTATTTAGTACAAAGAAGGTACAATATTCTAAGCCTGTTTCTAAATATGCACAAAATTTACTTTTCAAAATTTCAACACTTTAATCTTTAATAGTTCTCCTGTTACACGATAATAATCTTTCACTTTGTATGAAAGGTACCACGTCCACTGTGCTAAATCAGTCTATGTTTTTGCTAGGCTACGCACACTAATAAGTGGGAGAGGGGTTACGCGTGACAAATTTCAAGACTCCTCCTACTACATATCTCTAGACACACAATAATAATTTTTATTTTTATATAGAAAGAACCATGACCGCTTCTCCAATTTAATTATGAAAAAAAAATTTTGATCTATACACATTTATATGGCGGTTTTTGGTATATAATTTCAAGGCTCTACCAACTAGTTCTCAATTAACATAATGATAAATATTGAATTTCAAAAAAAAAATAATTTTAAATATCTAAAGTAAATGAAACATATGTGTACAAAATCATTCAGAATCTGTCATACATTTCGGTATTTAAAATTACTTAGAATCCTTCTTACACGTTTACACTAAGTTGACTAAACGACAATTACATATACTGTTCATCAAATTGCCTTGAAGTGTCAATTATAAATCTGCAGGAAATATCAAAAAATAATATAAGAAATTTTGATTTAGATAATTTCGAAATTTTGTCTGTTCAGTTGTTCACGAAGATGAGGAAAAAATATATTTTAATATCAAATAAAATGCTTTCATTGCATAAATTTTTTATTAATTTTGTTTATCACTATTAAATAACTAAAAGATGATGATAAATGTACTACAAAATACTTTAAATAAGAAGAAATCTAAAAAAATATATAAAATAACTTTGAAGGTAACGTAAAGCATTTTTATATTTTCTCTAGAAAATATTTTATTTTTAAACACACAAACGTACACACAATCATAGAAATATTATAACGAATAGTAGAGAGGCAAAAATAAGTAGAAATCATTATGTAAAATAGATAAATAAAATATTACGATGTGATTTTTCGCTTGAGCAACCTAAAAAATATTTATTTATTTCCTTTTTAGATTAGAATATAATTCACATAAATGAAATTTAAAATCTAAACTGCAAAAAATTATTCAAGAGAAAAATTATTATACGTTGGGATAATAATTTATGTTGAAACCTGTAAAATGTTGTTTTGATTGCATTGACATGGTGAATTTATTTTTCAATCAAATTTTAAATAACATCAACACATTTGATAAATGTTAATGCAAAATTCGTTTGAACGATGGGAGGTCAATAAGTGCTTTAAAAATATAGAAAAATATATTTTTAAGTTATTTCACTTAATTGGACCTATTTATTTATTATAAACGAGATATATTCCTAAGAGCCAAAATTAATCAATGTTAAAAGCGTTGCCTTTCTTTCAAAAATAAGAGTATGCATTCTATTACAAAATGTATGAAGCAAATTAAAATAGCGTGATTTCAATACTCTCTTGCACTCGATGCATAAATGATGCTTTGCTGCTAATGTTGGCGGTCGTGACAAAGTAAAGTAATTTTGAGAGAGCCACATATTCTACAAAAAATATATTAAATGCAACGAGCATAAACATTTCAAAATGAAACTGTTTTCACAAAATTGCCAAAGCTGTATGAATTTTTTTAAAAGCAAAATATTACAACAATTAAATCCGTCGAAAAAATGAAATAAAACTAAAGCACTTACAAGTACCTGGGCAAAAAATGAATCTTTGTACGCACAGTTTCCGAAAAACAGAAAAAAAAAACCATTTATACAGCTGAACTAATATTTCAGCTACTTTGATACTCGTACTTAAACAAACATACATCTGCTAAAGTTTGTAAACGTGCTCAAATTGCATGTTAAACTTCACCAACCAACCCTACTAACGCTTTCGTTTTCTGCTTGGTAACACCTTGCGATGTTGTCGAAATCATTGACCTCGCCGGATTTATTACATGCACAGCTAAAGTAAACTTCTAAAACAGTCACCTTGTCGTTGTGATTGCAACTATGCGGGCATTTCAAATTATGACACGCAGTTTTTGAAAAGCGTGCTTACTGTTGGTGATTGTTATAAACAGTAATTGTTGTTGCTTTATAAATTTTCTGTGCATTAAATATTTGGAGTTTGTGTACTGTAAACATTCACTACATCTATGAAGGAGTACTCTATAGTTTTGCAGGAGGAATTCTTAATGTTGGTCAGAAAAAAAGCGTTTTCTTTGAGTTAACATTTATAAAGCGAATTTAAATTATAAAGGAAGAAAACGTATTTGAGACAAAAAAAAAAAACTCAATGGTAATATTCGTTATTACACTCTAGTTCATTTAAATAACAGCAGTAATAGTAATTGCTAAAAATTGACATTTCGAGAAAACTAACAAAACCCGATTTTTATGTGCTAACATATTATATTAGGTGACCACAATAGTTCAGGAAAATGTACAAAAGAAGAATAAAAAAGTTCCGTTACGATGCAGCGTACAAAGCCCACTTAAAAGGCAAAAAAATTTGATTTTAAAATAGTTCACATGAATAACAACACTTGCTGGTTTTTGATATTTTTTTGATTGTGTCACGCACACTTTTCAGTCTGAATTAGTTTGATAAATTGCACCTCATAAAATAATAACTTTTAAAATGGGACGAGGAAAGCCATTATCATCAGAAGAAAGAGGAGAAATTAAAGCCTATTTTAAGCAAAAGTTATCCATTAGAAAGATTGGAGAGAAAATCGCTAGAAATGCTCGTGTTATCTCCAAATACATCAAAAATCAGAATTCCTATGGGGAAAATATGAAGACCAGCAAGTATCTTATCGCCAACAGACAAGCGTGCAATTTTAAGAATCGCATCTAATTCCTCTGATTCCATATCAAAAATTAAGGCTAAAGCCGAACTTTCTGCTAGTATTTCGAATGTTCGGCGCTTGATTGTGAATGCTCCGCATATCCAGAGAATAAAACTTACAAAAACACCCATGTTAAAACCCATTCACGAAGAAAACCGTTTGGATTTTGCTAAAGTTCACATGACGTGGAATACCGAATGGCACACGGTTGTCTTTTCTGACGAAAAGAAATTTAACCTGAATTTTCTGACAGGTTTAACTTCTATTACCATAATATTAGAAAAGAGGAAGTAATATTAAGCCGTCGACACAGTCGAATTGGTGGAATTATGGTATGGGGTGCCGTATCATACTATGGCCAGATTAAACTACAATTTAAAATGACAAAAGTGAATGCAGAACAATACAAAAACATTTTTGAATTTTTGCGTTGGATTTTCCAACAGGACAACGCTCCGATACACAATGTTAGAGCGGTAAAAGCCTGGATAAGTGATCAAAATGTGACACTGAAGGACTGGCCACCCTACTCACCAGACTTAAACATAGTAGAAAATGTCTGGGGATGGCTTTCACGGAAAGTTTATAAAGGAGGTAAACAATATGAAGACGTTCCATCGTTGATCAACGGCAATCGAGACCGCTTGGGATGGAATTTTCTTAGATTACCTAAAAACTCTCTACGATTCCATTCCAAGCCTTATATTTGAGGCAACACTCATTACTAAACATTAGACAACAATTTAAACCAAATAGTTCTTAACAATTTAATCTAATTTAGTTAATAATTTTTACATTTTTCAAACTTTTCCCTGCCGCTTTTATTCAATTGAACTATTTTTTCTTAGTTTTCCAGCAGTTTTTTTAAACTTTAATAAATATATTACAAGAAAATTAAAAACAGTATCGATAATAATAAACAATAAAACAAAATATCTAAAAAAATTATTGCATCTTTTTGTCTTGGTTGGTTCATTAGAAAATTCGCATAACATTTATTTTTTTTCCTTTTTGTTAATTCTTTATTCGACCTTATTAGTTGTAAATATTTAATCTTTTATTTGGGCTCAAGGTCACAAAACTTTGGTTTTAAATAAAACTCTTTTTATATTTTATTTAAAAACAATTTTCTTTATTTTTGGTTTTTCAATATTACGAACACCTTCGGTGCTCTTCTTCAGGAAAACTAAAGAAGTAAACAAGTAAACAAATACACAAAAATAAAAATTAATATTTATATTTATATGTATCGCTTTTTTTTTTGTTACTGTTATCTTGTTGAAGTATTGTTGTATTACTGATGTTTGGAGAGTGCCCACTTGCTGCACAGTGGGCAGCTAATGCTTTTTTTTGCTCTGTTGTACCTTTCCGGGCTTTATGGTCTGACTTGTGTGCGGCTAATCTTGTACGTAATTTTGATTTTGTCGTTCCAACGTATATTTTATTACATATGTTGGACCCGTCACCGCCACATGGAATTTTATACATTAAATTCGATTTATCTAATACGTCAACTTTTGTTTTTGTGTTCGAAAATAGCATGTTCAACGTATTGTCAGTTTTAAGGGCAATATTAATATTGTGCTTGCCAAATGTATCTGAAAACGTAATTCTTTCAGAAAAACCTGGGACATGTGTTATTGACTTAAACGTTTTTTCAGGTTTAATCACAGGCGTTTTGTTGAAATTTTTTGTACGTTTAACAATGTTTGTTGCCATCATGTGTGAAAAACTGTTATCTTTTATTAATTTTTCTACAATTTTTCTAATATTTTCCCTGTGGTAGCATGTATCGCTTATCTGCAGTACTCTTCTCACAAAATTATGTGTTGTGTTGATTTTCACGTATTTTGGATGACTTGAATAAAAGTTGATAATACGTCTTGTAGCATTTGGCTTTTTGTACCAATCTATAGTCAGAGTGTCTTCCTTTCGATTTATAAGTGCGTCTAAATATGGTAATTTTCCATTTTGTTCTAACCCCTTAGTAAATTGAATATGTCTATAAAATTATTTGGAGGTTTTAGTAATTCATCCACATTACTTTTGAGTTATTTGACTTGAATGTTTTTTGAGTTTTAAATTTATGAGAATGTATATGTTTAAATATTTGAACATTTTGTCGTTTGGTTTTTGAATTTTCTGTTTGTTTGAAAAAATAACTTCAACTTAATTTTGTTTTTCAAAAAATTTAATTTTTAATATTTTTTGTTTCCTGTTTCCTGATGATGCCACCCAACGGTGTGGCGAAATACTGAAAATATAACTTAAAGATATATTATTTATAAACTGACCTAGTGCTTAAAAAGATAGAAAAGAAAATTATTTAAAAAGGTTAAAAAAACAATTATATACGAGGGCTGCTCTATATATTTCTGGCCTAATAGTGAAAATGCGAATATTTATAATCAAAAATGGTTTTATTGTTTTTCAAAGTATTCTCCAGCATGATTTATACACTCAAACCAGTTGTCGAAGCACTTTTTCCACTCCGATTGAGACACCTCTAAAACATGGTTTTTGAACACTTCAACAGCTTCTTCTGGCGACGAAAATCGTTGACCACGCATTTTTTTCTTGATGTGCGGAAACAAGAAGTCATTAGGTGCCAAGTCAGGGCTGTATGGCGGATGACCCATTAATTCGACGTTTTGGCCGGTCAAAAACGCTCTGGTTTGAGCCGATGTGTGAGGGCTCGCATTGTCATGATGAACAATGATTCGTCTTCTCTTGTTGGTTTTTCGAATTTCTCCGATGACTTCAGGCAAACAAATTGTAGTGTACCACTCAGAAGTGACCGTCCTACGTTGCTCAAGCGGAACAATCGCCACATGACCAGTTTTGCCGAAGAAACAGGCGACCATTTGCTTCGAAGTGCTTCTTCCGCGAACAACTTTCGTTGAATTTTGCTCGTCTTTGAAGACCCACACGGTCGATTGTTGTTTCGTGTTGGGCTCATACGCATAGATCCATGACTCGTCACCTGTGACGATCTTATAAACGACTTTTGAAGCACCGCAATCGTATTTTTGCAACATTTCTTTGCACCAATAAACACGAGCCTTTTTTTGAGCGACTTTCAAATTGTGCGGGATCCACCGAGAAGAAAACCTTTTTTACGGCCAGGTGTTCATACAGTATCGAATGTATGCTAGTGGAAAAAATGTCCAAGGATGTCTCTATCTCTTGGTATGTCGCATGTCGTTCTTGCATTCTGAGTTCACGCGCGGCATTAATGTTCTCTGGCACAACAGCCGTTTTTGGACGACCTTCACGGAATTCGTCTTTAAGCGAGCTTCGGCCACGATTAAATTCATTATACCAATTTTTCACAATGCTAAAGGATGGTGCTTCATCGCCGTACAAAGATTTAAGTTCATCAATGCACTCTTGTCGTGATAATCCACGTCGAAAGTTGTGAAAAATGATGGCACGAAAATGTTCACGAGTTAATTTCATTTTTTTCTATATTAATTTTTTCAAGTCACTGTAAACAACACAAATAATGGTCGTATGTCAAAACGTTTTGAGTACGATTATGCTTAAAAATGACAAACTTTCCAATGGAAATGTCAGATTGCACTTGGCAGCACTCAGTGTTGCCAGGCCAGAAATATATATAGCAGCCCTCGTATAATATAATTTTTTGCTGTTGTTATTTAAATGAACTGGAGTTTATATTATTTGAAGGCCAATTTCCTATGGAAAGGGAAAAAGCGTAACCCTATTAACATCGGTAGAATTATTGTCAGTCTGCTCGTGTGATACAAACATATGTACTTTAATCTGTGGAAGTGCAGTAGATGAACACTTAAAACAGAAATTAAAGAGTGTCTCTTGGACTCATCTTTTAAACCATGATACTTAGACATTTGCAATTAATAGAAAGTATTAAGTACTATGGCAACTATCAAATTTAATATATAAATTTAATTAAATTTACCTTTATGTCAACAGATATATATCCGGATATGTTTTGTATTTATAAATGCCTGTATCTCAGAAAATAATTAATGTATTAACCTGAAATATCATGATATTTTCACTAGTGGTGCTTTTTATCTTGTTCCTACATTTAAGTAAAATTGGGGGGATGGTGCCATTTTTTCATTCCTATCCCTAATGTTTTTATTTTTTGCTCTGTTTTTTATTTCCGCCTTTGCCAGTTGTCCGCTTAAGCTGTGCAGGAACATCCTTCGGCGACTTGTGGAAGATTTTAACCCTGAATTATTTTTATCGTAAATTATGTATGGTGCAAGGGCAGCAACGTCTAGTATGTTATAGAAGAAAGCCAAGGGCCTTCTGATTGTTCGTCGCTCTGTTGAATATTCTGCTAAAAGCTTGTACATATTATCGACCTTTATATTTGTTGTAATCTATTATTATCTGTGGCTTTTTCTTAAGAAACTGCACTTCACATGTATAATGCATTCTGGAAAGAAGTATAGTCGTTTATTTTTTTTAGGATCTAAGAGTCAACGTAATATTGTTGTTTAAACTAAATGTAGTTGACTCTACTTTCCGTCCTTTCGGTAAAGCGGTACAAACACTCTTCTTCTACTCAATGTACCTAAAATTGATAAACCGCTGTTAAAAAATTAAAATTTAAAATTTTCGCAAAATTATACGTGGTGAAGAAATTGTTACAAACAATATTCTACTTCCTCGAAATAGATTGACGCACAAGTCCTTCACTACTCTCTCTCTCTCCTACATTTTAAATGATTAGGACGAGACAGTCACATACCCACCATACCTTAATTTCGGAAATGTACCACCATACAACTGCTCGTCAACTGTTACGCTACGTAATTGCTGGCTGCGTAGGTCTGTTGTCGAAACGTATAAAGCGGCTTATCTCCCAAAAACGTCGCACGCTCATGAAAGCTCTATATAATGGATGTGAGTTTATTTTTCATGTCTTTAGTATGAACATATCCAGAATGCGTAAAACAACCCAACAAAAGAAGACACAAATATGCATAAAACTGTCTTTGTGTTAGGACTTACCACGCGCGTGGTTCTTTTGTTGGATTTTGAGCATGATAAAGTTCATAGCAACAATTTGCTTTTCTGTTTGTCTCACGAATGATGGTGTCACAGATTTCATCGGATAATATTAACTTGAATGTTTCTACAATCAATAGACCTTGCGTTCTTCGTACTGGCCCGTTGTTTTCAGTTCTCAAAATTTTTTGCGTGCGGAATCTTGCATTTTGTGGTGGTGTAGTAGACAAATTGTTCCATCTTACTTGTAAATTTGCTTCATTTTTACTGGCAACCATCTTTACTTGCAACTTTTGTCGAATATGTTCTTGTTGCCTCTCACAATCAAGGGTATTACCTTGTCTAGAAGTCAGCCATTCACCATCTGTCATTTTAATAAAGAAATTCCATATAAAATGTATGAACATATCCGGGTATGTATCTGTTGACGTAGGTATAATTTTTTATTTGTTGATATAAAAGTTAAAGGATGTCCCCGCAGAGAATTGATTTAAGCATAAACATCCTTAACTTTGAAAATTTATAGGCAAATTTTTAGAATTTTTTTAGGCTACGTAGCACCTTTTTCGGTGTAACATCAAAATTAAAGAACGAAGGTTATAGGTTGACTCCACATATACGTTTACACAGCTTGTGTGTCCTCTATATTATAATAAGTATAAAAACTAAAAAAATGGTTTCTACTTAAAAGACGTAACGAGTATTTTAAAGTGTATTACCTTATCGTTTGATTCGTAATACTTATGCATTCGAAATTTCAAACAAGAAATACAGATAAAACTAAAACTTAAAGATAAGCCGATACATTGTGGTTTAGTCAAGGTCGTATTTGGAGGATTTTTATATTCTTTTTTTTTTTAACACACTTCAAATTTGTATGAGAATTCTATATCTGTCCGTAAAGCTTATTTATTCATTGATCATTAAGATTTTACCAACTAATTTGTATGTAATAAAATATCAAAAATTTTTAACCCCGACAGAACTAACAAAAGGGTTAAGTGTGAAACGAGCTGTTAAGCCGCTCACAGATTTGACTTTAATGATTACTATTTTCTGGTAAATCATTACGAATAGGTTGAAGGTTGAAGAACACTGCCAAATTATTCAGATTCCCTTTGAAAATCAAGTCGCAGTCATCCATTTGGGAAAGCCATCAGTCAAACTGTGGATAGATTTCATAAAATATACTCTCCAAATAATGTAATAACTTTAACACGTCGCGAAATGTCCGTATTGAAAAGTTTTACACAATGATTTCGGCAACAACCCTTTAAAAACTCTCTTGGTGTTTGCTGTGAGTATGAGTACGAATAAAGTAAATCCAGTATCGCAAACATTTTACTTGAGTATGCTAGACACTTAAACTCATCAATACTCAAATGGAATGGGTATAGTAAATACTCGCACAAAAGAAATGCGGTGGCGATCACACCGCAACCGCATTTATGATGAGTATACTTAGAGTATTAAAAACAGACACTCTTGCAGTTCTCTGGTACAAATTTATGTCCAGAAATATAAGACATTTTAAGTTTTTTGACGCATAAATAAATAAATAAATTTAACTGTTACAAATTTTAAAACTAAAAAAAGAAAATAAAGGGAATAGCGATTTGGGGAAGTGTATATTTTTATTTAACTGGATTTTGCAAGTACCTCACCAGGGGGTGAGGAAAAGAAACAAGAAAAGAAGATTATGAATGGTTTGACAAACTAAAGCGACAATACAAAAGGTTAAAAACTTTAAACGGCATTTAAAAGTTGAATTGAATTCATTTAAAATTAATTTTTTTTTACAAATGAGGAATATTGTTGCGGCATGCCACTTGCATTCGCCTTTCAACATTTGACCGAGTTATTTTTAAATATCACAAAATTTCTTTTATTGCGCTTGGTTAAAAAGTTTGAGTCAACTTTGTTATAACACTGTTTTTCCCGTTACTGTACGCAGTACCTCATAAATTACTTTCAACAGGACTGCACTAGGTCAATGCGTGTTTGAAATCTTTTGATAAAATAACTTTTTTCCTTACCCAATAAATACAATTTTAAACATATTTACACGTACATAATTTTATTTTGTTTTAAATCATTTTTTTTTTTTTTTGACAAGTTAAATTGCATTTTATGATGCAGTCAGTTGAATTATTATTTTTGTTAAGCTTTCAGCTACAAAGTAAAACTCTTTAAGTTAATTGTTCATATTTAACGCTTTCTAATTTCTGTTTACTGTTTAACGTTCTAAAACATATATGTACTGATGATATTAATAACTTAAAAACATATGCGTACTTTGTACAAACAAATTTATTTAGTTATTCCAAAAATCAAATAATAAGTTTGAATGACGGAAAGCTCCAGGAGCGTTCAAGACTCATACAAAGAAACATAGGAGGCCCAATTTACATTAAATCATTATTAAAATCATCAACTTAAAACAAATTTTAGATAGAAAAATTTAAGTGATTTAAATGGTCCTTTAAGACAAGAAAGTACATGGTTATAAATAATTTTATTTTTCTTAAATTTTTTTTATTAATTGGTAGGAATTACTATTTCTCAGCTAAAGTACACTTGATCGTCTCCATCGAAGAGTACTGTCAGCCGGGGAATAACACAAGGATTTAAATTTCCTCCCGTTTCAGGACCCAGTCATGAACTTTATAGCCTTTAGCATAATTAGGAGTAAAAATTGTCACATACGTCGGTCGGCGATTTGAAATAATGACGAACTTCCTAATAGGAATAGGAATATTCACCTTATATCGAGAAAAGCTGCGGCCATTATTAACCCCAATTTAATATTTGCAAAGTGCCCGTGCATATAAATGTATTATCGTAGTGTTTTGTGATATTTTATTTTTCATTCTCTTTCAACTGTATAAAAGAGCCGAAAAAAATCAGCCGTATCCAGCGGAGAAAGAAAAATAGAATTACTGTTGGTTATTGTTGTTTTTGCCTAAACTTTGCTTTTTTTTCTTTGCTTTATTGTTTGGACAAAAATCTTTAGTTTATTTAAAATGTTTGTCAGAAGTTTCCTGAAGAGTTAAGTAAGCGATAACGAAATGGCCATCGAGACGTGCATTGACCCTCAATCGGGAAAATAGCATGAAAAAAATATTTTTTTTAAAATTAATTAATATAATAAAAAAAAATCCCGTTGTTTAATATAAAAAAAATTTAACAGAAGCTACTAAGAAGCAGGGGTAATTCTTTTATCTTTGAAGGAATTTAAATCCCGTTAATTGAGATTGCAAAATAAATTAGTACTGTGCTGAATGTGAAAATTTTAGAATAACAACTTCTACAGACTAATGTAATGCTATATTGTGATTGTTTAACAATAGAGCTAAGGACCGCAATGGGGCTTAAGTCGATGAGAAGAATGTTATCGTTTGCACTTTGCCTGCTTCTCCACTTAATGTTCTTGTTGACATAACTAGGGTAAATGTCGTGTATACCTCTCCTTTTTATTCGTAGGTTTTTATTTCTTATTTTTTTTTTTGTGAATAGTGATAGTCCTATACACTGGCTCATACATCTTAATAAGCCTGTCAAATACCTGGAAACGTATGTAAATATTTACACTGATGTCTGTAGACTAAATAATCGAGTTAATTTCAGAATCCCCTGCAATTTTTTGCGATTTTGAGCATTACAGACTAACCAAGGCAAAAATCATGTCTATTTAAAATATTCTAGTGTGGGTACGACATAATTATCTGACTGAAGTGGAAAACCTGACGATACTGAATCCCAAGCATAGGTCTGACTATACTGCTTTAAGGTTCAATTATACGAGCCATAATCATAACGATAGAAAACAGCTGTTCAAATCAACCTTAAGGAAAACTGTATTTGGTTATTGGTGATATGCCATATTGCCATGATCAGAACCTTAACCAAAGATATAAATTAAATTTTGATTTTTTGAATTAACTATATATAATTGACTATTGAATTAAGGTATCAATTATTTGTTTTTTTTTTTTAATTTTGTTCTTATTTTTAACGTTCGCCACATTGTATTGTTGAGTTTTAATTTATATATTTCGTTGCGGTATTTTTTTTTTAAGCGGCAAGGCAAAAAACAGTTGCTTATGGCTATCGCACCAATATTTGCTGGCAGTAAAAAAATGATTACGGTTATGGCCACGGTTACGGCTATGACCTTATGGTAGAGAATATCTAATTGAACCTTTTAGCAGATGCTTTTGGGAACTGTGGACAGTCCAAGCAAATTTTATTATTAACTCAACCAGAAAACCATTCGAAATATTATCAAAGTTTGTTTTCGCCAATAACTAAAAATTATTGAAAATAAAACAGAAAAACTAAAATTTTTATTTTAAAAGTTGAATATCACTCATGACTTATGAAAAAGTAAGTAGCCGTCAACATGTTTTGTTTATGTGCCAATTAGTGTTATTTTGGTTTCATTTTCCTGAATCCACGGGATGACGGCTATAAAATGTAAAATTAAATTGAAATTTATGACTTGTTTCTGTAACACAAGTAAAAAATTACTTGCATAAAAATCATATACAGCCCAATTATGAATATTCTCACGGAATTTCTTTCCCACGGAAAAAATTTTTCTCGAGAAAAGATTCCTCCAATTATGAATTCCGTGGGGAAAAATAATGAAAAAGTGGTATCACAGTAATTTGAAGGGAGTTTGTTTTGTTAATTTTCATATAATTTTTATTTTATAATTTAGAATACCTACTTTTTTCCCCCGGATTTTTTTCACTTTCCGCAGTCAATCAAAAGGGGAAAAATTTATAATTGGAGAAAAGGGAAAAGTGAAAAAACTCGCACGGAATTTTTGTTTATAATTGGGCTGATAATCGTTATACAAATTCAAATAACTAAACAAATTGTGAACAACTAAGGCATAAGGATCTAAGCATAATATCTGGACGTGAGACAACAATCCAGCAATAAATTTTAGAATAGGTAATCAAGTGTGGAATTAATCATTTTTCCCAACTAGATTACGAACCTAATGATTTTAACAAGGAATGAGACTTTTATAATTACATCAATTACTGTAGGAAATAATGATGATCTTATTTTAAAAATTATCCTGGGAATTTTTATAATATTATTTATTATATTATGCTAATATCCCATAACATTTTTAAATAAAAATGAAATTTATTTGTTGGTTGGAAAAGCAGGTATCTATACGTATTTCGCCGGTTGCTTAAGCCAGCTCATCAGGAAACCTGATATTAGCATAATATAATAAATAATATTATTAAAATTCCCAGGATAATTTTTAAAATAAAATTTATATGCAATTGCTTGTGCAAACTGTTGGCATCACTGTTGTTTTTTTCTTTCTCTTGAGAAATTAAAAAATAACTGTGTTGTTTTTATTTTTAATACGCCTTACGTCTGCATTAAGAGTTGGCATATAACCAACCTACCGCAGAAGGGAATGTAAGCAAAAATAAAAACGTGGTTTGTTTGATGGTAATTTTTGTTAAAGCCTTAACATTTCTGTATTGGCTTCTTAAATAACTCTCATGTTGTTTTTGAAGTTTTTATACTTAAAGGAAATGTTTTTGGTTTTTCTAAAGATTTGGATAAAGGTTTCCTGATGAGCTGGCTTAAGCAACCGGCGAAATACGTATAGATACCTACTTTTCCAACCAACAAATAAATTGCATTTTTATTTAAAAATGTTATGGGATATTAGCATAATATAATAAATAATAATGATGATCATTTTTACGTATTTTAAGGTATTCTCTTTTAACTTAAAGAACTAGTTTAATAACTACTTCATTTTTTTGCGAACTAACGTAATGTTTTTTGTAACGAGTAATATAATATGGTAATCACAAAAGTAAGCCAATATATTGCAAGTACTTTTTGAGGTTATGACTAATTTTTTGCTGGGATTTAATACTCGATTATCTAGGTGGCAATTTATCCACACAAAACTAGAAAATAAAGCGCCAATTCAAGACAAATCTAAAAATCACGGTTACATAATAAAACTTGCAAAAAAATCAATTATTTTTAGTGAAATCTCTCAGAATCCACAAATTTTCGGATTCTTTAAGAAGCATTTATTTTTATAATGAAATCTCTCCTCATTTGCGTTTTAGCTTTTTGTAGTATTTAATATATTATAAAATACTATATTTCCAGAAATATTTAAAAATACCCAAACAAGGTTTTTAATCGTTTTCAAGAAATGACAATCTTATTTTTTTCCAATTAGGCCCGCAGGTATTATTTGCAAATCGATCTTGATTTTTTTTTTATGTTGTATATGCTACAGATTTGTCCCATTTAAAAAAAAAAATTTTTAATTTTAAAATAAAAGGGTGAAATTTTACACGTCATAGAATCATTTCATTACCCAGCCAGCAAAAATTTTTAGAAAAGGTAATCGAGTGTTGAATTAAGAATTATTGTCGGAAGGACTTCCCAAATATACTACCAAGCTAATGTTTTAGCATGGCATGAGATTTTTATTATTTAATCCTGAGGATCGACTACATTGATTATTACTGGAAATTACAACGACCATTAGTAAATATTTAAAGGTATTCTCTTTTAACTTGAAGAACTAATTCAATAACTACTTCCTTCTTTTGCGAACTATTAATTATTGTAGCAAATAATGAGTACAATTAGTACGGTAGTCTCTTTCAACATAAAGAACTAGTTCCGTTACTACTTTCACTTTTCGGAACTAATGTAATGTGTTTTCTAAGCGAGTAACAAAAAAATGTCAATCACAAAAGTAAGTCATTATATGGCAAGTACTTCTGAAGGTAAAGTCTAATTTTATGCTGGGTATAGCTCTCAATAACAGAAAGTAGTAAAACAAGTTATGCTAAGTTATGCCGAATCTTATACACCTTTTACTATATACATATCGCTCCTTTATTGCAACATAGTCATATCTCAAAAAATTAAAAATTTGTAGTTACTTAAGCAAAACTGCTGTCTTAGACCTTCTGTACATGTTAAAAAAAATCAGTTTTATATCCCAAGCTGAACCGAAGTTATAGCAATTGCCATTGCGGCAATTAGATCATAGCACTTATGTCTTGAAAACTTAAATCGCATTTTGCCAAGTTCAAATTTTTTTGAGATATGACTATGTTGCAATAAAGGAGCGATATGTAAATCTAGTTTAGCGAAGAAACTACAATCAAGAAAAACAAACATTAGGGTGACAGAGATTTAAAAAATAAAAAAATAAAAATTTCAGTTCTATATAAAATTTTACATAAAAGTCCCTTTAAAAGCTTTTAAATGATACCCATTTTGATATATTAAAAATCTTGGTGTTTAATCGAAGTTTTCTATTAAAAGTTCAGAGGCCGATAACTCGGAAAACATGGACGAGCGCCAATTTTTTTACTTTATGTTTTTTTATCCTCCATCGCTCCATCTAGTTGTTTTTTTGGTTGGCAAAGACGCACGCCTGCCTCGAAGGACACGAACCGATCTACCTGATTTCCACAAAAAATTTTTCGAAGCTATGTCTAATCGATTGGCGTGTTTCAATTTTCCCTAACTCATCTAGTGCCTTGGCAAAGTGTATTTCAACACTAACACTAACACAGACGAATTATAGAAGATATAATTTGGCTTATATTGTTCTATCTTTTGAGTCTTTATAGTCAAGCACTGGAAAATTATACAGCGTGTACTTCTATGTTGGCTATAATAATAAATATAAAATGTAAAATTCGAAATTAAAGCGTTTCTTTATAGGTGATTCTACTTGTTTAATATAGATTTATCTTTTGAATTCTTTTAGACAGAAACTTAAAATTAAAATATAATGTGTGTAACCACATTTTTTACATCATTATACAAATACGCACAATGGACCTCTGCCTTTTGGTCTATTTGGAAGTCGGTTTTTTTAGCAACTGTTATGAGAACAGATGTTATTATTTTACCCATAAATACTTTTTAAATAAATGCAAAAAAATTTACATCTTAAGTAAAACTTTCAAATGAAAATAAGAAGTGCTTTTTTGTCGAAACAAAATGCAAGAAGACGGCTTTTTTATTATTTTTTGTCGTTTTGATTGCCAGTAGTTTCTATAAACTTGGTTTAACGCTTCAAAATAATCCTAGTGCTTCGCCAGTAACAACCACAACATTATAGTCAGATATATTAAAACTGGAATTAATTAATTAATAACTTTATAAAATGGCATAAAAATAAGAAGTTCCACCCTCTTCAATTTTTCATATTACTGAGGTACCTTACTTTAAAGAGTATTATGCCGAACCGCCTGAGGGCCATAAGACTTGAATTCAAAACTTAAGTTAGATTACACCACTGCTATGCCTGCATCATAAGTAACAAATATATTTCAAAATTTCCCATCTGTTTCCCTACTCAGTAACTAAAAAACTATCAAGACACTTAAATTATTCAACTTATTTTTTTTTTTCTTAATTTTTAACAAGATGCACTTTAAATTATTGTTCAATAATTTTCATGAGCATTTGCTCAACAATTTTATTTTCGAAAAGAAAATTTAATGCAAACTTCTATAGAATACAAAGCAACACCATCTTGAACAACAATCAAAATCAACATTAACAAATATTTGTCGTACACACTTCTACTCAAAGTCTCTTTCACAACAATGTTCGTATTGTTGTGTATTTTTCCTTCATTATCGACTGACAATTCATAAGAGATATTTTGACACCCCTTTCTAAAGTTCAAAACATGACTACGCATAATGTTAATTTCAATTCATTTTTTTCCTTTCTCTCTTATTTTTCGTTTAGTTTCGTATGCACAAAGATGTTTGCAAGGGTTTGTGTTCTAAACTCATTAGTCCGTATAATGCAGTATGCATGCATTAACTTGAAAATCCATTAACAGTGATGCTTAAAATTTTTAGAAATTGTGGTTTTAGAAGCACAAACTTACAAACCATTTTATTGAAGGAAGCATATAAACTGACACCCTGTAATTTGAGGTTTGACATGATACTTTGAAAATCGTATAAAAATGTTTCTTTTAGTAAACGATTTTTCTTCTTTACGCTCACAAATAATTGAGACAAAACATTGCCCCACCTAGAAAAAAAATAAAAATTTTAGATGTAAAAAAGATTGGAGCCTGAGTTGCTTCTAGAAATGATGTAACGGCACAACAACAGCTGCTGGTGTAAAACAACTGAATGGTAAAAACCTTGAGGAAAAGAATATTCCCCCTTTCGCGGACACCTTATTTTTAAGAGGTCTTCCCGTGGTACACTTGCAGTATTTTCCTTCTTTGGTAGAATAGAAAAATTCTAAAAACATATCTATAGAATAAACCCAATTTTTAATATGAGACATTCATAAATGTCATAACTCTGCTTGTATTCTGGAATTGATGTGCAGCGTCATGACGTTAATAGATGTCAGACGGATATAGACGACATTGCTGATACACATAAAAAAGTGGTAGGATGCTACATATAACGTTCATATACGTCGAAGGCTGTTTTAATTTTTTTATAATCTTTTAGAAAATAAAAACAATTTAACGTTAAAAAATATAATAAATTTAATTTTTTAAGTTCAGTCTTTCATAAAATATAAAAAAACACAAATTCTTAAAATTCAGGCTCATAAAGTAAAAAAAAAAAACAAAACTTATAAAAAACAAAATAACAGAAATTCAATAAAAACAATAAAATTAATTTTAATTAATATGCCATTTTTCGAGGCACGAACCTGGAAAAAGTAGAGGTTTTTCGTCATAGGTCTTGCAACGGTGTTAGGTTTCTCGTCGAATATTTTTCTTGGCACACCATCTGCATCGTAAGTAATTAGATTTCTTTTTGCTTGCATTACATTGAATATTTTCTTGGAAATGCTGGTATTCATTTAATTGAAGTATTCAAACAGCAGGTCTTAACTGGGTAGTTGCCCTCAACAAAGGCATGTTGATTCCTAAAGTGAATAAATTACTTCTTCTCTATGTTGTAAAAAAGATATTGAGCGTTTAGTGTATTTTTAATAAATGTAAAAAGAATTATAGACATAGAGACTTAGGGGTGGAATATAACTTTTTTATACCACCGTATGGTCTTTCGCGGTCATGAATAGTAACTGATCATTTGATCACTTTTGGCCACACCCGCCATATTACTGTTATATCCTTCTATTTAAACAGGCTTTATTTTCTGCTTTCCATATCGATTCTTACACATGTTTACCTCTTCCGCATATAATCAACTTTTTTTAACTTTTGTTTGACAACAGAAGGAGGATTTCGTTTCCTATTTGATCTTAATGTTTCAATAGTGTGTCTTTTATATTTTAGTAAATCCTGACTTAAATCAACGCTATTGTAAAAATTATTTATGTATAAATGGTCTCCTTTATTTAAGTGTGGAGCCATTAATAGCAATAGCAGAGAATGCGTTTTCTTGTTTGTATTATCATCTACATGATGTTTTCCTCTATATAATTCCAAATTTAGTGTAAAACCATCTGGTGAGCACAGCTCGTAAAATTTAATACCATATTTTGCTTGCTTTTCTTTCAAGTATTGACGACAAAAAAGCCGTCCCCTGAAAAGTAATACCGACACTTCTAAGGATAGCGCTTCTGCAGGATAGTAAGGTTTGTAGAAATTATCCAATATGGTATTTATCAATTCGGATACTTTGGATAGCTTATCAGTTTCACTTGGATATTTTTCATAGACTGTGGCACGGTCAATTAAACAACCTTAATTTTTCAAAATATGTTTTAAGGTCTGTAAAATATATAATATTATAAAAAAAATAATGCTTGTAGCATTCTATCTATCACTCTTATTCACCAACTATATACTCTGAACTATCGCTTTCCAAAGAAGGCAACACAATTTACACAATTAATACTAAGGCATTATTGCATGTGCGTTACTTTTGTTTATAAAAAAAAGACTATCTTACTTCATCTCATAATGTCAAACTACTGCTCCAGCAAAGGCTCATTTATATGAACCTTGTAAATACATACTTATGTTTTGGTTTTTGTTGTAAGTTGTTTTTAAAGCTAGCTACACACAACGCAACGTGTTTCTGAAATCTGTTACATTTCATTACAGATTGCGCCGTCTGAATTCGTGTTTCAGGTTTCACTTCAGGTTGCAATCCAGGTTTCATTAACATCAAAATGTTTTGATATTTTCTGGTTGCGTTGAAACAGATTGCATTGTTTGTATTGCTGTTTCATTATTTTATATGTTTAGTACATTGACAACAAGCAAGCTGTAAACATCTCAGTAATTAAGAAAGAACAAAATGGGATGTGAAAAGGGATAAATATAAAAATAAAATTATAAAAGCAGCAGTATTTGTAAAATTAGTAATTGAATATAAAAATATTGCTATAAACGCAAGCATTGAAAAAGTTAAAAACAGGATTAATTTTTGAATCCTCTTTTCCGCTCAATGGTAATGTTATGATATAAAATAACAGAACTGAGATTGCGTTTATGTTTCACTGTTGGTTTCAGTGTTTGTGTCAAAACATGAAACCTGAATGTGAAACGTGTTGCAGAAACAAATTGCGTTGTCTGTACTCAGCATAAGTTCCAAACTTGACATGTCAGCGGTCTGTGTTATCTTTTATTATACCTTTAAGTTTGTAATATTATACACCCTTCTTATTAAAAACTCTTTAATGTTCAATTTGCATTAGCAAGTAGCGTTGTTTAATACAAATAAATAATAACCAAATGCATATTTTGTTATTTACTTTAAAAGTCGAAATAATATTGAAATTTTTTTTTTTTGGAACCATATTATTGTCAAACAGAAATATAACATTATTATATAAAGGGTCTTCCAAATGTGACGCCTAGATGTCAGCACTATATAATTTTTACACGTGACATCTTTTCAAATGACATAAGCCATTTTGTTTTATTAGAAGATGGTACAGCTTTAACCATGGACAGGTACACATTGCAACAACGCGTTTACATCATTCAAAGTTATTATGAAAATGAGCGTTCTTTGAAAAATACCCAAAGCAAAATTTTGTTTAGTGACGAAGCTCATTTTAGAATGGATGGATTCGTCAATAAGCAAAATTGTCGTATCTGAGGTGATGAAAATCCTCGTGTTATTCATGAAAAATCTCTACGCCCACAAAAAGTTACTGTTTGGTGTGCATTTTGGGCAAATGGAATCATTGGGCCATTTTTCTTCGAAGATGATCCTGGAAATGCTGTTACTTGAATGATATTCTATTCCGCTTATAATTGTAATGGATCATACTTTTAATACAAAAAAAAAACAGCTTGAAAAAATTGCAAATAGTTTGTGTTTTATTTTAAAGAAACATGTAGGCGCGTTTTTTGGATGACCCTTTATAATCATAGGTATGTTTAAAGATTTAATATATTAGAACATATTATAATCATAATATAGTAAAAAAATATATTTTAATATGTTCTTGCTATCATGCGTATTTGTTTTGATATATTTTAATCAGTTATTTATTTTTTGTTATTAATAGGATTTGTTGAAAGAAATTATAACAAATGAATTGAAATTATTTGGGCTTTAGCTCATTTTTGTATATTAATTTCTAAGAAGCTTTTTTTAAAAATAAAATTTAGTTTACAATAAATCCGGACGTTTTCCAAAGAAAACGAGAAAAATTAGATGCTAGCAGAATGAAAATCTGCACTTTCTGAACCGCTACGTCCTTCATCAGCATTCTTCGCATCTATCTACCTTAGTTGTGTATTTTATAAATATCATCAACTAACTTTGCAAATAAGAATATGAGGAGTATTCATATCAATATTAATTTGGTTATACGAAATTTACACACACTGTTTGCTCTGTATTTCGTTTTGCAAATTTGTTTTTGCTCCTGTTTTAATCATCGATTGAACACGAATGCAAATTTTGTTTTTAGTCATTCTTGCTTGTTTACTCGCAACATTATAGATGCTGTTTCAGTATCATATTGATTTAATTCTTATTAAATTAAAATTTTTTGAACTGTGAATATTATAAATGAATTGAAATTATTAAGATTTTTAGAAATTAAGATAAAAATTAACTAAAGCCAAAATAATTTCAATTCATTTATAATATTCACAGTTCAAAAAACTACGAGGGCTGCTATATATATTTCTGGCCTGGCAACACTGAGTGCTGCCAAGTGCAATCTGACATTTCCATTGGAAAGTTTGTCATGTTTAAGCATAATCGTACTCAAAACATTTTGACGTACGACCATTATTTGTGTTGTTTACAGTGACTTGAAAAAATTAATACAGAAAAAAATGGAATTAACTCGTGAATATTTTCGTGCCATCACTTTTCACAAATTTCGACGTGGATTATCACGACAAGAGTGCATTGATGAATTTAAATCTTTGTATGGCGATGAAGCACCATCCTATAGCACTGTGAAAAATTGGTATAATGAATTTAATCGTGGCCGAAGCTCGCTCAAAGACGCATTCCGTGAAGGTCGTCCAAAAAAGGCTGTTGTGCCAGAGGACATTGTTGCCGTGCGTGAACTCAATATGCAAGATCGACATGCGACATACCGAGAGATAGAGACATCCTTGGACATTTCTTCCAGCAACTTACATTCGATACTGCATGAACACCTGGCCGTAAAAAAGGTTTGTTCTCGTTGGATCACGCACAATTTAAAAGTCGCTCAAAAAAGGCTCGTGTCGATTGGTGCAAGGAAATGTTGCAAAAATACGATTGCGGTGCTTAAAAGACGTTTATAAGATCGTCACAGGTGACGAATCATGGATCTATGCGTATGAGCCCGAAACGAAACAACAATCGACCGTGTGGGTCTTCAAAGACGAGCAAAATCCAACGAAACTTGTTCGTGGAAGAAGCACTTCGAAGCAAATGGTCGCCTGTTTCTTCGGCAAAACTCGTCATGTGGCGAGTGTTCCGCTTGAGCAGCGTAGGACGGTCACTTCTGAGTGGTACACTACAATTTGTTTGCCTGAAGTCATTGGAGAAATTCGAAAAACCAACAAGAGAAGACGAATCATTGTTCACCATGACAATGCGAGCTCTCACACATCGGCTCAAACCAGAGCGTTTTTGACCGGCCAAAACGTAGAATTAATGGGTCATCCGCCGTACAGCCCTGACTTGGCACCTAATGACTTCTTCCTGCTTCCGCACATCCAGAAAAAAATGCGTGGTCAACGATTTTCGTCGCCAGAAGAAGCTGTTGAAGTGTTCAGAAACCATATTTTAGAGGTGCCTCAATCGGAGTGGAAAAAGTGCTTCGACAACTTGTTTGAGCGCATGCAAAAGTGTATAAATCATGCTGGAGAATACTTTGAAAAACAATAAAACCATTTTTGATTATAAATAGAGCAGCCCTCGTATAATTAAATAAAAATTAAAAAAAAAGAAATTATAACTTAATATTTTTGCAATAAGCGTTATCAGATCAATCGTTACCTAATAAATAAATTAATTAATTGATAGAAAAGCATTTAGCCACGGTGGAGCCAAATGTCTTTAAAAACATTTATTCTTGAACATGAAACGCGTTTATTGATAAAATGTTAGCAAATATTCATTCACATAGTTTTAAAACACTGTAAGTTGTTAACCGCAAATATATATTCATGAAGAGAACATAATATGAGTTTGTCGAATATACCTCAGCTATGTTTTGTCTTCAAGGACCTTGATAACCCCTTAATGATACTTTTAAATGCAAAGGGAAAAATAGCAACGCTTAGAAAAATTTACATGTACAAAGTGACATATCCTATTTTGCGAGTATATGATGCTACTCATGTGACATATGGAGAGGTTGGACTTAAAACATAAACTCATAAACTCCTTTGTCACTAGCGTGTGTAAGTTTATTTGAAATTTAGACACAACTAGTCACGAACAATCATTTTTCATTTTCAGTCATTTGAATATTAATTGTTTATGGAAATACGAATATGAAATATGAATTCATATTTTAGTTTTCACTGTAAACACTTATTAAATTATATATTTGAAAAAACTTGCATTTTATGCATTTCTATTTTCATTGTTGTTTTTTTCTTTCATGGTTCGACTGCATAAGATGTTAAAGATCCTTCAAAGTTTTACACTTTTTTATAGTTTTCTGCACGCAGTTAAATTTAGAAAAGAGTTTTTTAATTAAGTTTTTTGCATCATAATCGTGTGTTATGGGTGTTTAAGTTTATAACAAGTTAAAATTTTTTAAATAAAATTTAAGAGTCTTACGAGAATATTGTGAATTTGTGTGCCAATAGAGCCGAGAATATTACTCTGCCATTTCAATTTCTACAATAGCTGAACATTGAAAGGAAAGTAAATGCAGTGGCCTCTTAAGTCCTCCGAATTTTACATCAAATAAACATCTTGAAAAGCGGTTTATTTCAATCGGAACTTTAGTTAATGCGTGAATAATTTAAAATTCCATATAAAGATAATTAAGGTGTGGCGTTATTTGTTGATGTGCATGTAATAGGGCGCCATCTTAATACGTTTATTTCGTTTACTGCTTAAGGGAGCATAAAGCTATAACATGATTATTCCAGTATGCTCCTTCCGTCGCTTTGTTTTTACCTTGTTATATTATAGCGTCGTCGTATGACCACAAAAACATTGACAGTTTCAACTTGCTGATGAACCGTTAATATTGCATAGAAACAAATAAAACAATAACAACTGTCTGGTTAATTTTTTATTGTCAAAGTTTTTTGAGAAGGTTCAGATTTATGAGTTCGGCAAAAAAAAAGGGTTAAAATCTTGATAAAATATATAAATGTGGCCTAAAAGTAACATAAAATGAAACTTTACAGTAGATTGCATGATTCTTGCTAAAAATTTTGATTTTTGATTTTATTTTGAAAATTAATTAATCTAATAAAAAATTTCCTTTGTTCAATTTAATTTAATATTTGCAAAGTGCCCGTATATATAAATAAATGATCGTAGTGTTTTGTAATAGTTTATTTTTCAACCTCTTTCAACTGTATAAAAGAGCCGAAAAAAAGTCAGCCGTATACAGTGGAGAACGAAAAATAGAATTACTGTTGGTTATTGTTGTTTTTGCTTAAACTTTGATTTTTATCTTTGCTTTAATGTTTGGACAAAAATTTTTGGTTTATTTAAAATGTTTCTCAGAAGTTTCCTGAAGACTTAAGTAAGCGGTAGCGAAATGGCCATCGAACCGTACTTTGACCCTCAATAATAAAAATCGGTAATTTAAATAATTAATCGGGATAAAAGCAAGAATAAAAAGATTTTATTTTGAATTTTTTTTTTTTTTTGGTTTTGAGTAATTATCAGTAAATTTCTAAGCATCGCGGACATTTTCGATATTTCCGAGGAAGAAATTTTTTAAAATGAGTTTTTAATCCAACCTGCAGATGTTGACATCTTTACTGATGAACACTCAGATAAGGAAGTCGAAGGAAATATTAA
Source organism: Gymnosoma rotundatum (assembly GCA_916610165.2). Classification (NCBI taxonomy): domain Eukaryota; kingdom Metazoa; phylum Arthropoda; class Insecta; order Diptera; family Tachinidae; genus Gymnosoma; species Gymnosoma rotundatum. The sequence goes on from OU744338.1 coordinate 49,396,421, forward strand.
TTCTTTCAACTTCTGAAACTTGCTGATATATGAAAAACCAGTGATAAGCTTTCCAGAGAAACAGAACCACAAGACATTAAGAGAAAAAAAAAATGTAAATGAAACTATGAGGAAAAACATCTCAAATCACAGAAATTTTTTTTTTTTGGAATTTAGATCGTTTCTGGAAACAGTCAGAATAGTACAGAAATACCGAAACAATGTTGTATATAATTCAATGCCAAGAAACAGATTTGACACCATCATGAAGACGCTGCATTTTCAGTGTAATGCCCACTTAGTTAAAGGTGATAAACTGATAAAATAATTCTACAAATTACGGAATCAGTTTCACATGATGAAGCCATGGCAGAGTATTTAGGAAAACATGATTGTAAGTAAGCAATTGGAAATAAGTTGATATATTTTGGATATAAAATTTGGGCGAAAACTCACCATCTGGCCATCTTATTTCGTTTGATCCATATCAAGGAAAAACCTATCAGGATAATCAAGAAATAGAAAAATGATTTGTAAAATTATGCGCTTTGTTGCAATTAATGGACCAATAAATACCCCATAAAAAAAAAAACATAAAAACCTGAAGTAGATATAAAAGTTCTAAAACTAAATTCAAAGTGTAAATTTTTGTAACTTTATTTTAACAGCATTGTTATATGACTACATCCATTTTCTCGAAAACTGGACCTGATATCAAATATATGCTAAAAGCATACTATACATAGAGTAAATCAAATATTATAACAATCGGATGATTATTTCATAAACCGGGAGAATTCGGGTTATGTTGTTAGCTCTGAAATTCTGATATGTGTAGCAAATTTGATACAGACCTGTTTTATAGTAGTATTATTTTTCGATTTAGGCAGCATATTTGCTTCCGAAGTTATAGCATGCTCATTCACATTCAATTTTATGCACAGAAGAAATTTAATAATTCATCCTCTCGTTTTAATCATTCTTAAAGTTTTCCTTAAATCTGAATCCATTACTAAAGTGTTGGAAGTCCCAACAGCGCAGCATTGCTTTAAAAGAACAAATAATTTTTGTTAAGAAATTGTTTTAGAAGGTAAAAAAGTAATTTAAATCTTTTTGAAATTTCGACCTAAAAAGCAATCGTTTGTGCAGGTATCCGTATATTCGCGCAACAGGGGAAATGGCTTAAGGCGATGGTATAAGGAGATTGTAAAGAGAGTAGAGTAGCAGAGGTTAATAAGTTTGTCAAGCCGTCTGTATAATACAGCTGTAGATTGATTAAATTTAAGAAAATCGTGATGTAAATTAAACGGCTGAGTTCATTAAAAAGGATCTTGATTATAAATTTGAGCCATGCAGGTGCATGTTTCCAAAACAAGGTAACGAGTCATTCGAGCCCCACCGGAGAAACATAGTGTTGCAACATAGATGACTGCACAAGTCTTTCCCCCCGGGGGGTGCCAAGAGTCTGTGCTGATCTAACCACGGTGCTGACGAGGGTCCTCGGGGGTATAGGGGGAACCAGTCCCCCGGTGTGTAGGAACTGAAGCTGGATAGACAGTTGGGTACTATCGGATGTTTTTACCAGTCTTCTTTTTTTAATAATAAAAAGTGTGAATAATAATAGCCTAAAAAAATCTGGCACCACGGGAGCCGGTAGCCCATACACAGAGCCGCACATCTCTGTAGCCGGTTATTGGTGAGGTCCCTTCGGGGTACACGTGGTGGTTGTGGTTAATTTGTCTATCTCTGCTGGTCTGGCGTGGATTAGACTGAAGTGTGTTGTTGCACTCTCAACAGAGGAGTTTATGATAGGCTCCGACCCTATCGCAAGGATTAGATTCATGGTCCTGCAAGCCATTGTCTTAAAATTGCACAGAATAGTGGTTTGACCACCGTGTGATAATGGCTTACTGCCAGGGACAGACGTTAATCTAATCATTTATCGTGCATAAATCTTTGAAAACGCATGTTTAGAGATTTTATGAATATTGCAATAGGAGTTGTATTTGATTTTAAATTTAATGTAATTGTTTTCATTTCAGTAGAAAATAAAAATGTTTCCAGAAATTAAAGTTTTTATAATTTTTATTATTTAATTTTATTTCCTTTGTTGCTTAATACAAAATAATTTTTAATAATAACATAATATAATACACCAGCATAGTCATTGATTTCCCTTGAAAAAATAATAAAAAAAATATATGTGTTTTTAAACCTACACATGCATGTATCTATATATTTGTATACGTATAAACTCTACACATTTCTTTGAAACTTTATATCTGTTTTAAGATATTGCCCCAGTTTCATTGGTAGCACACACACACACACACACAAAATTGCCTGTACAATACAAATAAGGGTGATATCAAAAGTGAACACTTCAGGTATTCCAATTTATTTTAAAATATTTTTCTAGATACTGCAAGTGTTTATATGGATTCTCTTTGTTTACCTGGACAGAAGGGAAAACATTCAATTCAAATGAAATTTAAAAGTGGATATGACTCCTTAAACCTCTGTATACACTATTGTGATATAATTAGTTTTCAGGGAAAAAACATTTTGTTGAAATTAAAAAATGTCTTTTTTTTTACAAATAACTGGTAAATTCGTAAATTTTCTTTTTCGAATCAATTGGCATTCAATTTTTCACTACAATTTTTTTTTTTTTTTGTAGCGACTATCGGTTGCTGTTGCTAAAAACCAAAGGATATAACGATACAAAAAAATGATTTAACGATAACAAGTAAGTCATCGTTAAATAAGCGACCATTACTTTCAAGTTGTTAACTCTGTCGAAAAAATAAACGACGCACAGCATATGTTCATATATGTAAATTCTTACATACACATTAGTAGGCATATTCGAATACAAAATAAACAGATTCCCAGAAAAAAATTAGACATTAGATTAAAAAGTACTTGCCATATAATGACTTACTTTTGTGATTGCCATATTTTGTTACTCGCTTACAAAAGTGGAAGTAGAAATGAAACTAGTTCTTTATATTAACAGAGACTTCTCTACTATTGGTACTCATTATTTCCTACAATAATAATGTAATCCATTCTTACTGATTGATTATAAAAGTCTGATGCCTCGTTAAAATCATTAAGTTGGCAATCTAGTTGGGAAGTACTTCTGCCAAAAATGCTTAATTGCACACAAGGTAATCACCTTTTCAAAAATTTTTTGCTGGGATTTTGTTTTCATTGAAATTAAATTAGACATATTTTTTTTTTCATTTTATTTAAATTAAACATACATTCTTGCTTGACATACAAGTAGATATACGCACATTTAAAGTTTATTTCAGAAATAAATTTCTTATTTAAGAAAGAAGAGGTCATCGCAACTCCACAAACAAAACAAGTATTATGATTTTCTTACTGTTATACTCCATACATACAAATTAAAAATTACATATTCATGTGTGCAAATTGACATCCATTCTTTTGTGTTTTTCATTTATTTGCTGACGGAGATGCCATTCGGTTTCAAGGATGTCTACCATCGAAAATTATGTCAATTGCACTACAGCTGTGCCTTAGTAGCAATACTTTTTCAAACATATTTATCTTCAAATTCTCGTTTCCCATTACATAGTAGGGAGCAAATTCGGTGCAAAATTACGGCCCCAAACTTAAAACCAAACAATATAGTTATGAAAGAAACATCCCAGTTAGCATTTTTTTGAATTATTGATCATATTCGAGTCTTTTATGACTCCTCGACACTATTAAAATAATCGTTTATGCGTTCGTTTTAGAGTCGAAAATGAATGTTTTGTCGGTAGAAAATGGTACCCTAGCCGCGACTCTTCTGAACGAGTCCCTTATGAACCGCGTTTTCGTCTCATTTTCGATACTGTTTTCAATCGTACTTATAATCAAATGCGATACTTTTTCGAGTCAATTTTTGATCATATTACTAGCCGTATGCGAGTCTTCTTCGAAACATATTATACGAATATTTCTTATTATATTTTCCCAAAATTAAACATTGCAAACTAAGTTTTGCTTATTGTTTATGACACGCTGTCTTGACGAACCATTGATTTGTTCAAACATTGAACAATTTCATGTGCGCACATTAAAATGGCTTGTGTAGACCATCGTTGTCGATGTCATGTCGTTTTCAAACAAAGAGAAATCGAAGCATTAACCTAACCAACAAATGTTTGAAACCTATTCTGCTGACGTTTTGTTCATGTGCGAACCAAACAATTGCTCGTCAAGACGTAGTGTTACATTCGGTTGCATGTTATTCGTAATTTTCTTAAAATTTAAATAAATTAATTTTAAAAAAATTTATTTTACATTTGTGTCTCTATTTTCTTTACGAAGTGACATAAAAACAAAATATGTATTTGAATCATTTTTTCATCGTTAGACTGCGTTTTATATGTCTCTAAAAAATTCTAAAAACAGTCGAATTTCAAGCATTTGCTTTTTGTACTTTTTGTTTTTTAAACAAGTCGCTTTCTTTGCGTTTGTCGGAATAATATTCGAGTCTCTTATAAAACGCGCAACTGATTAATCAGTTTTAAGTCATCTTCGGTAGTCTTAAATGACTGACTTTGGTGATTTTTGTAAAAACAATCTTCCAAATGCTAACTGGGATAGTACAGTTATTAAAAAATTTTCGAAAAATAGAATATCAGCTGTATGCATGACAAGAACTTAGAATGAGTTTGGCGTAAGAAATTGAGGAATTGATAAGGCTCCCAGTGTGCCTTGCCGTACAGCCTGACATTTAAAATCATTATAGATTGTTGCCGTGACCCAAAATAATATATTGTAACTATTTTTGGTTTCAAACTGTGTGGAGACTCTTGCAGAGACTCTGCTTAGTATTTTCGCATATGCTAGCCTTGTCCTAAGTTTTTGTTATGCATACGGCCGATATTCTTTTTTTTAGAAAATTTTTAAACAATTCTAATAAAATATTTTTAGTGGAGGAAACATGACATATATGATATGAGAAAACGCACTTTGAAAATTTGTTTTTAATTTGTGCATGCTTTTAAGAATAAACAACAAATAGGAGATTAACCCTTTTGAATGAAAACTTAGATTTTCTTTATATTTTTTACATTAAGGATATTGCTAACATACATATATATTGGCTGAAAGTGATATATGGGCTGCAGGCCATTAAAAAAATTTTATAATTAATAATAAAAAACAAAATATAAATTTTTTATCAAAGATTGTGTGGAGAATAATTACAATAATTGATATTAAGGATAAAAAGCTGAGTTTTAATTCAGGATTTATTAAGTCTAATAAAACATTCCTTAATCTAGTTTCAGAGTTTAGCTATGTTATTACTGATCCCGGGGTGTTTACTACAGTACTAAAGCTATAATAAAGTAAAACGAATTATGAAAGCTACATAAGTGCACATATTTAAAATTTAAATTTCTGGTGCCTAACAATTTTGGTTTAAAGAAGAAAGTTTAAAAAATAGGTTACACGAGAATTTATTTTCAAACTTGTATTACTTTTGCACATACATATTCACTTTCTACACAGTACCGAACATATTTTGTTAAACCTTGCATCAAAGACATGAAAGACAAATTATCCAATAGGTTGAAAAAAAAATACTTGCGAGTCTATGCTTTCAGCTATGATTTTATTGGATGTTGATCTGGAAGATTAGATTACAAGTTCAGAACTTTTTTAAAATATTATAGTTACAGTTTTAAAGATATAATAATATTGTGTTATTACGTACATAAATAACACAAAAATAAGAAGCCATGAAATTCTGACTTTACATACTATAAAGAAATATATATTACATATTCATAACGTTTTTGTTTATAAATACTGAAATGAGAGTTAAAGAGGTGAAATAAATTAAACATTATATGACGCCACTTTAAAAAAAAATACTCTTTTTTTAAAATCATCTTTTAGTGCCACTTTTTTAAATATTACCAGCGGTCACACTGCTTACACCAGCAAATTGTTCACGAAACTAGTTGCATGAAATTTTTGCTTGTAGGAAAAAGGTGCAGTGACGAAAGCGGGGTGGGTAAAACGACACGTTTTTTGATATTGTGAATGATTATTAAATTGGAACAAAATATATACAAATTTCGATAGCATAAAAAATTGCTTCGTTAAGGCGTACGACAAAGTTCGAGAAACTTAAATAATAATTGAAAAAATAATTCAAAATCGACCTTACAACAAAATTGTAAATTTTTCTAATCAATAACACTTTAAATGATATTTGCTATTGCTTAAAACACTCTGATATCGTTAGTAAGTTGCGAACTTCTAACTGCCATCCCTAAATTAGCGCGTAAAGCGCAAGATATCTGTCAAAATTTCTCATGTACATACAAAATGTATAAAGCATTCCTAAATAACACAGCATCAATGCTTACCAATTGGCTGCTTGTCGTTTTTTTTGTTTTGTTATGGTTGGAAAGTAATGATAATTTAGTTATTTTTAAGGCAATCTATCGATTTTATCTCTTCTCTATTTTTATACAACGGGTTTTATAAAATAAAATGTGTTAACGTTACTGTTAAAGACACAAAGTTGACGCTTTTATGTAGGTATGACATTCCAACGCAAAATTTATGAATTACATTGCTTTGCGTCTTACGCGCTAATTTACGGATAGCAGTAAGAAAGCGGCTGTAACTTTTTCGTTATTAAATCTGTCATTCATTATCATTATTTTTACTTTTCTCTTTTGTGTTTTTCGTTTAATTGTTAACGGAGATGCCACGCATTTGCAGCTTGTGTCTTGGCTGAAGTTAGTGAATCTCTTAATCGTTATTGCAAACAACAAGAGTATCGACAAATATAACTATTGTGGTATTGTTTAAAATTAGTTAATTGTACTACAGAACCATTTACAGTAATATTTTTATTTACATACTTTTAATTTCTATATTAAATATGCTACAGAATAATTGTTTGATAATTGTTTTTCTATATGCGTATAGATGGCGCCCTTGTATCCGGTTACATTAAATATGCTAACAGAAAGTTCGTACTGTACAATTATATGGTTAATCGAATTTGCGTATTAAAACTTTTAAAAATACTACGTTGTAATATCAGACGTTAGCCTCAAAAACGCCGAACTGGTGATACTGGCATAAAACTATTAGCGAGCTATTTGAGTTAAATGATTTATTTATTTTATAAGTTGTTGAAAAATTTTTTCATCTTAAAAATAAAAACGGTGATTTGGTATCTTAATCACGAGCTATTTATTCATAAAAGTTCGATACATATGTATATAACTAAATAGATTATTTTTATACATTGATTACACGACATTCTTTGGAGCTATTTAAAATCAACACTTTGATATATTCAGACGAAAAGTGACTCTAAAAGGAGAGATATCACATTCGTGTTATATAGCTTAGACGCCAATTAAAATATGGTCATATTGGTCTTTGTAAACGGAGATATTATAATGTGCGATAAACAAATACAATGGTCATTCTTAACTTTAATGAAAATTATAACCAGCGTTATATATTAATTTTTTTTCTATTAAAAAATAATTCAAAAATCAACTCTTCAAATAAAATTCCTTTAAAAATTACTTAAAAATTAAAAAGAACCGAGCAATATAAAATTCAAGTTGAAAAACTTTTGATAAAGAAATACAGCTTTATTGAAAGAACAAAAATATAATTTAAAAAGCAACTAATAGATTCATACAAAAATTAAAAAAAGCCTGATTCGAATTTTGAACGTGCAAATCTAATCAAATTCCTCTTTCTTCACACAACAGATAGCTTGGATGCGAAAGGTGACGCCTCTCATGGGATTTCTAATATGTTATCTATGATTACAAACTAAAATATTTTGCAATGTCTAAGATTCGACCAAGGTGTCACCGGGTACAATGAGCTAGTGTAGAATGATAATGTTATTTAACTTCACGCAAATATCTTGAAAAACTCCTTAAATAAGTCGCCTCTTACATTCATATTTTACATATTTATAACTCATAGTCAAATATATATATAAAATATTACCGCTGATTTATAGTTGGCTAATGACATGTGCTTAAATGTGTTTAAGTTCTAAATAAACAAAGTGCTTGAAGTTTTTTAAGAGTTGCAAAGTTTCAGTGTTTTTTTTTTAATAAAAATGACTGGTAACAAACAGCGTTGGTACATAATCCACATTTAAAAGTTCATTTATAAGTACTTTGAAAAGCATACTGTAAAAGATTAAGTCAAACTCGATCATTAAACTATACAAGATGTATCTTTCCCTGAATGAAGCAGATCTTTCTGTATTTTATTTTACATCAAGTTGTGTCTGGCATACAGGCAAAAAAAGTATCACTCATGCATGTCAAAAGTTTACCAATAACTAAATAATTAATTGCCGAAAGTAGTAGATTAGGCTGCCATATATATGTATGATTATCATACGTGTAACCCAGAAGCATCATTTACTGATTTTTTATAACAGCTTTGGATATTTTATAAAGAAAATGTAACATAAAAGCAAACAATAAAACAAAAAAAAAACTCATAAGAAAAATGGCGAAAATTTTAAAGAAAATAAGCATGAGTTTCACTTGAATTTCTTTCCAATAATTATTGTTTTCTTATTTTATTACTTAAAATCTTATTAAGACTGTTCGCAAGCACACTTCATTCTTACCATGCTTTTCACTTCTAAAAGTTTAACAATTTATGTCAAACACAACTGGTGAAAAAAAATATATGTTTAACCTTTAATATATCGCCCATTTTTCAAAACAACAATTTTAACGAAAAATATAAGCTTAAGAATTATGACTTAATTTGGCTTCAAAATCTTTGATTCTGATATTGTTTTCTCAAGGTTGATTTAATAAAATAAATATGAAGAAAACAAAAAAAAAAAAAAAGAAAAAATACACATTATAAATGGTCAAAAATAAATTGCTCGTAATAACATATTAATAATGATGATGACTAAGGAAACTTTTGTAAGTGAAATTCCAACAACAAACTGAAAACAATAAATCATTAATGAAATAATGGTGCATTATTACAAGCAATCATCGTAGGTCATGAATCATGAAAATGTTATTGTACATGTTGTAGGAATTACACAAATATAAATATACATAAGTACAAGTAAATATACATAAGTAATATACATAATATACATACAATTGTTTATACATATATATTGATGTATATTACTTTATGTTCATGGAACAGAGTCAATAGAGTTTGCTGTTTGTCATTTGTCTTTTATTAAGACAATCAGTGAACACAGTAAAGACAGTTACGAGTAATTATTTCGATTATATCTTCTGAAATCTGAGAATAATTGAGTTTGCAAAATAGTTGCTTATAAACCCAAAACTTTCAAAGTTCTGAATAAGCTGTATTATTTATTTGTATTGAAATATGAATGTAAGTCTTACTTAGTTCCCAAGTAAATGAAATTTTAATACATAAAATATATTGTTACAAAAACAAGAAACGAACGTCTCTCAACACTAATACACAAAGTGTTATGCGTGTGAATGGAGTAAAAACAAAAAGTTTGCTAAAACCTGTTGAGCAGCTAAATTATCTGAGTAAAAAAAGTTGTCTACGTATTTGTAAGTAGACGATCATGAATTTAAATCTTAACAGAGCCTTTACTATAAATGTAAAAACAGTTGTCATTCAAAGACTTCGGCAAATAAATTGCCTAAATGAATGAATGATGGATGAGACTGCTGTAGTCAATTTAGTAAACAGAATAACCTGGGTTCAATACCTGCGGCTACCAAAAAACAAAATTAATATTTTTATGTTTAATATTATGAATACATATTCAGAAGTAATATAACGGCAGGGGCATCCTCCTTCATCAGCATTTGTACAAAGTAAAATAAGTAATAAAATTTCTATTTGCTTTAATTAAGAAATGTCTAAATAACAACATTTGGTGGACGTCTCATCACTGTCTATTGCTCACTACCTGTCTTATCACTCCTCTACACTTTTCCTAAAGAATGTAGCACGGTTACACAAATAATTAAATAATGATTGTTGCCTGAAGTGCTACCTCTTTTTAAATAAAAGCAGCAGCTTAAACATCTCCCAGATGCATTATTGGTCTAAATGTAAGCACAGCCTTAAGACCCATTTATAATATGCTTACACAACTGCTAAAATTGCCTGCAAAATAAATAAACAAATCTGATAATATATATTGGTGGCCTTAATAAGACAACGTCAACTTACAAACTAATTAACCACAGCTTAAACATTTTTTTAATGTTCGTATTTTTTTTTGTCTTTTTACGATTTCTAAATAAATGACATTTTTTCACAAAATAAATTTAAATAAGTACAATTTGCATACCCGATGCATTAAATATAGAAATCTATTATTAATGGTTCAATGTAATGAAAAATTTAATGCATATTAATATACATGTACATTACACACAATATAATAGGTATACATTTGCCCTATTCCCAAGCCCCCTAGTACGTGCTAAGTGCTAACAAAATACAACGGTGCTAGCTGTGTTGTTGGTAATTTTCATGCAAACATGCGATACAACACTTAGTACTTTTTTTCATATGTTTTTCAAACGTTGTATTTGTTTAAATGTTTTAAGTTTAAATGAATTATTATTTTTGTGTTCATGTGTGAATTATATTAAAATAAATTAAATTAAAAGATATTTTTATTAGTTTTATTTATCTAATTTATTGATTTGACTGATTTATTAGAAAGTTGAAGTTGAAAGTTGCCAATATAAAAACTGTTCTTTAAGATTAAATATTGCTTTAATGACTCGATTTCTAATATTTTGTACGGTACCGCCATCACCTATACCAAAAAGGGATGCTACCTTACGAACACAAGCACCATCTCCTGAAGATCTCAAGCAGTAAAGTACAATTTTAAGCTGCAAGTCAATGCGTAGTTGGAGCCTTTCGCCAATTGTGTGAAAAACATCGTCATTTTTTATATCGTTGAATATATAGGCAAATTCCTCTGGCCGTAGTCGTATCATATGAAGAAATCTGTTTTCATCAAAATATCTTAAAACCCATAATGATGATTTTGGTAGCCCTAAATGTATAATTCTGCGACTGGAGAGCAAGTACATAAAAAGTTTATTAATTTACTTTTTTCTGTTTTCTCCCCCATTTGGCTTATAAATAACAAATGATGAATAGCACTTTTCTTCTTCTTATTTACTTTTTGACGTATAAAGTACAATGTACAATGGCACACTGATACAATGGTTGTTCACAAAGAAGTAAACAAAAGGTAGTATGCAATACTACCTACACCTTAGCAGAGCTTGTGAATACGGCAATTATATATTAAAACTTTGCTTGAGCAAATAACATTTGTCGTAACTGGTATTGTATTTGAGCAGTTGCTTAAGAGAGCTCGAGGCAGCACATGCACAATATAGTTGGACCTTTGGTTAAAGATAAAGGTAACATCAATAACAACAGTATGTGACATTCTTGACTGGTAAAACAGGAGATCGTGAGCTCAAGTTTGCCAGGCAAGACTTCGAGTCTTTGATTTTTACCGGATTAACACGATGATTTGACATGAAAGGCTTTGTAACTTCTACAAGAAAACTTTATTACAATAATGTTAGAGTCACATAATGAGAAATAGAACCCTAGATAAAAATATAAAAAGCCACAGAATAGCAAAATAAAAATTGAAATGTCGTTAAAGGAATCCCCACCTTTAAAGTGGTAAAACATGCAACAATACTAAAAAAAGCATTAATATTAATAAATACTTCAGAATCAATATTATGATAATCTCCTCGAAACAGTTGTGAACTAAGTTGGTTTGCAGTTTCTTTATTTTTTTATGTTTAGCAAATCCCACCTCTGTGCCATGAAAAACTGAATTTTTCTACACAAGATACAAGATAATAAAAAGATGCAACAAAATAAAACTAAATTAATTTTTTCAGGCTTTTAGGTCATATATCAGATACATATTTGTTTCATTTAAATATTCATATTTTTTCTCATTTATTCAATAAAACCTTAACGAAAATACGTTGGCAGAAAATTTCGTTTGAAGAGTTTTTTTTAAGCAAAATTAGTTTAATTAAATGCTTCTTCTTAACATAGCAATTTTTAAAAGCTTTAACAGTTGTTTTCTAGAAATAAACCATTTGAAATATGAATTTTTTAAATCTTTGTTTATGCGACGCAACAGATTTTGTACGCAGTTTTTGAAGAAAGTAGTGATTCTGTAAGCGATGCTTAAAGTTTAGCCAATTTTTCTGGTTTTTGTAAAAAGATACTTTAAGGTTATTAAAACTGTTTAATTTAGAAAATTCACCCGATGTTTCGTCGATTGTTTGTTAACTTTCTCAAGGGGTTTTTGTAAATTTAATAATTTAAATTACATTTTTCATTAAAACAAAAACGGAAACATAAAAACAATTTTAAAGTTTGTTGTAACTTTAAAAGGCGACTAAATAAAAGGTGAAGGTTATTGATTCCCCTGGTTTAAGCTGCTTACAGAAGAAGGACGTTATCAATTCAACTCAATGTTGTTTTTTATATTTTTGCTTCTCCATACAACATTCATGTTTTTTACTTGTATTATGACACGTAAAGGGCACTGCTTTCAAATTAACAAAAAAAACTGTGTATCACTATAGCTCCGAATTGCAAAAGATAATCCAAAAATAAATCTTAAAATTAAAGGGTGTCCCAATAAGTGACGTAAATTGACCTATATTATCCGATCTTTTACACCGTTATGACAAACGCTTGCAAATTGAACAGATTATATACTGGAAAGACCGTTGTAATAACCAGTATTAATATTGTTACGTTTTTACCTTTTTTTAGTAAATCAAACGTACAGATTCTTTTGATTGCAAATACCACTGTGGCTCATTATAATTTCTGTATTCTTTTACTTTATGGCTTTCTCTGGCTATACTTCTTGAAACTACCGGTCTTGTGAACCCTTGGGCTCGTATATACTAAACATTCATTATTACTACAAACGCAGCCATCCACGCTACACTACTGTGTTACTCCGGCGAGACATGAACTACTCGATGCCTTGTTTAGTAACCTTAACCATCCACAGATATCTCCATTACTCCTTTTATCCAAGCCAGTCATCTCCTTTAATCCAAAAGCCACAACACACTTCTGCCATACACTTTGTTGTTAAACTGTTAACAATGCCCTGCGCAACCGCTACCGTTCTTACTTGTTTATTATAAAGGGCTTCTTGACAATTATCTATTGCTCTTATATTAAATTTGACGTCTTCACTAAATATCTGCCATGGCTTCACACAATAATTGTATTTTGCCTCTCGGGAGGTTTGTACTACTGTTCATTAATTTTTAATTGCTTATAAAAATTATCGAACTCAGGACTTCCTGTTTTGCAGAACGCACCTCTACCAACGCAGCCATTGAGGCTGCTCAACTTTTGTTAGCTAATTGTGGTATTATTCTATATTCACACCATTAGTTGAATTAACTAATTCATCACGCTCATACTGATAACAACAACAAGGGTTGTCAGATCCTACATTCGTAACAATGTCTATTTTTAAAACGCATCATTGCATCCATCCGTCCCAAACATATTTTTTTTTTTTTTTAATTTAAGCAGGAAATTACCTTAAGTATGGGCAACTTTTTAAGAAATAAACGATATTTTTTAATACCGAAAAAACTTTTAATTATCAAAAAAAAAAAAGATAAATAAATAAATAAAACGCAACAGGTAAAATCTAATCTTTAATTGAAATACAAATACATGACATTAATATTTAAAGCTTATTTCGAACGTACGGCTACTGCGACCATTCTTGGCGAAGTTCATTTTGTTCTCCAATTTTGGGCAACTTTTTCGTATATGACGAGTAACATGAAAACAATATCTACCTCCAAGGTATCAATTGCTGTTGGTTTTTTCAGCATAAACCAGCGATCTTATGTGACCTCACTGGAAATAAACGAGAGATTTCATACTGCACGACCGTGAGATCAACTTAAAGCGAAATTTTGATTTTAATATATTGATGGCTTCAATCACCTCATGCAGCGCAACTAGGCTGATCCTAATACCATCTATAAGTATAAAGTAAAAAATGTGGCTTTCGAAAAGCTGTAGCTGCCTTCACCAGTGGACCCCTCATCCTGCATTTTTCACATTTTGTTATCAGATGTGGGGTTGGGAAATAGGGTAGATATTTTTTAAATATTTTACTTGAGCGTGGAACTATCCATTCAAAATATACAAAATTATTACCATGAAGCTACGGAATTTAATTGGTTCACTCTTGAAAGTGAAATTCTGCATCCGCAAGATCCATATCAACACAAGTAGCTAAGGGAACACACACACAGACTCGATTGGTAGTGGACGAGTACGTAGCAATAGATAGAGCCTTAAAAATTAGCACAAGCAACTGTGCTATTAATGTGCATAGATTAAGAAAAAATTGTCTGAATTGAAACAGTAGGCACGGTACCTCTCACACAATGTAAAAAATTATCATCGTGTTCCTAGAAAATTATAAAACGAAGAGCTCTTAATTTTTTATTTAAAACTTCAATATTAATGCGCGTTGCCAAACTAAATAGTGAATAGTTTAGGACAGTGGGCGCGGTACCTCCCATACAAAGTGAAAATTTGTTGTAATTTACCTGAAGAACTGTAGAAAATCAATTTAAAAAAATTTAATATAGCGGACCATCATCTTGTTAAAACACAACTGGCCCAGATCAATGTCACCCATAATTTCAATGAAAAATTTTTTTATCATAGTGAAGTAACGATAACCGTCGGCCGTAACGCGAACTTCGGCTTGATTAAGTTAAGTCAATAAATTCCATCGAAGCTCACAGAAAGTCTAAATATGTAATTTAAAACTGTTTTGTGGCGTAAGGATTGCGAGATGAGCCCGATTTTTTTTTTAATTTTAAATAAGTGAATAAGTAATGGCAATCAATGTAGAAAATCGTCAATGTAACAATTATTATTTTTCGTTGCACGCATGCCCGAATGCGGTATGGAACTCAGGACCTTGTGTTTTGCAGCACGCACCTCTACCAACGCAGGTATTGAGGCTGTTCAGCTTTTGTTAACTAATTGTGGTTTTTATGCTATACACACACCATTAGTTGGATTATCTTATTCACCACTCTCATACGGATAACAACAACAGGGGTTGCCAAATCTTATATTCGTAACAATATTAAAAATCATAAATTTAAGAGTGCCCCTTACAACTTGCCTATTTAGCTAACTTTGCTACAACAACTTATAAAAATTTGGATTTGGAAATAAAAAGGGGTACCAATAGTTAAAGTAATTTGATGTATACAAGCAAAAAAACATGGTTCTGATATGGTCACAGCAACAATATTATGTTGTTTGTAATAATGTATAGTTGCGGAGAACAATTTATAGTTGTTTTCACTAAAACTTTAGTCACTGTAAACATTTTTTGTTAACTTTTAACGATTATATTGCTACTGTGTACAAAAAATGCAACATGGTTGGTTTTAACTTAAAAAATTTTTAACCACAATTATGGGTAAATAATATATTATTATTATTATTCAAAGTATGGCTAAAAACAGCAAAATAATATTTGAGCTAAAAAATATTTTGTTCTAGTTCTTGGCGGTTTAGTATTTTTTTTGGTAGCTAAAGTTTCATATTGTTTTTTATTGTTAGAGAAAGTGAAAAAAAATATATGTATAAAATAAATAATTATAAATAATATCAAGGCAAATTGATAACAGGTATACTCACGGCGAAAATTTTTTTCCTTCTTCGAGTGTCAAAAGTTAAAATCTCCTTTGATTTTGACAGCCGAAAACTATTTGTACAAAAACAAAATGTACATGTTTCTATCGCAGTGTTGTATTTATTTTCGCCGTGAGTATACCTGTTATCAATTTGCCTTGAAATAATATCAAAAATATGAAAACAAATAAAAAGCGAAACAAAAAATTAAAAAAAAATGACATTAATGTATATGAGGGCATATAAATCTTCATTTTTGTGTTTGACGCACAATCTTGAAAACATTTATTTAGGCTTATAAACTATATTTTCTTCTTGTAGCCTTCTTGTATTAGATTCTTGTAGCCTATAGTCTTAGCGCTTTTATAAAAAAATAATTGACTTCCTTGTACTTACGAGTCTATATTATAATTTCTGTATTATTTCATGCCTATTTTGGGCTAAGAGTGAGTATTTGCCAACTAGCTCTCGCCTTAAATCTTCCCGGTCGAGGTTTCTCCCTCCACTCACGTCCATACACAGCATCAATAAAATGTACCTCACAAGAACAACACTACGGAAACTAACATACAAACGTAACATCAACACAATAGGAGAAAGATGTAGTTCTCCTGCCGCCCATTCCAACCATGGTTATCTGTTATCCACTTCAATATAAGATACCCCCGCAAACCCGCTTGCAATTTCACCACTTACCTTATACTACATAATTATGTTTATACCTTATAATGTAATTGTTATGCTAGACAATAATATGGTTGCAAAGGTATCAATACTATGTTTTGTTAGCAACCATATAATGCAACCAAATATGTTAAACTTAGATTATGGTTACCTCAACCATGTTTTGCCTTTGCTTTTATTTTTGACTTTATTTATTTTATTTAGCACTTTTCAATCCAACAACTTTTTGACCTGTGCCACTAAATTAGATTTGCTCCCATATTTTAATTTTTAATCGTGAACTGAAGAGACAGTTTATAAAAACATAACATCTTTCTTACAAAGAATACTATCAAATATACGTTATGGTAAGACATATTGCACATTATGTCCCTGGACATGTCACCCTACTTATGTTGTACATAAAAAATTTCACAAAATACTGCTTAGGGTAACGTAGCTTTTAAGGTGGCATGTTATAGTGTCCAAGGAAACTATGTCCATGTCGATTTCTTTATGTCGCGCTTAAATGTGATATAATATTCATTAATGTTATGCCACTTTCAAAAACGTTATAATCTTCATTGGAATAGTGTCGTGTTTAGTATGGACATAGTGTCACTTATGAAAGTGTGGTACTGTTCGCACTGAAAAAAACAACGGATTCGCTTACCTAAGATTTCCTGCATAGCAAACCTGCGGCAGGTTTCAAGAATTTTCTCCTTAATGGTAAAACCAAAACTAACTTCTCTTACCAAAGATTTTCTGAAATTCATGTTGGACATTATAACCATTTTTTTTACCTGTTTGCAGTCTTTTCGAATGAGTCTTCTGCAGTTCATAAAAACTCTTTTCTTAATACTTCTTTTGTAATACAAAATTTCGTTTGTATATCTCTTTAACATTTGTTCACTCTGAAACAACTATAGCAGTTAATTAATGTCACTACCGGCCACAATTTGCGTTGCTTATAAAACGCAAACTCAATGTTAACAGAATTGATAGTTTCTTTCAAATGTAAGTGGACGGTAAGAAGGTTTGTATTTTGACCATTTACCATAAAATTTAAAATGCTATTATTTCATTACAATGATTTTTCAGCAGGAATTTCTTGTGTCTTTTGGAATCATTTGGAGTTATGGAGAGTTATAAAATCTATTTTCCAAAAAATAAAAAAAATTATTACGAATACATAAGAATTAGATTATCTTTATTTTTAGTTGCACATATTTAAGTTTCATCCCTGTAGCCTCCATAGCCCAGAACATCACCATAAAAATTTAAATAAATATATGGCCAGGTTTCAAACCACAATTTATTATTCTTTAAGAGCAAAAATATTCTGCCACATTTATGCACCACAATATTTATGTGCAGAAGTCGATAGCTGTATGAAAAAAAAATAGTTGATTATTATTGAAAAATACTTTAAATGGAAAAGTGCATCTGTTGTTACAAATCCAATACATCAAAATATGCACATACAAAGGCATATTCGCACACACACACACATGTAAAAAAATACTATTATTGATGTTTTTATGCTTAGTTTCCATTTTATGTTTTATTTTCATTTAAAATTTTCCACAATTTTATACAGTCTTTGCTTTTTCAAGTGAAATTGTTTCATTTTTTGTTTTGTTTTTTTTTTTTTTTTTTTGTTTTTGCTATTGTGGTAGAAAAATATTTATTATTTTCCTTTTCAGTAAACTGAAAGTTTTAGATTTTAAAAACAATAATAAATATATGTGTTGTTTTTTTCTTTAGATTTATTTGCACGTTTTAGCAGGAATAAATATTTAAAATTTCTACCTCAAGAAGTAAAAATTTAAAATTTATTTGAATGTGGACACAATACCTTTTTGTTTAAAAAACATAAAGATTAAAACAGTTTTCTAAAAATGTTTTATTTCTTTTAGGAAAATTCTTCAAATAACATAAACGAAATCTTAATGAAGCAATAAATAATGAAGTTAGTCTTGAAGAAAAAAAAAGAATACTAAAAGCATTTAAGGATTTTTATTTGAAGAAGTAAAAGAAAGAGAAAATATTTTTTTCACTCTTAAAAGCCAACAATGGCCTCTTGCATTTGAACAGAGAATGAAAAGTAAAAGTGTTTAGTCATGATTCTTAAATGAATATTTTTAATTTATTATTATTATTATTATTTTTTTTCTGTCAAAATAAAATAAAATTTTTAAAAACTGAGGCAACACGATAGGAATTGAATGATGAACGATATGGCATTCACATATTAATTTTCTTTTAATGGTTTCTTGTTCTTTTCTAATTTAATTGCAAAATTTTTAAGGTCCAATAAACACAAATAAAAACCAGGATTTTATTCTAAAACAGGTAAAAATTTATACAGTATGTCCGCGGGGAAGGTGTGCTACATTGTTTTGCTGCGATATTTGTATACATTAGTCTTGACAGTTCGTATTTGGCGGTCGTGACATATCTTATGTAGAAATATATTTGATAAACCAGCGTGTATTAATCGTTCAAACATTGAACCAATCAACCATCGATTTTGTGACGATGACAAAGTAAAATGAAATTTTTGGGAAATACAATGTGACAACAAAACGCACTATTTATCGTATTGTCTGTAGATGATAGGCCCAAACATGGACCACAACATACTGCAAGATCGGCTGAAAACATTATTGCTGTTCAAGAAAGTGTTTAATAAAAATTAATCAACCTTAGATCGAAGCTTGGTCTTTAAAGAGCATTTTTGGCCACAATTTTGCACAAGGATTTGCATTTGTGTTCATTTAAAATTCAGTTGACACGAGAGCTTCTTCCAAAAGACCATTTAGGCCGCCGTACATATGCCAATATGATGTTGCAGCTCTCCCATGACTACCCCGATTTTCATGAAAAAATCATAATGATGATAATGACTATTCTATTCTGGGCAATGGAAAACCCTAAAATTATTCATCAGTCACCTTTGCATCCAATAAAAGTGACAGTATGATGTGCAATTTAGCCAAGAATAATCATTAGATCTTACTGCTTTCAAAATGAAAACGGCGTAACGGTAAGTGTATGTGGGGAGCAATATCGTGATATAATTGAAAACTTTTTAAATCCACTAGCGCATGGTATAAAATGGATTTGCTGCGAGTAGTATACCTTCCCAATGGACACCATGTATTTTGCAATACTCTTAATGGTAATTTCATAAAAAAACAACATCATGGAACTTGCTAAATCAGATGATCAAAGAATTTTCATTTAAAAACATTAATATATTCCACTCACCTTAAAGATACGGAGCTGAAGGCTTTAATCCCAGTATGTAAGGATTTTCTTTTTCATTTTCATTTTATGTAAAAATAAAAGCGTGCGACATTTTTATGGATTGTCGAAGGATATATTAAAAATCGTAAAAGACAAATGCGATATGTGGTTTCTTCTTGAAAGTCCATATACGTATCGGGCCACACTATTGTAGGCCACTCTGAGTTTGTTTTTACTTGCTGAATTGCAACTAGAAAAAAGTTCGAAACCATATGTTAAAATAGGCAGTATACATGTCTTAGCCAGTAGCATCCGTATATTAATTGGTGTATAAATCTGTGTAATCCATAGGTTACAAAGCATAGAATTAATTTTTCCACATATTTCATAAACATGGCTTGACCAAGTGAGAGTATCGTTAAATATAACTCCAAGATTTTTGGCATGATCAACTATTTTAATTGTGGAATCCCTAATACGTATTGGCGGCAAGTTATAGTAGCGAAATTCACTCTTCGTAGCATATCTGCAAGTCTAGCATATTTACAACGATTTTTGCTGCAAAGCGTGAGTGCCGTTTTTTAAACAAATAGCAAATAAATTTTAACAACTGGACATTAGTTAGTTAAATTAAAGTTATATTTGAATATCGTAAAATTTTTTATTAAAAAACAACTAAAATAAAATGCCTAAGGAATCAGAAACAACAAAAACAAAAAATTTTTGCTTGAAAATACTTGCAAAAGATTGCTCTAGAAAGTATGCAATAGTATTTAGCGTTGTAAATGTGCTATGGTGTAGCAAATTTTAATTCTATATATTTTGTTGTTGTGGTGTGGCAAAACATAGCATATATGCTACGTTTGCAATATCTGCAAAGTTTGCAGTACCAGTTTTCTACGAATATTTAGTTCCGCTAGTGTATAATGTTATTTTTTCTTATCATAATTGCTTTTGATTTCTTTGCAATTAATGAGGCCCATTTGAAAACGAGATTATTGTTCAATTTTAAAATACAATTGTTAATACCAGATGACACACAACTAATAATGAGTTGGACGTCATCTGCATACATCTGAACTTCAGAGTGAACAAGTTTCTTTGGCAAATCATTACAATAAATCGTATACAATAACGGACCAAGTATAGAACCTTGCAGAACACCTCTCGGTATTGGTCATCTTGTTGATTTATTATTATCCGAGTATACCAGCTGATCTCTATTTGTTAAATATGAAGAAAGTAATTTGATGGCAGTATTATAGAAATGGCAAATATAATTGAGTTTTTGACACAATATGGTGTGTTCAATAGTGTTAAATGCCTTGGAGGGATCAAGTAAAACTAAAAACGATATAATGTTGCTGTCGATTTTTGACCTTATCTCCTCCTCAGTAAGGTTTGAAATGCAACTGTGGTTAGGTCTAAAGCCTGACTGTTTCTCTGACAATAGATTGTTTTCGTACAGATATTTCGACACTTGGGTATGTAGTAGTCTTCCAACAATTTTCGGCAAATATGGTAATATAGCAATTGGTCTGTAACTCATATCAGGTTTAGGAATGGAAATAATTTTAGCGCATTTCCAACCAGTTGAGAAAGTTGACGATGTTATTATGGAGTTTGTTAGGTGGGTTATTTGTGGCAGTATATGACATATTATCAGCTTAATAAATTTAGAATATAAACCATCTTCGCCTACAGAGTCAGATTTAATGCTTAACATTGCTTCCAGGACATCTTTCTGAGTTATACATTCGAATTGAAACCGTATTAAGCGTTCTTGGCTACCATTGAAGTCATCGGCGGAGTGGTAGTAGTTAATGTTTGCTTAAGGTATTGGAATGTAGCAAATTCTAAATTTCAATTTTTCTATTTAAACTCAGGGCGTTTATGTAGCATATATTATTTATAAAAAAATTAAGTTGGGTTTCACATAAGTAAATCGAAAATTATTTTAAAACACCTTTCTTGTTGCCGTTTTATTTATTTTTTGTTTTCTTCTTAATATTGACAAGGTATTGAAAAGATACGCCGAAGCGATTTTTCATTTTTTTGAAAATATCCATTAACAGTTATTTCCATAAGAGTTTATTATTTACTTTACTTGATAGTATCTTTAGACCAGCAGCTTGTTTTAACTCGCTATTTTTGAAAAAAACAAGAAGGCTTTGTATTTTTGCTTTGCTAGTCAAGAGTACCTACGTTTTACAAACACATCGCCAAAATATTTTGTTGCTTTTTTCTCTTTACCTTAGGAAAATCAACTCTAATCGTATAGAGAAAAACATTTTGTGAATTATTTATAAAGACTATAATATCACAAGCATACATTTTTAATCCACAATATCATAGTTTTGGAACGCACATGCAATTTTTAACAAGTGGTACGACTGAGTCTTTACTGCGCTCTGCTAGAAACTTTTCACATATTTTTAGATAAAATAAAAACTTGCTCAAAAAAGTTGATTAAATTAGATTGATAAAGTCAAAAAGTAAATCAATGTTTAAACAGTATCTAACGAATATATAAAATAAACAAAAGATTATAAAGTATGATATACATATTTCTTGTTTTAGGTCATGGTCACTTTCAAATTTTATTATTAAAGTTCAACCAGCGAAATATTGAATTTATGTTTGTTAAATTTGCTCTTACAATAATCAATTTAAATTATCTGACCAGGGATTTAGCACACTTAAATTTAACGAGCATAAAATCAATTACATTTTTGATACATTTCTGTGTTTTGAAAACAACAAAATAATTTTATGACGCCAAATTTTTCTGTTACATGCAAATGTTCTTCATAATTTAATTACACTTTGACTAGAAAAAAACATTGCCTTTTTCTAAACAACAAAAAAACATAAATTCATGTCTAAATTTTGTATAATTTTCCACGTTGTTATTAACACTTCAGTAAATTTTACAACCAAATGGTTTCATTTTGTTGCCCAGATTTTTAAAATGTCAAAAGCGAAAGTTGTTTTTTACATTTGATAAAATACAATAGAATATAATAAATTAATTTTTATTTTATTTAATGGATGCAGCTAGAGTAAAAATTTACAGTGGAAAATTTCACATCTATATATATAAAAATGAATGTCTGTCTGTTTGTTTGTGCTGTGACTCTGGAAGGAATAATAGGCTATAATTGAACAAAGGGGCGTGAGACCGCCCATATAACCCAAAAATTTAAATCGCCATATTTTGGCCATTTTTTGACTTACGTCGACGATATTTGGTACATATGGTATTGGCATAACTAGGAATACGTACCAGGAGAAAAGTGGGTGGGATCCCGCCCCTTTTTAGAAAAATTAAAAATCGTAATATAGTCTTAACTACTGGACCAATCGTCATTAAATTTTCGCAATACTTTTAATTTTATTTAATAACGGGGGGTAGCGAAGCACACCGGGTTCATCTAGTATACATATAAAAGCAATGCCCGCGACTTCATCCGCGTGTCATATCTAATTTTCATTAAGTTTAATTTAAAAAAAAAAATGTGTTTTTAAATATTTTCTATCTACAGTGTTAAATATTTGCCATCTACAAAAAAAATCGCCTATATATGAAGCCAGGTTCTAAGGAAACTTTTCACAAAAGTTTATTTAAATCCATCTAGTAGTTTTTATGTCAAGCGAACGCAGACAGACAGCCAGACAAAAATTTTAAAAAATATGTGTTTCTTATTCCATATTGATTACTTTCTTTTGTATTGATCGACCCATGGCCTTCTTTCGTAATCAATTTGACAACTATTCTTTCAGACATATTTCGGAAATGGTGATGTTGAAATTTAGCAACATTAGTTCATATGTTTCAAAAAAAGCTACCATTTCTGTTTTACTTACATTTTTCTGCTTCTGAATTTTCACGAAAATTTTACCAAAAATTTTAATTTTTCCAACACTTTCAATATTAGTTTAAAATTTTATTTAAAACCGAAATTAAAACTATCAACAATTGAAAAGTCTTCTAGAAAAACGGCGCATTCGCAAAAGAAAACAAGTAAGAGTGGTATATTCGGCTATGCCGAATCTTATATACCCTTCACCATCTATATAAATCTAGTTTAGTTAAGTAACTCCAATCAAAAAAGCCAATATTTGGGTGGCAGAGAATTAAAAAATAAAATATTGGTACTGCATATATATAATAATATAAAAAAATGAAATCGGCCGTCAATGGGTTAAGCATTTTTAAATAATTTTATTATTTCCTTAAAGATCTCTTCAAAAGCTTTAAGATGATATCAATTTTGATGTTTTAAAAAATTTGAAATATTCAGAGCCCCGTAACTTCGAAAATATGGGCGAACGCAAATATTAAATATATTCACTTGCAGTTTTTTTTTATTTTTGAAGTCTCTATCATGCCATAAATAATTTTTTAATTGGAATTAGTTTATTGCTCCAAATGGCGTGGTGTTTTGCCTGCTGTCTCAAAGGACATGGACCGATCATGCTGATTTCCAATAGCACCTCTTTCGACACTATATCTGATCGATTGACATATTTATTTATTTTCTTTTTTTTGTGAAATTAAGTTTAATTCGGCATAAAAAGTCAGAATATATTTGCTGTGTGGGGTGGATATTAAAGAAATTACAAACGAAATGCCAAACTTAGATATACCCTTTTTCTACTTTTTGTGGTGAAGGGTATGAAAACTTATTTACCTATGAGGCAGCAGTAAAACACCAAGCCTACCACTAATTTTTTCATGTCATTTGGAACTACAGAGCAACTCGAATCAAAAAATTAAGTTTATCGAGCGACAGACAATTAAAAACAAGAAAAAAATCAAGAAAAAAATCTCGCTCGCCCATATTTTCAAAGTTGTGGGGCTCGGAAATTTTCAAATTTTTTTAAATATCAATACGGGTATCATTTTAAAGCGATCTCTTCAATTAACAAAAATCTTATTAATCGTCGGTATCGTTGTTTTATCAGTTTTAATCTATTGTATTTAACTATATCATAGACTTTTTTAGCTTTAAAATAATGTTAGTATGACTTGATGACAGCAGCTTTAAAAACGCAAAATTAAAAGTCAGTTTACAAAATTTTTAACCATCAACTATTGTTCAATTTCCATACAAGTAGAAAAGTCTTTAAGATTTTGAACTTAAAAGCATCTTGGTTAAATGAAATTTGAAACAATTAATGATTTATTGCCTCTGACAAGCTGAAAAATAGTAATGTCTATTTTATACAAGATCTAATAACAAACAGTTTGCAAATTTAAATTAAATTTGAAATTTTGAAAGTGTTTTTAAATATTCCAAAAATTTTATACAATGTTTCGGCAATTTTCACTTCTCAACTCATTTAGGCAAATTTTAAAAATGTGATTTTGGCTGCATATTTGAAGAGAATTTTCCTTATGTTTTGTTTTATTTCGAAATAACAAATAACGAATACAAAAAAAAAATTTCCTTAAACCCGTTAGAAAGAGCCAAAAACATCATAAACAAATTCATAATTAATTTTAAATTTTTCCCCAACCAGGATCTGAACCATCGATTTTATAAATGAATGAAAATTTATTTATTTTCGACTTTTTGGTTCTTTTTAATTTAATTTAAAATTTAATTTAAAATAAATAATTAAAATTAAAAAAAAAATAAATAAAAAGTTGCATTTCGTGGCTATCCAAAGGCCAGCACAAAAACAACAACAAATTTACAAGACCAATTACAAAGAGAACGACAAAGAAAAAAGCTTTAAGTTGTGTGTGAACTTCGTCTCACCAAATTAACATTAAGCTTAGTTGGTTAAATAGATGATATTTACGACGTACATAACATAAGATAGATAGATGCAAGGAATGCTGATGAAGGATGTTGCGGTCCAGAAAATGCTGCATTTAATTCTGCTAGCGTCTAATTTTTCTTGTTTTCTTTGGAAAATTTTTCTTTCTAAAAATGTTAAAAAATAATTAAAAAGAACCAAAAAGCCGAAAATAAATCAATTTACAAATTGATAATTTTATACAAACTAAATCAACCACAACTGGAAATTTCAATATTTTAACAATTTATTGTTGCATAAAATATGACAAAAATAATATTAAAAAAAATTACAATTAATCGTTGTCAGTGAAGAGTGCTTCCATAAATAAACCTGTTGGCAGTATAAGATAATTTAATAGGATTAATATAGTCCAACTTGGGAAAACGTAAAGGTTTAATTACTATTACAGGATTTTAAGTACAGCGATTTTCATTTTAAGCCTATTAGCTGTTGCATTCTGATGGAAGTAATAAAGAGTTACTTTCTTTGAATATTTATATATGTAATTTTTTCTTGTTAATGATGCACAGTGGTTTGTAAACAATTTATTTAGGACATAATTCGTTATTTCATGAACCAGTTAGGATATCTTAATAAAATTTCATAGAGGCAAAGCAGAGGTGATTCTAAGTGAAGCTACATAGGTCGCCAAAGTTGGCTACCTCAGGCATTAAAAGTTTTTTCTTAACTCAAATGTTAGGATCTTAATACCCGTCACCACAAAAAATAAAAAAAGGCTATAACTAAGTTTGTCATTCCGTTTGTAATTTCTACAGTATCCATTTTCGATCTCATATATCCTGAGTTCTTATGCATAGCGAAGTCGATTGAACAATGTCCGTCTGTCTGTCCGTATTAGTGTTGAAATCAAATTCACCAAAGCACTAGATCAGCTAGAAAAATTTTAAATACGCCAATCGAGCAGATATAGTGTCAAAAGAGGTGCTATTGAAAATCAGCAAGGTCAGTTCATGTCCTTCGAGGCCCAAGACCAAACACCACGCCAGCATCTCAATTATCCATATCATTTGGAGCTACGAAGTAACTCCAATTAAAAAAACAGGAAATAGAGAATTAAAAATAGGAAAAAAATCAAGGAAAAAAAATGGCACTCGCTAATTTTTTCTAGTTGTGGGCACCTGAATATACGATTGTGCACCATATTAAATATGGGTATTATTTTAAAGATTTTGGAGAGATCTTTCAGGAGATTATTAACTTTTTTTAAAAGCTTAACTCCTTAAGAGCCTATGACATTTTTATGTAAAACTATATGTATGCAGTATTAAATTTTTTCTTATTTTTTTAATTCTCTGTCACCCCAATATTTATTTTCGTTATTGAAGTTACTATACTAAAGTAGACTTACATATATGGTAAAGGCTTTATACGAGTATATGCTTAAAATACATTTGGGACGAACGACGAATTTTTCGTTGCGAATATTCGTCGAAAAAAATAAAATACATTTGTGTATATAAAAATGCGCACATTTATTGCCTCGACGAAATTCGTCCTGCGTAGCGATGTGGTAAGTTTATTTCTATTTTTTTATGTCGACGAACGACGAATATTTTTGTGTAGAGGGACCATTTTTCAGTCTATTTTTTAAACTGTTTTATTTCTTTTTAATTAAAAATTTATTTTCTTTCTATTTATAGCCCATATATAAAAAATATATTATTTTTGATAATTAGGCATGTTCTGAATTCAACACGAAACTTTTATTTTTTACGGCCAGGTGTTCATGGAGTATCGAATGTATGCCGGTGGAAGAAATGTCCAAGGATGTCTCTATCTCTCGGTATTTCGCATGTCGATCTTGCATTATGAGTTCACGCACAGCATCAATGTTCTCTGGCACAACAGCCGTTTTTGGACGACCTTCACGGGATTCGTCTTTGAGCGAGCTTCGGCCACGATTAAATTCATTATACCAATTTTTCGCAGTGCTATAGGATGGTGCTTCATCGCCATTCAAAGATTTAAGTTCATTAATGCACTCTTGACGTGATAATCCACGTCGAAAGTTGTGAAAAATGATGGCACGAAAATGTTCACGAGTTAATTCCATTTTTTTCTATATTAATTTTTTCAAGTCACTGTAAACAACACAAATAATGGTCGTACGTCAAAACGTTTTGAGTACGATTATGCTTAAAAATGACAAACTTTCCAATG
Organism: Gymnosoma rotundatum; assembly: GCA_916610165.2. Lineage (NCBI taxonomy): Eukaryota > Metazoa > Arthropoda > Insecta > Diptera > Tachinidae > Gymnosoma > Gymnosoma rotundatum. The sequence continues at coordinate 49,424,096 of OU744338.1, forward strand.
GAAATGTCAGATTGCACTTGGCAGCATTCAGTGATGCCAGGCCAGAAATATTTATAGCAGCCCTCGTATGTCAACAAAAATATATTTTCAATTTAATTTATAAATAATTTTGTCGTCTTAATTGAGTTTGAGTCGACGAATTTACGCAAAGATGGCTAAATGACGAATTCGTAGTGCTGTGCGAAATTCGTCGTTCGTCCCAGTTGTGTTTATTCCATAAGATGCAGCATGGCCGAATATATCCCTCTGACTTGTTTAGACTTAATTAGACCCTGAAAATATCTAAAAAATATGCTTACTTTAGGACATTTGCTATATTCTTAATAAAATTTAAAATATCGTTCAAATTCTGTTCTGATAGCGCTTTTCGTTAAAACTTGCAATCGCCTGAATTAGGAAAACGTAAATAACGCGTTTTTTTAGGATTTTCTCTAAAAAGGTGGTATTCTTTTTTGGTTTATGTTATTTAAATTTACTGCGGTACTAGCAAATTTTTTCAAACCATTATGAAGACAACAAAAAGCATATGCGAATAAAAGAAATCTATGTAAAAAATTAAAACGGTTCTTGCTCTAGCCCTGTCCAAACAGTTTGAAATAAAAATTTAAATCCTCAATTGCTGGCTACATACTTTAAAACGAATTTGACAGCTCCGTAATTAATAAAGGCAGGATAGCCACTTAAAAAAAAAACAATTTTTGGGACACTTTTTTCCCTCTCTGGGAATTTATATATTAATATAAAGAATTAAATTATAATTTTATTTAAAATTATATGAGTGTCTGTGTGTTTCAAAGTCTTTCACGATATTTTCCAATAACAATTTGCATCTTATTTTTTATCAAATGTGCTACACTTCGAAAGCATTGCCAAAATTGTCTTCAACATATTCAAATTAAAAAACAAAGTAAACTTTAAGGGAAATAAAATATGTTTTACTTTAGACTCTAACGTATTCATAGACAATTTAAAATACATTTTTGACGTGTAAGTTGACACTAAATTTAAAACCAGCTAAAGCTGTTTTTAACTCATTTAACAACACCTGTTTTTCGTAAAATCAAAAAGGTTCTGAAGTTTGTCTTTTAAGAGCAGGGGAGTATATTTTATTTTGTATTTATCTTCAACGGTACATATCGGAGGACTCTTTTAAATTTTATCAGAATTTGTAGCAAATTCATCAATATAATTTTAGTACAAACAATTTCCGTAAAGCAGTTGCTGCCAGTTAAAATTTCGCCATTTTCTTGAGCGCATACCTTCGGTATTGCTTTCCATGACTTGTGCAGGCTTATGCATTCACGAAAACATTAATTTTCACCGGCACTTCAGTTGGCTTCGCTGTCTCTCAATTTCTGCAGAGTCTGTAAACAAATCTGTTATTAATTACCTTCAAAAAAATATCTAGATGTATATATAAACAAACCTTTGTAAATTTTTCCATAATTTATGGTATAAACACAACTGGGTCGAACGAAGAATTTCCACAGCACAACGAATGCGTAAATTCAGCGACTCAGACTCAATTAGGACGACAAAATTATTAACAAAGTAACTTGAAAATATATTTTCGTTTCGTATTCATAAAATATTAAAAGAGATTTGAAACATATTTAAGGGCAAATTTTGAAAATATGTCATAAAACACATTTCTAAGTTGTTTATTTTTTATGAATGTGGCAATAATAATTGAATATAATAAAATAAAAAAAAAATAAAAACATAATCAGGCATATTTTGAATTTCACATTTTCGAAAGCATTGCTGCTATAAATTTTTTTGTTACAAAAACTATGCCTTGAAAACAAAAAACAAAGTGAAAATTTCGTGTGGAATTCAGAACATGTATATTTGTATATTTTGTTTATATGGGCTATAAATATAAAGAATTTAAATTTTTAATTAATAAGAAATTTAACACCTTAAAAAATTAACAGAAATCGGCTCCTTATACAGAAATATTCCTCGTTCGTTGACATAAAAAAAATAGAAATAAACCTACCGCAGAGATCGCTACGCATGACGAATTTCGTCAACTCACTGATTGTGTGCATTTTCATATGCATAAATATATTTTAGTTTTTTGTACGAATATTCGCAACGAAAACTTCGTCGTACGTCCCAAATGTGTTATTATTATTTTATTTTATCTTCTATTTCATTGCTTTAAGTCAGTCAGTCCACAAGTGTCTTCTCTAAGCTGGCCCACATTACTTAAGTCTGGATTAAAGCAGGTTCATCTTTAACTATACCATTAAAAAAAGATGAGCAAAAATGGTGAGAACTGAGAACATGCAGGATCGCAAGATAAGCATAGCCTGCATATAATGTGAAATGCACCGTGAAACCTTAAATCGTATTCGAAAATATTTCGAGTTTGTTTGTTCGAGTTACTATTGTAACTGCAGAAAATGAAAATAAATAAACTATTGGCCCCAAGGACGACGACGTAGGTACACGCAAAGAACAACATGTTTGAGTTTACCATAATCTAAGTGTAACATAATAAGATTTCATTATATGGTTGCGTGCAAGACATACTAGTGTTGCACTTAATAATAACTTAGTTGGTCTTGGAACCAAATTGTTGTCTACTATAACAATGGTATGGTAAAGTAAAAACATAATTATTTTTAAAATATAAACATGTTTTAATTGAATGTGATAGTATTATGTTCAAGTATTATTATTAATTGATCAAATTAAGATATCATAATATGGTTCAAAACGTCATGTTATCTTAATGGATCATTAAAATAAAAGATTTGTTATTTCATTTATGAATGGTTTGTTAAAAAAATTAAAAAATATTTATTATTTAATTTATTTTTATTTATCAAAAGTATTTTTAAATTTATTAACTTATTTTTATTTGTATCATTTTCTCCAACAATAAGTAGCTATTTTACTTTTAAATCACTCATCTGATAAAAAAAAGCATTCTGTCAGGTTCTAGAACAAAATATTCTAATTGTACTTTGATTAATAATAATAAATAATTTTTCACAAGTTAGTAAGTTTTGGCTGTAGTTGGATTTTTTTACCAACCATATTGCATTAAATGTTTAAAAAAAATGTTTATCGTGACTGAAATATTGTCGAAGACAACTATTGTTTGTTCGCTGCAGCTATGCATTTAAACATTAAACATAATATGATTATTGTGACCATATAACAACTATTTTTAAGAAAAATGTTCTAAAATATCTAAGACTTGATAATATCTCAATTCCACAGTGTGGATTTAGTGCTCCAAAATATACATTTAGTGCTCCTCAAATTGGTTTTTAGGAACTGATCTTGTTAACTAAATTCTGCTAAGTATTGTGGCCACACATGGTTTACGAAACTCACTTAGACTCTACCCATCTAACTTTTAGCAAGTCTGTAAAGTAAAATGAGAAATTCTTAATGTGACTTAAAATGATTTATTTGGACATAAGTTAGTTTTGTATTTTTCTTTCACAAAATTTTTTAATGTATATTTTCTCCAGCGTTTAAAAAGCTACTCTAAAAGTAGCCGTAGCCACAAAAAAAAACCTACTTTTTAAGACACAAATTTGTTAAAAAATAGTAGCCAATATCCAGCTACTTCTACTGCTGAATTCACATTTAAAGAGCAAACCATAACATACATCTACAGCTCCAACTTTTCTAAGTAGAAGTAGCGGTAGACGCTGTTTTTTTCCGAAGCATTAAAGTTTTTGAGCTACAGCTACTTTTCAAAAAAATAAAGCGGTAGGTAGAAGTAGCCTCTTTGCTACTTCAGTTAAAGTATTGGTAGGAGTACAAAAAGCAAAAATATTCTACTCAATTTTTTGCTGCAATTTGAAAAGTAGCCAAAAACCAAAACATTATTTCTGGCTACTTTGTGTTGATAATAAACATACTTTTTGGCTACTTTATATGAATACTTTATGCTTGGAGCTACGCAATACAAATAATTGCTTCTGGCTACTTACCGACAATAAGAAGAACGAAGAAAGAACGTGTGTTATTTTGTTTGGTTTTTCTTTTGCAATTTGTTTCACACTCTTGACAATGGGGCAAAATAAAGTAAATTCGTAAACGATTAAAATAACATGTAATACTATTACAATTTTTTTTTTAATTTAAAATAAATAAATTTTTTAATTTAAAACGGAGTTCAAAATAGATTTCATCTGTCTGCCTATAACAGTTCAAGTGTATGGCCACATAAATTAGTTTACATTAACTATTGGGACACCCTTATATCTGAAAACTTTATATTAGTTTAGATTGGCAATATACATCAAATTCAAGCAAGGTTGCTGTTGTAGTAGATTTAGCAATCAGGTTCTGTGTAAATTTCAACAGTCCATCTGTAACGCTTCAACAGTTTGCCCATATACATCAGATTTTATCAACTATTTAATCTATACTATAACGTATTTATACTTTTTATTATTCCAAATAAAGTAGTGGACATTTTATCTTAAATTAAGGTGTTTGTATACAACGATTCAAAAAATACGGCTACACAGAACAGATTACATTAATTTTGGAAACACCCTTTAATTTCTAAATTCAAATTATAAGCTTCTTGTTTTTGCGGACTTAGCAAAACATGTCCTTTTTAAGTTTCACCGTTTATCTATAACGGTACAAAAGTTTGGTCACATACATAAAATTACATTAACTATTGGAACACCCTTTAACTTCCAAATCCCTATTTTTGTTGTTACAGCAGATTAGCAATACAGGTTCGTTGTAAATTTCAAGCGTCTGTCTTCAACTGTTCAAAAGTATGGCCATACACATCAAATTTAGTGAACTATTGGCGCACCCTTTAATTTTAAATTTGTAATATTAATACTTGTTACTATAACGTCCAGAGCAATCGACATTCTGTCCAATTTGCAAGCGTTTGTCTATAACGGTTCAAAAGATAGGCCCATATAAGTAAATTTACATCAATTATGGGGGCACCCTTTAATTTTTAGATTTATTTTTGTATAAGTTTTTGTTTTTGGGAGCCATAGTAATACGCAGTCATTTTAAATTTTACAGAATCGCCCTTTATAGTTCATAATACACGTAAAAACTATGTATGTTGTATGGGGACACCCTTAAATTTTTAAGATTATGAACTTTTAAAACGAGACAAATCTGTAAGCATAGTCTATCATATTTCTTAAATTTTTCAGAATCGGATCAGAAATGACTGAGTTCTGGAGGCACAAATATAAAAAAAGCAACATGCAGCCGAATTACATAACCCACGTTTTTTTTTTAAGTCAGTTAAAAATATGTAAAAGCATTTCCATCATCTTCTGTAAATTTTTCGTTTGTTTTTTGTGTACGTAGATACATATTTTAGAGCAAACTAAAGAAATAATGATTGTGTTAACCCCCTCAAAATAAGACTCGGTTTGTTTTATGATTGTTACCCATATTGTCCCCATGCTCAAAATCAAATACATTGTGCTTCTTTTTATTAAAAAAAACTACAATACAATAGGAATAGAGAACATAACTAAAAATTCAATTACAGAAACAAGTAAACAATTAAATTCAGTTAGAAATTATATAGTCAGATAATTAAATTAAACGTATTTAAAACTCCACATATTTCATTCATCAGTGTCTTCAAAAAGTGTTACGTCATCAATTGCTTCATGTATAAAGGACGGATTTAATTTCACTAATAATATATCTTCAAGAGTGTCTTGACTTAGGCGATTTCGGTTTTCAGCTAAAACTAACTTAAGCAATGAAAACGCCCGTTCAACGGAGACCTAAATAAATGAGAAATATAAGGTGGTTAAAGTAAAACGTAAGTAAAATAAATATACCTGTGTTGGAGGAATTGCAAAGCAAACATTGCTAAGTGCATAAATTTCCGGATCACTGTGTTTTCTTTCCTTCCAAAAACTAAGTACATTTGTAGAGGCGCTAGCGAAAGGCAGTTTAAGCTTCTCTATTTTTGTGTCAACGTCTAAAGTATCGTTGTTATCAGCTAGGAACACTTTCAAAAATATATCTAAAACGTCACTATTTTCATCGCCATTTTTTGGTTCAGTTGAAAATGCACTGGTTAAAAAGTTATTTGAAGAATTGACATAACAAACAGAACTTAACTTTACCCATAACATTTTAAGGTATTGTATAGCTTCACGCTTTTGCCATTCTTGCAGCGTATGGTGAAATCGTGGATCTAGATACAGGCAAGCTAAGAGGCCGTTGTTTGCAGGAAGTTTTTCCGATCGTTTTTCTATACTGTTAAATAGCACTGTACTAATTTTATACAGCAAGCACTCCTTATTAGAATCATTTTCATCTATTAGTTTAGATGTAAGCAATTTACTTCGGAATACCGCTACTTCTACTTGAAAAAGTTGGAGCTGTAGCCGTAGCTGTATTTAAAAAAAGGTAGGTAAAGTAGGAATCCAAACACTGATTTTCTCACTATTTCTTTAACAAATAAATTCATTTACCAGTAGAAAGGGAATAATATCATCATTAACATAATGTAGATGTATCTTAAGAAAATCTGCGGAAAAAAATTAAGAAAATCGATTACAAAAAATACTCAAGCGTAAAAATACAATTAATGTTAAAATGCAACCAACCAACTACCGCAATAACCGAACTAAACATTCCTTTCTTCACTTTTATAAAATGCATCTTATTTTCCTACTTTTCAACTTTTATCATTTCATATTTTTTTTCTCAACTGCATTATAGAGGTGTTTCTTTGCAATTTTTGAAATATCACGTTAATTTCTTTTTTTAGTTTCAAATACTTAAAGATGAATTTTAATCTTATACTTAATTTTGCATGCTAGACATACACCAGTAGTAAATAACTCCAAATCTGTAGGATTTTTTAAAATGAAAAATTATAATGAGTTAAAATAATAATTAAACAACGACAACGGTAACGAAATGGCCATCGAGGCGTGCTTTGAACCTCAATTATCAATATCGGTGATTTAATTAATTAATCGGGAAAATAGCACCAAAAAAATTGATTTTTTATGGCGTATAACCATTGTATGAAAAAAAAGTGCGAATGTCTAAAAATCAATTACGCTCATAGCTCTTTACAAACTGATATTGGTGCGGGGACTGACCCATTCGTAAAAAATACAGTTTATACTACTGGAAGTTTTATCGAAAACCACTTTTTTTAAGGTCACTTCAAGGATTTAAAGTCTGCTGTTTAAACCACAAATCACAACAAATAAGCATTTCGTAAGAATATATTTAAGTGGATGTATGTAATTTTTCATCTTAAAGTAAAACGAGTTGTTAATTGCTAGCGTATCGTTATTGTTAATTCATCTGGAAAATACGCAAGACATTTCTCTTTACCCAACTCTGGCATTGATAAATATTTGAAAAGGAAAAAGTGTGAAAAAATGGCATTGAATTTTTTTCGTTAAAATCTCAACTTTAAAAAATTCTTAACGCTGAAAACACTTTGAAGCAAGTTAACTCTATTTTCACAAAATTTATAAAAAAGGTTTGACACACACTGCCAAGGATATGCACACTTATATAAGGGAAACGCAATAATCTAAATACATCAAATGTAAATAAATTTAAATGCAATAATCCATACAAAAACGTGAAGCACTTGAAACACAAACACTAGCATACACCAAGCCCAGTACGTATAAGCAAGCAAACTTAAGAAAAAAATAAAGTTTACAAAACAAATTTATTTTTAAAATTCACAAAGGACTATTTTTAACAAAATTTTAGAATAAATGCAATTAGCGTGATAAATGCACAACTCATAGATGACTGTTTTATGGCAAAAGTGTGTTAAGCGATGAGTACCACACCAGATCCTATAGACTCTAATAAATCTCGATTTACACTCTGGTATAATCAGCGATCCTTACTTCTTCAAAATTGAAGCCGCAGCCCGCATCACGATCTATGAAGATAGTTATCGTCACCATGATTACCGGTTTTTTTATTACCATAATATTTATTAGAGAATGATTTGACGCCTCTTCATTATGTCCAATAAGGTCACGTGAAGTCACTATTTAATCCTGATAAACCAGTAACAATTGGTGACTTGGTAGTATAAATACAAATTCAGAACTGGCATTACAACAACAAAATAATTAATAAAATTGCTATATATTTTTTTCTCACCACCTGCCTTATCTCTCATCCATCACTACATTATTGAAAGAGTATTTTTATGGTTGAAGCAAAATGTAAAATGAAGTAAAAGCTTTTTATGTAATTCCTGGATTTCCCAAGAATATTGATGTGTGGCAATATCTTACTTAAATATTTTTTCGTTGTTATTATATTTTAACTAATGCTAAAATTTTATGCTGACTTATAGTTTTTCTTAAATTAATTATCAATTATTTTTTTATTTTTATTTATTTATTTTTTTGTGGTGATATTTCGTTTTTATACTCTTGATCACAAGTTTGTCATTTCCTTAGTTATTATTACAATATCCATTTCCGACCTCATAAATCATATATATTCTGAGTTCTTATGTATAGCGAAGTCGATTAGAAAATAACCGTCTATCCGTCCGTCCGTTTTCGTGTTGAAATCAACTTTGCCAAGACACCGATGGGTCATGTCCTTGAGGTAGCGGGCAAAGCACCACGCCCGCCTCTGCCTGAAGGATCTAATAGAGTTACTGTTTCATTTACTAAGCTGAATTGAAATGCCTGTTTTAAATAGAAGTTAAGACATTTTCTTTATTTCCGTTTTTTATGGTTTTAAAATTATCGTTTTGAACTAAATTGAATTTTTTAAGTTTTATTTTCTACACTTTTTTTTAAAGAACATTTCAAATATATTCCGAGTTTTTGGCAAAATTTGTTCCCATTCGCAATATTTTTTTATGTAATGGCAGATATTTATTATACTTATTTCCTGTAAAACACTTAAGCAAAAATAATTTGTTTTTCTGTATGCTCAATGAAATTTTTATTACTACCAAATGAATAAATTTAATTCGGCTTAAGTCCACACATATATAAATTAATAATTTATTTAGAAAGAAAAATAACATAAAAATTTCTTTAATTTTAAAGAAAACATTAGACACTCGCAGAATGTAATGCAGCACTAACAGGATCGCTACATTTGCATCTATCCACCAATTAATCTTATTAATAAGAAATCTAGGAGTTTCGCAATCATTTTATATAAATTTTTATACACGAAGTCCACACTCACCCTAAGGCTTTATAGGTTGTTCTCATTATTAATCGACACTTATATTTGTTGTTTTAGAGAACGCGTTTATAAGCTAACGTATCCCAGTTGTATTTATGTTTATGTTTATTTTATAATTTTGATTGACAATGTAAAAAATTAAACAGAAAAAATGAAAATATTATTACGATGCTGTGGTACACAACACTTATTTTAACCTCAATTTGATATATTTATATATGTTAAGCAAATACAGTCACAATACTTCAGTTGTTTAGATGTTACACAAAAATCTATAAAATAAATCAATTATTATTTATTATTATGTCTCACAATGGTCAAATTGCTAAAATACCAACAGTCATTTTTTCCCTACGCTGTTGTTGTTTGGGACAAAATTTCTGGCTGTCAAATAATTGTTGCATGTTCACATAAATCAAATACGAAATATTCTCTCACCCACAGAGAAAAAAAAGCAAAAAGTAAATTTTTCCTATTTTCGACATTTATTTATTCAAATAACGTTGTAAATCATCCATAACAATGTGTTTTTTTTATTGTATATTGTATTCGTGCCTATATTTGTGGGAAGTTATTTATGTTACTAAAAGGATGATTGTTTGTAAAATGCAGCTACTGCTTTAGGGGGTTTCAGCATTTAAATAAATTTCCTTTTGGTTCCCCGGTTATTGTGTAAAAAATATTTATTTAAATGGAAATTTTTCGCTCTTAATCAGATATTAACATTTGTATTATTTCTTTCACCCTATATTTACCGTTTGTACTATTGACACAGTGTATATTTATATATTGCCCCAGTTACATTTCTTTAGCAACAAACGTTTATTAATTTTGTCAAATAAAAGCGTTGGTGGAATAACCAATACCGTTTTCATATCAAACGCAGCAGAGTAGAAACGGGCACATACATACAAATACATAAAAAGTTGTTATAAGTTAGACTTCCCTAAAATAAATAATAATTAAATGTTATTTATATAAAATATATAAAAAAAAAATTTCAAATTTCAGGGAAAATAACAAGACAACAAATTCATTTACTGAACAAAAACAAACCAAAAATAAAAAAATAAAAACCCGTTTAAAAAAAATTTCAGCCCGATGATACCCATGAGTATTTAAATCAGGATTTAATACTAATATTGCGAGATGGAAAAGTATAAGCTCTCGCCATTCAATAAAATTAGTTTAAACAAAATTTTTTTAATCAATTCGTTTGACGTTTGTCTTCAAGATATTGAGCTTCGATGGAATTTACTACTCTAATTATTTTCAAAATAAAAATTTCAGTCTTATTTGCTTAAAACCTCAACATTAAATTACTAACAATTTTTCCGAAATATAATCCGACACTTCTTCAAGGGAATTAAGAGACAACTTTCTTCTTAATCGCGGTGTTGGTACGGTACCACTAGCAAGTCGTAAAATTGTTTAAGAGGAATAACTAAAGTTGCTAATTATGTTCACAGATTACTAAGTTTTCCGCACAAAATGCAGCTCATATTGTCCACAGTTGGGAAATATTGTTGACAGAAACACTTTGCTGTTTCTAAACAAAAAGCTAGAAACATTTTCTATTTTCTCACTAAGAGAACGAAGTAACACTTCAGCAACGTTTTTGTTTATTTCAAAGCACTGATGGAAAATGCTTGAGTATTTGCAATGCATATGTAGTTGCTTAACTGTTGCTGTGGAAAGATGTGCACCAAAAGCAAATGCAAAAAAAAAAGAAAGAAATGCATTTGCTATAGCTGACTACAGCAGAGCAATCAACAAAGCATTTATTTTAAAAACGTTTGCTGTTGCTAAATCAATCAGTTGTTCTTTATTTTTGTTTTTTGCTATTGCTTAACTCCTTAATATAAAGTTGTGGCTGACTACGGTTGCTTTTTCTTGTCTTTACTTTCTGTAATTCGCTGCTTTTTTCATTTTTAACACTGGAAACGTATTTATGTATTTAATTATTACTTACAATACATAAGAAAATACATCTTAAAAACGTTATTTTTAATACACCATTAAATGGTGCGTTTTTTTTAACAACAGCAAAAGAAGAAAAAAGCATCGAAATAAATGCTTTGCTCATTGCTTTGCTGCAGAAAGAAACACATAGTCAACTTAAGCTTATGTGTTTCTTTCTCTTTGTTTGCATTGGCTTTTTTGCTGTTGCTTCGTTTATAATGAAATTTTTGTAAATGCTGAGACATTTACTGCCTGGCCCACGATGTCGATTGATAACTAAAGCGAGCGACAACAAGTCACTCGTTATCGTTCTCATACGGGCCCCACTATCTTTCGACTTGTCGGTCGCTAGGACTTACGTTTTTAATGTAATCAATTTACTTATTGCCAGTTGATGATATTGCCACATCAACTATTTCAGACGTTAAACGCTTGTTTGAAAATAAATATCGGTAAAACATGTAAATTAGGCAATAAAAATGCAAAATTTTAGCACTAGTAAAATTTTATTTTATAAAAAATGGAAACATTTATATTTTTTTAAAAATTGTTGTAGATATTTTTTGCTGTGTTCTACGAACAATTGGGCGCAGCTAATTTACACAGTTCTTTACCTTTTTCCACTCAACAACGCTACGCATTGGTGGCCCATGCGAATTCAGTTTTTTGGTGAGCTTTACCCACTGCTCTTCAATTGAGAGTTTGTTGCTTCCATAAACAGCAGATCCTCTTGCGAACTGTAGATTTGTTTCCATATATTCTACAAGAACTTGCAGCTGTTTCAAACTTAATTTTTTTATGCTAAACAAATAATTTTTGATGGTTTAAATTGTATAATATTATTACTAATTTTATATTTACCATTTATTTTCCATTATAAAATTTTTAACATAAACAATAAACTATTTTTTTGCTTTGTTTTGTTAAATTTTTTTCCTTTTGTGTCTGTCGACAACCACAACACAAGTGACTGATTTTGACATTTATGATCGCAAGACATTTCATATTGGGGCGCAAAATTGTATGAAAATGATTACGTTTTTGTACGCATTTGTTGTCGATCGACTTGTCGTGTTGAAAACTTTAAGTGGGGCGCAAATCAGCTGTTTGTCGTTGAAAATCCATGCGAACGATAGCAGTCGATATCGTGGGCCAGGCAGTTAGTTTTTTTATTTGCTGAAAGAAATGTAGGCAAAGCAATGATTGCAGTGCTGTAGCTATTTAAACCGTGTTTCAAACTAATTTTTTATGTGGGAACCTGCAAATAACCTTTGCTATTTAAAGCGAATTGATTTGTTAAGAAAGGCTGCTATGTTAGTACAGGTTCTATCTTAAATAACGAAACAAGTTCTTTTTTTTTGGTGTCGATACCCAAAGTTACGAAAATTTGGCCATATATAAAAAAATAATACATCTTACGTGAAGCCTTAAAAAAATGTAACCAAAGTCAACACTGATCATTATTTAACGTTCTTAACAGTAAAAGCGCTTGAGACCAAGCGGAATTTCGAGCCCATTTTTTATAAACAAAACAAAGTGGAGAAAGAAGCGACCACAATAGATACACAATTATACATACATATAACACAAATAACTGTCAATAGATTTCCTGCAGATGTACGCACAGTATTTTTTATAACTTAAGTGTACTGCACGTGAAGAAAAAAAGAAAAAAAATTATAGACCGCACTGTTAATTGCCAATATATTTTTTATTTATCTTTTGTTGCCGACAGGTTACTTGTCCAAAGAGAAATATTTTTTAAATAATAATAAATATTTCTTTAACTTATTTTTGTTGTCAATATTAATTAATATGTTTGCTATGTATGTGTGTAAATTTTAGCTTGCTGATATTTACTAATTTTAAGAAATGAAAAAAATTTATAAATTATAAACACACTCTTGTTCAAACGATAAGAGTTACCTACGTTACTGTTTTAAAATATATTTCGACAGAATTGAAAATGTAATGCGGCTCGTTTTTCAAATTTCGTTGAAATCATTTCAGTCGATAAACCGTGATTGTTGCGCAAAACACAAACTTACAAAGATATTTTATATTAGATTAGATTTGCTTTAATGCTGTTATGTCTGGCTCAACGGCAGTATTATGTGTTAACGTATGTACATACTTCACAGAAAATCGTTGTTCTTCAGGGCAAATTTAGTTACAGACACACAGCTTTCTTTGTATTTTATAAAATCGAACACTCACATATACATAAGTTATGTGCAATATATATATAATTTAAATTCATGCTTCTAGGCCTTGTAAACGCTAAAACTTATTAACAGCCAGTTTACAGAACACAATCTGCCGTTTAGACGAACAAAAACGTTACCGTTTTTTATCTTTGGGTTTTTAAAAGACGAATGTCATTTTTTTTGTAAAAAACGTAACAAATGACAATTGTTTCTGGTTTATGTATCGCGAATTGTATTGTCAGAGACGTCAAAACTGAGCGAAGGAAAAATACCATTCGCTTTAAAAAATTTACATATACATGTTTAGTTGTGTTTCCAAAATTAGTTGAAGAATATTAAATTAAATAAAAAATATGGAGTTTTAAGGAAAAAAAAGGTAAATATGTACTTTTGTGTTATAAAATATGTGTTTTTTAAAAGTAAAATTTAAATGCATTTGCCAGCATCAAGATGATAACGGGTCTACAGTTCCAGAAATTAGTGAACTGTATGGAGAAATATCCTCATCTTGTCACAGGAACTCCCCAGTTTGGAAGCAGCCATGGAGTAAACATGGGAGACGGTTGCGAAAAAAATAAATGCCTATGCACCACCAACAAGAAGCGCCAGTGAGTGGAAAAAAGTATGTATTAAGTAAGTGAAAAATTTAGAGCCAACCCCCAGTTCCGGGGTTATGTTTATTATACCATATATCGAGTATTTGATGGCAGAATGGGACAACATGGATATCATTGGAAAGGTAATTTAAGCGGCTATCTAATTACACAGGAAAAGAGTACGGTGAAGATGGCATGGCTAGAGCGCACGAGTTAAATATAAAGCGAATAAAGATATGTATTGAGAAATTATTAGGAGTAATAGGTAAATTATTTTACATTGAAATTCTTATTAATTGCTAGGTTAAAAATAAAAAATTAACAATTTAAAAAAAGTTGCTTTATTTTATATAATTGATATTTTTATAATTTCATTACCCCTTTTGTAAGAAAAATGCATTTTTTATAATAATGCAAGTTTGAATATAAATAAACATAATTTATTTTGTAAGTTTAGCTTTAAGTTTTACCTTCTTAAAATCTTAAATAAAAAAATAAAACATACAAACAAAAAAATAGTATATTTCTTTCTGAAATAACCGAATAAAGTTATTTAATTCGCATTTTAAAAGAATTTTTTAAAGTATATGAAAGTTTGCCGGAATTAGGTCATATAAAAAGTGATGTTTTTAATAATAGAAATTTAAAACAAAATTCTTAACAAAAGCGTTTTGTTTATGCAGCTACATATCTTATGTTGAGAATGTTAACGTGTTTTTTGGGTTAATTAGTGATTCACTAATCATGAACATCGCGACGCACATCTAAAAACATAAACGGAGAAATTAGTTTGACATACACACATACATTTCTATTTGATACCTATTTTCTGTAACTTGTAAATGTTGCTTTACATTCTGTTCCCAATAATATATCATTTAGACTTTTTTTAGTTAAAACTTTTATGAAATGTAACATAATACGGTTATTTTTCAGCTATTAAAAGCACTTTATGCTACACAGTTTTCTTCCACATTTACCTAGTTGTTCCAACATTTTATCGCATTCGTCAAGAATAAAATGCTTTAAATGCGTCAAGTTTAACTTCTTATTGCGAAGCAGTGCCAATATACGTCCAGGTGTACCGACTACAATGTGAGGAGTACCATTCTTTAAAGTTTCTTCATCTTTTTGTATGGACACACCGCCGAAAAATACTCACACCTAAAAGAAAATAAGGAAAACAATCACAAACAAAGCTGGAGTCACTTTAAAAGTATAACACCTACATATAATTAGTACTCCCACACTTTAAAAATTATTATTTATTATTTAACTTTTTTACTAATTTGTTGTGTACATTTTTTTATTTTCACAAATTGTTTTTAACAGATTCACTGATAATTTTGTTTTAATAAACTCAGCTGTTTCTTTTTAGGCGCCGAAGCAGGGTTACCATCATTTAAGGCAAAAACAAAAAATTTATATGAAAAAAAGTAAACAAAAAATATTAATTAATACATTGGCAATACTACGATTTGACACAACATTTATTCATACGAATCATAACGTAAGTTAAACGAAAAAACCGAAACGTGTTACATGGACGCTAATTATTACGTATTCGTCCATATGCCATCCGGTTTCGTTTTGTTCGTGACGTGTTCTATAAACAGGCTGTAAGTAAATATCTCTTCGTACAAGAGCAAGTTTATGTAAACTAAAGATGTGTTTGGTCTATGAAATGTCAGATTTCCCACATGCAAATCAATAAACACAGTGTAAACCTCATGAAACATAACATTTATTATTCTTCTATGGGTTAGAACATAAATTTGATTTTTATTTAGAACACGATCTATTTTGATATTCAAAATATTTTTACAAACAAATTTATGTTTCTATACATTAAAAATTCATTTTTGAACTATTGCAGGTTATATGTTACAATAATATTAGACTTGCGCAAGAAATGCGGAGTAAAATTAAGTATTAAGAAATTATAAATGCATATTGCATTTTTATGCCCTTCACCACAAAAGGTGGAAAAAGGGTAAATCTAAGTTTATCATTCGGTTTGTTATTTCTACAATAGATATTTTGCATAGCGAAGTCGATTGAGCGATGTTTGTCTACCAGTCTATCCGTCTGTCCGTCCGTGTTAGTGTTAAAATCAACTTTGCCAAGGCACTGCATGAGGTAGAGTAAATTTAAATACGCCTATAACAGTATAAAAGAGCTGAAAAAATTTAGCCGTATACAGGGGAGAAAGAAAAATAGAATTACTGTTGGTTATTGTTGTTTTTGCTTAAACTTTGATTTTTGTCTTTGCTTTATTGTTTGGACAAAAATCTTTAGTTTATTTAAAATGTTTGTCAGAAGTTTCCCGAAGAGTTAATTAAACGATAACGAAATGGCCATCGAGACGTGCGGGATAATTAAATAAAAAAAAATAGCACGAATTTTTAATAAAAATTAAATATTTAAAAAAATATTCCCGTGTCTATAGTTTCGAAAAGTTTTGCTGTTGAAAATAAGCAACATCGGTCCATGTCCTTTGAGGCAGCGGGCAAAATACCACGCCAGCCTATAATTTTTCCTTATCATTTGGAACAATGAGGTAACAGCAATCAAGCAAATAAGTATATGGAGTGATAGAGAATAAAAAAATAAGAAAAAAAACATCAAGTGAATAAGATTGGCACCCGTCCATATTTTCCGAATTATGGCCCTCTGAACTTTTCATAGAAAAGTAAAGTTTGCTATTTTTTAAGAGAACAATGTAGGTGTCATTTAAATGCCTTTGAAGAGAGCTTTCAGGAAATACTATGATATTTTTCCGTAAAATTGCGTATTGTATTTAGTTTATTTTTTCTTACTTGAGTACTTGAATATTATTCCTAAGTATTTGTGTATATATTTATACGTAAAGCAAATAAGCAAATAATAATGGTAACATTTTCAATGTAAACTTTACAGGTAAATATTTATAACAGATGACAGAAAGAAGATTTTTTGGAAATAATTTATTTTTTGTGTTTGTAATAATCATATTTGGATTTTTTTTTTTCAAATTATGCAGCGTTTCATTGTGTACCTCTTAAACCTAAATCGTACTTTCCAAGTAATTAGCGCTAAGAAATATTCAATAGTTGACATCACTGTTTTTCTGTACTGTTAGTATTATTGCTTAGGAAAAGTGCCTTTACAAAATCTTTTAGTTTTAATTTTTTTATAAAAGATGCTTTTTATGAAGGAAATTTTTTTTTAATAAAATATAGTTTTTTATAAAAATAAATCTTTTAATAAAGTTTTTTATTTGACCTTTTTAGTTAATTATATTTTATTTAATTTTTAAGCAAACTCCATTGTGTAGCATTATCAGGAAAACCAATATTTATTTAATTAACAAAAAACAAAAAAAAAAAAGAACTATTGCTTAAAAATTAAATAAAATATAACAAAAATAAATCTTTTGAGTTAATTTTTTTTTTTAAATAAATAAAATACATATATTTTCATAAGTAAAAACAAACAAAAACGTTTAAAAAAGTTAATATATAAGACTTTTATTAAAAGCTTGTTATGTTTAAAAAATAACTGTAAAACTGCAAAATATTAACTTTATATCAAGATAATTTTTTTTGTCTCCTTGAAACATTTATTGACATCTACGTTTCTTTAACAGATTTCTTTTCTCAAAGATTCAGTTCATCCAATATTGCACGTTTTAAGATTTATAAAAGTGTGGAACAGCAGTGCATAACATTAAATATTCGTTTACATTTTTACAAGTTTTTTTTTTTGTTTTAATCCAAGGAAACTATCAGCCTGAAAAAATATAAAGAAATGATAATAAAGTGTGAAAAGCCATGCAAAGAAAACCAGCATCGGAAGCTGTTGATTTTGGTTGCTGTCGTAGCACCGGTTTGATTATAAAATATACGAAATTATGTCAATGAAGGCAAACTAAAATGAATATAAAAATGATTAAAAAAAAAGAACATGATAAAACTCAGAAGTTTTAATGCCGTTATTTTACCTTGGGGGTTGTTAATGCCTTTTAAATTTTAGGCCAAATAGCAAGTTTCAATAGACTGAATAAAGTAAGGAAATCACATGTGTAAAAATTAAAAAATTGATATTTTAGTTTTATTTCAACATTAAAGATAAAGCCTTTTTATGTCAAGAAATGGTGAATGAATTTTTGGAAAATATAGAATATAAAACACCTACTTTGTGAATTATTGTTTATCTGCTGTCTGTCAGTGTTCGCATCATGCAAAAACTACTGGATGGATTTGAACAAAATTTTGTGAGAAGGCCCCTAAGAACCTTGCTTCCAATATAAAGTATTTTTTTTTTTTTTTGTTAAAATAGGTCACTTCGTAGACAAAACAGGGGTACAGTTGTGAAAGCATCCAATTTTATGGGTATGGTACAAAAACAGTTGTCGGCAATTTTTATTTTTGTAGATGGAAAATTTTTACTACTGTCTACAGAACTCTGGAATTATAGTTAAATTTGAATTTTAAGAAAATTAAAAATAACACGCAGACTAAAGGTACTGTCACATATGACAAACATTTGCCTAAAATTTGTTTGCTCTTGTTTGGCCTAAATTTTTTCAAAACAATACAAAATTTGTTTTGTGGTCACACTACGCACATTTATTGCGTATTTTTATTTGTTGAAACAGCTACGAATTAATGTAAAATAAAATACAGGCAAACATGTTTTATGTGCGGTCACATTTAAAATAATATTTGCCTTAAAAATATATTTGATGAAACCGAAAAATAACATAAATTTATTTGCTCACAAACTGCTGCGCATGGGATGTCTTCACTGCTATTCAATTTCTTCGGCATTATTTTAAAGTTATTGCAAAGAAAACATTTAAAATATTATTATTAAACGCTAATTATAAATGATGAAAAATAGTTGCTCCTGTTAAATCTTTAATTGCAAGACAATATACATTAGTGCAAAACAAACAAACAATAACCATTTGTAGTCGGAACAAAAATATACAACTGTAGAAAATTTTTTTTCCATCTAGGTACTCTGGGCGCATCTTTTTAAAAGTGTCAAATGAAGTGTTTATTCTCTTTCTATAATATACTTTTCCTATACCTTTTACGAGAAATTAAATCCTAGTTTTTAATATAAAAATAAAATATCCATAGCTGATAGCCATAAACTATAAAAGTTGGTCAAATAATGGTGGCTAGTATTATTATATAGTATTATATTTATGCACCCGCATGTATTATTTATAGAGATTCCATTAAAATAACTACTACACATAATGGCAATGTGAGATGAAAGTTTATAATGAATAACTCCCATGTATGAAAGTTACAAATAAACAAAGCCAAGCAACAATATCAAATTTTTCATATTCTATGCTATAAAGAAGCTCCAAAAGGTGTTCTAAAGAAGAAGCACAATAAAAGGATGAAGCTAAATAGGAATTAGATTCCACTACTTAACAATAAATTTTAATATTCATTCATTACATTTTTTTGATTAAAATTTCTAAAAACTTTTAATTTATTTAATATATTTTTCAAACTACAGCTGTTTATTTGTTTACTTGATATAAGTCAAGGCAGATTTATTTTACTAGGTAGTGTCGTCCGCCCAGCTGGTTTGTAGTTGGAAATGTCAAAAGTTTTTGTATTTTCCTTTGTTTGTTTACGAATTTCAAAATAACACTAACAACAAGCGTTTGCGAGACAAAGCAAGCATGTGTATTGAGAGCAATTATCTTTTATTTTACTTTGTGTTTTTGACGTTTCCAACCCACAAAACAACAATAAAAAGGCATGTTGTTTTTGTCAATGTTGTATTTGTTGTAGAGCCGCTATTACCTAGTAAAATAAATCTGCCTTGATATAAGTGTAGACAAATAATATGTTGAAACAAAAGTCGCTTAAACTAAAAAGCCTATTTCACAAAGAATCAAACTACAAATATGCAAAATTTTTATTGGGATACAAAGTTCTACAATTTTTTAGAAATTTTAATGTTTCAGATTTCGGTAAATAGGGGAAAACTCTTGTACATATAGTTTTTAAAAATTGTTACATAATAACATACCGTCAAACGAATATATTTATATTTAAAAAAAATCTGCTTACATTAATTACAAAAATAATCTTTCAGCTTAGTACTTATAGAATATATATCTTTTGATTGCAAATCGAAACAGAACAGTTTGAGTGCTTAAAATGGATATTCACTAATGACTCTTAGCTCTATTCCTACGCTTCGAGTAGGGCGGAAGAATTATTTTGGTTTTGTTCTACACATAGCCGACTTTTTTCATCTCTTTAAGCAGTAATATAAAATAATCCATATTGATTCTTAAAGTGAAAGCAGTTGCTTGTTGTCATATGTAACTTCAATTAAAAGTTATCTATAAGCATTTCAAAACAAAATGCATCTCAACCTTATCATAGGTTTATGTGCAGATATATAACAGTATATAATTTACAACTTTAACTTTACTTTCATTTAGCGGCAACGCAAATTTTGAAGTTATATAATTTCCTTCGACTTTACTTTAAACCAATACTTAACTAAAAATTTATAAAAGAAGATTTAATAATCCCTAATGCCAAATCTTTTTTACATACAATTCTAAAACTTTGCGCCATTCTGAGGCAAAAATGTCGAAAGATACCAAATTATATATAAAATACTTTGATGATATATAACTCGAAAAATATGTGGCCCGACAACTTTTTTAATTTACTATTTCTTCCAAAAATTGCACTTTATTATTTTTTATGTATAATTTTATTTTTAATTGCTTACAGTATTTTGTTTTTATTTAAGTTTAAAATTATCAGCGAGTTTTTCCGAAACTTAATAATTTAGTTTTAATACTGGGCAACATTGTTGATACGGCTGTTATTTGTCTCTGTTTGTTCTTACAAAAACTTTGTAAGAACAAATATTTATTTGCCTAAAAATTAATCAAATATTTGCCGTAGAGTGGTTACTCTATGTTCACATTAGAAGCATTTTTGTTTAATGGCAAATAATTTTATTTGCCCAAAATCAGCTGTAATGTTATTTGCTTCTAATAAATATTTTGTGGTCAGACTACGCCAATTAAATGTTTGCCGATTTCAGTCAAATGTTTGACTAATGTGACCGTACCTTAAGTCGTGGGAACTGCTAGTTTAATATATAAATTTTTTGTTATACAAAATTTTCGTTGAAAGGGGTGGAGGGGGGATATACTAATTTTTCTCTTCCGTATTTTCCTTTATAATGTTTTTTTTTTCACTTCAATATTGGCGGAATATAAAAAATCAAAATTTGTTTGGAACAAAATTTGTGATTAAAAAAGAATAATTATTAATGAACAGTTTAAACGTTTTATTTAAAACTAATGATTTATTTTGTTTTCTATATTTTATATATTATAATTTTCTTAAAGTTTTAAAACATTAAATCACAAAGTCCGTCTTCTAGATATGATATAATTTTAAGTTTTATTTTTTTTTATTTAAAAATTTATTCTATATTTAAATGTAAACATAGACATTTCTGTGGTTCAAATTTAATAAGAATACGTTTGACTACGTAGACGTGATTAAGCAACAAACATCCATATAGACAAAGTTGAGTTGGTATGACAGAATTTGAGTAATATATAATTTAACGTTTAGAAAAAAATTTATTATTTGGTAAGTTATATGGCCATTTTTCTACTGCTCGTAAAGCTCGTCAGTGGATTTTACCCAAATTTTATAAAGAAAAATTAAACTAGTTAATGGTTACTGGGTTTTTTTAAAAAGGATTTTTGAGTTTTATTATGTTCTTTTTTGCCTGATTGATTCAATGGAGTTCTAATTTAATCAAATAGCTTTTGATTTAAGTCTCTGAGGTTTTCCTTACAAAATATGGGCAGAATTCACTGATGAGCTATATAAGCAGTAGCGTAATGGCCATATAGATTTGCTTTCCCCGCAGCAAAACATTTCATATTTTATTTTAAAATAATAAATATTTCTTGAGTATATCATGAAATATTTATATCTAAAGAAATCGATCACAATCAAGATAAATTAATATAACTTCATTTAAAAATGTTTCCAAAATTAAAATTTCCAAAAGTGAACTAAAATTAAGAAGCAAACAAAAGTAAATTAACTTATGGCGGAAATAATTCAAAATTTTTTTTTTGCGGCAGCAGTTGTACATATTTTTTTTTTCTTAAAAGTTTTCTGTCTGAACATTTACTCGAGTATATCTTTTCCTTTTTCACCTTAAGCACTCTACTTGGCATCGATTAGTATAATTAACGTTCGCTATCAGACTTATTTTTGCAGCATTCTTTGCAGGCCATGCCATCTTTTATAATTATATACATGTAATTTCCTTACATTCTGGCATGATATAACAGTATTAATCTTTGTAGCTTTACATACTTTTCCCTTAAAAAGTTTTTAAAGTTATATTTTTCTATAATTGATAACTACTGTGTATTCTATGTTCTGCTCAGTTAATGTGTTAAAATTGCCTCCCTTAATATAACAAAAAAATATTTTTGCTTGATTTTCTTACTTGTTATTTAAAATTGTTAAGTTGTTTCTGCTTAACATAAGAGTTGGAAATTGTCATGTTTTACATGTTTTTTTTTTTTGGTCTTCGTTATTTCAAATACCCATTAAAACATGCCCTCAAGGCAAATTAAAAAAAAAAACATAAAATGAAACAGACAAACTACGAAAACGAAGAAAATAAAAGTAAAACTTCCGGCATGTTATTTAAGAAAAAATTCTTATAATAATTAACAATACAAGGGAGAAAAAGGTTTTCCTATGTTTTTGTCGCCTTTTTCTTTCACTGTGTCCTGAAATTTTAATAAACGATAGGATGGTCTTGGCTATGCAGATTAAAAATAAATAAAAAATATTAAAATTAATTGGAAGTGAAATTAAATAAATATTATATTTTATAATTCATTCAAATTTAATTAGTGGCGGTGACTCGTGCCCCCTAAATACATATAATAAGCTATTTATACACTTCCAATATATCAATACTTAATTCAATTCACAAATAACTGCGAATGTTCTATTTAAGTACCAGGTGGTCGCGTTGGCGAATTCATTAATTTTCTGCGAAACCCTAAATGTCAAATTCCAAATATAAAAAAATGTATAATTTTTTTATAGGGTGTTTGGCATTTAGCGTTTACGGCGAAAACTAATGAATTCGCAATCGCGGCCGCCTAGTATTATTTCGCCATGGCGAAGAAAATAAGAATGGGCTTGTTCGAAAATGCATCACTGCGCTGCACCTGATGCGCGGTACGTTCGAAAATTTATCAGTTTGCATCACTGCAAATGTCGTGTATTCTAAAATGCATCAATGAAATATATAATGCGCAAACAAACGTCAAACACGCATCACAAAAATGGTTGATGCATTTGATCTTTATTAATTTTATTTTATTAAATTGCTTTTGCTTATACACTTTTAGAAATGAATTTGATAGTTCTTTACTATCCAATTTTCTTTTCTTTTGTCGATTGCACACCTTTATTTCATTTTTGCTTTCATCTAAACCAAAAAATAAATTTATTATTATCTTCTCCATTAGTAATGTTTAAAAATTTTAAAACCAATGATAGTTCATTTTTGTTTGCCCATCAAGTTGCAGCATCAGCTGTTTTGCATCGGTATGGCAAACTAATCACACATGCGCATCAGATGCAGTGCAGTGATGCATTTTCGAATAAGCCCAAACTGAAATTGACTTTTTCCTTTGAATATTGTCCATTTTAATTCGGTTCAGTTTTATGTAGAGATAAAGAAAAAATATTCATATTAAGGGAATCCCTAAAAATCGCTAGAATTACAGAACGAAAAATCCAAGCAGATGACTCTTACTTGCTTTGCACTGGTCGAAACTGGATATGGGTTTTTTAGTTTTTACTGCTTTTTATGAATCAGTTTTTATAACATTTTATATTACTCGATAACTCTCTTTTATTAACCGAAGTTTGAAGGCAAAATAAAATAAAAGAAAATTAAAAAAAATTAAACGTAACTAAAAAAAATTCCTTAAAAAAAACGACATTGTGCATGCAAAGATGGTAGAGGAAGTATAGTATAAACTCTGTCATTTATGCCCTTCTTCACTACTCTACCAACCATTTTCCTAGAACTTATAAAAAAAATTCTAAAAACTGTTTATAATTTCTGAAATTCCACCTCCTGCGCTTTAATTTTTATTTGTACTAAATATTTACATTGAATTTGCTTAACTAAATCTGCTTAAACGAAAAAGAAAAAAGAAAATGAAAAAATCTACTTAAATGAAATTAATTACTTCATTGTGACAAAAACCAAATAGCAAAAGGTTTCCTTTGTTTTTTTTTTTTTTTTTTTTTTTTTTTTTTTGTTTTCTGTCTTAAGCAGAAATTGCAAAAATAAATATATTTTGTGTTTATAATTAAATACGCTGATGAGATAGTTTAACGTAAAACAAATGACAAAATGAAAATACGTTACAGAGTTCATTGCTAAATTGCTGGTAAGAACTTGAGTTGGCAGAGATGAAAGTAAGAATTTAATTTAAAATGTATTTTTATTAGTTCATATTTTTTATTTAAATATTTATTCTTGTAATTATTTGTATGGTAAAAATACTTGTGGATTTGTTTGAAACTTTGATCACACAACTTACCAATTGGAGTTGAAAATAAAAAACTACAACAATATTAAAACCACTTTATAACAAGAGTATTGATTTTAATACAAATCTACTAAATAGCACTTCGCGTTAAAATTTATTTTTTAGAGCAGTTCACTTTTAGACATGGGTCCGTTTTTTTTCGGTCATTTATCAAAGACTGATCCGATTGAACGAATTTGAAGAACAATCCTTATTGTATGTAATTTTCTGGTTCTTTTCATCAAGTTGTGGTTTTGATACAGACGTGAAACCCTTGACACATAGAAAACAATATAATCAGCATTTCTGTACGTTCTGAAGAGACATAACAAAAACTAGATATTTAACAAGGAAAAAGAAAGCACAAAAAGTTTCTTTCCACACAAAAAAAAAAAAAAAATATAATCATTATTCGTAAAAATAAAGATTTTAATTATTAAATTGCTTGAAAATGTGATAGCCTTTGGCTTTACAAGATAATTCCAGCTTCCTGTTTGTCTCTGTGCTATTTCCTTAGTTTATTTAAATTACTTTTTTGTTTAAATATTACCGATCAAAAAATTTTTTTAAAAGACCTAATTAAAAAAATTAAAAATGTACTTACTTACTTAACTTATTTTAATACACAAAAATTCAACTGAAATAAGAGATTATGAAAAAAAGAGAAGAAACAACTGAACGAAAGTGATCCCTACCAGAGATCGGTTTCGGTTGCGTAATTTTTGGGTTTACTTAAACAAACACTTAGTTTTATATGACTTGAATCGTTTTTGTTCAAAAGCAAAAAACACTTGCTGAAACAGCCGCTCGTTTAAAACATTCATTTTATGTACTCGTCATTTTGTGCGAACATGCATGTTCTGACAGTGTTATTTAAGGTTTGAATCTATTTTTGTATCAAAGCCAACTTGTTATAAGCGAAACAAGTGCTTAATTTAGTAGTAAATTAATTTTCTACTCGATGTTTTCTTCTCTTGTTGTTATTACGTTTTTTTACATTTTTAAATTCTTTTTCAATAAATTTTTTAATTAAGATTTTGTTATATATATATTTTTTTTTTTGGAAAATAAAGTCTGAAAATGACATCGTATTAGACAACTTACTGGACGTAGCATTAGCCGAATTGAAGTGTAGAAATATTAAAATAAAGTACGTAGCAAAATACGTAGATGATATTTTAGCTATAATCAACATTGACGACAAAGAAGAAATACTTGACACATTAAATAAATACCATCCAAAAATTAAGTTTACTATGGAAGTAGAGACGGACAATAGGATAACATACCTTGATATGATGCTGAATAAAAATGAAAACAAAATAACATTTGACTGGTATCAAAAGGAAATTTCATCAGGCAGGATAATCAATTTTAATGCAACGCAACCAAAATCCCAAATAATAAACACGGCCAAAAACCTTATACAACGAGTACTGGACATCAGCGACAATATATACCATCCACAAAATATTCAAAAAATTACCGACATATTAATCAATAACAGCTTCCCCATAAAATTAATTAAGTCTCTAATATCAGCATACAAACCAATACAAAACAGCAACAATGGTAACACCAACATAGAAAAACAATTTTACAGTGTAAAATACATACCTGGCTTAACCGACAACAACAGTATAAAAACAACAATAAATAAAATTGACATAAGCTTTGCGTACATGCCAAACAAAACATTAAATGCAATTTTTACAAAAACAAAAACACCAATAACAAAACTACAGCAAAACAATGTAGTTGACGAAATTCAATGTAAAGGAGATGAAAATAATAACTGCAATCTTATTTACATTGGAACAACTAAGAGAAGTTTAGAGACAAGAGTAAATGAGCACAAAGCTGATGTCAACAAAAACAGAGAAAACACAGCATTGTCTCAGCATATAACACAAACAAAACATAAGCCTGATTTTGATAATATAAAAATACTAGACAAAGTAAACAACGAGAAAAAGAGATACATCATACAGCGTTGCCAGCAGCTTTGAGTAGAAAATCATCATATGGAGAAAAAAAAATCATATTTTACGGAAAAAAATCATCATTTTTTCAATACAAAATTTTATTTAAAAATTATAATTACAATACATATATTAACATACAGGATTTCATATTTTTAATATCTTGGTTAATTTTAAATTATAGCAGGAACAGTTTCTTGTTGCTAAGAAATTGACTGTTGAAAATACTAGTTCGACATTTGCTGAAGAAATGGGAAGACTTATAATTTTGACAACACCGGAAAAGCTGGAATATTGTCAGCACGAGTTTTTTTTTTAACTTTTGACCAAAAACCATCACAGCTAAGTTTATCTAGAGTCGTTATCTTTATTTTAAATATTTTTTTCACTAACTAAATTTGGAAAATTGTGTATTAAGCCTGTCAGAGAATTAATTTTTCTATTTATAATTTTCAAAGGTTCAAGACATGAGTTAAAATCAAATCGTTTTAATATTTGTTTACATAACTCAATGTAAAATGCCACACAATTTTTAAAAAATTCATTTTTTTCATTTGCAGTGAGCTTTGAGCTAGAAATCTTTTATTTAACAAAAACACCCAGATAGACTTCTTCGTTATGTAGAAATAGACTTTATTTTCAGAATCAAGGTCAAAATTGTCTAAAATTTTTAAGTAAATGCGTTGCAGTTCCTTATACATTCTATGTATTTGACAGGATAAGCTTTGAAATATTTTGTTTTGTTTACTACAAGCTGATATAAAACTTAACTTCACTATGCAGTACAATTACAATGAAAGTACTACACACTTGATATAAAAAAAAAATCATAGTTTTTATAAATTAGAAATCATAATTTAAGAAAAAAAATCATCAAATCACATTTTGGGTCAAAAATCATCAAAAATATGATAAAATCATCATTTTGGCAACGCTGTCATCATAGAAAGCTTAAGAATACAACAACAAATAAACAAAACAATGAACATTAAGGAGGACACAGACAATTTAAGCGCCAGTTATAAACTCGCATTAATTTAAGTAACAGTTAAAATTAAAATTTTTGTGTTTGTTAATTCATGTTTAATTTTGTTTTTATTGTTATTTTTATCAAAAATCGTTAATTTATTAATGTAAACTGTACTGTCATACTGTAAGTTAACATATTTTGTACATTTTCGTGGTAATTGTTTTTAATTGTAACTGTGTTAAATTTTCTTCTTTTAATTAAATAGACGACCCCTTGAGAAAGTGAACAAAAAATTCACGAAACGTTGGGAAACATGTAACAAAAAAATTGTTTTTATTTACATGGATAAATTTAGGCCTTATTAGCTGAAAACATAAGATTGTACACACAGAAATAGAAATTTGGTGGCCAAAAATAACAACAATAATAGAAAAAAAAACAAATTATATACTTTGGATTTCATTATTTATAGGTATTTGGAGAAAAAATTTTAAAACATATATTTTTAGATTTATATATATACATAGTACATGTGTATATATAATTTCAACAAAAATTTTGTTTGCTTGCGAAATATTTTATATGTATAAAATTTTCTTTTCACCTAATTAATTTACTTTATTCGTGCTTGATTCCTTTAAATATAAATATTTCATGAGAATATCATCAATTTTAATTAAATTGATTAATTAACTAATTAAATTTTAAAAGATTCCGAATAATAAATTTTTCATTTTGATATATTTGCATGTGCACCTTGCTTATTAATAAAAATTGTTTTTCAATTTTTATTTTTATTTTTTCATTGAATCTTTCAAATACATATGAATGGTTCCCAATGGGATCCCTTATTTAGAAAAATGAAATAAAAAATAAAAATAGTTACTAAATGTTTGCTGTGTTTTTGTGTAGAACATTTTTGAGTTGTTATTGTCTTCTGTCTCATTGATTCAATGGAGTTCTCATTTAATCAATTTGGCTTTTGATATAAGACTTTCTGTTTTTCTATACAAAATTTGGGTAAAATCCACTGATGAGCTATTTGAGCAGTAGTGAAATGGCCATATGGATATGCTTTCCCCGCAGTAATACATTTTATTTTGTAGTTTAGTTTAAAATAATAAATATTTCATCAGAATATCATGAAATATTTATATCAGGCACGAATAAAGTAAATTAATTAAATTTTAAAAGATTCCGAATAATAAATTTTCATTTTCTTTTCACCTTTAAAGCTAGAAATAAAAAAATGCTTATAGGATAGAAAATGCACATCTGTAGGTTTTTCTTATTGTTTTTATATTTTTCTACATAGCGCTTTTTTACTTTCATGTGGCTCGATTGTTTTTGCTAAAACTCCAATCAGATCATGTACTATAAAGACGTTGTGCAAAAAAATAACTTCTTGTTAACGAGACTTTTTGTTTCAATACAAATCTTTTCAAGTCCAATGTTGAAATTATTGTTGCATTTTGTGTTTGTGTATAAAAAGCAACGAGTGTTAAATTGACGTAATACTTGTTCGTGTTGTTCTTAAAATTCAACTATTGTGAACAAGACGGCACGAGCATACAAGTTGCAGGTCTCTGATCCGTACACCATATTATATACCGTACACTATTGAACAAAAGGAGCCGACTCATTTCACTCAATTTATCCCGTACACTATTGAACGAAAAGACCTCAGTTAAATGATTAAATCATTTCGTTCACTTGATTGATGCGGTCAATTTAACTCGTTCGTTCGCAAACGACACAGCACTATTCACTTTTAATCCATCCATTAAATTAAATATTTACTGATTTTTTTTTTTAATTTCGTAAAACGTAAGAAGAGAAAACTCTAGAACACAATTTAATACTTTTTGCGCCGCTCAAATTTATGCAATAAAAATATTAAATCTTCCTTTTTTATTTTTGCTACACAGCGAAAATAAAAAAAATTATTACTGACTGAAGGAATAATTGTGGAAATAAATAAATATAAAAATAAACAAAAAATGTAAAAATGAGATGGCGAATCAGGTGCATTTATCGTCTTTATAAATAATTACATTTTTTTTTTTAAACTTAATGCACATAAATCTTATTTATTGTTGTGAATTAAAAGCAACAATAAGGAGAAAAAAAAAAACAAATAGAACAAAGGCAGCCTCAAATATATTAATTAAAAATGTGCTGTCCAAATGTTTACATTCGCTATCGCCGTTAAGGCTTGAGCATAAAGACAAATGACAAATATTATTTATTTACATAAGTTTAAGATTTTCTTGTTGAATATTATATTATTTCGTTTTATTTTTTGTACGTTTTACTTGCTATTCCTGGTACGCTTCGCTTTCCAGTAGGTACAATCGTATCACGACCAATCTTCAAATCCAGTCAGTTTCTGATTTGATTATGCACACTAATATGAAAGTTACTTGTTAGCCATTTGAACACACTTCCCCTTACAGTTCGCAAGGTAAACGATAGCAACTTTTCACTTTGTATGGGAAAAACCACGCCCACTGCCATAATCCTTTCAGTAATTAAGTACATCCCAGAAAAAAATAGACATAATCTTAAGAAGTTCTTGCCATATAATTACTTACTTTTGTGATTGCCATATTTTGTTACTCGCTTACAAAACACATTACATTAGTTTCCAAAAAGGAAATAGTAATTGAACTAGTTAAATCAAGTCTGTGTTTTGCCAGACAATAAAGACTAATAGCACACAGTAATAACTTTTGACTTTGTATGGGAACTACCACCCCCATTATTCTAATCCAGCTAGTTTTTTGCTGCTTTTTGGATGTTATTAAATTAATACTTACATTATATGGGAAGCGTCACGCCCACCTATTATATTAATTACCTATTTTACCAACCACATATCTAATGGCAAACTGTGCAATTTCCAGCAAGATCGTTCCACTGTAGGCAGCTATTGTTTTCCGACAAACAAATACGCGACTTCGTCAGCGTGTCATTTTAAATTTTTTTAAATTTTAATTTTGTAAAATGTGTTTTCAAAGATTTAAAGAGTGGCAAAAGGATATAAATAAGTTTGTTATTCTGTAATTTCTATAATACCCATTATTCATAGAAAAGTCGACTGAGCGATGTCCGTTTCTCGGTATATCCGTCTGTTTCGTTGAGATAACTTAATGAAATTTTGTATGCAGACTATTGACTGTTACAAGTTTTAGATGTTTTAAAATATACATATAGCTAATTTTTATTGTTTTTTAGTAGTAATAAGAGTCCAAACTTTCGTTTAAAATTAAAAGAAATCCAATACCTCTACTAATATCTGAGCTACCAAGTGTCAAAATTGGTGCTGCGAAAACGCAACAGCTGTTGAAAATGGGTTAATGCTTAAATCAACTTTGCCAATTCAATAGATAAGCTAGAGAAAATTTAAATACACCATTCGATTAGACATAGTTTCGTAAATTTTTCTATTGAAAATCAGCAAGATCGGTCCACGTCCTTCGAGCCAGAGGGCAAAATACCATACCTGCCTCTAATTTATCCATATAATTTGAAACAGTGCAGCAACTCCGATCAAAAAAAAAAAAACAAATGTATGGGGCGTTAGAGAATTTTAAAGTAAGAAAAAACATCAGGTGAAAAAATTTGAGCTCGACCATATTTTCTTGAGTTATACGTCTCTGAAATTTTCATGGCAAAGTACGATAGTGCACTATATTTTTTAAGACATCAATGCTTAATGCTTAACTCATTTAGAGCGATGACATTTTTATATAATTTATTTATTTTCCTTTTTTTCTTATTTTTAATTCTCTATATCCCCAATATTCGTCTTTCTGATTGGAGTTACTACACTAAACTAGATTTAAATTAATGGTGAACGGTACATAAGATTCGGCTTAGCATAATATAGCTATCTATACTTTTTCTAGAAATTAAATTTTTTTACGAAAAAAAAGTATTATATAGTTGAACCAAGGTTCTAAGGGAACTCCTCAAAAAATTTTGTTCAAATTCATCCAGTACTTTTTACAGACACACAAACACACAGACAGCTAAAAGTTGCAGTTTTATTAAATGTTTAGACAATTATATTCAACAGAAAGAAATTATAGAACCCATTAAATATTTTATTTGGTTTTGAAATTGGATTGAAACTTCTGTAAATATAAAATCGAATTGATTAGATACCTAATTAAAACATAAATAAACAATTCCGTAATTAAACAAATAATTGAATCAATTAAATATTTAACAAAAGAAAAAGAATTATAAATATTTAAATCAATTAAAAAATTGAGCTCAAAGAAAATGTTGAATTGGTGCCAAACATATTTTTTTGTTGTTGTGTTATTATATTACATTTATACTACTGGGACACAACAATAATTTGTGATCTTATTAAAACGAAATTAATAGCTGAATTGTTACAAATTGCATTATGCCTTAAATACTAAATAATTACTACTATTGTCAAAGGTGGCGTGTTTCAATTTTACAGAAATTTATAATTGCTGCTGCTGTGGAAAAAATAATTGTGCACAACAATTCCTGTGAATTTACCTGCATGTGGAGGAAGTCTAATTTTAGTGCATTTTACTTGGCAAATAAGTTAAAGGGAATTCTTTAGAATTTTGGCTACATTTGCTGGAAGTCTTATTTATTTATTTATTAATTTGTCGCATTTTATTGGCATGTGCTGGTTGTGTGAACTATTTGATTTTATCAAATTCGACATGACATGTGAATGTGTGCAAACAAGCAAAACGTGGAAAACGTGAAAAATTGACAATATTGCTTTTGTTGGAAGTTTTTTGTTTACAGAGTGTAGCTTGTGTTGTGTTAAGTTAAACTAAATTCGACAAATGCGATTTTATTTCTTACACAAAGGTTTTTGTATAATGTACTTTATTTTTTTTTTTTTATTTGTTGATGAAAATTTAAGGTGTCTTCCTGTTCAATTTAAAAAAATAAGGCAGTATTCCTTAAAATCACAGCTTCTGCGGAATTCCCATTTAGTTTATATGTTTTTTTTTATTTTATAGCTGGTATAGCGAACATAGTTATACATACACTCTGCAAATTTTACATGTCTGCCTATTCAAATTTAAAAAAAAAAAAAATAAATATATGTTTACGAACATCCTATAGTTTTTAGTATTTTCGTTTATAGCGGCTATTGTAATATACGGTCCATGAAAATTTCAAAAGTCTACCTGTTACAGTTCCAACGATAAAAAGATGTGAAAGTAGGATACACACTTTACAAATAAAGATCTATTTGTTTGTGAAAGACCTAAAGCATTGAACCGATGTTACTGAAATTTCTTCTTACCAGATGCCTGGACAGATCCTTAGGCTTAATATATTTTTTGATATTTTGAGAGAGCACTTTTAATATTAATATTCAGTTAGCTTGTAAAATATAACGAATAGTGTCTTTATTTTTTTTTACGAGCAGACCTGTTATAAATGTTGGAAGACGAAAAGAAAATTTGTCTGGATTATAGTGGTTATTGTTGCTACCATAAATAGGAAATGGTAGCCTACCTGGAACTTTTTTTTCATGATTTAACTCTTTGGTTATCATTTAGAATCTGAAATACTTTTATTTCATCAATTATTTATTACTTTCTGCATATATGATTTTTAGGTATTCTAAAGTAACTGCTGTATTCATAGAAAAATAAAATATTTTTGAAATGCGTTTTTCTTACAAATTTTCATACAAAATTGTCCTAAAATATATTTCAAATCTATTTTACTTTTAAATTTCATGGTCAAAAACATGTCAAATACCTCACTCAAGAATATAAATATAAAATTAATTATTTTCAATCAATGCATGTAACAATAAAACCAATAATTTTTTTTTGTGATTTTTTTTTTATTTTACAAATTAAAATACTTCTAAGCTCTTATTAGTTTTACATATTTTGTTATATTCTCAACACTGTTTTATTTTGTTATCAACAAAAATAAAAATTAATTTAATTACAGCCAGCGTAACACTCGCAATTTGAGTGACTTTTTGTGAGATTATTTGAACTCAGATAATTTTTCGAATTTTTTATTTTGTTGCGACTAAACCCCCACCCTTTGTCAGTTTATCCACAAAAACAAATTTTATTTTTACCGCATTGCAACTTTCCGTATTCTTATTTTTTACAACAAATAGTTGTGCAGACGAACATCTCTGTAGTAGGCTGGGATGGCTGTCATACTATAAAAAACAATCAAGATTCGTTTTTATACCCTTTAACAAAGAAGTAAAAAAAGTGTATAACTAAGTTTGTCGTTCTGCTTGTAATTTCTACATTATTTATTTCCAACCCCCTAAAAAATGTATATTCTGACTTCTTATGCATAGCGAAGTCTATTGAATGATGTCCGTCTCTCCGTCTGCGTTAGTGTTGAAATCAAGTTTGCCGAGGCACTAGATCAACTAGACAAAATTCAAATACTCCAATCGATCAGAAATACTGTCGAAAGAAGTGTTATTTGAATTCAGTATTATCAGTCCATGGCCTTCGAGCAGTGCGCAAAACACTACGTAAAATTAATTTTTTCATATCAGTATAGTAACTCCAATCAAAAAAAAAACAAATATATGGGCCGATACAGAATTAAGAAATAAGAAAAAAACATCAAGTGAAAAAAGTAGCACTCGGCCATATTTTCCGAGTGAAGGGCCTTTGAGATTTTAAAATATCAATATGGATATCATTTTAAAGGTTTTAAAGAGATATTTAGGGAAATACTATTTTTATGTAAAATATATATATGTAGTATTTAATTTTTTTTCTTTTTTTTTAAATCTCTGGCATCCCAATATTTGCTTTTTTGATTGGATTTACTTGACTAGAGTAGATTTACTTATATGGTGAAGGGTATAGAAGATTCGGCATATCCGAATATATAGCACATTTACTTGTTTATTTTGCAACTCTTTTTGGAACATTAATATGATGAAATAATAGACAGCTTTAAAAAAATATTTCTTCAGAAAAAGTACCTAATCTTTTTTCACAAGGGATTTAAACGCTTTATAAATTTAAGCAAATAATCTTAGAATATGGCGGTGTTTTCGTAATAATTCATTAACAAGAAGCAAAGCTGAAAAAAAGAACTAAAACCGTTGATATGTTGTCAGTCAGATAAAGACAATGAGTTTCAATCTGAAGATGACATCAGCAATACATATTCTTTCAACAAATGCAGCATTATTCTAGGAAATGGGACCCAAGTGTAAATGGAATTACCTGCTATTGTTTTCTAACACGCCTATTTTTTGCGACTATATTTATATAAAACTACCTTTTGTGCCACCTTCGGAAAATTTCTAGCGATAACCCCGATTAGAGCAAGAAAAGCTGCATGTCATCAAAATAATCGATAAATGGGTATATTTTATTTTAGTGTACTGTCTTATAAATATTTAATGCATTATACTACCGCTAACACAACGGGTCCGCCATCTAACGTTTTTTGTATTTTGTGAATGATAACACTTAGCTCTTGTCTGATTTGATAGATAATTAGCGGAAGGATAGTTGAACGAATATGGTTGTGTATACGCTTGAACAACGATGGGAAATATTGCGACATTGAGGTGCCGATTTTGCCAAAAAAAGCTCATTTTGATCTTGGCGCAAGCAAAATTGTCGCATTTGGAGCACAAAAAATCCGCACGCATACATTGAAAAGCCGGTGAACCCAAAACGAGTCACTGTTTGTTGCGGATTGTAATACAGAGGCATAATTGGGCCATTTTTCTTCGAAAATGAGGAGTGACCGTTACAGTCATTGGCGATTGTTTTCGGTCCATATTGAACAAATTTTTGTTCACAAAAATTAAAGAGGAGGATATTGGCAACATTTGGTTTAAACAGGATGGCGCTACGTGCCACACAGCTGAAGCTTCTCTGTTTTCTTATAGTATTTTCAAAAAAAAAAGTTATTTGGCGGACCCTATACTCGTATTAAATAAAAATTTGTAAACGGAAAGTGACTAAATGAGTAGAAACTAAATCCGAGCATACCTTTAGGCGTGAAAAACAAATTTCTGAAAAAATTCGCTCCCTCAGTATGCGAAGTATCGTATTGCTTTCGTTTTTATAGCTTTTGAATAGATAAAAAAAAGAAACTGTAAATTTGTTCTCTAAATAATTTGATTCTGTCGCATTGAATTAAAAATTGATTAAATTCTTATTAAGAGAACACTCCCTAAAATACATAAACTGTAACCAACAATTACAAAATTCAGAATAGAGAAAATATTACAAATTTATATATTTAAAATTTTCTTTTACTGGACGAAATGGCTGGACGAATACCAATGACGTTTTATAAAATGTGTTGTTATTTAACCTTTAAAGTTAGGTGATTGCTTCCGTATCATCGAGCAATCTTTATTAAATCTACAGTTCTCAGTGTGAACTAAACTTTACGATCAAACTTAAGCATTTGTGAAGCAAGTAACGTCGATTGCCATCCTTTTTACACCGAATTTTCAAGTAACTTAAAATTTCAGAAACATCGAGTCCATTTTATAAAGTCGAAAAAAGTTGAAGGAAATCAGTTAATCGCTCATATGGACGCAAACATGTGATTTTTATACATAAATTACTCGCTATCTCCGATTTGCCTGGATAATGACAAACAAAAGAAATTGCTTTTTTCTATTTAAATTTACTTTAATCTACAAAGCTGTACATTTGCGTGTTTGTAACCATGTCCACATCGTTCTATTTCTGCTTCCCGCACCTTTTTCAAATCCTTTTTGTTTTACAGAAAAGATTATAAAAGTATTAAAAAAATGCAATTAAACCCGACTAATACTGAATTATTCACAAAGTCTTGTGTTGAAAATTTTACAGCAACAAGAACAGAACAATATAAAAACAAAATTTTAATAAGGAACAAATTCAACAATTATTACACCTGACCTGAATTCTTTTAAACTTTATTTACAAAATGGATTATAGCCTTTTAGCACAATAATGTTTTTCTTTCATAGTGCAACTGTTTGAAAACAATTATAAAAGTATTGTTATACTTTTTGCTTTATTCTTAACAAACGCACTGAATAAATAATTTTATTTATTGAAAACATTTATTCGTGAAAACAGGCGAATAAAGAAAAATATTTTTGAATGACAAGAAAATTATTTTGGCTTAAGTTCATTTATTTTTAATTTCTAAAAATCAATATATTTATTTAATTTTTAAGCACTAGGTCTTTTTTATTTTTATATATTGTTACGAATAATAAAATCTGGCAACCCCTGTAGTTGTTTCCGTACGAGCGTAGTGAATAAGCTAATTCAACTAATGGTGTGTTTATAGAATTAAAAAAAAACCACAAGTTAGCCAACAAAAGCTAAGCAGCCTCAATGGCTGCGTTGGTAGAGGTACGTACTGCAAAACAGGGGGGCCGAGTTCGGTACCGCATTTGGACATGCGTGCAACGAAAAAATAATAATTGTTATAATTCAATTAAAATTAATAAACAGCAGTACAAACCTCCCGAGAGGCAAAAGGCAATTATTGTGTGAAGCCATGGCAGATAATTTAATGGCTGCGTTGGTAGAGGTGCGTTCTACAAAACAGGGGGTCCGAGTTCAATACCGCATTCGGACATGCGTACAGCGAAGAAATAATAATTGTTATAAAGAAACTAAAAATTAATAAACAGCAGTACAAACCTCCCGAGAGGCAAAGGACAATTATTGTGTGTAGCCATAGCAGATAATTTAGTGGAGACGTCTAACTTAATATAAGAGCAACAGATAATTGTCAAGAAGCCCTTTATAATAAAAACTAAGAGCAAAAGCGGTTAGCGCGGGGAAGTTCAACAGCATAACAACAGTGTATGGCAGACGTGTGTTGTGGCTACTGCATTAAAGGAGATGACTGGCTTGGATAAAAGGAGTAGTGGAGATGTCTGTGGATGGTTAAGGTTACTAAACAAGGCATCAAGTAGTTCATGTCTCGCCGTAATAACACAGTAGTGTAGCGTGGATAGCTGCGTTTGTAGTAATAACGCATGTTTAGTAAATTCGAGACCAAGGGTTCACAAGACCGGTAGGATCGAGAAGTATAGCCAGAGAAAGCCATAAAGTTCGAAGACAGAATTTAGCCACAGTGGTATTTGCAATCAAAAGAATCCGTATGTTTGCCTGCTAAAAAGGGTAAAACGTAACAATATATTCTCGATATTTCGCTACTCCGTTGTGTAGCATCATCAAGAAAACATATATTTATTTTATCAACAAAAACAACAACAAAATGTAATAAAAAATTTTTCAAACTAACATATTTCAACAAACAAAAAATTATTTTGTCAAATAAATAATTTTTTATAACAAATACAAAGTACAAATTATATCTTTTTTACTAAATGTCTATAAATCTGAGCTACATTATCTGTGTCTGCCTTAAAATTAATTCTTTGTACTGTTGTAACATTTCCAAAATATAACGTCTTTTATAATTGTTTTCTATGTTTATTTTGAAAATGTATCAGCATTTATAATATTGTGAGTAAATAAGCAATAATAATTAAAAAAAAAATTGCATTTGTGTTCAATCGATGTTTGAAACAAAAGCAAAAACAAATGTACAAGACGAAATACAAAGAGAACAGTAAATAAATTTGTTGGTTTGTGTGTTAATTTCGTCTAACCAAATTAATATTAATATGAATATATCTCGTATTCTATTACAAAGTTAGTTGGTTAAATAGATGATGTTATTAAATTACACAGTAAATTTAAATATACTGACATCTATAAAATTTCCGTTATTCAAAGTACCCATAAGAAAAGTTTCAAGTGCCTTAAACATTTTTTCAGAAAGTTATAACAAATTGACGCGTTGTCTCATTTGGAAAAAAAAACTTAATAGCCTGTTTATAGGACACGTCAAGAGCGAAACGAAACCGGATGGCATATGGACGAATACGTAAAAATCAGCGTCGGTGTAACACGTTCAGGTTTTTTCGTTTAACTTACGTTGTGTTTCGTATAAATAAATGTTTTGCCAATATATTAATAATGTTTTTTATTTACTTTTTTTCTTATAAATTTTTTGTTTTTTTCTTAAATGTTGGTAACCCTGCTTCGGCGCTTATAAAGAAACAGCTGAGGTAAATAAACAAAACAAAATTATCAAACAATAAAGTAAAAAATTTTATGTGCAAAGAAAAAATTTGTTAAAATAAAAAAGTTAAACAATAGTTGTAAAATAAGCAATAATTTAAATGTAGGTATAATACTAATAAATGTTTTTATAAGTGAAAGTGTTATGATGGGCAGTTTCCCAACAATATTAACTCCTAACGAATGGTTTTTTTTCTTCGCTCAGCTTTGACGTGTCTAACACTACAATGCGTGATAAATAAACCAGAAACAATTGCTATTTGTTACGTTTTTTCAAAAACAAAATGACATTCGTGTTTTAAAAATCCAAACATGGGAAACGGTAACGTTTTTGTGCGTCTATACGGCAAATTGTATTCTGTAAACTGGCTGTAAGACTCTATAAGCTATTTTTCTAAATCATAAAAACTTCTTTCAGAACATATTAATTCTACAATATTTTTGGTAGACATACATTTAACTCCCACAGGTAAAGTTTAAGGATAAGGAAAAATTCCTAAATACTTAATCATCTTTATTAATACAGATTTGGTATAAGCGACTTTTCCAAACAAACACATTAGTGACTGATGTTAGTAGTTGGATATAAGCTATTTTTCTGCTTACATTACTATGAGTATATTGGGACATAAGAACTTGTTTAGAAAGTAGTAGTGTAATAAATGAGCTAATTTTTTAAAAGTGGTACAAGTCCATGTTTTCATATATGGAGATATTTAATGGTTTACATTTGAATCAAATTAAAAATTTGGCCAACTTTAGCCAATTTGAATAAAAATAATGTAAAAATTATTACGGATGTAATAAAAACATCCAGCAAAAAATAAGACATTACCTTAAAAATTACTGCCATTCCTAAATTAGCGCGTAAGACGCAAATCAATGTGATTTATAGCTTTTGCGCTGGAATGTCATCCCTAAACAAGAGCGTCAACTTTGTGTCTTTTACAGTAATGTTAACTCATTTTACTTTATAAAACCCGCTGTATAAGAATAAAGAAGAGATAAAACCGCTAGATTGACTTGAAAATAACTAAATTGTCATTACTTTTCAACCATAACAAAAAAAAACAAACCAACAAGCGGCCAACTTCACGTCCTAACGCACTGTCAAAATTGGGTTTTTCAATTGCTAAGCGCTGACCCCGTGCTACTTAAGGATGCTTCATACCTTTTGTATGTACATGAGACATTTTGACAGTTATCTTGCGCTTTACGCCCTAATTTAGGGATGGTAGTTACTTGCCTCATAAGGACTTACTTTTGTGAGTGCCATATTTTGCTACTCGCATACAAAACACATTACATTAATTCGTAAAAAAAGAAGTTGTAATTGTACTAGTTCTTTAGGTTAAAAGAAAATACCTTTAAAATATGTACCAAAGATCTTCATTATTTCCTACAATAATCAATGTAATCAATTCTCAGTAATATATTATAAAGGTTTCATATCTTGTACAAATCATTGTGTTAAATTTGAGTAGTTTCATATCTTT
The DNA here is from genome assembly GCA_916610165.2 of Gymnosoma rotundatum. Classification (NCBI taxonomy): domain Eukaryota; kingdom Metazoa; phylum Arthropoda; class Insecta; order Diptera; family Tachinidae; genus Gymnosoma; species Gymnosoma rotundatum. The sequence goes on from OU744338.1 coordinate 49,464,287, forward strand.
TAACATATTTTTAATGATTTACATTTTGTCTTTAATATTTTATGTCCACGAAAAAAATATGTATAAAAATTTCTTTCTTAGATTTTTCCTTGAAATATTATATAAAAATTTGATGTATTAATTACTTTATTATTGTAACATTTCTCTTCTGTTTGATTGAAGGTCTCTTGTATAAGACATCGTAATATTCATTTTTTATTCGTATCCTATACACATACACATCTGCGTTTGCGTTTCTAGGTAACACATGATCACGAATTGGACGATTGGCTATTGCAAATTAAATAGAAGCCAAAACGTGATGTTGGCATATATAAATATCTCATATTCATACCACCATGTTCACAGTTATTTTGTAAAAGTTAATGGTGTGGATCATTTAAAACACGTACGCATAAATACTCAAAATACAATAAATCTTGATACAAGAATCCAGTACAGAATGATATTCTCAATCATTATTTACGATTGTTTTTATTTCCGCACTTTTTTTTACAGGTTTTTATACTTATGAAAATTTTCAATTGGTATAAAAAAACCATATGAATCCATTTACAATGGACATCGCATAGATATCCAATCAATTACTAATCAGTTAGAATTGGAAACAAATTGAACTCTTACACACAGAAAGAAGATTGGTAAAAATTCGCTTGATACGTTAGAAATTCAGTTACTAATATAATAATTTGATCTTTAATACTAATAATTTATAGTCTTGATTTATTTTTTATATTAAAAGCAAACAAATGATATTTGCTTCTAAATGTTAGTTGTAACACCTCTTAGAAAAGTTAACATGACCGATTTGTGTCTTTACTAAAATCTATTCTATTAAATGGAAGATGCAACTAAATTTATTCAGAACATTACTACTGAAAACAAAATTTTGGAAGTAAGAATCATAAAACTCGATTGTATATTTTGAAATCGAAAAACGTTTGACAGAATATTTATAAAATTTGTACACATTACAAAAACCAAAAATATCTTAGTTGAAAAATAAAAAGATTTATTAAAAGTGGTAAAAAGTTCTCCAATATTGGTAAATGGTAAGTTCAAAATTTTCTCAAAAAGACATTTATATATAAAAATAATTTTATAATATATAATTTATTTTGCAGCGCAAAACGTACGTTATGGGATAGCAAGTTGAAGAAACTGTGTGGAAAAGAAGAAATCATGTTGTAAAGGAAGAAGAATGCTGCATTCAATTGTTCGAATCATGAAATTTATAATGTATAATCTTATTCCTATAATTTATTATTATTATAAAAGTAAATATTAAAAAATTATTTTGTTTTAATTAATTTACTTTATTCGTGTTTGATTCCTTCAAATATATAAACTTCATGATATTCTCATGAAATATTTATTATTTTAAACTAAACTACAAAATGAAATGTATTACTGCGGGGAAAGCATATTCATATGGCCATTTCACTACTGCTCAAATAGCTCATCAGTGGATTTTACCCAAATTTTGTATAGAAAAACAGAAAGTCTTATATCAAAATCCAAATTGATTGAATGAGAACTCCATTGAATCAATAAGACAGAAGACAATAAAAACTCAAAAATGTTCTACACAAAAACACAGCAAACATTTAGTAACTATTTTTATTTTTTCTTTCATTTTTGATTTTAAAAGATTCCGAATAATAAATTTTTATTATTTTGTTTTGTTTAATTCATAATAATATTTTATAATCACCTAAGAATTATTTTTTAAAATAGTTGTGAATGCTATATTTATTCAGTTACTACAACCGAATTCAAGATAATACACGCAAGCGACAAAATTCGATTGGCAACAATTTCGGTTCTTATAACGAATTTCTTTTCTCTGTGTACATTAAACATTTTGTAAAATAAAATTATACGAAAATTTGTTTTGTTCCATTTAAAGTTCAACATTAAAAGTACAAGTATAGAAGTAGAACAGAAGGTATTGAAAATTGCCGAAGTTAGCAATTCATTTACATCGTAATGTATACTAATACATAATAATTATTGTCTGTCTATAACGGTTCAAGAGTATAGCCACATATATCAAATAACATTAACTATCGGACAACCCTGATTTAGCAATACAGGCTCTTTGTATATTTCAAGCGTTTGTCTAAAACGGTTCAAAAGTATGGCCATATACATCAAAGTAAGTGAACTATAAGGGCATCCTTTAATTTATAATTTATTAATAGTTGTTACGATAACGATTATATCAATTGATATTATGTCTAATTTTTAGATTTATTATTTTGTATTACCTTTTGTTATTGGGAGCTGTAGCAATACGCACTCATTTTAATATTTAAAGAAGTCCCCTTAGCAGTTCATAATATACAAAAAAACATTTATGGGGTATGGGGCCACTCTTTGATTTTTTCAGATAAAGAACTGTTTTTAAAACAGGATCTATCAAATTACAAAAAAATTTTCAAAATTGGTTCAGAAATGAATAATGGGTCAAGCATTTTTAAAAAGTTATAGCATTTCTTTAAAGATCTCTTCAAAAGCTTTAAAATGGTACCCACATTGATATTTTTAAAAAAATTTGAAAAATTTAGAGCCCAATAACTCGGAAAGTATGGGTGAGCGTAAATTTTTTTACTGGATGTTTTTTTTCTTATTTTTTAGATCTTCTCTACCGCTCCACATATTTATATTTTTGTTATTGTGCCAAATGAAACATGAAACGATCATGTTGATTTCCAATAGCAATTTTTTGCAACACTATATCTGATCGATTGACATGGATTGACAGCCGGACATCGCTCAATCGACTTCGCTATGCATAAAAAGTCATAATATGTATACTTTGTACTTTTTACTTTTGTAAAAATTACACAAACTTATATATACCCTTTTTCCACTTTTTGTGGTGAAGGGTATAAAAATACATTTACATTCCATTTTTTAATTTATATATGAAAAAATATCCCAAGGCACTGTCTTACAGTTGTATAATGAGCGTGTAGCTACGCACAATTATAATGAAAATAACCATTACAAAAAGTATTAAAACAACCATTTATTTATGCCTGGCTGTAAATAAGATAAAAGAATTTATCATATAAATTTTATATCAACAATTCATTGCCAACATACTCATGTCCTATTGTTTATTGTCTGCCTTTTGGTTCATCTTTATAAATGAGTCAGCCAGTTAACGTTTGCTTAATTCATCCATAAATTTTTTTTTGTTATTAAACTTGTCATTGCTGCCACAAAATGCTGCAATATTTTCCTCACATGTTTCAACATTTTGTAAAACATACATCTCTGCTTATTTTTCGATTTAAGCGATCATATTCATAGTAAAATAAGTCAGTACGTTTTGAAATTCAGTGAATCTGTTTTTATGCCTTTGAAAAAAATTTTAAATATTTTTTTTCCACACATAGCAATTTTTTATTCATTGAATATTTGTTTTGTGCAATTTCTGTCCTTTTATGTTGTAAGTGCCTTGCATTGCTGGATGTGTCTACACAAACAGATGAATATATCTTTATACTTACAACATGATTTTAACAGCAACAACAATTGCTGTCAGCGGCGAGTGTACTCTCTGCAATTGACCTTCCTGTCGGCAGCATAAAAAATCTAACATATGAAAGTTTAGTTTTTTAATTAAATTACGGTTTTTAATTTTTTTTTTTTTTGTAATTTTATTAAGCGTTTGTGTAGGAACACAACACACGATGGTAACGATATTTTCATACAAATTTGACATAAGTTATCGTTCAACGACAATGCCGCTGAGATAAAATTTGTTTTATTTTTTGTCGGTTTTCATTATTCTCTCACATTTAGTCTCTCACTCTCCTAACAATATTGCCAGAAATATATGTATTTTATAATCATTTGAATTCACAATAATTGCAAAGGCACATTATTTATATTAAAACTAGATGAACCCGGTGTGCTTCGCTACCCCCCTCGTTATTAAATAAAATTAAAAGTATTTATATATTTACTTAAAAAAATGCCCAAGATATGACGATATTAAATTTTGGGTTATATGGGCGGTGCCACGCCCCTTTGTCCACTCCCAACTTTATATAGTCAAGAATATCCTATTGCGGAAATTTAATAACGATTGGTCCAGTAGTTAAGACTATATTACGATTTTTAATTTTTCTAAAAAGGGGCGGGGTCCCACCCACTTTTCTCCTGGTACGTATTCCTAATTATGCCAATACCATATGTACCAAATATCGTTGACTTAGGTCAAAAAATGGCCAAAATAGGGCGATTTAAATTTTTGGGTTATATGGGCGGTGCCGCGCCCCGTTGTCCAATTAAAACTTCATATAGCCTATTATTCCTTCCAGAGTCACAGTAACATGCTGTGAAAATTTCAGGAAGATCGGTCCAAGGGTTTGGCCTCCTATAAAGCACAAACATACAGACAGACATTCATTTTTATATATATAGATAGAACAAAATTTCAGGAATAAAAATATCTTAAAAGAACTGATATATGTATGCACGTAAAGGAAATACATAATTTGAAAGGTAAAAAATATGAAAATAAAATTGATTGAAAAAATAACTGAAAAGGTGAAAATATGAGCCCATGTCTCATATTAAGTCAGTCATCATTAATTCTTCGTCCCGCTCTTCAATCTATGTGAAGGTTTTGAAAAGACCTATTGAATCCCTTGCAAGGTTAACCAGACTCTAATGACTCTGATGCCATGGACATGTTAAATGTACTTAATATTCTTTAGATTTCATCGATTTTTTAATAGTATTTATCTAATTCATTTAAATGGAATAAAATATTTTAACAAAATATTTTTGAAAACAAACACAAAGCTGAAATGAAAATAAATATTATTAATGCCGTCAGAGAATCGTCGTTATTTTGTTGACGATAAAATGTTCCGTTACCGTCGTCTGTTGTGTTTCTACACTTTTCTAAATTTAAAATTTCGAATGTACTTTAATTAATTTATTGTGTGAAACATAAGTTTTTTTTACGTTTTCATGTATACGCTTAATATTTTGTTGGAAAACAAAAATATTTATTATTCATGGCCAAAAGCTGAATATGCCTCCTTAGAAAAGAATATTCATGGCACGACTTCATTCTCTTATAAACCATGTTGTTAACATAAAATCAACAGTTGAATATAATTCAACAGAGATCCTAGTAAAATAATTTCAATACAAAACACTTACTAAAGGCAAGAACATAATTAACGTAATTTACCTTAAAGTCGCTGCTGTACTGGGAATTAATAAACTGGGCAGCATTTTGAGTAAGAACATATAATATGATATCGTTGCAATTAATGGCGGAAGTTCTGTTTTATGTATGTATATCGCCCAATGTAGCGTCGCTTTAGCGAAATTATAAAATTAAGAATTTTGCAGCGTTATTATTATTATTATTATTATTATTATTATTATTATTATTATTATTATTATTATTATTATTATTATTATTATTATTATCATTATATATTTATTTTTCTTTTTGTTTTTTTTTTCTTTGAAAAATTTAGACCACAAGGATTTTATTCTGTTTTCTTTTTTGTTTTGTTTCTAACATTCGCATAGCTGTGATCATTTAAACTTACCACATGTTTTCGAAAGGGCAATAACCATTTTTGAGCTTTTTTCAAGTGCAATTTTGTTGACAGCAAGAAATTTAAAAATTAATTTTTTATTAAGATTCGTGATTTTATGGTAATTAAAAGGTATGTATTAAATAAAAAAAATAGTTTTGTGATCTATGATTGTTTGTTTTAGTCCTGAACAATGGAAAAAGAAAAAACCCTTTGTGGAAGGGTTTTTAGATATTAAATCCAATATTGTGTGGAATAAATGTAGGGTGGATTCGACCGTATTCGGTTCACTGTTTGTGTACTTTCTTTAGATGGCTTGTTATTTATGTCAAGTTCAAATATCGGCTGCAAGTTATTGCAAAGTATTTATTTTTTTTTTTCGTTTTTTTAGTTGCAATGGTAGAATCTAAACACACTCTTTTTGAATATGGCATAGTGAACCAGTGCCAACAAAAAAACTTTTCATCGTTGAAAATCATATGTTTTCCAATTTCATTGATTGCTCGAAATATAGCGAAGAACAATACCACCAAATTCAAAAACAATTGAGAAATTGTATTAGCAGGCTTATGCAGAAGTGGAAAGAAAGCCACAAAATTTTGCGTTGTGTTTGAAGAGCGAAATAAGCTGTGGTTGGATGACGACATTTTTTTCCCTAACCCAGCCGTTGCTCAACGTAACACTAAAAAAAATTTCACCAATTGCCAATGAAACACCGAACCAAGAGTTAAGGGTAGCGGCAAGCGTGAGTCTTTACAAAGCTGGAAAAAGAAGCGCGTCGCAGATTGTTCAAAGTTATGTTTAGAACCTGTTATAGCTTCAAAAATGCCTAAATCTGTAGACTCGGAACTAAAAACGCCTATTCCGTATAAATCTAATGGATACTCAAAAAGGTCATACAGACTAATGCAATATGGTGCCAAAGAACGAATCTGCAATATTTATCCAAGCTACGATATTTTAGGTGAAACTATAAAAGAGTGTTACCCCAGTGACATACACGTAACTCAACGTTCAGCCGAAATTGGCTTGCAAAGTCTCGTCGACCATTCTGTCGCACGTATACTCGTAATACGAGTACAAGGCTTTTCAACAGCTTTTGGAGATCCCATGACTGTAGACATTAGTGGCGATTGCATAAAAGCAATATTAAAATGGGGCTGTGATGGTAGCAGTGGGCACTGTACTTACCGGCGGCCACAAAACCACTTGTATGAATATGGATTGTCGGCACTTCATGCAAGGATACGGTGCTTCGAGTGTATAATTCATATCGCCTACAGAATATAATTGGCAAATTCGTGGAGAAAATAAAGAATTCGCTCAACAAACCAAAAGAAAAATTCAATTTGAACTAAGAGAACAAATGGGTATTTTGGTAGGCATCCAACGAGAAGTTTGGGGAATAAAAACACTTGAAATACCTCAAGAAAATTTTTCGAGCAGCCAACCTATAGTGACTGGTGTACAATTGGAAATTATAAAAACGTTTCGTTTAATATTGCGCACAATGGCATGTGGGTATTCGGTTAACGTAGAGTCATTTCGCATATTTTCCTTGGAAACAGCAAAAATATTTGTTTCCGAATACCCTTGGTTTTATATGCCTCCGTCTTTACACAAAATATTAATACATGGAGCAGATATTATTAAAAAAAATTCGCTATCAATAGGAATGATGTCAGAAGATGCACTTGAAGTCAGATATAAAGATTTTCGCTGCCATAGGCTCAACCACATGCAAAAAGACTCGAGATTGCACACTTTGGAGGACTTTCTGTACGCTCTATTGGTTTCGTCGGATCCTTTTTTTATATCTAAATTAAAAAACACCTCGAAATACCCAAAAAAAAACACACCAAAATATATGATGAGGTCAAGCAGCTTCTGTTAAATAAAAATGACCTACCTGACAGCATTAATTCTGAAAGCTCCGACTCTGAATAGCTTTTATTATTTATTAATTACAATTTTTTTTTTTTTTTGTAAACTATAAAAAATAAAATGAATATGACCTTTGACTTTTACAACAAGATCTTGTTGGACACCGTTTTAATAGACACCTCAGCTATCCCATTTGTCCTAACCATGAAGAATACAATTTTCGTACCGAATTTCGTCAAGTTTGAGGGGGTCAGGTGCAAAATGTCTGTTTTATTGGCTGGTTATATATGGATCTATCCATATACTTAAAAAAGTTTAATTTAATGTTTTTGAAGTTAATAACAAAGCGCCGATATATTGGATAATTCGGCATTATGTCAAAATTGGGTCAAATAACATATGGTGTTTTTCAAATAAAATTCAATGAATGAATAAATGAATCAATAAACGAAATGCTACTTAAGCGATTTTTCATAAAATCGACAATCAAAGACAACCTGAGTGAAAAAGAATATTCTATAATTTAATTTGATTGAAAAGAAAACAGCGTTGCTGGGTCTTCTTTTAAGGCCTTTCTAGGAACTGCGAAAATTAATAAATTTCTGTCCATCATGTAGCTCGTTCCCTAAATAAAACAGAAATATTTTTTTTAATTTAAAGGAGCAATATAAAAAAAAAAAATAACTTTCAAATATTAGAAACAGCGTCTACTGTCCGTGACTATGGTATTAAAAAAAGTATTTACATTATTTATTTATTAATACTCAAAAAAAATGACTATTAATTAGTCGCTGTGAGTAAATAATTACTAACATGTATTAAATATATTTTTAACTTTTTTTCGTAAACTTTTAAGTTAATTTAATTTAATTGTGCTTGATTTCTTTGAATATAAACATTTCATACTGCTGGTAAAACATATTCATATGGCCACTTCGCTACTGCTCATATAGATCATCAACGGATTCAACCCTAATTTTGTATAAAAAACTTCGTTGAATCAATAAAGCAAAAAGACAAACTCATAAAATTTTCATTCAAAAACACAGTAACTATTGAGCAACTATTTTTATTTTTTCTTTCATTTGTTTTTTTTTTTTGATATTTAAATATTTTATCTACTATTCGGAAGAGACATACGCAAAGGACAAGAGTTCATTAAATTCAATCCGAAAAGATAATGCCCATAAAAAACAAGTAAGAGTGCTATATTCACATATATGTAAATCTAGTTTAGTTAGTGAAGTAACTCCAATCAAAAAAAAAATATTTAGATGATAGAGAATTAAAAGATATGAAAGAAATTAATTTCTATATAAAACTTAAAGAGTTAAGCATTTCTAAACAATTATAGTATTTCCTAAAAGACCTCTTCAAGGGCTTTTAAATGATACCTATATTGATATTTTAAAAAATATGATGCACAATCGTACTTCAGCAAAAGAAGGAGGTTATAAAATTCAGCTGAATTTTGCTTGTTTTATATTTGCGCCTCCATCACTCAGTCATTTCTGATCCGATTTTGAACATTTTTGGTAATACGATAGATTATGCTTACAGATTGGTCCCGTTTTAAAAACAGTTCTTAATCTTAAAAATCAAATGGTGTCCCCATACAACAAACATATTTTTTATGTGTTTTTTGAATTGTAAAGGGCACTTTTGTAAAATTTAAAATAGCTCCCAACAAAAATAAATCTAAGAATTAAAGGGCGTCCATAATTGATACAGATTTACTTATATGAGCCTATCTTTTGAACCGTTATAGACAAACGCTTGCAAATTGGACAGAATGTCGTTTGCAATGGCCGTTATAGTAACAAGTATTAATATTAAGAATTATAAATTAAAGGATGCGCTAATAGTTCATTTAATTTGATGATATACAGACGCTTGAAATTTACAACGAACCTGTATTTTTAAGTCCAATATAACAATATACTTATGTAGGCATATCTTTCTAACCGTTGTAGACAAACGCTTGTAAATTTTATGCAGTGTCGATTCCTATGGCCGTTATAGTAACAGCGGATAATATTTAAAATTATAAATTAAAGGGTGCACCAATAGTTCATTTAATTAGGTATATGACCATACTTTTAAACAGTTGTACAGTTGGTTCTTTGAAATTTACAAAGAACCTGTATTACTAATTCCTCTATAACAACAAGTATAAAATTTGGATTTGAAAGCTAGAGGGTGTTCCAATAGTTAATGTAATTTTGTATATGTGATCAAACTTTTGTACCGTAATAGACAGAGAGCTGAAATTTACAAGGGACATGTTTTGCTAAGTCCGCTATAACAAGAAGATTATAATTTGAATTTAGAAATTAAAGGGTGTTTCCAAAATTAATGCAATTTGTTCTATATGGCCGTATTTTTTTAACCGTTGTATACAAACACCTTAATTTTAGACAGAATGTCCACTACATTATTTGGTATAATAAGAAGTATAAAAATGTTATATTATAAATTAAATAGTTGATATAATCTGATGTTTATAATTTGAATTTGGAATTGCTGCAATTTGATGTATATTGCCAAACTATTGAACAGTTGAAAAAGTATAAAGTTTGAAGATATAAGTGTGTCCATATAGTTATTGTAACCTAATCTATGTGGCCATAAACTTGAGCTGTTATAGGCAGACAGATGAAATCTGTTTCGAAGTCGGTTTTCTTGGCAAGAAATATCTAAGAAAACTTCAGCGCCGTATAACTCTGAAAATATGAGCGACGACCAATTTTTTCTCGCCCCTTATACTTGATTGGAGTTACATCACTAGACTACATTTGCTCCAAATGACATGGAAAAATAAGAGGCAAGCGCGGTGTTTTTCCCGCTGCCTCGAAGAGCATGGACCAATCTTGCTGATTTTCAATAGGTATGTCTAATCGATTAGAGTGTTCGAATTTTTTCTGGCTCATTTTATGCCTTGACAAGGTTGATTTCAACCCAAACACAAACAGGAAGACGGACATCGCTCTGTCGACTTCGCAATGCATAAAAACTTACAATTTATATTTTATGGGATCGAAAATGGACTTAGATATAACCTTTTCCCACCTGTGATGACAGGTAAAAAAATGACTTGATATTGAAGTAGTATTTACTTTAGTTAAAAAATATTTCTTGGAATAGGAGTATGGTAAAATAATTAATTCAGTCCTCCTGCTTCTCTCCAATGTCTAATTTTCCTTACCAGCAAAACATTTTTGAAAAGGTAATCGAGTATAAAGTAGATTACCAACCTAATGGTTTCAACAAGGCATAAGACTTATAATCAATTACTGAGAATCGATTACATCAATTATTGCAAGAAATTATAATGATCATTAAGATATATTTTAAGATATTCTCTTTTAACTTAAATAACTAGTTCAATTACTACCTTCATTTTTTCGAACCAATGTAATGTATTTTGTAAGCGAGTAACAAAATGTGGCAATCACAAAATTAAGTCATTATATGGCAAATAATATTTAATGTAATGTCTAATTTGCTGGGTTCACGGGAATAAACGTTATTGAAAAGAAATGTACATATGTACATGATATTCGAATTGCGTAAAGAGTTATGGCTTCGAATTAAGCCAACTCAAATAGAATGTCTCATTGCTTTCAGGAACGGCGCAATAGGTTCCCCAATAAGAAATCTCTGGTATGAAAGTTTTTGAAAAAAAAGTTTTTTGTATTTAAAAATTCAATGTTGTTAATTAACTTAGAAATTATTGTTATTGTCCCTTTGTCCTGTTTTATTATGACATTTTCTAATTGCTATATTAAAACAAAGTTCGCTTAAAATATATTTTTAACTAAATTAACAATAAACGCAATATGAAACCATCACAAATTGAATACAAATTTACACAAATTTGCTATCACACTTAATTACCCAAAGTTTTGTAATAATATCTGTGAAAATTTATAATTTACCAACACGATAACTAAAGGCATTAAATTACAAACTATCAATTTATGTGACAATAATTTTAAATAAATAATAATAATAAATAATAAATACATTTGAATTTAATGAAAAAAAAAATTAAACAATTTAATTCATTACGATTACTCGTAATAACTATTGAAATTATAAATTCTGTATTAATTATTCTTGTTATGAAAAGCTAGAAAGTAATTAATTTTACATGCAAACATTCATTTATTAATTATAATTTTAAATGGTTTCATATAATTTTCCTATTTATTATTTTTTTGTTTTCAACTTGGAAGTGTACGTGTGTTTAGACGAAATAAATGTGGTAGAAACTAGAAGGTTAAAGATTAAAAGTTAATATTAAGCAACTTGTGGTAAAATTTATGTTAGTCGGCAGAATAACAACTATAAATTAAATGCGAAAGCACACGAATGATACCCTCAATCGTGACCTTTTGGTAAATCCGAATGGGGCCTTGCGAATAGGGTTCAATTTAATGCTCATAAAACCCAGTGCTGTGTGCCTTCGCACAGGCGTACGGCTGAATATGCTATCTCATCTGTAATTATGGGTGAAATATATATATATATATATTAAGGAATCAGAAACTCTCGATGTTCTTGGCATGAAAATTCAATGTGATGTTCGTTGGAACCAGCATATTTTTCATGTTGCAAAAGAAGCATTCAAGTGCTTAGGTTTTTTGAAACCGTGTAAGAAATACTTCACTCCATCTTATCTCCTTACTATCTATGTCACCTTTATCAGACCAAAAATGGAACACAACTGTCATGTATGGGCCGGTGCTTCAAAGTCTATTTTGGAGTTACTTGACCGCGAACAGGAGAGAGCGAAGAAGCTCATCGGTGACAGTAGGATATCCAGCTCTATTGACTTACTGAAGCATTGACACAATGTGGGGTGTGTTGCACTATTTTATCGTTATTACAACGGAATGTGCTCTGATGAAATCAGTTAACTTGTTCCTTAAAAACGTAATTTTGTACGCGCATTAAGAGTGCATTCATTTGTGGCCGATTGGCCAGTGAATCCCAGTTAGCATTACAGAGAGAATTCGTTTTTTAGCCGAACAGTTCGTATGTGGAATAAACTCTGCGCAGAGGTCTTTCCGGCCACTTTCAATGTGAAAAGATTCAAATCAAATGTTCACAAGTACTACTCCCTCTATCCCCCTTCCCACAACCCAATTTCCTAGTTTTGGCACAATTCATTGCATTAGTAGGGGTCCCCTGAGTTCTGGTCCTAATAAAAGAAAATTGATACAGGTGACTGCATTAGCTTTTGCGTGCATTTGGTTTTTGGAAAATCTCGTCTCCACTAAGTTAATTTTTCTAAGAATGATTTTTATGCTAAAAAGTCTCAGATAAAATATATAAATAAGATAAATAAGAAATAAAGAAGGAGTTATTAAATTTTTGCCGATGACCATCCCTGTTCTCATTTCTTTTTTATTTCTTTAATAACTCGGTTAATATTGATTTCATCTAAAGGAAATGAATACTTACTAAGCAAATATAACGAAGTCGTTATTGAAAATTAAGATTATTAAACGTAATTATTGTAAAGGTTTTAAAACAACTCTCATGCTATTAATGAAGTTTCTGTACTTAAACAAACAAATTGTTTGCCTTCTTAAATAATTTGATTATGGGTTTCTTGTTAAGCTCGCGTAAGAAACCAGCTTTTCCAGCCAGCAAAGAAATCGCATTTTTTTGTTTATAAGATGTAATGGATTTAGTAGCATATTTTTCAGTAAAATTGCTCCCCTTTTTAAAAACGTAGTCATGGTAGTAAGCACGTTGACAACAAATTTGGTTGGCCAGGTATCAACTCCTGCAGCAATAAAAAAATAAAAATGTTTTTTTTCTGTTTACTGATATAAATACGTTTTCATTACATTAAAGTGCGCAGCCTCGTTCGTCGGTACTTTTTCATAGTACATTCGCCGGCGAAGTAAAATAACCAATCAAATATCTATTTTCTTCATAATCAACCGCCTAATTAAGAACATAAGGCGGGCAGTATTGAATTAAAAATAAAGCATTTTCTCCTCTATCTTTATAATTTCATCACTTGCCTTATCACTTATCTACTCCTTTCCTAAAAATGTAGCATTGATACAAAAATAACTAAATAGGTACTGTTACCTGAAGTGCTACTTCGCTTTAAAAAATAAAAATAAATAACCAACACGGCATTATATATTTTGGTCTTCTATGACACGTTGTGGGTTCTATGAGGATCTTAATCTCTCAATACTCGATGCTTTTATTTATTAAACTAGCGCCTCTAATCCCATGCCATGTAAAACTACTTTCGGTTTAGCCGCAGCAGAAAACTAGAGCTACAATTTAAGGGCTGCCAGATATTACTTTTGTAACAATTTTAATAAATCCCGAAATAATTTAGTAAACTAGGTAATTTATAAGCATTTTTATGTACATAAAATTAAAAAAAATTGAAAACAGTTTATTGTGGTGGGTATGCCGAACGTAAAATACGCGGACTAAACTTATATTATAGTGACCTTAACATTAGGCAAGTTAAACTTAGAGCACACGACTTTACTATAACCCCTTTGAATACAACATCAGTAGTAGGATTGGCTAACTTTAAAAAATATGAAATGGTTATCTTTGTCGGCATTTTCTGTTGTTTGCAGTAATGATTAATTGATTCGCAAAAATATAAAGGCTTTGACAAAAATTACCAACAAACATTAACTTTGGAACCCCATTATTTCGGCTCTTTGTTTCTTTTCGTGCTTTTTCCATTTTGGCGATTTTTCATTTGGCAGTTTGTTATTTTTGAGATTTAAGAAATTTTCAAGAGCTGCCCTTTAAACTCTAATTGTTGCAGTCTGTATAATAGTCTACTAACATTGAAGATTTAGAGTATAAGTGTTTACATATAAAATTATGGCAAGAAAATATGACAAAACTTCAAAAATACTTAATGGGATAGAACACCCTTTAATTTTTTAATTGTTTTTTTTTTTTAGATCTTGCTACTGTATCGTTTAGAATACTTCATTATATAATTTTTTTTTGTACAATTACAATTTACAGTGTTATTTGATGTAGAGTCTATAATACTATCATGTATTTGTTGTTGCAGCGACAAAAGTTTTAATTTTATATACAATCACTTGTGTGTATCGTACATCAATCGTGTGTATCGTACACCAATTGTGTTTATCGTACATAAATCGTGTGTTCGATACACCGACACGAACTCAAATATATTGTTCATGTATTTTTTTCAGTACATGACACATGTTCTTTCTTGCCGAACGCGTATTGGTGTAATAACCAAATATTAAAAAATAACACAAATATATGCATATATGTGTTCGCTAACATACAAAATTTATATATGTTGCTTTCGAGGAGTACATGTTGTGTATGATGTGTGTATCTTCTGAACCCTGGGATTTCATTGTATTATTTTGAGCAAAAATAGAAAAGCTGCACATATACAACAGAAGGTAATGGAAAATAATGGTAAAGAATTAATTCCTAGAATAAATCCAGTTCATCATTTTAAAAACATGTCACTATACATTTTTATGTTGCTTGTAAAATTTCTAAAAATACAAGGAACTGTATAAACACGTATTACCACTCCTTTGGTTATGAAAATTCTTACTTTGAAGTGTAGCAGTAAATGTTTGTTAAGCAATTTTTCAAAGAATAATACCTTTAACAGAAATACTCTTATTCAATGCAGTATTTTTTCTTTTTTAATAACCTGAGTAAAAGTTAAATACCTAGTGTGTTACAGCATTATGATTTCATTTTCATTCTTGTTTTTAATTAGAATTATAATCAATTATTATTAATTAATTATTTTCGAAAAACTACATCAAAATACAAATTTTATAAACAAAAAATAAATAATGTCGATTTTTTTAGAAAATGTATTACGCTTTCCTTTGGTAGTTATTGAAAATATTTGAAAAATATTTTTATACAAAATATCACACAATGAATTCAAAATTTTTATTAATTCTATCACGTAACTATTCGCAATAGACTAATTTAATATGCGTCAATTATGAGTAAACGACCTTCCTAGTGGATTAGGAAGGGATCAAAAGGAAAACAGGGCCTTTTTTGCGACTAAATCAGTTTTAACAAAGTATTTTATGACAAATTTGTATGGCGAATTTGTTATAAAACACATTTCAATTTAAAATTAATAACCTCTTCCATCTTACTCATTGTATTTTGTTGACAAGTGTTTCGTTTTTATATTTTAATATCCATTTTCTAGTGATGACAGTAAAATTATCGAAAGATGTTAAGCAGAATATAATAGGAAAGGAACATCTTGTAAAGATGTTGAAAGATGTTGATTTTTAGCCCTATGTATTCCTTATGGGGAAGATGCAACATCTTGGCAAATTGATGAAAGATGAAAGATGTGAAGGTAAAAGAATGTTTAAAAATTTAAAGTTGCACTTAAAAGATTCTAAAATGTTATTTAAAAAAGGAATATAATTATAAAATGAAATAGATTACATAGGGCTTAAAACCATATAAATTAAATTATATGGGCAAGAGAGATATTCCTATAATCTCACCCCCAAAAATGTCCTTGTGAAAAAAAATATTTTTAAATTTTTGGCCACAAATCCCGGCCCCCTAAGAATATTATTAAAAATATATTTTTATTATTTGTTACTTTATAGTATTTTATTTATCTGAAAATAATGATTTTTTTTTAGTAATAAATTATTTATTATTGTATCAGTACATTTTATTCAAAGTTATAACGGTTAATTTCTTTAAAACAACTCGTGCTTTGCAATTAGATGTTGATGATGATGGTCTTTCCCCGTCTGATTCTTTAAAGACGTTTTCCGAATCCGAATCCTCTTCAGCATTAAGTATAGTTGGATTGGGTCTTATACTAATAAATAGTGGGTTAGGCGCAAAAACGCGCAACTTTTTTTGTTGCAGTATAAAAGTAGAGATAGTGCTATATAACATTCTTAAGACCGCGATTAACATTACTCTCTTAAACATTTTCCCCTTCTTTTTTTTGACAAATATTTAATTTCGAGCAAAAATTCTTATCATAAAAATTTAAAACAATGGCCCATATTCATAGTTAAAATAAGCTATACTTTAAGGGAACTAAAGTCGCTTTTACTTTAGAGTCGACTCTAATTCATTCATAGACAATTTAAAATATTCTTTTGGTGTTAAAGTCAACTTTTTATATTTCTCAAAATTAATTTTTGACCTAAAGTCCGGCTAGAATTGGAAATACCTCTATGTGCGCCAGATAGAATAAGTTAGTTTTTTATATAAAAAAAATATTTTTTTTTTGTTTTGACACAAATTACACTTATTTTACGTTAATTATGTAATAATAATTATAAAGTATTTATATTTAAAAAAACTATTTTAATACAAAATATTACACAAGGATATTAAATTCAAAATTTATATTAATTTTAATAGTTAACTACTCATTATAAACCAATTTTATTTGGAATAAAAATCAACTTTAAACTAAAGTCTAGCTTTAATGCTTTAGTATGTTCTTGCTTTCAAGTTATAGTTAAAGCAAAAAAATTAAATTGGAAATTTTATAGGAGCTACTAACATAAGTCGATATTAATATATTTCTTAAAAACGGCAAAGCTTTACTAAATCAGAAAGATAATAAAAAGTTCTTAAGCATTAAATATAAATTCGACTTCAAAAACCAAAACAAAATTTTCTTATCTAAAAATTAGCATAAAATTGCTTGCTTTACACAAGAGGCGTTCTTTGAAATATTATTTAAATTTCTACAATAAAGCTATTTAGATTCTGGATATTTTACAAAATTTATTTATTTATTCTTACACAGAGAAAACAGATTCGTTATGATAACCTAATTTATTTCCAATCGAATTTTGTCGGTTGGAAGTTCGGTTAACATGACTAAATTAATGAGGTACTACGAACTGTTTTAAAAAGTTATTCGAGAAGGACTAATACCAATATAAAATATTATTGTGAATTAAAAAAAAATGTTTTTGATTTAACATTTATTTAAAAATTAGTTTAAAAGAATATGAATATGTTTAATAAATTTCATGATACAAAACGTGAACTTCATCCTCACCACTACGATTCCCTATTTCGTCCGGATTTCTTACTTTTCACTTTCCATTTTAACCGAAAACACGATATGTTTTGACAATCCTAAATAATTAAAACTTTTTAAATATTTTCGTGCATAAAAGTCCTTTTTAATTTATCGTGAACTTACCCTTCAATAAAATTGGCAAATTTTTGCTCCCATAAATTTTTTTATTTTAAAACTAAACTATTTTAACTTTAAATGTATAAATTTTATTTTTATTATGTATGTCAAAACTACTTTGACTTTCAGTGATACGGTTGATTTTATGATTCTAACTACCAACATTCATTTATATTAGAAGAAACTTGTTGAACACGTTTAGTTGCTTCACCCAATTAACAGAAAATATATTAGTAAAGACACAAATCCGTCATGTAAACTTTTTTAACAGTAATTGCAACCAACTTTTAATGTCCAATATCGCTTGTTAGTTTTCAGTATGAAAAATCTGTCAAGATTATATTTTATATATAATTAAAATTAAATAATGATATTAATAGTTAAATTTTAAATATACTAACCGATTTTTTACCAATCCTTTTTCTGTGTGTACTCAATTCATATTAAACCCCAAACCTTCTCAAACTAACCCGCAATATGAACTTTATAAACACAATCATAGACTAAGAATATTGACAAACCTTAATACACCAACACATTTGCAAGGATTCATAACAATTTCTTAACAAAATAGTTAAGCACCTTCCAGTATACTCTTGTATATTAAACTAAAAACAACAAAACGGAAATGCAAAAAGGATTTTAGTGAAACCAGAAAAATATGCATATAAAAAGAAATTAACAAAAAAATTATATTTGTATAGAGACAACAAAACGCACCGCACCATAGAGATTACCAAAGAACAATTGTAACAAAACTAAGCCTACCTACGTATTCTCCACACCACAAACATGTACACACATACACACGTGCACAAGATACTGTAACTATGTATACCATGTATGTAGAGTGTTGCAGATACTGGTTGTGCTTGGGATATAATGGGACACATAATAAAACGCATGTTCAAAATATGGTTCAGCATTGCAGTTGTTATTTGTAAAGAGCGTCCCAAAATTTCCGCAAGATTTGTGCATTCATTTTTTCACTGGTTGCGGTAACCAGAATTTAAGAACAATATATAATAAAATTATTGTTGTATCTCATAACAAAATTGCTGGTAAAACCATATCATTTTCTTACATAATAATAATATTGCTAAATGTAACCATAATTATGTTTAAATTAAAAAATTACTATGGAACAAGATGACCATAAAAATGTATAATTTTTTTTTTTTTTTTTTTATTGGTTTTCATATAGTAAAAGTTATATCGTCATTTTAGAAACAATTGCTTTGAGCGCTAAAAAAATTTCGATTCGGTTTTGATTGTGTTTTCTTGCTTCCAACATAAATTTTCAAACGTTTGGAATCAATAGCGCATATTCAGAAATCATAACCGAAGTCGTAATTTACTAAACAGAAACTAAAAACTAGTTAATAGAAGAATAAGAGCTTTCTCTTATTCACAATGCATTAATAGTACAACAACTGCTTCCAGCTGATAAAAGAAATACAATCATCCGCAGAGAATAACATGTCGATAATATATTAATGATATATGTATTATCGACATAATTTGTTCTTTAAAAAATTTATAGAAATTGTGAAAAATGTATTATTTAATTATAAAAATAGTTATTTGATAGAATTTGAGCTTAAATCTGGTTTAGTGATTATTAAAAAAAAAAAAAAAAACAATCATATATGGTGAAATAGAATTAAAAAAAAAAACTTTAGTGAAAACATTGGCACTTGCCCATATTTTTCGATTTAAGGGCCTTTGAACATTTCATAAAAAAGTAGGATTGTGCACTATATATTTTTAGATATCAGGTCAATATGGGAATAATTTAGTATATTTTAAAGAGATCTTTCAGGAAAAACAAAAATTTTTTTAAAATGCCTTACCCGTTAAATGCCGATGATATTTTTGGATCTAAAGTTATATATAGTGCGTAGGCATTAGTAAGCGAAACCAGTGTTTGTTTTAGTCGTTGCTTTGTTTTTACTTTATTCATTAATTTAATATATTTTATCACATTTTTATTCCTTATGGGTCTTTGGCACTTTACACATAAATGTGAAAATGATCAGCCAGAACTATGTTTTGTTTCTCCCATACAAAAGCATGTGTCCCCCGTTAGAATTTTTAGTAAACCAAATGAAATAAAATCAAGAAAAAAATAAATATGCAGCCTTTAATAATAGTTTTCGAATTATTGCGTTTCTTTCTTGTGTTTTGGTTTGCTATAGTCGTCAAAACTTAACTAGTGCGAGTGCGAGTGCGAGTGCGTTGCAATGAAAGGTTGTCCCCACAATTTGCTTTGAGCGTCCCTTTTTTATAAATCAAGTAATATCACTAGTTTTCAATTTGCATTTAAAAAAGATAAATAACGTAAGGAAAGTACAAACTTTAATTATAACAAGAGTGAAAAAGCGGAACAAAATCTATTTAAAAAGTGTGCATTTGCGTAGTTTTTGTGAACACCATGGTAAGGGCGCTCTAAAATTTAATGAGCGTCACGTTACTTTTTTTTAATTAACTACATTAAATTTTAAAAATTGAAGTTGACAATCATTGTTTACATGGTTTTAAGCAATTTTTTTATAATTTGTAAATTTGAGAAATAAATTGCCAACGAAAAACACCCTAAATAGCAAATACTTCATGAGCATCACTTTTGATATATATTGCTTTATAGCTTGAAATGCTTAATTTTGATTTTATTTTTAATTTTCAAAAGTAAAGCAACAAAATTAACGGCGGCTGAAAGAGCACGGTGATATCGAAAAAAAAGAAAGGTATAATTGTGGTACATGAATCAAGAAAATAAGATTGCGCATTCAGCCATTCAAAAAATGTTTCTACTGCGCATCTACGTCACAATAGAATGAAAATGAGTGCTTCTTTTTAAAATTGTTGGACATTTTTGGCGCAAAACTGGAAATAATTGCATAACTTCTAAACGTGTGCTTCGATATAAACAAAATTTCAAATAGGAAGAAAAAAGATATACTCGATTAAAATTTTGGATAATATGAAAATTTTTATGAAAAGTTATTAATTTCAGAAGTTATTTCAATAGCAATTCTAAATTAATCTTTTTATAAAGGAAATGTGTACATACTTAGTTATATAATAATTATTGATAACCTTAATGCCAAATAACTGAAAGTAAAATAAATAAATTAATTTTCAAAATAAGATCTTTTTTTTCGCGCCATTTTCTGTTATCCCGATTATTTATTTAAATTACCGATATTAATTATAAAGGAAGAGTTAAGTAAGCGGTAATAAAATGGCCATCGAGGCGTGCTTTGACCTTCAATAATCAATATTGATAATTTAAATAATAAATCGGGATAACAGAAAATAGCACGAAAAAAATATTTTATTTTTAAAAATGACTTAATATAATAAAAAAAATTTCCGTTGTTAAAGTAAGATAAATTTGTTTTCAAAATAAAATTAAAACCAAAATGATTAAAATATAAGTTAATTTTTTATTTAATTTAATTTTCTTTTTTTTTATTGGTCATGCTATAGTCCTTAA
Organism: Gymnosoma rotundatum; assembly: GCA_916610165.2. Lineage (NCBI taxonomy): Eukaryota > Metazoa > Arthropoda > Insecta > Diptera > Tachinidae > Gymnosoma > Gymnosoma rotundatum. The sequence goes on from OU744338.1 coordinate 49,485,477, forward strand.
GCTTCGCCATAAGTTTTTATTTTTTAAAATATATACATTTTTGATCTAAAAATACCTCTTTTAATTTTTTTTTTTAATAACATTTACTATGATGAGCCTGATTGTTAAGTCTTTTACAAAATCTTGTTTAATGAGAAAACCGTTTTTATTATTATTATTTTTTTAAATATTTGGTTCAGTTCTTCAATGTGTTTAATAGTTTCAGGAGTCCGATTTATTAGTCCGCCCTGTGATACGTGATCAACCCATGAATGCGTTGGACCTTCCTCGTTTTGTGCCACTGTAATATCTGGCAAATATAGCCTGCGAGGTTTGTTTACAAAAAATATTCTATACCTACGTCACACATAAAAAAAGAGAACGCTATACAACAAGCTAACGGACCTGCGCAATCTTGTTTTCTTGATTCATAACCGTGGTATATTTCAGTGTAATTTTTGTTGTTACTGACTGATTTACAGATCCTTCTTGTGCTTTTGAAACTTAAACTTCTGGGGGACAAAAATTTATACAACTGCCACAAACTTAATTCGAAAGTGGTAAAAATAAATGAGAATGAAAAGAACAAAATCGCTTGTCATTTCAGATTCAGAATAAGAATTCGAATGAAATTTTTAAATAAAATTCATTTAATTTATTGTTTTGCATCAAATATTGACATATGTATGTGTAAAAGTTTCTTCAAGAATTACATTCTATTTTTCATTTTTGTAAAGACATCAAAGAATATGTAAATGTTTAGTTTTGTATGAAAATTCCTGGTTTTTGAAGAATTTTTTTTTTACTTTTTGTAAAAGAAAAAAACTTTTATCGTTAAACTTTAAATATGGCATTATTTCTTGTTTACGTGCAACAAAATCTCATGATTGTCACAAAATATCTTGAGTGTCACATTTAGTATTTTTTCCTTAAAACGCTTATAATTACAATTTTTTTTTTAAACACATTGTTACAAGCCTATTACTTTGCAAGTAACCTCTAAGTTCAAGTCTTTTTTTTAACAAAAATGTACACATTTTCATCTTACAATTTTAAAATAAAAAGACACTTTAAAAATATTAAAAATCAAGGTGAATCGTTATTTTGTGTTTATAATCGAAAATGTGATTTTCCGAAAAGTCAATTTTGCGAAAAAAAAACATCGTAGTAAGCTTGAATTTCAAATATTTTTGCGTTTTGGTGTGTAACGCTCAAGATAAAATAAATCAACAAATTTTGAGAGCATAAAAATACCACCGGATTTTTCATCAATTTCTACATAAATTGGCCACTTAGAGACGAATTCGTAAAACTTTAAAAATTAGCAAAAACAAACTCGTTGTGTACGTTTTTTTTAAATTGAGCTATATACATTTACAAACTACTTTACTTAATAGTGTATTACAACAAAAAGAAATAAAATAAAAAAAATTCTTCGGCTCTTAACGATTTTTAAACAATTATACTATTTTCTGAAAGATTTCCATAAAAGCTCTTAAAAAATACCTATATTGCCTGATGTCTTCCAAAATATAGTTAATAATTACACTCTTCTATGAAAAGTTTAGAGGTCCCTATCACTACTCTATCACTACATATGTATATTTGTTTTTCATTAGACTAGATTTGTCCACAATTTTGTATACCAAATACACATCTCTAGCTAATTTCTTATGTCTCTGAATGTTTTTTGGATTTGCTAAAAATGAATGAAAATAGTAAAAATAATATGGTAAGGTATATTGTTTAATGCTGTAAACACATTGGAGACAGCAGCTACCGACTGCAAAATGTCAAAATTAGAATGCATATGTTTATGTGAGAATGATTGTTTCGTCGGCAACAAGCCAACAACTTTGATTTTTGTCTTTTCTTTATAGTTTGGACAAAAATCTTTAGTTCATTTAAAATATTTGTGAGAAGTTTCCTGACGAGCTAAGTAAGCGATAGCGAAATGGCCATCGAGACGTGTTTTCACCTTCAATAATCATTACCGGGAAAATAGCACGATAAATTTAAAGTTAAAAAAAAAGGCGGCAGGTTGTTGTCTGGACTGAATTCATCGCTGCAGTCAAATTAAACTAAATCCTATTTTTATTGGCGACAATAAGCAGTTAAGTGATTTCAGTACTATAGGACATGTAAAATAATAAGTGCTTAAAATATCTTATTATGAAAAAAGAAAAGAACAATAAAAAATAAAAATAAAAATTATTTATTAAAAGATAGGATCATTTCTGTACATGAAATATTAAAGGAAAATATTGTTGCTGGTGAAGAATACAAAATTCCTATGTTTTGTCTGTCTCACGTAAGTGCTGCTGGATAGAATAAATTTTGTAAGGAGATCCTTTAAAACCTTGGTTCAAATATGGATTTTTTTTTGTAGCAAAATAGAGAAACAAATATAAAATCACTTAGTTTTACCGGTATAGTTGTACTTAAACAGTTGTCAGCACAATTTAGTTTTGTATATAGATAAATTAAAACACTTTTTAGATACTTTTCAATAATTACTTAAAAGATATTTTTCGAAAATTGAATTAAAAAGAATTAGAAATGACACACCCACGAATTATAAATACTACAATTGTTATGGCGAAAAAATACGAAGAATAATTGTGGGAAATATGTAAATATCTAACACGATTGGTTTTAATATATATCATAGAACTCTTGTTTTTAGAATTTTTTATTTTAGTGGACAAGCAACTACGTGTTATTTATACTGACACACATTACTGTACTTATTATTGCTTCTGAGAAATACTTCAAAATATTTTAAATTTTAAAGACAAACCAAACGATAATCCACGTATTATTTTTCTCTTTTTATAGCCCCTTACATAATCGTTAAAATATTTTTTTTAATTATAAATCAGAGCTACTTCTTTAAAAATCGCTTAAGTGACAACACTGGAATACAATTAGTTCATATTTTTATTATGTAGCTGCTGCCTTCAAAATAATTATGTAGCTGCGTACAAGCCGACAAATGTTGCCAGCGTCATTTGCTGTCGTGTGTTCGTGTATCTTGCTGCGTCGAATGTGTTTACAGCATAAGAAATAAATCTATTTATTGTTTTCTGTATTTCAAAAAGATACAATTGGTCACCGAAATGTTTTGTTTTTCATTTAAATTTTTAAATGAAATCAAACAGCTGTTTTTTAAATGTATTAGTTAGTTGGCATTTAGTTACAGCTTTACCTTGAATCAAATAATACATATTCTATATTATTTCCACGCTTTTTTCTGTGCAGTTTTTGTAAATAAATTACATTTGTTTACCCACATCCAAATACAATTTTCTATACTTTTTATTTTACACATTTATTTACAAATTACTTTTTATATTCTTTTCAAATGTCTAATACTTAGAATGATTAATACCAATTTTTATATAGATTTTTCGCGAAATTATGTGATTCTAAAATGATCAAACAGTAAGAAAAAGTTATTAACTGTGAGAAAATTATTTCTTCGACTAAACCACTATGGTCGTTGCAAAGAACAAATAGTACTTGTGACATTTTCTCGTTAGAGTTGTGGGTACGAAATGTCATGCACATGCAGCAAATACGACACCACACATTTTGTGTCTTTTAAATGGGGTCTTTTCTTGCCGAATAATTATGCTTCAGCAAGAAAATTCATGACTGTATCAACGGTTTTTATATCAGATTCACGTGAAATGGCTCAAATGTGGCCATATAAACAATTTGCATGATGAATTACCCAATATTAAACGCTATAATGTGTTCTCTGTGATTAAATAAAAAAGAAATCAAAGAGAAAAAACGAACTTAAAACCATATCTAACAAACAAATCTCTTGTTAATTTTGAAACACCTTTTTGTAATTAGAAAAGAAGTGACTACAAAAGTAACTCATATAGAAAAACAAAACATACACTAAAGGAAGAAGAAAATTGTATTAAAATTTTGTTTGCCAGTATTGAAATTAATTTTTAGCAACATTGAAGGAAAAATTACAAAACAACAATTTAAAGGGTATATTTTTAGTGTTTTAACTTTATTAAAAAAAATTATAACCTTCACCACAAAAAGTGGAAAAGGGGTACATCTAAGTTTGACATTCCATGCGTAATTTCTACCGACCCCAAGAATTGTTTATATTCTGACTTCTCATGCATAGCGAAGTTAATTGAGCGATTTCCGTCTGTTCTTCCGTATTAGTGTTGATTTTACAAAAAAAAAAAAAGTAATACGTCAATCGATCAGATAAAGTGTCGAAAGAGGTGCTATTGGAACTCAGCAGACAAAACACCACGCCTACCTATAATTTTTTCATGTCATTTGGAACAATCAAGTAACTCTAATGAAAAAAACAAATATATGGGGCGTAAGGAATCAAAAAATAAAAAAATATATATAAAGTGAATAAAAGGGGGAGCGCCATATTTACCAAGTTACGGGGCTCTAAAATTTTCAATTTTTTTAAACTGTCAATATGGATATCATTTTAAAGGTTTTGACGAGATATTTAAGGAAATATTAAAATTTTATAAAGATGCTTAACCCATTAAGAGCCGATGACATTTTTATGTTAAATAATATATGTGCAGTACCAATTTTTGTTTTATTTTTTATTCTCTGTCACAACAATATTTCCTTTTTTGATTAGAATTACTTCACTAAAATCGATTCACATAGGTGGTGAAGGGTATATTGATTAGATTATTTGCTCTAAGAATTTGCAAAAAAAAACGTCAACTGCAAATTAAATTTACAGATTACGTCAACAAGCGAAAGCTGTATTATTGTATTTTGCTTTCTCCGCTGCAAAAACAAACACCCTTTTGTTTAATACTGTTCGCCAAATACATAAGTATCTTCTTCTCTTCTGGTCATTAGATTACATGCTTTCGTATTTGTTGTTTGCTTTAATGTTTTCAACATCATACATACTGCACACTCATACCCACATAACACTTATTGTCACGCCACAACATGCAATTGAAATCTTGCTGTAAAATACAATGACAACAAAAATAAAAGTACAAAATAAATGCAACAGAAAAACAGCAACAGCAGCAGTAGCAGCTATTAAGGAGCAAATTTACACTTCATAATGTAGGAGAAGTACAAGCAATTTAATGGTGTGTTTTGTATGATTGTAATGGACTTCGCAAATATTTGTTTAATGCTTTTGTGAGGTAATGAGTTTAATTAAGAAAATATTTAAAATATTTTCTTCAATATTATCACACTTAAAGGAGACAAATGTTTGTTTTTAAAGTTAAAAGAAAATTAATTGGGTTAATTCCGCCAGTATATATTAAACTGTTGTTATAATTTTGGGTAATAACCGTCGTCTCTGGCTGTGTATTTCGAAAGCGCTCGCCAAAAGTTCGAAATACACAGCCAGAGACGACGGTTATTATCCAAAATTATAACAACAGTTTTAAAGAAAATGAATGTTAATAGCATATAATAGTTTTATACATAATGGATTTAACCAAAATAAGAATAAGGATAAACATATATTTTTCAAGGTTTTCTTGTTAATTGACTTTAATGTAAATTTGAAGAAAGTATTATAAAATTTATTTTTTTAATCTAAGATGACCAACAGATTTGATGGTTTAATTTGAGTTTCAGGAGTTGAACTGTGGATATTATAAATTAATTATTTTAGCCTAAACCTACTTTTTGATAAAGGATATAGCGATCACGTTAACACAGTATAACATTCTTGTTTTCGTTAGAAAACTTCCACATATATTTGTAAAAATAATATTTCTTTCTAAAAAAAATTCAGAAATTAAAAAAAAATTATTTAAGCAAAAAAAATTCAATTCATTTAATATAACAAAAAAAAATATATATATATAAAAAAACGCATGGCACAGGGTATCTACGTTCGTGCTTTACTTATAATAATCAATATGATACTAAACCGCATCTATAATGTTGTGAGGAACAAGTTAGAATGACCAAAAATAAAAATTGCATTTGTGACCAACCGATGATTGGTACAAAGCAAAAACAAATGTACAAGACGAGTTACAGAGAGAACAGCGGATAAATATTTTAGTTAGTGTATGCCCTTCGGCTAACCAAATTAATATTGATATGAATACTCCTCGTATTCTAATTTACAAAATTAATTGGAGAAATAGATGATGTTTTCAATGTATACAAACTAAGGTAGAGAGATGAGAAGAATGCTGATGAACCAGAAAATGCAGCACTACATTCTGCTGTTCCGTTTAATTTTTCAAGCTTTCTTTGGAAAACGTCCGCACACATTTTTAAAAATAATTTTTCTTTCTACAAAAGAAGTTACAAAAAAATTAATTTAAGCCAAAACAAATTTCAATTTATTTTTGAAAACTGTCATGATATAAACGAAAGGTGAATTGATATTCAGGAATTATTATTTTCTTATTGAATAACACTTCGATTCATTTTGAAAATAACTTCTCAACTATTTTAATGACGATGAAATGCTGTTATAATGAAATTGAAAAAATAAAAAATAAAAATAAAAATAAAAAACTGATTTTTGAAAGGAGTTTAAAATGACTTACAATTTTTAAATACCAACAAATTTTAAAAATATTGATTGGCCGATTTAAACCAAAAAAAAAAAACTTGTATTTTAAATAAGCACCTTCCAGCTATGGTTTCCCCCTCTCATCTTAGCTATTCCAGATAAAAATATATTCAATTGGTTCCAAAACTTTAAAGAGATTGCTATCATTTTGTATTAAAAGTATATTAAAAAGTTTTAAGTAAACAAAACGAAAACAATCTAAGATATCTTTAATTTTTTGATACCTTTAAATTTTGCTCAATAACTCACTTATTGATACGAGGGCTGCTATATATATTTCTGGCCTGGCAACACTGAGTGCTGCCAAGTGCAATCTGACATTTCCATTGGAAAGTTTGTCATTTTTAAGCATAATCGTATTCAAAACGTTTTGACATACGACCATTATTTGTGTTGTTTACAGTGACTTGAAAAAATTAATATAGAAAAAAATGGAATTAACTCGTGAACATTTTCGTGCCATCATTTTTCACAACTTTCGACGTGGATTATCACGACAAGAGTGCATTAATGAACTTAAATCTTTGTATGGCGATGAAGCACCATCCTATAGCACTGTGAAAAATTGGTATAATAAATTTAATGGTGGCCGAAGCTCGCTCAAAGTCGAATTCCGTGAAGGTCGTCCAAAAATGGCTGCTGTGCCAGAGAACATTGATGCCGTGCATGAACTCATAACGCAAGATCGACATGCGACATACCGAGAGATAGAGACATCCTTGGACATTTCTTCTACCAGCATACATTCGATACTGCATGAACACCTGCCCTGTTCTCGTTGGATCCCGCACAATTTAAAAGTCGCTCAAAAAAAGGCTCGTGTCGATTGGTGCAAAGAAATGTTGCAAAAATACGATTGCGGTGCTTCAAAAGACGTTTATAAGATCGTCACAGGTGACGAATCATGGATCTATGCGTATGAGCCCGAAACGAAACAACAATCGACCGTGTGGATCTTCAAAGACGAGCAAAATCAAACGAAAGTTTTTCGTGGAAGAAGCACTTCGAAGCAAATGGTCGCCTGTTTCTTCGGCAAAACTGGTCATGTGGCGACTGTTCCGCTTGAGCAACGTAGTACGGTCACTTCTGAGTGGTACACTACAATTTGTTTGCCTGAAGTCATTCGATCAATTCGAAAAACCAACAAGAGAAGACGAATCATTGTTCACCATGACAATGCGACCTCTCAAACATCGGCTCAAACCAGAGCGTTTTTGACCGACCAAAACGTCGAATTAATGGGTCCTCCGCCGTACAGCCCTGACTTGGCACCTAATGACTTCTTCTTGTTTCCGCACATCAAGAAAAAATGGGTGGTCATCGATTTTCGTCGCCAGAAGAACTGTTTAAGTGTTCAAAAACCATGTTTTAGAGGTGTCTCAATCGGAGTGGAAAAAGTGCTTCGACAACTGGTTTGAGCGCAAGCAAAAGTGTATAAATCATGCTGGAGAATACTTTGAAAACAATAAAACCATTTTTGATTATAAATATTCGCAATTTCACTATTAGGCCAGAAATATATAGAACAACAAGAGGTATGGAATTCAAATTTTGCATAAGTAACTCTGCTGTTAATGTGCATAGCTGGAAAAAAATTATCCAAATTAAAACAGTAGGCATGATATCTTCTAAACAAAATTAAAAATTATCATCGTGTATCTGTAGAATTATAACATGAAGAGCCCTGATTTTTTTAAGAGTCATAGTAGATAGATTGGGAAAGTGGGCATGGTTTCTCCTTTATAAAGTGAAAATTTTTTGCGGTTTACCTAGAGGGAGGGCCTTAAAATTTCATACAAATAACTTCCATATTAATGTGCATAAACAAATAAAAACTGACTGGTACGTTTACTCCAATTGGGTGTAGTGTTCCATCACTATGACATCACTTATGATTGTTTTCAGAGAGATGCGAAATTCCCAAAACTCTGTTAAGAACTATCGGAGATGTTACTTTTATAAAATATTGCCCCTTGAGAAATAATAGACTAGCGGAAGCCATTGAATCTACTAGCAGTCAGTCGGTTGAGGTGGTTCTTGTCATATTATATCTCTATTACCGATAGATGTGTCATAACATAAATAATTTTATAGACTCCCTTAAAAAAATTCCAAAAGTAAGTTTCTTCGTTTAATCGAAACAATGTGAAGTTTACCCCTTGTTCAAATTAACTTTACTAATAGCTAATAATGCCATTCACAACAACACAATTACTTCAATACATTCCCAGGTGCTTTTGGGAATAACGCCTCGCAACCCACCCTACCAATGATCTTAGGGCGTTTAATAATTAACTAAGATCCCTAAATTTTACTACTCTAGACCAATTACATTATGTAAGAAAAACGTAGATCCTTAGAACCGCATAATTAAATCAATATTTATTTGACTTTAAAATTGATAACTCAATTAAATTTTATATAATTCATTTATTGGTTAATATAATCATATTTATCAAATTAATTTAAAGAAGAAATTTATAATGTAAACAACTTATAAATAGTAAAAAAAAGAAATTATGAAAATCTTAAACGATAAGAAAATAAATTTGTTTACGAACTAAATGTAGGGTGTAAAGAATTAGAGGTTTTTTATTTTTATCTCCTTTCAATTCTACTATGATACGATGATAAACACGTAGCAATTATGGTCTCAACAAAGCAAATGAAATCGGTAATTAAAGTTCTCTGTAGAAAAAGAGACTAGACCAAAAATCTTCTCTTAATTAATGTTAAAGATGATCAATGGAATGTAAAGTTAAATCAACTTACAACAATAGCTCTGAATAGCTGTTTTTTTTTTATGAATGAAGGTGTAAAACAAGTGACAAAATTTTATCAATGAAGAAAATTGATAATTATATTAGGTATAAAATAAAACAGAAACCGCAATTGAAAGAAAACAAATTGATTGCGATTGTTTTTGATACTATAGATAACAATTTTGTTTGTTTTTGGAAATGATCGAAATTGATTTTTTTTTAAATTATTAAATAGTACAAATTATCCGAATAAAAATATAGATTTTTTCATTAATTGGTGTTATAAGAATAGTAATAAACATGATAATGCTACATTCTACTTATTAAATTGAAAAGCATTTTAACAAAAATAAAACTGTTTATGACTCACCCAAATCAAATTGTTCTGCAACTGCTTGTTGATGAGGCCTCGTCAAACTGCCAATGGTTGCGGAGTGTAGGGTAACAAATAATTCGTTTTTTTCTTTGCTATTTTGTTAATATGCTTACTTTAATTACCTAAATTTTAAAATAGCAATTGGAATATGATTTTATATATACTATTTTTTTTCTTTTTTGTTTGAATTACACTATTAAATGAATGATTGATACTATACCTAATCTGGTACTAAGAAGAATTACCAAAAATTAAAGCTTTCACATATTACCAAACCATAGGTGTTAAATATTTCTGAGAACTAATTCCAAAGTTATGACTTGTTTAAAGCTCTTGATGTTTTAACTCCAACCAGTTGTCCTACGGTGAGGAATTTCGCTGGCTTCCGATTCTTTAAAATTTTTGAATATTCACTTTATTCCGATTTAGATGTTCTCTGCTGAATTTATGTTTTTTTCTGTTACACTCATTGGGTATTGTGCTTATGCTTTTGAAGTTTCTGGTCGACTAAAATGTGTAGATTTGCAATGAAATGCAAAACGACCAACAATTTCTTTATTGTTCTACTTTGCCTTTTTCTTTGCAGAATTTTTTTTTGATATGCTACTAAAAGTAGTACACTGAACAGCAAAGTGACAAAATAAAATTTCACAGTGGTGGCCTACAAGTCCACCACGTGTTTAATCAGCAAATTGGGACACACTTAGTAAATTTTTGTCATCCAAAGTGTAAAATATAAATGTATTAATAAACAGTTTCTTCTTGAGGATAAAAGATTTTTAAGGTTATTAACCACGCGGGCAAATGTAAAATAATATGTTCCAAAATATTTTAACTTTAGAATTAGTTATAAAGGATTATTCCGTATGCGTTGGTTTTAAACTCAAATTTACAAGATTATTGCTTTTAATTTGAATTATTTCTTACCCACGAAGTCTTCACTTCTTTTCACGTTGACGATTCGATGTAAAAGAACTTTTCATGCCATTATAGAAGTGGAGGAAGTTAAAGTTTAACTTATACTTCGGCTTTGATAACGTATCGAAAAGTATGTTTTACTTAACGATTTTCTGGGTTTACACAACATCATGTTCCGATGTGATAAAAATTAGCGACAAGTTATGTTATAGTAAACAATATTATTAAACACTTTATGTAAAGGTTTATTAACATAAAGTTTATATTAAAACAAAATAAATTATGAAGAAATTTTTATTACTAAGCAATGATGTGAAATAATGTGTTTGTATTATGTTGATATATTTTATAACATTTATCTCTACAATAGACAAATTAATGTTTTGGGTATATGACTTGATATAAAAACTACAATTTGCAGCCAATTTCGGATGTTTTAAAAGTTAATTAAAGAAAAAATAAAACTTTTGAATAATGGAAAGTTAGTTTAAACATTGTTTTGCACATCATAAAAAAAATCTGCTTTTAGAACTATTTTGAAATAAAAAAAAAAGGTATTACATTACATGGGATAGTGAAGCCCACTGGGAATTGCTAGTACGCTACAAAACAATAGTTACTAAATAAAAAATTACAATTTAAGGTGTGTCGATAGGTTGTGTAATTTGCTGTATATGGTCTTATCTTTTGAACCAATACAGGATGACAAATGAATTATTAAAGAAAGTTTTTATAACAATTTTTATTTTACATTCGACAACCCACAGTGGCTTAAAAACGATTTATTTTGAATAAAATTCGATATCTCATGAACCACTAAAGATATCTCAATGAAATTTCCCAAAAAAATTGTTTTTTTTACAAATGTGGCCACCCTGCCTTTACTAATCACGGGGCTGTCAAGTCCTTCTTGGAGTATGTAGCAGTAATAATCAACCAGTAATAATTTAAAGCTGCTATTTTAACAGGAATATTCCAAGAAAAAGATCTAGTTATTTCACATATCCCAATGACTGACTGCATCTGTTATACCACTTGCGTTACTATTAATAAGATATAAGCTCCATAGTTTAAAATGGGTTTAGAGTATCCATTTTTCTCACATGCTTTTGTATATTTACAACCAAGTGGACAACCCACCACAGAGCACAGCAATGAAAACTACTTTTCACTGATTTAAATAAATTGAAATGTGATTTTTTTTTTATATTTCCATTTTGCACTACGTAGTATGGTGGGGAATATCGGAGGATATTACTACGGTTTTCAATTTCCTCTCACCATCTTTTGAAAATAAGAGAACAAATTATTATTTTTAGTGATATTAAAGGGATAATTTTCAATTAAATAATTATCTGTAAATAATAAAGTGTTAATTTAAACCTAAATATGAGGATACTTTTCAAATTTTTTTTGATAGGACCAGCACTCAAGGGAAGACTGCAACGCATTGTGCCAGAACTTGAAAATTAAGTTGCGTAAAGGAGGATATAGAAAGTAGTGTTTATGGACAATGGATTTGATTTGTTTTGAGTAATAAAAGTCACAGGAAAGACCTGATTAATAACTTTATTACACATATGAACTCTTTGGCTAAAAACAAGTTTTTTCTAAAATGCGTACTGCGATTTACTGATTCATCGACCACACAGTGATGCGAACTTGACTAAAGACTTCTTGCACATACGAAATTACGGCTCTCAGAATGAAGATCCCTGATTTCATTAGAGGACATTCCGTTGTAGTAACGATACACCTGTGAAACACTTGATACATTGCGTCGATACTCCAGTGGGTCAATAGAGCTAGCTACCCTTCAATAAACAGGTCTTTAAAAATTTGATCATCCCTTAGTAATAAGCATTTACCTTTACTTTTTTAAAGACCGAACAAAACCTCTTCCTGCTTCAAAGGTCTCTGGCTCTCTCTGGCTTTTTGTGTAGCAAGTTAGTACCTGTTACACCAACAGGTACTAAATGCTTCCTTTCTAGCAGAGAAACAAGCCGTGGCATATTTATTGGCGGTGACGGCGGAGCGTTTAAAAAAGTCAGTTGGCGCGCCGGTGGCTTGAATAAAGTTTTAATGTGACAAGCTTATAAAACCAAAAAAATGTATTAATAAAGATTATAATACCTGATATTGAACAAATTTATCGAAGTCACAGTCTAAGGATTAAAAAAATTTTTTCAAAGAAAAAGTTCAAATAAAAAAAAAGAAAACAAAAATAGTTACCCATGGTTGGTTACCATGTTTTTGTATTAAAATTTTTGAGTTTTTTATGGCCTTTTTGCCTTATTGATTCAATGGAGTTCTGTTTTAATAAAATTTTCTTTTGGTATAAGACTCTGAGGTTTTCTTTACAAAATTTTGGTAGAATCCACTGATGAGCTGTATATGAGCGGTAGCGAAATGACTATATTAATATGATTTCCCAGCAATAAAACGTTTCGTTTCTTAGTTAATAATAATATTTCCTTAGAATAACATAAAATGTTTATGTTTGAAGGAATCAAGCACCATTAAAGTAAATTTCATTATTATTAATAATATTTAGTGGATAAAAATATATAATTATAATGCAAACCCATATAGGGGCCCGAGAAAATCCTGCTTTTAAGCTATTATATCCGGCGGCTAAATTTGAGCCAGCCCAAGCTTTGAATCGAAACAAATCGGCGGCGGCGTAAAAATTAATTTTCACAGTGGCGGCTAGCCGCCGATTTTGGGCCGATCAACTTCGTTTACTGCTCTCTAGATCTGGCTGCACTTTTGCACCACACCCCCCCCCCCCCCCGGGGGGCTCCAAGAGTCTGTGCTGATCTAACCACGGCGCAGACGAGGGTCCTCGGGGGTATAGGGGGAACCAGTCCCCCGGTGTTGCAAGCACCGAAGCTGATAGACAGTTGGGTACTGTCGGAGTTTTCTATCAGTTTCCTCTTGATAATTATTTATATTTAAATTAATAACTTAAAAAACGGGTGCCACGGGAAGCCGTGGCCCATACAGAGAGCCGCCCATCTCTGTAGCCGGTTATTGGTGAGGTCCCTTCGGGGTACACGTGGTGGCTGTGGTTAGAAAAGTCTATATCTGCAGGTCTGGCGCGAAATAGATGGCAAGTGTGCTGTTGCACTCTCAACAGACGGGGTTGGATAGTCTCCAACCCTCAAGCAAGGGGAAGTTCATGGGCCTGCAAGCCATGTTCTTAAAGTTGCAACTCTGTTGGCTTCGTCCTATGGAGGGCGCTAGTCGACGCTTTGTATTTCACTCAGTGGTAAGACCACCGTCATGTAGGCCTTCACGGGCAGGTAGTGACGTTAATCTTGATCACGTATGCACTTTTGCACATTAAACCAAAAAAGAATTCTTGTTATGAAAGTTTCTGTTCCCAGCAATTTGTACATTTATTTCCTCTTACTTTCGTTAGAATCATACATGAGCCTACAGAGTCTTGTTAAAATTTAATTACAAAGATAGAAAGAAAACGATAAATAAGAATGATGATTAAATTAGAAGTATATCAGATGTGGCTAAAATAAACCCGAAGAAAGTTAGTTTAGGTTGAAGTACATTAACCTAAACATTTCAATTAACCTCGTAGGTAAAATTATTTATTTTTCCCAACATCATATTCATTACAAGATATACAAATTTTTGTTTTACAAACAAAAACATTATTATGCAAAAATTTTACAGGTTTAAGAAAAAGTCAAGCAAATCTGTATCTCTGGTCACAAAACTAAATAATGTTAATGTTAAATTTAAAATGTATCAACATACGAGTTAAGAATTTAAATCCAGGATATAAAAAGGGTTATATTAAATAAAGTGAAGGATAAAAGACTTCTGGTCATAATAGAAATACAAACAAAAACATAATAAAGATATGATTTCGTCACATACAAAAAAGAAAATAAATAGAAAATGGAAAAATAAATATAAATAAATGGCATGAAATAAACGAATATAAAGCTATTCTGCTTTCCTTCGACATGGATGTTCGAAAATGTGTGTGGTAGCACATGAAGCATTCAAAAGGACGCAAGTTACAAATTTTTAAGGTTAAGGAAATGCTCTTGCATAATAGTAAACTGCAAGTTGTTATTTAAAAGATAGATTTTGACGACATTTTCTTAAAAATAGATTATCTCAAGGTATTGTGATAAGTCATTAAATAACATTCTGTCACGCTTCCGACCTACATCAATGATGACAATCTTCTTTGCTTTACTGGCAAGTTTTTATTTATTATAGCTTTGGTTTAACAAAATTGCGTGGTTATTCGCTGCAAGTGATAGCAGGTATGCCAAATTGTACCTAAATATTGTGCCTGCACACACAACAACTTTCACGTGATTCTTAATGGAATAGCATATCAAGCTGTAATCCAATTACTGTCTAACTTGATGGTGTCGTATCTACTAGTCGCCCCTTAATTTATTCACTTCTAATGCTCACTCTATATTTTTAGCAATCATTTTTGATACAAACACAACTGAATATGAAAATGTCTTAAAAGCCGTTAGTGAAATTTGTTAATTTTGGGGTAAAAATTGTTTTATAATTATAATTTTTACTGTTCTTTTAACTTTTTAATACCGTATACAAATTGGTATTTTTTTTTTTTTTAATTTAATTTAAAGTTTAATTCCATTAAACATTTTAGGATATTTTTCACAACTACTCTGGTTATAACTCTATAAACTGAGTAGTTGCGTACAGAGTTTTTTTTTTTAAGTCGTATGTTTTAAGTTAAAAAAGGACCAAAACTAGGCAAAACAAGACATAAGACAAACAGTATTATTAATACTATGAGAGGTTAGAGTCAATAGTTGGGTGACCGACGCAAACACAAAGAGGAATTTTTTTCGTGATTTGGATAAAAGAATGTTACAAACTTTTGCACTTGTTTGTTGACTCTTTAATACTCAGTTTATTTTCTTTATTTAAATTTTTTCATTTATGTGCACATATCAATCGAAAACATTGTTCTTATCGGCAGTCATTTATTTTTAATAGGGTGATTTAAAAATAATTTTGTTTAAGTTTGATAGTCGAACTAAACTCAGGTTCCTTGAGAGAAAAGTGAGCATAAAAAACATTTAAAAGAAATATTTTCTTGTACCAAGTTTGATGTCGGAGGTAGATCTCTTATTGGCACTAAGATTGTTTTTCTAATCGCCATCAGCTTTTATTCGTTGGTAACAAAAATTAGATAGTAAAAGCCCCCCTGGAGACACTAAGATTCTGGCTGAGCTTCCCTAGGTTTAGACGAAGTGCTCTCGGCGTATAGTGGGAACCAGTTCCATGGTGTGCAGGCACCAAATCTGGATAGACAGTTGTCTACTGTCGAAGGATGCAACAGTGTCCTTAGCTATATTGGCACCACAGGAACCGGTAGCCTGTAGAGAGATCCGGCCATCTGTGTAGCCGGTTATTGATGAGGTCCCTTCAGGGTACACATGGTGGCTGTGGTTAAAAAGTCTAAATTTACAGGGATGGTGCGGGATAAATGGAAGTGTGCTGTTTCACTCTCCACAGACGGGTTTGGATGGTCTTCAACCCTCAAGTAAGGGGTAGTTTTTGGTTTTGCAAGCCATGTTGTTAGAACTGCAACTTTGTTGGCTACGTCTAGCAGAGGGCGCCAGTTGACGCTTTGTATTTCACTCAGTGGTAAGACCACCGTCATAAAACATATTTTATGAAATTTTGTTATTAGTGTAGATAGTAATCGATAGGGAATACAAAACACTTGAATAAATATGGAATACAAAGCATTTGAATAAAATTTTGTAAGGAGGTCTCTTAGATCCTAGGTTCAAATATAGAATACATTTTTTATATCTTTGACTCTTGATCGATTTTAAAAATAACTTTTTTAATTTGAAAGGTGATGCTTACAGATTGGTTCCGTTTTAAAAACAGTTTATTAAAATAAAGGGTGTCCCGACACAATATACATGTTTTCAAGCCCATTAATAGTGATGTAAAAATGCCAAGAATGCCAAAAATTAATACAAAAACAAACCTTAAAATTAAAGGGTGTCCTCATAGGTAAAATAAATTGACCTATATGAGCCAATCTTTTGCACCCTTCTAGACAAATGCTTGCAAATTGGACAGAATAGCGTTATAGTAACAGGAATTAATAATTAAAATTATAAATCAAAGGGTGCTCTAATATTTCATTTCATTTAATGATTAGCCACACCTTTAAGCAGTTATAGATAGACGCTTAACATTCACAACGAACCTGTATTGCTAACTCCTTTATAAAAACAAATATAAAAGTTAGATTCAGAAATTAAAGGGTTTCCCAACAGTTGATGTATGCGGCCAAACATATGCACCATTATAAACAGACAGCTGAAACTTGCAAGAGACCTGTATTGCTAAGTCCGCTATAACAGCAAGTTTACAATTCGAATTAGAAAATTAAAGGGTGTTCCCAAAATTAATGGAATTTGACTTATATGTCCGTATTTTTTTTTAACAAACATTTGAAAATTAAATAGAATGTCCGCTACTTCGACGAGTGTAGAAAGAAGTCTAAATATTTAAGATTGTAAACTAAAGGGTGTAACAATAGTTTATTTACTTTAAGTTATACTGCGAAATTGTTAACCCGTTATAAAAGACGGTTAAACTTTACAAAGTACCTTATTGCTAACTCTACTAAAACAGCAATTGTATATATAATTTGAATTTACAAAATAAAGGGTTCCCCAATAGTTGTTGGAATTTGATGTATATTGCCAAACTGTTGAACATTTGTAGACAGAAGTTTTTAATTTTAATTCTGCCATAACAAGTATAAAGTTTAGTGATGGAATATAAGGGGGTCCCAGTAGTTAATCTAATTTGAGACAGATGAAATCTGTTCTGTAGTCGGTTTTTTTTAAGAATTATTTAGAATTTAAACAAGCTCTGAGACTGTCATTCTAAAAAATATATATTAAGCTGAAGTTCTAAGGTAATTGATTTGAAATTAAGAAATATCGTATTACTTTTGTAATGGTTATTTTTAAATGTAGCGTTGGATTTTTATATTGTTGATTGTGGGCTTACTGGAATAGAGCTTTAAAATCAAACTGCCCCAAAAAGCAATCAATTGTTCAAACAGAAATCATTAACATTTTTCAAATTAAAGACCGCGATCGAGCAGGTATAATATATTCTATTGCAGCTAAGGCTTTGTTTAACCCTTTCAACATTTAGTTCTGCTATCCTTTAAACTGAATCTGTTGATAGACAATACTTTATTCAAAGATATGTTTGAGATTACAATTTTGTTAATCCTACCAAATTTGCCTCTTGACCCCCTGTCTATAGACTATTATCAAATAAAAAGTTTTTAAGAAAAACAAATTAAGAAAAATGTGTTTTGGTTTTATTCAGTTCTTCTAGTGCCTTTTTCGTACTTTAATAGGCAAAAGCAAACACGCCATATTATTAACAGACGATTACTTTCTCCTTTTCTCAAACCTTTTCCTGTTTTGCCCTTTAGCAGAAAAATCACTTATTGAAATGTTTAAAGATTGGCACACATGTGAACGTTGAGTTTATCACTAAATTAGGCAATTTAGTTAATTTATTCAATTGCGTAAATAACTGATATTAAATCTTTTTTTGTTTTTTATTGTTGAAAACAATACACGTGTAAATTTTTTTATATGTTTGTATGTCTTTATATGTGTATTGATTTACAAACAGTCTGTTTGTAAATTAACTGTTCATTTTATACAACGAAAGAGAAAAATATACTAAAAATACATAATGATTTTTCTCCTCCTTGAAAATATTCGAATAATGATTTAAATGTGCTTAATCTGAAAAAAACAAAAAAATATATTAAGTTATACCTGCATTAATTGGAATATATTATTAAAAAATATATAAAACAAATTTATTCTTTCCTTTTAATCAGAAAAAACAATAATCAAAAAAAAATCTTTCCTTTTATCATAAAAAACAATAGTAAAAAAAATCTTTTTTATGTTTAATACAAGCAAAATCAGAAGAGTTACAGTCAAATTCATAAATATACATTAACAGTCTTATTTACAAAAATTTCTTATTGTAAGCTTAATGTATACTTTAGTTATTAAACACTTTTTATTCACAAACGTTTAATAACGCAAAATTAACTATTAAACGATTTTAATAGTATTGTAGTTTTATGTTGGCAACATCATGTCGTATTATATGTAAATTTGCGTTTAGTGATGCATACAACAATGAACCAAATACCTGAATAATGTTTTTATAATAAAAAAAGAATAATTAAATCAGCAATAATATTATTTGTCATAACTTAAATTATCATTATTTTATTATTATTTATTGTTTTATATCAGAAAAAATTTTGAAGTAATAAAAAAAAGTTGGTGTTTCACCCTTTTTTATTAAATGATTCACTGAACGAGTACAAAAAAGTATCCAAATACCGAGCTTGGCATTACTGTTTGTACATCAGTATATTATTTTGTTTATTTATGATACAAATTTGTGAATTTTTTATTTATTATTTTTATTTTCAAATCAATAAAATACAATGCTTTAATTATAAAGGAACAATTAATTAAATTATGATATTTTCTCTATTCTAAACACATTTTTCAGAAATATTAATAGTTAATTTGGTATTTATTACCTGGAAACGTATCGTTTTCTTTAATTGCAGAACAGATAAAGTGATAACTAAATTTTTTGCATTTGAAAAACCAATTGTAAGTCCATCTAATAAACTACGAATACGCTGCTTCAAAACCCCAAAATAATTTGGGCGTTATTGTGTCTGATTTCATTTCCATTTTGTGGTCTTAAATGGTATAAATAAATACATATAGTTGTAATTTATATTTAAGTATGTTTTAAACACTTACCTACTGTAGAAATTAAATTTATTATATTCGTTATATTTTTTTATTAATAGTTTTTCACACTTTTACAGTAAAAAATTTTACGGGAAAAATGCTTTTCAAAACTTATTAAAGGTTTAAAGAAGGGTAACTGCTACATTAAATATTTGAAATTTATTAATGATTAATAACAGCGTAATAGTGCTATACTACTTTAGCGATTTTTTCTTATTAACCTCTTATTAAGCAGTTTAAAATTTTTGTGAATAAGACTGTAAGAGTTTAAAGGCCTTTAATAAGCAAAAGTTGATAAAAGAGTATTCATAATCGTTTAATAGCCTATTAAACCCTTTATAAACCTTTAATAAATATCAGTTTTTTATTGTAGCCTCTACCCTACTTTAAACCAAGAACTAAATGAATTTCGTTGAGTTATGTTGTTTAAAACTTTATCCTGGAGTAAAAAAAGTCATTTTAAAAAGAAATTGTTAAATGACAAAATCGTCGGTGACCCATAATTTTAAAGTTATGTATCGTTTAAGTGTATATAAATATTTCGTGATATCTTAAACACTTTGTTGCGGAATGGGACACTATGGATATCATATAAGATCTTATCAAAATTCCTTTCTGGCGCCATACATATCGCAAACAAGTTTTTAGCCCAATAAGACTCTCAAATGAAAAACTAGCCCTTAGACCTAGTTTTAGCAAGTGCCCCAAAAGACATACATACATATGTACGAACATATATAGTTATGTACATACAGCAAAATATTTTTGTTGCAAAAAGCGCAAATTTAGTTAAGCATGGTGAAAATATTCGCAAAATAATGATAAAAACTTAAACAAATTTTAACTGGTTTGTAAGGGGCTAACATTTTTTTGTAAGGATCCTGATACGTTATTTTAAAAGCTATCCGATGATACCTACATACATACATATGTATATTGGCCCATTCTCCCTAAGAATATTTGAAATATTGCACATTTTAAATAACGTAACTCTGAAAGTATGAGGTTTCCACATTAATTTTTCTCCTCAAAACTACATTTTCTAAACCCCGGACAACTTATCATTTTGTTTGCAGCTACTGGGCTAAACTAGATTTGTTGCATAAAATAAAAATAAATTAAAACAAATTTACTTGAATGGTGAGGTGTATGAAATGTAAACAATTCGTTATAGATCTCGTTATTCGAGTACTTTTCATTTTACCTGAGACCAAAATAAACAAAAACATATTTATTTATAAATTTAATTATTATGTTTCTTGTTCGTATATTTTGCATTAACCAGAACATATATTTATACTAAAAAGGTTCCTTTTTGGTGTAAAAAAAAGAAAAAACTATATTCGGTTTTCGGGTTAATTGAGAATTGGTTTTTAAAAGCACTAAGTATAAAATATTAATAGGAGTTGCTAGATAAAAACGTTAGATTGCTTAAAGTGTAGATTAATTAAGAAACTATTATTGTGTGTTTTTTAATAAAAATTTTTATTAATGGTTTATTAAACGAAAAGTGTTCAATAACTATTGTACAATTTAAACCTAAAATAGGAACTTTTTATGAATTAGACCGTAAGTGTTTTTTCGACAAGATCAACATGGCAGTAAAATGCGTTTCTTGTGAAATTTGTCTTGGTACCTCCCATACATAATGAAAAATTATTATCATATATCTAGGTAACTACAATAGACAAGTTAAGATGGGTCGATGGGTTATGTAATTTTATGTACTTATTTTTTAAACCAATAAAGAGGTAAACAATTGCAATTAAAACGAAATTTTTATTACAATTTTTATTTCATTACCGAAGACCCCCTACCATTGTATCACTTTTGAAGTCGGTTTTTTTTCATCAATTATATAAATCTTTTTGCTTTATTTAACAATTTTTGATATTTACTTTTTCTCTTTAGCAATTAGCTGCGTTGTTTTTTCGAACATTCTGTGCCAAATGGACACAATCATTTTAATTAGTTTAATCCAGTTTATGCTTATGTTCTTTATTTAAGATCAAATTAAAATATCGTTCAAGAAATAATAATCATTAAATAATAATAAAAAATTAAGTTATTTTTAAGTAAATTTATTAAAAAGCCAATATAATATGTAAGCATATTTCAGCACTGAAAACAGGGACAACTTTATAACTATTTTATTTATTTTTAAATTTTTTGCCCCAATCAGGATTTGAACCATGGATCTTATAAATGAATAAAAATTTACTTATTTTTGGCTTTTTGGTTTTTTTTATTAAATTGCTAAACATTTTTAAAAAGAAAAGTTATTTACAAATGTATTCGGACGTTTTCCAAAAAAAACCAAGAAAAATTAGACGCCAGACAGAATGAAATGCAACATTTTCTGAACCGCCACATCCTTAATCAGCATTCTTTGCATCTATCTACCTTGTGCTACATCATCTATTTAACCAACTAATCGTAATATTAATTTGGTGAGACGAAGTCGACTCACAAGTTAAAGCATTTTATTGTCGTTCTCGTCTTGTATATTTGTTTTTGCTATCGTACTAACCTTGGCATAGCCATGAAATGCTGGATTCATCTATGATTTAATTTCTAAAAAAAATAAGAAAAATATATATAAATACGTGCATATTACAAACAAATAAAAATGTACTAATTTATTTTAGCTCCAGGCATTTTGAGTT
This sequence comes from Gymnosoma rotundatum, assembly GCA_916610165.2. Lineage (NCBI taxonomy): Eukaryota > Metazoa > Arthropoda > Insecta > Diptera > Tachinidae > Gymnosoma > Gymnosoma rotundatum. The sequence goes on from OU744338.1 coordinate 49,507,631, forward strand.
ACTTATGTATATTTAAAAAAAAATCAGTACTTGAAAGACCACATAAGATCACGACACTCAGTCATTTGACTTTACTATATTTGAGGTATACAAAAGTTAAATGACTTATTACGTGAATTTACGAATGTTATGCTACTCATATTATATCATGGATTCCTATTTCCGTAAATCTTCTATTGAAACTTTGACATGTTAATAAATCCTTAAAGGGGAAATTCGTTTAAAGTTATAACTGAAATAATAAATAAGATTTAAGCAAAGAATGTTGTTGATGTTATATAACGAATGTTTTACTTTACTTTTTATATACTTTTACATATATCTCGTATGTAAAGTTTCTAAGTTTTCTTTATAAAATTTCAATTTAATCTGCTTCCTGCTTCTTATAGTTTTGCAATAACAGCAATTTCCTGCTCTGTGTATGAGAAGCTCTTATGCATTCTCACTACTTATTTTTATATTATTGGTCTTTTGTACACTGATTGGATTTATTTTTATTAAATGCTAACTATTTCTTAAGCAAAAAAATTCAAAATCAATTAGTTTTTGAAAGTTTATATTACTGCTTTTGTTTTTAAACTGGCAGTGTCCATTGATTTTTCTAATCTTCTATGAGTTGACTAAACAAACATGGCAGCCAATAAATTGTATAAATACATGACATCCATATGGGTTTTAAAACTACATATAAAAATAAAAATACATAAATTTATGCTCTTTTATTTGTTTAAAAAACAACAGCTTGTCGTATTATAGTTTTTGAATTGTTTTGTGTCATTTTCTTTCTTTTATTATTTTTTGTTTATTCTTGTTTTGGTTTTGGATCTGGTTTGGTATTTGTTACAGCTATTATTGGTTTTATAGATAACATGGTTTATTGTAAATTGTGTTGTAGTTTTGCAAAAGAGAAATGACCATAAGTTGATTTTTTTTTTCTTTTCTCAAGTCATATATATAGATATATAAGGCCATCTCTCTGGGTTTAACCAATTACTGGCACTAATGCTAAGCATTTTAAACATTGGTATCATTGTAAAATATCTCTGTGTAGACTTTAGGCAACATACCGTTCGAGTGACTCAAAAATAATGGAAGCAATTGTTTTAACATAATCTTGCAATGCATCTCCAGTTGCTGGCTTACCCTGCTCCAAAAAAATCAATTCTCTCGCACTAATAGTTGTAAAGTGATTTTTTAATTTCGGTAGTTACGAAAGTGCCAGTTGACTGCGATTTCACAAAAAAAAATAAATATAACAAATTAGAATTTTACAACTTGATAAATGAAAGAGGTATGGGTTTGGACTTGATTATGGAACCTTATTTTTTAACACCTTTAACGTTTTGATGTATTTTATTTGATAAATAAGGTTTGTTGCCCGCAGACTTCATCAGACAAAAAATGTAAGATATTGGCATTAGGCTAGTTGAATTTATTTCCCAATAATTGGTATATCTGTTGACAACTTACCTTTTGGAACTAGTATTAGATTACTAAGCTTAAAAAATTCGCGGTTTCCGGTGATTATCAAGGTGGTGCCTACTTAACGACAGGTAGATTACTTACGTTTTAACAGACATTACCAGCGATCTGGTAAATAAAACTTCAGACATAACACCAACGACCAGACTGAGGTCAAAAATAGACCTGCACAGAGCATACCTGAATAGGCAGTTCGACAAGACCAAATCAGGCACCAGCCAAAATGGTCTGATAATAAAATCAGATGCCAGTTTCAAAATTGTGTTAAATTTATCCATAATGTATGTTACCTTATGCTACACGAAAACCAATAATTGCTTTAGAAATTTTCATCTTTCGTAACATGCTTAGCTTGAGGCATATGCAGTCACTTAAACAACTGTCCTAGTACTTATCTCATGCTGACAAATATGACTACAGGATCAAAGCTATTGTCTTCTCGATATTCATATTTATAACTTTCATACAATAAATTTATTGTATTAAGAAACTTTTACAGGTACGAAATATGATTCGTTGGGACCGTTTATTGAATTTATTGTAATAACAAAATATAAAAATTTTGTATTACCTCCTCTAATAAACTAAAAACACCTTTTATACGAGCCGACATACTGTCTACTACATTTGTGCAGTCGCTTGCATCAATATCTCTTCACGCTGTTCGCATATTAACCCACATGTTCAGGCGTACGTACTTTTTTTTGACCTTGGTTACTCCCTAAAGATGTTCGATAGGCTGAAGGTCAGGCGAATAGGGCGGCCAATCAAGAACATTCGAGCTGTTGCATTAAAGCCATTTTTGCGTTACTTTGGACGTGTTTTTAGGATCACTATTACTATTGATACGATATCGGCAGTCTCCAATCCAATTTTTTTTTACAGTGTTGGAGAGATTAGTGGCTAAAATGTCGAATAGGATTGTGCAGTCATTATACAAATATTCTGTTTGTTGCTTGTTTAGACACCATGAAAATCCATAATATGTTTTGCCTTTTTATTTTTATTATAAAAATAAATGTTTTTACCTTCTGGAAGCTGTTTCCGAGTTGCGGCTGTGTTTTCAAACTTCTGCTTCCAAAAATCTCTTACGTTGTGACGTTCTGAGGCTCCAGATAATATATGTACTTTTTTTGCCTACTCGGGATGGACAGTGACAAATTTGGTTTGGAAAATCTTGTGAAGTAATGAAATCGCTCTAAATAGGACTTGAGTGGGGCGTTTAAATGCTAACATACTGTTACAAATATAAGATCTGGCAACCCCTGTTGTTATCCGTACGAGCGTGCTAAATAACTTAATTCAACTAATGGTGTGTGTATAGAATAAACCACAATTAGCTAACAAAAGCTGAGAAACCTCGATGGTTGCGTTGGTAGAGGCGCGTGCTGTAAAACAGGAGATTGTGGGTTCGATCCCCGCCGTCGGACATGCGCACAACGAAAAATACAAATTGCTACAGATAATTGTCAAGAAGCCCTTTATAATAAAAAGTAAGAACGGTAGCGGTTGCGCAAGGAAGTGTAACAGTATAACAACAAAGTGTATGGCAGACGTGTGTTGTGGCTATTGGATTAAAACTTTTTTGATGCTACTGGCTACAGTAAAATGCTTTCAGTTATGTTCAACACTTGAAAAATATTAACATACACAATCATGCAAAAGCAAGAAATACTCAAAAACATAGCGCAGTACAACACTGTGGACTGTGTACTGCGATGCGTGGTCTTAAGATTTACTGATGTGTTTTCACTGCTCTAAGTTTAAATTTCTTTATTTTCATCTCTAAAAACATGAAAATAGATAACTCTTGCAAAATGAAACCGACTGCAAAACAAAATTCAGCTGTCTATTTACAACGGTTTAAAAATTTGGCAACATGCATCAAATTACATTAAATATTAGGACACACTTTAATTTTATAATTTTTATTATAGCGGATTAAGCAATACAGCTTCTTGAAAATTTAAATCATCACTCTAAAACTGTTCAACTGTTTGGTAATATACAGCAAATTACATCAACTATAGGGGCACCCTTTAATTTCCAAATAATCGAACTGATATAATTGTTCTTACACTGAACATAGCAGTGCAGTTTCGTTGTGAGTTTCAACCATATATTTACAACTGTTTAGCAGTTTGGCCATATACATCAAATTCATCAACTAATGTAAGACCCTTTAATTTAAAATTTTAAATATTTATACTTCTTTTTATACCAGGCGAAGTAGTGGATATTTTTTTCTAATTTTCATGTAATTATATGTAATAGTTAGGTTAAATAACATCAATTATGGGAATACCCTTTAATTTTTAAATTCAAATTGCATAGTTATATTTACAGCAGATGTAGCAACACGGGTTCCTTGTAAATTTCAACTATATGTCTATAAAGGTTCAAAAGTTCTGTCAGTTATATCAAATTATATCAACTAATGGTACACCCTTTTCTTTCTTAATCCAAACTTTTTACTTGTTGTTATAGCAGACCTAGTAATACAGGTTCTTTGTAAATTTTAACCGTCTGTCTACAACTGTTAAAAATTATGGTCATATACATCAAATTAAATGAACTATTAGGGCACCATTTAATATATAATTTTGAAAATGTGTACTTGTTATTATAGCGGTTATGATAATCGGCATTTTCTCCAATTTTCAAGCATTTTTATAGACAAATAAATGGAATGGAACACCCTTTAATTTTTAGATTTATTTTTTTATTACTTTTTGCTATTGGAAATGTGAAGTGATACTCACTTTTTTATGTATTAGAGTGGTGTCCTTTACGGTTCATAATACCATTTATACCCTTAAAAATTATGTAGGCTGTATAGGGACACTATTTAATTTTTATAATAATGAACTGTTTTTAAAACGGGACCAATCTGTAAACATGACCTTTCAAATTAAGAAAAAGTTTTGAAAATAGTTTTGAATGGACTGAGTTATGCAAGCGCAAACATAGAATAGCAACAAAAAGTTTAATTGAATACCACCTACTTTTTTGAAGTCGGTTAAAAATTGTAAGCAGTGAAACAAGCTGATTGGCTGAAAATCGGCCGCCGCTTATTTTTAAATATTTGCGCCGCTGCTGTCTTGTGCCGACTCAAAGCTTGAGCCGGCTCAGTTATAGTCGCCGTATATAACAGCTGCGCCGTAGCTTAACTGGCAATGTTTTACAATACAGGTGTGTATTTAAATTCAGTATTTCTTGCAATAGCAAATATTTTGTACCATTTTCCTTCATAAATACACACCAAACTGCGCCGTTAGTTTTTATAGCTTCATTTGAAGAGTGAAAGTGCAATTAATAACAAGATAGTGGTTAAGTGGTTAAATAAATATTAAAAAAAATGAAAAGAGTTGTGTCGGACTATTTTAAAAAGAAAAATGTGAATTGTGAGGATGAAAGTTCATCCGATTGTGAGGAGTTAGTTGGTATTGCAAAAAGTATAGAACATTACCAACAAAATGGCATCGACTTGTTTCACTGATTGTAAGCTCATATTTATCTACTTTGTGAATTGCAAGATCTGGACATAAAAATAAGATATTTGTTATGACAATTGCTGATATAAATATAGTATTTGATTTCTTTGTTGAAACAAAAAAAGAAAATCATTTATGCCTGCAAATCTTAAAGATTACTTATTATTATTATTTTTTTTTTTTTTTTTTTTTGAAGGCTGTTAAAAAAGGCATGTGGACATTTTATCTGCGGCCAAGTAAAATTGTTAATTAAACTCACTGATGGTTAGAGACAAATTTGTTGATTATGATTCCTTCAAGTTTCAAGATTAACAAAGGCTAAAAATAGTAATTTTTCTTCAAAGGTTGGGCTTTATTTTGAAAGTATTTGTGTCGAAGAAGTAATTGTAAAAATAAGGATATCATAACTCACGAATGCGTCGACGAATTTCGTGCAAACATTAGAGAAGCCATTTACATGACCCTACTCACAGAAAAGAGATTTGTAAATAATCGGTTGAAATATTCAAAATTTAACTAATACTACCACAATTTATTTCTTGTTATTAAAAAATATAATATAAACTAAGAAATAATATTTCTTACTAAAGATTAGCTGCAACAACTGTTTAGAAAGTTAACCTGACTGATTTATGGATTTACTTAAACTAATTTTATTAATTTAAAAGGGCAATCAAACTAATTCAGCACATTACTACTGAAAACAGAATTTTGGTAGTCAGAGTTATATAAATCGTTTGATTTACTTCTTCCAAAAAGTTTTTGGCACAATAAAGAAAAAAATAATAATAATATAAAAATATAATAAAAAATGTAAGCAACATTTTAGTTTAAAAATTGTAAAAATTTATTGAAAATAAAGCAAAGTTCCTCAAGATCCTTGAAAGGTAAGTTTTAAATTGTCTAAAAACAACACTGCAAATAAAAATAAATTTTTTTATTTTCTTTTTAGTGACATGACAAAAAGGTGGGTATTTACAAATAGAATGGAAAATGAAAAAAAGTAGTTGAAAAGAAAGAAATCCGGAGAACAAAGAGTGGCGTTGTGTTGAGGCTTTATGGATTGTATAGTTCGAATCATGAAATTTTTACGTCATCCTATTTCTGTTACTTATTTCTTTAAATAAGTAAAAAAATTCTGCCGTAGACAGTGGAGAATTACTCTTGGTTATTGTTAATTTTGCTTAAACTTTGATTTTTGCATTTGCTTTATTGTTTGGACAAAAAATTTTAGTTTAATTTAGAATGTTTATCAGAAGTTTCCTAAAGAGCTAGGTAGGCGGTAGCGAAATGGCCGTCGACCCTCAACAATCCATATCGGTAAATAGTTTAATCAGAATAATTTTAAAAATATCACAAAGTTTTTATGAAAATTAAATGATTAAAAAAATATTTCTGTTTCTTTAATATGAAAGTTGTTTTTTTCACGACACTTTTTGAACAAGTTATGAGTACCATATTCATTTAGTCAGTTTAAGCGAGTTCCAAATAATACTTACAACCGCCCAAATTCGACTTGCAACAAATTCGGTTGCCGTAACGAATCTCTCTTCGCTGTATACGAACAAACTCTAAAATTTTATCAAATTCGGTGTGACTGATCATGAGTTATAAAGGCACAACACATTTTCATAATTTTTTTATATAAATAGATATAATTAATTTACTTTATTCGTGCTTGATTCCTTCAAATATAAATATTTCACGATATTCTCATGAAATATTTATTATTTTAAGCTAAACTACAAAATGAAATGTATTACTGCGCGAAAAGCATATCCATATGGCCATTTCACTATTAAAAATAGTTACTGAATGTTTGCTGTGTTTTTGTATAAAACATTTTTGAGTTGTTTTGTCTTTTGTCTTATTGATTCAATGGAGTTCTCATTTAATCAATTTGGCTTTTGATATAAGACTTTCTAGTTTTCTATACAAAATTTGGGTAAAATTCACTGATGAGCTATTTGAGCAATAGGGAAATGGCCATATGAATATGCTTTCCCCGCAGTAATATATTTCATTTTGTAGTTTAGTTTAAAATAATAAATATGTCATGAGAATATCGTGAAATATTTATATTTGAAGGAATCAAGCACGAATAAAGTCAATTAATTAAATTTTAAAAGATTCCAATTATAAAATTTCATTTTGATATAAATTGATATATATTTTTTAAAATTATCTCGATGCGCTTTTATTTGGTGGCAACTTGAATTCCATATTTTATCTGGCAAAAAACCACATTTTCTTTCCATAATGCCATGTTACACAACTAAGCAACAGCAAACGTTTACAAAGTAAATGTTTTGTTGATTACTTTGCTGCAAAAAGAAACACATAGTCAACTTAAGCATATTCGTTTCTTTCTCTTTTTTTTGTATTTGCTTTTGGTGTTGCATCGTTTATAATTAAATGTTTTGTAAATGCTGAGACATTTAGTTTTTAATTGCTGAAAAACATGTAAGCAAAATAAAGATTTAAGTGCTGCTGCTATTTAATCAAGCAATTTAAACCCTGCAATTAACCTTAAAAATATATAAGAACTAACGAAGCATAGATTTGTATAATATAATGCACAAACAATTCCAACTAGGACCATTTTAAGTCAATACAGAAACTATTGCTCGTTGTCACACCCAATATTGTCTTTACACGAAAAATTACAGACTCACTTGTGTGTTAAAAAACTTAAACATCTTAAAAGAACTTGTACTAATTTCTTGTTTATTTTGCCACAGAAAACAAAAATTGCCACCAAACTTTAATGTAAACGAAAAAAAAATTCTTATATTTTTATAACATTTAAAAAATAAATATATTGTTAATTTAACTAAAATTTCACAGCACTCATCAAGAAAACTTTTATTAAAAGTTTGTTAAGTGACAGTAACAAGACAACACCGCTATAATACAAAACAAATATTTACGTTAATTAAATTTGCTACAGACATAATGTCGTATATATTTTTCTTATGTTGCTTCCTTAAGACTAAATGGTGTTTAGCAACGTTTGTCTGTACCACCATCTTATTTTATAGATCCAGCAATAAACGTTAAAAACTATTTTTATTTCAGAATGTTGCCAAACAAGAACAAGAGATTATAACGTTATGCAAGATATGTATCTGTTAAATTACCTTGTATTTATACTTATGTACAAGTATGTGACCAAGTTGACATTACGTTCATTAAAAAAATCTTAACGCTGCTATAAAACAAATTAGAAGAAAAACTCCTTAAACATTTTTGTAAATTGTTTTTTGTTTGAATTTTTTAGGCATAATCTATTTAGAAGTTAAAAAAAAATTGGTTATCAATTCGACTGAATGTTACTTTAAATTTGTGCCTCCCTAACTCAGTCATTTCAGGACAAATTTTGATTTTTTTTTTTAGCAAATCATAATCTTTAAAATTAAAGGGTGTACAATACAAAATATATGTTTTTTAAGTGCATAATGAACAGTAAATAGAACCACTTAAAAATAAAAATAAAAAAAAAACGATAACTCCCATTAGCGAAAACTAATAAAAAAAAATAAATAAATAAATCTAAAAAATAATAAGTGTCTCCATAAGTGACGTAAATAGACCTGTCTTTTAAAATGGTATATATATAAACGCTTTCAAATTGGATATAATGTCGATTTCTATGACCATTATAGTAACAAGTATTAATATTCAAAATTATAAATTAAAGGGTGCCCTATTTGTTCACTTAATTTGATGTATATGGCCATACTTTGAAACAATTGTAGACAGACGCTTAAAATTTACAAAGAATCTGTTTTTCTAACTCCGCTTAAACAACAAGTAAAAATTTTTGATTGAGAAATTAAAGGGTATTACAAATAGCCCCACTCGTTCCAGATAAATACAACAAAGAACTCGATACAATTTACACTTTAGCTAAAAATAATGGTTAAAACCACACAACCATCGACAAACTACTCAGACAATACAACAACAAAAAAAGAAGAAAGAAGACATGGAAACAATCGATACAACACGATGACGATAGATTAACTAACCTTTACCGGAAAGAAGGTTTTCACACCACACTAAAAACGACCAACACCCACGCAACAATCTCAAGACATGAACAAAAACAACTGATAAATTTAGCACCAGCAGAGTATGCAGACTTACTTGCACCTGCAACCATACATACATCGGACAAACTGGACGAACATTAAAAACAAGGTTTACAGAACACATACGATCATACAAAAGGAAAAGGGAAGACTCCAATTTCGCAATACACCTTAACACACATGGACACGAACCAAGAGAAATAGATGAATGTATGACAGTATTACACCCAAGTAAAAAAGGACGAAGACGAAGATATTCTTGAAAACATGTAAATTTACAAAACACGAACGTTAAACCGAGATATTATTAACGAACAGGTAAACACAACCTCTGACACGATTTTTACACCACTAAAATTACTAAAACGCTCTTACAAATGAAAAATACCTACAGATGATCACACTTACCTATCCAATAAAAAAGACCCATATATTAAACTATTTACCCCATTAAACAGGACAGATATCAGGCAATCTACCTGCATAATACCATTTAAACGGACAAAAAATTACCTAAGCCCACCACCGTTTATTCTTAACACTGTCTATTTTTAACACTATCTCCTCATTATCCCATCGAAAGCGCTCGCCAAACGTACGAAGTGCACAGTCAGAGACGACGGTTTGTACAGAAAACTATAACAACGGTGTTACAATAGTTGATGAAATTTATGTATATAACCAAACTGTTGAACCGTTACACACATACGGTTAAAGCTTGAACAGTAGTTGGTTGAATTCGAACAGTAGTAGACAGACGTTTGAAATTAAAAAGGAGCTGTAGTGCTAAGGGGGTTCCAAGAGCTAATGTAATTTTATATATGTGGCCCTTGATTTGAACCATTTTGGATAGCGGATAAAATTAGTTTTGAAGTTTTTTGAAAGATTTCGCTTCTCCAAATATTCAGTGTAGACGGTTTTAAAACTAGTCGGTTCACATAAAACAAATTCTAGGAATTGCTAAGCAAAACTATTAGTCAATAACAACAACATCAATAATATTTGATTAAATTAAGATTAGCGCCCCGCCCCTAATTGCTTGAATCATGTTGAATAACTTTGAGTAGAGTTTTATTCAGCCGTTTCTTTACTGCAATGAAAATATAAATGTTTTATTCGAACTAGAAAGCGTAAGCTTTGGTCTGGATCTTTATGCGCAAAACACCAGTAGAATTGTATTTTTATACAAAACTAAATAAAAACAAACAACAAAATATGTTTTGTATTGACCAAAAAATATAAAATAATGCATAAAGTAAAAAACTACGTCATGCATGGACTGTGGTAAAACTGTTCTTTAAGGGTGTTTTTCAAGGGTCACAACATTAAATTAAAATAAAACAAAAAAATATCTTTTTAAAAAAGTTAGAAATTAGCAAACGAAATATTTTAGTGTTATAACAAGTAGTAAATAATCTTAAGAATAAAAATAAAAATTATATGTGGCGATTAGTAAAGAGAATAGCGAGTGAAGCAATGTATAAAACGCTGCATTGCATTTTGCTAATGTATAACTTTTTCTGCTTTCTTTATTTAAAAATTAAAACAATTATAGCGCACTTGATCAAGGGTATTAACTCAAAATTTTTGAAATATTACTTTTTTCAAGAAATCAGCTAACAACATCAATATATATCTACTGTAAAAATTTCAACGTATTTCGTTTACTCTTTCATCTCGAAAACCACTTTTGAGACCATATTCATGATAATGTAGTGATTACCTTTATTTCAACAAAAAGGTATTACTTCGAGTTAATGCAAAAGTTAACATGGAATTGATTCGTAAATTTTCATAAAAAAGGTATTATTTTGAATTGAGTCTCTTTTCAATTTGGTTTTATTTTGACTTGATTATGTCTTGTTGATAAAATTTGTTTCATTTATGATCGAAAAATTTCAGAAAAATGGTATTAATTCAAAAAATTGATTTTTTTGCAATACTTGCACAGATTTCTAGGAAAAACGATGTATATATATTTTCAAATGGAATTTGCTTCCTATGGTATATTTGAATTTTTAAATTCTGTTAAAATGTGGCCACAAACAGTTTTTTGACTCTACTGAAAATTTTAAAATTTTGAGTTAATACCCACTTGTTGATCAAGTGCGATATGTGAACTTAAGCCAAATAAAGATTATTATTTGAAAATCATTTTTGTGTATCAATAAAATTTAAATGCAAGATTTACTATTAACGATTGAATATAATTTTAGCTGTTGCGTACTTAGCGAATGTCAAGTTCCACGTGTTAATTCGTCTCTGGTTACTTATCGCTAAGAAAATATTATATTTCGATAAAATCGCACGATCTTAATGGGCAATAACCTGAAGCTTACGTAAAATTATTAGATCGGAAAAGTCATACACATATTTTAATTTTAAAAGCAGACAAGGAAACTTTAAACACCAACACAAATATTTGTATATAATTTTTCTTCTAAGAGCCATTATTACAAAGAGGTGGCTATTTACCTGATATTATATTCCATACATAATTGCCGACACTAAATAAAATATTCATCAATGTAAGATCCATTCTCTTTTACTTAATCAAAAATTATAAACAAACTTCCCGGCGGACATTCTGAATATGTGAATATATGCTGAATTAAAATTATTTATTTGCTTATAATACGAAAATATTTACTGTAATAGTTAATTTCAAAATTCAAGTATTTTATATTTTAAAAAAACTATAAAGAATCGATAATTCTCCTGTAAATCAAAACATTCTCATTAAAAACTTCAGCCAAAAATCTAAACTGATATTTTATATCATCCTAATAATAAAATCGCATCAATACATCAAATGCTTATTAAAATACCAAAAAAAACAAAAAAATTAAATTAAAATTTTACCGCAAAGAATTTTTCTAAAAAAAATTTCAGTATTTATGCAGTGTTAAAATTTACCTAAAATTAAGGGAAAATTTAAAAGGTTTTTGTTATCTTTTCTGCTTCATTTTCGAAAGTATTTTAATCTGTTATAACACAATTCGCATTTTACTTTCCGCTGAAATTTATGTTTTGCCTGCACTTTATCCTAATAAGGCTCCTTAACCAAGTCTTTGGGAAGTAGAAATTTTTTGTTTGGAAATTATTAACAACTAGCTTGAAGAAAATCCTGACTGACCAACCCGTTCCCTTTATTTTCAAATTAAATTCAATTAAATTTTTAATTAATTTAGTTATTTAGCTGATTAGAAAACTGTTATCTTTTTTTATAATTGATTTAATTAAATATTTAGTTAGAAGATTATTTTTTTCTGACTTTATAAATTACTTTATTACGAGACTCTATAGCGCCACAAGTTTGTCGGATCATTAATTTTGGTGAGCAGGTAAAAAACGTGTCTGTAGCATCACAGACTTGGTTGTCTATAATATAAATATTTTATTAATATAAATCTAGAAAATTTTATACGACTTACAAACCTCTTTAGAATTAACGCACACACAAACAAAACATAAAATTATAAGAAACCTAGACTTCAAACCTCCATTGTAACAAAAATGTTTCTTAAATTTTTTCTATTTAACTCTTAAGTTAAGCAATTTGTATTGCTCTGAAGTTAACGGTACTCTCACCGCCTCTACTAATATAAACATTCAACAAACAAATTCTATTTTTTCTTCCATCTCTACTTGCAGAATCAGTTTTTTATAGTGGTTAAAGTAAATTGATGCTTAAGGACATTTTTCACTCCATTACCCAAGCAGTTGTTTTTATTTTTTATGCTGCCATAAACATCAAGCTGTATTGGCAAAAAGCAAAAATATCAGAAAAGCGTATGTAGTTGATGTTTTAACAAATCACACAACTTCATTTAGTTTGTAAAAAATTTTTTGAAAAAGTTAAAAGCATAAAAAACCAACAAAAAAATATATATGAAACAATGCACAGTGGGGAATTTCGCAAAAAAAAATTAAATTAAATTATTAGTTTCCGAAAATAAAAGCTGATTTGAATTTTAGGTTCGTAATTGTTGTTTATGTTTGTAAGATAACCGATGACACATTGCCCAAGTGAAGCTTATCTGGAGTGATAAAAAGGAAAAATCAGTAGCTCTTCTGGGACTCATTTTAAGTTAAATTCGAAGTTGAAGTTGATTTCGAAGAATGAGTTTTAATAATACATTAATGCTTTAGGTTAATTACTTTTCTACATTATTTAAGTTTTTGACAGTGAAGAAACTAAAAACCTTCCACTTTTTTAACAAATTGATTTTTCGTTGACACTTAACATTTCAGTAGCCCAAAAAAACGATTTCAAAATTTACTAAAATATAGTAATTTTAATTTTCCTATATTATACTTTATGTAAGAAGATGTATTCACTTTAATTTTTTTTTTTATTTTAAAAACATTTTTTTTAGAAAATTAACCGTATCACTTTTAATTCGTACTAGAGAGCATAGCGGTACAAATTTTAATTGATCTTTAATTAAGTCAATAAAATATGATTTATTCTAGAAATCATTAATACAATTAATACATTAATGCGTGCTTATCACTACAACAAGGCTTCTGGTATAAAAAGCAGAAATTTGATGACCATTTCACGCAGAAAAAAAAACATGGTTGTGATATGGTCACAATAACCATAATATGTTCTTTGTAGCAATGTATAGTTGCGGAGAACCAATTAAAATTTTTTTTCACCAAAACTTAAGTCACCATAAACTTTTTTTTGTTAAATTTCAATGATTATATGGTTACTGTGCACAAAATATGCAACATGGTTGGTTTTAGCTTAAAAAAATTTCAACCATAACCAAAGTTTTATTACTTTTAAAAAATAATATAAAATATTTAACCATAATATATTATTATTAATCAAAGTATGGTTTAAAGCAACAGAGTAATGTTTGCGCTAACAAATATTTTGATCTAGTTCTTGACAGTTTAGTAATTTGTTGGTATCTAAAATTTGACTTTGTTTTTTTAATTGTTAGAGAAAATAAAAAATAAAAATTTATGTATAAAATAAATAATTTTAAAAAAATAATATGCAAGCGCGTTTCTTTTTTCAGAATTATCGGTCTATTTTTTCTATGTCGCAACTTCAGTGCCATTTGATTCAACTGCTTATTGGTTTGAAAGTTCTTTGAAAATTGCCAGAGAAAGTTCATTTCTTGGAAGTATTTTCTCTCTTACTCATAAGGAAAAGTCTTACGTTTTGCACTAGTTTAACTTTGTTTCTAATTGTCATCGACTTCATTGTTTATAATATAAGCATTCAAAGCAGAAATATCAAAAATGTTGGAAAAACAGCCATCCGCCAGGGATTATTTACGTTTGCAATTTTAGCCACTCAACATTTTATTAACCGTATTAACTCCTCCTTTCGTGGAGTTATAAAAAGATATTATTTTGTGCAAGTTTTTGGGGCAATCCGCAAGTTTACGTTTGTAATACATTGTAATCATGACAATCAGGGGTAAAATCGAATGTTGACTCATGCCGTGGAATTTGTTTGCATGCTAAGAACTTTGGAGGAATTGATCGCTTAGTTTTTGCATAGTTCAAACCATTATCATAGTGCGTTTAGAAAGCTTTTGACTAAGGCTATGTGAAGAAAAAAATGTTCCATGCAAGAAAAAAACTTGCAAATTGACCAGAATATCGATTGCTATGACCGTTATAGCAACAAGATGGTTTATTCAAAATTGTAAGTTAAAGGGTGCCCCAATAGTTCACATCATTTAATGTAATATGTCCATACTTTTAAACAATTGTATAAAGACGCTTGAAATTCATTAAGAGACTCTGACTGATAACTCCGCTACAAAAACAAGTATAAAATTTGGACATGAAAACTAAAGGGTTTCGCAATAGTTGATGTAATTTCACTTTTGCAAGTAAAAAATTTGGATTTGAAAATTAAAGGGTGTTCCCATACTTCATGTCATATAGCCCTATCTTTTGAACCATTACTGATGATCCTGAAGTGATATAATCGAATATAATAAAATCAATCTATAATGACCGTCTTAAACAAACATGATTATAATTTTGTATGTTTTCACGTTGGATTTTTTTTTTTTCAAGAAATATTTTGTAAATTCGTTTTGTTACAGCACGAAATAATAAAATATTTTCGCAGATTCGTTCGTAAGTCTAAAATATTATTTC
Source organism: Gymnosoma rotundatum (assembly GCA_916610165.2). Taxonomy (NCBI): domain Eukaryota; kingdom Metazoa; phylum Arthropoda; class Insecta; order Diptera; family Tachinidae; genus Gymnosoma; species Gymnosoma rotundatum. The sequence goes on from OU744338.1 coordinate 49,522,839, forward strand.
TTTTAAATGTAATTTTTTATATTTTTTTGTCAGTATAATTGAGTATAATCACATGGAAATTATATTTTTTTTTTTTTATTTTTCTTAGTTTTGTAGCACAAAATAAATACGACCACATTGTGGACAAAATACTTAAATCCATTTGGAGTTTATTGAGATCAGGGGCATGTCATAGTGGCATAGACATATAATGCTTTTCAAAGCTTCGTAATGTCCATGGAAATTGTTTCGTTTCTACTATGGACATAGTGTCACTTATGAAAGTGTCATAAAACTATTAATGGCTTCGCTGACCATATGTTTTCTGCATAGCCGGCCTGGCGCAAAATTGTTTTTCTATATGTATGGCTTTGTTGGCCAAAGACTTTCTTCGAGCCAGTTTACAAAAGCGTTGCATCTTTCTACCATAACCTTATGACAACATGTTGATGGACAATATGCCGCATCTCATTGAGGCACAATGTTTATGAACATTATGTTCTTGGATGTTATGACATGCCACCACTGAGCAAAATAACTTAAAATTGTAGTTCATTAACGATTTAACTGACATTAAAAAATTTAATGCAATTCATGCTTACATAATAACAATTAAAAATGATACTGCAACAGCATCTATAATGTTATGAGTAAACAAGTAAGAATGATTAAAAACAAATTTGCATTCGTGTTCAATCGATGATTGAAACAAAGCAAAAACAAATGTACAAGACGAAATACAGAGGGAACAGTAAAGAAATTTGTTGGTTTGTGTGTAAATTTCGTCTAACCAAATTAATGTTGATATGAATATTCTCGTATTCTTATTTACAGAGTTAGTTGGTTAAATAGATGATGTTTATAAAATACACAACTAAGGTAGATAGATGCGAAAAATGCTGATGAAGGTCGTAGCGGTCCAGAAAATGCAGCATTTCATTCTGCTAGCGTCCAATTTTTCTTGTTTTCTTTGGAAAACATCCGCATACATTTGTAAAATAAATTTTCTTTCTAAAAAAGATTTTTAGAAATTAAAAAATAAATGAACTTAAGCCAAAAATAATTTCTATTCATTTAAAAAATAAAACTTTGATTCTTCATTGAGACAAATTCACGTTGCCCAGCTTCAAATCATTAGAGCTAGTAACTATCTTGATTAATTTTTTTTTTTTTTGTAAAATGCCCTATTGTGCAGCGTTAAAGAAAACAAATCACGCTAGAAATTTTGTGTTTAAATTCTTTTCGAACGGTGTTGGGATTTAAGCATAAGACGATTAATTTTTGTCAACTATAATAAATTTGCCCTTTAGACGTCTAAAAAAAGTGTAAAAATGAAATTTCTTTTTCTTGTTCATTGTAAATATTTTTTTCATTTTATGTTCTCTGGCTTTCTGCAAGAAAGTATAATTTCAATTTGGCGTTCTAAATTATATAAAATACATACATACCTGCTATGGTTATGTCATATATAAGGGAGGCTATTCACATGTGTTAGAATACCTTTAAACCTTTAGAAGCTCTTTTACGTGCCAGTATAATTTAATGTAAAATTAAATGAGATTTTTTTTGCAACTTTAATGCCTCATTGGCTTCTTAAATTGGATCGATGTCTGTGAAAAAATTACCCACCACAGTTTGTATGCGACGTTTTCAACCAAAACCGCTATTAATTATTTTTCCATAATTAGTTTTGATTGATATATCTAAAAAAATGTAAAAAGAAAATTAACGCTTCTCCTTTAAATCTTGTTTCATTCTTAGAGGTGGATAATTTTGTTGCATGTTACAACTTGTCTAATAATTTGTTTTTTAAAACTTTAATTTGGCTGTCTACTGCCTGTAATTTACAATCACAAAGAAACAGAGGCTTTCAATTACTTGTTTTACTTGTTTTACTTTAAAAAAAAATGGAAAAATAAAAAAAATATTAGAAAGATACTTAAAGTTTTAAACAAATATTTTTTTTAAATGAGACAAGTAGCGAAAATAAATACCCCAAAATTTTTGAAAAAATCGATTTCAAAACAGACAAACTTAAGACCATGTTTACTGAAAATGCTAATTATACAATGATTTTATTATATTCGAAAAAGGTTGTGGCAGTAATTTTTATATTTCGTAGAATAAAAAATTTAAAGCAAATATCAGTCGACTTAAGAACTCATTTAGATAAATTCGTACTATATGAGCAACCCAACATGTCTGTTTAAAAGTTTGGCCACACACATTATATAACATCAACTTTATACTTGTTATTGTGTCGGAGTTAGCAATACAAGTTCGTTGTGAGTTTTTACCGTCTATCTATAATTATTTAAAACTATGGCCATTTACATTAAATTAAATGAACTATTGGGACATCCTTTAATTTTTAATTTCTATACTTGTTGTAAGAACAGTTACAGTAATCGATAGTTTTTCCAATTTTCAGAAGTTAGTTTCTAATAAATTAATTTACAGGGGACACTCTTTAATTTTTAAATTTATTTATCCTACTTTTTGCTATTGGGAGCTTTAACATTCGCAGTTATATTAAATTTTTAAGTGACGGCCTTTACGGTTAAAAAATCTCTAAGTTCTGCTCTGAACAAAATTTACACAGGATATACGAAAATTCGTTCACCATTGAGAATATTTTGGTAAACTTCAATGTCAGGAATATTAAAAAAAAATAATAATAAAAATGTATAGAAAGGAGAAGAGTATTTATCAAAAAGCTATTTCGAGTCCTTTAACAACCATATGAATACATTGATATAAATAAAAAAAAATTATTATTATATTTATAAATCAACAAAAGTTATTAAATTCTTGCAGATAAATAAAAAAGACTTTCTTTAAAATACTGAAGAAAAGCCAGAAACCAAACACACAAAAATTTAGGTATCAAGCCTGTTATGTTTAAATTGGTGGATGAAAATAAAAACCATAAGTAATTCGACGTTATTGTATTTTACTGAACAGAACATTTTTTGCAAAAACAGAATACAAAATTTTGTTGTATCACTGTATTTGAACGTATATTCCCGACTGGGGATACTGATAAGATCCAAAATCGATATTATTTGCGACATATTTCAATGCATTTAAATAACGATGTAGCGACTTTTTTCGTTAGTAAATGCTTGCAGGGAAGAAAACTGTTAACATGGTGGTGTTATTTTTTTATTTATTTTTTTTTTTTTTTTGCTTCATATAGAAAGTCTCTTTTACGGATGCCAATCGGGATTGCTACTTTGGGATCTCTACATGTCTTTATTTGTAAAACTCTGAATCTTTATGTTCTTTATTGGCTAATATTTTTGGTACTTTATATAATTTTACTCATCGGCTCTTAATGGGTTAAGAATTTAAAAAAAAACAGAATTTTCTGAAAGATTTTTTTATGCTCTTAAATGGTACCCATATTGGTGGCTTAAAAATATGGTCCACAATCGTACTTTTCTATTAAAAGTTCAGAGGCCCATAACTCGCAAACGCAAGCACCAATTTTTTTTTACTTGATGCTTCTTTTCTTATTTTTTAATTCTCTATCACCCCATATTTTTGTTTTTTGATTGGAGTTACTTTACTAAACTAGATTTGTTCCAAATGATACGAAAAATTTAGAGGCAGGCTTGGTCTTTTGCCCACTGCCTCGGAGGGCATAGGCCGATCTTTATGGTTTTTAATTTTTTTCTGATTTTTGAAACCATGTCTGATCGATTTTCTCTAGCTCATCTGGTACCTTAGCAAAGTTGACATCAACCCGAACACGGACAGACAGACGGGCATCGCTCAATCGTTTTGCATAAGAAGTCAGAAAATATATATTGTAGAAATAGCAAACAAAATGACAAACTTAGATATACCCTTTTTCCACTTTTTGTGCTGAATGGTATAAGAAGTGAAAACTTTTTCATTCAATTGTGGAAACCACCTTCTACTAGAGGTGGGCGTGCTATTAGTCGATTGATTTACAAAATATTACGGAAGTATTTGATGGGTAAAATGTTAATGGTGAAAACTAAGAATTTTTTAATAATAATTTATGTTGAATGTTATGTTCTCCAGTCTGGGCGTGCAAATGAATTGCAATATTTGTGCCCATAATTATGAAAGTGGTCTAAGTCAAAATTTATTTTCATACCAAATTATTTTAAACTAATTTTATTCAATATAATTTTTACGAAATTGTCAAAACTAAACCATTAGATAGTGGTTGTCGCATAATGTAAAAATATTTTTTACTTTATTCTCTGTAATTGATTATAAAAGTCTCATGCCTCGTTGTAATCATTAAGTTGGCAATCTAGTTGGGAAGTACTTCTGCCAAAAATGCTTAATTCCACATCCGATTACCTTTTCAAAAATTTTTTTGCTGGGCTAATGCTTAGTTCCATAGTTTAATAATGTCTCAAACAGTGCGCTTTTCCCTAAAAATGATGAATTTTTTCAGTAAAAGTTACATTTTGGAATTTTCCCTAAATAAATAGTAATTTAATGTAATTAATATATGTAAAATCTAGTAAAAACAAAACGAAAATAAGTAAAAAAAAAAAAAATAAAAACTACCGACAATATTTCTGATATATAATCTGTGTCACCCCAATATTTGCATTTTTGAAGTACTTTACTTAACTAGATTTTCATAAATGGTAAAGAGTATATAAGATTCGGCATAGACGAATAAAGTTCTCTTACTTGTCTTTCAAATCGAATTGATATGTTAAAAAAGGTTGATACGATAAAAGAGATTATTATCTTAATCAGTAAAATAAGTACTCTTTTCCTGATATAACTTTATTTCACGTCTGTGCCAAAAGTTACGAAAATTTGGGCTAATATCACAACATTTTATAAGTTACGTAAAGACTTCAAAAGTAAAAAATGTAAACTGGTCTCAGTGTCTCATAACTTAAATTTTTAATCTATATAATTGAATAGACACAAAGAATGCTTAAGAAGACCTAAACGTATGTCTTTTAATAGAAATGGCAAACATAAGTCTTACTTAAAATTATATATTCAAACGTACTTAAATTGATTATATAAAAATAGAAGTTAATACTTATTATTACCTAAAACTAAAATACATAGTGTCCATACATTTTCAGACTACCGCCAATTATATTTTCTTAAACTTCTTAAAGTTTTTATGAATAATTAAAAAAAATAATATTCGCTTTCCATTGATATTATTTATAATTTGGTATTTTTCACTTAACATAAATTTTTTGATAAGCTTCTGTATATATTCTGCATATATTCTGGCTTCTTTTTATACAGAATATATAATTTAAATACATTAAATTCCAAGTATTAATTCTATAATCAAAATAAATTTATTTAACTTAAACTTCACATGCTATTTACCATATTCTGCTTAAAACCACATCATAGAATCAGATCACTTCATTGCTTTTCAATTAGCCGTTGTGGGAATAAGTGAACCAAAAAAATCGATTGAGATTTTGATATAGTTATTTGCAATTTAATTATTATTAATAATTTAAGAAGGATTATTATTTTTTTTTTATTTTTTAAGCACATAACTTAATTTAACACATTTTTATGATACCACCAGCGAGACCGATACTAATTCAGTTAGATTAAATAACATTTACAAACGCTGATTAAGCTTTTTGAAATAAGTTTTTTTTTTTTTTTTTTTTTGCTGAGAAAGGAAAATTGCTAAAAAAAAAAAATTCTCTGTAATGATTAAATTTTTTTATTTATTTTCAAATTGAAGTTTTATTAAATTTTTTAATTGAATAATCAATTAATTTTTTTAATAAACAATTTTGTTGTTTATGTTTTTTAATTAAATTTATTTATTAATTTTTTTAATTAAATTTATCTTTTCTTTGATTAACTATGTATTTCTATTTGAAAACAAACAAAATTTTTAATAGGAGCCAACAACTTTTTCTGTGCACATCTAAAAATGTTTTTTAATCTTCCACGATACAAAGGCTTTTCAATAATTTAGTTTTCTGTGTGTTCAGGGAAAATTTTTTATAAAGATTATTGTAGTCAGTTATGAAAGTTTTCTTGATTATCGTAAGCTTTTAAACCCTAAAATCATTTTAAATCAATAATTCAAATAAATATATTTACATATTTCTTAAATTATACACTTAAAAAAATACGATTTTAAAAGAGTTAAATCTTAAATCAGTTTTAATAATTTTTAGAATTAACCTTTCTTTCTAAAAGAAATATTTATATATTCCTAATTTTATTTCCATTAAATAATCTCAAAAACAAATTAACCTTCATTAAACATGTAATTCATTCTAGAAAGTTTCATTTCAGTCAACAGTTTTATTAACAATCTTGTCACGGTAGTCAAGTCAAAAAAAAAAATAATAACGTATTGTGCCGGGCGATTAATCCAACTTATCAGATACGCCTTCAAAATGAAATTAAAAAGAAAAACAAAACAATTATTTTAAACAGAATATTTATTTGGAATTATTTAATATCATTAGAAATAGTACAAAACAACCTGAAATCTTAAAATACTAATAACTATGAGGCTTAAAATTGCAGTTTTTAAATTAAGTATATTTCCCTCAATATAGAGAAAGCTTGATCATTCGCTTATGAAGGCCTAAACTTTTGACACAACCGGATGAAGTTGTGTACAATATTTGTTGCCGTTAGTATAGCCATCGACCTCAATGCAACGTGTTGTATATATAAAAATCTGAGATTCAAACTAACTGTACTGTAACTTCCGATTCAATTTTTGGTTTTTGGCTTCAGTTCAAGCATTATTCTAAAATATTTATACACTTAAGCTTTGCAAATGAAGTAAGAGTGCTATACATATTCGGCTATGCCGAATCTTATGAACCCTTCACCATTTATGTAAATCTAGTTTAGTGAAGTAACGTTGCAATAACAGACATTAAGTTAAACACTAATTTATATTGTTTGTTTATTTATTGTAACTCATATTATTTCCCGAAGATGCCAACCGGAGCTTGGCGAAATATCGAAAAATAAAATAATTGCTCAACAAAGACCTTCAAGCTCAAAAATTATTTAAAATTACAGAGGAATAGTGAAGTAACTCTAATAAAAAAAACAAATACTGGGATGACAGAGAATTACAAAATAAAAAAAATTGGTACTGCATATATTCCTTAAAGATCTCTTCAAAAGCTTTAAAATGATACCTATATTGATATTTTAAAAATTTGAAAATTTCAGAGCCCCGTAACTCGGAAAATATGGGCGAGCGCCAATTTTTTCAAGTAATGGTTTTTCTTATTTTTTAATTCTCATCGCCCCATTTATTTATTTTTTCGATTGGAGTTCTTTTATTGTTTGAAATAACTTGATAAAATTAGAGGTAGGCGTGGTGTTTTGCTTGCTACCTCGAAGGACAAGGACCGATCATGCTGATTTCCAATAGCACCTCTTTCAACACTTTATCTGATCGATTGACACATTATTTTTTTATTTTTTTTTTTTTTTGTTAAATCAAGTTTGCCGACACTAATACGGACGGACAGACAGTCGGAATATATATACTTTATGGGGTCGGAAAGGGATATTGTAGAAATTACACACGGAATAACAAACTTAGATAAACTTTTTGTGGTAAAGGTTTAAAAACATAACTAACTAAAGCCATGTTGCGGACAGGTTACGTTCATATTCCATAAACAAACTTACCGAAAATTTAAAAAGAATAAAATAAATCCGCCAAGAGCGAGTTTGACTCACATTAAAAATTAAACGATTATATAGATCAGGTTCTATTCGTCAGAAAATCCTATCATTTTTAAGTTTATGATTATCACTTATTTTTATCTGCTATGGGAGCACCCTTTACATCAAGGTGCATTAATTTGCAGGTGGTCTTAATAGCCCATCTGAATTTTGTTAATGTTCGACGTTATTGTCAAAATTCTAAAATATTTTTAAAAATAAAAAATTTTCAAATAATTTAAAAAAGTAAAAAAAAAAATCAATTTTATAAAATAAAATTTCAAAGCGAAAAAATTAATTACGAGATATTTCCAACTGTTACAACTTTATTTAAAGCACCAGCAGATGAAAAAAGGCTAAAGTTATTTCGGTTTTCTCATGTTTAGTCTACTATTTTTGACATTGATGTGTTGCTCTGCAAAAACAAAATGACATTAGGTTTTTGTTTTTGTATCCGTGCGGCCACCTAATATTTAATTCGCCTTGCCTCTACATATTAGTTTTATTTTCAAGTTTTTATACTTTTGTTCTTATAGCCGACATAAAAAAATGTCTACTTACTGCGGTTTAAAAACAAGGCCACATACGAAAAAATTACTAAACATTTTTTTATTAAACATTTTATGTTTTACCTGTTTTTTTACATTTAATGTACGAATTTGACTAACAATATTTTGATGTATATTACATATCACGTCACGTTCGGTACAACCATTAATTTTAGTACTTGCTGTTATAGCTCCTATAGCTACTACCTGATATTGACGGCTGCAACTGACGAATATTGACAGGAATAGTGCTGAATACAAAAGTCTAACGTTTTTACCCTTTGGATACAAAACCCCAAAAAAGCCTGATAAAAAAGGTGAAAAACATATTTTCGTTATTGTGCCTACTCTCAAAAAAAAATTTTTGAAAAACATAAATTATATGAGACAGCAAAGAATACAGAAAACTGCAATACAACATAACACGCCTACTTTACAGCAGTAATACATGACGTAGTATACACTCAGAATACCACATAAAAATCCCTGGCACATTAAGAAACGAATAATAAAGACAAAAACAGTTTCCAACTGTATGAGAAAAAAACACCCCCTTCTTAAAGAACACAAAAACTGGCAAATGCACTTAAATATATGCACACACACTTATATACTTTTCAATATACTTAATATATATTTATGTAAAGATGGCAAATCCAGTCACTATTCTTGGCTGCATTTTGAAGTAGCAGATACTTCAGATAAGAATACAAATGTCAGGACAGAAATAACGTACAATGCAACTAAATAATCCTAAGCATCTTAAGTGATAATATCTTTTTACTAATCAGATACAATATATTGCAGAGATAGTACAATTGTTTCGTTTGGTTTTACAAAAGTTAATATTTCCTTTCTGCTTTTATTTTGTATCCTACTAAAGTTTTAAGAGCAAATGCTCTTTTGTTGGTTGCTGTAGGAGTTTAAGATAATTATTTTGTATAAATCTGAAGATAATATTAAATAAATAATAAGTTAAACTAATTAAATTTCTGTTACTTAAGATTATTATCTAATTATTATTATGTTACAATTTTGTAATTAAACAATGGTTTGTCTTTGCAACTGTAAGAAGGTGGCCCAGTATAACTAAATGCAAAAAAGATTTAATTGTGTTGAAAATTGAAATTCAAAAATGGTCCATAGGACTAGTAGTAGTTTAGCAACAGTTCACATTAAATTATTCGAATGCATGAACGCAAAATAGTTAGTGCTTATTGGCCATTGTTATAAGTCAGAAAACTCCAGGTGGTGGATTACAAATTTTACTACTATTGAAAAGAACAGTTTATAAAGATTATAAAAGTATCAACAAGAAAATACAAAGTCTATTGGTCTCTATTTTAAAGTGCTCTTTTCAGAAGAAGAAAAAACTGCAATTTTTATTATATTAAAAAATTTTCTTTTTTTCGTGCTATTTTCTATTGTTCCGATTAATTATTTAAATCCCCGATATTGATTATTGAGGGTCAAAGCATGTCTCGATGGCCATTTTGTTACCGCTTACTTAACTCTTCAGGAAACTTTTGACAAACATTTTAAATAAACTAAAAATTTTTGTCCAAACAATAAAGCAAAGACAAAAATCAAAGTTTAAGCAAAAACAACAATAACCAAACAGTAATTCTATTTTTCTTTCTCCACTGTATACGGCTGACTTTTTTTCGGCTCTTTTATACAGTTGCAAGAGGATGAAAAATAAAATATCACAAAACACTAAATAGTTTTTTTTTTTTATTATATTAAGTTTCAAAATAAAATCTTTTTTTCGTGGTACTTGCCGATTAAGTATTTAAATGACCGATATTGATATTTAGTTCATATGATTATAACCATTTAATTTCGAATAATCCAAAGAAATATCATTCTAGAAGTGTTTTTTGACTTCTATTAGTAATTCCTTATCTTTCAATAGTGTTCCTCTTAATAAACTTGACAAACCTTTAACATTTAAAGTAAGAAATTAATATTTGGGTTTAAAATACATTTTTTGCAACCCTGTCATTTATTTTTTTAAATCGTCTATGTGCAAACGGTCCAAAATCATTAACATCACGGAAAACACTCCATCCATTTTTTTTACTCTGAGATTCTATATTGATTGTACTATGAAATAGATCCCACTTCCTGTATCATCCAAATAATAACTGCCGTCATCTGAATCCTGAAGTCCCAACAAATCAAATGACAAAAACATAACAAAAAGTTTATCAAATGCTTAAGCAACCTATTAAGGAATTTTAGGTGACAACAATGTAGTTACATAAGCTTAGTAAGTAATTTCCCTCAAATTACTGCTGCGTTGATAAATTGCTGTTAAAACGATAGAATAGTATACACAGCTCTCTCTCTCTCTCTCTCTCTCTTTATCTTGACACCTAGTTTTTAGGCTACGTGTGCAAGACATATGAAATATCAAAATTGCTATCATACGAGTATGTAATTTGGTGTGTGTGTCAAAATCAGCGATTAACATACGGTTTATAATTTGCATGTTCACACTAGTAGTATATGTTTCCTAAATATGACTTATATTCCCGTTGTTGTAAACAATACATAAATGCTTCAGTTTATTTAGCAACAACTATTTATAAAGAATAAGGACAAAGACAAATACAATATATAAAATTTCACTCAGGCACTTCTGGCTTCTTATGCATAGCGAAGTCGAATGAGCAACGTCTGTCTGCCTGTTCGCATTAAATATGCCAATCGATCAGACATAGTGTCAAAAGAAGTGCTATTGTAAATCAGCAAGACCGGTCCATGTCTTTAGACGCAGCGAGCAAAACACCACGCCTACTATTTGGAACAATAAACTCCATAAAAAAAAACAAACAAATGGAGCGATAGAAAATAAAAAAATAAGAAAAGAAATAAAGTGAAAAAGTTGGCGCTCGCGCATATTTTCTGAGTTACGGGGCTCTGAAATTTAAAGTTTTTTTTTTAAATATCAATATGAGTACCACTTTAAAGCTTTTGAAGGATCATGATTGTAGTTATTTTCTTTAAGTAGATTTACATAGTGAAGGGTATAAAAGATTCGGCATAGCTAAATACAGCACTCTTACGTATTTTTGTTGACATCACCTGTGAAATCTGTAATTACCCTAATAAGCAGGTATCATACAAGTCTCGCTCAGTGCATATACAAAATAATAGTATGTATTCAAGTGTTATTTGTAAGTTTAAAAAAAATACATTTCGCAAATTTGTTGTAAACAAATTTATTTTTTGGGTGTTTTTTCAACTTTTCGGTACAAGTGAGAGGCACACGCCTTAATCGTTAAATCTTTAAAAACCCTTTTTAACAAACTCATAAAGACTAATTACTTCCACACAAAATATTCTTTCTGATATTTGCTTTAAATTTGTACGTTGGAATACTTTAAAATAATTCTCAAATGCACGTTGTATAAAAAAATGGACAAGATTTGTGGAGTACACCTCCACAAAAAAAAATATATATATATATTAAATTGTTATATATCCTCTCTCAAAATGCAATAAGTACTTACAATCTCCAAATATTATTGTACATATTATACCATCATTATTTATTGCAATAATCAATGTAATCAATTTTCAGCAATTGATTATAAATTTCTCATTTCTTGTTAAAAATCATTAGGTTGGTAGTCTAGTAGGGAAGTCTTTTCATCAAAAACGATTAATTCTTCCTTCTGCCTCACTGTTTTCAAAAATTTCCACTTATCTTTATACATATTTTCTGTTGTCTCTTGTTCCTTTAAATTCTAATGATTAGAATCCCAAAGCTAACTGTAGGATACTTAAAGTTTTAAAAATATTAAGTTTTCATATTAAAGGCTTTAATTTATTGCTGTTTATTCATTTTTCCAATCCACATATTTTTAAATGTTTTTTTTATTATACTAATGGGATTTAAGTTGAACACCGTCTAACGCCTCCTTTAATGTTTTTTTAATAATTCAGTGGTATTTTTTGTATCTAACGGATTTTTTTAACCACAAGTACGCAAAAATATTAATTTCTTCTCACGTATTTGTTGGCTTTATCTGCCATTATTTTCGCCAAAATAAAGTTTTATTGTCATGTTTTTTTTAAATACATCTAAAAAAGAAATTGTTTTTAACGGCATCAAATATTTTTGTTGTTGAAGCTGCTGTCTTTCAGCTTTTGTTTAGTTGTAGTTATTTTCAAAGACCTTCATCATGCGTAAAAGTAGATAATAAAAAATTGTAAAGGATATTTTAAAGCAGTTTTATTTATATTTGTTTCAACCACATGATACGTGATATTTAATTATAAAAAATTAATGATTTGAAAAAAAAATTAAAAAATTGTTCATACAAGAAGTATTGGCCCAATAACATTGGGGTCTTTATACGTCATAGTCTGCAGAACTTTTTTTGTTTTTCTTATGAAACGTTGTTAAAACTTTCAACCGACCATCGCTGATTGTTCCAGATGTAAATATTCTTATACAACAAATTATTGCGACACTTCACGGATGTTAAGTTCTGTTCGCAAATACCTTGCAAGTGGATCATCATCGCTTTTACCTTATAAGAGTTTTGAACCAATGTCTTTCCTTTGAGTCGGTTGCAAAAAGAATAATTAAACAGTTGACAGTATTGCAGCATTATTTCATTCGAGCTAAATTTAAAGAAAAATGTGAAAGAATATTAAACAACATTAATGAAATTCAAATTTTATTGTCACCTGTGAACCAAATTTTTATGCAATTTTTTTGCTACATTCTTGTAATCAAAAACAATTCAAACAAATGTTTCTGAATCGAATCATACATACACAAGAGATGTTCTTCTTTAAATTTTGCAAAATTATCTTAAAAAAGAATACTGGCTTCTATTGTGGCTGGTTGTAAAGATCAATCAATATTTAAGATTTCAAAAATGTATATGTAAATATACCTGAAAATGATTGCATCTATATTGAAAGACACTCGCTAGACAAACCAATGTTTCCTAATTTAAATTTTGCCAAAAATATTCTAAAGCTTTAAACACATTCGAAACAGCAGCTACCGACTACAAAATTTCAATAATAGAATACATGTGTTTATATGAGAATGCTTATTTTGACGACAGCAAGGCAACAAGGCAGCAGATTTTTGTCTATGCCGATGCAGTCGAATTGAACTAATTTCTAATTTTGTTGGCGACAATAAACAATTGAGTGATGTCAGTACTACAAGACATGTAAAATAATAAGTGCTTAAAATCTCTTATTATGAAAAAAGAATAGAACAATAAAAATTTTAAATAAAAATTATTTATTTAAAGATTTAAGTGAATATCTATAATGAAACTGTAACAGGATTATTTCTGTACATGAAATATTTTAAGAAACCATTGTTGTTGGTGGAGATAGTAATTGATTTGGTATACAAAATACCTACTTTTGAAATTTTTGTGTGCCTGGGTACCAATCACGTAAGCGCTACTGGATAGATTTAAACAGTAATAGTAGTAGTGAGAAGATCTTTTAGAATTTAGATTTAGATATGGAATATTTTTATTTAATTGTTTTATTTATTTTTTTTTTTTTTTTTTTGAGAGAAACAAATGTAAAATCACTCAATTTTACCGGTATAATTGTACTTAAACAGTTGTTAGCACATTTATTTTTGTATATAGAAAAATTTCAACACTTTTTACATACTTCTTAATATTTCCAAATTTGAATTTAAAAAAAAAAATTAAAAATGCCTCACCGACAAATTAGTGAACACTGCTAGTATTTTATATAAGTAATTTTTGAACTAAAAATACTACAATTATCATGGCGAAAGTATAAAATTAATAATTGTAAAAAAATCCAAAGGAATGTAATAAAGTGCATATAAAACTACAATTCCTTTTTGAGTGGACAACAATTAGTTAAAAATTTACTTCTCTTCTTAGTGCTGGTTAAAATAAGTTCTTAAAAATTGTTTTTGCAATTATCGTTTGGGACATCTGTATATATTTAACACGATTGGTTTTAATATATATCATATAACTCTTGTTTTTAGTAATTTTTATTTTAGTGGACAAGCAACTACGTATTATTTATACTGACACACATTACTTTACTTATTATTGCTTCTGAGAAATACTTCGATATATTTTTAATTTTAAAGACAATCGAAACGAAAAATCGACGTGACCTTTAAAAGTATTATTTTACTCTTTTACCAGCCTCTTTCATAATAGTTAAAATATTTTTTTAATTTTTTAATAGTCAGACCTCGAGGTAGCCTTTTAGGCCGTATATTATTTCCTTAACAATATTAAAGTCTTAAGGCCTCGTTATGCGAACGTTGATGTAAGAAAAACTTAACGTATTTTAACGTACGGTAGTTTATATACTTATAGAAACTTTACAAATGTGACGAATGTCAATAAAATAGACAAAAACAAAACATTGTGCAGCACAATGTGTTTGTAATATTAATTTCAAAAGCCCGAAAAGAATTTAAAAATGGATATTGAGGATTAATTTACTGATGTCCATGAAATAAGTACAATTGTTTTGCAAAAAAAAAAAACTATAAAGCCAAAATAATAAATTACAAAACCTAACACAATTTTCAATTTGCTGCAGCTGTTCAGAACAGTGTTGAGATTTGTGGCATAGTTACGGGCACTGTTCCGTACATTTAAATTTAGAAAAAGTACTAATTTCGCTTCGAAAAATATTTTACATTGCAATATGTGCAATGTATTGACAATTTTAATTATCTGTTTTAAAAAATATTATTATGTATTTAATGTAACTATTTATTTATTATACTTTTATTAAGCAAAATAATAAAAACTGATGAATGATACAATTATTATCAATACTTAAAAAGTACCTAAAAAGGGCAAATGTGCCGCAATGCTACTTATCACATATAATTCCAGCACTATCTTACGAATGTCACGTAACAATGCCGTCAAAACCTATTTTATACAGATTGAAGCGTTCCGGAAACGTGACAGTTAATTTCGGTAAGCGTTTGCATTGTTTTAGTATATTTAAAAACAAACGGCCGTTAGGTTAGCTTACGTGGACGTTCGCATAATTGTACCTTTAAAGAATAAAACACGTCAACCAAAATTCATTATTTTATTTGTAATGCTTCTTCTCATGCTTAAAACTAAACTTACACCAACATCTGACAATATAAAAGTGTTGCCAGAATATATTAATTTAAATATACAACAAAATTCGATTTGCTTCTTTAAAAATTGCTACGGTGACATTATTGAAATACAATAAAATCATATGTATTATATAGCTGCTGCCTTTAAAATAATTATGTAGCTACATATAACTTAAACTTTTTTGGTTGGTTTTTTTGTTAACAGAAACCTCCTTTGAAATTTGCAGCATGTGGCAACCAAATTTATTGCTCTTAAGTAAAGTTGTTCAGTATACAAAAAGCATGTATAGAATCATGTATATATGTATAATGCAGCTGTTCATCTTACGATATATAATTAAAACCGATTCTGCAATGAGCTTTTTGTTTTTTTAACCGACTTCAAAAAAAGAAGGAGGTTATACAATTCGACTGAATGTTGCTTTTTTTATATTTGTGCCTCCAGAACTCCGTCATTTCTGATCCGATTTTAAAAATTTTTTGGTAATATGATAGATTATGCTTACAGATTGGTCCCGTTTTAAAAACAGTTCATAATCTTAAAAATTAAAGGGTGTCCCCATACAACATACATATTTTTTACGTGTATTATGAATTGTAAAGGGCGATTCTGCAAAATATAAATGACTGCGTATTACTATGACTCCCAATAGCAAAAAGTTATAAAAAAATAAATCTAAAAATTAAAGGGTGCCCCCATAATTGACGTAAATTTACTTATATAGGCCAATCTTTCGAACCCTTATAGACAAACGCTTGTAAATTTGAAGGCAATGTCGATTGCTAACAAGGGACATGTTTTACTAAATCCGCTATAACAAGAAGCTTATAATTTGAATTTATAAATTAAAGGGTGTTCCAAAAATTAATGTAATTTGTTCTATATGGCCGTATTTTTTGAACCGTTGTATACAAATACCTTAATTTTATACACAATGTCCACTACTTTATTTGGTATAATAAGAAGTATAAAAATGTTATAAATTAAATAGTTAATACGAGGGCTGCTATATATATTTCTGGCCTGGCACCACTGAGTGCTGCCAAGTGCAATCTGACATTTCCATTGGAAAGTTTGTTATTTTTAAGCATAATCGTACTCAAAACGTTTTGACGTACGACCATTATTTGTGTTGTTTACAGTGACTTGAAAAAATTAATATAGAAAAAAATGGAATTAACTCGTAAACATTTTCGTGCCATCATTTTTCACAACTTTCGACGTGGATTATCACGACAAGAGTGCATTGATGAACTTAAATCTTTGTATGGCGATGAAGCACCATCCTATAGCACTATGAAAAATTGGTATAATGAATTTAATCGTGGCCGAAGCTCACTCAAAGACCAATTCCGTGAAGGTCGTCCAAAAACGGCTGTTGTGCCAGAGAACATTGATGCCGTGCGTGAACTCATAATGCAAGATCGACATGCGACATACCGAGAGATAGAGACATCCTTGGAAATTTCTTCCACCAGCATACATTCGATACTGCATGAACACCTGGCCGTAAAAAAGGTTTGTTCTCGTTGGATCCCGCACAATTTGAAAGTCGCTCAAAAAAATGATCGTGTCGATTGGTGCAAAGAAATGTTGCAAAAATACGATTGCGGTGCTTCAAAAGACGTTTATAAAATCGCCACAGGTGACGAGTCATGAATCTATGCGTATGAGCCCGAAACGAAACAACAATCGACCGTGTGGGTCTTCAAAGACGAGCAAAATCCAACGAAAGTTGTTCGTGGAAGAAGCACTTCGAAGCAAATGGTCGCCTGTTACTTCGGCAAAACTGGTCATGTGGCGACTGTTCCGCTTGAGCAACGTAGGACGGTCACTTCTGAGTGGTACACTACAATTAGTTTGCCTGAAGTTATCGGAGAAATTCGAAAAACCAACAAGAGAAGACGAATCATTGTTCACCATGACAATGTGAGCTCTCACACATCGGCTCAAACCAGAGCGTTTTTGACCGGCCAAAACGTCGAATTAATGGGTCATCCGCCGTACAGCCCTGACTTGGCACCTAATGGCTTCTTCTTGTTTCCGCACATCAAGAAATAAATGCGTGGTCAACGATATTCGATTTTCATTTTTACTATTAGGCCAGAAATATATAGAGCAGCCCTCGTATAATCTGATTTATATGGCCATACTTTTAAACAGTTGTAGACAGACGGTTGAAATTTTCACAGGCCTCATTGCTAAATCTACTACAACAGCAAGTATATAATTTGAATTTGGAAATTAAAAGGTAACCCTATAATTGCTGTAATTTAATTTATATTGCCAAACTGTTGAACAATTGAATAAGTATAAAGTTTGAAGATATAAGGGTGTCCCAATAGTTAATGTAATCTAATTTATGTGGCCATACACTGGAACTGTTATAGGCAGACAGATGAAATCTTTTTCTAATTCAGTTTTTTTTTCGCAAGAATTATTTTTTTTTTTAATAAAAATACTTTAAAAGAGATGTGCGACTTTTTTTTCTCAAACGACTTTTTGGTGCGACTTTATTTTTATAAAGCAAAATTTTGTGCGACTTTTCAAAAATACCTAGCTGTAAGCCTGTGCGGACGGTTGTGCACTTTTTATAATAACACAACTAAGGTAGGAAGAATGCTGATGAAGGATGTGGCGGTCCAGAAAGTGCAGCATTATATTCTGCTGCCGTCTAATTTTTCTTGTTTTCTTTGGAAATCGTCCACATACATCTGTAAAATAATTTTTCTTTCTAAAAAAAGAAAGGTTCTCAGAAATTAAAATGAATTACCTTAGCCAAATTTTCATATAATTTTACAAGATATCATTCTCTTTGGAAAAGCTCAGCTGTGAGATCCATCTTAGATATGAGTAAGTGTGAGTGATTGTTAAACTATAAATATCTTTAATTTTATTGCGAATAAAAAAAACCACTAATAGCTGACATAAATGGCAGAAATTTTTTAACAGTCATGAATAAAGTAAATCAGCTCCCAGCTGAAGGATAAAAAAAAGAAGGAGATAAAGACTTATTAACACTAAACTACCTGGTATATTCTAAACCTTCAAAATATTTGAATTTCGATAAAGGTATGCAAGCCTTTCTATCCCTAGTAATTTATACATCAGCGCCATGAATGAATTAGTTTCGTTTTCAAAAAAAAATCTTTTTTTCGTGCTATTTTCCCGATTAATTATTTAAAAAAAGATTTTTTTGAAACTTAATTAATATTGTTACGTTTTTCCCTTTTTAGCAGAACAAACGTACAAACTCTTTTGATTGCAAATACCACTGTGGCTAAATTCTGTCTTCGAACTTTATGGCTTCCTATGGCTATACTTATCGATCCGCCGGTCTTGTGAACCCTTGGTCTCGTATTTACTAAACATGCGTTATCACTACAAACGCAGCCAAACACGCTACACTCCTGTGTTACTCCGGCGAGACATGAACTACTCGACGCCTTGTTTAGTAACCTTAACCATCCACAGACATCTCCACTACTCCTTTTATCAAAGCCAGTCATCTCCTTTAATCCAGTAGCCACAACACACGTCTGCAATACACTGTTGGTATGCTGTTACACTTTCCTGTGCTAACTGCTATTGCTCTTACTTTTTATTATAAAGGGCTTCTTGACAAATATCTGCTACCCTTATATTAAATTGGATGTCTCCACTAAATTATCTGCCATGGCTTCGGCTTCACACAATAATTGTCGCTTGCCTCTCGGGAGGTTTGTACTGCTGTTTATTATCTATTTTTTAATTGCATTATAACAATTATTATTTTTTCGTTGCACGCATGTCCAAATGCGGTATCGAACTTAGGACCCCTGTTTTTGCAGTACGCACCTCTACCAACGCAGCCATTGAGGCTGCTCAGCTTTTGTAAGCCAACTTGTGGTTTTTTATTCTATAAACACACCATTTGTTGAATTAGCTTATTCACCACGCTTATACGGAAACAACTACAGGGGTTGCCAGATATTAATTATTCGTAACAATATGTTAAAAAAGATCCCGTTGTTTAATATAATTAGTTTCGTATTAATATGCCTTCGTAATTTAAAAGTTCGCTGTAAATAAAATGATCTGACTGTTAAACCTCTTTTAAAAAATTCCGTGCTTTCCAGTACTTTCTTAATATACCAGTGGGAGACTTGGTCAAAACAAAATATAATTAATTTTAAAGTTTTTTATGTTATAAAACTGTAAAATATATTTCATATTAATGCCGTGCGGTAGACATATTACGTATTATTATTTAGGAAATTTGGTGACATGTCTAGTGTCCACGGACATTATGTTACTTTTGAGTGCGATATCACTATGTTCTTCTACGTTATGATATGCCACCGAAGAGTAAGAAAATTTATTATTTAGAATCTTTTTTTGTTAATTTAAATGAAAGAGACAATAAGAGTATTTACTTAATGGGTACTGTGTTTTTGTATTAAAATTTTTTAGTTTTTAATGGCTTTTTGCCTTATTGATTCAAAGGAGCTCTCATTTAATCAATTTGGCTTTTGATATAAGACTTTCTAGTTTTCTATGCAAAATTTGGGTAGAATCCACTGATGAGCTATTTATGAGCCGTAGCGAAGTGACCATATGGATATGCTTTCCCTGCAGTAATACATTTCATTTTTTAGTTTAGTTTAAAATTATAAATATTTCATGAGAATATCATGAAATATTTCTTTTAAAAGTCACATAAAATTCTAAAGAATTTAAAGCCAAAACATCCATTGATATTATAAGTATATTTTATTTTATTCTATGTACGATGGATGCCACGCTTTTATAAACTGGCTTAAAGAAAATCTTTGTTAAGTGAAGCCGGTGATGGGTATACCATGGAGGACAAAATTCTTGTACCCGACCAAAGGCAGGCTATGCAGAAAATCTTTGACAAGAGAAGCCGCTGTTAGTTACTCCATAGAGCAGAAAATTCTTTCGCCCAGCCGAAGACCGGCTATGCAGATAATCTGTGGCAGGCAAGGTCTTTGATGTTTTAAGTGTTTAAAAACGACACAATGTCAATTTTTCAAGGCGAAATAAATATCAATGGACATTAAGTCACTTTTGAGTGCGACTTTAGAGGTACGTTTAGCCGACCGTTGAAATCGTAAATGTATCTGCACAGTAAATGTAAATGTAGCTGTGCTTATAGAATGTGTAAAAACGTGTCATGTGTGTTTGATATAAGCAAAAATAATAATAATAATAATAAATAAAACTGTGGCATGACCATCTATTTTGGCACAATTTTTCTGCAATAATTAATTAATTTTTTTTAAATTAACAACATTATTTGTATTCTATTTCCATGGATATCTGTTTCCAAATCATCCTTTTCTTCTCTGGATTCGTCATTTATTCTTTTATTTATATTTCTGTTTATCAATAAATAACACAGCTGTTCAAATCAATGGTGGGCACTTTGGGATTTTGTGCAAAAAGTACGTAATGGTACTTAAAATTATGTTGTATTAAAATAATAAAAAAATATAACATTTCCATAAGTTGTACTAAGCCTAACAATTTTACAACACATTACATGTATAACATATTTAATTTAAAAAATACTCCATAATTTGTTTAAAAATATTTTTTGTGTAATAAAACTTAAAAACTTAAAAGTTTAAGTAAAAAAGGACAAATAAGTACTTGAAAAGGGGGTTTGTACTTCAATTCAATTTATGATAATATTAACCATCACTGACTACATGTGTCACGTAACCTCTTGTTGAAATTCTATTTTCAGCAGGTTGAAACGTTACGACTAAGTGACATTTCAGTCGGCTAAGCATTTGTATAGCTCTCGTATAACAAAAATGATCAGCTGACACATCTACATTTACATTTCTACATTTATGGTCGGCTAAATGTACCTAAAGTCCATGGACAATATGATATGCCACCTTTTGAAGAATTATATTTGTTTTAATTTTAAACAATTTTTTATCATCAATGATATTTTGCAATTTTATAGAATTTTGTATAGTAATTGAATTTTAGGACTAATGCAAATCCCACAATTCTTAGAAAAGTATTAAATAATAACAAAAATTTTAGTTTTGATTTGTTTTCTGTATTTACCATAAAGAAAGGCCCGTTATTCCGAAATTAATAAAAAAAAGGACCCACTGAATCTGGGCGATAATTTTTACAAAATTAAATCTTCTGCTATTCTAAAAATGACTTAATGATTTAGCGCATCGTGGTGCAGCTGTAACTTCTAACGCTTATTAATTTAAGGCAAATATTTTAAGACAATAGTCAATTAAGTCTACTCTACTTAACTACCAAAGTTTTGAAGGATTGGTGAATTAAGGCTGCCGAGCGTACTATGATTGCAGTGTTTATTCACAACCGAGAAAAAGCGCAATAAATTTTTTTTTTTTTTTACTTTGAAGGTAATATGGAGCGTTTCCTTTGCGGTCCTATTTTTATAGATTGACTACTCTATACACCAGAAATTAGGCAGCAGTCAATGAAATTAATATTCCGAGATAAATTCGTTTAAAACAGCGTTTTTTGTTATTGGGAATAAATTATTTACAATATTTAGTTTCCAGCGAGCCTTTTCATCACTCTAGACTTAAAGAAACTGTTTAAGAAGTAGAAGGCCTTCTGTGAATCTCTTGAAAAAATAATTGGATCTTAAAGAGACCAAGTCGAAGATTATTTATTAATCAAATCAGAAATACATTATTTTATATGCTTTGTACAGGATCAATTAAATTTCAAAAAACAAACAGCTTTCATTTTTTAATTTATAAGGTTATGAACTTAAAGAAAATATTATTCACATTTTCAGACAGAGGTTTTTTGAGCTGCTTCTTTTCAAACACGATTTCAATAAAAAAACTTGTTCATAAAAACATTTCTTGTTCTTTTATTTGAAAACGACACTTTTTATAAAATAGTTCAAATGGAATAATTATAGAAGCATTATCATTAAAACTTTAGTACAACAAAAAAAAAATCTTAAAGTTTTATTCTTTAGCATTAACTCATGCAAAGTTTTGCATAAAATTTGTTGTCATTTATATATTGATTTTTTCTCTTATTTGCATAAAATCCTGTTTTTATTGTGTTTGATTTGAATGCATAAGTACATAAAATATAAAAAAAAACGAATATACTCATAGTTGTGCAATAACCCCATAAACATTTTATTTTGCGGCAGTCACCTGGTTTAATGTAGAAAGGTTTAAAGGTTTAGACAGGTTTAATGTAGAAATACACAAGTACGCACTTGAGTGCTTGTCAGCCAATTTAGAATGCACGTGCGGACGCACGAAATAATTACAAAAATTGTGTCTCCAGAGATTTCCTTAAGCCGGCTAAAATTTTAATATGTAAATACTTATATATATTTATATATTATATATACTTATATTTTTTTTTTCGTGCTCACTGTTTAAATAATTATTGTGATTTAGTAAATTTTTTATATGGCGAATTATTAAAAATAATATAATAATTTTTATAAATATTAAATATGATTTTTGGTGCTAAATATTGCAAAATTTTTAAAGTTATCGTCTTGCACCTCATTTACTTTTATTGTAAAGCTGGAATTATTATCAAATAATAGAGCCAAATCTTATATTCTGTTCACTAGAGATGAGCGATATTTTAGTACCTGTGACTAAATCACTGTGATTGAAAAATCACTGGTCACTACAGTGACTGAATTAATCAAGTAACAGTTTTGCGCAAGGCAGATTTATTTTACTAGGTAATAGCAGCTCTACAACAAAAACAACATTGACAAAAACAACATGCCTTTTTATTGTTGTTTTGTGGGTTGGAAACGTCAAAAACACAAAGAAAAATAAAAGATAATTGCTCTCAATACACATGCTAGCTCTGTCTATCAAACGCTTGTTGTTAGTGTTTTTTTTTAATTCGTAAAAACAAAGGAAAATACAAAAACTTTTGACATTTCAAACTACAAACCAGCTGGGCGGACGACACTACCTAGTAAAATAAATCTGCCTTGGTTTTACGTAAGAACGTTCTTTTATATTTGTACACATACAAACTTAAATTTAATTTTACTTTTTAAAAGAAAAATATAAGTGCTCTTGACTCTTTCATTCTTTTATATGTCAAAACGGTTTCATTGCCGTGCAGCCTTTTTTGCTTCTACTTATTAACAAGAGCTATTCTTCTTACCAAACTTAACACACACAACACAATATATATATATATGTATGTACTCGTATATTTTGTGCCTTTTTTATTTGAACCTATAAAAATCAGTGTTACCGAAAATTTAATTACAGCTCCTTTGAATGAAAAGATCAAAACACCTTTTCCATTATTATTACTCTATGCATAAAATATTATTTAGTACTATATACTTCCTTTATAAACATGTACTTATGTTTACATAATAAAAACAAAAAATAACTGCAAACGGTAATCACGGTAGCTATTTAAAAGAACGGTGATTTGAAAATCACGTTCACTGGTAACCATGTTCCTCAAAAATTACGGGATCGCTCATCCCTACTGTTCACCATATAAGTATAACCACATGTACATATAAATCGGCATAATAAACTGTTTCCTGCCATTAAGTTTTGCTGTTCAAAACAAGCCGCGAAAATTGTAAGTTTTGCTTAGGGTTGTTATCCCAACTAATTATGGTGAATAAATAATAAGAGTTGTAGTGAATAAATAGTGAAGAAAACCACCTGCAAACGAAAGTTAAAACGGATATTAAAGAATTAGAGGCATGCGTGGATTTTTATCCCCTGCCTCTAAGGACATTGATTGTTTTTGCTGAATTTCAGTAGAAAAATTTTCGAAACTATGTCTGATCAATTTTAGTATTTTAATTTTCTCTAGCTTATCTACTGTCTTGTCGAAGTTGACTTCAATACCATCGGCATAAAAACTTAAAATATATATACTTTATGGGGTCAGAAATAAAAGAATATTGTATTATCACCTTTACCCCCTGTGGTAAAGGGTATACAAAATTCAAATAGTATTGAACAATTATAAAGTAACTTTTCTTTTATTCACTTCAGCTGGAAAGCATCAAATTATTACATC
The DNA here is from genome assembly GCA_916610165.2 of Gymnosoma rotundatum. Lineage (NCBI taxonomy): Eukaryota > Metazoa > Arthropoda > Insecta > Diptera > Tachinidae > Gymnosoma > Gymnosoma rotundatum. Next base: position 49,547,269 of record OU744338.1, read on the forward strand.
TCAATTTATCTAAGAGACAGATACAGACATTTAAAGATATAAGCGCCGTTTTATAACTTAAAAGTGAACTAGAAGTGGTGTTTATATATTTTTTGTTTTTACAAACTTCCGGTAAATTAAAATTTATAATAAAAAAATGATGGCATTGCCACAGCAAACACCGATTACTTTGATAGTGGCAACTTTAAGAAACATGTGGCATGTCATGATGTCCAGGGACTTAACGTCACACTCAAAAGTGATTTATTCTTTATCAACATGATGTCCTTGGACGTCATGATATGACACCGTTTTTTCACAATCGAAATCTTGCACAACTTTAGCTTTACCATACTAAATAAAACAGTTAAGTTGATTAATCGCTTTACATGGGAAAACATCTTCCAGCTCATTTCTGTAAATAATTGTCACTTGCCTTCCATTATTACCAGTAAGTATGAACTTGTTACTTTTCGTTTATGAAGGGGGAAAATGGTAACTACTAATATACATATATTTTATGTTAAAATGAATATTTGTCCAATAGGTTACCAGGTACTTTTAGCTTTAAAAATTATTTTTTTGGAATTTTAAAATTTTTTTGGATTTTGTGGGATTGATAATTATCCGTATTTTTTACAGTTTTGACTTTTGCTAAATCGAAAATTGATTATAAAATAAACAAAAAATTTTTATTAGTAGAAAATGTTTTCAAAAAACTCGGTTAGAATATATCGTTTGAAATTTTTATTGTTTTTTTAATTTTAATTTTTTTTTTTTTTTTTTTTTTGAGACACACTCAGTCCAGTAAGAATTAGCAAATTCGCCTTGCATACTATTTATATGTCCATATTTTTTTAAAACTAAAAAAAAGAACTTTTTTGTAGGACCTCAAATCAGAGGTCAACGGTATGTTTGATTCTTTAAAATATACATATATTTTTTTCTAACAACAAACAACTTCAAGATATTCGCATTCGCTTACATAGCCAATCAGTATTGTTTTACCCAAATTTTGTATAAAAAAATCGCAGACATTTAAGTCTAAAACGAAATTAATTAAATAGAGTAAAATACCCTATTACGAGTATTGTACATCACACAATAAAAAAAATAAATAACAACAGTGATTTGAATTTCTAGTGTTTTACTCTATTTACTGATTAAAATGGTAAATATACCCAAAACAAACCGGATAACCTAGAATACTATAAGCATTTTATCTCTAATGTATGTTCGTGGGTCTGAACCGTATTATCATATTTTGTTACAAAACTCATTGTTTATTGAAAAGAATATGGAAAAAATGTCTGCTTATTTATGTTCCCACCACTCAAGAGGTGCGACGAAAACTTATTTTTGTTATTAAAAGCGTTTTTCTTTCATCTAGAAGACACTGAGGCGAAACTTCAATTAAAAACACAAATTTTAAAATTTAGATGGATACGTAAAGGTACAATGAATAATTTTCCTTTTTAATAACAACACAAACCTTCATAATTTTATTTTTAAATAGAAAAAGATAAAATGCAAATTAAAAATAAAATATTAATATATGACAAACTTAAATAAAATATATGTGAGAAAAAACAAAAAGTAAACATACAATAAAATTTAATAATTACACTGTACAACAAAATCAAATTTTTTCAAAAATTACAAGGTCCGGGCTATAAATTCTGATAGAGGAGACAAAAAAAGAGATACGTGTATCGGCGTTTTGGAAGTTTACATCTGAATTTCATTTGAGAGGGGGTTAAAATTTCCCAGCTCTGGCACATTCTTATTGTAAAACGGCATAAGAAACCATGTGACCCTTACATTTTAGGTATAAAATGTGTTCAGCAAAATTATGTAAAATGTTACGGAGAATATTTTTGTAGAAATTTTAGCCCTCTAACTCCTCAAGATATGGGTCTTTTTTGTCCTTCTTTTAAAAAAGAGCAAAAAACACCATTAAAACAGGGTTTTAGTGAGTTAAAATGTTCCACAAAAATGTTACCCGTTAAATTTTACTATAAGTCCCTGAATACACCAAAAAAGAAAATTCAACCATAAAGTCAGAAATAAGACGCAACAAAAGAGAGCTTAGGGTTAATTTCGCATGTATTAAGAATTCTGTTTTAAAGCAAATTTGGATAGCATTAATTACATTTTTTTTTAGCTCTAGGCAATTCCACTTCATTATCATACAATGTCCAGCATATTTCAGCGATAAGCGAATGAATGCTTTTACCTTTATCTTACGAAAATTGTTATTACTTACTGCCCTTTTATTAACCAGATTTTATTACGTGTGAAAAGGGATAGTAATTGTGGTTTTAAAAAATCTGTTTTAGAAAAAACCAATTCGAGAGTGTCCATAGACCAAAAAAAAAAAACAGGTAAATATAAAAAAAAATTTCAATTAAACATTAAAAGAAAAATGTTTCATTTAGAATAACAAATTTGAAAAAGCAATTAAATTCTATGATATATCAGGTCAATTTGGATGTACAAAATAATGTAATTAGTAATTCTGGCTTTTAAAATTCCAAAAATTTGGGAATGTCCCTAAATAAAACTAGGTACTAGAATATTTATCAGTGGTATTGCAATAGGTAAATAATTTCAGTTGAAACTGAAAATGTTTTCAAATGTGATGTGAAAAGGGTAATAATTTCGGTTGTAAAAAATCTGTTAAAATTGCATTTGGGAATGTTAAAAAAGGTTAAATAATACTTATGTATGTATGAGTTACTGCAATAATAAATATCGAAGTTTTCCATATTATAAATAGAACTAGGTAGTTATTGAACACTAAAAATTAAAATTTTTTAGTTAAAAACTCCTCTTCTACGCAAATTGAGTCCTTTTCTGTGTTTTTCTTATTCAAGTAATTTTGTTAACAGCAGTTGCATTCAAGTTTCAAAAGATTGACCATCTCATAGTAATATTAAATTAATTAAGAAAGAAGCTTAGTTTACGTGTAAAATTTGTTGTGACAAAAATGTCTAATTGTTTGAAAAAATTAGATTTGTTTTGCTATATCTGCGGTAAACATACTATACCGGAATATAAAGTTACGTTTTTCAATAATAAAGTTGAAGGCATCTATAAAAGGTATTCTGAGCAAGAAGTTTTTCGGGATGAATTGTGGACGCCGAAGCATTGCTGTCGCATTTGTTATAACGGCTTAATTTTGTGGTCCCAAGGTAATTATTTAATTAATTTTTAATTAATTATTAATTTTTTTTGTTCTAAAACTATAGTTTTATTTTTGAACTCTCGCTGAAGGTCAAAGAAATTCAATGCAGTTTGGTATTCCTATGCGGTGGTTAGATCCAGGTAAACATAATGACGCTACGTGCTACGTTTGCCAAAATATTTCCATATTAAAGTTGAATAGATATAGGCGAAAGAGTTTTGTATACAAAACTGTACCATCAGCCATGCTGCCAATTCCGCATTCTGACGAACTTCCAGTACCTGTGCTACAACTTCGAAGTCCTAGTCATTATGTTGATGGAACCATCGCTGAAACAGGAACCTTTTATTGCGCAGATAGTGATTACACAGGAATTGAAGTTATCTCAAGACCAATATTAATGTCTCAAGAGCATTTAAATGCATTGGCTTGGAGACTGAATCTGTCTAAAAATAAATCAGAAATTTTAGCTGCAGACTTAAAAGGTCTTCATCTACTTGAACCTGGTGTCAATGTTACCAGCTTTCGTAAGCATCAAGACAGCTTTCTGCCATTCTTTTCAGTAAACGATGATAACACGTTTGCTTATTGCAACGATATTAAAGGAATAATGAATGCAGTGCATTTTGAGTATAACCACGAGGACTGGCGTATATTTATTGATTCATCTAAGAAGAGTCTAAAAGCAGTACTTCTGTATTACGATAATACCAAAAATCCGATTCCAATTGCCTACGGAATGAACATTAAAGAAAGCTATGATTCTATAAAACTAATACTGGACTCCGTAAAATATGAAGACCATAAGTGGCGGATCTGCTGTGACTTAAAAGTCGTTAGTTTCCTTTCAGGTATGCAGGACGGATACGTTAAGTACGGATGCTTTTTATGCACTTGGGATAGAAGATGGATGGGTGACCAATATTCCAAAAAACAATGGAAGCTGAGAGCTGAGGGAACATTAGAAGAGCAGAATATTGTACGTCAAACATTGGTACCAACTGAAAAAATTCTCTTACCCCCATTGCACATCAAACTTGTTATGGTAAAAAAACTTTGTTAAATCTCTGGATATAAATGGATCAGCATTTAATTTTCTGAAAATAATGTTTCCAAAATTAAGTGAAGCAAAGATTAAAGAAGGTATGTATATGTTCTTCAAGTCGTTGTTATTGTTAAAAGTCTTAAATTTGGTTTCCAACAGGTGTTTTTGTTGGTCCAGATATAAGAAAGCTAATGCTAAACGCTTACTTCGACGAAACGCTTTCACCAATTGAGCTTGATGCGTGGAAAAGCATTAAGGAAGTGATATACAATGTCTTAGGCAAAAATCGTTCTGCTCGAATATACGTAGGCACCATGCTTAGAGCTTTTGAAAAACCAGGCGTTCATATGTCAACAAAAATTCATTTTTTAAATTCTGATAAATCTGATCAGCATGTCTGAAAAATTTCATCAGACATGCACACCCATTGAAGAACGCTATAAAGGTAAAAGCATTCATTCGCTTATCGCTGGAATATGCTGGACATTGTATGATAATGAAGTGGAATTGCCTAGAGCTAGAAAAAAAATGTAATTAATGCTATCCAAATTTGCTTTAAAACAAAATTCTTAATACATGCGAAATTAACCCTAAGCTCTCTTTTGTTGCGTCTTATTTCTGACTTTATGGTTGAATTTTCCTTTTTAGTGTATTCAGGGACTTATAGTAAAATTTAACGGGTAACATTTTTGTGGAACATTTTAACCCTCTTAAACCCTGTTTTAATGGTGTTTTTAGCTCTTTTTTAAAAGAAGGACAAAAAAGACCCATACCTTGAGGAGCTAGAGGGTTAAAATTTCTACAAGAATATTCTCTGTAACATTTTACATAATTTTGCTGAACACATTTTATACCTAAAATGTGAGGGTCACATGGTTTCTTATGCCGTTTTACAATAAGAATGTGCCAGAGCTGGGAAACTTTAACCCCCTCTCAAATGAAATTCAGATGTAAACTTTCAAAACGCCGATACACGTATCTCTTTTTTTTGTCTCCTCTATCAGAATTTATAGCCCGGACCTTGTAATTTTTTGGTGTGTTGTACAGTGTTATTCACCAACACTGAGGCATAAGTAGGATTTTTTAAAAAACTGAATACAAATAGCTGATGAACTAAAATTTATAGATTAATAAAAATGCATATTTTCCACAGTTGTGAAATGAATAATATTTAAAATGCGGGTTAATAAGATACAAAAAGAAAAACAATTAGTAATCAAAACTTTTTTACATAAAGTAGAAAAAGATTTTTTAATAAAGTCTAAGCTGTCATGTTTATAACATTAATTTCGAATGTGTTTTAAAACGAATTTTATAGGAAAAGTTTGTTTGAAAGTTTATATGCAAAAGTTTTTACTGCGGACGTGTTAATATGCATATGTTTTTTTGACCGAATTCGAAAAAAAGAAGGTAATCGATTCGTCTAAGTGCTGACGTATACATATTCTTCCTGTTTTAAAAACAGTTTCTAATTTTAAAAATGAAAGAGCGTCCCAATGCAAAATACATGTTTTTTACGTGTATAATGAACCGCACAGAGCGCCACTTTTTAATTAAAAAAAAAACTGCGTATCACTATACTATCACAATAACACAAAGTAAGAAAAAAAAAACAATTCTTAAAACTAAAAGGTATCCCCATAGGTGACGTAAATTGACTTGTATGGGCCTATCTTTAGATCCACAAAATGTCGATTACTATGACCGTTATAGCAACAAATATATATATTCAAAATCATAAATTTAAGGGTGCCCGCCCCAATAGTTCATTTAATTTGATGTAGGGACCTTGTGGTCCAATTTATTACTTTTAATTTTCAAATGGTTAATACAATAATAATAATAATAATAGTGATAAAGCTTGAAAAATAAGCCGGGAGGCGGGTAAAGGGGTTTTTTGAAACCCTAGAGCTCGTGAGACCACCACCCAACATACAACAAAGTCTTTGTTTGTGTTAAAATTGAGTTATTCAATAAATATTTGTGGTAGGAACACGACTGGGACGAATGAATAATTTCGCCGAAGAAGACGAATTCTCCGGCAAATATTTGTTCTATAAATTCGTCTTATAAAAAAATAATAACGTAAATCCATATTTGGCAAGTTGCTAAAGTTCTGTACAGACAGTTGCCAGGAAAATATACAGAAAACGCCTAACAACAGAAAAACGATTGTCAGACTTTTACCAGACAATAATATTGTTAGATATCTTACAATGGTGTGAACGCTTTTATCTCTATTGTCAGAACATTGTCAGGCATTGTCAGTACAAAATAAATTTAAAACATCTGATAACAATATCATTGTCAGATAAAAGTAAATGAAAGACGAGATAAAGTGCTTTAAAAAAAGTGCAGCATTTCGTTCTGCTAGTGTCTAATTTTTCTTGTTTTCTTTGGAAAACGTACGCATACATTTGTAAAAATAAATTTTCTTTTTAAAAAAGATTTTTAGAAATTAAAAATAAATGAACTTAAGCCGAAATAACTTCTATTCATTTATAATATTCACAGTTTAAATAATATTTTAATAAAAATTAAATTAGAAGATTATGTATTTATAAAAATAAAAAAAAATAAAAATTAAAAAAAATAAGATCAAAATTAAAGCAGAAAAAAGAAAGTTATAAAATAAACAGCGTCGGTATTTCACGGTATGATTTTGATGGTGGGAAAAACTTGCCTGTTTTTAAGCACTTTGAAAATGGCATATAGTTCTTCAGGAACAAAAGTCGAATAGTTGAAACTGGGATACGCAAGTTTGTAGTGACCGAAATTTTTCAAGTAAATTGTTTGCATGGTCTCATCTTTTAAACCGTCATAAACAAACGCCTGAAAATTGGACAGAATCAAGATAACTATGACCGTTGTAATAACAAGTATAAATATTCAAAGTAGAGATCATTTAATTTTATGGACATATATGATGGTGGTAAAAAGAAGATTGATATTTACAAAGAACCTGTATTGCTTAGTTCTCTATAACAATAAAATTTGGATTTATAAATTTAAAGGTATTCTAGTATTTGATGTAATTTGGTAGAATTACCAAACCTTTGAACGGTTATAGATAGACAACTGAAATTTACAGGGATCTTGTAATGCTTGGTCCGCTAAAAGAGCAAGTACTCATACCTGATGTAATTTTACATGTATGTAGCCCTATCTTTTGAACCGGTTCATTTAAACTCTTGAAAATTAGACAAAATGTCCTCTAATTTGTATGGTATAATAAGAAAAATAAAAAGTAAAAACTGAAAACTAAGGGCTGTCACAATAGTTGATGTATGTGGCCAAGCTTTTAAACCTTTTTACACAAATAGCAAAAATATGTTTTGAACTCGTTTCGTTTTTTTGCTAGAAATATTGCTGAATCATTGCAGTTTCTTCGTTTTGATTAATATCTTTTTGTTTTCATTAAGATTTATAATATTATTTTAATTTAATATATTTTACAATGATATACATTATCAAAAATTAAAAAAAAATTGTCTATTGAATTTTTTAATTCTGACACATGGCAATTCTTACTACCGTGTGAACTAACAATTTTTTGTCTGACAATGTTGAAATATTAATTTATTGTCAGATAATAGTCTTACAATGGACCATGTAAACAAACGATTGATGAGTTGACCAAATGTATCGAATTACGACCGACGTCAAGATTGTGTGCATCGATTATTCGCGACTAAAATTTTGTCATTCGTCCCAGCGGTATTCCCAGCAAAATTCGTAATAAAAATAACAAAATTATTTTAAAATAAATATTAAAAGAACAATTCCTTACCACTTGCTTAACAACGTACTAAACTTTTTAATTTTTATTAATGTCAGTAGAATAAGCCTTTGGACTGATAATAAAATATAAAATATAATTTACCCCAAATGCTGGGAGAAGTTAATGCTTCACAGTTCTACAGCAGTGTTTTGGACGACTCTCATTTCATTCAATAAAAATTAATACCTTCTTCTCTTTTAATACATTAAGCTATCGAAGCTCTATAAAAATATAAGAAATATTAATAAACAGCCTGCTAACACAACAAGCTAAATTTATTACCTTTAAATTAGGAAAGTACATTAAAATTACTGAGGCGTTTTTCTGGTTGCAGAATAAAAACTCTAAAGATTTTTTCCAAGAAGTATGATGGTTTCGCTTGACGAAGAAAATATCAAATTAATCTTCTATTGAAACATTACTTTTTTATGTGCGTTCTATCAATGCATTTGATAACCTCTGGAATGGTTTATTTCATAAAAAAGTCAATTTAGTTTATCACTATTCCTTTGTTCTTCTATTAGTATGTATCTAAAGGATACAAACACTCACAACTAAAATGGCACTCACCTATAAATCGTAATAAGTGAAAGTAATCTTCTCGAAAACCATATTGACATTCACGTTTCCAAAAAATAATCTGCTTACAGTGGCAAGAGGAAATGTCATTTTAGCCATTTTGTTTTTGTGTCAATAGCTTTTAAAGTTCTTTTTCGATATTGAATGATTGCAGCCTACTTAGTCATTTACAAAGTGGAGATAAAAGAATTTTCGAATTTATTCTAGATATAAAATTTTTTCATTTTTAACACATTGCAGTAAATGCGATGAACTGGGAAGAAAGCCTAATATGCATGGAAAAAATTGCCGAATATTTTGGATTTAAATCTTTTCAATTTTAATGCGAAAATATAATCCAAAAGTCAAAAGCAAAATGAAAATAAAATAAATAATTCCCAAATAGTAAAAAATATTAGAGATAAGATACATACGTTTTGGTAACTTGTTTAATTTAATTTTCACTTTTTGCAGGAAACTGATGTATAATAGTCATATCTACTCACGTTAAAAATCTTGAATAATTTTCTATGCTCTTTCCCCAAGAAATACGATTATATCCCCCTTCTTTATAAAAATGTATATTCAAAAAAGTATGAGTGCTGTATTCGGCTATGCCGAATCTTATATACCCTTCACCGTTCATGTTAATCTAGTTTAGTGAAGTAACTCCATTAAAAAAAAGCAAATATTGGGATCACGTGAATTAACCCTTTCGGGACGGAGTTTTATTTTGCAAACCAAATTATGTATGGTAAAATTTTTTTCATATTCTAAAAGGTATGATAAAAGTATTATGTTCTCCATACTTAAAAATTTTAAATTCGTCCTTTTATCCTGGGACATACAATCCCAACAAGTATTTTCATGGGACATAAAATTCCAATCAGTGTTCTCGAAGAGCGATTCGAAATTAAAAAGATAACTAAAATATAAATATTATTAGATTTAGATAAAAGTTTACATTTATTTTTAACATTTTAGGAATGTAATTAGGTATTTATTTGTGGAATGGCCCAAAACACTTTTAACATAAGGCGTTGTTACAATCTGAGCATATCATCTTTGTTCGCTTTTCTATGCCAAGTGAAGAACAGCGGACACAGCGACAACGCTTCTCTTGCTCTACTGGCAAGTGGTCTCCAATATTGATGCTATCCGTTTTTGGACGTTTGGTAGTTCTACCTCCCTGGCGATTGCGTTGAAAATAAAGAAAAAAGACAGTGTGAAAATTGCTGGGACGTATTATCCCAGTAGTCCCGAAAGGGTTAAAAATAAAAAAATTTTGGTACTGCGTATTGTATATAATTTTACATAAATTGACATTGGTACTTAACGGGTTAAGAATTTTTTTTCTTAAATTTAAGTATTTCCTTAAAAATCTCTTCAAAAGCTTTAAAATGATACCCATATTGATATTAAAAAAAATTAAATATCAAAACCCCTTAACTCGGAAAATATGGCGTGCGCCAATTTTTTCACTTGATTATTTTTTTTTTATTTTTTAATCTTCTATAGCCGTATATATTTATTTTTTTGATTGGAGTTACTTAATTGTTCCAAACGACATAAAAAAATTAGAGGTAGGCGTGGTGTTTTGCCTGCTGCTTCGACGGACATGGACCGATCATACTGATTTCCAATACCACCTCTTTCGACACTATATCTGACCGCTTGATATATTTATTCTTTATTTTTTTTTTGTAAAATCAAGTTTTCTGAGGCAACACTGCACGGACGGACAGACAGACAGACATGGCTCAATCAACTTTGCTATGCATAAGAAGTCAGAATATATACACTTTATGGGGTCTAAAATGGATATTGTACAAATTGCACACGGAATGACAAACTTAGTAATACCCTTTTTCCACTTTCTGTGGTGACAAGTTTTCACCTCTTTTAAAAATTTGAAAATTTTCTGTAAGCACTAAAAAGGCAAAAATCTGAAAACCTTAACTTTAAAAACAAATTATTTGCTAATAAATATTATTAGCTTCTGGACGAGCAGATATCTTTTTCGAAAACTTGGACAAAATCGCTAAAAAGCATCACAGTCTGGAAATGAATAAACTCTGTTTAAAAGGAGAGTTGTTAAATAAATTTCAGCCTGCTAAATTCCTGATTGAATAATTAAGACTCAGCAATTTTGATTATTATAGGGAATAGCAAGTCTCGATGGATATTTTACCACTACTTTCTTAACTTTTCAGGAAAGCTTTTACAAAATTTAAATTAACTAAAGATTTTTTTTCCAAAAAAATTGACTAAATTCGAATCATAAAATCAAAAAGTATTTTTTTATTTTTTTAGTGTTCCTTTATTTGCAAACTGTTTTACAAGAAACATTTAGCAAATCTAATAACATGGTAACAATAAATTATATTATGAATTTCCAGTGAAATCGATAATTAAAACAATATGTACAAATATAAATATACATATGTACGTAATTATTAAACAAAAATAAGAACATGGTATCTTTAAAGCCAAAAAGAATTTAAAATTAAAAGAAAAATTAAATATAAGAACTTTAGGAACAAGATATTCATTAATATTTATTTTATATTAATACACTTGTAAATAGGGAAACACTAGTACAAACCTCCCAGAGCATTAGAAAATAAAGAAAAAGAGCTAAGGGGAAGCAATAGCAAAACAACAGCCATTAGATTTCATCTAAAAAACTATTTTATCTATTATTATGTCAATAGGACAGAACATAAAAAAAAAACTCTTCAGTTAGTTCTTTGTTTTAAAAACAAACACTTTAATCAGTTTCTCATCTCATTTCATCATTCATTTTATTCTTAGCTTAAGCATACAATTAAAAGAATATGCTAAATTAAATAACAAAAACGGAAACTAAATAATCGTTTTAAAATGAAATCTGCCATCAAAATGTTAATGACAATATGTATGCTAATTAAGTTATCCCTGAGAGTAAAAATGTGTTACAGTCCAAGCGAAAAGTATACAACCGGTGTTAAGATAATATATTAAAAGCTGTATAAAGTTTTGTAAATATAGCTTTAAATTATTACAGAGGAAGCAGAATTGTAATAGATTATCGCTTATACATATTGCAGTCAAGCCTCCACTTTGTTTAAAACTATTAACTTTTAAACATTTTTTGTACAGAAAATAGAACAAAAGCAGTGCAGCTGTTTGGATACATTTGGCTCCACGTAATATCGATAATTTTGTTATATTAAGCAAAATTTTCCTAATTTTTGGTACAGACACGAAATAAAGTAATATCGCTAATCATTAATATTATTTGAGCTAAGAATCTCTCTGAACATATCACCCTTCTAAAGTGCAATCAAAGTGCCATACAAAAAAATAGTTTGAAACAAACTAAAAATAACAATGCTGCAGTTTTAAGCCTGGTACTCTGTTCAGCTTTTCATGCGGAATGCTGTCAAATCGCATACATAAAAAATTTGTATGAAAAAGTCATGAAAAAATGTTGCAGAAGTAGTACTCTGTTTTTACTGTGGAAAAACATATGAAATGTTTCTGGCAACATTTTATCCAAGCTGTGAAATAAAGCAAGTAGGCATTATTTCATGCGGAATTTTTCATACAACAGATGATCGTATGTCTTTTACTTACGTTTTTAAAACAATGATACCACACTTTAAATGTCAAATATTCCACATGAAATAATCAATGTTGCTCAACAATTTTCACAAATTTGAACAGAGTACCAGGCTTAACTCTGTTCAGTTCGTGAGAAATCACGACATGTTTATTGCTTCATGTTTAGAAACAGCAAAATGTTTCTGGCAACAATTATTTTCAACTGTGAAATAATATGAGCTTCATTTTGTGCGGAAAACAAAGCATTCTGTTCAAACTTGTAAAAATTGTTAGCAACTTTACTTATTTAGCTTGCAAAAATTTGACAACCGTAAGAAAGTTGTCTTTTAATTTCCTTAAATAAATGCCGGAGTAATTTTATCTTGAAGTTTTAAGCAATAAAGCTCAAGTTTGTCTTTAATAACGGTAGTTTTAAAATAATTAGTGAATTAAACTCTATCGAAGCTCAATCTTTCAAAGAGTAAGATAAAACGTGTTTATTTAAAAAGTCATACTTTAACTAATTTTATTGAATGGCGAGAGCATGCACTTTTCCATATCGAAATATTAGTATTGAGTCCTAATTTAAGTCCTCATGAGTATCATCAGTATGAATATTTTTGTCATATGTTTTTCTTTTTATACCCTTTACCACAGAAAGTAGAAAAGGATATTAATAAGTTTGTCATTCCGTTTGTAATTTCGACAATATCCATTTCCGACCCCATAAAGTGTATATATTCTGACTTCTTATGCATAGCGAAGTCGATTGAGCAATGTCCGTCTGTCAGTCAAGTCGTCCGTGTTAGTGTTGAAAGTAAGTTTGCTAAGGTACTAGATCACCTAGAGAAAATTTAAATACGCCAATTGAGCAGGCATAGTGTCGAAAGAGGTGCTATTAGAATTCAGCATGATCGGTCCATGTCCTACGGGGCGGCGGGACGTCTAACTTTTTCATATCGTTTGGAACATTGCGGTTACTCCAATCCAAAACAAATATATGGACAGAATTAAAAAATAAAAAAAACATCAAGTGAACAAATTGGCGCTCGCCGATATTTTCCGAGTTACAAGGCTCTGAAATGTTAAAATTTTTAAAAATATCAATATGGGTATCATTTTAAAGCTTTAGAAGTGATCTTTAATGAAGTACTATAATTTATCAAAAATACTTAACCCATTAAGAGCCGATGACATTTTTACTTAAAATTATATATTTATAGTATTAAAGTTTTTTTTATTATTTTTTAATTCTCTGTCACCCCAATATTTGCTTTTTTGATTAAAGTTACTTCACTAAACTGTATTTACATAGATGGTGAAAGGTATATAAGATTCGGCATAGCCAAATATAGCTTTGTTTTGTTTTTGTTCAGTAAATAATTTTGTTGCCTTGTTATTTTCCCTTAAGTATGAAGTAAAACTTTTTACTAGATTTTATACAAATTAAATTGATTTACCATTTATTTAGGGAAAATTCCAAAATCTTTCTTTTAATGAAAAAATGTAACTTTTTTGAAGGAAAAGTGTAACTTTTCCCTGTCTTTCCGTAACAACACTGATGAGAAAGAAGATAAACAGCTGATTTAATATCCGCCAGCAAAATACCCATTGTGCCAACCTTATTCATCGTTACTTTGACGTCAGTTAAATACGTCAAAGTACAACTTATGACGGATTCTATGTGCCCGGCTTAAATAAAGCCAGCGAATTGTTTTTTATATTTAACTAATGGCTCTTGAGGTTCGATGCCCTGCCAAAAGTGTTCCCAACTATTTAATATTGTTTTGTAGAGCAGGGCTCTAAACTGTCCTTTAACAATGTTTTGTTAACTTCCATTTTGATTATTATCTATTTTTGCATGACCATTTATTTGTGAAAAAAAAATTTTTTTTGTTTGTGTGTTTTCTTAGAACTACAAATTTTAAACTTGTAAAAGCATATTCTTTCTGTGGATTCAAATATTCCCTGTGACTTAAATCGAAAAATTGTGAAGGCAACTCATGTGTTTAATAAAAAAAAAGTATCTGAAGGCAAGATGGACGAGTCGTTCGACGAAAACAATGTTAAAAAAGGCCTTTAAGTAAAAATCTTCATGTTTAAAAAAGCTGTAAGTTTTACTTTACTTGTATTTAAATTAACAGTATTCATGTTAAAAAGTACAAAACTTAATAAAATGAAAAAAAAAATGTGATGTTTTACGCGCAGTGTATAAAAGATTAAAAATATTCCTTGCTTACTGTTCTACATTGTCCGTTATTGTTCCCTTAGTATGTTTATATAAATTTCTCTACTTATCTCAGCTATCACAAATATCTCTAATTTAATTTAATTAGCATGTTTAGCATAATATAAAACAATAGTCCGTCAATCTGCGTAAATAAAGCACGTTTATGCCACCAAACACTTTTTCAATGAGCACAATTAACAACTTAATAAATCCTTAACCACAAAAAACAAAAACAAACAAAGAACCCCTGTTATGATATCCTCATTGTCGGAAATGTTGTTAAAGTGAAAATTAATTTGTATGAACTACATCACTGATGTGTTGAGTTGAAAAATACTTGTGGAATTATTCTATCAATATCACAAACATCTTTAAAGGGGGAAAAACTATAAGAGTTAAAGGGTTTCTCAAAAGACATGTCGGACATAAATTTACTGCATTTATAACGTTTTGTTGCCATTTTTAAGGAAAATTAATAATTTAATAATTAAAGGTAGATATTTTTAATCTAGATCATTATATATAACACTGTTATTACCTGTACAGAAAACCATATAGAATTGTTAGCTAATTACTAGAATAAGATCCACTCCAAAATAAAGGTTATTACCTTTCTTTCATGCTTTCTCCTGTACGCTGAAGAGGATTCAAGTTCGGAAGAGGTCTTTGCAGAATCAGAGGAAAAAGGACCATGGCACTCATTATCATCTTAGTGCAAAGGAGAAGTTGTTTTAAATAAATTAGTTGTTATAATTTTAAATAAATTTTACCGTTACAATCATAAATGAGTTATTACTATGAACAAATTAATTATTTTCAGATAAATAAAATACTGCAAATTACTTAAATATCTTTTTAATAATATTCTTGGGAGGTGGAGATTAATAAGGCATTGGAAAGCTAAATAATGAATATTTTTAGAAAATTGTAAAAAGAGGTAAAAAATTTTTTTTTCCACATACGAGGGCTGCTCTATATATTTCTGGCCTAATAGTGAATGGCTGTACGGCGGATGACCCATTAATTCGACGTTTTGGCCGGTCAAAAATGATCTGGTTTGAGCCGATGTGTGAGAGCTCGCATTGTCATGGTGAACAATGATTCGTCTTCTCTTGTTGGTTTTTCGAATTTCTCCGATGACTTCAGGCAAACAAATTGTAGTGTACCACTCAGAAGTGACCGTCCTACGTTGCTCAAGCGGAACAGTCGCCACATGACCAGTTTTGCCGAAGAAACAGGCGACCATTTGCTTCGAAGTGCTTCTTCCACGAACAACTTTCGTTGGATTTTGCTCGTCTTTGAAGACCCATACGGTCGATTGTTGTTTCGTTTGGGGCTCATACGCATAGTTCCGTGATTCGTCACCTGTGAAAATCCTTTAAACGTCTTTTGAAGCACCGCAATCGTATTTTTGCAACATTTCTTTGCACCAATCGACACGAGCCTTTTTTTGAGCGACTTTCAAATTGTGCGGGATCCAACGAGAACAATCCTTTTTTACGGCCAGATGTTCATGCAGTATCGAATGTATGCTGGTGGAAGAAATGTTCAAGGATGTCTCTATCTCTCGGTATGTCGCCTGTCGATCTTGCATTATGAGTTCACGCACGGCATGTCCGTCTCTCCGTCCGTTGTAGCGATTATCAACCATGTCAGTGGCAACCCAATTGAAAAGTATACGTTTGAATGCAACACTGCACGATTGCATGGCTGCTTTTAAGCTTGAAGTCAGCGGCAGTTTGAACAGCAGTTTTGACAGCTTGAGGTAAAATGCCGGAAACAAAAAAAGAAGATGGTCTTTTTCCGGTGAATGAGAAAAAAGAACGGACGTGTTCAGGAGGAGGCAAGAAAAAATCAGAAAAAGTGCCACTCATCAGCCCGAATAAGCGATCTCCCGCCATCCGAGCAGCTACAACAGCACCACCAACAGCAGTAGCTCCAACAATAGAGGCACCAACACCAGCAGATGCTCCAACAAAGTGGTTACAGCCGTAGCTCCAACAACGGCAGTAGTTTCCAACAATAGCCGCAGTAGCTTCAGCAGAAGTCATACCAGCAGTAGCTCCAACAACAGTGGCAGTAGCACTAGCAAAAGCAGCTCCAACAACAGTGGCAGTAGCAATAGCAAAAGTAGATCCAACAACAGATAAGTACCACCTAAAATTGTATATTAGTTACACTAAGTCACTATTACATATGTGCTTGTAAAGAAAACAAAAATGTAAATTTTCTGACGTCAATTTAAATATATACTTACCCAGAAATGAAATCTTATTGTTAATCATCCAATATGTCTACCTAACTAGAAAGAAAATAAAATATAAAATTTTAGCCATCGAAACTTACCTGTAAAGAAAGTAAAATTTTAAATTTTCTGACTTCGTTTAAATATATGGGCCTGAAAAGGAAATAAAATATAAATTTTTGTCCATCGTTTTTTTTTGCCTAAAAAGAAAATAAAATATGAATTTTCAGCCATCGTTTTTATATGAAAAGAGAATAAAATTGTAAATTCTATGACCTCGTTTTAAATATTTGCCTGAAAAGAAAACAAAATGTAATTTTTTAACTTCGATTTATATATATACTTACCCAAAAGTGAATCCATAGTTTTAATAATCCAATATGTCTATCGACCTAAAAGAAAATCTCAAAAATTCAGACTGTTATATATATAAATTTATCTGAAAAGAAAATAAAACATAAATTTTGAGATTTCAATAGACTTACCCAAAAAGGAATTCATAAACATAATGATTATATGCCGCTGTATGAATACACTTACCCAAAACAGAATCCTGAGCTTTAGTATGTCGATACATCCTAACCTAAAACATAATCATAATTTTGATATTTACCGGAAAACTAGATAAGAATTTGTATGTTTCGATATTTACCTAAAAGCAAAATTATAATTTTTAATTTTTTTCGATCTACCTGAAAGCAAAGTTATAATTTTCAATATTTCGATTTACTTACCTTAAAGAAAACCAAATATAAGTCATCGATTTGAGTATATGTACCCGATTAAGACCTAGAAAACATAATTGTTAATACTTTAAAATACTTACCTGATAACTAGACCATAATTTCAAATCTGTATATACACCCACCTGAAAACAAAATAATAATTGTAATAATACGTATATATACCTACCTGTAAACAGAATCATAATCTTAAATACTTGAAAGCATATTTATCTAAAAAGAGAACAAGAAACCTAACGATTTACTTAGAATTAATTTAGCACCATAACTTATATGTTTAAACCGATAAATTAGTGGCAGTAAAAAATATTCCGGTCATAAAAGCATCTAGGGCCCCAAAAATTAGCGCTAATTTAGGTCAGCCCCGGGGAAATGGGCACTCGTTCATAGGCAGAACGGAGTTATATATATTTTCAATCCAATAATAACGTAACTAAAGTATCGGTTCCTTATCATTCATTAACTTAGTCAGATAGGTCCCTATGATAAGTATCCAAATATTTGTCATTATTTTTATATTAAGTAGACCTAAGAAATTTGTTAATATAAGAAAGTAATACTGTAACAAAACGACCATGAATTTGAAGTTGAACATTTTGAAATATATCATAATTGAAATTTAAGAAAGTATATGTAAATGGCTGATTAAACTGAGAGGGTAGGTATGGGGTTGTGAATATTTTTGTTTAGGGGTAGCGAAAAATTGGAAACCAGGACACTTAAGCTACTATGGACAACAGCATCCAGCATGGATACTGAGGGAGGGCGTCCAAGGAGTTACACCACCAACAACCCGGATTTTTCTCTGAGTCTTCTCCGTCTTCTTTATATTCGCCCCGCTTTATTTTTTAGATAAATGGTTTGGAAGAACACTGGTACATAGATTTAGCTGTACCATACACTGCTAGCTGCGACGAACACCCGCCCAAGCCCGACGAGCCTTAGCCGCGCGAGACAAAAGTTAGTTACCAGTGTGGCAGGTAGCGAGTGTAGTTTCTAGGGATGACCGCCTGTGGCCACCATCTCGGAGACGGGTAATTTTTTTCTTGAATTGTAATACCACGCATTGACCTAGAAACGTGACAGTTAATAATTAATGGCGCCCAACGTGGGGCCCGAATTGAAGATTTTTTGTTTTATTGTCGAGTATTTGTCGTTCAATTGTAGGCTTGGATAGCTGGAAAAACGGTAAGACTATCTGGCGAGCTTCAGTTAACTTTTGTAAGTCATGGCTGATGGATAATCAGTGCATTAGCGACAGAGGTTATACTGAACAGAGTTACTTGAGAATAGTTAGTCTCAGAAGATTACGCTACAGAATCTCTGATAGCAACTTTCATCAAGATAGCGAGTCATTGGTTAAACAGCGTAAGTCCCGGATGTTTGTTTTGAACAAAGCCGCGTCGCGATGCTGGCCTTAATCAAGGGTAGTAAATATCCAGACTATAAGACCGACACAACTCAGAGGAAATATCCAACACTTTTATTTTTTTTTTGAAATTCACAACCCATATACCTTCCAGTTAATCACGTAACTTTATTTATATACATACAACCAAATAATTATTTTAGTTTAGTTTTGTCGGAGGAGAAGCCTAGACTGAGGTAAGAAATTTAACGCTTAGTTACGCATTCAGACACGACATTTTCAGGTAGAACCCTTTTTAAGTTGTTTTGATTCAGTTATTAAAATATATCGAAAGTTTGGAGGTAGTACGAATTATTACATATTTTTATGATCACATATTTTTCTTTATTCCTTTATTTAATTTTCTCTTATCTTTAATTTCGGCATAAATACTCACATAATTTGGATAAAAAAAAAAAAAAAAAAAAAAAAAAAAAAGAAAAAGAAACGAATAGAAAGAGATAAATTAAAATTCCTTTTTATCTTGAATTTTGAAGTTTCGCAAATAATTTTTGGTTTAAGCATTTACATACAGATTTGATTTGAAATTAACGAGTTCGGTGGTATACATATCGGTAACATTTTAATTTAGATATTTTACATTTTTTTTGTTTTGGTCTTACACGACTGCAGGCAATGCAACTGGCTATCGTTTTATAGTTGGCCGGTGCAAATTTAATCTTGGTCCAGGAAATTTTTTTTGTCGTATTTTCCGCTTGATATTGAACCAGGTAACGTCATGGGTAATAACAACGTTACTTTAGCTGAAATTTAAAACCATAGGTTGAGGTAAAATCATCGTTGATACAGAGTAAGTTGTAGGTAGGTTAGATTTTGAACCGGTAGCTTCATTTGGAAACTCTTTACATCGCGAGTAATATTGGTTATGGTAAAAACCCGAAGTGGGGCAACCACTAATGAGACTATGGATCCCAGTATCACCACTGTAGCGACCACAAGCACCACAGCGACTACCGCTTCAACGAGTCAGTTAGTATCATCCAGAATGCCAACATCCATACCAACGTTAGATCAGACCGTAGTAGAACCGGGACGGACACCAGCGAGGGAAGCAGAGGGAATCGACCGTAGCTCGGTTAGGCAGGGACATAGCGAAAGCTATGAGTTTTCTGGAAATCCAGCCAACTTATCCTCTGACACTTCAATAACGTCTCCCGAGTATAGTAGCATAACTGCAAGGGAAGTCAGAAAAGAGTACGGGAATGCCAATGTATCAAACCACGGTTTGGACCAGCGTCAAGAGGCACAAAAAGTGGCCGAAACAGGTTTAAGACAGATAGAGATTTTGCGATCAGTGGACGCGAGGATAGAAGCATTGATACCCACTATAGTTCAGGCAACGATTAGAGCGATGTCCCAACAACCTGAAAATATTAACCAACATAAGAGTCCAAGGTCCAGATCTTCGGCACAGCCGGCTCGTTCTGGAAATAACGTACCAAGAGAGGTGACCCAACCAGGAAGACCGAATTTTCACAACTCAGAACATGGACCACCGTTTACGGCTATCAACAACAATGTACCACCATTTACCAATCCGTTAAATCAGAGGAACAGTCAGTCGGGGCAACAGTTTAGAAATATACTGCCACAGGTACATCAACCACCTTTTTTGCCGGGTGTAAACCACAACTGAACGGACATTGGAGCGAGAGGCCCAACAACATCGATGCCGCCCAGAGGACAGACAAATGGGGATTGAAGTTTGACGGAACCCCTAAAACACCGAGTGTGGAAGATTTTGTGTTCAGAGTAGAGACACTTCAGTCCGATTATGCTTGTTCTTGGATGGAGGTCATCCGTAGTTTTCACCATTTCCTTAGTGGACCAGCTTTAGATTGGCTGTGGGACTACAGGAGAATGAACAGTAACTTGAGTGATTGGCCCACGTTGAAAAAGGCTTTGATTAAGTATTTTCACAGATTTGAAAGTGACTTTGATATTCAGCGAAAGATATTAGACAGACGTCAACAACACCAAGAATCGTTCGATGAGTTTTGTAACGCCGTAATCCATTTGAGGAACCAGCAGACTAACCCGATTCGAGAGCAAGATTTGGTAGATATCATGAAAAGCAATTTAAAGCCAGCGATGTCGCAACTCCTCTTTGCGGTCAGACCATTTGGGCTAAGTCATTTTAGAACAGAAGGGAGACGGGCCGAAAATATGTTGAATAGTCAAAGAGCGATTAATACTAGATATGCGGGGAAACAAGTTCACGAATTAGAATTTGAACCGGAACCAGCAGAACGAAGGAGCGAACCAACAATTAATGCGGTGACTAAAGTTCGGCAACTGGTGTGTTGGAACTGTAAAGTGGAAGGACACACATTTATGGACTGTCCATCGGAAAGAAGACGTTTATTCTGTTTTAAATGTGGATATGACAATACCATTACTCCAAAATGCCCGATTTGTCAGGGAAACAAGAACCCGAACAGCACTCGTCCTGGGTTAGAGGCTCGTTCGACGACAGGGGCAATCCAGCAACAACCTCAGCAACAGTAAAGGCAAGTGGCGAAGATTCGGTAGAGTGTTCTACCGAGTTAAAACTAGCTACACCAAATGAAATCGACAAGGTACCTCAAATTAAGATTCAAGCTAAGGAGAAGGCCCAGTTAGGCCGTGATGAGACCGTGGGTGAAGACAAAGCTACGTTAAGTAAGGCAATGACATTTCAAAAACCATACCCTACGAGGGTACAAGAATATGAAGAAGCAAGAAACCGAATTTTCGGAAAGACGTCACGAAAGATATTAAGAACCAGACAACGATATGTGCAAAGAAAACACCAGAGAAAGGAGATATCGGAAACTAAGTTAGTGGAAAATTCTGATAGTAGAATTTATGTAGCAATTGAAATCAAGGGAAACGAGATTCAAGGCTTGCTAGATAGCGGAGCCTCCGTGTCATGTTTAGGCGAAGGGTGTCTTGAGTTTGTCGAGAAAGCAAAGCTTATAATTTATCCATGCAGATCAACGATCGCAACAGCCGATGGCCGAAAAAATATGATAGTAGGACGCGTTAGAGCGCAAATACAATTTAATAAACGAAGCGATTGGATAGATTTTTACTTAGTGCCGACCTTAAGACATAAGTTATTTCTAGGCATTGACTTCATTAGGAAATTTGACTTATTACGGTTCGAAGTTAGTCACTTATCGACAAATATCAGCAAGACAGATGAAGAGCAAATCCATGAATTCCCGAAGAGGCACAGGCTATCTCCAGAGCGATGGCAGATTCTGGACAGTACTATCAAGAAGTTTCCGTCGTTCGCTAGTAAAGGACTGGGCAAGACACACCTAGAAATACACACAATAGACACAAGAGAGGCAGCCCCTATTAAAGAAAAACACTACCCCGTGTCGCCAGCAGTTCAGCAGTTGATGTATGCGGAACTGGACAGAATGATATCGCTGGGCGTAATTGAACCAAGCGAAAGCCCGTGGAGTAACAGGGTTACTTTCGTACAGAAAGGGGAAAAGGTGCGTATATGCCTGGATGCTCGTCGGCTTAATGACATTACCGTGAAAGATGCCTATCCGCTACCGCACATCGAAGGACTGTTGAGTCGTCTGGGGGATACACACTTTATTTCCAGCGTCGATCTGAAGGACGCGTTCTGGCAGATACCGCTAGCAGTCACCAGTAGAGAAAAGACGGCGTTCACGGTACCTGGAAGGCCTTTGTACCATTTCACTGTCATGCCATTTGGACTGTGCAATGCAGCCCAGCGGCTATGTCGGTTGATGGACAAAGTCATTCCAGCTCGCCTTCGCGAACGTGTTTTCGTCTACTTGGATGATTTGCTAGTGGTTTCTTCCAATTTTGCGGAACAGATCGAAATGCTCGGTGAAGTAGCCCAGTGCCTAGAAAAAGCAGGATTGACAATAAATGTCGAAAAGTCCAAGTTTTGTTGCAGCGAGTTAAAATATTTAGGTTATATTATCGGAGGCGGCACTTTAAAGCCAGACCCTGAAAAGATTGCGGCGATCCGAAATTTTAAGTATCCGACCACCCCAAAACAGGTACGCAGTTTTATAGGGACTACCGGTTGGTACAGAAGATTCATCCAAGATTATGCCACCATAACCTCCCCTATAACGGAAACACTAAAGAAAGGAAAAAAATTCGAATTTACATCAGAAGCAAAGTTAGCCTTTGACAAGTTGATAAACTGTCTAATCACCACCCCGGTATTAGCACACCCCGATTTTTCGAGAATTTTTTATATACAATGCGACGCTTCAGACGTGGGAATAGGGGCCGTAATTTTTCAAGAAGACCCGGAAGGAGGAGAACATCCGATCGCGTACTATTCGAGAAAGCTCACGGCTGCTCAAAAAAATTACTCGGTGACAGAGCGAGAATGCTTAGCAGTTGTATCAGCGATACAAAGATTTCGCCCTTATATTGAATTAATGCAGTTCGTAGTAATTACCGACCACTCCAGTCTGAAGTGGCTAATGACCCAAAAGGATTTAAGCGGTAGATTGGCACGCTGGAGTTTGCAGCTACAACCATTTACATTCGAAATAAAACACAGGAAAGGCTCGCAAAACGTCGTACCCGACGCGTTATCCCGTTATACCTTGAACGCATTGGAAAAGACCAAGATACCGTTAGTGGACTTAGATTCGCCTGAATTTCAGTCGGAAGATTACAAAGAACTAATCAAACTAGTTAGTGCAGAAAAAGCCAGCCTGCCAGATGTTAGAGTAATTGACAATTTCGTGTATAAAAGGACAAATGCGAACTCAAGCGATGTCACACTAGAAGATCACACATGGAAGCTTTGGATCCCATCGGCGTTGACTAATACGGTAATCGAGAATGCTCACTGCCCCCCGGATTCCGCACACGGTGGAATTGCTAAAACTATTAAGAGAATCCGTGAATACCTTTATTGGCCGCACCTTAATAGTCAGGTAAGGGAGTTCATCAATCGTTGTGACACTTGCAAAGAGTGCAAACCGTCAAATCTGGTACTGAGGCCACCAATGGGGAAGGAAAGCGATGTCGTAAGACCATTCCAGAGAATCTACGTGGACTTTTTAGGACCCTATATCCGGTCTAAGCGGGGCAACTGCTATATTTTTGTCGTCCTTGATCATTTGACGAAGTTCGTTTTGTTAAAAGCCATGACGAAGGCAAACTCGCGTAATGTTGTTGACTTTCTTGTAAAGGAGGTATTTTATAAGTTCGGTTGTCCCGAAACTTTAGTGTCAGATAACGGACCGCAGTTTGTTAGCAAAGATTTTAGTGATCTGATGGGAGCCTTCGATATAAATCACTGCAAAACAGGAGTATACGCACCACAGGCCAATGCGTCGGAGCGGGTGAACCAAAGCATTTTAGCCGCAATTCGTTCATACCTGGGAAAGAATCATAACGAATGGGACCTGCATTTATGTGAGATAGAAGCTGCCCTTCGATCAGCAGTCCATTCAGCGATTGGGATGACCCCGTATTTTGCACTGTTTGGAACTAACATGATAACACACGCGTCAGCCTATAAGTTAGCGAGAAAACTTGACGCAATGGAGGAAGCAGAGATAAGATTTGAGAGCAGGCATGAGTACTTGGAGGTAGTTCGAGAAAAGCTAAGAGAGAACCTGCACAAAAGCTACACAACAAACGCTCAAAGATACAATCAGCGAGTTAGGACCACTAAGTTTCGAGTGGGTCAGGAAGTATTCCGCCGGAACTTCCAACTGTCTGATTTTTCAAAGCAAGTATCTGCAAAACTGTGTAGAAAATTTGTCAAGTGCCGAATAGCAAGAATAGTTGGAAATAGTCTCTATGAGCTAGAAACGCTGCAAGGAAAGCCGCTAGGAGTTTTTCACGCGAAGGATATAAAGGCGTAGGTAAGAAACCATCCTTTTATCATATTCGCAATCTTAATTGCGAATATGATAAAAACCAAAACACCGCAGAAAGAGTGTAGTGTAGCGATTATCAACCATGTCAGTGGCAACCCAATTGAAAAGTATACGTTTGAATGCAACACTGCACGATTGCATGGCTGCTTTTAAGCTTGAAGTCAGCGGCAGTTTGAACAGCAGTTTTGACAGCTTGAGGTAAAATGCCGGAAACAAAAAAAGAAGATGGTCTTTTTCCGGTGAATGAGAAAAAAGAACGGACGTGTTCAGGAGGAGGCAAGAAAAAATCAGAAAAAGTGCCACTCATCAGCCCGAATAAGCGATCTCCCGCCATCCGAGCAGCTACAACAGCACCACCAACAGCAGTAGCTCCAACAATAGAGGCACCAACACCAGCAGATGCTCCAACAAAGTGGTTACAGCCGTAGCTCCAACAACGGCAGTAGTTTCCAACAATAGCCGCAGTAGCTTCAGCAGAAGTCATACCAGCAGTAGCTCCAACAACAGTGGCAGTAGCACTAGCAAAAGCAGCTCCAACAACAGTGGCAGTAGCAATAGCAAAAGTAGATCCAACAACAGATAAGTACCACCTAAAATTGTATATTAGTTACACTAAGTCACTATTACATATGTGCTTGTAAAGAAAACAAAAATGTAAATTTTCTGACGTCAATTTAAATATATACTTACCCAGAAATGAAATCTTATTGTTAATCATCCAATATGTCTACCTAACTAGAAAGAAAATAAAATATAAAATTTTAGCCATCGAAACTTACCTGTAAAGAAAGTAAAATTTTAAATTTTCTGACTTCGTTTAAATATATGGGCCTGAAAAGGAAATAAAATATAAATTTTTGTCCATCGTTTTTTTTTGCCTAAAAAGAAAATAAAATATGAATTTTCAGCCATCGTTTTTATATGAAAAGAGAATAAAATTGTAAATTCTATGACCTCGTTTTAAATATTTGCCTGAAAAGAAAACAAAATGTAATTTTTTAACTTCGATTTATATATATACTTACCCAAAAGTGAATCCATAGTTTTAATAATCCAATATGTCTATCGACCTAAAAGAAAATCTCAAAAATTCAGACTGTTATATATATAAATTTATCTGAAAAGAAAATAAAACATAAATTTTGAGATTTCAATAGACTTACCCAAAAAGGAATTCATAAACATAATGATTATATGCCGCTGTATGAATACACTTACCCAAAACAGAATCCTGAGCTTTAGTATGTCGATACATCCTAACCTAAAACATAATCATAATTTTGATATTTACCGGAAAACTAGATAAGAATTTGTATGTTTCGATATTTACCTAAAAGCAAAATTATAATTTTTAATTTTTTTCGATCTACCTGAAAGCAAAGTTATAATTTTCAATATTTCGATTTACTTACCTTAAAGAAAACCAAATATAAGTCATCGATTTGAGTATATGTACCCGATTAAGACCTAGAAAACATAATTGTTAATACTTTAAAATACTTACCTGATAACTAGACCATAATTTCAAATCTGTATATACACCCACCTGAAAACAAAATAATAATTGTAATACTATGTATATATACCCACCTGAAAACAAAATAATAATTGTAATAATACGTATATATACCTACCTGTAAACAGAATCATAATCTTAAATACTTGAAAGCATATTTATCTAAAAAGAGAACAAGAAACCTAACGATTTACTTAGAATTAATTTAGCACCATAACTTATATGTTTAAACCGATAAATTAGTGGCAGTAAAAAATATTCCGGTCATAAAAGCATCTAGGGCCCCAAAAATTAGCGCTAATTTAGGTCAGCCCCGGGGAAATGGGCACTCGTTCATAGGCAGAACGGAGTTATATATATTTTCAATCCAATAATAACGTAACTAAAGTATCGGTTCCTTATCATTCATTAACTTAGTCAGATAGGTCCCTATGATAAGTATCCAAATATTTGTCATTATTTTTATATTAAGTAGACCTAAGAAATTTGTTAATATAAGAAAGTAATACTGTAACAAAACGACCATGAATTTGAAGTTGAACATTTTGAAATATATCATAATTGAAATTTAAGAAAGTATATGTAAATGGCTGATTAAACTGAGAGGGTAGGTATGGGGTTGTGAATATTTTTGTTTAGGGGTAGCGAAAAATTGGAAACCAGGACACTTAAGCTACTATGGACAACAGCATCCAGCATGGATACTGAGGGAGGGCGTCCAAGGAGTTACACCACCAACAACCCGGATTTTTCTCTGAGTCTTCTCCGTCTTCTTTATATTCGCCCCGCTTTATTTTTTAGATAAATGGTTTTTAAGAACACTGGTACATAGATTTAGCTGTACCATACACTGCTAGCTGCGACGAACACCCGCCCAAGCCCGACGAGCCTTAGCCGCGCGAGACAAAAGTTAGTTACCAGTGTGGCAGGTAGCGAGTGTAGTTTCTAGGGATGACCGCCTGTGGCCACCATCTCGGAGACGGGTAATTTTTTTCTTGAATTGTAATACCACGCATTGACCTAGAAACGTGACACCGTATTCGCTTTGAAATCGACTCAGCTAAGACACTAGATGAGCTAGAGAATATTTAAATATGCCAATCGATCAGACATAGTTAAACATTAGAAAATCGGTCCATCTCCTTCTAAGCAGGGGGTAAAACATCGCGTCTGCCTCTAGTTTTTCCATATTGTGGAATAAGAATAGTTTAGTGAAGCAACTCCAGCCAAAGAAACAATTAAAAGTGAAAACAAAAAATTTTGGTACACTCTTTATTAGAAGAAAAATAGTGCAATTAAGTGTAATTCATATTAAGCAGAGACCACAAAAGAAAATTGCTTACCGCTGCACAAATGAAAAGAAAACAAATCTACATTCAATCTCACCACACATAAACAAATTTTTTAACTTTGTAGTTTATAAATTGTGTAGCAAACTAAACACATGACATGACTGATGATAGAAACACGTTAATGATGTTAACGAAGTATGTTTGGATACTGAGGACTTGAGTAGTGCTTTTATTAAGTGCTTTCTTATACACAAATATAATACAAACGTTTTACAAAAACAAAAAGAATGCATAGATATGATGGTAATCTTTATTATATTTTAACAGTTCAAAAATTTAATTTTTTGGGACGATCAGTGTTTTATGAATTCGTTTAATACTTTAGTCTTAAATAATTTGCTATCAAGCTAAAGAGAAAGATTCACCTCAATATCATTCTTACGTGCAAAACTATGTGTTCTTAAATATGAAGTTCTAATTTTTAATCAGTTTAAAAAGGATTTTAAGGATTCAAAATAGTCACACATTTGGGCTCCCTGCTTGTAACAGCTTTTCAGTATTAAATTCCAACTATTTACAAATATACATTTCATTTATTAAAAAAACTGAGTAATAAATCGCTTAAAATTATTGTGCTGTTTCTGTATCACCGGTCATCAACTCGTCTGAAAAATTTATATAGAAATAACTCAAAAAACTTAGTGCTTCTTATATATAGATATAAAGCAATACTTCTTCATTACCTTTAAAAGCAACTGAAATGAAACAAGAATGCAATGTCTTTTTACCATAAGTAAGAAGCGCCCTGCTTAACAGCATCAGAGTATTATATTTTTATTTAAAAAAGACTGACCTAGTTCTTGAACAATTAGAAAATAAAATTAACTATAAACGCTAGCAAATCATCCAAGTCTACTTTGAAAAATCAGTCATCAATTCGAGCAACTTATAGATGACTTCGTGATTTTAAGGTGCTCATAATCGTCCATCTGAGCAAGCCATCCATCGAACTGTGGATAGATTTAGTACCACATACCCTCTAGAGGATGCAATAACACCAACACGTCGAAGGAATGTGCGTACTGAAGAGAATATCGCTGCTGTAAACGAAAGAGTGGAAGAAGATCAAAATCTATCGATTCGTTGTCGGTTGCAGGAATTGGGGCTTTGTCCGTCTACTACGTGGAAAGTTTTGCCCAAAGATGTTGGCCTACAACCGTACAAGATCCAGCAAGTGCAGGAATTAAAGCCACGAGACCATTATATGCGTCGTTCTTTCACCGTTTGGGCTCTAGGACAGTTAGTAACTGACCTGTAGATTTATGGCCAAATTTTTCTCAGAGATGAGGCTCATTTTTGTCCTAACGGGTTTCTTAATAATCAAAGTTGTCGCATATGAAGTAAGACCAATCCACAACATACCCTAAAGACTCCATTGCATCCAGAAAAATGCACCGTTTGGTGTGTTTTACGCGTTGGTAGCATCATCGCACCTTTTTTATTAAAAATGAGACCGGATCTTACATTACAGTTAAGGGAGATCATTACCGCACCTTTGGTCATGATTTTCATTTCATTTAATGAATTTCAACGAGATGGCGCTACGTGACATACAGCGACCGCAACTATGAAGCTATTGAAATCAAAATTTGGCGATAAGTTGATTACGGGAAATGAACCTTTCAGTCGGCCTCCAAGTTTGTGTGATTTGACTCTTCTCGATTATTTCCTGTGGGGCCACGTAAAGTCACTTGTTTATGCTGATAATCCAGCAACAATTAACGCTTTGAAGGCCAACATTGTTCGTGTTATTCGTGGATTTGGACGTCCAGAATGCGCTTCGTTATAGGCAACCGCGGTCGCCATATGCCCGAAATCATTAATGCCAAGTTCTATCGGTTAAAAAAAACACCCGATAAATTAGGCCGACTGCTTTTCTAGGTTCCTTGTCATTAAACAGTTTGCCAAAAAAATATATATAATTTTATAAAACTTTTAAAACTAAAACCTTAAATATTTAAATACTATTTTATGAGTCGTCGTAATATAAATAATGTAAATTTTACTTATATTTTTCTCCAATATCGCATTAAAAAATCAGGAGGTCTTAAAAATGCGGCCATATTTAAAATTGTTTTCGCGAAACAATAATCTAATGAGGTTTTCTTTTGAGAACAAAATGTTTCAAGTGCTTAAGACTTTTTACATATTTGTGTTCTATTCTAGAAAAGCTGTAAAACATGTAACATACTTAATAATAACTTTTATTTTAGGAAAAAGTATGCTATACTTTTTGACTTTGAACTTTTATTGCTAAGTAGACAAACGCCATAAATAAAAAACTCACAAGTAAAATTTTGATATACATATGTTTATATATTGTCGTTTTTTTCAATTCTTTCCTACCATCATCGAAATTTTATAATTTGATTTCTTCAGCTGTAAATATAATTTAAAACAAATAAGAGTGCTATATTCGGCTATGCCGAATCTTATATACCCTTCACCATCTATGTAAATCTAGTTTAGCGAAGTAACTCCGATCAAAAAAGCAAATATATGGGTGACAGAGAACTTAAAATATAAAGTTGAACTGCACATAATATATGTGCATAAAAATGTCATAGGCTCTTAATGGGTTAAGCATTTTTTTAAAATTTTAGTATTTCCTTAAAGATCTCTTCGAGAGCTTTAAAATGATACACATATTGGTTTTTAAAAAAAATGTTTTTCTTATTTTTTAATTCAATATTGTCCCATGTATTTAGTTTTTTGATTGGAGTTACTTTATTGTTCCAAATGACATGAACAAATTAGAGGTAGGCATGGTGTTTTGTCTGCTGCCTTGAAGGACCGATCATGCTGATTTCCAATAACACCTGCGACAATATATCTGACCGTTTGACATGTTTTTTTTTTGTGAAATGAAGTTTGCCTTGGCAAACACAGATGGAGAAACGGACAGGCGGACATAGCTGAATCGACTTTGCTATGCATAAGAAGTCAGAATATATATACTTTATGGGGTCGGTAATGGATATTGTAGAAATTACACACGGAAAGACAAACTAATATATACCCTTTTTCCACTTTTTGTAGTGAAGGGTATACAAATGGAAAAGCTAACAGTGTAAGTCATTTTTTATGCTTTATTTCAATCAAGCCACAACAGCAAATCTTACCATATTAACCCAACGGAAACAGTAATACAACCCAGCAAAAAAAAATTTTGAAAAGGCAATCGAGTGTGGAATTAAGCATTTTTGATGGAAGAACTTCCCAACAAGATTGCCAACTTAATGATTTTAACAAGGCATGAGACTTTTATAATCAATTACTGAGAATCGATCACATTAATTATTGTGGGAGTACCATTAGTACGGTAGTCTCTTTTAACATAAAGAACTAGTTCCATTACTACTTCCTTTTTTGGAAACTAATGTAATGTGTTTTGTAAGCGAGTAACAAAATATGGCAATCACAAAAGTACTTTTTAAGGTACAATCTAATTTTTTGCTGGAAAGCGATACAAAATTCTGTAAAAAATGTGAATAAATTCTTATGCATTTTTACCATGTATAAACCATCTATTGACCAACATCTGCTTTTTCGAAGCTTAGGTTTTGTTATAGAATCTTATATGTATATGCAAATAATACGCTTTCACATATTTTATCATTAACGTTGAAGGGATATCAAAGCAAATCATTGTTTTAATGGATCCCATTTCGACTTTATTCCGACTTAATGATTATAGGAAACTGATTTGCAATTTACGGGAACATTACGCTCATTGATTCATCAGGCGCAATCATTAGCCTTTACTCTTGATCTTAGTGACAACTGTCGGCCTTCTTTTTCCTCTTTAAGTCCCTAATAATTGCTAGAAATTGTGTGGTCCTAAGGCTAATTTCTCATCCTGGGCAGATGATACTTAAACTTTTCATGACCAGTCATTTACGCAATTATCCAGCTTAAAGTGTTTTATTCATATCCGAGCACCTTATTGGCCACCCCACCAAGTGCCTCTTAGGGCATCTTTCGAGGACTTCTGCATGTAATTGCCGCTCTGCACCCTTTTAGGTTGACTGAGTACACCCACTGAAGGACTTTCGCTAATATTAAGCCATTTCCCAGTGCTATTCTGGTCTGGAAAATTTCACAGAAGAACTTTTTTTTCCATCTGGCTTGCATCTTCATTCCCAACTACACCCATGTGTCCTTTAACCAACGCAAAGGTTACCTCGTTTCCGAAGTACATCTCTTAAGTTTTTGGGGTACCGTTTACTTGCGTCCACTAGTTTTCAAGTGCAATAAGAAACTTTGCACACTGCATCCGATTTTCCATCAAATGATCCAACCAAACTCAAGCATTTCAGTTTGGTAAATAAGGACGCACTGCCCCAAACGCAGACTTCAGAACAGCTCTGTTTAACACATATCGCAATGAGTACCCGATGCCGTCTTTCGACTAATTTTCTTCTACTTATGCTTTCCATCCCCTACTGACCAGGTCTAGAATGCTCTTATGCCACTTTTACATATGCAACACACCAACACGCAAGATAACTCATCTCTCCCCTTAAAAATGTAATAAAAAAAGGATATAAAGTCAGATTTTTTTAAGATTTACACACGGTAATTTAAATGTCATTGAATATGAATTTAGTGTAAGGTTGTGTAATTGGTCAACCATTGACATTTGCAAGGACTAAGCCACAGCTCGTACATTCACACTGGAAATATGGACTGTTAGAAACTCAGAAGCCTTGTTAGTATACCAGAACAAAAACGTCTGGGGCATCCTCTAAAATATTAAATAATATTTATGTTTTTAAAAGATAATCCATAATTTATAAACGAAATGGTGAAAACTTTTAAATGTGAATAATGAATCAAAGATGATAGGAAAGAAACGTAAATGTTTCTGTAGGATTTTCCGCTGTTATTGAGATGGTCAAAAAGAATTAATGTTTTATTTAAGCGAAATCTAAAATTTTAATATTTACCCGGAGAACGCAGGAAAGTTAAAAAAGTAATTATTACTTTGTGTTGTTAAAGAAGTTGACTCATAAGATGCTGAAAACCAGGCATTATCCTACATGGAACAATTTTAAGAAGCCTAATGTCTTACATCAGGTGTGGAAGATATCATGCGTATTCGATGTGCAAGACGGTCATCTTTCAGTTCCATCTGCGAAACTCATTAAAGGTGAAGGACAAAAAAAAAAGCAAAGGTATATTAAAGTTTCGTTATTATTATATTTTCACTGAATTCATCGCTTCAGGGAATGTTGTGCAAATATGCATTATGTTAGCAGTATTGACACTCTTGGTGTCGAAAGATTTGCGAAGTGTTTAAGGTGGTTGTTCACGGAATTAATATAAATGAGTTATGTACTATTTAACTCAGCATTACAGAAAGAAATTAATGTCTTATCAATTGTAATAAAGGTGTAAGTGTAAATATTATTTTTTTTTTAAAAAAATTTATATAAAACTGTCTCACTTGTTTAATTAATTTAAATATAAACAAGTAATAGTGTTGTATTCAGCTATACCGAATCTTATACACCATTCACCTTCAGTGAAGTAACTCAAATCAAACAGAACAAATATTGGAGTGAGAGAGAAATTAATTTTACATAAAAATTTTATGGGCTCTTAATGGGTTAAGCATTTTTTTTTTTAAATTTTAGTATTTTCTAAAATATCTTTTTAATAGCTTTTAAATTATACCCATGTTGATACTTTAAAAAATACGAAGCCCACAACACGGAAAATATGGGCAAACGCCAATTTGTTCACCGGATGTTTTTTTCTGATTATTAAATTCTCTATCTTCCCATATATTTGTTTTTTTTTTTTATTGGAGTTACTTCACTAAACTAGATTGGTACCAATTGGTATGGACAAATCAAAGCCAGACGTGGAGTTTTTCCTGCTGTCTCGAAGGACATGGATCGATCTTGATTTTTAATAGCGAAATTTTCGAAACTAGGTCTGATCGATTGGGGTTTTTAAATTTTCTCTAGTAGTGGCTTGGTAAAGTTAAATTCAACCCGGACACTGACGGACAGACGGACATCGCTTAATCGACTTTGCTATGTATAAGAACAAAGAATATATGTAACTTAAAGGGTAGGAAATAGATATTGAAGAAACTACTCATGGAATGACAAACTTAGATATACCCTTTTTCCACCTGTGGTAAAGGGTATTAAAAAAGAAAAAAAAATATTTTTGATAGAATAAAGTTGCATTAAAAATATTTACATTTTAATAATGATATAAAAATTATAAATAAAAAGTACGAAACAAATATGAACTAATTGTTTTATTATAAAGCTAAATATTTTTAAAAAATACTATTTGATAATATTGTGCATTTGTATATCTAAAACTGTCAACTCCCAAATTGTACGCATCTAAGGCGTGTAGTAACTTTTATTTTTATTTTTTAAAACTACATTAAATTAAAAACCAACTTTTATTAAATAATTAAATGCCAAGAAACACCCAGACCATTCACATTCAAAATAACACCTATAAAACAAAAAAAGTGCTGACTTTTCCGCCCGTGCTAACAATTAATTGCAGTAAAGTAAAAGTTTTGCTTGATGTCTGCAATTTGAAAGTATCTACACACGTATAAACACATTTTCAACATTTGTTAAAAATACAGACTTTTTAATACTTGTGTAGAAACTTACTACTGCAACAATGTTGGCCAAACTGTAACAAAAGCAACGACAAACTATTTGATTGAGCACATAAAATATTTTAGAGAATTTTAAATTCGAGATTGCATGCGAGAATGCACGTTTTCACAAAAATAATAAAAATAACAAAATTTTTACAGTGATTCTTAAAGGTTATTTAATAAATGGTTTTTATATTTTCACATGTAAATGAATTTAATTCGTTTACTTTAATTTCGAAACTTTATTAAGAAAGAAAAATTATTTACAAATATTTTAATTAATTAATTTTTCATTAGCATTATTTTTATGTTGCAAACAACCAACTAATTTTATCAATGAAAATATGAGGAACTTAATTTTTTATAAAACTATAAGTTGAACTGTGAATATTATAAATGAATTGAAATTGATTTTCGGCTTAAGTTAATTTTTTATTTTCTAATTACTAAAAATTTTTAGAAAGAAAAATTATTTACAAATCTTTGCGGACGTTTTCCAAAGAAAAAAATTAGACACTAGCGGAATGCATTTTCCTGAAACAAGTATGAATGCTTAAAAATGAAAGACTGCATTTCGTGGACATACCAAAGGTTGGTACAAAGCAAAAGCAAAAGTACAAGACGAGTTACAGAGAGAACAATGAAGAAATAGTTTTGTTAGAATGTGAACTTCATCTAACATAATTAATATTCAACTTCTTATTTACAAACACAGTTGGTTAAATAGATGATGTTATGAATGAACCCAACCCAACAAAAATAGATGCGAAGAATGCTAATGAAGGATGTAGCGATCCAGAAAATGCAGCATTACATTCTGACAGCTTTTTTTGCTTTTCAAAAATGGCCAATGAACGAAATCAATAATTTTACTGGATAATACAAAAATCATTGTGGATAAAAACTAATAAAGCTATTGAGTTCTTAACTGATCCTGTCATTCTCGGAGTTTAAAGCAGCACTTGTCTTTTTAATATTTTTAAGCCCATGTATTGGGGGAACTGCACCATTTAACTAGTGAACAAAGAAAGTTCCTTCTTTAATAGAGTCGGTATTTGATCAGACATATGCTTCTTTATGGGACTCTAGTACTCCAGTAGTAACATTCTTGTTGTCTGTTGATAAATTTTTTTAAGTCCCAAGCAGCTCGCTATCAACTGAACATATTTTATTGCATCTGCTTTCTTGAAGATTTATATTTTCGTTCCCCTTCAAGAATGTGTTTCCAGAAATGAATAGTGTAATAATAAATATTAAATTTCCAATAGATATACAGTGAAAGATCCCGTGGGCGAACACCGATCGTCACAATGGACATTTCATTCAATGGAGAAATGGTCGGCATTCACTGCTATTAAATATTCTATTATGTATTGATATGCAAGTGAAACAAATTTGAATGCATACTCGGAAATCGAAGGGACTGAAAAAATTGTCCGCTCAGTAGAGGTGTCCGCTTGCGGGAGGTGTCCGCAAGTAGAGTTTTCACTGTATTCGAGTTCCTACAGTCTCTGAAAACTCAGACTCTAATAAATTTTTTTAGGGATTTGCTCATAACATCAAAAGACGCAATATTATACAAAAATTAATGATATTATTTTAAGTATATTCAATTGGTCAATTATTTTTGCAGACAAGTCAATCAACTAAGAAACAACACAACATACGGTAAATCATATCAACAAATAAATTATGAACTAATAAATAAATTATTGTGAAGTCAAATTAAAAATATTTCGTAAAAATTTCTTGGCCTTTCTGCTTCTTGAAAATTACATTTGGGCCCAAAATTGTACAATTTAATTTAAAAACAAGTAGGAGTGCTATATTAGGCTACGCCGAATCTTATATACCCATCGTCATCTATGTAAATCTAGTTTAGTGAAGTAACTCCAAACAAAAATGCAAATACTGGGGTGACAGAGAATTAAAAAATAAGAACAAAATTCGACTCCTAATGGGTTAGGCATTTATAAAAATGTTTAGTATTTCCTTAAAGATCTCATCAAAAGCTTTAAAATGATACCCATATTAATGTTTCCAAAATTTTAAAATTTCAGAGCCCCGTAACTCGGAAAATATGGGTGAGCAACAATTTTTTTTCACTTCAGGTTTTTTTCTTATTTTCTTATTCTCTATCTTCTAATATATTTATTTTTTGATTAAATTTACTTTATTGTTCCATATGACATGAAAAAATTAGAGGCCTGCTGTCTCAAAGGACACGGACCGTTCATGCTGA
This sequence comes from Gymnosoma rotundatum, assembly GCA_916610165.2. NCBI lineage: Eukaryota > Metazoa > Arthropoda > Insecta > Diptera > Tachinidae > Gymnosoma > Gymnosoma rotundatum. Next base: position 49,583,689 of record OU744338.1, read on the forward strand.
TTTCAAATTGCACCTTTTTCGACACTTTATCTGATCGAATGACATATTTATTTTTTTTTTTTTTTGTCAAGTCTATCACGAACGGACAGACGGACATCGCTCAATCAACTTCGCTATGCCTAAGAAGTCAGAATATACATACTTACATTATGGGGTTGGAAATGGATATTGTAGAAATTACACACGGAATGACAAACTTATTCCACTTTTTGTGGTGAAGGGTATAAAAACATTGAGCATCTCTGTTTCCACTTTTAACTGTAAAACGTGTTTCCTTTTGCAAACATAAAATATTAAAATGAATTTAATTTACAATCAGTCTTAAAAATAAAATGTAAAACTGTACAAACATTCCAAAACACTAAACTGCATACTAGAAGAACTGTCAAAACTTTTAAAATAGTATTTAGCAGTCAAAGTGCAGAACTATAAAATTTATAAGCTTAAGTTGGTATTCATGTCAATTATATACAAAAAAAAAGAATAACGAAAAAATAAAAGGAAATAATAGACGAAGAAACAAATAAAAAGTGGCATTCACTTTAAAAACTGTTTGCAAAAACCAGTAACGTCTAAGGTTAAGGACCAAGGGAACTTTGCCACATTACTGCAAATAGTTTTATTTAACTCCCTTATAGACTGGTGATTTACACCACCAGGTAAACCAACATGTTTCCGGTAATTGTTAACACTCAAATAGTAACCACTTTATACAAGCATAAATAATTTAACATCTACATATAAATGAATTTATTGCTCTGAACAGTGGGATGATAGCTTAAACTAAATTATGAACGATTGAATTTTATTAACAACACGGGATATAATGTCCTGACTGTCTGTATTCAGGTCAGGAAGACAAAATCTTAAAACTTAAGTAACAACGTGGTATTTATTCAGGTTCAGATGGGCGTTATCTTTATCTTTATTTGTAAACAACGATCATCGCCAACCTATTTCTTGTTCTTTTAAATACTACATTTTCTTTTATTAAAATGAGTTAATAAATTTAATTAATAAACAATAAGTATTACATTATTTCTCTTATCAAACATGAGGAAGTATGCTTCAATAATTATTTCTTAGTAGAAATAATTAGTAGAAATAATTATTGAAATATTTCTTGAAAGACAAAATTATTGAAGGATTCAAATTGCAAAAATTTCAATCATTGGGTGTAGTAAGTAGAGTGAAGAATCATATTACAACTGGATATTTTTTATATATAACTGAATTGCACTCATAACTAAATTCAAAAAATATTTTTCTATGTTTGCGCTATTTATTTTCTAATGCATAAAAGCTATTTGTTATAGTCGAATAGAACTTTAAAATAAAATAAAACAAAGATATTTTTTTATTTGGCATACAATTTCCTTTATTCGAAATACAATATTCTGGCATTATAATTTTAATGTGAACTCTGGCATATGACCGCCATGGCTGGCTTGGTCGTGGTTAATCTGGATGTCTAATTTGCGACGACTTTTTTAAACATTCGAGGCGGTATATCGGCAATAACTTGGTCATTTGTGTCGGGCTTATCGTCGTAGACTAGCGACGTCACATATCCCCACAGGCAATAGTCTAGCGGCGTCAAATCGCATTTTCTGGGAGGCCATGAAACATGTATCTATATAGTTACCAAACGTTTCCGTCTAGTTGTAACCACAGCTACTGCACATCATGGCTGTTCCATTGATGAACGAAAATGTAAGTGATCATATCCCCATAACGGTCACCATTCACCATAACGTTCTTTTTTTTTAAAGAAGTACGGACCAATGATTCCATCAGCCCATAAAGCACACCAAACAGTCAGTGTTTGTGGATGTAACAGTGTTTCAAAATACACTTGAAGATTGTCGTCACTCCAAATACGGCAGATTTGTTGAAGTGTCCACTCAACCATAATTCATAAAAAAACTAAGATCAAAAAAGATTTAAGCTATCTCTCGATATTACGGTTCCAAGATCTAGCCATATACATAAAATTAATATAACTATTGGGACACCCTTTAGTTTCCAAATTAAAATCTTACACTCGTTGTAAATATCAACCGTTTGTTTACAACAGTTCAATACTTTAGACATATACATTAAATTACATGACCTACAGGAGCACCCTTTTTTATTAAAATTTTATACTTGATGTAGCGGACTAAGCAATTAAAGCTGAATATAAATTTCGGCAGTCTGTCTTTAAGAGTTCAAAGACTTAGGCACATACTTTAAATTACAATAACTCTTAAGACACCCATTATTTTAAACCAAATTTTATACTTGTTGTTATAGTGAAATTTACGCTATAGTTTATTGCAAAATTTTAACAGTCTGGGTACAACAGTTCAACAGTTCGGCCACATACATACATCGAATTAAACTTACTATTGGGACACCTTTTAATTTTTAAATTAAAAGTTTATACTTGTTTTTGACGCAGACTAAGATATGTGGATTCTTTGTAAATTTTGATCGTCTGCATGCAACTGTTCAAAACGTATTGCAATATAGATACAATAAATAAATTATTGGGGCACCCTTTAATATATAATCTTTATACTTGTTATAATAACGATCATATTAAGCGACACCGTGTTCAATTTTCAAGCGTTTTTCTAATAATGTTCAAAGGATAGGCCCATATAGCATAAGTTATATCCCAATGGGGACACCCTTTAATTTTTAGATTTATTTTTGTATTTCTTTGTGCTATCGGCAGTTATAGTAATACACAGTTTTTTTAATTTCAAGCTGGCGTTCTTTATGATTTATAATACACGTAAAAGAACAGGTATGTTGTATGAGAACACCCTTTAGTTCTTAAACTTATGAACTGTTTTTAAACAGGACCAATCTGTAAGATAACCGTTCAAACAGATAAAGATTGTCAAAGTAGTTTTAGAAATGATTGAGGTATTCGGGAACAACATAAAAATTGCAACATTTAGACAAATCGATAACGTCCTTCTCTTTTGAAGTCGATTAAAAAGTGGGCTTCGTGTCTAAACAGAATTCGTTTATAATAATCAGGAACAACGGTAATCTTTTTTTGGGCCCACTCATCAAGTCTACGCCTTGCTAGGTAATCGTGTGGCTTCAATTGTTGAATGAGATGGATTTTTTAAGCATGCAAACCAAGATCATTCCGCAAAATCTTCTAATAAGTGCATAAACACATATCTAATTCCTATGCATGATGGCGGACAAACTGACTCGGTTCTTCCACATCGAGACGCTCTACAGTAGCAATGACTTCTTTTGTACGCACTCAATGACCTCGCTGTGCATGCGTATTATTATTTAGAGTAGACGTGATTCGAAAACTTTCCATAGTTAATCAAATAAAATCCTCAGATGGACGAATATGTTTATGGTGAAATAAAAGTAAAGTTATTAAAAGCTTTTATTTCTTTATGAAATTAATTTCTCAAATCACACAGTCCTGTCATAGGAATGGAAACAATACTTAGTTGCAATATTTTATTATATGTGGGTTATAAATACTCAATAACGGTTAACTATTGTTTATGGCGGCAAATTTACTTTAGCATGCAGCAGTTTATTAGCAAACACACTTTCAAATTTTATTTCCACATATTTCTCTAAAGATAAAATTGTTGTGTGCAAAATTCCTAGAAATAAAACTGCATGTTTTGTATATTTGTTTAAAGTTTGTACTTTTATTTCCTTTTTTTCTATTAGACTAAGAAAAACAAATAAAAATATAAAGGCCAGCAACACGAATATATATATATATATAAAAATTTTTAACAAGATTATTTCACCGGAAGTTGATTGTGCCAAATGGTTTTACCTTTTTTCAAAACATTTTCGTAAATTATAACTTAATGTGTGTAATAATTTATACATACATACATATTTATTGTTTAAGATGAACATGTTGTAACAATTCAGCCAATACGATACACATTACCTGAAAATATTTCCTCCAATTTGGTTTATAACTTCTGGATTTTTTTTATTCAATTTAAATCCCTATTTAAGGATTAAATAAATATGCAAGTTTCTGAAAATTTTTATTAAAATACTTAATTACAAATATTTTAAAGAACTGTCTAATAAATCATTATTGCATTTTTTTATTTTATTAAATTAAAAAAAGATAATTCCGAACTTTCAAAGCCATCACGTTTCTATTGCATAAAATATTATTACCGTTGTTCTCTTTACCTTGACCCCTATTGTCATGTCTAAACTCAACTTATTGTAGCAGTTTCGACTTGTTTTAAAAACTGGGGCGAAATTACGGCATTCGATATCGATAGAAATTTCAATAGGATTTAAACGTAAATTTCGATCGATATCGAATGCCGTAACTTGCCCCCTGCCCTCCTTTTCTGTTTTGAGTCTTAACATTTCCACTTCAGTAGTTTTTTTTTTTTTTGTCCTCATGGCGTGCTTCCTTTCGTCAACAGCTTTTGTGTGCTTGACTTCAACTTTAAGTCTACACTATTCATATCAGTATGTATTTCTGCCTCCGATTGAGCATGTGGTTCAATAATTTCAGCACTTCTCTTAGGCGGAAAGAATTGAGAGTTTGATCTTGCAAGTTGTTTTTGTTTGTCTCGTCTAATTTTTCCACGTGATACTTTCTACCTTACAGTGATTTTATAATTTATATTGTTACGTATTTCCCGTTTAAACAAATGTACGTGTTCCTTTAATTGAATATACCATAGTGACACATTATAAATTAATAAATTCCTGCTCTGTGGTCCTATCTCTGCTATAATTCTTTGATCCTACGATCTCTTACTTACTAAACATGCATTATTCTTAGCGCTTAACTACTGTGTTACTCGGGCGAGATATGAGCTAGTCGACGCCTTGTTGTGCCGACTTACGTTATGCATCCAATCCAGTCATCCATTTCATTTTATCCTCCCTTTTTATATCCAGTCGATGCTGATTTTAAGTGCTTCCGTGATGTAACTTAGACCCCCGGTGTACAGACACCAAAATCTGGACAGACATTGAGCGCCTACAGTTTGCCGCCCAATTCGGTAGTCGGTTATTGGGAAGGTGGTTTAGGTAGGTGTTTGCAGGGAAGGTTCGGTTTCGACCTAAGTGTCCTGTTGCACTCTTAACAGACGGGGTTGATGGTCTTCGATTAGAGCTGCAAAACTTTCGATAGTCGTCACAATCGATAGTTTCGGTAGTATGCTTAAAAACTGTCAATACTATCATTTCTATCGAACCTGTGCTAATTTTGGCAGCTATCGCTATCGAAAAAATTATCGATAGTTAGCCGAAAATAACACTGCCGATAAAATTTATAGTGCTATCGATTGTTTTGCAGCACTATCTACGATCCCTGAAGCAAGGGGTTCATAGTCTTAACAGCCAAGTGTTGCAACTTCGTTGGCTACACCAGTGAAGGATGCTTGTCGACGCATTATATTTCACTCAATGGTAAGACCACCATCGGATAAGGTCACAAAGTAATGCTGACGATAATCTTGATCACAACCCCTTTTATCTAATAGCCACAGCACACATTCACTGTTGGTATGCTGTTACTTCCCTGCGCTAACGGCTAGAGCTGTTTTTTCTTATTATAAAAGACGCCTTGGCAAGTATCTGCTATTCTTATCTTATATTAAATAGAATTCTTTAAGTAATAATCTGCCATGGCTTATGGAATGCACGAACTCATGATCTTCTTTTTTACAGTATGCACCTCTATCAATGCGGCCATTGATGTTGCTCAAATTTAGATAGCTAATTTTCGTATCATTCTATGCGCACACCACTAGTGGAAGTAAATTATTCACCTCTGTTTTTGTTTCTTTTTTTTTTTTTGTACCAAGCACATATGGACAACAAAAAGATAAGTTGCCAGATCTCATTTTCGCAACAATATATTTACAAATTTTAATTCATTATTATTGTACTTAACACTATGCACCAGAACACTTCATTCGTACCATAATTCTTAAAAAATAAATTTGTTTTTTACATCGTTCACTAGCTTAAATATGAAAAGAACCATAAATAATAAAACATTATAATAAAACCCTGCATCAAATTTGATGGTCTTTTATAGTTTTGTAAAAAAAAAATGTAACACCACCAAACACAACAATAAATAAAAAACAATTTAGCTCTTCTTTTTTTTCTAAAATAGACAACATTTATTCCTTGAAAGCACAAGTGCAAGATAAAAAAAATAACAAGAAAATTACTGCACATTTTTAACATTAATGAAAATTTTCTAACAGTTTTATGAATAAAAAAAGTTTTGTGCCACACGTCAACTATTATTGCACGCACTCAAGCGAAAATCAAGAATATTTTAATAAAAAAAAGTACAAGTTTTATAAACTGGAATGAAATCTAAGTGAAAGAGGTTGGTCTGAAATAAGTTCTTAAATTTTTTTAACATGGCATAGGAAAGTTTCAATGGTATGGGCCATCGTAGAGCTAAAGTTAAATTGTGCTGTAATAGAAGATTTTACATAAAACAAAAGAAAGTGTTTGCCACATTCGGCTGTGTCGGAGATTTTTCTAAATGAAATTTAAAATTTAAGAAAAAAGTTTTTAATTAAAGGTAAAGTTTTCTTTATTTATTATATTATGCTAATATCCCATAACATTTTTAAATAAAAGTGCAATTTATCTGTTGTTTGGAAAAGCAGGTATATCTATACGTATTTCGCCGGTTGCTTAAGCTTATGGGATATTAGCATAATATAATAAATAATATTATAAAAAATTCCCAAAATAATTTTTAAAATAAAATTTATATGCAATTGCTTGTGCAAACTGTTGGCATCACTGTTGTTTTTTTTTCTTTCTCTTGAGAAATTAAAAAATAACTGTGTTGTTTTTATTTTTAATACGCCTTACGTCCGCAGAAGGGAATGTAAGCAAAAATAAAAACGTGGTTTGTTTGTTGGTAATTTTTGTTAAAGCCTTAACATTTCTGTATTGGCTTCTTAAATAACTCTCATGTTGTTTTTGAAGTTTTTATACTTAAAGGAAATGTTTTTGGTTTTTCTAAAAATTTGGATAAAGGTTTCCTGATGAGCTGGCTTAATCAACCGGCGAAATACGTATAGATACCTGCTTTTCCAACCAACAAATAAATTGCATTTTTATTTAAAAATGTTATGGGATATTAGCATAATATAATAAGTAATATTATAAAAATTCCCAAAATAATTTTTAAAATAAAGTTTTCTTGTAAAATTTATTTTTGCTTGCTGAAATATTGGTGAAAATAAAAGTTCCATTGTAATTAATTTTTGAAAAATATCGTGATATTTTTCTTTTAATCCCGATTAAATTATAAAATTACCGACATTAATTATTAAGGATGAAAGCACATCTCGATGGCATTTTACTACTTCTAACTTAGCTCGTTTGTTCTTTTTTGATTTTAATTCGTTACGAATTACCTTCATTTTAAATTAGTTCTCTTCACAACAAAAAAAGATTGGATGAAATTTGAATCAATTCAAACGAATTAAACAAAAATGAATGGGAATTCGTTTCCAATTCAAATGAATTTGTTAAAGTTAATTGCAATTCATTTGAATTGAATTGATTTTGAATTTATTCAAATAAGTTTGAACAATAATTGTAAAAATTTTAAAAATGAGTTGCAATCAATCAAATTCAAAAACAGATTTATAGGGACTAGAAAATGGAAATTTCTGCTGCCAAACGGAGAATAATCAATGATCAAAATCAAAGAAAAGATGAGATGAGATGAGTTTGTAATGAATTGCTAATTACGGATAATGATTAATTTGAGTTAATTCAAATTCAATTCAAATAAATTGAAAAATAATTGAAACTCACTTTGCCAAATTCATTTAAATTAAATAAGAATTGCAATTCATTCTACAAATTCATTTAAATTGACTCAATCAATGTAATTTTGGTGTGAAAAAAATAAATTGAAAAATTTTCTAAATCAGTGCATGAATGATTCCGGTTTAATCCCATATTACGGTTTATAATTCAACTCTATTGAGATTTTACAATTTTTTGATCCTTCGAGCCGGATAGAAACCCCCGAATCTAGAAATATTTTCAAGAAAATATTTTTATTTTCAGATTCCCCGTGGATTTTCGTCAATCCAGCCATTTTTATTTTTTTTATTTGCAAAACCCGTGGAAATAAGGTACGTTTTTTGTGCTTTTATTAAGTTTAAAAAATATATACAAGAGTGATTTGTGTTAAAAAAAAGGAAAAAAAGATAACCAACAAGTGTAAAAAATCACAAAAACAAACATCTGTGTTTATTTTCATTTGCCTTCGGCAAAACACAACTGTGCTGTTGTTTGTGTTAATTCCCACCCTTAATTTACTTAAATCGCGTGTGGTCCAAAAAGTTAAAAAGAAGTGAAACAAAAGTGGTTAAGTCACAGTAAACTATATTTAAAATGTAAATTTATTCTTTTTTTAACTCTGTTATTACTTTTGTTTCAAAGTGATATTCATTTTTATACATAAAATTAAAAGTGTTTTTTTTTTTTTGCTGTTTATTTGATTCGTGCTTATTTATTCTCTGTTAACTCCTCTGTTAACAAAAAGCTTTATTATTTATACATTTTTACCCAACTGTGCTAGTTACATTGAATACAGCACAAAAGAGAATAAAAATTAATAATTTTACTCGTTAGTTTACTTGTAAATTAAAACAGACGGACGACCGCGATTTAAATAAAATATTTTGGTTTTATTTTGGTGTGTTTTTAAAATTTTAAATAAAACAACAAAGAAATAAAGTCTATTTTTTTACTCAGTGATATTGTGTTTACAAAAACAACCCCCGTTTTTTTTTTCATAGTAAACAGGTTCTAACAATTACAACTTATCCCGCCAAAAAAATATTTTGTTGAAATAACATTGTGTTCGACAACAGTGTAAACGGTTGAGTTTAGTGAAGTCCACTGATAATCTTCCTGCTGTAACTTTCAGGTGTTTACCTACCAAAGTGGTTGCTGGCGAAAACAAAACAAAAATCAGATAATTCACTTTTTTGTAATTTATATTTAAAGATTGACCTTTATTGGTTTTTCTTTGATATGTTTTCTCAAAAATCAATTTTTTTACAAAAATAAAATGGCAATTGCTTCTCGTACAATTTTTCAACGAACAATAACGACCCAAAAACAAGCATAAAGAAAACATAAAAAGGGTAAGACCGACTTCAGCGCCTCTGAGATGTCAATCACTCTTTGATGTAAATCGGGCACTACAATTAAACCAGGGATGGAAAACTACATGGGTTCAGACATAAACATCCCGGCCGCCTTGCTGTACAGCAATCAAGGACCCGATCCATGCCTAGCTAAGAAATTTATAACATCAAGTAGAAGAAATTAAAATATAAAAAAGTAATAGTGTCTAAAACCAAAATAGAATCCATTGATTTTTGGTATAATATATAATAATTAATAAAAACTATGACTGCTGCAAAGAATGCCTCCAAAATTCCACAATACACCAGCCATATGTAACAAAAATTAAAACTAAAAATAATAAAGTTAATTCATTCAGCATCATGCAAATTATCGAAGCACAAAAATATACGATATTAAGGTTGTATACTGACTGAAACCTTAAGGGGAACACGATCCAGAAATAATGTATCCAAATATTGAAAACTGTGCCAACGGTTTTCCAAAAGAACCACCGTACACGCCACTCCTTATAATTCGGCTGTACACATCACCACCTAAAAGGATGTGAACTGAAGCAGAAACATTAAATTGGGGATCCGCTAATTGTAGTCCTGGAAACTCGTCCAGAATCCTGCTGTCAATTGATTTAACCGGCGTCATTATATGGTATTTGCGCCTTACTTCAGCGTAACATTCAATCACAGAACTACTACCGTGGTGACCAGATATTTTAAGGCAACACCTCTCACTGTTACCAATACGCACCTTGCGGGCTAAAATTCGATGAACCGCTTCTGCCGATATAATCGAACGTTCGGAACTCGGATCAATTACAGCTCGTTCACTTATAAAACGCCCATTTGATTCCAACCTTATAATGGCAGTGGGCTTCAACAAAACTGTCTCTCTTATAAAATACGTTGGTAGTGATGCAACTTCTCCAGTTCTCCTTCCTACAATGTCAGACTTCTTAGCTCTACGTCTGCGGCGGGTGTTTTGGTTATTCGAAGTACTCAAAACCAGAGCTTGAGACGAACTAGGCCTCTCACTCTCATGACCATTGGACGAACGAGGCCCTCTGGCTGCACTATCGGACGAACTGGGTCCTTTTCTTGCACGGCTTTTGGACGAACTAGGCCCGTGATGTAAACGCTTAGGAGCTTTTCGGGCCGACGAACTAGGTCTTACACCCTCCTTATGCAACAGAGTATGATGCATGTCCCCACAACGTTTACATCTGCCGGTACTTGCGCAAGTACGCCAGATATGGTCATGACTTAAACAGCCCGCGCAGTAACGGTAGATAGACACAAGCCGCATTTTCTCCTCGTACCCAACTTGTAAAAATTTTTTGCAGAACCGAAGTGGATGATCCTTAAGACAAACCCGACAAACCATCTGGTTAGAGCTGCGTCGATTGTCAGCATATTTACTGGGATGGACCATGTTCCTGGAAAATAGTTATTTAAAACCTAATAAGTCGGAAGCACTACGAGCTTCACAACTGGTCTAGTAACCAAGCCACGCGCTGTTTTTAACTCTACAACTCTGACGTGACCATCTCTACCTATATGGAGCTTCACTACACGACCCATGCGCCACTCATTTGTTGGCAAGTTGTCCTCACGAATGACAACTAGGTCACCAACTGCCATATCTTTCCTTAAAAGTTTCCATTTATGGCGTTTGTGAAGATCCTTTAAATAATCGTCTTTCCACCTGGCGCACAAGCGTTGATTAATTGCTTTAACTCTCTGCCATCGGTTAATAATTGATAGTGGAGCCTCAAAGTTTTCAACCTCAGGTGGACCTAACAACGGGCCGCCAATTAGAAAATGCCCTGGCGTTAAAATATCAAGACTATCTAGGCTCTCTGTTAAGGGACATAGTGGCCGAGAATTTAGACAAGATTCAATACGTGCCAGCAATGTAGAAAATTCCTCAAAAGTGTACTTCAGGTTACTAGCAATCCTTTTAAAATGATGTTTAAAACTCTTAACACCTGCTTCCCATAAGCCTCCCATATGAGGTGCAACAGCAGGATTAAAATGCCATTGAAGGCCCTGGGGTCCGTACTTTGTATTCACTGAATGACCAGTGTTATGAAGGAAAGCTCGGAATTCTGACCTTAAGATTTTTGCTGCACCTACAAAGTTTGTACCATTATCAGAATGAATATCTTTCGGATATCCACGCCGAGAAATGAACCTTTCAAATGCTGCCAAAAAGGCTGGAGTCGATAAGCTGCTTACCGGTTCCAAATGAATAGCTTTTGTGGCGAAACATACAAACAGACAAACATAACCTTTCGTGATTAAACAAGCTCGCCCAGTATAGTTTCGAATATCAAAGGGGCCGGTAAAGTCCACACCAGTAGTGGTAAAAGGGCGAGAAATAAGTGTCCTAGAAGTAGGAAGTGCCGCCATAATCTGGGATTGCGTTGCCTTTTTTTGTAAGGTACAACTTTTACAACGAGCTATAACCGTCTTAATTAGATTTTTTGCACGGGGAATAAAAAATTCAGTCCGTAGGACTCTAAGCATGAGCTGATTCCCGCCGTGTAACGTAATTCTATGTAAAAATGTCACGAAAAGAATGGCAAAGCGACTACCTGAATGCAAAACTATTGGAAACCGTTCATTATACGTTAAGTTTGCAGCATCTGCTAAACGACCTCCTACACGAATGATTCCTTTTTTATCTAAAAAGGGAGACAAATTTAACAATTTTCCTTCTATAACAGGTTGATCATTAGACAGCGTAAAATACTCCTTTCCGAAAAAAGCTTTTTGAGAGACAACAATTAGCTTCTCCTTAATAGATTGAATTTCTGCTGGAGTAACTTCTGAACCAGCAAAACTTTGCTCTTGCTTTAAAATAAGTTTCCACCCTATTACAACTAAAGCTAAAACACGCAATGCTCGTGGGTAAGATGAGAAACGTTCTAATAGGTCAAAAAAAGGGTTGAAATATGCGAAAAATACACGCGAGTTGCGCTCTTCTTCTTTGGTCCACAGTTCGCTTACCGAAATAGTATCCCAACGGCTTGACGCCGAACAAAGCCACGAGGGTCCATGCCACCAAAGTCTATTTTCAACCAGATCCTGTGGTCGGGTACCCCTACTCAACAAATCGGCAGGATTGTCAGTCGAAGAAACGTGCCTCCAAGAATTTTTGTCAATTTTCTCTACAATTTTAGACACTCTATTAGCAACGAAAGTTTTCCACGTACTACAGGGTTTTTGTAGCCAAGCCAAGACGATCATCGAACCGCTCCATGCATAAATCTGTCTCCGGCTATGGCCGAGTTCGAAATCGTTTTCAACAGTGGTGATTAACTCAGCCAACAGATATGCGCCACAGAGTTCTAAGCGCGGCAGGGAAATAGTTTTTAACGGTGCAACTCTAGACTTCGCTAACAACAAATGAGATTCAGTGCGACCTTTCTCGTCTTCAAGCCTAATATAAACACACGCGCCATAAGCCTTCTCAGAGGCGTCCGAAAACCCATGAATTTGTACCCGACATGATGGTGTAAACCCGACCCAACGAGCAATGGTTATTCTATTAATACCATCGTAATTAGCTACAAATTGATTCCATATTTGACGACTTTTCTTCGATAAGATTCCATCCCATTCAGTTTTCTCACTCCAAATCTGCTGCATCAGCATTTTCGCTACTATTATTATAGGACCTAGCCAACCGGCAGGGTCAAAAAGCTTAGCGATTGTGGACAAAACTTCACGCTTAGTAAAATTCTCCCTTGAAGGGATAAAAGAAGTTGTAAAATAAAACTTATCGGTTTTCGCATTCCACCTTATACCCAGCATTTTAGTGGTGCTGTCGCCGTCAATATCTAAAAAATTCCTCTTTAACAAAAAATCAGCTGGCAAGTCACGCAAGATACGCTCATCATTTGAGGTCCATTTTCTAATAGCAAACCCAGCTGATGATAGGGCCAACAACAATTGATCACAAGCCGCAATTGCTACAGATATATCGTGAGTTCCCGCTAAGGCGTCGTCTACATACATCATCCGACGTAAAATCTTGGAGGCAAGCGGCCACTGCTCCTGAACATCATCTGCCAATTGATTCAACGTTCTAATTGCTAAGTAAGGTGCACAATTTACCCCAAAGGTGACCGTTTTCAATTCAAAATCCGCTAAGTCATTCGTTGGATTGCGACGAAAAATGATCCGTTGAAATCTGGTATCTGATGGTTCCAATAAAATCTGACGGTACATTTTTTCAATGTCACCATTGAAAACATAACGAAAGAAACGCCACCTAATTACCAACAATGTCAAATCATTCTGCAAAATGGGGCCTGTATACAAAATATCATTAAGGCTTAAGCCTGAAGATGAACGACTCGATGCATTAAATACTACCCGAACTTTGGTAGACGAGCTTTCAGGCTTAAAAACTGCATGATGTGGCAAGTAAAATGATTGCGATTTATCCAAACTGATATCATTAACCGGGGCCATATGACCTAACGTCACGTATTCTGACAGTACATCATCATACGTTGTTTTAAGACCTGGTTTGTTCAGCAGAGATGCTTCATTTCTTAAAAACTGACGCTGGGCTTTTTCACGGGACGACCCAAGTCCACTACATATTAAATATTGAGGCTTAAAAGGCAAGGAAACTACGTAACGCCCATCGTCTTCACGCCGAGTAGTTTTTTTGTAATGGTCTTCACAATACTCATCATCAGGTGTGGATATAGAAGCTCGTGGAGGTTCTTCTAAAAGCCAAAACTTTTCCAATTGTTTTTCTAAACCAACTTCCGTGTAAAAAGAAACCGAGGATGTCATTGCCTGTTTCCTACACCCGGGGAGAGAACCCGTCAAAATCCATCCGAATATGGTTTCTTGGGCCATTAAATCTCCGAGAATATTTCGCCGGACACCATCTTTCATTACCTTTGAATAAATATCCGCCCCAATAAGTAGATCGATTTTACCACTCTTCGCAAAATTTGGGTCGGCTAATTTCAAATCCGATAATAAAGAGGTCTGTGAAATAACAACCGTCTCAGTGGGCAAATTTCCCGTTAATGTAGGCAAAACCAAGCCTTCTACTTTTATCTTAAATCGGCTATCTAAGGTTGAGACTAACTCGAAAGAACACAGTTTTTGAACGGAACCAGCTGAAGCATCATTTAAACCAGAAACTCTAGCTCTTACTTTCTTAACAGGCAAATCAAGCTTCTGCTGTAAGCTCTCAGAAATGAAAGTTGCCTGAGAACCTGAATCAATCAAAGCTCTTGCCCTAAAAACATCGCCACGACACGCTACGTTGACAATGGCTGTCCCTAGAAGAATCTGTCGCGATGCGGCTGCAAAACAGTTTTGGACGGTCGTATTCTGCGTTACAGCTCTACTAGTGCATGGTTCATCGCTCTGGTTACTCTGTTCAACCTCCCTATGCAACAATGAGTGATGCTTCAATTTACACACAGCGCAACTAAAATTGCTCTGGCATGCATTTAGTCTGTGACCTTCACTAAGACAGTTAATACACAGGTTGTGTCTTTTTACAAATACAAACCTTTCACCCGCATTTAACCCTAAAAATTTTGGGCAAATTCTCAATAAATGGTCTTTTGTACAACAAGGGCAAGTCCTTCTTACAATCTTTGCCTGATAGGCTCTAACTTTTTTATTTGTAGAATTCTGGCTCCTGTTTAAACGCTGTTCAGCTTGGGGCTGATAATTCCCTTCTGTCTTAAATTTTCTAAGAGAACTATGCCTTACAGTATACTCTGTTGGGTTGGCTCGGATGCCCGAAACTGTCTCTAACGTTTGAAAACGAGATGTGAGAAACTTATCCATTTCTTCCCATTTAGGGATTTCCGTCTTGTCCTTTATGGATTGCTCCCAAGATGATAAAGTTAAATCAGGTAATTTAATGGAGCAAAGAAATATAAAAATCGAATCCCAGTTAGTAATGTCAATGTCATGCAAATGAAGTGCTGAAATGCAGTTGTTAATATCCCTTTGTAACCGTTTAATTTCAGCAGCTGATTCCGATTCAACCTCCACTAAATTAAATAAAATTTTTAGTTGGATATTAACTAAAATCCGTTTATTCTCATAACGGTCCTTCAAATTTGTCCATGCCGTCTCAAAGCCCTCATTGGTAAGGGGAGATTTTTTGACAATCTCTAAGGCCTCATCTCTGGTGTTCTGTCTGAGATAAAATAGTTTTTCAACCGCTGACAAAGAGCTACAGTTAATATAGACCGCAACGAACATGTCCCTAAATGCTGGCCACGACTGATAGTCTCCATAAAAAGGCTCAGTGGTACATGGCGGCAGCCTAATATGATGACCTCCAACTACCGAAGCCTCAATCGAATTTCCAACACACTGGGTAGAAGAAAGGGAAGGCTTGCTAACAAATGATTGCGACAATTCGCCCATCAAAGCCCCGCAGGTAATGTATGCCAATCTGCACTCTTTAAACAAATTCTTAGCCACTTCGCAGTCCTCTTCTGAATCAACATTATCACCATTAATTGCAAAGGTTTCATAAGCTACCCTAACTCGCTCCCACAAAGCTTTAAATTCTTCCTTTTCAAGTTCAATAGTAAAAAGAGTCTGATTCTCTTTATGTGCCTCATTGAAATCGTGCTCAAATTCGAGAAATAGTCCAGCATATTTCTCAAACTTTAGTAAATTACTTGATTTTACCATATTGAAAGTCAAATATATTTTATCCGAATAATAAAAAAATACTGCTTCAATAATTTAGCACTTTACAATATAAAGCTTTATACAAATCAAAGTCCCAAAAGTACCCGAGAAAGGAAAAATACAACACCAAAAACAGAGCAAGTAATAAAATTATAATTATCGAATAGTGAATCGCTTTTCCACCAGCAAGACGACAAATGAAAAGTAAAGTTTTCTACACGACACTAGATAAATGAAAAAATCAAACAAGAAACTATATTCCTGTAAAAAGATTAAAGTAAATCACAATAATATTTGAATATTCAAATCCAAAAAATTATATTGTTTACCGGAGTTTTAATATGGCCACAAATTGTATTATTAATTTAAAGCAAAAAATTTAAAAGTAAATCTTGCACTACCCTAATGTGCAAACAACCACCAAAAGTGTTCTGTAATCAAAAATACAGAAATCTGCTATACAACAATAATAGAAAATATATGTTTTAAAATATGTTCCCAAGTATACACTGGCTCCAATTAATTGCCTCAAACTATGCCAAATAAAATTTTCAAACAATGCAGTTGGCAGCAGATAATATCAAGTGATCTCGTTGTGTAACAAAAGAAGAGTTTTATGTTAATTTATTACCATAAAAAAAACCAAAAATAACTACAAACATATATCAGTTTCTTTTATTTGATTAAAGTTTACTGATTCCTCTTTATCAAGAAATTAAACAAAAAAAATACTCAACGTAATATAAATAATAAAAGCTGTTTAAGATTTTCTAATAAGTGTACGTATACACAAATAGGTACATACTTATGTACAAAAGTAAATATCCAAATACAAAAGATGAAAAACAATTGTTATTAACAAAATGTAAACACATATGTATGTTCATTCATACATATAATTTTTGGAGTTAGATTTGTTAGAAAAACACTGATAATGAGCTTCTAATAGTTGAGTATAAAAACAACTTCTTGAAACAGAATTAAGAAAGCTATGATTTGTTTATTTAATCAATTGTCTGGACTATAATCGCATTTTTTCCGGGCGATCACTAATAAAAAGGAAAAAACTTACATATGTAGGAAATTTTGTCCTATAATTCCAGCTTTGTACCAGTGCTTGTTCCCTTCTTTGCAAATATTCTTCCCGATATTGCCTGCCCTCTGATGTCACTGTTGTATCACTTGAAATTTGCACCTTATTAATATGTTAAAAATGTTTGTTTTTTTCTTAATTACACATGAATTTTTTTTTAATTAATAACAAACCACTTTAACTTTGCAATTTTATATTTTTACTAAAAGAAAACAAATTGCAAAGTTCCACAGAGTTGTTAATGGATATAAAAAACAGCTGAGGGACTTGGTTGTATTTTATTTATCTGTTGGTTTGAGTCTTTACTAAAGTAATAGTCTCCAAAGATATTACAGTTTGGTATTCTAGATCAGTGACTTTCAAACTGTATCTAACACAACAGATTATTTCTTGCAAACCTTTTTTATAATTATACAAGAAATTTACAAATAGCAAAAGATTTCAATTTCACCTGAGTTTCCTGGTCAGAAAAATTACTTTGCGCTCCTCAAAAATTCCCAAATCCGGCTCGATTGGACCAAATGTAAACGGTTGAGTTTAGTGAAGTCCACAGATAATCTTCCTGCTGTAACTTTCAGGTGTTTACCTACCAAAGTGGTTGCTGGCGAAAACAAAACAAAAATCAGATAATTCACTTTTTTGTAATTTATATTTAAAGATTGACCTTTATTGGTTTTTCTTTGATATGTATTCTCAAAAATCAATTTTTTTACAAAAATAAAATGGCAATTGCTTCTCGTACAATTTTTCAACGAACAATAACGACCCAATAACAAGCATAAAGAAAACATAAAAAGGGTAAGACCGACTTCAGCGCCTCTGAGATGTTAATCACTCTTTGATGTAAATCGGGCACCACAATTAAACCAGGGATGGAAAACTACATGGGTTCAGACATAAACAAACAGTATTAAAAAATATAACTGAACAGTAGCATTTGAAAACTGGAAAGCGGGTAAGAAAAGTTTTTTTAATTTGTCTTCAAATACTTTGTTATTTAGAGGTTTCAAACAAATTTGCAGAAAAATAAAGTTATAACAAAAACAACAGTTTGAAAAACTTGTAGAGCTAATGACTAATGGACGTGGCCGTACCAAAGAATTGTGGATTGTCTTTTACAGCATCCAGTAAATAGCAAAACGATTATTTTACTCATCTTAAACTCATTTATTTGTCTTACTTTGCTTCAAGAGCTTTGCAGTCGTTACGAATTGTACTCCTTATTCGTCGAACATCTACATTAGCATCTTCTGGATGCTCTTCAGAAAATAAATCAATATTATATCCATTGTAAATAATTTTAATTGGAAAAAAATAAGTAAAACGCTTTTTCTAGCATTAAAATGTAGTTTTATTTCATAATAGAAAAAAAAAGTTGGGTTGTATGAAAGTTGAGTTGTCTTTTAGATGACCAAACTGAGTTGACTCGTAAACCGTAGTAGGGGTATTAAGCAAAAAACAACAATAATCAATAATTATTTTATTTTTCTTTATCCACTGTAAAGGTCTGAAAAAACTACGATAATTTATTTTTGTTTTATGCAGGGGTACTTTGCATATTATTAAATTACATTTCCGTGGTTTCATTTAATTTAAACTTTCCATCATTGTAATCAAAAGCCAAATTGATTAAATGAGAATTCCATTGAATCAATGAGACAAAATACAACAACTTAAAATGTTTTATACAAAAAACACAGCAAACATTCAGAAACTATTTTTATTTTTTCTTTCATTTTTCTACATAAGGGATCTCATTGGGAACCATTCATATGTATTTGAAAGATTCAAAGAAAAAATAAAAATAAGACTTTCTAGTTTTCTATACAAAATTTGGGTAAAATCCACTGATGAGCTATTTGAGCAGTAGTGAAATGGCCATATGGATATGCTTTCCCCGCAGTACTACATTTCAATTTTTTAGTTTAGTTTAAAATAATAAATGTTTTTGATTTAAATTACAATATGTTTGTATAATTTTTTTCTTAATTTTTTGATTAAAAGCACAATTTTCTGGTAAAATTTTTTCCTAGAAAATAAAATAGCTATCATTTGCTAAAAATCCGGTCCATTTTTTCATAAAAAAAATATATATTTTTTTAAAATTTGGTGAAAATGAAATATCCAGCTTTAAGTGAAATTCCGGTTTTTTCTAAATTTTGGATTTGTAATGAAATTTAAAATTTTTGATAAAAAGTAAAATATTTTTGTAGATTTTTAGTTTTTAGGTTTTGTGAAATTTGCTTTTAAATGAAATTTTTAAACTTATGGTATTTCGCGGCATTTCTGTTTTTTAGTGAAATTCAGGTTTAAAGTTATCGTGTTTTTTTTCTTAATTTTAGTTTCAATACCACGTTACAAACACGTACAAAAATTAATCTTACATTTTTTGGCCATGTGATCATCATTTGCGAACCGATGCTTGAATAAACCGACTTTCGAAGCTATGACTGATAGATTTTTTAGCCTTGGAAAAAATTGATTGCAACCCACTTATAGATAGGTGGACACCACTCAATCGAATCCCCTACGTATAACGATCCACAATGTATACATGGGGTCGGAAGTGAATATTAAAGTTATAACTGCGAATTGGCAAACTTATTTATCGTTAGCTAAAATGAAAAAGCATGTTACTAACAACAAAATTAAATCTGTTTTGCTATATAATTGTGTGCATTAAATCGAAATTGTTTTTCTGGAATAAGAAAATAATAAATGTGTATTTTTAGCGGCTAATCAAAGGAATAAAAACTAATTATTAGGAAATGTGCCTAAATAAATTATTAGGATTAATAATTTTTATAATTAGCAAGCATGAGAGCTATATTCGGTAGTGGCGACTTTTACATTTATTACACCAAAAGAAACGCATATATATTTTTATTTTAAGATATAATTTTTTATGCCGAAATATGTTTTTTGGAATACGAGGGCTGCTCTATATATTTCTGGCCTAACAGTGAAAATGCGAATATTTGTAATCAAAAATGGTTTTATGGTTTTTCAAAGTATTCTCCAGCATGATTTATACACTTTTGCATGCGCTCAAACCAGTTGTCGAAGCACTTTTTCCACTCCGATTGAGCCACCTCTAAAACATGGTTTTTGAACACTTCAACAGCTTCTTCTGGTGACGAAAATCGTTGACCACGCATTTTTTTTCTTGATGTGCGGAAACAAGAAGAAGTCATTAGGTGCCAAGTCAGGGCTGTACGGCGGATGACCCATTAATTCGACGTTTTGGCTGGTCAAAAACGCTCTGGTTCAAACCGATGTGTGAGAGCTCGCATTGTCATGGTGAACAATGATTCGTCTTCTCTTGTTGGTTTTTCGAATTTCTCCAATGACTTCAGGCAAACAAATTGTAGTGTACCACTCAGAAGTGACCGTCCTACGTTGCTCAAGCGGAACAGTCGCCACAAGACCAGTTTTGCGGAAGAAACAGGCGACCATTTGCTTCGAAGTGCTTCTTCCACGAACAACTTTCGTTGGATTTTGCTTGTCTTTGAAGACCCACACGGTCGATTGTTGTTTCGTTTCGGGCTCATACGCATAGATCCATGATTCGTCACCTGTGACGATCTTATAAACGTCTTTTGAAGAACCGCAATCGTATTCTTGCAACATTTCTTTGCACCAATCGACACGAGCCTTTTTTTGAGCGACTTTCAAATTGTGCGGGATCTAACGAGAACAAACCTTTTTTACGGCCAAGTGTTCATGCAGTATCGAATGTATGCTGGTGGAAGAAATGTCCAAGGATGTCTCTATCTCTCGGTATGTCGCATGTCGATCTTGCATTATGAGTTCACGCACAGCATCAATGTTCTCTGGTACAACTGCCGATCTTCACGGAATTCGTCTTTGTGTGAGCTTCGGCCACGATTAAATTCATTATACCAATTTTTCACAGTGCTATAGGATGGTGCTTCATCGCCATACAAAGATTTAAGTTCATCAATGCACTCTTGTCGTGATAATCAACGTCGAAAGTTGTAAAAAATGATGGCACGAAAATGTTCACGAGTAAATTCCATTTTTTTCTATATTAATTTTTTCAAGTCACTGTAAACAACACAAATAATGGTCGTACGTCAAAACGTTTTGAGTACGATTATGCTTAAAAATGACAAACTTTCCAATGGAAATGTCAGATTGCACTTGGCAGCACTCAGTGTTGCCAGGCCAGAAATATATATAGCAGCCCTCGTATATCTTTGATAAAATGAATGAAATGAAGTATAAGCGGAAAAAGCAGGCTTTTAGTAAGCGGAGCTTTCGCTAAAAGAAATATTTTGAAGAGGTTCTATATTTGCTTTTCAGCTTCACTTGTGCAATTATAATATACACAGTGCTGTATTCGGCTTTGTCGAATCTTATATACCCTTCACCATTTATGGAAATCTAGTTTAGTTGTGAAGTAATTTTAGAAAAAAAATTAATTACTATATATTATTTTACATAAAAATGCCATTGACTCTTAATGGCTTTAGTCAAAATGGTCAAATGATATAGAAAAATTAGCGCGGTGTTTTCCCTGCAGCATCGAAGGACATGGACCGATCTTGCTGATTTTTAATAGCGAAATTTTGGAAACTATGTCTGATCGATTGGGGTTTTTAAATTTGTTCTAGCTCATCTCGTGACTTGGTAAAGTTGATTGCAATCCCAATACGGACGGACAGACGGACATCGCTCAATCGACTTTGCTATGCCTAATAAGTCAGGAGTCTGAAATGGATACTGTAGAAATAATATACGGAATGACAAACTTAGATTTACTCTTTTTCCACCTGTGGTGAAAGATATAAAAACGACTCATTAGTATAAATAAGTTGTTTTTTTCCTGTTGGTAAGCTGGGATTTTCAAGAAAATTTTTTGTTTGTTATTTTTTATGCATTTTTTGTAAGTAACATTCCTTTATTGCAAAAACAATTTTTTAGCAAACTTTCAAAATTTTTGGTGAAGTGTTGGTGAAAATGAAATATTTTGGTGAAATTTAGATGATTTATTAATATTGCAATTACTTGGTAATTCATAGTAGCTGTTCTTTTTTCTTATTGGTATGCACATAAAGTTTTAGTCATATTATTACAGGAAAACTCTTCATACACAAACGAAAGCTTAAACATCACAACAAGCACATGATCAAAATATGATGTTACAAAATCATTTGCTATCAAATGTTAGCAAACGCTAAAAACATCATAATTCAAACGCGTGCTTACAGATATAAACAATCAAACTCATACAATAACACTTAAATATAACGTCATACCATACTTTTGATATTTTGGCGCTCTTTTTTTATTCATGGCTTCATTCACTCATTCTTTATGAATTATGTTTGTCACGTCCACAATATTAATAATGCATGTCAACAACTTAGCAAAATATTTGACAAGTACGAATGGATGTGTTGCCTCTTTATATTTGGCAACAATGTGTGTGCGAGCATTAACGTTTGAAAACAATTTACGAAAAATAAGGATTTTAAATTTATTTTGTAAAAAAAACAACAATAAAATATGAAATATTAGAGTCATTTAAGATTGTAAGAAAAGTTTATTTTTGGCAGCTCTTGCACAACTTTTATTTATTGTGTAGAGAACAGCTTAAGACATTAATCGCATGTACAAAACACATAAATAACACTGTTATTTCTGTAATCTTTAGAGATATTTAGCTTTTTAATAGGGAAGCATCTAATAGCGATACCGATATATCAAAAATATTACATATTTGCTGATATAACGGTATCGGCGATAATTTTTTGGTGAAACACACTTAACATTGTCAGTTTTTTTATAAATAATAATTGGTAATTCGTTCGTAAATAATAATTCTTGCATAAAAAAACACGATCTTGAAAGAGATTTCAGCTGTCTGAAAAAATATTGCCATATACACCGACTGTTAAGACTTTATTTATTACGGTTCAAAACTTAGGCCCATATAGTTCAATTTACGTTACCTATAGAAATACCCTTTAATATTAAAATTTATTGTGGTATTACCTTTTGCTATTGGGAGCTATAACGATACGCATTAGTATACATTTTAAAAAATAACACTAACCCAATAATAATCTGCCACTACCTTTTTTTATCAAGCTAAAGCTAAAACTATCAAAAAAATTTAACTTTTAAAACAAAAACCACGCTTAACAATTTTGGCCAGCTTTTTGGGTCAACTACTCTTCTGTGCGTCGTCCGTCTGCCCATTTGTGTTGTTTTTGAAATCAAGTTTGCTGAGGCTTGATTACACAAAAAAATATTTCAATCGGTCAGATATAGTGTCGAAAGGGGTGCTATTGGAAATCAGCATGATCGACCTTCGAGGCAGCAGACAAAACACCACGACTACCTCTAGTTTGTTCATGTCATTTGGAACAATAAATTATTTAGCAAAACTAAAGATAAAATACCAATTCAAGAATTATCAAATTTAGTCTATAAGAAAGGGAAGCGATAATCAGATTTGTAATAAAATACATATAGGAACAACGAAAAATAAACTATAAATTAGAATTACTTGTCATAAATCTGATCAAAAATATAAAAATATTAATTCACAAAAAACTGCATCATCGCCTTATTGTGCCAGATTAAATCACTATCCCAATTTTAAAAATGTTTCAGTAATAAACATAGAAAACAATTTTTAAGGACGTTATATTATCGAGATGTTACAAATTATTAATACACCAACAGCACAAAGAATTAAATTTAAGGCAGACACAGATAATGTAGCTCAGATTTATAGACATTTAGTAAATTAGAAATAATTTTGTACTTTGTATTTGTAAAAAAAAAATGTATACGAGGGCTGCTATATATATTTCTGGCCTGGCAACACTGAGTGCTGCCAAGTGCAATCTGACATTTCCATTGGGAAGTTTGTCATTTTTAGGCATAATCGTACTCAAAACGTTTTGACGTACGACCATTATTTGTGTTGTTTACAGTGACTTGAAAAAATTAATATAGAAAAAAATGGAATTAACTCGTGAACATTTTCGTGCCATCATTTTTCACAATTTTCGACGTGGATTATCACGACAAGAGTGCATTGATGAACTTATATCTTTGTATGGCGATGAATCACCATCCTATAGCACTGTGAAAAATTGGTATAATGAATTTAATCGTGGCCGAAGCTCGCTCAAAGATGAATTCCGTGAAGGTCGTCCAAAAACGGCTCTTGTGCCAGAGAACATTGATGCCGTGCGTGAACTCATAATGCAAGAGACATCCTTGGACATTTCTTCCACCAGCATACATTCGATACTGCATGAACACTTGGCCGTAAAAAAGGTTTGTTCTCGTTGGATCCCGCACAATTTGAAAGTCGCTCAAAAAAAGGCTCGTGTCGATTGGTGCAAAGAAATATTGCAAAAATACGATTGCGGTGCTTCAAAAGACGTTTATGATATCTTCACAGGTGACGAATCATGGATCTATGCGTATGAGCCCGAAACGAAACAACAATCGACCGTGTGGGTCTTCAAAGATGAGCAAAATCCAACGAAAGTTGTTCGTGGAAGAAGCACTTCGAAGCAAATGGTCGCCTGTTTCTTCGGCAAAACTGGTCATGTGGCGACTGTTCCGCTTGAGCAACGTAGGACGGTCACTTCTGAGTGGTGCACTACAATTTATTTGCCTAAAGTCATCGGAGAAATTCGAAAAACCAACAAGAGAAGACGAATCATTGTTCACCATGACAATGCGAGCTCTCACACATCGGCTTAAACCAGAGCGTTTTTGACCGGCCAAAACGTCGAATTAATGGGTAATACGCCATACAGCCCTGACTTGGCACCTAATGACTTCTTCTTGTTTCCGCATATCAAGAAAAAAATGCTTGGTCAACTATTTTCGTCGCCAGAAGAAGCTGTAGAAGTGTTCAAAAACCATGTTTTAGAGGTGTCTCAATCGGAGTGGAAAAAGTGCTTCGACAACTGGTTTGAGCGCATTCAAAGGTGTATAAATCATGCTGGAGAATACTTTGAAAAACCATAAAACCATTTTTGATTATAAATATTCGCATTTTCACTATTAGGCCAGAAATATATAGAGCAGCCCTCGTATGATAAAATAATTTTTTTTTTCTTGAAATAAATTGAATTTCTTGAAAAAAATTATATTACATTTTGTTGTAGTTTTTTGTTAATTAAATAAATATTTATATTCCTGATGATGCTAGACAATGGAGCGAAATATCAGAAATAAATATAAAAAAATAAAAAAGAACCCTTGCTTAAAACTTAGATATAAATGAAATACTAAAATTTAAAAAAATGCTTAACCCATCAAGAGCAGATGGCATTTTTATCTAAAATTATATATATGCAGTACCAAATTTTTTATATATATATATTGTTTTACATTGACTTTTCTTAATAAACGTCACCACTACAGGTTCACCTCCTCTTGCTTTTAGGCGCAATAAGTTTGAGGCGAAAAATCGGCAAAATGCCGATAAATCGGTAAGTATGGCAGTCCTGTCTGTAGGGTATGTTGTGGACTGGTCTTACTCCATATGCGACAATATTGCTTATGAACAAACCCGTTAAGCCAAAAATCAGCCTCAGCCCTGAACACAATTTGGCAATAAAACAACGGGTCAGTTACTTACTGCTCTAGAGCCCAATCGCTGAAAGAACAACGCATATAATGGTCTCGTAACTTTAATTCCTGTACTTGCTGGATCTTATACGGGTGTAGGCCAAAATCTTTGGGCATAATTTTCCACGTAGTAGACGCACAAAGTCCCAACTCCTGCAACCGACAACGAATCGATAGATTTTGATCTTCTTCCACACTTTCGTTTACAGCAGCGATATTCTCTTCAATACGCACATTCCTTTGACACAGTTCGACGGATGGCTTGCTCAGACCGACGTTTATGTGCACCATAAAAATCACGAAGTCGTATATAAGGTGCTCGAATTGATGACTGATTTTTGTTGAAGTTCGGTTGGATGTAAGGTAAGTGGTGTACTGTGTGTGTGGAGTTTGGGGGACATGATAATATACAGGTGGAAAGCTTTGTGTCATAGGTTGGGTGGGCAAGTGAGGGCGTAACATCTGGCTCTCCCTTAAATGTGTTTCTATCGTTTTAGTAGTCAGGGTTTTTTTTTTTTGTTTTTCCTATTATTTATTGTTGTGTTTGTCTCTAAGTTACAGTTCGGGTTGGGACCTTCCCTGATGGGGTATATTTAGCTGGCCGGCTGCACAGCTGCAACAGTCACAGAGAGACACTTAACAAAAAATAAAATAAAGCTTAAGTCTATTCATTATGATTTTCCAAAAAATAATAATAAGAATAAAATTTTCATCCAAATTTAATTCTTAGTGTTATTTTTAAATTTTAAGTCTTATCATGCCTTAAAAATCATCCTTTATATATATTTAACCAATTTTAAATTTTACTATTTCCTGGAATATTTCTTCAAAACCGTTTTTTATGATAACCATGATGATAAAATATGTTACACAATCGTACTTTTCTATGAAAAGTTCAGAACTCCGATAATATGGGCTATCGCCAGTATTTTAACTTCATGTTTTTTTCTTAATTTTAAATTTTCTATTGCCCTACATATTAATTTTTTTTATTGGAGTTATTTTACTAAACTAGATTTATTCCAAATAATAGTGTATTGTCCGATTCCTCGAAGGACATGATCTGATTTTGCCGATTTTCAATAGCAAAATTTTCGAAACTATGTCTGATCAATTTGCCGATTTAAATTTTCTCTAGCTCATGTAGTGCCTAGAATAAAAAAAAATATATAAACTCTATGAGGTCGGAAATGAATATTGTAGAAATTACACACGAAATGACAAACTTCGTTTTACTCTTTTTCCAGCTGTGGTGAAGGTTATTAAAAGAAAGATTTGTACGAATTTATTTGTATTTTTCTTCTCTCAGCTGAAAATTTAAATTATCTTAAATATACTTTGTCGCTACAGCTCTTTACTGAATACAAAGCTGTTTAACGATTCAAAGGAAATTTTATTTTTAAATTTAATATACTCACTTACATAACTTTTTGATTTAGTTACGTTTTTTTTTATTGCGCTAATGCACATAAATGTTATAACATCAATCTATGATTTAATATTTAAAAGAAAATTTAATACATTTTTAATATCAAATAAAAGCTTTAAACTAAAACACTTTTTATTTATTATTGTGTATAAGGAATTGAAATTTTTAATATAAAATCCAATTAAATTAAAAATAAAGAAAAGAAAACAATTTCCTGCACAAATTATTTGTAAATATTTTAAAAAGAAAAACCAAAAAACTTTTAAATCTTTAGTTGACTTTGCATATTAAAATTTTTTTGATTTCTGCCAAAATATTATATTTTAGGGAATTTGTGCAAATATGTTGAAATTATTTAAAATTTTTATTTCAGGTGAACATCCGTAGACCATGCAGACAGGATCTTCCGGTTGCAAATAAAGTTGGTGTACAATACTCATACTAATAAACATGGTAATAAATTACATCAGCTGCAATCTATCAAATTGCATATTGAAAACCATCATTCAAACACACAATACTTTTATTTGTAGCTCCACTTTACCTGCAACCCCAATATTTGCCACAAAAATATACATTAAATTGGGATATAAAAACTATGAAACCTGCAACAAAACCAACGTTACCATCAACCTCACCACTAGCAATCTACATTGTTCTGGTTTCATCATCATCAATTAGCCAACAATGCAAAGTTTGACAACAATAACTATCATCAGGAATTAGTTTCCACAAGTTGTTATAAAAATTACAATGAAAGAAGAAAAGGCTTACAATTTATATGAATAGAAAGAATAACATAAAATATAACTCTCGCAAGAATTTCAGAATTAAAGTATTATTAAGAAACTATTATTCATAACAAAGGAAAAGGACACAAAACAAAATGCAATTATGAATATTTTTCTTCATTTTCATTTATTTCATATTCCATTTACAAATTAAGTAAATAAGTATGTAAAAGTTGGAAAACAAAATCTTAAAATTAAATCCTTAAAGGCAATAGAAGAACTTGCGGCTTAATGTGATTTAAAAGCATTATGCACTTTTTAATTGTCACCCAACAACATCTAAAACGTAGATTTAGTTAGGGATTTTAAAAGTAGCGAACTCGACATCTTATTGAAAACCAGAATTGTGGGATTTACATTTTAATTAACTTACCTAACCGTAGATATGAGGCTGCTGTAGTTAAGGTGGTACACATTTTGGCTACAAATATGGTTAAACAGGGTTCAACCAATGCAGCATTAAAAAATAAAAATGTTTTTTCAGTTTAATGGTATAAATACAAATTCAGGAAGAAGCATTACAACATGCAGCCTCCTTCATCGGTACTTTTTCATAGCATATTCGCCGGCAAAGTAAAGTTAATAATAAATACGACTATATCTATCTCCTTTCACCACCTGTCTTATCTTTCACCCATCCCCTTCCTAAAGAATGTAGGACGATTACAAACTAATAGGTTGTAAAACATTTCATCTTCATAATTTCGCCCGTTTTAAGATTTGTTTAAAACTAAAATAAAATTATTCCAAATACAAACATTTACCAAAGCCTACTATTTTGTTTTAACCCACGAAATAGTTGTAATATACAATCTGCACTTGCGTTTAGATCAAATTCAACACGTACCATAATGTTGTTATGAGTACATCTCAAATGAAAGCAAGTTCGATGCGATAAGAGTACAATTTGATACTGTGTAATGTTTACGCAAACGCTTTCACAACAAAATATACAATAGAGAAGAATGACAAAATGAAATGTCAAAATTTGTAAACAAAAACATTTATTTTATTAAATAATACACAAAAATTCGCTTCTAATGTAAAATATTATTAATTATAAACATTTAATGTAGAGTACAAATAGATCCTTGACGAAAAAAATGTTATAAATAAAATTTTGTGTGTGTTTTTTTATTAAAAAATAGTGATGGATTCAGTGGCATTATGAATGGAAGCGGAAAATGAACATAACATTAGAATGTAATTTCCATCTTGCGAATATAGCAAAACTTTTTCTGCAGGCTTTTTGTTTGCTGTAACATGTTGGATAGCATTTATACTTGCGCCAAAGCATTTTGATGTTAGCATACCGTTGTTGGTTTTTTTTTCATATGCAGAAGTTTGATTATCTACTCCTTCATCGTGCAATGCAATATTGTGAATCCTACCAACCTTACTAGAAATGCTTACCTTATTCTTCCGCATAAATAAATATTTATGCTGCGTAAGTTTCATATTTATCAAAATACATTACTTGTTTCCTACCCTCTTCATCTCTTTAGGAAGTCCATTATAATTAAGGCCGTCCGTCAGTTTTTTGACGCGTTGTTTGGCATTCCCGCACTGCAATTGTCCCTTGGCCAAACCGCTGTGCTGCATTATAAAATCAAGTTTCGAACTGCCGTTGCCGAGTCTGTAACCTTTTTGGCATTTCCCAAAAAAAAAAATTAAATTTAGGTATAAATATAAAATTTTATTTATGCTTACTTACATGATTCGTTACCTTTGCGTTTGATATTTTGTTAGCGCAAGATATTTGCGTATAACGAACGATTTTGACATAAGCTTTCGAATTACTGAGTGCAGTGATACCATATTTGCGAAAGAGAATAAAATTAGATGCGAAAGAAAATACGAAAACGCAATAGAGGGTAGCAATTGTTTGATTACGTGCCATTTTTCTTTCGCATCGCAATAGAGAGTAACCCACCAGAATATTTATGATGAGGAATCGCACTAAAATGATTTTATAAAAGGACAGTAAAATAAATGCAATCGCTCAATTATCCCGATCATAATGTTAACATTTACCGATATTGATTACATTATTAGTTAAATTTTTTGTAGGCTTCACGTTATATTTTATTATAATTAGCCAAAATTCATAACTTTTTGTACAGATCCGAAATAAAGTAATATTACTGAAAAAGTACTTGATAAATAATTCAAGGTAAAAACCTCTCTGACAGAGGTTAATCTTTACATATTCATTCGATTTTAATAAAAACAAGAGTGCTATATTTTGCTATGCTGTATCTTATATACTTTTGACCATCTATGTAAATCTAGTTTTGTGAAGTAACTCCAATCAAAAAAGCAAATATTGGGGTGACAGAGAATTAAAAAATAAAAAAAAAAAATTGGTACTTTATACTCGTGTATATAATTTTGCATAAAAATGACATCGGCTCTTAATGGGTTAAGCATTTTTTTTTAGTTTTATTATTTCCCATAAGATTTCTTCAAAAGCATTAAAATGATACCCATATTGATATTTTAAAAAATTAAAAAATTTCAGAGCCCCGTAACCCGGAAAATATGGGCGATTTTTTCACTTGATATTTATTTCTCATTTTTAAATTCTCTATCGCCCCATATATTTATATTATTGAATGGAGGTACTTTATTGTTAATCGCTCAATTGACTTCGCTATGCATAAAAAGTCAGAATATGGGGTCGGAAATGGATATTGTAGAAATTACATACGGAATGAAAAACTTAGATATACCCTTTTTCCACTTTTTATGGTGAAGGATATAAAAGTTACAAACTTACGTATGCTTTCAAAATCCCACATAAAAATTTAAATCAAAAACAACATAAAATAATGTAGCTGAAGTTGCACTTTTTTTCAACTTTTGGGAAACCTCGAAATGTTTCTTGTCTCATACGAGTATATAGAAACAGCAAATTGTTTCTGGCAACAACTTTTCAAACTTTGAAATAATTCTAGCTGCACTTACATATTTCGGAAATTTAGTTATTCCGCTTGAAAATTTTGACCTCAATTTAGAAGAAAGTTGTCTTTTAATTGCCAGATTATATTACGGAAACTTTGTCAGCAACTTCATGCTAAATTTTTAAGGAAATAATACTCCAATTTGATTCAATAACAGTATTTTTTTAATTTTTAAAATAGTAAATTCTATCGAAGCTTAATCTTTCAAAAAAATGGTAGAACGGGTTTAGAAAAAAAATCCTTCTTTAACTAATTTTACTGAATGGCGAGAGCATGCACTTTTCAATCACGAAATATTAATTTTGAGTCTTAATTTCATTAGTCAAGAGAATCATCGAGCTGAAAGTTTTTTTATACGTTTCTCTATTCTTTTACTTTTGTTCTGTTCAATAAAATAATTTGTTGCTTTGCTAATTTTCCTAAAATATGGAATAAAACTTTTTACTATATCGTATTTCATATAAATCACATTAAATTCCCATTTACTTAAGGAATATTTTAAAATATAACATTTAATAAAAAATTTAACTTTTTGAAGCAAAATCGTAACTTTATTCTGTGTTTTTCTGGCAACACTAGTCTCGATGACCATTTCATCTCTTAACTATATAGTAGAGCCGAAAAAAGTCACAGTTGTACACAGTGGGTAAAGAAAAATTTTTGTTTTTATGCTTAAACTTTGTTTTTTGTCTTTCCTTTATTGTTTGGACCAAAATCTTCAAATGTTTCTGAGAAGCTTTCTAAAAAACTAAGTAAATTTTAGCAATTTAAAATAAAAAATAAAATTCATCTCGATTATATTCATAGTTTTTAAAAATTTTAGATATTTTCAGACCAAAACAAAGTAAACATCTATAATGAGTTCGCCTTGGGTCAAGCCCTCCTTTTGCTTTTGCCTGAAACGGATCTATTACCAAGTGGTAACAGTGGCTATAAACTGTTAAACTCCATATACAATAAATCTGTATACTTGAAGTTTGACATACAAGGTAACGCTGAAAATAACGAATTCGCCATTTCTACCACCTGATAATAAATTTGCCTTCCCAAGAGAAACAAAATAAAAGAAAATCTCAAGTTTTACTGAAAATTGGAATTATTTAAAAAAATAGTAAAAAATAATAATAGCGAAAGAAGGAGAATTTTTAAAAGAAACACAGATTAACGTTAACTACTTGATCTTTTCGAACAAATATGCATCATGGTCCGTAATTGATCTATGTAAAGACTCAGGTCTACGCAAATAATGCACAGCTAATTATCATCTTTAAAGAAACACTCATCAAGACATCCAATCTCGGACTTTGAAAATCCACTTGACTTAACTTTAGTCATTTAAAATTAGTGAAGCAAATATTTTCAAACTATCACTTAATTAAGTGGTATGTCATACTGTCCAAGTAAATTATGTCTATGGTCTTTATGTCGTACTCAAAAGAAATTATGGAGATTTGGAAAACGTCATACTGTCCATAGACATTGTGTCGTTTTTATTATGAACATAGTGTCACTTATGAAAGTGTCATAATATCCGCACTTAAAACAACAATGGCTGCGCTTACCAAAGATTTGTGGCATAGCCGACCTTCGGCCCGGCGTAAAGATTTTCTCCTCTATGTTATAAATAATATAGCATATTAGTTACTAAAGTTATGTAAGTACATTGTAGTCACCTAAATTTCTTTAATAAGTTACCTAAGCACTTGACAGACTTTTCGTTGGAATTTCGACATAAGCTCAAGCTAGCTTATGCACGTTATAGTTCGGCCTTATGTTCTTTCATTTTCTAAGCGAAAGATAACTGATTTGAGTTTTACAATCTTACTCCTATGCGAACGATGGCTCGAATGAGTGTTGTCAACACTGCGAACGCAATTGTCAAAATCAGCAGCTTGCTCTTTTATGTTCGTGTCAATAAAATCATTACAAAAAAAATACTTTTGCATTAAAAATTAACTAAAAATTATGAATTAATAATGAATAACAAATGGTAAGTGTAAAATTATATACAATAATTAATTTCATTTAAAATTTAAATTGTTTTATTAAAGTTTAACTAAATCAACAATGCAACAACTGCGAACACTGGTGCAGTATAGGAAAAAACTCTGAATAAGCCAAAGGGCTCCAGTGCTTGGTACAACAAAGCTTGTAGTAGATGAAGAGTGGCAAAAAACTGTCCAGCAAATTAAATTCACTTAGACCTACTACACTATTGGCGAATGGAAAAAGATATCGTATTTGTTTGCAATTTAATTAATAACAGAATACCTGTAGTATGTATAGATTTTATTTTTATTTTGTTGCAAGTGTAAGCAGCTGATTACTTCTTGAGTAGAATTTTTATACTTTTTTAGAAATTGCTTAAATGTACAGAAACCTTCGATATGGTACCGCCTTGGTTTCTAAAAATTTAAGAAAAGTCAAGTTTATAAGTGTAGGTGAAAGAAATAAACTTTAATTATATCATCTCTTTACTTAATTTAAGCAATGTAACGCAATTCGGTAATAAATTACTCTCCTATTAACTGTATTTTATATTTGTTGTTTTTTTTTATTTTTTATTTTTTTGATATTTCATATTAAATAAGGTTATTTAATTAAAAAAAAAAAAAACAAAAAAAAAACATATTAATAAATGCAATAATAAATATAAATTAAAGTACATAAAACCAAATAAGTATTTATAATTTATTTATATGTTTGAAAAAAAAAGTCATTATTCAGCATATTGAAATTACAGCAAGGGAAAAAACAACCATAAATATTATTTATTGGATCGTACTATAAAAATAAGGATAAAAAAGTCATCAAATTATTCAAATAAACTAAAAACAAATGTATAATAAATATAAACAAATTAAGAAACAATTAATAGTGTATTTATTAATATAAATGAATGCAAATATTTTTAATCGACTTTAAAAGAAGAAGAAGGTTATCAATTCGTCTGAATGTCGCTTTTTTGTATGTTTGTGCCTGCAGAATTTATTAATTTCTGAACCGATTTTTTAAATGTTTCCTTTATTTAAAAGTTTATGCATTCAGGTTGGTCATTTCAAAACAGTACATAATTTAAAAAAAAAAAAAGGATGGCTCCACACAACAGACATGTTTTTACGAAAATTATGAACCGTTAAAGGCGCCACTTTAATATTAAAATAATTGCGTATCAGTACACGAAAAGAAAAAACATGGTTATGATGTGGTCACAATAAACATAATATGTTCTTTGTAATATTGTAAGTTGCAGGAAACAAATTAAAACTGTTTTCAACAATACTTTAGTCACAATAAATACATTTTTATTGATATTTAACCATTATATGGTCAAATATCACACAAAATGCAACATGGTTGGTTGAACGTAAAAAAATTTAAACCAGTACCAAAGTATATTATTATTATAAATAATATGATATATTTAACCATAATATATTTTATTAATCAAAGTATGATTAAAAGCAACAAAATAATGTTTGCGCTTAAAAATATTTTGTTCTAGGTTTTGACAGAATGCTTTTCTCTCAGTTTAATAATTTTTTGTTAGCTTGAAGTTAAAATTGTTTTTATTGTTAAAAAAATGGAAAAAATTAAACTTCATGTACAAATTAAACAATAAAAATAATAGTATATACACATATATTTTTTTCTTTACCAATGAAAACAAATTTCAACTTTAACCCTGGAGTTAATGTCGACGTCGTTGACGGCGTTTCAACGCCGAAAAAGTTGAAACAGATTGAACTTTTACGGCGTTGCAACGCGTTGAGATTAACTGCTCTCATACAATTTCATACGGTTCAACTTTTTTTTTGACATTTGACGCCGTCAACGACGTCGACATTAACTCCAGGGTAAGCTAACAAGAAATTACAAATAAAAAGGTAAGCAAAACATTTCAAAAATAGTTGAAATATATGTACGTCAATTATATATCAAGAAATTTTTAACCATATTAGGATGTTTTATTTTAACCATTTAATGTTTATGTTGTAACAAAATTATTTTCAGATTTTACCATGTTATTGTTTTGCTAGACAACAATATGGTTGCATGACCAGCTTTGTTATTATTAAATGTAACAATACTATAATATGTTGTTCTTAGTTATGGTTACCTTAACCATGTTTTTTCTTTGCGTGTATAGCTCCTAATAGCACGAAGATATACAGAATCTCGATTACTATGATATTCATAAAAAACAGGTATATATCCAAAATTTAAAATTAAAGGGTGCCCTTACAGATCATTTAGTTTGATGTAAATAGTAGTAGTAGTAGTTGAGATTAATTCATATAATTTTTTTGAAAAATCGCAAATGTCTAATGTTAAGATTTTAAACTTTAATATATGTAATTTTGATGTGCTTAACTCTTCACTAGATGTTGTGGATTAGAGTAGTGTATTTTCATGCCAATCTGCATCTGTATGTTACAAAAAGTTTTTAGAGATCTTTTTGAATATTTGTGAAGAACACATTCCTCAGAAAAAAAGCGAAACCGTACAAGTTGCCATGGTACACTAAAGGACTTAAAAAGCTAAAAAATCTTCGCAATAAATTTCACAAACGTTTTATTGAATCTAACTGTAGTGCTTATGGCAGCTATGTTAAATTTATCTACTACCAACGGGAATTTAATTTTTTTAATAAATTTTTGTATAAGCAATAAATTTTACAAAAGGAAATTGATATTAATGCTTATCCTAAGTCTTTTTGGTCATTTGATAAGTCAAGAAGGAAAGATTCAGACATTCCTTTAAATATGGTCCTTGGTGACGATGTTTCCGTATCAGGACAAGCTACAGTCAATATGTTTGCGAAATATTTTAAATTAAATTTTAGCCTGTTTTTGAACCAAACAGCCAAATACTCCAACTCTTTTCATATGTTAGATATTGGTACCTTGGAAGTGTCAGAAAATTATGTTTATATGGCAACTCTAGAAATAAAAAATAATTTCAAGTCAGACTCTGATTGATTATATTCCTTTTTATTAAAAAAAATGTGTATCTTCTATAACTTTTGCATTAACTTTTATTTTTAATTTGTCACTCAATGAGAGCAATTTTATTGATAATTGGAAGAAAGCTACTGTAACGCCTGTTTTTAAAGTTGCTAATAGAAACGATATAACATCCTACAGGCCGATATCTAAGTTATCTTGTGTATCTAAAATTCTTGAACATATTGTATTCAAGAAATTGTCTTTTTTGACAAAGTCTTTAATTTCCCCACATCAGCATGGGTTCTACTCTGGTAGGTCAACCACCACAATGTTTTCTTATGTCTTAAGGTACAATTATGCGAACGTCCACGTAAGCCAACCTAACGGCCGTTTGTTTTTAAATATACTAAAACAATGCAAACGCTTACCGAAATTAACTGT
This sequence comes from Gymnosoma rotundatum, assembly GCA_916610165.2. Lineage (NCBI taxonomy): Eukaryota > Metazoa > Arthropoda > Insecta > Diptera > Tachinidae > Gymnosoma > Gymnosoma rotundatum. The sequence goes on from OU744338.1 coordinate 49,619,861, forward strand.
CACGTTTCCGTAACGCTTCAACCTGTATAAAATAGGTTTTGACGGCATTGTTACGTGACATTCGTAAGATAGTGCTGGAATTATATGTGATAAGTACCATTGCGGCACATTTGCCCGTTTTACGTACTTTTGGAGTATTGACAATAATTGTATCATTCATCAGTTTTTATTATTTTGCTTTATAAAAGTATAATAAATAAATAGTTACATTAAATACATAATAATATTTTTTAAAACAGATAATTAAATTTGTCAATACATTGCACATATTGCAATGTAAATTATCTTTCGAAGCGAAATTAGTACTTTTTCTAAATTAACATGTACGGAACAGTGCCCGTAACTATGCCACAAATCTCAACACTGTTCTGAACAGCTGCAGCAAATTGAAAATAGTGTTAAGTTTTGTAATTTAATATTTTGACTTTATAGTTTTTTTTTGCAAAACAGTTTTCATCGACATCAGCAAATAAATCCTCAATATCCATTTTTAAATTCTTTTCGGGCTTTTGAAATTAAAATTACAAACAAATTGTGCTGCACCATGTTTTGTTTTTGTTTATTTTATTGACATGCATCACATTTGTAAAGTTTCTATAAGTACATAAACGACCGTACGTTAAAATACGTTAAGTTTTTCTTACATCAACGTTTGCATAACGAGGCCTTTATTCTAGAGCGCGAAATCCTATTATTTCTTTTTATAATCTTGATTATCACGTCATAAAATCACAAAAAATGATGTTAGATTTTGGCGTTATGTTTGACACGACCATGTCATTTAACTCACATATTGACTATATTGTTCCTAAAGCTTATGCTGCACTAGCATTTATAAGAAGAAACTGCTATAATTTTATTGATCCTTATACAATAAAGTTGTTATATAAGTCTTACGTTAGGTCCAAGTTAGAGTATGCCGCAGTTATTTGGGATCCATATTGTGCACGTCAATCATCTCGCATTAAAAGAGTACAGCGAATATTTTTAAAGTTTGCTCTATCGTCAATGCGGTTTGAAGAGCCCATGCCATCATATAAATCAAGATGTTTATGGCTAGGCCTGCAAACGTTAGAATATAGGTGTGGATTTCAATTAGCTTTATTTGTTTACGATATAATAAATAGTAATATTGACTGCCCGGACTTACTTTCACGGATTCGCTTTAATGTTCCACCTAAAACTCTACGTCATCAGCACATTTTTAACATTCAATTCCATAATAGAAATTATGCTTTAAATAGCACACTCACTCGTGCTTTTAATTATTTAAACTTAATTAATGGCACTGTCCCTACTCAAGATTTAGAGTTTTGCATAACAAAAACTGAATTTAAAATGCAACTTTTTAGAATTTTAGTATAAAATACTTTACATTAAAGTTTGTTATCTATTTACTTTAAGCATCGTCTGTAAGGAAATGAATGTTCCATAGACTTGAAATAAATAAATAAAATAAGTAAATGGCCATAGTGTTGAACAGTTGTAGACAGACGATTGAAATTTACAAAAAACCTGTATTAATATCTCCGTTATAACAACAAGTATAAAATTTGGATTTGGAAAATAAAGGGTTTTTCCAATAGTTGATGTGGTTTGATTTATGTACCCAAACTTTTGAACCGTTATATACAGACAGCTGAAATATACAAGAAACCTGTTTTATCCGCTATAACAACAAGTATACAATTTGATTTTAGATATTAAAGCGTGTTACCATAATTGATGTAATTTGAGCCAATGACAGCATCTGTTGGATCTTTATAAGTTAACACGTGAAGAGTATACAGAATGTTCACCACTTTGCCTGATATATTGAGGAGTATAAATATTTTAAATTGAAAATTAAAGGGTGTTACAATATATGATGTAATTTCATGTTTTTAGCCAAACTGTTAAACAGTTCACAGGTTTTATTGGAAGATTAATATGGACAAAAAGCAAATAATACTGACATTGGAATATGACTGCCACAGATAATAGACATTGAAAATAACAACAAAAGTAACCATGTAACCGAATGGTCAAAATGCAAGAAGTAAAAATGTGAAACAGAGCAAGAAAAAGCTTTAGTTTGTGAAACCAAAAATTTGCGAATTCTATAATATTTCTTATGGAATAAGACAATAACGAATAATGGATTACACGGACAATACAAACCCTGTTGTTTTATTTATTTATTTTTTTCTACGTAGGGGTTGCCAGATCTTATTTTCCTAAATTAAATATTCATGACCTTAACTTACCCATAAATTTTCTTTGCTATCAATTTTTAAGAGATGCAGAGCGGGATATAATTATCATTTCGTATTTAATACAATAATTTTGCTCGTATGCTAAAACAGTATTTTAATGATGGGAGAAATGCTTATCTATTCCAAAAACACAGAGATCCAGAAACTTAGAGAAACTTTCGACAGTTAAAGAATAGTATGTGCATAATACAATCTAGGATATACGTTGCCTTAAGTATCGAAATAAAGTAACACCTGCTTTCGATATTTGCTGTACTTATTTCAGAGAATTTTACCAAACTAAAACTGTTGGCAAAAATTCGATCACGTTCATCCAATATAATCTCCAATATATTCTCCAGATATCTAACGTAAGCGAAAGAGCTAGCAACCGATCATGTTGAATTTTTCCGATATAATTAAGATTTTCAATCCTACTATAGAGTTATTATTTTCTTTATTAACTCAACACCTTTGTTAGTTTTACTGAATTTCATAGTTATTTAGTATTTACCACAGAAACACTTCTGAGTTTCATAATTCGATAGAAATTTACCCTTTGCTTTGCTTATAGAGGTAAATTTATCCTTGAGCAAAACCTCCACTTCCTACCATGTTTGAAAATTCTCGATAGCTTAATTGTTTTAATTTGCAACCAACATATAATGTCAATTGTTGTTATTTTTAATTACGTTATTAATATTAAATAATGAACAAATTAAATTTTTCTGTTTTAAAGCTGTCTGCAAGATTTATTTTTTAATTAATAAAAAAAATCTGCATTTTATTAAAAACATGCATTTTTTTTATAATATATTATTTATGGTAAAATAAAGGAAAGAGTTATAACAATGGCATAGTTAAAAAATGATATAAAAGTTAATATGGATAAATTAGCATTTTTTTTAACATAAAGTTTAAATGTTTTTAAATATTGGGTATGGGATGATTTTAGTCTAATGACGTTGCCATGACATACTAAATTTTAAGCTTTAAATTGTGTATACGTTTCTTCTTTATATATTATGTAATTTCCATTTTTTAAGAGAATCAGCCAGAGTTCAAAATTTTTCATTTATAAGCATTCAATTATAAATATTTATAATATTTTTCCTAAACGAGATTTCTATGATTTTTTTTTACTTTCACAAACGATCACCAAAAAATTTCTTACTACGCTTACACATGAATTAGTGCGTTTCTTTAGTTTTTAAGCATTCATATATGATAACGGATTAATAACACCATTCTCATTAATGCTGCTTTTAATAAACGAATGCGAAAATTTTTTCAGCGTAAAGAACTTCACATTTATGAGCACTCAAAGATGAGATTAATGAAAATTCTCATAAATGAGAAAAACATTTTTTTTTTACAATCATTAATGAATAACAATAAAATTGTCTGCCTGCGAACCCACATGAATGTATATAATAGCTAATAGCATTGATGCAAGAGGAATCACTAAGCTATTCACATTTATTAAGCTGCTATTCCTAATAAGAAATGCTAACTTCAACGGATACTTTAGAAATAAATAAGAGTAGAGTAATATTTTAAAGGTCACTGAAGAATATAGTAAGCCATAATAGCTCAAAATTACAAAAAAATACGCGTACACGCAGAAAAAAACATGGTTGTAATATGGTCACAATAACCATATTATGTTCTTTGTAACAATGTATAGTTGCGGAGAACCAATTATAGTTTTTGTTCACCAAAACTACAGTCGCGATAAACATTTTGACGACAAATGCAACATGGTTGGTTTTAACTTAAAAAAAATTTCAACCACAACTAAAGTTCTTTAAATTATTAAAATTATTATAAAATATTTAACCGTAATATATTATTATTAACTAAAGTATGGTTAAAAAGATTAGAATAATATTTTCACTAGTTATTGACAGTTTGTAATTTTTCTGGTAGCTAAAGTTTCATATTTTATTGTTAGAGAAAGTGAAAAATTAAAGATTTATGTACAAAATTAATCATTAAAAATAATATGCAAAACATGAAAACAAATAAAAAAGGAAAAAATGTTGAAATAAATGCGTATGTATGTATTGTAAGCATATAAATCTTTATTTTTGTGTTTGAAGCACAATTGTGAAATCATTTATTTGGGCTTATAAACTTAATTTTTATATATGTAACTGATTCTTGTAGCCTATCATCTAAGCGTTATTATAAGCAATTAATTGGTTTTTCGTGTATTTATGTTTTAAATAATGTTTATGACAAATCATTAATGAATAAAACAATAAAAACTAATATGCGGTTTTTACATTACAGGCGATCAACTCGTCTGAAAAAATTATATGGAAATAACTAAAAAATCTGAGTGGTTTTCATATAAATTTTTCAGACGAGCTGATCGCCTGTAATACGGAAACAGCACATAAGTCTTTTATATCAGAAAAATTTTTCACTTACGAGACTATATTATAATAGAATTATATAACATGACATTATCGGCCATATTATGGTATTTTAAATTAACCATTTAATGTCTCTATTTGAACATAATTATATTTATACTTTAGAATCTTATTGTTTTGCTAGGCAACAATATGCAACAATACTATGTTTTCCTTGCAACCTTATAATTCAACCATAACAATTTCCCCTTAGATTATGTGTATATACACACAAACGGACGCTTAATGCAAAAATTTTTCTATGATCTTTTTACATATGAAAAACTTTTAAAATTGTAAATTCTCATAAATGAGCACTTGCATGAAAAAAATAACTTTTTCTCATTTTTTCACTTTTGAATAGAAAAAAAAACACTTCATCACATTGTAAAAGAAAAACGAAAATCTTTTCTAGCCTCTCATAAATTTGTAAAAAGAAGCAAGAAAAAATATATATATCACTGCTCTCTCATGTGTAAGAAGTGAGACAGTATTTCGGTACTCTGTAATCAGCCGTTATTTCATTTCATATTAGAAAACTTTGACAATAAGAACGACACATGTGAGTTGTGGAGGTAACTTAAAAATATATCGTTTTTTGCATATAATTTTAGTTTATGACACAGTAGCTAATTTTTTCTATAGCAATAACGCTTTTTTAAATGAATTTTTATTTATGAATCATTTTACTAATTGTAGTGAGAACTAAAGCGATCTGATATTTTTCTAGTTGGTAACAACGATTCAAAAACTTCAACTGTAAATATCTCGAAATGAATTATTTTTTTTAAGTTATAACGTTCTATTAGTATATGAGGGATATGTTGCATGTGACTATGTAACGAAAACTCCATTAATAAAATATGATAACAACAACAAATTTTTTTATACCGCTCCCTTAGGCTGTAGTTATCTTCATATAGATATGGCTTAAAGCTATCTGAGCGTTTTTTTAAATTGTTATATTTGAAGCGTCGATGCCAAACTCTTAAAGTTTTTGGTGGGAAAGAAAGCTCGTCACAAACTTTTAAACGACCATTCGAGTTTCTGCAATATTTCCTTTACAAAAAAAAAAGTAAAATTGCTCACAAATACCGTTCTGGTTCAATTTTTTTAGTATTAGTGTACAGAATCATTTTGTATATTGCAGCAACTTTTCAAATTCTAGTTCCTCGTCCCGAATTCAATTTTAAAACTTATGGATTTTTTTCGTGCAATTGGCAACTTTGATATCTAAAGCATCTCGTCAATGTATCGATTATTCTAAATTTATCGCTATACACAAAAAAAACTAGTTTTCTAAATCCATTACAAAAATGGGTCAACAATTATTAGTAAATCCATTTAATGATGAAGTTCTAGTCCGTCCCTTCTCCCAACTTGTTGCTGTAAATCATAGTATTGCCGAAAACCCACAATATTAAACTTGCAAGAAGCATAAACGGCGTCTACATTGTCGCATTTACAGATGCAAAAGTCCACTTACCTACTGCTATAGATTTTGGCCAGGAGGCTTGATTGGATCTTAACTTCAAGAGAATGGCAGAAACATGAAAATAGAATTCTTGAGAGCGCAACTTGATGCTATTGATCTAGACGACATATAGATAATAGCTATATGGCGTCATCTATCACAGTTAACTTACGAAATTCTGACTCTAACCAGCAACTCTTTCTTTGAGTATTTTTACAGTCCTATCTCTATGTAATTAAACTAGGAAAAAATCTGAGCTGATTTTGATTTGAAAGGCAATGATCCATTGGTAAGAAACAACCACATCTTTGGTCGAAATGCATGTAAACTTTCGTCAACAGATTAACGTACTATTGCTGAAGCCTCCTTTTTTATTTGCATTATACTTGTAATTTTCAGTCTTTAATCGGAAAATATTTACTTTATAACACAAGAAGTACATGTTTTAATTTAAAATAACAAAGTACAATATGATTGAAATATCCTTTTTAGGAAGTACCTTGATATGTTTTTAAATAGCAATAGATGTTTTCTTAAGAATATTTGACTGGCTGATTATCGTAAGCAGAAATATCGCTAAGGGTTTGCTGTATAATTTTCTGTGAAAGCTCCTTCTGTAAGGCATCTCTGTTTAAACCATTTCTTATCCCTATAGCGCATACGCTCAGTCCTTCAACGTGGCGGATGGTCAATTGGAGTAAGCATCTTTGGGCATTCAGAGTATACTTTTGCTTCAGTTTTATATTCACCGTGTGATTTAACTGACGTCGATATTACGCGCTGGTTAGCAGTACATACGATAAGGTAGAGTTTGATCAATTTACGGCCGAAAAACGCAGTTTAAGTAAAAAACGATAATAAATTTCCTAACGAAAATTTAATTGTTGACGTTTTTAATTTTCTTTTGCTGAGTGAGCAGGAAAAACGGATAAGAAAAAAAAACCCTAATAATAATTTTTTTTTGTTAAAAGACAGTAGGTGACACCTCATAACCTATTTAGCTATGTTTAACCGTGTATAACCGTGCTACATTTTTTAGGAAAGGGATAGATGATAGATAACCCAGGTTTTGAAAAAGAAGAAAATATAGCCATTTCATTGATTCGCCAGCAAATATGCTATGAAGAAGTACCGGCTAAGGAGGCTGCATATTGTAATGTAAATTCTGAATACATATTTATACCATTAAACAGAAAAAGTAATTTCTATTTTTTGTTTGCCGCATGGGATGAACCCTGGCCAGCCAGATTTAAAGTCAAAGTCCTTACCAATTTGACTACAGCAGCCTTCTTAACATAGATTGCGATTAAGAACACAACACAAAACGTTAATAAATAATAGAAAATTTACGTGTAGGTATCCCACAAACTTATTAGATTATCCAGCGATAACACTACTTCGAAAATGAACGAATCTGTGCAAAAGCTCAAAGTTACTAACCCTAGAAATTTGGATCTTTCCCAACGAAAAATAAAGTCTAGTGGTATAACTGCTGTATATTCTGAAAAACAAACAGTGAGCGGAGATTTTGTTTTATTAACGATCACCAATATGTCACTAAAAGGTCCTTTGGAGACATATCGATAAATGCTTTGAGGATATAACCATCACTAGTTAACACTAAATGCCTGTTGCAGGGTAAGAAACTTGGCGACCGACTACTTTGTAACCCCATTTGAATTTTGTATTTATCACTGCGGAATGAGAGTTTTTCCCTACACCATTATTGTTTAAATACGATTGGCAATGCTATATTTTAAATGCATTTTTTTTACTTGGCGAACAATATTAATAAATAAAAGTCCTTCGCCTCTATAATTTCCATATAAATATACAATTAATTTTACATGTTTGTTGACCTAGAAAATATCTTAAAACATTTCTTTTTTTGTGTTATTATAAATGTATTTTCTAATACAATAAATGTTGATAAGCACATGATAATAACAAAGTTTTTGTACAGGGCGGTTGCGAGAAGGTATACTACTTTAGTAGTCGTGAGGTAGACACGTGGCAAATTTATTTTGGAAAAAACACAAAAAACTCAAGCTATTCATCAGTCTTCTTTGCATCCATTAAAAGTGACAGTTTGGTGTGCAATTTGCTGAGGTGGAATCATTGGACCTTACTTTTTTGAAAATGAAAGTGCGTAACGGTAACTGTAAATGGTGCGCGATATGATTGAAAAATTGTTAATGCCACAACTGTATGCCTTTCGTTTGATTAACATGTGGCGTCAATGAGGTAGTGCCATATCGCATGCGGCCGAAATTACAATAGAATTGCTGCGAGATCTCTTTCCATAACAAGTTACTTCAAGAAATGGTAATGTTGAATGGCCTCCACGGTCGCTTCATTTTACTGCTACGGACATCTTTTTCATTTTTTTATTTGGATGGATATGTGTGTAAACAGAATAGTAGGTTCTGGGCAATTCCTCATATTATTCATCAATCACATTTGCATCCATTGAATCTTGAAAGTCTGGTCAGGAGGAATCATTGGGCCTTACTTCTTCAAAAACAAAAACGGTGTAACGGTGATGCGACTGAAAACTTTTTAGCACCACAACTGTATGCTTTGGGTTTGATTAACATGTTGCATTAACAAGACGGTGCCACATCGTATACAGCCAGGATTACAATGGAAACTAACAACATAGTAAACCTTCCTGGTGGATACCCTGTAATTAATGTAATTATATTTGAAAAATAGAATTCTTCTCTTGATCTATTTGTACAGTCATGCAGTTATACCCGTTTAAATACAAGTATTTATTATAATTGTTTAATAGTACAAAAGAAAAAGAACTGACACATTCTATTGTGACAATTAACAATAATTTTTTGCGGTTACACATACATACGTACATACAATTAATGCAATAGTACACGCACATTCATTTATACATACAAGTGTATAAAATTAAACATGATATATGGCATTAATTTTAAAAGCTACGCAAAATTTTATTGTATTACTTGCATAATCATTATTATTTATTGACAGAAATAAACACAAGACACTGGGCAACCAAATGAATCATGATTTTAATAATAAATAAAAACTACCAACTTTTTAACCGACTTCAAAAAAAGAAGGAGGTTATACAATTCGGCTGACTGTTGCTTTTTTATGTTTGTGCCTGCAGAACTAAATCATTTCTGATCCGATTTTGAAAAATTTTGGTAATATGATGGATTATGCTAACATATTGGTCCCGTTCAGTTCACAATCTTAACATATATACAAGATACATATTTTTTAAGTATATAATGAACTGTTAACTTATTATGACGTCTTATTACTATAGCTCCCAATAACAAAAAGCTATACAAAAATAAATTTAAAAATTGAAGCGTGTCCCCATATTTGATGTAAATTTACTTATGTGGGCCTATCTTTTGAACATTTAGACAAACGTTTTCAAATTGAACGGAATGTCAATTGCTATGGTCTTTATAGTAACAAGTATTAATATTTAAAATTATGAATAAAAGAGTGCCCCAATAGTCAATTTAAATTTATGTTTATGGCCATACTTTTTAGCAGTTGTAGACAGACAATTGAAATTTACAAAGAACCTGTATTGCTAAGTCCGCTATAACAACAAGTTTAAAATTTGGGATTAAAAGTTAAAGGGTGTACCAATATTTGATGTAATTTGGTGTATATGTCCGAACTTTTGAACTCTTATAGACGACAGCTGAAATTTATAAGGGACCTTTTTTGCTTAGTCCACCATAATAAGAAGCTTATAATTTGAATTTAGAAACTAAAGGGTGTTCCCAAAATTACTGTAATTTGACCATATGAACGAATTTTTAAACCGTTAGATACAAACGCCTAAATTTTAGGCAGAATATCAACTACTTGGTTTGGCATATGTAATAGTTAATGTAATCTTATTTATTTGGCCATACTCTTGAACCGTTGTAGGCAGACAGATTAATCTTTATTTTGAAGTCGGTTTTTTTGCAAGAATTATTTAATTCATGTTTTTCCACATAATTATGATGAAAGTTCTTTTTGTATTAAACTATTAATTGAACTGTTTTCATGTTATACGAGTAACAAACGAATTAAATTAATTTTTATTTTTATTTTTTTGTTTCTTTTTTTTTTTTTTTTTTTTTTTTTTGAACGGCTAAAATAAGGAAAATTTTGTAAAAAATAAAAATGTTCGCCTATGACGGATTTTGTCTTGTTGCATAGTGTAATTAGCGAAGCAAAAAATTAATAATACAATATCATATAAAAGTTTTATATTTTTATCAATAATAAATAAAGTTGTGGTATTTTTATTAACATTGTGATAAATTATTTTATTTAAATTGATAAATTGCAAAAATGTTAATAATATACAAATATATAAACATAATAAACAGAATATCTCATTCGGATGTTTTTAGAAGATAAAAAAGCAAAAAACAAGCGAGAGATAAAAATATAGAGGTATTTTATATCATTCATGGCTATAAATTCTAATAAGAAAATAATAATTTGGCTACAAGTGATAACGCTCTAAATCAGTGTTGCCAGTTATTTTTCGGGCTTTCTCGCCAAATGGCTTGTCAAATATCTCCAAATCTCGCCAATATATTAAAAAATATATAATATTAGTTATAAAAAACATTTTTGTTTAATTTACTTCTTTTATCACTAAACATAAAAATTGCAATGCTTAAAACAATCTAAAAGAAGTTTTAATTTAAAAAAAAAGAATTCATTTAAAAACATTTAAAAAATCTTAAAACAAAAAAACAAAACTTAATAAACATAGAAGTAAATAACTAAATTAAAAATATTAAGGTCAATCAATGCACGGAATTTAAGTAATCTTTATAATTAAAGCTTAAACCTTGAGTCCATATCGCTCCTTTATTGCAACATAGTCATATCTCAAAAAATTAAAAATTTGTAGTTACTTAAGCAAAACTGCTCTTTTAGACCTTCTGTACGTGTTGAAAAAAATCAGTTTTATATCCCAAGCTAAATCGAAGTTATAGCAATTGCAATTGCGGAAATTAGATCATAGGACTTATGTCTTGAAAACTTAAATCGCATTTTGCCAAGTTCAAGTTTTTTTTTGAGATATGACTATGTTGCCATAAAGGAGCGATATGTGTTTGAATATTAAACTATTTGAATGCATTTATATTAAAAAAAAATTATTCAAGAACACATATCAATTATTGAAATAAAACTTTTATGCTAATTTTGTTTAATACTTTTACTGTATTTTGTATCCTTACTGCGGTACATTTCATATCTTCCTTAGGAATGAATATGGTACAACGTATGTTATTTACATTCATGTATGATATTTCTACAAGTGAAGAATTGAGGAGTTCTAATTGCACTTTATTTCTCAATTTAGGTTTCACAGAATTCATTACAGAAAAAGTTCTTTAGACATAAGCATTACTTTACAACTCCTTAAAGTGATAAGTACGAGCAGCGTCCTGGGGGCTTATTCTAAATTGCGATGCGAAAGTCAATGCGATGCGAAAATGCATAAATGCGAACAATTGCTATTCAGTATTGCGATATTCGCAAAGTTCTTTTTTAATCGCATTTCAAATGCTAAAAAGTGGTAACTCGGTATTCTAAATTGCGAAAACAAATGTAAAATTCGTAAAATTTATTCGACAGCAAAGTAGCAATCGCAAAGTACAAACATGTGAGTGAAAGATAATATTTTATTTATTTATTTATCATATATTTATTAATTAATTTAGGGAAGCAAGCAATAAAACCACCAAACCGAGTCAATTTTAAATAAAGATAGAATTTATGAATGAGCACAGCCATTTGGCAAGAGGCCTTTTGAAAACACCAAATGCTCGTCACTCGTCAAACACTTTGCGGCCAACGTTAACTGAAGACTTAAATATCAATGGAACACCTATTAGAGAAGCTAAAGTATGGAAAAAAGTATTAAATATATAAACCAGTTCAAACATATTTGACTTCAAGTTTAATAAGTTTGGGCCGATTTTTAAGTATACGCCAAAAAGAAGATTAGACGAAATAAAACCGACATTGGCGGTAGACCATCAAGATAGAATCCATTAAATAAAAATAAATAAATTTAAATAAATAAATTTTATAAACAATTTTTACATCCCAGCAAAAAAAAAATTATTTATTTTTAATTTGACATTTGTTGCTAATGATGTTTATTTGAGCAGCGTTGCCACGATTTAAAATAAATTGCGAATGCTATTACGAATGTCTAACGGAATACCAATTTTCTTTTGCATCGCATTTCATTTGCGCATCGCACTATTTTTCACATCGCAATTCAGAATAAGCCCGCTGGTAACAGTAAACTTAAGGCCAGAATCCATGTAGGCTTTTTGGTAGTTTATAATCAAAATATTGAGTGCAATTTATAAAAGGAAGTTTTCCCCACTGTGTTTTATAAATGCCAAGTGCTTAATAAGGTTCTGCAAATCTTTTGAAAAACTTTTTCAACGCAGAAAACTTTTATTTGAGATACAGAGTTACAGCAGTTTGAAATTTAAAATTAACAAAAAAAACTTAGAAAATATACATATGTTTTGGAAGTCGATTAAGCATTTCTTTTTACCTTTTTTTATTTACAGAAAACTTGTAAGATTAAAAAATTAAATTCTTGTAAAATTAACGTATACTATACTAAAAACAGTCCTGTTCAATTCAGTTTAAAGTTTTGTGGCAAGATCACTGCTTTGTATATTCTAAAACGAACTTTGTAAATGTTTTTAGTTAATTCGCCGATATATGTACATACATTTTTAGTCAACCTTAAAATATATAAAATAAAGCTGCCAGGTTTTTTTAATTTTTTAATGCGTTGTTATCGTACAGAAGATCATAAAATTTCTCTAGCCATGTGAAAATTTTTATCGCCATAACTGACAACACTACTCTAAGCCAAGTTTTCAATAATTTTAGAAAATCAGTTTCAAGTCCTTAAGCCAAATCAGACGGTTTTTTTTCCATTTAACTGTTTTACATAAGCAAATTTAAAACAAGAAATTCATTGAAAAGATTTTAGCACAATCAATATATTAATAAATAACAGTGTATATATCAGAGAACTGCATGAGTGTCTATTTTTAATACTCTAAGTATACTCATCTTAATTGCGGTTGCGGTGTGATCGCCACCGCATTTCTTTTGTGCGAGTATTTACTATACCCATTCCATTTGAGTATTGATTAGTTTAAAGGCTGGTTCACCCACAAGTTTCTGAAACATTTTTGGTTGGCACAACATTTTTTTTTTTATATGTAGTTTGACGTTTCTCTCAGAGAGCGAGAGAAATTATTTTGTGCGAACGAGTCTCAGTGTAAATTAAATTAATTTTAAATTTGGTCACACCATGTGAAATTTGAACAAGAGACATGCCATATTGTTTGGAATTTGTATTACAAATTCAGTATGGTAAACTAAAAAATGTAAACAAAAAGCAGAAAAGAAAAAAACATATAAAGAAAAAGAACTATTGGCGGCAAAAATAAAAAACAGCCGCTCAAAAAATTTTATATATCTGACTCTCGAGAAAATAACAATTTTTTTTTTTTTGCAAAATAACATATTAATAAGTAAATAACATATTAATATGAGGAGTATTAACTCGAAATCTTTTTGTTTGTCACCCAGGGATTTATATTTTACATTGAATATTCTGTTACATTATACGTTATGTTATAAATATTAATTTTTTTATTTCTTTATTTTGACACAAATACAATTAGTTTTCTTAAATTTATGCACATATGTATTTACTTCATTTTCAATTGTATATGGCAGCACTGTTTTTACGAACCAAGTTTTTGAAATGGGTGAACCATGGTGTAGAAAACTCTCAGTAAACAATAAATTTCTCCGAACCAAAAATGTTTCAGAAACTTGTGGATGAACCAGCCTTAAGTCTCTAGCATACTCAAGTAAAATGTTTGCGGTGCTGGCTTTACTTTAGTCGTACTCATACTCATAGCAAACACCAAGAGAGAGATTTTAACGTGTGTAGTATGAGAAAAACAGAGTTATCAGATCAGAATTATTAAATCAAACACAATATCAAAAGTCGCCAATGTCTAAATTAGCTAACACACATTTTTCTTAGAAATTATGAAAGTTTATTTAATATGTAACAGAAAATAAATTGAATAGAAGCCGTAAAATTCGCCATTTTTTCATTTATTAAAAACACAACAAAAGTTTGCTAATAACTCAAGAATAGTTTATTGTTTATTATATTACGGTTTTTAGGCTTAGAAATTCATACAGGATAGAAATTTATAAATTCTATTCTTTAAGCAAATAAATTTTTAAAAATAATCAATAGGTATAAAAGCAATAAATTTTTAACAAAATAAAATATGTAAACTAAAATCTTTATTGTAATTTATTATTTATGAGGTCTAATGACATTCAGTTAACGCAATATTACATCTTCGTATATACAGTTTTGTTTAAATCTGTTTGCTTGTTTTCCTTAATACCGTAAGTAGCACATTTATGACAACAAGTCCCATAACCTGAAAATATTTGTACATAAAAAACAGCAACAAAATAAGTATACCTGCTTTAAATAGTGTACCAAAGCTGTGCCTTTCAGCGGTTTTTATTGCATTTTAATCATTAAATATGTGTTGTATTTCATACATATGAAAACGGTTGTTATCTGCTTTTCTGCTTATAATGCTTAAGCAATAGATTTGATCAAATTTAGTTTTTTTTTTATTGCTTATAAATAGATCTGCATACAATGCAGAATTTCATAAAACGGCAGTAAAAACTTTAGTAGGATAAAAATGTGGCAACGCTGCTCACAAATAAAGAGAATTAAAAAATTCTCGCGTACGAGTATAGAAAATACTTAAAATTCTGATTGCGATATTTTTGAGACTCGTTTATAGGCTCTTTGTTTTAAATATACCCACAACAAAAAACACTTACAAGAATGGGTAAAATAAACACCACAACTTTTTATTGCGGTATTTAAAATACTCGAGTATGAAAAATATAGAGTAAGTATGCGGTATACTCATGGTTGCGGTGTACTCGTACCGTTCTCTGGTATATATCAAAGTATATTTATATTAAGTATATGCAAGTCAACACAAATACAAAATTTCATGTATTATGTCAAAAAACAGTTCAGAGACGGTAAAGTGGCTAACATTTTATTATTTTTCTAACTAAAAAATTGATATGAATTTTTCTTAATTATTATAAAAAAAAAGTAAGAGAATGACCTCTAAATGACTATATCAATGTAAATTTAAACAAAAATTCAATAAAAGGATGTTCAATGCAACTTGAGTTCGAAAAGTGTAATTTGAATATTTCGTTTACCATCCCTGATAGAACATAATAAAAACGAAAAGACACACGTAAAAAACAAAAGCAAAATAAAAATTGAAATAAATGTAAACAAATTTTGACACAATACATGATAAACACGCACACAAATATAACTATCACCTGAGCTCCTGCATATACTTGTTATAAATATACTTTGGTATATATCTTGTATCTTACTGCCATGGCGTATGCTCATTTTAAACAAGTACATTTAAAATTTATATGTCACGTATACGCCACCATAATGAAAACGATTCAAAAAAAATAGTGCTTTTGAAATTTTCGATCCAATGCATTTTAAGAGTTTTTTTTGCGCATTAATGAAAGCGGAATTCTAAAAAGAACTTTCACTAAATCCAATTAACATATTCTAAAGCTTAACGGTTTTGTTTTTTATTTTTATTATTTAAAAGGGCATTTTAATCGCGTTATTAATGACATATGTGTGGCTAAATTTTGCAAATACAGTTAAGCTTCAATTATCCGGGTCTCGTGAGACCGGCACCAATACGGAAAATCGAAATACAAGGTTAATAGAGGTTATATTAAAGTATACAGGAACAGGAACTTAACAGATATGTTTTTATTGAAATCAAAATCATTTTGTCATTAATTGAAAGAACTTTTCTTGCCGTTTTTTGGTAATTTTTATTTGAAGGGGAAACACCGGATTTAGATTTACATAATAAAAAAGATATGTATGCTGCATGGATAATAGATGTGCAGCACGGTTAATAGCGGTATATATCTAGAGCACGGATAATAAAGGATAAAAACAAAAACAGCCGCATGCCAGTTAATGAATGTAACCGATAAATAGAGGCCCGGTTAATTGAGGTAAAACTATATAGAAAAAACATAAATGATAATAAAGCTATCATGTTCCGTTCAGTGGGTAATTAATATCTGGCTTTTAACTTTAATTTTGCAATACATGCGACCGTTCAAATACATACCACGTCGACAAATATTATTTTTCATAACGTAGGTAAGATTATAATAAAATCTTAAACAAATAAAAAATATAACTCATTAATCGAACTCTTTTTTTCTCTTTCCTCATAAATCAACTTTACTATTGTTGTAATGTGCACTTGAAGTTTTAAAAATACCTGAATTGAGTCACTAGACAAAATAATTTATGCTATTATTTTCGCTCTTAAATATTGTACCAAGCTGTACGTACTTTAGTATAATTATTATTTTTTTTTTTTTTTTTTTTTGTATTGTTGGTCTTTAATTTAATTTGATAAAAGTTGCAAGTGTTTTTGCTTCCTAATTGCGGTAGAAACAACTAACTAAAGATACTTATATTTACATCTTTGTCTTTAACGTAAAATTTGATTTAAAATTGGCTTTTTCGTCAAAAATAGGTCCATCTGAGTAATTCTAAATTAAGTGAGGCCGCAGATTTTGAAATTCCTATTCTTTTTAAAATGGCCCACAAAAATGTACTTGAAATTTTGTTTTTTATCCCCCTAAAGGAAGGAGAAGTTTATTAATTCGTCTGAGTTCTTTTGACATTTGTACCCGTAGGGTTATTCAGTAATTTTGAAATTTTTTCATTTAGTTTGAAAAAAGTTTAAAGTTGATTACAAATAAAGAGTTTCCCCATACAAAACCGTCTAGGAAACTGTAACCGACCGACCAATGAACCGTGATATACAACCATTATCAAATTTTAGTAATGTTAATGTCGCTATAGCTTGCATTAACAGAACGTAATACAAAACCTAAATTTTAAAATAAAAAGGTGTCCCATGTGTGATATAGCTTATCTTACGTGGCCACATCTCCTGAACCGTTACAGTCAAACACACAGAGTTTGTACTTCCATATCCATTATAACAACAAGTATAAAAACATAAATTTAAAAATTAAAGCGTGTTCCCTTAGCTAAAACTATTTAATATATATGAGCTTATCTTTTGAACCGTTATAGATGCAATTTTATATACAATGATCCTTTGTCCTCTGCTTGTCTGATTTGAAGCCAATTTCTGTTTTGGTTTTTTTTTTTTTTTTTTAATTTATATTCCGCTGCTAAAAGTAATGAAAATGGAACTTCAATTTGAAATTAAGTTTTTTCTTATTTGCAGGAGATAAAAATCCTAAGAAAATCGGTTGGTCTACAAAGCGTTAATTTATGTTTGACATTCAAAAGATTTTAAATAAAATTAGATTGTTAGTATCTCTTATTTTTCTACATTCGTGTGTGTGTTTTCATATACAAAAGTATGTTTTGTTTTTGACGAGGAATTTTGCAACGAAAAATTTTACATTTGTTTATACTTTGTCTATAGCATTATTAAATTAAATAATTATATATATAATTGTTTTTTTTTTATTATGCAGGTAATAAAACGGTTTTATTATTAAATTAAGTTTTTTTTTAATTTTTTTTACGAAATACAGCTCTATAAAATTTCCATTAATTCCACCTCACTTCAATAAATTGTTTGTGGCATTGCAGTTGCTGTTGATTGATAAGTTTGTTTCTTTTAATCTTAACAATAAGCTACTTATAGTAGTCTTATGAATCAACACAATTACGATAATTTTTTATTGAAATTCAATTTAATTTAGATTATTACCAAACATAATAAGATTAGTGCTTTTAAACATACGAACAGTTTAAAGTAAAATTCAATAGAAAATGATTTATAGCATTTTGTCGAGCTTCCTAATTTCAATTGATAATATCTTTTGTTCAACAATACTTTACTAATAAAGCACTTGTAACAGTATTATCAATTAACACTAAAACATGTCTTGGTTTAAGATACTGACCTATTAAACTTGTGTTGAAATTTCATTTAATTTTAGTTATCAACAATATTAAAATAACACACCTTCATTTGCTTTTAACACAGCTAAGCTAAATAATACAAAGCTTTAATCACCATGTGTAACACTAACCAAACGTCTATTGTGTGTGTGTGTGTGTGTGTGTGTGTGTATGTGGCATACGTACATTTTACATGAAATGAAAACCAAATGAAAATTATGCTTTTGGCTCTTTGAAATTATTTTGTGTCATTAATCGCAATTTAATAAACTATTATCGCTACTTGATGGCCATTTACGAATACATTAGACAAACTTGCATATTCTTTGATTTGTGTGTATGTGTGTATTTTATATACAATTACAATACTATTCAAATGCGAACTTAAGTTTGGAATAAAGTACATACACACACGTATGAAAGAAAACCGTTTAAATCCAAATTAATTTATTTTACAAAGAGTTATAAAAGGTCTATTTAGATATTTCAAAATTATTTGAATACAATTTAAATATCAATATATAAAAAATTAATTTCTCATTAGTTTAAATTTATTTTGAAATTTATAATGTTTAATATTAGGTACGAATATAAAACAAACAAAATTTTGTTTTAATTTCATTAAATTAAACTTTTAAAATTTTATTAGTTAAATATTATATTTTTTAACATTGGATTTTATGTTGGTTTAAATTCAATTTATTAAATTATAAAAGGGAAGAAATATAATTTAATCTTAACTGTAAAGGCCTCATTAGTCTTTACTTTCTGTTGCTGTTCTATTCCGTGCCGTTCTGCTTTTTAATTTATTGTGATTACTTTTTCTGTAACAACATATCAGCTGTTTATAATAAACACAGAAAACACAATACACAACACAATAAAAATTTAAATTGTTTACAAAAGCGTAAAAGCAATAAATGCAAAATTACAAAAATGAACAACAATATTGATTACGCATCAGATTCTGAGTTTGATTCAGATATTGATGATGCACTAATTGTTGGAAGTTTTGTGAATTTGTGCAAGTTGTACCAAAAAATAAAATCAAAAAAAGTAAAACAAAGGAGGAGGTGGTATGCCCGACCTATCAACAAGGATTGGTTATTATCGTGTTACCAACGAAAAGTTTTTAAAAAAAATTAAGGAGATAGATGAAAATCAGTTCTTTTTACACACTAGAATGACCAAGGATATTTATGAGCTTTTGTTAACTCTAATCAAAAGTTCGTTAAGAAAGCCCGGCCAACGTATATTAGCAGAGGAGAGACTTTCAATAACCCTTCTGTAAGTTTTCTTGTTTTTTTTTTTTTGTTTATTGTATTATGTACGAGTATACATATGTAGCTATTTGGAACATGGGACTTCTATTCAGTCGATTGCTTGGAGCTACAAGTTGGGAAAAACAACTATTCGCAACATAATTTTGGAGACGTGTGATGTGATTTGGAGTTGTCTGTCTCCAGTGTATGTTAGCGAGCCAACGACTGCACAATATAAAGATATTGAGGTAAACTTTAACAATATGTGGAATATTCCCAATTGGGTGGGAGCAATCGACGAAAAACATATAGCTTTGAAGTGTCCGCCTAATTCAGGGTCAATGTTCTTCAATTATAAAAAGTTCTTTAGTATTGGACTGATGGGTGTTTGTGACGCTAATTGCACATTCATTGCGGCTAGCGTAGGAGGCTATGGTTGCCAAAGTGATGGCGGTATTATGATCGATATTTACTTTAAAGTATAAACAATCTTATTAAAATTTTTATATTTTCGTTAATCAAAATGTCGCTAAATTTTATTAAAACATTAATTTTATTTTTCTCTTTAAAGGAATCTTTCGTACGTGTCCTTTCGGGCAATCAATTTTGAACAACACAGTCCCCGTGCCACCACCTAAACCGTTGTCATCATCATCATCCGCGCCATTTCCCCATTATTTCATAGGGGATGCCGCTTTTCCATTAAGGCCAAACCTAATGAGATCCTATCCAGGAACTTACCTTGAAAGAAAGAAGACTGTTTTTAACTACAGGCTATCCCGAGCTCGAAGAGTTATAGAAAATTCTTTTGGAATTTTAGCAGCTCGTTGGAGAATACTTTTGACAACTCTAGAGTGTTCACCAAGCAATTGTGAAATTATTGTTTTGGCATGTATTGCACTACATAATTTCATAGTGCTTAATGACCAAAAACGTTGGTATTGTCCAGGCAATTTTGTAGATCGAGAAGCAGAAGATGGCGGTTGGCGCACAGAAGTAAGGGTGAATGGTAGTCGACCATTAAGATCGATGACAACATTTATTCGAAGGTCATCTGAAACCGCCATTCAGTTAAGAAATCGCTTATCGGAAAATTTTTGTAATGAAGGCGCTATTGCGAATCAAAATTCAATTTAAAGTTTTTTTATTTCAATAATTGTCATTTAATTATGATTAAAAGTTAAATTAAATTAAAGTAAATTAGTAATTTTTTTTTGTATAAACTTCTTTATTTATAAAAATATATAATTTTTATAAATTAAAATTTATTATATGTGCACGAATTCACTACAAGATTTGTTTAAAATTTCAATATGATTTTTTTTTTTAAAGTAAGTATAAACATTCATAAGTAATACATAAAATGCATTTAATAAAAATTTAAAGCCATTTTATTGCATGGCATCGTAAGGAAAAAATAACAATTCAATAAAAACTAAAAAAAAATTACAAAAACAAGTAAAAGTTGCAGAGATCAAAAATTATAATAATATATGATAAATTATGCAAATATGAAGGTTTGTTCAACAATGTCCATAGTTGAACGGACTCTGAAAATAAAATTGTATTAAACTTGGATTAATTAATAATACAAAATGAACTTACTGTCTTGGAACTACATGAGGTGCCAAGAATTGTAACTGGCTCATTAGATGCCAACGCTGGTTAAACGATGCGCCACTACCAGATGCAAGTTTTTCGGCTTTCTTTTCTTTTGCGAATCTGTCTCGCAATGACGTCCACCTCTTAACGCAAATTTTCTCTAAAAAGATGTTATCAACATGTGGCATACTGGTTTCTAAATCATGTTCCTAATAACTTACCAGGTACATCCATTTCTTTCGAAATTTGCGACCAAGCAGCATGCTTTTTGTCTGGCATTCTGTAATTTTTGTTAAATTTATTGTACAGAATATCATTTTCTTGCACTAAGCAAACAAGTTCTTCGTCATCCATTATTTTTTCACTGTTTCATTTTCTATTTACCAAAACTTAAAAAATGGGTTTATTTACAATTTTGCACTCACACTACCAAACAACTTTCAAGTAACTAAAGGTTGAATTCTATTTTCTACTGATTCGAACGAACAGAACAGAACGTCAAAGTAATAACAAACCACAAATACACATTTTCCATTTAACAGAAATTGATCAGCTGATTCGTCACGGAACAGAAAATAAAGACTAATTCTGCCTTAAGAAGTTCACAACGCGAGTAGGTCTACAAAAATTAATACGCAATAAATATTAATAACATCCTATACATATTGCTCAAGAGTTGCAATATACATATTTCATCGCAGATTATTGTTTAAATCTTTTAATAACTTAAAAAACAATTTTAATTTCATATGTTTATATATGTTAACTTTTTATACCCTTCACTACAAAAAGTGAAAAAAATTTCAGCAATATCCATTTTCGACCTCATAAAATCTATATGATCTGACTTTTTGTGCATAGCGATCTCGATTGAGCAATGTCCGTCTGTCCGTCCGTGTTAGTATTGCCTCGGCAAACTTGATTTCACAAGAAGAAAAAAACAAATATGTCAAACAATCAGATATAGTGTCGAAAGATGTGCTATTAGTAATTAGCATGTTCGGTCCATATCCTTCGAGGCAGCAAGCAAAACATCACACCTACCTCTTATTTTTTCATGTCAGTGGAACAATAAAATAACTCTAATCAAAAAAATAAATGCATGAGGCGATAGAGATTTAAAAAATAAGAAAAAAAAGTATCAACTGAAAAAATTGGCGCTCGCCCATATTTTCCGACTTACAGGGATCTGAAATTTTCAAATTTTTTTAAATATCAATATGGGTATCATTTTAAAGCTTTTGAAGAGATCTTGAAGGAAATACTAAATTTTTTTTTTTTAAATCCTTAACCCATTGAGAGCCGATGTTATTTTTATGTCACCCCAATATTTGCTTTTGTGATTGCAGTTATTTCACTAAATTAGATTTACATAGATGCTGAAGGGCATATAATATTCGACATAGCCGAATATAGCACTCTTACTTATTTTAAAATAGCATTTTTAACACAAAATTTTTGTGATATATTTATATTTTTCAATTCTGTCAGGGAAAAATTTGACACTATGAGAACATATTTGTGTTTCAGTGTAAGTAAGGGGTGGACAACCGCAGCTCGCAAATATATTTAAAATTTATATGGTGACCGGCCGCTATGCAGTGAAAGGCAACAAAAGAAAACTAACTAAAAAATTATGTGCCTTTGTCTTGCATTCGAACGAAGATATAAAACAACAACAAAAAACAGTCACTAAAAATCATAACGAAAAAAGTTACATTAAAAATAGTTACGAAAGAAAAAAATGTATTAATGCTTTTATGCTTTGCATCAAGAAAAAAATTATTTCATTGTTTGGGAGCTTCGCATTTGCTACTACTAAAATTGAATCAAACATAAGTACCTAATCCACAAATAAGCAGTGGCAAGTGTCTCATATATATAATTATACAACTTATTATTATTATTTTTATAATGTTATAGTGCAGTAATAAAAAGTATTATAAATATATTATCAGAAATATTTTTTATTTGTACAACTTGTAAAAATTTTCTTAATAGTTTTCTGAAAACATAATTTTTATTTACTTACAAATCCAATGTTAATGGCCCGCTTAAGTTTAGTTGTTTTCAATTTTAGCCCACATTACTGGAGTGTTAGGTGACTTTAAGCGGTCTATCCACGATCAAAAGGTTGGCTGTCAGGTTCGTGTACGTGTGCTGCACGCTTTTTGACGTACACATATTGAATGACCTGCCAAAAATTAATTTTTACTTTGATTTTGTGCCGTCAACATCTCGCTTGCACTATTACGAAAGTGGCACTAGCGAAAGAACATTCAATAGCTTCAAAAAGAATAACACAAAATTCATTATTACTCGTATTCATTCATTTATTTATTTAATTATTTATTTATTTTCCACGAATACTTCATTTGAATGTTGTTATGGACGCACGACTAATGGCCACAAAATAGTAGAACTAACACAATACACACAACAAAAGTTGACATCTAGCATGCCAAAAATCTAAATTTTTTAATTTTTCCTCAATCATCCTCTGTGTAACACATACTAATACATTTTCACAATTACTATTATAATGCTGGTCGTTTATTTTGATCGTGTGTAGACCGCTTCAAATCTCAGAAATCAAGCTTTACTTCTATCTCTTAAAATTGATAAGTTTTATAAATTTTTAAATATAGATCTATCTGCTAAAATTTATTTACTTTGGATTCATTTGTAATTAGTAATTAAACTATTAGTAAAAATTATAATTTAAATAAAATAATTAGGATTAAATGGTAGTTAAATTTTTTAATTGTAATTATTTTAAACAATATCAAGTAAATTTCAATGGTAATAAAAAAACCTCAACTATGTAGTGTTTAACGAGACTGATATAGCATTTTATTGCGATATTAAATATGTCAGTTGACGTTTATAATATTAACTTATTTCCATTTTTTTTTTTTAAATTTAAAACGAAAATTTTTAGATAAGTTTTCTTAAACAATAAATTTAAAAATTAAAATATATACAAATTCGGATCTGGTTATAATAATTCGACTAATAATTTTAAAATCTCCTTAAAATATTTACTTCATTAAAATGTAATCATAGGTCAATATGTTTATGTAAATATTCATATACACATATGTAAATATGAAGAAGTATTGTGTAATATAAAAATAATCAAAAATGGTTATTTGTTTGCAAGGATTAAGAGCATGCGAACATACACAAATACACTCACAGTTTTCTTCCTAAGTGATATTTTAAAATAAACATTAAATAATTATAACTTATGAATTATAAATGTTTTAAAGTTTGCACAAAAACATAACAAAACTTTGCTTTTGTATGCATTTAAGTTCATATGCCATTTTAGCACACTGTAAATACTTGTTAAAATTTGCATACAAATTTAAACTAATAAACACAAATTTATATTATAATTGTTTTTGTATATTGTAATGCAAATTTATTTGTTGTTTTACTTACAATAATATTCTTATTAAGGTAAACACATTCTTCATTGTTAGGGGAATTAGAAATAATTTTACAAATTGAGTTTAACATTAAATATGAATGAAACCATGAATGAAACCATGAATGACATGTTGTAGTTTCGAGTAAAACAAATTTTCAAGACACAGAGAAATAATTTTACTTAATATAACAAAATTTCTAGGAAATCATTTATTACGAATATATTTATAATGCTTTAGAGAGTAAATCTATTAATTGTTCAATTATTAAAAGCAAAATATTGAATATTAAACTTTTGAAAAATAAGTTTTTCATGCACTATGAAATATTAATTAACAAATATTTACTACAAAACAGTGCTTGAAAACAAACAAAACGTTACGTAAACGTTTTGGGTAAAGATGTTAACTTTTTAAGTTTTTTTTTTAATCGTTATATAAAGGTACTAAAACAAAGGAAATACTTTTTTAATCATAAGGTGTGCAAAAGAAACAACTGAATTTTGCTCATCTACTTACTTCTATATTTTAACGCAATCGTGCAACTGCTTTCTGTAGTTGACTTTATTGGCAAACGTTTCCGAACCATTCTTCTTAAGACGCTCAAATTTTATAATCTTTGTTTTGTCTTCTGGTTGCGTACCATTTATTTGAAATCAATAATTTCACAATCCTTCTCATTACTTTTATTTTAGTTTTACTCACTAAAAACAGGAGAGCAAACTTTTCGTTTATTTTACTTTCGTGCCCTACTTCAAAATGCATTTGTCTTTTTAGCATACAATACCTAACGTGCATAGTTTTTGTATTTTAAAACACATCTGTTTAAGTTTCGTTCGTAAATTCCTCTGTCTAATGGAAAATTAACACGTGAATTATTTGTGATGCCGCAGGAAGTTTTCTATATTAATAAGTACACTCAGATGCTTTATATCATATAGTTAAAATTAGCTTACAGAATTCATTTGGGTCCTAGTGGTATTACTATATACCTGCGAAGACATGCTGCTGGAATACCTGTGCATACTGTTGTTATAATTTTCGGTAACAACCGTCGTCTCTGGCTGTGTACTTCGTACGTTTGGCGAGCGCTTTCGATGAAGAGATAGTGTTAATAATAGACAGTGTTAAGAATACAAGGTGATGGGTTTAGGTAATTTTTGTCCTTTTTAGTAGTATTATGCAGGTAGATTCCCTAATATCTGTCCTGTTTATTGGAGTAAATAGTTTAATATTTGGGTCTTTTATTATTGGATAGGTAAGTGTGACCATCTGTAGGTATTCGAGAGTGTTTTAGTAATTTTAGTGCTGTGAAAATCGTGTCAGAGGTTGTGTTTACCTGTTCGTTAATAATATCTCCGTTTAACGTTCGTGTTTTGTAAATTTACATGTTTTCAAGAATATCTTCGTCTTCGTCCTTTTTTACTTGGGTGTAATACTGTCATACATTCATCTATTTTCCTTGGTTCGTGTCCATGTGTGTGTTAAGGTGTTTTGTGAAATTGAAGTCTTCCCTTTTCCTTTTGTATGATCGTATGTGTTCTGTAAACCTTATTTTAAATGTTCGTCCAGTTTTTCCGATGCATGTATAGTTCCAGGTACAAGTAAGTCTGTATACTCCGCTGGTGCTAAATTTATCGGTTGTTTCTGTTGATGTCTTGAGATTGTTGCGTAGAGTGCTGCTCGTTTTTAGTGTTGTGTGTAAACCTTCTTTCCGGAAAAGGTTAGTTAATATACATATTTCTGGACCTGTGTAAGTAAAGCTGTATCATCGTGTTGTATCGATTGTTTTCTTGTCTTCTTTCTTCTTGTTTTTGTTGTTGTATTTTCTGAGTTGTTTTTCAATGGTTGTGTGGTTGTAACCATTATTTTTAGCTGTAGTGTAAATTGTATCGAGTTCTTTGTTGTATTTATCTGGAGCGAGTGGGACTATTTTAAGTCTGTGAATCATATGTCTAAATGCTGCGAGTTTATGTTGAGTAGGATGGTTTGAGAAGCTGTGGATAGTTGTGTCTGTCATGGTTGGTTTTCTATAGATGTCAAAGTTTAAGGTATCAATTCCTCGTGTTATTAATATGTCAAGATAATGTAAAGCTCTGTTATGTTTTTCTTCCATTGTGCATATGATTTTCTTATGTATTATGTTTAAGTCTATAAGAATTTGTTCGGCGTTGTCTCTTTCTATGATGCATATTATGTTGTCTACGTATCTGTAGTAATGGGTTATTTTATGTTTTTCCATCCGTTTTTTGATGTGTAGTTGTTCTAAATGTTGCATGAAGATCTCTCAGTCCATCAGATAGTTTATAGAAGTTATTGTTGAATCTAAAGTAGTTTTGTTTTAATATCGTCTTTACAATATCCATTATTTCGTTGATATATTGATTGTCGTGTAAGTTAGAAAGTGTGTTACGTAGGATAGTCAAAGTTTCGTATGTGGGTATTGATGTATATAGATCCTTTATGTCAAAGGAAACGAGTCTTGTATTATCAGTGACTTTGATGTCCTTAATTTTGTTTATGAGGTCTTGTGTATTTCGTAATATGTATATGTTCTGCAAATTTATTTTCTCTTTTAATAATGTGGCGAGGTGTTTGGCCAAGTTATATGCAGGCGCAGGTTTGTAATTTACCACAGGTCTGATTGCTATAATTTCTTTATGAATTTCGGGTTGTGCTCTGAGAGTAGGGGGTCCTGGGTTCATTTATATGTATATGTATAATTTTCCGCCAGTAAACGTTTTGCAGCGTTTTAATAGGCTTCGTATTCCCCTTTAGAATGAATCGGTTGGGTCATTCTTGAATTTTGTGTATTTTGCTTGTTGTATGAATTGTTGTGTTTTTTCTGTATATCCTTTTTTGTGCATTATTATCATTGTGTTCCCTTTGTCTGCTTTAGTAAGTAATAGATTATTAATATTCCGAAGTTTTGCCTTTATCTGTCCTGTAGTTTTTTGTTCGTCAGGATTAGTTTAGGATGCAGTGTGTTCTTTTATTGTTTTTTCAAGTACATCGGCTATCTTGTGTCTCATGTGTTCTTGTCGGTCAGTTGGTAAGTGTGTAATAGTAGCTTCGGCATACCTTCGTGCATACTTTTATTCGTTTTAGTTTTTTAGGAACTCAATGCACGGATTAACAAACTTATCTTTCTTACGAGACAGTCCCAAACAAACAAAACATACAAAATATATAAAAGTTGTGATTTGTAACACAAAAGTATGTGAGGATGAGGCTAAAGTGAGATACAGTAAAAGCTACACCTTGTGAGATTTAGGCCTATAATAAAAATATATATATATATAAAAGAATTTGTAAGTGTGTTGTGACCTTATAACTCACGATCGGTCAAACCGAATTCGAATGGTCGTGTAGATAGTTTATCTAAAGTTTGTACGAAATCTGTCGACGCGTTCGTGAGTTAAGACTTTTCATGAAATCATGTGGTTTTGCCCATATAAAAACAACAAGAAATACATAGGCGCCTATGAGCGTATAGAGTATGTATACTGTGTGCTGACTTCTACACACGTTATTCAATGATAATATTCATGCGTAGTGAAACAGGCCGGAATCCGCTATTATAAAATATATTATTTGTATCACAGTGAAAGCTACATTTTGTGAGATTAAAATCTACATCAAAAAATATATATATAAAAGAATTTATTTCATATTTTATATATGTATGTATGCTGTGTTATTTAATTCAATTTATGTTTTTTGTACAAAAAAATTTTACAGCAGCTGAAGCTTTACTTGTAACACTAATAAATCATCAAAAAATATTCTTTGCATACACAAGCATTTTCATAGACTTTCCATATTAACACAAAAATTTAACATTTGTAAATTTCGTCACTTACATAAAATCTCAAAAGTTTAACATAATAAATTAAAAAACAAATTCGTGTAAAAATTAAAAATCAAAAAAAAAATAAACAAAAACAAAAACACCTAAAATAACTTACAAGCTATTAACTTAGAACTATAAAAACAAAAGAGTACTTTTGTTGTTAATCGCATCAAATTTAAAAACTGTAATTAAATTTTAATTCAAATTAAACTAAAAACTTTTTTAATCAAATAATTCAAATATGTAGGCTGCAAATGACTTTAGCATGTTTATTGACAGAAGCACACGAAAAATGTCATGCCCAAAACCTTTTGGGCAATAGCTTACAAAAACGAAGATAATGCTGTAAGTTAATTTTCTTTTGAAATCGCTGCTTCTGTCTTTTATTCATGGTAATGAGTTATAGAAAGAAAGAATATTTTCGTGAATGACAACTATAAAAACCAAACTGAGGAATAAGCTACTGGACAAAATTTTAAAATCGTTGGTAACAATTAAATCTGCTGTTGTAAGTTTCAAGTTACTGAAGCAGTAAAAAAAATTTTAAAATCGGTATTTATTTATTAAAAAAAAAGTTAAAGAAATTCACGACGAGCCTGACTTATTTATAATCTTGAATTTTTGATAAGATAACAAATTTTAATTTTTTACAATTAAAAATGGCAAATTTAAAATTTTAAATTATATTAACAAAAAAATTTCAAATTTATTTTCTATTAAATTTCACGTTTTTAACTAAACTGTATCTCCAAAAATTGTTATTTTTTTGTTAGTTACATGATTTTGAATTTTATCTAATAATATAATTGTAAATATGCCATTGTTAATTGTAAAAAATTAAAAAATATTTATGTACCTTATTTCTGCTATATTATGACTCTTATATCATTTTGTTCAAAATAATACAATTAAATACTGACATATGTATACGTAAACAAATAATTATAAAGTTTTTTTTTAATATGGATGCGTTTTAGTTTAATTTAATTGTGCTTGATTTGTTGACGTAACGGATCTTCTACATTGTCATATTCATCCGAGTCTATGCTACTTATAATGCCAGCTAAACTCGCCGAAAATTGGAGTGGATCTTTTATTACAATAAAATTAAAGAGAGATTTGGCTGCAAACATTAAATTAAAATACAATACAAAATAATAACAAAAAAATATTTAATAAAAAAATTAAGAAACTGCAAAGATTTTTCTTTTTATAGAGAAACAGAGATGTAAATTGTCTCTCTCTTCATTACCCACCCATCTGAATAGCAATAGTGTTAATTAAAGCAAATTAATGTAAACAAGTATTTACAGTGTGCTCAAATGGCATATGAACTTAAATGTAAACAAATGCAAGGTTTTGTTATACTTTCATGAAAATTTTAAAACATTTATAATTTATATTTATTTAATATTTATTTAAAAATTTTAAAATGTCACTGCATAAGAAAGCTGTGTGTGTGTGTGTGTTTTTGTATTTTCGCATGCTTTTTATGTTTGCAAACATATTCCAATTTTTAACTTTATTTATATTACAGAATACGTATTCATATTTACATATGTACATTTCAAGTGTACAAAAGTCAAGTGCTTACCAACTTGACTACATCAGCATCTCTAACATAGATTGCGATTAAGAACACAACACAAAACGTTAATAAATAAATAATAGAAAATTAACGTGTGGGATAC
Organism: Gymnosoma rotundatum; assembly: GCA_916610165.2. NCBI lineage: Eukaryota > Metazoa > Arthropoda > Insecta > Diptera > Tachinidae > Gymnosoma > Gymnosoma rotundatum. The sequence continues at coordinate 49,649,982 of OU744338.1, forward strand.
CTATCCCACAAACTTATTAGATTATCCAGCGATAACACTACTTCGAAAATGAACGAATCTGTGCAAAAGCTCAAAGTTACTAACCCTAGAAATTTGGATCTTTCCCAACGAAAAATAAAGTCTAGTGGTATAACTGCTGTATATTCTGAAAAACAAACAGTGAGCGGAGATTTTGTTTTATTAACGATCACCATTATGTCACTAAAAGGACCTTTGGAGACATATCGATAAATGCTTTGAGGATATAACCATCACTAGTTAATACTAAATGCCTGTTGCAGGGTAAGAAACTTGGCGACCGACTACTTTGTAACCCCATTTGAATTTTGTATTTATCACTGCGGAATGAGAGTTTTTCCCTACACCATTATTGTTTAAATACGATTGGCAATGCTATATTTTAAATGCATTTTTTTTTTACTTGGCGAACAATATTAATAAATAAAAGTCCTTGTCCTCTATAATTTCCATATAAATATGCAATTAATTTTACATGTTTGTTGACCTAGAAAATATCTTAAAACATTTCTTTTTTTGTGTTATTATAAATGTATTTTCTAATACAATAAATGTTGATAAGCACATGATAATAACAAACTTTTTGTACAGGGCGGTTGCGAGAAGGTATACTACTTTAGTAGTCGTGAAGTAGACACGTGGTAAATTTATTTTGGAAAAAACACAAAAAACTCAAGCTATTCATCAGTCTTCTTTGCATCCATTAAAAGTGACAGTTTGGTGTGCAATTTGCTGAGGTGGAATCATTGGACCTTACTTCTTTGAAAATGAAAGTGCGTAACGGTAACTGTAAATGGTGCGCGATATCGTGATATGATTGAAAAATTGTTAATGACACAACTGTATGCCTTTGGTTTGATTAACATGTGGCATACGGCCGAAATTACAATAGAATTGCTGCGAGATCTCTTTCCATAACAAGTTACTTCAAGAAATGGTAATGTTGAATGGCCTCCGCGGTCGCTTGATTTTACTGCTACGGACATCTTTTCCATTTTTTTACTTGGATTGGTATGTGAATAAACAGACTAGTAGGTTCTAGGCAATCCCTTATGTTATTCATCAATCACATTTGCATCCATTGAATCTTGAAGGTCTGGTCAGGAGGAATAATTGGACCTTACTTCTTCAAAAACGAAAACGGTGTAACGGTGATGCGACTGAAAACTTTTTACCACCACAACTTTATGCTTTGAGTTTGATTAACATGTCGCATTAACAAGGTGCCACATCGCATACAGCCAGAATTACAATAGAAACAAAAAAATATATTTGAAAAAAATAGAATTCTTCTCTTGATATATTTGTAAAGTCATGCAATTATACCCGTTTAAATACAAGTATTTATTATAATTTTTTAATAGTACAAAAGAAAAAAAATTGCCTACAGAACTAACACATTCTATTGTGACAATTAAAAATAATTTATTGCGACTACACATACATAATACATTTATGCATATAAGTGTGTGTAAGTCAAAGATGATATATGGAATTAATTTTAAAAGCCACGCAAAATATTACTTGCATAATCATTATTATTTATTAAAAGAAATAAAAACAAGACACTGTGCAATCAAATGAAGCATGATTTTAATAATCAATAAAAACTAAAAATTTTTTAATTAATTTTTTCCACATAATTATGAAAAAAGTTCTCTTTTATTAAATTAATAATTGCTCTGTTTTGATGTTATAAAAAATTAATTAAATTAATTTTGGCTTAAGTTCAATTCTATTTCACTATCTAATTTTTCTTTTTTTAAGAAAAAAATTATTTAAAAATGTCTGTAGACTTTTTCCAAAGAAAACAGGAAAAATTAGACACAAGCAAAATGTAATGCCGCATTTTTTGATCGCTACATCCTTCATCAGTATTCGTCGTATCTCTCTTTTTTGAGTTGTGTACATTGTAAAAATCATCTATTGAACCAACTAACTTTGTAAATGAGAATGCGAGGAGTATTTATGTCAAATTTACGACGAAGTCCCCACACAAACCAAAATATTTCTTAACTGTTCCTTCTGAAAATTGTCTTGTTCATTTCTTTTTGCTTTGTTCCAACTGTCGGTTAGTCAGGAGTTTCAATTTTTATTTTTAAACATTCATAATTATTTCCTCACAACAATATAGATGCTGTTTCAAAATTTTTATCAGGTCAGCATGAATACGTATGCGCTAGGCCTTACGTTTTTAATTAAATTTCTTTTTTTAAATTATTAGTTGAACTATTTTGATGTTACAAAAAACTAATTTATTTTATTTATTATGAAGAAAATTACCAAAGGCATGCAAATACAGAAATGGATTTGCAAGTTTAAAATTATTAATTAATTTATCTAAATATATTTTTGTTTTGTCATTAAATCTGTATCTTTTCTTTACTAAAATTTTTTCACCTTGATATCTGTATTGCTCAGTTCTTTCTTTTTAAAGGATTTTTAGCTCCGGGTGCCAACATTTAGTAATTAACACAATTAACTGTGAACCACTTTAATAATAACTCCAGACAGTAGTTTACTTTAGTTATCTAGTGTTGTGTAAACGCAGGTCATAATTTTTAATAAAGTTTAGAATGACTGTTGTATTTGTTGATCGCAGATAACAAAGTCTTCGGTTATAAATAATAGAATATTTCATAATGTGAAACAATAGAGGCATCGCAGTTATATTTTCTGTTAAAATGTTGAAAGTGCAGATCTTAAAATATAGCTTTTAAATAACCAAAAAAAAAATTTCGATATTTCTTTAATAAGTGGCTCTTGATTTAGATACCAAACCAAACCAAAAACGAAGATTTTTATATGGCTTAAGTCATTAAAATAAAATTCAAAATATAGAGAAATCATTGAGCACAAGTATTAACATACTATGATATTGATGTCCGGTTTTATATTCAAACATGTTATTCTCCACTTAAACGATTTAAAAAACTCACTCATTGTCTATCTCTGTTCACGAAATTGATAAGTTGGATCCGATAGGCAGCTCTGCTGTATTTCGAGTAAAGCGACAAGATGCATAACGCTTCCTTATTTATTAGAACGATACTAAAGAAAAATCAGGCATTTCCTGATTGGATTTAAAATTATGAGTTCATTTTGGCATAATCGATAGATAACTCTTACCGTTTTCTTATTGCTGTTGATTCTTGAAACTATCTTTTGTCGACTACGATATTTAGACAGATATACTGGTCATAAGAGACGATTCGAACTTTATTAAGAGAAATTTTAAGTTCTACAAACAAATAAAGAACAACATAAAACAAGAGCTATGTAGACTCAAAGATGAAAGGCTACGCCCAAAGTATGTATCAAGTATCTGCTAACTAACGTTCAAAATATAAGACAATATACATTGATACCTTTTGGAGAAACGATTTTAGTTTTATTCTTGTACTTATTTGGGAACTCCCTTCTGTCTCTTTTAACTTAATTTTACTGTCTGTTATTTGAACGGCTAAAATACGGATATTTTCTTGTTGCATAGTGTTATTAACGAAGCAAAAAATTAATAATACAATATTATATAAAAGTTTTATATTTTTATCAATAAAAAATAAAGTTGTGGTATTTTTATTAACATTGTGATAAATTATTTTATTTAAATTGATAAATTGCAAAAATGTTAATAATATACAAATATATAAACATAATAAACAGAATATCTCATTCGGATGTTTTTAGAAGATAAAAAAGCAAAAACAAGCGAGAGATAAAAATATAGAGATATTTTATATCATTCATGGCTATAAATTCTAATAAGAAAATAATAAATTGGCTACAAATCATAACGCTACAAATCATAACGCTACAAATCATAACGCTCTAAATCAGTGTTGCCAGTTATTTTTCGGGCTTTCTCGCCAAATGGCTTGTCAAATATCTCCAAATCTCGCCAATATATTAAAAAAAATATGAAATATTAGTTATAAAAAACATTTTTGTTTAATTTACTTCTTTTATCACAAAACATAAAAATTGCAATGCTTAAAACAATCTAAAAGAAGTTTTAATTTAAAAAAAAGAATTCATTTAAAAACATTTAAAAAATCTTAAAACAAAAAAACAAAACTTAATAAACATAGAAGTAAATAACTAAATTAAAAATATTAAGGTCAATCAATGCACGGAATTTAAGTAATCTTTATAATTAAAGCTTAAACCTTGAGTCCATATCGCTCCTTTATTGCAACATAGTCATATCTCAAAAAATTAAAAATTTGTAGTTACTTAAGCAAAACTGCTCTTTTAGACCTTCTGTACGTGTTGAAAAAAATCAGTTTTATATCCCAAGCTAAATCGAAGTTATAGCAATTGCAATTGCGGAAATTAGATCATAGGACTTATGTCTTGAAAACTTATATCGCATTTTGCCAAGTTCAAGTTTTTTTTTGAGATATGACTATGTTGCCATAAAGGAGCGATATGTGTTTGAATATTAAACTATTTGAATGCATTTATATTAAAAAAAAATTATTCAAGAACACATATCAATTATTGAAATAAAACTTTTATGCTAATTTTGTTTAATACTTTTACTGTATTTTGTATCCTTACTGCGGTACATTTCATATCTTCCTTAGGAATGAATATGGTACAACGTATGTTATTTACATTCATGTATGATATTTCTACAAGTGAAGAATTGAGGAGTTCTAATTGCACTTTATTTCTCAATTTAGGTTTCACAGAATTCATTACAGAAAAAGTTCTTTAGACATAAGCATTACTTTACAACTCCTTAAAGTGATAAGTACGAGCAGCGTCCTGGGGGCTTATTCTAAATTGCGATGCGAAAGTCAATGCGATGCGAAAATACATAAATACGAATAATTGCTATTCTGTATTGCGATATTCGCAAAGTTCTATTTTAATCGCATTTCAAATGCGAAAAAGTGGTAACTCCGTATTCTAAATTGCGAAAAAAAATATCAAATTCGTAAAATTTATTCGACAGCAAAGTAGCAATCGCAAAGTACAAACATCTGAGTGAAAGATAATATTTTATTTATTTATTTATCATATATTTATTAATTAATTTAGGGAAGCAAGCAATAAAACCACCAAACCGAGTCAATTTTAAATAAAAATAGAATTTATGAATGAGCATAGCCATTTGGCAAGATGCCTTTTGAAAACACCAAATGCTCGTCACTCGGCAAATACTTTGCGGCCAACGGTAACTGAAGACTTAAGTATCAATGGAACACCTATTAGAGAAGCTACAGTATGGAAAAAAGTATTAAATATATAAACCTGTTCAAAAATATTTGACTTCAACTTTAATAAGTTTGGGCCGATTTTTAAGTATACGCCAAAAAGAAGATTAGACGAAGTAAAACCGACATTGGCGGTAGACCACCAAGATATAATCCATTAAATAAAAATAAATAAATTTAAATAAATAAATTTTATAAACAATATTACAGCCAAGCAAAAAAAAAATTATTTATTTTTAATTTGACATTTGTTGCTAATGATGTTTATTTGAGCAGCGTTGCCACGATTTAAAATAAATTGCGAATGCTATTACGAATGTCTAACGGAATACCAATTTTCTTTTGCATCGCATTTCATTTGCGCATCGCACTATTTTTCACATCGCAATTCAGAATAAGCCCGCTGGTAACAGTAAACTTAAGGCCAGAATCCTTGTAGGCTTTTTGGTAGTTTATTATCAAAATATTGAGTGCAATTTATAAAACGAAGTTTTCCCCACTGTGTTTTATAAATGCCAAGTGCTTAATTAGGTTCTGCAAATCTTTTGAAAAACTTTTTCAACGCAGAAAAATTTTATTTGAGGTACAAAGTTACAGCATTTTAAAATTTAAAATTGACAAAAAAAAACTTCAAAAATATACATATGTTCTGAAAGACGATCAAGCATTTCTATTTACCTTTTTTTGTTTACAGAAAACTTGTAAGATTAAAAATTAAGTACTTGTTAAATTAACGTATCAACTATACTTACAACAGTCTTGTTCAATTCAGTTTAAAGTTTTCTGGCAAGATCACTGCTTTGTATATTCAAAAACGAATTTTGTAAATATTTTTAGTTAATTCGCCGATAAATTTTTAGTCAACCTCAAGATATATAAAATAAAGTTGCCAGGTTCTTTTAATTTTTTTTTTTTAATGCGATGTTATCATAGAGAAGATCATAAAATTTCTCTCGCCATTCGAAAATTTTTATCGCAATAACTGACAACACTGCTCTAAACCAAGTTTTAAATAATTTTAGCAAAACAGTTTCAAGTCCTTAAGCCAAATTAGACGGTTTTTTCATTTAACTCTTTAACATAAGCATTACATTAACATTAATTAATATATTAACCCTAGAATATCATACTTATTTTTATGTCAAAAACATCATACTTCGTCGAATCGATTACGGCTGTATTCAAAAGGACGCAGAGGATGATCTGTATATAGAAATTTCCAATGCTTAGTTTTTTCAATAGTTTCTTATGTATTTTATTGAAATTAAACAACTATATGTTGTTCTCAAATATAATTTAATCATAAAAAAAGTTTCACAGCACTCATTCAGAGAAGATAAAACACAAAACAAAAACATGCGTCGCACAGTGGTTCAGAAACGTTTTTCATTGGCCAAAACTCTGTAACTTTTTAACTAATAAAGATTTTTTAGTAGTTCTTTTTTTAGTCAATACACAACATCTTAAACTTTTACCGAGTTTGGGCCTTATTAAAATCGGTTCAGCGGTTGCTGAGAAATTCAAGCCTAAAGTTGAACTTTCGATTTGCTTTTCCTAATTCTTGTTTGAAATTCCGTTTCAAATGTGCCAACTCATTTTTGACCCACTTTTCCTTAAACAATGTGGCTCAAATTTGGTCCACGGGTCAATCTTGGATGACAATACAATATTTTGCTATCCTTAGGGTGGCCCCTATTTTCACTGAGGTATTTTCCGTATTTTCATTAGGATTGTCCAAATTTCAACTTTATGCCTAACAATACTTACATATTTCCTAGTTTTTGGTCAATTTTAAAACAAAACAGTGTAATTTAATTTTTCTTTAATTATATACATATTTATAGTTATAAATAGATTCTAAGTAAATAAAATAACATTTAATATTAATGTCTGTATACTTTATTTTATTCAAATACTAAATTCAAATTATAATTATTATTTATTTGGCTGGAATATTTCCTGTAAATATTCTATATTCTGCTCTGCATTACCTGTGTCCTGTAGCAGTGCCTTAGCTTCGGCATTTAGTTCCGAATGACTCAATTTCCATTGACTTCGAATGCTAGAGATGAAGGGATCTGAAGTTGCCAATAATATATGAAATAAATCTTCATTTGTAGAAATTCGTGATATTTTTCTGGTATTATGTTCTCTGTAAAACCTGTAATCCTTGTTTCTTTTTTCCTGGGCTTCCTCTGACAAATCTCTAATTGGTAATAAATGGTGCTTAATGACCTCTTCTCCATGATAAAGAACTTTATGCACTGTTGCTGACATATTTCTGTATTTGTATTTGGATGTATATATAGCAGCGGTTTCCTTGGCGTAATCACTAAAATTTTTAGCATTAATTAGTTCATTGCACGCAAGTACTTCAGTAATTGTTTTAAATCTTGAAATAACATCTATATCAACACCTGTTATATCAGATGTAGTTTCGGGATCCAAAAAAAAATCTTCTTGCGGTGTTGCCATCGTTTGTGTTACCTAATCCTTGTTTTGGTTGATCTATAATCAACCCGTGCTTGAGAAATGCATCTTGAACTTGTTTCTTTTTCAATTTTCTTATCTCTTTGTTGGTACATTATTTCTTACTGATCCTGAAGCTCCAAAGTTCAAATCATAGCTTTTTTTCAGTATGTGTTCCATAAATCTTATCCTCGTATGTAGCGGTGATAATCCAAATTCAAATGCATCAATACTATCCTCCGACTTTGTCGGTTCTTGGCTTAACTGACTTGACATATAATACAGCTGGATGAAGCTTTTGTATCAGTCAAAACCTGGGCAGTTTTTCCGTCTATCATAGATAGTATTAATTGGTAATTCAATTTAATAGCCTGTTCCTCTATCTCTAACTCTAATGGCCTTAGTGTTGAAATTTGAGCTCTAATGTCACTTACTTCATTCTTAATAGTATCACGAGTTTCCTTTTTAAATTCAAATTTTATTGGTCTGCAGTATTTTGTAGACGATGGAGTTTGGTTTTTCCAAATATAACTTGTTTTCACTGTGCTGGACGAAGGTTCCGGGTCCTCTAAGTTTTTTATCAGTCGCAATGGTACAAATGACACCATGAACATATCTGTGTCAGAAATATCCTCACATAAAAATTGTTTATATTGTCTTTGTCCAGAAGACCCATCGCATCCCCATTTACAAAAAAGAGTTAAATTGCAGTTTCCATATTTTTTCAACTCACTTTCTTTAAGTGATTTTAGCAACCTTTCGGCTGTATGATCAAGTACAGCTTGCAGTTGTACCTGTGCCGAAATTGGTGTGATTTTGATAGATTCCTTTGGAGGATAACACTCCTTTTTAGCTGCAATTATGTGATGATATGACGGGTATAAATTTGAGCCTTTTTCGATCGCACGTAAACTGAGTTGAGTATACTGCTGTTTTGTTAACTTTAAATCCAGAAATAATGCAAGCGCTTCCTCATTTGTGAACTGTTTTTCCTGGTTTGGTGTCGGAATGCTTTTAAGGATCCATTTTGTTCTCACCGGACTAGCAGAAATGACTTTTTCAATGATATCCACTTTCGTTAATTGTTTTTGTGATCGCAGCTTGTAAAGAAAACTATCTTTCATGTTTTCACATCCGATTTCTTCATTTATATTCTTAAGTTTTCGTCTCTTAGATCTATGGCTACAGTTATCTAGCGATTTTTCTGGTCTTCCACCACTCTTCTTATATTATACTTTTGGCAGTGAATGACTTCTAAAGTAAATTTACTAGCAGTTTTGATAGAAATTTGTTTGTAAAAATGCTGAGTATTTTCATTAAAATAGAAAAAGTGTTCTACGGGCGGATCCGGGCGGGTGCAAAAGTATATATAGGCTTAAAGAGATCACTTTTGCCTTTCTTTAGGTGGTTTTGGTTTTTTGTCCTTTTTTGTCCTTTAGAAGTTATATACTACTAAACTTCAAACTTTGCGAATATATGGAGGTTTCCAATTTTAAACATAACACCCTATTTACAAATTATACAGGGTGCGCATATACCATTTCTAAAAAACAACAGTTCACCCAACATAACAAAAAAAAACGCACCTCAATATCGAAAACAGTTTTTAAGAAATCGCAATTAATATTAGATCAAATATTACAATTTTTATTTTATTTTTAAATTACCATAAATTCTTTGCCTTTAGCAGCATGCCACGCCCACTACTGCGAATATTTTGACACAATTTTTGGGCTACCTTAGTTTTGATATGTTTTCTTTCTGGTGACATAAAAATTTTAAGAATCTGCGGCAACAAAAAATATAGGTTTTGGCCAATGAAAATTAATTCTGAACCACCGTGCGTCGTCATTTCGACGATGATAGATAGATGATATTCTAGGGTTAAAAAATAACAGTGTATATTTCTTGTTTCTTACTGCCATGGCGTATGATCATTTTAAACAAGTGTATTTAAAATTTATATGTCACGTATACGCCACCATATTGAAAACGATTTAAAAACAGGTCGCGTTTTCTTAGCTCTGTTTTTGTAAAAATTTAGTGCTTTTGCAAATTTTGAGCCTATACATTTTAGGAGTTTTTTCGCGCATTAATGAAAGCGGAACTCTAAAAATAAATTTCACGAAATCCAATCAACAAATTCTAATTATGTTTTTGTTTTTATGATTAATGTTAAATTTTAAATCTTATTATTTTGAGATTTTTTTTCTTATCTCTTTGGGCTATTTTGGTCAGTTATCTGTTTCCAAATATCAATAAAAATCAAAACATTTTATTGTATTTTTCCAACGTTTCGTTTGTTTTTTTCAAACTTCATCAGGGGATCTTTATTTAAAAATGTTTACTTTATTAATATTACATAAAAATTTTTTATATTAAATTATTAAATATTAAAAACTGGACTTTCACAACACGGAAAATTAATAAATAAAATAATTAAAAAAATTTTTATATAACACAAACACAGAATTTATTGTCAGTCTTACAGCTAATATCACAGAACTTCAACTCAGTTGAAAAAAAAAAATTTTATACAAAACAAACACAGAATTTATTGTCAGTCTTACAGCTAATATCACAGAACTTCAACTGAGTTGAAAATTTTTTAATTATTTTATTTATTTATTTATTAATTTTCGGTGTTGTGAAAGTCCAGTTTTTTAATATTTAATAATTTAATATAAAAAAAAAATTATGTAATATTAATAAAGTAAACATTTTTAAATAAAGATCCCCTGATGAAGTTTGAAAAAAGCAAACGAAACGTTGGGAAAATACAATAAATTGTTTTGATTTTTATTGATATTTGGAAACAGATAACTGACCAAAATAGCCCAAAGAGATAAGAAAAAAAATCTCAAAATAATAAGAACAAATTCTAAAGCTTAACGGTTTTGTTTTTAATTTTTATTATTTAAATGGGCATTTTAATGGCTTTATTAATGATATTTGTGCGCCTAAATTTTGCAAATACAGTTAAGCTTCAATTATCCGGCTTTCGTGAGACCGGCACCAATACGGATAATCGAAATACATGGGTAATAGAGGTTATATATTTAGGTACACAGGAACAGGAACTTAACAGATATGTTTTTGTCGAAATATAAGTTATTTTGTCATTAATTGAAAGAACTTTTCTTGCCGTTTTTTGGTAATTTTTATTTGAAGGGGAAACACCGGATTTAGATTTACATAATAAAAAAGATATGTATGCTGCATGGATAATAGATGTGCAGCACGGTTAATAGCGGTATATATCTAGAGCACGGATAATAGAGGATAAAAACAAAAACAGCCGCATGCCAGTTAATAGATGTAACCGATAAATAGAGGCCCGGTTAATTGAGGTAAAACTGTATAGAAAAAACATACATGATAATAAAGATGTCATGTTCCGTTCAGTGGGTAATTAATATCTGGCTTTTAACTTTAATTTTGCAATACATGCGACCGTTCAAATACATACCACGTCGACAAATATTATTTTTCATAACGTAGGTGAGATTATAATAAAATCTTAAACAAATAAAAAATATAACTCATTAATCGAACTCTTTTTTTCTCTTTCCTCATAAATCAACTTTACTATTGTTGTAATGTGCACTTGATGTTTTAAAAATACCTGAATTGAGTCACTAGACAAAATAATTTATGCTATTATTTTCGCTCTTAAATATTGTACCAAGCTGTACGTACTTTAGTATAATTATTATTTTTTTTTTTTTGTATTGTTGGTCTTTAATTTAATTTGATAAAAGTTGCAAGTGTTTTTGCTTCCTAATTGCGGTAGAAACAACTAACTAAAGATACTTATATTTACATATTTGTCTTTAACGTAAAATTTGATTTAAAATTGGCTCTTTCATCAAAAATAGGTCCATCTGAGTAATTCTAAATTAAGTGAGGCCGCAGATTTTGAAATTCCTATTCTTTTTAAAATGGCTCACAAAAATGTACTTGAAATTTTGTTTTTTATCCCCCTCAAGGAAGGAGAAGTTTATTAATTCGTATGGGTTCTTTTGACATTTGTACCCGTAGGGTTATTCAGTAATTTTAAAATTTTTTCATTTATTTTAGAAAAAGTTTAAAGTTCATTAAAATTAAAGAGTTCCCCCATACAAAACCGTCTAGGGAACTGTAACCGACCGTCAAATGAACCGTGATATACAACCATTATCGAATTTTAGCAAAGTTAATGTCGCTATAGCTCGCATTAATAGAACGTAATACAAAACCTAAATTTTAAAATAAAAAGGTGTCCCATGTGTGATATAGCTTATCTTACGTGGCCACATCTCCTGAACCGTTACAGTCAAACACACAGAGTTTGTACTTCCATATCCATTATAACAACAAGTATAAAAACATAAATTTAAAAATTAAAGCGTGTTCCCTTAGCTAAAACTATTTAATATATATGAGCTTATCTTTTGAACCGTTATAGATGCAATTTTATATACAATGATCCTTTGTCCTCTGCTTGTCTGTTTTGAAGCCAATTTCTGTTTTGGTTTTTTTTTTTTTTTTTTTAATTTATATTCCGCTGCTAAAAGTAATGAAAATGGAACTTCAATTTGAAATTAAGTTTTTTCTTATTTGCAGGAGATAAAAATCCTAAGAAAATCGGTTGGTCTACAAAGCGTTAATTTATGTTTGACATTCTAAAGATTTTAAATAAAATTATAATATTAGTATCTGTTATTTTTCTACATTTGTGTATGTGTTTTCATATACAAAAGTATGCTTTGTTTTTCACGAAGAATTTTGCAACGAAAAATTTTACGTTTGTTTATACTTTGTCTATAACATCATTAAATTAAATAATTATATATATAATTGTTTTTTTTTTTTTTCTTTATTATGCAGCTGATAAAACAGATTTATTATTAAATTAAGTTATATTTTCTTTTTATTTTACAAAATACAGCTCTATAAAATTTCAATTAATTCCACCTCATTTCAATAAATCGTTTGTGGCATTGCAGTTGAAAGTAAAACTCAATAGCTGTTTGGTTAATAGCATTTCGTCGGATTATTTAACCAAACACCTTTGTTTCTTAAAACCTTAAAAATAACATACTGATAGTAGTCTTATGAATCAACACAGTTACGATAAATTGTTATTGAAATTTAATTTAATTCAGATTATTAGCATACACATAATAGAATTAGTGCAGTTAAGCATACGAACAGTTTAAAGTAAAATTCAATAGAAAATGATTTCTAGCATTTTGTCGAGCTTCCTAATTTCAATTGATAATATCTTTTGTTCAACAATACTTTACTAATAAAGCACTTGTAACAGTATTATCAATTAACACTAAAACATGTCTTGGTTTAAGATACTGACCTATTAAACTTGTGTTGAAATTTCATTTAATTTTAGTTATCAACAATATTAAAATAACACACCTTCATTTGTTTTTAACACAGCTAAGCTAAATAATACAAAGCTTTAATCACCATGTGTAACACTAACCAAACGTCTATTGTGTGTGTGTGTGTGTGTGTGTGTGTGTGTATGTGGCATAAGTACATTCTACATGAAATAAAAACCAAATGAAAATTATGCTTTTGGCTCTTTGAAATTATTTTGTGTCATTAATCGCAATTTAATAAACTATTATCGCTGCTTGATGGCCATTTACGAATACATTAGACAAACTTGCATATTCTTTGATTTGTGTGTGTGTGTGTGTGTGTGTATTTTATATACAATTACAATACTGTTCAAATGCGAACTTAAGTTTGGAATAAAGTATATACACACACGTATGAAAGAAAACCGTTTAAATCCAAATTAATTTATTTTACAAAGAGTTATAAAAGGTCTATTTAGATATTTCAACATTATTTGAATACAATTTAAATATCAATATATAAAAAATTAATTTCTCATTAGTTTAAATTTATTTTGAAATTTATAATGTTTAATATTAGATACGAATATAAAACAAACAAAATTTTGTTTTAATTTCATTAAATTAAACTTTTAAAATTTTATTAGTTAAATATTATATTTTTTAACATTGGATTTTATGTTGGTTTAAATTCAATTTATTAAATTATAAAAGGGAAGAAATATAATTTAATCTTAACTGTAAAGGCCTTATTAGTCTTTACTTTCTGTTGCTGTTCTGTTCCGTGCCGTTCTGCTTTTTAATTTATTGTGATTACTTTTTCTGTAACAACATATCAGCTGTTTATAATAAACACAGAAAACACAATACACAACACAATAAAAATTTAAATTGTTTACAAAAACGTAAAAGCAATAAATGCAAAATTACAAAAATGAACAACAATATTGATTACGCATCAGATTCTGAGTTTGATTCAGATATTGATGATGCACTAATTCTTTGAAGTTTTGTGAATTTGTGCAAGTTGTACCAATAAATAAAATCAAAAAAAGTGAAACAAAGGAGGAGGTGGTATGCTCGACCTATCAATAAGGATTGGTTATCATCGGGTTACCATCGAAAAGTTTTTAAAAAAATTAAGGAGATAGATGAAAATCAGTTCATTTTACACACTAGAATGACCAAGGATATTTATGAGCTTTTGTTAACTCTAATCAAAAGTTCGTTAAGATAGCCCGGCCAACGTATATTAGCAGAGGAGAGACTTTCAATAACCCTTCTGTAAGTTTTCTTGTTTTTTTTTTGTTAATTTTTTTTTTTTTTTGTTTATTGTATTATGTACGAGTATTCATATGTAGCTATTTGGAACATGGGACTTCTATTCAGTCGATTGCTTGGAGCTACAAGTTGGGAAGAACAACTATTCGCAACATAATTTTGGAGACGTGTGATGTGATTTGGAGTTTTCTGTCTCCAGTGTATGTTAACGAGCCAACGACTGCACAATATAAAGATATTGAGGTAAACTTTAACAATATGTGGAATATTCCCAATTGGGTGGGAGCAATCGACGAAAAACATATAGCTTTGAAGTGTCCGCCTAATTCAGGGTCAATGTTCTTCAATTATAAAAAGTTCTTTAGTATTGGACTGATGGGTGTTTGTGACGCTAATTGCACATTCATTACGGCTAGCGTAGGAGGCTATGGTTGCCAAAGTGATGGCGGTATTATGATCGATATTTACTTTAAAGTATAAACAATCTTATTAAAATTTGTATATTTCCGTTAGTCAAAATGTCGCTAAATTTTATTAAAACATTAATTTTATTTTTCTTTTTAAAGGAATCTTTTGTAAGTGTCCTTTCGGGCAATCAATTTTGAACAACACAGTCCCCGTGCCACCACCTAATCCGTTGTCATCATCATCATCCGCGCCATTTCCCCATTATTTCATAGGGGATGCCGCTTTTCCATTAAGGCCAAACCTAATGAGATCCTATCCAGGAACTAACCTTGAAAGAAAGAAGACTGTTTTTAACTACAGGCTATCCCGAGCTCGAAGATTTATAGAAAATTCTTTTGGAATTTTAGCAGCTCGTTGGAGAATACTTCTGACAACTCTAGAGTGTTCACCAAGCAATTGTGAAATTATTGTTTTAGCATGTATTGCACTACGTAATTTCATAATGCTTAATGACCAAAAACGTTGGTATTGTCCAGGCAATTTTGTAGATCGAGAAGCAGAAGATGGCGGTTGGCGCACAGAAGTAAGGGTGAATGGCAGTCGACCATTAAGATCGATGACAACATTTATTCGAAGGTCATCTGAAACCGCCATTCAGTTAAGAAATCGCTTATCGGAATATTTTTGTAATGAAGGCGCTATTGCGAATGAAAATTCAATTTAAAGTTTTTTTATTTCAATAATTGTCATTTAATTACGATTAAAAGTTAAATTAAATTAAAGTAAATTAGTAATTTTTTTTTTTGTATAAACTTCTTTATTTATAAAAACATATAATTTTTATAAATTAAAATTTATTATATGTGCACGAATTCACTACAAGATTTGTTTAAAATTTCAATATGAATTTTTTTTTTTTAAAGTAAGTATAAACATTCATAAGTAATACATAAAATGCATTTAATAAAAATTTAAAGCCATTTTATTGCATGGCATCGTAAGGAAAAAATAACAATTCAATAAAAACTAAAAAAAAAAATTACAAAAACAAGTAAAAGTTGCAGAGATCAAAAGTTATAATATTATATGATAAATTATGCAAATATGAAGTACATATTTATTATCCAGGCTCTAGTTTCACTTGCATTAGTACCTGCGTTATCAAAATCATTGCTTTTATTTGTTTGCTACTGCTAAGCGTATTAAGTGTAGCAGTTATCATTTTGCCAAAGGCATAATTGGGATCACTTTCTCTTTGCTGTGTTTTTTCCTTCCTCGATTTGCAAAATCTTTTAAAAGTTTGTACTGCTTCAATAAAAATTTCATCACTGTCATCAGAATTTTCTGTTCTTCTTCTTTTTTTAGGCACTTTCGATGATTCACCAATAGAATCGAGTTTTTGTTTGGCTGTTGATGACGACGATGACGGTACAAAAACATCCGCTTGTGACTCTACAAAAGAGCATTCTTGTATTTCCATGTCTAAAAAAGTTTCATCAATAATAAGCGACTCTGGCTCTGGGGTTTGTTCAACAATGTCCATAGTTGAACGGACTCTGAAAATAAAATTGTATTAAACTTGGATCAATTAATAATATAAAATGAACTTACTGTCTTGGAACTACATGAGGTGCCAAGAATTGTAACTGGCTCATTAGATGCCAACGATGGTTAAACGATGCGCCACTACCAGATGCAAGTTTTTCGGCTTTCTTTTCTTTTGCGAATCTGTCTCGCAATGACGTCCACCTCTTAACGCAATTTTTCTCTAAAAAGATGTTATCAACATGTGGCATACTGGTTTCTAAATCATGTTCCTAATAACTTACCAGGTACATCCATTTCTTTTGAAATTTGCGACCAAACAGCACGCTTTTTGTCTGGCATTCTGTAATTTTTGTTAAATTTGTTGTACAGAATATCATTTTCTTGCACTAAGCAAATAAGTTTTTCGTCATCCATTACTTTTTCACTGTTTTATTTTCTATTTACCAAAACTTTAAATTAAAGACTTCAAAAATGGGTTTATTTACAATTTTGCACTCACACTACCAAACAACTTTCAAGTAACTTAAGGTTGAATTCTATTTTCTACTGATTCGAACGGAACAGAACAGAACGTCAAAGTAATAACAAACCACAAATACACATTTTCCATTTAACAGAAATTGATCAGCTGATTCGTCACGGAACAGAAAGTAAAGACTAATTCTGCCTTAAGAAGTTCACAACGCGAGTAGGTCTGCAAAAATTAATACGCAATAAATATTAAAAACATCCTATACATATTGCTCAAGAGTTGCAATATACATATTTCATCGCAGATTATTGTTTAAATCTGCAAATAACTAAAAAAAATATTTAATTTCCTATGTTTATATATGTTAACTTTTTATACCTTTCACCACAAAAAGTGAAAAAAATTTCAAAATGGATATTGCATTTTCGACCCCATAAAGTATATATATTCTGACTTTTTGTGCATAGCGATCTCGATTGAGCAATGTCCGTCTGTCCGTCCGTGTTAGTATTGCCTCGGCAAACTTGATTTCACAACAAGAAAAAAACAAATATGTCAAACAATCAGATATAGTGTCGAAAGATGTGCTATTAGTAATTAGCATGTTCGGTCCATATCTTTCGAGGCAGCAAACAAAATACCACGCCTATCTCTTATTTTTTCATGTCAGTGGAACAAAAAAATAACTCTAATCAAAAAAATAAATGTATGAGGCGATAGAGATTTAAAAAATAAGAAAAAAAAGTATCAACTGAAAAAATTGGCGCTCGCCCATATTTTCCGACTTACAGGGATCTGAAATTTTCAAATTTTTTTAAATATCAATATGGGTATCATTTTAAAGCTTTTGAAGAGATGTTATTTTTATGTCACCCCAATATTTGCTTTTTTGATTGCAGTCATTTCACTAAATTAGATTTACATAGATGGTGAAGGGTATATAATATTCGACAAAGCCGAATATAGCACTCTTACTTGTTTTAAAATAGCATTTTTAACACAAAAATTTTGTGATATATTTATATTTTTCAATTCTGTTAGGGAAAAATGTGACACTATGAGAACATATTTATGTTTTGGTGTATGTCAGGGGTGGGCAACCTGCAGTTCTCAAATTTATTTAAAATTTATATGGTGGCAGGCCCTTAAGCAGTGACAGGAAACAAAAGAAAACTAACTAAAAAATTATGTTCCTTTGTCTTGCATTCGAACGAAGATATAAAACAACAACAAAAAACAGTCACTAAAAATCATAACGAAAAAAGTTACGTTAAAAATAGTTACGAAAGAAAAAAATATATTAATGCTTTTATGCTTTGCATCAAGAAAAAAATTATTTCATTGTTTGGGAGCACACATACATGCGAACAATTTTTTTTCGAAGATTACTTTTTTAAAATCAAAAATAGATGGCTAATTACAGAAGAGAATTTAGAAAGTAGCTTCGCAGTTGCTACTACTAAAATTGAATCAAACATAAGTACCTAATCCACAAATAAGCAGTGGCAAGTGTCTCATATATATAATTATACAACTTATTATTATTATTTTTATAATGTTATAGTGCAGTAATAAAAAGTATTATAAATAGATTATCAGAAATATTTTTTATTTGTACAACTTGTAAAAATGTTCTTAATAGTTTTCTGAAAACATAATTTTTATTTACTTACAAATCCAATGTTAATAGCCTGCTTAAGTTTAGTTGTTTTCAATTTTAGCCCACATTACTGGAGTGTTAGGTGACTTTAAGCGGTCTATCCACGATCAAAAGTTTGGCTGTCAGGTTCGTGTACGTGTGCTGCGTACTTTTTGACGTACACATATTGAATGACCTGCCAAAAATTAATTTTTACTTTGATTTTGTGCCGTCAACATCTCGCTTGCACTATTACGAAAATGGCACTAGCGAAAGAACATTCAATAGCTTCAAAAAGAATAACACAAAATTCATTATTACTCGTATTCATTCATTTATTTATTTAATTATTTATTTATCTTCCACGAATACTTCATTTATATGTTGTTATGGACGCACGACTAATGGCATCAAAATAGTAGAACTAACACAATACACACAACAAAAGTTGACATCTAGCATGCCAAAAATCTAAATTTTTTAATTTTTCCTCAATCATCCTCTGTGTAACACATACTAATACATTTTCACAATTACTATTATAATGCTGGTCGTTTATTTTGATCGTGTGTAGACCGCTTCAAATCTCAGAAATCAAGCTTTACTTCTATCTCTTAAAATTGATAAGTTTTATAAATATAAACTATGAAATATTAATTAACAAATATTTACTACAAAACAGTGCTTGAAAACAAACAAAACGTTACGTAAACGTTTTGGGTAAAGATGTTAACTTTTTAAGTTTTTTTTTTAATCGTTATATAAAGGTACTAAAACAAAGGAAATACTTTTTTAATCATAAGGTGTGCAAAAGAAACAACTGAATTTTGCTCATCTACTTACTTCTATATTTTAACGCAATCGTGCAACTGCTTTCTGTAGTTGACTTTATTGGCAAACGTTTCCGAACCATTCTTCTTAAGACGCTCAAATTTTATAATCTTTGTTTTGTCTTCTGGTTGCGTACCATTTATTTGAAATCAATAATTTCACAATCCTTCTCATTACTTTTATTTTAGTTTTACTCACTAAAAACAGGAGAGCAAACTTTTCGTTTATTTTACTTTCGTGCCCTACTTCAAAATGCATTTGTCTTTTTAGCATACAATACCTAACGTGCATAGTTTTTGTATTTTAAAACACATCTGTTTAAGTTTCGTTCGTAAATTCCTCTGTCTAATGGAAAATTAACACGTGAATTATTTGTGATGCCGCAGGAAGTTTTCTATATTAATAAGTACACTCAGATGCTTTATATCATATAGTTAAAATTAGCTTACAGAATTCATTTGGGTCCTAGTGGTATTACTATATACCTGCGAAGACATGCTGCTGGAATACCTGTGCATACTGTTGTTATAATTTTCGGTAACAACCGTCGTCTCTGGCTGTGTACTTCGTACGTTTGGCGAGCGCTTTCGATGAAGAGATAGTGTTAATAATAGACAGTGTTAAGAATACAAGGTGATGGGTTTAGGTAATTTTTGTCCTTTTTAGTAGTATTATGCAGGTAGATTCCCTAATATCTGTCCTGTTTATTGGAGTAAATAGTTTAATATTTGGGTCTTTTATTATTGGATAGGTAAGTGTGACCATCTGTAGGTATTCGAGAGTGTTTTAGTAATTTTAGTGCTGTGAAAATCGTGTCAGAGGTTGTGTTTACCTGTTCGTTAATAATATCTCCGTTTAACGTTCGTGTTTTGTAAATTTACATGTTTTCAAGAATATCTTCGTCTTCGTCCTTTTTTACTTGGGTGTAATACTGTCATACATTCATCTATTTTCCTTGGTTCGTGTCCATGTGTGTGTTAAGGTGTTTTGTGAAATTGAAGTCTTCCCTTTTCCTTTTGTATGATCGTATGTGTTCTGTAAACCTTATTTTAAATGTTCGTCCAGTTTTTCCGATGCATGTATAGTTCCAGGTACAAGTAAGTCTGTATACTCCGCTGGTGCTAAATTTATCGGTTGTTTCTGTTGATGTCTTGAGATTGTTGCGTAGAGTGCTGCTCGTTTTTAGTGTTGTGTGTAAACCTTCTTTCCGGAAAAGGTTAGTTAATATACATATTTCTGGACCTGTGTAAGTAAAGCTGTATCATCGTGTTGTATCGATTGTTTTCTTGTCTTCTTTCTTCTTGTTTTTGTTGTTGTATTTTCTGAGTTGTTTTTCAATGGTTGTGTGGTTGTAACCATTATTTTTAGCTGTAGTGTAAATTGTATCGAGTTCTTTGTTGTATTTATCTGGAGCGAGTGGGACTATTTTAAGTCTGTGAATCATATGTCTAAATGCTGCGAGTTTATGTTGAGTAGGATGGTTTGAGAAGCTGTGGATAGTTGTGTCTGTCATGGTTGGTTTTCTATAGATGTCAAAGTTTAAGGTATCAATTCCTCGTGTTATTAATATGTCAAGATAATGTAAAGCTCTGTTATGTTTTTCTTCCATTGTGCATATGATTTTCTTATGTATTATGTTTAAGTCTATAAGAATTTGTTCGGCGTTGTCTCTTTCTATGATGCATATTATGTTGTCTACGTATCTGTAGTAATGGGTTATTTTATGTTTTTCCATCCGTTTTTTGATGTGTAGTTGTTCTAAATGTTGCATGAAGATCTCTCAGTCCATCAGATAGTTTATAGAAGTTATTGTTGAATCTAAAGTAGTTTTGTTTTAATATCGTCTTTACAATATCCATTATTTCGTTGATATATTGATTGTCGTGTAAGTTAGAAAGTGTGTTACGTAGGATAGTCAAAGTTTCGTATGTGGGTATTGATGTATATAGATCCTTTATGTCAAAGGAAACGAGTCTTGTATTATCAGTGACTTTGATGTCCTTAATTTTGTTTATGAGGTCTTGTGTATTTCGTAATATGTATATGTTCTGCAAATTTATTTTCTCTTTTAATAATGTGGCGAGGTGTTTGGCCAAGTTATATGCAGGCGCAGGTTTGTAATTTACCACAGGTCTGATTGCTATAATTTCTTTATGAATTTCGGGTTGTGCTCTGAGAGTAGGGGGTCCTGGGTTCATTTATATGTATATGTATAATTTTCCGCCAGTAAACGTTTTGCAGCGTTTTAATAGGCTTCGTATTCCCCTTTAGAATGAATCGGTTGGGTCATTCTTGAATTTTGTGTATTTTGCTTGTTGTATGAATTGTTGTGTTTTTTCTGTATATCCTTTTTTGTGCATTATTATCATTGTGTTCCCTTTGTCTGCTTTAGTAAGTAATAGATTATTAATATTCCGAAGTTTTGCCTTTATCTGTCCTGTAGTTTTTTGTTCGTCAGGATTAGTTTAGGATGCAGTGTGTTCTTTTATTGTTTTTTCAAGTACATCGGCTATCTTGTGTCTCATGTGTTCTTGTCGGTCAGTTGGTAAGTGTGTAATAGTAGCTTCGGCATACCTTCGTGCATACTTTTATTCGTTTTAGTTTTTTAGGAACTCAATGCACGGATTAACAAACTTATCTTTCTTACGAGACAGTCCCAAACAAACAAAACATACAAAATATATAAAAGTTGTGATTTGTAACACAAAAGTATGTGAGGATGAGGCTAAAGTGAGATACAGTAAAAGCTACACCTTGTGAGATTTAGGCCTATAATAAAAATATATATATATATAAAAGAATTTGTAAGTGTGTTGTGACCTTATAACTCACGATCGGTCAAACCGAATTCGAATGGTCGTGTAGATAGTTTATCTAAAGTTTGTACGAAATCTGTCGACGCGTTCGTGAGTTAAGACTTTTCATGAAATCATGTGGTTTTGCCCATATAAAAACAACAAGAAATACATAGGCGCCTATGAGCGTATAGAGTATGTATACTGTGTGCTGACTTCTACACACGTTATTCAATGATAATATTCATGCGTAGTGAAACAGGCCGGAATCCGCTATTATAAAATATATTATTTGTATCACAGTGAAAGCTACATTTTGTGAGATTAAAATCTACATCAAAAAATATATATATAAAAGAATTTATTTCATATTTTATATATGTATGTATGCTGTGTTATTTAATTCAATTTATGTTTTTTGTACAAAAAAATTTTACAGCAGCTGAAGCTTTACTTGTAACACTAATAAATCATCAAAAAATATTCTTTGCATACACAAGCATTTTCATAGACTTTCCATATTAACACAAAAATTTAACATTTGTAAATTTCGTCACTTACATAAAATCTCAAAAGTTTAACATAATAAATTAAAAAACAAATTCGTGTAAAAATTAAAAATCAAAAAAAAAATAAACAAAAACAAAAACACCTAAAATAACTTACAAGCTATTAACTTAGAACTATAAAAACAAAAGAGTACTTTTGTTGTTAATCGCATCAAATTTAAAAACTGTAATTAAATTTTAATTCAAATTAAACTAAAAACTTTTTTAATCAAATAATTCAAATATGTAGGCTGCAAATGACTTTAGCATGTTTATTGACAGAAGCACACGAAAAATGTCATGCCCAAAACCTTTTGGGCAATAGCTTACAAAAACGAAGATAATGCTGTAAGTTAATTTTCTTTTGAAATCGCTGCTTCTGTCTTTTATTCATGGTAATGAGTTATAGAAAGAAAGAATATTTTCGTGAATGACAACTATAAAAACCAAACTGAGGAATAAGCTACTGGACAAAATTTTAAAATCGTTGGTAACAATTAAATCTGCTGTTGTAAGTTTCAAGTTACTGAAGCAGTAAAAAAAATTTTAAAATCGGTATTTATTTATTAAAAAAAAAGTTAAAGAAATTCACGACGAGCCTGACTTATTTATAATCTTGAATTTTTGATAAGATAACAAATTTTAATTTTTTACAATTAAAAATGGCAAATTTAAAATTTTAAATTATATTAACAAAAAAATTTCAAATTTATTTTCTATTAAATTTCACGTTTTTAACTAAACTGTATCTCCAAAAATTGTTATTTTTTTGTTAGTTACATGATTTTGAATTTTATCTAATAATATAATTGTAAATATGCCATTGTTAATTGTAAAAAATTAAAAAATATTTATGTACCTTATTTCTGCTATATTATGACTCTTATATCATTTTGTTCAAAATAATACAATTAAATACTGACATATGTATACGTAAACAAATAATTATAAAGTTTTTTTTTAATATGGATGCGTTTTAGTTTAATTTAATTGTGCTTGATTTGTTGACGTAACGGATCTTCTACATTGTCATATTCATCCGAGTCTATGCTACTTATAATGCCAGCTAAACTCGCCGAAAATTGGAGTGGATCTTTTATTACAATAAAATTAAAGAGAGATTTGGCTGCAAACATTAAATTAAAATACAATACAAAATAATAACAAAAAAATATTTAATAAAAAAATTAAGAAACTGCAAAGATTTTTCTTTTTATAGAGAAACAGAGATGTAAATTGTCTCTCTCTTCATTACCCACCCATCTGAATAGCAATAGTGTTAATTAAAGCAAATTAATGTAAACAAGTATTTACAGTGTGCTCAAATGGCATATGAACTTAAATGTAAACAAATGCAAGGTTTTGTTATACTTTCATGAAAATTTTAAAACATTTATAATTTATATTTATTTAATATTTATTTAAAAATTTTAAAATGTCACTGCATAAGAAAGCTGTGTGTGTGTGTGTGTTTTTGTATTTTCGCATGCTTTTTATGTTTGCAAACATATTCCAATTTTTAACTTTATTTATATTACAGAATACGTATTCATATTTACATATGTACATTTAAATAAATTATATTGGAATAAAGTAAGGAGTATTTTAATCTAAAAGAAATTTTGAAGTTATTATAGTATTATAGCATTATAACCAGATTAATAATTTTAATCCGACTTTGCAAAAATTTGATTTTTTAATTTATTACTACAGAAAAAACTTGAAAAGTGTTAAATAAAAAAAATATGTAAAAAGTAAGATTGCTATATTCGGCTATGCTGAATTTTATACGAGTATACCTTTCACAATATATGTAAATTTAGTTTAGTGAGTTACAATAAAAAAAAAACAATTATTAGGGTGACAGATAATTAAGAACATTATGTAAAAAAAATAAAAATTTTAAATTTTCTAGTTAATCATACAGAATTGTTCACCATTTCATGCTTTATATTGTGTATAAGTTTCATCTTTATGTCTTCGTACCTTCCACGTTTTAAGAGAATAAGTCGTTATTTCATTTCATGTTGAGTTGTGAAATAATTGCCGCATTCACAAGCTCTGCTAAGGTGTAGGTAGTATTGCATACTACCTTTTGTTTACTTCTTTGTGAACAACCATTGTATCAGTGTGCCATTGTACATTGTACTTCATACGTCAAAAAGTAAATAAGAAGAAGAAAAGTGCTATTCATCATTTGTTATTTATAAGCCAAATGGGGGAGAAAACAGAAAAAAGTAAATTAATAAATTTTTTGTGTGAGGATTAAATTCAAGACATTTTTAGGATGAACCTAATGTACTTGCTCTCCAGTCGCAGAATTATACATTTAGGGCTACCAAAATCATCATTATGGCATAATCGGGTTTTAAGATATTTTGATGAAAACAGATTTCTTCATATGATACGACTACGGCCAGAGGAATTTGCCTATATATTCAACCTTATAAAAAATGACGATGTTTTTCACACAATTGGCGAAAGGCTCCAACTACGCATTGACTTGCAGCTTAAAATTGTACTTTACTGCTTGAGATCTTCAGGAAATGGTGCTTGTGTTCGTAAGGTAGCATCTCTTTTTGGTATAGGTAATGGCGGTACCATACAAAATATTAGAAATCGAGTCATTAAAGCAATATTAAATCTTAAAGAACAGTTTTTATATTGGCAACTTTCAACTTTCAACTTCAACTTTCTAATAAATCAGTCAAATCAATAAATTAAATAAATAAAACTAATAAAAATATCTTTTAATTCAATTTAATTTAATATAATTCACACATGAACACAAAAATAATAATTCATTTAAACATAAAACATTTAAACAAATACAACGTTTGAAAAACATATGAAAAAAGTACTAAGTGTTGTATCGCATGTTTGCATGAAAATTACCAACAACACAGCTAGCACCGTTGTATTTTGTTAGCACTTAGCACTTATTAGGGGCCTTGTGAATAGGGCAAATCTTCATAACATAAAGATCGTATTGCTATATTTTGAATGTATTTTTTTAAGTTATGGCCTTGTTGATGAAAAATATTATTAAGTAAAACTCCGTTCTTCTTTCCATGAACAACGTTACATTTTAGTCTATGACACAGCAGCGGATATATTTTTGTAGCAATAACCTCATAACTCGAACATCCCACATAAGACGCAAGTCCTCCCCTTTAATATTGTTACGTTTTTCCCTTTTTAATTTGTGACTTTATCTGGCTATACTTCTTGGTCCTACCGGTCTTGTGAATCTCATGGTCTCGTATTTACTAAACATGTTCTTAGGAACCTTAACTATTCACAGACTACTCCACTAGACTTTTTGTCCAAGCCAGTTATCTCCTTTTAATTCAATAGCCATAACACACGTCTGCCATACACTGTTGTTATGATGTTATACTTCCCTGCGCTAACCGCTACCTTTCTTACTCTTTTCATTGGACGTCTTTCACTAAATTATCTGCCATGGCTCCACACAATAATTGTCTTTTGCCTCTCGGGGATTTGCACTGCTGCTTTTTAAGTTAATTGCACTATGACAATTATTATTTTCCGTTGTACGCATGTGTGAAAGCGGAATCGAACTCTTCTGTTTTACAGCAAGTACCTCTACCAACACAGCCATTGAGGTTGCTCAGATTTTGTTAGCTGGTATTATCCTAAACACACACCATTAGTTAAAGTAACTTATTCACCACGCTCATGCACAAACAAAAACAGGAGTTATTATCGTAACAATATATAATTGATGATAACGGGTCAAAAACTAAAACTGCGATTATCTCGAAATTAATTTATTTTGAGCGATGACGTTGTACTACCAAACGAACGATGTATATAATTTTACGTAAAAGTGTTATTGGCTCTTAATGGGTTAAGCATTTTTAAAAAATTTTAGAATTTCCTTAAAGATCTATTCTAAAGGTTTAAAATGATACCCATATTTATATTTAAAAAAAATTAATTTCAGATCCCCGTAACTCGGAACATATGGGCGAGTGCCAATTTTTTCACTTGAAGTTTTTTTTTCTCATTTTTAACTCTATATCGCCTCACATACTTATTTTTTTTATAGGAGTTACTTCATTGTTTCAAATAATATGACAAAATGAGAGGCAGACGTGGTGTTTGGCCCGCTGCCTCGAAAGGCACGGACCGATCTTGCTGAATTTCGATTGGCGTACTTAAATTTTCTCTAGCTGATCTAATGCCGTGGCAAACTTGATTTCAACCCGAATACGGACGGATAGGCGGACATCGCTCAATCGACTTTTTTTTGTAAAAGAACTCAGAATATACTTTATGGGGTTGGAAATGTATACTGTAGAAATTACAAACTGAATGACAAACTTAGTTATACCCTTTATCCACTGTGGTGAAGGGCATAAAATTACTCCTTATAATAAATTTTCATAAAGATGCGTATTTTAAGTTGTTTGTTTTTGTTGACAAATTTGGGATTTTCTTTTAGAAATGCAGATTTTTAGCGACATCATTCATCTAGTTAGGGACAAAAGCCAGAATTCTTTTGAAACACTGTCTACAAAAAGAAAACAAAATTTTTTCAATAATGTAAAAATATTTAACTTCGAACAAAGTTTACGTCACGTATGTACATACAATGAAAAGCTAACATTTACATAATAAACACAACATATGAAACAATAAATTTACATCAAATTAAACAACTGAATGCATATTTTGCTATTTATATAACTTTTTACAAATATTTAAATAAACAATTTAAGCATGTAAACAAAGAGAACATTTTCTTGTTTATTTAATACTCAAATCGGCATTTCACTATTTTGTGTAATAAAAATATATAAAAAATGAACAATTAAAACGATTGATTTCTTAACTTGATATATAAAAAACAGGTAAAAGTGCTATGATCGGCTATGCTGAATCTTATATACCCTTGACCATCTATGTAAATCTACTTTAGTGAAGTAACTCCAAATAAAATAAGCAAATATTGGGGTGACAGAGAATTCAAAATTTAAAAAAATTGTGGTACTGCATGTATATAATTTTACATCAAAATGGCATCGGCTCTTTATGGCTTAAGCATTTTTTAAAAATTTTAGTATTTCCTTTAAGATCTCTTATAAAGCTTCTTAGTGATATCCATATTGATATTTTTAAAAATTCGAAAATTTCAGATTCTCGTATCTCGGAAAATTTGGGCGAGCACCAACTTTTTCAATTGATTTTTTTTTTCTTATTTTTTAATTCTCTGACGCAACATATATTTATTTTTCTAATTGGAGTTAATTTATTGTTCCAAATGATATAAAAAAATTAGAGGTAGGCGTGGTGTTTTGCCTGCTGCCTCGAAGGACAAGGACCGATCAAGCAGATTTCCAATAGCACCTCTTTTGACACTATATATGATAGATTAACACATTTATTTATTTTTTTTCTGAAAGCAAGTTTGCCGGGGCTAACACAGACGGACAGACTAACATCGCTCAATCGACTTCGATATGCATAAGAACTCAGAATATATATACTTTATTGGGTCGGAAATGAATGTTGTAGAAATAGTAATACGCTTTGCTGTGAACAGACGTTTTTTTTGAGCTCTTGCAGAAAAATATTTTTTTACAAGAAATCCATTATAAATAATGGATCTGAGCTGTGGGAAATGCAGTTCCATATGCAGGGATTCAAATAGAGTGCAGTGTGGCGGATTTTGTGGAAAATACTTTCATTAAAATGTTTCAACTTATCCAAATATGAATATGATACTATGTTTAAACATAAAAATATAAAGTTCTTTTGTGATAGTTGCTTAAATTTTATAGAAATTACGAATGAAAATTATAAAAGCCTTATTAATATCGTTAAACAGAATGATGAAAAAATTACTGAAGAAATAATTAAAACTAATAAATTGGTTCAAGAAAAAGTTGAAAAAGCAAAAAATGAAATTTTTGAAGAAATTAAAAGTAATCAAACTGTTGTTGGAAGTGAGACATATGCCAGTAAGTTAAAAACAACAATAAGTATGCCCGTTATTCTTAAACCCAAAAACAAACAAGACAGTGTTTCAACAGAGAAAGATGTTAAAGAAAAAGTCAAACCGTCTTCTCTTAATATACATGTAAAAGGGATTGCAAAAAGAAATAATGGAGCTGTTGCAATAAAATGCCAAAATGATAATGATCGCAATGTTTTAGCTGATGAGATCAAAGAGAAAATGGGAAATGAATATGAAGTACAAGTGCCAAAAATGAGAAAACCTAAGATACTAATAACTGGAATGAGTGAAGAAATTGAGAAAAGCAGAATTATTGAAGCCATAAAGAAACAAAATGATATTGAATGCAACTATTAAGAGTGTCTCAAAGTTTACAAATCTTACAGAAACCAAAGAGTATATAATGCAATTGTAGAAACTGATGGATGTGGTTTTGAGGCTATTATGAAAAAGAATAAAATAAATATTGAGTGGGATAGGTGTATGGTTTATGAAAGCTGTAATGTATTAAGATGCTTCAAATGTTGGGGATTTAATCATACAGCAAAAAATTGCAATAATGACAACCAAATTTGTGCAAAATGTAGCGAAACTGGTCACTCATATAAAGACTGTAAGAACGATTTTATTAAATACATAAATTGTATTATAGCAAAAGAACGCTTAAATCTAACTGGCATTGATATAAATCATGATTGTAGAAGTGGAGATTGTCAAGTTTTGCAGCGCAAGAATAGATTGGAAGCGGAAAGAATAGCTTACTAGCAACCAACAGCAATTAAAGGAATGTATCTTAACATTGGGGGACTAACAACAAATTTTGATCAATTAGAGATAATTTGTATCGAAGAAAAACCCGATTTCATATGTTTAACCGAAACTCATTTAACAGATATGTTTGAAGACTCTGAATTTTCATTAAATAATTTCAACTTGGTAAGATGTGATAGTGTGTCAAGGCATACTGGTGGTGTATGTTTCTACATTAAGAACACTTGGCAAACCAAGATAGTGGAAAGTAATTCTATAGATAAAATGTATTGGTGGCTAAAGATTGAAATCAAAAACAAATACCATACATATTCCTTAATGGGTATCTATAAATCACCAGATAAACAAAAATCACCAGAAAATGTTTTTATTGATTTTCTTGATTCTGAATTGGAAAAAATCAACGCTGAAGAGAATTACATCATTATGGGTGACTTTAATATAAATTGGCTTGAAAATAATTATACTAAAAGTAGATTAGAAGAAATAATCAGTGATAACTACTTTAGACAAATAGTATCACAGCCAACAAGGATTGCGTGTTCAAGATCGTCGTTAATTGACTACGTGATAACAAACATAGAATTTGTCAGCGCTACAACTAACATGAATATGAAAATAAGTGATCATGAATCGGTAGAAATAATTATCCCTATATAAAAAAAAAGTAAAAAATTCTAATAACGTCAAAATGAAAATTTTAAAATTTGATAATTATAAATTTCGTAATAACCTGACATTTGAAGAGATAAACTTAGTTTATAATAATTCTGACTTTAATGAAGTGGCTAACGAATTTATTACGTGTATTAATAACGCACTTGTTCCGTTGATAAATACTAAACAAAAAAACTCTCGTTCTGCAAACCCCTGGTTCTCAAATACCCTAAAGCGTTTGAAGGAAGAAAAAATCCAAATGTATCAAATGGCCATGTGGTTTAATAACGTTTACCATTGGAATAATTATAGGAGTTTCAGAAATAAATATAAAAATGAAATATCAACTGCTAAAAATAATTATATAAATAATAGAATTAGTAATTGCACAGACCAAAAATCTATGTGGAAAACAATGAAGTCTATAATACTTAAAAAAGAAAACACTAAATTAAAGGAAATAAAAATTGATGGTGAAGTCATATCAAATGAGCAAGAAATGGCAAACAAATTAAACTCTTTTTTCATTAAAAGTGTTGAACATATAGTAAACAGTATACCATATATTACATATGAAAATATTATAGAAGAAAATCCTAACTTCATTTTTAAATTTGAACGCGTCGATAACGGCATACTAAAAGAGACTATGACAGAAATGAATAGTAAAAAGGACCACAATTTCCTCAATGTAAAGATGCTTTTAAACAACTACGACATTCTTGGGTTACAGTTGAAAAGGTTTATTGAATTGTCGCTTCAGACGGGAGAATTTCCAGAATGTTTGAAAGAGTCATGTGTAGTACCTATTCAAAAAGTTAAAAATACTACCGATCCTCAAGAAATCCGCCCAGTAAATATGCTGATGACTATTAGCAAAATATTGGAAAAAATGGTACATTCTCAGTTAAATAGATATTTTGAAAGAAACAAATTACTAAGCGAAACCCAATCGGGGTTTAGAAACCAACATAGTTGTGAATCACTCCTGAACTTCGTAATATCGCAATGGAAAACAGAAATATACAATAAACGATATATAGTAGCAATCTTTTTAGATCTAAAGCGTGCATTTGAAACAGTCAACAGACAAATTTTATTGAATAAATTAAATAAATATGGTATAAAGGGAATGGAATTAAAATGGTTCGAAAGCTACTTAAGTAATAGAAAGCAACGGACAAAATGTGGCGATTGTTTTTCAACTGCTGAAAATATCAATATCGGAGTACCCCAAGGAGCAGTTTTAGGAACTTTGCTATTTTCAATCTATATAAATGACTTCGAAAAAGTTTTAAAAAAAGCAAAAGTATGCATGTTTGCGGATGATGCTCTTATTTATATAAGTGGTACAATAATTGAGGAATGTGTTCGAGACTTAAACTGTGAACTACGTGTTGTGGAATCATATCTAAAAATGAACAAGCTGAAGTTAAATACAACTAAAACTAAAGCTATGGTAATAAATGGATGCACAGATGAGAATATACTGATTGGCGGGGAAACAATAGAGATAGTAGATGAAATTAAATATCTTGGTGTAGTTTTTGACAATAAACTAAAATTTGATTCACATTTTAATTACATTTGCAAAAAGATTTCCAAAAAAAATTGCCTTTATGAAACGAGTTCGTAATAAAGTGTCTACAATGACGTGTATAAAAATATATAACACTTTAATAAAACCGCACTTCGAGTATTGCTCTACACTTTTATTCCTAGGGAACCAGTAGATGAAAAATAGATTGCAAAAATTGCAAAATAAAGGAATGAGGTGTATACTAAAATGTCATAGACTAACAAATATAACGTATATGTTGCAACAGTTGAAATGGCTATCAATTAACCAAAGAATAATATTAAACGTGCTCATATTTGTTCATAAAATAAAAAATGGAATGCTGCCCACATATTTAAAAAATCAGCTAGTATATGTTACGGACGTTCAGCCATATAATCTGCGCAATAACAATGATTTTAGGCTAAACTTCAGCTCAACAAATTTTTACCAGAATCTTTTATTTTACAAAGGTCTTAAACTATTTAACTCAATTCCTTCCGAACTGAAAACTGAAATAAATTTTTTTGCATTTAAGCGTAAAGTAACATCATATGTTGAGAAAATTTTATATAATTCCATAAAAAGAGTTAAAAAATACAAATTGTAAAAAAATAAAAATTGTAAAAATGTGTTTTTTAATAGCATAATGTGCTAAATAAATATATAAATAAAAAAAATAAAAAATAAATAACACACGGAATGACAAATTTAGATACACCTTTTTTCCTCTTTCTGTTGTAAAGGGTATAAAAATTTTATCTGTGAACAGTGCAAAAAATAAAATTTACTAACATAATTCAAGAAGCCTGCTCAAACCAAGGAAATTTTAACTTAGGCTAAAAATAAATTTTAAAAATTTCATCGCACTAGTGGAATGGGACACATTTTATTTCGTCCTATTGTGAAAAATTTTCTCACAAAAATTGCTGAAATATAAAAAAAAAAAAAATTTTTAAGTAAAACTGTGTTCTCCTACATTTAAAAAAAAAATCACTTCGTTAACGCATATGAGAAAATCGACATCACTGCAGGGTATTAAGGTTTGTCATTGCGTTTGGAACTTTTGCAATATCCATTTCCGACCCCATAAGCATATATATTATGGATTCTTAGACATAATGATTTTTTTCTGTTCGTTCTTCTGTCCGTAATCGGGTTGAAATCCACTTGACAAGGCACCATATGAACTACAGAAAATGTGAATACCCCAATCGCTCAGGCATAGTTTCAAACAAACATAGAAAATCAGCAAGATTGAATCATGTTCTTCAAGGCAGCGGGCAAAACACCACACCTGCCTCTAATTTTTTCATATATATTTTTTTACATTTTTGTTTGTTTGTGATAAAAAATTAATGAAAAGAAAATGTACGAAAAAACATTGAGCTTTCACTTAATAGAGCTACCTGTCCATTTATTACGATATTAAACACTGTAAGCAAAACTTACAATTTTCAGTAAAAAAAACTTTTTTTTTTTAAAGAAAAACTTTATGGAGAAAAAAATATGATATGTCAATTTTTATTTAATTCGCAGTATGCTACATATATGATGAAGGGTATATAAGATTCGGCATAGCTGAATATAGCATTCTTACTTGTTTTACATATTGTTACGAAAATAAGATCTGGCAACCCATGTTGTTATCCGTATGAGTGTGGTAAATAAAGTTACTTCCACTAATGGTGTGTGTATAGAAAAAAAAACACAATTAGCTAACAAAAGCTGAGCAACCTCGATGGTTGCATTGGTAGAGGTGCTTGCTCTAAAATAGAAGATTGTGAGTTTGAGGCCACCTTTGGACATGCGTACAAGGAAAATAATAATTGTTATAATGCAAACCTTCCGGAAGGGAAAATACAATTATTGTGTGAAGCCATGGCAGATAATTTAGTGGAGACGTCTAATTTAATATAAGAGTAACAGATAATTGTCAAGAAGTCCTTTATAATAAAAAGTAAGAACGGTAGCGGTTAGCGCAGGGAAGTGTTTCAGCATAACAACGGTAGGATCAAGCAGTATAGCCAGAGAAAGCCATAAAGTAAGAATACAGAATTTATAATGAGCCACAGTGGTATTTGCAATCAAAAGAATCCGTACATTTGTCTCAAAACTAAAAAAGCGTAACAATATTATTGTTTTATTTTTTACATATAATTGTAAAAGCTGCCAAAATCAAAATTAGGTATAAATTGTAATAGTACTATCCAAAGTTAACGAGTTACTGACATTTGGGAATTAAAATTTGAATTTTTAATCCCAGAGTATAGTACTTAAAAATAACGGGCACATTTTTAAAATATTTAAACTTTCCAGTTGTCTTCCAAGACGTATCTTAAAACCTGTAAGCAAAGATTCAGCCCAGTATCTTTACTACACTAAAAATTCCTAAAAACTTTAAATTTTTCACATTTTTTGGTTGAAAACAGCATCATCAATTCTACCAACTTAGAATTAATAATATTTTGAATTTTGATCTTTTACTTTTGTTAAGCTAAAACGCTCCATTAACAACAACTAACTGTATGATTTCCTAAATTTTTAGATTATAAGTGAACAATTTGTGTCAAGTTTATACCCTAAAGTATTCAATACACAGACGATATCAGATTAGCCGACTGCAAATACTGATAAAATTCTTGCTGCTCGTTTAATAAGCTACTGAATTACTTTGAAAACAATAACTACATATTCCGGTGATGTAATTTTAGATTTTATTTTTTTTTTTAATGCCTTTTATGTGTGTTCTGTTTATGGGAGCCTTTAAAAAAATTCCCTAAAAAGACTTCAAAAAGCTTTAAAAAAATTTATTTATTTTAAAATTTATTTAATATTGTCGACGATGCCTTGTTTGTGGTGAGAAGTCCCGCAAATTGAAATAAGAACGGTAAGGAACTATATATTAACATAAAGCTTATTAAGAGACCTTTTTAACGATACATCGAGCTGTTCGAAGTATGGAAACAGCAATTAGGGTATTAACAGCTTTATCCACAATTTTTTTAATTTATATTAAATATCTGAAAGCGAGGCAACATGTTGTAGTAGATTAGGATATAAAAAAAAATAGTTTAAAAAAAATTCCGTTTATTTTTTTATCATTTTTCCAAGTATTTTCTAGTTTTTAATATTTTTAACATCGGCTGCTTTAACGAAGCATTTACCGCATTGAGTTTAAAGAAATTCTGCTCGGTGGTATTTCGATCACCGGCTTCGCAAATCAAGTCTTTTTAAGTTACTCAGTTGGAGCGCCTAGATTTTTGTATCCCACCTCGTTGGAAAGTTAATTTCCTGTTTTTTTTTCAATTATTTATATAAAGGAAATAACTTTTTAAAAACTATTTCACGCTTTAACAAATTTATAAAAATAATCGGTTGTTTTTGGAAGAAGATTTGGCCATTTGTAGAAAAAAGATAAAGATCAAAACAATCAAAAACGAAATATCTTTAACATACGTACTGCTCAGAAGAATTAAAATTTGCAGCTGCTATAATAGTAATATATATCCATCTTACACCAAATTTTTAGATGCCAAAAAGAATTTAGTAGACCACACAGCAATTAAAGATACAAAAAGAAATCCCTAATGTTAACATATAAACGGGGATGTGATGGAAGTAGCGGTCATTTAACATACAAGCAACCTTTGCGCATCCATGCATTGGAAACCGTGCATTATTCATTTGAAGTAGGTTTTGCTTCTTTGCAGTTGAAAAATAGAGACAAAGTTTTATGGTAAAACCCACGGCCTGCTTCTGTATATTATTTTGCATTTAAACGAGAAAATAAGACGTTCAGAACCTTTGTGTCTAGAACAAAATAGAACAGACTTCAAAAATGAATAAATATATATGTAGAATTTTTAATGGATATGTAAATAAAAATAAGAATCCACACCTGTGAAAAACAATAAAGTCGATCAGATTATCCGCCGGGAAGCTATACTACTCCCAGCAATTTCATTGTAATTCTGTCTGTAGGCGATCAAGCAAAAAGCATGTAAGTTCTGGCCTTAAAAATATTTCACGTGATCGCTCCCCATTCATTTTCAAAAAAGTAACGTCCCATGATTCCTTCTGACCAAATTGCACATCAGACTATTACTTTTAATGGATGCAAAGTTACCGACAACTAATTTGAGGATTTTTTATTACCCAAAACCGACTTTTGTGTTTATTCACATATCCATCCAAATGCAAATGTGACGCGTAACTCATTATGATTTTGTCATGAAAACCGGGGTTGTCATTGGAAAGCTGTAATATTCTATTGGCGTAAATGGTCTTGTGGAAGAAGCTCTTTTGTCAGCTAAATCTTAAATGGAAACAAATGCAAATCCTTAAACAAAATTGTGGCCAAAGTTGTTCTTTGAAGACCAAGCACTTGAGCAAAGCGTCGAATTGAAATTGATAGATTGTTTTGAACACTTTTTGGAGCAGCAGTAATGTTTTCAACCGATCTTGCAGTACATTGTGGTCCATTGTATTTTCTTCGTTTCATTACACGATAAATAGTGCGTTTTGTTCACACGTTGTTTCTCCTAAAAATTTTACATAACTTTCATATCGTTGCAGTAATCGATGATTGATTTTGTTGAAATGTTTTAACAATTTATCGTTCGTTTATCGAATATTTTTGTATAATAAATTTTCCACATGTCTACTTCACGACTGTTAAATGTAAACTTTCAAAACTTATGTGTACCAAAATGGCGACAAAACAAAGTGTATAACTTGCCGGTGGACAACTGATAAATAGAAATTTCCACACCCATTTTTTCGAATCTGCAAATTTTTTGTGCAAGATCGAGTCCTTTCATAACTGCTGCTGCCTTCCATGTGTTTAATGTATATAATCAAAAGTTTTTATGAATTTATTTTTATTCAGCCTTAATTTTTTATTTCTTAATAATTGTATTAATTTCGTAAAATACAGTAAATAATTGTTAAACAGATAAAAACCTATATAAATTTATTTCTGGTTGAATACACCTGTAATAAATAATATTTTTTAGATACCAATTAGCAGTAAATTATTTATTATTTTCTGCTTGATTTCAATATATTGTGCTAATCCACTATATTTCAGTTATAAAAACTGAATTTAACATGTCCTTTTATTTGTCACGTTTATCAGGTTTTTTTTTATTTATTATTTTTATTTTGACACAAAAATAGTTGGTTTTAATTGCACTAGCAACAAAAACTAATAAATAATGTTTTTTTTAATAAGGATAAAGATAAAATTAAATTTAAACAAAAACTAAAACATATTTATATATATTGAATTCAGACAAAAAAATTTCTATAAAAATAAAAGCCAAAAGGATGAACATAAAATTCAAAAGACAAATAGCCAATTTCACAGTAACGAAAGAATATGTTCTTTCGTATTCTAAGCGAAAGAAAATTGATTTGAGTTTCACAGTCTTACTCCTATGCGAACGATGGCTCGAACAACAACTCGAAAGAAAACGTAAGTGTTTTCATACAAAAACCAATTTCTGTGTAAAGAAGGTGTTGTCAACACTACGAACGCAAATGTCAAAATCGGTCACTTGCTATTTTATGTTCGTGTAAATAATAACATTATAAAAAACAATACTTTTGTATTAAAATTAACTTAAAATTATAAATTAATAATGGATAACAAATGGTAAGTGTAAAAATAAATACAATAATTGATGTCATTTTAAATGGAAATTGTTTTTATTGCAGTTTGCTTTATCCTCTGAAGTGTCCACTGTTATATCCAACTGTGCTGACAAAGAAAATGATAATACAAGCACTTGCTTTTAAGAAATAAGATGATACTTACGATTATAATTTCTAAATTGGAGTGGGTTAAAGAATCGAATAACACTTTTATATAATTTAATTTTTCTAATCAATTTGTTTTTTTTTTGTTTGTTTAATACAAATAATAACACAAAACCATTGGTGTATCTTTTATTTTTATTTGTAAGCAGCTGATCGCTGCTACGCACGGTTGTGTTTGAATTCAAATAATTACGTAGTATTTTTTATACTTTTAAAGAAAATCGCTATAATGTACAGAAACTTACGATCTGGTACCTCCTTGGTTTCTTGAAGAAATATTTATAAACGTAAGTGTAAGCGAACTAGGCTTGCCAGAGCCAATTTGGCAAAAAGCTTAACATTTTTATTTAATTTTTTTATTTTTTTTTTTTTGTTTTCATAAAAATTACGAGTATTAGAATAAAAACAAAAATATCATAAAAAGTAAAAATAACAGAAACAATGTAAAAGAAACAAAAAACAATATAAGAATAAAAATTCAGTCGTTATATATTTTAGAGAAAACTTAGGCGTTATTTAAAAAAAATATAGGTACTATATTAAGAAAAAAAATATAGGTCCTATTTATTTTGCCACATATATTTCGTATTCCTAGATACAGAATTAGTTAATTCTCTACCATCGGGTGTTGTTAAAAAATTTTGAAAGTTTTTGCAATCCTCATTAAAATTTATTCTTCGGCTTTTATTAGATCGAAGGACATTCTATTCCTATTTTTGGTATATAAAAAATATGTATCATATTAGTCCTTAGTTGTATTGACAGTAAAAATATGCTCCTTCGATGTGTTTTTTAGAAATATAAACTTACTTTTTTAAGTATTATTACATATGTAGCTAGAATAAATTTGAGAAAGAAAGTTAACTTACAAAAAACATTGAGAAAACACTTTTTCACTTGACACTTGACGCGCATTAAAAAACTTGACAATCAGGCCAAATCAGGCCCGTCTGGCAACCCTAAAGCGAACGAAAGTGAGTGACACCCAGAAAGCCAAAAAGGCTCGAAAGTGAGTGGCTGACTTTCTTTCGCTTAAAGGCCCAACTATAATGTGCATAAGCTAGCTTTAGCTTATGTCAAAAATTCAACGAAAAGCCTGTCAAATGCTTAGGTAAATTATCAAAGAAATTTATGTGGCTACAATGTACTTATATAAATTTAGTAACTTATTTGCCACAGTTGCACATTTATGTTTATTTCGTACTTTTGCCAAAAATAATTTCTATATAAATCAACAAAATTTTAAAACTAAAAGACATTTACATATTTTGGTTTATGTTCTAAGAAAATGTAAAAAAAATTATTACAAATTATTTTCTGTTTTGTGTTTGTGGCCAACCGTACTAAAAAATGCAACGATGTTCATCGTTTATATGGTATACATATGTGTGTATAAATACAAATTTAATTTAAATATATTATAATTGTAAAAAATTGGCCATAAAGAAATATGTTGTTTTTTTATACATTTTTTATTGAAATTAAACCTAAAAAATTTAACAATTTAGGTCTTAATTAGAAAATTTCTTTATTAATGTATAAACCAAAGCACAATCAGCTGTTTCCGTACGGAAAATGCGATCAGTTTCGTACCTTGCATAAAGAAATTAAATTTAACGAATCTAGACGAAAAGTTATCTTAATCAATTTATAGTTTACCAAATATAATTTAGTGTATTTGCACAGTTGTATAAGTTGGCATAAGCTAGTTTATGCACATTGTAGTTGGGCCTTAAGTTTTCTTTCGTTATTGTGAAATTGGCTAAAAAACAGTGTTGTCAACGACGTACAATCCAACGATTTAATTTATAATTTGTTGAGTATTATTTCTATTATTTTAAACAAAGTCGCTATTGATCCTAAACAAAAAAATTTTATACAGTGATCTCAACTGATTTTTTTTTTATTCTTGATAATATGAATTTTTAAAGCTTCGTAACCGCACTCTAATAAATTTTCGTATGGGAAATATTTTGTAAACATTAGTCGCAAAACTATTTGTGTACTGTCCAATTGTTTACCACTAAAATAATACGAAAGCAGAATATTCAAACGGATAACCGCTAATTTATAAATCAAGTAATTTTAGTTGTCCTTTTTCTAGTTAAGAATTAAACCGAAATCTGTTGAAGAACTTGAAAATAATTTTTCTGAAGTATTTTTGGTTTTATGTATTTTTTTGTTTTTTTTGTGCAAAATATAAAAAAAAATCAAGTGAAAAATAGTAAAGATAATTATACCAAAACAAATTTCATAATTTTATATTATACATGAAAAAAAAACCCCGTTGGCTGTTTATAAATCTAAATATTTACAAATAATTAAACCTTATTTAAGTCTCGCATTTTAAAAGTGGATTTTATAATTAAATTTAACATTGTTCACTTATCTTTTTTACCCTTAACTGATATAGAAGTTTGAATTACCAGAAATTTTAATGGTCACCAAGAGCCAAGAAAAAAATGTTTGTGTAGTTTATTTTTTCAAAAAGCGAAAATCTTTTTTTTTCGTGCTATTTTCTATTATCCCGATTGATTATTTAAATTACCGATATCGATTATTGAGGGTCAAAGCACGTCCCGATGGCCATTTGGTTACGACTGTTTTCTTTAGTCCCTTAGTTGCAAGTACAAACAACATCTTCCTACAACTTAAATACTTCAACTTAACGTTGCATATGTGGTACCTCCTGTGTTATATTTGGATAATATTCTCGCTAAAGATTATTTGAAATTATTGCTTGCATAAGTTGAAAACCTTCTACAATGATTAAACGGAATTCCTGAAAATTTTTGTTTTTACTAATAAAAGAGTTTCTCGTACAAAAATGGAAGGTAATTGTATTATTTTAATTTTTTTAAGAAAAGAACGTGAACTTAAGGGAAATTATATTTTAATTATTCTTGTGTAGAAGCACATAATTCTATTAAAATTAAAATCAAATTTTATAGTTAAGTATATATTTACATTACAATTTTTTTTTTCTTTTTTAATTTATAGTATTTAGAAATTTGGTTTCTTTGCATTTCAATTCTTCTTCTTCCATTTTTGAATCCTAAAGTCGAAGTAGTTTACCATTAGTCTAATCTGCTCTAAACGTTCCTGGTTATGTAAAAACTGACAACTATAAAATTAACCAAAAAAAAGTTTTGTAACTAGAATATTAACAGTTTTGTTTGTTTTCGGATTAACATTAATTTAATTAAATTAAAAAAAGTTAAAAAAATCTTATTAAAACATTAATTGAATTGAATTAATAATTTAATAAAATATCAATTTTAAAATAATAGAACTTTTAGAATGGAACTGGGACTTTTTGTAGAAAAATTATAAACTGACTCTTGTTTCCAGCAGTCTGATTATAGCCCAACCATGATGAGTTAACTAGCATCAAAATGACAACAGTACCAGAGAAAGGACCATAATAAATGCCAGCAAATATTTATAACTGAATTTAGTTATGACCAACGCCAAAATTGTGTAGAGTACAATTATAAATTATAAAAACATTTTTTCATACAAATGTTTAAAATTTTCAAACGAACGCAAACAATACGGCAATAATACCAAATTTACATGGCGATTATTTCATTCCATTTATTGTCAATTCTGTTTAAAAGTTTTAGCGAGTTGCATCGCGTTCCTATACTATGAAATTTCATTAATCCCCTCAAAATTCCAGCCATGCAATTTTGTCTACACCGCTTGCGTCTCTACACCTCTTGACAACAAACAAAAATTTCATTAAACTAGTTTCATGCAAAATGACATCGTGTTAAATTACTCTTACCTAACATGAGTCGAGCAACCCCTGTGGCTGCGTTGTTGCAAAGCTCATGAGTTCTAGCCCTCCATTAGACATGCGTGCAAGGGAAAAACAATAATTGTAGTAATTGCAAAATTAGAAAAGAAAAGATATTTATGTGTGAAGCCATGGCAGCAACAAAGGTGTCTTTTAATATTAGAGTAGTACATAATGGTCATGACGCCCTTAATAATAACAAGGAAATGACTTAGATGAAAGGAGACTGACTGACTTGGAGCCGGTTTAAATTAAGGGCATTGTAGCTGACTTTATTATTGTTTTTTGTTTTGAAGTATCTCCGTAAGCTTTTACGCGTTTACATCATAACTTTTTTGAAGCAAGTGAGAGAATTTTTTGATATTTTATTAACCAATCTTTCAAGTGTTGCCATAAACCAAACGTATTAATTTTTGGTAACACCGCTTAAGCATATAACTGCAAAAAGAGAAAGAGAGAAACGGGAATGAGAGAAAAATGAGATAAAAAACTGAAAAGAGTCATGAATATTCATTGCGTGCTGCTTTTGCTACCCCGTAAGCTTCTCTATACCTCTTACCTAGAACTTCTGCATCATGACTTTTGTAGTTGATACAATGCCCTTAATGTAAACTGGCTTTTTGATGTTAACGATAAATAGGAAGTTACGAGTTGCAGTCTCTGACGAGTGGTTGTTTAGTTTACTAAAACAAGTCGTTCGTATCTTGCCGGAGTAACACAGTAGTGAGGCGTGAATGGCTCCCCTTAGAATAGCAGAGCATGTTTAGTAAGAAAGAGACCAAGACCAGTTCGATGAAGTATAGCCAAACCACAGAGTAAGGAATAGAGAATATATAATAACGTTGCCTCAGTAGCGTGAAATAAAAAATCCCGTGCTGATATTTGAAATAAAAAGAACTCCGTACTTTCGTGAAAGGGAAAAACGTAACAATATTTATAAATTAAAAAACCTTTTACTTTTTGTAACACTACTTATTTTACATTTTTGTTAATGAGCCATTCATACGACCCTTGCTTGAATTTACAAGAAACCGCAATGGTAAACTTAAATTTTAACTAAAAAAAAATAATAATAACAATATAAAAAATGTTATTTTGTCTATCGTACATGTACTTTTTTGTCGTCCGTACACGCAGTTATTTTTATTTTTCATGTACGTTTTCTTCTTACACGCAGTTATTTTTCCATGTACGTTTTTTTCGTACTCGGATTTACTTTTTTTCCGTAATTTTCCGTACACGAATTTATTTTCATTTTTGATGTACTTTTTTTTCGAACACGAATTTATTTTCTATTTTTCATGTACTTTTTTTCGTACACGTACTGAAAATAGAGTACACTTACACAAACAATAGCTACAGTCTGACATCTTTAGAATATACCTTTCAGAGAGTGCTCAGATTATTAAGAGCCTCACTTTTCATGCATATATTTCATTACATTCTTTAATAAACAAGAGTGCGGGCAGACCACAAAGTGACAAATAAATAACTCAAGTTTAACGCAAATATTTTCATTATATCAAAGACATACATACTCCGGCAAAAATAAAAACTGCTACTTTATCAATATATACACACAATTCTTTGTGGTAAATAAAGTTACATATAACTTAGTGGAGACGTCCAATTTGATATAAGAGTAACAGATAATTGTCAAGAAGCCCTTTATAACAAGAAGTAAGAACGGTAGCGGTTGCGCAGGGAAGTGTAACAGCATAACAACAGTGTATGGCAGACGTGTGTTGTGGCTATTGGATTAAAAGAGATAACTGGCTTGGATCTGTGGATGGTTAAGGTTATTAAACAAGGCATCGAGTAGTTCATGTCTCGCCGGAGTAACACAGGAGTGTAGCGTGGATGGCTGCGTTTGTAGTAATAACGCATGTTTAGTAAATACGAGACCAAGGGTTCACGAGACCGGTAGGATTAAGAAGTATAGCCAGAGAGAGCCATAAAGTTTGAATACAGATTAATGAGCCACAGTGGTATTTGCAATCAAAAGAATCCGTAAGTTTGTTGTGTAAAAAGAGAAAAACGTAACAATACTCGTATATTATATGAATTCAATAAATGCTCTTATTAAATCTAAGATTGTATTATTTTTCATTAATTTTTGATAATTGTAAAGAGTACAGCAAAATTTAGGAACCAGCAGGATAAAATGCCTTTTCGTGTTAAATATTTCTTTGTTTTCCATTAATTTGTATCAAATAAAAGAATCTTCTTAATTTATATTTTTTACACAAATACACTTTAAAACATTTACGCCAGATACTGATTTATCATATTTTCAATTTCAGATTTATAAAGCACTAAACAACAAAAATAAAAAACATTTACAAATAATTCTAGTCTTTTGTTTTCAATATAAAACAAGAATTCTTTCTCTATAAATATTGTTTTTGTTGCATAGTACATCAAAAATAAAACTGAGCGAAATAAAAAATAAATATGACGTCTATCATTTACACTATCGGACAAAAAAAGTATTAAACGATTTATCGCCTTGTGATTACTGATGCAGAATTTTTAATAATTATTATTTAATTTCTGTTTAACAGAGGATATTATTTTAAAATAAGACAACATATGAAATACGCAAATGTTGATAGTGTAATTAAGACTGTATCGCGTCAGAAAAACGACGTTGTTCCAGAAAGAATATCAACAGTTTTAACTGAGTTTAAGTCATCTCCAAGCCATAATGTAAGCCTCCAATCAGAATATGCTCCTTCCGAAAGGGAATTTAAAAGCCAACACTTTATGTCCCAAGGCGAATTCCATGATCTAGTTCGGGATTTAGAATTGTCGAAAAGACAACCCGAACTTTTAGGTTCAAGACTTAAACAGTGGAACTATTTGCAAGAAAATATTAACATTACATTTCGCAGGACCGAGGAAACCAGTTTGTTTGGATCACTATTCAACGAAAGCAATGAAACTAGTGATTTGGCTTACTGCAATGATGTGAATAAATTGTTTGAACAACTTGGATATAGTCATGTTCCTCAAGATTGGAGATTATTTATTGATGGTTCAACAAAAACTAATATAAGTACTTTTTATATAGTTCCTTTTATTTTACTTATACGAGTATATGTTTATCTTCTATTTCAAGGTTTAAAGGCAGTGCTTTTGCATAACGATGGATCTCTCCCTTCAGTACTGTTGGCTTACGCTACAAACATCAAA
This sequence comes from Gymnosoma rotundatum, assembly GCA_916610165.2. Classification (NCBI taxonomy): domain Eukaryota; kingdom Metazoa; phylum Arthropoda; class Insecta; order Diptera; family Tachinidae; genus Gymnosoma; species Gymnosoma rotundatum. The sequence goes on from OU744338.1 coordinate 49,694,371, forward strand.
GAAACGTATGATAGTGTGTCTCTAATACTAAATGCCATAGGTTATACTATGCACAAGTGGCTAATTGTGGCTGATTTGAAAGTACTAACAATTTTGAATGGCTTCCAAGGTGGTAACACAAAGTATCCTTGCTATTTTTGTGGATGGGACAGCCGAAATTCTTCTAAGCATTATATACAGAGAGACTGGAAACCACGTACAATAGCTATTATTGGTGAAAAAAATAGTATAAATATCCCGTTAGTAAATCCAACAGACATTATTTTACCTCCGTTGCACATAAAAGTGGGCTTAATAAAGCAATTCGTGGAAGCCCTTGATAAAAATGGGCCTGCATTCAAATACCTTGAACAGATTTTTCCCCGAATTACGAGCGGTAAAAAATATATTATGAACGCATGTATAAAAAAACTAATTTGTGTGTAATCAACTGGTATCTTTATTGGCCCCCAAATACGACAATTGGTAAAAGATGACAATTTCATACAACAAATGAATCTTGAAGAAAAAAATGCATGGAGTGGTTTTGTCTCAGTGTGTGAAAATTTTCTTGGAAACACAAAACGTGAAAATTATGAGCAGATAGTAAATAATATGCTTTCTGTCTACCATGCAATGGGTTGCAAAATATCAATAAAACTACACTATCTACATGCTCATTTGAAAAGATATCCATTAAATTTAGGACGGATGAGTGATAAGCAAGGTGAAAGATTTCACCAGGAAATTAAAATTGAACAGCGTTATATAGGAAAAAATAAAATCAGCATGCTTTCTAACTACTTCTGGTCTTTAAAGCGTGATACTGACAGCGAAGTTTATAAAAAGCAAAGAAATACATGTTATTTTTAAATACAAAACCCAAAAGTTAAAACACACAAAATTGCATAAGTCATCCATTTTTTAACCGATTTTATTGTTATTACCCATTTCTGAAAGCTAATTAATGTTTTTTTTCATAGTAATAAATACATTGTTTGGTATCTCATAAGCTGCCTAGAACCCGGTGAAAAAACTTTTTTGTTTTTTGATGCGTTTTTTTTTTATATTTCAACCACTGTTACTTATCCATTTCTTACCTGATTTTAAAAAGGTATATGCTGTTTGAAAGAGAATACTTGCACCTTCTAAAAATTGAAAAAATTATAGAAATCTGTTGTAAAAAAAAAGGAGTTATGCCCATTTAAAACAGAAAATCTAAGAAAACGCGTTTTTCTCCACATTTACCGTTATAAAATCACTTTTCGAAGTGACTTAAAAAAACCAAATCTATTTTCGTTTTCCATGGAATCCAACAAAACAGAATTGGTGTATGAGAACCCCTGAATATATTTTTTTGAACATTTGTATCATAGTGTTATATTTGATGTGAAAAAAAGAATTTAATTTCAATTAATTTAATATCTTATTTTTTAAACCGTTAAGTAACAGAAAAAATTGGTATCTTCAAATACAAAAATACAGTTTACTTTGCCGATTTAGCTCGCTTAGCTGTTTTATATCAAAAACAGAAAGCGAAAGGTCAAGATATTAATTATTATATCCAAAATAAGAATTACACGGTCATTAATGAAGGGATTATTAACTTTTTTTAATTATTATGAACAAATTGGTACTGGTGAAAATATGATTCATCATTACGTTTTTACTTAATTTTGTCTGTAAGTGTATACCTGCAGTATTTATTACTACAATTAATTAATCCAGGTGATTTTTTGTACTATTTCCAAAACAAGATTTTTTTTTTTGGAAAAAAAAAAAAACTTGCACTCATCAATTTTTTTTTATGATAACAAATACAATAAAATTTAATGATAAATTGTGCTTGATGTATATTTCATGTGTTGCAAACGAATAAAATAGCACAATAGATAGTTATTTTTTATAATAAATTGCGCAATCAAAATCCCCAATTGTTTTAAGTTTGGTGGGCATGTTTGTACTGTGGGAATGAGAAAAATATTTTGACTAACAACATACGCAGTTCGCATAACTTTCATTTAATCAATAATACAAATGTCAATGCCGGCATTTGTATTTAAATATAATATTTCTTTTAATTTTGAAATTCTGTTTCTGCAGTATGACTGGCCTAAAACAATAGTATTTAATTTCGATTTGTAATAAAACAACTAAGAGTGCTTTACTTGATTTTGCCAAATCTTATATACCCTTCACAATATATTGTTACGTTTTACCCTTTTTAGACAAACGTACGGATTCTTTTGATTGCAAATACCACTGTGGCTCATTATAAATTCTGTATTCTTACTTTGTGGCTTTATCTGTCTAAACTTCTTGATCCTTGTAAATCCGATGGTCTCGTATTTACTAAACATGCGTTATTATTAAAAAAAAAGCAGTCATCCACGCTACACTACTTTGTTACTACGGCGAATCATGAACTACTCGATACCTTGTTTAGTTACCTTAGCCATCCATAGACAACTCCACTTCGCCATTTTATCCAAGCCAGTCATCTTCTTTATCTAATAGCCACAACACACGACTGCCATACACTGTTGTAATGCTTTTGCACTTCCCTGCCCTAACCGCTACCGTTCTTACTTCTTATTAAAAAGGGCGTCTTGACAATTATCTGTTCCTCTTATATTAAATTAGACGTCTCTACTAAATTCCTTTCCTTTCCGGGAGGTTTTTAGTGCCGCTTCTTAATTTTCAATTGCATTCTAACAATTATTATTTTCCGTTGCACGCATGTCCGAAGGTGGGCTCGAACTTACGATCTTCTGTTTTACTCTACCAACGCAGCCATTGAAGTTGCTAAGCTTTTGTTAGCTAATTGTTGTATTATTCTGTTCACACACCATTAGTGGAAGTAACTTTATTCACCACTCTCAAAGGGAAACAACAACAGGTGTCGCCAGATTTTATTTTCGTAACATTATCTATCACTTATGCCTGTTTGTCGCGAATAAGCACAATTTTTTATTTTCTTTATGATAATTGCTTGCCGGTTTTTCAAATGTTCACAACTAGTGTACAGCTTTCATTTGTGGTTTTATTTTTTGCAATCCCACTTCTGACACCAACATTACGATTTTCCCTTTATAGACAAACGTACGAATTCTTTTAATGGCAAATAAAACTGTATCATCCTATGGTCTAATAAATCCTATGGTCTCGTATTTACTATGCAAGCGTTATTATTACAACCGCAGCCATTTACTCGGTCAAGACATGAACTACTCGATGCTTTGTTTATTAACTTTAACCATCCACAAACAACTCCACTACGTCTTTTATCGTAGCCCTTTAATCCATTGCATTATAACAATTATCATTTTCTGTTGTACGCATATCCGAATATGAGCTCGAAATCACGATCTTCTGTTTCACAGCAAATACCTTGGGGCGAACATTTCGGCCTTGGCATCCGCATCTTTTCGGACAGTCAGGTGGCAATCAGGGCGCTTTCTGGTGCATATTGTACATCTAATCTGATCCTGAAATGTCGCTTCTTACTAAACACACTATCGGAGCGATCACAGATTGTCCTGTTTTGGGTCCCTGGTACAGGGATAGCCTGGAAAACTGTGAGGCAGATGATCTCGCCAAACGGAGCACATTGCTTCCCAGCGTCTCCGCATTAATCGACGTTGGAATTCCTCTGGAAACGGTTAAAATGACCATAAAGAACCACTACCTTAATTTGACTCGCAAATTATGGGTGGAGGAAAGTTCCTGCTGTATCTCCAGATAACTGTGGACTACACTGGACCTCAGGCGCACCAGGCAGCTGCTCGGACTGGACAGGAAATTCAAAAGTATTTTAGTCTCGGTACTTACTGGTCACTGTCTAATCGGCAGGCATCCTGAAAGACTGGGTTTGCCCTAAATTGATTTCTGTCGCAGCTGCAGCTCGGAGGATGTGGAAGAGACCGTACTGCACCTCCTGTGCCATTGCACATCCCCGGCTCAAAGAAGACTTACAATTCTGGGCTCTCCTTTCTTCGGGACTCTTACGGAGCTCTCATCTCACTCTTCATGGTTCTCAGTTGAGTAGGGGGAGTCAAGCCGCCTTCCTTTCTTGTGGTGAGTGAGCTTTGTCGTGAGAGGCTGCCACTCTTAACTAATTAACTATCGTGATTAAGGAAAAAAAAATTAAAACAATTTTTTTTCAAAACCTAAGCTATGCTATATTTTTACCTCTCTTACTTCACCTCAAAAAAAAATCGTGCTAGTTTCATGAAAAATTGCATAGTGTAAATGACATATTACTTGCGTACATATATAACTTTTAAACCTGGACAGTTAGAATTCCCAAAATTTTACAGAGTAGTTATTATTCTAAAGGCATAGATTAGTTTTAAATTTATAGAAAACATTAAGCGTTCCACCGGCCTTTTAAAAACTAATATTTTTTACTTTAAGTACTGTAAGATCTAATGCCAATTAAAAGTTTAAAAAACCATTGAACAAACCATGTGTGACTAATATAGCGGTCTACACAAATATCAAACAAAAACAAAAACTAAATATTGAATGCCAAAAATAATAATAATTTATTTAGTAATTAAATAGAAAAATAATAAATTAAATGAAAAAATATATTTTTTTTTTTTTTTGTAAAAACAACAAATAAAACACTAGTGTAGAAAATTGTTCACATACAATCGCAATCATTTTTCCATTCAGTAACAACGAAAAAATAAATAAATTAAAAAAACCAAACATAAATGTTTATAATTGGAACTAATAATTTCTGTTGCAAAAATAAGACACGCATAATGGAATTGTTTAATGTTTTTTTTTTTTTGCAATTTCTGTTACATTTTCTAACTGTTGCCATTGTTACGAGTTTTATTCGCTACAAAATGGTGGCAAAGTATTTATTAACAACAATTTCGTTTCCGATTCAAATAACATAAATTATAGAAATTCTACAAATATGAAAGAAATATATAACAAAAAGTTTATATAAATATTGACACAATGCCTTTTTGTTCTAAATGAATATTTGCAAGTATTTGCCAATTTAATTTTATATTTGTTGAATAATCCAGCTTTGTGCTTTAGCAAAATAAAACGTCATCAAATGACTAATTAATGTATTTGAAGCGCCTAAAAATTTTTTATCCATGCGATGTGTTCGTATATAAATTTATAACATTTTTATTTAATCATTGGATTCTATGAATTGCAAAATAAAACGCACCAGTTACAACTCAAAAATTATAGTCACTTATTTATCCACAAGCAACTTGCTAACCATATCAGCTGAGCAACAGCGAATATTGTAAAAGTGTTACTGAATAGCAATCTCGACAATTTTGTTGTTAAGCCAATTTAATCAAGCGATAATCGTTAAAAAAGAATAGTGAATCACACTACTAATCGTATAGAAACTAGCTCATATTTTATAAAAATTTTTTAAAAGATTACCAAATTGGACAGGCCTAGGAAAAAATCTGTCTACATTTTATATAAATACTATTCTAGTTTTTTTAGAGACATACTATTTTTAATAAATCTAACGACAATATCTGATCTATAGTGTTGAAATTATTTCTCAAATAATAAAAAAAATATTATCATTTTTTCAAGAAATTATATTTTAGAAGTAGATGCAACAGAATAATAACTTATAGTTTAATCAGTGGAAAAATATAAATTAAACAGAATCATTCTGGATTGAGGTACATAGTTTACCGTTTGACATTTAATTTAAAAATTAACATTCGAGCCGTTTGTTTTGAAAGTGGCATAAGTCAGTTACTTTGTTTTTCGAGAAAATTTTATTGCATTTGTTAATTCATGGTACTGATATTTTTCTCAGTAAAAATAATTTCCTATTAAAAAATTCCTACTTTTCATTACGGTAAAGTGATATTAATATAATTGGGTTGATGACTTAAGCCAGTTTTAAAATAAATAGTTAAGAAAAAGGACTGACATAATATTGTACTAAATTTGTCTGACGTATTTTGCTGAAGTGATGTTAAGAAAGGGTAGTGATTTACTAAAATTGTTAAATAAATTTTATATCTAAAAATAATTCATACCGCCAACATATTGAATACGAGGGCTGCTATTTATATTTCTGGCCTGGCAACACTGAGTGCTGCCAAGTGCAATCTGACATTTCCATTGGAAAGTTTGTCATTTTTAAGCATAATCGTACTCAAATGTTTTGACGTACGATCATTATTTATGTTGTTAACAGTGACTTGAAAAAATGAATATAGAAAAAAATGGAATTAACTCGTGAACATTTTCGTGCCATCATTTTTCACAAATTTCGACGTGGATTATCACGACAAGAGTGCATTGATGAACTTAAATCTTTGTATGGCGATGAAGCACCATCCTATAGCACTGAGAAAAATTGGTATAATGAATTTAATCGTGGCCGAAGCTCGCTCAAAGACGAATTCTGTGAAGGTCGTCCAAAAACGGCTGTTGTGCCAGAGAACATTGATGCCGTGCGTGAACTCATAATGCAAGATCGACATGCGACATACCGAGAGATAGAGACATCCTTGGGCATTTCTTCCACCAGCATACATTCGATACTGCATGAACACCTGGCCGTAAAAAAGGTTTGTTCTCGTTGGATCCCGCACAATTTGAAAGTCGCTCAAAAAATGCTCTTGCCGATTGGTGCAAAGAAATGTTGCAAATATACGATTGCGGTGCTTCAAAAGACGTTTATAAGATCGTCACAGGTGGCGAATTATGGATCTATTCGTATGAGCCCGAAACGAAACAACAATCGACCGTGTGGGTCTTCAAAGACGAGCAAAATCCAACGAAAGTTGTTCGTGGAAGAAGCACTTCGAAGCAAATGGTCGCCTGTTTTTTCGGCAAAACTGGTCATGTGGCGACTGTTCCGCTTGAGCAACGTAGGACGGTCACTTCTGAGTGGTACACTACAATTTGTTTGCCGGAAGTCATCGGAGAAATTCGAAAAACCAACAAGAGAAGACGAATCATTGTTCACCATGACAATGCGAGCTCTCACACATCGGCTCAAACCAGAGCGTTTTTGACCGGCCAAAACGTCGAATTAATGGGTCATCCGCCGTACAGCCCTGACTTGGCACCTAATGACTTTTTCTTGTTTCCGCACATCAAGAAAAAAATGCGTGGTCAACGATTTTCGTCGCCAGAAGAAGCTGTTGAAGTGTTCAAAAACCATGTTTTAGAGGTGTTTTAATCGGAGTGGAAAAAGTGCTTCGACAACTGGTTTGAGCGCATGCAAAAGTGTATAAATCATGCTGGAGAATACTTTGAAAAACAATAAAACCATTTTTGATTATAAATATTCGCATTTTCACTATTAGGCCAGAAATATATAGAGCAGCCCTCGTATAAAGGCATTTTTTAATATATTTAATTTTAATATTCATAAAGTACAAAAATATTTAGTTAATTTTAAAATATTACATATTATGTAAGTGTTTGTAATTAATGTGAAAATACATCAGTTCAGTTTAATTTTCGTCATCAATAGGAGTGATTAAATCCTCAGAAATTGTGTTTTGTTTAAAATTTTTTAAACAACTGTGGTATACTGGAGGTATATAATAAAGCAAGTCATCATGTCAGGAGGAGCTCCAGCATATAAGGGATCCATCTCTTTTTGTGAATAACGCCTATGTTTTCATCTAAAGTTAGTTTATAAAAAAGAAGTCCAATGACCACAACTTTTTTTAAATACTGAATATAATTCAAATCAAGACTTCTGACACATTAATCACATGTTCCTATTTCTTTTACAATTAGCCCTGTTATTAATTTCCTGAGTACAGCGACTTACGCCACTTTCAAAATAAACATGTTTGTTTTACCGTTAATTACCATAACTTCTTAGAAACAAATCTCAATAGTTCTCGACATATTAATTGCGAATTTTTTAAACGATTTTTTAAAGATACCGTTTAGTTTTATTTAGTGTTGCCATTTACCCGATTTTTTTAAAAAGTGACTCATGCCACTTTCAAAATAAACGGCTCATTTGTTTGTAGATACAAGGTAGAGTAACAAAGTATTTACAAATATTGGACACATTTTTTAGTGCACCTTACGTTTTTTTCCATGTCAACGTCGAAAATTCATAAAAATAGCAAAAATATCGTCTACTATAACGGCCATAGCAATCGACATTCTGTCCAATTTGTAAGCGTTTGTCTATAATGGTTTAAAAGATAGGCCCTTATTAGTAAATTTACATCAATTATGGGGGCACCCTTTAGTTTTTAGATTTTTTTTGTATAATTTTTTTGTTTTCTGGTGCTATAGTAATACGCAGTCATTTTAAATTTTACAGAAGTGCCCCTTTACAATTCACAAATACACGTAAAACATATGTATGTTGTATGGGGACACCCTTTAATTTTTAAGATTAAGAGCTGTTTTTAAAACGGGACCAATCTGTAAGCATAATCATCATATTACCAAAAAAATTTAAAATCGGATCAGAAATGACGGAGTTCTGGAGGCACAATATAAAAAGGCAACATTCAGCCAAATTGTATAACCTCCTTCTTTTTTGAAGTCGCACAGAGGAGTATTTGACCCAAAAAGCTGGCGAAAATTATTAAGCGTGGTTTTTATTTTAAAAGTTTAATTTTTTTGATAGTTTCAGCTTTAGTTTGATAAAAAAAAGTAGTGGCAGATTATTATTGGGTAAGTGTTATTTTTGACACCCCACACCCACCAACCACCCACCCAACCCCCATTTAGAACTTTGTTTATTTTTTTTTTTTTCATTTTTAAGGGAATTTATTTTTATATATATGTTGTGTATTTTTAGAAAAAATGATTTATTATTACGTATGCCGGTCTCCCCCTTGCATTCCGCCAAAATTTCGTTTGCAACTGTTCTTTATTCTAAGAGCAAGTCAAATTAAATTTAGATAGTCGAACTATTGTAGTTGTGTAGATACAGGGAAATAAAACAGAGCTTTTTATGGATTTTACAATGTCTCCTTTCTCAAAATTATAATTTATCCAATATTAAATATTTATAAAAATTGGTCTCGTAGCTTGGCTTTCTATAAGGAATAAACAACCAAATAAGCAAAAACATGTTTCTTCTGATATTTATTTTATATTATTAAATACTCATCACATGAAAGAATTAAATTAATTTAAAAATTCAAAATTTTGATAATGTCATACGTATTTCATCATGGGCATTATCATCTGTATCAGGAAGAAGTAGTTGAATAGTATCTGATAAAAAAGGTTTTTTGTGTATTGCAGCTTAAAAAAGGGTCACTGCTCAAAACCTTTTCAAGAAACTGAAGTTCTTCATAATCCAATTGCGGTAATACATCATCAAGGTATGTACATAAGCATGTTGCTGTGTGGTCGAGGAGAGATTGCAGCTTCACTTCCGCTAATGTCAATTTTTAGCAATGAGTAGCATGGATATACATTTTTGTTGGCATTGTATAATATTCATATTGGTTTTTCGTAAAATCAGCATTTATAAACAATGCTGAAAGCTTTTTAACTCGGACCTCGGAAGTTGTTAACGATCGCTTGAAAATTTTTGCTTTTCTTGGAGATCGTGTTATATCCATTATTAATTTAGCAGCATCACTATGTCCCGCTGCTCTCTAGCTCATTGATGCAGCAAATTCGATCTTCCCTGTTGTTAATTACTGACGAATTCCTTGCGTTTTTCTTCGTTTTGTACTTTCACTTGCTTCGTTAAATTCTTTTTTTGGTTGCCCTGAACATGAACTGCCAAATACTGATATTGTCACAGTTTCTTCCAGCCATTTAGCATAACTGCTTAAATATCGGTCCTCTTTTCGTTGTGCTAAATCCCAATACTTTTTGAAATTTATAACACACTGCTTTATTGCTTGTATATCCCCATCTCCTTGGCATTCTGAAATCACACACAATTTAATAGCTAAAAACTGCAACTATTCGTCAATGATTCTAGCATTAGATTCCTGTACTATTTGGAATAACTCAAATGTTGTGTAAATTTTTTCCATGTTACCTCTCAAAGTTGCAAAACTCTTATAATAAGAATTTTGCGCAATAAGCCATATATGTATATTTTTCAAAGTGCATTTTTCTTTTACTTAGTTAATAACCTGATACTTGGGTGCATTATTTATATACCTGCACCGTTTTTAAATGTAATTTTGATTTGTTACCCTTTTAAATTAGGTATGTTTATATCTAACTATATTTTCAGAAGAATTAACAAAACAGTTTAATAGATGTGTATGCGTGGGTTAACTTACAGTTAGTAAATTTGAATTTATAAAGTAAAAACTGAATTGAAAGAAATTCCTTTTTTAAGGGCAGGTAATCCATCATGTTGGTAGTTGCTAAAAGTGATTAAATAATATTTTACAGCAATAATTCGAAAAACACAAAAGTTTATGACTACAATAAAGTATAAAAAAAGTGCCTTAAGAGCAACAATAGAAAAAAGGTAAAATTTTCCAAAAATCACCAAAAATAATGGCGCAAACTTGCGCAAACTTTTTTTCTTTTTTCTGAAATTACAGATTTCATATTTTATTGTGGTATATAACATTATTTGTACAACAGCTACCTTTACTTTCAAAAAGCTTTTCCTTTTTTGTTTTTGGTGAGAATTAATATATTTAAATACATAGTTTTTTTTATAATTAAAATTTTAAAAATAAATATTTAAGATAAATTTTTCTTTTTAAATATTGAAAATAGCTGTTGATGAAATCTTTCAGGCAAAAAAAAAATCAATGTAATACCTCTATTCGTTTAGCCATAAAAAAATATCATATAAATATCTTGAAATCGAAAAAATTCAATAAAAACGCATGTAATTTTCATCACTTTCCTGACTTTAACAGCGTCCCACAACTACAAATCTTAACTTACACCCTTTAAATTGCACGATATGATGTAGAATTTTGTTCTCTATCGATCTGCGTAATTTTTTCTTAGGATTTCATCAAATTAATTTTTGCCTTTTTGGCCAGCTTTTTGGGTCAAATACTCCTCTGTGAGTCGGTTAATAAAGTCTGTAATACAAACTCATTAAAAACCAGAAATTTTTACGAATAGTTTTTAAATTTAATTTTAAAATTTTTTGCTTTGTATTGTTGAATGTCTCGTTTTCGTAAAAAAGGAAATATTTGTATAAGATCTATTAAGAAAGGCTATTTTTAGTTTTATATAATCATTTGACTACTTAATTTGTTGTTGATTTTGTTTTTTTTTTTTTTTTTACTTCTTGTGTTAAGACCTGAATTTTTAGATTCTATGTATCTTTTATTTACGATTTTTCCACAGTGTACACATTTAAAACTTTTTATTTTGTTTTAAAAATTTTGATGTCAAAACTGTTGTCAGATATTTTTTAAATTTTATTTAAATGTAAAAACCTACAATTTGTAAAATGTCGTATACGTTTAAAAATAGTTGGTTATATTTGTTTTTAATATTTAAACAGATGATCGCTTGAAATAGAAAAATAAAATATCTACAAAATTAATAATTTTATTTAAGCAATTTCCAAACACTTTTTTATATTTTAATTTATTTGTCTAGTACAAAGTCTTTATTTTTATATTTTCAATATTTCGCAACTCCTTTGTAGAATCATCAGGAAAAACAAATATTTATTTGAACATAAAATAAAAAAACAACAAAAATTTAATAAAAAATTTTTGCTGACATAAAACAAAAAATTATTTTGTCATATAAAAATTTAAAAAAAAAAACGGTTTATGTATCTCCAAACGTTTTTTTATTAAAATAGGTTGGTAACTAAAAGTTTCTGTATAAAAAATAATAACTGTTATATTTGTACAAGTTGCTTTGCATAAACCATTATTTCTTAACAGTGTAAATACAGCGCCATCTGTCGCCGTGTAGATGAAACCTCTAATAGAAATGCAAAAACTAAAAATTATAACAAAATAATTATGTATTTCTTTTATAACAACCAAGCACAATTTTTATATTTCTTGGGATGGTTTATAATAGTTATAAAACGTATGTATAAAATTTGATTTGATTTAAAAACGTATGTATTTATGATAACACAGGTCAATAGTTTGGTCAACCATTTGACAATTTTTGTTTTTTTATTTCTTCAAACCAATATTTTAGGAGGATTTCCTTTATACAGTCGCGATAAGATAATTAGAACAACTAACATTCATGTTTTTAGTTAGCCATATACATATATTAAAATTTTATATTAATATACATAATCAGATATGAAGTTTACAGCAACAAAAATTACATCCAGTTTACAGAACACAATTTGCCGATGAGACGCACAAAAACGGTACCGTTTCCCATGCTTGGGTTTTTAAAACGCGAATGTCATTTTGGTTTTTAAAAAACGTAACAAAGGGTAATTGTTTCTGATTTATGTATCGCGGATTGTAGTGTCAGAAACGTCAATAATGAGCGAAGAATTATTAATTACGTTGTTATGCGTGTACCGAAATATTAAGCAATTTAATAAAATGGAGCTAAAAAAAGTCTACAATAATTGGTTTAATTATTGCTGTTGAAGAATTAGCAGAAGTTATGCTGGAGAACGAAGAAATTGTAGATTTTGGGAATAAGATATTCCAAATAGAAGTGCGCAATTTTTTAGGAGAGTTTACACGTAGATAAGATAACGGTTTCATTATTTTTTTGAAGCGGTTTCTATACAAAACCGTTTAAAATAAATCTATTTTTTAATACTCTGCTTAATTTTACATATACTTTAATTTCTAAATATATTCAAAAGAAAAACCATTTAAAAATTTTTTAAATAATTTTTGCCGTATTCGTAAAGTATTAAAATAGGTTTGAAATGTATTTTAGGACAAATTTATATGAAAAATTTGTCATAAAACACATTTCAAAGTTATTTTTATTTTTTTTTAAGTATAGCAATTTAATATTAATAACATTGCGCATCTTTCATCATACACATTTGCTTAATTCACAAAATCTTGTATGGTGTATTTTATATTGAATACACTTTCTGTTTATAATACTTGTGAACACGCAGTGTATTATTGTATCAATTTATTTTGTATATTAAACGTCAAAAAGCAAATAAGAAGAAGAAAATAAGTATTCAGAAGAAGGCTTTCAAGAAGTAAAATGGACAATAGGACTGATTAAAACGATTAATTTCCATTTTTCTTTTTTTTGTTAACAAATTCTTAACATCAACAATACAAATGTCTTTTGTTTATTTTCTTTTTCTCAATGTAATATGGAATTCACATGTAGTTGATAACACGATTACCAATACAACTTTTCAAGAACATGCAAAATAAAAGTGTATCGCTGTATTGAAATTTTATATGTAAATTGCCAACAACAAGCAAACACTATTGTATTTTAGTTGAACAATACACAGTATACACGGATACAAGGGGTTTTGTGAATTTAGCAATTGTATTTTTGGCAAGTGTTTTTTCCATTTTCTAGTGATGACACTAAAATTATCGAAAGATGTTGGTAAAGAATCTTGAAAATACTTTCGACAACAAAATTTATAACTTAGAACGTCGCATAAATACAAATGAAAAACGAATGAACAGAAGTAATATAATTGTAAATGGCTTACCAGAGTCTATAAAACATTTAAGAGAACCAATTATTAAAATTGCTGCCTTATGTGGTGTTAGTATAACAGAATCTGATGTACTGCACTGTACCTATTTTTCCGGACACAAGTCAGTGTTAGTAAAATTAAATTCCATTCTCCTTAGAGATTCAATAATGGGAGGGTACATAAAAAATCGCAATATTGCTCTTAAAGATGTGATTGGTGGAGAAATTAATTCAAAAATATTTTTAAATGACCACTTAACATCAGAAGCATTAAAATTGGTAAACCTATGCCGTAACCTGAGCAGAAGTAAAGCAATTTTGAAATTCATCTACATAAACACTGACATTCCAAAAGCTAAAATAACACATTTGGATGGTACTGTAAAGATATATAGCATTCAACAATTGTATCAATTTGTTCATAAAACTCCTATAGATAATAATGTTTAAATTATGAATACATAAGCATTTAATTGTAACCATTTTTAAAACTATTATTGTCTAATATATACCTGCACTATACTATACAGTAAGTAATTAGAACTTAATATATCTTTTTTAATAATAATTATTCTTATTGATTACAATATAAATTCTATAACATCTATTATATACCATATAACTGTTTTAGTTGGAATTGAACTGAAATTTTATTTAATTAAGCGTTAAACGGAATTAATTTTTTTTTCTTTTGTTTTCTTTTTTATACTAACATAATTATTTACGCTTTCTAGTGAAAGACTTAACTAATTGAAAAACAATGAATATTGGAATTAATTTTGGTATACCTTTAAGCGATGGCAAATATATTCGTTCTCAATTAAATGGAAATTATATTAAAATAGGGCACTTAAATTGCAATAGCTTTAATATTAATAACAACTCTGTAAAATTTGATGAAATATGTAATATTGTTGGCGGTAATGTGTTAGACTTGATAGGATTTTCGGAAACGTGGTTGAAACCTGAAATTACTAATAATGTCGTGCGTATTCCGGGATATAAATGTATCCGAAATGATCGTCCAGATCGGTGTGGGTGCGGTGTTGCTTTGTATATTAGGGACAGTATTAAATTTAAAGTTGTGTATGCCAGTGAACAATATGGCTCATTTGAGGCAATTTTTTTGGAAGTTATGGCACATGAGGGCAAATTATTGATTGGCTGTGTGTATTTACCTGATGGTAACATTACTGCTATGGAAAGTGCAATTAGTGACCTTGTTATAACGTATAATAATGTTCTAATTATGGGCGATTTTAACTGCAACTTATTTGAAGTAACGCGTTCATATGCCATACGTAATAGTTGTCACAGACTTAATATGACACCAGTTCATAACTCAATGCCTACACATTTTGACTTAAGATTTCAATCAACTTCCTTAATAGATTTTTTTATTGTTTCTGATTCCTCAATGGTCAGTAAACTTGGACAAATACAATGCCCGGGTATTTCACGTCATTCATTAATTTTTATAAGAATAACTCTACCCATTACAAGTTTTGAAAATTTTTTAGAGTACTATGACTACAATGCTATCAATAGTATAGAACTGTTAAATGCTGTAAGTTCTTGCAACTTTCAAACTTTGTATAGAACAAATAACGTAGATGAACAAGTTGATATTTTAAATGTTTTCCTCGATGAGGTACATTCTATAGTTCCGTTGGTTAAGAAGGCAATCATTATTGAAAAGAAAAACTGGATAGATGCTCCTGAAGTTAAATACTACTTATCATTACGTAATTTGGCGCATAAAGCTTACATAAATGAAAAATCAGATGAAAATTGGAGAATTTTTTGTAAAACCCGCAACAAAACAAAATCGATAATGAGAAAACATAAGAAAAAGTATAACTATAAACTATTTAATAATCTCAACACGAAACAGCTATGGCACAGACTGAATAATTTTGGTTTAACTGATAATACTAATGAAATTCAGACTTCAGATGTTGAGGGTATCAACAATTTTTTTGTTGATGCCATTACCAATAATGACGAAACTACCAATACTTTTTTAAATTTAAACATTGATGGTTTCATGTTCAGATGTGTTACCATTGAGGAACTCATTATTTCTTTTGGATCAATTAAATCTAATTCTGCTGGATGTGATAGATTCTCATTAAAATTTTTAAAAATTGTATTTCCCTTTTTTATAAATCACATTTTACACGTAGTAAATGGAATTTTGACTACTTCTTGTTTTACTAAAAAATGGAAATTAGCTAGGGTTACACCTATTAAAAAACATGGGACATCGAGTCATTTCAGTAATCTCCGACCTATCTCAAATTTGCCAATACTAGCCAAAGTAGTTGAAAATTTGATGAAAAATCAAATAAGTGAATACCTTGATTTCAATAGAATGTTGCATGATTGTCAGTATGGTTTCAGGCGTGGACGTAGTTCTACTCATCTTTTACTTATAATGACTGATAGTATTAGATATGCCTTGAGTGATGGACGAGTAGCAATATTATTATCACTTGATCTGAGTAGAGCATTTGATACCATTTCACATTCTAAGCTTATTGAAAAATTGGCTCACTTTTTCAAATTTTCAACTAGTGCTTGTAGGCTAGTATCCTCTTATTTACAAGATCGTCATCAATATGTATCACTGAATGGTAAGTCTAGTACCGTTTTACCTGTAGTAACTGGGGTGCCACAAGGTTCTAGTTTAGGACCACTTTTGTTCGTAATGTTTCTTAATGATCTTTTTCAAATATATGATTGTTCTGCGACTATACCATATGACTTTGCTGATGACGTACAGCTTGTTTTCTTGGGTGATAAACAATTTTTGGATGCTTTTCAGGCAAATGTTAGCTATTATATTGATGAAACCGTAAACTGGATGGATCGAAATTATTTGGTCATCAATGCTGAAAAAACTAAGTCTATGTGTTTTGGTAATTCATTTTATATGAATAGTATATCAATTTGTATTCGGAATGTTCAGATTGAAGTTGTAGAGAGATTAAATTGTCTTGGTGTGGTTCTTGATAACGAATTTAAGTTCCATTATCAAATAAATTCAATATCATCAAGAGTTCATTTTTTGCTTAGGAAATTATATTGCACTAATTTTTTTATTCCAATGGACGTAAGAATTAAAATAGTGCATGCTTTAGTCATGCCAATTTTTAATTACGGCATTGAGTTATATTCTGGTACTCGTGGATTTATTTTAAAAACGTTATCATTGATTTTTAACCGAGTTGTTACATATATTTACTAGTTGAGAAAGCGTGATCATATATCATTCTATGTGAGACGTTTTCTAGGATGTAGTTTTGATAATTACATTAAAATTCGGAATCTCCTTTTTTTTATAGAACTTTTAAGAGAGGTTATCCGTCATGTTTTACAAATCTTTTCAAATTCTGTAAATCTACAAGAAATACACAGATTTTGATACCAAGGCTGACGTCAATATTAGAAAGAGCGTATTTTGTTAGAGTGGCTAAAATATATAATGCTCTCCCAAAAAAATTAAAATCATTTTTAAGTTCATACGTTTCACATAAACGCCACTTAATTGCATTTTTTATTTAATTTACAGTACACAAATAAATCAAACAGATATATAATGAGTTGTTTCATTTATGTTTTATTATAATAAAGTGTCATAAAATTTATTAACATACTAGAAAATTGAGATATCTTTTACTTAAGAGTTGTTTTTTATTTTTACTTATTGAATATTAATGTACATTAACTTAGTTAGTAAGTTGAAATTGTAATTTTTACCAAATTGGCGTCTATAGGCTTTAAAATTGCAATAATAAATGAATAAATAAAAAAAATGTAAAAAGGCTATAAGCAAGAATGATAAAATAAAGATTACGACAGCGGTCAAGAACAAAAATATGTTTCTGGGCATGATACATCTGATGCGCATGTATAATTAGTTTGCGATGCCGATGCAAAACAGCTGATGCTGATACTTACTGGATGGGCAAATAAAAATAAACTATCCTTTGTTTTAAAATTTCAAATGATTAAACATTAGTAATAGAGAAGATAATAATAAACTTATTTCTTGGTTTAGATGAAAGCAAAAATGAAATAAAAGTGTGCAATTGACAACAGAAAAGAAAATTACAAAATTTTAAAAATGAGTGCACTGCTAAAAGACGTATGTGCAAACAACAGATGAATCTCAAATATTGTGGGTAGTAAAGAACTATTAAATTCGTTTCTAAACAAACGCAATTTAGCCATTTTTGTGATGCGTATTTGACGTTTGTTTGGGCATCATATATATTAGTGATGCATTTCAGAACACGTGACATTTGCAGTGATGCCAACTGATGCATTTTCGAACGTACTGCGCATCAGATGCAACGCAGTGATGCATTTCCAAACAAGCTCGAACTGAGACATCACTCAAACCTTGTTCTGAATGGCTCATAAAATTCAGCTGCAGATCTGCTTATTACCTTTTTAAGCTTTTTAGTTATGAAATTCTTTATTTTAACGAATAATAATTTTTTTGTAGAAAAAACTGTTTTGTTGGTATTGTTAAATATTTAGTTCTGAAAATAATTTCGAGTGGTTCCAAACATTATAATTTAAATAATATTCCAGCCTCATTCTTGTGTCTTTCCTTTGCAAATACTTTTTATGGACGTAATACATCGATGTTTTCATAGCAGCCCCTAAAGCAGTAATTTTAAATCGATTTCAGAAATATTTTTGTATTAAAGTTAAAAATATCGTTCAAACTACATTTCAAATGAACATTATTTCCTTTGCATAGCGGCATTCATTTTTAAAATATTTTCTCTTAAATTATTAATTAACGCTTTATAAAAGATATTTAATATGGAAATTAAATTTTGTTGTTATTTGATTCATTTAAAAATTGCTTAAATTACTATTTCTATTTTTTTTTTTTTTCATTTTTTTATTTTCTATTTGTTATCAAATAAAAACGTAAACCCAGTTGACGCCGCATAATTTAAAAGTTGATTAAAACTTAACGAATTTCTAAAAGCATTTCAAACCTACATAAAAAGTTAATTTCAATTTCTTCATATGAGTATAATGAACTTCGCGCTAAAATACATTTGTATACATTAAAATTTCTTCTTTTATACGTAAACAGCATCCACATGAAACTTGATTTGAAATGTATAAACTTCAAAAATCAAAAAAACTTTTCAATATTCATTATGTATAAAAATCATCATTAATAAATCGATCGATTTCTAACTGAGCGATTATCATTAAATTACCCAACAAACCGATTCAACAGCAATTAGTCCACAGCTTGCGAATGACCAAAACAAGCAAACAATCAAACAAGTAAAAACGGCAAGACGAGTAGCACACAACAACAGTAACAACAGGGCAGTATCAGTAGCAACAACAATAGTAAATATTAAAATTTAACACCAAAGGAATGAGCCGCCGCGCCGCCACCATTCAATGTGCAAAGTCAAAACAGTTAATTTATATCATGTCGCGACTACTGGTCTTACTGATTTTGCATTTTATTTCAACTTGTTTTTTGCAAAAAAAAAGAAAGAAAAAAATAAGAAGAAGCAACAAAATAAAATTAAAATATGAAATAAATTTTTATTTGAGAGGACGAAAAAAAAAAGCAAGCAATCATAACAAAACCATTGTAACCATCACCACCTCTTAGGAATCTACGAGTTTCTTAAACGCTCAAGCAGGAAGATTACGAATAATTTTCCGTTTAATTAATCCTCTTATAGGTTTTGTAGAGACGTTTGTCGAGAACATTTGATATCGCAGACTGTTGTTACACCTTTCACTTTTTTTTATTTTTATAAGTTTATATGATTTGTCTTAATTCGGGTTGAAACCTGTTTTGCAACGTCCTTAGATGAGCTACAGAAAATATTTGACCACCATTTTCAATGACATAGTTTTGGAAGAGGTGCAATTAAAATTAGGCAACATTGGTCCATAAGTAGTAAAGATATGTGAAAAAAAAAGACGAGCGCCTCTAATTTTTCTTACGTTTTTCAGATTTTATTGTTCTTCCTTTTGTTGTTTATTGTTCTTTTGTTGAAAAATGAAATTTCTAAAAAAAAAAAAAAAAAAAACTTTAAATAACCAGATAATTGGAATATCACTGAACCAATTAATTTTCACCAAAATAATATTTTTTCACCAACACTTCAAAAAATAATAAAACTTTGCTAAAATGTTGTTTTTGTAAAAAAATTGGAAACTTTTGAAAAATTGGAAATTCGTCAAAAAAAACTTTGGATGAGTATAACATTAAAATAGTGAAATTTATTCGTTTAATAAAAATTTTTACAATAATTTTACCAAAAATTTTGTGCAAAATGCTTGGTTTTGTATAAATTGTTTAAAAAATATTTAACAGCATTTTGCAGTTCATTTGATATGACACGACTCAAGTTAAAATTTACCAGCATCTGGCAACTCGCGCTTATTCATATACGATGCCTAAACGAAATTACTCACCATTTTTTGCCACTTTTTTTAATCGAAAAATATTTGATGAATTTTAATAAATTTGAAAATTATGAGAGAATTGTTGTAGAGGTATAATATTTTTAAAATAAAATAGTAATTTCTAACTATTTAGATACTACATTTATACGCAAGCTATGTGGAATTATTTGCTTTATACAACACATTCCAAACAAGAATATTTTCCTAATTGAGTGACAAAATTGTAATTTATTTGTAACACTGCTAGAGAAAACAAGTGGAAACATACCGCTCACTTACTTCAAGACTGACATAACTCAAAAAAAAAATAATTTCAAAATAATCGCAGTTTAAGTTTTTGACTCGTTCTTACCATCGATAAAAATATCAGACTGCTTAAGTTCCTACTACAATTAGCAATGTATGAATATTAATATGTAAATTTATTTTCTATTAATAGATAAAAATAAATAATAATGATAAATAAGTATATTAAAGGGGAGGTCTTGGACAAACTATCTGGGATGTTTGAATTATGATATTGTTGCTGTTAAAATATATCCGATACTGTGTCGTAAACTAAAATATGTCGTTATGTGTGAAAAGAAAAACGGAGTTTCACTTAATATTTTTCATCAACACAGTCATAATTGAAAATAATACTGTTACTAATAATAAAATCTGGCAACCCCTGATGTTGTTTCCGTATGAGCGTGGTGAATAAGTTAAATTAATTAATGGTGTGAGTATAGAATAATACCACAATTAGCCAACAAAAGCTGAGCAACCTCAATGGTTGCGTTGGTAGAGGTGCGTGCTGTAAAACAGGAGATTGTGGGTTCGATCCCCACCTTCCGACATGCGTGCAAAGGAAAATAATAATTGTTATAATGCAATTAAAGATTAAGAAGCAGCAGTACAAACCTCCTGAGAGGCAAAAGACAATTGTTGTGTGAAGTCATGGCAGATAATTTGGTGGAGACGTCTAATTTAATATAAGAGTAACAGATAATTGTCAAGAAGCCCTTTATAATAAAATGTAAGAACGGTAGCGGTTGCACAGGGAAGTGTAGCAGTATAACAACAAAGTGTATGGCAGACGTGTGTTGTGGCTGTGGATTAAAGGGGATGACTGGCTTGGATAAAAGGAGTAGTGGAGATGTCTGTGGATGGTTTGTAGTAATGTTTAGTAAATACGGTACCAAGGGTTCAGAAGGCCGGTAGGATCAAGAAGTATAACCAGAGTAAGCCATAAAGTTTGAAAACAGAATAATGAACGACAGTGGTATTTGCAATCAAAAGAATTCGCACGTTTGTTCTGCTAAAGAGGGAAAAACTTAACAGTACATTACGAGTATATGTGAAAAGTCAATACAAACGAAATATATGATATGATATGATCTTTACTTTATGAAGTTTACGAATAAGAATTTTATATAGATATTATAAGATTGATTAAAACAAGCTTGCACATACTGATAGCAGGGAAGGATTAAGAACTCTAGTTCTAGGACTGTGATTTTAATATATTTCAGGATCATTGTAATAGAGTACCAAAATAAGATTTAAAAGAAAATAATTTTAAAATCAATAATAAGGCAATAGCTTCTTATTAAAAATCTAAATTTGTTTTTACTCGTAATTAACTTCCTAGAAAAATAATAAAAATTCTAAAAAAAATGTTTAGTAAAACATCTTTACTAGATCATAAAATATTCGTCTTTAAGGTTAAAATATATAAAACGCCACACTATTACTTATTTTTTGTCAAAAATGTACCACCAAAAATTTTTCCCACAAAAAGAAAATTCCTTAATTGACGTATAAGATTTCTTATATTTTATAGAGATGACTTCGACATAAAAAGATTAAACAAATTGCTAAATATTGTATCCCTGGACTTGTCTGAACTCGACCTAAGTTTTAACGATATTTCGTTACGTTTGTTTTAAAATCCCGAAGCCTTGCATGCCTTTAGTAATTCTCTAAAGTATTTATTGTGCCAAATTCGTCTTTTATTTGCAATAGTATAAAAATTCACATTTTGCGATTTTTAAGGCTTGCTTTTGGGAATTTCAGGATTTGGCTTTTCTGAATCTGCATTTTTGACTTGTTTACTCTTATTGATTTGATGCAATCAAAAACAATATTTTTTTTTATATATATTTTGTTATTTAACATTTAATTGCAAGTTAAATATTTTTAGTTTCTTCATTAGCAACCATTTTTAGCAAAATTTGGGTAAAATACAGAAATCGGTAACCAATTAATTGAAAGGAAAAGTTCGGACACACTATTAGCAATTTTTTTCTTCAAATTTCATTAATCGTCTTTTTATACTCTTCACCACAGGTGGAAAAGACAGAATATATAAAAATTTGTCATTCCGTTTTTAATTTCGACAATATCCATTTCTGATCCCATAAAGTATTTACATATTGTTACGTTTTCCCCATTTATAACAAGCTTACGGAATCTTTTGATTGTAAATACAATTGTGGCTTATTTATAAATTCTATATTCTTACTTTGTGGCTTTATCTGGCTATAATTCTTGATCCTACGGTCTTGTGAATCCTATGCTCTCGTATTTACTAAACATACGATGCGTTATTATTACAAACGCAGTCATCCATGCTACACTACTGTGTCACTCCGGCGATACATGAACTATTTGATGCCTTTTATTCAAGCCAGCCATACCCTTTAATCCAATCAAAACACACGTTCGCGATACACTCTTATTATGCTGTTACACTTCCCTGCGCTAACCGCTACCGTTCTTACTTTTTTATTATAAAAGAGCGTTTGACAATTATCTCTTATTCTTATATTAAATAAGACATCTCCACTAAATTTTCTGCTATGGCTTCTCGGAAGGTTATAAATAACAATAATTATTTTCCCTTGTACGCAGCGTACCCATCTAGCACTTTCGGTGCTAGATTCAGCACTTCTTTTGTTGACGTAGCAGCAAAATTACCGATTTAGCACTAAGCACTATTTTTAGCACTTTCCAACTCTTCATTTAGCATTTTTGAGCACTTCAAATTAATACAATTCACAAAATGTTCCAAAAAAAAAATTATTAATGTAAAACACTACTTTTCTCGTGTAACAATTGCTATAAAAGCAACGTAGCAATAAAAGCTATAAAAGCAACACATATGTGTATTACAGGTTTTAAATTGCTTGCTTAAAAATAGCAATAGCACTAGAATCTTTGCATTGCTAAGTTTACAATTGCTTTGCTACAAAAAGAAATACACAGTCAGCTAATGCAAATGCGTTTCTTTCTTTTTTTTGCATTTGCAAAAGGCAACATACGCATAAATGATAAAACTATAAATTCTTCAAAAAAATATTTGCTTAAAACAAAGACATTTAAATTTTGGCACTATGTTTTAGCACTCAAAATTCTCTTAGCACTTTTTTGGTGCCAATTTAGCTCTAAACATTTTTTGGATCTGGTACCACTGCTTGTACGTATGACCGAAGGTGGTCTCGAACTCACGATCTTCTGTTTTACAGCAAGCACGTCTATCAACGCAGCCATTGAGGTTGCTCAGCTTTTGTTAGCTAATTGTGGTATTATGCTATACACACACCATTAGCGGAAGTAACTAATTCACCATGCTCATACGGATAATAACAGGGGTTACCAGATCTTAATGTCGTAACAAAATATTCTGTATTTTTATGTATGCATAACGAAGTCGATTGAGCAATGTCCGTCTGTACATCTGTGTTCGGTTTGAAATTAGCTATGCTACGGCAATCGATCAGACATACTTATTGAAACATTTTATATTATAAATTAGCGAGATCGGAGCAGCAGGCAAAACACCACGCCTGCCTTTTTTTTTCTATATTTTTTTCAACTTTCGTTTGCAAGTGGTTGCTTTCCCACTTATTCACCTCTTAATTATTGTTCACCACAATTATACTAGTTAGGACAACAACCATAAACAGAACTTACAATTTTCGCCGCGTGTTTGGAACAGAAAATCTTAATGGTAGAAAAGAATTTCTTATGCCAATTTATATGTACATGCGGTTTTACATATAAGGTGAAGGATATATAAAACTCGTCATAGCCGAATATATCACTCTTAAGAAACCCTGCTGTCAGTTTATCCATGCGTTACGATCGGTTGAATAAAGTTAATATGCCACCACTTTTTAATAAAGATTGGAATACAAAAAATGAAATGTTTAAGCAGCAGCAATTCCAGATTAGCAATACAAAAAAAAAAAAAAAGACAAACAGTAGCAAAGAGAACAACAAACTATTGAACCTGATACTAATTCAAACACACTATTTATTGTATGAATGTACGAGTGGGCAATGTGTATTTCGATATACTACAAATCAAATCGTGAACGTGTTTAATTATGTAAATGTATTAAATTTGAATTGAAAACAGCCAAACATAAATAAATATTCATAAAAATATCAAATAAGATGCCGATTCGATTGATCATTTATTCGTATGCATTGAATTCAAAACCACTTCACTCACAACTTTGCTTTATTTTATTTGATTTTCGAAAAATTCAAGAAAAACAATAAACAGAAGCAACAAAAAACAAAGTAAGAAAAAAATTCATAAATTCATGAATATTTTTTTGATTGTTTTATAATCCAAAACTTAAACTTAATTTGTTTTCGTAAATCGAAATTTTATAATTATATTTTTATTTCAACGAAATTCGTTAATGATTAAAATTTATTTTAATTTTTTTATATTCAAATAATTCCATATGAGTTTTTAAAACGATTTTAATTTGTATAAATATCGTATATCAAATATGTGTCCACTCGTTTTTATTTATTTGGTTATTGTTTATCGGCTACTGTTTTTATAAATTTTTTCTTTATCTATTTATAATTATACATATTAATATTCATCTTAATTATTTGTTTTAGATGATTTTATAAGAGCTTAAGGCGTTTAAATAATTTTTTAAAGGTCTTTGCGGAATTGAGTTAAACTTAGTCACATTGTGTTTAAAACCTATTCAAATCACTTCACAGTGGTGCTCAAAATATGTGTTAAAAAATCTTTTAGCTTCATATTTTTTATTTAAGATTTTATTAAATAGCACTGAAAAAATTGTCTCTTATAATTTAACAGCTTTAATTGAAATTTTTAAAATATTTCAAATTATACAAATTTCAAAAATCGTAGTACTTTTAAGGGTGTGACTTCTTACTTATGTCTTTATTTCAGGTATTAAGATAATAATGTTAGATCAGTGATTAAAAATGCTTAACTATTTCCCATGCATATGTAGTTGCTTATCTGTTGCTGTGGAAAAATGTGCAGCAAATGCAAAAAAAAAGAAACGCATTTTCTTCAGCTGAATATGTGTTTCTTTCTGCAGCAAAGCAAACAGCAAAGCAATTCATTTAAAAACGTTTGCTGTGGCTTGAGCAATAAGTTTTTCTTTATTTTTATTTTTGCTGTTGCTTAACTCTTTACTATAAGTTGTGGCTGACTACGATTGCTGTTTCTTGCTGTAACTCACTGCTTTTCTCTCCTCTTAACATTGAAATGTATGTATTTATTACTTACAATACATAAGAAAATACATTTTAAAAACATTGTTTTTATTACACCATTAAATTGTGCTTTTTTTATTAAAAAGCAATAGCAAAAGAAGAAACAAACATGAACTTATTGCTTAAGCAACAGCAAACTTTTTCAAAATAAAAACTTTACTGATTGCTTTGCTGCAGAGAGTAACACATCGTCAGCTGAAGTAAATGCGTTGCTTTCTCTTTTTTTGCATTTGCTTTTTGCTGTTGCCTCGTTGCCCTAATTCTAGTTATCGACGTTGTCATATATCAACGTTGATATGTGTCGGCGCACTCGATTTGTTATTCTGGTTGTCGTTATTGGTACTTATCGATTACTGCTCAAAGATTTTTTGTATTCTACAACAAATGTGACGAAGATATTGTATTGACGTGACTTTGTTTCTTGCTTCGCTTATAATCACCCTTATTTTACTTGTCGACGGCGTCACATATCAACGTTGATATGTGTCGACGCACTCGATTTGTTATTCTAGTTGTCGTTATTGGTACTTATCGATTACTGCTCAAAGATTTTTTGCATTCTATAACAAATGTGACGACGATTTTGTATTGACGTGACTCTGTTTTTTTTACGCCTTTTGCATGATGACTGGAAGTGACTTAAACCAAACATAACATTGAAAATGTAAAGAAAAGAAGGTAACAAATCCAATTTCTACAATATCCATTTCCGACCCCATAAAGTTTATATATTCCAAATTTTTATCCATAGCGAAGTCGATTGAGTGAGGCAAACTTGATTTCACAAAAAAATAAATATGTCAATCAATCAGATATAGTGTCGAAAAAGGTGCTATTGGAAATCGGCATGTTCGGTCCATGTCCTTCGGGGCAGCAGGCAAAACACCACGCCTACCTCTAATTTTTTCATGTCATTTGGAACAATAAATTAATTCCAATTAGAAAAATAAATATATGTTGCGATAGAGAATTAAAAAATAAGAAAAAAAAATCAATTGAAAAAGTTGGTGTTCGCCCATATTTTCCGAGTTACAGGGCTCTGAAATTTTTACATTTTTTAAAATATCAATGTTGGTATCATTAAAAAGCTTTATAAGAGATCTTAAAGGAAATACTAAAATTTTTAACAAATGCTTAACCCATTAAGAGCCGATGACATTTTGATGTAAAATTATATACATGCAGTACCAAAATTTTTTTAATTTTTTAATTCTCTGTCACCCCAATATTTGCTTGTTACTTTCCTAAACTAGATTTACAAAGATGGTCAAGGGTATATAAGATTCAGCATAGCCGAATATAGCACTCTTACTTTTTTTATATAGCAAGTTAAGAAATCAATCGCTTTAATTATTAATTTTTTATATATTTTTATTTCACAAAATAGTGAAATGATGATTTGAGTATTAAATAAACAAGAAACTGTTTTCTAGACTAGATGAATGATGTCCCTAAAAATCTCCATTTCCAAAAGAAAATCCCAAATTTTATCAACATGTTATTTGAAACAATGAAACTCCAATCAAAAAAAAAAAAATAAATATGTGAGGCGATAGAGAATTACAAAATAAGAATAAAACATCATGTTATCCGAGCAACGGGACTCTAAAATTTTCAAATTTTTTTAAATATCAATATGGCCATCATTTAAAAGCTTTTGAAGAGATCTTTAAGGAGATGCTAAAATTTGACATTTTTATGTAAAATTATATATATACAGTACCAAATTTTTTTATTGTTTTATTCTCTCTCATCCTAATATTTGGTTTTTTGATTGCAGTTACTTCACTTAACTAAATTTACATAGATGGTGAAGGGTATATAAGATTCGGCATAGCTTACTTTTTGTACTATAACATTGAAGAAAATGCGAAATTCCTATAGCGTAAGTAAGTGAATTTGGTATGTCATTGTATCAGCACGTTATAAACACTTCTATACCTTAAGTTTTCAGTTTGTTCACTTATCGGAGGTTAAGCTAAGAGGTACCAGACTTTAAATCGCTTAAAGAAATTCATCTTCTTGGGAAAAGGAAATATTTTCTCAAAAACACGTCACATAACCTTTCCAGCCACTCGTATTTTCGAAAAATATTAATTAACTCTAGTTTTTTGCAATAACAAATATAAAACAAAATATTTTCATTTTCAATAACAAATTTCTGTTCTCAGTATATTTCATCAACAAAAAAAAAACGAACGAAATTATGAAAAAACTAAAAGGTTGTACTTAAAACTGAACCTGTTATAGACACAACTGTATATTAATTAAGTTGCCAATATACAAATTTTATAAACATATGCACAGCTTCTTGTTTTGTATATATTAAAAGAAATTATGAGTCTTAACTGGCGTTCACCAACAAAATAAAAAAATAATAATAATAAGTTGCTAATTTATACTGTAAAAAATTTTCCTTGTTTAAAAAAAAAACACCGATTTGTTGAGAATAGAAACCTAAATATGAGTGGAATTGTAATTAAACAATCTTCTTGCAACCTTTAAAGGCAATGCGATAATTTTTTAAAGATTAATAAATATTTGCCGTATTCACAAGCTCTGCTAAGGTGTAGGTAGTATTGCATACTACCTTTTGTTTACTTCTTTGTGAACAACCATTGTATCAATGTGCCATTGTACATTGTACTTCATACGTCACAAAAAAGTAAATTAATAAATTTTTTG
Organism: Gymnosoma rotundatum; assembly: GCA_916610165.2. Lineage (NCBI taxonomy): Eukaryota > Metazoa > Arthropoda > Insecta > Diptera > Tachinidae > Gymnosoma > Gymnosoma rotundatum. Next base: position 49,722,625 of record OU744338.1, read on the forward strand.
TGTGAAATATTAAGTTTCGATATATTAATGGTTGACTCAAGTAAGTTATAACCGTTTTCCTTATTTTGTTTACATATTTTAAATGAAAAAAATTAATACAGGTGATGAAGAAGATGAAGATGCTCTCCAGTCGCAGAAGTATACATTTAGGGCTACTAAATTCATCATTATGGCATAATCGAGTTTTAAGATATTTTGATAAAAACAGATTTCTTCATATGAAACGACTGCGGCCAGAGGAATTTGCGTATATATTCAACCTTATAAAAAATGATGATGTTTTTCACACAATTGGCGAAAGGCTCCAACTACGCATTGACTTGCAGCTTAAAATTGTACTTTACTGCTTGAGATCTTCAAGAAATGGTGCTTGTGTTCGTCAGGTAGCATCTTTTTTTGGTATAGGTGATGGCGGTACCATACAAAATATTAGAAATAGAGTCATTAAAGCAATATTAAATCTTAAAGAACAGTTTTTATATTAGCAGAGAACAAATCTTAACATGTGTTTCCAATATACCCACTCCTACCATATACAACAGAAATGACTTATTCCACTTTCTAATAAATCAGTCAAATCAATAAATTAAATAAATGAAACTAATAAAAATATCTTTTAATTCAATTTAATTTAATATAATTCACACATGAACACAAAAATAATAATTCATTTAAACAAATACAACGTTTGAAAAACATATGAAAAAAAGTACTAAGTGTTGTATCGCATGTTTGCATGAAAATTACCAACAACACAGCTAGCACCGTTGTATTTTGTTAGCACTTAGCACGTACTAGGGGGATTGTGAATAGGGCAATTATATTTTCGTTTATTTCTGTTATTATATTAAATTTTCTTATATAGAAAATTCATAAGATTTTAAATGTAGGAAACAAATTTTTAGATTAAGGGATTCTTTTCAGGAAATCTAAGATTTGACAACACTTTACATAATCTGTAATAGCATCTTTACACGATGTTCATATCTAATTTTGTTCAACTCAACATCTTTCAATAATTTTAGTGTTATCACTAGAAAAGTGACAATAAAATAGAAAAATTAAATACTTGTAAAAATATACAATGAGTAATGTAAAAGAGGCGCAAGGTCATTAAATTTGAGTTTCAATTATTTTAAAAAGTTTTATAATATACTAGATGAACCCGGTGTGCTTCGCTACCCCCCTCGTTATTAAATAAAATTAAAAGGATTGCGAAAATTTAATGACGATTGGTCCAGTAGTTAAGACTATATTACGATTTTTAATTTTTCTAAAAAGGGGCGGTACGTATTCCTAATTATGCCAATACCATATGTACCAAATATCGTCGACGTAGGTCAAAAAATGGCCAAAATATGGCGATTTAAATTTTTGGGTTATATGGGCTGTGCCACGCCCCGTTCTCCAATTAAAACTTCATATAGCCTATTATTTCTTCCAGAGTCACAGCAACATGCTGTGAAAATTTCAGGAAGATCGGTCCAAGGGTTTGGCCTCCTATAAAGCACAAACATACAGACAGACATTCATTTTTATATATATTGTTACGTTTTACCCTTTTAGCAGGCAAACGTACGGATTCTTTTGTCTTCGAACTTTATTTCTTTATGGCTTTTCCTGGCTCTACTTCTCGATCCTACCGGTCTTGTGAACCCTTGGTCTCGTATTTACTAAACATGCGTTACCACCACAAACGCAGCCATCCACGCTACACTACTGTGTTACTCCGGCGAGACATGAACTACTCGATGCCTTGTTTAGTAACCTTAACCATCCACAGACATCTCCACTACTCCTTTTATCCAAGCCAGTCATCTCCTTTCAATCTAGTAGCCACAACACACACGTCTGCCATACACTGTTGTTATGCTGTTACACTTCCCCGCGCTAACCGGTATTGCTCATAGTTTTTATTACAAGGGCTTCTTGACAATTATCTGTTGCTCTTATATTAAGTTGGACGTCTCCCACTAAATTATCTGCCATGGCTTCACACAATAATTGCCTTTTGCCTCTCGGGAGGTTTGTACTGCTGTTTATTAATATTAATTGCATTATAACAATTATTATTTTTTTCGTTGCACGCATGCGGTATCGAACTCGGACCCCCTGGTTTGTAGTACGCACCTCTACCAAGGCAGCTATTGAGGCTGCTCGGCATTTGTTGGCTAACTTGTGGTTTTGTTATTCCGTAAACACACCATTGGTTGTTGAATTAACTTTATTCACCACACTCATACGGAAGCAACTACAGGGGTTGTCAGATTTTATTATTCGTAACAATATAGATTAGTGCTCGGTTTTTGTATTACAAGCGAGCGACAAAAAACTTACATAGGAAATTAAAATATACGTGAACTTAAGCCGATTTAAATTTTTTTCATTTTGCTAATGCTGTTGTTATCCGTATAAGTGTGGTAAAACGGGGTTATTTCCACCACTAAAAAAGAATGGTTTGTATAAATAGAACAAAAAGATAAATAAATGATACATGTTGAGCAACCACGTTGGTAATGTCTGCTTGTTATTAAACAGAAAATCACAAGTCGTAAGTTCAAATTTTATCGGAGCTATGACTGAGCAGAAATTTGCATGTTATTGAGTCTTTCCTACATATAAAAGGTAATAAAACGGAATAAAACCTCCCTGAGTTTTAATTGTGAAAATATTCTTTTTTTGTAGCCGCGGTAGATAATTTGGTTAAGGTTCGTGTATATTAGAACAGCGCTTGTATAGCAAAATCAATTAAATCATAGTTCAAACCTTAACTGACATAGAAACTATCTTTTATATTAAGTCAACTAATTTACTTATTCAATAAAAGCATTGATCCAAAAAACAAAATTTTATTTCTAACAAGAAAAAGGCTGATTGATTTCCATAGTTTAGTGTTTTGAAAGCATCTGTCAAATTATTGTTATAAGAAGAAGAAGAAGCAGATAAATCATATACGGAAGTACCTCAAATAAAAAATTGTGCTTTATAGATAAATGGCTATATAACTTAGCAAAATTCCTTACGAGTTCTACCTTGTCTCTGAAAACATTCCCATTGACCTTTATATAATTAACACATCACCAGCAGTCCGCGGAGAACCAACGTATCTATATGTTCGAATATTTATTTCTTTTGATCTTATACCAACCCCTTGACTATGTTGTTTCTATATGAACTTTAATAGAGTGTTAAAAAAATGTTGGTCCCTTTTAGAAGGTTTTTTTTTTTTTTTTTTTATAAACGTTTATTCAATCCAAATATGTAAATAAATTTTACTATAAATAAACAAATAGTAATTATAAATTATTTTATACGCTGTCCCTCCTAACGGGCTCTCAAGTATACTAGTTATTTTTATATTGATAAATTTTTGTAATTTTTATTTGAAATAAGTTATTTTATTTTAATTGTATAAATAAATAATTTAATATTTTATTTTTTAAATGTAAGAAAAAAGAAGAAAAAAATCTCACTTTATGTTTTGAAAAAAGGGGTAATGTCAGGTAATAAAAAGAAAGCAATATTAGCTGTTTAGCCACCAATATTTTTTCTTGTTTTTAGTATTTTGTATGTAGAGAATTACTACTACTAGGATATGTCCAGACGGCTACACATAAAATAAGCTTTGTTAATAGATCTGGTGCCTTCTTTGTGTTTATGTTTATGAAATCAGATAGTAGATTTTTTTTTCTATAAAACAATTTATATCAAATTTAATATCAACTCAAGTCATTCATTTTTACCATCGAACCTGCAAGATTGGAAACAAAAATTGTATCTTTACTTGATTTTAAATTATGATGTATAATAAACATATTTATCCTTTTTGCAGACTCAATTCAAATATTTTTATAACCCTCCTTCAAAACAGATAAGTTCAGTTAATTCCAATAGTCATAGTCCAATAGTCATGTACAGGGTAGAAATATATTTTACAGAACATCACTAATTACAGCGGGATTCTTTGTAATCTATTCAAACCAACTTTCAAAACTTAAAAACGATTCAGGCGAATCCATTGATCTTATCACTTGCTGATTTCTTATCATTTACAAAAAGAAAAGAGCTCGGTGCTGAGTGTTCAACATCTTTGCATAATGTTTCTATTTCATTTTGTTCCACTCAACATCTTTGAATTATTAAAGTATTACCGTTAAAAAAAATATGACAAATAAAAAAATTAAACTACAAATGTCGGGACAGACAGATAAAGGACATTTAAACTAAATTATTTAAAAAGAATATTTATTTTGCAGTAAAAAGAAAAATAAAAAACCATGCGTGTTTTATGGTCAATATGCATGTTAGAGTTATAATTATTCTTGCTCTTCACGATCAATAAGTAATGGTATACCTGTAGAATATTTATATTTAAATTTTTTGCGCAGCGCGTGTAAATAAATGTTAAGAAAAGATGTAAGATATTGTAAATGTAAACAAGTTTAAGCAAGTGTTAGCAAAAGTGTTACCATAGTTTTTTATAAAGCTTTAAATCGACCATAAAATCGGTTTCTTTCTACTACTTATTTGTTCTGCTATCCATACTTTCAATGAATTGCAGAAAGAAATAAGTTCTTAGCAAAAAGATACCTCTAGTAATTGACCAGAGTAACTAAATTTCGTTTTTTTGAAAAACTTTTTATATTTTATATAACTGAAAAAATTTCGGAAATAAGATACAGTGCTTATATTTGGTAACACTGGTCAGCACCACAAATGGTACTTTTTATTTACCATGTACTATAATCATAGATGGGCACTTTGACTGATTACTTAAAAAGAATCATAAAAATTTACTTATGTTTCACCAATAAAACCATTTCTGTTTATAAAAGTAATAAAAATGTCACTGTAAAAACGTCATAACACACATCATTATTTTAATGTCGACATGTGATGTAACGAGTTTTTTCAATTAGAATATTATAGCAAAAATGGACGATAATATTTGTCAGATCACCTCCGAGACTTAAGTTCATCTATATCATAAATTGACATAACGCACTTGATCAGAGATGTATAATTGTCACCGATTTATCGTGAGCAATAACCAAATTACCTTCGATTAAATTCAATACAAAAGAATGTCGTTCGGTGTGTATTTACAAAAATGGAGATCAAATTATTGCTGCATATCTAGAGGATATTAGTAGTACTCGTAAGAAACATATTAAAAATCTACCGATAATTCTAAAACGCATAAAAGTTTTCGCCTTTTAGTAAAATTTTTGAAATGAAATTTAAAAAAACAATTTACTATTTCTTTATTATCAAGAAATAGCTAGACAGCTGATCCTGATCGTGGATCTGCTATTGCTAAAACGTAACTGTATTAAAATATTTAAATGTTAAATCCTATTTAAAAGGAGAGCCTGTACTAGTAAATCCTTGAAAACAAATAGAAAAAAATTCATGACTATTAAAAACAAGTAACATTGTATGTTTAAAACACATGCTTAGAGAATGGAACTTTTTGTACAACGGATCTTATCCCGTGGGGTCATCTCTGTATTCGACACGCCCAAAGTTCTTTTTCTTTCTATGTTCCTTACCTTAATCTCTTTTACTACGTTCTGATTTTCTTTTCACTCTGTTTATTCTTCCTCCTCAGAAAGCAACTCGTAGGGACCAATTAATGGACCCAAGTGGGCTATGGCAACATAGCTATCTGTCTAACTTAACCTTCCCATATTGATATCTAAAAAAAATATGGTGTACAATTGCACTTTCCTATGAAAAGTTCAGATACCCATAACGCGAAAAATATGGGCGAACGCCAATTTTTCACTTGGTATTTTTTTCTTATTTTTTAACTCTCTATCTCCCCATATATTTGGTTTTTTTTTTCATCGGAACGATCTTGTTGGTTTTCAGTAGCAAAATTTTCGAAACTATGTCTGATCGATTGGCGTCTTTAAATTTTCTCTAGCTCATTTAGTTCCTTGGCAAAGTTGATTTCAACCCAAATACGAAAATGGATATTGTAGAAATTACACGCGGAATGACAAACTAAGATATACCATTTTTACACCTGTGGTATAGGGTATAAAAAGTCTTTACAAATAATATTTAGAATGATTAATAAATTATAATTAATTAAAAAATAATATATGTGTTACAAGTTGAGTACAAAAAGTACAATTAAAAAACCTTGTGTACAATTTTAAGATTTCGTTTTCCATGCCTGCATGGTCTGCATGTTTTTATGCATTAAAACCTGAACATTAAATACTCTTCATTGTTTAGGCTTAACACAGCTAAACAAAAACGTCATAAGTATAAAGAGAACTCTTAAAAAGAAAAGACAGAGAGAAAGAGAGAGGATAGAGCAAGTAAGACAGGTAAAGAAATTTAATGACTTTAACAAAAGAAAAATTAGTTTTAATGATGCGTGTAATTTGTGTATATGGTTCATATTTTCGGTATCACTTGCTTTTCCTTTGATGTCCTTATAACCACAGAGTTTATGTTTTAAGTCACCTGCCATTGTCTACACCTACTTTTAAGGCGGTCTTGCCTTTAATCTTTAGTACAGCTTAATTATTACCCTTCTGAAGCACTTTTTCAATCATTGCTTCTTTTTTATTATTTTCAAATCCTGCATTATCCCAACGCATCTGTGTGTGGTTGTCTTCAATTATTTCTACCTCAAATGTGGTATAAAATTTGAGCTCCTTAGTTACGCACTTCTTTGTCGGTATGAGTGAGCATTTGACATGCGGATTTAATTAAATGTGTATAATTCTCTTTATCAATGGTACAGGTGTGACGATTTCAATTGTAATTTATAATTTATAACAAAAACTAAGGTTCTTTTGTACGCTTATGGAAACGAATAAGTTGCATAACAAATTAAAATTGAAAAAAAAAAATTTTTAAAAAGTAAACGAACCATTGCCCGGTTATTATTCGTAGATGGTTATTAATGTAAGAGACTGAGCAAAACAGTGTCATTTATATATTTTTTAAGAGCGACTTTGGAGACTACTATTTATATTTGTTGTTACATAGGTATTTCCATGGGATCGGACGTAAAATTTCTACGCCTATAGAGTGGAAAAAATATTGCAAATTTGAAGTTTCTAAATAATAATAACAAGAACTTCGACACATTGCAGTCCAAAGATATTATTATATGTTTTATGTGACACAAAAAGAAGAAATTTCGAAGTAGAACTTAAAATATTAAAATTCTGTGAATTTAGGGTGTCATTTGCTTTTCCAAATATTTTCCTTTATAATTTGATGATGATGATAAATGATTTTATAATACATATGACATGGGCAAATATTGTCATCACGGCATATGCAACATTATAGTAATATCCCAGTAAACATTTTTTTGAATTATTGATCATATTCTAGTCGTTTTTGACTCGTCCACACAATTAAAAAAAAAACTTTTATGCGCTCGTTTTAGAGTCAAAAGTGATTGTTTTGTCGGGAGAAAATGGTGCCCTAGCCGCGACTCTTCTGAACACTTATTATGGCTCGCGTTTTTGACTCATTGTCGAAACTGTTTTCAATCTTACATATAATCAAATACTAAACTTTATCGAGTCATTTTTTTATCATATTGTTACGTTTTTCCTTTTTAAACAAACGTACGGATTGTGATTGCAAATACCACTGTGGCTCATTATAAATTCTGGCAATACTTCTTGATCCTATGGTCTTGTGAATCCTATGCTCTCGTATTTACTAAACATGCGATGCGTTATTATTACAAATGCAGCTATCCACGCTACACTACTGTGTTACTTCTACAGACAACACACTTTGGTGAGTTTTTTAAAAACAATCTTCCAAATGTTAACTGGGTTATGAAGCATATAAAAAAATATCACTGATCGAACCTTAACTTTTCCACTTACTTTATTTTCCCTCTTTTTTAAAAACTCATATTTTCAATGTTATTTCATCCTTCACTTCAAAAATTAGAAAAGGATATATCTAAGTTTGTCATTCCGTTTATAATTCCTACAATATCCATTTCCGACCCCACAAAATATAAAAATTGTGAGTTCTTATTTTTAGCAAAGTCCTTTCTTTGTCATTTATTCCATTGTTTTCAATATCTTTTAATTATCTGAGCACAGTTTTGTGTCTTCACAATATCCCTGTGATCCACAAATGTGTATATACACTAGATAATGAACAATTTAATTTAATTTTGAGTTCAGTCACTTTTGAACTATGTGTGCGATATCTTTAAATTACTATTGAAAAGTGTAACTGGTGAGTAGTTGTTATATTCGTGTTAAAAGAATAAATACTTTAAAATATTCATGCACAATGGTGCCAAATCAAAAAAAAAAAATGTGCAATTATATTCAACACAATTCAATTTTTATTGTCTTCAAAATATTTACAATTTTGTTTATAATTAGAATACATACATTTGGAAAGTGTTTAAGGATATTTCCTTTTTCAGCTTAAATAAAAATTTTTGTTTAGTAATATATTTAATTTAGTGTAATATAAAAAGTGGAGGCAAAAATGTCTAAGAAAAACCTTTGTAATTTTTTTTTTATGATAAAACTTAACTAAACTTACTTACTAATTTTTAAGGAGGCGCTAGCCGAACAATGTGCCTGTATTCTGAATTTGAACATTTAACATTAAAATTTTCAAATAATCTTTTTATATTGACTAAAACTAAATCAACAGCCGCGATTTGATGGAGTCTGGTCGTGGAATAATACTTAGGAAGATTGTAAATTAGCTTTAATATTTTATTTTGAAGAGTTTGAAGTCTTTTTAAATGACAATTTGCACTTTCTACCCAAACAGGAGCTGCATAAAAAATGACAGCAGCAAATATTTGTTTATATATTAACATCTTGTTTTTGATATTTAACGCCGATCTTCTATGTATAAAGGGGTATAGTGTTCTAATAAGTATATTGCATTTATTTACAATGTAAGATGTGTGTTCCTTGTAGGATAATTTCGAATCTAGGACTACTCCTAAATATTTTACCTTTTTCTCCCATTTGATCTCGAAATTATTAACAGAAATACTATTTTGAGGTATAAAACATTCTTTTCTCTTCCTCGTAAAGTAAATCGCTTGACTTTTATCCCAGTTTAGTGATATTTTCCATTTAGCAAAATATTTGAATACATTTTTAAGATTCAGTAGGAGGTTTAAAATTATATCTAAGGATAAGGTACCAGAACACAATAACGCTGTGTCATCTGCAAATATGGACATTACTCAGTGATCTATAATTGGAATGTCTGCTGTACATATATTATACAAAATTGGAGATAAACAGGATTCCTGGGGGCAGCCAGCACTTAAAAGAAAAGGGTTAGATGATTTCAAACCAATATGAACTCTAAAAGATCTGTTGGTTAAGTAGCTTTGAATGATTTTTACAATACTTAAATGGAAATTAAAATGATGTAATTTGTAAATTAGACCGTCGTGCCAAACAGAGTCAAATGCCGCCTTTATGTCCAGTAGTACCATTCCAGTGGACTTTTGTTGAATGAAAATTGATTTAACAACGTTTTTTATACGAACTAATGGGTGTAGAGTACATTGCTCTCTTCTGAATCCGAATTGTTCGGAAGGTAATATATTGTTCGCGTCCATAAAATGTACAATTTTGCTTTTAATAATCTTTTCTAGAATTTTACAGATACGAGGGCTGCTATATATATATATATATATATATATATATATATATATATATATATATATATATATCTGACCTGGCAACACTGAGTGCTGCCAAGTGCAATCTGACATTTCCATTGGAAAGTTTGTCATTTTTAAGCATAATCGTACTCAAAACGTTTTTACGTACGACTATTATTTGTGTTGTTTACAGTGACTTGAAAAAATTAATATAGAAAAAAATGGAATTAATTCGTGAACATTTTCGTGCCATCATTTTTCACAACTTTCGACGTGGATTATCACGACAAGAGTGCATTGATGAACTTAAATCTTTGTATGGCGATAAAGCACCATCCTATAGCACTGTGAAGAATTGGTATAATGAATTTAATCGTGGCCGAAGCCCGCTCAAAGACGAATTCCTTGAAGGTCGTCCAAAAACGGCTGTTGTGCCAGAGAACATTGATGCCGTGCGTGAACTCATAATGCAAGATCGACATGCGACATACCGAGAGATAGAGACATTCTTGGACATTTCTTCCACCAGCATACATTCGGCACTGCATGAACACCTGGCCGTAAAAAAGGTTTGTTCTCGTTGAATCCCGCACAATTTGAAAGTCGCTCAAAAAAGGCTCGTGTCGATTGGTGCAAAGAAATGTTGCAAAAATACGATTGCGGTGCTTCAAAAGACGTTTATAAGATCGTCACAAGTGACGAATCATGGATCTATGCGTATGAGCCCGAAACGAAACAACAATCGACCTTGTGGGTCTTCAAAGACGAGCAAAATCCAACGAAAGTTGTTCGTGGAAGAAGCACTTTGAAGCAAATGGTCGCCTGTTTCTTTGGCAAAACTGGTCATGTGGCGACTGTTCCGCTTGAGCAACGTAGGACGGACTCTTTTGAGTGGTACACTACAATTTGTTTGCCTGAAGTCATTCTGAAGAATTTCGAAAAACCAACAAGAGAAGACGAATCATTGTTTCCCATGACAATGCGAGCTTTCACACATCGTCTCAAACCAGAGCGTTTTTGACCGGTCAAAACGTCGAATTAATGGGTCATCCGCCGTACAGCCCTGACTTGGCACCTAATGACTTCTTCTTGTTTCCGCACATCAAGAAAAAAAATGCGTGGTCGACGATTTTCGTCGCCAGAAGAAGTTGTTTAAGTGTTCAAAAACCATGTTTTAGAGGTGTCTCAATCGGAGTGGAAAAAGTGCTTCGACAACTGGTTAGAGCGCATGCAAAAGTGTATAAATCATGTTGGAGAATACTTTGAAAAACAATAAAACCATTTTTGATTATAAATATTCACATTTTCACTATTAGGCCAGAAATAAATAGAGCAGTCCTCGTAGACGACAACAAACTAATAGGTCGGTAGGAATGTGGAGAATTCAAAGGTTTATTAGGTTTTTTTATTGCAATGACTTTTGCTTTTTTAACTTCATCTGGGAAATAACCTAGTAGAAGACAATTATTAATAATTTTTGTCAAAAATTGTATAACTTTTCTAGGCAAGGCTTTCAGGACTCTGTTATTAATGCCATCTGCACCTGGCGTCATTCGTGGTTTAAAACTATTAATGACATCAGAAGCGTTAGCATACGTAATGGGTATATGGTCTCCTGTTATTAAACTAGAATTGAACTCATTTACGTAGTCCCTCACTTGCGTTTCTGTGGCAAGGTCACTCGGGTTTGAGGAAAATGAGTAGTTATCACAGAAGGTACGAGCCAATATTTCACATTTTTCTTCAGTCGAAGAGAAACGTGAATTATTATGATGCAGAATTGGAATATTCTTAGACTGCTTCCTTAAAATTTTTGTTAGGTTCCAAAAAGGAGAAGAGCCTTTGTCTAATGTAGACAACAATTTATTCCATGAGGAATTTTTGGAGTCTTAAATTTTCCATTTTATTGCAGAATTCAATATGCAATTATATTAAACAATTAAATTTTAATTCATTTATCAAGCACAAGGTCTTTATCTTTTATTTTAATTTTTTCAATATTTCGCTACTCCTTTGTGTAGTATTCTAAAGACCTTGTGCTTGATAAATAAATTAAAATATAATAAATTGAAAGCTCAAATAAAAAAATTTATTAATATATCAATTTTCATAAATAATCCGATTGGCATTACATTTTACATCAGCATAGCAGAAGAATATTTGAGCTTTGAATTTTGTTACTTTTTAATCGTTGAAAAATGTTTGAGCGAATATTTAAACAACTGTTAAACCATGATCCCAATGACAGGATTATTATGAGAATGTCATACCAAAAAAAAAAATTTGAAAAATTGAATCCAAATAAATTTCTAATCTATCAATTAAATATTTAAGGAAATGTATTAGTGACCTTAATTAATTCCTTCATCTGTGATTAAACACAAATTTTAAGGCTCTTTATCCCCTTTCACAGTGATGTATACAAATTCTCTTTATAAAACTATGAAAACTTTTCATTACACATACATACATACATAAGTACATGTGGATATGTATTAATTGATTTTGACCAATCTTATAACTTTGTATGAATAATAAACTGTTTTATTTATTTATTTTTTGATTTGCCGAAATTTCTGCAAGATTTAAAATATCCCATCGAGATTTGTTATATTTATAATTTTTCTTCTGAGGCGGCACAAACGATTGATTTATTAAAGTAAAGTGATTTGGTAAGCACAAAACCAATAAAATGAGTTGAATTCTCGTTAAAACAACAAAATTTTTGTCCATGAATGTCATTCACTTTTAGCCACCCATGATAACTAAATGATTAATGAATTGTGAAGTTCTCTTTTGAACGATCAGTAATTTCATTTTTTTTTTCAATATTCTTTTTTGTGTATTTCTATTGAAAGTGTGACATAAGAAAATAATTGAAATTGATTTATTTGTGCTGTAGTTAATAATGCAAAAAAAAACCAAAAGCATTGTGTAGCCTCTTGGAGCTAAAAAGATTTAAGATTTTTTCGAAAGGGAAATATTGTCCACTACTTTTTTTGTATAATGCATTCTGAAGATGAGCTAAGATTCAATTTTTTTAACCAAATTAAAACAAAAAAAGAGTTTATTAATTCGCTACGTATTCTAAATAAATAAAGATAATAAATAAGTAAATTTTTAATCTGTCCACGATCCTTCGTGCCGTCTCAATTTCCCCCTACCAGAAGTGGACATGTCACAAAGCAGACTGTATTAAGGTCAACTATCAATAGGTTTACTTATCTTATTGAGTTTAATTCGAATTTTATTTGGGGACTGCATATTTTTTCATTTATTGTAGAGTATTTTTTAAAAACACCTGTTCTTTTAAATAATTCTTTACTGTGCTCGACGTCATTAAAAGCCACAATTACGTGTATGTAATGGCAAGTAAAAAAATAATGTGTCAAACTGATTTTTAATAAAATAAAACGTCAAAGCTTTAATTTTATTTTTAAAAACTTTATTTAATTTATTATTATATATTTTTATTATCTTTTTCTAGATATCGTATTATCTGTGTATATATCTGTGCTCATAATTATGAAAGTGGTCGAAGTGTTAAATTTCTTGTTTCGAGATATTTAATGAATTGCATTTAAATAAATTAAAAAAATATTTTTACATTATGCGACAACCATCATCTAATGACAATTTCTTAAAAACTACATTGAATAAATTTAGTTTAAAATAATGTGGTATGAAAATTACTGCTAAGTTAATTTTTTTTTTAATTTTGACTTAGACCAATTTCATAACTATAAGCACATTTAAGGCACAAAATGTGTTTGTTTGCTATATTTGCCTACAGCAGTGGACCGATCTTCCTAGAAATTTCACAGTTTCTTATCCGATATTCAGTTGTATTTGATATTTCACGTTAGCGTGGCACTCTCCACGCAAAGTAAATTTATTTATTTATTTATTTACAGGTTTAGTTGATACATAAATGTATACGCTAAATATCTTATATATATATATATAGGTATATTACCTAAATTTAATAATCACCTAATTAATTTAATTAATTTACTTTATTCGTGCTTGATTCCTTCAAATATAAATATTTCATGATATTCTCATGAAATATTTCTTATTTTAAACTAAACTACAAAATGAAATGTATTACTGCGGGGAAAGCATATCCATATGGCCATTTCACTACTGCTCAAATAGCTCATCAGTGGATTTTACCCAAATTTTGTATAGAAAAACAGAAAGTCTTATATCAAAAGCCAAATTGATTAAATGAGAACTCCATTGAATCAATAAGATTCCGAATAATACATTTTTCATTTTCATTTTAATAATCACCCTTATTCTGCGTTTCGATTACGTTCCCGCATTCAGTTACGCTCGAATCGAAAATAGGTATTCTACAAAAAAACCTAATCGAAAGAAAAAGAAGAAGAGAAGAGTATGTTCAAACCAGCTGCTTTGTTATGAAACGTATGAAATAGAAACTATAAATACAATTTTATCAATAAACAGTGATAAATACATGTATTAGAACTAAATATTGTGGAAGCTATAATTAAATAAACTCATCAGTTAAGTGCGAAAAAAACGAAAATAGCCAACAGACTAAAAGCAAACGGTATATGTGGACAAATTTTTGTTTTCTACACATCATTTAAATTATTATTATTAAAATGTCATACTTTCTTTCCAGTTTTTTTTTTTGTGGCTCTAAATGCATTTGGAACTTCTTCCCAGAATGCCTATACTTCTTATAATATCCAGACGCAATACATATCACCCTTCGTTGCCATTATACTAACCTGCAATAAATTAAATAAAGCTTTAAAATTACAAAAAAAATATTACAAAATAAAGTTATAGCATTTTATACTCACATTTTATTAAATTTTACACTTTTTTAACTACAAAAACAAAAATCGAAAAACTTTCCGCTAGTAAGTAAACAACTTGAAAAAACGTAGCTACGATCGTAACGCAGAATACATACAATCGAAAAAGAAATCGAATTAATACGGGGAACGGAACGCAGAATACCAAAGTTGACAAACTGAGTAATTTTCGATCCGAATCGAAACGCAGAATAAAGGTGAATAAGCTATGACGAAGAAGCCGCAAGCTAAATAGTTAGTAAGAGATATATAAAGCTAGTTAAAGTTAAACGGATTTGAAATCATTAAATACAGTTATAGAGTCGTGTGTTTTTCAAGTACTGAATTATTGTTTTGATTGAAAAATAATTTGGGGAGGATAATAGGGTATGAGGATCAATTTCCGCAAATGTTTGACTCCTTTTTTGGTCATAATTGGTGCATTCTGCTAGAAGGTGAGTAATGTTAAGCATAGATATATTATTACAGCTACATATTGGGGGGTTTCCTGACCGTACATGACGCACTTAACAGATTTTTTTTTTTTCAACTTCGTATAAAAGATCTAAATTTAAACTGTTGGATTCGAAATAAATGTTATTGACTGGAGTTTTTCTCAACGCACCAAGAGCCGTGCGGGTTGCAGCATTGATTATACTTTTAACATTTTTTAAAGATGTTTTTGACGAATTTCCGCAAAGAAATAAGCCGTACCTTATTTTGGAAATGATTAAGGATTTAACTACATTAAGCAGGGTAATCGTATTGGTGTTAAATTTGGAATATGCAAGACATTTAAATATTTTTAATCGGTTTGATAAGGATTTTATTAAGGATTCAATGTAAAGATTCCATTTTAAGGTTCTCCCAAAGGTTACACCAAGGAACCGTAACTTGTTTGTTTGGGAAATTTGTATGCTGTCTACAATCAATGTGCAAGTGCAATTATGCTTCCTACAAATATGAATGTACTTACATTTCGTCTTAGACAATGCTGCACCTGACTCTTCACACCATTGTAATATATCATTTATTATGTTATTAATATATATAACTGGATTTTTAGCTTTATTCGATTTTATTAATATATTAAAGTCATAGGCGTGGGTACAAAACTTTATATTTTTGTGTAATGATAAAATATTGCATAGCCTGTTATACGAGTATGCTACTAGAAATAGGATAACAGATAGGGGTGACCCTTGGGGTATACCATTATAAAGTTTAAAAAGTTAGAATAGCTGCTTCCTGATTTAACTAGAAATTTCCTGTTTTTCATAAAACTATTAAATAATTTATAATATTTGAGCCCAAGTTCAAAGCAGTTAGTTGTTCAATTACTGTGTGGTTTCCTTGAGAAATTACGGTAAGATGCTAGCAGCTAAATATTCTATGAATAAAAGAGCATCAGCTGTCGACTTGCACTTCTTTAAACCTATTTGGTTAATTGTTAAGTAGATTATTTGTTGAAATAAACCACCAAAGCCTTTTTGATATAATTTTGTCTAACACTTTTGCAATACATGAATTTAATGAGATTGGCCTATAAGATTGTACCTTCAGTTTATCGCTATTTTGTTTTAATATAGGAATTATCAAACTATTTTTATATGGTTGTGGGATAGTTTTTTTGTAGTATGTTATTGAGTAAGTTAAGTAACCTATTTTGACCGATTTCGATGAGTACGTAATCATATTGTACGAAATCTTGTCTAAACCTGGTGTCTTGCCCTTTAGTTTATTTAAAGTTGAGAGGAATTCAATATTATTGATATTGCTATCTATAACTTTGGCCTTCTCGTTATTTATCATCATATTTTTTGATAGCTTAGATATGTAGGACCTTAAAATTTTATTCAAATAATTAACTCTCTTATCAATGTGTACAATGTAGCGAAAAACTGGCTTGATTGGACAAATGGACGTGGTAGCTCTACTACAAAGGAAAAAAGTATTATCGTATAGCTAGAGAACTTCAATAGGTAGAGTATTGAAACTTTTCACCAGCAACTTCCATATCAATATACATACTTTGGAGAAACACAGACTGCATTGAATTTGTGGAATTGGTACCCTCCATACTAAGTGAATTATTATTATCGTGCATCTCGAGAACTACAATAGGTAGAGTCCTGCACAATTAACTTATAGTCTGGCAAATAACACTCTAAATTCAAATAATTTGAGACGTAGCTATTGTTTAAGGTAAATAATTATTTTAATAGACCTAGAAAACTATAATGGGCAGATTGTTCAAATTCTTATTATGATGAAAAACTAATCAATTAAAAAACTGTCTAAATTTGTGGAGTGAGTGGATTGAAACAATTAGAATAACCCAATTTGTATAAATATTAAGTGAACGCATAGAATTAAGTATAGAATATAACTTTTAATGGCAAGATGGTGGTTGTGGTCGTTATACTCGTACTAGGTCTGTTCACTAACTAAAAATTGTTACTAATTGTTGCTAATTGTTATTAGAACGTGTTCACGTTCTGGAAAAACTTGCAAGGAGAGAGTGACAAAAGAGCGTAAAAATATGAGAGAGAAAAAATTCGTTGCAAGGTTTGGCTAGTAAAATGTTTACCAGCAAGAATTTGTCAAACAGATGTTTTTAATTTTTGTTTACAGAATAATTTGCTTAAAGATGTCTAAAAAAAATTAAATTTTTGTAACATTAAAGAAAATGCAAGTATTTGGCGATTAAAAAAATATAAAAGTGACATTGCTTTGATGTTTTCATATTATGCCCATCACTACAAAAAGTATATATTTATGTATGTATATACTGAGTTGTTATGCATAGCATAGTCGATTTAGCGATGTCCGTCCGTGTTCGGGTTGAAATCAACTTTGCCTAGACACTAGAGGGCTAGAAAAAATTTAAATACTCTAACCTAAAGGATATAGTTTTGAAAATTTTTCTATTGAAACTCAGCAAGATCGGTCCATGTCCTTTGCGTCAGTAGAAAAAACACCACGCATGCCTTTAATTCTTCCATTTCATTTCGAAAAAATCTAGTTTAGTGAAGTACCTTCCATCAAAAAACAAATATATGGGGCGATAGAGAATTAAAAAATGAAAAAATTGGCGGCCGCTGAAGTTTTCATAAAAAAGTACGATTTTGCACCATATTTTTTTAAAGATTTAATACGGGTATTATTTAAAAGCTTTTGAAGATATCGTAGAGGAAATACCAAAATTTTTTAAAAACGGTAAACCCATTAATAACCGATGACATTTTTATATAAAATTAGAACTTAGAACTTTTTATTCTTATTTTTTTAGTTTTCTGTCACCCCAATATCTATTTTTTTTTTTTTTTTTGGATCAGAGTTTATTCACTAAACTAGATTTATATATTGATTTAGCTAGGTGAGTATAGAGCAAAAAAAGTTTAAAACAACATAAGTTTCGTTTTGAATCTGCAAGCTTTGCAAGTGCTTTTGATTTTGTAAGAATTAAAAGTAAACAAGGCAGTGATAAAACATGAATCAAAAAAACAAGATCGCGCATTCAGCCGTTCAAAAAAATTTTCTACTACGCATCTACGCCACAATAGAATGAAAATAGGTATTTGTTGTAAAAAGTGTAGGAGATTTTTGGCGCAAAACTGGAAATAAGTGCATAACTTCTAAATGGGTGCATCGATTTGAACAAGATTTTAAATGGGAAGAAAAAAGGTACAGTCGTGTAAAAATTTTATGATTGTGCTTGAGGCCCAGGAAGAAAATTATTATAAAATTATTATAAAAAATTAATAATTTCAGAAGTAATTTCATTAATGATTCTAAATTAATCTTTTTGTAAAAGAAATACATATATAATAATTATTAATGACCTTAATGCCAAATAACTGAAAGTAAAATAAATTTGTATTTAAAATAAAATTAAAACCAATGACCCATATTCACAGTTAAAATAAAGTATACTTTAAGGTAACTAAAGTCGGTTTTACTTTAGAGTCGACTCTAATTCATTCATAGAGAATTTAAAATATACTTTTGGCGAGAAAGTCAACTCTATTTTTAAAACTACCTAAAACTGTTTTTAACTCATTTTTCCAAAATTATTTTATTTGGTTTAAGAACAAAATACTCTATATATGATTTTTATACCAAAGTGAACAAAATAAAAAATGAAAACATTTATCAAATTACAGTTGACACCCAGTGGAAAGCGGCTAAACTTAAAGTATACTTTAGTGTAGGAACACAATACTCGACGGTAACGATATTTTCATACAAATTTGATATAAGTTATCGTTCAACGACAGTGCCGCTGAGATAAAATTTATTTTATTTTCTTCTCGGTTTTAATTATTCTCTCACATTTAGTCTCTCACTCTCCTAAAAATATTGCCACATATTTCCAAAAATATTTGTATTTTATAAGCATTTGAATTTACAATAATAGCAAAGGCACATTATTTTATAAAAAAAGAATAAAATTTCAGGAATAAAAATAACTAAAAAAAAGTAAATGAAAAAATAATTGATTCAAAAATAACTGAAAAGGTGAAAAATATGAGCCCATGTATCATCTCAAATCAGTCATCATTTATTCTGCGTCCCCATCTTTAATCTGTATGAAGGTTTTGAAAATTTCCATTGAATTCCTTGCAAGATTAACCAGTCCAATAGACTCTAATGCCATGTACATGTTAAATGTACTCAATATTCCTTAAATTTCATGGATTTTTTTAATAAAATTCATTTGATTCATTTAAATAATAATAAAATATTTAAAAAAAATATTTTTGACAACAAACACAAAACTAAAATGAAAACAAATATTATTAATGCCATCAGAGAATCGTCGTTATTTTGTTTACTAACTCTCTGTAACGATAAATCGTTCCGTTACCGTCATCTGTTGTGTTTTTACACTTATTCTTGACTATGAAAGCAAAACAGATAATAAGAGCCTTATTTTAGAGTATACTTTTACAAAAGTCGACTTTAGTCTATAACTATGAATATGGGCCAAAATGTTTAAAAAATAAGTAATTTTTTTATTTTATATACTTTTCTTTTTTTTTTTTTGGTCATGCTGTAGTCTTTAAGCTCCGCATTTAGTTTTCGTATTTTAAAATACATTTTTTATCTAAAAAATAGCTTTTTTACTTTTTCCTCGCATTTAATATGATGAGCCTGTTAGTTAAATCTTTTACAAAATCTTGTTTAATGAGAAGTCCGTCTTTATTATTTTTTTGAAATATTTGGTTCAGTTCAGTTATTTATATTTATATTTAATGCCTAATTAATTTAAATTGTAAATGTAATGAAAAAAATATAAAAAATAAATAAAACAATTTATGTATTTTCAATTCTTCCTATTGTGTTTTTTTACTCTAGTGCGTTTGCTTTAACAGTGGTACTATTTAATGGTCACACCGTACATTTTTTAAGTCTTACATATCATTCCCAAAGTCACAACAATTTATTTTGCTAGTTTTTGCTAATAAAGCGTTTATTTATTTGTTTTTATTTGGGAGAATAATTTTTAGAATTTATGTTTACCTTTCTCGTTGCTCATTTTTGCTAGTAAAGTTACTGAACAGACCTATTACTTCATGCAGGCGGCAACTTCGTTTCTGCATTTGATAAACTAATAGAGACACGTTTTTATGTAGTTTACAATAATTCTAACTCAAAACTTTAAAACTTTTAATAAAATTTCCTACTGGATATATTTATGTATTTTAGCATAAGCAATATATTTTCCTTCAAGGAACAGCTATAAAGTAACAACTGAAAAAAAAAAATTAAAAAATTAAAAACGAGCAAACAAAAATAAAAAATAAATAAGGAGACAAAACAAAGTGCCACAAAACAAGTGATCAAAAAGATACCGCAAAAGTTAACACCATCATGTTACTTACCAACAATTCATTGGCATTTATTTTTACACACTTGCACCCCGAAATGAAGATGATGGTAATCATTGGATGGAATACATGGAAAGTATAAAATTTCAATGAAATCAGTAAAATGAATATGAACGAACACAAAAAGCACAAACAGCGCACCGAAGGCTAAAAAGAAAGAAAAAGTTTATAAGTATGAAAGAAAGAATGAACGAACGAACGAACGAACAATGTGCAAGAAAATATGACCCCAAATGACAATGCGTATAAATAAAGGTATTTAATGTATGCTTAGTATCTGTCATGCCATAAGTACAACAATGCCAATGTCCCAGTTCACTAAACAGCGTCATAGCCAGTCATCGTAAGCCTCACTGAGCAACAACATCAGACAACACACTTGATCACTTTGTAATCGTAAATATCCTTTTGAAAAAGGACCGCTTGTTTTCTTTTCTTGTTGTTTTTTTTATTTAAAAGCATAAATATGAATCTTTGCATGTATGTACGCAAGTGAGTGAGTACTCTTTTTTTTGTATTATTTGTGGGTATGGATTTTTATTTAATATTCTATGTAAGAAACTACAACATTTGTTGCACCTCATGCTGCTTAAGCGATCACAGCAGCGGGATATTTTGGTATGTGTCGTATACAAATTCGTCTTCAACTACAAAGTTACATGTTGCGATGCACATTGTCATGATTTAGGTTAGTTGTTGCCGCTACTTTTGATGTGCAACATACTGAGAAATTTCATATGAATGTGTCATTGTGTCAAAACACTAAAATATGACCACACACACAGTAACAATCTTTCCATCACCATCGGCTCAGTCATCGTCTCAGTCTCAGTCACACTGATGATTATTGTTCTTTGTAATCCTTATGTGTTTCTCAGCGCTACAATGACTTTTGTTTAAGTATTTATTTTCATATTGATAGAGTGATATTGATGATAATAAATTGTTGATTATTCAAAGAATTTATATAGATTTACGTTTGAATGAGTTGATATCAAAAAATTAATTAATTTAGATTTTTTTTCATTTTTAATATTTGATAAAAATTATTTATTATGGCAAAATAACTACGCAAAATCAAAAAATAAATTTAAAAAAAATGTTAACTAAAACATTGACGACTGAAATCACAGTTATGAGGAAGAGAATTCCCGGAACAGGGAAAAAATCCCAAAAGATTTATTTTTTTACAAAAGAGGCTACACTTCTTTTATTAATCACAAGGCTATCAAATGCTTTTTTGAATATGTAGACAACAATTGTTGCTTTAGAAAACCGTTTACTCTCTTTTAATCAGTGCTTTGCAGTCCGAGGAATTTTGCAATAATTTACAAACATTGTTTTAAACTTTGCTATGTTTGGATTGGGCCGTTGGGTTGTCTTCAAAACGACTTTAAAGAATTTGCGAGTATCAATGAAAATTTAATTAACATACGCAAAAAATAAATATCACCTTTTTAAGAAAAATCGTGGAAAAAAAACGTTATTTTTTTCAATTTCCCAACTAAGAGAGAATTGGGAAAATTTTTTAAACTTGAAACTTGTTTATTTTAAATTTTGAATTGAAGCAAATGTCTTAAAGTAATAATCCTATTATTAGTAAGTACACTACCTCAAAAATACAAAGTAAGGTCGGCCAAATTAAAAAAAAAATTGTAAGCCGACTTTCTTCTAAACTACAAGAGGTAATTGTACATACGAGGGCTGCTATATATATTTCTGGCCTGGCAACACTGTGTGCTGCCAAGTGCAATCTGACATTTCCATTGGAAAGTTTGTCATTTTTAAGCATAATCGTACTCAAAACGACTTGAAAAAAATAATATAGAAAAAAATGGAATTAACTCGTGAACATTTTCGTGCCATCATTTATCACAATACTCGACGTGGATTATCATGACAAGAGTGCATTGATGAACTTAAATCTTTTTATGGCGATGAAGCACCATCCTATAGCACTGTGAAAAATTGGTATAATGAATTTAATCGTGGTCGAAGCTCGCTCAAAGACGAATTCCGTGAAGGTCGTCCAAAAACGGCTGTTGTGCCAGAGAACATTGATGCCGTGCGGGAACTCAGAATGCAAGATCGACATGCGACATACCGAGAGATAAAGACATCCTTGGACATTTCTTCCACCAGCATACATTCGATACTGCATGAACACCTGGCCGTAAAAAAGGTTTCTTCTCGTTGGATCCCGCACAATTTGAAAGTCGCTCAAAAAAAGACTCGTGTCGATTGGTGCAAAGAAATGTTGTTGAAGAATCATGGATCTATGCGTATGAGCCCGAAACGAAACAACAATCGACCGTGTGGGTCTTCAAAGACGAGCAAAATCCAACGAAAGTTGTTCGTGGAAGAAGCACTTCGAAGCAAATGGTCGCCTGTTTCTTCGGCAAAACTGGCCATGTGGCGACTGTTCCGCTTGAGCAACGTAGGACACGGTCACTTCTGAGTGGTACACTACAATTTGTTTGCCTGAAGTCATCGGAGAAATTCGAAAAACCAACAAGAGAAGACGAATCATTGTTCACCATGACAATGCGAGCTCTCACACATCGGCTCAAACCAGAGCGTTTTTGACCGGACAAAACGTCGAATTAATGGGTCATCCGCCGTACAGCCCTGACTTGGCACCTAATGACTTCTTCTTGTTTCCGCACATCAAGAAAAAAATGCGTGGTCAACGATTTTCGTCGCCAGAAAAAGCTGTTAAAGTGTTCAAAAACCATGTTTTAGAGGTGGCTCAATCGGAGTGGAAAAAGTGCTTCGACAACTGGTTTGAGCGCATGGAAAAGTGTATAAATCATGTTGAAGAATACTTTGAAAAACAATAAAACCATTTTTGATTATAAATATTCGCATTTTCACTATTAGACCAGAAATATATAGAGCAGCCCTCGTATAAGGTCTAATTAAATTTAAAAAATCTTAAATATTGAGTCAAAAACAATTTTTTTATGACTTTTCTAAAAAAATTTATACCCGAGGCTGTGAAATTTCATTAAAATATCTTCAGTTGTTCATGAGATACCGAATTTTGTCCAGGTGTACGCAGGGCACATTATTTAAGCAATGATTAAAAATGCTTGACTATTTGCAATGCATATGTAGTTGCTTATCTGTTGCTGTGAAAAAATGTGCAGCAAAAGCAAAAAGCAAATGCAAAAAAAAAGAAAGAAACGCATTTGCTTTAGCTGGATGTGTGTTTCTTTCTACAGCAAAGCAATCAAATTGAAATTGTTTGCTATTGCTTGAGCAATCAGTTTTTCTTTATTATTATTTTTGCATTTACTCAACTCTTTACTATGAAGTTGTGGCTGACTACAATTGCTGTTTCTTGCTGTAGCTCACTGTTTTTCATCCCTTTTAATATTGGAAACGTATTTATGTATTTATTACTTACAATATGTAAGAAAATACATTTTAAAAACGTTTTTTTTCTTAAAAAGCAACAGTAAACGTTTTCAAAATAAAAACTTTGCTGATTGCTTTGCTGCAAAAAGAAACAAATAGTCAGCTGAAGCAAATGCGTTTCTTTTTCTTTTTTTTCGTTTGCCTTTTACTGTTGCTTAGTTTGTAATGAAATGTTTTGTAAATGCTGAGACATTTAGTTTTTTTGTTTGCTGAAAAGCATGTAAGCAAAGCAAATATTTTAGTGCAGTTGCTATTTTTAAGCTATCAATTTTACACTGATTTTAAGAATATACTTTTACAGCATAGCGTATAATTTTTTTTGTGGATTTCTGTAAAAAGCACCTCTAAAATTTATTTAACGAAATAACACGGCTCTTTGTAAAGATCGCTCTATCCAGCTTAACATCTAACTGCAAATACCTGCTTGAAAAATGTAATTTCTTTTTTTCTTTTCTATTTGGTTCGCTAATTATTTCTGAAAAAATCGAAAAATTTTGTATCGTGTCAATATTCTTAAAAGAAATAAAACTCCGAAATGCATTCAAGTGTAAAACAGCATTTTGCGTGGGAGTTAAGATAAACGTCTTTAAAATAATTCTTGCGAAAAAAACCGACTTTAACAGCTCATGTGTATGGCCACAAAAATTAGGTTACATTAACTTTTGGGACACACATATATCTTCAAACTTTATACTTTTTCAAATGTTTAATAGTTTGACAATATACATCAAATTGCGGCATCTATAGGGTCACTCTTGAATTTCCAAAAGTCAAATTATATACTTGCTTTTGCGGTAGATTTAGCAATCAGGTTCTGTGCAAATTTCAACCGTCTGTCTGTAACGGTTCAACACTTTGCCCATATCCATTAGATTATATCAACTATTTAATTTAAAATATAACATTTTTATACTTCTTCTTATACCAAATAAAATAGTGGACTTTGTGTCTAAAATTAAGGTGTTTGTATAAAACGTTTCAAAAAATACGGCAATATATATAACAAACTACATTAATTTTGGGAACACCCTTTATTTTCTAAATTCAAATTATAAGCTTCTTGTTTTAGCGGACTTAGCAGCACATGTCCCTTGTAAATTTCAGCTGTCTGTCTATAACGGTTCAAAAGTCCGGCCACATACAATCCAAATTTTATACTCGTTGTTATAGAGGAGTTAGTTATACAGGTTCTTTATAAATTTCAATCGTCTGTCTACAACTAATTAAAAGTATGGCCATATACCAAATTGAATGAACTATTGGTGCATCCTTTAATTTATAATTTTACATCAAATTTAATGAACTATTGGCGCACCCTTTAATTTATAATTTGTAATATTAATACTTGTTACTATAATGGCCATAGCAATCGACATTCTGTCCAATTTGCAAGCGTTTGTCTATAACGGTTCAAAAGATAAGCCCATATAAGTAAATTTACATCAATTATGGAGGCACCTTTGAATTTTTAGATTTATTTTTGCATAATTTTTTGTTTTTGGGAGTTATAGCAATACGCAGTCATTTGAAATTTTACAGAAGCGCCCTTTACAATTCATAATACACGTAAAAAATATGTATGTCCAATGGGGACACCCTTTAATTTTTAATATTAAAACCTGTTTTTAAAACGGGAATTATCTGTAAGCATTAGAAATGACTCAGTGTTGGAGGCACAAACATAAGAAAAGCAACATTCAGCCGAATTGTATAACCTCCTTCTTTTTTTGAAGTCGGTTAATAATAACAATAAGAACTAAATTGGAAATTTATGCTGCAAAGCAGATAACTCGATGACTTAAACACTTTTGTTACTTTGACAGTGTATTTGTCAAATCTACTGGCTAAAATGTGACGTAGCATTACTGCACAGTTGAACAAAGTCGAAATCAATATTGAAGCAGCGTCAAATCTACTCAATTGTACGGAAGCGAATGTGGGAATCCGAACAAAATTTGTCAGTTAACTTTTCTGATAAATTATAATTGCCCATATATGTACATCACATTACATTAACTATTAGGGCACCTTATAATTTCAAATTTTAAGTATAATCCTTTGTTATCATGCCAGAAAAGTAGTGAACATTCTGTTTAATTTTAAAGTGTTTGTATATAACTGTTGGAAATATAGTGCGATATAGATTAAATTACATTAATAATGGAAACACTCTTTAATTTTTGAATTCATATTATATACATGTTGATATTGCGGACATAAATTTCAGCACTCTGTACATTACTGTTTAAAACCTTGGCTGTATACTTCATATAACTTCAACTATTGGGACACCTTTTAGTTTTCAAATCCAAATTTTATACTGTTTTGTTATAGACGACTTAGCAATACAGGTTCTTTGGAAATTTCACCTTCTGCCAGTAACTGGTCAAAAGTATTGCCATATACATCATATTAAAAAATTAAACTATTGGGGCACCCTTTGATTTATAACTTTGAATACTGCTTCTTGTTATTATAATGGTCATAGTAATCGGCAAAGTGTCAAATTTTTAATCATTTGTCTATAACTGTTCAAAAGATAGGCCCATATAGGTAAATGTACATTACCTATGGAGACACCCTTTAATTTTAAGATTTATTTCTGTATTACTTCTAGCCATTGGGATCTATTGTATAGTGACGCAGTTTTTTAATTTAATAGTGGTCTCCTTAACTGTTCATTATACACTTAAAACCTTGTATATTGCAGTTTTTTTTTAAATTAAAACGGGACCAATCTTTTAAAAATGTTTTAAAATCGGTTTCGAAGCGACTGAGATCTTCGAGCACAAAAAATAAAAAAAGCAACATTGCGACAAATTGTAAACCTCCTTCTTTTTTTTTGCAAAGATATTTTTGTTTCAATAAACGCTGCACATACCGTCAAACAATATTTCTGGAACTAGAAATAGAGAAGTGCTTTCCTTCCCATGCGAATAGAGATGGGCACCGCTCAAGAGATTTTTCATTCAAAATTATGCAGGCTCTCAAAAACAAATTCTGCTTTCTACTATCAGCCTTATAACTTTACTTACTTTCACATTCAAGCACTGTCACGTGAATGAAACAAAAAAATTAATCACAATCAAAAGCATCTCTAACTGGATTCCAGAGGCGGCACTCGTGTGAAAAGAAAGGAAAGCACACACATAAAACAACGATTATTATAATCCGAATTGAAGCTTTTAACGGGCGAGTATGTGCAATAGAAAGATGTTGTATAACTTCTCAGTTCCTTACAGCATTTGAAGGAACGAATTACACAATTTAAAAAGTTGTTGCCCACTCACCACTTCAGACCAGACGAATTAAGATTAGATTTTATAAAGAGGAACATAAAAAGGTCTGCAATTAAATGTTCCTTTAAATGAAGCCAACGGTAATGTTATTAACAATTTGAGTAAAAACATACTTGGACATCATCTCAAATAGGAACCGATCACTCGCTCTAACGATATTGAAAACTTAATTTAAAAGATAACATGGTTCACTTATATTTGCAAAAAAAGTTTATAAACTTATTTTTTTCCATTTTCTTTTGTGGAGTTCAGTTTAATCTAAAAACACAAAAACCAGTTGCAAAGAAATATTATTGTCATTCACAATTTATAATTTTTTAAGGAGATATATTTTACAACATAGTCATAATTAAACCTCGACTAATTGCCTACAATTGAATTTAGTAGTTTTGTTTCCAGTGTCAAGAGAAAAATGCAAGCAAACAACACGTTTTCTTTTAATTTTTCCATAAGGCTGACATTCATTTATTCATGATTGATAATTTGATTAATTGATAAGGGAAATATAAAGGTTGTTACTTAAGTAAATAATATTGTTACGTTTTTTCCTTGTTAGACAACCCTACAAATTCTTTTGGTGGCAAATACCACTCTGGCACATTATACATTTTCTATTTCTTACTCTGTGGCTCTATCTGGCAAAACATGCGTTATTACAAACGCAGCGTGGCTACACTACCGTGTTACTCCTGTGGACATAAACTACTTGATGCCTTGTTTAGTAACCTAAACCCTCCACAGATCACTCCTCTACTTCTTGCATCCAAACCAGTCATCGTCTTTAATCCAATATCCGCAATACACTGCCTTTTATTGCCTTATACAATAATAACGGTTCAAAAGTATGGACACATACATAAAATTAGGTCAACTATTGGCACACTATTTAAGCGTTTGTCTCTGACGGTTCGAAAGATAGGCCACCTATGGGGACACCCTTTAATAAAGATTAGGAAACACTAGATGATGCCTATTTCACTATAGTAGATCTTGTTTAAAAAGAAACAATTTCAATTTCTATACTTCTCCAAAGCATTGAAATGTAATCATCTTGGTATCGGTGCAATATCAGTACGTCTGTCCGCCTTCCACAAAAAGTGGAAAAAGGGTATATATCAGTTTGTCATTTCATGTGTTATTTCTACAATATCCATTTCCGACCCCATAAAGTATATATATTCTGTCTTTCATGCATAGCGATGTCCGTCTGTCCATTCGTTTGCCGAGGCAAACTTGATTTCACAAAAAAAAATTAATTGATCAGATATAGTGTCGAATGAAGTGCTATTGGAAATCAGCATAGTCGATCGATGTCCTTCAAGGCAGCAGGCAAAACACCACGCCTACCTCTAATTTTTTCATGTCATTTGGAACAATAAAGCAACTCAAATCAAAAAAATAAATGCGTGAGGCGACAGAGAATTAAAAAAAAAAAAAACATCCGAGGAAAAATTGGCGCACGCCTATATTTTCGGAGTTGCGGGGCTCTGAAATTTAAAAATTTTCTAAATATCACTATGGATGTCATTTTAAAGCTTTTTAAAAGATCTTTAAGGAAATACTAAAATTTTTAAAAAATGCTTAACCCATTAAGAGTCGATGCCATTTTAAGGTAAAATTATATAGCATTCCAAATTTTTTTTAACTCTCTTTGTGTTTTTGATTAGAGTTACTTCACTTAACTAGATTTACATAGATGATGAAGGGTATATAAGATTCGGCATAGCCGATTATAGCACTATTACTTGTTTTAAGTATAAATTAAAATTTAAGTATAAATTTAAATTTATAAATTTAAATTCTAATACGCTTGGTTACAGTGATGCGTAGATTTTCATTTTAAATTATTATTCTCATTTTAAATTAAAATGTTTGTGAGAAGTTTCCTATAAAGCTTAGTAAGCGGTAGCAAAATGGCCATCGATAATTCGTTTAAGATATACAAAAGAATATCACGTTATTTTTAAAATTAATTCATTTATTTTTATTTAGGAATATTTTGATTTTGTTGTATTTAAATATGAAATAAAACCAAAAAAATTTAAACATTATTTATTACAATGCATTTTAACTTTGGTTAATTTGTTTTTTTTTTCTCATTTGGTAACTTTTTTAAGAAATTTTTTTTTTTAATTATTTTTGATCGTGGCAACACAAATAAATATAGTAATTTCCAGAGTTTCCAGGAAAAGGCAGGAAAAAGTTACGTTTTTCCTTCAAAAAAGGAAGATAGTAATTTGATCTAATTTATATAAAATATAGAAAAAAATTTATTCCATATTTCAAGGAAAATAACAAGACAACAAATTCGTTTGCTGCACAAAAACAAAACTAAAATATAAAAAAGAAAAACGTATTAAAAAATTACAGCTCGATGATTCTCATGAGTATCTAATATTCCGTGTTTGAAAAGTGCATGCATGCTCTCGCCATTTAATTAAATTAGAAAAATTTTGCTGTTTCTGAACATAAAGCACTAATAGAACAGAATAAAACTTTAACAATGTTATATTGGCTCATTTCAAACTAATTTGTTATGTGGGATTTTGATAACATTTGCAAGTAATTTTTGTTACTAATCGGATTGATATGTTATGTCCGAACGTTGCTGATCGGCCACGAGTAAACTTGTGATGCACTTTTTTCGCATCGCTGTTTTTTCTCTGTTGGCGACCATACAGTGCAACTCTTAGACAGTATAACACAAACCGTCTCTCTCGCTTATAAGACCCGCCAAATCTTTTGTTGTAAAAAATATTTAATAATTAAAAAAATTTTAAAGAACGATGACGGAACGTAATAAAGTACGTTTCAATAAATAATCGCGGGTTCTTAATCTGATTGTCCGAGTGATTGTGACTCAGATTGTGATAAATGTGTTATTAAGTTATTAGAGTTTATATTTATTGTTTTACTTCCACATCCAATTACGAAATAATAGCCAGTGACATGACATAAATTTTTAGTAAAATTTCCCGTCAACAATGTGTCAAAATAATAAAAAAAAAGTACTTTTTCAATCATGATACTTTATTTCGTGTCCGTACCAAAAGTTAAGAAACTGTGGTCAATTGTAGTAAAATTATACATGTTACGTGGACCCTTCAAAAGTTACAAATAATGTTTGAAATGTCACAAATGGTAACTCTGGTAATTTGATAAAAATAATTTTTTTATCTCTTCGGTTTCATTCCATATCATTCACACATTATGCTCTCTTATGACTAACACAAAGTTTCTCAATATTATTTTTTATCTCTCCATTAAGTGAACTCTTCTCTTTTTTTCAAAATTGCCTTTTATTGTTAAAATGTACACAAAACGTGCAGCAAAACAATGAGTGAGTAAGTACGTACGACGAACGTATTTAACTAACAAAATAATTAAAGGTCTTCGGGACTTTGTTAAATTCGTTTGCCGACCATGACGTCTTTGTAGTCAACTTCGTCGGCGTTTCTTTTTAAAATCTATCCGCGCAGCCGCATTAAATTTGTCGGCCTGCTTTGATGTTGAAAATGGCGTGTGCCTTAATGCTGAGATTGTACTTTGTTCTTTGCGGACATTAGTTGCTGCTGGTTTTTGTTGTAGTTGGTTGTTACTTTAATTTTTTGTGTTGTTTGTTTTGTTATTGCATTTTTTGTTTCGTTTTCGGCATCGTGGTTTTACGTTTAATCTGTAAAAAAAATAAAATTATCTATTTAAAGTGCATGGCAATTGTAATAATAAATTTATTTTAAATAAGGTCAACAGAGAGAGAGATAGACAAAGAGAAAGAGTGCTTAGAAGAAACATTTTACGTTTTTAAAACGTGAGAGTGCAGAGAGATAACAAACTTGATTTTTTTACGTTTAAGAGCTAAAACTCCCTAAGCATTAGTTTCTTAACTGTCGCATTTTATTATCTTTTCTGATTTTAGTGTCTGAAATTTGGGGGAAGAAAACCAGCTTGACTGGCTATAAAATCCCTTTTAAAAATCCTTTTATTGCCTTCCAAAAGCCAAAATAACAATGAAGCAAAACAATTTATGCTGTAGCACCTGTTGATTTTCCCACACTTTGCTGTTTGTATCGTTTTTGTGTTGGTTGTATTCCTGTTGTTTCAAAGCTATTATGTATGTATCTTAATCCTGCAATGCAATGTAAATGACTGCACATGTATGGGTTAGTAAGTGAGCAGCTTTTATATCCTGTGGCTGTCTGTTTCTGCCTTTTTAACGCTATTCATTTTGACTTATTATCATCCCTGAAAAGCCGTTTGCATTTAATGCCAACTTCATGTTGCTGTTTGTCGGTTTATACACGAATATTGCAAATCGCCACCTGTCAAATAAGCATCAGTTTATGACAGGGAGTCGTAATTCATAAAAATCGTACTTATTTTTTTATCAATGATTATGATATATATCAATCTCTCATGACTAAACTGTAGTTCCTTTCAAGCATGGATTTTATCGTATTAAGAGAATTTCTGGTGAAGTTTTTAAGTTTTCTGTTTCAAACAATTAATGCAAGTAAAGTACAAAGGGTTTGAAAATATTAAATACTCTACAAACAATTTAAAGCTCACAATTAGTGCTACAAGAAGTAATTTCACAATTTTAAAAAATTCTACCATTTAAAAAGGTTGTCAAGATGATTTTTAAAAGTTCCGTTTAAAGCATTCTTCTAGGAAGAACATCCGCGGTGTGCAAAGATATGTTTGAAAAGCAGTTGTGGTAAAGTCAACCACAAACCAACCTCTAAATGCCTTGATTGGCTAACAAAGTAAGCTGCTTAAGGGAAGTTTATTACTTATGTTTTTATCTAGGAGCAGGAAAATAACGATTCTGCCATTGTTGATAAACAACAAAATACATTCAAAGTTAAAAGTTTGGTTTTCGCTTTATATATATTTTATGGGCAAAATGGAACGCTTTCAGACAAATTATTTGTTTTTAGTTTCACGAACAAGAAAAGTTACAAAAAAATTATAAAAAAATAAAATTTTTTTTTATTTTTAGCCTTGGATATTAAAAAAGTATTCAAACAACGAGTTTTTTTAATAATTTTATTTAATGGCTCGAATCTGGTTTAGCTGAGTAACTCCAAAATAAACAAGTAGTCCGCGGTTCACAAAAAGTAAGTTTACGAAGAAAATGTAATGTGACAAATTTAACGATAAGCCGCAATGTGACGCCTCTTCCCAAAACTCGTTTTAAAAATACAAAAAATTTGGTGACAACAATTTGGGAAATTAATGAACACATCGTATAAATAGCTTCTTACTAATCCCAATTCAAAAACATTTTTCTTAATTAGATAAAAAAAAATTGTAGCTCTTGGAGCTGCTTAAAGTCGATAATTTTTTATAAAATAAAAAAAGGTGATCTTGAAAATATTAGAATTGAAATATCAAAAACATTGCTGATCGATCATTACTTTTTTTGTAAATCATTAGATGCCCTACTTTTTCGGCAGTTGCAGATTTTCAGATGCCCTATATTTATTTTATACCTTGTCTATAATATTGTTACGTTTTTCCCTTTTTAGACACAACAAACGTACGGATTCTTTTGATTGCAAATACCACTATGGACAATTATAATTTTTGTATTCTTTTACTTTTTGCTTTCTCTGGCTATACTTCTTGATCCTACCGGTCTTGTGAGCCCTTGGTTTCGTATTTAATAAACATGCGTTATTACTACAAACGCAGCCATCCACGCTACACAACTGTGTTACTCCGGCGAGACATAAACTACTCGATGCCTTGTTTAGTAACCTTAACCATCCACAGACATCTCATCTCCACTACTCCTTTTATCCAAGCCACTCATCTCCTTTAATTCAATAGCCACAACACACGTCTGCCATACACTGTTGTTATGCTGTTACACTTTCCTGCGCTAACAGCTACCGTTCTTACTTTTTTATTATAAAGGGCTTCTTGATAATTATCTCTTGCTCTTATATTAAATTGAACGTCTCCACACTAAATTATCTGCCATGGGTTCACACAATAATTGCCATTTGCCTCTCGGGAGGTTTGTACTGCTGTTTATGAATTTTAAATTGCATTATAACATTTTTATTTTCCGTTGTGCGCATATCCAACGACGGGGATCGAACTCAGGACCTCCTGTTTTGCAGCACGCACCTCTACCAATGCAACTATCGAGGTTGTTAGCTAATTGTCGTGTTTATTCTATACACACACCATTAGTTGTTGAATTAACTAATTCACCACGCTCACACGGAAACAACTACAGGGGTTGCCAGATTTTATTATTCGTAACAATATTATGTCTAGATTAAACACATTTTATTTGTTTGTCTATAACGATTTAACAGTATGACTACATACATCAAATAACATTAACTATAGGGACACCCTTATATTCCATCTCCAAATTTTATAAATGTTATAGCAGACCTAAAACTAAAGCTTCTTGTTAAAGTGGTCAAGCGTGTGGTAATATACATCAAATTACAGCAACTATTGGTACATCCTTTATTCTCAAAATTTAAATTTTATACTTGCTGTTGAAGGGTTCTTTGTAAATTACAAACGACTGATTTAAAAACTTTTTAATAGCTTGGTCAATTCATTAAATTACATCAACTATTGTTACACCCTTTAATTTTTAATTTAAAATACTTATACTCCTTATTATACCAAACAATGAAGTGGATATTCTATATAATTTTAAAGTGTTTGTATAAAAAGGTTCAAAAGATAAGGGTCATATAGGTCAAATATAATTAATTTTGGGAACACCCTTTGAGTTCTGAATTCAACTTAAAAAAATTGTTGTCATAGCGGTCTTAGCAATACAGGTCCCTCAGAAGTTCCAGCTGCCCGTCTTTAACGATTCAAAAGTTTGGCCACTCACAACAAATTACATTAACTATTGGGACATCCTTTTAGTTTCCAGATCCAAATTTTATACTTATTATTATAGCGAAGTTCGCAATACAGATTCTTTATACAAGCGTCTGACTGCAACTGTTCAAAGGTATGGCCATATACATCAAATTAAATGAATTGTTGGGGTACCCTTTAATTTATAATTTTAAATATTAATACTTATTACTATAACGGTCATATCAGTTAATATTTTGACTAATTTTCAAGCGATTGTCTATAACGGTTTAAACGATAGACCCATATAGGTCAATTTACGTCACCTGCGGGGACACCCTTTAATTTTTAGATTTATTTTTATCTTACTTTTTTCTATTGGGAGCTGTAGTAATACACATTTTTTTTTTAATTTCAATGTGGTGCGCTTTACGGTTCGTAATACAAATAACAAAAACTTGTATCTTTTATGGGGACACCCTTTAATTTTTAAGATTATAAACTATTCTTTCAAATAAAAAAAATACAAGATCGAGCCAGCAATGACTGAGTTATGGAGACAGAAATATAAAACAAGCAACATGCAGTCGTATTGATAACATCCTTCTTTTTTGAAGTCGGTTAAAAATTAATGTTATTTTTAGTTTATAGAAGAATAAAAGAGTCCTTAAAAATCATTTATATAAGGTGTTTAAACTACATATTAATGGCTTATAAATATAGTTTGACCATTATTTGGCTTTTTTAAAGTTATTTAATCTGTTTTAATTGATAAACTAAGATTTTAATAACATTTAAAATATCGTTAATTTTGTAACAGAAAATCTATACTCTCCACACAGCGGGAAATTACCTACATATTTTAGAGATCTTGAATCTTATTTAATATTGTTTGTTTCTTTTTTTAACAATGTCGGCAAAAGAACTAACAACAACGTAGTTAATGTAAACAACAAATAACATGCAACCAACAATGGTATTTACACAACACAATATTATAACAGCAACACTAATAACTAACTAATACAAAGATCTACAGACGGAAAAACGTACGTACACATATTTATACACATACCGAACAGGCAAAGAAATCTTTACTAAATATTACACATGCAATCCAACAACCGTTGAATCAAACACAGAAAACAACAACAATAAGAGTAATAGCAACAGCTACCAATCATACTACAGCTGTTGAGGCCAGCTACTACTTTGAAGTATTCGTGGGGAGGATTAAAAAATTTGAAGAAATTTTTTGTGACTTTGTTGTTTAACAAGAGAAAATTGCACTTATTGGAAAAAGCTTTTTTCCATCTAACGTTTTATCTAACATGTCTTGTTTGTATTTTGTAAAGTTTAAGTCTAGTAATTGATTTGATCGTTAAAGCAATGGATCAGCAATTTAATATACAACTGTTGTTCAGATGACAACGCAATTATTTTTACTCAATATTATTCTAGATCCATATATTTAACGCTCCCTTCAATATGACTTTCAAATGAAAGCGATGGACTAGAACACTAAAGTAAATCTTGTAAAACTCCAAATCCTGGATGGCGTCTGAAACAAAATATTCGATTATAAAGTTTAGAAATCTACGTATCCAATAAAAACAAAGTGCGTTGTCGGCTTAGAATCGTGATTTTAGCATTACGTCCATCTCCTAAGTTATGATTTCATTTAGTGCCCAACAATGAACGGCACAACAATGCACTACAGGAAATTTTACCCATTTTTTCGGCAAAATTAATTACAGCCGAACGGCAGGACCAATTTGAATGATTTTTGTTTTTACATGACTTTTCGGTGACTATTAGGAGGGAAGGATGGATCCTTAAAGTTTTGCATACACTAAAAAAACCTTAGTAAAATTAACTAAACAATTAACTAAGAATTACTTCCAATGGGGTGTCGGGGTTATAGGTTTCCGTATCCAAAATTGTTTAGATCTTTGATAGATTCTCTGGTATTCTAAAATGTTTTAAAAAAATTTTTTTTCGAGTGTATCTCTAACTCTTAAAGATAGCAGTAGAAATTAAGCTTACCAGCCGTCTAGTCTTATATTTAGTGAAGGCAGATTGCGTTTCAGGTTTTCTTATCGAAGTATTACCTTTAAACCAAACAGCATGCTGTTTTTCAGAAACTTTAAAACTTCTACAACTTTTTTGCCATTTCATATTCATTTTTGAACAAAATTTTCTGGACCGCTCATTTAAATATTATTTAAATTTTTTGAAACAATCACTCTCACCATGTATTAAATAACTCTGAATTTCACACGCAATTGTCACCTAGAAAAATGTTTTTTTTTTTAATTTTGCAGATAACCGAACTTGAAATTTATAAAAGCCGGAAGGTAATTGAATGTTCCAGAGATATATTATGGTTTTATGGCTAGCATGTACTAGATTTTTTGGAAGTCTAATTAAAATTCCAATTCATAAGTTCATCTTAAGGTCACTTTAATTTTTCCAATTTAATCGATCTAATAGATTTCACTATATATCATTACCTTCACTTGAGTACCTTCACCTTCAACATTATTTTCCATTATTTAATTTTCGCAAATTATCAATTATTATTATGAAAACTTTTATTACAAACTATTCTTTCGAAAAATTTTAACACGGACATTTACTTGGTTATTGTTTCTTTTTTATTAAAGCAAAAAAAAAAAAGACTGGGCAAAAATTTTGATTTTAATTTTGGCCAAAAAAATGGGTAAAATTTCCCATAGTGCAAAGCTAAAACGAATGAGAAATTAAGTTAAGCAAATTTATTGCTTTGACCCTCAATAATCAATATCGGTGATTTATATAATGAATCGGGAAAATAGCACAAAAAAATATTTTTTGTTTTAAATTAATTAATATGATTAGGGGAATTCCCGTTGTTAAATATAATTAAATAAAATTGTGATTTATATAATGTATTAAAAACTAAAAACTAATTAAATAAGTTATAGACATCGGTCATCACATA
This sequence comes from Gymnosoma rotundatum, assembly GCA_916610165.2. Classification (NCBI taxonomy): domain Eukaryota; kingdom Metazoa; phylum Arthropoda; class Insecta; order Diptera; family Tachinidae; genus Gymnosoma; species Gymnosoma rotundatum. The sequence goes on from OU744338.1 coordinate 49,759,542, forward strand.
ACTCATCATCGTTGGGCGCAGCGTTACGTGATTATCGATCAATAATTAACATTTCGGATTTTGAGCCCTCACGGTACCCAAATTCCATTCTACATTGGTAATTATCGAGAAATCATCTTCAAACAAGGCTAAGAATTTAAGGAACGAAAAGATCTTAAGTTATAGATGTAAAATAGCAAAAATATTTTTACACTTAAGAAATGAACATTAAAAAGTTTACATACAAATTTGACGATGATATTGAAAAATTATATTTCAGATTAACGATATTTTATTTGCCCTCTTAGCTATTGCTGATTTTTATACTTTACGATTAACGACGTTTATGTGTATTTCACCGACAAGTAATAAATAATAGCTGACCTCAATTTATGTGATCATTTTATCTTTCAATTTATTCATCTATCTATTTGTATATTCGAAATTGCCTTTCCTTTATATGGACGTAGTGCTAGTTATCACCTGCTAAAACCACGACGCCTTACATTTACTCCCCTCCCATTTTATAAGGTTGGTCAGATGCCACTTTTGAATTCATTTCCTTCATCGCCTCCTAAAACACGGGCTTTCGGAGTTCGAAAACTGCTTTGTTTCATAGTGTAAACTTGAAAATTTTCCACGAGTTTCAGGACTGTCTCGATCTCACCAACTTAATTTCTAGGAGTTAGGAAAACAACAACATACTCGTCGAAAGGCATTATAATAATTCCTGACTGCTTTAACAAAATATAACGTGCTCTGTATTATCGTTCGCATTTTGAATCTTCTTTAATCTGTATTATCTAATTCTTCTGTATCTGTTTCCAGTAGACTTGTGTAAATCATAAACGAACTAGTTCAATTGAACTATTCCATTAATTGAACTAAATGAACTAGTTTGAACTTGTACATCTACTTAGTTTAATATTGATCTATGCTTTGTGTTTGAACTTCTACATGATGGATTAAATTGCACTGTTGTTGTTCACTGCTTCTGACACTATTAATGAAACAAATTATAATATAATTTAAAACTCTACTTAATGTTTGCTTTATTTCTGATATAATAAAAAGAATATATTACAAACTAAATTTTATTGAGCGGATGACCCTAGATTTTATTATTTCTAAGTTATTCATTAAATAAATATATAAATAAATTTTATTATGCTACCACCTAAACGATTTGTTGCTTGCAAAACAGATAGAATAGATTTCACTTGCAGCAGTTGTAAGTCAAATACAATGTTATGAGCGGCTATTAGACGATCAAACTTCGCCTGTGAGCACGGCCTGATGAGAGAGATTATTTTGCTATTACATGAAATAAACTATTTTATTGTTTATCTGTTTTATTTAAGATTTTATTATGATATTAACAGAAGAAGATAAAACTTAAAGCTGAAACTTACAAATTAAATTATGTTTACCTATATTCAAACTGCGTTATCATAAAAAATTCACTAACTTATTGTATTGCATTATAAAAATATGAGTGCAATATCATTTATTTAAAATAAAGCAAGTTTTAAATTGTTAATATTTATTTTAATTTTCAACCTAGCAATTAATAAGAATTTCAGTATAATATATTTACCTACTACTTACTTTGTCAATACATATTATCTTTATTTAACTCATGCGCTCTAGCCAAGCCATCTTTACAGATCGCCGACAAAAACACAAATGAAATTTACACTGTGGTTGACAAACACTCTATTAAACGAGTATGATGGCCTGATGGCAAACACAAAATATTAAAAAATTTTTGATTTTCATCCAGCGCTGCTGACAAACACGAAATTAACCCTATTACACGGGTTTGATGGCTTGTCATCAGGTCGTGCTCACAGGCGAAGCTTGATCGTCTAATAGCCGCTATGAGAACAACTAAACGGGTCTTAAAGTAACAAGACGTTTTGAACATAAATATCATTTAAACTACACGATATTTAGACTAAAAAGACATATTGAACTAAAAATTTAACTAGTTCTTTTTAACACTGAACTAAAATGAGCGATCACTGCAATAAACTAAATTCCACAAGTCTACTTTCCAGTTCCAGGACCTACAAGAAAGTACCAGGGGAAAAACGGGTATTTACGTCCGTAGCAATTACAATAAAATGTTAAACAAAGGTAAATATTTATGTAAAGGGTAGAATATTCTATATTTATTTTATAAAAAAAGGGAAAGAGGGGAGGGGAGTGAATTTTATGAATTTTAACAAAGTCAAGATTCTAAAGATATTTAAAATATAGATGTTTAGTGATCTACAAGATCGATATAGATTTGATAGATTTCTAACATGTTTGGAGAAGAGCCCCATAGCAACCAAGGCCATGATTTATTACATTACAATGCCTAGAAAGGCCCTAAAATTAGGCCTAGACTACGTCGGGTACAATACGCTAGTATATTAATATGTATGTTTAAAATTTGTTTATAATTCCACCATCGTTCTAAGCAATTCTGGCACGAATGACCCTCGTATCTGTTATGTGCAGTTTCAATATCAGTTTTCATCATATCCTTAATATCTCTAACGCATTGTCAGAGTCTTTTTGTTACTCAGAGATTTTAAACGCTTTCAGTTTCCTCACACTACCCTCGCATATGCCATGCATGATTCAAATAGGCAATAATTTTGTTTAATTTTTATATGTATGTATATATGATATATATATATATATATTAGTACATATGTGTTTGTATTTATACATATATGACCATGTAATATTTGATGCTGTTGAAATGTTAATAATATTAATTGATGACAAAATGCACAGTAGCTAAATAACAAAAATAATAAATAATAATAAACACGGCGACAATAATGATAATGACTATAGAATGGCGGCAACATCGGCAGCAGAAAACAAAGCAACAGAGACATCAAAATAAAATAATAACAAATAATAAAAAAAATGCAAAAGAATGAGATGGAGTGTTGCTTTCTAGGCCTTGTTTATGATCCTTCGTCAACACTAATTGTAGTTCATGTTGGCAATAAGATGCCGCCAATAGTTGCCGCCGACATAGACAGACGATGCGTGTTGATAATCTTAGGTTTGATTTATTTCTTGGCTTTTGCTTTTCTTTTTTTTTTTAAATTTTGTGGAAAAAAAGACTATTCCAAATAAGCATTGTCAAACACACAAAGTAGAAGGAATAGTAGAACAAAGATTTTTAATAAATATTTTTAAATGTAAAGTTATACAAATAATATCGGTAAAAGAAGGAAAATTGCTGGTATAATTATTTACTTTTTTCAGATATTTTTTTATTTTCTGGGGGTAGCATTTAATCGTCATGATGAAGTTTAGGGGAATGCCCTTGATGCTCTACATCTAAAGTAGCAACCGACGAATATCATAATATACTCCTTTATATAATAATAATATATATGTATGGGTAACCCTTTAATTCGAAGCTTTAACAAAATGAGAGCATAAATTTGAACATCACGTTACTCTATATTTTAAAATTTTATTGTTCATACCTCCTTTTATATATGTATGTGTAAGTTCGAAACGCCGGCCATAGTACGGTTGAAAAACTAAAGGCAAATATGTTACTACAGCAGCACTCTATCTTTTAGTTTTGTTTTTAAATATAAACTTGTTCTCATAGCCGACATTATAGGGGAGATAGTTAAAATTAAAGTGTCTGCCTGTTACGGCTCAAAAATAAGGCATCATGGAACATCCTTTAATTTAAAGTTTTACTTCTTGCTATAACGAACATATTTTTACCTGCGCTGAGCAAATTTCACGTTTCTGCCTATCACAGTTTAAACAAGTAAGAGTGCTATATAAGCAGCTATAGTGAATCTTATATACCCTTCACCATCTGGGGTCATCTAGATTTAAAGAATAAAAAAAATGTGCTATATATATATTTTACATTTTATATCGGCGCCTAATGGGTAAAGCATTTTAAAAAATTTTAGTATTTCCTTAAAGATCTCTTCAAAACCTTTAAAATGATACCCATATTGATATTTTAAAAAATTGGAAAATTTTAGAGCCCCGTAACTCGGAAAATATGGGCGAACGCCAATTTTTCACTTGATGTTCTTTTCTTTTCTTATTATTTTTTTTTTTTTTTTTTTTGATTGGAGTTACTTCATTGTTCCAAATAATATAGAAAAATTTGAGGTAGGCGTAGTGTTTTGCTTGCTGCGTCTAAGGACATGGACCGATCTTACTGATTTCCAATAGCACCTCTTTCGACACTACGTGTGATTTGGTGTATTTAAACTTACACGCTCGGACAGACGGACATCGTTCAATTGATTTCGCTTTTCATAAGAACTCAGAAAATGTATATTTTATGGGTTCGGAAATGGAAATTGTAGAAAGTAAAAACGGATTGACAAATTTAGTTATAACCTTTTTCCACTTTTTGTGGCGAAGTGTATAAAAATAACAAAAAAAAATATTGTTATAAATATCATGTCATCTTCAGAACATTCTTTAATTTGTTGTTATATGCACCTTTTGTAAAAGTTTGAGGAGTGCATTTATTACAGTTCCAGAAATAGAGGGCTATGACAGACGGACAGGTATTTTAGGAAAAACAATAGGGTTACGTTTTTACCCATTCGGCACTGAACCAAGGCCCGCTCTATTGTTAAAGATTTGATCCTAATGGCATGAACTTCGAAAGCAAAACAATCAAAATATGTTTTTTTTATGTTCACCTCTTAAGAAGACGGTCGTTTTGGTTTCAAATAAATTCTTTAAAATTCTGGCGTTATTTATTTAAAGATTGTCTTGCAAAAATATTACTTACTTTATGGAATGCTGGTTATAGCAGAGCTTTGTAAGTTTCTCTAGTCATTTTTGCAGTTGAAAACTCTAAATCATAACCCCATCGTCTCTGCTGAACCTCTTGGCCATTCAAATTGAATTTTTTTTCTTCACTAAAAATTACAGATGCCAACCATCCTTATGACTTATAAATAAAACGGCCCATATCGTATGCTCTCTAGTAAATTGTAATTTATTTGCTTACATTAACAGAACTTTTTTTATCTATGGTATTCACAGCTTGTAATGTCGGGCTTTACCGTGCACAAACTTATTTCAAAATTACGTTGCGACATGAATTTTGATGTTGAAAGAGAAGCTTTTGATGCAGTCCTAAGAGTTTTGTCATCTCTTTTAGAGTTAAGAAGATTGGAATTCTTCTTTTGTAATTATTTTCATAGTTTTAAATGTATTTTTAGTACCAAAGTACAAAGACTTTATTTATCTTTTATTTTTTCAAGTGGCCGATTTAAACGCCTCTAGTTTCTTCAGGGTAAGTTGCACTTTATTTCGGGTGTTATGTTATTAATCCGTTTTTCATCAACAGCTATGTTGGGTTTCAAATATTAAGTACTCCCTGAATGGTTTTGTAAAGACTTTTAGATATTAATTTTAAGGGAAGTTGTAAAAACTAGACTGTAAATGAAAAAATCTTACATGAAATAAGAAAAATGCAACAATGGTCACTCTGAATATGATGCTGCTCTTAACATGATACTGATCTGTTATGCTTGCTCTCCTGGGACTTTTACGCAAACGCATTGCATTTTAAACGTTTGACTAGTTGTAGCCGCCAGTTTGTTTATCTTAGGCGACCAATTCATACATACGTAGGTAATTATTGTCATCATCATTCATATACAAATAGATTCAAAGAACTTTTTTTATTACCTAGATTTTTTCCACAGAAGTTGTTTTGGTAGTTTTAACTATTATTTATCTTTTGCATAAATATTTGCAAAATGTAGAAAATAGCCACTGAGCTTTTAAGAAACCTTTTTAAAACCATTAGAATCGGCATCAGAGTACGCGCAATGTCCCAACCACACACGCCACACGCACATCACTCACAATTCACATTCGTACAAACATCAACATATGCAATCGCTTGAGAATTCTTGAAGCTTTAACATTTTTCTATTCATTATTCTTTCTAATTGTGCGTCTAATCTGTACTTTGAAACTACAGATTTTTTTTTTGTTTCTATGATTGCTGTTGTGTTTGTTGTTTTTAGTTGTTAGTCTTTGAAGATGCCTGCTATCTTTAATGTTAGCCGTCATTAATATTAAAGACGAAATGGTACAAATGTCGTTAATGAAACACCGCAGCGTCCGGAAGCCAGTTATTTAATGCTGATATAAATGATAACAAAGGTTTTTTCTTCAAATTTGAAATTAATTACGTTGTTTCGAAAGAAGATCATATTTTACTCAGATATATTTAAACAATATCTAAGCATAACCATTTACAGCAACGTTTGTCCTTATGAAACGCCGCACTCTTGATAAAGAAAATTCTATCCTTTGACTGTCATTTATAGTTTATTGAGATGACAGAATCTAAAAACTAAATGAATAGTTTACAACTCTATAAGAGCAAAGACTTTCTCTCGAAGAGCAAACAGCCTTGAAAGCTATTTAGTTGATATTTGCTCCTGTTGAGATGAAAATAGATTTTTTGGGAAGTGTGGGTGATTTATAGTGACTTATGGTACACCAATCAGCCAAGTATTTTAAATAAAATATTTCTGTTAATAATAATCAAATTGATTTTTAAAGCGCCAATGTAAAAAAAAATCAAAAAATAAAATTTAAATAAATTTTTAATTGACTTAGTCCACGTTTACACTATGCCATTTTTTGATGCAACTTTTTTTTAATTCTCTTTATAAGTTGCAGCGATATTCGCTATTTTTAACATAACTTTACCAACATTAAAAACCCCCTCAACACTGAAGCTATATTATGTTACTTACCTCTTTTGCTTTACCACCAAACAAAAATTTCGTGCTAGTTTCATGAAAAATTGCAAAGTGTAAATGCCGTATTAGTTATACAATTACTTAATAAATCACAATTTGTTAAATAATAATTTGATTAAAATGCGTATTTAATTAAAAATGAAGAAGACAATTTTTAAATAAATAAATAATTGAATCAATTACGAATTTTAATAAAACTTTAACTTTAAAACCTTTTTCTGTCAATCAAAAAACTTTAATATCATCAGCAATCGAAGTTTCATAAACAAAAACCTCTCTAATAATACGAACTTTGCTAAAATAATAACCCAGATTCGACTCACGACGGCTGCTCTATATATTTCTGGCCTAATAGTGAAAATGCGAATATTTATAATCAAAAATGGTTTTATTGTTTTTCAAAGTATTCTCCAGCATGATTTATTCACTTTTGCATGCGCTCAAACCAGTTGTCGAAGCACTTTTTCCACTCCGATTGAGACACCTCTAAAACATGGGTTTTGAACACTTCAACAGCTTCTTCTGGCGACGAAAATTGTTGACCACGCATTTTTTTTTCTTGATGTGCGGAAGCAAGAAGAAGTCATTAGGTGCCAAGTCAGGGCTGTACAGCGGATGACCCATTAATTCGACGTTTTGGCCAGTCAAAAACGCTCTGGTTTGAGCCGATGTGTGAGAGCTCGCATTGTCATGGTGAACAATGATTCGTCTTCTCTTGTTGGTTTTTCGAATTTCTCCGATGACTTCAGGCAAACATTTTGTAGTGTACCACTCAGAAGTGACCGCCCTACGTTGCTCAAGCGGAACAGTCGCCACATGACCAGTTTTGCCGAAGAAACAGGCGACCATTTGCTTCGAAGTGCTTCTTCCACGAACAACTTTCGTTGGATCTTGCTTGTCTTTGAAGACCCACACGGTCGATTGTTGTTTCGTTTCGGGCTCATACGCATAGATCCATGATTCGTCACCTGTGACGATCTTAAAAACTTTTGAAGCACCGCAATCGTATTTTTGCAACATTTCTTTGCTCCAATCGACACGTGCCTTTTTTTGAGCGACTTTCAAATTGTGCGGGATCCAACGAAAGTCAAAAGTTGTGAAAAATGATGGTACGAAAATGTTCACGAGGTAATTCCATTTTTTTCTATATTAATTTTTTCAAGTCACTGTTAACAACACAAATAATGGTCGTACGTCAAAACGTTTTGAGTACGATTATGCTTAAAAATGACAAACTTTCCAATGGAAATGTCAGATTGCACTTGGCAGCACTCAGTGTTGCCAGGCCAGAAATATATATAGCAGCCCTCGTAATGATTATAAAAATAATCATAAATTTCCTTTAGCGAACGGAACACACAGAAAAAAGATTGGTTGACAAATTTTTTATAACGGTTATACGCCGGTTGTTATGTATGGAATAGAATATCAAATAAATGTCCGTCTTTGTTAGTCTCACAAATGCGAGCCCTTTTCACCACATTTTTCATTTAATTCTCACATATTTCATGAGGTATTTTCTTACTTCATCACGAATATTTTGTTTGTGTTGCTCTGGTTTGTTTGCATAAATCTTGCTTTTCAGATATCCCAACAAAAAGAAGTCCGGAGCAGTCAAATCAGGCGACTGTGGAGGCCATCGCCATTTCTTGAAATAACTTGTTCTGTCACAGCAATTCCATTATAATCCTAGCTGTGTGTGATGCGGCACTGTCTTGTTGATACTACTATTTAATCAAGCCCAAAGCAGTTGTGACGTTAAAAAGTTTTAATTCATATCATGACATCGCTCCCCATTCACAGTTACCATTACACCGTTTTCGTTTTCAAACAAGTAAAGTCCAATGATTCCTCCTGACCAAATTGAACACCAGAGTGTCACTTTTAATAGATGCAAAGGTGACTGAATAATTTGAGGTTTTTCCATTGCCCAAAACTGACTATTCTGTGAATTCACATCTCCATCCAAATGAAAATGGGCCTATTGGCATATATACAGCGGCGTAAATGGTCTTGTAGAAGGACCTTTTGTGTAAACTGAATCTTAAATGAAACCAAATGCAAACAAATGCAAATTCTTGTACCAACTTTGTATCCAAAGTTGTTCTTGGAAGACGAAGCTCCCAAGCACGGTGTCGAATTGAGGTTGATGGATTGGTTGGAATACTTTCTTGAGCAGCAGTAATGCTTTCAGACTATCTTGCAGTACGTTTTGGTCCATGATTGGGCCTATCACCTTCTTCGAAATCATTCATTTTATTGGCACGTTGTTTCCCAAAAAAATTCACGTAAATTTCTCAACGTCACAGTAATCGATGATTGATTTTGGTAAAATGTTTTAACGATTAAAACTCGTTGGCTTATCGAATATTTTATTACAATGAATTTGCCACATATGTACTTCACGACTGCCAAATATGAACTGTACATACTAATGTTAACTAAAATGGTGGCAAAACAAAGTAGCATACCTATCCGGAGGATATTTCTTACAGAGGCGAATTTGTGTTTTACTAAAATAAATGCTGTTAATTGGGAGATAAAACTGAAATAGTTCAGCCCATTGCTAGTAAGTTCAAAAATGTAATAGTAACGTTCAATAGTTTGTTTTCATAAAAACAAAAAAAAAACAAAGAATATAAATTTAATCTCTTACGGTTCCAAGTAGACTCTGAAGTAAAAACAATAGGATTACATTATTACATTTGAATGCGGATCGCAATGCCGGTCATCTCTTAACGATGGCGTAGGTTTCTACAGTCACCCTAAAATGGGTGAGGGGACATGGGACGAATTTGGGCAACCATATTGCAGACGAACTGGCAAAGAAGGGGACAATGCTTGACGAGGATGCCATTGATACACTCTGTGATATACTTGCGGACAGTACATCGACGCTGCTCTCTACAGACTAGTCCCGTTCAGATGGTCTAAGGAGTCGCTAGAACAATCTGGCCCTCTTTGGATCGGGGTAGGGCAGCTGAACTACTGCAGTTACCGAAACGGTTAAACGCCTTCTCTGTTTGTGCCCTGTGCTGTAATACATACGGCTGAGATACCTCGGTCAACTGTACTACAGGGGACTATATTATCACTGGGTTCAGGCAGGATCAGTTCCTTTTTGAGGTGCAGCGTGTGGTTTACTGGCCGGACGTTCTGACTCAGTCAAGTGGATGAGCGCACAATTTGACCTTATGTGGCAGGGTCTTCTCTTTATTTTTCGGACCTTCTCTGTATCTTCACAGCCGCTGTTCTCTTTTTCCTTCTTTTCTATTTATCTTCATTTCATTTTCTATGTCTAGCTTTACTCTTCTCTGTTTCTTTTTCGCTCTCCTTTCTGACAGCAGGTAACATAAAGAGACCAATCAATGGACCCAAGTGGGCTGTGGCAACACTGCTGCCTGCCTAACCTAACCTATACACACATTGTGCCTTTGTTTTTTTTTTCTCCTCCACTTCCAAAATTAATGCAGGACTTATTTAAATACCAATTTAAGAAGATTTTAACAGTGAAATTTTACTGTTTAAAAATCAATACCTCCCTTTTGTTTAATCCGAAAATTAACTTTTTTAATCTTGATTGTTTATTATTTTTGTTGATTGCCGGTCAATATCAAACAAATTTAAAACGTATTTAAATACTTGATTTTACGTTAATCTGCACAGCTATTATTGAATTATTCATTAAATTTCATATTATTAATATTGTAACAAAAATAATGGACATACATACGTATACGAGGCACAAGAAAAACAAGAACACTGTGAATGTCTTAACAATTTCGTAAAGAGAATCGGAGAAACTGTTTTTTAATGGCAGCACTAAAAATTTTTATAGATCAATTTTAAGTATCGATAATAAAAGCTTAAGACTAAAGATTCTTCAAACATCTTAAAATTTATTTCCGCAAAAAACCACAACAATTAAGCTTTTTTTAATACTTTCTCAGCCAAAAAAAAAAACACCGAAAATCAATTTAGAAATCTAAGCCATTTTAACGTGAAACACACAGCTATTGATACAAACACATCCATATGTATACACGCATATACGTATGTGTTTTAATAATTCTACTTAATCGAAAAGATTGTGCCGTAAACATAAATGTTGCGTAAATTTAACAAATGAACAGTAGCTGATCTAATTCTTAATTTAAAATTAAAATTTCAAAATCGCAGATTTAAACGATTTCTATTAAACGTCAAATAAAACAATGGCGGCTTAGCATTGATGTTCTTGCTTTATTTGCTGAAGGAATATTTTAAAATATGTTTGTATGTGTTTTAATTTTGTTTATAGAAAATTGAAATTAATAGTTGTCATTTTGTCATTAGTTTAAAGATTTCTCCAAAAGATTACAAATAAAAGGTTTATTGAAATTCTATGTTTTTGATTAACCCCCGCATGCGGCGGCAAAAAAATCAAAAGTTTTATATAAATCTCTTTCGCAAATCCTTATTTATATTGTCTACATATATCCGAGGTCCTTCACAAAATTATCCAGTTAGGAAATAAAAAACATATTTTTTTTTGTTTAACTTTATTCTTATGATATTTTAGTTGCCACCACCTTCTCATTACAAGAAAGTCTTTTACATATTCGACTTAATTTTTAAGTCGGTCGATTAGGATGTCTCTGTTATCAATTGAAATCTTTTCTTTTTATTTAAACCCTAATTATATTGTTATTATTTCTCACGATATTTGACATAACCCTCAAGTAGCAATGAAGAAGAGCCATGTCTTAATAATAGAGATGGGCACCGCGTATACTTGAGCATTAAAAATATTCGTAAGAGATTATTTTTGTTTACTTATTATATCCTTCACCAGAAAAAAGGAAAAGGGGTATATAAAGGTTTGTCATTCTGTGTGTAATTTCTACAATATCCACATCCGACTTCATAAAGTATATATATTCTGACTTCTTATGCATAGCGAAGTCAATTGAGCGATGTCCGTCTGAATATTTGAATATCAATATGGGTATAATCTTAAAGCTTTTGAAGAGATTTTTAAAGAAATACTAAAATTTTCAAAAAATGTTTAACCCATTAAGAGCCGATATAAATATATGTATATATGCATTACCATTTTTTAATTCTCTGTCACCCCTATATTTGCTTTTTTTATTGGAATTACCTCACTAAACAAGATTCACATAGATGGTGAACTGTGCATAAGATGCGGCATAGCCGAATGTAGCACCCTTACTTGTTGTATTTTCAAATTTAATAAATTATACAATTCAACATACAAAAAAGTTAACCTTAGAAAACTTTTCAATTCAATTACATAAATTTTTATGAGTTAATAACAGCAAAGGTAGTCTATAGATTTTTATATTTATGAATTTAAACATAATTGTTATTGGCTCTTAAAGGTATTAAATTTTCAAACAACAAGTGACATTATATTTTAACCTACATTTTATTATAATTATATCTAAATAGAATCCAAGCGACAGTATTGAAAGTAAACAATAGCAACATTGCTGTTAATATAGGATTATCTATATATCTATCTATTTATTTATATATCGCTGGTCTCATTTGAAAAGGCCTTAACTAGTATACGAGGGCTGCTACATATATTTCTGGCCTGGCAACACTGAGTGCTGCCAAGCGCAATCTGACATTTCCAATGGAAAGTTTGTCATTTTTAAGCATAATCGTACTCAAAACGTTTTGACGTACGATCATTATTTGTGTTGTTTACAGTGACTTGAAAAAATTAATATAGAAAAAAATGGAATTAACTCGTGAACATTTTCGTACCATCATTTTTCACAACTTTCGACGTGGATTATCACGACAAAAGTGCATTGATGAACTTAAATCTTTGCATGGCGATGAAGCACCATCCTATAGCACTGTGAAAAATTGGTATAATGAATTTAATCGTGGCCGAAGCTCGCTCAAAGACGAATTCCGTGAGGGTCGTCCAAAAACGGCTGTTGTGCCAGAGAACATTGATGCCGTGCATGAACTCATAATGCAAGATCGACATGCGACATACCGAGTGATGGAGAGATCCTAGGACATTTCTTCCACCAGCATACATTCGATACTGCATGAACACCTGGCCGTAAAAAAGGTTTGTTCTCGTTGGATCCCGCACAATTTGAAAGTCGCTCAAAAAAAGGCTCGTGTCGATTGGTGCAAAGAAATGTTCCAAAAATACGATTGCGGTGCTTCAAAAGACGTTTATAAGATCGTCACAGGTGACGAATCAGGGATCTATGCGTATGAGCCCGAAACGAAACAACAATCGACCGTGTGAGCCTTCAAAAACGAGCAAAATCCAACGAAAGTTGTTCGTGGAAGAAGCACTTCGAAGCAAATGGTCGCCTGTTTCTTTGGCAAAACTGGTCATGTGGCGACTGTTCCGCTTGAGCAACGTAGGACGGTCACTTCTAAGTGGTACACTACAATTTGTTTGCCTGAAGTCATCGGAGAAATTCGAAAAACCAACAAGAGAAGACGAATCATTGTTCACCATGACAATGCGAGCTCTCACACATCGGCTCAAACCAGAGCGTTTTTGACCGGCCAAAACGTCAACGATTTTGTCGCCAGAAGAAGCTCTTGAAGTGTTCAAAAACCATGTTTTAGAGGTGTCTCAATCGGAGTGGAAAAAGTGCTTCTACAACTGGTTTGAGCACATGCAAAAGTGTATAAATCATGCTGGAGAATACTTTGAAAAACAATAAAACCATTTTTGATTATAAATATTCGCATTTTCACTATTAGGCCAGAAATATATAGAGCAGCCCTCGTACTTGTAACTTATTTTGATGCTATAGCATTATATTTTGTAACGGAGTGTATCTGTGTGAAATGTATTGGAACCAGAAAAAAATGAATTTCGTACAATTCGAGTTAGGGCTTTTCTACATGAGACCAGCGATATATATAAAGACCAAACGTATTTCTTTGCTTGTTTGATTGCTTGTCTCTTTGACTGAAATCTATAGCTGCCTTCGCCAGTAGACCGATCTTCCTGGAATTTTAGCAGTTTGTTATCACGTGCACCGTTAGTACTTATACTTAATTGTTTACTTTTTGACGTGGGTGTGGCACTTAATATATAAGGTAAATATTTATCATCGTATTACTTGGTAATTGTAACAGGAAGCACCTTTTTATTTTATACAAATAACTCTTTTATTAATATATATAATGGAATAATGGGCGTGGTTTTTTCCATAAAAAATTAAAAATTATTATCATGTACGAAGAGCTCTATAATAATATTATAATTTAAATTCATTTAATTCATATAAATAAACGGATAAAAGGCATGTCATAGAACTTAATTCCTATCGAAAGTCGTTTCAATTTCGCAAACTGGAAACGAAAAATGTCTTTGTAATGAAACTACTTTTAAATTTTTAAGTTGAATATAATTTCTTTGAATTTTTTAATTTGTTGTATTTTATATTTCCTTTTATTATGTAACCCTACCTAAACTGGAATTTGAAGAACTTTCTAGGAATAAACAAAACCGGATGGAATATGAAGAAGGTAAATTAAAATCGATCGACCAGACCATTTGATAACACCATGTTGTCAGAATGCCTGTACATTTCAGTAAAAAATATTTTATTGTTTGGACAAAAATCTTTAGTTTATTTAAAATGTTTGTGAGAAGTTTCCTGAAGAGCTGAGTAAGCGGTAGCGAAGTGGCCATCGAGACGTGCTTTCACCCTCAATAATCATTATCGGTGATTAATAATTTAAATCGGGATAATATAAAAAATAGCACAATCATTTTTGTTGAAAATTAATTCCCGTGTTTTTAATTTAAAATATTTCCTTTTTTTTATGTGATTTCCCCATCGGTGAGAATATATGCGAAATTTTTAACTTAATCTAATTACGTTTCTCTTTTTCTTTTATTTTCCTTAACCCCAATTTATAATTACTAATTATACCTTTTAGATTGTCCCCTTGCAACCCTACTATTTATTGATCTTCCTTATAAAAGGGATGACTAGCTTGGATAAAACGCATAATGGAGTTGTCTGCGGATGGTTAAGGTTACTTTACAAGGATCGAGTAGCTCATGTCTCGCCGGAGTAACACAGTAGTGTAGCGTGGATGGCTGCGTTTGTAATAATAACGCATGTTTAGTAAATACGAAGCAGTAGGATTCACAATACCGTAGAATCAAGGAGTATAGTCAGAGAAAGTCACAAAGTAAACAATGCAGAATTTATAATGAGCCTCAGTAGTATTTTCAATCAAAAGTATCCGTACTTTTGTGTCAAAAAGGGAAAAACGTAACAATACTATCGGTCTTGAAGCACTAGATCGACCGACTCATAATAATTTTGCGATTTATTTCGCAATTAAGAATATATTTTTGAAAACAAGCAAAAGCTGTTAATGTTTCGTTTATCATTTTAGAAATATTCAAAAAACAAAACAATAGATTTATTAATTTACAATTTATAAATTGTTTTTATGAGCTTTTTACTGCATCCCGGAATGAAACATACCATAGAGTAATTTTTTTTTAATGCAGTTCAGGCATTAATATTTATTTAGTTTTTAACCGTGCTACAGTCTTTAGGAAAGGGATAGATGACAGAGAAAACACGTGGTGAAAGGAGATGGATATAGCCATTTTATTAATTATTTTGCTAGACTTATCTTAATATCAATTCTAAAATTTGTAAATAATATTAAAAAAAAGCTATGATATTCAACCAATAGTAAAGTAAAAAAATAAATTTATTCTTCAAAAATCTTATACATAAATCACACACTTTCGTAAGCATATATGAACAAGAGGCTAAAGGATTGTTGTAAGAAACCTACTTCAAAGCAGGGATCATCGAATATCAAATAAAATTTTAATGATACAGTAATACACACAGACACAGAAATATAAATTCTATGTAATTTTAAAGATTCTATTTAAACAGTGTCACAAAATGAGGTCATATCTCTATAAGTGCTAAACCTATAAGACATCATTTAATACTTATTTTAGTTAGTTTAGTTACCCCATTCAAATTTCAAGCGTCTGTCTGTATTGGCTTAAAATACAAGGCCTTCTTTATCATATTCACGACTTAATGGGGACCCCCTGTAGTTACCAATTTCTTACTCAAAGGATACACTATTCTGTAGAAATTTCAAGTGTCTGTCTTTCACGGTTCAAGGAACAATATTATATACATTAGGGAGACTCTTTAATTGTAGGGTTCAATTTTTTAAATGGTTGGGGAGCAGCAGCGTTTCACTTTCTTCTCAAAATTGAAAACTTTGTCAAAATAATTCCTAAATAGAACTAATGTTATAACAAAGCTTTTCAAAAAAAAAAACTATTTCAAAATCTATTCAGAAATGACACAGTTTTGAAGCAAAAACTTTACAAAATTATACAGGCGAATTCATCTCTTTTGGATTCGATTAAAATAGGGCCATGCAAAAACATGCATGAGTAAATTTTTTTCATGATCTTCCACGAGCGTGAGTGAAAATCCATTCATCATCCCATCTCCAGTAAAAAATGTTTGCTTATTCCAATTTTGAAAATGTTAATATTTTCGTTTAAGAATTGTTTTATAAATTTCTGTCACCGATTTAATATTTTTTACAGAAAAATTAGTAGTACGGACAAAAGTACGTACGTAGTTATGACTTTTATTTATAATTATATACAACACTACACATCTTACTATTGCCCATGCTCTTTCTTTTGAAAATATTATGTTACGAATAATATTGGATCAGCCTAAAGTTAAGTAAATATCTCGACTCTTGTTTTAACATTATAAGAATTGTTAAGTTTCATAGATTTAAGTGAAATTAAATTAAGTAAATTAAAATTTTATTAATTCACATTATAATTATTGTTGATCTTGATTATGATTGAATGATGAAATATTTTCATACAATGAGTATGGAAATTTTTTCTGTATCTTCAGATCTGAATAGGAAAATATTTTTTTAGAATCTAGTACTACCGTTATCTTATATATTCTTGTACATATTCTCTATCATTTTATGGCGTAAATATATAATTCTTATCTCTTTCATGCTATTAATTAAATTGTGCTATCATTAATTTCAGTTGGTAGCTTTGCGCCCTTCCTCGTATGTAATTTAATAAAAACAATAAAAAAATATATATACATATATATTTATTAGTCAACAACGTCTAAGTGTTAATGTAATTAAAATAAATTTAGCTTAAGAAAAACACAAAATACCTTTAAATACAACAGCTCTTTTTCATAAATAATCAACTTAAAACGAAAGACTTAAGATACAAACTTGATATTTTGTTGAGTGAATTTTTGATGTTTCTGTTGTTGTTCTGCTGTTCTTAACGAAACGCATGAATGTTCCTAAATTATGGCCACTGAAAAGATCGTAATTTGTTTTCTTTTTTGTTTTTGTTTTTTTCGGTATTTTCTGTTTTTATTTTTTTTTTTTTGTTTTGCTTGTTTTTTTTAGCAAATAATTGTTGTTGTTATCGTTATTGGACGCATAAAACCAGAAGCTCTTTCGGCTTTCGATTAAAGTAGATCTTTAAATGTTGATAAGATGATGATTTTAAGATCATTATTAACAAGTGATTTCAAAGAAAAAATGCCGCTTAAGGCCAATAACGAAGAAAAAAGTTTTTGCTCGTAAATTTTAAGGGATTTGGGGGAAATGAAAAACAGCGCTAAAAAATATATTTACACAAAGTACAGAGAAATTGAAATTTTTTTTAAATATGAAGAGATTTCAACAAAAAAGAACAGCTGTTAATGAATATATTTGACCAAGACATTAAGTTTAAAATAAATAAAAAGAAATAATAATTCTGCAAAAGCAATTATTAAAATATTAATATTAATTATTATTTTGGACTGAAAAAAAAATAACTGCTTCACAGACACAACTTTTTGTAATGGCTTTTAGAAAAAGCGGTTTATAAAACTTTATATATTTATTTTATTTTTATTCCTTTTTTAATGAAATGAGTAAAATGGTGGTAAGAAAATCTTGACAAATTTTTATCGTCGAATTATTTTGTGAAGAAAATTATTTAAAAAAAAAATAAAAAAAGTTTAACACAATTATAAATTGTAAAAGTTCTTATTAAAAAATTCTAAAGCTCACAGATATTTTTTTTAGCAAAAAGTAATAAAATATTTGATAAGAATAATTCGCCAAGAAAATTTTTGCATGAAAAAATTTTTAATTTTTCTAGACAATATATTTAGCGACAAATTTTTCTGCTAAAATTTTCATAAACACGAAAGAAAAGCAAAAAGTGATGTTAATATTAAGTTTCTTTTTTTTAATTTAATTTTTATTAAATTATTATTTGAACTGTGAATATTATAAGTGAATAGAAATTATTGAGTAGTAACAGATACAGTAACTGTGCTCTTGATAGAAATTTCCTAAAGTATTCTTTAAAAACTTATAAAAAACCATTTTAATAATTAAATTGCTTCAAGTGAAACTATAACAAACTATTAATTTGAGTCCAACATAAATGAATGAAAAATTTCAAAATGAATGGATAACAAAAAATTTCAAATGTCAGTTAATTTTTTACAAACGTCCGTCTATACGACTGGGTATTTTGATGTCTTTCGATGCATGTTGCCACACTCAGTCGTCACTCATTCGCAGCGTTATATAGATTTGTAATAATATGGGCGGCGAATTTCTTTAATCTTTAAAATCTTGTGCTTTTCTAACCATCTCTTTTGATGATTGTTGTTCAAACATCATCATCTTCTTCTTAATTTCCATTACTATTTCTATTGCAACAGTAAGACCTTTTATCATGCCACAATTACACTTTTTTCAAAAAATACAAAACAAAACTTAAGAAATGTAGAAAATACATTTCAAATAGCCGCTAGAAATGATTGGGATGTCTGTATATGCGTCCATTTGAAGGTATGATGGAATATTTTTGTTGTGTTGCAGTTAAGCAGAAGTAACAACAACATACGTACACTACTAACATTAAAGAATCAGGCGAAGTCGGATTGTTAAGAAAAATGTAACTGTAACAGTAGAAATATTGCTATGCCACGAGCGATGATTATTGACGGTAAGTGGCGCAAAGGAATGTATACATTTGCCGCATTGCAATGCAATTAATCCATTTGTGGCAAAATCAAAACTATAAACAAGATAATATAATAAAAAAAGAATTCAACATTTAAACTGAACAGCAAAGACAACAACAACTACAGCAATTTCACAAATAAATGATAGCATACGGCAAGCCAACACATCGGGCACAATGAAGATGCCACAAGTGTTTGGCGGTAAAAATAAAAACTAAACTAGATCAAGTAAACAGCTTTATTATTTTGCTTCAAAGACAAAGTTTAAAAAAAATTTTGTACTCGTTAAGCAACTTATTTTTATTGATTATTTCTACTTAAATAACGAACTATATCCTGAAAGCAAATCATTAAGACCTTACTTACATTTTTCATTGCAATATATATATATAGACAACATTTGACGAAAAAAAAATCCGTAATTGCAAATACAGTTAAACCTCGATTATCCGGCTCTTGTGGGACCGGCACTAGCACGGATAATCGAAAAACACGGTTAACAGGGGTTATCTTAAAATATACAGAAAGAGCAACTTAACAGATATGTTTGAGTCGTAGTCATGAATCAAAGTAATTTTGTCATTAATTGAAAGAACTTTTCTTGCTCTATTTGGTAATTTACTATTTGAAGAAGCCATCATTTCAAAGCAGGTGTTAGCAGATTTATAACAATATATTCTTATGTGTAGACACATGAACTGGGGCGCATGGGAAAACACTGGATTTAGATTTAAAAGACATATGAATGCTGCACGAATAAAAGATGAAAAGTACGGTTAATAGAGGTAAAGCACAGATAATAGAGGGGAAAATAAAAATTACCTCATGCCGGTTAACAGATGTAACCGATAAATAGAGGCCCGATTTACCGAGGTTTAACTGCATGAATTTTAAGTTGAACTTTACTTATTTTGCTGACGTATAAGTGCTTTAAAGTCGGCAAAATTTTATCCCAAACACTTTTTATAATTTTATTTTCCTTCGAGATTTAAGTTACTCGCTAATTTAGGTTTGGCTGTTACATGTCCATTTCTACGTATTTTCTAATATGACTGTATAAAGTATAACAATAAGAAAACCATAATAATTGTTTTAGGTTGTGAAGTTACTTACCTCAGTAACTTCACATATGTTTATGTGCAGTTTTTGTTTCAATAAGAAATTAATGTTTTTTAATAAATTTTAAATTTGCGTATTAAAATAAAAATAATTTTGTGTTTATTTCCTTCTGTGTTTATGCTTCAATGTATATATGTAAAAATGTACACAACTACATGTTGCACGTCGCGTCGTTTATTTTGTCAAGTAACTTGCTAACCATATCAGCTGGTTTTTAGCAACAGCGAATATCGTTAAAAATGTTAGTGCACAGCAAAATCGACAATTTTGTTGTTAAGACAATTTAACCAACGTTCAAAAGAGGCAGTGAGACGCACTAAAGATTTTGCAAAAGAAAAAATAAAATAAAAATAAATAAAATAAAAAATTTCTTGGGTTTAATATCCATATTTTTACACATTTTTACTAAAAAAATATTAATCCACAAAAAATATGCACCAAACTTTCAGCATCAGCAGCAATAACATGTGGACGATCTTTTAAATCAATTTTTTCATTTAAAGGTGTAAGCGAAGAAAAGAAAAAGTGGTAAATGCATCGTAAAAAATTATTTTAGGAAAACTTATTGCAGGAAATATATGTAAAATTATAATAAAATGAAATATTATTATTAAAAAGTGTGAAATTGACAATCATTTATTCAATCTAGTTAATTGCTTTCATAAATGGTTTTTGTTAACAAGTTTGGTTAAATTTTTGTTAATCGGCAATGTTCTGTAAAACAAATCCGAGTAAATTTCTCGTTTTAAAATGAATTCACATTTTCTTGGAGTTCTCTAAGCCGAATTCGCACAATTCTACTCGTTTTAAAATCGAGTAAGCAAACCTGGTCGAAAGTGAATCGAATGCAATTTTATTCCTAAAAATTACTGAAAACACAAGAAAAGAATCATTGGAATAAAAAATTTAAAGTCTTTATTATTAATCTTAGTTAAATTAAATACATTTTAATATACTTTATATTATACAAAAGTTAGTTTAAGAACACTCTTAAATTGGTTCATATTCTTGCCTCAAGCTTGATGAAAATAAGGTGCATGAATAAAAACACTTTTTTTGGTAAAAGTTTTTAACGCACATACGAAGTATCTTTTGTAAACACAAATTAACAATAAAAGTTCAATTTTAAAAAATCTAATTTAAAAACAAATTTTTCACCAAATCACAAAATTTCTGCAAATTTTTAATATGGCGATCACAGTTTATTTATATTATTTATAATTGTAACTTAATACAAATTCTCTGGGCATTTTCAATTCTTGCCTTAAAATAATAAATTTGTTTACTTTTTCAATCAACAGCTGACTTTGACGTTTAAGTAAAAGTTCGAACTTAATTTCGAATAATGTCAAAACGAGTGATTTGCAGAACACCAAATAGTAATTTCTTCGGTTTTTAAAATCGCTCGTTTTTTAAAACGATTCGGTTTACAGAACAGAGCCGATTATCTTTTTATTAAAATACATAGAAATATTATACGAAAAAAAAAATAGTTTTATTTCACAAAATCTATAATTTAACATCCAAAATAGTTAAAACCAAAGATTTCATTATTTATATGAACAAAAAATTCTTGCAAAAAAATCGGCCTCAAATAGGTTTCATCTGTCTGTCTACAAGGGTTTAAGAGTATAATAGCCATTAACTATTGGGACAGCTTTATATTCCATCTCCAAACATTATACTTCTTCAACTGTTTAACATTTTGGCAATATACAACAAATTAGAGCAACTATGAAGCACCCTTTAATTTCCAATTTTAAATTATATTATTGCTGTTTTAGTAGACTTAGCAATCAATTGCGTTGTAAATTTCAATTGTCTGCCTATACGGTTCAACCGTTTGGCCATATACATTAAGTTATATCAACTATTATTACACCCTTTAATTTATAATTTAAAATATTTATACTGCTTATTGTACCAAACAAAGTAGTGGATATTCTATCTCATTTTCATAAATTTTAAATATAACGGTTTAAAAGATACAACCATATGGGAACACTCTTTAATTTCTAAATTCAAATTATAAACTTGGTGTAGCAGACTTAGCAATACAGGTCCCTTGTATGTTTTAGCTATCTGTCTATAACGGTTCAAAAGTTTGTCCACCTACTTTAAATTGCATAAACTATTGGAACACCCTTTAATTTCCAAATCCAAATTTTATTATTTATAATTATTTTTTAATTTACTTTATTCGTGCTTGATTCCTTGAAATATAAATATTTCATGATATTCTCATGAAATATTTATTAAAGGGATCCCTTATGTAGAAAAATGAAAGAAAAAATAAAAATAGTTACTGAATGTTTGCTGTGTTTTTTTGGATAAAACATTTTTGAGTTTTTATTGTCTTTTGTCTTATTGATTCAATGGCGTTCTCATTTAATCAATTTGGCTTTTGATATAAGACTTTCTGTTTTTCTATACAAAATTTGGGTAGAATCCACTGATGAGCTATATATGAGCAGTAGCGAAATGGCCATATGGATATGCTTTCCCCGCAGTAATACATTTCATTTTGTAGTTTAGTTTAAAATAATAAAAATTTCATGAGAATATCATGAAATATTTATATTTGAAGGAATCAAGCACGAATAAAGTAAATTAATTAAATAATTTTTATTTTAATTTTTTATTGTTCTTTTCTAATTTCATAATTAGAGATTTTAAACACTTATTATTTAACATGACTTATAGTATTGACATCACTTAACTGCTTATTGTCGCCAATAAAAATAGAAATTAGTTTAATTTGACTACTGCAGCGAATTCAACGCAGACAACAACCTGCCGCCTTGTTGCCTTGCTGTTGACAAAATAATCATTCTCATATAAACACATCCATTCTAATTTTGACATTTTGTAGTCGGTAGCTGCTTTCTCGAATGTGTTTACATCATTATTATAATTATCTTAATACGGAGATGTAACAAAAGAAGTCTCTTCTTCTATTAAGTAAACTGGGGCTGCCATATTTGCCGATTTATCGGCATTTCGCCGATTTTTCGGCGCAAAATTATCAAAGTGCCGATTTGCCAATTTTAGCTCAAAAATGCAGATTAGATTTAGAATAATTTTTTAATTTTGGTTAACATTAGTAAGAAACAACTATTAATAAGTCAGCACTTCTACTAAGCAGAAAAAGGGTTAGACTTATTTGCTGCTATAAAAAAACGTCATGTCCAATTTGATAGGATTCGGTGGTGCCTTTGTAACAGGCTCCAATAATTCAATTGCAAAAATTAAAAAAAGATATATCATATTTATTTATTATGAAATTTGTTTGGCACTCACTTGCATTATATGCTTGTCTTTAATTACAGAAAGACACCATAGATTTTTATAAGATCTCGAAACTTAACTTTTAAGTTGCTGCAAAAGTTGATCAAATCGATACAGCGAAAACAATTATAAAAAATTTAAACAAACCAAATCAAATATATTAATCCTCTTTAAATATATTCTTAAAATTGTAAATAGTATAAACAGAATGTTTTAAAGTGAGTCAAATAAAATACACAACCCATACAGCCATATGAGAAGGCGTCTTTGACATTTGCATTTTTTTCAACTTGAGGAGATGTATTTGGGCGCATTGGCTAAAGAGATAATATAAGAATCAAAACATAACAAAAACGAAAGAAACAAAATTGTAAATAACTGTATCAATTTTATTTTAAAACTTACAATTCAAATATTAAAACACTTTGATTTTGAACACAAATGATAAATTATTTTAAAGTTTTTGTTAATAAAAATATGATTAATTGTATTCTAAACGCGTTTTTTAACTTGCCGATAAAGCCGATTTTTTTTTTTTGCAAAAGTTCCGATTTATTATCACAATTTTCTGGCAGCCCTGGTTCTAACACCCTTTATCACGGAGATGTTAAAGTAATGCATCACAAAGGTGTTGAAGTGTTAATTTTAAACTTATTTTTTAAATGTTTGTTTCAAATGTGTTTCCAAGCAGGAGACTTACTAGCTCTCTCCATTATATTCCCCTGTAAACTTCATATACATACATATTAATAATTGTTATACTTCGTGGACTAACCGTATTTAGTTATCGTAATAAAATATTTCCATAAATAGATCATTAAAAAAAATAATAATAATAAAATTAAAACAGCCACCAACAGAAAATTTCTTTAAATTTTCACTATTTTAAAATAAGAGGATACAACGCAATATTTTTCTTATCTTATCGTATTTCCCATAGGAAATCCTCTCCCATTTGTAATGAATCTTGAAGATTTCATTTTTTTGTTTTATATATTTTTGCTGATTGTGCTTCCTAATTTAATCGTTTGTTTTTTTTTTAGTTTTTACTTTGATGTTGTTGTTATTGTAGATGTTTGATTTTGTTGTTGTTGTTGTTATTTTATTTCATGCTCCTTCAACTTGTAGTTTATAGTAGTTTTTATTATTGTTATATTATTACCAAAAGCAGCCGCCATTACTTTTGATCCTGGCATTCTATTGTTCCGTTTCAAAGGCCACTATTATGTAAACAATCGGCTTCTTTGATCTTGTTGTCTTCAAAGTGTTGCCGGTGTCTTTTATCTTTGCCGCAATTCTTCTTCTTTTTCTGTACTTTTGTTACCAGAAGTAAAATAAAAATCAACAAAAACAATAAAGAAATAAAAGTTAAGTTAATAATGGCAAAGATGATGATGACGATGACGATGGTAAGCTGATGGTGATGATGATGATGAAAATATAAGATAATCTGACTAACTGTCTTACTTTAAGCTCTAACATAGTATTTTCTGTTTTTGTTTTTGTTTTTTCTAGTTTTATGGTTGGCTAATGGTCTGACTTACTTAATCTTCTTACAATATTTTGTTGTTTTTTCGTGTTTGTATCTTTGCGATGTTACCTTTACCAATCGAAAACCTACTGCGAGAAACATTTATGCACAAAAAAACTATTTTTGTTTTAAAAATAAAAATTTAGTTTGAATTTGTTAAAATAACAAAATTAATTTTTTTTATCACAAATTTGACGTTTATCTTTTAGTTGGTATTGGTTTTTGTGAAGACTGTATCCTGGGCTATTTTTGGTCAGATTTGTTTTCAATGCGAATAAAAAACTTATTCCATTTTTTTCCCAACGTTTCGTCGGTTTTTTGTTTAATTCTAACTTAACTGTTTTTGTTTAAATTCTAACTTAACTGTGAGTTTCTTCTTATTTCTCGATCTACATATTTAGAGTACTATGACAGACAGAATTTTTATTGTCTTAGGCAAATAGATTCGAATGTTAAAAAACTTGAATAAACTGTGTTTTATAATAGGGCCAGAAGACTACTGCTGGCTGACACACATCTTGACATCATTTAGTCGATGGTCTTTGCCTCAGTGTTGAGCCCTTCTTATTATATCTTCGATTAATATAAAATTCTTTGATATTTACATAGAAATATCATATATCTTCCTTCTTATCCAACGCACTCCTTGTAAGTAGTTCATTCTACACCGATTTTATATGTTTGAATTACATGGTTAACAATGGAAATGCTATCAGGGGGGGCCTTGTTACTCTTCACATTAATATTTATATAATAAGTCAATTACCAAGTATTTCTTCTCATTTTTATCTTATATACCCTTCACAATATATATGTAAATCTAATTTAATGAATATTACGATGACAGAGAATTAAAAAATGAGAAATAAAAATAAGTACTATATATAATTGTACATAAAAATGTGAACGGCTTTTAATGGGTTAATAAGCATTTGTAAAAAATTTCCTTAAAGCTTTCTTTAAAAGCTTTTAAATGATACCCATATTGATATTTTAAAATTTTAGAGGTCCGTTACTAGGAAAATATGGAAGAGAGCCAATTTTTTCTTATTCTTTTTTTAATTCGAGAGAGAGAAAAGTTGCTTGCTTTTTTGTTTCGATTTCTTTGGAAATGAATGGTGAAAAAAAAAACTTTGTTTGGGAATTGCGATTTTTTTTTTTTTTGAAATTTTAAATGTTTTGATGATTTATATTTTACATTATATTTAATTAAATTGCAGTTTTAAAAGCATTGCAGATATTTAATTATTTTATCTACAGGTCATTCAACATGGCAACAAAATTATGACTTAAGATAGATGTCTATAATTATGTTAGTTTTATAAAAGTAAGTAAAGCAAAAAAGTTTGATTTATAGTATTTGCTTGAAAAACATTGTTTAATCTAAACTACAAACAATTTGAATGTATTTTGGAAATAGTTTATAAAATTCAAGATGCTCCTGGACCCATACTTTGTAGACTTGACAGAACTGGTGTTAAGTATATTTTGTGTATCTTCCCAAGATGAATTAATTTAGAGGTGGTCTTAATAGTCCTTTTGTTTGTTCAGCTATTTTTGACATCAACGTACTGCCCTGCAACAACAGAACAAAAAACAAAAAAGTTTTTTTTTACTACAAGACGCAATAAGGGAAGATGAAATATTTATACAGTATTGGGCAAAACCTAAGAAACGTTGTCCAATATTAGCTTCTGAGTCAAATTATGTTTAAACGAACATATTTCAATTCAATGTTTTAATGCAGTTTTATTAGTTTCTGTGTCATACAATATTACAAAAAAAAAAATTTGTAATTATCTCTCACCTAACGGTTCTTTTAGTACAACAACAAAAATTACTCAAAAATTCATTGGGTAAAACCTAAGAAACTTTTAATATTTTGTGTAATAACCCTTATTTTTTATTACTGCGGCGCACCGACGCGGCATAGATTTGATTAAATTATCAATTATTTTTGGATCTATGCGTATCCATTCATCTTCCAGACACGAAAATAAATCGTCTCTGTTGGAGAATCGTTTCGATCCAACATTCCTCTTCAATATGGAAAATAAATTTTCGATTGGGTTCAAATCCGGCGATTGGGCCAGCCAATCAAGCAATTGAATCCCTTTCGATTGTATCCAGTCCTTTACCAACTTCGATGAGTGTTTCGGATCGTTATCATGTTGAAACACGTATCGAAGTGGCATATTCCACTCGGCATATGGCAACATCTTATTTTCTAAAATGTCCCTATATACAAATCTGTCCATTTTGGTAGAAATTCTGTGGAACGGCCCTAGACCATGACCTGAAAAACACGTCCACACCATCACATTGCCACCCCCATGCTTGACAGTTTTTTTACAACATCGGGGTTTAAGCCTTTCACCAGTATTGCGTCTCACACGACATATGCCATCCGAGTTGAACAAATTAAATTTGCTTTCGTCGCTAAAGAGCACGCTTTTCCACTTTTTAACTGGCCAATCAAGATATTTTTTTGCAAATTCGAGCCTAAAAAATCAGGCATTAATGGTTGACTTGTAAGCTTAAAAATACTTACCGTTTTTTTGCGTGACGTTTTGTAAGAAGAGGTTTTTTGGAAGCTTTATAACTTTCCAATCCAGCCTCTCTCGCCCGTCTGCGGACTGTGCTGGCATCAACACTTAAGCCTAATTCTGACACAATTTTTTTTGACGAGATGAAGGGGTTTTTTTTTATTATTTTCTTGATATTTCTATCATCACGAACTGATGTTTTACGAGGTCTTCCTCCAGGATTAATATTGAGTACAGTTCCTTTATCTTTATAAAGGTTTATCCATTTGGAAACCATTGATTTGCTTACTTTTAACAAATTTGCAATTTCAGCCTGTGATTTGCCTGCATTATAATGCGTTATAGCATTCAATTTAAATGCTTCACAATATTTTTTACGTTGCATTTTATTTTAATTTTAAATGAGAAATTTATTCGTTACACGCTTTTAAATGCATACTAGATCACTTTTTCATAAGAAATCATCGAAAAAAATAAGAATAAGTACAAAAGCAAAAAGTTTCTTAGGTTTTGCCCAATGAATTTTTGAGTAATTTTTGTTGTTGTACTAAAAGAACCGTTAGGTGAGAGATAATTACAAATTTTTTTTTTGTAATATTGTATGACACAGAAACTAATAAAACTGCATTAAAATATTGAATTGAAATATGTTCGTTTAAACATAATTTGACTCAGAAGCTAATATTGGACAACGTTTCTTAGGTTTTGCCCAATACTGTATTAGGGGCCAGTATTAAATATGGTGTTCCACGTTTCACCATCCACAACACACATCTTTATGTCTTTTGTACTTTCCACGTTTTTATTTCACTTCATGTTTGGAAACCTTGTTTGTCAAAAAGAACGACACATTTCGAGTTGTGAAGTAAACTTCATAACGTAAAAAATATATCGCTTTCTAAAATCGCTTTGTGACTATGAATTTTTAAAATGTATCGACTTTTCGCATATTATGTACTGTTGTAAGTTATGGCTGTGCAAAATAATATTATGTAGTACTCCGTTTTTTTTTCTTTTCACAAATAACGAAACATTTTATTTTATGACACAGTATCGGATATATTTTTATAGCAATAATGACATAATTCAAACATCCCACATAGCTTTTCAAAGACCTCCCCTTTAATATATTGTTATGTTTTTCCCTTTTAGAACAAACGTACGGATTCTTTTAATTGCAAATACCACTGTGGCTAAGTTCTGTCTTCGAACTCTATGGCTTTCTCTGGCTATACATCTTGATACTACCGGTCTTGTGAACCCTTTGTCTGGTATTTACTAAATATGCGTTATTATTGCAAACGCAGCCATCCACGCTACACTACTGTGTTACTCCGGCGAGACATGAACTACTCGATGCGTTGTTTAGTAACCTTAACCATCCACAGACATCTCCACTACTCCTTTTATCTAAGCCAGTCATCTCCTTTTAATCCAGTAGCCACAACACACTGTTGTTTTGCTGTTACACTTTCCTGCGCTTATTTACTTTTATTTATAAAGGGCTTCTTGACAATTATCTGTTACTCTTATATTAAATTGGACGTCTCCCCTAAATTGTCTGTCATGGCTTCACACAATAATTGTCTTTTGCCTCTTGGAAGGTATATACTGCTGTTTATTAATTTTAATTGCATTATAACAATTATTATTTTTTCGTTGCACGCATGTCCGAATGCAATATCGAACTCAGGACCTTCTGTTTTGCAGTACGCACCTCTACCAACGCAGCTATTGAGGCTGCTCTGCTTTTGTTAGCTAATTGTGGTTTTTATTCTATACACACACCTTTTTGAATTAACTTATTTACCATGCTCATACGGAAACAACTACAAAGGTTGCCAGATTTTATTATTCGTAACAAATTAATTGATGAAAGTTTTCTTAAATGGATTTTTTATTTATGGATCACTTTACTAATTGTAAACTGCGATTGTATCGAAATGAATTTTTTTGAGTTATGGCGTTCTAAAAGTAAATAAGCTTTATATTCTGAGTTCTCCAATAGAAAAAAAATTAAAAAGAAAAAAAAAGAAATATATGGGCCGATAGAGAATTAAAAAACAAGAAAAAAGCATCACGTGAAAAATTGGCGCTCGCTCACATATTCCGAATAATGGACTTTTGAAAAGTTCGATTGTGCATTACATCAAGTATCATTTTAAAGCTTTTGGAGAGATCTCTATGGAAAAACTAAACTTTTTTATAATGCTTAAACTATTAAAAGCCGATTATATTTTTATATGAAATGATAATAAGTACTTTATTTGTTCTTATTTTTTTCAATTCTTTGTCACCCCAATATTTGTTTTTTTAACACGTTAACTGCCGTGTCACCCGTATTCGGGTGACAGCAAAAGTTCTCATCAGGCCACGTCACCCGTATTCGGGTGGCAGCAAGAGTTCTCATCAGGCCACGTCGGGTGACTCCTTCCAAAGGATTTCCGAACATATTTAGATAAATATATGACAGGAGATAATAATACTGTTGATTTTTTTTAAAAATCGTTTATTAACAAAATTATTTACAGTGCAAAATATTGAAGCATTCACTGCAAAGTTGCGGTTGAGATATTAGTTGGGCAGAGATATTAGTTGTACTACTCAGTACACGGCAAAGATTACAACTGCTCATGCAGAGTAATAACGTGATAAATGAGGATCGTAATAGATATCGGGGTGAGAGTACCGAAAGAAATGTAAACAGACATGCGGTAGCAGAGCACGCATCTTACAGTGGCACGGGTGGCCTGACGGGGATTTTGTTGTAAACACGCGTGGCAGTCAACGTGTTAATAGAGTTACTTTACTAAACTATATTTAAATAAATAGTGAAGGGTATATAAAATGCCGAATAAAGCACTCTTACTTTTTTATATCTTTAAGATGAATCTACATACTTATGTATAAAAAATAAATTAGCTTAAAAATAGGTATTAAGTTTTTTATTTTTCTTTTTACTTTTATTGTACATATATAAACTAATTTGTTGTACCTAAACCTACTCGATCTCAATAAATATGAATGTATTTATAAACGTTTTAAAATTTTAATAAATTATAGTTTGAATTCCTTCTCGATTTATTATTTTCTTTAATGAATTGACATGCCGACAAAAGGAACATAACATGCCGAAAATTGGTACCGAATATAGAAAAATATGTTTTTTTTAAATCTGTAGATTTCTGAATTAAAATAAAAACATACATATTGATATACAACTTAATTAATCTAAAACAATAGAAATTAATAAATACCAATTACAAGTTACTAGCGTTATAGCAAACTTAAACATGCATGATGTTGGCATAAATAAACCACAAGTCTTAAACTGCCGACTACTAGTGCACTTACCCATGAATCAAGAAAACAAGATTGCGCATTCCAAAAATCTTTCTACTGTGCATCTACGTCACAATAGACTGAAAATGTGTGTTTGTTGTAAAATGTGTAGGAGATTTTTGGCGCAAAACTGGAAATAATTGCAAAACTTCTAAACGGGTGCAGCGATTTTAACAAAATTTTAAATGGGAAGAAAAAAAGTATAGTCGATAAAAAATTTTTTGTTTGGGCTTGAAGCATGAGAAGAAGAAAAGCTATTTCGGGTTACCAAAGTTTTAAATTTTGGCTTATATGAAAAATTTATATAAAAAATTGTTAATTTCAGAAGTTTTTTCATTAGTTATTCCAAATTAAACTTTTTATAAAGGAAATGCATATATAATAATTATTAATGACCGTAATGCCAACAGTATGGCTAAAACAGATATATCATATACATATCAGTTACAACAGATACAAAAGAACGCATGAGTGTAGTTGATATTGTATGCTTTCGCTTGTGCGTACTCACACTATGGATATAAACACATACAGTTGTTTATGGTATTGCATAGAGTGCGCAAATTATCAGTTTTTTACTCTCAAATATCTGTTGTACCATGAGTATTTGGATATATCTGTTTATGAAACAGATATTTTTGATACTTGTGTGCTGCTTATGATAGAGGCGAGAACTAGTAAGCAGTATTTTAACTTCGTAGTAATAACCCGAATTGTAATTATTATTGTTTAGCTTTAGTAACTAGTTTGTATGATTTTAAAGGTAGAATTAGCAATATTTATAATATCAATGATAATTTTATTTTATAATAACAAATGAAAAATTAATAAAATGTTGTCTAGTGGCGCGTTGAGTTATAAGCATAGAATTAATTCAATTAAGGAATTTTATTGTATGTTTATTTAAAAAAATTAAAAATTTTCGATAAAAACTAGTAAATAGTTAAAATTAATATATATATATATATATATATATATATATATATATATATATATATATATATATATAATATATATATATTATGATATCTTAGTTATTTTTTTCCCTATTTCATTATTTCAACTAATGCCAATGCAATTTTAATAGTAATGAAATTTTTTTTTTATTTTTGTTAAAAATGTTTAAATATTCATACTTCATTTTAAAATTTTAAAAATAATTTGGATTCAAAAGGTTTAAACTCAACATAAAAATAATTTTTAATTGATTTTAAATTATCAGGCTTTTCGTCTCTCTAAATATAGAAACATGCATACATATATTTATTTAGTTATTGTATCCTTAGAACTGTTGTAATTGTTGGTAACAGTTGTTAAAGCATAATAGTAATTTTAATACAATTATACGCATTAGATTCATAAACTTTTGTTAAAGAATTCAGTTTTGTATATTCAACTTTAATAAAACACAATAAAGCAATTAAAAATATTGATCATGTTTAGAAACAATAATTTTGTTTTTTAATTTTAATAAACCAATGCATATGTACGTATGAATGGACAGTGATTCGCAGTATACAATAAGTACTTTTGGTACAACCATCAATATCTGTTTATACCCGTTTGTGCGAAACATAGGAGAACAGATATGTTACTCTCATTAATTACTCATTCGCATCCATCGAATGAGAAAAAGTAACAATATCCACTTATATCTGAAACACAAAAGTACTCATCTATACGCACTCATAAGAGTAGACACACAAAAACTGATATACAGAGATATATCTGTGCACGTCTTTATGCCAAACAACTGAAAGTAATATAAATTTGTATTTAAAATAAAATTAAAACCAAAATATTTCAAAAATAAGTTAATTTTTTATTTTATTTAATTTTTTTTTTTTTTTTTTTTTTTGCTCATGCTGTATATAGTCTTTAAGCTCCGCATTAAGTTTTCGTAATTTAAAATACATTTTTGATCTAAAAAATAGCCTTTTTTACTTTTTCATCAGATTTACTCGTAGTATGATGAGCCTGTTAAATTAAATCTTTTATTGTTTAATGAGAAGACGGTCTTTATTATTTTTTTTTAATATTTGGTTTAGTTCTTCAATGTGTTTTATAGTTTTAGGTGTCGGCTTTATTATTCCGTCCTCATATACATGATCAATCCACGAATACGTTAGACTTTCCTGGTTTTGTGCCACTGCAATTTCTGGAATATAATTTTTAATGTTTAAGTTACTCTAATTCTGTTAACTCTTTTTTATTTTTAATAACTTTTCACCATTTTTACTTTAATTCTGTTGCACTTTCCGTATACATATGAAGTTTGTTTACAAAAAATATTCTATGCCTACGTCACACATAAGAGGCAATGCGAAATCTTGTTTTCTTTATACATTACACTTACCCGTGCTCCTAAGTTCGGCATGTACTAATAGTCGGCATTTATTTCATTATTACAGCCAAACCTTAATTAGCTCGTAAGACGCTATCTACCTGTCAAAAATTTACATGTACGTACAAAATAGCGTGGCGTTAAAGCTTAGCAATTGGAAACTTCGATTTTGACAGTGCGTTATGAAGTGAAGTTGGCTGCTTGTTTGTTTGTTTTGTGTTGTTATTGTTGAGAAGTAGTGACAATTTAATTTAGGTACTACATTCCAACGCAAAAGCTATGCATTAGATTGCTTTGCGTCTTACGCCCTAATTTAGATTTGGCTGTACCTCAAAAAAACAAGAATAACGGTAATTATATATTGATTGAAATAATAACAAACAAGCTTCATAAACATTCTCAACTCTCTATAGGTACAGTTTCAGTTTTTTTTAAGACTTTAATTACTTTACAAAATTATATCAGGCATTTAACAACGAGGTGTACTTTAATGTTACCATTAAAGAAATATCTTTTATCTTTTCTTTATTGCTTTCATTCTCTTTTAAACGATCAATTATTATTTTTGTTATTATTTCCCACATTCTAAACAATGCACGTTTTTATTTATTTATTATCCAACATACACCACTTATTTGAGTATACTGAAACGAGAATGTTATTACGTGATGGCGCGAGAGCGAGAGAAAGGAAGAAGTTGTTTCAATTTACAGTGTTTCAAGTTTTTATAAAACAATGTAGAGAGTTTATAAAGGCAGAGATCATACCTGTGTAAAATTAAACTCTCTTGAAACTTATTTTTTCTTTGCTGATTAAAAACAAAACATTTGTTTTGTTTGGTGAGTGATTTTAACCTTCTGCTTTAAAGAAGTTAACAACAAATATGTACTTAAATATGAAAAGTATCTTTCATTCCGCCACGATTAATCGAAGTGAATAGATGTGCATTCGGAAAAAAATATTTCAAAACGAAAAGAAATGAAAAATCGTTAAAAATATCCAAGACAAATTGTTTTTAAATTAAACATTAAAGTGTTTTGTATTCTTTTTTGCGGTAACGAAAAAATTAATTTGATTATTAAGCAAAAAATATTAATATGTCAAATTAACTTTAAAGCTTCAAAAAAATAATAATAAATAACTAGTTAAATACGTGCTAATTATTTGAAATTTACTTTAATTAACGCTAATGTGGTTATGTCAGTTATTTTATCAATTGAAATTTATTAAAATAAAAAGTGCAAAATATTTATAAAAATACACTTAATTATTTTCTAAAGTAAATGATACTAAAAAATGTCTTCTTTAATTTATGCATAAGCAAAAGCAAAAAATAAAGATTGTCAATTATGTCAAGTGCCAGCGAAATTAATGATCGAATTTCTCATAACTTCTGTGAAAAAATGGAAACAAAAACTCAAACACGGATTAAAAATTGTAATTATAAGGTAAGCGTTCTCATCTCTCTCTCTCTCTCTTATCCTATTAAAGGATCTCAAGTCATGAGGCTTGTCAATTTAACGTGAAATTGTCATAACAGAGGGTGAGTGGAATATACTCAGATATTCTGTGATAGGCTTAGATAAAGCACCTGAACTTTTAAAAGTATGACATTTAAATATCAATGTCGTTATACACTCTGCACCTCTTTAGTTGAGGCGTAAAATGAAAGATTATTCGAAATGTTTAGAAACTATCACAAAAGTGAGACACTTTCTACATTTTTTACTTTGAAAATAAAGCTTTTTCTCGGTTAACCGTATCTGTCAAAAAGCGTACGTTGCCCTGGCGCGTAGATTACGAAAAGTGGACATCACAAAAGGCACACTAGCAATTTAAATGAATTTAATGTCAATTTATTTTATAGATTTTTGTGAAAATTGTTTTTTTTTGCTGTCGCTGATTACAATAAGAAGCTTTGCACATAACTAGAAAATGCAAAAGATGTGCTACTTAGAAAATAGCATGGTATGGACTTTCAGTTTAAGCTGTTTTCATTAAATAGAAGCACGATGCAAAGTATTAAATTAAGAAATCATGATATGAAAAAAATATTAATTTTTGTTGATTAAATGAATTGCAGAGAAAAAGTTTTCGGAAACTAAGTTGTAGAACCATTAAAGCTACGATAAAACTAAATATAAACTTAAGTTTATGATAATACGTAAAAATATGGAATCAACATGCAATTTTGTTTTAATTACGTACCTATCACTACTTTAAAAAAGGAACCCATAATCCTACGTAAATATAATAGTTTAGTGTACCTTTTCTCAAATTACATTCTTAGCGAAAATTGCTCTGAATTAAAATATATTTCTTAAAAGATAACACAACATATCGCCACGATATAAATAGTTAAATTTTTACTAATGCAATATTTGATCAAGTCACAATAATTTACTTCATTTTGGATTTTGGTATTTCACTGAACAGGACTTTGAATGGCGGAAAATCAAAAATTAAGCGTCATGTCAAAAAGCGTTGACAAAGTAAACACATACAAAGATATTATTAAAGACATTTAATTGCCATTAGAAAACTAAATTTGACTATCACATTTTATTTTTGCTTAGTGGAAAATTATTTAAATATTGTGGGCCTAATAA
The DNA here is from genome assembly GCA_916610165.2 of Gymnosoma rotundatum. Lineage (NCBI taxonomy): Eukaryota > Metazoa > Arthropoda > Insecta > Diptera > Tachinidae > Gymnosoma > Gymnosoma rotundatum. The sequence continues at coordinate 49,795,195 of OU744338.1, forward strand.
TTTCTAAGCTGTTTTGCAAAATTTTAGCAAACTGTGTGGATTCCTTTGGAACCCCATGAGGAGGAGGATACCAACTCTTTTTTTTCAGTAAATTTTCGTCCGAAGAGGTTTCTGAAGGGGGAATTAAAAATTTCTTTAAAATACCACAGGTTTTTTTCTATTTTATTATATAAAATCTTAAATTAAGAACAATTTTAAACTGTATTGTTGTTAGTTAATAACTAAAAAAAAATATCTCAATTTGTTGCAAAGTACTTGAAGTGTTTGTCGACTAACCCAAAAACCGGTTTTAATCCCTTCTTCACTTAGCAGTTGGCAATCGAATTCCCAAAATGAGTTTGTCCTGTGTAAAGAGTAAAAAAATTAATTTTTCTGATAATAGTAACTATCATAGATATTACCAATTTTCATAATAAGAATGCTCTGCCAACATCGATAAAATTCGCTACTGCTCCATTCTCTAACACATTATGTTTTATTTAAGGCCTAATGTCCCCAAATATAGATCTTTTTTTCTTACTTAAATAAAGCTTCAATATTTATCACTGCCTTATTTATATAATCTCCAATTAAGACCTTCATTACTTTTCTGAAATTTAGATGCTTTAATTTAATATGTACCATCTGTTTAACAGCTGACCAAATGTCAAACTAAAACACTATAATTACAGTGTGAACGCTTGCGTTTAGCTTATTAAACATTTCGGTTAAACACGTTGTAAGCACATAAGCGTGAACGGCTTATAACTTGTGATGACATTGATGTAAACATTTTAATATGAATACAATTTTTATTAATTTTATTAAGTTTTTTTATTCGACTTTAAGAATATAAATTTCTATAGTTGTCTTTCGGTTTTAGGTCAAAAATATAAAATTAATTGTAATTAATTTAAGTACCTACTCTTGGTTAACTAATTCGTAATTGATAAGATAAAAGCTTTTACCTAGCTGTACACAATAACAATAACAATTTTATGTTCTTTGCATCAATTTATAGTTGCGGAGAGTCAATTATAGTTGTTTTCACCATAAATTTAGTCACTATAAACATTTTTTGTTAAATTTCAACGATTATATGGTTACTGTGCACAAAATATGCAACATGGTTGGTTTTAGCTTAAAAGCATTTCAATCACAACCAAAGTTTTATAACTTTTTAAAAATAATATAAAATATTTAACCATAATATATTATTATTAATCAAAGTATGGTTTAAAGCAACAGAGTAATGTTTGCGCTAAAAAATATTTTGTTCTTTTAAGAGTTTAGTAATTTTTGTGGTAGCTAAAATTTGAAATTGTTTTTTTATTGATAAATAAAAATAAAATAAATAATTTAAAAAAAGTGCAAAATATGAAAAGAAATAAAAAGGGAACCAAAACAAAAAAAAAGTTGAAATAAATATACATACATACATACACACACACATATATATACATACATACATACATATATACATACATACATGTATATGTATGTATTGTAAGAATATAAATCTTTATTTTTGTGTTTGAAGCACAATTGAGTAATCATCTATTTGAGCTTATAAACTATATTTTTATATAACTGATTCTTGTAGCCTATGACCTAAGCGTTGTTATAAGCAAATAATTAAAAATTTTTGTGAATTTATGTTTCCAAAAAATTTTTATAACAAATCGTAAATGAATAAAACAATAAAAACTAAGTCTTTTATATCTGGAAAATTAAAACCATTTAGTGTTTATATTTAAACATAATTATGTTTATACTTTGGAATGTTATAGTTTTGCTAGACAAAAATATGGTTGCAAATGTAACAATAGTATGTTTATGTTGCTTTTAGATTATGATTACCTCAACCATAATTTGTCTTTGCGTGCAGACAATGATAGGGAAAAAATCATTGCTTAAACCATACTCTCTAGTTAACTAAGGACTGTAAATTTGAGACTTAATATTTGTGTTAGCTTAAACTAGAGAGCTGTTAAACCATGCAGCCAACTAGTTTCTTTAAGAAAAATATTCTAAATAATATCATGTCCCAGAATAAATTTTTTAAAGACGTAATATCGTTAATTAAGAAAGAATAGATATAAAACCTCCATTCTAGACAAATCAAATTTTAAATAAACACTAAAACTGCAGCTGCAACATTGTTGTCAATAAACAACTTCTAAATTAATTTAAACTATTACCCAACCAATTAAATACTTGACAGTAAGCAACAACGTACACATTTCTACAATGTTGTTACAAGTCAACAGCGGAACATAAGAAAGAACTTAACAATTATATGAATGTTGTAATTTAAGCCAATAATATTGTAATTGCAAAAAGATTAACTAAAAAATGTAATTAAGTTATTTACTCATCTTTTATTTATATGTAGATATGTATGTAAATCGACATTATAATTAAAATTGTTCTCAGATTTCAAAACCACACAAACAACTTAATTGTAAAAAATTTACTTAATGCTCGTGGCCATAGATTTTAATTTGATTTTGCATCAAACGCTTTTGAAGCCGATCAATTTAAAAATAAGCAACTTATTACTACAACAACAAATCCGAAAACCACATGTAATTCCCACTAAATGATATTATCACAGTAATAAAAATTAGGTAGCAGATCCCTTAAATTATAATCAATTTAAAAGAATCCGCACATACTAAATATTTCGCGAGCAACATCATCATAAAAAAAATAAAAACTGAAATAACAAAACAAAAAAAAAAACACAACGAAAAGAAAAAATGATAATAAAAAATACAAAGTGGAAGCCGCATTTGTAAAATGTATGAAAAACGTATACAACCCAACCCAAAAAGCAAGCCATAAAAATGAATGGCCAAATGTACTCGTATAAACGACTGGAGAGCAACCAACATTAAATGTTCAAGAAACCCTCATCAATTGTGATCAAACGTACAAACAATGAAGCTGAAGTTTATTTGTCTCGTTGGACGATTTAATGTCTGCATGACAAAAGCAGCAACATTAAAACTAACAACAACATTACGAACAACAAACTCAACAATATGCAGTTTAAAAATGAAGAAGAAGAAGAAAAAGTTTAAAGCCAAAAAGGCAAACAACGAAAAAAAATATAACCAACCAACCAACCAACCATTCAACTCAAACAAACAACAACTAGCCAGCCAGCCATCCAGCCAGCCATTCAGCCGACAGCGATAGCAGCTACTGTTTACCGCCAAAGAGAAGATCAATGGGCGCATGCGCCCATTGATATATACGACAACCGTAAAGATGATGACGACGATTACAATGACGAGAAGCTTACTCTTTTTTAACTTCTTAAATTTGTTGTTGTTGTTGTTGTGTTGTTGCTCTTTCATCGTCATCATTCTTTCATGGCTTTCTTTTAATAACACAGCATGACTGTGTGTAAATGCATTCGAATTACTAGAACGATTACAAAGAAGCAGTAAAACAATCATGTAAAAGAATGTATACGCTTATAGAGAATTCAAAAGAAAAAAAATCTAAAATTTATGTCAAGTTTCTTAAGTTTCACACATATTTAAATCAATGAATATAATTTCGTTACGCATGAACATTTCAAGAAAATAGGAATTGCTTGACTTAAATTGATTTGGGCTTAAAATAATCGTTTTTTGTTTTTAATGCATTCCTTGCCTCCATTTTTTTATATTTGTAATTTACTGCAAAATATTATGTGTCGTACATAAGTTAAAATAATAATAAAAAAAAAGCTCGTTTGAGACATCAAGTGCATAGAAAACAACTCTCGTTCTGTTTATACCAAAACGTATATTTCCTCACACATCTGGGTGTTTAACACACATGAGTTAAGTGATTACTTTTTAGACATATTCTGGAAGTTTTTATTTCATTTATCGCAAAAACGTATGTACGTATGAATTAAACTTATGTACATATGTATTGTTTTGGAGCAAAAGAGAAATTAGTTCTTACATCTCAAAATCTAGAACTTTTTTTAAAATGTATTTTTGAAAGTGCTTAAACTAATAGTAATTGCAATTATTTTTTAAGTATTCGAGAGTTATAATCAGCATTGCCAGAAGCTTTGAGTAGAAAATCATCATATGGAGAAAAAAAAATCATATTTTACGGAAAAAAATCATCATTTTTTCAATACAAAATTTTATTTAAAAATTATAATTACAATACATATATTAACATACAGAATTTCATATTTTTAATATCTTGGTTAATTTTAAATTATAGCAGGATCAGTTTCTTATTGCTAAGAAATTTACTGTTGAAAATACTCGTTCGACATTTGCTGAAGAAGTGGGAAGACTTATAATTTTGACAACACCGGCAAAGCTGGAATATTGTCAGCACGAGTTTTTTTAACTTTTGACCAAAAACCCTCACAGATAAGTTTATCTAGAGTCGTTATCTTTATTTTAAATATTTTTTTCACTAACTAAATTTGGAAAATTGTGTATTAAGCCTGTCAGAGAATTAATTTTTCTATTTATAATTTTCAAAGGTTCAAGACATGAGTTAAAATCAAATCGTTTTAATATTTGTTTACATAACTCAATGTAAAATGCCACACAATTTTTAATTAATTCATTTGTTTCATTTGCAGTGAGCTTTCAGCTAGAAATCTTTTGCTTAACAAAAACACCCAGATAGACTTCTTCCTTATGTAGAAATAGACTTTTGTTTTCAAAATTAAGGTCAATATTGAGACCCATGTTCATATATTCTGTTTGTATAAAATTGGCTAAAATTTTTAAGTAAACGCGTTGCAGTTCCTTATACATTCTATGTATTTGACAGGATAAGCTTTGAAATATTTTGTTTTCTTTACTACAAGCTGATACAAAACTTAACTTCACTATGTAGTACAATTACAATGAAAGTACTACACATTTGAAATAAAAAAATCATAGTTTTTATAAATTAGAAATCATAATTTAAGAAAAAAAAATCATCAAATCATATTTTGGGTAAAAAATCATGAAAAATGTGATAAAATCATCATTTGGCAACCCTGGTTATAATTTCTGTAAAGTTTACTTAATATTACATTTAGACATGCAACTCATGTGTGTTACTTTACACTCGGGTTCAATTTTGAGCTCAAATTTCTTGAAAAATCTTACGGAATTAGAATACGAAGTAGAAAATAAACAAGTAAGAGTGCACTATGCCGAATCTTATATACCCTTCACCATATATGTAAATCTAGTTTAGTGAAGTGACTCCAATAAAAAAAAAACAAAAATTAAGCACTATATATATTTTTACATAAAAACGTCTTCGGCTCTTTTTTTCTTCTTTTAATTTTAGTATTTCCTTAAAGATCTCTTCAAACGCCATACCCATATTGATATCTTAAAAACTATGGTGCACATTCCTATAATTTTTTATGAAAAGTCCAGAGGCCCATAACTCGGAAAATGTGGGCGAGCGCACATTCTTTCTCTGGATATTTTTTCCATATTTTTACATTCCCTATCGCCCCATATAGTTGTTTTGGTGATTGGAGTTACTTCACTAAACTAGATTTGTTCCAAATGTTATGTAAAAATTTGAGGTAGAGTTGGTGTTCTGCCCGCTGCATCGAAGCACATGAACGGATCTTGATGATTTTCAGTAGCAATATTTTCGAAACTATGCTTGATCGATTGGCATATTAAAATTTTCTCTCGCTTTTACAGTGCATTGGACGCTCAGTCCACTTCGCCTTGCAAAAGAGCTCAATGTAAGAGACTTTATGAAAATTAATAAATAAGAGGCCAAATAAAAAAATACTTTGGAAATAATTCTCCTTAAAAATTTATTTGGAGAAAAATCAATGTAAGTTTTAAATCTTAATTAATAAAAACAATTCATTCGGTTTCGATTAACCTTTTTATATAGACTTCTATGCAAAAAATATTTCTTCTACTGCTCAAACATAATACCTAAAATATATAAATTTGGAATTCTTATATAAATTTGTTTTGAGCATTAATTATGTACAAGATCCAATGAATATGGAGAAATACTAAATCAGACAACAACCATAGATGAAATTTGCTGATAACGGCATAAAATTCCTGGAAACTTAAAGAAAAATCTCTTTAAATGATGAGACAGTGGCATCTGCAGTTTTTAGTCAAAATTCATTGATGAGCTTTATAACCACAATTGAAATGACCAGATGAATTTTCTTTCACCATCATAATCATGTTCATTTTCATGTATGTAACATTTACTTTTAGAAGAAACTTAAAAAATGATATTAAATAATTTTTTATATATTTAATAATTCTTTACAATTTATATGCGTTCATAAAAAACTCCACGACATTATTTTAAGCATCTGCTTTTCAAACATGCTTTTATTACGAATATTGCTGATCTTTGAAAAAAAAACTTAAAAATTTTTAAATGTTTTACGAGATCGTTCATTTTCACGTAGTGAAAAAAAACAACTTCAGCCAAACAACAATAAAAAAGAAACAAAACACAATAAGCGAAACAGACGTAATCATCATGCTTTTAATGCAGCGCATACTACCTGTAAACATTTAAAAATTGCCACAAGCAAATAAACAACAACAAGAACTACAACAACAGCAATAATAATAACAAGAAAACATCTTTAACGAAATGAAGAAGTAAGAAATAAGAAAAAAAGCACAAAATTAAAGAATAACTTTACCGAAAACCCAGAAAAAATATTATAGTGTATCAGCATTATTTTACTTTAGTTTAAGTACAATCGGTTTCTTCTTAGCTATTTCTTTTTTCCACCAACAGCAACAACAACTGGTAACCATGCCTTAATGTCTTGTCGCTTCACAGTCAGAGTTTTTTTTTCTTTTTGTTTTCGGTGTATATTGTAGTTGTATCTTTCTTTGCAACATGCCGCCGAATAGGCGGCATAATACAAAGTAAAAAACGGCACGGGCTTAGCGCGTTCAGCTTAAGTTATATCTCAAACAACAAACACACACATTTAAACTACTTTTAATTTTGTATGTTTTTTTTTTTTTTGTTAATGTTGTTTCTGTTTTTAAAATACGATTAACCGATGGACGGACAGACAGATCAAATCCAACCAAACTTCTTCTAATTACTCTGTCAAAAGCAACAAAAATTAGCTTTTATAGCCTAAGTAGGGGATTGAAATGGTACTTTTTTATGGTACACAATATATATATAAATGCACAATTTGGAGCAAATGAAAAAGTAGTATTTAAAACAATTGAAAAACTATATACATATACAGGGTGTCCGCCAGGAAGGAATATTACTTAGTTTGCTCAAAATTTTAAATGAAACAGAATGGATCTTTTATTGATAAATGTTTTATTTAATGTTGGCAATTATGTATGAAATACAATATCAGACAAATGTCCGCCTTTGTTCGCCTCACAAATGCGAGCTCTTTTGAACACAGTTTTCATTAAATTCTCACACATTTCACGCAGTATTTCATTAATTTTATTACGAATATTATGTTTAAGTTGCTCAAGTCTTTCTGGTTTATTTGCATAAGCCATGCAGTCAAATCACGCAACCGTAGACCGTCAACCGTGGACCAGTTCTTAAAGTAAATTGTTGTGTGAAAGAGATCTTGCAGCAACTCCATTGTTATCCTGGGTGCATGCGATGTGGCACTGAATATTTTTCCATTATAAATTTGTCACCTGCCTACTTTACGATTGCCAAATATTTACTGTCAAGACTAATGTTTACTTAAGACTAATTTAATACTTAAAAATACCAAAAACAATTCACAATCAATAAATATTTATTTGATTAATCCAAGTTTATTTAATGTGCTGTTTCTGTATTACAGGCGATCAACTCGTCTGAAAAATTTGTATGAAAAGCACTCAATTTTTTGAGTTATTTCCATATAAATTTTTCAGACGAGTTGATCGCCTGTAATATTGAAACAGCACTTAAGTATTATAATCAAATGAATAATTTTAATCCGACTTATGTTCATGTTATCTTGTTTAGTAATCATTTTCAAAATTCAAATGATTAAAGAAATCTCAAAATTAATCTTTAACAAATAAGTTGCGGCATGCATCATGTGGAACATATTATTAAATAAATTATTTTATTTTCAATTGTCTATAATTAAATTATTAATACATTTTTATTTTAAATTAAAAAACACGGAAAACATTTATTTAATAAAAATAATTTTTACAAAATTATTGTGCTAGTTTCTAAACAGCCCGATTTGAATTATAAATCACCGATATTGATGGCCACTACGTTTCGTTTCTTTTTTATTTTATTTGTTAACATAACCTGCCTTAAGACCGCATTAGTCTTTACTTTCTGTTCCGTACCGTTCTACATTTTAATAATTTTGATTAGTTCTTCTGTAACTACATATCAGCTGTTTATAATAAAGAAAGAAAAAACAATTTTTTAACAAAAAAAAATAATAAATAAATAAAAAAGAAGCAATTTACTTATTACAAAAAATGAACAACCATATTGATAGCGCATTAGATCCTGAGTTCGATTCAGATATTGATAATGCACCACTAATTGTTGATTCAGATATTGATAATGCACCACTAATTGTTGGGCATTTATTTATTGTACAGAATATAATTTTTATTCGTCTTAAATTTTTTAAAATTTTTTATCTCAGTTAAACAAAAATATTAACTTTAAACTTTAAAAAGAGTTTGTTAACAATTTTCACTCACACTACCAAACATTTCTAACTGCCATCCCTAAATCTGCCAAAATTTGTCATGTACATACAAAACGTATAAAGCATCCGTAAATAGCACGGCGTCAACGCTAAGCAATTGGAAAATCGAATTTTGACATTGCGTTAGGAAGTGAAGTTGGCTGCTTGTTGATTTGTTTTGTTTTGTTATGGTTGAAAAGTATTGACAATTTAGTTATTTTCAACGCAATCTAGCGGTTTTATTTCTTCTTTATTCTTTTACAGCGGGTTTTATAAAATAAAATGGGTTAACATAACTGTTAAAGACACAAAGTTGACGCTCTTATTTAGGGCGATATTCCAACGCAGAAGTTCTGAATTACATCGCTTTGCGTCTTACGCGCTAATTTAGGGATGGCAGTAAGTAACTTTACGTTGAATTCAAATTCCTATTACTTCGAACTGAACAGAACAGAATGGCAAAGTATGTAATGACAAACCACAAATACATATTTTCAATTTAACAGAAACTGTTCAGCTGATTTATCACGGAACAGAAATTTAAGACTACTTCTACCTTTAAGCTCATCACATCTAACACAAAGATTCTAAAAATCGATTTCGAAAAGTTTATGTTGCAGAGATATCTTCTTATTCAACTGGAATCTTCTTCAGTGCTATTTTCTGAAATTTAGGAGTAAAAAAATTTTGTTGCCAAATTTTGAAAAAAAGCATTTTTCAAAGATAAGTCAGTCGCCTGGTTAGTTCTACCGCATTTACTATTGTTTTATCTCTGAATTAAAGTGTTAAAGCCACACAGCAGATAAATTCAAACGCAATAATTTACCAGGATCTCTATAAATACGCTATTAGCAACCTGTTGAATAAGTTGCTCAATTGAAAACATGCTGAAAGATTTTTTTTAATAAATTTTTAAAATCACAGCAAACATTTCTGTGGCTTCAACTCGACATTTTATTCGAAAGCCACTAAAAACTATTCCGAGGATATTATCCAAGGACTTTTTAAACCTACCGGAGACATCTCCATTTTCATTATTAATGTTGTGTTCCTCCAAGGATTGTTAAAAATCAATTGAATTACGGTATTTTACTAAAATCTAAACGGTAGCAGCCCTGGTTTGTTTTTTAGTTTTCAAACTTCTTGTACTTATTTAATAATTTAATAAATGTCCCAACTTGTTGGTACTATTTGTGTTATTTAGTTAGCAGCACTGGGCGGCTAAAACTGTTCTGAACCGTTCTTGGTCGTATTGCTTTTATTGTTGTTTTTCTTCTAGTATGCATGCAATAGCGTGTGTGTGTGTGTTTGTGTGTGTATAAAGATATGAATGTGTATTTTATGTGTTAAACCTTAAAAATTTATTCAAGAAATTTATCAGCTTCCGAATTACCTGTTTATCATCTCTACCGCTTTGTATATACGAGTGTGCAAAGGATATCAATTTATCTTCGTCTTCTTATTTTTTAGCCTTGAGCTTGTTTTTTACTTCAAAATTTTATATTTACTGGTATGCATTGCTTTTCTTAACATTGTTATTGTTGCTTTCAGGAAATTCTTAAGAATAAACGCGTTTAATGTTATAACAGGTGTTATTTTAGGTCAGTTATTATTGGCTACGGTTGTTATTGTGCTTTTTCCGAATTTTAAAAATTAAATTTATTTAAGATTTTCAAAAGAAAACAAAAATATTCCTTGAAGTCACAGATTTTTATAAAATAAAGAAGAAAAGTTATAAAATAAAAATTTATAAGGAAAAATGTATACGAGTACATACATACGTAGATACATGCGTATATGCATATTTAATAAATTTTATCTATAAATGAATATCTATAAAGCATAAAATATGTTTGTTTGCTTGTTTGTTTGTCTGAAAGCTATAGCTACCTATAGTAAACCAATTTTCCTGCAATTTTCACAATAAACAATTTTCATAATAAACAATTGCTTCATAACGAGGACCCGTTTACCCGCTACCTAGACCAACAGGATTATTTGTGACAAAGAAATGTATTCCTAGATGGTCTATTGTGTCGCCTGCCTACTATAGAACCATATGCTCTCTTAGGTAATCTCAGTTGGATCTACAATTGGTAGACCCCATCTTCTAGTAGGTGCTTGCCCAGCTGGTTACATTGTTGTAACATAAAGCATCATAATCCTTTAAAATATGACCTTAGAGCTTCTTCATTATAATAATAATTCTACAAAGGGCGTTGTTTTTAATGTTAATAGCCCGGAATCAAACTAGTGAAGTTATTTTAAGCTTTGCACACACGCGATCTTTTAATGAAATTTTTAATGACCTTTTTGCATAAATGCTGCAGTATTTCATTAATGCAGCGTCCAATTTCCTGTTTTAAGGCTTAAGTCGTCGTCGGCTTATTCGCGTAAACCATCTACTTCAAAAAACCCCAAAGAAAAAAATTCTAAAGGTGTTAAATCGCACGATCTAGGCGGCCAATTCTGGTCTCCAAAACGCGATTAACACGACCGGGAAATGACTGATGCAGCAATTGAATTGTTTCTCTGGCTGTATGACATGTGGTGCCGTCTTGTTGAAACCACATGCCCTCCACATTAATTTCTTCAATTCTAGGCAAGAAAAAACTGGTTATCGTTTCACGATACCGAACACCATTGACTGTTTGCGCTTGACCTGCCTCATTTTCATTAAAAAAAAAGGTCCAATAATTCCTCTAGCCCAAAAATCACACCACACAGTGACACGTTGAGGATGCATTTGCTTCTCGTGAATCACTCGAGGATTTTTCTCACTCCAAATTCGACAATTCTGCCTATTGACGAAGCCATCAAGTTAGTAATGGGCCTCGTCACTGAAGATAATTTTATCGGCAAAATCAGCATATTCATGTTGTCTCTACAATACCCAATTAACGAACTCCCTTCGCTATCCATGGTCAGCTGGCTTCAGTTCCTGAGTCAATTGAACTTTGTATGCATGAAGATTCAAATCTTTCGTCAAAATTCGCTGCATAGTGGATTTGGAGACACCAATTTGCTGAGCTCGGTGTCAAATTGAGGTAGATGGAGTTTGAGCGACATCATCACGTACAGCTGCGACATTTTCGGTCGATTGACTTGGTCGAAGGCGCGTTGTTTTCTTTACATCACTAACAGACCCAGTATCAGCAAATTTATCCATTAATCTCTTTACAGTTGACTTTTTGGAGTATTATTATGACCCCAAATTGATCGCAATTTGCGAACTTTAGCCGCAAATCTTTCACCATTTTGGCAGAACAATTTCACAATGAGAATGCGTTGTTTATTCGTGTAGCGCTCCATTTTTACTAACCTCATACCTTCTACTAGCAAACAATAACAATTGTTTAAATGTCAAACAATGACACTTCGAATCGCACCAAAAAATTGCGTTCTAGTTGGGCACCCGGTATAAGTCCTAATATCCGGGGAGGTTAATCCAATAGTACTCCCTGCTGTTTCTAGCCTTTGTCCAGACATGCTCTCGGATTGTGTTGTAAACTGTATCGTATATAGTAGAGTAATATTTATATTCTTTTCTATGATAAAATTATTTTAATGAAAAGTATTATTTAAAAGCATAATAATTGTCAACCCACTACCGGGAAAATAGTGGTGTCAAATTTTTCAATATTACAATACATTCAAAAATTACATTCGACCAATGCCGTTATTGAATTTGGCTTGCACATATTAGCAATCTAGAAAAGGAAAATTTGTTCTTATGTAGTGGAAATTCCAGAATTTTCTGGGATAAATTAAACTTGCCCTGGGGGTGACTTTGCACTTTCAGGATGGCTTTTCTAAGCAGTGTTCTTGGTACGGAATTGTACCTGATTTTTACTGCTGATAATCCAAGCACAGATGATGTCTTGATAGCAACATATATGGATGATACAGCTATAGCTACTTTTAGCCAGTTACCGATTAGAGAGCTTCACGGATTTCTTAGATTCAAATTAATCTCCTTGAAATATGGCTGACTAATTGGAATATAAAGGTAAATTCAGATAAGTCCAAACATATTACTTTTACATTAAGAAGAGGAGACTGTTTAAGTTCAAGTATTAGACTTTCCTTTCCGAAGGTGTTCAATAATAATTATTTTTTTTCCTTTTGGTTAGTTTGTTGAAACTACACAACTCCTGTTAAGTAACATGCTGATATCATTTGCTTATTGTCTTTAAGTGATAGATTGCAAATATAATAAGAATAATAATTATATTATTTTACGAAAAAAAAAACTTTTTATAAAATTCTTACTGCCGTATTCATAAAATATTAAAATATATTTGAAATGTATTTTAGGACAAATTTGTATGGAAATTGTGCCATAAAACTCATTTCAAAGTTTTGTATTTTTTATGAATAAGATGCGTTTAATAATAAATAAAATTGAAAACCTAAAACCTTTAAAGCGGTAAAAAAAATTTATTTATTTTTTTATTAAGTTATTAAGAAAAAAGAAAGAAAAACACATATCTTCAAATTGAAATCATTTAAATAAAATTTAAATCAAAATCTAACCCATTTACACACAGACATTTCAATTAACTAATTCACAATTCAGTGATTAAATTATTGATAAGAATATAAATAAAAATCAATTAAATAAAACCGCCTTTCTTTTTTTCGAAAACCATTAAAAGAAACTACAACAACAATAATGAATACCTAACAAAATATATCTGAAGGGCCGCGTTTGGGCAGTCATAAAATTAAAAAAAAAATAAACCTTTAAAAATTAAATTGTTGACTTTACGATTTTTTTGTTGTTGGTCTTTTTTTACATTCAGATTGCAAACATCTATATTGTTACTTTTTAAAATAGTTTCCAATGGATTTTTTTTTTGCGTGTGAAGTTCACCGCTTGTTCCCAACAATTATGCCTCAAAAATTTGTAGTTTTGTATCAATCAGTGATGTTAATGTTGATGATGATGTGACTTTTAATGAATCTTAATGTCTGTTATCGTTAATTTATTCAACTGCTCACTTACGATTGTGCTCTTATAAAATCGCCGGTATTTTTTTTTTTACTTTTTCTGTTCAGAACGAACGATCATCATTGCAGGCCTTATTTGGTAACAAAAGTGTGCCAAATTGGAATTGTTGGGAGGTAAATGTTTTAACTGTAAAATCAGAAAGGGAAATGTATGAAATCTTTTAACTTATTTTTCACTTAAAAATATTATTATTATTTTGTTTTTAAATAGTGACAAAGTAAATTGTATTACTGCGGTAAAAGCATATCCATATAGCCATTTCGCTATTGCTCATATAGCTCATGAGCATATTGAAATTTAATTTATTGATATTATTAATTTTATTAAATGATTCGGCTCAAGTAAATCTTTGTTTTCTATAAAATTTTAAGAAAGAAAAGTTATTTACAAATTTTTGTGGACGTTTTCTAAAAAAAAACGGGAAAAATTAGACGCCATTAGAATGTGGATCGCTACATCCGTCTTCAGCATTCTTCGTATCTACCTACTTTAGATGTTGTTTATATCACATATTTAACCAACTAATTTTGTAAAAAAGAATACGAGGAATATTCATAAACAATATTAATTTGGTTAGACACAGTTCACACACAACCGAAATTTTTGTTCCGTTGGTCGCTTTAAAGTTTTTAAACCATTCTTTCGCCATTAGTTATTAACATTTAATTAAGGTTTGTCGTTAATTTCTTATTATCACAAAAACATTTAAAACTTCTTTACGATGAGAAAACAATACCAATAAATACATATTAACTTTCATGATGTCTTCATTTCGGCCACTACCGTGGAAGCCCTTAAATCATATTTATTTATATTGCGTTCTTTTCTATTTATTAGATTAAATAAATTATGATTAAATGAAATATATTTATGCTCTGTTTCATTAATAACTTACTGATGCTGTACGAGGGCTGCTATATATATTTCTGGCCTGGCAACACTGAGTGCTGCCAAGAGCAATCTGACATTTCCATTGGAAAGTTTGTCATTTTTAAGCATAATCGTACTCAAAACGTTTTGATGTACGACCATTATTTGTGTTGTTTACAGTGGCTTGAAAAAATTAATATAGAAAAAAATGTAATTAACTCGTGAACATTTTCGTGCCATCATTTTTCACAACTTTCGACGTGGATTATCACGACAAGAGTGCATCGATGAACTTAAATCTTTGTATGGCGATGAAGCACCATCCTATAGCATTGTGAAAAATTGGTATAATGAATTTAATCGAGGCCGAAGCTCGCTCAAAGACGAATTCCGTGAAGGTTGTCCAAAAACGGCTGTTGTGCCAGAGAACATTGATGCCGTGCGTGAATTCATAATGCAAGATCGACATGCGACATACCGAGAGATAGAGACATCCTTGGACATTTCTTCCACCAGCATACATTCGATACTGCATGAAAACCTGGCCGTAAAAAAGGTTTGTTCTCGTTGGATCCCGCACAATTTGAAAGCCGCTCAAAAAAAGGCTCGTGTCGATTGGTGCAAAGAAATGTTGAAAAAATACGATTGCGGTGCTTCAAAAGACGTTTATAAGATCGTCACAGGTGACCAATCATGGATCTATGCGTATGAGCCCGAAACGAAACAACAATCGACCGTGTGGGTCTTCAAAGACGAGCAAAATCCAACGAAAGTTGTTCGTGGAAGAAGCACTTCGAAGCAAATGGTCACCTGTTTCTTCGGCAAAACTGGTCATGTGGCGACTGTTCCGCTTGAGCAACGTAGGACGGTCACTTCTGAGTCGTACACTACAATTTGTTTGCCTGAAGTCATCGGAGAAATTCGAAAAACCAACAAGAGAAAACGAATCATTGTTCACCATGACAATGCGAGCTTTTACACATCGGCTCAAACCAGAGCGTTTTTGACCGGCCAAAACGTCGAATGAATGGGTCATCCGCCGTATAGCCCTGACTTGGCATCTAATGACTTCTTCTTGTTTCCAAACATCAAGAAAAAAATGCGTGGTCAACGATTTTCGTCTCCAGAAGAAGCTGTTGAAGTGTTCAAAAACCATGTTTTAGAGGTGTCTCAATCGGAGTGGAAAAAGTGCTTCGAAAACTGGTTTGAGGTCATGCAGAGGTGTATAAATCATGCTGGAGAATACTTTGAAAAACAATAAAACCATTTTTGATTATAAATATTCGCATTTTCACTATTAGGCCAGAAATATATAGAGCAGCCCTCGTAAGCATGATGACTGCAAATCTGCTTGGACAGGGTTTAAACCCCTTCGGCAATCAAAAAATAAAAGTGTTTTATTCTGTTTAATGCTATAGATACAAATTCAGAATTAGTATTACAACATGCAGCTTCCTTTGTGGTAACTTTTTCATAGCGTATTCGCTGGCGAAATAAAATAACTAATAAAATAGCTATATTTTTCTCCTTTCACCACCTGTCATCTATCCCTTCCCTAAAGAACTAGCATAGTTTCAAACTAAATAGGTATTATTGCCTGAAGTGCTACTTCTCTTTAAAAACAAATTATATTAAATATAACATTACCTAAATTTTTTGTACATAAAATACTTGTAATTTTATATTTTCAATTTAATTAAAAGTAATTTTCTATTATTTTTTTATCAATTATTTTTTAATGATAACACTCTATTAAGACTCTTACATTCCCTGTTTAAACCGCAGAGCACACCAGGAGTGTATTCTAAACTTATTGATGACGTCTGCAAATAAAAAAAAAATCATATGTAGATGGCGCCAAAAATAAATAAACTTTGTAAACGAAACACGTTTACGCCAAGTTGCCAAGCACATGAGTTAACAAAGCCGATTATGCTGATTAAGCCGATCAATTGAAATTAAAAAAATAGAAAATGAGCTGTGTCAAATAATGTTAATGTTCATTATTGGTAATAAAAATATAAATTGAAGTAATTTATTTGAGGTGCGGTATTTTATTTATAAATGTTTTTTAACTAAGCGCCATTTAATTACACTGCTAAGCCGACAACGGTCTTTTAAATCAAAGTAGTGCAATTATCATTTGTTTTTTAATATGATTTAATTTGCTATTGTGGCTGAAAGGCGGCAACATAAAATGTTAAACCTGATTTACTACTCATAACTCTCTTGTATTCATTATTGAATTTTATCCGACCTCCCCGCGTCGTAGCACTTGTTTTAATTTTATTGTATTTCAGACAGAGTCACTGTCTATCTTGGGTGTCTGTCATTTTGTCATGTAACGGAATGTGGTAAATGACAAAGAAACTTGTTTATTTCTTTTTTAATGGAAATTAAAATGTCACAACAAACATAGATAATAGCGCGAGCACAAAAGGATCGCAAGTAAAATGAATACATAAATTGTTATTAATCGATGAACATTAAATATATTGTTATTTTACACTGCTTATAGATGTTAAACATGATAATGAATTTGCAAAAGAAAAAAATTCAAATATTTTGCTCATTTTATTTTATATGATAACGTTTTGTCACTACATATTCATTCATAACAGAACGAATGAATAACTAAATAATGTCTGAGTACGAGGGTGGTACCTGAATACAGCTCAATATAAATAATAATTGGAAACATTTTTCTTTGGGTTTAATTAAAAGTTTACGAATACCGCATCAATATCCAACCCAAATTAGTTTTTTCTCTGAAATAATATTCGAAAATCTTGGCTAGCACATTTAAGTAGGCTGTTCAAGCCAGAAATTTTTACAAACTGGGACTTTTAACACTGACATAATATGTGGGAGAACGTCGGCGGAATACTGGAAATGATGTGCTTAAATTATTATCAATTCCCAGCGAGAGGAAAACGTTTTCGTAATATTATGGCCAAAAAGGCAAAAATTAATTTGATGAAATCCTAAGAAAAATTACGCAGATCGATAGAGAACAAAATTCTACATCATATCGTGCAATTTAAAGGGTGTAAGTTAAGATTTGTAGTTGTGGGACGCTGTTAAAGTCAGGAAAGTGAAGAAAATTGCATGCGTTTTTATTGAATTTTTTCGATTTCAAGATATTTATATGATATTTTTTTATGGCTAAACGAATAGAGGTATTACATTGATTTTTTTGCCTGAAAGATTTCATCAGCAGCTATTTTCAATATTTAAAAAGAAAATATTATATTAAATATTTATTTTTAAAATTTTAATTATAAAAAAACTATGTATTTAAATATATTAATTCTTACCAAAAACAAAAAAGGAAAAGCTTTTTGAAAGTGAAGGTAGCTGTTGTACAAATAATGTTATATACCACAATAAAATATGAAATCTCTAATTTAAGAAAAAAGAAAAAAAGTTTGCGCAAGTATGCGCCATTATTTTTGGTGATTTTTTGAAAATTTTACCTTTTTTCTATTTTTGCTCATAAGGCACTTTTTCTTATACTTTATTGTCGTCATAAACTTTTGTGTTTTTCGAATTATTGCTGTAAAATATTATTTAATCACTTTTAGCAACTACCAACATGATGGATTACCTGCCCTTAAAAAAGGAATTTCTTTCAATTCAGTTTTTACTTTATAAATTCAAATTTACTAACTGTAAGTTAACCCACGCATACACACCTATTAAACTGTTTTGTTAATTCTTCTGAAAATATAGTTAGATATAAACATACCTAATTTAAAAGGGTAACAAATCAAAATTACATTTAAAAACGGTGCAGGTATATAAAATATGCACCCAAGTATCAGGTTATTAACTAAGTAAAAGAAAAATACACTTTGAAAAATATACATATATGGCTTATTGCGCAAAATTCTTATTATAAGAGTTTTGCAACTTTGAGAGATAACATGGAAAAAATTTACACAAGATTTGAGTTATTCCAAATAGTACAGGAATCTAATGCTAGAATCATTGACGAATAGTTGCAGTTTTTAGCTAGTAAATTGTGTGTGATTTCAGAATGCCAGGAAGATGGGGATATACAAGCAGTAATGCAGTGTGTTATAAATTTCAAAAAGTATTGGGATTTAGCACAACGAAAAGAGGACCGATATTTAAGCAGTTATGCTAAATGGCTGGAAGAAACTGTGACAATATCAGTATTTGGCAGTTTATCTTCAGGGCGACCAAAAAAAGAATTTAACGAAGCAAGTGAAAGAACAAAACGAAGAAAAAAGCAAGGAATTCGTCAGTAATTAACAACAGGGAAGATCGAATTTGCTGCATCAATGAGCCAGAGAGCAGCGGGACATAGTGATGCGGCTAAATTAATAATGGATATAACACGATCTCCAAGAAAAGCAAAAAATTTCAAGCGATCGTTAACAGCTTCCGAGGTCCGAGTAAATAAGCTTTCAGCGGAGGGTGCTTTAGCATTGTTTATAAGTGCTGATTTTACGAAAAACCAATATGAATATTATACAATGCCAACAAAAATGTATATCCATGCTACTATTTGCTAAAAAATGACATTAGCGGAAGTGAAGCTGCAATCTCTCTAATTTTGAGAAAGGAGACATTGTAAAATCCATAAAAAGCTATGTTTTATTTAGCTGTATCAACACAACTACAATAGTTCGACTATCTAAATTTAATTTACTTACTCTTAGAATAAAATACAGTTGCAAACGAAATTTTGGCGGAATGCGAGGGGGAGACCGGCATACATAATAATAAAAAATTTTTCTAAAAATACACAACATATATATAAAAATAAATTCTCTTAAAAATGAAAAAAAAAATAAACAAAGTTCTAAATGGTGGTTGGGTGGGTGGTTGGTGGGTGGGGGGTGTCAAAAATAACACTTACCCAATAATAATCTGCCACTACCTTCATTTTTTATCAAACTAAAGCTAAAACTATCAAAAAAATTAAACTTTTAAAACAAAAACCACGCTTAATAATTTTGGGCACCTTTTTGGGTCAAATACTCCTCTGTGCGTCGTGCAATTAACTTATCGAATTTTTTTCTGATGCAGAGAGTTTCCAAAAATATTTTATTTCTTGCGTCATAAAAAAAAAATTTTGGGTTTTTAATACGAGTATAACGATATAAAATTTATTATTTAAAATTATTTATTAATGTTTAAGTTTATTGTGCTTGATTCGTTCAAAAAGATATTCCGTGATATTCTAGTGAAATCTATATGAAATTCATTATTGCGGGAAAAGAATATCCATCTGGTAATCAATTAAAAGTTTCTATCTCTGAAAGTCCATGAAGATGATACAATTTTAACTTTTTACCATCATATTTTCCACCTCGAAATATTACTTTCGTTCTTAATTGCGTTAATTGCCAAACAATGCTCGCTACATAAGCATTGCTGGCATACATGTTGTAGAGTCAACAAGAACTCTGTCAGATCTTGAAGTGATCATTATTAGTCAGCATTCTGATATGTACTAACTTTTGTCGAAATATGCTGAAATTATTTGTTGTTTACATCGAACCTAAGATATTAAACAAAAAAAAAAACATATAAAATAAGGAAAACGTGTTTACTCCTTCTTCACAACCATAACCTAAAACTTTTAAATCTGATGATTAATTAAATTTTGGCATTTTTATATTAAAGAATGTTTTCCGTACTATCGTACTAATTGGGTGACCATTTCTCGAAATCAACTTATTGCAAAATTTGATTTCAATGGTTGCTGTCGCCGTATGGCACGTAGCGCCGTCTTGTTGAAACCACATTTGGTCCGGATCAATGTCATCCATATTTTACAAAAAATCATTAATAATGGTGCGGTTAGGATCTTCATTGCCTGTAAAGTGAGATCAGCCCTCATTTTAGAAGAAATAAGGTCCGATGATGCCATCAGCGCGTAAACTATACCAAACGGTGCATTTTTTTTTTATGCAATGGAGTCTGTATGTTGGAGTCGGTATGTTGTGGATAAGTCTCACCCAATATGTGGCAATTTTTCTTATTAACAAAGCCGTTAAGCCAAAAACGAGCTTCATCGCTGAACACAATTTGGCGATAAAACAACAGGCCAGTTACTAACTGCTCTAAGGCCCAATCGGCAAATGAACGATGCATATAATGGCCTCGTAGTTTGCCCAATCGGCGAATGAACGACGCTTATAATGGCTTAAATTCCTACATTAGCTGGATCTTATACGGATGTAGGATAAAATCTTTGCGAAAAATTTTCGACGTAGTGAACGGAAAGAGCCCTAATTCCTACAACCGGTATTCTCTACAGTACGCACATATCTTTAACGTGTTAGTGTGATTGCATCCTCTTGAGAGTATATGGTACGAAATCAATGCACAGTTAGACGGATGGTTTGCTTAGACGGACGATTAGTGCACCATAAAAATCAAGAAATCGTCTATAAGTTGCTCAAATTAATGACTGATTTTCAAAATTCTAAAAGAATAAAGCGGTCGTTTAGTGCACAATTTGAATGTGGGGTACGTTCACGTATGTATTTATGACATAATTCAAATGAGAAGTAGTACGTTTACGGTTATGTCGTTTTGTGCCCTTAAAAATAAGATACCACCCTCGTTGTTATCTACAGGATTTCCTGTTCACTAAATTATTTGTGTAGCAATTGTTTTTAATTATTATTGTGTTTATTTTCTTATAGATAAGCAATACATTTATTTAAAAATAACAAATCCAAAATTAGTTTATGCAAAAACTCCTTTAGCCGGTTTTATTAAATATTTGAGATATTTATTCATCTGTTATTTCGCCGTTGTAATCGTCATCATCATTATAAACAAAAACAAGTCGAATTATTATAATTTAAATACGAAAATACATCATCATTTTATCCCTTTTGTACGTGTAGTTGTTGTCTTTTTTCTTCTTCATTTCCATCATTGTCGGCTTAGTGTACGACGCCGTCGTCGCCATCATCATCATCACCAACATCATTATTATGATCGTCAGCAATGTAGTCGGTAAAATGTCTTTGATCTTATCGCAAAGCTTCTTGCTCGCATTTTGATCAAAGCAAGTTTTTCCGCCGTGGTGGTAGAGTAACAGAAAAGACAATTATAACAACAACAACAACTATGAGACCACAATAACAAAACAAAATTATAACCACATGAGGTTGTAAAAAATTTACCAAAGATACGTACGATGAGTACAAGAAAACAAAAACAAAACCAATAAATTAGTGATCATTATAAACCTGTTGTTAATGAAACAATGTGAAAGAGAGCGAGTAAAAGATGTAAAGAAAACAAGTGTTTTTAAGAGATATAAATTTCCCAAACAAAAGAAATTTACTAAATGTGAACTTATTTTAGGAATTTTTTAAATTTAGAATTAAATTTTAAAGGATGAAAGGGTTTAAAAGGGGTGCTAAATTTTAAGCTTTAAGCACTGCATGTTAGTTGATATTTTTATAAATATCAAACGGATTTTGATATTCTTTTTGTAAATAGTTTTATATTAGCAGCTGCTGTTATAGCTTTATAATAGATATGACACAAGATCATTATATTTAGAAAGGGAATCATCAGACTCATAACATTTTCAAATCGTAAAGAAATCACCAATCTAAAACAAAGATTCTTTTAAATGTTTTAAGAAGCTTGAATTTATTTGTGAATACTTTTTTCACAAGCATATGAATGTTTAATAGTTTTATCGTGACTTTAATCGACAAATTTAAAGCAGAAATCGTCAAAAAAGTCATTAGTTAAATAAACATCGCCAAAAGAACAACAAAACAAAAGGGGATACAAAAATCTAATAAAAAACAAGTAAGAGTGCTATATTCGGCTATGCCGAATCATATATATCGGGTATATTATACCCTTCACCATCTATGTAAATCTGGTTTAGGGAAGTAACAATAATCAAAAACACAAATAATGGAGTGACAGAGAATTAATAAATAAAAAGATTTTGGTACTGCATACATATGATTTTACATAAAAATGACATCAGCTCTAAATGGGTTAACCGTTTTTAAAAAAATTTAGTACTTCCTTTAAGATCTCTTCAAAAGCTTTAAATGATACCATATTGATATTTTTAAAAATTTGAAAATTTTTAAGGCCCCGTAACTCAGAAAATATGGGCGAGCGCCAATTTTCTTACTTGATGTGTTTTTCTTATTTTTTTAATTCTCTACCGGCCCACATATTTCCCTGCTGCCTCGAAGGATATTCACCGATCATGCTGATTTCCATAAGCACCTCTTTCGACACTATATCTGATCGATTGATATATTTATTTTTTTATGAAATCAAGTTTGCCTCGGACAGACAGACGGACATCGCTCAATCGACTTCGCTTTGCATAAGAAGTGAGAATATATGTACTTTATGGGGTCGAAAATGGACCCTTTTTCCACGTTTTGTGGTTAAGGGTATAATAAAATACTTAGTACAATAAAAATATGTCTGATCGATTGTTGTATTTAAATTTTCTCTAGCTGATCTAGTACCTTGGCACACCTGATTTCAAGACTAACATGGATGGACAGACGGACATTGGTCAATCGACTTCGCTATGCATAGGAACCCAGAATATACACATATACTTTATGGGGCCGGAAATGGACACTTTAAAAATTACAAACTGACTGACAAAACTAGATATACGAGGGCTGCTCTATATATTTCTGGCCTAATAGAAAATATGCGAATATTTATAATCAAAAATGGTTTTACTGTTTTTCAAAGTATTCTCCAGCATGATTTATACACTTTTGCATACGCTCAAACCAGTTGTCGAAGCACTTTTTTCACTCCGATTGAGACACCTCTAAAACAATGTTTTTGAACACTTCAACAGCTTCTTCTGGCGACGAAAATCGTGGACCACGCATTTTTTTCTTGATGTGCGGAAACAAGATGAAGTCATTAGGTGCTAAGTCAGGGCTGTACGGCGGATGACCCATTAATTCGACGTTTTGGCCGGTCAAAAACGCTCTGGTTTGAGCCGATGTGGGAGAGCTCGCGTTGTCATGGTGGACAATGATTCGTCTTCTCTTGTTGGTTTTTCGAATTTCTCCGATGACTTCAGGCAAACAAATTGCAGTGTACCACTCAGAAGTGACCGTCCTACGTTGCTCAAGCGGAACAGTCGCCACATGACCAATTTACCGAAAAAACAGGCGACCATTTGCTTCGAAGTGCTTCTTCCACGAACAACTTTCGTTGGATTTTGCTCGTCTTTAAAGACCCACATGGTCGATTGTTGTTTCGTTTCGGGCTCATACGCATAGATCAATGATTCGTTACCTGTGACGATCTTACAAACGTCTTTTGAAGCACCGCAATCGTATTTTTGCAACATTTCTTTGCAGCAATCGACACGAGCCTTTTTTTGAGCGACTTTCAAATTGTGCGGGATCCAACGAGAACAAACCTTTTTTACGGCATGCAGTATCGAATGTATGCTAGTGGAAGAAATGTCCAAGGATGTCTCTATCTCTCGGTATGTCGCATGTCGATCTTGCATTATGAGTTCACGCACGGCATCAATGTTCTCTGGCACAACAGCCGTTTTTGGACGACCTTCACGGAATTCGTCGTTGAGCGAGCTTCGGCCACGATTAAATTCATTATACCAATTTTTCACAGTGCTATAGGATGGTGCTTCATCGCCATACAAAGATTTAAGTTTATCAATGTACTCTTGTCGTGATAATCCACGTCGAAAGTTGTGAAAAATGATGGCACGAAAATGTTCACGAGTTAATTCAATTTTTTTCTATATTAATTTTTTCAAGTCACTGTAAACAACACAAATAATGGTCGTACGTCAAAACGTTTTGAGTACGATTATGCTTAAAATGACAAACTTTCCAATGGAAATGTCAGATTGCACTTGGCAGCATTCAGTGTTTCCAGGCCAGAAATATATATATAGCAGCCCTCGTACCCTTTTTCCACTTTTCGTGGTGAAGGGGTATAACAAAAAAGTTTTTAATTTTTTAAGCAACAGAAACATAAAAGAGAAATAAATAGATCAAGTAAGAAAAATTCAAATAAGTTTCTAACGGTGAATGTAGAACATGTTGCGTTTTCTAGTTTAGACTGTGTGAGTTTCAAGGCAAGTAATTCGTATTTATTTATTTATTTTTTTTTAACTAATGAACATAGTAATCACTCATAAGAAGGCTCAAGCTATCAGATAAAAATATCATTATTTTGTCTGATTATTTTTATTCAATTATTTATAGGACAAATTTTTCCCCGATAGTCCTATATCAATTTTTTCATCAATTATTTCATAATTCTACAATTAAGGTTTCTTCATATTTTTCACGGTTAACTTTACCTTCTCGAAGCTTTTGCTATCATTTTCGATTTGACATGAAAGCAAAAGCTATTAATATAAAAATAAATTCCATTTTGTAAAAAAAATCGTAATCAAACATGTGGAAAGTTATTTTGGAAACAACAATAAGAAATCGTAATTTGTTTTTGTCTTCAACATAAAATTTAAAACGATTTTTTATACAAAATTAGAGTATTAATTAGCTTCCCTAAATAAAAAATCGCTGTAGAATAAACAAACATCTTTTCATTAGTTATTTTATAAAACAATCTTCTTGGAAATCTGGCACCGCTTGCTAGTCTATTTTAAAACCTTTATAGCGCAACAAGATATAAAAAATTTATGTAAAAAGTCCTACCCCGTGTTATTGTAGGCAACAACCTTAATATTATTTTGTCTTAATTTACTTGATTGACCCTGTTGTTTTTATATTTTTTTTATTGCAGACACAAACCTCCTATTTTTTACAAAAACCAAAAACATTTCGGATGGACTCAGCAACACATAATACTATTTTAAGCTACAACGTTCAAATATCATTCACACAGACTACAATGGCACGCTGTACGTATTTTAAAAAATTAACATCGACCATTGCGGCAATTTATCATAAAAATTATTGTCTATCAGCTCGTATGAATAACTTAGCCTACATTATGTTGCTGGCTACTGTACTTCCATTGATATACACCAAAAATCTTTTAGTCACAGCAGCTCCCTCCCAAAGTAACACACCCTACTTACCTGAAACGGCATCGTTGGTATCTAAAACAGCAGCATACAACTCAATCAATTCTACCTCTATGGCTTTAGCAGAGCCACAGCTACAAGGTCTTAAAATCAATTCAGTCCAGACTGCAGTGCCAGCTGTGGTGCCAACCCCTCATCTAGAACATAATAGGGCCTTAAAAAAGGCCTGGCTATCAAACCGCACAATAGTTTGTAATGATGGCACAGCAGCAGGATTTTATTTGCGTAAAAATCCGAATTCAAAAAAGTGGATAGTGTTTTTAGAAGGTGGCTGGCATTGTTTCGATGTCAAAACCTGCCGCATACGTTGGAATAGACTGAGACATTTGATGACTTCCACGGATTGGCCAGAAACTAGAGATGGTAATTATTTTTGTAATTTTAAACTTTTTTAAAAAAAAAAATTATTTTCAACATTGCAATTTTAAAATTTTAGTTGGTGGCATTTTATCTGCTTCTCCCAAAGAAAATCCCTACTGGCATAATGCAAATCATGTTTTAGTACCCTATTGCAGTAGTGACTCTTGGTCAGGAACGAAAGACACTTTCGAGTCCAATGAGTTTAGTTTTCGTTTTATGGGTGCATCGATTTTAAAACAAGTTATAGCCGATCTTATTCCCATGGGATTAGGTCGGGTACCAGGTGCAGAACTGTTGCTAGTAGGATCTTCTGCTGGTGGCTTAGGTGTTATGCTTAATCTTGATCGCATTACACACTTTTTGCAACAAGAACGTAAACTTCAAGTAACTGTTAGAGGCGTTAGTGATTCAGGTTGGTTTTTGGATAGAGAACCGTATACACCCTCAGCTGTAGCCTCGAGTGAAGCGGTACGACAAGGCTGGTCGCTTTGGAAGGGCTTGCTGCCAGAAGCATGTGTGGAACAACATAAATCTGAACCCTGGCGTTGCTATTTTGGTTATCGCCTTTATCCTACTTTAAAAGGTAACGTTTGTATGATAAAAGTAAACAAAACAACTTCCCATTTTTATTCAATACATTTCTTTTTGTAGCTCCCCTTTTCGTTTTTCAATGGTTGTTCGATGAAGCGCAAATGAGAGCTGACAATGTGGCTGCTCCTGTTACTCCCCACCAATGGAATTATATACATGCTATGGGTGGAGCTTTGCGCTCTTCTTTAGACAATGTAACTGCAGTATTTGCTCCGTCATGCATAGGACATGCAGTTCTTTCTAAAAAAGATTGGACTGCAGTAAAAATCGATGATATTTCTTTGCCCACAGCACTCAGGTGTTGGGAACATTCGACCAGACCACGTAAAAATCGTCACAACCAATTGAAACGTTCCACAGAAGCAACAGTTTACAATAAAAATAACAAAAGACGCCATGACAAACAAAACAGGGATAAACAACGCGATAAAAAGAGGAAAAATAATAGCAACAATAACAATAATAATGGAGAGAAAAAACGCCTTACTAAATCGGAAAGAGAAGAACGTAAACGTTTAAGGCACGAGCAGCAAAAGCGTAGAGAAGAAAGACGTAATCGCCGAAAAAATAATATGGTTGCTTATCATGATAATTATCAGACCAACTCTTTAACATTAAACCAAAACTCAACCGATTCCCATGATAACCAAACGCATTCGCAACGCAACCCAAATAAACGCAGACGCAACAAACTCGATAAACACAAGAGTAATCAAGTTAACCAAAAAACACATCAACGTAAAAGAAAAGAGCACAACTCTGTGGATAACCAACAAACTGAGAGGGAACCGCAAAAGGAACAGCCATTCATGGCAGTAGTAGAAAAACGGGCTAATAGTGCTAATAAAATTAACAGACGTAGTGGTGTACCCCGAGTACCGGAAAGATGTTCTCTACGTCTCTTAGAACGTTGCAGTTGGCCACAATGCAACAATTCCTGCCCCACCCTAACGAATCCTGTTACAGGCGAAGAAATGCGATTTCTCGAATTATTGGCTTCTTTTGGTCTGGATATTGAAGCTGTGGCCCAAGCTTTGGGCGTCGACATGCAAACTCTTAACAATATGGATCGCACCGAATTGGTTAATATGTTAACGCAGCAAGTCAGCTGATCAAGCGATTTAAATTACTCTTAGAGTTTACAAAAAAAAGAGGAAATAATAAGAAAGAGTTTTATAAACTCTTTATTCTAAATGATTTCAAAGAGGCTAATTAGCCTAAGAGAATATTACTAAGTAATCTCGAAACAAGTTTAATGTTAAATAACAAAAGAATGTTGTAAATAAGTATTGTAAATAGTTTTAACTTATATTAAGTACTTAAAAGTTCAAATTAGTTTTAGGAATTTATTCTACAAACAGACTTTAAGAATTTAGTTTAGAAAAGTATCGTTTGTAAATATGTAGATTTTGTAATATATATCTAGAAAAGGAGCTTGAGAACCTAAGGCCTAAACACAACAGGAAAAACAAAAAGAAAAAACAGGCCTTTCGCCAATTAATTGTAACACTACTAAAGGTATAAGAAGTAATTCGAAAATTTGTTTGCAATAATAAATTGCTTATAGTTGAGCCATCCATAACGCATTGTTAAGGCCATAAAAATTTCTTCTATGTGTATAAATGCAGTGTGGCTCTCGTCTTGATTTATATTTTTAACAAAAACAGACCAATTTAGGTTAATCTCTAAAATATCATACCTAAAAGATCTTCAACGTTGGGTCTTGATAATTGATGTTAACATTTCCTGTTTAAAAATCCCTTTAAAAAATATGAAAAAAAAGAGATTGAATCCCTAGATTGACCTGAAAATAACTAAATTGTCATTAGTTTTCAACAATAACAATAACAAGACAAATAAACACACACAAGAAGCCTACTTCATTACCTAACGCGCTGACAAAGTCGGTTTTTCCAATTACAAAAAGTCGACACCGCACTATTTACCATAAGTATTTTTGACAAATGGACAATGATTGACACTCTCTTTTATGTTTGTCTGTAAAAGATGAAACATAAATGGCGCCCAAGGCAATTGAAATTGGCCCTCACCACTGGTAGAAAAAGGGTATGTCTAAGTTTGTCATTCCATTTGTGATTTCTACAACATCCATTTCTTATGCATAGGAAATTCGATTGAGCGATGTTCGTCCGTGTTAGTGTTAAAATCAACTTTGCTAGAAAAAATTTAAATACTCCAACGATCAGATATAATTTCGAAAATTTTGCTATTGAAAATCAGTTAGATCGGTTCATGTCCTTCGAGGCTGCGTGCAAAACACCACGCCTGCCTCCAATGTTTTCGTTTCATTTGGAACAATAAATTAACTCCAATGAAAAAAAAATATATATATGTGCGATAGAGAATTAAAAAATAAGAAAAAAACATCAAGTGAAAAAAATTGGCGCTCCCCCATATTATCGGAGTTACGGGTCTCTAAAATTTCAAAAAATTTTTAAATATTAATATGGGTATCATTTAAAAGCTTTTGAAGAGATAGTAAAGGGAATACTAAAATTTTTTTTAAAAATGATTAACCTATTAAGAGCATTTTTTTTGGAGTTATTTCACTAAACTAGATTTAAATAGACGGTGAAGGGTTATAAGCCGATTATAAC
Organism: Gymnosoma rotundatum; assembly: GCA_916610165.2. Taxonomy (NCBI): domain Eukaryota; kingdom Metazoa; phylum Arthropoda; class Insecta; order Diptera; family Tachinidae; genus Gymnosoma; species Gymnosoma rotundatum. Next base: position 49,824,411 of record OU744338.1, read on the forward strand.
GCTCCTACTTGTTCTTGTATTTTAACTGCTTATAAAGATGAATTATTTTTAATGCTAATGTAGTCGCCTGCTTTACTGACGCTAAAATGAATTTTTCATACAAACTTACATGTCAGAAATTCGTAAAGAACTTATGACTACGTTTTTTCTTATTCTCCCATTTTGAAGCATGTATTCTCTCTACAATGCTACCATACCTTAAAAATTGGCATGTTTTTTTGTGAGTATTTGACAAAAAAAAATATTTATATATTAAAAAGAAATTACTGACATTGCGTCAGTTATAGTAATCGTTTTTTATGGCCGCGTTGTTACACGTAGTTGTGGTCTTGTAATGTTTTATCAATAAAATTGTAAAAGCCTTATTTATTACTGGCTTTACCAGATTTATATTATACTAGAATTATAGAATTATTATTATAATTATAACAAAAAAAATGTGTTGTAAAATTTAAAATAACTTTTTATTTAAAACAACGTTTCTTTATGATGTTTTAACTAAAAATAATAATTAAAAAAAAATGTTTTAATCCTTACACACAAAATGCAACACACAAGACTGTTATTTGTTACAATTGTTCGTATTTAAAATAATGCAATTTAATATAAATTTACTTCACATACCCTGGAATATATGTGAATGATGCCTATAGCAATCAATGCAAATATCGATAAACTGACATTAAACTCACATGAACTAGATAATAATTACATTAACAATTTCAAAACCTACCTCATCTGTTGATAATAATTGTTGTTGTTTTTGTTTTATTTTTATATATATAGATTTTTTTATTAATAATTATAGTAATGAAACAATAATCCATCCTTTTAATAATATTTAGTACAATTTATTGTAACACAAGTTTTGTTCGTTAAGCAAATGTTTACTGCATTTCATTCCATTAGCAATTATTTCCTTCCATACTTATTTGTTTAATAAAAATTAAAATAATTTTTTTTTTTTTGTAATTAAACGCCTTAAACAGAAACAAATGATTTGTACCTGTATTAACTACATTTAACATCAATTAAACATCAATGAAATAACAAATAGTAACATTCCTTCTGTTTAATATAAAAAATAATATTTTTACATAATTAAATAATTTATTTATTATAGTATTAAGTTATCTATTTACTTATTTTACAAATATTGCAAACACTAACTATTATGAAGTAACAATACATAATTCTCGAATGCACATTCTTCATTTATATACGTTTTTCGTTACAAAAATTACAATAATTGATTTAAAATTATTCTCTTACTAATTGTATAGTTTTTAGTTTTAATATAATATTTATAAATTATTGTTATTTAAAGAAAAAAATTAAAAAATAACATTTGATATGAAATTCAATTAAATTTAATAAAAAATCAAAGTACAATTTTTAAAACATTTAAAACGCGTGTTTTAATTCAGATTTGACAGCTCATTTTACCTGGAGGCTTATTCTGAATTGCGATACGAAAGTCAATGCGATGCAAAAATACATTAATACGAGCTATTGCTATTCTGTATTGCAATATTCGCAAAGTTCTTTTTTAATTGCATTTCAAACGCGAAAAGGTGGTAAATCGGTGTTCTAAATTACGAAAACAAATGGTAAATTCGCAAAATTTATTCGACTGCCAAATAGCATTCGCAAAGTACAAAAATGTAAATGAAAGATAATACTTTATTTATTTATTCATTATATCGACCCCTTTGCGTAAAATTATCGTATGTTACAAAAACCAAATTTTACAGGACAGCCATTTTTCTACTTTTCTCTGCTTTCACTTTCAATAACAAAATGAAAATTTACATGTGCTTAGATAATTAACTAATATAACTACAACTAAAAGTATTCCGGTGAAATAGTTCAAGTTTTCCGAGAAAAAGGTATTTTTTGGCATATAGGATAATTTCGCTCACAACATTTTATAGATACGTGTATAGAAAATGGCACATACGATATCATTTGTCAATGTTAGAAATAAATTAAAACAAAGATTTTTTTTTGTGTTTTTATGTATTCGTTCATTTTTTTTAACTTAAAATGGTACAAAGTTATAAAAAATTTAATCAATATTTAACAGAAGCATGAATTCATAAAAAAAAAACAATAATAATAGAGTTAATCTTCTTCGTCGCTTTCATTTAACACGTGTTTTTCGCGTACAGAATATTTTAAACTTAAATACTCATTGTGGTGCTTTGACGGTATGCTATTTTTTAAACAAATCATTTTTCAATCATTGAATTTTTGCAAAGAGATACACAAAGGTGAATTCTACAACTTTTGTAACTTAAAGGTAAAATTAAAGTTATTTATAGTTTTAATTTCAATTTATTTTGATCATTGTTTGGCCGGCAAGTAAATACGAGGGCTGCTCTATATATTTCTGGCCTAATAGTTAAAATGCGAATATTTATAATCAAAAATGGTTCTATTGTTTTTCAAAGTATTCTCCAGCAAGATTTATACACTTTTGCATGCGCTCAAACCAGTTGTCGAAGCACTTTTTTCACTCCGATTGAGACACCTCTAAAACATGGTTTTTGAACACTTCAACAGCTTCTTCTGGCGACGAAAATCGTTGACCACGCATTTTTTCTTGATGTGCGGAAACAAGATGAAGTCATTAGGTGCCAAGTCAGGGCTGTACGGCGGATGACCAATTAATTCGACGTTTTGGCCGGTCAAAAACGCTCTAGTTTGAGCCGATGTGTGAGAGCTCGCATTGTCATGGTGAACAATGATTCGTCTTCTCTTCTTGGTTTTTCGAATTTCTCCGATGACTTCAGGCAAACAAATTGTAGTCTACCACTCAGCTTTTATTTTGATCTCTTAAAAAATTAGCCTTGGCCTCATTCTTGTCTCTTACATGGATCCTATACTCATCGGAATTCTCCAAACGATTTTTTTCCTCTTCATCAAGATATTTAATATGTTCGCGCTTACTGCCCTTATCTTTTTTTTTCAAATGAAAACCTATATTAAAATCTTTTTGAAAAATCTGTCTGAAAACCCAATTCGACACAATGCAGTTACTGAGGTTTTTATCGTTCATATATTGAGCGTAGCACCTATAAAAGCTTTGCTTGTTTCGAAATTCTTGTGGCAAATAAACTTTAGTACTCTTGGCTCTACAATAATGTGACGACACAGCTGGAAGATTTTCAAGATATTGTTTTAAAAGCTTCATGTTTTGCTCGTCTGTTTTATTATGAGGCCGAATCTTAGCTTTTGGATGAGCATAATTATTTTCCTTTAAAAGATACCAACATGAATTTTTGACAAACTTTAGAAACGATCCCTTTGTGAGTAAAATTATATTGAAAAGAATTGTTTCGTCTACAATCTCCTCCTGTGACAGCAGCTCTCCTTCGTTGAATTTGTTTATGTTTTATACAGGAAAGCAGCCACATTCTTCTTTTTGCTTTTGACATTCCCCAATAATGTTCATTTAAATGTACACGAGATTTCTCGGAGAGACGACAACATTCACTGTGGCACATCTTATTAAGGCACGGATAAGGTAAAAATTTATTTTTAATGTCGTCCCTTGATTTAACAGACAGAAGTTTTTTGTAGCCCCGGTTTCCGACACAGTTTTCATTTTCAAATAAGCATGAGTCATCACTCTCACTATCGCTGTATGGCACTAACGAAAATTGAGAAACCTGCATAAAACGTGTTTTGCATTACTTTCTAAAATTTTTTTTATTAAATAAAACACAATTTAATAGACATTAAACAACCAAAACATCACCACATAATCATAATTACACATTAACAATATCCTCATTTAATTACTTTTAAATTATATTATTTACTTACGGGTTTGGAAACTGATAGCATAATTAGGGACCAATTTATTAATTTGTTTGTAGACAATGTTTTACTTGGAGTTGTTCACATAACTGATTACCTCAAATACATGATTTGAAAAAGAATGCATGCTAAATACTTCTCTTCAACTTTAATATAGCCTTTTATGTAAAATTAACGGTAAAGCGAATAGGGGCAAAAAACAAAATAAAGCGAGCAATTCTGTTTACCTTCTAATTCTACCTTAGGAAGAAATTATATTTCATATTATGTCGTAAATATTGCAACAACTATGCAAAATATTCTTCATTGGCATTTACGATAAAATCGCTCACAAGAAAAAATGGAGTGTAACCTACGATAAAGTATTCAGTAAATTTTTGGGGCAACGAACTGAAATTCGCCTACAATATTTTGTCAGGTGACGTGTCTTTGAATGTAGAACAAATTTGCATCAAAAACTCAATTTCGAAAAAATTGGCATATACGATAATTTCGCGCAAAAGGGTCGATATGTTTATTAATTAATTCAGGGAAAGATAGAATTTATGAATAAAAATAATCTGTTGATTTAGACTTCAAACCACCCACTGGGCCTAATAGATCAGGACACAAGAAATTATTTCAAATATTTTTTTAAATTGAATTTTATTAGGATCGGTTCCCCCGCTACCACTCTCCTGTTCCTTTTTTTTCCTTTAAAATAAACATAGACTATTCTACCTTGTACATACATTTTATTAAAATTACCCTTTTTCTCTCATCTAGTTCCTAGGTCTGTAAACAGATATTATATTGGACCTCATAAATGAGACCCTATCTTTGTTTCGAAATTTATTGAAATCGATTTAGATGAATAAAACTGTCCGCTTCCTAATTTTTCCTCTCTTGGTCCACTTCTTGAAAACATATTGCACCTTTTAGACAAATATCTACCTGTGTTTTAAATTTCATTGAATTCCTACTAACAGCCAAACTCACAAAGGTGTCATTTACAAAATTAGAAAAATGTGTTTTTAAATATTTATTTCAGAGTTCTGTAAACAATGTAAAAATATTCTATCGTCACAATTTTATCTCTAGTTTCACTACGAAGTGACATATTTTTACGACAAAAAAGTATTCCATATTTGAAGTTAGGTTCACTGGCATCTCCTTACAAAATTTTATTAAAAACCATCCAGTAGCTCTTTTGTAATGCAAACACGGACAGACAACTGGTGGATCGTAGACCTATTTTATGCGGACGTTTTGTTAACAATACAAAGTATTTTACATAATGTAACAACAAATTAATGAGAAATATTTTCATCTCGACATCAGTCTTTAGTGATGATCTGTTAACTAACAAGTAATAGAGAATCTATGCAAAAAAAAAAAAGATAATTTGGGAGCGATAACACAATTTCGTTAGTAATATTGTTGTCATTAGCGAGGTGCAGCAATATCTAACACTAACACTCGTCGGACAGGTTCACCAAATTATTTAAAACTTTCAACACAGCCTGTTAGCATGCATTAATTCCGGAACAGACCTGCCGATGAACATCTCTAAGATTTAATGAGAATAGCCTGCTCAAAATTTACTTCGAACTTCAGACGGATAGTCCAAGACAAAAATGCAATAATATTGTAAAAGCTTAATAAAATAATGCAGCGAAATCTATTCGATATCTATTTGTCCATTGATACAGTATCTAAACATCTTATCAAAGTAAATTAGTTTATAACCGTCCGGACCGCGATGGTCTTGATTTTTTTAAAAAGCGGGCCCCAAATGAAAATAGTTGGTGAAAGCTGATCTATACCAACATTAAAATTTTAAAAATATATTTAATATACAGAAATGATCTTGTTACAGTTTTATTATTATGTTTAGATATAAGAATAATTTTAATAATATAAAGTATTGATAAAAACTTAAGGAATATAAAAAGGAATACGAGTAATAGTTATTGGTAATCAAAATGTATAAATCAGTTAAATTAAACAGGTTAAAAATGCATGCACTTGCAAAACATTATAAACTCTTTAAGAAAACAATTGTATGAGTAAAGTGATTTACAATAAAAAAAAATGCAATACTTTTGAAAAAATTTATGACCAAATACCCAGTAAAGACACTAACGAAAGCTAAAGAATTTAGATAAAAAAACAAATTCAATAAATTTTTTTTTCAAAATATCTAAACCTCTGACCGCACAATTGTTATAAATTGCACATAAGATTTTTTAAACAAGTGAAAAACTCTCGAAAAATATTTAACTATATAATGCTTTTTTTTATTGTTCTGCTCTTAAATAATATTATATGTAACAGGGATGGTACTTTTAGCATAATTACACTTCTTTTTTTTAACATTTCAAACCTGAGAAATATCTACAACAGTAATTCATATGGTAAATTAAACATTTTTCGTACATTTAAAAACGTTGAAATGCTTGTTTTTTATTATCTAAATTGTTACTTTTAATACAAATATCCAAAATTTCTAGACATTTTTAATGTAACGTGGAGTTTACAGATGAATATTAAGGAGGTTCGCTGTGTATAGGATATAGATTTGGATAGTTAAAGACAAATTGCAAATGTAAAAGAAAGACAGGAGATACTTTTAAGAGATGATTAGATATTAGCATGCCAAGATCGTGAGAGCTATTTTTACATAACCTCACCCTAAGTTACCTATCGTTGCATATTGCCACGAACCGTGTAACAAGTTAATACAAAAATTTCGTATCGCTATTAGGCGATTTTAGAAATCATAATTTTAGAAAAATTAGTTAATGTTTTAATTTTAATTACTAATTGAAGGTGCCCGTGCATAAAACAAAAACAAAATAATACGATATTTTTGTGATATTTTAGTTGTGGTTTTTATATTATTTTTCAACATCTTTAAAGTGTAAAAAAGATCCGAAAAAAGTCAGCAGTATACAGTGGATAAAGAAAAGTAAAATCAAAGCTAATTATTTTTGTTTTACTTGAACTTTAATTATTGTCTTTACTTTATTGTTTGGACCAAAATCTTTAGTTTATTTAAAATATTTGTAAGAAGCTTCCTGAAGAGCTAAATGAGTGGCCATCGAGACGTGCTTTCACCTTCAATAATCAATATCGGTGATTTAAACCATTTGTTTGGGAAAGTAGCATGATAAAGGTTAATTAATTTAATTTTAATAATCTCTCGTTTTATTTAAGTAATTTAAATAAATTATGTTAACATTTATTTAAATGTATAAATTTTCATTCAATTTTAACAAATCATAATTAACACAAAATCTCATGATTTTGACATTTTAAAATCGTTCTCAGATTTTTATTTTAAAAAAAGTAATTCCTTTTTTGCCACCTTTCTAAAAGGAAACAGTGTAATTTTTACAATAGCCTGTAACCTGAAATTTCATTTAGCTACAACTTTTAAAAATGGGATTTTTTTATTTAAATTTCTCACAAAAGTCGAAACTTTAAGTCGCTGTAATTCACAAACTACGAGTATACAAAATTTTAAAAACTACAAATACAATTTTTGATATTTTGTATTTTTAACCAACATTTTTCACTTAAACTATTTATCAAAATGAAAATTTATTATTCGGAATCTTTTAAAATTTAATTAATTTACTTTATTCGTGCTTGATTCCTTCAAATATAAATATTTCACGATATTCTCATGAAATATTTATTAAACTAAACTACAAAATGAAATGTATTACTGCGGGGAAAGCACATCCATATGGCCATTTCACTATTGCTCAAATAGCTCATCAGTGGATTTTACCCAAATTTTGTATAGAAAAACAGAAAGTCTTATATCAAAAGCCAAATTGATTAAATGAGAACTCCATTGAATCAATAAGACAGAAGACAATAACAACTCAAAAATGTTCTATACAAAAACACAGCAAACATTCAGTAACTATTTTTATTTTTTCTTTTTTTATTTTTTTTTTGATTTTTCTTAAAAATAGCCCTTGCAAAAAAAAACTAACTTCAAAACAGATTTTATTTGTCTATCTAAAACGGTTCAAAAATATGGCAACATACATCAAATTACCTTAACTATTGATACACACTTATATTCCGTCTCCAAACTTTACTAAAGTGGGCTTAGCACTACAGCTCCTTGTTAATTTCAACCATCTGTTTACAACTGTTCAACAGTTTGGTCATATACATCAAATGAGTAGTAGATTTAGCAACAAGGTTCTTTGTAAATTTCAGCTGTCTGTCTATAACGATTTAAAAGTTTGGCCACATACATTAAATTACACTAATTATTAGGAAACCATTTAATTTATAATTTGAAAAAATTTCTACTTGTTATGCCAACCAAAGTAGTATATAATAATTCAGAGGATACGGTCATATACTTTAAATAACATTAATTTTGTGAACGCTTTTAAAATTTTAAATTCAATTTATACTCGTACCCGTTGCTATAGCGGAGTTAGCAATAAAGGTTCTTTTTTAATTTTAACTGTCTGTCTACAAGCGTTAAAAAGTGTGGCCATATACAACAAATTAAGTGAACTATTGGGGCACCCTTTAATTTATTATTTTAAATATTAATACTTCTTACTGTAATGGTCATAGCAATCTACATTCTGTTTAATTTTAAAGCGTTTGTCTGTAAAGGCACAAAACATAAGCCCATGTAGATCAACTTACGTCACCTATGGGGACACCGTTTAATTTTTAAATTGACTTTAAAAAACATGTATGTTGTATGGGGATAAACTTTAGGATTATGAACTGTTTTTAAAGCGGGACCAATCTGTAAGCATTACCCTTTAAATAAAAAAATGTTTTTTTAAATCGGTTCAGAAATGACTGAGGTCCTCGGCCACAAACTTAAAGAAGCAACATTCAGCAGAATTGATAACCTCCTTGTTTTTTTGAAGTCGGTTAAAAAAGAAAGAAAAAACTAGTTATTTAGAAACTTTTTTCTTCTAATGATCTTAATGTAATCGTGTCTTCTTTTTTATAACTGTAAACCCTGTATTTTAATAGTAAAATTATTGTATTATAAAATTAATATTCACTAAAAAATGTGTTTAGTACAACTTTTATGCAAAAATATAAAAAGCCTGTTGGTACAATTTTTTAATTTCTTTTACCGTCCCTGATATTTGAACTCATACTTTCATAATTAAAACGGGTGTTTAATTTAATTCAAAAACTGTTGATAAAATGTTAAATTCAAAAATGTGTTCTCCTTTTTTTGTTTTAAGCGTTTTAAATTTAAATGAAACATAAAGTTTGTGTCAGCCATTTGATAAAATAAAAATCGAAATGATTCCTTTAGAAATAATCACCCTGTATATTAAATCACTTTAATTAAACTTAATAGAATAATCTCTTTCATCTCATGATATTACGACCAGCAATTTGTCACAACTTATCACAGATTTCTCTAGATACACACATGTGACATAGAGTCTTGAGTGATAATTAACAAAATGTTTTCACATTACATCGGATTTATTTTAACTATTTTTATAGTGAATAATAATTTAATACAAGGTGATGATAAAAAATTTTGTTTACTGTCAAAAACACACTCAATTCTTTATTTACCACCTTACAACAGCATGTCCCATTTATCTTACCATCGGTTTGGATGGCAGCAATTATCAAGAATCAACTTTACATTTGAATTGGGCCTCCGATTGCTATATACGCCCACAATGGTATGGCATTTATAGAGAGGAGCCCTCAACCACTCTGCTACAACCCTTCATACGTTTAAACAATGTGAGCAACGCTATATTTCAAATGTCAATCAAACAAAAGGTTGGAAAATTAAAATTTCCCAAAGGTTGGAATCGCAACGATGTCAACATCAGACCAATTCATTACACAAAAAGCAAATGTTTGGATTATTATGTCGCTAGTTTTCAGAATAATGAACTATTGTCAGTCGAGTGTATAAAAATCTATCCAAACTGGATGACAAAACAAAGTGATATTGTTAAAATGCAATTAAAGGAACTGTTTATACCAGGTGTGTTTATAAAAAGCTTTTCATACTAAAAATTTTAAATTAAGAAAACTTTAACTAAAAAAAATTTTAAAATTGCTTCTGCGACGACTTCATCTGCATTGTGCACTTTGTTTGAAGTACTTGAGTCTAGCTCTTATATTTAAATTTGATTTGTTTTCATAGCGTCGCACAGTGCTTTGTTTTGTTCCTATATAACGATGGGACAAAAATAGAAAAAGTTAAAACTGACTTTTAAAACTGTGCAGGGCAGTTATATTAAGCCCAATTAAGAACATTTTTAGTTTTTTGCAAAAATCGAAGATATAAGTGAATCATAAATTAACAAGTGAAATAAATGATTCTGCAAACTTGATTTCAACAAAAATTTTAAGAAAAAAAGCATCAAGTGAAAAAATTGCAGCTCACCCATATTTTCCGAATTACGGGCCTCTGAAATTTTTAAATTTTTTAAAATAACAATATGGGTAGCATTTTAAAGCTTTTGAAGAGATCTTTAAGGAAATACTATTTTTTTTTTTTTTAATGCTTAACCTATTAAGAGCCGATGACATTTTTATGTAAAATTATATATACATATATGGCTTAATTTATTTTCTTATTTTTTAATTCTCTATCGTCCCATATATTTGCTTTTTTTGGTGAAGGGTATATAAAATTCGAATATAGCACTCCTACTTGTTAATAGATGATATTAAAACAAATGAAAATATTAAATCACTGAAAGAGGAAAATTATTCATTTCTTATATTGATTTTCTATCTAAGTTCCGGTTCGATTTGTAAGATTTTTTAGGCAGGTCAGTAGAAACATTATAGGAGTACAAAAACCGAAAGAAACCAGAAGGACCATTTTTTCTACTTTTGGAATGTTCAATAAAAATTTAGCAATTTTAAGGCATCAATTAAATTAAGTGAAATTTTTATAACAAAAAATTATTATAAACCAACAATGTATATTAAGATTTATATATATAACTAGCTTGTTCTACCCAGTGTTTCTTTGGTTTAATTTTTAATCTTTTCTAGCCACTCCGAACACGTAATAAATCAAACAAATTTTTTAGGATCTTATATACGAACGTATATAATTATGTGTCAAATATCTTTAGAATCTGATTTTGTTTGGACGGATAAGGACCTATCTATGTTTTAAATTTTAATCGAGACTTTGTTATAATCGATTCAGATGCATAAGAATGCCCGCTTCCCCTTTTACTCCCCTCCTGGTAGGCTATTTAAAAATATAACCAACCAATTTTATGAGGACAAATTACTACCCGTGTTTCAAATTTTTATAAAAAATGATTTAGTCGTTTAGCCCTCGACGCAGGCACAAACAAACAATCATGAACGACCGATTTCGTGTAAACTTTAGAAAAACCATCTACACGACCATACGAACAAATCCTTAAAATTAAATCAAATCCTTAGCTTTTATACAAACTCAATTTTTACTTCTAGTTGCAAAAACTATATTTTTTTAAGAAACAATATAACACTACTTTTTTTGTGACTTCAGCGCACCCTTGCAGCAAACAATAATTCAATTTCAGTGTTTTTTTCATTCAGAATTTTTCCGATTCTAGCTTTTATGGAACAATTGAACTTAAAATTTTCAACGTTTAAAGTATTTTTCATTAAAAACCTTGAAAAAAATGGACGTAACCAAATTAAAATGTTTTTAAAATTTGGCAAATGGTATATAATTTTTTAGACCACACGCAACAAATTAGCAAACACAGGAAAAACAAGTAAGAATACTATATGCTATGCCGAATCGTATATACCCTTCACCATCTATGTAAATCTAGTTTATTGAAGTAACTATTATCAAAAGACCAAAAAATATTGGGGTCACAGATAATTATAAAATAAGAAAAAAATTAAGTACTACATATACATAATTCTACATCAAAATTTAATGGCTTAAGCATTTTTTTTTTAAATTCTAGTATTTTCTTAAAGATCTCTTCAAAAGCTTTTAAAAGATACCCATATTGATATTTAAAAACAATTAATTTCTTAACTCTCTATCTCCCCATATATGTATGTATTTGTTTTTATACCCTTCACCACAAAAAGTGGAAAAAGGTTATATAAAGTTTGTCATTCCGTGTGTAATTTCTACAATATCCCCTGATAAAATAGTTGTTAATTGGTAAGTCACAATCAGCTGTGTGTTTGGAGTCGAAATAAATATAATAAAAAAGTCATTTGTGATACATTTCTAAAAAAATATTTGTATTTTGGCCATTTGGTATTTTTTTCAGAATAATAAATTGTGTCAGAACAATAAATCAGCTGTTTTACGACAAAACTTACCAGACTAACAAAGTTTTAAAAAGGGGGTCGTTCATAGTTGATAACTTTAACAAAATAACAAACTACCGAGTAACAAATTAACAATTTCGGTGTGAATATCACTATTGTGTTGTTTATCTAAACTTATTGCACTAAATTAATTGATAACACTCTTCTATATTTTATTTAATTTTTTTTTGTGAATTTTAATGTTCGTATCTATTAAAAGTATATTGTTGATTCATAGTCATAATTGCTTCATAGTATATTTCGATTCAATTAAAACGGAATAAAAATTTACGAAATTAAATTTCATATTGAAATGCCTTGTTTAAAAAATTCTCTAAGCAAATTTATAAGCTAATCAACCTTTCAAAGATCAAATGCCTACTGTGACTACACTTATTTACCTTTTTTAAAAAATTTTTTTTAATTCAACATCTTTGGACATGCTATTAGTTAGCTAATGACGCTAGGCTTTATTAGTTTTGATGATATAGATTTTTGGATTAAGGACAATCACTGAGCAGTGGATAATATTTTTTTAATAATTTGGCAATCTATAAACTGCCAGTCTGATTGGAATAGTAATTCAGACACTTATAATAGACAAATATTGATTGCAATATTTCTAGACCCTTACAGGGAGGCACATAGTGGCACATCAGCGTTAGGCATGTAAAAATTACTATTTCATTCATTAATATTAAATACATATGTTTTCAAAGCCCTTGATAATGTTTTTAAAACCACGGCCAGCTTTGAAAGTTGTGTAAGCCCATTTAATAGTGTGAACCTCATAAGAGAATCAATGTTGTTTTGCGTCTATCAGTCTTCTATAAAAGCTAAGTAGATTTTCAAGCTAAAAACACATCTGGGTTATTTGACAATCGTTACATATTATCTTCGATATCACTTTTTGATTTGCATACAGAATACTCTTTTTAACCGTCTTCAAAAACAAATGGCGTTTATCAATTCGCCTAAATAGTTTTTTTTATGTTTGTGCCAGAAGCACTCAGTCATTTCTGAACTGATTGTGAAAACTTTTTCTTTACTTGAAGGTTTCGTCCCGTTTTAAAAACACTTCATGATTTAACAACAAACATGTTTTTTAAGTGTATTATTAACCGGGAAGGGCGCCACTTTAAAATTAAAAAAAAGAGTGTATCACTTTAGCTCCTAATAAGGGAACGAAGCCGATCGACTCATAGTCGACTAATAGCCGCCGCCGATATTTAATAAAGTCATCGAGCCGCCTCCTAAATAGACGGCTTACATCGGCTAAAAATGTAAGCGGACTGTGTCGGCTTAGCCCCTCAGATAAAGATTTTTATTTTTTGTTTTTGACTAAAATTTCATTGACTAAAATAATTGCTATTTATTTATTTATTGACTTTTTTTCCAACAATTATTGTAATTCTTGTTCTCAAAAGAATAAAATCAACGAGTAGATTAGGTTTATCAATAAGAAAAGTTTGTATTTTTGTAAATTTCGCAGAATATAAAAATCCAAAAATTACAACAACTTTTGCCAAAAAATAAAAATTAAAAAAATAATAATTATTTTGGCCAAATACAAATTAGGTAACAGTCATTTTTGTACATAATAAAAATCAGTTTAAAATCAGAAAATGAGAGTTTTTCTTACAAAAAAATTAAAAATCAATAAAAGAAATAATAACCATTAAATAAGAATTATCCTGCCAAAAATAATAAAAATCATGAAATATCAAACAAAGAATAATTCAAAATAATTAAAAACAAAAATTTAAAGAATCAACAAAAATAATTTTTTTATAAGTCTCTTATAAGGGCCAGTATTCACTATCATGATCAGTTGTACGATATGTCAAAAATTGTATAGTATAAAAGTGGGGATTAAAAGTGTATGTGTGTGACAAACTTTTTGACCGATCTGTGCGATATCATAAAATATTTTTCTCTATGCGATCAGAGTTGATTTTTTAAGGACAAGAGAAAACAAACAACAAAATACTAAAACCGAATGTTTTATGCATCTTTTTCTATAATAGTGTCATCTGCGACGCCTTCTTGAAACGATTTTTAAAGCGTAAGATTGTGTATAATAGTAAAACCTGGCCTGAAGTATACATTGAATAAAAAAAAATATATTTCGAATATTATTATTAACAGTTGCCAGCTGGGTCGACTTTGAGCCGCCGCTGAACTGATTTTACCTTAGCCACCGCCGCCGAAAATTTGTCGACTTCAGTCGACTTTTAGCCGCCGCTGTAAATATTTTGCCTAGCCGCCGTTGGCAATTTGATATCGGCTTCGTTCCCTGCTCCTAATAGCACAAAGCGATACAAAAAGAAGTCCAAAAAGGAAAGGGTGTTCCCAAAGATGACATAAATTGGCCTATGTGGGCCTATGTTTTGAATCGTTATATGCAAACACTAAAATTTAACAGAATGTATACTACTTTGTCTAGTATAATACGAAGTATAACTCTCTCAAAGTATAAATTAAAGGGTGATACAATAGTAAATGTAATTTCATGTATATGTTGAATCATTATAGACAGACGTTTAAAACTTACAACAGAAAGTATAAAATTCGGATCTGTAAATTAAAGGGTGTCCCAAAAGTTAATGTTTTAAAGTCGGTTTTTTTTTAATAAAAGCTAATTTTCTTCAAAAAACACCTTTTTTTCTTCTTAGGTACCCATGCCTCTGGCGCCTATCTAACAAATTATGGTGGAAGTAAATCTCTTTTAATTAAAGAACATGCTGTTTCACAATATTTTGATGTCTGGTCTCAGCTGGTATTTGGCATACGTTATTTGGATTTGAGCATTGGGTAAAGTATTAAAATATTTACCGCCGTATTCATAAAATATTAAAATGGATTTAAAATGCATTTTAGGAGAAATTTGTGTGAAAATTTGGTCATAAAACACATTTAAAATGTATTTTATTCTTGCAGAATATGGCAGTTAAAATTTTATTAATTTCAAGATCTTTCTAATTTATCTAATTTTGCATTGGTATTATAAAGTGCAAATGTTTCGCAATAGACTTACTTTTGTTTAAATTTCCCTTGAATAATAAAAATCCGAATTATAAGTTTTTATATTGTTGTGTTTGCATGTGCTCATTGCCTACTTGTAAAAATTGTTTACAATTTTTATTTTTTCATCAAATCTTTCAAATATATATGAATGATTTCCAAAGGGAACCCTTATGTAAAACAAGTAAGAGTGTTATATTCGACTATGCCGAATCTTATATATACTTCACCATCTATGTTAATCTAATTTGGTACTGCATATACATATATAATTTTACATAAGACTGCCATCGGCTCTTAATGGTTTAAGTACTTTTTAAAAAATTTTATATATCCTTAGAGATCTCTTCAAAGGCTTTAAAATGATAAACATATTGATATTTTAAAAAATTTTAAAATTTCGGAGCTCCGTAACTCATTTATTTTTTTGATTGGAGTTCCTTTATTGTTCTAAATGACATGAACAAATTAGAGGCTGACGTGGTATTTTGCCTGCTGCCTAGAAGAAAATTGACCGATCATGCTGAATTTCAATAGCACCTCTTTTTACACAATATCTGATCAATTGACATATTTATTATTTGAAATTAACACGGAAAGACAGGCGGACACCGCTCAATCGACTTCGCTATGCATAAGAAGTCAGAATATATACACTTTATGGGGTCGGAAATGGATATTGTAGAAATTGCCTACGGAATGACAAACTTATATACCCTTTTCCCACTTTTTGTGGTGAAGGGTATAAAAATGGAAGAAAAGAAATAGTTACTGAATGTTTCCTGTGTTTTCGTATAAAACATTTTTGAGTTTTTATTGTCTTTTTGCTTTTTTGATTTAATGTAGTTCTCATTTAATCAATTAAAATTGTGATATAAGACTTTTAGGTTTGCTATACAAAATTTTGGTAGAAACCACTGATGAGCTATATGATTAGTAGCGAAATGGCCATATGGATATGCTTTCCCCGCAGTAACACAGTTCATTTTGTACTTTTGATTTTTTAGTTGAAAATACCATGAAATATTTATATTTAAAGGAACCAAGCACGATTAAAGTAGATATGTGTTTTATACAACGTCGAAAATTATGTATGGAATCCGATACCAGCTAAATGTCCTCCTTTGTTAGCTTCACAAAAGCGAGTCATTTTAAACATATTTTTCATTACATTCTCTTATATTTCAAGCGGTATTTCTCTAATTTCATCACGTATATTTTGTTTGAGTTGCTCAAGCATTTCAGGTTTGCTTGCATAAACCTTGCTTTTCAGATATCCCCACAAAAAGAAATCCCGAGCAGTCAAATCAATGGAGGCCAATCAACATCACGATTTCTTGAAATAACTTGTTGCGGAAAGAGGTCTCGCGGCAATTTCATTGTAATCCTGGCTGTATGCTGCGATGTGGCACCGTCTTGGTGATACTACATGTTAATCAATGATAAAACATGCAGTTGTGGCTTTAAAAACTTTTCAATCATATCACTATATCGCTCCCCATTCACAGTTACCGTTACGCCGCTTTAATTTTCAAGGAAATAGGGTCCAATAAATCCTCCTAACTAAATTGCACACCAGACTGTCGCTTCTAATGGATGCAAAAGTGACTGATGAATAATTTGAGGGTTTTCCATTGCCCAGAGCCGATTATTCTGTTTATTCACAAATCCAACCAAATGAAAATGTGACTCGTCATTTATTATGATTTTTTCATGAAAATCGGGGTGTCATGGGCGAACTGTAACATCCTATTGGCATATATACGGCGGCATTAATGGTCTTGTGGATAAAGCTCTGACGTCAACTGAATCTTCAATAGAAACAAATGCAAATCCTTGTGCAAAATTGTGGCCAAAGTTGTTCTTTGAAGACCAAGCTATTGAGCGCGGCGTTAAATTAAAGCTGATGGATTGTTTTGAACACATTCTTAAGCAGCAGTAATGTTTTTAGCCGGTTTCGCAAACGTTTTTGGTCTATGCTTGTGCCTTGTACTTAAACGATAAAGAGTGCGTTTTGTCCGCACGTTGTTTCTGCCAAAAATTTCACGTAACTTTCTCATTCTCACAGTAATCGATGATTGATTTTGATAAAATGTTTTAATGATTAAAACACGTTGATTTATTGAATATTTTTCTTTAATAAATTTGCTACGTGTCTACGTGACTGCCAAATATGAACTGTGAAGACTAATGTTTACCAAAATGGCGGCAAAACAAAGTCGGACACCTTGTATAACCCTCTTCACATGTGGTGAAGGGTATAAAAATATATTATTTGTTCCTAGGCACAGATTATACAAATTATGTTAAAATTGAAAAAAATCCTAGTTTTTCTGTAGTGTCGTTATCGCTATTCTCTTTAAAAAAAAAATTCTTTAGTATAAAAGTATAACAAAAAATTTCGTTGCTTTAAAATAACTTGCGCTTTCATGATTCATAATGTTTTAAATAAAATTCAAATGACGAACTTTAAATACTGAATTGATTTGTTAATATTTTTTAATCTGTTTAATTAATTTTCAGCTACAAACCTGTGAACTTGTATGACACACAAAATCCTGAAAACTATTGGATTGTCAACGAAAACATGTTTATCAATCAGCTGCGTTTCGTTTTAAAAGATGTTCGCAAATTTGTCACCATCTCTGGTGAAGTTGTTATATTGGATTTTAGTTCATTTCCAATAGGTAGAAATTAGTAAAAAAAAAAAAACATGTGTTTATAATATTTAAATTGTTCGTTTGCTTTACGTTAAGGTTTCTATAAACATCCGGAACGGCATGCTGGCTTATTGCATTTGATATCAAATGAACTGGGTCATTTGGCCTATCAGCGCAGTGACAAAACGGTGCCGTGTTACGATTTTACCATCGAAGAAATAGCTGCAACAAATGGTACGATTATAATACTTTATCCGCTGGAAGAGTTGCCACACCCAGAAAATGGTAAGTAATTCATCAGTAAACTGGAATACTTTGAACTGTACACACTGTTTTGCTTTAAAATTATGTATATTTTTTATAAATATAAAATTCTAAAATGTACTCTTTTTTATGATAGAGTCCCCTATTTTATGTTCGCCTTGGAAACGTTTCTCGACTGGTTTTATGAATAACTCACAAGCCCTGGACTATATGCGTTTACTTTTTAGCAAAAAGAAATCATCACCAGTTCAAAATGAAGGTTGGATATTTAATGCTATAAAAAGTATGGAACAGTCCCTGGTGAGTAATGATTTCATTTATTATGTTTAGGATTTGTTTATTCACCCTTCGCTTCTTTAAGAATTCTAATAACAAATTACAAACTGCCAAAGAAAGGGCATCACACATCAATTCAAAAGTATCGAATTGGTTAAGAGGACCCTGGGGTACTACGGCAAATGTTGTGACCTTAGACTACTTTAGTAGTACAAATATTATAGATGTCGCTATTAGTGCGAATATTGAAAAAGCATTTTCTAAATTAAACAAAAATTATGTTAAATTTGAAATAATTGCAAAATAAAAAATATTAGATTAAATTTAAAAAAATAATATATCACTTAAGAGTGTCTGTGCCGAATCTTATATATCCTTCACCATATATGTATAACCACATGTACCATACTACAGATTTCCCAGATTTCTGTAGGTGATAGGTCCAAGCATGGAACCCAACGTACTGCAAGATCGGCTGAAAACATTACTGCTGCACACAGAAAAAAGATTGGTAAAAAATCAGTTAAAATATTCAAAATTCTACTATTAACATCATAATTTAATTTTTCTAATAAATAAAATATAATCTTCACATATTTTTTGTATTATGAACTAACAAATTATATTAGATCTAAAAGGTTGGTCATAACAACAATTAACAAAGTTTACCTAACCAATTTGTGTCTTTACTAAAATCTATTCGGGTTATTGGGAGATGCAGCGAAACTTATTCCGGACTTTAGTACCAAAACCCTAATATTGGTAGTCAGAACGTCAGAACCATAAATATCGATTGCGTTATTTCTTATAATTTCTTGACATAATAAAAATAAATATTTTATAAGAAATATTGAAGTTTGAAAAATATTAAAATTTATATATATATATATATATATACCTGTGCAATAAGATTTATTGAAAGTTCGGGAAATTTCTGCTTTAATGCTGAAAGGTAAGTTAGAGGCATCTTGATTTTCGAAAGCTTTATATACTTCGCAGTGGAGAAGCGTGAAGTATGGAATGTAAAACGGAAGACAATGGCATCTAAAGTGAAAAGCATGAAAGCGTGAAAAAATGGGAATGCTTAGCGCAAAAGTTCATGTTACAGCCATGAATTGTATTATTTGTTTTCTTTTTTTTCCCTAAATAAAGATAAATGTGAAAATGCAAAGTTGTTTTATTTGATTCATAATAATATTTTTTATCGACTATGGAATCAATTTTTAAAATAGTTGGAAGCACCGCATTTATTAAGTCTTTTAACCGAATTTCAGATAATAACTACAACCGAACACATTCGATTGGCAACAAATTCGGTTCTCATGACAAATCTCTTTTCTCTGTGTGCTCAAGAAAGTGTTCAAAACAATTTATCAACCTTTATTTGACGCCGCCTTCAGGAGCTTGGTCTTCAAAGAACAGCTTTACCACAAGAATTTGCATTTGTTACCATTTAAGATTCAGTTGACACCGGAGTTTTTTCCACGAAGCAATTTACGCCGCCGTACATATGCCAATATGATATTACAGCTCGCCCATGACAAACCCAATTTTCATTAAAAAATTCATTTATCTGTGACTGTTTAAGTTTTAGTTTGCGGACTCTGGATACCTGTTGACCTTAAATAAAGAATAATATATAATGGAGCTCAATGTAGATGAACATGTTTTCTTTATAACTATGGAAAATATTATAAAAGTCATTAAAATAGGTTGACGGAACGACATTATTGGAGATATAGAACGACACCTTGCAGGAAGGAGAAAAGTTCATTTTATAGAATGCCAAGAAAGGTGCTTGCGGAAGGTGGACCTGCTAAAAGGTTAATAGAAAACTGGTTGTGGCAGCGGCAACTTCAATTGTTACCTATATCTGAGTGCGCGTAAGTATAAGAAGTAGAGACAATATATAAAAAGCTGTTAGAACCAGTATATAAATAAGCCACGACTCTTTTTCGGTAGTTAACGTACTGAAGAAGAAATTCAAGAATACTATACTTGGAAGATTGAATCTGGCTCAATTTCCAAAGGGTATTGTAAGTTATTCAACTTCCTTGCAGTGTGCCAGAAGCTGTTAAAACATCAGGTCAACCGGGGAGTAAAACTGGGCGACAATCTGTTCCTATAGAGTATATGCAACGAATCTAAACACACACGCAGAAAAAAGATATGGTTGTGAAATGGTCACAATAACCATATTATGTTCTTTATAACAATGTATAGTTGCGGAGAGCCAATTATAGTTGTTTTCACCAAAACTTTAGAAGCGATAAACATTTTGACGATTTAATGGTCATTGTGCACGACAAATGCAATATGGTTGATTTTAACCTAAAAAAAAATTTCAACCACAGCCAAAGTTTAATAACTTTTTAAAAATATTATATAATAATTAACCATAATATATTATTATTACTCAAAGTATGGTTTAAAGCAACAGAATAATGTTTGCGCTAAAAAATATTTTGTTCTAGTGCTTGACAGTTTAGTCATTTTTCTGGTAGCTAAAATTTTTAATTCAGCCTTATTACGGTTGTCGTTCTCGTGTCGAAAATCCTACGTTTTTTTAAAATGGTACTACGCACGTCGTTATTGTTAAAAATGTAACTCGAAAAAAAAATCTATTACAAAAATCGGTACTACGTTTGTCGTATTCGAATGATAATTTGTTCAAATATTGTCGTTGAAATTTATGTACACGACACACAATTTTTTTTCGTAAATTTTTAAAACGAACGCTAACAAGAGATAAGTTTACTTTTGATTTTTACATTATGCTTATTTTAAATTATTTTTTGCATGCTGTTTTTATACCATCACAAAAAGTGGAAAAAGGGCAAGTTTGTCATTCTGGGTGTAATTTCTACAATAACCATTTTTGATCCCATAAAGTATATATGTATATTCTGACTTCTTATGCATAGCGAAGTCAATTGAGCGATGTCCGTCTGTCCGTCCGTGTTGATGTTGAAATCAACTTTGCAAAAAAAAAATATGTCAATCGATCAGATATAGAGTCGAAAGAGCTACTACTAGAAATCAGCATGATGGGTCCACGTCCTTCGAGGCAGCAGGCAAAACACCACGCCTACATTTAATTTTTCATGTCATTTTGAATAATAAAGTAATTCCAACCAAAAAAATAAATATATAATGAGATAGCGAATTAAAAAATAAGAAAAAAAACATCAATTAAAAAATTGGTGCTTGCCCATATTTTCTGAGCTACGGTACTCTAAAATTTAAAAATTTTTTTAAATATCAATATGGGCATCATTTAAAAGCTTTTAAAGAGTTCTTTAAGGAAATAAAAAAATTTTTTAGAAGAACTGATAGGCAGAGTACGTTTTATTCTACACTAACTTCAAGTTTTTTCTTAATTTTACAAATTTTTTGTGTCTGTGTTCACATCATGTAAAACCTGCTTTATGGATTTCCACAAGTAAGTAGGTCCCTCAGAACCTTGAGTCCAATATAGAATACATTTTTTCATAAAAATAAGATATTTTGTATAGAAAAAAGAGATACAAGTGTAAGAGCACCAAATTTTGCCGGTATAATCGTACTAAAACTGTTGTCTGCACATTTTATTATTGTATGTGGAAAATTTTTTATTAAAAAACACATCTTTCTAAATTTGAATTTTAAGAAAATTTCAAATGAAATACAAAAGTTTTCAAATTGAATTAAGAGCTAGTCGTTTTGTTTTTTATTGTTATTTTTAAGTGTTAATTTATCGCCTAAAATCCTACTGCAAAAATTTTTTAATAAAATTTTATGTTTTGATCTATTACAAAATATTTTATTGTCGAAAATTTTACATAGTACCAAAAAAACTAACTATCGACAGCGACTACGACTATTCTCGAATGTCGTTTTCGACACCCGTAATAAGGCCGATTGTTTTTTATTGATAGAGAAAGTAGAAAAAATAAAAATTTATGTACAAAATAAATAATTTAAAAAAGTGCTAAATATGAATAGAAATAAAAAGGGAATCAAAACATTTAAAAAAAAGTTGAAATAAATATATATGTATGTATGGTAAGCATACGCATCTTTATTTTTGTGTTTGAAGCACAATTGTGAAATCATGTATTTGAGCTTATAAACTATATTTTTATATAACTGATTTTTGTAGCCTATGAGCTAAGCGTTGTTATACGAGGGCTGCTATATATATTTCTGGCCTGGCAACACTGAGTGCTGCCAAGTGCAATCTGACATTTCCATTGGAAAGTTTGTCATTTTTAAGCATAATCGTACTCAAAACGTTTTGACGTGCGACCATTATTTGTGTTGTTTACAGTGACTTGAAAAAATTAATATAGAAAAAAATGGAATTAACTCGTGAACATTTTCGTGCCATCACTTTTCACAACTTTCGACGTGGATTATCACGACAAGCGTGCTTAATGAACTTAAATCTTTGTATGGCGATGAAGCACCATCCTATAGCACTGTGAAAAATTGGTATAATGAATTTAATCGTGGCCGAAGCTCGCTTAAAGACGAATTCCGTGAAGGTCGTCCAAAAACGGCTGTGGTGCCAGAGAACATTAATGCCGTGCGTGAACTCATAATGGAAGATCGACATGCGACATACCGAGAGATAGAGACATCCTTGGACATTTCTTCCACCAGCATCATTCATACATAATTTGAAAGTCGCTCAAAAAAAGGCTCGTGTCGATTGGTGCAAAGAAATGTTGCAAAAATACGATTGCGGTGCTTCCAAAGACGTTTATAAGATCGTCACAGGTGACGAATCATGGATCTATGCGTATGAGCCCGAAACGAAACAACTATCGACCGTGTGGGTCTTCAAAGACGAGCAAAATCCATCGAAAGTTGTTCGTGGAAGAAGCACTTCGAAGTAAATGGTTGCCTGTTTCTTCGGCAAAACTGGTCATGTGGCGACTGTTCCGCTTGAGCAACGTAGGACGGTCACTTTTGAGTGGTACACTACAATTTGCTTGCCTGAAGTCATCGGATAAATTCGAAAAACCAACAAGAGAAGACGAATCATTGTTTACATTGACAATGCGAGCTCTCACACATCGGCTCAAACCAGAGCGTTTTTGACCGGCCAAAACGTCGAATTAATGGATCATCCGCCGTACAGCCCTGACTTGGCACCTAATGCCTTCTTCTTGTTTCCGCACATCAAGAAAAAAATGCGTGGTCAACGATTTTCGTCGCCAGAAGAAGCTGTTGAAGTGTTCAAAAACCATGTTTTAGAGGTGTCTCAATCGGAATGGAAAAAGTGCTTCGACAACTGGTTTGAGCGCATGCAAAAGTGTAAAAATCATGCTGGAGAATACTTTGAAAAACAATAAAACCATTTTTGATTATAAATATTTGCATTTTCACTGTTAGGTCAGAAATATATAGAGTAGCCCTCGTAAGCAGATAATTGATTTTTTTGTGAATTTAAGTTGCTAAATAATTTTTATGACTAATTGTAAATGAATAAAATAATAAAAACAACGTCTTTTATATCTGGAAAATTTTTTTTTTTTTTTTTTTGTTTTTAATAAAGAGAAGTAGCACTTCAGGAATTAGTTTGTAACCGTGCTACATTCTTTAGAAAAGGGATAGATGAGAGAGAAGAAAGGCGGTAAAGAGAAATAGATATAGCCATAATTATTTTACTTCGTTGGCGAATATGCTATGAAGAAGTACCAACGAAGGAGGCTGCATGAAATAGTTTTTGAATTGAAATTGAAATATATTTTATTGAGTCTTCTTTCTTTTTCATAAAATTATTAATACTAACATTAAGTGTAACAGGAAAACTTAAAACTATATCGTATTATTTTAATAGCATGAAATTATTTTGAGTATGCAACTTGCTTATCAATATAAAAATTAGACAAATTAAAAAAAAAATTATTTATATTAGAAATATACAATGCTTGCTCCCGGCATTTACTGTTACAGTAGAGTAGTACCTACTTTATGTATACTTAATACTAAATAAAACTAAATTTTTTTTAACAACTTAATACAAAAAAAGGAAACAATGAAAAATAAACAAAAAAGATAAAAAAAAAAAATAAAACAAAATTACCCCCCATGTACACCAGGTGTAATACATGAGTAGAAGGTTCTACCAGTATTACTGTCTATTTCTTCTAGCAAAATTCCAATTGTAGAAAGATAATTTGAGTTTGACCAGTTAAATTCTAATTCATTTACTAAAATGTCTTGCAGTATGCTACCTTTAAAATAAGATAGTCTATCTACAAAGCGTTTCGTAAAATTTAGAGCATAAATAGAAAGAGGACATATTTTAGACTCTTTATATATAAATTCATTTGAAAATCGTTTATTTTGAGTTTTTTCATAGCTGTTTTTGATATGCTAAACCATACCGGAAATACATACATGAGTATTGGTCGTATGCTTGTTTTATACAAAAGTAGTTTTGTTTTAACGGGCAAAACTTTACTGTTGATTAACCTGGCGAAAACTCCTTTTATTTTATTAGCCTTTTCCAAATTGTAATCAACATGTTTATTAAACTTTAAAAGCTTCATTTCTATTTAAGGTTTATTTTAACTTCTTACTTTCTGGTACAACAGTATATTTACATTTCCCGGATGCATTGCGTAAACATATTGCATTACTTTTTAAAGTATTTATTGTTATTCCCCATTGAGAATAAAATTCATTAACAGATTCAAGATGAGATGAAACATTTTAGAGTGCAACCATAGGAGACACATCATGGGCGTTTAGCAGCAAGACGTCAGCATAAAGAATACTTTTAAAATTATTTCGTATATATAAAAATATTGTACAGATGAGGAGCCAACACAGAACCTTGTGGAACGCCGCAAAAAACTTCACCTTGAGAAGACATCATATTATTTAATAACGCATAAAACTTTCTGTTATTAAAGAAACTCTGAAACAATTTCACAATCGATGGATCAAATCCTATTTTGATCATTTTATATAGGATGCCGTCATGGTATGCTCTATCAAAAGCTATTTCAATATCCAGGGATACTGCTACGGTACATTGACCTCTTCTCATATTTTGCACAATGTCCGTGTGAAATTTCAAAAGAGCATGAACCGTACTATTGCCTTTCTTAAAACCAAATTGTTTTTGTGGAATATATTCTTCATTTAAGAGGAGGCTGCATGTTTTAATGTTGTTCTAAATATGTATTTATACCATTAAACAGAAAAAAAAACATTTTTTATTTTTTGACTGCCGCAAGGCTTGAACCCAGGGCAGCCAGATTTGTAGTCAACGTGCTTACCGCTTTGATTACAGCAGCCTCTGGAAAATTTTGACCATTTAATGTTTAAACATAATTATGTTTATACTTTAGAATGTTATTGTTTTGCTAGACAAAAATATGGTTGCAAATGTAACAGTACTATGTTTTGTTTGCAACCATAATATGTTGCTTTTAAATAATGGTTACCTCAACCATATTTTTTCTTTGCGTGTATAGGAACCTCCTTTCGATTTTACTTTATTTTCTTTTTATACTTGTTATTATAGTAGACATATGCTCTGTGAAAATTTTAAATGTTTACCTATATCTATTTTAGATTTTTTACGTAATTTTGTCACAGTGGCAAAAAAATAAAATAATAATAATAAATAAAACTAAATACGGAGGGACACCCTTTAATTTGGAACTTCTTCTTCTTTGTGTAAAATTCAAGAGTCAAGATATAACGGTTTTAAAATAAGATTTGAAAATATTTATCCCATAATTAAAATTTTTTTATTTTTATTTGGTTGCTTGATAACTAATAAATTAAGTTTTTGTTAAAATTAATTAAACTAATTTACGTTTGTAAAAAAATTTTTATTGCAAATTATTACTCTAACGCCAAAAATTTTATCACTACCGCTAATGGATAATTATGTAAATAATAAAGTCGTTTGTATATTTGTAAAAACTAAAATTTTCGATACAAAGTTTAATGCTACTGAAAGCTTTTTTATATTGACCCGCAAAACATTAATATCGAAAAAGACAGTGAAATACAAAATTCAAATGACAAATTTAGGGAACTCCGCCACATAGACTTTAATAAATATTTGAAAAAAAAAAAATAGAAAATGTTACAGTGATAGAGTTTGGCAAAAATTTTTAAAGCGGATAGTTAGTCCATGTTTTTAACTTAATCGAAATTTGCATTAGATTTGATATGCTTCCTAGTTCATCCCCAAACGTTTAGCGGATATTTTCAAATATAAACTTCAATATAATAAAATACAGAAAAATATTAATAAAGAATAAAGAACAAAAAAATATTGAAGATTTTTCTTTAGTTAAAATTTTTTTCAACGAATTAAGATTTTCTTATGAAAATTTCTGTCACCACTGCCTGGACCGAAGGAAGGGCAGATATCGCAGTGACATTTAGAGTGTTGCCATTTTACAAATAAAAAAAACATTTGGAAACATAAGTTATCTCATCGACTTTATGCCTTCCCTCGTATAACTAATTTAAAAGTAAAAAAAAAACTTTCAGGTTTTTACAAAACACCAAGTGAGCTGTTTTTTTTCTTCTTCTTTTATTTTTTTTTTTTTTTGTTTTTTTGAAAGTGGTAAAAGTCCATTTTTTCATATGTAGAGATATTTGAATCCATTTAAAAATATTGGCTTACTTTAATTAATTCGATTAAATAAAAAAGAAGCATATTTAAGTCAATATTTTTATAGACATAAGCTTTACTAACATGAGTTTTAAAGTAAAAAGTTAAATTTAAATTGAAGACATTTAAATACACGAATATACAAATTAAATAAGATTTTATTTCAGTTATATTAAAAATTTTTAAATGAAAATTACTTCGTTAAGATCTTTTACAATTAGTATAATGAAGTATTTGTGATGAGAAGGCGGTATTATATAAGGTAATAAGCTTATTATGTGGTTATATTTCTCTCTTGTTACGCTCCTTTAAGTTATGTTTTTTGCCAAGGTTTTTTGGTCTTCCGTTTTTCTGCGAATTCTTGATAAATTTTTTATCCAGATATTTTGTCAAGATTTTTATCAACTAAAAGTTCGGTTGGTATTCTGTGGAAACATTGATAAATAAAAGGCTTTTAAAATTCATCAGTGTGGTGAATTTCTATTGACAGCTGGTTTTAATTATTGTTATTATTAGTTTTTATTGTCCTTTGTCTTATTGATTTAATGGAGTTCTCATTTAATCAATTTGGCTTTTGATATAAGACTTTCTAGTTTTCTATACAAAATTGGGGTAAAATCCACTAATGAGCTATTTGAGCAGTAGTGAAATGGCCATATGGATATGCTTTCTCCGCAGTAATACATTTCATTTTTTAGTTTTGTTTAAAATAATAAATATTTCATGAGAATATCATGAAATATTTATATTTGAAGGAATCAAGCACGAATAAAGTAAATTAATTAAATTTTAAAATATTCCGAATAATAAATTTTCATATTAACAAGTATTTACATTAAAAATTATAAATTAAAGGGTGCGCCAATAGTTTATAAAATTTGATGTGTATGGCCATACTTTTGAACAGTTGTAGACAGACGATTGAAAAATTACAAAGAACCTCTATTACTAACTCCGCTACAACGACAAGTATAAAACTTGGTTTTGGAAGTAAACGGGTATCCCAATTGTTAATGTAATTTCGTGTATATGGCCGAACTTTTAAACCGTTATAGACAGACAGCTGAAATTTACAAGGGACCTGTTTTGCTAAGTCCGCTATAACAAGAAGAATAAAATTTTATTTTAGAAATTAAAGGGTGTTCCCAAAATAATGTAATTTGTTCTATATGGGCGTATTTTTTGACCCGTTGTCTACAAATGCCTGAATTTTAGACAAAATGTCCACTACATTGTTTGGAATAATAAGAAGTATAAAAATTTTAAATTATAAATTAAAGGGTTAAACAATAGTTGATATAATCTGATATGTAAGAGCAAATTAATGATCCATTATAAACAGACGGTTGAAATTTACACAGAACTTAATTACTTAATTTATTACAAGAGCAAGTATATAATTTGAATTTAAAAAAAAGGGTGACCCTATAGGTGCTGTAATTTGATGTATATATCGAAATTATTGAACAGTTGAACAAGTATAAAGTTTGGAGATATAAGTGGGATATACTTATATCTCCAAACTAATTTATGTGGCCATACTCTTGAACCGTTATAGGCAGACAGATGAAATCTATTTTAAAGTTGGTTTTTTTTGCAAAAATTATTATAAATTAATTGGATATAAAGTATATTAATAAACATATAAATTTGTATAATTCATTAACCCGTAAAGGAAACCGAAATATGATCGGCGCTGAAAAATTTTTGTAAATTCTGCCTTTAACGACTGAAAAGGATCGCTTGAGTCACGTAATCATTGTAAGTCACACCTACGCTTACTTTTTTCCGTTTTTTCTTCGTCTTCACAAATCAGCATTAAAACAATTATTTCTTCCATTTTTCTAAAAGGATACGTAAATTTATTCATGTATTTTAAAAAAGAATCCAATATGTTGATATTTACATGAAGCGAGCACTATTTACCGAATTTGAATACACACACACACACACAATATAAAATAAAGTTATCAATACCAAATTAGACTTTGACAAATTATCAACTAAAAAGCTTTAATTTTTTGTAGTAGAATACCAAATCTTGATAAATATTCAAAAGTTGATAAATACTCAATATTTTGAACTTATCAAGTGCACAGAATCGGGCTGTAAAAATTGTTTTATATGAAGCCATTTCTTCCATACTAATTTTGTAAAAAAAAATTTTGAGGTTCATTACAGTCAAATTAGTCCGACTTTCAAAGAAGTATTTGTGCGATAGAATTGTACAGCAACACTGTTTTATTTTATGTCAAGATGGAACTCTATTAAAATTTTGATTGTTATTATGGAGAGAAGATTACTATAGCCCATTAAAATTATCGTTAGCTAAGTTTTTTTTTTTTTTTTAACTGACTTATACCACTTTCAAAAAAAACCAGCCTGAAGCAAAGTCTATTTAATTTGATTAAAACAATGAGCAAAGTTCAAACCCCACATTATTAAGAAATTTAATCGACGTTTATATCAAATGTATTGTATTAATAATAAATAATCAGCAATTAATATATAATTAATCACAAAAGCTTAAAAAACAACAAAAACAAGCCAATTTTCTTATTTATTGAATTTTATTTATTTGCAAAATGTTTTCATTTTGTGTCTCAAACATTTTATTTATTACTAAAGAAAATAACCTATTTTTCAGGTAAAGCAGGTTTTTTCAATTATTGAAATTTAAATACTTTATGTAAAATTTGTTCTTCGAATTAATAAATTTTATTCAAATATTAAGAATTATTAAAATGAACTTGGATCTAATTTCAAAAATATTAAAATGATTATTGTTTTATTATATTGACAATTTATAATTTGTACTTGAATTGTAAAACTTTATGTTTTGAAATAAAATAAAAATACTATTAAATTATTTCGTTTAAAATTGGTGAAATGATTTATCGTTAAAAGTCCAGATAAGTTTTTTTAATAAAATTTTGCAAAATCTCCAAAAAAAAATCTATATTTCAAGCAAAATATAAACGCACAACCTTTTGAATAGACAATTTCTGGCTGTTAGGGCACACCCTGAGCAGGCTACAACATGTGCACAGGGTACATATCGCTAGTCTCATGTAGAAAGGTCCTAACTCGTATATAAGTGACTTTACACGAGAAGGTAAAAACATAATAAAAACTGTATTTATTACAATGTAATATTAAAAATGCAAATGCTTAGAAAACCGTTATTTTTTAAACTATTGCATTCAAATTTTGTTTTTGACAAGGTGTATCTGTGTACGTATTGGAATCACGAAAAATTTCAATTTCGTAAAAAATCGAGTTAGGGCCTTTCTGCATGAGACCAGCGATATTCTGTATTGTACTCCTTGTCAAGACATATTTTACACAATCTTCCGTTTCCACTGATTTCTTTACTATTTCTTCAGTTTAATTGTTTTGCCTTTTTTGTTTTGTTTCTTTACGACGATAGTTTTTAAATTTACTATTAACAGTTTTAATATATTCTTCGCCTTTTATCAGTTTCCCATACGGACAGTAGTGACCAATCCATAGGGGATGTTGTTCCCATGGATCATCATCTTCCTCCCAGTCTTTAAGACCACCCTGACAGCTGAAACAAATAACACTGTCACCAATACCACTATAATAGAAACCAGCCTCTGCCAGTTCTTGAAGTTTTTGTTTTTAGCAAATGATTGTTTTGGCCATTTAGCAAATTATTGTATGCGAATCTCTTTTATAGAATAATTGTGACATTAAATTTTGCTATTAGGTGATATATTATCGGTTGTGCAACGATGCCAAAGTGGTGTTAAATTTATATATATCTACACGCAGAAAAGATGTGGTTGTGATATGGTCACAATAACCATATTATGTTCTTTGCAACAATGTATAGTTGCGGAAAGCCAATTATAGTTGTTTTTACCAAAACTTTAGTCACTATAAACATTTTTTGTTAAATTTCAACGATTATATGGTTACTGTGCACAAAATATGCAACATGGTTGGTTTTAGCTTAAAAAAATGTCAACCACAACCAAAGTTTTATAACTTTGTAAAAATAATATAAAATATTTAACCATAATATATTATTATTATTACTCAAAGTATGGTTTAAAGCAACAGAATAATTTTTGCGCTAAAAAATATTTTGTTCTAGTGCTTGACAGTTTAGTAATTTTTCTGGTAGCAAAAATTTTTAATTGTTTTTATTGATAGAGAAAGTGAAAAAAATAAAAATGTGTGTATGTACAAATTAAATAATTTAAAAAAAGTGCTAAATATGAATAGAAATAAAAAGGGAACCAAAACATTAAAAAAAAGTTAAAATAAATATATATGTATGTATTGTAAGAATATAAATCTGTATTTTTGTGTTTGAAGCACAATTGTGAAATCATGTATTTGAGCTTATAAACTATATTTTTATATAACTGATTCTTGTAGCCTGTGACCTAAGAGTTGTTATAAGCAGATAATTGATTTTTTTATGAATTTATGTTTTTAAATAATTCTTGTGATTAACCGTTAATGAATTAAACAATAAAAACTAAGTCTTTTATATCTGGAAATGTTTAACCATTTAATGTTTATATTTAAATATAATTATGTTTATAATTTAGAATGTTATAGTTTTGCTAGACAAAAATATGGTTGCAAATGTAACAATACTATGTTTTGTTTGCAACCATAATATGTTGCTCTTAGATTATGGTTACCTCAACCATATTTTTTCTTTGCGTGTTCAAATGAGAAAATGAATTGAGCGTACTCTTTATTTCACACGAAATCAAAACTTTAGGAAATTTCAAAATGTTTTTTCTTTTAAAATTTTATTTCTAACAACATTCAGCCTTATTACGGTTGTCGTTCTCGTGTCGAAAATCCTACGTTTTTTTTAAATGGTACTACGCACGTCGTTATTGTTAAAAATGCTACTCGAAAAACAAATCTATTACAAAAATCGGTACTACGTTTGTCGCATTCGAATCATAATTTGTTCAAATATTGTCGTTGAAATTTATATACACGACAAATAATTTTTTTTCGTAAATTTTTAAAACGAACGCTAACAAAAAATAAGTTTACTTTTGATTTTTACATTATTCTTATTTTAATTTATTTTTTGCATGCTGTTTTTATACCACCACAAAAAGTGGAAAAAGGGTAAGTTTGTCATTCTGGGTGTAATTTCTACAATATCCATTTCTGACCCCATAAAGTATATATGTATATTCTGACTTCTTATGGATAGCGAAGTCAATTGAGCGATGTCCGCCTGTCCGTCCGTGTTGGTGTTGAAATCAACTTTGCAAAAAATAAAAAAAAATTAATATGTAAATAGATCAGATATAGAGTCGAAAGAGCTACTATTAGAAATCAACATGATGGGTCCATGTCCTTCGAGGCAGCAGGCAAAACACCACGCCTACATCTATTTTTTTCATGTCATTTCGAATAATAAAGTAACTCCAACCAAAAAATAAATTTATAAGGAGATAGCGAATAAAAAATAAGAAAAAACACATCAATTAAAAAATTAGCGC
Organism: Gymnosoma rotundatum; assembly: GCA_916610165.2. Taxonomy (NCBI): domain Eukaryota; kingdom Metazoa; phylum Arthropoda; class Insecta; order Diptera; family Tachinidae; genus Gymnosoma; species Gymnosoma rotundatum. Next base: position 49,856,918 of record OU744338.1, read on the forward strand.
TCGCCCATATTTTCTGAGTTACGGGACTCTGAAATTTTAAATTTTTCTTAAATATCAATATGGGTATCATTTAAAAGCTTTTGAAGAGGTCTTTAAGGATATACAAAAATTTGTTTAACCCATTAAGGGCCGATGGTAATTTTATGTAAAATTATATATATGCAGAACCACTTTTTTTTAATTCTCTGTATGGATTTGCACAAAATTTTGTAAGGAGGTCCCTTAGAACCTTGATTCCAATATAGAATAATTTTTTTCATAAAAATAAGATATTTTGTATAGAGAAAAGAGATACAAGTGTAAGAGCACCCAATTTTACCTGTATAATCGTACTAAAACTGTTGTCTTCACATTTTATTTTTGTAAATTTTGTTTTTTTTATTTAAAAACACATCTTTCTAAATTTGAATTTTAAGTAAATTGCAAATGAAATACAAAAGCTTTCAAATTGAATTAATAGCTAGTCGTTTTGTTTTTTATTGTTATTTTTAAGTGTTAATTTATCGCCTAAAATGCTACTGCAAAAATTTTTTATTAAAATTTTAAGTTTTGATCTATTACAAAATATTTTATTGTCGAAAATTTTACATAGTACCAAAAAAACTAACTTTCGACAGCGACTACGACTATTCTCGAATGTCGTTTTCGACAACCGTAATAAGGCCGAATGTTTTGAAAATTCTAAAAATTTTAATTTCAATTGAAATATAGAAAAGAGCCATAAGATTTAGAAAAATTCAGAATTTTAAAGTCAAATATTTGATCAATAAAATAAAAAGAAATAAAAATCAAAATCTAAACACAAACAGAATAGCACTAGCAATCTTGGCTACAACTTCATAACTATAAAACCACAGAACTTGGTATGGTTTGAACCGATAGCCGTTGTGTGGATTGTATTCGATGCTGTTGCTTCTCTATGTTTTGTCGGCTACTATTTGTTGTCCTGTGTGTTTTGTGTGTACTCGGCTTCTCATCTGCTGCAATAAAAGAAATTTTAATAAAGTTGTGGCGAATATTATTCGCTCCTCCCTTAAGTGGATGTAATCCACATTCCCACTAAAACACAACACCTGTAATTTTCATTATTTATTTACACATATTTATTTTCTTGTGTGGATTTAAATTCCCTAAAGTTTAAGTCCTCACAAACTAAGCAAGTGCAATGCACTCAAACTTCAAATATCATGTAAAATCCTCAAGATCTGCAGAAAATGTTTTCAAAAGGACTTTTTCCGATATTCTTAAAAACTCAATGTAAAATTTTGACAGTTTTGTTTTTAACAAAAAAATTTTCTTTTAATCGGAATTTGAAATTAAATTAAAAAAAAAGCGAAAATCTTTAGAGAAGTTTTACTAACAGAACATCATAACACAAAAAAAATAAATTCGAGATATTCGAGGTTTAACTTTTTTACTCGTTCTCACCGTCGAGAAAAAATATAGACTGCTTAAACGCCCACTATAATTAGTAAAATAATTTATAAATAGAAAAATACATTTGAGAAAACTTTCATCAATTTTATATTAAAGGGCCTCCCTCCCCTTGTACTTTGAGGGATTTTCGCATTTTGACGTTATTGCTGTAAAAATATATCCGCTACTGTGTCATAAACTAAAATGGGTCGTTATTTATGAAAGGTAGAACCGAGTTTTTCTTCATACAATTTTTCATCAACACAGCTATAACTTAAAAAATATATTATATTCAAAAAGTCGATACCTTTTTTTTAATACATTCAGTCACAAAACATAATGTGTCAATGTTTTAAAAAGCGATATGATCTTTACGTTGTGAAGTTAACTCCACAACTCAAACGTGTCGTTCTTATTGACGAACAAGGTTTCCAAACATAAAGTAAAATAAAGACTTATTCCATTAAAACGTGGAAAGTACAAAAGACATAAAGATGAAACGTATGCACAATTCTGTATGATCCTAAATTCGAAAATTTTAGTTTTGACGTTGTATTAGTACATGAGCGATATAATAAGGATCTTTGCTGTACATAATATATTTATAAAAAATACTGACGAAGTCGTGGCACTGCTAGAATCTTATTAAAAGTATATTAAGAAATTAACTAAATACCTCATAAAAGATATTCAGAAATCATTAGTTTTAAATTGTGTAGGATGAAAATTTTTGAAAAATAGTGGTCCTCGCACTCACTTTAAAAACCACTTCTATAAAAATGTCGTTCTAGTTCTAAATAATCCACGACTAGGTTTTTTTGTACTAAAAAGCGATAGACTAGTTCTTAGTTTCACATGTAATGTAAGACAATATGAAATAACTACCAAGTTAAAAAAGTGGATGCCAAAAGATTGAATAAAAAACTGATTTTATCTTAAAACAATTTCCTTATAGGCAGCAGGCAAAATATATTTTAATTTTTCGATAACATAGCTTCTTAAAGATGACATTAATATACATACATACATATTTCTTATAGTTTCTTTTACACAACTGAAAAGTTATAGCAGGCAGTAGGAAATAGAAACTTAACTTATTTTTATAAAATATAGCATACCTTTAGGCTGAAAGTAAAAAAACGTGTGCTTCTATTCACATTCTCCTAGTCAGGACATTGTATCAAAGTTATCGATTCTTGTATCTTTAGCGCTAAATATCAGATTATACAGTCGTACTAAAAAAAAGAAACACAAAGCAACAAACTTGTTCAAGTAATCAATACAAATAACTGACAGTGTAATTAGAATATTATTATAAGAAATTCTTTTTGTTTTGCGATTCGTAATTTAAAATGTTAATAAATTGTAGTCAATGCAAATTCGGATTTAAGCAAGATTAATCTATACTATGAGTATAAAACATGCCCTGGGAATTGTCGCTTTTAATCCTTATTTATATCTTTATACGACAGGAGACGACCAGTATTTAACGTTTTAGGTCCTAAAACGCACTTTTATTATACTTTTCCCTACTTGTCTATTAAACTCTAAAGCTTTTGTACGTTAACCAAAGTGATCGTCTGTATTAGAAGCAATAATGCAGGCATAAAATTATGAAAAACCGAAAAACGGTGGCATGTCATAGTGTCCAAGGACATAATGTTCATGGACTTTATGTCGTACTCAAAATCGACTTAATGTCCATGGACATTGTGTCGTTTTTAAACACTTAAAACAACAGCGGCTTCACTTGCAAAAGAATACCTACATAGCTAAACTTCGGCCGGGCGCAAGGATTTCCTCCGGCTTCGCTTACTAAAAACGTTCTGCATAGCCGGCCTTAGGCCGGGCGCAAGGATTTTCTCTTCTATGCTACAGGGTCCGCCATCTAACGCTTTTTCTTTCAACTAGTGCTTATTTCTTGAATGGTAACACTTAGGTCATGTCGGATTTGACAGATAATTAGTTTTATCCGTATACGCTTGAGCAACGCTGGGAAGTAACTACTTTGAAAATCATATACCCGAGAATTTTGCTACTGTAGCAGAACAATTGAACATTTCGGAGACATAATTAAGACGAATTTTGCATAAAGACCTTGGTATGACGCCATACAAACTCCAATTGACAAGAGGTGAAGCCAACTCACATAATGTCCTTGGACATTGTGACATACATATATGTTGCATCAGCCATTTCTTTATTGCAATCATATTTACCATTTGTTGAGATGTTATAAAAGCACGACCGCGCGTTCTTACGTCGGCCAACTAATAAAAGGCGAGAAAATAAACTTTAATTCATTAAATTCTTTTAATTTCAATGCAAAAATTAAACATTTCTCTGTAAATTCACTAATTGTACTTGATTCCTTTAAATATAAATATTTCATAATTTTCTCAGGGATGATAATTTCGATATCGAGGAATCAAGTTTTTGGCACAAATTAGTATAATTTCTACTTTTACTATTATTATCATTTGTTGACATTAAATCTATGTTATAAATCTATTACATTTTCTTAAAAAAAACGATTCAATACGTATCGTATGCGATGATTAGCTTACTCGACACGTTTTGAAATATTATTGATACGAAAATACGCTCGATACGATATGCATTCAGCACACTTACACTAACAATATGTGTTCAATAATAAAGTTTGTTACAAGTTTTAGAATTTTACAATTTCTATTACCTTCTTTTATCCATGTTTTTTCAGGGGTCAAATAAATCACCGCATTCGATATCGAGTAAAATATCTTGTAATATTTCATTTTGGTATCATGGCACTTGACATCGAATAAAAAGTATCGTAATTTGGGATGATAACATTCGATATCAAGGAATCAGTTATTTATTCTTAAATGAATGTTTTTGGCACAAATTAGCATAATTTCCTGCTTTTACTATTATTATTCTTAAAAAAAAATTTAGATTCTATAGGTATTGTATGTGATGATAAGCTTACTCGACACGTTTCAAAATATTATTCGATACGATAGTAAATTCGATATCGTATACTGTGATTAGACCCTAGGAGGCTTATTCTGAATTGCGATGCGAAAATACATAAATGCGAACTATCGCTATTCTGTATTGCGATATTCGCAATGTTATTTTTTAATCGCATTTCAAATGCAAAAGTTGACGAGTCGAGTATTCTTAATTGCGAAAACAAATGTTAAATTCGCGAAATTTATTCGATAACAAAGAAGCATTCGCAAAGTACAAACATATAAGTGAAAGATAATACTTTATTTATTTATTTATCATATGTTTATTAATTAATTTAGGGAAGCAAGCAATAAGACCAAAAGACGTCAATTTGAAATAAAGATAGAATTTATGAATAAGGACAGCCAATTCGCAAGAGGCCATTTGAAAACACCAAATGCACATCAGTCGGCAAATACTTTATGGCCAACGTTAACTGAAGACTTAAATATCAATAGAATACCTATTAGAGAAGCTGCAAAAAGTTCAAAAATATTTGACTTCAACTAAACAGATTAGACGAAATAAAACCGACATTGGTGGTGGCCCATCAAGGTATAATCCACTGTATTCCTTAAAGGGGTAAGTGGTGAAATTGTTAAACTTACATTTTCCTTCGGGGCAACAATTGCTTCTAAGCAATCTTCTTTGTATCCTTTAATTTTGCTCATGCCCTTCTTCGTCGTCGAAGCACAGTGCCACAGAATCCATTTTTATTATATTTTTCTTAGGGAATCTTCTAAATAAATTTTATAAACAATTTTCACAGCCAAACACAAAAAATTTATTTATTTTTAATTTGACGTTTGTTGATGCTGAAGTTTATTTGAGCAGCGTTGCTACGATTTAAAATAAATTGTAAATGCTATTGCGAAAGTCTAACAGAATACCAATTTCCTTTCGTATCGCAATTCAAACAAGCCTCCAGAAATTAACGAGGTCTTTAAAATTATTAATCGGGGTTTTCATGAAATCCAAGTCGGATTTAATAATTATCGCTTTTGAAATCCGATATTGGACTTATTTGGTGTCATGAAAACATGTCGGTTTTGTTATTTTCGATTGGAAATAAAACCAATATTCGAATTAGGTGTTTTCTGTTTTCGCTTTTTTTGTTTACAATTTTAAGTGCATTTTTTTTTTTTTTAATTTTCCAAATTGTACTAAAATATTGCTAAAAGTTGTGTTTTTTAACCGACTTCAAAAAAAGGAGTTTATACAATTCGGCTGAATGTTGCTTTTTTTATATTTGTGCCTCCAGAACTTACTCATTTTTGATCCGATTTGGAAAATTTTTGGTGATATGATAGATTATGCTTACAGATTGGTCTCGTTTTAAAAACAGTTCATTAAATTATAAATTAAAGGGTGCACGAATAGTTCATTTAATTTGGTGAATGGCCATACTTTTAAACAGGTGGACAGGCAATTGAAATTTACAAAGAACCTGTATTACTAACCTCTCTATACCAACAAGTATAAAATTTGGATTTGGAAATAAACTGGTTTCCCATTAGTTGATATAATACGGTGGATGTGGCCGGACTTTTGAACCACTATAGACAGACAGCTGCAATTTACAAGGGACATGTTTTGCTAAGTCCGCTATAACAAGAAGCTTTGGATGTTCCCAAAATTATTGTAATTCGTTCTATATGGCTGTATGTTTTGAACCGTTGTATACAAACACCTTAATTTTATACATAGTGTCCACTTCTTTATTTGGTATAATTATATTATAAATTAAATAGTTGATATAATTTGATGTATATGGGCAAACTGTTGAACCGTTACAGACATATATATATAAACCATATATATCAACAGTGTTGCACGTTGTGCTCGTGGCTATCGAGCGTTACGTTTGCCCGCAGTGGGTAAAAAGTAAAATTAACACTCGCATGTTACGTTCAACTTTTTTTTTTTTACTTACATTTTTGCAAATTATTTAACTGTAATAAATAAAAACAATTAATTAATTCCGTCAGCTATTAACCTCTTGTTTTACTTCCAATAAAAAAAAACGATAATATTGGATTCTATGACACCTAAAACCGATAAAATTTCAAGTTCGAACACAAAACCGATCACTTGGATTTCATGATACCAACGCGATTATTTTGTCGGTTTTAAATCCAATTCCAATAAAATTGGGTTCCATGACAACCCCGAATGTCTTAAATGCGCTACTTTAAGAACCCAAAAAGAACGCTTCTAAGATGTCTGAGAAGTTTCATCATAATTATATTCGTGTTATTAATTTGAGCAAAATTCTGCCGTGATCGGACTAGTAGTTTAGAAATATAACACATAATGGTGGATTTATTTTTAATCTGTCCAACTGCACGCAGTTACTAATCGTTAAAAATCATCTAAGACTATTTTTCAAGCTGTTGCTATGTACATATGTATGTATGTATGTATGTATGCAATTAAAGAAAACACAAAGAGTTGAATTTAGTAAAATGTTTTTTATTTGATTATTTTTCAAAAATATTTGTTTTTCTTGACATGAAATCATATAACGTTTCGCTTTATTTACCCTACAGTTTCCTTTAAATTGTGTTTATTTTTATTATTTAAAATGCTAAACCAAATATAAATTTAAAGTCCAAATTATGTATAAAAAAACAAAGGAAATGCATTTAACATTCAATAAGTAGGTTATAGTTATTGAGTTGTTGTTTTGTATTAAATTAAAAATTGTTAATATTAATAATTGATGGATATTGAAGAAAAAAAAAAGTTAGTAAAATTAAAACGGTTGATTTATTTTCTGTAGAGAGACACATTTATTGTTGCTTAAAAGTTCAGCATTTAGAAAACGTTATTTTGCTTGCCATCCATACATCATCATTCATATCAACTTTATACCGTAAGCTATCTTAAAATAAAGATTATTTCCAAAAAAAAAAAGTTGCTTGTTTTTGTTTAATAATGAAATTGTTTTTTATATTTATTTCTATTCATATTACAGATAGTGGTTGTTTGTTAATGTCTATACTTTTACGTTTTTAAGTTGCGTTCCTAATTTAGTCCAATTGCCAATAATATACTGAAACTTTTAAGGTGTATTTTGTGTTTGTTTTATTACCGGAACACAACTTAATGCGTTTATGTATATAAAAAAGAATCAAAGTATGTTTTTGGATTTTTTTAAAGACTTTTTTTGTGATTTTTATGTTTTATGATTTTTACGTTTAATTTAAAAGTAAAGTTGTTTGGACATATGTTTGTATACATGTAGTAAGTTTTTGGGTTTTTTTCATTTAGTTTAACCATATTTTAAGAAATTATATATAAAATGTCGTTAAAAACTTGAAAAAAGCTTAATTTAATAAATGGGCAAATTATTGGATTTAAAGTTTGTCGGCCAGTTAAGACTCATTGTGACGACTTGAACAAATCTTAACTGGCCGGTAAACTCGTTTTGGTAAAGGATGTTGAGAGTTTTTGTAAGGGCAGGCCTTCATTAGAGAGTTATTATATACATTTTTAAAACTATGGGAAGGTGAGTTAGAAATTGTAGGAAATGCAAAAATGTTTTTGTTCCGGATGTTAATAAATTTTGCTTTATAGCTATATTTATAAATAATTATGCTGAGGTTATAATAATTTACGAAAAATATACACGCATAACATCGGAAAAGGGTTTTCGACACAGTGGACACTTGGTAACGGACGAAGCGCACTTGGCACAGGCCACCACATGACCACAGGGTAAAAACGCTGTATTGTATTCGCTGGCATAACAAATTTTGCACAATTTCTCCTCGGGTATGGCCGAGCAGGTTTTTGTATTTTGCTCGGATAAATTGCCACTGGCGGCCGGTAAAGTTTGTTGTTGTATTGAAACACAGGGTTGTGGCAAGACGCCAGTAATGTTGTTGGTTGCTGGAACACTTGATGCTGAGATGTTGGTGGTGGCAGCAACAGCGTTTTGTGGTTCCACCTCTTCATTGGTATTGGACGAGGAGGATTTCTTAAATCTATTTACAACAATATCTATATAAGCATCGCCCTTAATTAATTTTACATAGCGGCATTTGTTCATCCACAAAGCATGTTGTTCCCAAGGTTCATCGTTTTCATCCCAATCTTTGAGACCACCGCCGCAACTGAAGCATTTAACACGATCACCCACGCCGGTATAAAAGAAACCGGCCTCGGCTAATTGGGCAGGTTTTTGTTTCATATGTCTGGGCCATTCGGCGAATGTACGCAAACGAGCCGTTTCAATGGCATATTCCGGATATTCAGGATAAAATGTAGATGAATTTTGGCTGCTGCTGCCATTACTACTACTACTACTGCTGCTGGCAGTGGCCGGTGAAGCAGGCGGTATGTCAGCAACAGGTATGGTGCCTTCCGGAAATGCATTACGTCTTATTTCAATATGTTCATTTAGGCCGCAAATATCATAACTAGGTGGCGGCAATAAGCGTTCTAAAGCTTCACAATTAATCGGTACATTATTTGTAGTGCGACGCCTTAATAGCGGGCAATTTGGCGACCAGCGCAGATGTTCAGGTACAGGTTGATCCTCACGCTCCCAGCGACCAATTTCAACTTCACAAAAATAACATTTCGTTTTATCACCCTCGCCCATATAAAACATGCCCGACATTGCCAATTGTTTCTTATCCAACCAATCCAATGGCCAACTGTCAAATGTTTTTAGACGTTCATCTTCTCTATGGAATATATCGTTCATGGCATAGCGTGGCTTAAATCCCATTTGCAATAGATCATTATATGTATTATTATCGATTTCGTCTAAGCCAGCTGTTGTAGCTGTTTGTATTGGTGCCCGAATTTTAAAATCTCTGGTCTTATAATAACCATTTTGATTAGTGGGAAAATATAAAGCACTTTGTAGCGGCCTTATTTGATCGGCTAGTAAATCTCCAGACATTTTGTTTGATATAATCTTGACAATTGTTTTCATGAAACGTTTTAACAACTGTTATATATATGAACTGCAAAAGAAAATAGAAAATAAAAAGTTAAGTTAAACAAATGAATGTGAATGATAAACAATGTTAAGATAAGATAGTGGTGAGTATGTGTGTTATCAATTGTATTTCTTTACAAAACAAAAATGGTCTAGCTTGGCCAATCAGCCTGTGAGGATATTAACCTTAAATAAATTTTAAATACTAAAGTATATTATTGTACACTTTTTGCAAAAAAATAACAAAAAGATTTTCTTTTGCTATTTGTAACCGATCTTTGTGGTATTTAAAATAGAGATGATACCAGGAAAAAATAATTATTTTAGTTTAAAGTAGCCAAATGTCTCATATTCCTTAAAGCATAATTTTTTATCATCAATTATAAATTCAAAAATTTTAACATATGGCCAACCCTATTTAAATTTCTATTGCAATAGTACGATAATTGACTTGTTTACAAGTAAAACTAAAAAAATATGCATTATAATATTTCCAAGAAACTTTTATGAGTAAAATGTAATTGAAACAATGATAAGATTTCAATACTTTGAACTTTTCTAGTTTTGTAGTGCCTTATTCAAGCAAACAAACACTCGTGTTGTTATTAAAAGTGTTACATAGTTAAAAAGAAAGAAAAAAATAGAAAAGCAATTATACCAGTAAATCTGAAGTCATAACTAGAGAAACAGCAAAGACTTGTATAGAACAATAAAATTTACCGCTTTTTATTTATTACAATTTTTATTAAATTTGTACCTTTTTTCAATTAAAATTACAGTGGAAAAGCAGAGTGTTATACAAAAACTTTTAAGTTGGATATTTTACATTTAGTGATTTTTCAACTTTTTTTTACCCCTCTCCACCATAGTACAAGAGCAGAAGTGACCTCAAAATTTGTTGTGCTTAAGAAATTTCTTATGCAACAATAGTGTATATTAAGTAGGAATTTTTTTTATTTTCACATTTTATGAAAAACAAACATTTTTTATCCGCTGTAAAAATTTACTGCAAAAAGAAATAAAATTTTTCTTTAAAAAATTAAGGAATTAAATTTTCCCTTTTTCCAATTATTTGAAAACAAAGGACAGATGTGTCTTAAAATTTGTATTTTACTATTAAAATTCAGATTATGTATTAATTTATGTATTAATAAAAAATAAAAAAGTTTTGTTGCCGCTTAAAATAAAAATGAAAAAATAACATAAAAAACGTAAAAAAACACACACAAAAAAACTTCCGACTTCCGGTCGTTGAAAAGAAAAAAAATAAATAAATTTGAGTTTAAAATGCCACAACATTCTACTTTTTTAATTTTTTTATAATGACTTATAAAAGTTACATTTGCTTAAATTGTGTTCTAAATATTTTATATGATGAAAATAAAAGAAAAACCATTTTCACCGGAATCATTGAAATTTTAATTCGTTTTTTTTTTTTGTTGTATTTTTACACTATTGATTAGATTGAACGAGAAAATTCTCTTCTCTTCTTCTTTTTTAAATAAATTTAGAAAAAAAAATTTATTTAAAATAAAAGTTGACAATTTTCAAAATTTTTAAGAGACTTTTTTATCTTTTAGTTTTTCGTTTTATATTTTCAGTGATAAAACTTTAAAATTCTTTATAATCTACACTAATATGAAAGAGGGAGAGAGAGACAGATGGTTTTGTTTCTGCTGTCACATAAGAAGATATATATGTACGTATGACGATGGAAATAAGTTATAAAATATTACACAGGCGCACTCTCTTCGCTTTACAAATCTCCAAAATATTGATTTTTATCTTTCGACAGACTGCGTATTTAGTTTTTTTTTCGTTGTTACGTTTCAGAAATTTTCTACTACGTTTGCCAAAATTTTTACAGCACTTTGTAATTTATTAAAAAAAAAATCTCTTTTATACCAAAATTATAAAAAAAATTAAACATTTTCACGTTTTAATATACTTAACAAGAGTTTTGGAAATACACAGTTTTTTTTATAAAATCACCCTTATTTTCATTCAGTTTGCCTTAATAAAGCATATGTTGTTATTATTTTATTACCTTTTTATTGATTTGCAGTAATAAATTAATATAATATTAACATTTTATTCTTTGTAGATGTAGTTTTATTCAGAAAAAATTTTAATAAATAAATAAATTTCACTTGAATATTCTAACGTTTATACGACTGGTTCCAAGAAAATCTAATTGAAGAATGATTTTCAGTGGAAAAATAGTATATATCACAGGGTAGCGTTTAGAAAAACAGACAAACTCACAGATACACATGAATCTTTAATAAACAAACAACTTATAGCAAGAACTGACGAAAGAGAGCGAGAGAAAGAGAGAACGTGTCTAGTTTGTTCTAGCAGCATTTTTAGTATTTCATATATTTTTATTTCCATCCCCTAGTCATTCACACTTTCAAAAATATTATTCGAGATGCCAGATTGAAAACAGTAGCTTACTAATCTCTTAAAACTAAGTGGGATTAGAATGGCATTACAACAAAATATGTGCATAATTGTTGTCAGAAATTACTTCTTTCTTAAAAAAATATGTGATTTGAGGACAGTTTATTTTTAGAAAATTTGCAAAATCTAAAAGCACTGGATAACTTGGATTACATCAAATCTTGCCCCCTATTAAATACAATTGTTCAATTTTGAAAATCTCTAAACTCTCGCTGCAACTGCAATAGAATTACAGATATATTATTTTAAATATCTGGCAACATTAATTGCTTAAACAAGCATAAACAAACATCTGCCATTACGAAAAACTTATAGTGTGAGAGGCTACGATATTCTAAGAGAACGCTAGTAGTGCTTTAAAGAAAAAGAGCACTATAAATGTGTGATGAATTCAGACATTTTTTTTTCGTTTTATTGCTTAAAAATTAAAAACAGACCACTATTGTAGTATGTAGTAGAAACAAAATATTTTACATACATACATATATATTTATTTACGTACATACATATGTAAGAGCACAAACACATGTACAACCAATAAATGAAATAAGTGAGAGACAAAATTTAAGCTCGCAAAAAATTAATGGAGAGAAAAATTAGTGTTTTATTTAATAACTATCATTTAAAAACGGGGATGATTACTTAATGCAAGTGTAGCTTATAAAAAAAATTAATTGAAAAGATAATTAAATGAAATTTTAAAGTTTTTTTTTCGTCCACTTTGCTCTTATCCCCAATACGCGCCAGGCAGCAAATTAATTTTAAAACACAACAAATCTTTAGTCATCACATTTAAAAGTCAACCTTTTTCATGATCCAGATTGAATGTAATCGTAATTGACAAAGTATGTGTGTGATGAACTGAATTAATCATAATATTTAATTCATTTCAATAACAAATAAATAAATTTAAATAACAATTTTTCAATTGAGGAATGTGAACTTTGTTTACAAAAACAAAATGTAATTGGTTTTCTACAAAGTGTTCTACTATTTATTGCATTTATATTGTCATTCTCAAACAACAATTTAAAATATTCTTTCTAATTATGCAGGTTCCGTTCATAGTATATATACATATATGTACATATATAAATAAGTACACCAGCCCACATGTATGTTTGCTCAAAAGTTAGATAGATATTTTTCAAAAAGATTAAAATTTCATATCATTTTTCTGTCGATAGTCTGCAAAATTGTCATTTGTATTACAAGCGAACAAAACAACTTAATGCCAATGCAATTATGGAGGTGTTTTTGGGGACTGTAAGGGATGGTCGTAAAAGAAAACGCATTCTCTATACTTTGAAACAAAACATTTAAGGAAATTCATTATTATTATTATTTGTTTGGACAGATTTATTTGCATTTTTGTTTGTAAAATTTTTTAAATTTTGCGGTTGCTGCTTTTTGGGCCTCTTTAAATTTCTTTTGTACTATTTCGGAACAAATCCCCGACCCAGTAAGAATGGATGAACGAACCAATATATACATAATTTGAGGTGGCATATCATAACATCCAAGGACATAATTGTCCATCAACATAGAGGCATAACGTAAATGGATATTATTAGATATATTTTATGGTGTTCTATGTATAAAAAGGGGCAAGGTTCTTATATACTGGCTTGCAGAACATCTTTGGTTATACCATCGAGGAGAAAATCTTTGCACTCGACCGAAGGCCAGCTATGCAAAAGATCTTTGTTAAGCGAAGCCGGTGTTGGTTATACCACAGAGGAGAAAATCCTTCAGCCCGGCCGAGGACCGAATATGCAGAAAATCTTTGGTAAGCAAAGTTGTTGTTTTAAGTGCGGACGTTAAGACACTGTCACAAGTGATACATACTATGTCCCATCTAAAAACATGGACACTAAGTCCTTGGACGCTATGAAATGCCAACAAATTTTACTCTAATGCATTTGCAATAATTTTATATTGAACTGCCGTGTCATTATAACGCTTTTGGCACTAAAACGGAATCTATTATTGGAATATTTTAATCGACTAAATCTAATTTTTGGCTTGTGTTTCTAAATAATTGTTTAGAAAAGATCAAAGCGCAGCTTATAAAATGTTTTCATATTTAAATCTTTTACAAAGGTAATGGGTTTTAAGGAATTAACAGTTTTTCCAAGAAAGAAAAAATCGGTGGCAACGCTGTTTGCTACAATAATACATGTAAATGACCAACACCGTTCTGGTAGGTGATTAAGCCCTACCAAAAAAAAAAAAAACTTATTCAAGGAAAATTTAATAAATTTAAAGTTAGACATTTTCAGAGCCACGTAGGCAAAAGTATTCCTCTAAAAATTTCAGAACAAAAGTATTTTAAGGCCATCATAGACTTAAACTTGGCGTACAAGAGATTCTAATACGCTTAACTGTCCACGTTTTATTTTGTAATTAAAAATTTATTTAAATTATATTTTAGTCAGAAAAACAAGTTTAGCTTAAATGTTATCGGCTTTAAATAACATTTCACGGTCAATATGTGAAAAAATTATTTTTTTTTATAAATTATAGGAAATTTTTTATTCATCTAAGAGTGTTAAAAAATAAACCTTTTATAAAGTATTCAAGATAAGACAAAATAAAATCAAACGACCCTGAATATATTTGATAGTTGGTTTATATAAAAATTTATCTACACAACAAATTTAAGACATTAAACAACATAGTAAAATAATTATTAAAAATAAAATAAAAATGTGTACATAAACTCCTCTTTTATTTTAAAGTAAAACATAAAACTTGCATTCTTTCTGACATTTTTTCTTGTTCTTTTTCTTGTTGTTGCTATGCTTCTTGTGGTTTTTATTATTGCTCTTGTTGTTGGTTTTTTTTCTGTTATGGTTTGTAAAAAATAATTATTATTTTCACAAACATTCCAAAGCTCGATTTAATGTAGTTTTTCAAGTTCTTGTTCCCATAATAAGAAATACAAATAACAGCCAGCAACTACAACAACAAAAGAAAAAGACTACGTTCGTTTTAAATCTAAAACCCACTCACTTTGCTTGGTGCAAAGCAGCAACTGAATAAAATGTACAAAGTCTAACAATATGCTGGCAAGAACAACAACAACATATGGAATTCAAGATACCCAAATTTAAATGCAAAAAAAAGTAAACACCCTAAAAAAAGATCTAAAAAATCGATAAAGAAAAAGTCTTGGGAATAAAAATCAGAGATCAAACTGCATTTAAAAAAATTTCAACGAGCTAGATGGACCTAGTTCCTGGTGGTGATTTTTATATATATTTAGGTTCCTTTAAAATTGGGACACCCTAAACTTGATATTAGTTTTAATCGTTTGGATTGGGTTAGTTAAACTCTACCGTTGCTGCAAGCAGCAATATGTCCTTTCCTTAAACCATTCATTTATTGGATGTAAAGAAAATATTTTGCAAATACGGGCATGTCACAGAAATCAATTCCGATCGAAAGCGATTTAAATCCCGAAAAACGAAAAATTTCTTCGAAATGAAACCACTTTTAAATTCTAAAGTGGAATTAAGTTTCTTTGAAATTTTGCAGTTTTCAAACTTACTTTTATTATGTATCCTTATTTAGTTAGGTGTGCGCATATTGCTACATCCAGATAAAAAGGTGGAGATTAAGCATTTTTTTAGAAATAAGCAAAATCGATCGAAATCTGAAGAAAGTAAAGAAAAAATCGGTCGGAATTTTTAATACGGAATTAAAACCATTTCGATTTTTGACATGCCTGATAGATTGAGTTCGAATTTTTTAACATTCTATCATTCTGTTTAAACGCTATTAAATATTAGTTTTGTGAAACTGTCCAAGACATCGTATAACCCAGCCAGAAATCATTAGTACGAAGTTTTGTATTAATAGCTAAAACATAATGGCAAGAGCCAAGCCTTAAGCTTTATTATATGACAGCAAGAAAAACAACTGTAAGTACAGCACACACACACACACGCAGCTACGAACTTTTGTATGCTGGCTAAATATCTGGCTGGTCTGATGGTTGCAGCAACATAAATGGTGGTGGTCTCTTTTGAAGTTTTTTTTCATTTTTTTTTTTAATGCAGCCGCTGCAAACTTTTTTATGCTTATTTTTATTTTTCTTATTTTAATTTAGCCAAGTTAGTTGAATTCAAAAAGGAGATTGTATACATTTTCATATGAAACTGCAAAAATAGCCAGGCAAGCAAGCAGTCAGTCGGTGGTACTCAGTATACCAAACCATACCCATATTCAGACCTCTTACAATGGTTTAATTTTGTTGCTGTTGCTTTTATGCTGAGTTTGCCGCTTTTAACATTATGGCCTGAAGTTACATGGAAACCAAAGCAATCAACGTTTTGCTTTTTACATTTATTTTTTTAAATTGTTCACTTCGTTTTGTTGTTGTATGTTTTGTATTACAAAAAAATAAACTGAATAAACAGCAGCAACAATCTCAACATCCCATACAACATCTTTGCATTGGGTTTTTTTTTCTTATGTTTTGCCATCGTCGAGTGAATGCAATTCACAATGAACAACATACAGCATCCATCGACTTTTATAAAAATCCAAAACTGTGAGAAAGTTTCAATGGAATGCTGTCAAACAAGACTCAACTCAATGTACCATAATAACAAACAAATGGAGGCAAAAAAAAATAAAACAAGAAGAAGAAAAACTCACACAACAGCAATTCAGTTATAGTGCATATATTGACAAACAACAATATAACCCATGCTAAGCTGCATACAAACGTGCATACGTGTGTTTACCATGCAGCGTCTTAAGATGCCATATCAAATTTTTAAAAGTGTTAAGATTTAGGCGTTATTTCTTGCTGTTTTTTTACAACGAAATGAATGCCTTAAAAAGTTGTTATTTTTTATTAAATGACAAATCATATTTGTATTTGAAACTGTTGCAAACATAATATTCCAGATCCTGAAAATAGTGTAAAGACAGGATCCTGGAATTCTTAAATCATTCAAATGTTTTAATTAGAGAATTTAAGAGCATTGTCTCGCCTGCTTATTTCCTTCCAAATAAATGTTAAAGCTTCTAAAGAATGCCCAGATTTACAAAAACCGTACTTAACTAGTAAATTAGGATTAAATAGTGCCTGCAATTTCATCCGCATTGACCACTATGTTGTAAAAATATTACATAAAATTGAAGAAAAAATATTGAAAAGTGTTCTGCATAATACAAAGTGCCGCCAACTTTCCAGTATCATTTTAAGCGGCAAAAGAGATAAATTCTCGGGTAAATAGCATCTTATTTATTGACTTAAATGCTAAGGTACCTTCCTATACAATTTTATTAAAATTTATCCGGCAGGGTTTACGTAATGCGTACACAGACAGACGGCAAAAAATACCATTATTAATTCTAAATTCAATAAATATCTGCACCGCTCTCAAACTGTTCCAAAAATAATTAATGTGCAGACACTGCCTTCTTAATGTTTATTAATTTATTGTTTGCTAAAAATAAATTTTACTCTACAGGCAATACTGCAAAAATATGGCAATATAATTGAGCTAAACCAACCAAGCGGACTTTAGTCAGTCTGTTAGTTTTTCAGTCAACCAAAAAAAAAGTTAAAGTACTTAATGAAAAAAAAAAACATTAAAATACAAAATTGTTTCCCAATTATATAGTAAAAAGTACGAGTAGTAAAAGGCCAAAGAGGAGTATATTATAGTACTACTACTTGTATTTGTAAAACTAAGAGTTAGGATAGAAAGAAATGACTATACTTAATATTCTCACCACAACTTAATACTCAGCCATACAGAAGCTCCCCATAATGTAACAAAAAAACAAAAAAAAAACATCAATGGGAAGTAAAATATGTTAAAGAGGTTCAATGCACAGCTATGGGGTTTCGTATACAAGAGACATTTTTTTTGTGTTGTTGTTATTGCTGTTATATGTTGTGCAAAGATTAAAAAGAGAGACTTTATTGAAACAACACTCGTTTATACGAGTATGACTCGTAGGAAAAATGCATTTTTAAATGCAACAAGGTACTTTTTTCTGTCAAAAATTTTTATTAGTTTTTTTTTTTACTAAATAAACTAATTGTTATTTACTAAAACTAATGTTTATATGGGTGAAACTGCTTCAAGTTTTTTTAATATTTATTGTCTCATCAGCTTAGAGAAACAATTGGCACCACAAAATATGTACTTCAATTATTTTCTTTCTAACCTAAGATAAGATTTCATTCACTAAGCTTTCATAATTCATCTACTTCTGCGAGTAGTGCAATAAAATTTGGTTAAATAATTATTTTTTATCTAAAAGGTAGTGAAATAGGGATTTACAATATGTTTTAACAATAAATTATATTTAATTACACTTTTTTCTACCCGAAAAAATAGTTATAAAACAATAAAATTCAAAAACTTTTGAGAGAGCCTGTATACACAACATACCCATACCCACAACTACACATACATACTTATATATGTGTACACACATATATGAGTTTGGAATTTATTGATAATTGATTGAAAATAAACCCCAGTTTGAAATAGAACGGTTTCAGGAAGTTATTTATTTTTTAATCTATCTAAAAAAAAAAACCGAGTATTATGTTACGGTATGAGATCATGCTATTAATTAACTTGTTTTCTCCAAAAGCTTACTTTAGTTTAGAGAGACAAAGATTAATAAATTTTTATTTTATTTAATGTGCTAATAATTTCAGCTGTAACTGTTTGTTTACATCATTAAAACTAGACTTTATATTTATTCCCTCCATGACTGATAAAAAAAAATCAATGGAAACGTTTTTTAATATACAGTCAAGATTATAAAAAGAAGTACATAAAATTTTAATATCTTTTTTTTAGACGCATTGTGTTTTTAAGGACGTTCTTGAAAAATACTTTATTAGTAATTTAGTAAGAAATTTTGTTTTTTGTTTGTTAATTTTTATTTTTAATTTAAACGTTTAAATTTTTATTTAAAAAAATTTGGGAAAACAAACTTGAACTTGATTAAGATCAAAGACATTTTGATAAAAACGAAACCCTATTGCTTTCGCTACAATGTCTGTCCTTCATTACGAAACGTTAAGAGCTAGAAACTTAAAAGTTTCCCAATTTGTAAATGATAAAATTAAGTGTAAAATGAGGGTTGTTTTAATACGGAAAGTCTTTTCTTTTCTTATCTTATCCTTTAAACTGTTATAAGCAGGAACTTAAAATTTACACAGAAGTGTGTATAGCTAGGCCCGCTATAAGGTCCAGTTTAAAAAATTAAAACAACAAACTAAACAAAGTTGTCATACAGACGTGATTTTCGTCTATATGTTTTTAGGCAGACCTTTAAAATTCTAAAGCCCTAAATTTTCTTTTTATTTATTTATTTATATTTTTGCAATTCAGATCCCTATTGAATATTTTAATATATTTATTTTAAATTGGATATCCGCTATCTTTCGATGAGTTTTAAGTAAGTTTTAAAAAAAGCAAGCAACACATCCATTTGTCAAAACGATAGAAGTGCTACTTACTGAATAAGCTAAATTTGTAGTCCAGCACTTTCTGTTGAGAGGATAAAAAATTACAGACGCTCTTAAATATTCGCCATTTCATATTTAAAGGTTTAGATTAGCCATTTTGAGTTTTTCTGTTGTTTCTATTTTTTTTTTATCATTTTTTAAATTTTATTTTTGGAATATCCACAACACAAATCGCTTTTTCTTTATGTTTTGCTAAAGTCTTTGAATGGTAAAAATTTAAATTGTTAAAAAAATGTTTTCTATTTCATTGGTTAACAGAGACCATTTGAAGGCCCTATAAATCATGGAATTATATAACCAAATCTTAGAAATAACTAACAAGAAGCGAACACACAATTCTCAAAATCGGATGCTTATAAAAATTAATGCGTTTTAAGCCAATTCTTAAAATAATTATAAAACATTGAATACAACTTTTTGAATATTTAATGCTTTTTTTTAATATTTCAATTAGTAATATTTAATATACTGCTTCAAGAAAACACTAGTAAGCATCACTGCCATCTACTTATAACGTTCAGTATTGTCAATTTAGCGAGAATCGTTTAAAATAATATTATTTTTATTTTCAATTAGTTTCTTAAGTGTTTTTTCGTAGTTTCGAATAGGAAAGTTTTTAATTCTGAGCCGAATAATATGCTGACCCCTACTAACTCAATTGATTTAAAATAAAAATAAAAGAAATATTTTTGCACATAACTATAAAGAAATTTTTATTTAAAATTTAATAAAAAT
The DNA here is from genome assembly GCA_916610165.2 of Gymnosoma rotundatum. Classification (NCBI taxonomy): domain Eukaryota; kingdom Metazoa; phylum Arthropoda; class Insecta; order Diptera; family Tachinidae; genus Gymnosoma; species Gymnosoma rotundatum. The sequence continues at coordinate 49,876,999 of OU744338.1, forward strand.
TGCAATATTTTTTTTAGCTTCTAAACTTGAAGTTTTCTTTTGAAAAAGCTACTTTACACCTTTTAAAATGCATCGTTCGTTAACTTAACAAAACAGTTGTGTAGAAAGTTTTTTGTTTTGTTTAACGTTTCATTTGCCATTTACTCTCTCTTTTATTTAGCAGAAATTAGACGTACGTACACTAAAATTAAGTTTTCTTTTGTTAGAAAAAACTTACCCAAAACAAGATGATTTTAATATTGCTTTGGAAAGTTTGTAGACTTTTTTTTATTAGACACAATAAAAATTTGTTTAAAACAATAAATAATTTTCACATAAAACTTTCCGTTTCCTTTAGGTACATTTAAAAACAGTTTTGCAATATTTCAATCATCATCTGATTAAATAATATTATTACTTAATAAATATATACAACTATAATTCGTTTAATTAGTTTCAAGATATGACTTCGTGCGCCTTGACGTTGTTGTCGTTAACAAACTTAATGCACTAGTGAAGTGAAAAATAATTCATACTCTGGCAGAGATAAACTAAACTAAAAATTAACTTCACAAAAAGAGTGAAAAATTCTCTCCCAAAAATGAATTGAAATTCGTTTTTGTTAGCGAAACATATAGAAAACCCTAGATGTAAACAAAAAAAAAACGTTTTAAAAAAATATATAAAAGGTAAACCAAGTAATAAAGCTGGTACAATTGTAAATGATGTTGGTTTGGTACAATTTGAACTTCAAAAGGTACCCTACCATATCAAATATTACTCATGTGATATACCTATGTAGCTTAAAAGCTATTACAATTTAAATTGCTTTTAAAATAAGTATAATTTTAATATTTACTTTATTTTGTAGTGCTTGAGTGCAAAGATTTAAGATATGATTGTAAAACATTTGTGTTCTTTCTTATTGAGGTGACAATGTAATGAATTGTTGCTATCTAATATTTCTTCTTGAAATTTGAATTATCAAAACCCGTGTTCTTTAATAGAATTTGATAAAAAAAAATAAGACATTTTAAATCTGGTACAATTTGTTACAAATATATAAAATTGATCCAGCCATCCCTTATACAAATTCAATATTGGGTGGAAGAGATACAATATATAGAAAGAGGCATAAAATTGAGAACACATTCATGCGGTAAGGTTGGGAAAAATGTATTAGCCAAGCCTAGAAAGTCATATACAAACAGTTGTATATTTTTATAGTTTCAAGTCTAAATTAAAAACAAACAGAAAAAAGTAACAACAACAGCTACAACTTAAAACCAAAAAGCATACCAGAAATTAAAAATCAACACAAAAATCATTGAAAACTAAGGTTGTTGCCACTACATTCCATTAAAGATGCTAGAATTGTCAAAGTAAAAAAGCTTTCGATTAATTAATTAATATTGATCCACATCTTTTACTCGCTCTTTGTTTCTAGGGATAGAACGATACCACTAGGGTAACGATATTTTTACTCGATACAGTATCGATCAAAAAATATCGATACATACTCAATATCGAACAAAAAGTATCGATACCTACTCGTATCGGTCGACTATTTCATAGAATTAAGGCAAAGAAAAATAAAAATACATATCGCTGGTTTCATGCAGCTTAACCGTTGTTGCTACTAAACTAGCAAATTGCTATTTTTTCGATGCTTGAGCCTTTTAGTGCCCCTTTTAAAAAAGGGGCACTTTTAAATATATATTTTACCCTTTTTTGTTATATGGCACCTTTTGTTTGATTTTCAATTTAGATGGTTGTATTTTGAGTCTGTTGCAAGAAGAACATTGGAGCAATGGTGAATTTTGCAACACTTTTTGTTTGTACACAGTTCGAAGAAAAAAATGATTCCAATATAGAAAAACTACCTATCGTTTAAGAAGGTTTATCTTCTATAAATAAAATTTAAAATTTTTGTTGTTTTTTCTTAAAAGCATGAACAAATTCAAGACAAATTTTCAAAGTGCGTCTTTCTTCTTAGATTATATATATATATCTTGTTTCCTCAACCAAAAAGATTTTACTATAATTGTTTAAAAATGTTCTAAAAAAGAATATATTAATAACTTAAAAATAAAAAACGTACTTTCTTAATATTTTGTACTTTTAGGATATTGTTAACATACATATATATCGGTTATGAAGCTGAAAGTGTAATATGTGCTGAAGAGTTTTCTAAAAATTCTTATAATTGATATTAAAAGCAAAATATTAATATTTTATCAAAAATAAGTACGAGTGCTTTATTCGACTATGCCAAATCTTATATACCCCTCATCATTTACATAAATCTAGATTAGTGAAGTAACTCCAATCAAAATAAGAAATATTGAGGTGACAAAAAAAATAATTGCTACTGTATATCTATAATTTTACATAAAAATGCCATCGGCTCTTATAAGTTAAGCATTTAAAAAAAATTTTAATATTCCCTTAAAACGCCCTAAAAAAGCTTTAAAATGGTAGCCATATTGATATTTCAAAAAGTTTAAAATTTCAGAGCCCCGTAACCCGGAGCCCCAATTTTTTCACTTGAAGCTTTTTTCTTATTTTTCAATTCTCTATCGTCCTATGTATTAATGTTTTTGATTGAAATTACTTTTTGGTCCAAATGATATGAAAAAATTAGAGGTAGGTGTGGTGTTTTGCCTGCTGCCTCGAAGGACATGGACCGATCTGCTGATTTTCAGTAGCACCTCTTTCGACACTATATCTAATCGATTGACATATTTTTTTTTTATTTTTTTTTTTTTTGTTGTGAAAAAAAACCAGTCCACAACAGATCCTACAGTCTCCATTACATTAAAAAAACAAAATGAAATGCGGATTACGCGCTGACGGCATCATTTCTTCAAAAGTGAAGTCAAGTTCTCGTTACAGTTAATAGAAATCGTTCCCCGCCATAACCAATGAATTTTCGTTTGAAATATTAGTGAGGTTGATCTAGACGAGATGTAGTTTCAATACGACAACCGCAACCATCGAATAAATGAAATCAAAATTTGTCGATAAGGTAATTTTAGAAAATTGCCTCCAAGGTCGTGTGACACCTCTCGATTATTTCAATTGGAGCGGAGAGGTTTAATCTAACAAACCAGCAACAATTGTCCCCATTAAGGCCAACATTGTTTTATGCGTGATATATGGTCAATGTAACGACACGTTTTCGCTCTAGCCGGTGTAGATCAGCGGATGTCCAGTGTCGCACATAAATAAAACCAATTAACACAAACACCTTTTTTTGTTTTGGGTTTTATTTCTTATTCTTAATTTTAACTTGCTAAATATTTAAATAAAATAGGTCGAAAAATAAATTGGATTACAAAGAAAAAAAAATTAGTTAGCCCAGCCACACGTGAGTCAATTAACCCTTATCGGTCGTAAGTCACCTCTGACGTGACAACAGTACTTTTCTGCAACGGTCGTATGGCACGTGTGAAGTGACAAGGCGAATTATGTCGAAACATACTGTCTATTGATGAGATTTGTTTTTAAAATGCATTCATTTCTTCAATTTACCGTTACCATTTGAAAATACGTATTTACCGTTAATAAATAATAATTTAATAAATAAATAATTTGTAACAAAACTGAAAAGAAATGAATATAAATGTATAATAACATACTATTGTTTTTTTTTCATATTTGTTAAAAATAACTACAACCTGGTGAGAATCAAACGTGTGAAAAGTCGCGTCCGATAAGGGTTTATAACTGGCGAATCGGACAGTAGAAGCTAAGGCGGGAAGCGATCTACCATTGCGGTGGCATACGAACTACCAACAAGGGTTGACCTATTCCACTGGGCAGCGAGAACCTTGACGGCATACTCACAATCTACGATCCAAGATTTAGCAATTTCTGACCGATTTGTACACAAAAGAAATTCTAAAAACAACAGGAGTCGTCAAAGGGTGTACACGGTCTAGCTAGGAGACGGCCGAACTTCAAGCCATCCGAAGTATCCGAATTGATTTCTTCGTTGGAAACTATAAGGAGGAATTGATCTTTTATTGGAGTGGCATACGCACAACTTCGATAACAGATCTCTTCTCCACTGATCAGGTCTTAGCACTCGATGGTATACGCATGATCAAATGATTCGACTGTTCAGCTCAATAGCTGCCAACTGACCATGCCATGCTTAAAAAGTTGACGTTAAGGCCCACTCACACTGTTATGTTTGCCATTCGGAAACCTTCAAAAATTATGACTTTTTTCTAAAACCCTGTACCAGCTCTAAGCTTAGAGCTCATAATTCAAAAAGAATACATTTAATAGATTTTTGCTCTGTAAAAGAACAATTATAGTTATAGCTCCGAAGATATACATATTTAAGTGACATATAGGAGTCAAGTCGTTTTAAGGCATGCTCAGAAAAAGCTTACTAGGTGGGTTCCTCTTACGAGTCTTTTTTCGAAGTGCTGGTTATAAGCAGCAAAACAACGCTGATAAAATGAAAAATCTGAGTGTTTCTAGAAATAAATTTGTATTATGGGATGTCAAATATTCCTTTCTGTACTATTTAACATATACATACATAATATGTCTTTTACATTACCACACTTTTTCATTATACTTAGATATTAGACAAATCTTAACTCAGTATTATAGTTTGAAACGGGTGGTAATTTCTGTATAATTTTTTGCATTTTAAAGTTCTATCTGGCGTAGAAAAAAATCCTTTATTTGGACACCCATTGTTGTGTGTATGGTATGATGTTAGATAGCCAATCCAAGGTGATATTTTCATGCTATTTTTTCGGTCTCATCGAAAAATATGAAAATGTGGTCCTATAGATCGTCTGATAATACAATAATTGCGAGGAATATATACAACAATCATTAAGTACATTAAAAATTTATAAACAAATAAGTGCATCTTTAAAAATAAATAACTACAGCAAGTAATGTTTGCGAATAATAAAATTTTAGATTAAACAGAGGCAGGCTAAGGAAAAAAATTTCTAAATTAATGTGCCGGTTTCTTGTTGGTTCAATAAATACAAAATCGTTAGATCTAGACATTAAAGAAGTGGCAACCTTATTGAGAAGCAGAGAATAAATAAATGAGCATTTTAGTTGCATACATATGAATGGATTATATATGCATTTGAATACACGTACAATGCAGCTCATGTGTAAACATTGGAATGCAGTTGGACAACTTTTTATGGTGTTAAGTTTCTTCTTATTCTTAGCAACATAAAATAAAATAACAACTAACCAGCCGTTCTTATTTATGTATTTTGTCTTTGACTTTTGCTTCTTGTTCTTTTGTTTTTTTTTTTTTTGTTATCAAGACATGTTTTTTCTACACAACAATTCTTGATAATGTAGTCGACGGAAGAAAAATATGATGATCCTTTTTTGTTATTCGGTGGCAAGGAATATAAAATTTAGGAATTTGTTTGTTTAAGACAGCGAATTTTTTATAAAAGCTGTTCCACGTTCACAACTTATGAGATCAGAGCACAGCCAACATGGCCCAAATATTTACGGAAAAAAGTATTTTATAAACCGCTATTGTAGAACCAACAAGAATAAAACAGATTCTTATACGTCTAAGCAGTTATATTTATCACTAAGAAGCCAAGTCTTTATTGACTTAAACGTTAATAAATGAATATTAAACTACAGCAGTGACATACACCGTTCAGCCAGCCCCTAAGGTCTACAGTACTCGCTGTAATTCGCAGCAAAGCAGAAACGCCTTTTGCGCATTTACAGCATGCGAGTACCAATGCATGATTTATTGACTGAAAACTCCGAGCATACTACGGGAGGAGTCATGTTTTAAACAGATAACCCTAAATCGTACGGAAGTGAGACATTGAAGTTAGCGCTACTTTTCGCTCTATATTAAAAAGACTTGCAATGTCTGACAGATTGATAGAGGGATGAATGTTATTTCACTCACCGCTTTGAACGTATAATTCACCATTGCGACTTTCGATCCATATTCCTGAAAGCTCAACATAAAAATCCTTTGGTTTCTGGAAAAGAATTGCGAGATGGCTAGCCTTGGTACTATCGTGCTATTTTTTAAGGTGCGCCAGAATTGCTTCATGTAGAGGTGAATTTTAAAAGCTGAAGACACATCTTAACACTTTTCTGACTATTCGTGCTCCATTGGGCGACATGCAGGGTTGCCAGTGTGTTTCGATAGACAAAGTTGCTATGATACGAATGGAAAGGAAAGTGTAGCAGTAGGCTTTATTAAGGATCTATTCGATGTGGCTAATACCGAATTCGGTGCGCATTATGGGCTGCATTAATCGCAAGTTGGTTTCCAAGGTGGAAACCCAGAGTAAATCAGAGTTCCTTGATATTACAATGGACCTAAGAGTTCATTTTATGGAAATTGCACTGACTGTCATCATTGTCTACCTAACCTCAAATCTTGAGATTAGAGAACATATGCTTTGGTTCACTTTGTAATTTTTTTTTTTTTATATTAGGACCAGCACTCAGGGGATGACCCCTACTTATGCAATGCATTGTGCCAGAACTAGGAAATTAGGTTGTGGGGATAGAGGGAGTAGTGCTTGTGAACATTGGATTTGAATTTTTGTACATTGAAAGTGGCAAGAAAGACCTCTTTAATAAACAATGGAAAACCTGAATCATTTGTTTTTTGTGTTAATTAGTTTTAAAGGAAAAGGTCTACATATATTTTTGCCAAAAACAATTAAAAGGTGCGGCGTGTTGATTTTAAGGATTTCGTCAGTTGTTCCAAAAAATATGAAAAGCATGAAAGGAATAACAATGAATCACAGCTTAAGTAGGGTTAGAATAAAGTAAAGTTGTATTTCTGACATTCAAAGGCGTAGTGCAGTCAAAATTTTTTCATTTTAACTCAAAAAATTACTTTCTTAATTCAATATACAGTAGCTCCAAGCGAAACTCGTACACCTATGAAAACAAATTTCATTATGTTATATGTCTAAAACTAAATAGGCTAATAAAATAAATTTACGTAATTTTAGTACAAAACTATGTACTTAATTAAATATCAGAAACAAAATTTTGAATACACCTTTATTTATTAAAATACAGATAAATATTTTAAAAAGTGGCGACTTTCGACGCCAAAGCCAAACTCGTACAGCCATATTTAATTTAGCAACATTCCTTTAGTTTGAATCTAACTTCGCGATATTTCGTAAAAATAATTTAAAAATAGGGACTTTCCCCATTATCACCTTTTTTATTGTCATTTATTTGAGCTTTTGTTTGAAAGAGTTACAAAAGAGAACAAAATGGGTAGACAGAGAGGACACACTTCTGTTGAAGTAAGAAAATCAATAATTCAACATCATAATAATAATAAATCGATGCGAGAAATATCTGAAATAGTTAATAGAAGCCGATCAACAGTGCAATATGTTATAAAAAGGTGTAAAATGGAAGAGAGGATTGCGAACAAGAAGAAAAGTGCAAATAACAAAGTTTTCTCTGCTGGAGACAAGCAATATATTTAACGTGAAATAAAAAAGAACCCATTTTTAGGGCTCCGAAACTCATAGAAATTGTTGAAAAAGACTTAAGAAAAAAATGCTGCCAACAGACCATAAGAAACATATTAAAAAGGGCAATGGTAGAAGGACAAGAGTTAAACCTCTGATTAATAAGAGAAATCAAAAGATAAGGTCACGATTCGCAAAGGAACATGAAACAAAGGATTTTTCATTTTGGAAGCAGGTATTATTCACAAATGAAAGTAAATTCAACTTGTTTGGTTCAGATGGAAGACCTTATGTATGGAGAAAATCCAATGAGAAGTTGCTTGCCAAAAACATGAAACCAACAGTTAAGCACCTTGGTGGGTCAGTAATGGTTTGGGGATCATTTTCTGCATCTGGACCCGGTGTTTTACACTTTATCGATGGTACCATGGATCAGCATATGTATCTGAACATTTTAAAAGAAAGTTTGCCAGTTTGTAAGCAGAAACACTGTCTTGGTGAAAACTTTTATTTTTACCAATACAACAACCCTAAGCATAAGGCTTACAATGTGCGATTATGACTACTTTATAATTGTTCACATGTTATGGATACACCAGCCCAGAGTCCAGACATAAACCCAATCGAAAATTTGTGGAGCTATCTCGATCGTAAAATTCATAGTCATACAATAAGTTCTAAGGATGGCTTAAAATGGACGAATGTGGCAAAATTGAACCAAGTTTTTGCGAAAACCTTGTGCGCAGTATGCCAAATAGATTAAAAATCGTGATTAAAAATAAAGGAATGCACACCAAATATTAATATTTAAAACCACCAAAATAATATTTGATTAAAATGTGGTGTACGAGTTTGGCTTTGTCACAGAAATTTCTATTATTTTATGTTTTTATTAAAAAAAAAAAATATTGAATAATAATTTAAAGTTTTTATGTTTTGTTAAATTTGTTATAAAATGCACTAATAAAATAAATATAGTTTTATTTGTTAAGAGCTACTTACTTAATATTATAAGATAGTTAAAAAATTAGTCTAAAGTGTACGAGTTTCGCTTGGAGCTACTGTAATTATAATTTTAAAGGGATATGACACAAATAAAGAAATCAATGACACCAAATTGGCAAAAACTGGAAAAAAATTATCTTGAAAATTTGTTGATTTGATAAATATTTATTTATATAAATGTCGTTAATAGTAAAACAATATTTATAAACATCATGTGAATAGTTTAATTCATTTCGACTCCATTTATTACAACATTTCTGTGGTTTTTTGTTTTTTCTTTTTTTTTTATTAAAAATATTCTTCTGATACGTTCGTTGCTAAGTTCATTAATACTTTTCTGATTTACAAATATAAATTCCAGAACTGTAATGGATGCTAAGTGTTGTTTATTTATTGTGTGCTTTTTTTATATATTCATTTATTTATTCTTGTTTAAATAAAGTAGCAAAAATTGAAGAAAAAATAAACAATCACGACTGATTTCTTTGACTTTGTACATTTTCATGGTGCTCGTCGTAGTGTTTTTTGTTATTCGCCCTTTCCATTCTTTTGTTTTTTTCTCTTTTTTCAATTGAAACTGCAACTACAAGCTACCAGCACCATGTAAGAAGAAAAAAAAAACAGAGGAAAACAATCCACTTTGTATCTGGTATCACTGCATTCCAATCTCGAATGTACCCAAACAACAGAGAACAAGTAAAATAGCTGCAAACAATTGCTGCTCAAGTACATTCAATCGACTTCAAGTGAAACCACATTAATAAATAAAATATTTTATTATTGTTTTTTTTTCTCTCTCTCTTCACCATCCTAGAAACTTAGACTCCTTTTAGCGGTTAGTTTCGAAAAGAATTTTCCCAAGAATTTTTTTTTTTTGTTTTTGTGATGGCATCTATCTAAGAAGATTTGTTTCTTGAGATTTCCATATCTTTAGAATGTGGTTAAAAAGAAAAATTCAATACTTTTGAAAAATCTCTAGTTGAGATCTAAACTAGTTAAGGAAAAATGTAAGAGTCACTTTTCTACGAAATTAGATACTGGGATTAGTGACTTTGCACTCATAGAATTGAAGAAGCAATTTTCCTTTTATATGATTCTTTACGTTATAGGATTTAGATTAAAACTCTTTCAACCGGATATGGTAAGTTTTGGTTACATGGCATTGTTTTGTTTTTGAGAAAAGGAATTTAAATTAATTATTTCAACCTTAGAGGTGCTAATTATCCAACCATTGATGTATTTTATATCTATTTTGGAAACAAAGTCCAAATGATGATTTTTTTTTTTTTTTTTTTGTTAAAGAATTTTTGTAAAGAAACAAAAGTTTGCGTGCACATTTAATATGACATCATCGTCAAGCTCGAACTTGAAAGAATGTTGGCCTTTAGTTTCGTATGTTAGTATTTAATATCAATTTATTTATTTCTGTCCTTCCAAGAAATACATGTATTGATTGAGTTGAATAAAAAAAAAGAAATAAAATTATATATAAACAGAGAAAATAATTTAAGTTCGCGAGTCGAATTGTGTACACCCTGCTTTTCTTAAAAGTTAGAGACGGGTTCGTAACTAACTTTTCTTTCTCTTCACGCTCATGCACTCTCACGAGCGTGTGAAAAATCAACATTAACAAAAATATTTGCTAATATTACACCATTTCCAAATAGAATTCCAGATTTGTATACCCCTCACTAAGTTTGTCATTCCGTTTGTAAATTCTACAATATCCATTTCTGACCACTTAAAGTATATATATATATATATATATAGCGATTTAGCGATTTCCGTCTGTTCGTCTGCACGTCCGTGTTAGTGTTGAAATCAAGTTTTTCAATTCACCAGATGACCTAGAGAAATTTTAAATACATAGTTTCGAAAATATTGAAAATAAAAATCGGCAAGATCGGTCCATGTCCCTCGTGTGGTTCATGTACCATGCCTGCCTCTAATTTTTCCATATCATTTGGAACAAATCTAGTTTAGTGCAGTAACTCCAAACAAAAAAAAATTATCGGGCAAAAGAAAATTAAAAAATAAGAAAAAACCATAAGTAAAAAAATTGAAGCTCGCCCATATATTCCAAGTTATGGACCTCTGAACTTTTCATAGAAACTTTCGATGGTGCACCAAAATTTTTAAGTTTTTGAATAGTCTTTTAGGAAATACTATAATTTTTATTTTTAAATGCTTAACCCAGCAAGAGCCGATGACTTTTTTATGTAAAATTATATGTATGTACTATTAATTCTTTTTCTTATTTTTTAATTCTCTGTCACCCAAATATTTGTCTTTTTGATTGCAGTTACCTCACTCCACTAGATTTACGTTTATGTTTACGAATTTTGCATTTTTACTTGTTTAAATGTATTTTAGAGTGTTAGAGTCACTTTTTATTGCTTGTTTTTTTTTTTACAAATTTTCTAATGCATTTCAGCACTATTAAATTATTTATTTGGCCCTGTTCGATAGTTCGCTTGAAATTAAGATTTTTTTTAAATTTTTTTATAACGACAATTTCAATTTTTTTTTTTTTCGTTATAAATTTTTTTAACTTTGCAGAATATTTCATCTGAATATTAATTTATAACGCTCTAGTTGTTTTATTGTTTTCGAAATATCTCAATGCATCCAATCAGTCTGAAAAGTTGAATTTTGAAATGTCCCTAAAATTGAATTTACTGCACAGGTGACCATCTCATTCCAAATCTGGAGATTAAGATAAATGCAATAGCGATTTCTTTTATTTCCTTTTTTAAGTCAGCCAGTTTAACTGCCTTTATTCTCAAATACATTTTTTAATTATCATTTCATGAATTTTTAAATCTTTGTTTGATCAGCATTTATGGATATGGCGATCGTCGCGATCCAAGACCAAGGTGGAGCTACTTAATGAGTGACATAATTGTTTTCATTCTCAATTGTAAACTGATATCACTATAGTATAAACTAAATCGTGTAGCTTGAATTTTTTTAGTATTTCCAAAGAAACTGGTATCAAGTTATGACTTCGATGTCGACTGAAATTTCAATAGGGTTTAAATTTAAATTTTAATCGATATCAAATGTCGTAATTAGCCCCATGAATTTGAAATTAAAATTGAAAGATGTTTTTTGAATTTGAATACACATTGACCTACTCCAATATGTATGGAAAGTTTTAAACATAATAATTAAAAATGCTTAAATATTTTTAGAAAATAGTTATGGTGTTGCGCTTAGTATCATTTTATCTCAAGTCATGAAGAACAATTTTTCCCGTAAATCATGAAGCTTATATTCTTCTTATTCTTATACCTCGTATTCATTCAAGATCAAGTGACTTAACCTCAAACTTTCTTCAATCTTCCGTTTTTTTTAATGTATGATGCATATGTGTAAGTCTGAACAAAATCTCGTAAACCCAGGGGCTGTACAAAAGACTCTTGGGGTTGCAATACATTAATTTTAACCTAATAATGCCAAAGGCTAATCATTTTAAAGGAGAATAATTTGATTTATTTTCTTAATATAAATAAAACTTACGTGGTGTTTGCTAAGATTTAAAACTGCTGGAGTGATATTTATCCTCCTCTATATTTAAGATGAAAAAAATAAATCTCTAAAGTAACTTAAAGAGTTCAGATATGTCAGATTTACAAGAAACCGTGGTTGGTAATGGGAAGATTAGGAAAGAACTCCGAAAAGTACCAAACGAGACGGACAAAGCACACTTTATAAAGGGGAAGATAATTACCTCTTAGATAACTTCCTAAGAATTTTGTTCGAAACAAATGGATCAATCCAGCTTAAAACATAAGTTCAGTGACAACGCTGCTTCACAAATAAGAAAGTAATGAAACTTTTGAACCAAAAGCTACCTGCTCAACCAACTGCTACTTCAAAAAGTTGATTAATGAAGTCTCTTTAAGAATAACATTTCATAGTTTCAAAAGCCTTTAATACTTCTTGCAAAATTTGTTCAACGACAGACGAGCAGAGAGCCATCGAATATGAAATAAAAATTGATCCTGTCTACGAAATTGCAACTGTTCGTTTATCATACATGGGAGTAATTAATTATATGAATTAACTAATTAACGAGTATCATTGAATGATAATGCTATTGATAATGTATTTTAATGGAAAGGTTTCATTAATAATTACTTAGAAACAAAATCATTACCATTGATTAATGATTAAATGGCTTCAAATCATTATGATTAATGTACACTAAATACACTTGTATCATTATTATTCTTATTATTATTTATTTCAATTAAAAAAATTATTAAAATTTTAAAATATGAATCTATCTACAAAAGTGATAAGATTTATTTATTTTATGCATAGTTTTTTTAAGTTTCTGCGATCAAAAATGTATGCTTTATAAAACTAATTTTTTGTATTCAATTGTTATTAGTAATAAAAGGATTCATTAAAATTTCATTACCATTAGTAAAAACAAATATAATTAGAACAAAATCATTAGCATTAAATGGTAGTTAAATTTCTTTCATTGTCATTATTTTAAACAATACCAATGAAATGTCAATAATGGTAATGAAAAATCCCAGGTATGTTGTTTCTAACGGTCCAAGAGATTAGGCCATATATCACATATGTATGGTTAGGTACACCCCCTTCAATTTCTAATTTTAAATATTTATAATTTTTATGTCAGACATAGAAGTACACGCTCTGTGTAATCTGTAACTATTCAATAGATACGACCATATAAGTCAAATAATGTCAGCTCTTTTCTTTCTGTTATTGGGATCTGCAGTGATACCAACTTTATTTAAGCTTTGAATGGGTGTCAGGATTTAATAAACATGCAAAAATCAAGTGTGTTGTATAGGAACACCCTTTAATTATTAAAAATATGACATTTTTTTAACATCAACTTTTCAAACTTAAAAAAATCTCAAAATCGATTCGACTTGTTTTATAGTGGATTAAAAGAAGTTTAATTTTTCTCGTATCAAAATCTAAAATAATGTAGGTATTTGATACCTATAAATTCTTTGGAAATGTTTATTTAAAAAATTAAAAAAAATAAAGTTAAATTAGAGTTCGTTACTAATTTAGAAATTACATTGTGAACGGGTTTCTTGATTATTAAGATGGTTAGTTGTTCTTAAGTTTAACGCCACAAAGGTCATTTAAATCCAAAAATTTTTCAAACAAGAATTCTTACTGGAAAGGTAAAGTAAAAAATAAACAAATGCCGACAAACTCATCAAACAGCGAGATAAAAAACCATCATTTTAATAAGACATTTATGTGTTGTGCTGTGTTGTGTTGTGTTGGATTTTTATTCATGCATGCTTGTGTTTTTATGTATATACGTAAATATGTGTGTTTGTATATTGTTTTATGTAGCATATCGGAACACAGCATTCATGAGGCAGCAACAGAATTCCAAGAATTGAATGAAATTAAGATCATGTAGTATGCTGTGTTATGTAGCAACAGTTGTTATTGTTGTTTTTGTGGCTGGATGACGAAGATGAGGCTGGATCATGAATATATAAAATAAAATGAATAAAATCAAAACAATAAACATTTTACAATGTTAAACCGAGAAAAACGTCGGCGCATGCCCAACAATGAAAACTCAAGAAGAATTCTTAAACTCCCTGTTTGCTGGTCTGAAACGTACCTATTTTCTCTCTTTACCATTTTTTCTTCTCACTCTCAAAACGCTGTAACAACCATCATCATTTTTTGGGGTAAAAAACAAGAATTTCTTAAAAGCATTCAAAGCAGCCTCATTGTCGTGATCACATAGTCATTGCAATATGTTTGGCACTCACTGCTGCAGGAGCATTATCATCATAAGCATCATCCTCTTCAACAACAACAACAACGAATTTTTTTTTTTTTTTTTGTTAATTTTGAAGAATTGTTTTTCATTATTTCTTTTCTTTTTCATCTTTTGGTACTTTACTTTTACATCGTGTATTTAACGATCATTCTGTTAAGGGTTTAACCTTCAAGGTGTTTTGAAAACAACAATTCGTGAGAAGAGATTTTAAGACAAAGATACGAGTAGAGAATGAACAACAACAACAACAACGAAAACAATAATAGTAACAGCTCAAATCAAAAAGAAAACAGAGCAAAAGCCGCCTTTTTTCTTTGAAAAAAAATATAAATAAAAAAAACAGATTTATCATGGGATTAACGAGAGTCCTAAAAACTATCAGTGAGTTTGGTTTTTTTCTTGTTTTTCTTTTTTTATGAAATTCATAGACATTTTTGAATTTGTTTAAGGCTTCAGACAAACTATGGACCACCTAGACCGGTGATTATTACATTTAATGGTTTTCATATTTTATTGCTATTGAAAATAATAATTACACGAGTTAAAATTTCAGCATTTAAATGGCTAAGAAACGTAAAAGTAGTAGAGTTGCGGCAAAGAAGAAATGAAGCTTGAAAAAAATCATTATTGAGACTGGATATGCAGACAAGAGTTTGAATAGGTTGAAGACTTAATTATTTTTGTTTGTCTAGGCCGAAAAATCATCAGTCAAATGCAATCAGTATTTGTTCTTTTAAAGTTAGACAAGATGTAAATTAACATGAAAATTTAATGGGATATTTGTTTTGAAATCGCGTTAAAACAAAATAAAAATGCAATTTTTGCAAAAAAAATTATATAAAACTAACAAAAGTTTATGTAAACTGACTATAGACTTTTTCCTCTTTATATAGATCAGAGACTTTTAACAATTGCTGTTGTAGAAATGCGATTCTGTAATTTAACTTTAATAAGTAAAGGATTTTTCGAAAAACAAATGGGTTTAATGCGATTACCTCCTATAAAATATCCAAAATCAAGTGGTGACAAGAGAGTAAGGATGTTTTGGGAACTTTTTATTCGTCATTTAAAAAACAAACACTTGAGTCATAAAAAAGTTTCGAGGATAGATTATGTGATTGTAAATAAGTCGTGCAAAATTGTGCCTCGATATATCAATGCATCACAGTAGCAAATCTATACCCAAAGCTATGGTCAAATACATTGCATAAATAACGCCGCTCCAACGAAATGGCACTTTCAGATTCTTATTGATGTTATTAAAGGCCAGGATTCACTGTCACACCCAGTCATACGATCTGTCAAAAATTGCATGTCTGCTAAAAAAAAGTATGATAGAGTGGATTAAAAGTGTTTGTGTGTGACAGACTTTTTGACAGATTTGTACGATTTTATAATGTTTTGAAATAATTCACAAAATATTTTTCTCTATGCGATCAGGGTTGATTTTTTTAAGATGATCTCAGGGGAAAAAACAACATCATATTTAAACTATATGTTTTTGCATCTTTTTTGTTTAATAGTGTGGCACATACGACGCCAATTTGGAACGATTTTTAAGTAGGACAGTATTCTGTCAGATTTTAGTGAGATTAAATCGTACGATTGTGTATAATAGTGAATCCTGGCCTTAAGTTGATACATGGCACATACACCTTATATGTGTTTATCAGTATATAAGAAATAAACTCATATTTACACTTAAAAAAATTCTAAGCGATTTAGGAATGAGATGAAAAAGCCATTAAAAAAGTAAATATTTTTCTTTTTTCTTTCATGGTCAATTCCCCCATTGTGCGTTAATCGAAAATAAATATTACATTTAATATATGTAATATTTTATCGAAAATACACATTTTACATTTTAAATCGAACAAAATTCTTTCGTTGCCGTAAGACGTGCCATAAAAAAGCTGTTTAATTTAAATTAAAAAAATAAATAAATTTATTCGTGGGCGGCTGGCTGTATACTTGATCTACATTTTAATTTTCCTTCAGCACGATCAAAATGAAAATCACACGAACGCGTTCAGTAAAAATATCGTATAAAATAAAATCTTTTCTGTTTTTGTAAACCAAATGGTTTTTTCTTCTTTCTACGCATACTCATTCTTTAACATGGGTTATGGTTGAATGCACTACTTCCGCTGGTTTGAAGGAAATAATTAAAAGAAGAAACTAAAACAAACAATAAAAACAACAACAAAAAAAGAAACGGAAGGTTGAACCATTGTAGTTGTGGATTACTAAGCCGAAACGTAAATAGTTTCCATAAACAAGATATGATCAATGAATTGCAGAGGAAATATTACAGAATATAATATGTGCAAGTATGTATGTATGTATGTACAGTTGCGGTAAGAAAAATAGCATTAAAGGCAACGCTTATCTTTATATATTAATCGTTCGTAGGATTAAATAATTTTTTTGAGCTTGAAGGGCTTTGTTTTAACAAATATATTATTTTTAAAGCTCAAAAAAAATATTTGATCCAGAATAAGAATAAAAAAGGTTGACCAAACTTGGTGAAAGTTATATTAATTTTAGTTCATTTAGTAATATTTTAAATCCAGAAACTAATACTAAGAATAAGAGAAACATTAATGCCATACCAGAAAGATCTCTGTTACATTTATTAACTTTTATTGAAAACAATAACAAAATACGCTCCAAAATTAAGATGTTGACGTTAAAAATAGTAGCACTGTTCACATTAAATAACCCAAAAAGTAACAATATTTGAAATACTCACTTAAGAAAATGAAACTAGTAAATTAATATTTTGTCGCAGGGGTTTTGTTGGCAATAACAAAGGAGCAGCGCCTTGGCATGGAGTCCAATAAGTCTTCACATCTTCTTTTGGGAATTCTCTTCCACGATCCCTTAACTACAGCCCAAAGATGCTTGCTTTTAGCAGGTTTCTTTACTAGGCAATGTCGTTGTCAAAAAAAAAAAAATCATTTCTTCTTCTTCTATAAAAAGTTGCATCACTTTTTTGAATATGCCAAAGTAAAATGAATTGATCCCAGTAAGCAATATGAAAAGCATGCCCATAACATTATGCTTGAACCTTCATGCTTTACAGTGTTAGACGTAACTTTTGGATCGTATTCTGCATTTGGAGATCCTCTAATATATGAACGAGTGCCTATTGGTCTCATTTGACTACAAAATATTGTCTACATACTAAAAAAAAATAATAACAGTGCTATTATTTTTACCGGCACTGTATGTTTATATATACAAGCATATGTACATTTATATGTATATATTAGAGATGGAAACGTGAGTAACTTTTTACAAATGATTATAAATACACACGAAACAAAAATTTACTTATGAACAACGACACTTTTTTGTATCACATTCACGCGTGAACTGCAAGTATAATTACTTTTGATTCCTTACATACCATCATGTATGATTCATTAAAGCCAAGTGAGCAATACGCATATTCTTTGGCATAAATTCATTTGCGATAAAACAAAAAATATTTGTGTAAAATAAAAAAAAACTAACAATAACATGAAAATAGAAGTCAAATTTTAATAAAAAAAACCTTTTTAATGAGTATATTTATTTCGCCCATCTATCTTTGTTAGTTCTTAGAAAAATGACTAGTAAACAATATTACTTCATTTTGTTTATTAAATATTTCTTTTTAAGCTAAATGTATGTATGTGCGGATGTATGTATGTATGTATATTTATATGTGATCGTCCATATGTGAGTCTATTTATTTACTCGTGTTTATTTTTTTGATTACGTAATTATAGTGGTGCGAATAATTAAAGTTCACATTACAACTTTTTTATACTTAAAAAAAAAAAAACTTAGGCCTAATTAAATAGAGCGTACCTATATCTACAACCGCAATCTAATTACGGTGTTCATATAATGAAATTCAAAATTTTAAAACTTTTATAACTAAAACATACATACATACATACATTTTTAGTGATTAATGAAATTCTACTTTATATAATACATCAAATCGAGTCTTAATTTTTATCACTTAGTGGTATGTTTAGCTATTATGATTTGCTAAAAACTCAGTATAACAGTCGTTTTTTAATGTGTGTTTATTTTTAAAAAATTTTCATACATTTTCAGAAAGTTTTGTTTTTGGTTTGGATCTTGAAATCGATCAAAATTCATTGCACCCTTTAAAAACGTTTCGTTTTCAAATTGATTAATATCCATTACATACCCTCTATACTATTTCTTTTTTCAGGGTTTTTTAGATTTAACTAAAGTTGCAAGATATTTTTTTTTAAATTGTATAATGTTGTTAAAAAACCGATTAAAAAAATCTTTATACAATATAAAACTTAATTTGATTATTTAAACTTAAAAATAAGATATTCGGATAAAAAAAACATAGCATTAGTAAAGGCCAGGTATTCACTATCATATCATAACAGTCGTATGATGTGTCAAAAATTGCATGAGTGCTCAAAAAGTATGATAGTGTGGATTAAAAGAGTATGTGTATGAACGACTTTTTAACAGATCTATACGATTTTGTAATCTTTTAAAATAAGTCATAAAAAAATTTTTTTCTATGCGATCAGAGTTGATTTTTTTAGGATGTGAAGAAAAAACAACAAAATATTAGCACCATATGATTTTTGCACCTTTTTTGTATAGTAGTGTAGCACCTACGACACCATTTTGGAACGATTTTTAAACTAGGACAGAATTCTATCAGATTTTTTTCTATGCGATCAGAGTTGATTTTTTTAAACTAGGACAGAATTCTATCAGATTTTTGTGTGATTAAATCATACGATTGTGTATTATAGGGAATCCTGGTCGTAAAGAAAAAAAACATTTGAAAAAAACGTTAAAAAATCAAGTCCTTACAAATTATCTCTATGCATTGCAAATATATTTGAGATATATATAAGTATACGTATTGAAGCTCGGTAAATGAATTCATAAATGGTATAGTCGGTAATTTTTCCGGTTACAAATAGCGATAAATCAGCGAAATTTCAATAAACGCAGGCGGCGCTTCGGCTAATAAAGTTGTATTGAGCGCCAGAAAGGTTTGAATGGGTAATTACAGGGGTTATTAAAAATAGAAAAATTGAAACTGCTTACCTGTAAAAAAAAAATACCGGTCTGTAGAGAAGAGTTTAATGAATGAATATATGTAAGGCGAGGTCATTATCTTTTCCTGGATTAAGGGCCGGTTTTTGATGTTGTATTTAAATGCTATATAACTTTAAATTCTATTTATGAAATAAATTCAGATTTTTTCTCATGAAAAACAAATTTGCTGCATGGAAAGGGTTACTATCATTTTTTTAAGGTCAGTAATAATTTTATATATTTCTGTATTAATGTAGTGTTAATTTGACCTTTTAATTAATTATATTTTATTTTTTTAAGCAAAAGCTCTTTAATAGAAATATTAATTTACAAAAACTAATAATATAACTTCTAGAATAAATAATTATGTGAAAGAATTTTCATATAAGCCAAACTTTGAACTTTGGTACCCCACAATATGTCTTCTTTAAATAACTTCAAGCCTAAACTCAAAAGTGTGGCACGACTTGATCTCTTTTCTCGTTTAAAAGTTATGTGGTTATTTCCAAGTTTGCACTAAAAAGCTATAACACCATTAAAACCATTTAATTTAAATGAAAATCGCCAAGCGTTTAAAAAATATCAATTTAAAAATTGATTCGGAAACACTTTTCTGAACCAACGATCTACACTAATTTACTACGTTTCTACGACAATTGGATCTTCGCTTCGGAACAACCCGAGTCAATCTCGGCAAAAAATTATAAACTCAGCAACAGCTGCACAAACCGAATTTTTTTTCCTTAGAGAAAAACTCTCGAAAGCAGTAGTAAAAAATATATTTCTGTTATCACGCTAAATTTTTCAAATTTAAAATAAACTTTAAGTGTGCCGTATGCTTTGCATAGCATTATATTTGCTAAAAACTTTTCAATGTCTTCCACAAACAGGAGCTACCTTCTTTGGGTACTGCTCCAAACCTATAAAACGGTTGCATGAGATAATGAAGAGTTGGAAAAAACAAATCATAACGTGATATTACATAAAATGCAGATACTAACAACGTACGGGGTTGGTGAGACGTAAATTGTTTATAAATAATTTTGTTTTTTCTATAGATTAAAACGCAATTTGTTTTTGGTATGCCAAAAATAACAACAGAACAGTGACGATATCCCAAAAATTGAAGTATGACACCATTGTATGTGCGTGTGTATGTTGTATGGCCATATAAGTGGAATACATGAAATTAAAATAGAGTTGCCATAGTAAAAGAAAATAATTGCTTTGAATTATATTTAATCTATATCTAACTTTGCTGTGATAAAGATCTAAAAGAACGTGTTTTTTACATGTACATATCTATAAATATATAAAATAACGTCTAACGTAGCTCTCATGTTAAAAACTTATTATAAAGTTTTCAAATTATTATTTATTTCGTTAAGTTTTTTTTTTTTTTAATAAAATATACAAATTCAAAAAAAGGAAATAATAAATTGTTACGGCCGTAGGGGCCAATGAGGTTTCCGACTAGCTCTATGTTTCTCTTCTCAGGCGGTTCCAACCCTTCTCACCAGCCGCGTATCCGAACACATAAAATAGAACAAAACAAAACTAACGAAACTACACACACAGTATACCTACATAAAGCAAAAAATGACAACAGACGAAGGAGATAAACACGGTAAGTAAAAAAAATATTTCATAATAATAAATGTTTAATAATTCTTAAACAAAATGCCTTCCAAAATTTTAATTCTAGACACAAAAACACGGAATTTGTAGAAGTCTACCAATCAACAACCAGAATCAAGGACCAAACCCAAGATATTGACAAGCCGATACAGCCGGGTTGTAACATCGAAAAAATCCATGGAACAATTTGCTGGACAACTCTAACCAAAAACACTCAGACAGAAAAAAACATGGAAACTAAACAATCAATTAACTTCAGCCAAAACAAATAAATTACTAAACAATCCAAACATTTATATTAAAGAAAAAAACAATTGTTGAGCGTACGGTGGGCGCCAAACTTTAACGCACGCATCACATAAATTATTAAATTTCTACCCGCAACAACTAACATGGACGGACAGACGGAAATCGCTCAATCGGCTTCACTATGCAAAAGAAGTAAAAATATATATATATACTTTATTGGGTCGGAAATGGATGTTATTGAAATTACCCACGGAATGACAAACGTATATATACCCTTTGTGCATTGAACTCTCAACCGTAGTTTCGTTCTTGCTTTCAGGTTACAATATTTACTAGGTGAATATCTGTAACAACTAGCGTTACGTCGTCAAAGCAAAAGTGCAAATATTCTTGGGATTTCACTTACGGAAAAACAAAAAAAAAAAATAAATAAATGTTTGCCTAAAAAAAACTCTCAAAAAATTAATAAATAAATCAAAATACGATTTAAATTATAAGTACTGAGCGCCTTGGTACTGAGTATTCAATTACTGAATATTTTTGCAACTCTAGGTTTTTGACAGCTTGATGGAAAATACAAAAAGAAGAAAAGTATAAAACCAATAGGAGAAAATTTGTTTAAACTTTTCACAAAGAAGGTTAATTTAAGACTTACATTAAAAAGTTTGAAGGAAAATAAAAGCTTTATTAAAGTGATCAAGTACTAATCATATTAAAAACTTTGAAAAAGTAGAAATTTGTTGAAATTAACAATGTCTAGCACCTGCGTGTAAAGTGCAAAAAGAAAGTCACCAGCAGAGTCAAAGGGACTATGAGCAACTATAGACATCACGGCCGTGGTGGTGGATATTGCGGAATAGAAGTACGCGATATGCATCCAAGAATTTCCAATAACTTTACTTATGTTAGCTCATGTGCTAAATAGATGATTTTTATGTTGAATTTTATATATTGGCTTTTTGGTGGACTTTTGTTGGCCATTGGCTTGTACGCTTTTATGGACAAATGGGAATCCTCGTGCGTACCTCACACGTTTGGAAAGTTTTTATGATGTGATACTAAACATTTCTTTGGTGACGATGATTGCTGAAGTTGTTGTATTCGTTGTCAGATTTGCTGGATGTTTAGGCGCTTTGCGAGAAAATACGTTTTAAAAAAAATAAATTATTGGATTCGTATCCGCAACAAAACTCCGAGTCCTTCGAGTATACGAAGTAGGAAACGGTGTGCGGAGTGCGTGATGAAAGAAACACATTTTTCTGTGCCCAACGTGGGGAATTCTCACACCCTGAACTAGTCTCATGCTGCTACCAAAAATTAGCCGGGCGATTTGTGCATCTATACCTGTAAGCTTTTCCTTTAATCCTACTACAGGTAATTACAATACGTTCTAATTCCCAAAAGTAAACCTATCCCCTCAGTCTCCCTATAATAGACTTTGCAGAGACGGAAACCTCATCCGCATCTTACTAGAGCATCAGCCAACCTAAAACTTTTCTCAGGAGAGAGAAATCGTAGTGGCCACCCATAATAAAAGATCAAATATAAAAAATATTTCATATAATTGGTTTCGTTACCAATTGAGCACTTACAGTGCTATACATAAAAATCGAACGCCTAAAAACTTAAAGTTTAAGGCAAAAAAAAAAAATTAAAAATAGTCATCTTTCTAATTACTAATATTTATTACTAATATTTGTCAAATCGTTCCAGATCTTATATACATGGGTAATGCCGTTATTACTTTTTCTCCATGGGTTGTTACTGCTTCAGAGATGGGAAATTTCCTCAAAAAAAAAATTTTTTTGTGGTGACCACAAAAAAAAAAATTAGAGAATAAATAGTTTCACTACTGCTTGGCCTACTATCAAAACTAGGATTTGAGTTTATTACGGGAAGTATTTTTTTCTACTCATCTATTACATAAGAGTTTACTTTGTGTGTCAATTTTTTCCAGATTTTCTTGAAAATAGAAAACTATCTTCCATCAAAACATCACTATGGAATATTGCACAAAATTTGCAGCATAAAAAAGAGGACATCACAGCAAACAATTACATCGTAGATGAATGTCAGGATACGAAATATTGCACAAAAGGAACTAAGACTAATATTGCACAGAAGGAACTAAAAACACAGGTATGTTAACTAATTATTAACTCGAAACTTATAACTATCAGGTACTAAGTATATCACAGATTTTAAAGTAAATTGCTACGACTAGGAAATATTAGGACATCACAACAAATATTTGTATAATAAAAAAAAATAATTACTAATCTTATGTCCTAATATTGCACTTGTTTATTTCGAATTAAATTTAATGTTCAAATCGAAATACTCGCTAAGCAATTTAAACTTTAATATCTTTTACGTGATAAACGCCAATTGTTTTTCCGTCTAAAGTCTCGAGCTCGTACAAATTATTACCTACAGGTCGGGACACTCTACATTTAAGAAACTTTCTACAAAATTTCGCGTTCAAGTTTTTACCGAAATTACTTTGTACCATGTTTCTACGGTAGACCTCCTGTCCTGGCACAAATTTTACTATTCGAGCTTTTCGGTTGTATCTTTCGGCACTTTTCTCGTATGCTCTAGTCATATTTTCTTTTATTTCATTCCTTATAAATTCCATTCTTTCATTGGGCATCGCAAGAATACGGTGATCAGAAATTGAGTGCAATTTTCGGGCTAATTTATAATCTGCCCCACTTGAAAACATGTGGTAGCCAAACAATGCGAAGAATGGCGTGAAACCTATTGCGCTGTGAAAAGAGTTACGCAAAGCACAATCAATTTCTGATAAATAGAGATCCCAGTCGCGGTGATCGTCTTTCAGATAGGCTC
Organism: Gymnosoma rotundatum; assembly: GCA_916610165.2. Classification (NCBI taxonomy): domain Eukaryota; kingdom Metazoa; phylum Arthropoda; class Insecta; order Diptera; family Tachinidae; genus Gymnosoma; species Gymnosoma rotundatum. Next base: position 49,901,107 of record OU744338.1, read on the forward strand.
TTATAGCTGACAAAATGCTTTGATTAACACGTTCTGATGCGTTGCTGCTTGGCTGATATACCGGAGTTTTTATATGCTGAATTTTGTATGCGTCAAGTAGATTTTTAAAACTTTTTGAGGTGAATTGAACACCATTATCTGTATGTATTATTTCTGGAACCCCAAATTTATGGAAAACTTCGTGGGTCAGAAACTCTACAACATTGCCAGCGGTCGCTTCTTTCATCGCTTTAATAAACGTATATTTAGAAAAATGATCTAACACAATAAACACGTAAGAGTTACCACTTTTGGACCTCGGATATTTGCCTAAAAAATCCAAATATAATTTCTGAAATGGCCGATCTGTAATGACCTGATTCCCTATTTCTGGGCGGAGATTCTTGTTTGACGGTTTGATCTCCTTGCAAGTTTGGCAATCTTTAATATATGCCTTCACCTGGGTGGGCATTTTTGGCCAATAAAAGAATCTTCTGAGCCTTTCCAATGTTTTTGTAACCCCACCGTGCGCCGCAGTCGGACTTGAATGTGCCCTTTCTATCACCGCCTGGGTGATATTAGGTGGAATCCAAATTTTCCACTGGCACTCTGTGTCAGCACCCCGGTCGAAATCGATTCTTTTGAACACGTATCCATCCTCGACTTTCAGATCTGGTAACCTATCTTTGTTCTCTGTTATGTGCTGGATTAATTCTAAATATTCTTCGCTTTGGAATTCGGTTGTTTCAAAATCGAATAAATCATCTATATTTAATTCTTCAACATTAAAATTTTCTTCTTGTGATCGGGAAAGGGTGTCGGCTACTATATTTTCAGAGCCTTTCCTGTGCTCTATGTCGAAATCATAAGCCTGCAACTGTAGTGACCAACGAGCCAGTCTTCCCGTCAAATCCTTTAATGACATTAACCACTTAAGGCTAGCGTGGTCTGTCACTACCGTGAAGGCCATCATTTCGACATAGGGACGGAATTTCTTAACCGCCATTACAGCCGCCAGACATTCCTTTTCCGTCACGCTATAATTCTTCTGGCATGCATTTAATTTTTGGCTATAAAAAGCTATAGGGTGTTCATCACCATTGTCATCCAGTTGGTACAACACAGCACCGATTCCATAATCGCAAGCATCACATTGTATCCAAAACCTTTTGCTGAAATCGGGATGCTTTAGAACGGGAGCTGAAGTTAGCGCTTTCTTCAAGTTTTCAAACGCGTCTAGTGCTTCGGGTGTCATTTCAAACTTCTTAGCCTTTTTTAACGTATCTGTCAACGGAGCAGATATGGTAGCAAAGTCTTTTATAAAACGGCGGTACCAGCCGGCCGTTCCCAAAAAGCTGCGCACCTCACGCGGAGACTTTGGTACTCTAATTTCTCTGATAGCGCGTACTTTTTCCGGATCTGTCTTCAAGCATCCTCCGCCAATAATAAATCCTAAATATTTTAGTTGTTGGAAACAAAATTGCGATTTTTGTAGGCCTATTGTTAAATTCGCTCTTTTTAAACAGGCAGCAACTTCCTCTAAAATTGTCAAATGTTTTTCAAAAGTGTCAGAAATCACCAAAAGATCGTCAAGATATATAAATACATTTTCCTTAAGTTTTTGCGGTATAACCTTGTCCATTAATCGACAAAGTCGCTGTGCCGCATTGCAAAGTCCAAATGGCATTACGCGAAACTGGTAGAGTGGCCGACCTGCTACGGTAAACGCTGTATAGGGCCTACACTCATCCTCAAGTTCAATTTGCCAAAAGGCAAATTTTAAATCAACGCTACTTATAAAATAAGTCTCATCAATTCTACCTAAAATACCATCTATTTTCTGCAACGGGTACGCATCTTTTACGGTGATTTTATTAAGCTTCCTAGCGTCAAGGCAAAACCTATTTTTACCGGGTTTTCTGACTACTGTGGTTCTATTTGACCAAGGGCTCTCACTCTCTTCTATGACATTTAAATCAAGCATCTTGTCTATTTCTCCATAAACAATTTCTTGTACAGCTGGAGATAATGGATAGTGTCGGTCCTTAAAGGGCACCGCACCATCCATTAATTTTATGGCGTGTTTCTCCAGGGATGTACAACCTAGACCAATTTTCTCAAATGCTGGGAACAATTCAATAACTTTGTTTAATTTTTGCTGTTGTTCCTTACTCAATACATGGGGATTTGACCTATGATCTGCTACTTTAAAATCGTCTTGTATTTTTTCAATATTTAATTCATTAATTTCAAATACTTCAGGGGCCAAATTAAACGTTTTCCAAAAATCAACTCCCAGGTAGGCCTCTTGTTCCAAGTCTGGGCATAAATAAAACACTATTTCATTGGTTTGATTTTTAAAGTGTATTTTAAGTTCTATAGTTCCTAACAGCCTATGTTCTTTTCCATCTGCAGTTGAAATTACAGAAAAAATTGGTTTTAATCTGATGCCTAATTTGTCTATTAACTCCCTACAACCTTTACCGAGTAAACTGACAGAAGCTCCTGTATCTAATAATCCCTTTATACGATGGTCACCTACAAAAATTTCAGCAAAAGCACGAGGGTCACTATGCGTGTTTGCTGTTTTTATAGCTTCGATCACTAACTTTCGTTTTTTCCTTCTTTCAATAAATTTGTTTCTAATTTTCCTTATGCGGTTTATTTTTTTCATTGCTATGGACTCATTAAAAATTCTATTTCTTACTTTATCATAATTATTTTTACGTTCTTGCAGAGTATATTCATGTCTCAATTGGGGAATGAAATTGTTAAAAATTTTGACAACTTTTACTAAATTTAATTTGTTTTTCTCTGGAACTGGTTTGCAGGCTGATTCTCCACGGAACGATGGTTCCCTGCTGTTACCACGCTCTTGGAGTAGTTTTTTGATTGGCAACTAGTGCAGTTTGGAGATTTGACATCAGGTTCGCCACATCTATAACAAAATAAGGCCCTATCTGGGGACGGACAATCCATAAACATATGTCCTTGTTGACGGCAATTCCAACAGATCAGTGGATTTCTGGAGAATTGTTTTTGCGTGTTATTAACTTCTAAAGCAGCCACTTCTTCATATGGCTCAGGTAAGTCAACAAATTGATCATCAGCCTTTTCAAAAATTTCATTTACCTGGCGTGAGTACCGATTTGTAGGGACAGATGATGACACATATCTGTTGTCTTTTCGGCAAAATACTTTCTCCGCCTCGACACATTCTTGTCTTAGTTCTTCAACAGAATTTACTGCAATCGCATAGACACGGCTTCTAATGTCATCTCTAAGATTTTTCTTGATCATTTTGATCATTTCTCTCTCGGGCATTGATATTTCCAGCCGCGATCGCATCTGGATCATCGCAAAGAAAAATGCATCTATTCCCTCGCCAGGCTGTTGCTTTCTTTCAACCATATCACTCATCAATTCAAAACTTGATCTTGTTGAGCGATACTGTTTGAGGAGAGCTTCTTTTAAAGTCATCCATTCGGAAACATAAGTTGTTTTTATGAATAACCAGTACCATTTTTCTGCGACTCCTCTAACAAAGAGGTGAAAATTGTCTAAGACTTCTTCCCACGACACATTGTATTGCCTTTGTAGCCGCTCAACGCGAAAAACAAAGTCCTCCACAGCCAGCTTGTTCGTGTTACCATCAAATTCTAGTCCCCATTGATCAATACGAATACGCTTGTAACTTTTGGACTGACTAGTATCTAAATTCCTTAATGATTCTCTTGATGAACTATTTGAACCTATTGATGAAACATCTACGGGTTGGCCTGCACTGCTGCTTCGTTTTACTTTATTCGGCATTATTTCTTCGCGAAGTTTTATATTCTCCTGTTGAGTGTGCTGGAGTAAAAGGCTCATTTTACTCATTGTAGCAGTCAATTCTGCCATTTGCCTCTTAATTTCATTCACCTGCGAAGAAACGTCTTTGTTTGCATCATCAGATTGTTCCATGGCTGCTTCATAAATTGGTTGTCGCGATACACTTGGGCCTGGTTCTCTTAAATCACGTTGTGCAGAACTATTACTTGCATTTGAAACAATGATTGTTTGAGATTTGTCAAAAAATTGGGGGTTTGGCTGATTTGGCTGACTCATATCTAGAATTCTACTGGCACTAGATTTTCGGCTGGGGGTATTAGATTTGTACGCCTTATCAAACGTAAAAGGAGTAGACCTATTCAAATCAAATTGGACTTGTCTTTCTCTTTTTCTGGACTTAGCGTCGTCTCTAATTTGGGACATAACCTTCAGAAAAAGATATTTATGAAAACTTTTACCCCCCCTTTTATCAAAGCTAACCGACTAATCAATTTATATATAAAAAATAAAAATTTCCTTTGTATTCGATTTTCAATTTCTAACACACAAAAAAAAACACCGCAAAAATAAAAAAAAATCGCAAAAAACACATAGATGAACAAAAAAAAATAATAAAAGAAACAAATATATATAAAAAAATAAATAAAACAAAATATATATGTATACATAAAACGATAAAAAAAATTATAAAAAAAAATAAATTAAACGATATAAGAGAAAAAATGCAATAATAAAATAAATAAATAATCTAAAATAACTAAATACGAAAAACTTGCATAAAAAAAATATATATATACATATGAAAATAAAATAAATATGCATTTAAAAATTATAACTATAAAATAGAAATAACTAAAATGAATTATATTAAAATTATCTAATTTGTATGAATGAAATTTCTAAATTTACTAAAAAGAATGTAAAATAACAAAAACTTAGTTAAAATAAAATAAAAATTGATAATAATAAAGAATAAAATAATTATAATTGTATAAATAAAATAATTTTAAATAAAAAAAAATAACGATATATAAAAAACATCAAAATAGAACTAAATACATAAATATCTAAAGAGACCAAAAAAATATATAATGTAAACAAATAAAAAAAAATAAGTAAATATGACTACACGATCAGCAATAAAAGAGCTAAAATAATTAATAATAAAATTTATAATTCGTACTAAGTATATAGATAAAAATGTTTTTGTTTATATATTTGTAATTTCAAATTTCTTCTTTAAAATTTGTATGTGAATTAAATTTTCTTTATTCGGGTTTGGCATGAAGGTGAATATGGGAATTCGGAAAGTTAAATTTAATAATTTAATATAAGACTATTTGTGTGACGTTAATCATAATTAAAATTCAAAGGTTTATGCAAGTGTAAGCCCCTTATACATTCATTTTAGCACTCGGCCAGACATGAGATTATAAGGGGGTTTTCTAATAGCGATTTTTGATACATCAGGCCCTGAGTTTTTCCAAATATTTTTACACAGGCGGCTATCAAAAATTCGCATATTATAACACAAAAATATATGAGCGGAAACTAAGAAAACTAACATCAAAACAGAAAATAACCACAGTACAATTAGACATTTATTCAAAATCCTCTAAGCTACTGTTATTATTTTCATAACATGAATTTGTCGGTTTCATCAACTTCCTATGGGCACACCGCAGTCCCCCAGCACAACCTTATAAAAACTTCCTATATTTTAAAAGGGCTACAAAGTAGAATGCAATTATACCCATAGGCCATTGACTACGCCGTTGGGCTATTACGAAAACTATTATTTTATTGTCGCATGCTCAGTTGACACTACATGCTCAATATACTCAATTTGGGAAACTTAAGGAATTCCCAGTTTCCAAATTAAAGTATATTCACTTCTCTTGTTGCTTCGTAGTATGTAGGTCTTCTGTACTACTCTGTTATCCACTTTATTCGATTGGGCGCCATTTGTTACGGACCGGTTGGACTGGCGAGGTTTCCGACTAGCTCTATGTTTCTCTTCTCAGGCGGTTCCAACCCTTCTCACCAGCCGCGTATCCGAACACATAAAATAGAACAAAACAAAACTAACGAAACTACACACACAGTATACCTACATAAAGCAAAAAATGACAACAGACGAAGGAGATAAACACGGTAAGTAAAAAAAATATTTCATAATAATAAATGTTTAATAATTCTTAAACAAAATGCCTTCCAAAATTTTAATTCTAGACACAAAAACACGGAATTTGTAGAAGTCTACCAATCAACAACCAGAATCAAGGACCAAACCCAAGATATTGACAAGCCGATACAGCCGGGTTGTAACATCGAAAAAATCCATGGAACAATTTGCTGGACAACTCTAACCAAAAACACTCAGACAGAAAAAAACATGGAAACTAAACAATCAATTAACTTCAGCCAAAACAAATAAATTACTAAACAATCCAAACATTTATATTAAAGAAAAAAACAATTGTTGAGCGTACGGTGGGCGCCAAACTTTAACGCACGCATCACATAAATTATTAAATTTCTACCCGCAACAACTAACATGGACGGACAGACGGAAATCGCTCAATCGGCTTCACTATGCAAAAGAAGTAAAAATATATATATATACTTTATTGGGTCGGAAATGGATGTTATTGAAATTACCCACGGAATGACAAACGTATATATACCCTTTGCGCATTGAACTCTCAACCGTAGTTTCGTTCTTGCTTTCAGGTTACAATATTTACTAGGTGAATATCTGTAACAACTAGCGTTACGTCGTCAAAGCAAAAGTGCAAATATTCTTGGGATTTCACTTACGGAAAAACAAAAAAAAAAAATAAATAAATGTTTGCCTAAAAAAAACTCTCAAAAAATTAATAAATAAATCAAAATACGATTTAAATTATAAGTACTGAGCGCCTTGGTACTGAGTATTCAATTACTGAATATTTTTGCAACTCTAGGTTTTTGACAGCTTGATGGAAAATACAAAAAGAAGAAAAGTATAAAACCAATAGGAGAAAATTTGTTTAAACTTTTCACAAAGAAGGTTAATTTAAGACTTACATTAAAAAGTTTGAAGGAAAATAAAAGCTTTATTAAAGTGATCAAGTACTAATCATATTAAAAACTTTGAAAAAGTAGAAATTTGTTGAAATTAACAATGTCTAGCACCTGCGTGTAAAGTGCAAAAAGAAAGTCACCAGCAGAGTCAAAGGGACTATGAGCAACTATAGACATCACGGCCGTGGTGGTGGATATTGCGGAATAGAAGTACGCGATATGCATCCAAGAATTTCCAATAACTTTACTTATGTTAGCTCATGTGCTAAATAGATGATTTTTATGTTGAATTTTATATATTGGCTTTTTGGTGGACTTTTGTTGGCCATTGGCTTGTACGCTTTTATGGACAAATGGGAATCCTCGTGCGTACCTCACACGTTTGGAAAGTTTTTATGATGTGATACTAAACATTTCTTTGGTGACGATGATTGCTGAAGTTGTTGTATTCGTTGTCAGATTTGCTGGATGTTTAGGCGCTTTGCGAGAAAATACGTTTTAAAAAAAATAAATTATTGGATTCGTATCCGCAACAAAATAATAAAGTTTTACTAAACGAAGTATAGTCTTATCTTAATACCTACTTTTAATTAGTTGTTTTTTTAAGTTTTAATCTTCGCCATCGCATTCGAAGAAATATTTAAAATTTTAAAAATGTTCATCTTCATACAAACATACATATATATGTCTGTATGTATATTTGTAACATGTTTTTTATTTAGATTTCGTTTAAAAGCAATTGCTTTTATTATTTTAGTAAAAAAATAAAAATAATGTCACGTTAAAATTGAAAATCTGTTTGAAGAACTCTCAACAATCTTAACTAAATGATTGACATAGAATTTGTTTTGTTATTATGTAAAATTTATTGATACTTTTTTGAAATACCTCAATATCGCTTAAAATAAAATTTTTAATCTAGAAAATATTTTTTTAATTGTGGTTTAACTTGCTTTAAAGAAAAATCCAGATAAGGCAACACTGCAAAACGACTTTGAAAAAAGAAACCCAAAAATACTTTAAGGCCAAACACTTCTGGAACACTTTTCATATTATTAAATAAATATACATGTATTTAAAAATTATTTTTTTAATGGTGGAAAAAAACGAAAAGCTTGTTAAGCCCTGCTAAGTAGGCATATTAAAAAATGTAAGAGAAATTGTAATTTCTGTATATTTAAGTTTAAAAGTAAAATTAGAGTCATTCTATTATTAACGTTTTGAAAGATCACTTCATTAATTTATGTTTTGCCTTTACATATTTATGTACATACATTTTTTAATTATAATCAAATGGTTCATAGTTTATCAGCACGAACTATTCAATAAGAAGCTAAAAAATTTATTCGATTATAGGTACTTTATTCACAACATTGTTTTGTTTAACCATTTTACTTGTTTTCTACATCTTTTTTCAATTGCTGACGATCGTATTACATAAATTAATTATATATTTATATAGTTTTTTTTTCCAGATATTTAATTTATTTACATACGTTGTACATACATACCTTGATAATTTTTCTCTTTATAATGAAAAATTCAAGCTGTTTTGTTTATATTTGGCAAACAAAAAACAAAATAAGAATAGCAAAAACAAATTACTTTTCGATCAGCACTATTTGCACTAAATATTTTGCATTTATTAAAAAATTTGTTTTGGATTTTCTAAGCAAAAATAAAGCCTTTGAAATTTTTTTTATTTGCTTGTTTAATTTCAGTTTAATTTTTATCTCAACATTTATTAACCAAAGTTCGTGACACACTACCGAACATGCTCGTTTTGTTAACGAAATATGTTCATCGCACACATAGTTGCAATGTGGAGAAGAATGCCACACAGAATAGTTTGACATTTATTAATTTTGGTTTGAGTTTTGTCGAAATTAAAAAAAATACTTTTACATACGAAATTTTAGACATTATTTTTTAACTCACTCTAAGTTTTTTTGGTTATCCCTTTATAAATAGATAAGTTATACTATAATAGAAGAAATTAATAATTAAATAAATTAATTATTGAAAGAGGAAGGTAGATGATATCATCATCATTGAACGTAGATTTTATGCACAGACATTTTCCACTTCTTCTTTTGTTTATTTACTTATGATATTTCAATTAAATTTTAAAAAATTGTTGCGGAATACGTGTAAAAATCAGAACAAAAACTAAAGGCGGCAAAAATGTGTAGAAATAATCAATGATCGTCTAACCCCTAAGTTGAAAAAACTTCACTTTTTTAATTTTGTACAGTTAAATGCAAAAAATGATTTGTAAAATTATTTAAAAGAAATAAAAAGTAATGAAATAAATAAAAAATAAAATAAGTAGGAAAAGTTACGTTTTTCGAACATGTGGGTTTTTTTTCCTCAATTAAACTAGATTCCTAATACAGAGTCTACAACTGCGATTAAAAAGGGGAACGCGTATTTCTCTTAATTTTATAGGAATTCATAAATCACTGATAGCCGCGTAGAAAACACCTGCTGCTATCATTTTGTTTAAAAACTAACCGTCATTTTCATAAAATATAAAATAAATTTTAAATGTGTTTTATGACAAACTCTCAATACAAATTTATCATAAAGTACATTTTAAAGTTTTATGAATACGGCAGTAATTGTTTCTTTTTACAAAATCGTTTCATATAAAATTGTACTTTTAAGGCAAATATTTTTAAAAATTAGTGCATCAGATGGCGGCATTTTGTTTACAAATACATAGTTGTTTTTTTGATATTTGACAGTTCATCTTATAAGACTGTTCATATGAGATACCTTATAACAACGCTCTCGTAAGAATTCTTAAGCTGGCAACAGACAACGTAATTTGTTTCTGCAATACGTTTCACATTCAGGTTTCATGTTTTGACACAAATACTGAAACCAACAGTTAAACATTAACGCAATCTCAGTTCTGTTATTTTATATCATAACATTAACATCGCGCGGAAAAGGGGATGCAAAATTGAATCCTGTTTTTAATTTTTTCAATGCTTGCGTTTATATCCATATTTTTATATTCAATTACTAATTTATCAAATTCTGCTGCTTTTATAATTTTATTTTTATATTTATCACTTTTCACATCCTATTTTGTTCTTTCTTAATTACTTAGATGTTTACAGCTTGCTTGTTGTCAATGAACTAAACACATAAAAACAATGCAATCTTTTTCAATGCAACCAGAAAATATCAAAACATTTTGATGTTAATGAAACCTGGATTGCAACCTGAAGTGAAACCTGAAACACGAATTCAGACGACGCAATCTGTAATGAAATGAAACAGATTTCAGAAACACATAGCGTTGTCTGTAGCTAGCTTTATGACTTTGCAATAACACTAATTTTTAAGTCTACGCGTAACAGAATTCTTTCAGCGATGTAATTTGACGTTCTCATCTCAGATGTTATATCTAATGTAGACCCTATTTAGGAGAGCTAAGTTACCTCTACATAAAAATGTAATCGTATTATAAACAAGTAAGAGTGCTATATTCGACTTTGCCGAATCTTATGAATCCTTCACCATTATGTAAATCTAGTTTAGTGAAGTAACTCCAATCAAAAAAGCATATATTAGGGTGACAGAGAATCAAAAAAGGTAGGCATGCTAATTCCCAAAAGCACTTTTTTCGATACTACATCTGCCTCGGCAAACTTGATTTCAACACTAACACGGACGGACAGACGGACATCGCTTAATCGACTTCGCTATGCATAAGAAGTCAGAATATATATACTTTATGGGGTCGGAAGTGGATATTGTAAAAATTGCACACGGAATGACAAACTAATATATAACCTTTTCCACTTTTTGCGTCCGTAATAGAATTAAAGTAATAACTTAAAACTATACTTGGAATTTTTTCATTGTCATTGAAATTGCTCTTATTATAATAATGGCAAGATATTTAATTATCATTTAATCATTATTTAATCATTATCATTTAATCTTTATTTTTCTGATTTTATTTTAATTAAAATAGTTTAAAAATAAAATTTACACATATTGTTAAACAGGATTATTTGTTTTAAAGAATTAAATGAGATGTTATCAAATTAAAAAGGTAGTTCGCATCGCAAATTCCTATAATAACAATAACAAGCAAAAGAAAATAAGCATTTGTATTCAGAGCAATTCTCCTTTATTTATCTTTCTGTTTTTGACATTTCCAACGGACAAAGCAACAATAAAAAATCCTGTTGTTCTTGCAATGTTGTATTTGATGTATAGCCGCTACTTCCTAGTAAAATAAATGTACCTAGAAGCAAATTTTAAAAAATAACACAAACATAAATGTGTGTTCTGCAACATACAGTACACCTTGTGTATGATGTGTGTATTTTCTGAACCCTGGTACGTATTAACAGTGACAGGTCATGGAAATTTCAAGTATCATTTGGCCATAATCAAGGCGAATTAATACAGGTGACCGCACGGCTACAACAATCCAACAACACAAAAAATAACAGGCAATTTGTTGCTACAAAATTATGTATGTTGTCAAAAAAATATTGTAAAAAAACAAACAAAATAAAAAAATAAATTTGATGAAAAAAAGTGGTTGTAAATTATCAGAATAAGAAAATTATAAAAATTAAGTTACATAAAAATAAAAATACAGGAAAAGTGACCAAAATTCTTTTGTACCACTAGTTTGCCCAAATCACATGCATCGTTTTCGTTTTATAGTTTGTTTTCTATTAGCAATCAAAAAAAATTAACCCTCTAGTGCGCAAGAAAACCAAATTAAGTAAAATACTACTTAAACGAAAGGAAATGGTTTAAAAGCAAACTTTTGTTCTAGCAGTTTGTATAATTTTCATTTATATGGGCGCAGGAGGCGAAAAATCCTTTGATGCAAATTTGCATCATTGCGCATTTAGCTCAAAGTACTTACCATAAAAAAACAATACACACTATAACATTGTAATAAAAAAAGAGTGTAACTTATTTAAAACTCAAAACTATTTATAAACTTGTTGAACTTAATAAATTTTAAGGTCAGAAAAACACACTGTTTCCTCTATGAACAACAAACGAATGAGCAGGCACTTCAAAATTGCACAACAATTCAATGCTGCTATAACGGTACTTCAAAAGCAGAGAAAACGACGTCTATTAAATGGAGACAACATATAACGAACATTTACATAAAACTGTTTTCAAATTTTGAAGCTACAGAGAGATATTCGGTATGATTCAAATTTGCATCACGGCGCACTAGAGGGTTAAATTAAAAAATTTTTTACAAATTATTTATTTTTGACAATTTTTTTTGACAACTGCAATGTATACAGCTGATGGACTTTTTCGCCCGTGCGTTCACCTGTATTAATTCGCCATGGCCATAATGCTACTTGTAACCATGGCGAAATAATACAAGTGGTGTGGATGGCGAATTCATTACTTTCGCCGTAAACGCTAAATGCCAAACTCCATATATAAAAAATGCGTATATTTTTTATATAGTGTTTGACACTTAACGTTTGCGGCGAAAATTTATGAATTCGCCATTGCGACCACCTATTAATATTTCGCCATGCTTGTAACTGTGCCTGCAAGAGCCTAAGACGGTAGCACTCATAGTGTGTGAATGTCCGGATAGAATATGACTAACAATCACGGGCAGAGGTTCGTTAAGTGTGGATGCAATGAAGCCTTGGCAAATACTAGCAATTACTAACGATTTTATGAGAAAGAAAGCCGAGAGTTAGCAGTCGACAGTATGAAATCATTTAAATCTAGAGAAAAGGCTGATGGTAGCACATGACTCAAATAGAATAAGGTTGCTGAAAATTACGAATCAGAAATGGATTGACAAGAGACTCATTGAGAAAGGGGTCTACCTTGATACCTCCTACAAAAACAAAACACCACGCCTACCTCTATTTTTTTCATGTCATTTGGAGCAATAAAGTAACTCCAATCAAAAAAATAAATATATGGAGCAATTGAGAATTAAAAAATAAGAAAAAAATAACATCAAATGAAAAATGATCGCTCGCTCATATTTTCCGAGTTACGGTGCTCTGAAAATTTTAAATTTTTTTAAAACATCAATATAAGTATTATTTTAAAGCTTTTGATGAGATCTTTAAGGAAATTATAAAATTTTTAAAAATGCTAACCCATTAAGAGCCGATGGAATTTTATGTAAAATAATATAGGTATATACAGTACCAATTTTTTTCTGTTACCCCAATATTTGCTTTTTTGATTCATTAAACTAAATTTACATAGATGGTGAAGGGTATATAAGATTCGACATAGCCGAATATAGCACTCTTACTTGTTTCTGCTGAGCTTATTTACCTAAATAGATTGTAGAGTTTCGTACACAAAGTGTTAAAACGTAACCCTATTGTGTTCGTCACAATGTCTGTCTATCACAGCCCTCTCGCTCTTAAACCGTACTCTTCAAATTTTCGCTGATATAGCAACAAATACTTAATATTAAAAGGTGTTCCGAAAGTGACATGATATTCATTAAAATATTGTTAATATTTTAACTGTGATAGGCGGACATGTCAAATTTGCACAGTGTCAGTAATATTATGTGCGCTATAGCAACAAATATGTATAAGAAATAAATCTTTAATAAACAGGGCGTCTCAATATTGACTCGATTTTCATTTATATGGCATTATTTTAGGAGCATGTTCAAATATGTGAGCTATAAAAATAAATTGTAAAAATTAAAGGGTGTTTACTTTTAACTCGTTATACCCAGAGGTTTTGAGTTTTTATTGTCTTCTTTCTTTGTTGATTCAATGGTGTTCGTATTTAATCAATTTGGCTTTTGACTTTAAAGTTTACTACACAAAATTTGGTAAATTAACATAAAAAGCAACATGCAGACGAATTGATAACCTGCTTCTTTTTTATAAGTCGGTTAAAATAAGATAAAAATTATGCATGATTTTGTCATGTCATGATAATCAGCCTAAACGCTGCATTTTTCAATTCCTCTACGCTTCAAATTTTTTTTTTTCAATAAGTTAAAATTAATGTACACAAATGCACACATGCATACATATACACATACAAATGTTTGTATGTAAATAAAAATTAAAATTTGACATTTCTAGAACTTTTTAAGAGTTAAAATTTTTTATAGTATTTTTTGTTTTGTAGAAAAATTTTCATCCTTGAATAGGGAGACATGTTCTTTGAAAAAAAAAATACATTCTCGAATTTTCAGGCGCATGCTTTTCGTCGGGTCTTAAATCGATAAGATAACAGTAAAGTACATTCATATTTAAAACTAAGTAGACATAATGGCAATTAAAAAGAGCCTAAAAAGTACGCGACGAACAAATGAGAATCAGTGTTTAGTTATAGTAGAGTATAGTACACTAGATGTAGTACTCCTACAACTTTATTGTAAAAAACAAACTTGTAAAAATTCAATATGGCGGACAATGGCGTCTAACTAACACATTCATAAAGAAATGCATATCCTTATAAGGACATCTAGCAATACTGCCTGGTTTTTTCATTTTTTTTTATTTGACTTTTTATCCAAACGTTTACCTGTCTGTAGAGAATAAACGCAAGATAAAAAGTTAAAGGGAGAACGTCGCTATTAATGGCTGTCTGTCTGTAGGCTTCCAAATAGGCTCGATTAAAAATCATGAGCACAAAACCAACATGGGTAAATATGCAGCTAGTCCGGCAGGCAGTCATATTATGCAACACTTGGTTGGCGCATGCCAAATGATTTATACGATTTGGTAGTGGAAATAAAATCGCAGACATTAGTAGTACGAGGATGTTCTCGAAAGCAATGCAAAAAAAAAAAGAAATAAAGCAAGAAAAGATAACAACGCAAGCAACAAAATAGAAGCAACATGTCATTGAACTAATCGTAAGAGAATCAACATGACAATGTGTTGCACCAGTATAGGTACCACCATATTTGTAGACTTGTACGACTCATGGAAATTAAATGCAAAAACACACTTAATCTTTTTTATTTAATGACACCAGCAATACAAAATCGTTGTTAAGTGATTTTTTTTTTGTTTTGGGTATTCTCTAAAATTATTACTTATTTTTTTCATTTTCAATAATACCACGAGAACATGCTACTAACACCTGCAACTCGCAAAAAATAGAACCAAAAACGAAAACATTCCAAAATTCATTGATTGCCCCTTCTAAAAAAAAAAGAAATAAAATAAAGGTAAACTGAAAACAGAGTCTTTAACAAAATATGAATAGAGGGGATCATCATCTTTTTGTTGTGTTGTTTTTTCTTTTAAAACGAAAAATTTAACAGCTGCTGCAGATGTTAGTTGCTGCCACAACTTTTAACCCAAAAAAAAACGCATATATATGTATGCACGTAATATATATGTATTTTGCTTAAGACATATGCTGGCTGCCACTATTCACATTTGCTATTCGAATAAATCGAATATAAAACAAGAAAAAAAAACTAATTTAAAATTGTTTGTGTGCCACGCACCAATAATTTCCTTTCCTATAATTTGGAAAGTGTGTGCTACAGCAGTAGTACTCTTCTTTTAAATGTGTTTCATCAAAGATCTTTCACAGCTGCGATTAAAATGCAACGCATTGTTATATGATCACAAGGTGTGTTTTAATTAATAATAACAGCACTAATCTACCTACCAAATTTTACTCTCTTATTCCAGGAAAGAAAATTAATAAATAGCAATTATCATTGCTTAATTAAACAAGTGCTAATTATAGAAGAGCAAAAAATACAAACTTTTAGTTGGACTTGTTTGAAGCTTAGAATATTCATAGTAGAGAAGTTACGCCTTTGGAACAGAATATTGCCTACGTAGATGTGCATGTCAGGCATAGATGGTGGAGAACCTATGGTATAAAAAGTATTTCAGTTCTCTTACGTATATTATTATTATTATTATATTTTGTTATATTTGTAAATCGATTTGAAAGATTTTTACTTCTTTCAGGTCTTCTTGAAAAGATAAAAGAAAATTCACTCCATGTACTTCATGTATTTTTTATGCTTTAGGATATATTTGAGTTCCAAAATAGACAAGATTTTTATACAGAATGTTAAGAACGCAGTACCAATCCCATAAACTTTTGAGCTCTTAAACATTTTTCGTGTTAAAACTTTCATTAGTGCATGTACTAAGTGATTAATACCAAACACGTGCGAGTGATTATTAATCGAGTGTCTCATATATGTATCTGATTTGTGAATGACAGATGCGACGAGGTTTCAAAATGTATTAAATGGCTCTTCAGTCATTCTGTTAGCATAGTTAAATTTCATAGTATCATCAGAGGCCAATTTTATAAGGCGTTGGTTGGTAGCTCGCGATTTGATTGGGTCTTTTTCTTATTCATTTTCGTTCCCATAGTTTCATTTTCGTTCCCATAGTCTTCTTGTTTTTGACAGTTCTAGTTCCATGAGTTCTTCACAGTCAGACACTACCGCATTTAAAACTTCCATAAGGATTTCTTGCAACTGTATGCTGACCTCAACAAGATTCTGGGACTCTTTCTAAGCAGTGGACGCTAAACAGAACAGTGGACACTACTCGCAGTAAAGACTTATCACTCACAGGAACCACTTATCATTTGAACTCGTACTAATCAAAGTGTAAATGGACCTTAAGATTAGTTTTCTTTTTATAGCTAAAAAATCGTTGCGCTTTACCCGGTTTCTATACCTGATATATATTTTTAACTTGATAAACATCAAACCCATATCAGGACAAAAATTTTACCAGGCTTAGACTCTTCTTATAAATATTATTGGAACGTTAAGACAATTTTGTCAAACCTACAGCTCAGACAATAAAGGTCCACTAGCTAAAATTTCTTTTTTTATGCTTTTTGTTAAACAAATATTCTGCGCCAATAATTTTAATTAAAACGACAGCAGTGATCAGTTTTTAAACATCACTTTATTTTATTTATGGCAAGTTGCATTAATAATCAATACTTGAATTGAACACGTGAATTCCAACACGTATCTGTATGAATAATTAAAAAAAAAATAGTAAATACTGCCTAAAGGAATTAATATTTTTCCAATATTCACTATACGCGATAAAAAAAAAATCATAAAAAAATTTAAAAAAATACTAAGAGAATTACAAATTTAAAATTTTTTTAGCACATCGATGTGGGAGTTGCCGAACCATATGCGAAGGGTACGTTTTTGTCTTCGCCAGGCTCATGGGATTATAGTTACAACTGTGCCGCAAACTTGGCTATCTTTTCATCAAGATTAAAAAGCAGGGGCAGTTAATTTAATTTTCAAGAGGATTGTGACAAATGCTTGTAAAGGTCATGATACACCATGAGTTTTAGTCGTTAGATCTGTCAGAAGTGTGTGTCAAAAAAATTTAAAAAAAAAATCCATACAATAATAAATATTGCGATCTTCCTGTACGATCGGAGTTGCATTTTGTCTTACAACTTTTTTGTTTTCAGTGTGGCACCTAAACACACATTGTAAAAATTTCGCTTTGATTTTTTACTTAAAGCATGGCGAAAAAATACAAGGTGGTCGCAATGGCGAATTCGTTAATTTCCCCGTAAACGCTAAACGTTAAACTAGATATATAAAAAATGTGTTTAATTTTTTTTATATGGTGTTTGACATTTAGCGTTTACGGCGAAATTAACGAATTCGCCATTGCGACCAACTTGTATTATTTCGCCATGACTTAAAGATAAAAGGTAAAAACCACAGAGCGAATTTGATCACCAATGCAATTACTTTCAGTCTGGGCGAACCTATCACCAGGTTATAACAACAAATTATAAAAGAAAAGTCATGTGAAAATCCTGTGCAAGATGATAGTAGTGAGGAATTCCTAAGCTTTCGCCGTTACTGGAAAATTAATGCAGTTTTTTATTTTTGGAGTTTGACATTTCTATCGAAGGCGAAAATAATGAATTCGCCAGTGCCACCATCTGGTGCATTATTTCGCCATAAGATAAGCTTTCTATCAAGGCGAATTAATTACCAGTTGATAGCAGTAACGAATTTATTAATTTTCAATCTGCGTAAAAATTATTACCAAAGATTTATTTTGTATATTGAGTTTTAATTCTGGACAACGATGAAAATGACTGATTTCTTTATTGCTATCACCTGATAAATGATTCCGCTGGCTTTAGATTTTTATGTATGTACTAGCTGAACCCGGTGTGCTTCGCTACCCCCCTCGTTATTAAAAAATGCCCAAGATATGACGATATTAAATTTTAGGTTATATGGGCGAGGTCACGCCCCTTTGTCCACTCCCAACTTTATATAGTCAAGAATATCCTATTGCGAAAATTTAATGACGATTGGTCCAGTAGTTAAGACTATATTACGATTTTTAATTTTTCTAAAAAGGGGCGGGGTACGTATTCCTAATTATGCCAATACCATATGTACCAAATATCGTCGACGTAGGTCAAAATATGGCCAAAATATGGCGATTTAAATTTTTGGGTTATATGGGCGGTGCCACGCCCCTTTGTCCCATTAAAACTTCATATAGCCTACTATTCCTTCCAGAGTCACAGTAACATGCTGTGAAAATTTCAGGAAGATCGGTCCAAGGGTTTGGCCTCCTATAAAGCACAAATAAACAGACAGACAGACATTCATTTTTATATATATAGATATTAAGTTATACATTTACTAAAACGTCGAAAGGAAAGAACTCGCCATTGCTGTCACCTGTACTGATTCGTCTTGATTTTATCTAGTATTAAATTCGACTTGGAGAGCAAATCCAAAAAACAAAAACAATATCTAATTTTTACTATATTATAGCCAAATCAGACAATATATTTTTAAGAACAGCTAATGCAAATGTATGTACAAAAAATACAATAGTTTTATTCAATTAAAATGAATTTCTTTACATCCAATACTCACATTTTTATTCTCATTAACAAACTTCAAAGTTCAATTGAAAAAGAACAAGAACAAGAAAAACAACTATGTACAATAAATAAGAAATGTTTTAAAAATAATTGTCAGTTTGGCGACAGACATTTCGTTGCTGTAAAACACACATTTTTCAGATGTCTAGACTCCTCGTAAAACTACAGCAAGCAGAAAGCAAAGTAGACTGCACTTGTCTTGCAAAAAAAAAAAAAAAACACACAAAAAGCACCGTTTAAAAATAAGAAAAACTGTTTTATGTGATATTTTAATTTTTCAAATAGTTTTAAGTTTCTAAAAAAAAGTCTTCAGACAACTTTGATAGAAATGATGACAGTACTGACTGATTTTTGATTATTTAATCTATTGGCTGCTTAAAATATATTTGTAGTGAACGCCATATTAAAAAAACAACCAATCGTGACATGCTGTTTCCTTTACTTAATAAACCAGCTGATCGTTTGTTCTTTGCAAAGTAGCTAGAGCAATTATAGCAATATAAAAAAAAACTTTCCAAAATCAATACCGCAAATCGCGAAGAAGACTGCCCTAAATTTCGAAATGCTATTTTAAAAAGTTCAGTCCGAAGCTTATCTGCCAAAAGAATTTATTTAATATTCTGTTTGCTTTTTCAATTAAAAATAAATTGTTGGTTCAATGCTGAAAACAGAATTGGGATGAACGACGAATTTTTCGTAGCGAATATTTGTCGAAAAAAAAAAAATAAAATACAAATTCGTCGTGCGTAACGAAATCTGCGATAGGTTTATTTCTAATTTTGTGTAGAGGGGCCGTATTTCGATTTACTTTTTAAAGTGTTTTATTTCTTTTTTATTAAAAATTTATTTTCTTGCTATTTATATCCCATATATAAAAAATATATTTTTTAATAATTAGGTATGTTATAAATTCCATTATTTTTGTAAATAAATATTTTATAGCAATAATGCTTTGGGAAATATAAAGTAAAAATTTCGTGTAGAATTTAGAACATGTCGGAATATGTTAAACTTTAAATTCTTTTTTAATTTTTATTATGTTTAATTATTTTTGCCATATTCATAAAAAATGAAAATTCGTTTTAAATCTATTTTAATATTTTATGAATATAAACTGTAAAACGTAGATACCAGCAGAATCACATGCACTCTCTAGATCGCTACAACCTTTATCTGTATTCTTCGTATATATCAAGGTAGTTATTAATACAGAGTCCTTATTTATTTTAAGTGTTGGTTGACAGCGAAATATTTACCTGCACTAGCAAGAATTATCCCCATATCATAATTTTACAGTTTTCTACTGGCTACACAAAAACTAAAAAAAAAAAATTAATTAAAAAAAGTTATTTTAAATAAAAACCGTATTAAAATTGATGTTTCTTTTTTAAAATACATGGTCACTCTAGCAAGTGGCATATGTAAACAAAAATATATTTTCAAACTAATTTATAAATTATTTTGTCGTCTTAATTGAGTTCGTTTGAATTTAAGCAAAGATGAATAACGAATTCGTTGTGCTGTGCGAAATTCGTCGTTCGGCCCAGTTGTGTTTATACCATTCATTTGAAAGATAATTTCAAAATATAAAATTCGGATAAATTTAATAACGATATTTATTTTTTCAGTTTAGCTCTGATTAGGGAAATGTATGGAAAATAGGGGTTTCTGTAAAATCTACTAGTGTAAAATTTTATATAGAAACAATTGAATTTGGTTTATTTATGCACTTCATCAACTTTTTATATCCTAAAGACCGTGATTCACCTTCAAATCTGATCGTTAGGTCTGTCAAAGTGAATTTTTACAAGTCTAATATATTTTTTATTATAAACGTAGTATATCACTATATAGACGTAGAAGGTAACTTTAAGAAGTGGCCATATGTATTAAACTTTGTTAAGCTGCCACCTGTCGATTTTGCAGAAACAGTGAAGTATGAAAAAAAGAAGAATTTTGGCGCTACGGTTCTCCTGTCTGCCTTTTCAGCCATAGTGACATAATCCTTGTCTTTTAATGAGCTTAACTATATTCGTCTTAGGAAACAACTCGCACAGCTGTCATTTTATTGCACATATATACTCACTGCCGCTGTAGATGATCCTACAATTGTTTTCGAAAGATCCTCCTCTTGAATACACCCGACACTACCTCATCCACTTTTGTGTGACGTGCTAGAATACGAGGGCTGCTCTATATATTTCTGGCCTAATACTGAAAATGTGAATATTTATAATCAAAAATGGTTTTATTGGTTTTCAAAGTATTCTCCAGCATGATTTATACACTTTTGCATGCGCTCAAACCAGTTGTCGAAGCACTTTTTCCACTCCGATTGAGACACCTCTAAAACATGGTTTTTGAACACTTCAACAGCTTCTTCTGGCGACGAAAATCGTTGACCACGCATTTTTTCTTGATGTGCGGAAACAAGAAGAAGTCATTAGGTGCCAAGTCGGGGCTGTACGGCGGATGACCCATTAATTCGACGTTTTGGCCGGTAAAAAACGCTCTGGTTTGAGCCGATGTGTGAGAGCTCGCATTGTCATGGTGAACAATGATTCGTCTTCTCTTGTTGGTTTTTCGAATTTCTCCGATGACTTCAGGCAAACAAATTGTTGTGTACCACTCAGAAGTGACCGTCCTACGTTGCTCAAGCGGAACAGTCGCCACATGACCAGTTTTGCCGAAGAAACAGGCTACCATTTGCTTCGAAATGCTTCTTCCACGAACAACTTTCGTTGGATTTTGCTCGTCTTTGAAGACCCACCGCAATCGTATTTTTGCAACATTTCTTTGCACCAATCGACACGAGCCTTTTTTGAGCGACTTTCAAATTGTGCAGGATCCAACGAGAACATACCTTTTTTATGGCCAGGTGTTCATGCAGTATCGAATGTATGCTGGTGGAAGAAATGTCCAAGGATGTCTCTATCTCTCGGTATGTCGCATGTCGATCTTGCATTATGAGTTCACGCACGGCATCAATGTTCTCTGGCACAACAGCCGTTTTTGGACGACCTTAACGGAATTCGTCTTTGAGCGAGCTTCGGCCACGATTGAATTCATTATACCAATTTTTCACAGTGCTATAGGATGGTGCTTCATCGCCATACAAAGATTTAAGTTCATCAATGCACTCTTGTCGTGATAATCCACGTCGAAAGTTGTGAAAAATGATGGCACGAAAATGTTCACGAGTTAATTCCATTTTTTTCTATATTAATTTTTTCAAGTCACTGTAAACAACACAAATAATGGTCGTACGTCAAAACGTTTTGAGTACGATTATGCTTAAAAATGACAAACTTTCCAATGGAAATGTTAGATTGCACTTGGCAGCACTCAGTATTGCCAGGCCAGAAATATATATAGCAGCCCTCGTAAGTGTTCCCTAAAGTGTGATTTTAATCTTTAGAAAGAGGTCTCTGTGTACATGTTATCGCAACTCATCTTTTACAAGAAGTGATATTTATTTATCAAAATCTTAAAAATAAATAAATTGAAAAGTAGAAAATTGTCCATTTTTTTTTCATTAAAATCTTTTTTCATATTTCTCATTAAGTCAATGAAATTGCTTAAGATAAAAACATCTTCCGCTTACCTAAAAGGCCTAAAACCTTTGTTTTTACAAATAATAAATTGTTTTTTCTAACTCTGAATAATCAGTGATAAATAAATTTTAATATCAGCCCAATCATGAATATTCTCACGGAATCTCTTTTCCAGGCAAAAAATTTTCTTGAGAAAAGATTCCTCCAATTATGAATTCCGTGGCAACAAAATAATAAAAAAGTGGCATCATCGTTATTTGAGGGAGTTATTTTGTTTTTTTACATATAACTTTTCTTTTATAATTCATGATTCATGAAAAGGGAAAAGTGAAAAAACTCGCACAGAATTTTTGTTTATAACAGGGCTGTTGAAGTGAAACCCTATTTCAATCCAAATGTATGTGTAGTTAGTTCTATGTTTTTAGTTGTCAAACTTTACTTGCGCCAAAATATTAATTGATTAGATTCACATAAAAATTGCGTTCGCTATTAAAACGTGCTTTATGCAAGAAGTATTTTTTACACATATGTATACTATTTAAATAAAATAATTTTTAACTTTTGAATTGAAGACACCGTGTTTCACATATGGCACTAAGATTGGAAGCTCTTCTGCTGGGCTACAAGGTTTCAACTAACAAAGGTTATGAGCCCAGTCAAACAAACAGCAGAAATCTAAAGTATAAAGTGAGGTTAGTTATGGTGTCGTTTGGTTTTTATAGTTTTGTCAGGTGTTGAAAAAAACAAGAAAGATGTCGTCTAGAGTATCAAGTATCGAAACGCGAAATGGAGATAACTATGCAACGTCGTGCAATCAGGTAAAAAGTTTACTGATTACCTTAGATTTGTAGTCCACTGTTGTGGAAGCTTGTCCAAAGGAAAATCCTAATAAATGGATGGAGATGGATGCTAAGGCTTTGACAACAATCATATTGAGTGTTAAACCAAGTCAGTTCATTTAAACAAAGAATTGTTTAACAGCTAAAGATGCTTGAAATGCTTTAAGTTCGCTTTATAAAGCAGAGACTGCCTCTAAAAAAGATTGGAATTAATCTAAATGATGATTTGTTGTTCATATTGTTGTTATGTAGTCTTCCCGATGAAATGGACGGTTTTGTAGTGGCTATAGAAAGTAGAGACGAGTTTCGAAAAATTAATATCAAAAATTCTGGAAGAAGAATTAAGGCAAAGCAATAAAAATAATAAATCAAATTCACGAAAATAATATAAGAGCTACAAAAAAAGGGGTTAACAGTGGAAAAAACTACAAAAGAAGTGATGTTAAACATGTGTATTTACTTAAAGCATTTTAAATATTTGTGATTTCTTCAAACATTAAATTAAAAAGTTAAAACATTCGAGTAACCAAATGAGAATTGTCGAATACGAGGGCTGCTATATATATTTCTGGCCTGGCAACACTGAGTGCTGCCAAGTGCAATCTGACATTTCCATTGGAAAGTTTGTCATTTTTAAGCATAATCGTACTCAAAACGTTTTGACGTACGACCATTATTTGTGTTGTTTACAGTGACTTGAAAAAATTAATATAGAAAAAAATGGAATTAACTCGTGAACATTTTCGTGCCATCAGTTTTCACAATTTTCGACGTGGATTATCACGAGAAGAGTGTATTGATGAACTTAAATCTTTGTATGGTGATGAAGCACCATCCTATAGCACTGTGAAAAATTGGTATAATGAATTTAATCGTGGCCGAAGCTCGCACAAAGACAAATTCCGTGAAGGTCGTCCAAAAACGGCTGTTGTGCCAGAGAACATTAATGCCGTGCGTGAACTCAGAATGCAAGAACGACATGCGACATATCAAGAGATAGAGACATCCTTGGAAATTTTTTCCACTAGCATACATTCGATACTGCATGAACACCTGGCCGTAAAAAAGGTTTGTTCTCGTTGGATCCCGCACAATTTGAAAGTCGCTCAAAAAAAGGCTCGTGTCGATTGGTGCAAAGAAATGTTGCAAAAATACGATTGCGGTGCTTCAAAAGACGTTTATAAGATCGTCACAGGTGACGAATCATGGATCTATGCGTATGAGCTCGAAACGAAACAACAATCAACCGTGTGGGTCTTCAAAGACGAGGAAAATCCAACGAAAGTTGTTCGTGGAAGAAGCACTTCGAAGCAAATGGTCGCATGTTTCTGCGGCAAAACTGGTCATGTGGCGACTGTTCCGCTTGACCAACGTAGGACGGTCACTTCTGAGTGGTACACTGCAATTTGTTTGCCTGAAGTCATCGGAGAAATTCGAAAAACCAACAAGAGAAGACGAATCATTGTTCACCATGACAGTGGGAGCTCTCACACTTCGGCTCAAACCAGAGCGTTTTTGACCGGCCAAAACGTCGAATTAATGGGTCACCCGCCGTACAGCCCTGACTTGGCACCTAATGACTTCTTCTTGTTTCCGCACATCAAGAAAAAAATGCGTGGACAACGATTTTCGTCGCCAGAAGAAGCTGTTGAAGTGTTCAAAAACCATGTTTTAGAGGTGTCTCAATCGGAGTGGAAAAAGTGCTTCGACAACTGGTTTGAGCGCATGCAAAAGTGTATAAATCATGATGGAGAATACTTTGAAAAACAATAAAACCATTTTTGATTATAAATATTCGCATATTCACTATTAGGCCAGAAATATATAGAGCAGCCCTCGTAGTAATTTCGAGTAATTAAAATAAACACAATTTTGCCAACAGTAATGTTAAGTCAAATGAATTTCGACAATGATCAAATGGAAAGCAAAATGTTCAAAATGTAACTGTAGCGTTAAAAAAATTGATTGTGCTAATTAACGATAAAGTTACTGTTTGCTGATTAATTTTAAAGCCAGATTACTTATTTATATTTTACTAGAGCACAAGGGAATTCTGATTTTACGAAAGAAAGAATATTTTATCTATAAATTGTATAAAAATATTTAATAAAACAAATGTGGGTTTTTTTCGAAACAAGAAATGTGGTTAACAATTATAATAAATACAAAATAAATAAATGAAAAAAAAAAACAAAAGAAATGATTCACCTGTTATAATGTTAATAATATAAAGCAAGTACTAGTAAACTTAACTTAAACTTTCCAAACAGTTAATAGAATGAAGCTAAGGTAGAATATATTGAAATCTTAAACATGTTTAATTTATTGTAAACCATACCATTTTAGATGCTAAAAACAGCGCCACCTATTAGGTCAATCAATGATAAAGTCAATGACAAATTCATTGAAATCGGCTGGACGGTACGAGATTTTGATGTATAAATTGCACTTTTTTCATTTTTCTCCTTTACAGATCCAGCTTTCAAAATAATCTCTTAATCAAATTTCATATAAATCGACTTAACAGTAATTAAATTTTGCCTAACTAATCCAATGCTTTGGTAAACTTTTAGTACTAACACGGACGGATAGACGGACATCGTTGAATCGACTTCGCTATGCATAAGAAGTCAGAATACGATATATACTTTAGTGGGTCGGAAATGGATAAAGTAGAAATTACAAACGGAATGACAAATTTAGTGAACCGTTTTTGCAACTTTTTGTGGTAAAGAGTATTTTAAATTTATTTGATTACAAATATTTTCTTTGGTTTTTTTCTTTGTATTTAAATATGGGTGCAAATTACGGCATTCGATATCGATCGACATTTACATATAAATTCCATTGAAATTTCGATCGATATCGAATGTCGTAATTTGCCCCCTGCTTCTTTTGACATCATTGCGAATCAATTACCAGGTTGCAACGTAGGCGAATTCATTCATTTTCGCTGGAAACATTACTGTCAAAATACATATATAAGAAAGAGTAACAGTGTGGCACCTACACACGCTTTTTCTTGCGATTTTTCTAAGTAGGACTGAATTCCAGTATAGTCTGATATGTCTGATACATAAATTATTTTGCTTTTAAATTTTTATACTAATTATTATGTTAAAAAAATGAAGCACAGTTAATGTAAATAAATTTATTTATTTTTTAACAATAAAATAAATAAGTCAAAAGATGGGACAAAAAAACAGCGCTCACCTTTTTCCCAAAATTCAAAAAGCATCATTATCTTGTACTGAACACTACAACATTGTATTTATACATATTATATTTATTTTTGAGTCATTGAAATCTTGGTCGTTTTCATAATAAACAGAGAAGAAATAAAATTTGATGGATTTTTAGTTTTTTATGTTAAAATCATTCGAAAATGATTAAACCTTTCATTCATATGACTTGTGTAAACTGTTTAAAATCGTATATTTATTTAAAGATTTTATACGACTCATTGCAAAGACTGGCGTCATTATAATGAGTTTTTTAATGTTTGTATATTTTTTCAAGTTTTAATAATAATATAAAAATTTACTTGTCTTTAAAAATTAATGTGGAGACTTTACAATATTTTTAAAGTTCTATTTTTTAAATACTATTTATTCTGTATCGAATAGCTATAAAAAATCAATATAATAAAAAATAAAAATAAAAGTATTTAAAACGGCCTTGCAAGGCCTTTTTAGACAGATACTTGGTATCTTACATGCATAAACACTCATACATTCATATGCATACATGCAGTCATTCCTAAGTTGAATAGTCGCACTATTTTTTAAATTCTGTAGTTCTATTCGCTCACTCATAATACGACTGATAGCTTGATTGCTTTATAAGTTGAAGTATCTATACTGGTTTTGTGTACGGTTGCACCCGTATCTAAACAATCACCTTCTTGCAAGATATTTGTGCGTATTGAGTGCTTGCATTTGTATGTGTGTATGACTAAGTTAACTACTAAATTGATCACTACGTTTTATTGCAAGCTTATAAAAATTACGACAAGTAATTGCTAAACTGAAAGCTGACTACCAATATCAGGTGGGTACAGAGTGACTAAAGAATGAATTTGTTATAAAAAATATTCGCTTCCTTTTCGTTAAATATTTAATTATTTAATTAAAATTACACATGTAGCATAATGTGCTTTTATTTTTAATTTGATAATTTTTATTCAATACTTCTTGCATTTAAGGTAATTAATCAAAATCCTTTTCTAATATTGAAACACCCTTTATAGTGAAAACAAAAATATAAAATTTTCATTTCAAATTTTTTAAGCACTAGGTGAGTTTATAAATAATAAACAATATTTTTATTTATAAACTGACTACTACTGACCTAGTTCTTAAAAAATTAGAAAAGAAAATTAATTATAAAGGTCAAATAAACAAATATATAAAACATAAATTGGTAGCAGTAGTCTCTTAAAAAGTGGAGTTTTTGCAAATATATATACGTATCAATCGTCAGTTTACAAAAAAATCCTTAAAAATGTTTTTTTTTTAAAGTTTTGTTGACAAAGTAATTTCAAAAATAACATTTATAAGATTAAAACGCATGTGAGAATTACAAAACCTACAATTTCGCATTTAACAGCCAGTTTACAGAACACAATTTGCCGTATAGACGCACAAAAACGTTACCGTTTCCCATGTTTGGGTTTTTAAAACGCGAATGTCATTTTGTTTTTGTAAAAAAAACATAACAAATGTCAATTTTTTCTGGTTTATGTGTCGCGCATTGTTGTGTCAGACACGTCAAAACTGGGCGAGGAAAAAAAAAACATTCGTCAGGAGTTAATATTCTTGGGCAACTGCCCATCATAACACTTTCACTAATAAAAACATCTAATCAGAATATCACAATTTAAAAACTAATGTTTATTTTGCTTAAACCTTTTTTTATTTTCACAAATTTTTGTTTCACAGATTGATTGACTGATAATTTTGTCTTGTTTATTTAACTCAGTTGTTTCTTTATAAGCGCCGAAGCAGGGTTGCCATCATTCAAGGCAAAAACAAAAAATGTATAAGAAAAAAAAAGTAAATAAAAAACATTAATTAATACAGTCGCAATACTACGATTTGACACAACATTTATTTATACGAAACACGAACGTGTTACACGAACGCTAATTATTACATATTCGTCTATATGCCATCCAGTTTCGTTTTGCTCTTGACGTGTTCTATAAACAGGCTGTAAACCTCACTTTCTATCTCTCTTATTCAAGTTCGTTTTATTTACATTGATTGGTACAAAAATAATAAAATCGTAATAAATTTTATAATTCCATATTTTGTTGAATATAATGAAAACATTCCTTTCAATATCTGTTAAAGCTTTTTTTAACTTATTCTTTTTTTTAATAAATAAAACAGACGTGTTGAAAAAAAACAACAAACAAACCAAATACACTGAAAGAAACATTTGTTTAATTAACAACGACAATCAGACAACGCCGCAATTAAATATCGAAGGATTCGAATCGAATCTCAGAAAGTGGTAAAAAGCTTCTTATAAACTTTTATCAATCATTACTACAAGTATAAGCTTTTAGAAAGCTACTTAACTGCTCAAAAGTTCATAAATAAGGCACTATATTTTTTAAGTATTCACAAAAACCCCTATGCAACATTTAGATATTTACCGCATTATAAAATAAATATTACATTTGGAGCTGTGATTGAAGGAATGAAGAATAAAGATAAATGAGCAAAATCATACTCATATAACCTACATTTTGAGCAAGGAATATTTCCTTCCTATACAAATAAAGAATCAAATAATATCCATACTTACGAAACTTTACTTGGAAAAGCCACATGGAAACTGAACCAGATATACGTATATATATATATATATATATATATATATATATATATATATATATATATATATATAATTTGTAACCGGTTCATTTCTCTTTATGAAATATATTTTGAAAATTTTTATGTTGTAGAATAAATACTTAGGAACATATTTTTCTAAATTTGAATTTTAAGAAAATTAGAAATGACACGCAGAAGTTGTGGGCACTGCTAGTTACCAATAAACTGACTTCACACTGAACTTAGGGCCAATTTTTGAGTTCGTATTTAAATACGCATTTAGTTAATTTTCATTTAAATTTAAGTTGTATTTAAATACAGTTTCATTTTTTCAGTCCTAATTTAAGTTCTCATTTAAATATCACAAAAATATGGTAGCATTACGAAATATTGAAATAAATCTTTGTTTTTGAAAAACAGCTGCTAACAAACACAATGAATTGCAAATTTTGTTAATAATATTTTAAATATATTAAAAAAATGTCAGCGATACTAATGTATTCACCACCTTAACTTATTTTATTTATTGATTTTACTTTTTAATTAATATTTTCAATAAGAAATGTATGCAAAACCTTAAATATTGTTTCATCAATGGCTAAAATGTTTGCTTACAACAACAAAAAATGCCATAACCATATGGTAAAACTGTATTATTTAAATGGACTTTAAATGCGCAAGATTGGTCATTTAAGTTTCATTTAAGTGTGCATTGAAAAACTGAATTTTGTACTTAAATAGAACTTAAATATAAATGACATTTAAATACGAAGTCAAAAACTGGCCCTTAGAATGCTAAATTCTACTTTAAAATACAATCCTAAATCCTATGAGGCAATATGGAATCTAGAAAGTCGCAAAAAAATTTTACGAATGATATTGGTAGCCTCTCTTATATATCAGAAATGAAAAACTCCCACGAAAACTTAAACATGGAAAACGAGACATGAATTTTCAGTAAATTATTAAAAAAAACAAGTAAGAGTGCCATATTCGGCTATACCGAATCATATATACCCTTCACCATTAATGTAAATCTAGCTTAGTGAAGTAACTCCAATCAAAAAGACAAATATTGGGGTGACAGAGAATTAAAAACTAAGAAAGAAAAAACCATAACATACTATATATAATTTTACTTAAAAATCTCATAGGCGCTTAATGGGTTAATCATTTTCAAAAAAGCTTTAGAATTTCTTGAAAGATCTCTTCAAAAGCTTTAAAATGATACTCATATTGGTATCTTAAAATGTAGTGGGCAATCGTAGTTTTCTATGAAAATTACCGAGGCGCATAACTCGGATAATATGGGCGAGCTCCAATTTTGTTCATCTGATGAATTTTTCTTACTATCTAAATACTTCATTGTCCCAAATTATATGGAAAATTAGAGGCAGGCATTGTGTTTTACCCGCTTCCTCAAACGACTATGTCTGATCGATAGGCGTATTTAAAGTTTCTCTAGCTCATCTAGTGCTTTGGAAAAGTTTATTTCAACCCGAACACGGACGGTCAGACGGACATTGCTCAATCGACTTCTCTATACATGAGAACTGAGAATATATATACTTAATGGCGCCGGAAATAAATATTGTAAAAATTGCAAACGGAATTACCAACTTAGATGTACCCTCTTCCATGTGTGGTAAAGGGTATAAAAAGCGCAGTATGGTAGTTTGTTTGAGCGTTAATTCCTTTGTAAATTCTTTCGGGTTTAAAACCCACCCTAAGTTATAATTCAATTTTTCGAATATATTAAAACTTTTTTATTCGATATATATATATCTGTTAATCTGTTTTCATACCTTCCTGTGAAAACCGTCGTCTGTGGTTGTTTGAAGGGTGTGGTGGGCGAGAACTTGTTAAACGAATTCAATTTAAAACTAATTTATTATAATTTATTTTCGCCTGTATTCTAACTGTCGAACTCCATAAATAAAAAATTTATTTAACTGTTATACAGACTTTTTATGTATGGAGTTTGACAGATATAATACAGGCGAAAATAAATGAATTCGCCACCGCTATCACCTTATAGTTAATTCGCCATGCTACTGAGTATCAGATAATTTGTACACGTCCAAAGTAAACAGCTGATCCCTTTTAAAAAAATAATATTGGTTTTGGTGAAAATATTCATATGGCAATATCTTTTATTTTATTGCTAAAACAATATAATTTTTAATCGTATCCCTTTGCTTATAGAAATTAAAATATTCTTATAATTTATTTATTTACGGCAATATCCAATAGAGTCTAACTCTATATTTCTAAAATGAATAATTATTAGCACAATTTTTAGGTGATGATCTTTCTATATTTAAAATCTATTTATGTCTAAATTAACAAATACTTACAGCGTTTTCTAAGTAAAATTTATTTTATATATAAATTTTTAGAAATACATACTACTAAATTTTACAACACAGTACGTGAACATTTTTCAATAACAATTAGTAAAAACTGCTAGTAACTGAAAAGGCCTATTGCTAATCTCAGGAATTAACGTTATGAAAATGTTAGCAAGTACAAACATTTTCTCATTTTTGCCAAACTATGCAGCTGATATTCACACTTTAATGTTTAACCCGCAGAACTAAGTTTAAAACTTAATAAAAACACAATCGAAAAGCTTAATAAATATTACATACTATTTCAAAATTATTATTGACGTAGGCAAAAGCTTTCAATTCTTTTTGCAGCGCCATCTACTTTCTCAAATGTGAAGAATAAAAGTTTAGTGCGTTCCCAAACCTGAGGTTGATAAATAGACTTGTCACCTGATCAATGATATTAACATAGCTGAAATTCAACTTGTAATTGGATAAGAGTATTTGGTATAGAAAACTTCTACTGCCAGAGTCATTGAAAATAAAATTACTTTGAAATATGTTTTATAACAATTTTTCCATACAAATTTTCCTAAAATACATATCAAATCTATTTAAATATTGTAAAATGTTATTTAAAAATTTTGTTTGCTTGCTGAATATTAAATTTAATATTGCTAAGTCTTAAACAGTTTCTATTACACAATTGTTAGTGTTAAAAAAAGTAATTTCGTATATGTCCGCTTATTAAAGTTTGTTATAATGAAAGTTACCAGATAGAATTTGTAAAAAGTCGTCAAATTTCTTACCAAAACCGTGAAATCGTTAAGCATAAAAATTGTATAACAATAAAAAAAAAGAAAACAAAAAAGACTTAAGAAAACAAAGTCAATGTGGAATTGAATTGAAAAACAAAATAAGCGGCGGCAACTGAAAGTATACGTAAAAGAAGGGGTTTTAAGCTTCAGCCGCTAAGAAACAAATCTGTGGCAATTTTTGTCGATTAAGCCAGTAAATTACAATAATATTATTAATGATTTTATTCATCTTTAATTTCAATATTATAACACTAGAATGTAAATGTCGCATGAAATATTGAACATCTTATAGGGAATTCGAGGAGATAATGTGTTTAAATATTTCATTTAAAGTTTACAGTATTCTTCAGAATCTCATATATGTATGTATGTGTAACAGTTTTTAAGTCAATTGAATGTTTCGTAAAAAAGAAACTTTCTCCTTAATCGAAAACAAAATAAAAAAACACTAATATTTTTTTTTTTTTTGCATATAATTAGTCAGTTTGAAATACATACATATAAATATTCATGTCTGTCAAAATTGTCAATTTACACATGACTTACAATTTTTTCGTTTAAACGTACATGTATAATTACATCTGACATAACTTGTAAGTGGTTAACACAGTAGAAAACAGGTTATGTCAGTTGCTTTTTTGGATAAAAATAGAATACGCTCTAATTGTCAGATGACTTCAATAACACAAATATTACACAAATAAAGCAAGAATATAATTTTGCGTAAACATATACTAAAAGAAAACCATTCACTAACGAGAAAGTAAATAAATCAGTTAAAGCACATTCAAAAGGTTAATGGAAACCAATAGTTTCAACAAATAGTTCTGACCTTTTATAAATTCTACTTGCTGTGAAGCAAAACTCGACAGTTTGTTGTCAAAATGCTAGAAGCCAAGGAACTCGAAAATTAATTTTCTTCTAAAGCGATGAAATTCGCTCTCTCCCGTTTAATATTATATATATATATATATATATATATATATCTGATACTAAAAACGCAAATTTTGTTTATGAGATTCCTTTGGAATTGAATTATCCAGTTGTTTTTAATTAATATGGCTTTAATAAAACTATTTTATTAATATAACTTAAAACTCAGTTTTTAATAAAAATAAAAATAATAATACTAATTTGATAACAATAGGAATTTTGCTTTAATAATGCTAAATAATTACTAGAGCTTATATATTTATTATAACAGATTTTACAATCACCAGCATTTTTTTCTTTTTTGCTTCTTGTTTCATATGTATGTCGGCTAAAGTACTTTAAACCTATATGTATATGTCTGGCAACACCAACAAATTAGTATCGTCAAAATCGCAGACATCATCTATGTAACAAAGATCAAATTAAAAGCGAAATGTACAAATTCCGATGCCATGAAATATTTCATAGCATAGGGTCGCTGTGAAACTCGCTGAAACATTTAAACAGAATTGATAAAAAAATGGCAATCGTGCGTGTAAAAAATTGTACTATTTAATGCTCATACCGTAGAGTGTTTATGCTTTACGTGTCATTTCCAAGGCCGCAGTAATTTTTAGGATTGGGAGAATAATTTTGTAAATTTATATACTCTACTCTCTCGTTGCTAGTTTTTGCTTGTTACTGAACAGACCTAATGGCTATAAAAACAGAGCTGTCAGTTATGGCGGTTTTTCGCCAAACCTGGCAATAAAAAAATAATTTTTGGCGTTAAAAATTTTGAAATGGCAAGAGGCTAGATACTTGGCAGATTTCTAAATTTTTGGCTATTTTTTTAATTTTTTCTAATATCTAAGTTTGCCATTCCATTCCATTCTGAGCTCTTGTGCATAGCGAAGTCGATTGAGCGATGTCCGTCTGTTCGTTTTTATTAGTGTCGAAATCATGTATTCCAAGGTGATAGATCAGCTAGAGAAAATTTAAATACGCCAATCGATCAGACATAGCGTCGAGGCAGCGGGCAAACACCACACCTGCCTCTAATTTTTCCATATCATTTGCAACAATGAAGTAACTTTTTTAAATGCTAAACCTGTTAACAGCCGATGACATTTTTATGTAAAATTATATATAGTACTTAAATTTTTTTCTTATTTTTTATTTCTGTTACCAAAATATTTGCTTTTTGATTGGAGTTACTTTATTAAACTATATTTACATAGATGGTGACGGGTATATAGAATTCGGCATAGCCGAATATAGCACACTTACTTGTTTTAACTAATATTACATATTTTCATATATTGGCGATATTTGTCGATATTCGACAAGCCATTTGGCGAGAAAGCTCGAAAAAACTGGCAACTCTGGCTATAAGCAACATACTAAAAGTTAATTTAATCAAGTCTCAAACCAAAGTGAGTTTTCGAGACCAGCAAATATAACAGCCCTGTCTAAATATTTGTACAACTTTAAGAAGAAATAAATTTTACAGTTAAGCTTAGCTGTTTAATATTTGCAACAAATACAATGAGATGTAAACGGAACAATATTCATTACAATAATTTTCAGAAGGTTCCATTAGTTCAAGTTCTTCGTGTTATAATAATTAACATTAAATTACTTGTACTTTATTTAATATTTTATCTAAATTATCTAAAAATCAATTTTTTCTTCTCTTAACAAGATTTTGTAAAACAGCTTCTGTTTCTATTATAAATTCATTCATTTAGCAGCATCTTATTGGTTGACTGCCTGTTCTCCCCCCCAAATACAATTTTCTATTCACAAATTTGTTGTTTCAATAACCATTGATAATTACAAAAATATTTATGACATATTTTTTCACATTAAAAGCTTTTAAAATAATGTGCAAGTAAAAAACTAACACAGATTTTGAAATTTTAAAAAGATGCATTAATATAGGAACTTTATTACGTGGGGGCGTTTAATTTACAATGATGTCATATTTACAATGTGTATTTAAATGATGTAATTCAAATTTAGCGGAAACTGCAAAAATTACAAGAGTCTAAAATAGAAAAGACGCAATTTAGTAAAACCTTTGATTTCTTTATGAAAGTAAAGTTAAAGGGTAACAAATATGTTTGAAATTACTAATAAAGCAAATAAAATATTTACAGACTCATAGGGAATAGTTTAAATGATAACGTAATTTTAAAAAACACACAATATTCTAGAATAAGCGATCATTATTAAGTATTAATGAATAAAATAATATTTATTAATAAATTATTTTAACTTTTTATTTGAGGATCATTGAAAAGTTGATGAACGACAAAAGGGCGAATGAGTAATTACGGTTCATGGGCCATATTGAACCAAAAGAGTACATCGTTGACCACAGGTAGAAACATCTCATCACCAGAATTTAATGCAATAACATCATATTACATTTCGGTCTTGCCTTTCAAAAATTGAATCAAATTTCCAAATCACAGAATATTCCAGCTTTCGTAGTAACAGGATGCGAAATAAGGTCACTTTGGCAAGAAAATTTGGAAGAAAAACATCTTGAATTCTTTTTTCATTCGCGTTCACACAGGCAAACATGTTGTCGGCAACACTTCATTAGTATTTTTATTGTTTGCTTTAAAATGCACAAACGATTCTCTCTTCCCTTCTTTTAGGGTTTGTTCGTATGGTCGTTTATCTAAAGTTTGCACGAATTCGGTTGACGCGTTCGTTGATGACTTTTTTTATTTTTTGATTCTCTAACGCCTCATATATTTTTTTTTAGAAAAAATTTGAGGTAGGCGTGGTGGTTTGCCTGCTGCCTCGAAGGACATGGACCGATCATGCTGATTTCCTATTTCGACACTATATCTATATCTGATCGTAAAACACACAACCCTAACATGGACAGACATCGACTTTATGGGGTCGGAAATGGATATTGTGGAAATTAAACACGTAATGACAAAGTTAGACATACTATTTTTCCACTTTTTGTGGTGGTGTGGTGTGTATAAAAACAATAATAATACACAAACAATAAACCATACGCAGCGAACGTACAAGCAAGTGTAAGAAAATCCCCTCAAAATTGAGCCCGAGTGTGTCTCTACAGTGTAGAATCTACACCTCTTGCCAACAAACAAAAATTTCATGGAACTAGTTTAATGCAAAATGCCGGCGTGTAAAATCACTCATACATATCAAAATAGAGTGTGCTTTAAATAAAAAACTAACATATGTTATAACGCATAGGAAAATAACATACGTTATATTTTATACATAATATATTGTGTATTGTTTTACATGTGGAAAATCTGGCATTCCATATCACTTGTACACATAGTCTAAACACACCTTTACCACGGTGAATTTATTTACAGGTGGTTGCACATGCCGACATAATACCAGGTGGCCGCAATGGCGAATTCATAAGTTTTCGTCGCATATGCTAAATGTCAAACACCATATAAAAAAAATTATACATATTTTTTTATATATGGAGTTTACCATTTAGCGGTTACGGCGAAATTAATGAATTCGCCATCGAGACCACCTGTATTATTGCGCCATGTGGTTGCATGGCGAAATCATGCACCAGGTGGTGGCAGTACATGAATTCGCCAAGGATGGTTGTTATAGCCCAGCTGATTTATTTTAATGTTCTAAGTTATCGGTAAAACATTATTTAAAGTTATCAATGATGATAGAAGGATAAATTGAATTCAGCTTGCTTTAGTTAATTCAACGTGGTGCTCTACATTCGGTTTTTGCTTTTATAGCGGTGCGGTCGCCTATTATTAATTTGCCTTAGTCGCTTGAGATAATAGTAATGTGAGATAAATTTGCAAATATTTTTTGCGTACAGGTTCTCGGTTGTGATGAATACTTAAAAACAAGTTTTAGAATGGAATGATACTTGAGATTGTGTTATTATGTTACTTTTTTCGCGAATTTTACATACATATGTATGTAAATATGTAAGTATATATTAATCACATTTAAGGCCTTTTAATAATATATGTACATACTTACATTTGTACATACATTATATTCTAGAATACTTTTCTTAAAAATACGACACATGCATGCACACATACATACATCGTACTTGGGTATAAAAATGTGTTTGCTTAGGAAATTTTATACTTATTTCAATGAAACTGTTCTATTACATTCAATCGAATTGCAAATTCTGCATAGATTTAAGTAAAAAAATAAATAAATAACATTTTTTTTTTAAATGCCAATGAACTTTCAACTCGTGATTTCTCTTAAAAATTATGCGCAGTTCTTAATGCAGATTGAATAACCGTCGTGAGAATTTTTAACATTCTTTCAAATATGGTTTTGTTAATTTACCCCCAATTCTTTTTTATCAAAGGAGTCAGAATTGTTTGTAAACAAATGGAAGTCATGCTCAAGGAGTATTAATATGAATTGACGCAATATAACGGTAGTATTACAAATACTACTACTATTTCTCCCACTACAATGCTGCTCAGGCGTATTGAAAACATAAATAAGAAAGAGACAACTCTAGCAATGAGAGCAAACAAATTAAATCAAACATACATACGTATGTATGTATATATATATATGTACATATATAAATATATAAGAAAATCTCTTACTTACCATCTTCATTTTGTCATGTTATATCATACATACAAATAAAAACCGAAAATACAATCTTTTTCGTAATTTGAGTAGAACAGTAGTTGCACGCAATTTTCAATCTATTGCATAAATTTTTTAATTTTTTTCTTTGATCATTATGTACCTATGAATGAATATTTATTAATATAAGTATGTATTTATTTGAAATTGTATTTTTAAATTGCATTTAAACTGTTTTTTTTTAATTTATTTTTTCAATGTTTTTTTTTTCCCCACACTGCTGACTATTACAAACGAAATACCGCTATCAGTGAATGTTAACAACGTTTTGGTTTGAGGTTTTGCAACTGTCACTTACATTTATTCTATTTTGCTAAAAGCACTTTTGTTAGATATGGACTAGTAATTTACTCTGTAATAGATTTTCTCAATCTGTTTTGTATGTATTGCGCAATTTTTTTTTTTCATCTTTTATTTGGTTTTTTATCTATTTCGTATGTGAAAAAGCACAATTTTTAATTTCTTTTGAATGAAAAAAAAAAACGAAAACAAAACTAAAAGTATTCAGAGCATTGCCATTCATAGGCAGCAACTACTAAAACAATACATGCATCCCCATTTTTAAATAAAGGTGGATGAAAACAATTAGAGAGTGAGAGAGATAAAGACGAGCATTTTAACATTTTTCTTATGAATATAAAACAAGCGTAAAAGTTTTGTATAAAACAAAAGATAAAAAATTGCCCTTTAGCACAGTGGTTTAAGCAGCAAATAACAATATTATGCTATTAAATATTTTCTAGCTTCATTTGTACAATTATATTGTTAACATTAATTTTATCATGATAATTTTTAGAGCTACTTACATAAAGTATAAAAATGTAACCCTTTTACTGGAACCGTAATATTAAAAAGTAAAGGGTGATCCGAAAGTGACATGATGTTTATAAAAATATTGATGTATTTTGAACTGCGATAAGCTGACGCTTCAAATTCACACAGTGTCAGTAAACTTATAGAACAACAAATAGAAAAAATAAAACTTTTAATAACGTGATTTTCATTTTAAGCGTATAAGGCAGACACTTGGAATTCACACAGCGTAAGTACAAATATGTCAGTTTTAAAAAAATTTTATACAATATATTTGGAAAAAATGAAATGAGATGTATCGCGATAGTAAAGTAAAGTTTTCACAGGGCCTTATCTAAATATTTAAACTATGTTTTAAAAATATATGTGAGTGAGTC
Source organism: Gymnosoma rotundatum (assembly GCA_916610165.2). NCBI lineage: Eukaryota > Metazoa > Arthropoda > Insecta > Diptera > Tachinidae > Gymnosoma > Gymnosoma rotundatum. The sequence continues at coordinate 49,940,053 of OU744338.1, forward strand.
AAACTCAAACTTGTGAGATTTTCTTATTTATTGCTAACAAACAATTTTAAACTTCTCTGATTTTTTGGGAATGTCTTCTTTTCTGGTAAAATTTATTTTTTCCTAAAATACTTTTTGTGAAAACTCTTTCGTTTTTTTTTTTCTTTTTTTTGTAGAGTATCGATATGCTTGTCTATTTTTAAACTTCGCTCTTATGCGCTCTAATTTTATTTAGACAATGGTAATGCAATGAAATTGTACTTATTTCGTTGGTAAAACCAGAAATTATTAAAGAATTTTGAATTTAACCGAGTATAAAAAATGAGGAGATTCTTTATTCTTTTGTACGTACTTTATTCTGATGCTTCCCAACATTTATGTTATATGGAAAAATTTAAAAAAATGCAACAAACCAACCAAACTACCAAACTGTTTTTTAAAAACGAAAAACTACCAAGTTTGGTCCGATTGGACCAAAGCGGCAACGCTGATCGCAATCAGAATTTTAAGTGTTTTCTATACGCGAGAATTTTTTACTTCTCTTTATTTGTAAGCAGCGTTGCCACATTCTGGGTGATAGTAAAAGAAATATAAAGAAATTTTTGACCCTATTAAAATTTTTTACAGCCGTTTTATGAAATTCTGCATTCCATGCGGATCTATATATATATAAAATTTTATCAAATCTATCGCTTAAACATGAAGAGTCAGATTACGCTTGTGACTGTCGTGCAGTAAAGTACGTGTTTACGGATAGTAAAAAATAAAGTGATAAAAAAAAAAACAGAAGAAAAAAAATTGTGTGCTTGCATTTATACCTGTCAAACAGGCAAAGTGTTGGTACCTGCGTAGCAGAAACTGGATCACTACTACGCGCTTAATAAAATGGAGGATGATGAGAGCCTTAATCCACACAAGAGGGCGAGGACTGCAATTGCAATTGCCGAATTGCAAAAAGAACTTATTGCAATAAAGGAGGAAAATAAACTTCTTAATATGAATATTTTAAAAATGGCCGAAGAAAATAAGGCGCTACAGAAAAAACTTGACGAAGTTTCACCGACCGACGATGAAACCGATGATAGCGAGACATCCAGTGAAGAGGAGATGTCAGTGGAGGAAGAAGAAATTGTACCATCCGCGGGTACAGCAAGCGAAATGGAATGTCGAGCCGAACCGGCAGCAGAAAAAAAAGAAGTTCAGCCTAAAGCAGCGGAAACTTGTGGCTCAAAAAAGAAGGACGAAGCTATCACCAGCCGAATAATTAAAAAAAGTAAGTCTGTACCGATAGTTACTACTTATAATATTGATGTGAAAATTATTAGTAATAAGTTAGGTAAAGTGCTAGGTCACAAGGATTATAATATGAAAATGTTAGGTAAAAATGTGACAAACATAGGGGTCTGCACCTTGGAGGACTTTTCTAAATTGAAGGAATTCTTAAAGCAAGAGGGGGTTAATTATTATACCCATACACCAAAAGCTGAAAGACCTTTTTCTGTTGTAATTAAGGGTCTATCTAATACTTTTGATTCAAGTGATGTACTTGAGTATATGCAGGGCATAAAGATTGACGTGAAGATTATGGGGCTTCACAAGATAGGAGGAAATAGATGGATTTTCCAATTATCTAAAGAATCTGATTTGAGAAGTTTTAGGAATATAAACTACATTCTTCACTGTAGGGTGCACATAGAAAAGCACAATCGAAGAGATTTAGTACAATGCTACAATTGCCAACGCTTTGGACATGTCGCTATTAATTGCAACATGCCCTTCAGATGCGTTAAGTGTGGGGCTTCTCATGGCCCAAAAAATTGTCAGGTTCCTTCAAAAGGAGAAAACAATATCGAGACACGTATGACTGATCCAGTCACAGGTCAAGCAGTAGTAAAGGTCGGCTTACCCGTAAAATGCGTAAATTGTGGAACAGAGGGACATGTTGCCAGTTCAAAGGAGTGTCCAAAACGTTTACAAATTCTTCAAAGAAAGACTGCGGAAAAGGGTGTAAGGGCTCCGGTGAGACGTCCCACCCCAATAGTCCCTACTACAACAATAAGTGGTGTATCATATGCCGCTGCTGCTAAAACAGCAGTGACAAAGAACACCCAACCAAAAGTCGCCAGCACTCAGAGAGCTGGCATATCTGTCAAGTCTGCAATGGCTGGTTTTGATGTTCTTGATAAAGATTGCAAGCGATTCTTCGGCGGTGATCTACTAAGCTGTCTAGAAAAGATGAAAGGTTTTGCTCGTGAATACAGGGCGCTTAATAATGATGGTGAAAAATCTCGGGCACTACTAGGGATGTTAATATCTTTACAGCACGATGACTAATTCCATAAAGTGCATATTTATTAATGTAAATTCTATTGTCTCTAGGCACAAGAGGCATTACTTGAATTTATTTCTTAGCGAACATCGGCCGGATGTTCTTTTAGTAGTAGAGCATAAACTTTCACCAAGACATGTTTTGGATTTTAGGGGTTATAAGATCTTTAGGCAGGATCGGCTAAATGGACGCGGCGGCGGAACTGCCATTTTTGTAAAGGATAGTATGTGTTGTAACAGGGTTACTGTCGACTTAGGCCCTATTGAGAATACAGCTGTCAGGATAAACAAGACTGATGGTAGTAGGATGATTGTGGTTTCGATGTACTCACCCCCACAGAGTACATTCACACTTGCAAATTTAGATCCATTAATGGACTTATCTAATGGGGAGGAGCTTTTAATAGGCGCTGATTTAAATGCTAAGCATTCATACTGGGGGGGAAACGTATGTAACCCTAAAGGTAACACCCTTCGTGAGTTTCTGCTGACGTGCCCTAATATAACTATACACCCCACCAGTGGTCCGACACGAGTTTCTGGAACTACATCTTCATACATAGACATAGTTATGTCATCAACTGATATCTTACCGGTAGCAGTTGCAGGACTAAAAACACTGGATTTCCAGTCTGATCATCTTGCAGTAGAAATTGTTGTTGAGATAGGAAACGTGCAAAGAAGAATACTGCCTGAATTTTTTGACTTTAGACGTTTGAATATTAATAGCTTTAACAGATTATTGGCCCGGGGCCTTTCGCATAGTCAACTTCCAGTTGACCGCAATGTATCATCCCATGAAATAGATGACTGTATAGAATCTATGAGCATAGCATTTTCAAATGCTATGAATGGAGCGATACCAAAAATCCCTGCGAGTAATAGGGGACTACTAAGACTTCCGGATAATATCCTACATTTTATCTCTGAGAAAAAGAGACTGAGAAGGATTCTGTGGCGTACTGTTGATCCTAGCAGGTGCTCAATTTTAAAAGCCGACATTAGAAACTTAGATAGAATTATTCAAGGGGCCATCGCAAAATTTGAGGAACTTTATTGGACCGATTTTCTGCAAAATATTCGCCTTAATAGTAGGACATTCCAGAAAGTAAAAAGTGGTGCCGGTCTTAAGAGACGGATGCCGATTTCTAGTTTAAGGGCTGCTGGGGACTCTTTTATTACAGAAGATTGTGATAAAGCCAATATCTTGGCTAATCACTTCTGTGAAGTTCACAGAGGAGGCGATAACTTACGATCGCCTTCTTTTGAGAGTATGGTTTCAGAGGAAGTATCCGCATTAACAGATTACTTGCCATCCCTGACTTTCGGGCAGGTAATCATGGCTGATGGCAGGTTAATGGATGGCGGTTTTCAAACAAGGCCTAATTTAATTACATCTTACGATGTAGGATGTGCTTTAAAATTAAGATCAAATAAGAAATCTAGCAGTGGTGATGGAGTTCCTGACTTTATCCTGAGAAAGACGGATGCTACTACATGGCGTTACTTGGCAATAATCTTCAACCATTGCCTCAACATTGGTTATTTTCCTAGAAAATGGAAAGAGGCAGTAGTAGTTCCCATTCCAAAGTCGGGCTTGGACCCTAGGGAAGCTAGCAGTTATAGACCTATCTCTCTACTATCCTCTTTTGGGAAACTGATGGAATGGTTTTTGTTATCTAGGATACGAAATGAAATTACAGATAGTGGTGTACTTAATGACTGTCAGTTTGGCTTTAAGGGAGGCCATTCAACATCACACGCCCTAATGGTCTTCACAGACTTCGTGACCAGGGGCTTGAACAAAAGGTACCCAACTCTTGCGGTAAGTCTTGATTTCTCAAGGGCTTTTGACACCGCTTGGCAACAGGGGATTGTTTTCAAAATGATGGGCTTAGGCTTTGAACGCTCTACATGTAGGATGGTAGCTGATTTTCTTAAGGATCGTTCTTTTAAAGTAAAAGTAGGAACTGAATTATCAGATATCAGGACAGTGGTGGCAGGTGTTCCTCAAGGCTCCTTATTGGGGCCGATTTTGTACAATATTTTTGTTTCTGATATCCCGCAGCCACCTGCGGGGGATCTTTTGCTCATGTATGCTGATGATATACTGATTGCTGCTAATGGTCCTAGGGCGAAAAATTTGAATAACAGGGTCAACAATTACCTGAACATTCTTCACGAATACTTCATGAAATGGGGCCTGAAATTAAATATTCAAAAGACCGATGGGGTAATGATTAAGGGTAGGCGTGGTAATCTCTACCCAAATGCAAGAAGTTTTGTGCCAAGCCTAAGTATTGCTGGCGAACGTATCAGTACCTCTGATAGGATGAAGTATTTAGGGGTAGTATTCCATGAGAACTTTGAATTCTATAGACATCTAGATTTCATAATAGAACGAGCTAAAAAGGTTTATTTTTTGTACCATAGAATTTTACGCCGCAGAGGTGGTCTAAGTACCACTGTCAGGCTTCTTATTTACCGTCAGATTATAAGACCTATTATTTCTTACGCTTTTCCAGTCTGGTTTGGAATATCTTCCCACCAGATGGAAAGGCTTAGGACATGGGAGAGACGTGTTCTCTGCTCCTGCCTACGGCTACACCCCAGGGTAGGCCCTGATGGCATTTTTCGAAAACCGTCCTGTAGAAAAATCTATAGTAGTATAAATTTTGAGAGGATTGATGTTTTTCTCATGAGATCCGCACTCAGGTTTCTTGACAAATCATCCTCATTAAATAATAGTTTAGTAGGGGGATGCTTTCACCGGGCCCCTGATCTGGAGAATTTGCTTAGAAATAAGTACCATTCCCCAGTTAGCCTTTTGGCTTTGAATACTGGAGGTCTTCTCTTTGGGGATGCAGGCCTCTTATTTTATCACAGAAGGGTGAAAACCCTTGACATAACTGACTTGGTGTACAACACCGCACAGTAGTTTTTAGAAGGACTTTGTGATAGATATTATATATCGCTTATTTTATTTGTTTTAAATATTAAGTGTTATTTAGTTTGTAGGATAGTTTAAGTTATTAGTTTTAAGTAAAATTTTAAAAACAAACGAGTGTGTTCCTTTTTATCCTTTTTTTTTGGAAATGTAAACAAATGTAATAATTAATAAATGACTGTATACAGCATATCTGTAATGTAATTAATTAAGTGCAAATTAGTCTTAGAAAAGTTGTAATACGTTAAGAAATTTATATAAGAAATGTAGTTTAAGAAACATATGTATAATGAATTTTTGGAATAATAAAGTAAAGTAAAGTAAAGGCAAAATATCGCTTAAACATTATAAACAGAAAAACAGGCAACAACAGTTTTCATAAGTATGAAATACAACACATATTTAATGAATAAATTGAAATAAAAATCCCTTACAAGCAATATCGTTTATACTCGTATCCACATGCACCACATACGCGAAGAACGTAGATTTTCATATTCCATTGTTTTAAACAGTTTTTGTACACTATTCAAAGCGGGTATACTCATTTTGTTGCTGTTCTTTATGTACAGATATTTTCAGTTTATGTGCCTTGTTGTCATAAACGTGCTACTAACGGTATTTAGGAAAACAAAATGATAAAAAATAAAATAATTTTTCTCCAATCCGTTAATTAAAGGGAAATTACTTAATTATTTTAGTTTTAAGCAAAACTATAGATACGAAGATGTGATATTGCCTTGACTAAATCTCATTAGATCTCATAAATAATAAATTGCAATAAAGTTTTTAATTTACATATTTTATTTTTTATTTTATTTTTTACATATAATTATGGCTTTTATACATATTTATTAATTTTAGAAATCTATTTGCTTGGAAAATTTTTTTAAAGAATAGCTAAATTTACAAATGTGTATCCCATATGATTTAAAAACGGGCTTAAAAACCGTCATACAATAAACAATGAACTATCTTGAGTTATTTGTAAATTTTTGTTGTGTTTTTAGTAAATGAAAAATATTGACGAATTTTACGGGTTCTATTCAATTTATTTTCTGTTATATTTAAATAAACTTTAATAATTGCCAAGAAGTATGTATATTAGCTTATTTTGACGTTTGCATCTTTTAATATTGTGTATGTTTTCATCACACTACACACGTTAAAATGTCTGTCTTGTTGTTTGCTTTAAGGGTGAGTACGAATGCTGAAAGTGAGAAAACTTATTTATTTGCCGGCCGGCAATGCAAACATTTGCTTAAGTATGCTAGAGACTCAAACTCATCAATGCTCAAATGGAATAGGTATAGTAAATACTTGCACACAAGAAATGCGGTGACGATCACACCGCAACCGCATTTAAAATGAGTATACTTAGAGTATCAAAAATAAACACTCCTGAAGTTCGCTGGTACATACACATATTTTTGTGTTATAAGCACCACATACAAAACGTTTAAAAATTAGAAACGATCAAACAGAAGAAAACAAAATTTGTAAAAGAACACTTTTTGTGTCTGAACACCAAACAAAGTTTAAAAGAAAATTAAAAAGAACTTGCGAAAGTAAATGTTGCGTGTCTAAATGCAGTCTAATATTAACCAAGGCATATCAATTATAAGGTGGCAGCGCGACGACAACAAATACACCAACAAATCACTGATTAGTGTTAAAAAACATGTGACAACAGAAAAAAGATTAAAAGAGCAAATGTTGACACAAGCCATCATTATTTTATTGTGTACATTTAATTTGTAGATTTCAACACAAAATTTTATTAAATTTGTTTTATATCACTTATTGAATATTTAAACAATTAAAACACACTTCGCACAGCACTCGAATATAAAATTTAAATAACTTTTTTCTCATTCGTGAAGGGCGGTTTCCATAATCAAATTTGCATGTCAAATTTCTGTGCAGAATGGTATAAGTGGGATCGTCTGAACAAAATACGTAATGATCTCGTTAGATGCATTTATCTAAGACCCGCTATTTTAGTTTCGGTGTGTTTTACATATACCAATTGTGAAAACGCAAAAATAATACGTCGAAAAATTTTTGATATCAGTTTTAAAATACGGATGGAATTTTATATTATTTTCCCTTGCATTTTACGTACGTAAAGTCGTACCGTCCAAGCCCCCCTTAAACAAAACGTTTAAAAGGAAAGTAAAGTTTATTTGAGACTTGAAACTATCATACATATATAAAGAAACAAATGTTAACTATCAATTACATAACAAAAAAACTTAAAACTATAATGTTTTGTTTTAATAAGGTCATACATAAGTATAGCAGTAACAAACTTGTTATGTTTTTAACAGAGTATGACTAACAAAAAAATTTAAGAATAGTGCTCGCTCCCGACACAACATTTTTGAAAATTTAATTGTTGGTGTGCTTAAAAACTAGACTTAAACCTACATTAGAAAAAAAATAATTACCCTCTATGGGCACCTTGAATTTTAGAAACATAAATTTTTGGCATTAAACTATTTAGGCAGGCGATCCTGTTCCACATATCCTAATGGTGAACAGTAACTGGTATTAAACCAACTCAGACCGACTTGATCGTTTAAAACATCCCGAATTAAATTATTGTCTATAAAATTTAGGGAATTAAGAAATTTTTTCATTAAGTCAAAAGCGTAAGAAGCTAAAGGCTTAATTTTTGCAAACTTATAAATATATTGATTAGAAAATTTTTTATTAGTATTTTCAAAGTGCTTGTTAGTGCATTGTCTAACAATTTTACGCTCAAATATTTCAAACTCACTCTTTACCGTTGGCGAAAAGGAAAACCAAATCGAAAACGCATATAGTAGGACTGGCCTTATACTCATTTTATATATAAGTAACTTTGTATTCTTTGGCAAGTACTTAGAATTCACAATCTTGCAAAAGACATTCTTATCCGCTTGGCTTTATCAAGAGAAATCCTGGCATGAAAATTAAACTTTAAAAGTTTCGTAAAATGAACACCTAAGTATTTTAAATTGTTTACAAATGGTATCTCATGTCCATCCAGAAACAATTTTAGCCCCTTACTTTCTGGAACAACAAAACTTTTCCATTCATCAAGTGTAAACAGAGGAAAAAAATAATTTAAGCAAAAAATTATCACTTTCCCTAGCGCTGCCACTTGGTTAAATATGCCTTGATATTAACCAAGGCGAATTTGTATCAGGTGGCAGCGCCGCTACAACAATACAACAACAAGAAAAACAGACACTTCAGTATATGGTAAACTTCAAAACACAATTGAACATTTTTTTTATATGTAGTTTGACATTTTATTTTTTGAGAGAGAGAGAAACTACATATAAAAAAAAATGTTTCGACACAAAATTTTTGCCGGTGAACCAGCCTTTAGTTACTTCAATTTTTTCTTACCCTTGTTAATAAAGTTCTTAGCAAGCTTTGTCTTTTAAATTGATTTAAAACACTTGTTCAATTCTATTTTAATAATATGAAAAAAAGAACTTTCGTAATATAAAATGATACACTTTTGACATCTTATAGCCTTTTTACACTTGCTCACATCTTTCATCAATTTGCCAAGATGTAACATCTTCGCCATAAGAAATACATAGGGCTAAAAATCAACATCTTTACAAGATGTTCCTAACTCATTTTGTTCCACTCAACATCTTTCGATAATTTTAGTGTTATCACTAGAAAATGGACATAAAATATAAAAGCGAAACACTTGTAAAAAAATACAAATAGTAAAATGGAAGAGGCGCAAGGTTATTAATTTTAAATTGCCATACTGATAAATAATAAAAATAACTTTGAAATGTGTTTTATGACAAATTAAATTTTTTCATTTTGCAATTGCAAAAACTGAACATTGAAAAATTAAAAATTTTTTAAATAGTTTTGTATAAAAGCCGCTTTGTAAAAACAATAACAACGTTGTCTTATCTACGTACAAACTCTCCTTAAAAAATTCCGCACTTCTATTTGGAATATCTCATTCCCAAAAACTACAATTTCTTCGTTCTCCAGCATAAATTCTGCTAATTCTTCAAGAGCAATAATTAAACCAATTATTGTAGATTTTTTTTAGCTCCATTTTATTAACTAGCTTAATATTTCGGTATACGCATAACAAAGTGTTTGTCAAAGATGAAAGATGAAAGATGTTGCAAATGTAAAAGACTTTTTTTCATTTTCAACATCTTCCACGCGTTCCTCATAGATGTATGCAAGTGTAAAAACCCTATTACACATAACAAAATCAAGCCGAAAATAGTCAGCTTCCGCAAAGATGCCACCTAGTAAAATCCATTTGCTTTGATATTAACTAATGAAAAACTTCATTGTTTACTCTAGCTCACCCTGTGTAAAACAAGATATCAACCAAGATTCGCGTTTAGGCCAGGATCCACTATCATACACAGTCGTACGATTTAATCACACACAAATCTGACAGAATTCTGTTCTACTTTAAAAATCGTTTCAAAATGGCATCGCAGGTTTCAAAAAACATATGGTGCTAATATTTTGTTGTTTTTTACTCCTCATCTTAAAAAGATCATCCCTGTTCGCATGGAGGATAATAATTAAAGAATTATTTCAAAAGATTATGAAATCGTACAGATCAATCAAAAAGCTTTTCACGCACATACATTTTTAATCCACACTATCATTTTTTTGAGCCCACATGCAATTATTGACATATCATACGACTAAGTATGATAGTGAATCCTGGCCTTTAATGACGACTGACGTACTAGAATTCGAAAACTAAAGCAAAAAGAAATTGATAATTGCCATAAACATTTACAAGTACTCACAGATATTAATGCTGATCTATTTGTATTCAGATTTTAAAATTAAAGAATTAGTGAAAAAATAAGTTTCTATTTTCTCTTAATAGACGCCATTTTGGAACGATTTTTAAAATGAACAGAATTCTGTCAGATTTATGTGTGATTAAATCATACGATTGTGTATGATAGTGAATTCTGGCCTTAAGAAACTTAAATATGATTGGTAACGTTGGTTATGCATTCTATTTAGTAAAATGTTTTATTAAGTGGCAGCTCAAATCGCAAGGGGAACTTAAAACCTATCCAATGGGGGTTTTCACACACGATTAATTTTTAATCCGCACAACTTTTGTTCTTTCGTATTCACACTAGACTAATTATGCTGGCATAAAATTGTGCACGTATACACAGCTTTGTGTGTGTTAGTATTTTCTTTGTTTATTTCATGTTTGCCTTTCGTTCGTTAAACACATGCATAAATTGCGGAACATACTTGGATAAAATAAGTTATGATGAATTGGCAGTTAATTTTAGGAGGAATTTCTTAACTTATGCCACATTTTCACAAGATTTCAATTAATATTTTATTCATATTTGACAAAAAGTTCGTTTTCAACGTTTTTCCCTGTAAAGTACATATAAAAATCAACTTAATTAACTTTAAACTTAAGTGCTGTTTCCGTATTTCAGGCGAACAACTCGACTGAAAAAATTATATAAAAAGCACTGTTTTTTTATTTCTATATTAATCGCCAGAAACAGCATGTTAATTTCCCTTGATAAAATATAAGAAAATTGAATTCAATCATAACAAATCTCAATCATGTACATAATTACATCATTTTCTTCATATTTATCTTTACTCGTCGATGGACAAGTAAACACTAAAAATCGCTCTGCAAAAAAAAACACGCAGAACCTGTGTTTTCATAAGTGTGTATGTGTTAGTTTTGTTCTGCTTGTGCGGGGTTGAAGCTGGTTGAAAAAATTGTGCCAACCAAAAACCACTCTCCTCACCGAAAATGCCAACAAACTGCGATTTTATGCCAGCACAATTGTTCCAGTGTGAAAACCCCCAATGAAATGAAACACAGAACGTAAAATTAATCGTGAAAATTCGAAGACACCCTATGTTGTTAGCACAGGAGTAGCCAGATTGTGGGTAGTTATAATTCAGGGCGAAAATGTTTTCATATTTCGTAATGGTTAAAACTATTATTGGCCGACTCAGACCAAAATGACATTAAATTTGTTAATTTTATATAGTAAGCGTCAAAGTCATATTCTTTCTTTTGTATTTTGTAAAACAAACAAATCTGGCACTTGGTTTTTTATTTAACCATCTGGTAGCATTGGGCATGAAATGAAACTATGAATTCTTCAGTCAGTCTTTAACGCGAAACCAGGCGAAACGGAACGAACTGAATGCATTAACTGTAAAGAGAAAATTCGAATAAAGTTGATGAGACAAATAAAGAAAAATTAGAAAACGTATTAAAAAAAATTGCAACCCATATTTGATATATTTTTTACGATTTAGTTTGAAAAAAGTAATGAAATACGCGTACGCCTGATTGTTTATAAATATTTTTCGACTAAGACTTTAAGAAGTAAGAAATTTGGTAAAATTTACGAAAATCAAGTGAATATAGTTCTTGTACAATTCTGTGTGTGAGAGTGTGTGTCTTTAAAGAATTTTTCCTACATATAATTTTTTGTTTTAACAATTCAAAGAGAATTTTTACAGCCAATGGATTAGTTGTTCCGCTTTTTTGGAAAACTATTGCTAAATTTGTTGAAAAATTACAAAAGAAAATAAAAAAACCAGATAAAGTTTTAAAAATACTATTTTAAAGTCAATGAAAAAATTTTACCCAAGAAATTTAAAAGCACTAAGAATAAGAAAATGATGCATAGAAAAAGAGTGAAAATAAATAAAAACGAATATGGGAATAAAAAGAATTTGGAAAAAAGAATACGAAAAAGGAGTACCAGAGTCCCAAATTCATAAGCAACATATTAAATGGGAATAATAAATATAGGCCAAAATAAGCACAATTTAGTTGACATTGTGGCATATTAATTAAAAATATAAGTATTTCTATCAAAATTGGTTAGTCCATACAAAACTTCAGAAATCGTTTGCCCCACATTTGCTTCGGCAACATATTTGAAACCAAAGCCGCTCCCCATTGCTAAAGTACGATTTTATTTAATGCATCATTTTATGCCTATTTATACTATTTTGTCTATTACCTAATGTTTATAGATATTATTCTTTTCTTTATATATATATTTTTTGTATATCCATAAAAGCGATTAGAAATCAAATTGCAATTATTTATTTACCACATTTTGTTTCTTTTTTTACATACGGTGTTTCATTTCATAACTGTTTTCTATTATCTTTTGTTGTAATATTCGTTCGGAGCGGCTTTCGTATTTATGTCAAATGCACTTTTGATATTATTGAGACAGTGTTGTTATTGGTTATGTGAAGAAGAAGCTACAAAAAATTATTAAAAACGTAAATCATTTAATTTTAAAGAACATTTATTCATTAAGTTTTAATAAAGATTGCTTTACATTAACAAGAGGATAAACAGAAGCAGAACATTCTGGGGAAAACAAATACTTTAAATTATACGCCACAAAATTAATTGTTTAATTGGTCCAGTTTTATAACGTGCCATTTTTTCAATTCTCTTTTAATGGCATCCTAATTTGTACACAAAACAAAAACAACATGAAACTAATTTCATGCAAAATATCATAGTGTAAAATCGCTCTTGGTCTTGTGTTAAATATTTTTCCCTTGTGTTAAGTTTCGGGCAAATGGTAAAAAAGACGAAAATCCACAGTTTCCCTTTGAACCTATATAATTTTGCCCATACGTACAAGCATTAATCTGACGGGCTGGTAAAACGTCAACAGCGTCTCAAGTACATAGGTTGAAGCCGACGATTAGTTTTATAACAATATTTTCTAATTTGTTATTATTTTTTTTTTTCAAATTCATCACGAATGATGCCCGTTTAAATTCGTGTGTAAAAGCTTTTACGTTAGGAATTTTAAATATAATATAAATTTATACGTATGTAATTTAGAATCTTTAGTGCTGTTTCTTTATTTCAAGCGATCAACTCATCTGGAAAATTTTTATTAAAGTGCTTAATTCGAATCTACTATATGCTTTTCACATAATTTTCTCAGACAAGTTCAGCGTTTGCACTATATTAACAGCAAATTTATGTTCAGTTTAATTGTGTTCCACGCTTTCACAAAGTTATATAAATGTTTTGTAGCAGCTTTTCCAAAAATTGCTTTAGAGTTTTAATTTTTTTTATCAATTAATATATTTGTACATTAAAATATCGGCTCCAGGCCAATCATATCTACCGTTTTTTAGAGATATAAAAATAGTATTATGTTGATGATTTTTGAATGCATCAGTTCGATATTCGTATTACCCTAAAGTTTGTAAAATTATATTTCAAATTGTTCAGGTTAACATGTGATGGTAATAAATCAATTTTAATATTTAAATAACAACAAATGAATGATTATTGTTATAAATGCATAAATAGCACTTGTATTAGTCCACATGCAAACTCCACTAAGCCTGCCACTGCGATGTAGAGAGAACTTGTTGCAGTTTTTGAATAGCTAAAAACAAAAAAATAGCACTGAAATATATCTTCTATACATAAATAGACAAACTCAAAACTTTGGGATCCTTTTTCTCATCTGTTTGTTTATTCTTTCAAATATTTGTATATATCGTAAGTGCACCGTCTTTATCTCATTTAAATCTGTTCGGTATTTAAGAAATAAATAACCCTTGAGTTACACCCTTCACCATATATGTAAATCTAGTTTAGTGAAGTAACTTCAGTCAAAAAAAATATTGGGATGGCAGAGAATTAGAAATAAGAAAAAAAAAATACAAATGTAGTTTTCCGGTTTAATGAACCAGTACTTTTTATGCCATACTTATGTCTAGTACAGGTGTTATATTAAAAAAAAGACAAGACAAATCAACCTTAAATAGTTTAAATTAAAAACTGGTACAAATTATAATAGTAGGTACCTAATGGAGCAAACTTATGTGTTCGTTAAATACGATGTTCGTAGAATCGAAGGTTCGTTAAACAGGAAAACTACTGTATATATAATTTTACATAAAAACGTCATTGGCTTTTAATGGGCTGAGTATATTTAATAAATTTTAGTATTTCCCTAACGATCTCTTAAAAAGCTTTTGAATTATGCCCATATTGATAATAAAAAAAAAAATATGGTGCATAATCGTACGTTTGATGTTTTTTCTCATATTTTAATTCTATATCGTCCCATAAATTCGCTTTTTTCATTAGAGTTACTTTACTAAAGTAGATTTGTTCCAAATGCTAGGAAAACTCGAAGAACGTGGACCGTTCTTGCTGATTTTCAAAAGCAAAATTTTCGAAACTGTCTGATCGCTAGGCGTATTTTAATTTTCTCTAGCTCATCTAGTGCCTTGGCAAAGTTAATTTCAACCCGAACACGAACGGACAGGCGAACATCGTTAATCGTTCTCGCTATGCATAACACTCAGAATATTAATACTTTATGGGTTTGAAAATGAATACTGTAGAAATTACAAACGGAATGACAAACTTGTTTAAACCCTTCTTTCACCTTTAAGTTAAAAACTCTATATTTTTTTTTGGCAGTTCTCTATCAAATTATTGTAAATATTATAACAGTATTCCTTATTGAAGAGCATTGATTTTTGCCTCCCCACGGTCGTTTTGGAAATAGTACATTAGAAAAGTGTGATCGCAGAAGATCCAGAGGTGGAATTCTACAGGGCTATAACTTTTCCCCAAATCATAACTTTATTTTCCTGTGATATTTTAAGCTTTAATTCTGAACAAACAATGAAACGCTATAGATTTACTAAGGCGGAGGACTATTTCGTTTGTTTGGATGAATTTGTGCGAAAAATAAATACACTTTTTTAAAATATATATATATCCTGACACGTACCAGTACGAATGACGACTTATATGTAATAAATTTGATTTATCTTACATTTTTGTTTAGTAGGATCTTATATTTTTCCATAATTCAGTTTTGATTAAATATTTGAATAATCTGAACGTATCTCAAGAAACAAATTTATTAATAACAAGTATACCATACCATACCCTTCACCATCTATGTAAATTTAGTTTAGTGAATTAACTTCAATGAAAAACGCAAATATAGGGGTTACCGAGACTTAAAAAATAAATAATTTTGGTACTGCATGCATACAATTTTACATAAAAATGCCATCGGCTCTTAGTGGGTTAAGCGTTTTTAAAAAATTTTAGTATTTTCTTAAAGATATCTTTAAAAGCTTTAAAATGTCACTTGATGTTTTTTCTTATTTTATAATTCTCCATCGCCCCATATACTTATTTTTTTTAATTGGAGTTACTTTTTTGTTGGCGTAAATAAATTTTTTTGAAATCAAGCTTATAAGGGCACGGACGGGCAGACGGACATCGCTCAATCTACTTCGCTATGCATAAGAAGTCGGAATATGTATATACTTTATGAGGTCGGAAATGGATAGTGTAGAAATTACAAACGGAATGTCAAACTAAGTTATACCTTTTTTCACGATTTGCGGTGAAGCGTATAAAAATAATACTGTTTCGCACTACTTCCATTAAAATAATGACTCTCAGCGTTGCCGTTTTTATTACTTTTTTTTAAGCAAAATTGAGTATTTTGGTTACTTCTTTAACCAACATTTAAATATGTACATATATAATGTATATAGTATATTAAAAATGTGATGAAATGTAATATTGTGAACAGTTGAAGAAGTAAATCGTCTTAGTCATGGAACGGTAAAAAGTAATTGCCTTCTATAAATGGATTTTAACCAATTAAAAAAACAATAAAGGATTTTGAACAGTTTTCATTGCAGTGCTAGAGGCTTTATCCACTCCAAATATACCAGAGGCCATTGGCTGTAAATCTCGAAGATTAAGCGTTAAGGAAACAGCGCCACTTATAGTCTGTAATACAGACAAATAAAGATTTTCGCTTAAATTTTTAGGATCTTGCGGAGAGTAGCACGTAACACGGGTTTTTTTTTATGTCGGTCTTGGAATAAGACAAAACTTATACCACCTTCTAAATAGGTATCTACACACGTTTCAAATTTCATTAAAAAGGGTTCATCCTATATGACCGTTTATTCTATAGGTTTTCAAAAAAATATAACGTTAACACTGCTGACTAGTAAGACTTGTCAAATACCTATCATGAGAAACTGTGTAATGTAAATACCAAATAATTCGGAGAGGAATTTTACATTTCATAATGCAACATCATTTTAAGAAATTTTTCTAGATGTAACGATTTTTCCACACATAATTCTCATTTGATTTCTTTCTTACATAATCCAATGCGAATTTGAAGCCATGCGCTATAGTGTGGAACGGGCTTTATAAAACAGTCTGTATTTAAAAAAAACTGATACCATAAATTTTGTCTTTAGAAATGTTAGTAAAAATAAATCCTCGAAAAGCGTTTGAGGGATAGAGGAGAAATACAGCACCAAAAGAAACAGAAAGTAATGGAAGCCGTTGCCAGACGTTTTTTCTTGTATATATTACTTTGCAATAAATCAGACGTCAGGCAAATAAATATTGACTTTCTTTATGAAATATATAACCAGGCAAGTTTTAGCAAAATACTAACAAATTTTTAAAATATATGTAAACGTGCTAAATAACATTACAAATATTAAACAATAATTTTGTTAATAAATTCACATTTAAAATGGGGAAATTAAGGTGCAATAATGCTAACACGGTCACACTGTATGGAAAGAAAAATGAAGAGCATAAAATAAAAGAAAGAGAGAAAATACACAGTGAAAATAGAAAAGAAAACATTTAAAGAATACTTCTACGAGTTTTTTTATTTTGGGGGGAATTGTCTTTATTAGAGATCAGTTTTAAAGTATCATTCCTAGACAATCGTCACAAATCGTGCAATCGTTCACGTATTAAAAAGCATGTAAAAATGTGCGATTAAATAACAAAAGAAAAAGATGCAAAATTTATCTGGGAGATAGTGGTTTTTAAACAATAAAAATGTAATACAAATATTTTTTTCTCAAATGTTTAAACGTTTTGAATGGAAAAGTTGATACAAAATTGGCCGAAATTAATATCGAGTATTTCAATTTTTATCCTTTAAGTTAAAAAAGCAAATAAATATGTGGACACACATACGTACTTATACTTAAATAAATTTCATTGGTGTTTTTTATCTGCATTATTGTTATTTATATTAAGAAACAAAATAATAATAATAAAATAAATGCATTGAAGTGTTAAAGAAAATTCAACAACATTAAGAAAAGAAACAAAATAAAAATACTTGATCAATACCAAAAACGGCTTAAAAAAGTGCAAAAGAATTGATACCACATATCAGAAAAAAGAAGAGAGGGAGAGTAATATTTACGTACTTACATACAAACGTATAAACATATATGTGTATATACATATATACGAACTTTATAAGACGAGCAAGTAACTACAATAATAAAAAACAAATTCCCCCCTTTTTCAAGTAACGGCTCCATATGCTCTCGTTTTATATTGTAAGAATTACTCTCAGAACAAGAATAGCCGTTAAAGGAAAATTGAAAAAAATGAACAAATTAATAATAAAAGCAATAAAAATTTGTTGAAGAAAAAAGCTGTCGAAACTATTTAATATTTTAGGCAAACTTTTGGCATTTCGTTTGAAATTAAACTTTTTTTGTTGTTTAATTTTTGCGATATTTGTGTGCTAATAAATGTTTTAATTTTTCTTGTTTATTTTTTTTTTTTTTTAACAAAAACCGAAGTGTTAGAAGACACGAAAATAAAGCTCAGCTAATGAATAAAATAGAAAATAATATTGAATTAAAAATTGGTAGCAATATTAAAAAAAAACAACAAATATAAATGTAATTTCCATGATTTTAAAAAGATTTAAATAATAATAAAAAAACAAACGCAAAAGTATACATCTTTAATAATTAATTTTTTTGAAAACGCAAATTTTGTTCGGTTGCCGCTTTGTTAACAGCGGCCAGCCAATAACCAAAAAAAAAAAAAGTTAAACACTAAAACTGATAAAATATTAAAGACTCTTTAATAAAGACGTCGATTTACAGCGCCATCATTATTACAAGTGTCCAAGATGACATCTTTAGATATACGCAACAATTCGGCCGTTATGAAACGTGCCGAACAACTTAAGCGCTGGGAAGAATCCGATACAAATCAACAACCTCCAGTGCCTCGACCAGAACGCGGCAGTCGCATTAAATTCTCCTCAGGTTGCATATTTTTGGCT
The DNA here is from genome assembly GCA_916610165.2 of Gymnosoma rotundatum. Classification (NCBI taxonomy): domain Eukaryota; kingdom Metazoa; phylum Arthropoda; class Insecta; order Diptera; family Tachinidae; genus Gymnosoma; species Gymnosoma rotundatum. The sequence continues at coordinate 49,958,491 of OU744338.1, forward strand.
GCCTGTTTGGCTGGTGATAAAGAAGAGGTTCTCAAGATGTTGGAACAAGGTGCCGACATAAATACAGCCAATGTTGATGGTTTAACAGCTCTACATCAGGTAAGTTTTAGACGATTTACATACATGTTTTTTATTTTGTTTATTATTACAGATTATAGATAATTTAAAAAAGGTTCTCAAACTAAAAAGTGTTTAATTAACTGTTGTAATCGTTTTCAGTTGTTTTTTTTATCGATATATATATTTATTATTTTAGTAATAAGCAGTTTTTTTTTAAATTTTAAGTGGTGCTTTTTACGGTTTATAATATGTACACGTATAAAACATGTATGTTGTATGGGGACACCCTTTAGTTTTCATGAGCCTGTTTGATTCTGTAAGCATAACCTTTTAAATAAAAGAAAAATGCGATAGGTCTTATCCCGAAATCTATCTTAGTTTGTCCACAACTTCCAAAATCTCTTAGAAAACGGTATGTGTTTATAAATATTTTTCCAAAATAAAAAAATATTTTTAATGTGTATACTCTTTAATACGAGTATTTAAAGTATTTAAATATGTCCTAAGTATGAAAACGTATTTACAGATTTGTCCTAAATACGAAAACACATATTTGGTAAATACAGTGATGTGCAATAATACAGTTATTCACAATACTTTTTCCCCTTATAAATCCCTCATACAAAAAAGCACGCATAAAAGAGTAGTTCCACTAATTTTACACATCTTTTACAAATGTAATCCCGCCATGTTTAAAATAGCTTTAGCGTCATTAAATTTATTATCAGTATAAATTTGGATGAGAAAATGAGTATGCAAAAAATAAAGCCAGTTTTGAAAAATAATTAACTTTTACAAATAAAATTTTTTTTATTAAAAAATGTTAAGAAGGTAAGCTTAGTGTTTTTTTACAACATTTCAAAAGGAATCTAACAACATTCTTATATATAATAGAATTTACAATGGGCAGAGGAAATATTGTACCTTTGAGAGCCGGGAGACTATAGAACAATTTTATAATAAAGGAAAAAGTTGTGGATAAATTGTCGAAATAATTGGATGCTCTAAAACAATGGTGGAAAACGCCGTCAAATATGAAAGCAAGGCAGAAAATAGAGGAAGACAGTCGAAAATTTTGCGTCATGTAAAATAAGATCCTTTTGTCACCTCTCCTATCCTTAAAAAGGAGCATAATCAATATGTTTCTACCTCAACCATAAGAAGGTTTCATATTGGAAATAATTTGAAGGCTAGAAGTTGTAGAAAGGTCCCATAACTAAGTAAAAAGAACCTAAAGAAAAGATTAGAATTTGCCCAAAATCATGTAGATCGGCCTGTAAGCAAATGGAGAAATATTCTATGGTCTGACGAAGCGAAAGTTTTTTTGTTTCATTCAGATACAAGCAACCTTCCTGTACGAAGACCTCCCAACACCGAATTTCGTCCACAATATACCACAGAAACCATTAAACATGGAGGCGGAAACATAATGGTATAGGAATGTTTTTAGTATTATGGTATTGGGCCCTTATTTTGGATTGCGGGTAGAATGGATGCCTCTTATTATACAAATATTCTTAATAACACTATGATGCCTTATGCCAAATTGGAAATGCCGCCTAGATGGGTGTTCCAACGAGACAATGACCCGAAACACACATCGAATCGGGCCAAAAACTGGTTTGAAGAACATAACGTCACGGTTTTTAGCTGGCCGGCGCATTCCCCAGACTTAAATCCTATCGAGAACTTATGGCAAATAGTAAAAATGTGTCTTCGAGGAACAAATCCATCCAATAAAGGCGAACTTTAGACTTTATTTCAGAATGCGTGAAAAAATATTCCTGTAGAAACCTGCCAGAAACTTGTGGAGTCAATGCCAAAACGATGTTCGGATCAACTCTTAATGCAGACGTAAGGCGTTGTTTTTTTTTTCTTTCTCTTGAGATATTAAAAAATGACTGTGTTGTTTTTATTTTTAATACGCCTTACGTCTGTATTAAGAATTGGCATATAACTATATTGGCTTCTTAAATAAGTCTCATGTAGTTTTTTAAGTTTTTATACTTAAAGGAAATCTTTTTGGCTTTTCTAAATACGTATAGATACCTGCTTTTTCAACCAAAAAATAAATTGTATTTTTATTTAAAAATGTTATGGGATATTAGCATAATATAATAAGTAATATTGTAAAAATTCCCAAAATAATTTTTAAAATATATTTTCAATAATATTATGGCGTATGTAAGTTGTCGAAAAATATTTAGCTCGACATATTTATCTTCACTTACTTATCATTATCACTTACTAATCATACCCGGCGAACTTTGAAATAGATTTATTGTTATTTCTTATGCCGGCGGAAAAAACAGTATAATGTGACCATGTTTGGGTTTTAGTTTCGAAGTATTTTTCAAAATAAAGTTATTTTACTTTAATTTTGCAGCAAAAAAAAAAAGTAGTGTCCAGATTATTAGTTTAATATAATAAAAATAGTTTTCAGTTGTGTTTTTATTAAAGTTTCATTTTTGAAATATTGTTTTTTATATGGTTACCCTATCAGCTTACAAAAAGTAAAAAACATATCGCACTTGATCAACAAGAGGGTATTAACTCAAAATTTTAAAATTTTCAGTAGAGTCAAAAAAATGTTTGTGGCCACATTTTAACAGAATTTAAAAATTCAAATATACCATAGGAAACAAATTGCATTTAAAAATATATTTACATCGTTTTTCCTACAAATCTTTGCAAGTATTGCAAAAAAAACCAATTTTTTGAGTTAATACCATTTTTCTGATATTTTTCGATCATAAATGAAACAAATTTTATCAACAAGACAGTATCAACTCAAAATAAAACTAACCCTGGAGTTAATGTCGACGTCGTTGACGGCGTTTCAACGCCGAAAAAGTTGAAACAGATTGAACTTTTACGGCGTTGCAACGCGTTGAGATTAACTGCTCTCATACAATTTCATACGATTCAACTTTTTTTTTGACATTTGACGCCGTCAACGACGTCGACATTAACTCCAGGGTAAATTGAAAAGAGACTCAACTCAAAATAATACCTTTTTTATGAAAATTTACGAATCAGTTCCATGTTAACTTTTGTATTAACTCGAAATAATACCTTTTGTTGAAATAAAGGTAATCACTACATTATCATGAATATGGTCTCAAAAGTGGTTTTCGAGATGAAAGAGTAAACGGAATCCGTTGAAATTTTTACAGAAGATAGATATTGATGTTTTTAGCTGATTTCTTGAAAAAAGTGATATTTCAAAAATTTTGAGTTAATACCCTATTGTTAATCAAGTGCGATATATTATAACAGTTGCGTTTTTTTCGTTACTTTGATTAATACGACGAATTTTTACAACGAATTTTTGACGACGAATTTCGTTCAACACGACGACTTCGTCACAGTTGTGTTCCTAGCATTTAAGAGGGGACTTAAAAAAACTTGAAAAAAAATGAAAATTTTTAGTCATTAATATGAAAGAAAGAATTAAACAGAAGACTTAGAAAACTAACGAACCATTGCTAGGTATAAAAGTTGTCAAATTGATTTCGCCGAAAAGAATTACTAGCTATTGAAAAAACAAGGTACGAGGGCTGCTCTATATATTTCTGGCCTAATAGTTAAAATGCGAATATTTATAATCAAAAATGGTTTTATTGTTTTTCAAAGTATTCTCCAGCATGATTTATACACTTCTGCATGCGCTCAAACCAGTTGTCGAAGCACTTTTTCCACTCCGATTGAGACACCTCTAAAACATGGTTTTTGAACACGAACGAAAATCGTTGACCACGCATTTTTTTCTTGATGTCGGAAACAAGAAGAAGTCATTAGCTTCCAAGTCAGGGCTGTACGGCGGATGACCCATTAATTCGACGTTTTGGCCGGTCAAAAACGCTCTGGTTTGAGCCGATGTGTGAGAGCGCGCATTGTCATGGTGAACAATGATTCGTCCTTAATTTGGCAAACAAATTGTAGTGTACCAGGCAAACAAATTGTATTTTACCACTCAGACGTGACCGTCCTGCGTTGCTAAAGCGGAACAGTCGCCACATGACCAGTTTTGCCGAAGAAACAGGCGACCATTTGCTTCGAAGTGCTTCTTCCACGAACAACTTTCGTTGGATTTTGCTCGTCTTTGAAGACCCACACGGTCGATTGTTGTTTCGTTTCGGGCTCATACGCATAGATCCATGATTCGTCACTTGTGACGATCTTATAAACGTCTTTTGAAGCATTGCAATCGTATTTTTGCAACATTTCGTTGCACCAATCGACACGAGCCTTTTTTTGAGCGACTTTCAAATTGTGCGGGATCCAACGAGATCAAATCTTTTTTACGGCCAGGTGTTCATGCAGTATCGAATGTATGCTGGTGGAAGAAATGTCCAAGGATGTCTCTATCTCTCGGTATGTGGCATGTCGATCTTGCATTATGAGTTCACGCACGGCATCAATGTTCTCTGGCACAACAGCCGTTTTTGGACGACCTTCACGGAATTCGTCTTTGAGCGAGCTTCGGCCACGATTAAATTCATTACACCAATTTTTCACAGTGCTATAGAATGGTGCTTCATCGCCATACAAAGATTTAAGTTCATCAATGCACTCTTGTCGTGATAATCCACGTCGAAAGTTGTACAAATTAAGGCACGAAAATGTTCATGAGTTAATTCCATTTTTTTTTTCTATATTAATTTTTTGAAGTCACTGTACACAACACAAATAATGGTCGTACGCCAAAACGTTTTGAGTACGATTATGCTTAAAAATGACAAATTTTCCAATGGAAATGTCAGATTGCACTTGGCAGCACTCAGTGTTGCCAGGCCAGAAATATATATAGCAGCCCTTGTAGAGAGTAAACTTTATTATAAGTCGTCTTTGACTGCCAACCGAACATTAGTTTTGTTGCCTACTGACAACTCAACTGACAAAAAAATATATTTGAATGGCAACTTAGATTTCATTACATCTTCGAATTTTTTAAATATGTGTTCTTCCCTATTAGAGAGATTTATTAGAAAGCTTTTCTTAATTTAGACAGCAGCAGTTACTTAATAGATTCACAACAAGAATGACGATATTGAAAAAAATTATGGAGGATGTTATGAACTGATCAAATCATATGATTTGCGCAGTCTCCAAAAATTCTCACAATTTTGGATTAGCGCGAATCTGATCATATGATCAATCTCTCAATTCTATACGTGGGATGTTGATCTGGCCAGTTCAGTGGCAGTTTTATTTGCGAAAAGAAACTCGGTAAACTACCATGCCTCCAGCAAAACTATGACGACGGTTTCAATACATATTATGCACATCACGCAAATCATGGGTATAGTTTATGTAACCCTTTGACCAATCTACATTTGATAGTTTTTTTCATCAGATTGTTATTATGTGTCCCACTGTTTTTTCTATGTCATGCGATTTCGAACAAATCTCTTGTAGTTTCTTTTTAAACTAAGTTAAGAGGCACTTTCTTATTCATTTCCAGCCATTGGATTTTAGCAACTTTATTTATCAGGAAATTTACTATTGCTAAACTCGCCTTTACACAATTTTATTTTTTTTTTTATAGTTTAAGAAATTTCTGAGGATAACTGTTCTATTAGTTATGACTACCGCCTTTCATATTCTTGCCATTTGCTAGGTAGGCTGCGATTATAACAACTGACCACTCAACGTGTTCGACATTAAGATCACAATCCTTGTATTCGAATATTCGTTTTGTTTAATAAGGGCCAAATGCATATCAAAACTTAACGTGAAGGTTGATATTGTTGACAGGAATTTGGAAGAGTCTCAATGAGTTCTTTAGTCTTGTTTGACAATAAAAGTCATTGTAGAATAAAATCGAGACTCATCACTACTTTCTGTGGCTATTTTTAGTGTCAAATTGTGTGATTGGTGTCTACGTGATTCTGCTCTGTTTTGTTGGGCATTCTGTAATTTCTATATAATTTTTTAGTCCTCTATTAATAAATGTCCAGTTTATTTTGAAACATGCCCAATTTAAAACGCAATTCACGCCGTTACTTTTCCCAACTAATCAACGCGTAAATCAAGAGATTACTGTGCAAAGACGATGCCGGTTAATAAGGCATTCGTTAATCGGCTAGATTTTAATACTTTACTATTTTTTCATTAAAATAAAAATGCTTGCAAAGCCGTTAAGTTTTATTTCTATCGCATTCAATTTGTGTAACTAGGTGTATTTGTGGGAACCTCTTAACATGAAAGCAACAATGTGTGTAGTACATTTAATTTTGTTCGTAAACTTCATTTGTTCATAAAATCTTTTTTTGTTTTGTCACCTTATGTTGAGTTTTTTTCTTCTTCCATTCAATTATTTTTTTTCATAGATCACCAAAAAAGTTTCATAAATTTGTATTTTTTTTTCTTCTTCTTTTACTTTTTCTATAGTTTTGTGTAAATAGTGCGTCTCGCCACACTTAAAATAACAATTTATAAATACACATTTTTAATTTGAGTGTTTTTTTTTTGGCTTTTGTAAATTGAATTGAAAGAATATTTAGCTCTGACGTAATACCTTCGAAATTGTTGCAATTTAAAAAAGCACCAGAAATGGGTTTATTTATTTGACGAAAAAAAAAAAGATTTATAAATTTGTTTCTTTAAATTGTGTAACTTGGGAATATGCTGAGCATTCCTACAGAGCTAAACTGTAAATGGCACAGGCTGATTAATTCAGCAATAAAAGTCTGCCCGAAATTGATCGAAAAAAGTCGGGTAAACGTATCGGCACTTCTCTTGCTGTTTTTTATCCGAAAAGTCATTAAGAATTCATAATTAAATAATAAAAGAATCGCTTAAGGTCGTGAGTGGCTAAGAAGTCGTAAAATGTATCACTTGATTCTAGCAAGTTGCCCCGTTAAACAGTCTTAGTAGTCTTGTAGTCTGTCCATTGTCTCTAACAGAAGAAAATAAAAACACAAATTATTATTCCATTTTATACTCAACTTATTTACGTCACACCTAGCGCCATCTATTAAAAAAAAATACATTTTATATATTCTAGAAACATTTTTTAGATGCAGAATGTTCTAATCCTAGTCTAAAACTCAACTCAATGCTCTGTATCATTAAGCAGTACCTATTTAGAGTCGTAAATAACACTGTTCTGCAAAAAAAAAACTTTTTCTCCCCTCCCTTGAACAATTTTGCCTGTTTCTCATCTTTTCAGGTGTGCTGAGTCCGAAACTGAACTCAGAAAAATTCTATCACCCTCTGATTTTGAGAGAAAATAGGAGAAACTTGGAGCGAAACCTTCGAGAGTACTGATCAAATCCTAGAAGAAAATAGAGACAAGAGAGCGGCTGAGTGGTAGGGGGAGTGGGGGTATTGATGGTGAAAGGGGCGCAGGTAGGGATTTGAATGAAAAGGATACCACCATAAAAAAAATTGTAAGATTATACATACAGGAAAAAACTTTTAGCAATATTTCTTCAACCACTTGTAATATTCCCACGAATTTTTTTTGTTTAAATATACTTTATTGCGCTCAAAATCATCGGGCTTTTGATTTTTTTCACTATGCTTTGATGTCAAAAAAATTCGTCAAATTTACAAAAAACTCACATTTTTGGATAAAAAACTAGAATTTGACTTCAAATTCATGTTCAGCACATTTGAAAACAGTAAGATAGCATATTTTGGTTTAAAGGAGTATTTTCGTGCAGAACAGTGTAATTTACGCTTATAAAACAAGACAACATTGTTGCGATAAGTTTTTATCCATCACATTAAAATCTAATCAACATTCTAAAATAAACTTGGACATGTCTTAACCATAACACTTTTACACATCAAAATTCTTTGACAAAAAACGACCTTAAAGCATACATTCCAATCGGAATTGTTTAATTTTAACTTCTTCAGATTCCGATCGAGTTTTGTCATTTCTATTAAATGCTGAATCTATTTAATTTAAATGTGGAAATATTGCGCACACCAAAGTAAATAACAAGGATAATTTAAGCAAGGACACATTGCAATTTATAGTTTGAGAAACTTTGAAATTTAAAAGTTGTTTCATTCCGAAAAATTTTTCGTTTCTCATTTTCCAAAGAACCAAAGTTTAGAATTGAAAGCACTTTCGATCGGAATTGAATTCTATGACTATATAGTTTCCGTACGGAATGTGCGATCAATTTCCCTTTTTCCTTAAACAACGGAGAAGATGAAACTTGACGAAAGGATTTTGTTAAGTTCACTATGTTTTGCTACGTATGATTTATATGATTTCCTCATTTGTTTAGGCCAGCTTATTATCCATTATAGTTTGATCTTTAGAGGATATAAGTAATACTTGCTAGTACTCCGAGTCCTGTCATACAACTTTTAGAAAGTATCAACCTTTAAACGACACAACTATCTATTTTGCATTAATATTGGTTCTCTGAAAACCCAACGTGGTCGTGTTTTAGATTTTAAATTAGTCGCTAATAACTTTGGGAACAGAAAAAAATGAATTTGATGGAGTATCACTAGGGAATTTGGTTGGCTGTTAATCAAGCATCTTAGTGCAATACCCTGTTAAGTATTAAAATCAGTCGCGTCTATTTTACAATCAAATGCTCGTATCATGGCGAAAAGAGACATTTAAACGCAATAAAACTTAAAATATTTTTGAAATTTACAAATGCATTTCTAATACAAGCTGACGATTTACAAGTTGTCCTTTTGTTGCTGTTATTTTGTTTTTATTTCTTGCTCTTAAAAAATCATATTGAATTTGTATGTTCTTTCTTGTGATTGTATACACGAAGAAAAGTTTTAATTTTTTCTCTCTACTCTTGTTGTTGCACATTTTCATTTCTATTTTTAAAAATGATTTTTCTTTAAACACGCTCGTATTTCTCAATATTTTCTTTTTGCAAATTTTGTTTGTATTTGTTGCTTTTTGTATTTGAAAAATTAATTGTTGTTCTGATTTTCATTTTTGTTCTTTTGTAATTTTTCACGTTAATACATTTTAATGAATTATGCATCGCGCTGAACAAAAAAAAAAAAAAAAAACGAATTAAATGAAATATTGATCGAAAAAAGGTCAAGCAACTAAAAATTCTCAAATAAAAAAAAAAGGTTTTCTACAATAAATTTAATAATTTCTTTATTTAAATTATATATAAATGAATTGGCCAATACTTCCATAAATTAATAAGGTAATTTAGCCTATTGTATTTTCGAATATTTATTCTAGAAATTCATTCAACAGCTTCTTGTATAATTTTCGAAAATTTAAAGTTTTTTCTTAATTCTGGAAAACTAACAATAATCGGCGTTTTGCATAGAAAATATGTCTAGAAAATTAAATTCAAATTCGAAACAAACTTTGAAATATGACACGATAATAATCTTGTAGGGAGCTACCACTTCTGGTTTTATTCCTTGTCAAATCTAATTCGTTCTATCTATCGAAAAATTAATTCATGACGCTGAAATGTGTAGCAAATGTTATCAAACTCTGATCTTATTAGTATCCCCAGTTGTGAAGAGATTGTTAAGCTTCCCTAAGAAGCATTAAAATCGATTATTCAGATAGTTTCGGATATGTGTACGTTGGCTGTGTAAAAAGGGATGCGTGTGAAGATAAATACGTGAATAGGTTTAAAAAAATGTAGCATGCGATAAAATTTTACTCCATACATACATCACATATTGTGTAGTAAATTTCGGACTTTTTAAAAACATAAGATGACAGCGATTTCTGAGCATCAAACCTATTTAGAAATCAAAACTATTAAACTGTAAAGTTTATTTAAATTGAATTTGAGAATTTTTTTTATAAGACGTTAGATCTATATTACCAGAGTTCACGGTTTTGCTATTATAATTGTTTGTGTGAATACTCGACACATTTTCTTTTGATTTCTTTCCGTGATTTTTGCTATTAAATGTGTTCAATTTTATAAATATCTAACTAGGTTGTTTATCATAACTATATCAAAGTCAAAGTGGTATCAATGTTCCATATCTATGCAATTTGTTTTTCTAAATTCTTGGCTATACCAAATCTTACATACCCTTCACCATCTATGTAAATTTAGTTAAGTGAAGTAACAGAGAATTAAAAAATAAAAAAAATTCTGGTTCTGCAAATATATAAATTTTACATAAAAATGCCATGGGTTCTTAATGAGTTAAGCATTTTAAAAAAATTTTAGTATTTCCTTAAAGATCTCTTCGAAAGCTTTAAAATGATACCAATATTGATATTTAAAAAAATTTGAAAATTTCAGAGCTCCGTAATATGGGCGAGCGCCTATATATTCTTTTTTTCTAATTTTTAAATTCTCTATCGCCCCGTATATTTATTTTTTATATTAAAGTTTATTTTTTATATAAAATGACATGAAAAAAATTAGAGGAAGGCGTGGTGCTTTGCCTGTTGCCTCGAAGAACATGGAACGATCATGCTAGTTTGCAATAGCACCTCTTTCGTCACTATATCTGATGGATTGATATATTTTTTTTGTGAAAACTAGTTTGTCTCAACACTAACAAGGACGGACAGATGGACATCGCTCAATCGACTTCGCTATGCATAAGAAGTCGGAATATGTATATACTTTATGGGGTCGGAAGTGGATATTAAATGACAAACTTATATATACCCTCTTTCCACTTTTTGTGGTGAAGGGTATAAAAACATCTGGTAGTTGAGGAAAAGTTTTCTTGTTGCTCAATAAACAAGACGAGTGTTTGCTAGAAGATCTGAATTCGATCATACATCGGAATAACAAATATATTTATTTTATGCATAAGTCTTTATGAAGGTTCTGCTATCACAAATTCATTTTTTATAACTACTTATTTTTCCAATTTTAATTACTTATTAAATAGTTTCATTCGAAATTCATTACCATTAATAAAAGCAATTATAGTTGAATTAAGATCATTAGCATTAAATGATAGTTAAATTTTTTTCATTGTTAGTATTTCAATTAATGCCAATGGAATATTATTGTTAGTGAAAAATTCGACATTTTATTTTGTTTTTGTAAAATTGAATTTTTGCTCCAAAGAGGTAACTAAAAAGTAACTTCTACCTAATAATGCTCCGAAAATTTCTGGCATTTATTTTCAAAAATAAACATTTAAATGTTTTACAATCAAATATGTTCTACGTATTGTTTCTTTTTTTTTTAATGAATCGCACATGTTAGGGTACAGATCGATAATATTTCAATAAAATAATCTATTAAGATTTTATTAATTCAAAAATAAAAAAACTTGTAATAATTATATTGCATAACGAAATTTTACACCAAAAATTAATTCTAGGTACAAATTCAAGTGGACACAGCACAATATGTTTGAATATAAATGCAAAATGTAGTTAAAATCGTTTAATACTTTTTGCCGTGTTCTCTCTATTTATTTACTTCTTTTGAAGTAACTAGTTTTATTCGACTTCACTCCCACACGCAGATAAAAAACATGGTTGTGCTATGGTCCCAATAACCATATTATGTTCTTTGTAATAATGTATAGTTACGAAGAACAATTTATAGTTATTTTCAACCAAACTTCAGTCACGAGAAACATTCTTTTGTTAACATTCAACCATTAAGTGGTTACTGCGCACAATAATTCAACATGGTTGGTTTTAACTTTAAAAAATTCGAACCACAACCAATGTTTTTTTACTTATTAAAAATAAGATAACACAGTGCAGCACTAAAATCTTGAACCAATTGAGACCCCCAAAATCTGATAGCCTATGATGGTAGAAGAAAAACCCTAGCTAGGTTTTCAATTATTAGCTAAGGTTTTTTTTTAATTCATTTTTGAAATTTTCCACTGGGAGGTGGATTTCAGTACAATTTTCAAAAAACATGTACTGATTCTTAAGTCAATATCTCGCGAACTATTCGAAATATTGCATTTCTCTCTTCAGCAAATTTTTACCTCTCGATTAGGTCTAAAAATTTTGCCTTGAGACAAAATCAAAAAAACATCAACAACAACATTATGCGTGTCATTCCAAATGAAGTTATTTTGACTTGAACCTTTTTAGGTTGAAGTCATAGGACAAATTTTTGATATGATCAAAATTTTGGATTTACTGATTTTGATTCATAAAATTAATCCGAAAAATTCTGAAATCAATCCTAGTTTGGATAAATTTTTTACAAAATTTTTATATAAGATCAATACCAAAAATTCTGAAATCAAGCACAGTTTGCGATTGATTTTGATTCTCAGAAGGCTTAATGCTATTAATTTAGCGCTTAACTAATTCATTCTAATATCCATTATTTTCTACTTTATATAAGAAAAATTGAGATTACCCCACTATCGGTATTGAACCGAATTGATTATTTTTTTTTTAGTGTAAACACCGCCCGTTTGAATTATTTTTTGGCGGAAAATAACGGCATTTTTAATGTCAAATAATTTACATTGTTTTGATTGCAGGTTGGAATTAAACAAATCTGGGGAATTTAGATATTACGGAATACATTGCGGAAAGAAAAAGTTGATATGGAAAAGTGTTGGAAGCTGAACCTGTTTTGCTACGTTTGTGGTATTTATGTACCCAAACGTTCAATGAAAACGCAAAAAACTAATTTTACTGATGAATTTAGAAAAGCGTACCTGTTATATTATTCTGACCAGTTGGACTTATTCCATTTTTCGTGGACACCAGATGTAGTATGCAGACGTTGTTTTTGTTACATATTCAACTGGATAAATAGACAACCAGGCCCACTGCCTTATGGAACACCAGTAATATGGACGGACCCAAAGGGCCACGATGAAAATACGTGCTACGGATGCATAAATTTCAAAAGCGGAATGAATCGAAAAAAAATGTCACATGTAGTGTACATTCCTGGTCCTTATGCTTCTCTCCAGAAAGAACATTCCGAATCCAACCCACCACCAATACCACCGAGACAATGCAGTCCAGATAGAGCAACTGTATGGACTGCCGAAACGTTTGCCAATGTGGAGGCTGATCCACTCTTCGAGCCTGAAGAAACAATCAGCAAGCCTGAGCTGGTAACACAAAGCGAAATGAACTATGTTGTCGCCAAGTTAGGTTTGTCAAAGCGTAAATCAGAATTTTTATTCGCATTTCTTAAACGAAAAAAGGTAACGGACACTGATGTTAAGACCTCGATACACCGCAGCCGTCAGGCACAATTTCAAAAGTTTTACAGCGTTAACGACGAAAACTCTTATGCCTACTGCAACAACATAAAAGGATTAGTCAATGAAATGGGAATATAATATTTCGCTGAAGACTGGCGACTGTTCATCGACAGCTCAGTCACTAGCTTAAAAGCAGTATTACTGCATAAAACGAATCTGAAGCCCTCAATACCTTTAGCCTTTAGCACAGACTTAAAGGAATGCTATGCAACAATGGAAATTTTGCTAAGAGACCTTAAATACGCAGATCATTTATGGAAAATCGGTTGCGACCTTAAAGTTGTTAATATTTTGCAAGGCATAAAGGGTGGTTGGCCAAAGTATTATTGCTTTCTGTGCCGTTGGGACACACGAGCAAAAGTAGATCACTGCTCGCATACTTGGGAAAAACGAAAGTCGGGAGTGAAAGATGCCACTTTAGAGATGACAGCGGAGCCACTAATAAAAAATATAACTGACATATTGTTGCCACCACTGCATATTAAGTTGGGCATAACGAAGAAGTTTATAGAGACGGTAACGAAAAATAGGGACAACGTATTTCAGTGCCTTAAGAAGATTTTCCCAAGACTCAGTGATCAAAAAATTAAAGCCGGTAAGTACTTCTTAACTAATTTGTTAAAATTTATATTTATTTTTTGTGATTGTTTCTTTTTTGCTTAAAACAGGTGTACTTAATGGACCAGACATCCGAAAGTTGCTAAAAAGTGAAGATTTTAATATGGTTTTGCATGGAAACGACTTCATTGCTTGGAACGCACTTAAGGCAGTGATAGAAAGAATCTTAGGAAAAAATCGAGACGACGAATGGAGAGTACTAATAAGAAACATGCTTAAGTCATTCCAAGAAATCGGTGTGACCATGACATTAAAACTTCACTTTTTAAATAATCATTTGGCAGAGTTTGAAAACCAATTGCCGACGGAATCTGACGAGCAAGGTGAACGCTTTCATCAAGTAACCATCCCGCTGGAAAAGCGGTTCAAAGAGAAACAAATAGATGCTATGCTTGGGGAAATATGCTGGTCTAGCCACAAAGTATTTTCATACGAAAATAAGACTAGCGAAATGGTCATTAACATGTGTTCAGATGATGAAACTAGCTCCGAAAGCCACGACTAATGTTCAATACATGTATATTTAGAAACCAAATCATCAATATTTTCAAGTATCTATTTTAAAACATTTGAAGTGTCCTTATATTTCCCATCAACAATAAAAATATATGACGAAATTTTACGTTTTTTGGCAGTTTTACTATTTTGAGTAAGATGTTGTTGTTTTTCTGATTTTATCTCAAGGCAAAATTTTTAGACCTAATCGAGAGGTAAAAATTTGCTGAAGAGAGAAATGCAATATTTCGAATAGTTCGCGAGATATAGACTTAAGAATCAGTACATGTTTTTTGAAAATTGTACTAAAATCCACCTCCCAGTCGAAAACTTCAAAAATGAATTAAAAAAAAACCTTAGCTAATAATTGAAAACCCAGCTAGGGTTTTTCTTCTACCATCATAGGCTATCAGATTTTGGGGGTCTCAATTGGTTCAAGATTATGAAGTTGAAAAATGCGCTACTGTGTAATATGTTTAACCATAATATATTATTATTAAACAAAATATGATTAAAAGCAAACAAAATAATGCTTGCGTTTAGAAATATTTTGTTCTAGGTTTTGACAGAATGTTTTTCTATCAGTTTAGTAATTTTTTTGTTACTTTAAAGTTGAAAATATATTTTATGTTAGAGAAAATAAAAAACTAAAAATGTATATACAAAATATATAATAAAAAATAATATACAAAATACTAAACAAATAAAAGGTAAGCAAAACATCTCAAAATAGTTGAAATAAATATATTTCTTTATATTTATGTTTTAGGCACAATTGTGAAACCATTTACATATTTATCAATTAAAACTGTCATATTGTACATCGATAATATTATACAACAGCATATATCACCGCCGATACCGGATTAACGTGGCAGAAGATTTCGATAAATGTGGAGTCAGTATGATATCTTCAATATATGAATATATCATTTACTCGCCATCGTTTTGGCTAATAAACTATATTTTGTATAAATTATTCTTATAGTTTATGCGTCAAAGCCTTTTAATTAATACTCACTAATAACAAACCAATAAATGATTTTTATGTGAATATTAATAAAACAAATAATAAAAAGTCTATTATAACAGAAACCTTTGCATTTAATGATGTGACATGACATTTTCAACCATATTATGATATTTAAATTTAACCATTTAATGTTTTTATTCAAACATAATTATGTTTACAATTTACCATGTTATTTTTAGGCTAGACAACAATATGGTTGCAAGATCAACAAGATTATTATTAAATGTAACAATACTATGTTTTTCTAACAACTATATAATACAACCATAGTATGTTGCTCTTAGATTATGGTTACCTCAACCATGTTTTTTCTTTGCGTGCATTATTACCCCTATCTTGTATCAGGACTTTTTTAAATTGTTATGTATTAATATATGACACTTTTCCACTCGTCTGTAAAGTTTATCCGAAAAATGTTCAATGTGTTTCGTGGCGGCTAATTGCGGCTAAATTGATAGACGTTGAATTATAAAGTTGGTGCCTCTGAGAATGATTTTGTTCGGCTCTGTATTTATGTATACGGCCTGTAAACTTTTCCTTTATATGACAGAATTAATATTAAGTTTATTCTGTATTTGATAATAGTATTATGATTTTTTTAAACCATATTATGGTCATATATTATAATATGATTATACTTTAAACATAATTATGCTTATATTATATAATGTTATTATCGGGTTTTTTAATAATATAATTTGACTATAAGCAAATAATTTAATCATAATATGTTGCTCTTAAATTATTGTTACCTCAATTATGGCTTTTTTTTTTTAGCGTGAAACGAATATTTATTGTTCGTCTTTTTTAAATAAAATTACTTAGTTGAGGACAGTGATAAAGGTTTATTAACTGATTTTATAGTAGTGATAAAGAGAGACTTTAAAGTAATGGGTTTAGGACTCATTCCTTTTCGTTCGAATCTTTCGAAACTTCTAATTTTACATTTTTATACATTGTGTATTTTTAACGCTGGTATATTAAAAAGTTTTATTATTAATTGTGCCAACAATTACGATTACATTTTAGAGTGATATTCAAAGCCAAAGTAGAAAAAAGATTAACCGTATTAATAACACAATTTACAACATAGTTTAATACAATAACAACAAATGTAACTAATAAGAGATTAAAACAAGATAAAGAAAAAAAATATGAGTCTATAATTTTCTTACGTTAACGTTTGATAAAAACAAAAACCTCAAGTGACAGTAACATGTGGTGTCAAAATAAATTTATTACTTTTGGACAGATTGTTGATTTTGATATTTTTACTAAAATGATCATAAGATTATATAAAAAATGTTTAAAAAAAGAAAATCTTTTAAGTTTTTTTTTTGTTATTTGTTAATTTTCTACGCACGTGGTTTTATAAAAAAACTAAAGAAACAAAACAAAAAATCTTTTTATGACCCATTCAAATATAAAATATAAAAAATTTTTCCACGTTGCTTTTTATTTTCAGATTTCAGCTTCTTTGATTGAAGTTTGTTTTGCAAATAGTATTTATTTTTTCTTGCTTAATTGTTTACGTGTTTTGTTTTATTTAAAAAAGTTTATTTTTTAAAATTATGAAAAATTTTACTTTCGTTAAAAATTGTGGTTTTTTTTCGGCAACAATAGTCGACTTTAATATCAGAGTTTTCATTTATTTTCTTTTACTGTCGCAAAAATCATTACAGTTGGCAAGAATTTAAAATTTAGTTCTAAAAATCAAGCCAAACATAAAAATCAAGCCACACATTTTATAGCACCTGACTTTTAAAAATGTATGTATTAGAAACAAATACCTGTATGAGAAATTCAATATCTGTGCTTATTTTTTTTATAATTTCCAAAAAAAAAACTGCTAATTTCAGTATAATATATTTTCATAATCACGTTTTTTTCTGAAATCTAATCTGTAAAAAAAAGTGAACAACTCAGTATTAAATTTCATTTTAATTAATTGTGTATTAATTTTTAAACACGACTTTATTACTAAGAATAAATATATATATTTTTTAATTTATATTGTAAATTCACCTACATGCTGCTTATCTATTGTTTGATGTGAAAAAGTCCCCAACTCTAATTGTTATGAAACAACGTTTCTTTGTGATTCCAACACATTTTACACAAGTACACTTTGGCACAATAGTTAAATGAAATGATCGCAGAACTCGTCATTTCTGAACCGATTTTGAAAAATGTCCTTTATTTGAAAAGGTGATGCTTACAGATTGTTTCCATTTTAACAACATTTTATAGAGGCATTTTCCGAAATCCGCCATAAATTTTCACATTTTTTAATTTTTTACAAAAACAATGCTTTGTAAAATACAAAGTGAGAATTTCGTGTGGAATTCAGAACATGTCTGATAATTTTTAAAATTAATTTAATTTAATTAATTTACAACATACGTTTTTTTTCGTGTATTTTGTGACGTAAGGAGGGGGGGGGGGGAGGGAGAACTACTTTAATATTTAAAGTAAAAGTAAAGAAGCACAAAGTAATATAAAAATAAAGCGAATAATTAAAGGGTGACGGCATAGGGACGAAAATTGATCCATATGGGCCTATCTCTTGAATCATTGTAAACAAATGCTTGAAAATTGAGCGGAATATCGATTACCACGACCGTTTTAATAACAAGTATAAATATTCAAAATTATAAATTAAAGGGCGCCCCAAGAGTTCACTTAATTTGATGTGTATGACCAAACTGTTGAACCGTTATAGACAGACGGTAGTAATTTTCAAAGAACCTGTATTGCTAAATCCGCTACAACAAATATAAAATCTAAATTTGGAAATTAAAGGGTGTTCCTATAGTTGAGTTATTTGTTTTGAAGTCGTTTTTTGCAAGAGTTATTACAACCTTCTCTTGTTATTTTGCAATTATAGTGGATTAGGGCCTTTCTACATGATAGCAACGTACTGTGCCTCTTAAGAGAAAAACGTTTTTGTTTAAAAAATTGCTTTTGGATAGAATATATTTTTGTTTATCTATCTATAGTTTACATACACATACATATATACCAACACTCTGCTGTCCACGTAAGAAGCGTAAATATTCCAATTTTAGTCTACGTACTTGTACACGAAATTTTGATGCTCGTACTCAAGCCAAATGCGAGTCACACTTGAAACTGTTACCGCTTGAAACGGATTGTCGTATCTTGTGTAATAATTTGGGTGTGTAGAAACTCTAAAACTCCTTATGTGTGTGAAGATAAATACGTCAAGTTAAATACGTTTTTTAAAAAATGTAGCATGCGATATTTTTTTTCTCCCATACATACAGTACAATTTGTATAGTAAATTCCGGACTTTTTTAACGAATACGACTACAGCTACAAAACCCTACGATCTCGGAGAATCAAACCTAATGGGAAATCAAGAGCACATATAGGGCTATTAAACTGTAAACACAGTTTATTCAAATTCAATTTGAGAAATTTTTTATAAGACGCGGAAAATTGACTTAGTGCAATTTTCTAATATACGATGAGTTCTGTGAGGGATTTTGTCAATGTGGCCAAACCCTTCGATCTCGCGGAATTGCACCTATTGGGAAATCAAGAGCACATATAGGGCTATTAATCTGTAAACACAGTTTATTCAAATTGAATTTGAGAAATTTTTTATAAGACGCGGAAAATTGACTTAGTGCAATTTTCTCATATAAGATGAGTTCTGTGAGGGATTTTGTCAATGTGGCCAAACCCTTCGATCTCACGGAATTGCACCTATTGGGAAATCAAGAGCACATATAGGGCTATTAATCTGTAAATACAATTTATTCAAATTGAGTTTGAGAAATTTTTTATAAGACGCGGAAAATTGACTTAGTGCAATTTTCTCATATAAGATGAGTTCTGTGAGGGATTTTGTCAATGTGGCCAAACCCTTCGATCTCGCGGAATTACACCTATTGGGAAATTAAGAGCACATATAGAGCTATTAATCTGTAAACACAGTTTAGTCAAATTGAATTTGAGAAATTTTTTATAAGACGCGGAAAATTGACTTAGTGCAATTTTCTCATATAAGATGAGTTCTGTGAGGGATTTTGTCAATGTGGCCAAACCCTTCGATCTCGCGGAATTACACCTATTGGGAAATCAAGAGCACATATAGGGCTATTAAACTGTAAACACAGTTTATTCAAATTGAATTTGAGAAATTTTTTATAAGACGCGGAAAATTGACTTAGTGCAATTTTCTAATATACGATGAGTTCTGTGAGGGATTTTGTCAATGTGGCCAAACCCTTCGATCTCGTGGATTTACACCTATTGGGAAATCAAGAGCACATACAGGGCTATTAAACTGTAAACACAGTTTATTCAAATTGAATTTGAGAAATTTTTTATAAGACGCGGAAAATTGACTTATTGCAATTTTCTAATATACGATGAGTTCTGTGAGGGATTTTGTCAATGTGGCCAAACCCTTCGATCTCGCGGAATTGCACCTATTGGGAAAGCAAAAGCACATATAGAGCTATTAATCTGTAAACACAATTTTATCAAATTGAGTTTGAGAAATTTTTTATAAGACGCGGAAAATTGACTTAGTGCAATTTTCTCATATAAGATGAGTTCTGTGAGGGATTTTGTCAATGTGGCCAAACCCTTCGATCTCGTGGATTTACACCTATTGGGAAATCAAGAGCACATACAGGGCTATTAAACTGTAAACACAGTTTATTCAAATTGAATTTGAGAAATTTTTTATAAGACGCGGAAAATTGACTTATTGCAATTTTCTAATATACGATGAGTTCTGTGAGGGATTTTGTCAATGTGGCCAAACCCTTCGATCTCGCGGAATTGCACCTATTGGGAAAGCAAAAGCACATATAGAGCTATTAATCTGTAAACACAATTTTATCAAATTGAGTTTGAGAAATTTTTTATAAGACGCGGAAAATTGACTTAGTGCAATTTTCTCATATAAGATGAGTTCTGTGAGGGATTTTGTCAATGTGGCCAAACCCTTCGATCTCGCGGAATTACACCTATTGGGAATTTAAGAGCACATATAGAGCTATTAATCTGTAAACACAGTTTAGTCATATTGAATTTGAGAAATTTTTTATAAGACGCGGAAAATTGACTTAGTGCAATTTTCTCATATAAGATGAGTTCTGTGAGGGATTTTGTCAATGTGGCAAACCCTTCGATCTCGCGGAATTACACCTATTGGGAAATCAAGAGCACATATAGGGCTATTAAACTGTAAACACAGTTTATTCAAATTGAATTTGAGAAATTTTTTATAAGACGCGGAAAATTGACTTAGTGCAATTTTCTAATATACGATGAGTTCTGTGAGGGATTTTGTCAATGTGGCCAAACCCTTCGATCTCGTGGATTTACACCTATTGGGAAATCAAGAGCACATACAGGGCTATTAAACTGTAAACACAGTTTATTCAAATTGAATTTGAGAAATTTTTTATAAGACGCGGAAAATTGACTTAGTGCAATTTTCTAATATACGATGAGTTCTGTGAGGGATTTTGTCAATGTGGCCAAACCCTTCGATCTCGCGGATTTACACCTATTGGGAAATCAAGAGCACATACAGGGCTATTAAACTGTAAACACAGTTTATTTAAATTGAATTTGAGAAATTTTTTATAAGACGCGGAAAATTGACTTAGTGCAATTTTCTAATATACGATGAGTTCTGTGAGGGATTTTGTCAATGTGGCCAAACCCTTCGATCTCGCGGATTTACACATATTGGGATATCAAGAGCACATATAGGGCCATTAAACTGTAAACACAGTTTATTCAAATTGAATTTGAGAAATTTTTTATAAGACGCGGAAAATTGACTTAGTGCAATTTTCTCATATAAGATGAGTTCTGTGAGGGATTTTGTCAATGTGGCCAAACCCTTCGATCTCGCGGAATTGCACCTATTGAGAAATCAAGAGCACATATAGGGCTATTAATCTGTAAACACAATTTATTCAAATTGAGTTTGAGAAATTTTTTATAAGACGCGGAAAATTGACTTAGTGCAATTTTCTAATATACGATGAGTTCTGTGAGGGATTTTGTCAATGTGGCCAAACCCTTCGATCTCGCGGATTTACACATATTGGGAAATGAAGAGCACATATAGGGCCATTAAACTGTAAACACAGTTTATTCAAATTGAATTTGAGAAATTTTTTATAAGACGCGGAAAATTGACTTATTGCAATTTTCTCATATAAGATGAGTTCTGTGAGGGATTTTGTCAATGTGGCCAAACCCTTCGATCTCGCGGAATTACACCTATTGGGAAATTAAGAGCACATATAGAGCTATTAATCTGTAAACACAGTTTATTCAAATTGAATTTGAGAAATTTTTTATAAGACGCGGAAAATTGACTTAGTGCAATTTTCTAATATACGATGAGTTCTGTGAGGGATTTTGTCAATGTGGCCAAACCCTTCGATCTCGCGGAATTACACCTATTGGGAAATTAAGAGCACATATAGGGCTATTAAACTGTAAACACAGTTTATTCAAATTGAATTTGAGAAATTTTTTATAAGACGCGGAAAATTGACTTAGTGCAATTTTCTAATATACGATGAGTTCTGTGAGGGATTTTGTCAATGTGGCCAAACCCTTCGATCTCGCGGATTTACACATATTGGGAAATCAAGAGCACATATAGGGCCATTAAACTGTAAACACAGTTTATTCAAATTGAATTTGAGAAATTTTTTATAAGACGCGGAAAATTGACTTAGTGCAATTTTCTCATATAAGATGAGTTCTGTGAGGGATTTTGTCAATGTGGCCAAACCCTTCGATCTCGCGGAATTGCACCTATTGGGAAATCAAGAGCACATATAGGGCTATTAATCTGTAAACACAATTTATTCAAATTGAGTTTGAGAAATTTTTTATAAGACGCGGAAAATTGACTTAGTGCAATTTTCTCATATAAGATGAGTTCTGTGAGGGATTTTGTCAATGTGGCCAAACCCTTCGATCTCGCGGAATTACACCTATTGGGAAATTAAGAGCACATATAGAGCTATTAATCTGTAAACACAGTTTATTCAAATTGAATTTGAGAAATTTTTTATAAGACGCGGAAAATTGACTTAGTGCAATTTTCTAATATACGATGAGTTCTGTGAGGGATTTTGTCAATGTGGCCAAACCCTTCGATCTCGCGGAATTGCACCTATTGGGAAATCAAGAGCACATATAGGGCTATTAATCTGTAAACACAATTTATTCAAATTGAGTTTGAGAAATTTTTTATAAGACGCGGAAAATTGACTTAGTGCAATTTTCTCATATAAGATGAGTTCTGTGAGGGATTTTGTCAATGTGGCCAAACCCTTCGATCTCGCGGAATTACACCTATTGGGAAATTAAGAGCACATATAGGGCTATTAAACTGTAAACACAGTTTAGTCTAATTGAATTTGAGAAATTTTTTATAAGACGCGGAAAATTGACTTAGTGCAATTTTCTAATATACGATGAGTTCTGTGAGGGATTTTGGCAATGTGGCCAAACCCTTCGATCTCGCGGAACTGCACCTATTGGGAAATCAAGAGCACATATAGGGCTATTAATCTGTAAACACAATTTATTCAAATTGAGTTTGAGAAATTTTTTATAAGACGCGGAAAATTGACTTAGTGCAATTTTCTCATATAAGATGAGTTCTGTGATGGATTTTGTCAATGTGGCCAAACCCTTCGATCTCGCGGAATTACACCTATTGGGAAATTAAGAGCACATATAGAGCTATTAATCTGTAAACACAGTTTAGTCAAATTGAATTTGAGAAATTTTTTATAAGACGCGGAAAATTGACTTAGTGCAATTTTCTAATATACGATGAGTTCTGTGAGGGATTTTGGCAATGTGGCCAAACCCTTCGATCTCGCGGAATTACACCTATTGGGAAATCAAGAGCACATATAGGGCTATTAAACTGTAAACACAGTTTATTCAAATTGAATTTGAGACATTTTTTATAAGACGCGGAAAATTGACTTAGTGCAATTTTCTAATATACGATGAGTTCTGTGAGGGATTTTGTCAATGTGGCCAAACCCTTCGATCTCGCGGAATTACACCTATTGGGAAATTAAGAGCACATATAGGGCTATTAAACTGTAAACACAGTTTATTCAAATTGAACTTGAGAAATTTTTTATAAGACGCGGAAAATTGACTTAGTGCAATTTTCTAATATACGATGAGTTCTGTGAGGGATTTTGTCAATGTGGCCAAACCCTTCGATCTCGCGGAATTGCACCTATTGGGAAATCAAGAGCACATATAGGGCTATTAATCTGTAAACACAATTTATTCAAATTGAGTTTGAGAAATTTTTTATAAGACGCGGAAAATTGACTTAGTGCAATTTTCTCATATAAGATGAGTTCTGTGATGGATTTTGTCAATGTGGCCAAACCCTTCGATCTCGCGGAATTACACCTATTGGGAAATTAAGAGCACATATAGAGCTATTAATCTGTAAACACAGTTTAGTCAAATTGAATTTGAGAAATTTTTTATAAGACGCGGAAAATTGACTTAGTGCAATTTTCTAATATACGATGAGTTCTGTGAGGGATTTTGGCAATGTGGCCAAACCCTTCGATCTCGCGGAATTACACCTATTGGGAAATCAAGAGCACATATAGGGCTATTAAACTGTAAACACAGTTTATTCAAATTGAATTTGAGACATTTTTTATAAGACGCGGAAAATTGACTTAGTGCAATTTTCTCATATAAGATGAGTTCTGTGAGGGATTTTGTCAATGTGGCCAAACCCTTCGATCTCGCGGAATTACACCTATTGGGAAATCAAGAGCACATATAGGGCCATTAAACTGTAAACACAGTTTATTCAAATTGAATTTGAGACATTTTTTATAAGACGCGGAAAATTGACTTAGTGCAATTTTCTCATATAAGATGAGTTCTGTGAGGGATTTTGTCAATGTGGCCAAACCCTTCGATCTCGCGGAATTGCACCTATTGAGAAATCAAGAGCACATATAGGGCTATTAATCTGTAAACACAATTTATTCAAATTGAGTTTGAGAAATTTTTTATAAGACGCGGAAAATTGACTTAGTGCAATTTTCTAATATACGATGAGTTCTGTGAGGGAATTTGTCATTGTGGCCAAAACCCTCGATCTCGCGGAATTACACCTATTGGGAAATCAAGAGCACATATAGAGCTATTAATCTGTAAACACAGTTTAGTCAAATTGAATTTGAGAAATTTTTTATAAGACGCGGAAAATTGACTTAGTGCAATTTTCTAATATACGATGAGTTCTGTGAGGGATTTTGGCAATGTGGCCAAACCCTTCGATCTCGCGGAATTACACCTATTGGGAAATCAAGAGCACATATAGGGCCATTAAACTGTAAACACAGTTTATTCAAATTGAATTTGAGAAATTTTTTATAAGACGCGGAAAATTGACTTAGTGCAATTTTCTCATATAAGATGAGTTCTGTGAGGGATTTTGTCAATGTGGCCAAACCCTTCGATCTCGCGGAATTACACCTATTGGGAAATCAAGAGCACATATAGAGCTATTATTCCGTAAACACAGTTTATTCAAATTGAATTTGAGAAATTTTTTATAAGACGCGGAAAATTGACTTAGTGCAATTTTCTCATATAAGATGAGTTCTGTGAGGGATTTTGTCAATGTGGCCAAACCCTTCGATCTCGCGGAATTACACCTATTGGGAAATCAAGAGCACATATAGAGCTATTATTCCGTAAACACAGTTTATTCAAATTGAATTTGAGACATTTTTTATAAGACGCGGAAAATTGACTTAGTGCAATTTTCTCATATACGATGAGTTCTGTGAGGGAATTTGTCATTGTGGCCAAAACCCTCGATCTCGCGGAATTACACCTATTGGGAAATCAAGAGCACATATAGAGCTATTAATCTGTAAACACAGTTTAGTCAAATTGAATTTGAGAAATTTTTTATAAGACGCGGAAAATTGACTTAGAGCAATTTTCTCATATACGATAAGTTCTGTGAGGGAATTTGTCATTGTGGCCAAACCCTTCGATCTCGCGGAATTACACCTATTGGGAAATCAAGAGCACATATAGAGCTATTATTCCGTAAACACAGTTTATTCAAATTGAATTTGAGAAATTTTTTATAAGATGCGGAAAATTGACTTAGTGCAATTTTCTAATATACGATGAGTTCTGTGAGGGATTTTGGCAATGTGGCCAAACCCTTCGATCTCGCGGAATTGCACCTATTGGGAAATCAAGAGCACATATAGGGCTATTAATCTGTAAACACAATTTATTCAAATTGAGTTTGAGAAATTTTTTATAAGACGCGGAAAATTGACTTAGTGCAATTTTCTAATATACGATGAGTTCTGTGAGGGATTTTGTCAATGTGGCCAAACCCTTCGATCTCGCGGAATTACACCTATTGGGAAATCAAGAGCACATATAGGGCTATTAAACTGTAAACACAGTTTGGCCACATTGCCAAAATCCCTCACAGAACTCATAGTATATTAGAAAATTGCACTAAGTCAATATTCCGCGTCTTATAAAAAATTTCTCAAATTCAATTTGAATAAACTGTGTTTACAGTTTAATAGCCCTATATGTGCTCTTGATTTCCCAATAGGTGTAATTCTGCGAGATCGAAGGGTTTGGCCACATTGCCAAAATCCCTCACAGAACTCATCGTATATTAGAAAATTGCTCTAAGTCAATTTTCCGCGTCTTATAAAAAATTTCTCAAATTCAATTTGACTAAACTGTGTTTACAGATTAATAGCTCTATATGTGCTCTTGATTTCCCAATAGGTGTAATTCCGCGAGATCGAAGGGTTTGGCCACATTGACAAAATCCCTCACAGAACTCATCGTATATGAGAAAATTGCACTAAGTCAATTTTCCGCGTCTTATAAAAAATTTCTCAAATTCAATTTGAATAAACTGTGTTTACAGTTTAATAGCTCTATATGTGCTCTTGATTTCCCAGTAGGTGTATTTCCGCGAGATCGAAGGGTTTGGCCACATTGACAAAATCCCTCACAGAACTCATCGTATATTAGAAAATTCAATTTGAATAAACTGTGTTTACAGTTTAATAGCCCTCTATGGGCTCTTGATTTCCCAATAGGTGTAATTCCGCGAGATCGAAGGGTTTGGCCACATTGACAAAATCCCTCACAGAACTCATCGTATATTAGAAAATTGCACTAAGTCAATTTTCCGCGTCTTATAAAAAATTTCTCAAATTCAATTTGAATAAACTGTGTTTACAGCTTAATGGCCCTATATGTGCTCTTGATTTCCCAATAGGTGTAAATCCGCGAGATCGAAGGGTTTGGCCACATTGACAAAATCCCTCACAGAACTCATCGTATATTAGAAAATTGCACTAAGTCAATTTTCCGCGTCTTATAAAAAATTTCTCAAATTCAATTTGAATAAACTGTGTTTACAGTTTAATAGTCCTATATGTGCTCTTAATTTCCCAATAGGTGTAATTCCGCGAGATCGAAGGGTTTGGCCACATTGACAAAATCCCTCACAGAACTCATCGTATATGAGAAAATTGCACTAAGTCAATTTTCCGCGTCTTAAAAAAATTTCTCAAATTCAATTTGAATAAACTGTGTTTACAGTTTAATAGCTCTATATGTGCTCTTGATTTCCCAATAGGTGTAATTCCGCGAGATCGAAGGGTTTGGCCACATTGACAAAATCCCTCACAGAACTCATCGTATATGAGAAAATTGCACTAAGTCAATTTTCCGCGTCTTATAAAAAATTTCTCAAATTCAATTTGAATAAACTGTGTTTACAGTTTAATAGCCCTATATGTGCTCTTAATTTCCCAATAGGTGTAATTCCGCGAGATCGAAGGGTTTGGCCACATTGACAAAATCCCTCACAGAACTCATCGTATATGAGAAAATTGCACTAAGTCAATTTTCCGCGTCTTATAAAAAATTTCTCAAATTCAATTTGAATAAACTGTGTTTACGGAATAATAGCTCTATATGTGCTCTTGATTTCCCAATAGGTTTGATTCTCCGAGATCGTAGGGTTTTGTAGCTGTAATCGTATTCGTTAAAAAAGTCCGGAATTTACTATACAAATTGTACTGTATGTATGGGAGAAAAAAATTATCGCATGCTACATTTTTTAAAAACGTATTTAACTTGACGTATTTATCTTCACACACATAAACTCCTTCTAAAATTCTGTTGAAGGTGGGTTGCTCTGTATTATTAAAACGGAGACCATTCCATTTTGTATGGCTTAAACATTGTATTTTAAGAATGTTTTCTTTTGTATCGAAATACTGAGTAACTGAGTAAGCCCCCAGAATACACCGTAGAAAAGCCACGTAGCTTTTTATTTCGTTGACGAATGATTATCACGACACATCTGTTTTCATATTCATAAGAGTAGCAGCACACTTAGCAAATCAAGTGAATTTCAAAACTCATTCAAATTATTTTACACTTTGTCTTGATAGTGCCGTAATTCAAGGGATATAGAAGTTTTCGCTTCGCCAGATATTTTGTTTTGAACTCTCTTAAAAGCTCCAAAGATAGCATTTACACTGGGATTGAACGTTTAGATGTCTTTATGGTCAACCTTGTAGAAAATTCATCTGCAAAAGATGGCTTATGTTGTCAAAGGGATACTCCAACTGAGCAAAATGATTTTAAAGGAAAATGAATAATTTGGTACCATAATGTAACACTTGAACCAAACCCAAGCACCAGATCTGCTTTAAGGCATTTTAAGTTTATTTTTAATTCTGCTCTAAAGTAAAGAAAAGTCCTACTAAATTATTTTTCCCAACCCATGCCGCCAAATTCCCATTTATATTATACTTTCCAATAATTTGCCCTACTTCAGTTTCTAAATTTAAGTTTTGTCGTCATGAATGAAACTTTTGCAAATAATTTGAAAACTTTTGATCGTCAGCAGTAATGAAATTTTGAAAATATTAAAAAAAAACAAACCATTTTAAAGGGAATCAAATACATTTAGACTGTATTATTTTTTAAAATAGATTTTGTTTGAACAAGAACAACAACAAAAAGTGTATTTAACAGTTGTCAGCATCTGTCTTTAAGCACATTGTTTTTTTATTTCTTTTTGCTTAAAAGGGGTTAAATATATATCTATTTTGCTATTAGAAAAAAGAAAAAGCAAAAAATAGATTAAAAGGAACAATTTGAGCGATGATAGAAACATTTAAAAATTTAAAAGCTTTAAAAAGTTATTAATGATTAAAAAATACTTTGTCGATTAATCGACCCATTTTTTGTCATTTGGAAACAGGAACGCAATAGCAAAATCTGTGAAATAAAGCGGTAACAAGTGATCCGCACAACACTGATGAACTAAACTCGTTCCTTATTGTTTCTCTTTTTTTCTCGAATAATGTTTCAATATTGCGCAATA
Source organism: Gymnosoma rotundatum (assembly GCA_916610165.2). Lineage (NCBI taxonomy): Eukaryota > Metazoa > Arthropoda > Insecta > Diptera > Tachinidae > Gymnosoma > Gymnosoma rotundatum. The sequence goes on from OU744338.1 coordinate 49,987,338, forward strand.
CAATTAAATTTTCTTTAATATGGGTCATTCATTCCACAGTTTGCCTTGAGTTGAATAATCGATAATCAATAATTTTTAATTTAGCTATGTCTCATTCCGTCAAAAAACGTATTTGGCCGTAACCTTAGTATCCGTCTTCACTTCACTGTCTTAACTTACGTCATAAGTGAACAAACATAAGTTTTCAGTGTATGAAAACAAACAAAACGTTTCGCAAACGTTTCTTGCAAAGCTATAAACTTTTTTTAATTTTTAAATCATTTTGTACATGAGAACAAACCAAATCGAATATTTTTGGGATAACAAAGAGTGTAAACGCAACAATTCACTTTTTACTTGCTTTGATATACAATGCAATTGTACGGTTGTACGGTGGCAAATAAGCGTTAGTGCATTCTCTAATATAACGTACAAATCAATCAGCAAATGTTTGCGAAACATTTTTCTGCAAACGTTTCTGTGTTCACAAACTAAATCAATACAAAACTAAAAAGCGTAGCCCTTCTCACTGTTTTTGTTTTACTCACTTCAAAGTTTAAAACGAAAGCCAACGTTTCGTTCTAATTATTATCGTACCCTGGCGAAAATATTTTACAGCTATACCTAAATAAAAGCGGAAAACGGAATGTTTTCTTCTTAAAAACACTGGAATATTAAATACAATAAATTTTATAAATTAAACTATAAAATTATCGTGCTATTTTCCCGAACGAATTATTTAAATTACCAATATTGATTATTGCATATGAAAGTACGTCTCGATGGCCATGTCGCTACCGCTCACTTAGCTCTTCAGGAAACTCCTCACAAATATTTTGAATGAACTAAAGATTCTTGTTTAAACAATAAAGTAAAGATAAAAATCAAAGTTCAAGTAAAAACAACAATAATCAACTATGATTTAATTCTTTTTTATCCATTGTGTACGGCTGACTTTTTTTTCTCGACTCTCTTATACAGTTGAAAGAGGATGAAAGAAAAATAAAATAAAAACAACAAATAAAACACGGACACTTCCAATTTAATAATTAAAATTAAAACCAAGGGAATATTAAATTGAATTGTTTGCACAAGAATCTCTAGTTTATTTAAAATATTTCTGAGAAGTTTCCTAAAAGCTAAGTGAGCGATAGCGAAATGGCCATCGAGACGTGCTTTCACGGGGGACAACAGACGGATAATTTTAAAGTTTAATTTATTAAATATAATTATGTGTACGAAGATAAATACGTCAAGTTAAATAAATTTAAAAAAAAATGTAGCATGCGATAAATATTTTCTCCTATAAATAAAGTACAATTTGTATAGTAAATTCCGGACTTTTTTTTTTAACAAATAGGATTACAGTGACAAATTCCTACGATCTCGGATAATCAAATCTATTGGGAAATAAAGGGCACATATAGAGCTATTAAACTGTCAACACAGTTTATTCAAATTGAATTTGTGGAAGTTTTTATAAGACGCGGAAAATTGACTTAGTGCAATTTTTTTTTATATACGATGAGTTCTGTGAGGGATTTTGTTAATGTGGCCAAACCCTTCGATCTCAGAGAATAAGAACTATTGAAAAATTAAGGGCATATATTAACTGATACCTGAACTTATTATAAGGTTAAAGAGATTGGTTAAAAAAACAGTTGCATCTTTAAATTTAAACTGATGCACTTTTTCAAAATAAAATTTGTATTAAAAAAATTATTTGTTTGAGAAAAAAAAAATATATGTATGTATTTGAAATTAAACAAAGTCAACCATAAAATTTTCAATGTCAACCAACATTGAGCAAAATGTCACATTCAAGGTGTAAAAGCGTTTGAAAAAAAGAATTAAACAACGGACATTGAACAAAAATAATTTTGTTTTTAACGAAAACAGCAGTTTTTTTTTGGACATTTAAATTCTTAATTAAATAAAAAAGAATGCGTGGTTAATGTTTGATATTTATTTTATTCTTTCTTTGATATTCACTTTTATAAGATCATTGCACCATTCTGTCGTCGATTCGTTACACATGCACATTTCCACCATCCTCATTGTAAAAGTGTGAAAATGCAAAATGATTTGTGTGTTTCCTTCACTTCAAAACGTTTGTTTTGTAACCTTAACCTCGAATATACATACATACATGCAAAAATTTCTTTTTTAATTTACTTTAACGTTTATTTATTCAGTTTTTCTTTTCTTTTCTATTTTTAGCGGTATAATAATATCCTTTCTTATTAATTGTAAACACTAATTTTCTTATTCAATTAGCAGTTCAGAGGCGACATTTAGTGCAAAGAAAAAAATATAAGAAAAATATATTTGGACAATTGAAATCGCAACAAAACTTGAAATATTTTTCTAAAATATTTCGTATTTTCATTTATTGACGTGTTTTCTAACCTTGGCCCGGTTCACTGCCATGTCGTATGTTTTTTTTTTTTTTTTTTATTTTTTGTTGTTTTAATTTGTTTCTTTATTGTTATGCGATTTACTCTGAACTACAAATCAAAAACTGCAATATTTTATAACTTGTTAGATTTATTTACTTTTCAACTTTTTTTTTTAACGTGTTTTATTTAGTTGTGGTATGAATGTCTGTTTTATAAAGTTTTCCCGTCAGTATATAATAAATCAAAATATTAATTATTTTCTTTTTATCTTAATGATTTATTACTAAAAAAAAAAATAAAAAAATATTCGCAATATTAAATGCCTCAATTTAAAATAAAAGTACAGGGCCTGGGTACAAGTTTTGAAATTTGTTTAAAAATTGAAAAATATGCTAATCAAAAGAATATTTATTCTAATGGAACACATTTTTTAGACTGATGAAATCCTACGTTATCTTGAACTAGTACTCGTGGACCACCTCTTGAGATTTATAAATTTCATAGAGAACGTCAATCTTTCGAAATTTAATCCATTGTTAATTTGTTGACCTCTGTGCAAAGGTGTTTATAATCTTTTTTCGAAAAGTTTATTAACTATCAGGTATTTTCTAAGCCCAATTGAACTTGAAATATCACAAAAATTAAATTGCAATGAAGAATTTTTTTATAAAAACGATCAGAACAGGGCATTAATATTTAAAAATTATTTCGGGCATATGGCTATCGCGGCTGCTCATGACAAAGCGCATTCCGTACGTCCAATTTTGGGTGACTTTTTCAAGTACTGCTGGACGTATGTCACGAATAACACAAACAATGTTGGCCTCCAGCATTACCAGTGGCCCCACCGGAAAATAATCATGAGGTGTCAAATCGCCAGTCAAAGCCCAGTTGGAAGATCCATTTCTTTAAATCAGCTTATTGCCAATTTTTGATTTCAATAACTCAATGGTTGCGGTCTCTGTATGGCACGTAGCGTCATCTTGTTGAAACCACATTTCGTCTGAATCAATGTCATCCATACTTTCAAACAAACAATCATTAATCATGGTTGGGTAAAGATCTCCATTGAACGTAATGTGAGATCTGGCCTCACTTTGTTCCACTTTTCTCCTATGAGTAGAGGACTTTTTGTATTTCTAAAAAGGCAACAAAATTAAATATTAGGAATCTGTTTAAAGCGGTTTAGAAAACGGTTAAACAAAAAGTAGTATTAAAAATCTATAAAATCTATCGTTTTTAGAAAACTGTGGTTTCGCGCTTTCCTCGACGTCGATTAAAAACTATTGCTACATGTTTGAATGAGGAGTGCATTTTGTAATATAGGGTCGTCATCTAACGTGTTCTTTTCAACTAGTGCTTATTTCGTGAATGATAACACTTAGCTCATTACTGATTTGACAGATAATTAGTTTAAGTTAGCTTGAACAACGCTGGGAAATATTGCGATTTTTCCGAAAAAAAAAATCTTTCCAGATAAAGCTCATTTTGATCTTGGCGGGTATGTAAACAAGCAAAATTGTCGCATTTGGTGAACAGAAAACCCCCACGCATGCATTAAAAAGCCAATGCACCCAAAACGCGTCACTGTTTGGTGCGGTTTTTGTTCCAGAGGCAAAATTGGGCCAGTTTTCTTCGAAAATGAGGAAGGTGGCCGTAACAGTTAATGGCGATCGTTATCGGGCCATGCTGAACGAATTTTTGTTCACAAATTTTGAAGAGGAAGATATTGGCAACATTTGGTTTCAACAGCACACACAGCTGAAGCTGCACTGTTTTTTTATAGCATTTTCAAAAAAAAAAGTTATTTGGCGGGCCCTTTATATTTTGCAGTCTACTTCTATTTCTATACAAAATTTTTAAAAATTGTTAAAGCAGTTAAATGAGTAATTTTGTCACAGCGCTATACAACATAAAAATGGCACCAAACTCACACAAATCTGCAGCATTTATCTTACTTTGACTCGTATACAAGAATTACAACCGCAATAATCGGCATACAATCACACTAATCGTCATATAATCACAATATTACTAATGCGACAATAGAAAAAGTAAGCTTTAGTTTTTTTTGTAACACAGATTTACGTAAATGAAAGAATGTTATGGGGAAAATAAATAACTGGAAGCTGCTTATTTATTTTTGAAATTCTAAAAATACGTACAAATATTACCATCAACCTTTTAGTGACAATTCAGACTAAATAACCTAAATACAGAAAACTGCAAAACTCTTAATGAACGAATATTTTGCTGAAAATTGTTTTTAGAGAACTTTGCAAATATAAAATTGTTCAAAATGCACTTAAGGGTTTAGAAAATTTGCATTATGCTTTTTGATATGTATTATATATGTATTTAATACATGTATATCAGGGATGGGAAACGAAATTTTCAAATTATATCTTCTGGCTTTTTACATTGTACTTTTTAGAATTTTTTAGGAATTGCTTGTTAACTTTATTGCAAGTAAAATTTTTGTGATCAGTTTTTTAAAATTTTTAAAATTACGTCACTATTACTAAATTATGAACAATGTTGAAAAATTCATTAGGTACATTCTGTTTTAGATATCAATCATCGCGAATTATCTTGTTTTTGAAATTAAAATTTTTTTCTTACCGACATAAAGTAATAGTAACGCAAGAAATTTTGACTAAATTAAACGTTTGTTATTTGTTATTTAATTACAACATTAACACACACATTTGGGAACAATGATGAATGTTTTGTTCTGATTATTCGTAGTCAGAAAGAAAACATAATTGTGTATATGAAGCCCTACGAAACTTTATTATATATTTTTTTATTAGCTATACCATAATTGAAAAAAAAAATAATAAAAACTTATTTATGAAAACTAATTCAAATAAAAGACAATATGAAAATTATTGTTTTTTTTTAAATAGATGGTCACTCTAGAAAGTGGTACAGGTAAACAAAAATATATTTTCAAATTAATTTATAAATATTTTTTCGTCCTAATTAAGTTTAATTCGACAAATTTAAGCAAATATTGTTTAATGACATATTCGTAGTGCTGTTCGAAATTCGTCGTTCGTCCCAGCTATGTTTAAACCATAATTCGTAATAAGAACATGCGTTACACCTGTACCAAATGAAATGTAACCAAACGAATAGTTTTCACTTAGGCCTTAGTTCAATTATATTTTTAATTTTACCTTTATTATTATTTTCAAATAATGTATCAATTTCTAAAAAAAACGGTAACAATTTAAAAATGGATAGCTTCATAATACATCGCCAGCGGTCTTCGTATTTATATACTTTAGCTAATGTTTAATGTAGACATTATTTATTTAACCAATTAATTTAAGAAGAAGAAGAAGAAGAAGAAGAGAGAATGTGAAAAGAATTTCTCGACGATCTCTTCTTCTTTTAGTAGTACTGATACTTGTGTCTAGGAAATAACTACATTTATTTATTTCGGGTTTTACCCCTACTGACAAAGGCGACTTATTTCACTTTTATAAAATAAAACTACGTCATCAACATATACTTATACCACGTCAGATTGTTGAAACAAATCAATTTTGTTTAATAATTTATTAATAACATTTCATTGTCGTTATGTATTTTTTTTGTAAAATAAAATAAATTTAAATGTAAAACAAAAACCTTTTAAAAATAATAATGAGTAAATTTGCGCGTTTGACTTCTTACAAGAAATATACAATCGACCAAGTTTGCCATCCCTGATATACATCTGGAAAATATTTTTTTAAACAAAAAATTCATTCTATACATCTAGCTTATATATCTAATTTCATGCCTGAAATAATTATAACAATAATAATTTTATGAAAATTTTTGGGTTTCCCAAAATTTACGCAGCTCAGTTGAGAGTTTTGAGTTAAAAAATTCTGTTTTTTTAAAGCATTAGTATTTTTATTGTAAAAAATATTCAAAATATTGATGCTGATGGCCATTCTGCCAAAAATTATTTTCTACACTACGAGGCATTTCCTGGTCAATTACTATCTCTTTCTTGTGATACAAATTTGCACCTTAGAATAAACGATATAACACAATTGGGATTCTGTTTTCCATTTAATTATATTGATGCTGATGGCCATTCTGCCAAAAATTATTTTATTTCTACACTACGAGGCATTTCCTGGTCAATTACTATCTCTTTCTTGTGATACAAATTTGCACCTTAGAATAAACGATATAACACAATTGGGATTCTGTTTTCCATTTAATTAAAAGTTAAGATAAATTTACCACCGTATAAGAAAACAACGTTTTTAAAGATGTTCTGTAAAAAAGGGGGTTTTTAAAGAGAAGAAGAAGAAGAGAAGTTTTAAAGGAGAATGACACTTTTTTTTTTAGAAATTTTTATAATGGAGCCTACAATTCTTTTGAATATTAATTTTTAGAGGTCTCTTCGAAAGTATTTCTTTAAAAGTTAAAGAGATGATTTGTAAAAAGGGGTTTTTAAATCAACTTGCTACTTTTTTTTAGAGGTTCTTTTAAGAAAGCCACTAACAGGGGTTTTGAAAGAGGACACTTTTTTCAGAATTCTTTTTTAAAAGGAGCCTGCAATTCTTTTTAATATAGCTTTTTTTAAAGTAACAAAGATTCTTTTTAAAAGTAACAAAGATTCTTTGAAAAATAGGGTTTTTAAGGCAGCTTAGTACTTTTCAGATGCTCTTTTTAAAAAGGCGTCAACAATTTTTTTTAATACAGTACTTTTTTAAGAGCTACTCTTAAAAAGTATTGTTTAAAAGTACCCAAGATGATTTACAAAAAGAGGTGTTTTAAAGCAGCTTGGTACTTTTTCAAAACTGCTTTTTAAATAGGAGCTATATATTTTTTAATATTTGTTTTAAAAAGGTTCTCTTTAAAAGTACTTTTCTAAAAGTACCTGAGGTGCTTTGTAAAAAGAGGGGTTGCCTTTTTACGAAGCTTTTAACTTTTATCATCAATTCTTTTCGATGTGCCTTTTTTTAAAGTAAAAAAGTACTTTTTTAAAAGTACCCTATATGCTTTTTAAAAAGAGGTGTTCTAAAGCAGCTTAGTACTTTTTCAGAATTGCTAATGTTTTAATGGTCTGATTATATTTCTCTTTCTTGGGAATAAGAAAATTTGTATTTTCTTATCAGCAATTTGATTAAAAATAAATTTTAACCTTAAATATTTTGTTTTAGTAGTTTTTGTACAAACATTTTTTTTGCTTTCTTTTATATTGTTTTATAAACTTTTTCACAATATTCAGATTTTCACCTTTAACTTCTTAGAATCCATTTACATGTAAATTATGGTTCACAAAAATTCTGGCCTTTATATAAAAATCTCGGGCTGTTAATTATCAAATTGTATTTTATAATTGTTTTTTACTGCCGTTTAAGTTTGTGTTCAACTGTTTTATTTGTCTCTCTTAACATCGTGTTTTCCTTCACATTGCTTTTCAAAAGCAATTTAGTGCACGTGTATACATAATTGTACCGGTGGTATTGTATATGCTGTAGTCTAGGGTAAATTAGAAAATAATACATAAATTAAATACTGGACGCCAAAAAAAAAAAGGAAAAAAATGGTTTTTTGTTTTTCAAAACAATTGCTCATTGAATCGATTTAAACATTAAACAAGAAATCGAATTGAAAAAAAGAAGAGGTGAATAACACTTTAGATTTGATTATACAAATATGCAATTAATACTGTTAAAGCAAACCTTGCGGTACTATTGCTTAATTTAATTTAAGTATTTGTTGTTAATGTCTGTCGAGTGTAGTATGATGAGTGTTTATCTATTATTGTGCTTTAAATGTGAACTGAAGGAAACAATTGGTTTGTTTTTCTTTCTTTTCTATCTCATAAAATATTTCATCGAAATGTAAACAATTGTTTTAAAAATAAAATATAAGAAAATAACTTTAAAACTTTCGTTTTTGTTTTTCTAAATTTATTTAAAAATCGTGTTCAAACGCAAATATTTATGTTTTGTTGTTGTTTGTTATTTCTTATAAAAATCCAATTGAAAGAGTTTCAGTTTTTTTTTTTTTGTAAAAAAATTTAAGTAAATTTTTAGTTTTTTGCTTTACTTTTACAATTTTAACATTTTATTTAATGTGATTTTGTAACATCGTTTTAGACAATTGGAAATTATGAAATTTATTCATTGTTGTTTGTTTTGTTTTTTAAAGGGATATTGAAATCTGTTTTTCAAAATTCAACAAGAGAAAATTAAGATTGCTTTAAGGTGTTTTGCCAAACCAAACTTTAAATTTAGAAACACTAATACCAGCAACCGATTGGAGGTCGGATTGTGGAATCACGAATAAGGGTTTCCTTAACACTATATACAAGGAATGGATCTATCTATTTTTAGTTTTGCTAAATGGAAGCGATTTTTCCGTCTCCTGCCATAATTGTTCAGCCTATTATTATTTTTTTGCTTTTCTCGGGCCGAATTTATTTCACGTGAACAATTTTTCACTTGAAACGAAAATGTCCCTTATCGGGATTGATTTTTTCCCTCGAAGTTTTGTCCCTTTTCCCTTAGATTTGTTCACTTAAATTTTGCTGGGGAACTGCATACATTATGATGTGTGTGAAGATAAATACGTCAAGTTAAATACGTTTTTTAAAAAATGTAGCATGCGATAATTTTTTTCTCCCATACATACAGTACAATTTGTATAGTAAATTTCGGACTTTTTTAACGAATACGATTACAGCTACAAAACCCTACGATCTCGGAGAATGAAACCTATTGGGAAATCAAGGGCACATATAGAGCTATCAATCTGTAAACACAGTTTATTCAAATTGAATTTGAGAAATTTTTTATAAGACGCGGAAAATTGACTTAGTGCAATTTTCTCATATACGATGAGTTCTGTGAGGGAATTTGTCATTGTGGCCAAACCCTTCGACCTCGCGGAATTACACCTATTGGGAAATCAAGAGCACATATAGAGCTATTAATCTGTAAACACAGTTTAGTCAAATTGAATTTGAGAAATTTTTTATAAGACGCGGAAAATTGACTTAGTGCAATTTTCTCATATACGATGAGTTCTGTGAGGGAATTTGTCATTGTGGCCAAACCCTTCGATCTCGCGGAATTACACCTATTGGGAAATCAAGAGCACATATAGAGCTATTAATCTGTAAACACAGTTTATTCAAATTGAATTTGAGAAATTTTTTATAAGACGCGGAAAATTGACTTAGTGCAATTTTCTCATATACGATGAGTTCTGTGAGGGAATTTGTCATTGTGGCCAAACCCTTCGATCTCGCGGAATTACACCTATTGGGAAATCAAGAGCACATATAGAGCTATTAATCTGTAAACACAGTTTATTCAAATTGAATTTGAGAAATTTTTTATAAGACGCGGAAAATTGACTTAGTGCAATTTTCTCATATACGATGAGTTCTGTGAGGGAATTTGTCATTGTGGCCAAACCCTTCGATCTCGCGGAATAACACCTATTGGGAAATCAAGAGCACATATAGAGCTATTAATCTGTAAACACAGTTTATTCAAATTGAATTTGAGAAATTTTTTATAAGACGCGGAAAATTGACTTAGTGCAATTTTCTCATATACGATGAGTTCTGTGAGGGAATTTGTCATTGTGGCCAAACCCTTCGATCTCGCGGAATTACACCTATTGGGAAATCAAGAGCACATATAGAGCTATTAATCTGTAAACACAGTTTATTCAAATTGAATTTGAGAAATTTTTTATAAGACGCGGAAAATTGACTTAGTGCAATTTTCTCATATACGATGAGTTCTGTGAGGGAATTTGTCATTGTGGCCAAACCCTTCGATCTCGCGGAATTACACCTATTGGGAAATCAAGAGCACATATAGAGCTATTAATCTGTAAACACAGTTTATTCAAATTGAATTTGAGAAATTTTTTATAAGACGCGGAAAATTGACTTAGTGCAATTTTCTCATATACGATGAGTTCTGTGAGGGAATTTGTCATTGTGGTCAAACCCTTCGATCTCGCGGAATTACACCTATTGGGAAATCAAGAGCATATATAGAGCTATTAATCTGTAAACGCAGTTTAGTCAAATTGAATTTGAGAAATTTTTTATAAGACGCGGAAAATTGACTTAGTGCAATTTTCTCATATACGATGAGTTCTGTGAGGGAATTTGTCATTGTGGCCAAACCCTTCGATCTCGCGGAATTACACCTATTGGGAAATCAAGAGCACATATAGAGCTATTAATCTGTAAACACAGTTTATTCAAATTGAATTTGAGAAATTTTTTATAAGACGCGGAAAATTGACTTAGTGCAATTTTCTCATATACGATGAGTTCTGTGAGGGAATTTGTCATTGTGGCCAAACCCTTCGATCTCGCGGAATTACACCTATTGGGAAATCAAGAGCATATATAGAGCTATTAATCTGTAAACGCAGTTTAGTCAAATTGAATTTGAGAAATTTTTTATAAGACGCGGAAAATTGACTTAGTGCAATTTTCTCATATACGATGAGTTCTGTGAGGGAATTTGTCATTGTGGCCAAACCCTTCGATCTCGCGGAATTACACCTATTGGGAAATCAAGAGCACATATAGAGCTATTAATCTGTAAACACAGTTTACTCAAATTGAATTTGAGAAATTTTTTATAAGACGCGGAAAATTGACAGTGCAATTTTCTCATATACGATGAGTTCTGTGAGGGAATTTGTCATTGTGGCCAAACCCTTCGATCTCGCGGAATTACACCTATTGGGAAATCAAGAGCACATATAGAGCTATTAATCTGTAAACACAGTTTATTCAAATTGAATTTGAGAAATTTTTTATAAGACGCGGAAAATTGACTTAGTGCAATTTTCTCATATACGATGAGTTCTGTGAGGGAATTTGTCATTGTGGCCAAACCCTTCGATCTCGCGGAATTACACCTATTGGGAAATCAAGAGCACATAAAGGGCTATTAAACTGTAAACACAGTTTATTCAAATTGAATTTGAGAAATTTTTTATAAGACGCGGAAAATTGACGTAGTGCAATTTTCTAATATACGATGAGTTCTGTGAGGGATTTTGGCAATGTGGCCAAACCCTTCGATCTCGCGGAATTACACCTATTGGGAAATCAAGAGCACATATAGGGCTATTAATCTGTAAACAATTTCCCAATAGGTGTTATTCCGCGAGATCGAAGGGTTTGGCCACAATGACAATTTCCCTCACAGAACTCATCGTATATGAGAAAATTGCACTAAGTCAATTTTCCGCGTCTTATAAAAAATTTCTCAAATTCAATTTGACTAAACTGTGTTCACAGATTAATAGCTCTATATGTGCTCTTAATTTCCCAATAGGTGTAGTTCCGCGAGATCGAAGGGTTTGGCCACATTGACAAAATCCCTCACAGAACTCATCTTATATGAGAAAATTGCACTAAGTCAATTTTCCGCGTCTTATAAAAAATTTCTCAAATTCAATTTGACTAAACTGTGTTTACAGATTAATAGCTCTATATGTGCTCTTAATTTCCCAATAGGTGTAATTCCGCGAGATCGAAGGGTTTGGCCACATTGACAAAATCCCTCACAGAACTCATCTTATATGAGAAAATTGCACTAAGTCAATTTTCCGCGTCTTATAAAAAATTTCTCAAATTCAATTTGACTAAACTGTGTTCACAGATTAATAGCCCTATATGTGCTCTTAATTTCCCAATAGGTGTAATTCCGCGAGATCGAAGGGTTTGGCCACATTGACAAAATCCCTCACAGAACTCATCTTATATGAGAAAATTGCACTAAGTCAATTTTCCGCGTCTTATAAAAAATTTCTCAAATTCAATTTGACTAAACTGTGTTTACAGATTAATAGCTCTAGGTGCAATTCCGCGAGATCGAAGGGTTTGGCCACATTGACAAAATCCCTCACAGAACTCATCTTATATGAGAAAATTGCACTAAGTCAATTTTCCGCGTCTTATAAAAAATTTCTCAAATTCAATTTGACTAAACTGTGTTCACAGATTAATAGCTCTATATGTGCTCTTAATTTCCCAATAGGTGTAGTTCCGCGAGATCGAAGGGTTTGGCCACATTGACAAAATCCCTCACAGAACTCATCTTATATGAGAAAATTGCACTAAGTCAATTTTCCGCGTCTTATAAAAAATTTCTCAAATTCAATTTGACTAAACTGTGTTTACAGATTAATAGCTCTATATGTGCTCTTAATTTCCCAATAGGTGTAATTCCGCGAGATCGAAGGGTTTGGCCACATTGACAAAATCCCTCACAGAACTCATCTTATATGAGAAAATTGCACTAAGTCAATTTTCCGCGTCTTATAAAAAATTTCTCAAATTCAATTTGACTAAACTGTGTTCACAGATTAATAGCCCTATATGTGCTCTTAATTTCCCAATAGGTGTAATTCCGCGAGATCGAAGGGTTTGGCCACATTGACAAAATCCCTCACAGAACTCATCTTATATGAGAAAATTGCACTAAGTCAATTTTTATAAAAAATTTCTCAAATTCAATTTGACTAAACTGTGTTTACAGATTAATAGCTCTATATGTGCTCTTAATTTCCCAATAGGTGTAATTCCGCGAGATCGAAGGGTTTGGCCACATTGACAAAATCCCTCACAGAACTCATCTTATATGAGAAAATTGCACTAAGTCAATTTTCCGCGTCTTATAAAAAATTTCTCAAATTCAATTTGAATAAACTGTGTTTACAGTTTAATAGCCCTGTATGTGCTCTTGATTTCCCAATAGGTGTAAATCCGCGAGATCGAAGGGTTTGGCCACATTGACAAAATCCCTCACAGAACTCATCGTATATTAGAAAATTGCACTAAGTCAATTTTCTGCGTCTTATAAAAAATTTCTCAAATTCAATTTGAATAAACTGTGTTTACAGTTTAATAGCCCTGTATGTGCTCTTGATTTCCCAATAGGTGTAAATCCGCGAGATCGAAGGGTTTGGCCACATTGACAAAATCCCTCACAGAACTCATCGTATATTAGAAAATTGCACTAAGTCAATTTTCCGCGTCTTATAAAAAATTTCTCAAATTCAATTTGAATAAACTGTGTTTACAGTTTAATAGCCCTATATGTGCTCTTGATTTCCCAATAGGTGTAATTCCGCGAGATCGAAGGGTTTGGCCACATTGCCAAAATCCCTCACAGAACTCATCTTATATGAGAAAATTGCACTAAGTCAATTTTCCGCGTCTTATAAAAAATTTCTCAAATTCAATTTGACTAAACTGTGTTTACAGATTAATAGCTCTATATGTGCTCTTAATTTCCCAATAGGTGTAATTCCGCGAGATCGAAGGGTTTGGCCACATTGACAAAATCCCTCACAGAACTCATCTTATATGAGAAAATTGCACTAAGTCAATTTTCCGCGTCTTATAAAAAATTTCTCAAATTCAATTTGACTAAACTGTGTTTACAGATTAATAGCTCTATATGTGCTCTTAATTTCCCAATAGGTGTAATTCCGCGAGATCGAAGGGTTTGGCCACATTGACAAAATCCCTCACAGAACTCATCTTATATGAGAAAATTGCACTAAGTCAATTTTCCGCGTCTTATAAAAAATTTCTCAAATTCAATTTGAATAAACTGTGTTTACAGTTTAATAGCCCTGTATGTGCTCTTGATTTCCCAATAGGTGTAAATCCGCGAGATCGAAGGGTTTGGCCACATTGACAAAATCCCTCACAGAACTCATCGTATATTAGAAAATTGACTTAGTGCAATTTTCTGCGTCTTATAAAAAATTTCTCAAATTCAATTTGAATAAACTGTGTTTACAGTTTAATAGCCCTGTATGTGCTCTTGATTTCCCAATAGGTGTAAATCCGCGAGATCGAAGGGTTTGGCCACATTGACAAAATCCCTCACAGAACTCATCGTATATTAGAAAATTGCACTAAGTCAATTTTCCGCGTCTTATAAAAAATTTCTCAAATTCAATTTGAATAAACTGTGTTTACAGTTTAATAGCCCTATATGTTCTCTTGATTTCCCAATAGGTGTAATTCCGCGAGATCGAAGGGTTTGGCCACATTGCCAAAATCCCTCACAGAACTCATCGTATATTAGAAAATTGCACTAAGTCAATTTTCCGCGTCTTATAAAAAATTTCTCAAGTTCAATTTGAATAAACTGTGTTTACAGTTTAATAGCCCTGTATGTGCTCTTGATTTCCCAATAGGTGTAAATCCGCGAGATCGAAGGGTTTGGCCACATTGACAAAATCCCTCACAGAACTAATTGTATATTAGAAAATTGCACTAAGTCAATTTTCCGCGTCTTATAAAAAATTTCTCAAATTCAATTTGAATAAACTGTGTTTACAGTTTAATAGCCCTATATGTGCTCTTGATTTCCCAATAGGTGTAATTCCGCGAGATCGAAGGGTTTGGCCACATTGTCAAAATCCCTCACAGAACTCATCGTATATTAGAAAATTGCACTACGTCAATTTTCCGCGTCTTATAAAAAATTTCTCAAATTCAATTTGAATAAACTGTGTTTACAGTTTAATAGCCCTTTATGTGCTCTTGATTTCCCAATAGGTGTAATTCCGCGAGATCGAAGGGTTTGGCCACATTGCCAAAATCCCTCACAGAACTCATCGTATATTAGAAAATTGCACTACGTCAATTTTCCGCGTCTTATAAAAAATTTCTCAAATTCAATTTGAATAAACTGTGTTTACAGTTTAATAGCCCTTTATGTGCTCTTGATTTCCCAATAGGTGTAATTCCGCGAGATCGAAGGGTTTGGCCACATTGCCAAAATCCCTCACAGAACTCATCGTATATTAGAAAATTGCACTACGTCAATTTTCCGCGTCTTATAAAAAATTTCTCAAATTCAATTTGAATAAACTGTGTTTACAGATTAATAGCTCTAGGTGCAATTCCGCGAGATCGAAGGGTTTGGCCACATTGACAAAATCCCTCACAGAACTCATCGTATATTAGAAAATTGCACTAAGTCAATTTTCTGCGTCTTATAAAAAATTTCTCAAATTCAATTTGAATAAACTGTGTTTACAGTTTAATAGCCCTGTATGTGCTCTTGATTTCCCAATAGGTGTAAATCCGCGAGATCGAAGGGTTTGGCCACATTGTCAAAATCCCTCACAGAACTCATCGTATATTAGAAAATTGCACTACGTCAATTTTCCGCGTCTTATAAAAAATTTCTCAAATTCAATTTGAATAAACTGTGTTTACAGTTTAATAGCCCTATATGTGCTCTTGATTTCCCAATAGGTGTAATTCCGCGAGATCGAAGGGTTTGGCCACATTGCCAAAATCCCTCACAGAACTCATCGTATATTAGAAAATTGCACTACGTCAATTTTCCGCGTCTTATAAAAAATTTCTCAAATTCAATTTGAATAAACTGTGTTTACAGTTTAATAGCCCTTTATGTGCTCTTGATTTCCCAATAGGTGTAATTCCGCGAGATCGAAGGGTTTGGCCACATTGCCAAAATCCCTCACAGAACTCATCGTATATTAGAAAATTGCACTAAGTCAATTTTCCGCGTCTTATAAAAAATTTCTCAAATTCAATTTGAATAAACTGTGTTTACAGTTTAATAGCCCTGTATGTGCTCTTGATTTCCCAACAGGTGTAAATCCGCGAGATCGAAGGGTTTGGCCACATTGACAAAATCCCTCACAGAACTCATCGTATATTAGAAAATTGCACTACGTCAATTTTCCGCGTCTTATAAAAAATTTCTCAAATTCAATTTGAATAAACTGTGTTTACAGTTTAATAGCCCTGTATGTGCTCTTGATTTCCCAACAGGTGTAAATCCGCGAGATCGAAGGGTTTGGCCACATTGTCAAAATCCCTCACAGAACTCATCGTATATTAGAAAATTGCACTACGTCAATTTTCCGCGTCTTATAAAAAATTTCTCAAATTCAATTTGAATAAACTGTGTTTACAGTTTAGTAGCCCTGTATGTGCTCTTGATTTCCCAACAGGTGTAAATCCGCGAGATCGAAGGGTTTGGCCACATTGACAAAATCCCTCACAGAACTCATCGTATATTAGAAAATTGCACTAAGTCAATTTTCCGCGTCTTATAAAAAATTTCTCAAATTCAATTTGAATAAACTGTGTTTACAGTTTAATAGCCCTATATGTGCTCTTGATTTCCCAATAGGTGTAATTCCGCGAGATCGAAGGGTTTGGCCACATTGACAAAATCCCTCACAGAACTCATCGTATATTAGAAAATTGCACTAAGTCAATTTTCCGCGTCTTATAAAAAATGTCTCAAATTCAATTTGAATAAACTGTGTTTACAGTTTAATAGCCCTACATGTGCTCTTGATTTCCCAATAGGTGCAATTCCGCGAGATCGAAGGGTTTGGCCACATTGACAAAATCCCTCACAGAACTCATCTTATATGAGAAAATTGCACTAAGTCAATTTTCCGCGTCTTATAAAAAATTTCTCAAATTCAATTTGACTAAACTGTGTTTACAGATTAATAGCTCTATATGTGCTTTTGCTTTCCCAATAGGTGCAATTCCGCGAGATCGAAGGGTTTGGCCACATTGACAAAATCCCTTACAGAACTCATCTTATATGAGAAAATTGCACTAAGTCAATTTTCCGCGTCTTATAAAAAATGTCTCAAATTCAATTTGAATAAACTGTGTTTACAGTTTAATAGCCCTATATGTGCTCTTGATTTCCCAATAGGTGCAATTCCGCGAGATCGAAGGGTTTGGCCACATTGACAAAATCCCTCACAGAACTCATCTTATATGAGAAAATTGCACTAAGTCAATTTTCCGCGTCTTATAAAAAATGTTTCAAATTCAATTTGAATAAACTGTGTTTACAGTTTAATAGCCCTATATGTGCTCTTGATTTCCCAATAGGTGCAATTCCGCGAGATCGAAGGGTTTGGCCACATTGACAAAATCCCTCACAGAACTCATCTTATATGAGAAAATTGCACTAAGTCAATTTTCCGCGTCTTATAAAAAATTTCTCAAATTCAATTTGAATAAACTGTGTTTACAGATTAATAGCTCTATATGTGCTTTTGCTTTCCCAATAGGTGCAATTCCGCGAGATCGAAGGGTTTGGCCACATTGACAAAATCCCTCACAGAACTCATCGTATATTAAAAAATTGCACTAAGTCAATTTTCCGCGTCTTATAAAAAATTTCTCAAATTCAATTTGACTAAACTGTGTTTACAGATTAATAGCTCTATATGTGCTTTTGCTTTCCCAATAGGTGCAATTCCGCGAGATCGAAGGGTTTGGCCACATTGACAAAATCCCTCACAGAACTCATCTTATATGAGAAAATTGCACTAAGTCAATTTTCCGCGTCTTATAAAAAATTTCTCAAATTCAATTTGAATAAACTGTGTTTACAGATTAATAGCTCTATATGTGCTTTTGCTTTCCCAATAGGTGCAATTCCGCGAGATCGAAGGGTTTGGCCACATTGACAAAATCCCTCACAGAACTCATCTTATATGAGAAAATTGCACTAAGTCAATTTTCCGCGTCTTATAAAAAATTTCTCAAATTCAATTTGAATAAACTGTGTTTACAGATTAATAGCTCTATATGTGCTTTTGCTTTCCCAATAGGTGCAATTCCGCGAGATCGAAGGGTTTGGCCACATTGACAAAATCCCTCACAGAACTCATCGTATATGAGAAAATTGCACTAAGTCAATTTTCTGCGTCTTATAAAAAATTTCTCAAATTCAATTTGAATAAACTGTGTTTACAGATTAATAGCTCTATATGTGCTCTTGATTTCCCAATAGGTGTAATTCCGCGAGATCGAAGGGTTTGGCCACATTGACAAAATCCCTCACTGAACTCATCGTATATGAGAAAATTGCACTAAGTCAATTTTCCGCGTCTTATAAAAAATTTCTCAAATTCAATTTGAATAAACTGTGTTTACAGATTAATAGCTCTATATGTGCTCTTGATTACCCAATAGGTGTAATTCCGCGAGATCGAAGGGTTTGGCCACATTGACAAAATCCCTCACTGAACTCATCGTATATGAGAAAATTGCACTAAGTCAATTTTCCGCGTCTTATAAAAAATTTCTCAAATTCAATTTGAATAAACTGTGTTTACAGATTAATAGCTCTATATGTGCCCTTGATTACCCAATAGGTTTGATTCTCCGAGATCGTAGGGTTTTGTAGCTGTAATCGTATTAGTTAAAAAAGTCCGGAATTTACTATACAAATTGTACTGTATGTATGGGAGAAAAAAATTATCGCATGCTACATTTTTTAAAAAACGTATTTAACTTGACATAATTTTTCATAACTTTAAAAAAATTTGAATATTTTTTTCCCTATTAATATTTTCTTCTTTCTAATTTGTATTCAGTACGAATTGATAGCGGGAACAAACGTTCCCATGAAACTCACGATAGCAATTTTCCCTTCATGGCGAATGAAAATTTTATTGAGTTATTCTTGGAATTTTTAGGGTTAAAGCAAAATTTACAAATTTTTTGTTATTATAGTTTTTTACAATTAAAAGATTTTTAAACATTTCCATTATAATTAATAAATTTAGTTGAAACAATCAAAAATGTATTTAAAAAAACAACACAAAAAAACTTCAAACCAATAAATTTTAAATTATTTTAAACCCATTGTAAAATATATAATTATTAAAGTTACATGGAAACGTCATTTTTGATTATGTCGTGACCGAGGGAGGGAGTTGAACATGCAAAAATTTTCTTCAGTAATAAATAATGACTTTTTCTTCACACGTGTGAATTCTACAGATAGAAATACCTTAACGGCGTCTAGAGAGTTAAAATAAAATATAAAACTATTTATTTTTCATAAAAAACTTTGTGCAATTTTTTAAATTATCCTGATTAAATTTATTACCGATATTGATTATTGAGGGTCAAAGTACGTCTCGATGGCAGTAAAATTTAAAACTTTAAACGATTTTTTTTTCGGTTCCATTTTTTGTTTCAGATACAAGGTCTCGAGATGTTGTACATGGGTTAATAGAAATAACAACCATAAAAGGCGAAGAATAATATGCACTCTCTTACACAGCGCTAAATCACATAATTATTGAACGCTTTAATAAAAGTATTTTTTCAATTATTAATTAAAGTTTCTTAAATGTTTAATCCTCAAATAATAATTACGGTAAAGTAATTTTAATGAAAATCTTACAATTTAAAATGAAAATTAAAAAAAAAATCTGGACAAGTGCCAGTTAATTAATTAAACATAAAAAATGAATTGTATACACGCAGGCTGACAGCAATAAAAGAATTGACGTTTTTGCTCTAAATTGAATACATGACCTCCCACATGAGAATTAAAACAAAAAAACTATAAACAATTTAGGAGAATTTAACAGACATTTTGTTAAACAAATTTAAACCAATTAAATCTTTCCCAAGATATAATCGCTTTGAGTTATTAAATTTTGTCATTATGGCTGTCATTCGAATAATTAAAGAAAACAAATTTTAGGGAATAAATATTTTTAATTAGTTAATATTACAAAAGTTCAGCGAGAAATATTGTATAAATCGAATAATTGAAGAATACAGTTGTATTTCTGTAGTTTCAGTTATGTTAAAAATTAAAAGGTGTTCCGAAGTTACGAGGTATTCATAAAAATATTTGCCGTATTCACAAGCTCTGCTAAGGTGTAGGTAGTATTGCATACTACTTTTTGTTTACTTCTTTGTGAACAACCATTGTATCAATGTGCCATTGTACATTGTACTTCATACGTCAAAAACTGAATAAAAAGAAGAAAAGTGCTATTCATCGTTTGTTATTTATAAGCCAAATGGGGGAGAAAACAGAAAAAAGTAAATTAATAAATTTTTTGTGTAAAAAATATAGTTTCGATATATTAATGGTTGACTCAAGTAAGTTATATTACTGAAGGAAAAATTTGGAAGCTTAAAAGAACTTAAGTTTAGAATGCTATCAGCACAAAATAAGAAAAGATGCAATGATTGGATAATGGCTTGCTGCATTCTTCATAACATTATTATTAAATATAATTTAGAACAAGGTGGCAGAGAACAAACCTTAAGATATGTTTCCAATGTACCCACTCCTACTATATACAACAGAAATAACTTATTCCACTTTCTAATAAATCAGTCAAATCAGTAAATTAAATAAATAAAACTAATAAAAATATCTTTTCATTCAATTTAATTTAATATAATTCACACATGAACACAAAAATAATAATTTATTTATTTCACATTAAAAAATAAAGCACTATACAACGTTTGAAAAACATATGAAAAAAAGTACTAAGTGTTGTATCGCATGTTTGCATGAAAATTACCAACAACACAGCTAGCACCGTTGTATTTTGTTAGCACTTAGCACGTACTAGGGGGCTTGTGAATAGGGCAATTGTTATACAGATACGTTGAATTTGCGCAGTGTGTTGAATTTGCATGTTCCTTGGTGGCCATATTTGTTTGGACTTTAGTTTTAAATATTTTTATCTCCGCTAAAAGAATAAGTATAACAAAATTAAAAACATAACTTAAATTTTAAAGTGGTGTGAATTTAAAGTTTGTAGCTTTAGTTTTTCAATCATAGTAGACGAATTTGTTTGCATATTTTATGTTCGAACAATAAATCTTAAAAATTAAAGGGTATTACCATAGAGGCTAGGATTTTAAGATACACGCAAAGAAAAAACATGGTTAAGGTAACCATAATCTAAGTTATGGTTGCATTATATGGTTGCTGACAAAACATAATATTGTTACATTTGCAACTATGTTGTTGCCTAGCAAAACAATAACATTCTAAAGTATAATCATAATTATGTTCAAATATAAACATTATATGGTTAAATTAAGGTATCATAATACAGCTGAAAATGTCATGTTATATAGTTGAATTTTAATATAGTCTAGTAAGTGCACAATTTTCCTGACTTAGTTATTATTGTTTAATTCATTAACGGTTTGTCACAAGAATTATTTAAAAACATTAATTTACAAAAAAATTAATTTTTTGCAGTTATATAAAAATATAGTTTATAAGACTAAATAAATGATTTCACAATTGTGCTTCAAACACAAAAATAAAGATTTTTATGCTTACAATACATACATTGTCTCAAAGTAATAATGGGACACAACCAAAGTATTTTTTTTATCCAACATATTTTTTCTCACACAAGCGTTAATTTTTAGGCTTTTTATGTTGCTTTTACTCTTGATTTTGTTAGGACGTAATTTTATCGCTGTTTGTTTTGAAGAGAAAAAGTTACAAGCGATAATTCGCAATAACGCATATTTATATCACAAAGTAATAATGGGACATCTGGCAACTTCGATTTGATTCCGGTTTATAACGGAACTATTTCCAAATATTTTTCATTTAAATGGTTTAAGAGTTTGTTTACAAGCGTTTTTTAACAACTTTAAATATTTTACTGCCTATGGCCAATCGGGGTTCCCAAACAACGCCTGAAATTAGAAAATTGATTATTGAACACTCAAAATCCGGAAAATCTGTACGAAATATTGCAGAAATAGTCAATAAACCTAAGTCTACATTGTTTAATATTATAAAACGTTATTCCGGTGCAAAAAATTTCGAGAATGTTTTAAAGCCAAGCAAAAGAAAAATATTTTCCGATGCAGATGAACGGTGGTTAATAAGAGAAGTAAAGAAAAGACCTCACATAAGCGCCCCTAAATTAACTGCTGAAGCAGAAAAACATCACAAAAAGAGAGCTAATCCTGAAACTGTAAGAAATATTTTGAGAAAACATTGTTATAATGGTCGGGTAGCTAGAAAAAAGCCTTATGTAAATGATGTAAACAGACGTAAACGTGTAAGTTTTGCTGAAGAACATAAAAATAAGGACTTTTCGTTTTGGAGTAAAGTAATCTTTACCGACGAAAGTAAATTTAATGTTTTCCGGTCGGATGGACGTTCTTACGTGTGGAGAAAACCGCTTACAGAGCTCGGCAAAGAAAATTTGAGATCAACAGTAAAACATGGTATGGGGTCGGTTATGGTATGGGGTGCAATATCAGCAGCTGGACCAGGTAATCTCCATATTGTTGAAGGAATTATGGATCACAGATACTATTTAGATATTTTACGTAAAAATCTTGCGGAATCAGCGAACAAATTGGGCCTTAAAGATGACTATTACTTCTACCAAGACAATGACCCGAAGCACAAGGCATTCAATGTCAGAAACTGGCTGCTCTATAACTGCCTGCATGTGCTTGAAACCCCACCACATTCGCCGGATATTAATCCAATAGAGCACGTGTGGAGCCATTTAAAGGAAAAATTAAAAGTCCATCAAATAAATACCAAAAACGACTTAATAGTTGCTCTAAAGGAGGAATGGGGAAGGATATCACCTGAGTACTGCCGTAGACTTGTTAAATCGATGCCAAATCGATTGAAATGGGTAATACGACAAAAAGGGCTCCCAACAAAATATTAATCTTAGTCTACAATATTCAATTTAATACTTTATGAATTGTTCTTTTACTTTGTCCCATTATTACTTTGAGCTCTAATTAACGTGTTATGAAGTTTATTTTGTTATTATTTTATTTTGCCGGCATTAATTGAATTTCTTGTTTATGTTTTTAATAAAACACCATATATGCTTTTCAATTCCATATAAACTTTTTTCCTGGGATTTTTATATTAACCAAATTATTACAAGAAGTGTCCGCGTAAGTGTGTGTCCTATTATTAGTTTGAGCCACTGTATATATTTATTTCAACTTTTTTAAAATGTTTTGGGTTTCTTTTTGTTTGCATATTATTTTTAATTATTTATTTTGTACATAAATTTTTATTTTATTTCACTTTCTCTAACAATAAAAAACAATTTCAAATTTAAGATACCAGAAAATTTATTAAACTATCAAGAACTAGAACAAAATATATTTTAGCGCATACATTATTCTCTTGTTTTTAACCATACTTTGATTAATAATAATATATTATGGCTAAATATTTTATATTATTTTTAATTAACTTTATAATCGTTAACCATATAATCGTTAACCATATAATCGTTAAAAGTTAACAAAAAATGTTTATCGTGACTAAAGTTTTGGTGAAGACAACTATAATTATAATTGGTCCGCAACTACACATTGTTACAAAGAATATAATATTGTTATTGTGGCCATATCACAACCATGTTTTTTTTTCTGCGTGTATATGACTCTATCTTTTAAGCCGTTATAGTTATCCGCTAATATTGCTGTCTGCTATAAGAACAAGCAAAAAAACAATTAAAATAAAATCAATAAAAGGGTTGCGATTCAAAAGAAAAGAAGATTTACGTCAGGATAATTAAGATGTTATGGGACACCCTCTAATTTATTTATTTACTTTTGTTAAGAACGGCTGTAGTTATATACACTCTGCTTAAATTTCAATTGTCTGTCTATTGCGGTTAATAATTTGAGATCATATACAGCAAAACTACGTCACT
Organism: Gymnosoma rotundatum; assembly: GCA_916610165.2. Taxonomy (NCBI): domain Eukaryota; kingdom Metazoa; phylum Arthropoda; class Insecta; order Diptera; family Tachinidae; genus Gymnosoma; species Gymnosoma rotundatum. The sequence continues at coordinate 50,011,262 of OU744338.1, forward strand.
ATAAGAAAACACTTTAAGTTTTTAGAAACGTCAAAATCACATCTCTATTGAAGCATATGTTGGATAAGGACACCCTGCAATTTTTAACATTTTTTTTTTACAATAGGATCAGTCTATAAGCTTTCCAATAAAGTTCCAATAGTTTATAATAGTTCTCAAAATCGGTTTCGAAATGATAAAGATCTGAAGTAGGAATCATAAGGAGGATTGAAAAGCTGTATCACTTTAATAAAAATCGACTCCAGAAAAGTGTTTTATATTTATTACAATTAATTGATTAAAAGTTTCCCAATTTCTAAGTAATATTATTTTAGATTTTGTTCTGTCTAAACATTAAAAGGTAAATATTTACTTAAAATATGTTTTTTTTTTTACTAAAACTAAACAATAAGTTAAGGAAAATATCGTGTGTCCGAATTAAATATAAATAATTAGATTGATGATAAAATATGTGTAGAAAAAAAAACAACAACAGAAAAATGTTGTAAACAATTTTGAATTGATAACTCGGTATGTATTTCCACAGATTTTAGAAATCAAATATAAACACAAACATTCTTTTGCTCTACATACTCACACTCGTACAATCACTTACTACTTCTAATCTAATGTATGTGTGCGTGCCTTGGTTGGAATTATTGACTAGATTTCCGTTTGAAATTTCGATGATATCATCTTTTATTCTTAAAACTTTTCTTTTGTTTTATTTACTTTTCTTACAACTTGTAGTTATTTCTTCATATTTTTTTTTGTTTATTTTTTATTTTATTTATATTTTTTAAGAAATATAACGAATAAATAAAAGTGAAGTACGTTTTCTACTACATGACACACGAAAGCACTGATAATTTTCGTATCAATGTGCTTTTCTATGCAGCTTTGCTTTGCAATAAAATTTAAATTAAATTAATACGAAAACATATGATTTCGTTTAAAAAAATTACGATTTACGGCAATTTTTTTTAATCTGCTTACTTCAGCTGAAAAATCTTTTTTGACTTTCCAGTTCAATAGTGATACGTTGACAAAAAATCAGCTAAATGTAAATTCGGAACATACACAAAGTTTTGTTCTATGTATGGGCCACCCTTTTTATTAAAATTTTCTGAAATGTTCAATTAGACGTGCCATACCATAACACTAAAGTCGTAACTAGGGCCATGACCATATTTACTATCAACGAATGGTAATGTCATAACCTCAAACAATTCTTTTTTATGTTTTTATTTGTTCAAAAAGAAGCTCAACAATGTAATAAAGTTGACGTAAATAACAAGTAAGAGTGCTATATTCGGCTATGCCGAATCTTATATACCCTTCACCATCTATATAAATCTAGTTTAGTAAAGTAACTCCAATCAAAAAAGGAAATATTGTGGTGGCAGAAAATTAAAAAATAAAAAAAAAATTGTGGTTCTGCTTAAATATAATTTTACATAAAAATGCCATCGGCATTTAACGATCTCTTTAAAAGCTTTAAAATGATACCAATATTAATATTTCAAAAAATTTGAAAATTTTAGAGCCCCGTTACGCGGATAATATGGGTGAGCGCCAATATTTTCACTTGATGTTTTTTTTCTCAATTTTTAATTCTCTATCGCCCCATATATTTATTTTTTTATTGGAGTTACTTTATTGTTGCAAATGACATGAAAAAATTAGAGGTAGGCGTGGTGTTTTGCCTGCTGCCTCGAGGGACATGGACCCCGATTGACATATTAATTTTTTTGTGAAATCAAGTTTGCCTCTGCCTAAAACAGCTGAAGAAATGATGTATGCTTAAAAAGTTTTGAAAGTTAAGGCTCATATACATGAAAATCAGGACTCTTTGGGGAAACCCTTTCATTTTTAAACTTGTTTCTATTGGAGCAACGCACTCTCCAAAAAGCTCAAATTTCTTTCTATAACAGCTTAAAAATCAGCCCATATACGTAATACATACACTCCTTACCATATGAAGAGGTCCATCCATTTAACACAATTTTTTCAAAACGTTATATATAATTCTTTAATAAAATTGTTACAAAATTAATTTCTATTTAAAGGTGTTTTACTTGTTATTGAACGCTACAAAAAAATAGTTCAATATATACTTGTTTTTGTTGTATAAAAAATTTTGTAAACCAAGTAAAAAAAAAAAAATTCCTTCAAAATATTCATAGGTCCCTCCCACCACAGCTTATGAATAGTTTGCAAAAAGTTTTTTAGTTTTATTTATATTTTATGAAAATTTGTGAGTTTTAAAGCCTGTTTATTAATGTTTAGCCCCTGCAGTTGTAAACATTGTTTTTTAAATTCAAAATGCTGGAAAAAACTTTTTTATTCCTTCAATATGTTCCTCTTTGGTAGTACACTGCTTTCCAAAAGCATTAAGTTTATGAGCTAGCACATTAACACTTTGATCGCGAAGCCATTAGTTTAGCATCCGGGCTGTATGAATTGATGCATTGTCATGCTAGAATGTCTTCTTTTAGCTTTCAAAATTGTTCTGAAAGTGAGAAAAAGCTTCTTGTCTGCACTCTAACATAGCGAATGCAATCCACAGATACGATAATAGAAAATGCTTCCCACACCATTACCTCTTCAACTCTGATATATAAGCGATTCAATTGATGCACCTATTTTTAGAGGATGTGTAAACATTGCTTAAGACCATTAAAGCCTTCTAAATAATTTTTTTTCATCCTATTGTCCTATAATAAAGGGTGTACGCCGGGAAAGTATACTACTCACAGCAATTCCATTGTAATCTTGGCTGTATGCGACATGGCACCGTCTTATTGGTGACATATTAATCAAGCCCATATTATGCCATTGTGACGTTAAAAAGTTTTCAATCATATTACGATATCGCTCCCCATTTACAGTACAGTTACCGTTACGCCGTTTTCATTTTCAAAAAAGTAAGGTCTAATGATTCCTTCTGACTAAATTGCACACCATACTGTTGCTTTTAATGGCTGTAAAGGTAACTGATGAATAATTTAAGAGTTTTCCATTGCCCAGAAACGACTATTCTATCCAACCAAATGAAAATGTGACTCGTCATTCAGTGTAGGAACACAACAGACGACGATATTTTTATACAAGTTTGACATAAGTTATCGTTTAACAACAATGCCGCTGAGATAAAATTTTTTTTTATTTTCTTGTCGGTTTTCATTAATTTCTCATATTTAGTCTCTTGAGAGTGAGAGACAACAATATAAACAATATTGCCACATATTTCCAGAAATATGTAAATTGTAAAAGAATTTAAATTCACAATAATAGCAAAGGCACATTATTTAAATAAAAAAAGATTAAAATTTCAGATATAAAAATAATTAAAAAAACTGATATACATTCGTAAATGAAAAAATAATTGAAAAGGTAAAAAGTATGAAAATAAAACTGATTGAAAAAATAACTAAAAAGGTGAAAAATATGAACCCATGTATCATCTTAAATCAGTCATCATTTATTCTTCGTCCCTCTTTTAAATCTGCATGATGGGTTTAAAAAGTTAGGGGCACTTTTTAGAAGAACTCCTTGCAAGATTAACCAGTCCAATAGATTTTAATGCCATGTTCATCTATTTAATATTCTTTACATTTAATTGTTTTTTTTTAATAGAATTCATCTAATTCATTTAAATGTAGTAAAATATTTAAGCAAAATATTTTTGAAAACAAACATAAAACTGAAATGAAAATAAATATTATAAATGCCGTCAGAAAACCGTCGTTATTTTGTTAACAAACTCTCAGTAACGATAATTCGTTCCGTTACCGTCGTCTGTTGTGTTCCTACACTCATTATGATTTTTTCATAAAAATCAGGGTTATCATTGGCGAGCTGTAACATCCTATCAGCATATGTGCGGCGGCGGCGTAAATTGTCTTGTGGAAGAAGCTCTTGTGTCAGCTGAATCTTAAATAGAAACAAGTGCAAATCCTCGTGCGAAATGTGGCCAAAGTTGTTCTTTAAAGACCAAGAACCTGAGCCCGGCGTCGAATTGAGGTTGATGATTGTTATGAAGACTTTGTTTTGTTTTGTTGGCCCGTTGTTTCTCCCAAAAAAATTCACGTAACTTTCTCATCGTCACAGTAATCGATGATAATTTTGATAAAATGTTTTAACGATTAAAACACGTTGGTTTATTGAGTATTTTTCCATAATAAATTCGCCGCGTGTCTACTTTACGACTGCCAAATGGGAACTGTCATGACTAATGTTTTTCACAATGGTGGCAAAACAAAGTAGTATACATACCTTCCCGGCGGACACCCTGTAGTAAATATTTCAAAAGAGTAGCAGCAACAAGCTTGTTTTTAACTTAAATTAAATTTTTATAATTTGTTACTCTTCTTAAATGCTGTTCTTATTAAATTCGTTCTTTTAAAGGTCCATTGTTTTATTTTTTTTCTTTATTTATTAATTTTGTTTTACGCGATTGAATTGATAACGGTAGTTTAAGTTTCTTTCTAAAGAAATAAAAAAGCAACAAAAAAAAAAAAATCAATCGCAAAGAACAAAACAAAAAACATGAAAGCTTTTTACATAAAATTAAAAGTGATTAATATACAATAAACTTTAATCTCTTTTTTTTTGGTTTCTTTCTTTATTTTTCCACATTTTTTGCATAAATAATTTGTCATATTTGACAATAACATTTTGACTAAAAATGCTTAAATTTAACGCTTTCGTGTTAAATATTCTCTTGTTAATAATAAATTGACATACACAATGGGTCTAATTGATTTAGTATAACATCAAGTTTTATTACAAAGAATTTTTGCTGACATTAGTCATTAATTTTATATTTCGTATGCAAAATGGTAATCAGTGTTAACGTTGTGCAATTTATATTTCGATGTACCTAATTTTGGAAAAAATGCACTTTTATTTAAAAAAACTTAAAACATGTTTATAAACCTCAAATAGACTAATGTTGATAAAATTACTAGTTGGATTTATATTATTTCTTTCCAAATTTATTTTTTTGAATCGTCAATTGTAGTTGAACTAAGAGTTAGTGTTCGAATATTAAATATAACAACAATTTCATTTTTTAACTCCAACCATTGCTAGGTAAAACGAATTTTGCATACTAATAATAATATTTATAGCATTTTTCTGGTGTTCTACCCAGGAAACGATAACTCTTCTCCTTCGTTGTAGGATGTAACAAAATACCTTTTTGAGTGTCATTTCTTGAGCACAATCCGCTCTAAGTTCGTAAGGTTTAATCGAATTCTTCCAGGAATTTTTTAGAGAAGCAATGATTCTAGATTCAAAAAATTTTCTCAACTGTTTCGTTATTTCTTTAATGTGTATGAAGATAAATACGTCAAGTTAAATACGTTTTTTAAAAAATGTGGCATGCGATAAATTTTTTCTCCCATACATACAGTACAATTTGTATAATAAATTCCGGACTTTTTTTTTAACAAATACGGTTACAGCTATATGTGCCGTTGATATCCCAATAGGTCTAATTCTGCGAGATTGAAGGGTTTGGCCAAATTGACAAAAACCCTCACAGAACTCATCGTATATGAGAAAATTGCACTAAGTCAATTTTCCGCGACTTATAAAAAATTTCACAAATTTAATTTAAATAAACTGTGTTCACAGTTTAATAGCACTATATGTGCTATTGATTTCCCAATAGGTTTAATTCCGCGAGATCGAAGGGTTTGGCCACATTGACAAAATCCCTCACAGAACTCATCGTATATGAGAAAATTGCACTAACTCAATTTTCCGCGTCTTATAAAAAATCTCACAAATTCAATTTGAATAAACTTTCTTTACAGATTAATAGCACTATATGTGCTCTTGATTTCCCAAAAGGTGTAATTCCGCGAGATCGAAGGGTTTGGCCACATTGACAAAATCCCTCACAGAACTCATCGTATATGAGAAAATTGCACTAAGTCAATTTTCCGCGTCTTATAAAAAATTTCTCAAATTCAATTTGAATAAACTGTGTTTACAGAATTATAGCTCTATATGTGCTCTTGATTTCCCAATAGGTGTAATTCCGCGAGATCGAAGGGTTTGGCCACATTGACAAAATCCCTCACAGAACTCATCGTATATGAGAAAATTGCACTAAGTCAATTTTCCGCGTCTCATAAAAAATTTCTCAAATTCAATTTGACTAAACTGTGTTTACAGTTTAATAGCTTTATATGTGCTCTTGATTTCCCAATAGGTTTGATTCTCCGAGATCGTAGGGTTTTGCAGCTGTAGTCGTATTCGTTAAAAAAGTCCGGAATTTACTATACAAATTGTACTGTATGTATGGGAGAAAAAAAATATCGCATGCTACATTTTTTAAAAAACGTATTTAACTTGACGTATTTATCTTCACACACATTATAAGATTCACCATAGCCGAATATAGCATGCTTGTTTTTTTTCATAGTTTAAAAATTTTAAATTAAAAACAGCTAAGTATCAGTTGTCATGTGCTCTGCACAAGATAACAGACTTTCAGTTCGATTAATTTACCCAGCTTCTAGTTGCCAAGAGTGCAGTCGCTTTCTTGTTATTTACCCTTAAAATATTTAAGGGTTAAACTTCTGGTTATTCTTCCTTAATACCTGCTTCCTTGATAAGCTTGTAAATTATTTTTAATTTTACAATACGAGTATGTTTTTTTTAATTTTCCAACAATTTGTTTTTATTTTTATCTTTTGTTTTAAAACTCAAATGCATATTTCTTGCTTGGTTTTAAATGGAACTTTAAGAAAATCTTCGCTGTTTGTGTTTTTTCAGCTTTTTAATAAAAACACTGATAATATTTTAGTTTGCTTATTTTAGTACATAAATCATTTTAATTTTCGTTTTAATAATTGCATTGTAATTGTGCCCTCGATAAAGGTTTACATGAGGGCGGCTTCCGTTCTTTTTTTATTCTTTGATCCTCAAATTTACATATGGGCATTTCCATTATGCTAACATTTCTTTGTTACTTTGCTAAACACCAATAATTCGCACTGGACAGAAAAAATAAGTTTTTCTTTAATCAGCCCACGATTTCAGTAAAACCTAAGACAATATGTTAATGGGACTAATAATTAAATGTCGTGCATTGATAATTTTGATTTTATCAAAAAACGTGTCCCTGATCTAATGAGGTGTTCTGGTTTTCCTCGATATTTTCTTTTAGTTCTATTGCACGGTATGTTTAGACTGTGCGGTGCGGGAATTTTTCTTAATTCGTAGTTGCCGAGATGAAAATGCTGGGCGACTTATCCAAAATCTTTGGGAGAAATACGAGTTGTTGTGATGAGCCCACGTTACTAGATTGAGTTGTATACTTTCGGTCATAGCAGCCACATTCTTGTGGGTATGTACACTAAGACGACAAGAACCACAGGCGTTTTCCACTAGCAAGCAATTCTCTGCGCCAGAACTGGGAATTTTGGTTATATAAATAATGATAGAGGGGGTAGTGTTTGTGAACAGGAGAGACCTCTGCAGGAAGAAGATTCCTCATACGAACTGTTCGGCCAAAAAAACGAATTTTCTTTGTAATGTTTAGTAAAGTCAATAGAGTAGGATACCCTACTGTCTATCATTTGTAGGTGGTATAAATAGTAACCAGGTCAGATGGTGTGAAATATCTTTTACATCATTTTAAAAAAACAGAAACTTCTTTTGAGACCTGAAAAATATGTTTAGTCCTTGAAACATCACACAACATTGAGTCCCATCTATAACAACTTGAAAAGTTCCATCCCTGTGGAAGCTCGATTTGATTTGTTCCCATGGCCTTTTATTTATTTATTTATTTCTTATTTATTTCCATTCCTCATTGGTTTTTCTGAGCATAAAAATTTTGATAAAATTACAAGCAAAGTGCAATTAAACTTAAAATGAATTAAATATTCTTAATATTAGAAAATAAACTGAATTTGTTTATCAGAATATAAATAATTGTTTGTTGTATTTATAACTAAAACATTTAAATTTTAATAAATTTATTTGTTATTAATTGCAGGCCTGCATTGATGACAATTTAGAAATGGTTGAATTTCTAGTAGAACAAGGAGCTGATATAAACAGACAAGATAATGAAGGTTGGACACCCCTGCACGCTACAGCCTCGTGTGGGTAAGTACATATTTGTCAAAATAATGTTTTATGAGAACTAAAATTTATCAATTAATAACAATATTATTGGTGTTAACGTTGCTGGCTACAGCAGTGATTTGGTAATCGCCACAGCGGTGGCAGCTGCATTTCTTTTAAATCTCAACAAAATTGCATAATTTTGTATTTCAACACTTGGCTGCAAAAGCTTTTTCATATTTTCCTTTAAATATCACTTTGTGTGCTGACTGACTGACTGACTGGCTGGCGGCTGCATTAAATTGTTATTTTTTTTTCTCATTTTCACAAAATGCCTCTTAATATGTTTTACTTTTGGTGTATCATATTTTTTGTTGTTGTTTTTGTTTTTCTTTTTATATAGTTTTGTAAGCATAGCACGCTATTTAGTTGAACATGGTGCGGATGTTGCTGCCGTTAATAGTGATGGTGACTTAGCCGTAGACTTGGCTGTCGACATCCAACATTTGCCCATGATTGATTTTATGCAAAAAATGGTGGCCGAACAACAAATTGACTGTGCAAAAGCCCGTCAAGCCGAAGAACAACAAATGTTGAGCGATGCCAAAAAATGGTTGCGTAGCGACGCTTCTGAAGTTGATCGGCCACATCCAAAAACAGGTGCAACAGCGCTGCATGTAGCAGCAGCAAAAGGTTATACAAAGGTAATTTTAATTTAATTATATTTGTATTTAATTGTTCTTTATTTAAATGATTTTTTTTGTTTTGTTAGTTTTGTTATGTTTTTTTTAACACTTTAGTGTACTAGTGTACAAGTGAAAGCGTTTTTGTTTTGTTTATCTGTAACTTTTTTTATTTGCTTAAAAGTAAGAACTAAAAGAATAGTGATAGCAGTCATCTTTTAGACACAAGAATAATATTCAAAATGAGAGTTATAATTATTGATATCAGAAGTAAAAAGAAAGTCCGAAATAAATTTTTAAATTAAAAAAATAGTATTTCGCTGCATGTGTTAATAAAGATAACGGCTGCAGGCGGGGATTCACACCGTATTCTGGTCGAGGTTTATGTCAAATTTAATTTCTTAACCTTCTTCACTTCTCAAACTATTTGAAAAAAAAAAACACGATTCGCAGCTTATCGTTTTCATTGTTAAAGACAAAGAAAGCTTATGAGTCAAATACAAGAAATTTGTAGAATAAACTTCTTTGCGTTGTAAACACTATATCTTGTGTCCCTTAAAAGTATTGGGGTTCACCCAAAAGCAATGAAATTAATAATTCGTGGTTTATTGCCAAGAAATATCAGCTATTAATGTGCAAAAATCTATTTCGACAGCGCAAAAAGAAGCGTTTCTTTAATCGTTTATGAATTAGTATTTTTTGAACTGGATTAACAAGTTCCCTTAATGCTAAAGACAAATGCTAAAATACTAAATACATTTACTTAATATTTTATTTTTGGGAGGAGGAGCCCAAAACTGTTTCGTTTTGTTCCGAAGGATGCAAAAGCATTAATGCTGAAATACAATGAACTTAATATAAAGCAGTACGATAACTTACACTGAATACGAGGGCAGTGGCATAACGTATTTGCCACAAATTTACACATGAGCTTAGTTTCTGTAATATTAATTAGCAATCTATGTTATATTAATTATTAATCTTTATAGTCTACGAGGTCAGACGTGTAGGCCTTTTTCTAGTTGATTTATGTAATCAATTCGTACTTACATTTATTGAGTTTCCGTAACAATGACACATTACGACACTTTACACTGAATACGAGGGCAGTTGCATAAGGCCTTTTGCAACTATTTTTATTTAACCGACGCATGAAAACTTACACATGTCTTTAGATATTGTAGTATTAGTTAGAAATATATCTTATAATACACGAGGTCAGATGTGTACGGCCTTTTTTCTAATAATTTTATGTAACCGATTCTTGCGAAACTTTGTACCTACGTGTATTGAATTCATGTAACAATAAAACATTACAATAATTTATAATAAATACGAGGGCAGTTTCATAAGGTATAATGCATTTTTTTTAAACTCTAGCCCAAATAAATGCATAAAGCTAAAATAGGTTTAAGTAGAAGTACTCTTTTTTAAATTACTTTTACTACTGGTTTGAAAAAAAACAAATCGAGTAATGTTATGATTCTCTTTGAAATATGAAGTGTTTTGATTTTTTCCACGTGCTTCTTTTTCTCATTCGATTCTCTTTGTTTCATATTTAAACAGGAGAGTATTTGGGGTTAGTGTAATGATTCAGTTGAAAACGAATGTACTCATGCAGATCTCTAGTATCCATCTTTTGATGGAATAATGCCTTGGGATTTAAATATTACGATTATTGAACAAGAGCTTAATGTTTTATATTTTAACATCTTACAAATATAAAACTTAACCTCACACACCAAGTTTTCTTGTTGCAAGTTTAATTTTGGTTAAGGAGAAAAGACTGCAGAGTCGTTTTATATATCGTTTTATCTCGCACAAAAATCAGATTTGCTAGAAATAATCTAACGTGTTTGAAACAGGCATAACTGAAATTTATTTAAAACCGACTGACGCTTTTTCGTGAATTTTTTTTTTACTTAAACACATTTTTGGGAGTAATTAATCAGACAGACTAATTAATGGCCAGTTTCATTAGCATTTAATGATAAATAATGCCAATAATTTTTTAAAATTACCATTATTTTCACTACTGCTAATGCTCTTTAATGAAAAGATTTTATTGAGAATAGTTAAAAACCAAAGTCACTATCGTAGACTAATGCTTTAATGTTTTCAAAGCATTAGCGTTATTAAACCTAACTCCTTATCTTTCAGTGTAGGAAAGCATAATTATTACGAGGGCTGGCCTGGCAACACTGAGTGCTGCCAAGTGCAATCTGACATTTCCATTGGAAAGTTTGTCATTTTTAAGCATAATCGTACTCAAAACGTTTTGACGTACGACCATTATTTGTGTTGTTTTCACAACTTTCGACGTGGATTATCAAGACAAGAGTGCATTGATGAACTTAAGTTTTGTATGGCGATGAAGCACCATCCTATAGCACTGTGAAAAATTGGTATAATGAATTTAATCGTGGCCGAAGCTCGCTCAAAGACGAATTCCTTGAAGGTCGTCCAAAAACGGCTGTTGTGCCAGAGAACAACTACAATTTGTTTGCCTGAAGTCATCGGAGGAATTCGAAAAATCAACAAGAGAAGACGAATCATTGTTCACCATGACAATGCGAGCTCTCACACATCGGCTCGAACCAGAGCGTTTTTGACCGGCCAAAACGTCGAATTAATGGGTCATCCGCCGTACAGCCTTGACTTGGCACCTAATGACTTCTTCTTGTTTCCGCACATCAAGAAAAAAAATGCGTGATCAACGATTTTCGTCGCCAGAAGAAGCTGTTGAAGTGTTCAAAAACCATGTTTTAGAGGTGTCTCAATCGGAGTGGAAAAAGTGCTTCGACAACTGGTTTGAGCGCATGCAAAAGTGTATAAATCATGCTGGAGAATACTTTGAAAAACAATAAAACCATTTTTGATTATAAATATTCGCATTTTCACTATTAGGTCAGAAATATATAGAGCAGCCCTCGTAAATAGTATTTTTATTACAAACATTATATATACTGAGGAAAAATTAGACACTAAAGGAATATATTTTTGTTCTCGCTTAGGTAATGAAATCTGCTAGCTGGGCTGTTAGTTGACTTAGATCTCAGACATCAAGTTTTAGACGCAGTTCTTTTAAAATAATTATTAAAATTTTTAACTTTTTATTTTTAAGCTTTTGTGGACATAAATTTGTGTTATGAAAACCGTGTTTTATTCAATTCTAAATAGTATTTCACAATTTTATTACTGTAAGAAAGAACAGTGATTTTTAACATAAAAACAGTGATTGTTTTCAATTCATTGTCATTTATTAAAATAATACCAAAAGTATTTTTTATTTTTTTTTTTTATTAAAAAGAGAAAATTTTAATTCACTTTTTTCAGTTGCAATCTAGCGTTTTCAGACATATTTTCAAAGTATATTTAGATATTTTTTTCGAGCGTCTGGCAACACGGTCCTTAATTATAAAAATAGTTTACATTATATTAAGTTAAAAATTTTTTTTTGAGATACTTCTGCATATATTTAATGCTGACTTGTTTTTCAACAAAGATAAATGATAAAAAATGGAAAAAAATACGCACATTAAAAACAATATCAACAATTTCTTTTACACTTCTGTAATATTTTCTAGGTTTTAAGTTTATTGCTCGCTGGTCGTGCTAATGTTGATGCTCAAGACAATGATGGCTGGACACCACTACATGCGGCTGCACATTGGGGACAAAAAGAATCGGCCGAAATGCTGCTGGACGCTTTGGCCGATATGGATTTGCGAAATTATGCTGGACAGACTTGCATAGATGTAGCGGATCGTAAAATGGTAAAATTCCTTGAAGAATATAGAGCAAGTAATAAACGTATGAAACGAAGGCCATCTAGTCAAATCAGGTATTTATCACTCAAAACACTTTTCAAATATGTACTTCACATTCCATATTTGTTCTTTTATTTTTCACGTTTCATTTTAAAATCTTCAGTAGAATCTCAGATACAATTGAAAATCATATCGATAAAACACCCACTAAAATTATACGGGTTGAAGTTAGACCAGAAAACAACAAGGATCATGTCAATGGTAAGTTTGAGTTTAATTTTGCTTAAAGAGGTACAATGTAAAATTCTTTAAAATATATTCTGATTTTTAGTGGATATTTTAATAAATATTTTTTTTAATACTGTTGTTTTTTTCTTAAACATAACATTTTGTTTAATGTTTGTATTTGTGTGGTGGGCGTTATTAAAAACATTACCATTTGACATTCATACTCTCATGCATATTTTTTAGGGTCTCATGGGCGTTAGGACAAATTGTCTTATATCTTGTATATTTCGATTATCATTCCATTACTTAGTTATGTTTTTGTTCAACCCCCGATTAGTATTTTATTCTCCTTAACAGTTTTCATTACTTTCAATTTGTTTATATTTTCATCTAAACATCGTTCAAAATCTCTTGAAAATTTTTTATTTTTCATTAATTTAACATTAAATTGGTGTTGTAATATTTTATAAAATATTGAATTACTAATTATCGAATGTGTTATTTGAATTTTCTCTTGTGTCTCTCCTTTTTTATGTTCCCATATTTGATTTCGTTTGTTTTCTTTTTCGTGGCATTAAATGTTTGTCATATTGTTGTTGTTTGTGGTAAAACAAAAATGTAAACAGTAGCTTCGACTTCAGTGAGCTCCACTTCAAGCCTAACGTCTACTAGTTCATCTACAAATTTGGAATCCGAAGAAACCGATTCAGATCTAACAGATTCCACAGAAAGTTCACACTCAACCAGTCTTTCTGATCGTGAAGGTATCTTTCGTTAAATCAAAAAGTTTGTTTTTATTTTCTTTATTTAAAGTTTGCACGCTTTTTTTTAAATAGTACGTTTTTTATATTTGTTTTTCTTTTATTTAAAAGATTATTTAACTAGTTTTTTCTTAGGAACATGAATTCATTAATTTAATTATAAGTTTTGAAGAAGAAACATTAATAGTTTTTGCCAGGTAAATTTGTATGTGTTTTTTAATATTGTTTTTTTTTTTTTTTTTAATTTTCCTAACTGTTGAGTGATCTAAAATAATTCTTAAGACACAAACAAGAAATAGAGTGTTCGGTATAAGTTTAAAAGGGACTTAATTAAAAAGTTATCGTTACAGTACCATAAAATAGCGACAGTCATATAAATAAGGTTAATTATTTTTGTACGTATTACATCGAAAAAAGAAGGAGAAAGACTTTATTAGGAATGGAAAAAATGTTGGCCATAATCTTTTGCTTGGAATTTAGGTATGAACTTAAGACAGGTGGAATTATTTTAAGTTTTTAAAATTGCTTTTTATAAATATGATGGCCCATATTCATAGTTATAGAATAAAGTCGACTCTTGCTAAAGTATACTCTAAAATAAAAAGCTCTTATTATCTTTTTTGCTTTCATAGTCAAGAATAAAGTATACTTTAAGTTTAGCCACCTTCCACTGGGTGTCGACTGTAATTTGATAAATGTTTGTATGAAATAAATAAATAAACATTTGAAACATTTGAAAAAAGTAACCTTGTTTTTATTTTGTTCACTTTGGTATAAAAATGAGATAAAGAGTATTGTGTTCTTAAACCAAATAAAATAATTTTGGAAAAATGAGTTAAAAACAGCTTTTGGTAATTTTAAAATTTAGAGTTGACTTTCTCTTCAAAAGTATATTTTAAATTGTCTATGAATGAGTTAGACTAGACTCTAAAGTAAAACCGACTTTAGTTCCCTTAAAGTATACTTTATTTTAACTATGAATATGGGCCATTATTTTTAATGTTTATGTGGCTTTTTTAAACTTCAGATTTATGTAATCTTGAAATTCTTAATTAATATAAGGGTCGCAAGTTTCTATTTCACACCAGCCAAAGCAGTGAATCTTTGCACATTGAAAGTGGCAGGAAAGACCTCTGCAGGGAGTATATTCCACATACGAACTGTTCGGCTAAAAAACGAATTGGCTCTGTAATGCTTGGTGCGATTCACTGGTCAATCGACCACAAAGGAATGTGCTTTTAATGCAGAGCGCGTTGCGCGTACGAAATTACGGTTTTTATGATTTCATAAGAGCACATTCCGTTGTAGTAACGATAAAACAGTGAAACATACCCCACATTGTGTCGATGCTCCAGTAATAAATATTGCTGGATGCCCTACTGTCGCCGATGAGCTTCTTCAATCTCTCCTGCTCGCGGTCGAGCAACTCCAAAGTAGACTCTGAAACACCGGCCCATACATGAGAGTTGTATTCCATTTTTGGTCTGATAAAGGTGACAAAGATAGTAAGGAGATAAGATGGAGTGAAGTATTTATTGCACCCCTTCCCTTTTGAGAGAGAGAGAACGCTTTCTACTTCCATATCATGTGGCTCCTTTCATTCCTTAATTTTTAGCACTTAAGTCAGTTTCGGAAAGCAGAGTTAACCATCTTCAAGTGCTACCCGAATGCCCTTTTACTCTCTTTCGTTTTTTCGTTGATAATTAGAAATTGAAAACATCCCATTCTGTTGTTTCCAGGGATACATGTGCAGCCGTCGTCAGAACCTGCAAAATTTGCTGAATTCCCATCTTTTGTTATGTCTAATGATCGAAAATTTTATGGATGGCCCAGAGCACATTTTGTGCCTTTTTAATCATACCAGAGATTAAACCTTTTTTTTTGCATGCTTTTGCACACTAATGAAATTTCAACGTATGCTACGAGGGTTGCTCTATATATTTCTGGCCTAATATTGAAAATGCGAATATTTATAATCAAAAATGGTTTTATTGTTTTTCAAAGTATTCTCCAGCATGATTTATACACTTTTGCATGCGCTCAAACCAGTTGTCGAAGCACTTTTTCCACTCCGATTGAGACACCTCTAAAACATGGTTTTTGAACACTTCAACAGC
Organism: Gymnosoma rotundatum; assembly: GCA_916610165.2. Classification (NCBI taxonomy): domain Eukaryota; kingdom Metazoa; phylum Arthropoda; class Insecta; order Diptera; family Tachinidae; genus Gymnosoma; species Gymnosoma rotundatum. The sequence continues at coordinate 50,026,891 of OU744338.1, forward strand.
TTCTTCTGGCGACGAAAATCGTTGACCACGCATTTTTTTCTTGATGTGCGGAAACAAGAAGAAGTCATTAGGTGCCAAGTCAAGGCTGTACGGCGGGTGACCCATTAATTCGATGTTTTGGCCAATCAAAAATGCTTTGGTTTAAGCCGATGTGTGAGAGCTCGCATTGTCATGGTGAACAATGATTCGTCTTCTCTTGTTGGTTTTTTGAATTTCTCCGATGACTCCAGGCAAACAAATTGTAGTGTACCACTCAGAAGTGACCGTCCTACGTTGCTCAAGCGGAACAGTCGACACATGACCAGTTTTGCCGAAGAAACAGGCGACCATTTGCTTCGAAGTGCTTCTTCCACGAACAAGTTTCGTTGGATTTTGCTCGTCTTTGAAGACCCACACTGTCGATTGTTGTTTCGTTTCGGGCTGATACGCATAGATCCATGATTCGTCACCTGTGTCGATCTTATAAAAGTCTTTTGAAGCACCGCAATCGTATTTTTGCAACATTTCTTTGCACCAATCGACACGACCCTTTTTTTGAGCGACTTTCAAATTGTGCGGGATCCAACGAGAATAAACCTTTTTTACGGCCAGGTGTTCATGCAGTATCGAATGTATGCTGGTGGAAGAAATGTTCAAGGATGTCTCTATCTCTCGGTACGTCGCATGTCGATCTTGCATTATGAGTTCACGCACGGCATCAATGTTCTCTGGCACAACAGCCGGTTTTAGACGACCTTCACGGAATTCGTCTTTGAGCGAGCTTCGGCCACGATTAAATTCATTATACCAATTTTTCACAGTGCTATAGGATGGTGCTTCATCGCCATACAAAGATTTAAGTTCATCAATGCACTCTTGTCGTGATAATCCACGTCGAAAGTTATGAAAAATGATGGCACGAAAATCTTCACGAGTTAATTCCATTTTTTTCTATATTAATTTTTTCAAGTCACTGTAAACAACACAAATAATGGTCGTACGTCAAAACGTTTTGAGTACTATTATGCTTAAAAATGACAAACCTTCCAATGGAAATGTCAGATTGCATTTGGGAGCACTCAGTGTTGCCAGGCCAGAAATATATATAGCAGCCCTCGTATTTCACAAAACCTTATAATTATGTACAATATTCGCGAAAGCAACAATCACCATAATCAAGGGCCATTTCGTTAAAATTCCACATATCAAATAATAATAGCGCATATACCTCTCAAAACTGCTTCCATGTAAGTTTATGTTGTTACTCGTAATATGTAAGGAAAATTTCAATATAGAGCATCGTATATTTGCTCGGTTTCCCCCGTGCATACAATTCTTAGCACAGACTAAAATTGATTTTGATCTTTAGGACCGTTTACATTTTACTTCAATAAAAAATATATTTCTTCGTCGTTTTGTTTTTTAAATAAAAGACTATCTAGCAATTATTTTTTTTTTAAATAAAAATTTTGGTCACTATTGAAATTTAATTTTCAAACTTTTTTGAATTCCTGCTCCTCTCCTCAATGTACTTTTTTTTTAATTTTAAACTTAATAAACAATACAAATGCGAAAAATTTTAAAAAGTACCACAAATTTAGGTAAAAGTTAACTGGCAACACTACACAATGGCGAAGTATCAAAGTATATGGAAAGAAATAAAAAATCTAAGCAACTGGTTCGTTCAAAAGCAAATTTAACATGCGCATAGCTGGGGAGTATTCAAGCTATCTTTTGAACCTACTCAGACTTCTTAGGCCAGGCCACGTAATAAGCGGCAGAGTGGTAAGCGGCAGAGCGACGAGTTTGAACGGCAAGTGGCTTATTACTGAGCGTCGTTTCTGAGCGGTTAGTGCGGTTAGTTGTTAAAATGCCATTTTCAAGAGAGGTTTGTTCAATGTTTTTACGCGAAAATTGTATTCATATTTACTAGAATTTAATGCGCTTAAGAAAAAACAAGATTTGGTATTTATTGTGGTATTGTATTTGGTATTGTTCACCAATATAATATCCTCTCCACTTAGAAGTTCCTTAATAATAGAATTTATTTCAGTGCCTGCAGGGTCTGGCTCCTTCAAATTTTCTTCAGTGGGTTCTGCAGCAACAGTGTAAAAATATTGATCTCATTTTGTTTGTATTCGCTCTGGAGCCAGATGTTACCAGTGGATTTTTTTGCAAAGTTTTTCGGAATGTGCCTTTTAAATTTTTCCACTTTGCTTTCGCTATCTCTCCTAGAAATAAAAAAATAACATAAATATAATAAATATACATGTATTATTAGAATCTAAATAAAATATACGAAATAAATATTTAAATTAAACAAAATCTTACCTGTGCAACCACAAATTTTACCAACTTCACTTAAAAATTTTGTAATCTATCTTGTCATAATAGCGGTCGGCTTTGTACAGATAAAATTATAAGCTCCGCATTCACTTTTGCCATGATTATACTTTGCCGCTCAGAAATCAACAAAAATTAGAAAAAGTTCTATCCTGAGCGGCGCCGCTTAGCCGCTCAGAAATGCCGCTCATTGCGTGGCCACTTCAGTAGTATTCCAAATGTTTTAATTTTTTGCCGCTCACCGCTTAGCCGCTCATTGCGTGGCCCAGGCCTTAGAAATTTAAATTAACATGTCCTTAGAATCGTTCTACACGAAATGTGATCTACTTATTTATCTATATTTTATAGAGAAAAAGTTAAAAACATTTGAAAATTTGAACTGATAATCAGTTCTTCGTACTGATATCATTCCCACTTTTTGCTCTACATGTGGTTTAGGCCACGAAATGTTCAATAACTTTTCGGTTACAAGTAAATCTATACAGGATGCTTAGTTAATAGGTATTGATCTAGCTGATCTACAAAAACAACTTGTCTATATTTCTGTTAATATTATACATATATCAAGCTTGAGCTAATTTTTTATTTTTAATATTAGTGACCCGTTATAGACAAACGTTTCAAAATTCAACAGAAATATTTAATATTATAAATTAAAGAGTACCCCATACTTTTGAACAATTCTAGATAGACGGCTTAAATTCACAAAAAACCTGTACTTGCTATAACAACAAATATAAATGTTGGATTTTTTAAATAAAGGGTGTCCTAATAGTTTATGTAATATGATAAATGCGGCCAAACTTCTGAACCGTTATAGATAGACAGCTGAATTTTACAAGGAATTTGTGTTGTTTGAATATTAAAATTGAAGGGTGTTTCCATAATTGGTGTAATTTGACTTATATGACCATATGTTATGAACCGTTATTTACAAACACTTGAACATTAGACGGAATGTCCACTACTTTGTCTAGTATAACAGCAAGTATAAATATTTAAAATAATCAGCCCAATTCGAGAAAAGATTCTTCCAATTATGAATTCCGTGGGAACAAAATAATAAAAAAAGTGGCATCATCGTAATTTGAAGGGAGTTATTTTCTTTATTAACATATGATTTTTCTTTTATAATTTATGATACCTCTTTTCCCCCGAATTTTTTTCACTTTCTGCTGTCAACCAAAAGGGGAAAAAATTTATAATGGAAGAAAAGGCAAAAGTGAAAAAACTCGCACGGAATTTTTGTTTATAATTGGGCTAAATAAATTGAAGGGTGCCCCAATAGTTAGTGATTTCAAGTCATTTTTGTTTTTGTAAAGGTTGTTTATTTATTTATTATTTTTTTTTTTCAATTACGACTTGAAAATAATTATTTGATTCTTTAGCGCGTCCCGTTTAAATTCAATTCTAAAAAAACTGTTTATATTCTCTTTTATTTAACTTTATTTAAGTGGCACACAGAAAAATTATTTTTATTCATTAAAATATTTAGATTTTGCGTTCCTACGTTAACTTGTGAAATTTTTCGTGAAAAAGAAATCACTACCGCCACTTTTATTTTAAACAATTTATTTCTAAAAATTAATTATTTTTGCTTAAGTTGTTTTTTAATTTTGTATCTAAAGAACCGAAATTTTCTATTTATTTTATTACACAATTTTTAGAAGTTTTAACGCAATTTAATTATTAATTACTAAAATTATTCTAAAGTAGAATTTTCTCATTTTTTTATTGTTATTGTTATTGTTATTAAAACTGTTAACGTGATTTTTAGATGATAAATCATCTGTACAGAAAACTGCAAATGAAACACCCGCCACAGAAGATGATGCGCCATGGCGACGTAATAACGTTACACGTGTGCGTTCATCAAATGAAAGTCCAACTAAAAATCGTATGTATTTTAATTGTATTTTTATTTAAAATCATTTTCCAATAATTTCTTATATCCTTTGAAATTTCTCCATTTTCTTAGAAGTTCCTGATAATGAAGTTAGTAAAACAAATAATGCCACCACAGAAACAGATGTTATTTTAAGACGAACTCAAAGCTTTGAAAATGATGAAAAGTAAGTACAAACTGATATCTTTATTATTTAATTAATGTTTTATTTTTGTGTGTTCTAAAGTTTGTTTAAACAAAGTTATTATGAAAAAGTAAGCATTCGAATGGGGTTTAATGGTTATTTGATTATCGAAGTTACTATTCAGTATTATTTTAATTCATATTTTTGCACTCGCGATCAATTTACAGTCTGTTTCACATTGTATATTTTATAAGAAACACAATTTGATTTCTGTTGAAAAAATATTCTGATCTCGGATTTTCTGCATTTTAATTTTATTGTTTGCTTTTCAAAATTTGACATTTCTAGAAGTTGAAGAACAGAACCTTACAACAGCATTTGTGAACATGCTGTTCAATTAGTTGTGAATTGAATAAAACAAATCAAAAGAAAGGAAAAACATTTTTACGGTTTTACCTTTCAAATTTAACATATTTTTAAAGGAGATCTTGAAGGAAAATATTTCTTAGTGTATAAAGACGTTTCCAGAGGGCCGTAATCTGTAAGTCGCTAACAAAGCATTTTATGCCACAGATACGATACTGAAACATTTAAACCTATACTTAATATTGAGTTAGACTTACAGATACCGATTAATTAAAAAAATGTACACGGATTAGTTCAAAAATTTGGTTTAAGTTTTAGCTATGAGAATTACAGAATACGGTCTTAGGCGCTTGTTAAGATTGTATTTAAGCGCCTTTTCATTATTACTCTTTAATAATGAAAAGGCTTGAAGATAGCAGTTTCTATTTTAATCGGGTATAAGTGATCGTGTGGGTTCGATCCTGATTCTGTTGCATCAGGGTGAGCTAGGTTTGAATAGCGGATATCTATAGATATGTTTTAAGTTTTTCCCCCCGATCCTCTCATTTCATTTAATAAGCTTCACTAACTTTTTAGAACCACAAATATTACGATGCCAACGTTCCAACTCTGATGCCGTTATACTACAATTAAAAGAACTATCTGCGTGATACCAAAAAAAAAAAAAAAAAATCAAGATCAAAAATCAAATTTCATGTACAAACAGGGTATTTTTACAGTCTGAGTCTCCTTTCATATATTGATTTCTTCGCAACCTTTAGAAATATTTTATGTTTTAAATTAGAAAATAAATGACAAGAAAGGAAATGATACTTGAACGTTAAGCAGATATAACCTAACAATTTGAAAATAAAACTTCTCTTTCTACAAGAGATATTTTTGAATGTGAACTAGCAATATATACTTTATGGCCCAACATTTATTGTAAATTTCTCTCTTTCTTAAAATGTTCCTCCTTAAATTTGTCGGATGGAATATCGGGAAGGCTTATTCGCCCTTAAATTTGTGAAATACGGAAGATATTTACAAACTCTAAATAAATGTAATTTATGTGCAAACCCTTTTATACAAGCGTGTATGTTTCAAGTAAGCCGGTCTTTTGGAGTTAAAATCAATACCTCTTAAAACTAAGCACAACATAATTTTTTTTTTTTATAAAATTCTTTAAGGCGCGGTATTAAACCACTAAGGTTAAAAAAAAAGAAAAAAAAAAGAAAAAAAAAAGAAAAAAAAAAAGAAAAGTGTTCAATTAAACAGATCATCTCAATTTGAAATAAAATACACTTCTCACAATGCACGTTAAACGACCTGCCATAAATCTGTCTTACGAACTACTTGGTGAAGTGTGTTAAGAAATGACACTCACGAAGGCAGTGGGGTGTCAGATCTGCAAATGCAATATCTGAACGGGTCTCAGTATTATCGAAAAAAAATAATAATAATAATAATAATAATAATAATAATATTATTGTTGTTATTATTGTAGTTTGAAATTAAAGGGTAGCCCTACACAGACGTTTTTTAAACTTCTATACAGTCGGGCCTAGATTATCGGTGTATGTATGAAATTAAAGTTAATAAAAAAATTCTGTCATTATGGATAATAGAGGTAATCACGGTTAATCGAAGCAAACAATTTGGCCATCACGGTTAATCGTGGTTACCGGTTAAGTGAATCACGGATAATGGCCTAACTGTATTAAATAAAAAATTAAATCAAGCTCATTCTCAAATGACAAATGTTTGAAAATGATTTGACAAGAAATTGACAAAGAAAAAACAACAAAGCTTGATTTACCTTTGACAGTAGTTTGAAGTCAAATGGTAAAGACAAGTTGTGACTGTGTTTGATGGGAAAATGATACAAAATAATGTCGTTTTTAACAACTTTTGAATTGTTGGCTATTTAATTCAAAAACATCTATGTATCTTCAGAGTGCTTACTTTTTCATACGGTTAATTTTTTTATAAATTGTTTTTAATTTAATAACATTTGTTTTTCTATTTATTTTCATTAATTTTTTTGTACGAATACTTTATAAATCTATAAATTAATTCTTTTTAAAAACCACTCAACCAATTAATATCATTCATCAATTGTTGAAACTAAAAAAAAACACTTTAATTATTAATTTAATATGCAATTAATATTTGTGCGTGTGTGTGTGTATTTTAATTATTTGTTAATAAACAAAATCATTACGCATTTTGCTGGTATTTAAAATCAATATTTTTTTTTAACCTTTTATTTTTATTTATAATTTTTTTTTTTCGCTTATAAAACTAATTATTGCCCTCAAATTAAAAAATAATAACATTTTTTTAAAACAAAATTCATCTGCTATTTAACTAAAAGATTCTATCAAAAATATAATGAACTGCGAGCACGCATTAAAGCTAACTCATGCCCTATAATACCGGCTACACTGCAACAACATCAGCAACAGCAGCAGCAACATCATCAACAGCAACTTCATCAACAGCAACAAAATAATAATGTTAACAATAATAACAATAACAACAATACTACCACTATAACAAATAATAGTACAATAACTGGTGGTAGCGGTAGTTGTTTGAAGTTAAATGCAACATCAGCAATAGGAACAGGAATAACGACAATTTCCAAAATTACACCTACAACTACAAATAATAGTCTACTTACACCACCACTACTATCACAAACATCAATATCACCTGCCACAACGAATACACTGGACTCTAATGTGACAAATTCATCCAATTCAACAACTGCTACTACCACCGCCACCACTACCACTACCACTGCCATCACAAACACCTCCTCCTCTATCAATATCACAAATATCATAAATCCAAATTATACTGTACAAAGATCGGCTTCACTTAAAGATCATAAACAAAAATTTATCAGGTTTGTTTTCTTTTTGTTGTTTTTATTTGATTGTCTTCTTTCTTTCGATTTCCTTTTCCTTTCTTCGTTTATTCTGTCCAGTATTATAGTGTTTAAAATAGTTGTAGAATGTTTATGTGTGTTGGTGTGTTTGTGTCTTTCCTTTTACATCATTTTTTAGATTTTTTTTCCCTTTTTGGCAACAATTAGTTTTAAGTAAAATTAACTGCCGGTACTTTTAAACACGAACGAACATTTCTTTCCAAAATTAATATTGAAAACGAAAACAAGTTTTTATATATTTTTGTTTCAATACAAATATAGGAAAGAAATGTTCCTTTGCATTTAGAAACACAAGCGTCATTAAAATTGGGGATGTTTTATAATAATCAAAAACCCATAAAGTATTTATTATATCCGTAAACTTTTTAAATTTCCTAAACTTTTACTAATTTGTTGTAGACTTAAATACTTAATTTTAATTAGAATATTTTTCGAATTAGAATATAATTGAATTAGAATATATTTGATTTTAAAGTGAGCTTTTTGAAGGAAAATTAAAGTTATTCCCTTTTAAATAAAAATTTGATTGAAATAATTTAAACAAAGAAAAAAATTAAGTTTCCAAAGACTTGAGTAAAACTTTGAGGAAGAACTTACCAACTTCTTGCAAAAATAAAATCATTTAATAATGTAAGTCTAAGCTCCTAAAGAAATCAAAGATTAGTTAACAGGAACCACAAATTTGCATATTTGCTTGATTAGTAAGGACTTTCTTAAGTTAAGTAAATGAATTTAAACCTAGCCATGTATATCCACAATAATAAGGGCGTCAAGCCCTGTGAAGTTTCAATGCAATCGGGCTAGCCGCTTAGAAACCTACAATATTTGTTCCATTTTCAAACCACATCCTCCACTGTGCGACGTCCTTTTGCATTTTGTTACCAGCAAAAATGGGTTTAATTTTTTTAACGACGCTTTAAAGTAATTATATTAATTTTTATGCAGTTGTTCTCAAACGCAAACTTGTTTAAGGCTTTTCCTTCGATATTCTGATGCATTTATTCCTTCGACGGTATATAATTGTTAAAAAAAAACATGAACTAACAATTATATACCAGCGGGGTCTCCCCACAGGTTCAGGCTGTGTTGCGACCTGGGTGGACCTACTTTGGAATGATTATTAAAAAAAACAAGAATTTACTCCGTTTAAAAAAAGTTTAACTTTCTTGAATAAAACGCTCGGCTGAATACTTGAACAGTTTCGATACAGGGTTTTAGTTTTCATGTTTTTTACACATTTAACAAATTTAAGAGAGAAAAAGAAAGGTATAACCTCAAAATTAGTGTTTTTCTAAGGCCTTATTGATTTGCCCTCGTATGTAAATAAAAAGAGTAAAGGATAAAACCAAAGCGATGTAGCTTAGATGGTTAACCGCTTGACTACTGAGCATGTGAGCGGTTTGTTGGCATGAGTTCGCATCCCAGCCGCTGCCAACTTAATAATATCAACTTTTTCTGAATTTTATTAAAGTTATACTGGCCCTTTTTTGCCTGTATAACTCTACTGCATTAAATCGTTGGTGAAGTAAAAATATAAATTTAAAAACTCATTAATCTGTCTAATTAAAGCCAGGGCCGCTGAAACACGCTTAAATACTGTTCTACAAAATATAAGTTGCAATTGCAGGGTTGTGACAATTTTAACCTTTTGTATATTTTTCGTTTTCATTTTTCGACTCCTTTCTACTACTCTATGTCTTTCCAGTAAAGGTAAAACAATTAATTGGTAGTCATTATTTCTTGAGAGCAAACTTCTCTTAAAAAACTGTAATAAATATTTAATTGAGTTTATCTGATAAAAAAAAAATAGTTTATAAATGTAATTAATTTAACGTAGAAGTTTTTTTTTTTTTAATTTTTTATTCATGTACTAAAATAAAAATACTTTTAACACACTATTAATTTATTCATTTCTTATAATTTCATTAGATTAGAATAATTGTATTTATTAAAATAAATAGAAGTTTTTATATTTTTATTTTGCTTAAAAGACTCGTATCTCCTAAGTTGTGTTTATATCGAATTATTTTTGTTTTTGTTTGTGCCTTAGAAAATCACCACCGATAAGCCCTCCAGTGACGTCATCTCCTGCTACAGCCTTGGCATCTACAACGAATACCCCAAGCCCTGCTGCTGTAACCACACCTATCAGAAGGTAATTATATACATATTTAAATTTGTATCTCAACTTTTTAATATCAATTCATTTGGTTTTGTCTTTTAATTATATATTTTCACTTTCAATCCCATCAAAAATATTTTCCAACTTGTTTAGCAGCACTTCCTCAACTTCTTCTACTACTAGTTCTACACAATCAAACAGTCAAGTGGCCAAGAGGTCCACAGAAATTAATGACAGTAACGCAACTCTTGACAATAAACAAAATCAAAATTTGCCTAAAGATAATAATCAAAATACAACTACAAATACTAAAAATAATAATAATGGTTCAGCTGCAATTGAACCCGTTAAACAGAAACAATCTACCGGAAACATATTCAAAAATTTCTTCAAGTAAATACATATGGCCAATATCTGGAATAGATTTTTAAATGTTGTAAAATATCACAAAAAAATATTTGTTTGTTGTTTTTTGCGTTTATGACAAAATTGCTCTTTAACTTTTTTTTTTAACCACTTCTACTTCTTTTGGCTTGAATAAAATTTCTTCTCTAATCTTTAAAATTTAACTAAACCATTTAAAATTTGTTTAATTACCTAACCTTTTTAAAAATATAATTGCTTATGAGCATAACATTAGTCTAAGGCAAAGTTACTAAAATTTATGTACTTAATCGCTAACAGTAAAATCGGAGTCAACATCCGCAAATAAAAATTTCGTACATGCAAAGATATAACAACGAAAAAGAGGAGAAAGAGAGAGAGAGATTTAGGGTGAGAATCAAATAGTTGTAGTTGAATTTAGAAAGAAGGTAGAAAATTTGATAGCAAATGTCAAAACGATATGGTAACTATCCTCTAGTCCAGCGCAAGAACCTTAAGGTATAAATAGTATGAAGATCAGATATCAGAATAACAATTTTTTAACGTTTTTAGGAATCAAGAAACTTTGAAAGCTTTTTTTGAGACAGAATTTTTATACCAAAATAAAGCCGCATTAATTGTCGAGTCTTAAGCATTAAAATCGACCGCGTTCGCAGGATTCCATTTGTAAATTGCTGCAAAGTAAAGCGAAAACTACAAATTTCATACAAATAATATTTTTTCGATTAGTTAGACTCGTAGCTTAGACGGAAAACAAATTTAATATCAGTTTTTCAGGGATAAAACGAAATAACGAAATATTATTTCTTTTATTCGTTGCCGCATCGGTCACAAAGTACCAATATGAACTTGATAACGAAAGAGAAGATACTCGACTTTTCTTAGAACTAAAGAAAAAATATGTAACCTCTAGTAATCACTAAAGTTAATTAATGTAAAGGAAAAATTAGTTTGTGTACACTCTTTTTCATGGTGATCCATAGAAAAAAACAAGAAACAATAATTTAACGAGGTGCGACTGGTAAGTGAATCCTCGCTGTAGCTGTCGAATAGAAACAAGACACAGAAATGCTGATAATATCTTACAACGGGGGTGGGCAACCCGTGGCCAACTGCGGCCCACGTGCGCCCCGTGGCGCAACAAAACAAAACTAAGCCAAAAAATTATTTCATTGTTTGGGAGCACATGTAAATGCGAACAAGTTTTTTCGAAAATGACTTTTTTAAAATTAAAATATAGATCGTGAATTACAGACAAGAATTTAGAAAGTATGTTAGTAGCTACTAAAATTGAATCAGATATAAGTACCTTGTTCACAAATAAGCAGTGACAAGTCTCTTATTAATATAATTATACAACTTATTATTAATTTTTTGTATTGTTATAGTGTAGTAATAAAAAGTATTAAAAATATATTCACCCTTATTCTAGTTGTCGGCGTCGTCATCGTCTGTGTTTTAGTATCAATATCACTTCGTATCAATGTCGGCTTCAATTTAATGAAAATTTTACATTCTATAACATTCCTGTGACGACGTCGACGGTTTATCGATTTTTATGAAAATGCACATCCCCAAGTTTTTTGTTAAATATTATTTGTGTTTGATACTTTTATGGAAAAATGTTTTCTATAAGTGAAGAAAATTTTGATTTAATTGATGATGAAAGCTCGCAAAAACAAAAACTTGTGTTTGAAAGAAAACTTCTTAGGCAGAATTGCAATAGTTTTTATTTGCCGGATCGCAAGTATTTATATATGCGGACTGAGTGAAAATTTTTTAAAATTCCGCCGTTAGTGGCTTTACACTCCGCTTTATTAGCAACCATCTTTTTTTTCACTTTAAATTTTAAATTTCGCGATACCTTGAAAGTAATTTTTACAGACTTTTATATAAATCCTATTCAATTCTTTATTTTGTTACCTTTTGCCAACCGTCTACTAATCTTCTAGGCGGACCTATAGAGAATTTAGTATTTTTTCCAATTTCTTCCCTTTCCTTTCTTTGAAATTGCATGCAGCAGTGCCTTTGCAAAAACCCAGTTCAAGAGATGAATTCTTCTACAATTCTTCCAACAATTTTTCAAATTGATTTGCATTTGTAACATTCCAGTCGTCATGAAAAAAGGTGTCAACAAAAAACAGAGTCACGTCAATACAATATTGTCATCACATTTGTTATAGAGTACAAAAAATCTTTGAGCCGTAATCGATAAGTGTCAATAACGACAAGTAGAATAACAAATTGAATGCGTCGACACATATCAATATTGAAATGTGACGACGTCGACAACTAGAATAAGGACGATTATCAGAAATATATTATTTTTGTTCGACTTCTAAAAATTTTCTTCAATGTTTTCTGAAAACATAATATTCATTTACCTACAAAATCAATGTTAATGGCGCGCTTAAGTTTGGTTGTTTTCAATTTTGGCTCGTATTACAAAAAGGTTAACCATCTCTGCCTTATAATTTTCTTACTGCAATAATATCGGAGATGTGGAATATAATTCCCTACATGACGAAATAATACTATCACGACCACGCGATAGCGAATTCAGTAGTTTTCGTCGTAAACGCTTAAAGTCAAACACCATATTAAAAAAAATTATACATATTTTTTATATATGGAGTTTAACGTTTCGGGAAAAATTGGTTTATTCGCCATCGATACCACCTGGTTTTAATACTCCTTGATTCCTTACGTTTTTCGTAAATTCTAATCGTAATTGTTTTTTAATTTCTATATGGGGTTTTTTTTAAACCTGAGTTTTCCAATTAAGGCAGATCGATATATAATTGAAAAAGAATAAGCAGCCTAAACGTATAAAAAAATAACTTTAATCAAGTTTCGCCACGATTTTAAGAGTAGCAAGTTTTCAAAAATGTCAGCATTTTCCATATACTGTGACGGACAGAGGTAAATTTCAAAGCATACATACATCGCTTTCTAATAATGAACGGCTGATTGGCAATTCGACATAACCTATTAAATATTGAACACATAAACAAACATAAAAAATACTCGTTTTAATATTTACTTGTCATGTTGACTTGGGCACCACTATCTGAAGAATAAATAATAGTTTTTGAGTTATCACGTTATCACAGAGTTTTCTTTGGAATAATATTCTAGATTCCCTTGTTGAATTTGCGCGTCTATAGACCGAAACCTATTTGGCCACTGTTGTTAATTCTGCAAACAAAAAAATCATACCTAAAGAAAAATTAATGGTTTTAAGTATCGACATAAAAAGAACTTGCTTGCGTTAGAACAGTATTTACCCGTGTTATTTCATTTCTATAGTTTTTACGATACAATCAATAATGGCTTTAGCCTTTTCCGGTAAAATGAACAGTCTAGCTCATATCTTTTCTTTAAACACAATGTGTCTATAACCTAAAAATAACAACAAAAATTTAATTCCATTTCTTTGTAAGTTATAATAAAATAAAAACAAAATAAACTTAAAAAATCGCTGTTCAAAAGCTAAGCATCTTTTAATCATCTTTTGGGCATAGATTCAATAAGATTCGATAGAATAGATGTTGGTATAGCTTCCCACTCTGATTTTAGACAGTTCATCAACTAACGTTTATTTTTAAAGCGTCGAGTTCCAACTCTCCGTTTTAAATTCAAGAGAGGTCTCTATGGGATTCATGTCTGTCGATTGAGGTGGCCAATCCAAAACTTGAACCCCATTAGCTGATAGCCAATCCTTGACTAATTTTATTGAGTGTTTTGGGTCATTGTCATGTTGGAACACCCATAGAAGTGACATTTCCCTCTCAACATAGTTAAGCATGTGAGTTGCTAAAATGTCTCTGTAAACAAAACAGTCCATTTTCGTTCGAATTTCTACAAAGTGACCAACACCACTGTCCGAAAAACAAGTCCAACCATCACATTTCCACCCCCATGCTTTATTGTGGCTTTAAAGTACCGAGGATGTAGCCGCTTACCTTTTGGTCTTCTCACGTGGCAAACTCCATCTGAATTTAGTAAGTTAAATTTAGATTCATCACTAAACAAAACAGTTCGTTCTCCATTTGGATATAGTCCAATCTATATGTGCTCTAGCAAAATCCAACCTAAAAACAAACCTCGTTTTTAAATGCTTTTTAGTCAGCATAGGCTTCTTAGATGGCATGAAGCTTCTTAAGTTTTGTTCCAATAAACGTTTTCTTACTGTGGAATAACTAATCTGAAGTTCAAGCTCATTCACTATGTCTTTCCACGAAATAAATGGATTTTTTCAACTAGACGGAACATTTTCTGGTCTGTTCATTCAGAAGTTTTTCGAGGTCGCCCACCGCTATCGGCTTCCTCTACTTTCCCAGTAGCTTTATACTTTTTTATAAGTCGGGAAACTATTGATTTATTAATATTCAATTGGTTTGCTACAGCATTTTGGGATTTACCGTTATTAAAAAGTTCAATAATCTTTAGCTTAAAAGCTGATCCATAACGTGTTCGCGTCATGGTTGCACTTCTAAAGAATTGGTACTATTTAAATGCATAAAATCAACCAAAAATATTTTTTTCAATAGCAATCATAGCGGAACTAAAAGTTTTGTTTAAAATTTTTGTTGTTGTTTGAGTTAATATTTCGCAACAAATGCAACAATGTAAAAGTTGCTTAGGTTTCGAACAGCGAATTTTTAAGGTAATTTTGTTTTTGTTTTATAATTTCTTCCAAAGACATAAAATGCATTTTTTGTTGTTATTATTAGTATGTAGACTATATGTTTAATAATAAATAAAAGGAACATTTTTCATTAATCTATTTAAAGAGAACATATACGACCACAAGTATTTACTGGGGAAAAGTTGCTTAGGTTTTAAACAATACTGTATGTACAGTTTCTGTATTAAAAGCGAGCGACTCGTCCAAAAAGTTTGTATGAAAAGTACTCAAATTTTCTAGACAAGTCTATCGCTTGTAATACAGAAACAGCACATTAATTTTAAATTTCTACGCTACTGAATTTGGCAACACTTTTCTTACTTTATAAAACTTATCGCTACCGTTTATCGTTAAAATTTCCTGTAAACATGAAATGTCTAAATTTTTTCTAAAGGAAAAAATACAAGGATTATAATATATTAAAATTCAAATGGTTATTTCTTGCACAGTTTTTTTTTTTATTAAATCGTACCCGAAGTTCGTGCTTCAGTGCTGTTAAGTTTCCGGTAACATTTTATTTAAAAAATGGCACGTTTTCACATTTTTTTCTCTCTATTTTTTAATTAGAAACGAATTTTTTCTCAGGTAAGAAATATCCTAAATATTGCTCTGGATACTAAAGTACCTCCCTATAAATTTTATTAAAATTTATCCAGTAGTTCCTTCGTGATGTGTACACAAAAAACATTTCCAAAAATTGGCATTTTATATTCTTAACCAATGGCTAGAATAGTTTTAATATGTCCATTGATAGATAAATATTTAAAAATGAATAATTATTTAACATGAGATTAAAGTCAGTGTTATTTTAATGTTGGTTTCAATAGTTATAAAAAATGCTGAATATAGAATAAGCCATACAAAAATTATATGCCACAATGCTGCTGCCTTAATTAAATTTCGGTTTTACCTTTTAAAATAAAATACCCGTTCTAAAAGTTCTTAGGCTTAAGTAAAAATCTTCCATTTATACTTTGATAACAAGTCTTGAATGGATGACTTGTTATCTTCTTCCCTTAGGACTTTTTGAATTCTTGCAATTACCCCAACAAACCACAAAACCTTGTAAGTTTTGAAAAGTAAGATTTGAAAAAAAGCAACACTAATTTGGAACCGGGTGACTTGCGAGAAAAAATGCAAAATGGCGTAAAGAGAGCAGAAGGCGGTCGTTTGAACGAAATAATTCTTTCAACTTTATCAATTAATCTTTATTTAAACTTTTCACAGAAGTAGAACTCTTTTTTTTAATTTTTAACAAAATGGTCGCCAGTTAACATTATGACATGAGATTACCTTTGCGTTACCTGTTTTATCCACTAAACAATAATTTCTTTTATTATTTTACTCATATATTCTTTCAAGTTTTGTTTTTAATTTGATTTTTGCATGATCACCTTCTGTGTTAAAAAAAAAAAATAAGTAAATATTAACTTGATTTTTTTTCTTTTAAAATGTAGGTCCTTCGTACCCCCGGTACGTGACGAAGAAAGTGAAACGCAACGTAAGGCACATGCAAAACGCGTACGTGAAACGAGACGTTCAACACAAGGTGTAACATTGGATGAAATAAAGAGTGCAGAGGAGTTGGTGAAAAAGAAAAACTCCACCATGAACAACAACAATAACAATAGCAGCAATGTAAGTAGTTTAATTTAAATCATTCACTCGATTTCATATTTTTACAATCATTACACCATCCTTTACCAAGAAATCATTACCTTCAATTTAGAATTGTCCGTTGTCCTGTTTATGAAGCGTTTTGTTTTATAACATTATAATCATGCCACTATTTATACCATACACAAATCAAACAGAAAACCATTTCGTTAAAATATATATATATTCTCACCTTCATCCCTCAGTATCACGCTAATGGAAGCGGTATTATATTGTTGTTTTAAAGTTGTTGGGTTTTGTTTTTTTTTCTTATGTAAACAATTTTTATTTTACATTTAATTTAAAAATTAAAATCCCACCACATCTAGTTAATGAAAAAAAGTTCTAAGACAAAGAAATATCACTGACATTCAAAGGATTTTGGTTAACATTATTAAAGTTAGAATCTCCAAAAACCAAACACCCACTAATTACTGTCAACTACCATCCCTATATTAAGGGTTGTGGAATTTTGTAATGAAATTAATATTTTAACTTAAAGTTTTTTTTTTAGTGTGATGGTTTGTTTTTTTTTTCAACTAGAAATAATAGTTTTTTTATCCCTGTACATTCTACTCATAAGCTCTACATTTTGTCACGTTGGCATAGGATTCATGTGATTTTGCAATCAATAAATATTCATTGCTGCCTGTATAATAAGCGCAAAATATAATTGGCCTCTGCTCTTCCATTAAATACAAAATTATTTACGAATTAATTCCTTTATCTCGATTTAATGTTTCCAAAAAAAAAGCTCTTAAAAGCTCTTATACAATTTTCTTAGTTTTTATTGTTTAAGTAACTTATATTTGAGGCTTTTTCTAGAAACAATTACTTATTTAGAGTTTTCAAAATAGTAAAATTGTAACTATTAGCAGAGTCGTATTTAAAATAAATTACGAATTAATAATTTGTAAACAAAATTTTTATTCAAATTTGGTTTGTAAACATTAAAAATATGAATGCGACCTACAGAGAGTTATAAACTTTATTGATTTTGTAAAGTATTTTATTTTTGTACAATTTATTAACTAATTATTTCTTTCAGTGTGCATGATAAGGTTTAATTATACGTAAATATTATATTGAGTATATTTTTTTCAGTGTTAGTTTTGTTTTCCATTTGTGCATGTTTGTTAAAAAACATATATATTTTATTGTACACACTCTCTCAAACAATATTTTTTTTTATAGCAAGAATTACTTAAAATAAGTCTTAGATATTTAGATTTATATTGAGACAAATTTCTTTCATTAGGCGAAGTTTCCTATTCTTTGATATTGCAACAAAAAATTTATTTTCAGAAATTTCGTGTTTTATTTTCCATATTCGCTTTATTTTTTTAAGCCAGCCTACACAGTTTGTAATTATACTTGCCTTAATGTGTAAAGTAATAAAAACGATAAAGATTTCTATATACGGCTTTGACGAATCTTACATACCCTTCTTTACCTTTAACAGGTGCAGAAAAAATTTTCTTTAAACGTTGATTTTTTGACGAAGGTTTCACTGGCCGCTCCATGTTCCATTCCCCTTAGAGTCTGTTCGTCCTTCGCCCCTTAGGTTCTATTGAACGTCCCTGTAATCATCTTGACGCCTGCTGAGCTTAATTGCCTCTAATGGTCCTTTATAGGCGTCAAAACTCTCTGCCCTTAAAGTCTACTAGGCCTCGTCTATTGGCCCTCTACATTCCATCTTGCGGCCATTATGATTATCAAAGCAAAAGAAAGCATGACAACCCATTCAATTTTGGAATTCCCATGTGATCAACTGTCTCTTTGTGGCTGCATATGTCTTTGCCGAATCTTACATACTCTTCTTTACCTTCAACAGAGGTAGGAAAAATTTTCTTTAAACGTAGATTTTTTGGTATAAGTTCCACTGGCCGCTCCATGTTCCATTCCCCTTGGAGTCTGTTCGTCCTTCGCCTGTTAGGTTCTATTGAACGTTACGTACTCTTCTTTTCCTTCAACAGAGGCAGGAAAAATTTTCTTTAAACGTTGATTTTTTGACGAAGGTTTCACTGGCTGCTCCTTGTTCCATTCATCTTGAAGTCCGTTCGTCCTCCACCCCTTAGGTTGCATTGACCGTCCCTGTAATTCTCTTGTCACCTACTGAGCTTAATTGCTTTTAATGGTCCTTCATAGGTGTCAAAACTCTCTGCCCCAGAAGTCTATTAGGCCCCTTGATGCAGTCCATTTGGCGGTTAATATGCTCATCAAAGCAAAAGAAAGTATTACAACCTAAAATAACGAACTTAATTCTAATATTCCCATGGGACCCACTCAGCAGTCAACTAAGGTCACCCTCTTAGATACAATTGTTGTGGCATGGGGTCATTAACAGCCCTCAGGAGGCCCTACAGCGCAACCAGCTATGTATGGCCCGATTGTCGAAACTTTTTCGGATAGATGGTCTGAAAGTTTCTTCATAAAATTTGGGGTCTTGGCAAATATTATTTATGCGGGAAGACGAAAAACCGACAATCTTTCAACAAAAACTATTGAATTAAAATACCACAAAAAATACTCTTGTTTTTTTAAACGCTCCAGTTTTTATCACATAAAAAGGATAAAATCTGTTAAGCCTTTTCGTTAAATATTAAATAAAAACTATTCCCGCCGATCTTTTGGTTGCTGGGTGCCATGCTCGTGAGAAAGTTTTGTGCAGTAAATTTATTTCCATCTTAAATATTGACCGGATGGTGGAGTAATTCTTGGCATACAATTTTGCCTGAAGTCTAAAAACTTAACGGAATCTGTATTTATTTTATGCCTTGTTGTGTGAACTGCTGCTTCAGCTACTTATAGGCGAGGGTCGTTTGCAAATGGTAAAATTAGGCATTGAAGAATTTTTAACAAAATTTTTTATCGTCTTGATACATTAAGTCCATTATTTTTTTTTTCATTTTCAATGCCTTTCAAATAATAAAGCTTTTCAGGGTCATCCAAATAGATACGTTCGAGGAGTTACGTCTTTCATCGTATTTCAACCTGCGCAATAGTTAAAAATAATATTTGCGAATGATTATTTTACCCTCGATGGGAATTCCAAAGAACGCGTAGATGTCGAAAAAACTGTCACTCTTATATTGGTGGAGAGACTCACTGCTTCGTATTTTTAATCGTCAATGTTTTGAAACGGTATACGAATTGTTTTAGATTACACACACACTAAGTTGATATTCCTTTAGCTTCAAACACCTTTTTCACTAAAATTGTAAATCAGACAATCCCCTACGAGGGGAGTTACAAAATTTCCAAAGTTTTTATGCTGCCCTCGAATGACAACTCATTTTAACACTTTTATTATCAACTCGTAAGGTACGATTACCAGAAGTTTTTCATAGCAATTATATTTTAAAATAGTTCTACGACATAAAAAAGGTAGATCCTGTTTCCACACATACATTAAGAACATTTGCAAATAAACTTTTGATAATTGTCTCGGAATCTAGGTTTCATGATTAAATTTTAAAAATAATCTAAATATATTTAATTTTTGTCACAAAACCACACTTGTTTTACATTTGTTAAATAAATTAATTAACAGAATGAAATGAAAGAAAATGTAACAAATGAAACGACGACCACAACAACAACAACATCAACAGCTCCAAAAACAACAACAGAACAAGATTTGAGCAAAGAAAACGAAAGTTTTCAAGCTCCGTTACGAACCGCTGCAACAACTGAAATTGAATTGGATAAAAAACAGCATGAAGAGGAACAGGAAGAAGATATGACAGCCTCATTTACGATAATTGCCCCCAGTTCTGCTGCAAAATTAAGGCCATCTTCTTTAATTGCTAATGCCACAAGTGCGACCTCATCAGAATTGGCTCACAATGACGAAGAAGTTAGTGCCACATTTGTGATGCCACAACGTAAAGAATCTCGAACGCCCACACCAACAACGGAGAATGTGGAAACGACTTTGGTGGTGAAACCAGTGTTAGGCGATAACTCTTCTAGTAGAGATGTGGTAGATGTAGTTTCGCATAAGTTCCTTGAGAGTGACGACAATAAAAAGTATTCCAAACCTTCGACGCACAACAAAGAAAACGAAAATCTAGAAAATAATAAAAAGACTGAACCGCCACCTTTGGTAGATGTGGATGAAACGAAGGTAACGACGACTCAACAGCCAGGCAAAATCACGACTCCTTCACAGCGTGTGCAGTCAAGTGAGCGAGTAAGAGCAGCCCCCATTAATCCTCTGCCTGTTGCCACACAAACAATCACTTTTTCCACGCCATCTAATACAAATACCAGCTCGGCTGTCAATTCAACTACCACCACTCCGACGCTAGATAGTCCGGTACGCTTGCGGGACAAGCGTTCACTCTTTGATCTTGATAATGCCAATTCTCACGCATTGGCTGATAAATTGCGTTCCGACACGAACAAATATAATTATGATGAGAAACGAATTGGTATATTTGTAAGAGATCAATCTATATTACATGACAGTAGTCTGGAACGTGATACCTCGTCGTCTCCTCTCTTGGGAGGTGTTAGTAGCGATGGCTACAATAGTCGTCGTTGTTTAGATTCGTCTTCGTTGCCAAATTCTCCTTTGCATACACGCGATAGAGAGGCCTGTGGAAGTGATACCTCGTCCACAGCATCAACAATAACAAGCAGTGCTGCTGGCGGTGGTGGTTCGATGGGTGTGGCTGGTAGTTTTAATAACATTTTATCGGCTGAACGAAGACCTTCATGGCGTTTGAAATTTGATTCTGGTTCTAAGGTATGATTCAATACAATACACAAACAACAATAATACTTTAAGAATAAATGAACCGATTTTAATGTGTAACGATTATTTACGAATTTACGATTACATTTAATCGTTTTTTGTTTGTATTCGTTAAAATGTGATTTGTTATACATTTAAAGCGGTCAAATATTTTATTAAAAAAAACACACACATACAAAAACCCAAAATATATTAAATTTCTGTTGGTTTCGTTAAATTTGTTTTCGATAAAAAACTATGAATTCGTGTGTTTCTTTCTAAATGTGCGACCTCCTTACGCATGTCAAATGTCATATGTATATGTATGTATGTCACATTTTTATTTAATAAAAATGATTTTTATGTTGTATGCAAATGTATAATTTTGACAGGTCCTTTAATTTATTTTAAAATTTCTTTTTTTCCAAGCTTCTTCTCATCCCCCATTCAAAGTCTCATTTTATCGTTTTTCGTAATTAACTTTTTGTACTAATTTTATATTTTTTCTGTTTCTATTATAACCTTAAATCTAATTTGTATCTTATTTGTATTATTTATGTTGCTTTTGCTTTATTTATAATTTTTCTATACTCATATACATATTTATTCTTAATTCATTATTTCAGATTTATTTATCTTTTGTATTCTCTACTAAATGTTATGCATTTATCATTAATTAAATACTTCATTTTAATTTCTTTAATTAGGCGATAATTTAGTTTTTATTGACTGATTTTACTTTTACTTTGTAGATTTTAGTGTCATTTGTTTAAAAAAAAATCATTGTGTTCATACTCCTTAATTCTTCACATTTGCATATAAAACATTTTAATTTCGTTTCAATGAGCAGTAGTTTGTAGAGCAGATTTGCAAAAAAAAAAACCTTCAAATTTAAAAAGTTCTTATGTATCTTTCTTTCCTTTTTACGAAACTTGTAATATAATAGAATTTATAAAATTTTGTATCAAGCCAATTTTTCATAAAAATCTAAGGCAGAAGTCCAGCAACGAATAATAATTTCTCATTAATCACTCGTAATAATAATTTAAATCTTCAGAATAATTCGTAAAAAAAAAAATTTAAAAATTATTTGACTTCTCGTATTAAATTATTCCATTTTGTATGATGAAGTTCGGAAAGATTTCGTGAATGTTCACGTGATATCATGTACTAAGAATCTCTCAATCTTGTTTATCTAATGGTAGTTTGGGTCAAAAACTAACAAATGAAACCAATTCATAACCTTCCGGCTTTGACCAGCACTCACGGAACTTTCTCTAAACAGGTTGTATTTCAGAACATTCGATTTGGTCATTCTTACAAATTGCTCGGCTGAAAAACGATTTTCTCTGTAGTGCTTTGCACAAAAGAATGGCAAATCTACTTTAGTAAAGTAAGTTCAATCAAAAAAGCAAATATTGGGGTGACAGAGAATGGAGAAATAAAAAATTTTGGTACTGCATAGATATAATTTTACATAAAAATGACATCGGCTCTTAATTAGTTAAGCATTTATAAAAAATTTTAATATTTCCTTAAAGATCTATTCAAAAGCTTCAGAGCCCGGAACTCGAAAAATATGGGCGAGCGCCAGTTTTTTCAATTGATGTTTCTTTTTCTTGTTTTTAATTCTCTTTCACCCCCTTTTTTTATTGGAGTTACTTTAGTGTTTCAAATGACAAGAAATAATTAGAGGTAGGCGTGGTGTTTTGCAAGTTGCCCCGAAGGACATGGACCGATCAAGCTGCTTTCCAATAGCACCTCTTTCGACACTGTATCTGATCGATTGACATTTTTATTTTTTTCGTTTCCCTCGGCAACACTAAAATGGACGGACAGACGGACATCGGTCAATCTACTTCGCTTTGCATAAGAAGTCAGAATATATATATATATATATATATATATATATATATATATATATATATATATACATATATGCTTTATGGGGTCGGAAATGGATGACAAACTTAGATGTAACCTTTTTCTACTTTTCGTGATGAATGGTATAAAAACAGTGTTCGGAAACAAGCTACCTGGTTTAATTCGGACGAATCCTGTTATCATAGTAAAAGAGCAAAATACACCGACAATGCCTTAATGCTCCAGTTAGCGTATAGAGTTTGAAACTCTACTCTTCTGAACTTATTTGCACTCTCACTGTTTAGTAGCTTCGAAAAAAAAAAAAAATTGAAACTCCGGGCCATTATCGGCGTAATACAGATGATATATGTATATATGTAGAGTATAAAATGGAATGAAGTATCTCTTATAACGCTTTAGAGAGCCAAGGTACTTGATTGCTTCTTTTGTAACTTAAAAAAGTATTTTTGTTCCAACGAATATAACACAGATTTTTCATGTCAAGAACATTTCGTTTTCTCAATACTTACGAGGGCTGCTCAATATATAGGTTGTACGTTATTTATGAATAACATTAAGGTATATGATAAAACATTAAAGGACTATGTCTAACTACGATGTCCATCAACATATTCTATCTAAGAAAGATGGAACGGTCGAGAAAGTAACATAAATTGTAGATCTGCTTTACATACGTCCAACGACGAACGAACTTTTCTTCTCTTTGTTTCTCTTTTCAATACAGTTGTGTGAAAGAAATGTTCGTTCGCATTTAGAGAACACGGCAACTATTCTGATGGGATGGAAACCGATCGATTTGAAAACGGCCGTTTTTAAATAGTGCGATGAATATTGATCGTTTTCAGCACACAAACCAAAAATAAACAATTTTGAAAACGTATCGAAAACAAACTCAAAATGGATTTATTTTAAATCGATTAATTGCCATCACATACCTGAATGTCTGAGGCATGATAGAAACTAGGAAATTTTAATAATTTGAATTTATGTTACTGTCAAACATCTGATACAAATAATTCGCATGAAGTTTATAACACTTTGGGATTTCCCTTCATCAAATCTTTCTATAATGTAAAAACCCGAAGGCGCTCAAATAATTATGCTTTAAAATCAACATTACTGAACTACATATCTTTAGCTAAAACGAAGAAAGGCGTAACTGACAAAAAAAAATTTTAAAATCGAGTTTTTTATTATTTTTATTAAATTACATCCTGTGACAAAGTTTACCATCTTGCGATCAAAAATGGCTCATTTATTAACAAAAAACAAAGGGATGTAATTAAGTAATGCAAAAGACGAAATTACACATTTTTTCTAACAAGACATTATTTTTGGTTCAAAAATAAATTTGTCGGTGTGTAAAAGTAAAGTAAAATTATAATAAAAAAAAACTTCATTAAAAACTTTATAGTTTTCTTTTTAAAGTTTTTGTTTGCTATTTAAAATTATATTCTTGTTAACGATATACAGAATCGACAAGCATAATTTTGGGGTATACGCGCTACCAAATTTATTTTATTCATAAATCTCATTTTGACAAACAAAAAAATAATAATAATATACAGGAGTGTTCTGAATTCCACGTGAAATTTATGAATTAATTATATTTTTCAAAGCATCTGCTATAAAATTATTTTTTTCAAAAAGAAATTCCGTAAAAAATTCGAAAGTAAAAATTTCATAGAGAATTTAGAAAATTATATTTAAATTCACATCCGCAATAATAACGGTTTTACTAATTCCCTGCCTGATGCGGCTAGTGCTCGGCTAAGACCTTAAAGCTGACGCCGTCACAATGTTAAGACTTGGACGACATAAAAATTCACTATTCTTTAGTTCTTAATTTTTCTTTTTTTTCTGTATTCTAACTATTTCATATTTTATTTTTTCATTTATATCATTTTTTATTCTTAAAACTGTATTTTCTTTTTATTTAAATAATGTGTCTTTCCTGTTGATGTGAATTAAAATTCTTACAAAATACAATACAATTTGGAAGAGAATAGTAGAAACCGACAATAAAATAAAATAAATTTTATCTTAATAACTTATGTCGAATTTGTAGGAAAATATCGTTACCGTCGTCTATTGTATTCCTACTCAGAACATTGCAAAATCAACGCCTGCTTCTTGATTTCAAAGTTCATATGTATTTACAAAAAGGCTGTTTGTACTGTTATGCGCTCAACTATTGTTTCCATAATACAATTTGAAGGCAATTACTATCCGTACCAGTGTCAACCCTATCGACCCTAGGCCAGACCAAGCCTTTTAGTGATTAAAGTCATGCGACAAAACATTGATGCAACAGTCAAAAACGATCTTGTAAATAGCGTCGTGGCAACAGCGTTGATTTAAAAGCTTGTAGGACCGAGTGTGGTACGATTTTACAAAGACGGCCAAATATACTCCATCTGTATCTATGGAAAATATACGAGGGCTGCTATATATATTTCTGGCATGGCAACACTGAGTGCTGCCAAGTGCAATCTGACATTTCGATTGGAAAGTTTGTCATTTTTAAGCATAATCGTACTCAAAACGTTTTGACGTACGACCATTATTTGTGTTGTTTACGGTGACTTGAAAAAATTAATATAGAAAAAAATGGAATTAACTCGTGAAGGTCGTCCAAAAACGGCTGTTGTGGCAGAGAACATTGATGCCGTGCTTGAACTCATAATGCAAGATCGACATGCGACATAACGAGAGATAGAGACATCATTGGACATTTCTTCCACCAGCATACATTCGATACTGCATGAACACCTGGCAGTAAAAAAGGTTTGTTTACGTTGGATCCCGCACAATTTCAAAGTCGCTCAAAAAAAAAAGGCTCGTGTCGATTGGTGGAAAGAAATGTTGCAAAAATACGATTGCGGTGCTTCAAAAGACGTTTATAAGATCGTCACAGGTGACGAATCATGGATCTATGCGTATGAGCCCGAAACGAAACAACAATCGACAGTGTGGGTCTTCAAAGACGAGCAAAATCTAACGAAAGTTGTTCGTCGAAGAAGCACTTCGAAGCAAATGGTCGCCTGTTTCTTCGGCAAAACTGGTCATGTGGCGACTGTTCCGCTTGAGCAACGTAGGACGGTCACTTCTGAGTGGTACACTACAATTTGTTTGCCTGAAGTCGTCGGAGAAATTCGAAAAATCAATAAGAGAAGACGAATCATTGTTCACCATGACAATGCGAGCTCTCACACATCGGCGCAAACCAAAGCGTTTTTGACCGGCCAAAACGTCGAATTAATGGGTCATCCGCCGTACAGCCCTGACTTGGCACCTAATGACTTCTTCTTGTGTCCTCTTCGCCAGAAGAAGCTGTTGAAGTGTTCAAAAACCATGTTTTAGAGGTGTCTCAATCGGAGTGGAAAAAGTGCTTCGACAACTGGTTTGAGCGCATGCAAAAGTGTATAAATCATGCTGGAGAATACTTTGAAAAACAATAAAACCATTTTTGATTATAAATATTTGCATTTTCACTATTAGTCCAGAAATATATTGAGCAGCCCTCGTAAGTATTGAGAAAACGAAATGTTCTTGACATGAAAAATCTGTGTTATATTCGTTGGAACAAAAATACTTTTTTAAGTTACAAAAGAAGCAATCAAGTACCTTGGCTCCCTAAAGCGTTATAAGAGATACTTCATTCCATTTTATACTCTACATATATACATATATCATCTGTATTACGCCGATAATGGCCCGGAGTTTCAATTTTTTTTTTTTTTCGAAGCTACTAAACAGTGAGAGTGCAAATATATATACATATATGCTTTATGGGGTCGGAAATGGATGACAAACTTAGATGTAACCTTTTTCTACTTTTCGTGATGAATGGTATAAAAACAGTGTTCGGAAACAAGCTACCTGGTTTAATTCGGACGAATCCTGTTATCATAGTAAAAGAGCAAAATACACCGACAATGCCTTAATGCTCCAGTTAGCGTATAGAGTTTGAAACTCTACTCTTCTGAACTTATTTGCACTCTCACTGTTTAGTAGCTTCGAAAAAAAAAAAAAAATTGAAACTCCGGGCCATTATCGGCGTAATACAGATGATATATGTATATATGTAGAGTATAAAATGGAATGAAGTATCTCTTATAACGCTTTAGAGAGCCAAGGTACTTGATTGCTTCTTTTGTAACTTAAAAAAGTATTTTTGTTCCAACGAATATAACACAGATTTTTCATGTCAAGAACATTTCGTTTTCTCAATACTTACGAGGGCTGCTCAATATATAGGTTGTACGTTATTTATGAATAACATTAAGGTATATGATAAAACATTAAAGGACTATGTCTAACTACGATGTCCATCAACATATTCTATCTAAGAAAGATGGAACGGTCGAGAAAGTAACATAAATTGTAGATCTGCTTTACATACGTCCAACGACGAACGAACTTTTCTTCTCTTTGTTTCTCTTTTCAATACAGTTGTGTGAAAGAAATGTTCGTTCGCATTTAGAGAACACGGCAACTATTCTGATGGGATGGAAACCGATCGATTTGAAAACGGCCGTTTTTAAATAGTGCGATGAATATTGATCGTTTTCAGCACACAAACCAAAAATAAACAATTTTGAAAACGTATCGAAAACAAACTCAAAATGGATTTATTTTAAATCGATTAATTGCCATCACATACCTGAATGTCTGAGGCATGATAGAAACTAGGAAATTTTAATAATTTGAATTTATGTTACTGTCAAACATCTGATACAAATAATTCGCATGAAGTTTATAACACTTTGGGATTTCCCTTCATCAAATCTTTCTATAATGTAAAAACCCGAAGGCGCTCAAATAATTATGCTTTAAAATCAACATTACTGAACTACATATCTTTAGCTAAAACGAAGAAAGGCGTAACTGACAAAAAAAAATTTTAAAATCGAGTTTTTTATTATTTTTATTAAATTACATCCTGTGACAAAGTTTACCATCTTGCGATCAAAAATGGCTCATTTATTAACAAAAAACAAAGGGATGTAATTAAGTAATGCAAAAGACGAAATTACACATTTTTTCTAACAAGACATTATTTTTGGTTCAAAAATAAATTTGTCGGTGTGTAAAAGTAAAGTAAAATTATAATAAAAAAAAACTTCATTAAAAACTTTATAGTTTTCTTTTTAAAGTTTTTGTTTGCTATTTAAAATTATATTCTTGTTAACGATATACAGAATCGACAAGCATAATTTTGGGGTATACGCGCTACCAAATTTATTTTATTCATAAATCTCATTTTGACAAACAAAAAAATAATAATAATATACAGGAGTGTTCTGAATTCCACGTGAAATTTATGAATTAATTATATTTTTCAAAGCATCTGCTATAAAATTATTTTTTTCAAAAAGAAATTCCGTAAAAAATTCGAAAGTAAAAATTTCATAGAGAATTTAGAAAATTATATTTAAATTCACATCCGCAATAATAACGGTTTTACTAATTCCCTGCCTGATGCGGCTAGTGCTCGGCTAAGACCTTAAAGCTGACGCCGTCACAATGTTAAGACTTGGACGACATAAAAATTCACTATTCTTTAGTTCTTAATTTTTCTTTTTTTTCTGTATTCTAACTATTTCATATTTTATTTTTTCATTTATATCATTTTTTATTCTTAAAACTGTATTTTCTTTTTATTTAAATAATGTGTCTTTCCTGTTGATGTGAATTAAAATTCTTACAAAATACAATACAATTTGGAAGAGAATAGTAGAAACCGACAATAAAATAAAATAAATTTTATCTTAATAACTTATGTCGAATTTGTAGGAAAATATCGTTACCGTCGTCTATTGTATTCCTACTCAGAACATTGCAAAATCAACGCCTGCTTCTTGATTTCAAAGTTCATATGTATTTACAAAAAGGCTGTTTGTACTGTTATGCGCTCAACTATTGTTTCCATAATACAATTTGAAGGCAATTACTATCCGTACCAGTGTCAACCCTATCGACCCTAGGCCAGACCAAGCCTTTTAGTGATTAAAGTCATGCGACAAAACATTGATGCAACAGTCAAAAACGATCTTGTAAATAGCGTCGTGGCAACAGCGTTGATTTAAAAGCTTGTAGGACCGAGTGTGGTACGATTTTACAAAGACGGCCAAATATACTCCATCTGTATCTATGGAAAATATACGAGGGCTGCTATATATATTTCTGGCATGGCAACACTGAGTGCTGCCAAGTGCAATCTGACATTTCGATTGGAAAGTTTGTCATTTTTAAGCATAATCGTACTCAAAACGTTTTGACGTACGACCATTATTTGTGTTGTTTACGGTGACTTGAAAAAATTAATATAGAAAAAAATGGAATTAACTCGTGAAGGTCGTCCAAAAACGGCTGTTGTGGCAGAGAACATTGATGCCGTGCTTGAACTCATAATGCAAGATCGACATGCGACATAACGAGAGATAGAGACATCATTGGACATTTCTTCCACCAGCATACATTCGATACTGCATGAACACCTGGCAGTAAAAAAGGTTTGTTTACGTTGGATCCCGCACAATTTTAAAGTCGCTCAAAAAAAAAAGGCTCGTGTCGATTGGTGGAAAGAAATGTTGCAAAAATACGATTGCGGTGCTTCAAAAGACGTTTATAAGATCGTCACAGGTGACGAATCATGGATCTATGCGTATGAGCCCGAAACGAAACAACAATCGACAGTGTGGGTCTTCAAAGACGAGCAAAATCTAACGAAAGTTGTTCGTCGAAGAAGCACTTCGAAGCAAATGGTCGCCTGTTTCTTCGGCAAAACTGGTCATGTGGCGACTGTTCCGCTTGAGCAACGTAGGACGGTCACTTCTGAGTGGTATACTACAATTTGTTTGCCTGAAGTCGTCGGAGAAATTCGAAAAATCAATAAGAGAAGACGAATCATTGTTCACCATGACAATGCGAGCTCTCACACATCGGCGCAAACCAAAGCGTTTTTGACCGGCCAAAACGTCGAATTAATGGGTCATCCGCCGTACAGCCCTGACTTGGCACCTAATGACTTCTTCTTGTGTCCTCTTCGCCAGAAGAAGCTGTTGAAGTGTTCAAAAACCATGTTTTAGAGGTGTCTCAATCGGAGTGGAAAAAGTGCTTCGACAACTGGTTTGAGCGCATGCAAAAGTGTATAAATCATGCTGGAGAATACTTTGAAAAACAATAAAACCATTTTTGATTATAAATATTTGCATTTTCACTATTAGTCCAGAAATATATTGAGCAGCCCTCGTAAGTATTGAGAAAACGAAATGTTCTTGACATGAAAAATCTGTGTTATATTCGTTGGAACAAAAATACTTTTTTAAGTTACAAAAGAAGCAATCAAGTACCTTGGCTCCCTAAAGCGTTATAAGAGATACTTCATTCCATTTTATACTCTACATATATACATATATCATCTGTATTACGCCGATAATGGCCCGGAGTTTCAATTTTTTTTTTTTTTTCGAAGCTACTAAACAGTGAGAGTGCAAATAAGTTCAGAAGAGTAGAGTTTCAAACTCTATACGCTAACTGGAGCATTAAGGCATTGTCGGTGTATTTTGCTCTTTTACTATGATAACAGGATTCGTCCGAATTAAACCAGGTAGCTTGTTTCCGAACACTGTTTTTATACCATTCATCACGAAAAGTAGAAAAAGGTTACATCTAAGTTTGTCATCCATTTCCGACCCCATAAAGCATATATGTATATATATTTGCACTCTCACTGTTTAGTAGCTTCGAAAAAAAAAAAAAATTGAAACTCCGGGCCATTATCGGCGTAATACAGATGATATATGTATATATGTAGAGTATAAAATGGAATGAAGTATCTCTTATAACGCTTTAGGGAGCCAAGGTACTTGATTGCTTCTTTTGTAACTTAAAAAAGTATTTTTGTTCCAACGAATATAACACAGATTTTTCATGTCAAGAACATTTCGTTTTCTCAATACTTACGAGGGCTGCTCAATATATTTCTGGACTAATAGTGAAAATGCAAATATTTATAATCAAAAATGGTTTTATTGTTTTTCAAAGTATTCTCCAGCATGATTTATACACTTTTGCATGCGCTCAAACCAGTTGTCGAAGCACTTTTTCCACTCCGATTGAGACACCTCTAAAACATGGTTTTTGAACACTTCAACAGCTTCTTCTGGCGAAGAGGACACAAGAAGAAGTCATTAGGTGCCAAGTCAGGGCTGTACGGCGGATGACCCATTAATTCGACGTTTTGGCCGGTCAAAAACGCTTTGGTTTGCGCCGATGTGTGAGAGCTCGCATTGTCATGGTGAACAATGATTCGTCTTCTCTTATTGATTTTTCGAATTTCTCCGACGACTTCAGGCAAACAAATTGTAGTGTACCACTCAGAAGTGACCGTCCTACGTTGCTCAAGCGGAACAGTCGCCACATGACCAGTTTTGCCGAAGAAACAGGCGACCATTTGCTTCGAAGTGCTTCTTCGACGAACAACTTTCGTTAGATTTTGCTCGTCTTTGAAGACCCACACTGTCGATTGTTGTTTCGTTTCGGGCTCATACGCATAGATCCATGATTCGTCACCTGTGACGATCTTATAAACGTCTTTTGAAGCACCGCAATCGTATTTTTGCAACATTTCTTTCCACCAATCGACACGAGCCTTTTTTTTTTGAGCGACTTTAAAATTGTGCGGGATCCAACGTAAACAAACCTTTTTTACTGCCAGGTGTTCATGCAGTATCGAATGTATGCTGGTGGAAGAAATGTCCAATGATGTCTCTATCTCTCGTTATGTCGCATGTCGATCTTGCATTATGAGTTCAAGCACGGCATCAATGTTCTCTGCCACAACAGCCGTTTTTGGACGACCTTCACGAGTTAATTCCATTTTTTTCTATATTAATTTTTTCAAGTCACCGTAAACAACACAAATAATGGTCGTACGTCAAAACGTTTTGAGTACGATTATGCTTAAAAATGACAAACTTTCCAATCGAAATGTCAGATTGCACTTGGCAGCACTCAGTGTTGCCATGCCAGAAATATATATAGCAGCCCTCGTATATTTTCCATAGATACAGATGGAGTATATTTGGCCGTCTTTGTAAAATCGTACCACACTCGGTCCTACAAGCTTTTAAATCAACGCTGTTGCCACGACGCTATTTACAAGATCGTTTTTGACTGTTGCATCAATGTTTTGTCGCATGACTTTAATCACTAAAAGGCTTGGTCTGGCCTAGGGTCGATAGGGTTGACACTGGTACGGATAGTAATTGCCTTCAAATTGTATTATGGAAACAATAGTTGAGCGCATAACAGTACAAACAGCCTTTTTGTAAATACATATGAACTTTGAAATCAAGAAGCAGGCGTTGATTTTGCAATGTTCTGAGTAGGAATACAATAGACGACGGTAACGATATTTTCCTACAAATTCGACATAAGTTATTAAGATAAAATTTATTTTATTTTATTGTCGGTTTCTACTATTCTCTTCCAAATTGTATTGTATTTTGTAAGAATTTTAATTCACATCAACAGGAAAGACACATTATTTAAATAAAAAGAAAATACAGTTTTAAGAATAAAAAATGATATAAATGAAAAAATAAAATATGAAATAGTTAGAATACAGAAAAAAAAGAAAAATTAAGAACTAAAGAATAGTGAATTTTTATGTCGTCCAAGTCTTAACATTGTGACGGCGTCAGCTTTAAGGTCTTAGCCGAGCACTAGCCGCATCAGGCAGGGAATTAGTAAAACCGTTATTATTGCGGATGTGAATTTAAATATAATTTTCTAAATTCTCTATGAAATTTTTACTTTCGAATTTTTTACGGAATTTCTTTTTGAAAAAAATAATTTTATAGCAGATGCTTTGAAAAATATAATTAATTCATAAATTTCACGTGGAATTCAGAACACTCCTGTATATTATTATTATTTTTTTGTTTGTCAAAATGAGATTTATGAATAAAATAAATTTGGTAGCGCGTATACCCCAAAATTATGCTTGTCGATTCTGTATATCGTTAACAAGAATATAATTTTAAATAGCAAACAAAAACTTTAAAAAGAAAACTATAAAGTTTTTAATGAAGTTTTTTTTTATTATAATTTTACTTTACTTTTACACACCGACAAATTTATTTTTGAACCAAAAATAATGTCTTGTTAGAAAAAATGTGTAATTTCGTCTTTTGCATTACTTAATTACATCCCTTTGTTTTTTGTTAATAAATGAGCCATTTTTGATCGCAAGATGGTAAACTTTGTCACAGGATGTAATTTAATAAAAATAATAAAAAACTCGATTTTAAAATTTTTTTTTGTCAGTTACGCCTTTCTTCGTTTTAGCTAAAGATATGTAGTTCAGTAATGTTGATTTTAAAGCATAATTATTTGAGCGCCTTCGGGTTTTTACATTATAGAAAGATTTGATGAAGGGAAATCCCAAAGTGTTATAAACTTCATGCGAATTATTTGTATCAGATGTTTGACAGTAACATAAATTCAAATTATTAAAATTTCCTAGTTTCTATCATGCCTCAGACATTCAGGTATGTGATGGCAATTAATCGATTTAAAATAAATCCATTTTGAGTTTGTTTTCGATACGTTTTCAAAATTGTTTATTTTTGGTTTGTGTGCTGAAAACGATCAATATTCATCGCACTATTTAAAAACGGCCGTTTTCAAATCGATCGGTTTCCATCCCATCAGAATAGTTGCCGTGTTCTCTAAATGCGAACGAACATTTCTTTCACACAACTGTATTGAAAAGAGAAACAAAGAGAAGAAAAGTTCGTTCGTCGTTGGACGTATGTAAAGCAGATCTACAATTTATGTTACTTTCTCGACCGTTCCATCTTTCTTAGATAGAATATGTTGATGGACATCGTAGTTAGACATAGTCCTTTAATGTTTTATCATATACCTTAATGTTATTCATAAATAACGTACAACCTATCGATAATCGTTAATTCGGAGAATATTTTGTCATCCAGTGTTCGAGCTAAAATAGAACTATTTAATTTTTGTTTTTTTCATTCTAGGGAAATATAAGACAACCAATAATTTTTCGAATCCTTTTTTCAGTGATTTTATTTTCTGTGCAATTATTTATTTTCGTCTATGTTTGTTCTTGCTTTATTATTTTATCACTGAGTACGTTTAGCGTTCAGCATACGTATGCTGTTAATGCAGTCAAGTGCCACTAAGTGCAGGACATACGGCGACACCTCAGTATCTTCAAGGCGCAGATTGCATATAAATAATATTTAAGTCGTCGCCATCGTATCACTAGGGTATTATTGTACGAGGGCTGCTCTATATATTTCTGGCCTAATATTGAAAATGCGAATATGTATAATCAAAAATGGTTTTATTGTTTTTCAAAGTATTCTCCAATGATTCGTCTTCTCTTGTTGGTTTTTCGAATTTCTCCCATGACTTCAGGCAAACAAATTGTAGTGTACCACTCAGAAGTGACCGTCCTACGTTGCTCAAGTGGAACAGTCGCCACATGACCAGTTTTGCCGCAGAAACAGGCGACCATTTGCTTCGAAGTGCTTCCTCCACGAACAACTTTCGTTGGATTTTGCTCGTCGATTGTTGTTTCGTTCCGGGCTCATACGCATAGATCCATGATTCGTCACCTGTGACGATCTTATAAACGTGTTTTGAAGCACCGCAATTGTATTTTTGCAACATTTCTTTGCACCAATCGACACGAGCCTTTTTTTGAGCGACTTTCAAATTGTGCGGGATCCAACGAGAACAAACCTTTTTTACGGCGAGGTGTTCATGCAGTATCGAATGTATGCTGGTGGAAGAAATGTCCAAGGATGTCTCTATCTCTCGGTATCAATGTTCTCTGGCACAACAGCCGTTTTTGGACCACCTTCACGGAATTCGTCTTTGAGCGAGCTTGGGCCACGATTAAATTCATTATACCAATTTTTCAGAGTGCTATAGGATGGTGCTTCATCGCCATATAAAGATTTAAGTTCATCAATGCACTCTTGTGATAATCCACGTCGAAAGTTGTGAAAAATGATGGCACGAAAATGTTCACGAGTTAATTCCATTTTTTTCTATATTAAATTTTTCAAGTCACTGTAAACAACACAAATAATGGTCGTACGTCAAAACATTTTGAGTACGATTATGCTTAAAAATGACAAACTTTAAAATGGAAATGTCAGATTGCACTTGGCAGCACTCAGTGTTGCCAGGCCAGAAATATATATAGCAGCCCTCGTATAATAAAGAGTTAATAAAAAAATAATGGGTTAAAGATTAATAACTGAAGTATCTCTGGCATTAATAAAGTTCATATTTTCCAAAGCTAAAATTCTAGTTGAACAAATTTTTGGAATTGTTAGTTGTAAAAAGAAGTTGTTCAAAGACACCAACAACGTCATTAAAACGGAAATTATTCTTCCAAGTAACCAATAATCTCGTAATTAAAACTCCAATTCTAAATATTGCCATATAATTTATTTAAAACGGTTATGGTACAAGCAGAATAAATATGAAAGAATATAAATTATATCGCAAATTAAAATATTCTTCCTCTAACAAATGTAGTAGTTGGCAAATCACCAATTAATCTTATTAACACAATTTTAGAAAACTATAAAAAAGAACTTAATAAAGCTTAAAATACATGAATTAAAAAACTAAATACACAAAACACATTCTTACTTACAATAATTAGAAGAAAAAAAAGTATATTTAATTCTAACCATTTTTTATAATAATTTATTAAAATAAAAATTTATTTATTTTTGAAAAATATCAATAAAAAATAGTTTAAACTGGAAGATGCTACAAGCGGAAATACATATCCACCAAATAATAGCACTATAATACCAAGTGCTCCAGCCGTTATAGCTGCCGCTAACTCCATGTCACAGCGAAGAATAAACTCATCAAATAATACGAGTAAGACACAATAATTAAATTTTGTTGTTTCTTAATTATTATTTTAATTACATCTTAATTCTATCTTCAACTCACAGTTTCATCCTCCAATCAATCATTGAATTCAATTGGCCGACCCGTCTCGGCACCGCCGACTAGTAATTTAAGCAATAGTAGTTCTACAACTAGTACTAACAACACCTTCACCACTAGTTCCAGCAGCCAATCTAACAATGATGACAAACTCAATGACAATAGTTCCAGCAGTAGCGGTTTCGGTTCATATACATCACGTCGTTCAAATGCATCCACGTCAACAACATCGCTAACACCCGATATGCAATCAACTGGTACAAACACTTCTAATACAGTTACCACCTCTACAACAGCTCTTAATAGCAATAATGATGATAAAGGTAACAATTTTTTTACTACGAGGTCTGCTCTATATATTTCTGGCCTAATAGTGAAAATGCGAATATTTATAATCAAAAATGGTTTTATTGTTTTTCAAAGTATTCTCCAGCATGATTTATACACTTTTGCATGCGCTCAAACCAGTTGTCGAAGCACTTTTTCCACTCCGATTGAGAAACCTCTAAAACATGGTTTTTGAACACTTCAACAGCTTCTTTTGGCGACGAAAATCATTGACCAAGAAGAAGTCATTTGGTGCCAAGTCAGGGCTGTACGGCGGATGACCCATTAATTCGACGTTTTGGCCGGTCAAAAACGCTCTGGTTTGAGTCGATGTGTGAGAGCTCTTATCGTCATGGTGAACAATGATTCGTCTTCTCTTGTTGGTTTTTCGAATTTCTCCGATGACTTCAGGCAAACAAATTGTAGTGTACCACTCAGAAGTGACCGTCCTACGTTGCTCAAGCGGAACAGTCGCCACATGACCAGTTTTGCCGAAGAAACAGGCGACCATTTGCTTCGAAGTGCTTCTTCCACGAACAACTTTCGTTGGATTTTGCTCGTCTTTGAAGACCCACACGGTCGATTGTTGTTTCGTTTCGGGCTCATACGCATAGATCCATGATTCGTCACCTGTGACGATCTTATAAACGTCTTTTGAAGCACCGCAATCGTATTTTTGTAACATTTCTTTGCACCAATCGACACGAGCCTTTTTTTGAGAGACTTTCAAATTGTGCGGGATCCAACGAGAACAAACCTATTTTACGGCCAGGTGTTCATGCAGTATCGAATGTATGCTGGTGGAAGAAATGTCCAAGGATGTCTCGATCTTGCATTATGAGTTCACGCACGGCATCAATGTTCTCTGGCACAACAGCCGTTTTTGGACGACCTTCACGGAAATCGTCTTTGAGCGAGCTTGGGCCACGATTAAATTCATTATACCAATTTTTCAGAGTGCTATAGGATGATGCTTCATCGCCATACAAAGATTTAAGTTCATTAATGCACTCTTGTCGTGATAATCCACGTCGAAAGTTGTGAAAAATGATAGCACGAAAATGTTCACGAGTTAATTCCATTTTTTTCTATATTAATTTTTTCAAGTCACTGTAAACAACACAAATAATGGCCGTACGTCAAAACGTTTCGAGTACGATTATGCTTAAAAATGACAAACTTTCCAATGGAAATGTCAGATTGCACTTAGCAGCACTCAGTGTTGCCAGGCCAGAAATATATATAGCAGCCCTCCTATTAGATATTTTAATGT
This sequence comes from Gymnosoma rotundatum, assembly GCA_916610165.2. Taxonomy (NCBI): domain Eukaryota; kingdom Metazoa; phylum Arthropoda; class Insecta; order Diptera; family Tachinidae; genus Gymnosoma; species Gymnosoma rotundatum. Next base: position 50,064,644 of record OU744338.1, read on the forward strand.
TTAAAACTCAATTTCTTATATTTTTGTTTTTGATTTTTCCAGATAATGACAAAGAAAATGATAATCGTAGTGCTTTGGCAACACAGGCCGTTATACAACGAAGAAGGAAACCGAAAAGGCGTTCTACTGGCGTTGTACATCTCGATATGGATGTAAGTGATTTTAAATATTATTACGAAAATAAGAAAGGATATATTTCTGTTATTGTACACTTAAACAAGTTGTTATTTTCACCGTATTGATTGCGTTGGTAGTGGCATTGATAAAACAAAAGATTATGAGTTCATTTCCCATCGGTGCCAGGAAACAAACAATTGGGGTTAGATGAGAATTAACTTCCCGGAGACTAGGTTAGTAAAGAAGGGCGGTTGTATTATTTAGACTAGCAGTGCCCACGACTTCTTAAAATTTAAATTTAACTATATCCAGAGTTCTGTAGACAGTGTTAAAAATTTTCCATCCAAAAAAGTAAAAAGTGCTGACAACTGTTTTAGTACCACTATACCCGCAAAATTGGGTTCTTTCACAATTGTATCTCTATTTTGTTTACGTAATGAGCTATTATTACGAAAAAAAAAGAATTCTAAATTGAAACCAAGGTTCTAAGGGATCTTCTCACAAAATTTTGTTCAAATCCTTCCAGTAGTTTTTACATGATGCGAACACAGACAGACAGACAGGCAGACAAAAATCCCAAAAATTAGTTGTTTTGTATTCTATATCGATTATTATCTACATCAACAACAAAATTTTCTAAAAATATTTCATGTACAGAAATGACCCCTTTACTGTTTTATTATATGTAAAAGATGTTTCAGGTAAGTTTTGGAAGGCGCCAGTATATTACAGGAGATGGTCAAGGCACTTATTTGATTTAACGAGAAGGTTTAGTTAGCGAAAAAACTACCAACATAATAGTTTGTGTGACATAAGACGTGGCATTGCTGGGAAAGGGGAACTTGAGGTAGAGCCACTGTATAGTGTGGTCCAGATTTATGCGCAAGTTAAAAGCGCATGTTTAAATGGCTGCATAAGTTTGTAAATCTACATATTTAGTAAACAAGAGTCCGTAGATACAAAAACATAAAGCAAAGCCACAGAAAGATACAGAGGAAATAGAAAAGAATAAAATTAAAATAGATGTTTTTGTATTTCGAATCTAAAAAAACCCCTACGGTCGATAAGCGAAATACGTAACGTAACAATATAGTTCTGTATTGCAATGTAATGGTATCGAAAACCCTGAAAGAATCGAGACACTTCCGGAAACTCCGATTTTTGACAACAAACAGAATTGGTCATTAACAGCTATCGCTTCCATAAAAAAACCCAAATTACTTGAAATGGTCTTAAAGGGTTATTTGGAAATTTTATTGTAAACGAAGCTGGAATTTGCAGAGAATAAAAAAGTCGCATGTGGGAAGGTGTCAATAAAATATTAGTTTATTAAACATTAACCAAAAATCTTCAAATCTGATTTTGGTAATTTGAGAGGCCAAAATCTGCAAAATGCAGATAAATCTGCACTTCTGGCACCAGTGCAGCTGACGGTTGTTTACTGTTAATTTATTAAACGTACAAAAACAACAATATCTCGCATACTACTGCCTTGATCAGCATGTTTTCTCTATATTACGGTTTTGAAATTGCCAAAAAAAGTTCTTCGAAAAAAATTGTTAAAAAAAAAAAAAAATAAATAAAATTAAATTCTCAAAATAATTCTCTTTAATATATAATTTTTAGTATTTTCACTTCATTATGAAAGCATAACCAGCCCAATTATAAACAAAAATTCCATGCGAGTTTCTTCACTTTTTCTTTTTCTACATTTATAAATTTTTCCCCTTTTGATTGACTGCGGAAAGTGAAAAAAAAATTCGGGGGAAAAAGTAGGTATTATAAATTATAAAATAAAAATTATATGCAAATAAAAAACTCCCTTGGAGGAATTTTTTCTCGAGAAAAATTTTTTCCCTGTGAAAGAAATTTTGTGAGAATATTGGGCTGAACATTTTCGTTTTTTACCCTTTATATTATAAAAACATGAAATTTCTGGTATTTTCCCTTAATTATGAAAACATACAATTTGTTTTTAATATAAAAAAATACAGCACGCGCTCGCTTATGCATCATATACGTTTAACATGTTTATGCAGCTAATTAAAGAAAAATAACAACAACAATTTCGTAAATAGGCGCATAGGGCCATTTTTAAAGCATCTCATAATGTTGATTTCTCTGGAATCTATTTGATTGGATTGGGAAATAAATTCACCAGCGGTATTTTTCTCTCTTCTTGTTATTGAACCTTTTGTTGGAATAAAACTTTTCTTCGACATTCGTTGTACAAAAAAATTTTTCTTTCGCTGCACTGTTCAATCAATTCGTAATAATGGTCAGTATTAAAGTAGCCAGTTCTATTTCTATCTATTCAAAATCAAGGTCGTAAGGTAAAAAGGTATGACTAGATATCAAATATCTGTGATCTATCATTTGAATACTATTTGACGATTGTAAGCTCATTTTTTATCTTAAGCATTTTTATGAATGGTTCATTTTTGATATTAAATAAAAATCTTTTATTTAGTTCAAAGCAATGTGATGTAAAGGAATCGATCAGCTCATATTTTTAATTTTACTAACATCGCTTTCATTATTAAGGATACAAATATCTAGGAAACAACGAACTTGTTACCAGGGTTCAGATTGGCTCCCTCTTTTGCTCTTCTGCTCTCTTTTTATTCTCACTCATTTCTAAGGTATGCGCAAAAGAGCAGAGCAGAAAAAAGAGACAATCGTTTATGCGCATTGGGCTTGCTCCTTCTTTTCATGCTCTGCTCTTTTGCTCTTGAGCCAAAAGAGCAGCTATTTTGCTCGTGCTTCTTTTGATAGTAACGGTGGTTCGTTTGAAAAATTAAAATAACTTCGTGGTTGGAAAAAAAGTACATGGAAAAATGAAAATAATTGCGTGTACGGACGGTAAAATAGTAGTGTTACGATAATAACATTTTTTATTGTTATTATTATTGTGTTTTTTTAGTTAAAATTTAAGTCTACCATTGCAGTTTGTTTTTGATTATTAGTAAGTACTGCAGTTCCTTTGCTCTTTGCGCTGCGCATTTATTTACTCTGCTTGTTACTATATATTTTTTAATGTAACAAGTTGTCTAGTGATGCCCAAAAGTAATCTGTTATATTAAAATAAACAAAGTTACTATGTTTATAGAAAAAATCGGCATTTTTTTTTTAAAGCAAAAATCGGCAAGTCGGCATTTGGATAATTTTGAGGCAAAAAGTCGGCAAAATACTGATTGATTGATGAACAAATTGATTGATTGAATTGATTGATGAACAAATTTTATTATTTATTTCTACGCTGTGACTTACCGTGCAGATTTTTCTTAATTATTAACTGCTAAAAATTTTCTAATCCTTATACGAAAAACTCCTGAGAATAACTGTCTCGTTTCTTACTTTATGAAACCAAGGTAACTTTTTTATAAAAGTAAAATTGAAGTTACACTGCCGCTCATCTGATTAGGTTTGGCATTAAAATAATTTTGTTTACCATCTCTGTCTAAAACTAACGCATAAACTAGTAATACAATTGGTTTTATTTCAAAATTGCATGTATACCTAAAATCTTTGCAAAAAATCTAACGGGAATATTGTGCCGTTATCTTAATACATGCTGTAAAAGAAATATTGTATTAAAACGATGCATTTTTTTAAGCTCATCAGAATAGGTTTAACAACAAAAAACAAAAGAAATATAATTTTTGTAAGTTTTTTTTTGGTAAAATAACAATTGTTTTATTAAATTAATTTAATATTTTATAAATTAATAGTGTGTGCTTCCACCTTTATTCAGAATGACTTCGAATATTCTTTTTGGCATTGAATCATAGAGTTTGGCCAGATAATTCAGGTTGATTTCGCTCCAGGCTTCTTGAATGGCAGCAATCAAGTCATTTTTGTTTTCGAATTGACGGCCCGACTCGTAAACCTTACGTGAAAGAAATCCCCATACATTTACAATAATATTAAGGTCGGGAGAATAAGGAGGCCATTGCAGTAAGCCCACATTCTGCCCATCAATCCACTGTTTTTACCAGCCTTGCAGTATGAATTGGAGCGTCATCATGTTGAAAAGTCCATGAAATTGGTCCAAAGATGTCATTGAATAGTGGAAAAGCTTTTTCTAGGACTCCTTTATAATTTACTGCATTCATTTTTATTGAAAGAAACTGCAGTTCAACTGTGCCGTAATATGAAATAGCACCCCACACCATAACACCACCTGCACAGCTATGATTTCGCTTTAAATAAAGTTCTTCCTTACGGAGATCATGGAAATAGTAATTGAAACCATCAGGACCATCCAGATTGAACTTTTTTTCGTCTGAAAAAACAACATGTTTCCATTCGTTCTTCCAGGTCATGTAATTTTCACCAAACTTTAGGCGGTGTTCCTTACGTAAAGGATTAAGTGGTGGCTTTTTTTGTAGTTTCAATCTTTTTAAGTGTTTGGCATTTTGAATGACTCGCTTTACAGACGCTAAACTACTTTTACAACCAACTTTTTCCTTTATTTTTGCCGTTGATTCCTTCGAATTGGAGGCAGATCTAACGATCGCTCGTCTTTCAGTTGCTGAAGTTGCTCTATAAGTGCGTCCTTTCATGTTTTTTCCATAGGTATTTTCATTTCGTAAGAAATTACTCACACAATTTTGGCTTTTGTTAATTTTTTTGGCAATTTCATTGTGAGAGAGACCTCCTTCTGCGTAGATTTTAACTTTGACCCTTTCGGCTTCAGATAAAGGTTTTCCACGACCCATTTAAATTACAAATTGTTGTAACAGTTTAGAAATTAAAAAAAGTTATTCAAAACAACGCATTCGCGGTCAAACGTTAGTGTAAACTAATACAATTAGTCGTAAACCTATTCTGATGAGCTTAAAAAAATGCATCGTTTCAATACAATATTTCTTTTACAGCATGTATTAAGATAACGGCACAATATTCCCGTTAGATTTTTAGCAAAGATTTTAGGTATACATGCAATTTTGAAATAAAACCAATTGTATTACTAGTTTATGCGTTAGTTTTAGACAGGGATGGTAAACAAAATTATTTTAATGCCAAACCTAATCAGATGAGCGGCAGTGTACAATATTTCCAAGAACGGATGATTTAAATGAAATTTACATGTCTTTTTGTCAAAAGAAAAAAGTAAATTTAATTAAACTTTTATCGCATGGAATAAAAAATGAACTATTTTTGTTATTTTACGTTTGAGTATAATTTTTTAGGAAGTAGATAGAGAAATACATATATGTATATATGTACGCAATAATACACATGACCAATATCGAATAATTTACGTTTCTTTTGTTTGGTTGGTAATTTTGCCTTGACTTTGGTAATTGAAAGCAAAACGGCATGAAGAAAACCCATGTCTACACTTTTTTGTTCATTTCATTTACAGATTCTATAAATAATTTTTAATTAAATTTATTATTTACGTCAATATAAGCAACTAAATTTGCTGTTCTATTAATTTTGTTTTTTTTTTTTACAGGAATTAGATCCAGAAAAACAAGATTCTGCCAATGATAATGAGGAAAAGGAAAAAGAGGTGAGTTGTTTTTTTTTTAATTTATTTTTACTTATAATTATATGAATGCAAATTTCTTTCAACATAATATAAAAGTATTTATTTGGTTTATTCTCTGTATTTATTTTAGTTTTTGAAATTGCAAATTTTGCATAATTTTGCGTTTATTTATAATGATCGTAAAAATATTTACTTTAAGTTTATTGTGGCGCAGTTTTTACGAAATTAATTGTGTATTTTTAAAACTTATTTATACGCATTTTGAAATATCGAACAACTTAATTGTTTTTTTAATGTAAAATTTATAATAATGAATTAAAAAAAACTGAAAGACTGAAATTTTAGTATTTGTTTAAAAAAGGCAGGCCCGTAATTAAAAGTTACTATTGGTTAAAGTTAGAATTTTGTGGGACAAATAATCTAATGTTCGATATACTTTAAACAAGAAAAGGGATTAATTTCTCGATCTTAAGCTTATTTGTTTCTTGTGAACAACACTCTTCAAAGAGCTTATAAGGGGTGTCCCAACTAGAACGCAATTTTTAAATTTTAAATAAAACACAGATATTAACAAAAAAAATCGTAAAACTTTATTTTATCGTAAAGTAGACAGAATGAGGTTATGTATGGAACAATATATCGTGCAGATGGCCGCCGCTGCTTTGCTTGCACACACGCGATCTTCTAATGAAATTTTTAATGACCTTTTTACATAAATGCTGCGGTCAGCTGGCTTCAGTTCTTGAGTTAATTGAACTTTGTATGCAAGAAGATGTAAATCTTTCGTAAAAAATCGCTCCATAGTGGATTTGGAGACACCAATTTGCTGAGCTCGGTGTCGAATTGAGGTGGATGGAGTTTGAGCGACATCATCACGTACAGCTGCGACATTTTCGGTCGATCGACCTGGTCGAAGGCGCGTTGTTGTCTTTACATCACTAACAGACCCAGTTTCGGTAAATTTATCCATTAATCTCTTTACAGTTGACTCTTTTGGAGCATTATTGTGACCCCAAATTGATCGCAATTTGCGAACTGTAGCCGCAAAACTTTCACCATTTTGGTAAAACAATTTCACAATGAGAATGCATTGTTCATTCGTGTAGCGATCCATTTTTACTAACCTCGTACCTTCTACTAGCAAACAATAACAATTGTTCAAATGTCAAACAATGACACTTCGAATCGCGCCAAATTTACAAATTGCGTTTTAGTTGGTCTATTTTGGTATTTTGGTCTACACAATCTGAACTGTTACTTATAATAACAGGCCTTAGTGATATACACGGAGAAATTATATTGGCGATGTGACAACAAGCAAAATACGATTGTCTAATAGAATAAAATTTTTGGGGCCAAATTACTGCATTCGATATCGTTCGAAATTTCCGCTTAAATTTAATATCAATTTCGATATCAATAGCCGAAATTTAAAATTAAGACGGTAATTTCATACCACATGCAATTTAAGTAGGACGCAGCCGAACAATCAGTAAAAGTTTAAAGAGGGATTTGCCGTTGTCACTAAGGCCTTTCCAAATAATAGTCAGATTAGTTTTCGGGGTAGGAAAGTGGTCTAGACACTCCCCCTGGACACTCCTCTTTTCGACTTTTATCAGAAGAAGAACCCCACAATTTTTGTCCTGTACATCGCTAGATGTCGCTTATGTGCGTTGTAGTAGTCGTGTTCAAAGGATACTGAAGAGTAATAATATTGTTTCGGTGCATTTGGCAATTCTTTTCGAGGCATTAGATTTTCAGCTTATTCTTAAGGTCCACGGCCAAAAATTATTAACCTGCTAGATTTTCTTTTTGTAAGGTGCTTGTCACCTTTAAGTTATCTGCTCAGGGAACTAAAATTGCTCTTCCTTATTTCTGCTCAAGCGTTTTTAAGCACTGTTCAAGTTTGTGCGCTAGTAGCTTTTCAGAGTCCAATCGTGATGTCTATTAGACATTTTAGACTTGAGCCATAAATGCCTCCTGAATTCTAAGTAATAATGAACTAACTTAAAGGCAAAGTTGGTTATAATCTCAAATTTCTGGGCTTACTTTTTTATTTTTTGAATTGTAATTAAATCGCCACTGCTATTGCTATCTGAGGTGATATTTTTTGAGTTCTAAACCCCAAAAGTGTTGGACAGATTTTGACGAAGTGTATTTAGAAAATTGCCGCTATATTTATATGCAGATTCTTGAAGTTCTTTTCTTACAAAACGGCTTTAGCAAGTTTTTAACACAAATGTTAGTGCAGTTCAATGAACGTTTCTTTACAGAAATATGACAAAAGAAAATACGTTTTGAATGGGTAAAAGTTAAGATTATGGACCAAAAATATTGCATTATCGTTTATTATTTAATGAAACCCATGTGCTTTAAAACATCCAATTGTAACTTTGAATCAAGCTGCGTAATAGCTGTATGTTTTACATTTAGTCTAATAAAAAACGTCTGTCCCACAAAATATTTGTTCACATTGACCCGAATTTTAATTTTGGTTTTTAATTATAATTATTACCTTATTTTAAGTATATATATTTTAGTACAGATGTGTTGTTAATGATCTAAGAAAATAATATGTATTTTCTATATTTCATAAAAATAAATGGTTGTTGGTTTGCTTAAAAAAAAAAAATAGTGTTTAATGTAGAAAGTGATTTATTTGTGTTGCTATAGGTTTTAACTCGTCACGAGTTAAAATAAGAAATATATGAAGGCGGTACTAGAATTACTCATTCAAGCAAAGAAATCATAAACACACAGTATGAAATGCTTACGGTGTGGTACTTCTGATTGGGCAAATATGTATTCTTCTTCTTCTTCTTCTTTGTATAAGACAAGCTCCCAAAACAACCAAGGAATTATAGAACGATAGACACTAACAATGAGTTCACTCAATTGAAAAAGTGAACTGAATTTCTTCTTTTAACGTTATTCGAATCAGTAATACATAAATATTTAAGGATTATACCAAGTTGCGAAACTGATTTAAAGTGAACATCTTGAGGATAATATAAAGAAATCCAACAGGGTTTTGCATTAATGCGAGCGAAATCACGACTTAGTCAATACGATATTCTGGTTTTGCGCAATGATTTGCAGATCCAGATCAGTGGTAGGTTATAATGCAATGGATTGCGCAGGTGGGTATAATTGGTGTCATGCACTAAATGAAAGCAATACTAAAATTGCCGCTTTTGCAGTTATTTACAAAAAATTATATTTTATCGGCTTAGCTTGTGGATTTTCACAAGATTCACTTTGGTTCGAAACATGGCCATAACAATATTTTAGACCTGACACACAAAGTGGAGTGACTTAAATTATAAAGAAACGTATGAGCATCTACCTAATGAGTCCATGGAAAAAGAGCGTTAGTATTTTTGCCGTTCAGTTGGCAGATTTGAATTTGTCTTTATCTTTTCGTTCAGAAGAATATGTATCCGTTTATCAGGCAAAAGACTTCGTTCGCTCTGCTACATGTATTTGACCACCTGAAGGGCAGCCAAGTTCAATGGAGAAAAATTTTTGCTCAGCCAATGTGTAAGATGTATGCTGACAAAAGAGTAAGAAGATTCTGCAATAGAAGCACACATCGTTTACGAATTTTCACCATCTGTTAGCACTTGATTAAGAATAATAGGTAGAAGCATATTACGGTGGATGTTATGAGTGACATTGTTCTATAACTAACAAATACTTAAGGCTTTGTGGTGAAATGTTGAGAATTTGACAGTTAATGACGGTTTAAAATCGATTGTCTAGAATAAATGTCTGTTCGCTGGTTCTGAGTGATGAGCAGGAATTTCTCTTCTTCAATGTTGCAACTTTTTGTTTATTACCGATCAAAAATAGTTGAAAAAGGTGGCAGCCTGTGGTAACCTCATTGTCATATCTACATAGTAATTGCTACAATCTTCCGATAGATTTGTTGCTACGGAGGCCAACATTGACCATTGACATTGACCAAAGTTATATTGTTTTGAGGATTAGCCAAAAGGTCTCTTGCACGGAGGTTTTATGGGGTTTTGCATAGGCGAATATGGTGGAAGAAAATCAATGTTGAAGAGATTGAATTGTAATTTTTTAGTCTTATTAATTTGAAAAGAATATTAAAAAATTTTCTATCTTTAAAATAGAAATTGTTTTTATAAAATTAAATTTGAAATTTATTAAATTGAATTCAAAATTTATAAAATTGAATATGAAGTTTATAAAATTGAATTTGAAGCTAAAAACCTATACGATATTGTTTTTTAGAACCGAACTTCTTATTAAGGTTTTAGTTATCTTTTACTATCTTTAAAGCCAATAAATGCTGTATTTAGTTCTAATAGTACTTTTTGCAGATTTGCCAACATATTTTGAGAAAAAAATAAATAAAAAACAATTTTTGCGTCTTCATTTATGACACAAAAATCTGTTGTCTTTCACTTTTGTGAAAAGATGTGAGTCACGTTTCGTTAAGTCTTACGAACCACATTAGCAATGATTTAATACATAAATTTAGAAAACAATTGTCTTACATACATATAAGTTTTGTTAATAAATTTGTGCTAACCAGGCGGCCAATTTTTTAGTTTTCCAAATCTCATTTTCTTCTAAACTTCTAATTGTTTTATTTTTCTAAACCAGACCTGTGGAATGTCAATTACATTTTTCAATTACAATTACACCTAATTGAATTTTTTAATTACATTTAGCTAATTGCAATTGTTTTTTTTTCCAATCATACATTAATGGTAATTTGTAATTAAAAAATCCAAAAACAATTACTTGTAATTGTAATTGAAAAAAATTGATTACATAAATAAAATGAAATTATGTAATGAATACTTTTGTTCAATTACAAGTAATGATTTTACGTCGTTACAATTACAATTACTTTTGTGTAATTGAAAATAATCAATTGCAAATTACAAGTAATTGTAATTGAGATTTTTTAATTACAATTACTAATATTTAAATAAATAATTGAATCGATTCAAAACTGAATTAAATTTTATTCTTAAATCAAATTGAAACTACAATATGTGCAAAATCTATTCTCGTTAAGATGACCTTCATTAACTCTATAAAATAAAATGTGGTGGCAATGAATCACATGATCTAAACAAAAGAGTTTACGACCAGGAAGCGTTTTAATTAGTATTTGTCAACTGTTGTAGGCCAAGGAAGCGTCTTGTTAATCCTGAGCTTCAGTAAAATTTAAGAACTCTACAACAGAATATGATAAGTCTAGAATGCAATTTTTTTGGTTTTTTACAAATATTATAAAAACGCGTTACGCTTTAGTAAAATAGTCCGGGGATGTCAACACTTTGTTTTATAAACGGCGGAAAATTAAAATTTTGCATAAATTATAAGACATCCTGAACTGTAAAACATACGGGTAATGAACATTGCATTAATTTAATTCTTTTACAAATGCTCACGTACGTAAAGTCTTTTGATTAATGAGTCTAAATTCAATGAAAATTTTATTTTTAATAGATTTTTAATATCATCTATGAAATTATCGTTTATTTTATTATTTTCGTTTTAATTTTGATTAACATTCACCTTAAAAATATCTTTTTAAAAATTAAACAATTAAGTGACTAAATTAAAATCTAATCGTAATGTCATTGCTAATCATTTAAAAAAAGTTTTTAGGTGGAAGTGAGGGGGATGTTCGAATTTTTTTTTTTTTTTTTAATTCATGGCAGACAATCTGTCCAATAGACAACATTACGACGTAGACAAATTTATTTTAAAAATTTACAACCATTTAATAACTTAAAGCAAAAGAAATTATTTAAATTTTTGTATTAATACCGGGATCGAGAAGAGAATGTTTCTGTGCTCAGAGAGGAATCGTATCTCAGATGAAGCGGACTAAAACGATTTTGTGATTATTATTATTATATTTGTTTAATGAAATTAAATGTTGTTGGACAGTAATGACAGATGACAATGGGGGCCACAACAAATTTTTTTTATTGTTCTTATTGTTTTTTTTTGTTGCAGTTTTGGTTTATTTAAATAAATACTGATTGACGCTAACATATGTTCATTCATATTAGAAAATATTGACCATATTACGAGTATGTGGATTTGGTTTATTTATTAAAATAAATTATATATTTTTTTATTATATTTCTTTAATACTTAACATCTGTTGTGAATTTATTTTAATTATTTTTCTACGTATTATTTGGATTGTGTGCTAAATATTATTTTGGCATAAACTCGTTTTGCTATTTAAGAATAGACATTAGAGCATAAATGTTTTAAAGAACAAAATTTATAACGAAACGCGTCTAATCAGGGCTAAACGATCGATCACTTAAATATTTTGTGTGAGCCGATATTTGTGATTACCACTTGGCATATTGGAAACTTTGACAATCGGCCAACAAATTTTTAAGGCTACAGAATAAAGAAATATTTAATGTATGATTTTGGAACTAATGTTAAGGTGCCACAGTTCCATTAAGCGTTAACTTTCAAGGGGAAATATAATGATGAAATTAATACCATACATGGGAGTAATTAATTAGATGAAGTAATTAATTGACAATTTCATTAGCATTGAATGATAAATAATGCTAATGTTAATGCTTTTAATAAAAAGCTTTTACTGATGATTCATTTAAAAAGTAAAATCATTACCATTAACTAAAGATTAAATGGTTATAAAACATTACCAATGATAAAATCCATTTTATTTCTTTGTAAAATAAATAAACGTAATAACATTATTTTTATATAATAAACATTATTTTACAAACATTTGGTGAAACATAAACAAACATTTGGTGAAACATATCTGTTTGAATATTCTCAGGACTCAGGACAATAAAACTGTATATAAAGAAATGTTTATTTTCCTGCAAACAACAAAAATTCCTTTCTAGGGTGTTTATGTTACCTTAGTTCTCAGACATTAAGTGAATTCTATATCTCATTCAAAATTCGTATATTACTAAAATTTTATTCATCCATTTTATGCATAGTTTTTTTTTGAAGCTTTCTTATATCATAAATTTCTGTTTCATAAAAACAATTATTTTTTCCAATTGTATTATAATCATGAAATAATATTAGATCAATTTTCGATGACGAGTGAAGTTTCGTGAATGAAATTTCTGTATCAGCTCTTGTTAAAAAAAATATGACATGGATGTTTTTTATAACAAAACCCCTGTTCTTCACTTAGGTCTTCAAGATTCTTTGAAAATGACTCATTAGTTGCTCGACGTGTTGATAAAATTCAGAACTTTTCTTATTTCCAAAAAATTTTTAACAAAGCCGAAAAAACTTATTCCATTTCTCAATCGCTGTCATAGTGTGAGTCTTTTTTTATTAATAATCTTATATGTGGCCCGTCAAAAATTTTCACTTTTATCTTTTCTGCATTTAGTTTTGGAAACATTTTTGATAGGAAAAGAAAAAACTTAATTTTTGTCGAGACTTTTTACAAATTGTTTTATAAGTCTTAGTTTTATATGTAAAAGAGGCCTGCGCGTAGTACTTCGCGAAGAGGCCAATATTTTTTAATCCAATGTGGGTATTTAGCTCTACTGTCCCACAAGCAAAGAAAACAGGAATATTTTGTATAACCACTTTTTCGACATAACAAAAGTTGACCACACATTTAACTTTGTTTTAAACCAGAGCAACAGTTGTATATTCCGCTTTTACTTTTGTGAAATGTTCAATATTTGTTGCCATTGTGTAAGAGAACACACTTTAGATTATATTTTGTTGAGTCCCTTGAATAGGCGCCACTCACTAGATACGTAATTTTGAAGTCATTTCAACCATTAAACCAGGTATATCTTTACAATATCCGAAATCACATTTTTCAGCAGATGTTATTCACTTGTGCAGTAATAAGAAACGTTTGTTTCGTTTGTTTTTAAGTTTCGTTGTTTTAGCCCAGAACCCATTTCTTAAGCAACCTTTGGTAATCCTAGATCTCTGTCAAAGTCGTTTCAATCATCTTGGTTGAATAGTTTTGGCGCTTTTAGGTCACATTCAAAGTTACTATCACTTCTGTCAGTTTTCTCCTCAAAATGCATAGGCTGCTCCTGTAAAGCATTAGCCTGAATTTCTAGTAATATTTTAGGACTCAAAAGACGTCTATGTGCTGATCGTATGGAAGGATATTTCCATTTAGGTACGTTTCATCACTTAATGCCACTTGTAATTACCAAACAAAAACAACAGCCGTCGTGTTGGTTTAGGGAGGGCTCAATTCGAAAGTTATTCCATTTCTTATTTGTCCACAAACGTAGAAACCCGACGCACATTTTGCGGAATCTAAGGCTTGTCTTTCATTTCCAGTGTATGATCAAAGTAATATTTGTAAGCTTCAATCACATACAAATGGTATTTTTTAAATATATACTCTCTCCGCAAATTTGCACTATTATGTGTTGTCGTCAACAATTCTTCTAAAGCTGTTATGTGAAGCTCAATAAATGAGGAGTTTTGTAATACAGATAACCTCTGTTTTTCATATACTGTTTGATTTTTTATCGTTTCGGTTTAACAAATAAAAATCTACAAAAGTAAATGCAGGCCATTTACTTTTTTTAAGATTATTTCATGTAGATGTTAACCCGCGGTCTGTCCATGAGCTCCAATTTAGAAACGATTTTTGCAGCGTTTTCGACGGTAGCTCACAACCGGCAGCTGTAACGTTGTCTTCCAGGGCTGGAATTTCGGCTGCCATGCTCATGTACACGAGATACTGCATGTACCCTTAGCAGCTAATGGACAGGCCCACAAGATGTGCTGAATTACCCAGCAAACACGCCTCTCAATAAGTTTAAGGCATCGCGAGCAGTGTGGCATGTTAATGAGATCGAATGTTAACCAAGAATAGTAGATTTTCATCGTTTTTAAAGAATTACGGTATAATAATGTCGCTGGCTCACAAACCCCATTATACAGTGCATTTCAAAAATAGTTAGTTAAATAGATGATGTTTGCAATGTTTACAACTTAAGATAGATGCATGCGAAGAATGATGATGACGGATGTACAGATCGAGAAAATGCTACATTAATTTCTGATGTTGTCTGATTTGTCATATTTTCTTGAAAAACGTCATAAATAATTTTTCTTTTTTCATTAAATTTTTTCGAAATTAAAACAAAACAATATGAACTTAATTCGAGTTAATTAATTTATTGGTTATAATATCAAACATTTTCCTACTAATAAAAAAAAATAAATAAAAATTAGTGTGATATATATTAAATTTAGTAAATTGTCTCCCATGAAATTAATTTTAAACCTTAATCAGTCAAAAGAGATGTGAATACCAACAGAAGAGCGAAACAAGCAATAATTTCACTTTCTCCTGTAAAATCTTGATGTAATCTGGCACACAGTGGGTTTATTTACTATTAAGATGAATAAAATTACCAACATCGATTTTACGTTCTCTAGAGTCTTAGTAATAACTACTTTCCTGTCAGTAGAACACTGCTTCTTAGATTAACTTTAATATTGTACAAATTGTTGTTAGTAAAAGCTTTTGAATAAATTTTTCCACTTAATGTAAATATTCTTCGCATCTAAAGAAAATGTTGGTAATTTCAGGTTCTGAATAAACTGCCAATGGAAGATATTAATTGGTAACCACCCAGAATTGCACTTTTTGTTTTAAAATAATTTCAATCCTTCTTAAAATTCAACAAAGTAGGAACAGAAATGCAAGAGATTTCTTTTTAAATAAAACTATACAAATATAAAACTGTGAGAGATAAAAATAAATCTCAAAATTTACTGAAATATGAGTAAAATGATTTTAAATTTAAATAATACGTCACACGGAATTCATTAAGTTTTGCCAAAAAAAATGCCAACAATTCATGTTTAAATTGGCAAAAATCCATGATTGCCCCAGAAACAAATGTATTACTATCCAAAAACATGCGTGCGAATTTTCTGCTAAAATGAAAGCGCAATATAATATTTTTGCTGCCAGACCATAGTACAATAATGAAACAATATTATTTAAAGTTTGCTCATTAGGCGAATTTTTATCAAATAAAAAATTAGAAAACTTTCAAAAATATATATTTAAATGGAGCAGGTTTGGAAAAGATTTTTTAAAAATATCATTTTTAATTTTGTGTAACAACTGAAAATTTAAAATTGTAATTAGGCTTAATTAAAGTAATTTGAACAAGTTTTAACATTTCAAAATGTTTAATTGCGGAAGTCTTTTGCTAGATTTAATTAATTTTTAAACATTTATTTAGTATAAATGCGATTATAAATCTTAAAACTAGATTCAGAGAGCTTAAAACCAATACTAAAATATTTAATTTAATGTAGACATTTTTATAACAACTGGTTTACCCACATTTTTATTAATTATTCTGCAGAAGATCGTGTATAAAAGCAGGGGGCGCAAATAACGGCATTCGATATCGATCGAAATTTACATTTAAATTCCATTGAAATTTCGATCGATATCGAGTGCCGTAATTGACCCCAGATTTTAGAAACATAAAAATACCTGATACTTTTGGCATTAACTTCTTGTTGTTGTACTTTAGTCGCATTACGAGGACTGCTCTATATATTTCTGGCCTAATAGTGAAAATGAGAATATTTATAATCATAGTTTTATTGTTTTTCAAAGTATTCTCCAGCATGATTTATACACTTTTGCATACGCTCAAACCAGTTGTCGAAGCACTTTTTCCACTCCGATTGAGACACCTCGAAAACATGGTTTTTGAACGTTTCAACAGCTTCTTCTGGCGACGAAAATCGTTGACCACGCATTTTTTTCTTGATGTGCGGAAACAAAAAGAAGTCATTAAGTCAGGGCTGTACGGCGGATGACCCATTAATTCGACGTTTTGGCCGGTCAAAAACGCTCTGGTTTGAGCCGATGTGTGAGAGCTCGCATTGTCATGATGAACAATGATTCGTCTTCTCTTGTTGGTTTTTCGAATTTCTCCGATGACTTCAGGCAAACAAGTTGTAGTGTACCACTCAGAAGTGACCGTCCTACGTTGCTCAAGCGGAACAGTCGCCACATGACCAGTTTTGCCGAAGAAACAGGCGACCATTTGCTTCGAAGTGCTTCTTCCACGAACAACTTGCGTTGGATTTAGCTCGTCTTTGAAGACCCACAGGGTCGATTGTTGTTTCTTATAAACGTCTTTTGAAGCACCGCAATTGTATTTTTGCAACATTTCTTTGCACCAATCGACACGAGCCTTTTTTTGAGCGACTTTCAAATTGTGCGGGATCCAACGAGAACAAACCTTTTTTACGGCCAGGTGTTCATGCAGTATCGAATGTATGCTGGTGAAAGAAATATCTAAGGATGTCTCTATCTCTATTGCATTATGAGTTCACGCACGGCATCAATGTTCTCTGGCACAACAGCCGTTTTTGGACGACCTTCACGGAATTCGTCTTTGAGCGAGCTTCGGCCACGATTAAATTCATTATACCAAATTTTCAGAGTGCTATAGGATAGTGCTTCATCGCCATACAAAGATTTAAGTTCATCAATGCACTCTTGTCGTGATAATCCACGTCGAAAGTTGTGAAAAATGATGGCACGAAAATCTTCACGAGTTAATTCCATTTTTTTCTATATTAATTTTTTCAAGTCACTGTTAACAACACAAATAATGGTCGTATGTCAAAACGTTTTGAGTACGATTATGCTTAAAAATGACAAACTTTAAAATGGAAATGTCCGATTGCACTTGGCAGCACTCAGTGTTGCCAGGCCAGAAATATATATAGCATCCCTCGTAAAAAGACGTATTATTTATGTATTTCTAAATACTTGTGAACTCATCTCTTGTGCCTTCAGCTCCTCATAAGAAATGCATTTAGTTTTATGCCAATTTGGCTTTGCTTTTTTAAGAGTTATTTTAGTTTTCTAATTATAATTTCCGTAATTATTGCAACACAGTTTGAGAGATTAATTAAAAAGGAACTTTATTTATATACAACAGTGAAGTTACGTTGAGAGAATCAATTGAGTAGTATCAATAACCTACGAACGTATCAACTTTTTCATCACTTAAATGATCCATCAAATATAAGATTGTTAGATGTTATCCTATAGAAAAAACGTCAAAGTTGTACCGTGCATCATATCATAACTTGCCTTGCCATGCATTTTTAATCCATTATAAAATACAAATAAATAAAATAAATTAACACTGTTTCCAAATGTGACAAAAAAATTTTAAAAATTAGTTCTACTTTTAAAATTTTTAATTTCAAAGTCTATTACTAGCAGAAAGTACTGTAAAATTTTTTTATAGTAAATTTGTGGATCATCGTCTCATTCACTTTTCTTGGCCTTTTAGTTGTTGATTTTTTTTTATGTTTCTAGATTCATGATGCTAAAAATAGTCACATGTTTTGGTTTCTCTATTTTAAATAGAAAAAGTCTTTTGAATTTATGAAACAAACAAATTTAGTTGTCGCGCTCAAAATGTTTTAAAAAATTTCGATGTTGGTGGCGTTGACCTAATCAACTTTTGGCCTGCATTAAGTGCTCTTTGTATTTAAAATTTTTTTTTATTTTTTTTTTTATTTAATTAAGAAAAACAGAAAGAATTGATTAAAATTGTAAAATTTTGTAAAATATTCAACATATAAATTTAATATTTCGTTTTTCTGATTTATTAACAGCTCATTAATAATAATTTTTAAATGTCGTAAAAAATATTTCCTCGTTATAAATTATTTCTAACAAGAATTTAAAATTATTTAAAAATTTAAATATTAATAGATATTTTTTGCATTTACCAATTTATTAAAAAACGAGGTTCAAGAAAGAAGATTTTACAAAATATTTAATTGAACACTAAGAATGACAAATAAAGTAGGTTTCGGGGGGAACAAGTACGGCATTTGATTAAGATTTTAGTTAAAATAAAATAAAAAACGGCATCGGCATCGAATTCCGTAATTTGTTGACAGGAACTCACCCAGCATTTTTAAGAAAAACTAGTCGTTAAGTTTGTTTTAACAATCGATTGGTCATTAAAACTCAAAGGAAAATATCAAACGAAATCAAATCTAAGTCCAAAATATACTCGAATCATCGCTTAAAATTGGATAAATAAATTAATCATGAGAACCTCAAGCAGGATGACCCACTAAGGTGGTTTGAAAATAATAGATTGGGACTGCGAACTTTATTATTATTATTTTTTTTAACAAAAACCTGAGTACGAAAAAGCTGTTGTTCAAGTTTGGGGCACATGTCATTAACATTGAAAATAAAATAAATAATAATAATCATTCTTTCACTCTTTCTGTAACTGAAGTAAGAAATTTCTAAATTTCTAGCATGAAATTATTATAGTCGTCTGATTTTATTACAAAAAGAAAGCACTTCAGGCATAACCAATTTAGTTAATCTTAGTAACCGTACTACATTCTTTAGGAAAGGAATAAATAAGAGATAGACAGGTGTTGAAAAGAGATAGATATATATTGTTAATTATTTTATTTCGCCAGCGAATATTCAATTAAGAAGAACCGACGAAGGAGGCTACATGCTGTAATGTTAATTTTGAAATGTATTTATATCATTAACCCTTTCGGGACTACTGGGATAATACGTCCCAACAATTTTCAAACTGTCGCATTTTCCTTATTTTAATGCAATCGCCAGGGAGGTAGAACTCCAAAAACGGATAGCATCCATATTGGAGACCACTTGCCAGTAGAGCAAGAGAAGCGTTGTCGCTGTGTCCGCTGTTCTTCACTTGGCATAGAAAAGCAAACAAAGATGATATGCTCAGGTTGTAACAACGCCTTATGTTACAAGTGTTTTCGGCCATTCCACAAATAAATACCTAATTGCATTCCTAAAATGCTAAAAATAAATGTAAACTTTTATCTAAATCTAATAATATTTATATTTTAGTTATCTTTTTAATTTCGAATTGCTCTTCGAGAACATTTATTAGGATTTTATGTCCCATGAAAATACTTGTTGGGATTGTATGTCCCAGGATAAAAGGACGAATTTAAAATTTTTAAGTATGGAGAACATAATACTTTTATCATACCTTTTAGAATATGAAAAAAATTTTACCATACATAATTTGGTTTTCAAAATAAAACTCCGTCCCGAAAGGGTTAAAGAGAAAAAAAAACATTTTTTATTTTTTTATTGTCACAGGAGTTGAACCCTGGCCAACCAGATTTGTAGTTAACGTGCTTACCACCTTGACTGAATTTGATTACGAATTGCTTCATTACTTTATAATTTAAAGTTCATTACTTTACCTCTAATATTTTTATAAGTCAAATTTCTTATTATTGAACCATTTATGCGAGAAATTAAGACATACTTCTTGAAAGTAAAGTGACAAAATAGACACGATTTATAAACGATTATTAAATCTAAACTAAAAACTTAAACTGGACCAATCTGCTTTAAGGAAAAAATGCCACTTATTGTAAATGTCAAGTCAGCCTCTTACGGGTTAAAATTAAGATTTTTTTATTTCTGCAGTAGCGGATATAGTAATAAACAAATTATACAATTTTTATCTCTGGCTTTAACGATTTAAAAGATAATACCCAACATGTGTCAACGACTATATGGAAACACATTTTAGTAAATAATTTTATTTTCTTTACTTTAACTGATACAGTAACACAAACTCTTTGTAAATTTCAAATGTCTTCCTATTACGGTTTAGAAGATAAAGCCATTTGCATCCAAATTTCATGTTTATGGAAACACCCTTTCAATTCTAAATTAATTTTCAATAATACACTCACTCATACTCATTTTAAATATAAAATGTCTGTCGATAAAGGTTTTTGAAAGTGTTTGCCAGTTACGTTTTGAATTATATGTACGAGGGCTGCTCTATATATTTCTGGCCTAATAGTGAAAATGCGAATATTTATAATCAAAAATGGTTTTATTGTTTTTCAAAGTATTCTCCAGCATGATTTATACACTTTTGCATGCGCTCAAACCAGTTGTCGAAGCACTTTTTCCACTCCGATTGAGACACCTCTAAAACATGGTTTTTGAACACTTAAACAGCTTCTTCTGGCGACGAAAATCGTTGACCACGCATTTTTTTCTTGATGTGCGGAAACAAGAAGAAGTCATTAGGTGCAAAGTCAGGGCTGTACGGCGGATGACCCATTAATTCGACGTTTTGGCCGGTCAAAAACGCTCTGGTTTGAGCCGACGTGTGAGAGCTCGCATTGTCATGGTGAACAATGATTCGTCTTCTCTTGTTGGTTTTTCGAATTTCTCCGATGACTTCAGGTAAACAAATTGTAGTGTACCACTCAGAAGTGACCGTCCTACGTTGCTCAAGGGGAACAGTCGCCACATGACCAGTTTTGCCAAAGAAACAGGCGACCATTTGCTTCGAAGTGCTTTTTCCACGAACTTTCGTTGGATTTTGCTCGTCTCTGAAGACCCACACGGTCGATTGTTGTTTCGTTTCGGGCTCATACGCATAGATCCATTATTCGTCACCTGTGACGATCTTATAAACGTATTTTGAAGCACCGCAATTGTATTTTTGCAACATTTCTTTGCACCAATCGACACGAGCCTTTTTTTGAGCGACTTTCAAATTGTGCGGGATCCAACGAGAACAAACCTTTTTTACGGCGAGGTGTTCATGCAGTATCGAATGTATGCTGGTGGAAGAAATGTCCAAGGATGTCTCTATCTCTCGGTATCAATGTTCTCTGGCACAACAGCCGTTTTTGGACCACCTTCACGGAATTCGTCTTTGAGCGAGCTTCGGCCACGATTAAATTCATTATACCAATTTTTCAGAGAGCTATAGGATGGTGCTTCATCGCCATACAAAGATTTAAGTTCATCAATGCACTCTTGTCGTGATAATCCACGTCGAAAGTTGTAAAAAATGATGGCACGAAAATGTTCACGAGTAAATTCCATTTTTTCCTATATTAATTTTTTCAAGTCACTGTACACAACGCAAATAATGGTCGTACGGCAAAACGTTTTGAGTACGATTATGCTTAAAAATGACAAACTTTCCAATGGAAATGTCAGATTGCACTTGGCAGCACTCAGTGTTGCCAGGCCAGAAATATATATAGCAGCCCTCGTATGTAAAAGTTACGTATGCTGCGAGTGTATGAAAAATATTTAATTTTTAACTTTAATATTTTTAGTTTATGATGGGACCAATCTTTAACGTAGCTCTTCCAAAAAAAAAAAACTATTTGCAAAAAGTATTGAAGAACTCAATTATTCTGAAGTAACAAACATAAAAAAGAATGTCAAAGGATTTATGATTTTCTTCTTCTTCTTTTTTAATTCAGTCTTAAGATAAGTATCTAGCTGAAACGGAAAACCTAGTTAAAAATATAATTCAATCCAAAAATGTGGTTCAAGTTTTTAAACAGACTTATTACCATTCCCTCGTATTTATTGTATTTAAAATTTTCAAAGAGTTTTTTTTTATATTTAATATTTGTTTTAAATCGAATTACATATAATTGCTCATAAATTAAATAATTTTGTATGTTTAACAAAACACCTTTTTTTAATATTATGTTTTGAATCTATAAATCATTTTTTATTATAAACATATTCATAAGATTTTTCAACACGTATGTAGCCCGAGCAGAATTTATTGTTACATTGTATTTGAATGTTCTTTGTTTTTCTTTTATTAATTTTTTTTATTTATTTTCTTTTTATTATTTTTTTTATTTATTTATATTTTTTATTTAGTTTTTTCTGTTTATTTTTTTATTTATACTGTTAAATTTGCTTGTCGCCAAACATTCTAATCTTGTTGATTATAATGACAGTGAATCTCGTATGTAAGAATGTGGATTCTTGTGTTGTTGGTATATTTTTTTAATTCTTTTAAAAGTCCATAAAGCATCTCATGAAGTTAAATTTTGAAGGGGGCCGGTATTTTTCATGGAATATTCGTTGTTGTTTGTTTTACTCTGCGCGATGCGGGAATAATATTAAACTGTCGAGCAATAAGTATAAGTGTCACATTCGCTTGAAGTCGGGCACCTATATTGAAAAAATAACTAAGAATAAAAATAAAAAATTAAAGACACGGAAATATTTTTGAATTTATTTAGTTTTTATAAAAAAACTTCATGCTATTTTTAGACTATCCCAATTAAATTAATTGCCTATATTGATTATTGAGGGTCAAAGCATGTCTCGATGGCCATTTCGTTACTGCTTACGTAACTCTTTAGGAAACTTCTCTTAAATATTTTAAATAAACTAAAGATTTTTGTCCCAACAATAAAGCAAAGACAAAAATCAAAGTTTAAGAAAAAACAAAAATAACTAACAGTAATTCTATTTTTCTTTCTCCACTGTATACGGCTGACTTTTTTTCGGCTCTTTTATACGGTGGAAAGAGGATGAAAAATAAAGTGTCAAAAAACACTTCGATAATTTATTTCTATATGCAGAGGCACTTCGCAAATTATTTAATTAAAGACACGGGTATATTTTTTAATTTATTTCATTTTTATAAAAAACTTTGTGCTATTTTTAAATTATACCAAGTAAATTAATTACCGATATTGATCATTGAGGGTCAAAGCACATCCCGATGGCCATTTCGTTACCTCTTAACTCTTCTGACAAACATTTTAAATAAACTAAAAATTTTTTTCTAAACAATCAAGCAAAGACAAAAATCAAAGTTTAAGCAAAAACAACAATAACCAACAGTAATTCTTAATTCTTAAAAATAGCACGAAGTTTTTTATAAAAATTAAATAAATTAAAAAAATATTCTTGTGTCTTTAATTAAATAATTTGCGAAGTGCAAAAAAAAATTTTAGGGATTTTTGATAACATTTTTAATCATATCAGATCTTAATTTTTAAAGTTTCAGGTTTAATTTCTATTTTACTGCCAGATTTCAGTAATTTACATTATTAAAAACAAAAAAAGACATTTTTAAATCTGTTAAAAATTCGCGTCGGAAAATAGGACGAACGTAGCTCTAAAATTAAGCCAGAATCACATAATTAAATTGATATATTCTTTAAGTTTTATCATTACCCCTACTCTTCGATTTCTAGATACGGTATATTCTTTTAGTGAACTTTTGACCTGGCATGGTTGTATCGTTTTAAGGAAAATTAATTATTTAAGTTATATTGTCTAGATAAAGAGAGATTTTAAATAAGTCCAGATTTATACGTGCGATTTTATATGACATTTTTTTCCAATTCTGTTTCAAAGATTCAGCGAGTTTCATCGCGTCCCTACGAGGGCTGCTCTATATATTTCTGGCCAAATAGTGAAAATGCGAATATTTATAATCAAAAATGGTTTCATTGTTTTTCAAAGTATTCTCCAGCATGATTTATACACTTTTGCATGCACTCACACCAGTTGTCGAAGCACTTTTTCCACTCTCTAAAACATGGTTTTTAAACACTTCAACAGCTTCTTCTGGCGACGAAAATCGTTGACCACGCATTTTTTTTTTCTTGATGTGAGGAAACAAAATGAAGTCATTAGGTGCCAAGTGAGGGCTGTACGGCGGATGACCCATAAATCGACGTTTTGGCCGGTCAAAAACGCTCTGGTTTGAGCCGATGTGTGAGAGCTCGCATTTTCATGGTGAACAATGATTCGTTTTCTCTTGTTGGTTTTTCGAATTTCTCCGATGACTTCAGGCAAACAAATTGTAGTGTACCACTCAGAAGTGACTGCCCTACGTTGCTCAAGCGGAACAGTCGCCACATGACCAGTTTTGCCGAAGAAACAGGCGACCATTTGCTTCGAAGTGCTTCTTCCACGAACAACTTTCGTTGGATTTTGCTCGTCTTTGAAGACCCACACGGTCGATTGTTGTTTCGTTTCGGGCTCATACGCATAGATCCATGATTCGTCACCTTTGACGATCTTATAAACGTCTTTTGAAGCACCGCAATCGTATTTTTGCAACATTTCTTTGCACCAATCGACACGAGACTTTTTTTGAGCGACTTTCAAATTGTGCGGGATCAAACGAGAACAAACCTTTTTTACGGCCAGGTGTTCATTCAGTATCGAATGTATGCCGGTGGAAGAAATGTCCAAGGATGTCTCTATCTCTCGGTATGTCGCATGTCGATCTTGCATTATGAGTTCACGCACGGTATCAATCAGGTATGTGATGGAAATCGATTTCGAAATCGAGACTACTTAAAACCGTAAATGGTTGTGATATCCTTACTATTTTCGTCTTTTTAATACCTTCAATATATATTTCAATAACTCTCCATTCAATTTCTACAATTTCTTTGGAGTAACTTCTTTAATTTTGTTTAAAATTTATCTCAAAACGAATCGTTTTCAAATCGATCGATTTCCATCACAACAGCCGTTTTTGGACGACCTTCACGGAATTCGTCTTTGAGCGAGCCTCGGCCACGTTTAAATTCATTATACCAATTTTTAAGTTCATCAATTCCCTCTTGTCGTGATAATCCACGTCGAAAGTTGTGAAAAATGATGGCACGAAAATGTTCACGAGTTAATTCCATTTTTTCTATATTAATTTTTTCAAGTCACTGTAAACAACACAAATAATGGTCGTATGTCAAAACGTTTTGAATACGATTATGCTTAAAAATGACAAACTTTCCAATGGAAATGTCAGATTGCACTTGACAGCACTCAGTGTTGCCAGGCCAGAAATATATATAGCAGCCCTCGTACATCCTGAAATTTTTCTAACTTAAAAAAACTTTGTGGATTGCCACCGTTTGCATAAAATAGAAAAAAAAACCATTGCTGATTTTTGACAAAATGTGAGAGAAAAACTTTTCCCAAACTTAAATAGGCAAACAGTAAAATTGTATGTTTGTGCGGGAGAATGTGTTAATGTGATGCCAGATGTATGATTTGCTAATAGTTTTCCAACTAGTTTTAATATCTGGTGATATATTTTGCTATAATTTGGATATTTAGTAAACATTTGGAAAACAAAAGGTCGTGTAAAAATTTGTATGCAGTTCAAGGAGAATTTTACGATACAGTTTAGATTATCAAACTAGTTCTAGGTGTGCATAAAAATTAGGTGTGCAAAAGGTAAAGGCAAGATGGTGATGCGCTCTTATTTGACCATTAATTGAGAGGTTTTTAAAGTTTTTTCAACTAGATCTTGATGATAGTCCTTGCTAATAGAACATGAATTTCAAAAACGTCCTATAAATGTAAAACAACAAGGTCGGCTAGTAATGTTCCTAAATACACTAAAAGAAATCAATGACTTAATAAAAGTAAGTAATCCTATTTAGTTGCAAACAAGTGCTTTTCTGACTGTTCCGTGCGACAAAATTCATAATTTGAACTTTAGGCGACTAGCCTTGCATTCATGCAAAAAAAAAAAAAATACTTTAAAACAGAAAACTAAAAATTTAAATGAGACTAATTTGTAAGCAGAAGTCTTTAAAAAAAATTTTCCATGTCCGAGAAAATTATTTCAGATTACTAGCGCTTTTCGCAAAACAAATGTATTATTAATTTAAATATTATTTTGATGCCATAAAAAATATTGCAGAACAAAATATAGGGCCTGTGCGTAAATGCAAAAAGTGGAAGCACTGGAAATGCTATCTGTTCATGAATGCATCACTAAAGTATATTATGTGCAAATAAAAGCAAAAAACTATTCATAAAAATGGTTGATGCAAAGAACATGTGAGGGTAAATTTTGATAACTTTTTTTTTTATTTTTTTTTTTATGTTTAATTTATTTTATTTTACACAAATTTTGTTTCAAATTTTGTATCATTTTGATAAAGTCCAAGCATACGCAACAGCTGATTAGTAGTGGCAGCGCAGAATAATCATATTATGCACAGCTGTAATGCACTTACGAACAGGCCCATTATTAACTAACTCTGACATAAAAAAATGCAATTCATATTTTGAGTTTGATTTCAATTTTACAGAGTCGACATAATGTGCGACATAATGTGAATATGTTTTGATTCTTGCAAATGACGTCAAATGTTATTGTAGTTTGACATCTATCTTAAGATAGATATTTAGTTAACAACAAGGTGATCGTAGAATTATTGTTGCTGCTTATTAGTTAATAAATTTAAGTCTGTTCCACATTGTCGTCAAAACTTCTTTCTTGGAGTCTTTTTAAAATGCAGCGTTTGCCAAAAGAAACCAGAAAATTTTTACTTTCTGACTTGAAATTATCGAACGCACTGTATTTTACCATTAATCTTAATGATCTGGCATCTTTACCTGCATTTTAGTTTGATTTTTTTTCTCAGAAATAATTTTCTCTATTTTCTTTAAAGGTATCATTTCTCATTGTATGTTCATGTGGGGTAAAATTCTCTTATACTTAAAATTAGTTGCAGTATATTAAAAAAAAAAATGAGAATTTTCTTTGTGATATTTATTTTCTTTTGCTATACGTATGTACATACATATATTTTTTATTTATTTATTTGTGTTCTATTCTAAAGACAACTAAGGGAGATTTAATAAAAGAAATTTTCAAAATTATTATGAATTCAGTCAATTTTTAGAGCTACAATTAAACGTTTGTTTATTTAAGACTAAAGAAAAGAAACCAGAAATAAAATCTTAAAAATAAATAAAAAATATTTTTTTTAATAGGAAAAAACTATAAATATTAAAAAGCTGCTAGATTTCCTTTTAATTTCGAAATAATAAATAAAGAAATAAATAACAACGGTGCCATTTGTTGTGGTATTTAAAAAAAAAAAAAAAAAAAACATTAAGAAATATCGATAAAATAAATACAACGCATTTAAATAAGATAATATAAATATCATAGATTTTTTCTTAAAAACCGCAAAATAATGTTTTAAATTTCTTGATAAAAAAACAATAATTATTAAAAGTATATTCGTTTCGTATTAGGTGTACAACAACTTTGCTTCCATCACCCAATATATCAGCTAAAGAAACCAATCATGTTAAAGAGACATCAACGACATCAATAAAATTTTTTATTTCTACAATAACTTTTTCATTAGAAAAATGAAGATGAAGATTTTTAATTCAATTTTGGACCCACCGGCTTTAATTGTATCCTACAATGTTTTCCTGTAATTTTGTGTTATCTTATGAAACAGAAGACACCGCAAATCTCTCTATTGAATTGATCATTGTAGTTATTTTTCCAGACATCTTTGATAAAGAAACACCTTCAAAATTTTTTTTTGGTATCAACTGCAAGCGTTTTATTTTACTTGAAATAATTATTAGCTAATTCTTTTTGACTTCTATAATTGTGTTTCACAAATAATGCCTCAATTTCGCATTTTATAAACGCAGCACCTCATCATTCTTACGCAACTATTTTGCTCTTAAAGTTTTAAAATCATGTGCAACTCGTTTTTACATAAATAGGGTCGTGCCGTTATCAGCACGAATATTATACTTTACGAGAGAATTGAAAAATAAAACGGGTACACTTTTTTATGTAATTGGTAAACTCTTCTGTTTTGTCATTCGCCTTTTTAAGCAAAGACAAAATCTAATCAATCAAGGCCGAAATTGTAAAAACAAAAATTGCATGTCTGGAAGGGGAACAAACCTACAACTAGAAAGTTAACACCTTCGTACACACAAATATAGAAAATATATATTTTTTTACTCAACAGAACAGAGCGCTAAAGTAGAATTTTAAAATTTAGATCGTGTATTTTCCATTGCAATTGCTGAAGTTTTCACTGGAGCATTGTCTGCATGGAAGATAAAATATTTTTGTGCTAAAAAGGGACGTTTTTGAATGATTTTTTTCAGTTTCCGGTGGAGATTGTTACGTCTGCATCTTGAAAAAAAATGTGACCGGAATCTCATTAACCGATTTCGCTGTTGTTGCTTTCTTAGGAAAGATTTCATATCAATCATCTTAATTAAAGGTTTAAATTCGTTTTGTCTTAACAAGTCTTTAAATTTGTTAGAGATAAAGATAAAGAGACATGTGTAAGCATGTGGGCGTGATAGATGCAAAAAAGAAACAGCTGGGCAATGTCCGCTAACCCAAAATGTGCACTCAATAAAGTCGCATTGTCCGGGTGTGGGCCAGAGAGATCGTTGATCGTGGCGTCTGAGTCGAATGTATCCTAGCTCGGGGAACATACAGAGGAAGTGTTCAATCGTCTCCTAAATTAGTTACATTAAATCGTTCCTTGGGGGGAACTTACTTCTACGGACGCCTAAATAATACTTATTTTTTTATAACAATGCTACTGCAGCAACAACATAAGTCCATAACAATTTAAGTTGGTTTTATTCTAAACTCAACTGACAGTATAATGATTTAATTTTCATTAAAACTTAAGTTTAAGTTGCGTTGTTTTATGGTTTTTATTATGTCTGTTAAAACATAAATTTATTTACCAGATCATTTACACACATTCTATTTGAAACCATATTTGGTTTCCAAAAATAAAAAAAAAAAAACTTTGTTATAAAACCATATTTGTTAGAATTGCAATAAATCTAAAAAGTTTTCTTTGTTATGCGATTTGTTAAAAAAATCGCTTGTGGCTTGATTTCACTAAACATTCAAAAAGGCATTTTTAGTTTGTTATGCAGTTGGTGTAGATTCTTAAAAAAATTCAACTACGTATTGAACAGTGCTTTTTTTTACAAATTAAAATTGTATGATTTTTTTTATTTCTTTTTTGTTTTCAAATCTTATAAATAAAAAAAAATATTTTTTTGGCTTGTTTGTACAAGCAGCGAGTCTTTATAGTTATTTTCTTAGTTGTTGCTATTTATTAAACAATATTTATTTTGAGACTGTTCGCCGACAAGAACCTAAGATACGGTCAGACTGCAGTAAAAGGATATTCCCGCATAGTCCAGACTATCAGCTCCATATACCGTTTTCTTAAATGTAAAATTTGCAAACTAAAGATGTCTGTGTAAATAGAAATAACAGAAGTATATTTAAAAGACTTTGACTTTTTTATGAATTAATTTTTCAACATTCAAAACCTTGTTTAGACGAACTTAGGTTTGTTGTTTAATATCTATTTTGATTGGAATTATTTCAGAATTTTTAGCTGGCAAAGAATTTAAGCAAGCTAATTTCACCTGAATCAGTAGATACTGTAACATCTTATACTTTGAAAAATCAACTTAAAAATGCAGAGTTGCAATCCTTACTCTTTTTTAAAGTGGCAAACATAAAATTTGTGATGCTTTTAATATTTTAAATCTACTTCAAAGGGAAGGCATTTCAGAAAAACGAAGATAAATTAGACAAAGTTCAAATGGTTCTTCAGCTTAAGATGAACGTGTTTATAGGTCTAAAAATAATTAAACTCGTTCAAGACACACGTTAAAAATAACCGAAAAAAGCAACGACATCTAAAATCGCGGTAATTATTAATAATTGTATTTTATTAACTTTTGCATAAATGAGTGCAGTCGTGACTGACGCAGAAATTGGTTCACTCACTATCATGCACTATAAATAAAAGAACATCTTTGCAATGGATTTAATTAGAATTAATCCTTTACAAAGAAAGCAAATACATTAAAATCGGTTGTTAAGATTATAAACAAGGGTTTTTAGTATAAAATCAGCGAAGAAGTCAAGATAAACGGGATCTTTTAAGCAAATATAGTGGTTGAATAGAAACTTGTATGCTTTAAATAACGTCAATAAACTGGTCATTGCCATAGTTTTCTGGAGCTTTTGGAGAGCTTTAAGAAAGAAATAATGGATTGTTTTAATAAATAATTTTTGCTCGTTTTTGTAGACGTTTAGACTTTATCTCGTAAAATAAGAGCTTTATATTTTTTAATCGAATATTTTTAATCGATTAATCGAATATTTTTAATCGATTAATCGAATATTTTTAATCGATTAATCGAATACTTTTATTCGTATGATAACCGTTAAAAAGTTTCACATAAAGTTTCTGTATAATAGAGTCTTAGGTTTAGGGTTTGTTTTCATCTTCCGAGTTTATTTATTTTTTTTTTTTTTTTTTTGCTGTAATGAACGGCCTAGACTTATACGAAAGGAAAAATATATCCCAATATCACTAAGCAAGCCGGTGATAAAGGATAAAGGAGCAAAGGTTCTTGAAGTGAGATTGAATTAACAATATTTGAAAACCTTTTTTTAAATCAACTTAAGATATTAAAAAAATCTAGCGACCATACATGACAAGTAAAATGTCAAAAATACTGTTTAAATATGGTTCTGTAACTATTTGCAAACAGGTGATTCGTAAATATTAAACATTTTTCGCAAACATTTGAAATTACATTTAGTTGCAGAAAAAAAAAAAACAATTTCAATTTTTAAATTATTTTAAACAATAAAATTGTATTTTTTGCAGCGCATTCTCTAATCGAGTTGAATCAAATTTTCTTATTATTTCTGTTTATTTTAGTTGTACTAAATTCGAGATGATGTAATTTTATTTTGGATAATTTTTCACTTACTAATTTTTTAATGTTTTTAGTTTTTTATTTAAAACATTTTGCTCATTTAGATTTATAAAGTTGTTTAGTTTAAACGTGTGTTACTTAATATCAACTGTGTTGAGACTGTTTATTTTATAAATTTTATTTTATTTTCTCAAATTGTTTTTGAATATTTAAAATTTGGTGTGATCTTTTGTTGTTTTTCTTTGACACAAATTGTTATTATTTGATTTGGTGACGAAATATAATTTATTTTTAAATTCAGAACACACCGGTAAAATAATTTCTCACAAATAAAGAAAAACAACAAATTGTTTAAAGTTTGTCATACATAGCAAAATTTTTGCGATTAAAACAATTGTATAATAAATCGTTGAATAAATTTGGGAAAAATAGTTTTTGTTTTGTAAAGAATTTATGTATTTGATAAAATATGTATTTAATTTGTGAAAATGTTAAAACAACATACCTTTTTTATATTTTTTTTTGTTCTATTTATCTCAAAATAATTTAATAGTTTTTGGTCAATAAAGGCCCAATTGTGTGTTATTTGTTTTTTTGTTTTGTTTGTTATCATTGCTTTAAAATTGTTACATCTGTCATTTTACAAGACTTAAATATTTTTTAAAAATTAAATAGTTTTGAAAATATTTATGTTTTTAAATAACATTTTTTATATACGAGGGTAAATCCATATGTTCCTGCAAATTCGAGCAAGAAACGTCAGAAGAATACAACAAAAAAATAATGCTTTTACCAATAATAAATCTCGTCGTTAAGGACGTCCAGTTAAAATCAGTGCTAAAAAGCTAAACATTTGATATTTCCTGCTTTTAGGTATCGATTCAAATTTAAAAAATGGTCTGCTGAACACATAACGAAAACAAGTGAAGTTGTTATTCCTGTATAATCAAGCAAAACATAGAAGTTGTACAATCTGAATGGCAAAACAGAACAATTTTTTTAACGTTGTTGGCCGTTGCTTAGATATTTCAGAAATATAAGATGTCCTATGAGATATGAATGTTATAAAACTTTTCATACTTTCGTCAATCGCATCGTTGGTAGTGTGTTGAATTTAGTTTGGAAATTTATTTAATGATTTACATTATACTGTTATATTAAGCAATTAAAACAATAAATTAACGGTTTTTTAAGAAATCGGTAAAAACAAATGTGAACAATTTCCATCGATTTACTGCTCATTATGCGTCTTGATCTAGTGTTCTTAAACGAACAAACTTTGTCTCAGCAAAAAATTATAATAATACAGATGTGTGACAGAAATCGGTCGATTTTAAAAGTAAATTTGTTTGATTTCATATACAGTATTGTTCGAAACCCGAGCAATTTTTTCCCACTAAGTAAAAACGGACTCATCTTTTCTTTAAATAAATTTGTAGAAATATTTTAATAAAGTTTTTATTTGTTCTTTTTTTTTTTTTTTTTTTGTTTTCCTGATGATGCTACACAACGGAGTAGCGAAATATCGAGAATATATATATAAAAATAAAAAAGACCTAGTGCTTAAAAATTAAATAAATATATATAAATTTATAGAAAATATTTTTTTTTATTAACTACTACACAATGTGTCTATAACCTAAAAATAACAACAAAAATTAAATTCTATTTCTTTGGAAGTTGTAATAAAAAAAAAATAAATTTAACTTAAAAATTCGCTGTTCAAAACCTA
Organism: Gymnosoma rotundatum; assembly: GCA_916610165.2. Taxonomy (NCBI): domain Eukaryota; kingdom Metazoa; phylum Arthropoda; class Insecta; order Diptera; family Tachinidae; genus Gymnosoma; species Gymnosoma rotundatum. The sequence continues at coordinate 50,097,398 of OU744338.1, forward strand.
AGCAACTTTTAATATTTGGTATGATATCCTTTGTTTCTTACGACCTCAGCGCATCTTTTGGGCATAATAAGATTCGATAGAATAGATGTTGGTATAGCTTCCCACTCTGATTTTAAACAGTTGATAAACTCCTGTTTATTTTTAAAGCATCGAGTTCTATGGGATTCAAGTCTGTCGATTGAGGTGGCCAATCCAAAACTTGAACCCCATTAGCTGATAGCCAATCCTTGACTAATTTTATTGAGTGTTTTGGGTCATTGTCATGTTGGAACACCCATAGAAGTGACATTTCCCTCTCAACATAGTTAAGCATGTGAGTTGCTAAAATGTCTCTGTAAACAAAACAGTCCATTTTTGTTCGAATTTCTACAAAGGGACCAGCACCACTGTTCGAAAAACAAGTCCAACCATCACATTTCCACCCCCATGCTTTATTGTGGCTTTAAAGTACCGAGGATGTAGCCGCTTAGCTTTTGGTCATCTCACGTGGCAAACTCCATCTGAATTTAGTAAGTTAAATTTAGATTCATCAGTAAACAAAACAGTTCTCCATTTGGATATAGTTCAATCTATATGTGCTCTAGCAAAATCCAACCTAAAAACAAACCTCGTTTTTAAATGCTTCTTAGTCAGCATAGGGTGTTTAGATGGCATGAAGCTCCTTAAGTTTTGTTCCAATAAACGTTTTCTTACTGTGGAATAACTAATCTGAAGTTCAAGCTCATTTACTATGTCTTTCCACGAAATAAATGGATTTTTTCAACTAGACGGAAAATTTTTTTGGTCTGTTCGCTCAGAAGTTTTTCGGGGTCGCCCACCGCTATTGGCTTCCTCTACTTTCCCAGTAGCTTTATACTTTTTTATAAGTCGGGAAACTATTGATTTTTTAATATTCAATTGGTTTGCTATAGCAATTTGGGATTTACTGTTATTGAAGTTCAATAATCTTTAGCTTAAAAAATGATCCATAAAGTGTTCGCGTCATTGTTGCACTTCTAAAGAATTGGTACTACTTAAATGCATAAAATCAACCAAAATTATTTTTTTCAATAGCAATCGTAACGGGACTAAAGTTTTTGTTGTTGTTTTAGTTAATATTTCGCAACAAATGCAACAATGTAAAAGTTGCTTAGGTTTCGAACAGCGAATTTTTAAGTTAATTTTGTTTTTGTTTTATAATTTCTTCCAAAGACTAAAAATGTATTTTTTGTTGTTATTATTAGTATGTAGACTATATTTATAATAATAAATAAAAGGGAAATTTTTCATTTATATATTTAAATAGAACATATACGACCATAAGATTTACTGGGGAAAAGTTGCTTAGGGTTCGAACAGTACTGTATATGTATATATTCACTTCTTTCGTTTCCATTTTTTTTTTGTGTTTACATTTGTCATTTGCTAAATAGATAAAAGAACTGTTTTGTTTTTTCCTAACTTTATTAATTTTATGTTTTGTTTAAAGTAATTATTTATTTTTTGTACAACTGCTACATGTCTGAGTTTCTGATAATTATTTATATACTTGTAAGGTATGGTATTTTTTGAAGCAATCTGAGTTATCAACTTCTGATTCTGTATCATTTTCTTCTTCACTTGAGTATTGTATAGGAACTATAACTCTTCTTTTCTTAGAAAATAACGAAGCGTTATTGCTAAACTCATCACTAGAGCTAAAATCACTTTCAGAAATTTCTTTGATATTTATAATATTTTCTTTATTCATTTTATGGGCAAAAAATAAATTCAGACATTAAAAAAAAGAATTGAAAGTTTATTGCACAAGTTAAATGCTCTGCTGATAACGACAAACTGAAAAGATTCTTATGCTCAAACGGTAACGGTAAATACGTATTTTCAAATGGTAACGGTAAATTGAAGAAATGAATGCATTTTAAAAACAAATCTCATCAATAGACATTATGTTTCGACATAATTCGCCTTGTCACTTCACACGTGCCATACGACCGTTGCAGAAAAGTACTGTTGTCACGTCAGAGGTGACTTACGACCGATAAGGGTTAACTTTAACTTTACTTTGTATGTGACTGCGCACCGCTTCAACATTCCTTTACAGAGTTTGAAGACTCCAAGCTAACGTGTCCCTTAGGTATATCATAATTAATTTTTGCTTTGTTAGGAAGGTGACACAATTTTTAATTATTTTTCATAGGAACCATTGTCGGATAAGATTTCGAAGTTTTTTTTTCTTTTCCCCAAATTGAAATCGCGAATAATTCACGTGAGCAATTTTTCATGTAAACAAAAATTCCTCTTATAGAGAATGATATTTACTCTCAAAATTTTTTTCACTTTGAATTGTTCACCTTGATTTTGCTATGAAACTGCATATATAATGCAAATTTTTTCTATTTAAATTAGAATATAAAAATTATCAACCTATTTTTTTTAGTTCAAGATCAGTTACTAGAGTTCGGATTGACCTTATGGCTGACACGATGAAAAACGAAGAGATCTATGCCTGTAAATTTTTAAAGATTTCTACAGACGTTTTAGCAGGGGGTAGAAGAGAAAAGAATTAAATAGAAAAAATGATATTTTGTTTAGAATTTGTCCAATAAATCTAATACAAAAGTCAATTTTATTAAAATGGGTCAGTAACAATGTTCTAGGTAACTTCGATGGGTTCTATGCGCCTTGCAAACCCCGACCAACCAAAAGTTGGATTTTAAACATTTTATTTATTTATTTTAAAACTTTAATTTAAAAATGCTTACAAAACTTATTTCTCTTATTTACATTCAATGTGCACCGGTTGCTTATTTATTTCCAACAGCTGTTTAATAAACAGAACAAATATTTCATGAAAAATTTATGATACCTATTTTCGCTATGAATGAATTGGAATGAAAATTTGATGGGAACATAAATTTCACTTTCTATTTGTGATTGGGGTGATTATAGCTCATTTATGAATCAGGTTATTATTAAAATTAAATTCATTTTAAATGTTGAGGGGCAGCTTTCGAATATTCCAAATAATAAAGTAATATTCACGGAAATCTAATTTTAAAAATTTTAATTTTAATAAACGGTTAAAACTCTTAACTCGAAAAACACTTCATTCCATTTAGAAAAATAGTGTTTGATTTAAGAATGAATTTAAAATAACAATATCGAAATAAATCACATGATAATGAAATAATGAAATATGTAAACGATGTAGTAAAATCGTCGCATGTAGACACATCACATCTTTTACGACGAAGTCGCTTGCATCATCGATTTTTCTGACAAACAATATTTCAATTAATTATTTCAAATTTATTCCATTTAAAATTTTATTAAAACATTAAATTACTTAACTCTGTTATACACCTCAAATTACCCCTCCTTTTAAGCACTTAATTATGAGCACAAACCAAACATGAAACGTTAAAATAAATGCATTAAAAATTCAAGAAATATCTGGCAAAAATTTCCTTAATTAATTATTTATTTTTAGTCTGAAGAGCAACAAAGATTTTTATTACGTTTCTTGTTTTGGCTATTTTATCTTAAAAAGCGTGGGTGACTCAGCAAACATAAAAAGTTTCTTTAATAAATAAATTGAAAAACGAAATTTATTAAGGTTTCTAATTTATATTTTATCCTAAGACAATTTTAAGCAAAAGCACAATTGTGGTTAAAAAACGAATCTTTTTTTTATTTAATCGTCAGTTTTGCTCTGAAATTCAAAAGGTCACACAAGTTAATTTTTTGGGCTAATTATTTAAGCTTATTGAAGTATTTATCTTTTTCTTTTAATTATGTTTTTTTTAAATTCTTGCACCTTTGAAATTGATTTAAAATTTTTCATATTTTTATACGACTTAATACGACAAAGAATTTAAATAACAAACGAACGCATTTCATACTTTTGGTTTTATTTTATTTTTATTTTTTTTTTAGTTATTTTCTGCTAAACAAATAGATCATGTGAACTTTTCTTTCTACAGAATGTGAAAGCCAAAAAAATTGTTCGTTAAATAGTTAATGTTTGCAGCGTACATCACTGAAAAATGTGTACCAAGGCCGTTGCGACCTAAAAAACGTATTACAATTTGCAAATGTCTAAATTTTCCGGTTCTTTTTAAAAATCCACAAAAATTTGAAAATAATTTATCTCTCCTATAGACGAACTCAAATCAGCGCGTTAAGCTGTCAAGCGCCTAGCTTTAACGCTGAAGTGACATATATATTTATGTGAAGAAGAATAGTATCAATTTGTGTCATGAATGATAATGTTAATAAATCTTATTTATTATTTAATAACAAAAGCAATCATCTTTACTACCTACCGCGCTGTTAAATGCGAACTTTTCAATTGGAAGGCGTAAAGGCTGCGTTGTTTTTGCTTTATACATTTTGTATGAACATGAGAATTTTTGACATTAGATAACGCTTGACGCGCTGATTAAGTTTTTGTTGGTAAAAAGAATTTGAGTGCTTTAAAATACACGTTTTCTCCTTCATAGAAATGTGTTATAAAATTTAATCAAACAGGAGAATGATTTTTTTTGAGAATTTACAAATTAGATTGTTTTTTGCAAAAGCGATAGCTGAAGGACTTAAGAAAAGATCGTTCAGAATGGCTCCAGTGTATCCAACAAACTTATTTAAAGATAGATTTTTTTTTTTAAAAAGTGGACGGACGCCTTGTGCACTAGGAAATAATCTACGAGTCAATCGAAATTAACAAATATTAGGCATTTTATGTACTTTTTCCAATTAAGCATTTGTTTTTGTTTTTTAAATGTTTATTAAATTTGCAAACACCGTTCACAAAATAATAAGAATAACTAGAAAAATATGCTGTGGGAAGGAAAATTGAAATGGAAGTTTGTGTGGAATTTTACGTCATTGAAAATGACATTAAGCCTTCTGCAGAAAATTTAATTTAACATAACGTTTATTTTTAACGTCAATCATTTTCATTTTTGATTCCATTTTTGTCCTTGATGACTCAATTTGAATTTTATTTTATTCTGATTGTAATAACTTTTCTTGACTTTTGATGTCTGAAATTGTTCGTCTCCTAGGTTCTATCTTCTCTAATTCTTATGCAGCTGTTATATGTGAAAAGTTGGTCTTGAGAAAATGAAATTTGAAATTTATTCTGGAAGTATTCAAAAAGCCTGTCCCTGTCAGGCAAAAAATAAGTTTTAAAAAGTTTATACATTACATATGTTTCCTTAAAAAAAATCACGGTAAAAATGTAGATATTGTAATTAAATTCCAAAGCCACGCCCACCGCCCACAAACCAAAAAATAAAAAATCTGGTACCGTCCTACACCAACAGAGCAAAAATACTTTAATTTTGAGAAATTTTAGCTTTCTTACGTATTCAGAAAGCTCTGGAAAGAAAATTGGACGTACATATGTACATCCGGGCATACAAAGAATTTATATACGTAGATAGCGAACTCAGTAATTCTTAGCAAATCGCAGAATATTATTTCGAGGTGATGTTCCCACATGTGTGGGTTGCTAATATTATGGGTCTAGTTATTTTGACCACCACCTGCCGGAAGAGGGGGAAGCAAAGTTGTTCACTATATTACATACTTTTATGGTGTTAGGTAACATAATTGTTAAAAATAATGATGTGCTTAAAAATTAATTTGCTTTAAATTTATAATATTAAGCATTAATTTACGAGTACAACAAAATATATAAAAAAATAAAAACATATGAAAACTTATTTATTTTTTTATTAATTAAAAATGAAATGCGTTGTTTTTAAGTGATTTTTACAAGAAGACAAAGAAATATATATTTGTACGTGTATAAAAACATTTCGCTCTTTTTATTGCATAGAAATTGGTAAAAAAAATTTAATAAAAATACACATACAATTGGATTGAGCGTAACATGTCTTTTCGGTCACGCTCACGTCCTACTCAGCCATTGGCTTCACGTAGACGTTCTTTGTCTAGTTCTCGGGCTCAAAGCTCGGGAGCCTATAACTACAATGGTACTTCATACAATAGTGGCACAACAAATGGTTATACACCAACAAGTTCCAGACCACTAAGTACTGGCTACTATTCAAATGGCAACAATTCATCGTCTTATTATCAAAGTCCATATAACAGTAACTATTCGTCAAGAGATAATCTATATGGATCGGGTTCTTTAGCGCGCAATAGCACTGGAAATAGTTATTATAGTAACGGTAATAAATCGGCATCATCATCAACATCATCGAATTATCGTCATGAGTATATAGCTGCTTGCTCTAAGGAGAGTAATACTACTAGCAATAATGGCTCTGCTGCTTCTGCTACTACTTCTGCTTCAAATAAATATCAAAATTCCTCATCAAACACATCCTCATTGAATCATCATCAAATTCATCATCATTCGATAACTATATCCCTAACGTCACCTGGCAACAATGCCAACAATAGCAGCCCTTATAATTATAACAACAATAATTACAAATCATCACCTTTAAAACCTTTTAAGTCCTATACGCGTTCACCACATGCTTCTTCATCCTTAGCTGGCTCATCGTCTAAATCTTCATCACCCTTGTCCAACTCTTCATCTTCAGCTCCTTATGCTTCTAAAGCTTCGAGCATTCATTCTACCACTAACAGCACTACCACCTCTGTTTACGAAGGCAATGGCAAATATCAAACAACCAACAAATGCTCTTCCTCCTCCTCTACTTTAGCTTCAAATGGTTATGATGGCTCGCGTTACACATCAAATCCTTATAGCAGCAACAATGATCGTTACATCAGTCCCTATACATCATCCTATGATAAAGGCGTAACAACCGCATCTCTAAGCTTTAATATGGGTCCCTCTTCCTCCAACTCTTCAAAAGGATCAAATCCTTATTTGAATAAATCTTCTGCAGCAAATGCCGCCTCTTCTAGATCTCTGAACAAAACAAAATCATTATCAACTTCGAATAGCAGCTTGAATGCATATCCATCCACATCCAGCAGTAATAATGTTAATAATGCCCCAAACGCTGCTGCCATGGCAGCCATAGTTTCACGCAGCAGTTCGTTAAGAGAACAGGAGCGTAAATCACGAACGCGCTCACGTTCTCGTACAGCGGCACACCGTTCACTCAGTGCATCGTCGGAGAAGAGTGAAGGTTATGAAGTACGTACGAAAGCTACAAGAATAAACTTTTAAACTTTTTTTAAATCACATTGCGTAAACAAAAAAAAAAAAAAAAAAAAATTCCGCGCATTGATTAAAAAAAAAGTTTTACGGCCTTTACACTATGCAATTTTTCATGAAACTATCATGAGATTTTTGTTTGTTTGTGAAGCAGGAGGAGTAAGCAATATAGTATTGCTGAAGTTTTGAGGGGATGTTTATGTTGCTAATGTTGCTAGAAAATTGAGAAAAAAAAATGCCTCAAAAATTGCATAGTGTAAATCTGGACTTTGTTTACTTTAGCCTTTTCGTCTTGGTTGACTGGATTGTTTTCTTTTAAAAATTAAAAAAAAATATTTTAGGCAATTCTTTTTCCATTTTTGAGATCTAAGGAAGGTGATTGATTATTTTATAATGTTCTTTTATTCTAAAACTTTTTAATGGCACTTTTTCTTTAAAAGGATTTTAAGTGCTTTATACAAAGAAACTTTTTTATAGTGCACAAGTTATTCTCCTTAATGAAAATTTTTAAAAAGTACTTTCGAAGAAAGGCAATTTTTTTTATAATTCTTTTAAGATATTCTTAAAGCCAGCTTGAATAAAAAGCATTTTAAAGAGACAATTTTTTCTAATATACATTTTTTATAAAACCAGTTTTTAAAAACACATTTTTAACGTTGCTAATCTTTTAAAATTGTTGCAAAAAATTCTTTCTTTTTTCTTTAGAACTTAAAAATTTCTTTTTAGTTTCCAAGAAAATATTTAGGGAGTTTCAGTAACATTTAAGCCAACACAGACTCTTAGCGCGTTCCATTCAATGCTTGCTACCTCAAATAAATATATATCCAACTTTGTGATGTTCGATTTAATTTTTTTTTTTTTAATTTAAATAAATCAGTCAGCTGCAAGATAAACAACTTATAAACTGAAAGGTCTACTATTTAATTTAAAATCTCACGATTTTATAATTTGTTGCATTGTGCTAATGATCTTGTTTTTATTGTAATTGCTTTTACTGATGATAATGAAGTTGTAATGAAATCAGTTAATAACTAATTGCAATCGAAACTTTCCTCCTGTCTGAGACCTAAAGTCACTTAACACCCCAGCTAACTGATCTGATTACTTACAAGAAATCAAAAAAATTTGTTCCTTCAGACTTTTTAAACATACTTATTTTACCTGTACTGTACAACGACTAGAAGTGACGTCTATTAATTATAATGCTTTGAAGCATTTAAGTCATTAGTGCTTAGGTTTTTATTTTTTTAAATTAATTATCTGTAAAATCTCTCTATTAAAATGCTTTACTACTAGTAAAAATAATGGTAATGCCTAACAAATCATTAGCATTATTTATCATTCAGTGCTAATGAAAATGTCAATTAATAAGTCAATCTAATTAATTGCTCTCATTTATGATTTGTTGTTGAAAATTTAATCTGTCTATTATTATTGTTTTAAATTTAAAATGCCAGGGACACTCTTTAATTTTTAACTTTATTATATCTTCTTGTGCCAGAGATAGAGACGAAGCGAGATAAAATTCAATTATTTTCGCTTATTACTTTGCTAAATTTTGACATTTTTTTTTTAAACAAGATTAGTTACAACCAAAGAGAAAAGCTTAAAACTAAAGCCAAACTATTGTATAAACTTTAATATATAATTATTTATTACCGTGTTTTTGGCAAACGTTTTGATCGTACTGTGCTTCTTATAAGTTTTGACGGCCGAAAAATGGTTTAAAAGTTAGTCCTTATGAAAGCGTGAATGGCCTATTATATATGTATTTACAGTAAACAGTAAAACTCAATGACGAAGGGGTTAAAAATATTTTCCAAGAAATTTGCATTCATATAGGAAACAAAATTTTTAAGTTTCCAATAATTTACTAATTATATATTTTTTTTTTTTTCTTTAAATAACAATTCTTTTATTTAGAGTGGTAGCGAAACACGACCTAGCCGTTCGCGTCTTGGTAGCACAGCCAGTACTGTTTCTGTATCAACATCCACCTCGGCAACAGATGATAAGAAAACACGTGATAAAACCGAAAACAGTGGTGATAATATTGATTATAAGGCTCTTTGGGAAGCTGTTAAGTAAGTAATCTAATCGACTTGGGATTGGAAGAGTGAAAAAGAAATAGCAAAATGTCTATTTAACTTTTATTAATAATTTTTTTTATATGTTATAAAAAAATTTCGTTAAAAATTTTGTTAAAAAATTTCTTACAGATTGGAAAATGAAAAACTTAAACAACAACTAAAGAAAAAAGATGATGAAGTTGTACAAACTAGAGCCACCCTAGAAAGATTTGCCAATGCTGTAAGTAGTTTCTGTAAACATTTTCGTTTCAAGACAAAATAAATCAATAATTTAGGAAAACGATAATTTTTGTTAAAAGACACTACACTACAGTTTTAATAGAAAAAATATATATTTTTTTTCTAAAACAAACTCAAACTATGTTGGTTTGCAGTTTCCAGGGATCTTTGAAATATGTACATCAAATTATGAAATACCTTATTATTTATTTAAACAATTTTAATTGATTTAGAAACAAATCTGTTGTATAAAACATAAATAGTACTCTCACTTAACTCTCCAAAAATAAAAAATAAATAAAAACAGCGCTTTTCTTTCTCTCCCCTATAAATTTGCACATAATACTTTTCCCCAAAGCCACTTTTTATTTTATATTAATAAATCGTGTTTTTTTTTTGCCAATATTTACTAAAAAACAAACAAATTCCTAATAACCGGGATTAAGAACAGTTCAACCTACTTCCACCCTTTTAACATTAAACACCACTGCCCTGTCCACTTTTTTTTTAGTACTAAAACACTTAACTTTTTTTGCACCGTTAATTTGAAAATCATCGATCAAAAAATCAAATCAACCAAAATTTTGTTTTTTTTTTTTTGCAAATTAATAATTTTTGCAGACCACTAAAAATTCTCTGTCAGAGATTGAAAAGCGCGAAAGGAGAGCTATGGAACGAAAACTTTCCGAATTGGAAGAAGAGCTTAAGGTAAATACCTGTTACAAAAAAAAAATATTTTTTTTTTAATTTCCTTATTTTTTCTTTTCTTTAACAATTAAAATAATGCTGGTTTTTAGTTGTTTCTTGTTTTGTTTTAAATAACCTTTGCAAATTTAAAATATCTTAGCCCTTATCGTTTCTTTTTTTTTTTTTTTGTGTTTATGTTGTTTTATAAATACACCAAGATATTTATTTTTCTATTTCGTATTTAAAAAAGAAAAAAACATAGCCTTTGCTTGCTTATAATTTTCTTGTTAAATTTTATTGTTTATTTGTTTTTAATTTTTTTTTTCTTAAAATAAAAAGCAAATACCTTAATATTTATATATGTATACATTTTTAATTTACTTACTTATTGACGTAAATTCTTATGTGCTACAAATTTGATTTTTTTTTTATTATTAATTACATTTAACGTTGTGTTTTAACAAGGTCCCCTGCCTGTCTCACAAAATATATCAAGTAACAAAGTGTTCTTTTAAAATTCGTACGCCCTTTTGTTTGTGGTATGGCGCCTCTAGTCTACCACACAAAAATTCCCCAAAGTATGTTATTAAACACAGATAGTAAATTATATAATAAAATTTTAGGCGATTAACTTTTAGTTAAAATAAAATACTAGCGATTAAAAACAAGCTGCTAAAAAATTAAACAAAAACTTATTGGAAATCCTTTAGCAAAGTGAGATAAATGCAGAACTTTGGTCATTGAAATGTCGGTGTTTAAATAAAAAATTGTCTGCTGTTAATGGCCAGGATCCACTATGAGTGGATAGTGAATTCTGGCCTATAACAAATGAACCTCTGTGATAAGTTATTATGCCTGATCTGCACAATAACATTGAGTGTGTGTGTAACCAAAATTCAACAGCAGCATTGTTATCTACGTCAAAACATATGCAAAAGGAATGTAAAACTTTTCGTTTTTAACGCGTCCTTAGTAAAATTTATATCAGATGTGGCAACTTTGCAGTATTGAAGGATAGACTAATAGGTCTGTATTAACCAAATTGTTTTTAAAATCGACCATAGTCAATGGCTCGTTTAGAGCTCTTCCGCCTCGATAGTGATTTATTATGTCACTTTTATAAACTTACAATAACATGAACCACAAATATATTAAAACAATAGTCAAGGCAAGGAACTTGATTTACCGTTATTTAGCTAACAAAGCGAAAAAATCAAAGCAAAATCCGGCATTTATTTTGAGAGCAAAAGTACACAACAGGAGCTAAGGTTTGTTGCTACATCCACCTTATTTTTATATTTCTTTTCTCTTGTTCAAATTTCATTAAATGACGCAAAAAAAGATTCGAGTCGAAAGACGAGTTAACTATGTACTCTTCTTTCTCAAATTTTACTTTACGGAAGGTTAAAGAAAATTAGGGAATCGCTGAATCAAGTGCATCGAACATAAAAAATAAACAATTTAATTAATTGCGTTTGTCAAAAAGTTTGTATAGCATCAACAACATTGGGTTCCCCTTGTGTTTGGCGATAGTTATAAATAAATTGGAATCAAAGAAAAATTAGGCAGAGCGACGAGAATAAGAATCTTATTTGTTTCTTACATTAGAATAATTAATATTTCTTTAAAAAATTTCAAAAGCTAAATCCTTCCGCATTTTTAATGAACAATTCCTTGTAAAAGGGGAAATTAATATTTCATAAATTTTGGTTTATTGGCAATACTACCCAAAATTTAGAAATCACTAATTATAGGAAGCACATTTGGAAGCTTAATTTCCATAATTTTTGTTATCATTAGTATTGTTGGAAGCTGCTTGCTGCGTGGTTCCGGATTATAAGTTTTGGAACAACTACCTGTAACCATCAATTTAATATTATAGTTTTACAAAAAATAAAGCAAACTACATACGCCTTAAAAAAATTTCCCAAAAAAAATTATATTTTCAAAAATATTTTGCAGTTTTCCTTATTAAAATTTTTTTTTTAACACTGATATAATGCAGGGATTGACTATTTTGTTACCTTGTTAAAACACCTTATTTATGCTTAGTTGTTTTAGTTATAATCATATCTCTTATATTGACACTTTATTTTTTTCGACTTGGACGCTTATAATATTTTTAATAGTTTGAGGTTATGAAACTTAAGCAATTTCAAATTATTGTTTCCACATAAAATTGTACAATCCTTTATGATTTTACCTGGTATTTTCTTTTAAATTGTCCTAGAAATTAAATAAGTGGGTGCTGAATTCACAATTTATACCGATTAATTGTTTGAACCGCAATACAAAGTTAAATCTATTATCAATTAATTTTGAATTATTAATTGTTAAAATAAGTTAAAGTAATTAATTTTTGTTTTAATTGCAGAATACCAAAGTTAAATAATAAATATTATAATTAATTTTTGCAAGAAATATCAGTGGAGTCGAAATAGAGTAGACTAATTTGTGCAATGCCTATTACCTCTATTAGAGTGAGCAGTGGTCTTAACAAAGAGAAAATACGAGGACTGCTCTATATATTTCTGGCCTAATAGTGAAAATGCGAATATTTATAATCAAAAATGGTTTTATTGTTTTTCAAAGTATTCTCCAGCACGATTTATACACTTTTGCATGCCCTCAAACTAGTTGTCGAAGCACTTTTTCCACTCCGATTGAGACACCTCTAAAACATGGTTTTTGAACACTTCAACAGCTTCTTCTGGCGACGAAAATCGTTGACCACGCATTTTTTTCTTGATGTGCGGAAACAAGAAGAAGTCATTAGGTGCAAAGTCAGGACTGTACGGCGGATGACCCATTAATTCGACGTTTTGGCCGGTCAAAAACGCTCTGGTTTGAGCCATGTGTGAGAGCTCGCATTGTCATGGTGAACAATGATTCGTGTTCTCTTGTTGGTTTTTCGAATTTCTCCGATGACTTCAGGCAAACAAATTGTAGTGTACCACTCAGAAGTGACCGTCCTACGTTGCTCAAGCGGAACAGTCGCCACATGACCAGTTTTGCCGAAGAAACAGGCGACCATTTGCTTCGAAGTGCTTCTTCCACGAACAACTTTCGTTGGATTTTGCTCGTCTTTGAAGACCCACACGGTCGATTGTTGTTTCGTTTCGGGCTCATACGCATAGATCCATGATTCGTCACCTGTGACGATCTTATAAACGTCTTTTGAAGCACCGCAATCGTATTTTTGCAACATTTCTTTGCACCAATCGATACGAGCCTTTTTTTGAGCGACTTTCAAATTGTGCGGGATCCAACGAGAAGAAACATTTTTTACGGCCAGGTGTTCATGCAGTATCGAATGTATGCTGGTGGAAGAAATGTTCAAGGATGTCTCTATCTCTCGGTATGTAGCATGTCGATCTTGCATTATGAGTTCACGCACGGCATCAATGTTCTCTGGCACAACAGCCGTTTTTGGACGACCTTCACGGAATTCGTCTTTGAGCGAGCTTCGGCTACGATTAAATTTATTATACCAATGTTTCACAGTGCTATAGGATTTTGCTTCATCGCATTACAAAGATTTAAGTTCATCAATGCACTCTTGTAGTGATAATCCACGTCGAAAGTTGTGAAAAATGATGGCACGAAAATGTTCACGAGTTAATTCCATTTTTTTCTATATTGATTTTTTCAAGTCACTGTGAACAACACAAATAATGGCCGTACGTCAAAACGTTTTGCGTACGATTATGCTTAGAAATGACAAACTTTCCAATGGAAATGTTAGATTCAACTCTGCAGCTCTCAGTGTTGCCAGGCCAGAAATATATATAGCAGCCCTCGTACAACTCTTTGAAAGCTAACAAGCTCAGTAATATATTTGTTGCAATCGCATGTTTTTTTGTTGTCGTAATGGCTAGCGTTTAGCACAATAAAAACAAGCCGTTTGGATTTTTTTTGTGCAAAATTTTGTAGTGTGTTTATGAAGTTTTTGATAGGAAAATAAAACAGCAGCTTTCTAAAAATTATAAAAGAAATATCAGTAAATACAGAGCGATATTTAAATAAAAAATAATGAAAAAATCACCCTTTTTCTAGTGTCGGCGTCGTCACATATCAATGTTAATATATGTTGACGTATTCGATTTGTTATTCTACTTGTCGTTATTGACACTTAATGATTACAGCTCAAAGATTTTTTGTATTCTATACCAAATGTGACGACGATATTGTATTGACGTGACTATCAGGTATGTGATGGAAATCGATCGATTTGAAAACGATTCGTTTTGAGACAAATTTTAAACAAAAGTAAAGAAGCTACTCCAAAGTAATTGTAGAAACTGAATGGAGAGTTATTGAAATATATATTGAAGGTATTAACAAATCGAAAATAGTAAGGATATCACAATCATTTACGGTCATAAGTCGTCTTGATTTCAAAATCGATTTCCATCACATACCTGTATGTCTTTTTTCGATGCCTTTTTGAATAACGACTGGAAGTTATTTAAACCAAATATAATATTGAAAATGTAAAAAAAGTGAAGGTAACAAATGTAAATAAGTTTGAAAAATTACTCAAAGAATTGCAGAAGAATACATCTCTTGTACTGGATTTTCGCAGAGGCACTGCTCCATGAAATTTTAAAGAAAAATGGGTAGAAATTGGAAAAGTTCTAAATTCTCTTGGTCCGCCTAGAAGATTAACAGATGAATGGCAAAAGTTAACAAAATAAAGGATTGAGTAGGGATTATAAAAAAGTTTGTAAAAATTACTTTTAAGGTTTGGCGAAATTAAAAATGAAAAAAAGATGGTTGCTAATAAAGCGGAATGTAAAGCCACTGGCGGCGGAATGTTAAAACAATTTTCACTCAGTCTGCTGGAAGAAGCTGTGGCAAACCTTCTTAACTTCCAGAAGAATTTGAATCCTGAAGGAGCAGTTCAAGGAGTTCAAATGGTTGACATTGAAAACGATTCTAATGACATGGAACTTGCTGAAGTCGAATTTGTCGTTGAAATCACAGCCAGAGTAGGAAAAACATATGTACATACTTGCGATACAGCAAAATATTGCAATCCTGCCTAAGAAGTTTTCTTTCCAAAGCAAGTCTTTGTTTTTTCAAGCTTTCATCATCAATTACATTACTTATAGAAAACATTTTACCATAAAAGTATTCAACACATAAAATTTAACAAAAAACTTGGTGATGTATATTTTCATTTCATAAAAATCGATAAACCGTCGATGTCGTCACAGGAATGTTATAGAATGCAAAATTTTTAATGAATTGACGCCGACATTGATACGAAGTGATATTGATACTGAAACGACGACGACGATGGCGACAACTAGAATAAGGGTGTTTGATTTAGCAAAACAGTTGCTTGTGGTACATTTCTGGAATCTTTTTGGTAGAATTTTTTCTTTGGGCTATCCTGGTGGAATATTCATGAAGAGAATAAATACAGCCTCGCTAAATTTCATTAATATTTTCTTTTTTAGTGAGCTGTTGAATATGTGGTTACATTTGGTAGCAGCTTTACGACAAAAACTGCATCCATCATTACAAATTGCTTTTGTATGAAAAAACAAGCAATACTGTTCACTCTATTTAATGTTAAAAATTAGATGGTAGTTCATATTATCGCGTGTCTATTCTATTCCTATTCCACTGTAATTCCATAGTTTGAAAACTTTAAAAAATCTTAACACATATTTTCAGAGTTTCAAAAAAGCAAAATTTTTTAAAGTGGTGTCTTTTTAAGAAATAAAGGGTTATTCAAACTCCTTTATAAATTAATTACTATAGTTCTGCATCTTCGTATTTATCGCTATTAGGGTAAAAATAAAAATTTTCGAATGGGAAAACTGAAGGCCTGACTCTCTGATTCTACCGTGGTGCCTTTACAAAAAAAAAAACACTCAATCGAAATTGATATAAATAAAATTTATAAGACAAATATTAATAAACTCTGACAAAAGCAATTATTTATTTCTTTCGTTTTAATTTTAAACAAAAACATAAAAATTGAACTTCGCATAAAATAGTTGCTTTTAACAGAACCTAATGCTGTAATCAAAAAAAGTTTTTCGACTGCTTTGTATAATTAAAACTGTTTTCTTTTTAGTTTTTTTTTTTTTTTAACTCACTAGAATCAAAAATGTTAATAAAAATTATTTTTGCTATCAACAAACGCTTTTAAATGTAAAAAAGGCACCTAAAATTAAAACCCATAAAATTTTTATAACTTTTTGCAGTTAAGCATTAACACAATAAAAAAGCAATTAACGCAATTAATTAAAAAAAAAAAACAATTTTAAAGAGGTTCGTTTGAGAAATTCTCGGTAATAGCTTGTTAAAAAAAACATTTTAAAATAAAAAAAAATGTCATATACAACCACTTAGCACACGTTTCGACAACAACCATTAGAGAATTTTATTACTTACCGAATATTGAATATTGTTTGCAAATCATCAAACACAGTGTAAACTTACAATCGCAAAAAAAAAAAAAAAGAAAAAACAGTTTGTGCAAAAATGCTTTCTTAACTGAGAATTTCGTAAGCGGACTAATTACGTGAATTCATTTACAAACATCTGAACAAATTTTTTCTGCCTTTATATGTGTCTGTGTCTGTGTTTGTGTGTTTATTGTTTTCTCAATTATAATTTTTGAAGTCATCTCCATTAACCATTTCATCGTTTCATGTCATATTCGAACTATTATATATACATATATTTTATTATTAAATTGATTTAAGATTTATATATTATATTTTCATGTCATTCCATTAATATTTCATGTATCATTCAAATATATTGTCTCCCTTATTTTTTGTACCACACAAAGAAGCAAATTGTTTACCCCTTTTGAAGTCTTATTTTTTTTACTAATACTTCCGAAGAAAAAAAATCAAATATTATGGTTTTCATTGTTTCTTGTTCTTAATTTATTTTTAATAATTTATCGTTATCGTTTTACAAGCACGTCAAAATATTTTTAATAATTTTAGACAAATTATTTGTTTATTTCCTACTTGAAGACGCCTAAAAGTATGCACAATTTCTGTTTAGCATTTATTAATATGTTTTTTTTTAGTTTTCACCTCCCATTCTCTTAAACGTTTTCACCTTAATTTTGTTCAATTGACAATGCAATCAACAATTTCAATTATCTTTCATTTTTCATTTAAATATCAATTTAATCCCCCCAAAATTAAACTTGAAATAATTATATTTTGTTTCATCATTGATCGCATTGTTTGTGTTTTGCATTCATTACATTCTCTTATTTATTTATTTTTTCTCTCTCTACGTTTCTACAACTTTTTTCCTGTGATTATAGCTACTGCAGAAGCTAAAGAATGAGAACGAACGTTTACGTGCTGAAAATCGTGCTCTTACCCGTGTTGTCTCTAAGTTGACCACGTCAGCTCAGAGTCAATTAACGAAATCCAAACAATAAGAGAAATTATATATAAAAAAATTAATAAAATGAAAAGTTATATACACATATACTTATCTATCCCAATAGTTCTAGGAACAAAAAAAAAGTTCTTTACAATAAATTGTGAAATGAAACATAAAAAATTAAAACAATAACAAAATTCAACTTTTTACATACATTATCTATCGTCTCCAAAAAAAGTAGATAAAATAAAATTTAGCCTTAAATATTTATTCAAATATTTTTTATGTGTTTTTTTTTATATAATTTAGTTATTTACACAATACATGATAGGATAATTCGTCTTGAATTTATGAAATTAAAAACGTGAAATTTTTCTAGGATTTCTTTTATTTCCATTAAATATTTTTTTTTAGGAGAGTTTTGTTAAAGTTTAAATATAAAAACTTAAATTATGTATTTACATAGTGTTGTTGTTTAAGAAAGTTCAAAAATTTGTATCTTACAAATATCAATAGTTGATAATTTTATAATGTTTAATTTTTATAATTAATCCTGAAAGGTTTGCAATCTAAGTTACTTATAAATAGAGCATTTTAAAATTGTAAAAATCCATCTAAGTATGCAAGGTATCCTGCTAAAAATAAGGTATTGAACTTTCTTAATGTTTCAAAACTCAGAATTCAATATCAAGTACTTTTTTAAAACAGAACCTAGTAAAAGTAGCTTTAAATAAAACCTTTTCCAAAAAGCGCCTTTTTAACAGAACAAACAAGGTAGAGTTGCAGAAAGTGAAGTGCCGTTAAAAAATGTTAATGATAAAAAAAAAATATTTAAAAAGAGGACGACTTCTTAATGTACCACCCTTTAATATAAGATGCTTTCAAAAAAAATCTTTAGAAAAAAGAAAAGAAAAAGTATCTCAAAAAACATATGCCTAAAAAATCTGAACTGAAAAAGGATCCCATAAAAGTACTTCTCTGGAAAGTACCAGAAAAAGGTATCTTCAGTGAGGATATAATGCAAATTGCTTTTAAAAATTGAAATTCCTTAGAAAACCTTAGAAAAGAAACACATGTTTTTGGATGATTCTTGTTTTTTATTTTTACAAACGGACTAAGTATAGCGCACAGTTGCCAAATAATTTTGGCGAAAAATAAACAAATTTGACAAAAGAAAATAACAAACATAATCCTTATAAATTTTCGAAATCATTAAAAAAAATTGGCAAAAATAAGAATCGAAAAGTTTCCCAAGTTATTTTTAATTAAACGAGAATTCATGTAAGAAATAAATTAAATAATTAAATTGTATTAAATTTTATGTTCTTCGCATTATAAATTACATTAACTAATTGATATAATACATTCACCCTTATTCTAGTTGTCGACGTCATATCATATCAACGGTGATGTGTGTCGATGCATTCGATTTGTTATTCTACTTGTCGTTATTGACACATATCGATTACTGCTTAAAGATTTTTTGTATTCTATAACAAATATATCTACGATATTGTATTGACGTGACTCTGTTTTTTGTCCACGCCTTTTTGCATAACGACTGGAAATGTAAAAAAGTGAAGGTAACAAATGCAAATCAATTTAAAAAATTGGTGGAAGAATTGCAGAAAAATCCATATCTTGTACTGGGTTTTCGCAGAGGCACTGCTCTATGCAATTTTAAAGACAAATAGGAAGAAATTGGAAAATTCTAAATTCTATTGGTCCGCCTAGAAGATCAGCAGATGGATGGCAAAAGGGAACAAATAAAGAATCAAATATGGATTTTTAAAACAGTTTGTAAAAATAACTTTTAAAGTATGGCAAAATTCAAAGTAAAAAACAATATGTTTGCTAATAAAGTGGAATGTAAAGCGACTGGCGGCGGAATATTTAAACAATTTTCACTCAGTGCGCTGGAAGAAGCTGTGGCAAACCTTCCTGAAGAAAATGGCCATGCAACAATCAAACTGATTTACTGAAGAAGCACAGCCAGGAACAGACAAAACATATGTACGGTGCTATCAAATTAAAAATATTGCAGTTCTGCCTAAAAAGTTTTCTTTCCAACGCAAGTTTATGTTTTTTCGAGCTATTATCATCAATTCCATAAAAATTTTCTTTACTTATAGAAAACATTTTACCATAAAAGTATCCAACACAAATAAAATTAGGCAAAAAACTTGGGGATGTGCATTTTCATTTCATTAAAATCGACGTCGACGTCGTCACAGGAATGTTATAGAATGCAAAATTTTTATTGAATCGACGACGACATTGATACGAAATGACGACAACGACGCCGACAACTAGAATAAAGGTGATTAGGTTTTATTTAGTTTGTTTTACCTAATATTTTAAGTTGTATTTTTATTTAAAATACTTTTACTTACAATAAATTATTTTTAGTAAAGGCTAAGTTCGTTATTTTAAGCATGAGATTAATTTGAAAGATTAGTATTATAACTGGTTCAAAACACTTTTTTAGGCCACTTTCAAAATTAATTACATATCGAACTTATCATTAATGATAATAAAAATTTACAGTCTACTTTATTAAATTATAGAAATTTTTTGTCAAAATATTTCTCGTGTTTTTTTTTTAATGATTTTTTTTAAATCACAATTAAGAATCTTTTGTAAGAATCAGACATTTTGACGATAAATTGGCAAATTAGGCAACAGTGTTGCAGCGTAAGTTCTGTGAAAATGGAGTTCGAATAGGCCTTTCATAGAAGTTTCCGTTTCGAATCATTTTTCCTTAACGCTTTGTGATAATTAAAAACGGAAAATGTAGAACTGGATAAGAAATGTGTTTTGGATTTCTTTGGTTACAATGAAAACAATTATTCTCCAAAAAACAGTGTTCATAACGTTACCAACCATTTTCAACAAAATGCTCTGGATGAGATTCATCATTTATGCTTTAATGTTGAGTTTAAATTCAGTTGCCCAATTGTAATCAAAAACGCTGGTGCAGGTACTCCATGAAAAGAAAAAAAACTTAATGATGGAGTTTCCTTTTCTACTTGATATTTTTCTACAAAAAATAACTTAAACTACTTTATTAAGTTTTGTTTAAAAGTGCTTAAATATTTTTAAAGTAAAGTAGCCAAATCTAAATATTTAGCTTCAAAATTTTTTTACCATATTGTCACTATAGCCTAAATCGTATTAATAATTTTTAAATCGTTTATATATTTTAAAATGATTATGTGAAAAAGTCCCCAAAAAGAAAAAGTACTTTTTGAAAAAGTACCTTTTTCAAAATTCAAAATGTTTCCAATATGAACTTATTCGAAATTTGATCACGATCACCAGCTGAAAGCTGCACTGTCTCATTTACAAAAAATTTACTTGGAATTACGGGTTTGAATTACCAACAAATTATCACACCCAATTTCGTCTACAACAAACATTTAAATAATAAAATCAGGGTAGTTGAATATACATATATATTATCAAAGAGCAAATTAGTTTTATCAGTATAAATAACTTCACTTAGTATAAATTATAGTTGATAAAAAAAATATCTAAATGCCCAATTGAATGTTCTTATGTCACTCGAACAAAACAAAACAGCACTATGTAAATAACCTAAAAATATTAGTCAAATTTATTACAAATATAAGAATTCAACCAGAATATCAAAATTAATTAACCACCTAAAAATATATTTACAAAAATTAAAAAAAATATATAGTTAGTAGTAAATTGTTTTTGCTCATTGTAATCGAAAACTAGAAATCATATTTATACGTGCATATTAAACAAATTACATATAATAAAATAAATGACCTTACATCCCACCACAACTATTTAAAATATTCGACTCGCATTAACCCAATAAATATACTCTGCCAAATAAACCAAAAAACTCGAAACATGGCTTCATTCTCATGAGACAACTAAGGAACAAAATTCAACTAAAAAGAGAGCGATAGAGAGAGAGAGAGAGAGAGAGAAATACAATTCATTATTTCAAAGCAGACTGTGGAGTACTTAGAAATCGACTAAAACTATTACCACCTGCTAGCCGTTTGTGTGACTGCCCGGTAAAGCAATTTCGAAATAAAGACGATGATCGTTTCGAAGATGATGATGGTGACGATGAGTATGAATGTTATTTTTTCTCCGTTTTGTACAAAAGTTGATCTTTAGTTAAATTGTGTTATTATCTTCTGTCTCTATACATAAAAAAATTTCCTGTTCACTTTCATTTCCTCTTAATTTTGGCTTTTAAAAATTGTCCCTCTTAATAGTATTCCAAAAAAAAAAAAATATTAATCCCTTTTTTAAATTTTAATTTATAAGACAACTTTAAGTTTATATAAACATAAATAAAATTTGTTTGAATAAATGTTAATAGTTTTTTTTTGTTGAAGGTTTGTTGTTTTTCTGTTTGCAAATTATTAATAAATGTAGATAAGTTGGATTTTAACCTGAGTTCTTTTCCCACTTTTTTTTTAACAAATTTATTTCGAATGAATTATATCTCACTGGTTTTATTAAAATTAAAAATAAATAATTTATATCGTTAGTTTCACATAAAAAGGCCCTAACTCACACAAAGTTAACTTTAATGGGAAAACTGCTACGAGGGCTGCTATATATATTTCTGGCCTGGCAACACTGAGTGCTGCCAAGTGCAATCTGACATTTCCATTGGAAAGTTTGTCATTTTTAAGCATAATCGTACTCAAAATGTTTTGTCGTACGACCATTATTTGTGTTGTTTACAGTGACTTGAAAAAATTAATATAGAAAAAAATGGAATTAACTCGTTAACATTTTCGTGCCATCATTTTTCACAACTTTCGACGTGGATTATCACGACAAGAGTGCATTGATGAACTTAAATCTTTGTATGGCGATGAAGCACCATCCTATAGCACTGTGAAACATTGGTATAATGAATTTAATCGTGGCCGAAGCTCGCTCAAAGACGAATTCCGTGAAGGTCGTCCAAAAACGGCTGTTGTGCCAGAGAACATTGATGCCGTGCGTGAATTCATAACGCAAGATCGACATGCGACATACCGAGAGATAGAGACATCCTTGGACATTTCTTCCACCAGCATACATTCGATACTGCATGAACACCTGGCCGTAAAAAAGGTTTGTTCTCGTTGGATCCCCCACAATTTGAAAGTCGCTAAAAAAAGGCTCGTGTCGATTGGTGCAAAGAAATGTTGCAAAAATACAATTGCGGTGCTTCAAAAGACGTTTATAAGATCGTCACAGGTGACGAATCATGGATCTATGCGTATGAGCCCGAAACGAAACAACAATCGACCGTGTGGCTCTTCAAAGACGATCAAAATCCAACGAAAGTTGTTCGTGGAAGAAGCACTTCGAAGCAAATGGTCGCCTGTTTCTTCGGCAAAACTGGTCATGTGGCGACTGTTCCGCTTGAGCAACGTAGGACGGTCACTTCTGAGTGGTACACTACAATTTGTTTGCCTGAAGTCATCGGAGAAATTCGAAAAACCAACAAGAGAAAACGAATCATTGTTCACCATGACAATGCGAGTTCTCACACATTGGCTCAAACCAGAGTGTTTTTGACCGGCCAAAACGTCGAATTAATTGGTCATCCGCCGTACAGCCCTGACTTGGCACCTAATGACTTCTTCTTGTTTCGGCACATCAAGAAAAAAAAACGCGTGGTCAACGATTTTCGTCGCCAGAAGAAGCTGTTGAAGAGTTCAAAAACCATATTTTAGAGGTGTCTCAATCGGAGTGGAAAAAGTGCTTCGACAACTGGTTTGAGCGCATTAAGAAGTGTATAAATCATGCTGGAGAATACTTTGAAAAACAATAAAACCATTTTTGATTATAAATATTCGCATTTTCACTATTAGGCCAGAAATATAGAGAGCAGCCCTCGTATAACGAAAATAACACATTTAAAATGTAAATACTCGTAATACCGTTATTTTTGATACCATTGCATTTAACTTTTGCGACAAAGTGTATTTTCATAAAAATTCGAGTAAGGATCTTTCTACATGAGCCCAACGATATGTATGTGTTGCTAATGTGCAGTTTCTGTATTGCAAGCGAGCGACTCGTCTAGAAAATTTGTATAGGAATCACTCAAAAAATTGAGTGCTTTTAATATTAAAACAGCACGTAAGTTGTTATTAAAATATTTTTGAAAATTCATAATTATAAGAAAAATAAACAAATCAATTCTTTTTAGAATTTTGTTGCAACTAAACAATAAAAATTACACTGTTGACTTTATCTCAAAAATTATTTTTTGTTTATTTACCAATTTCGGTTAAGATGTTAAGGGTCCGCCAAATAAAATTTTTTTGTGAAAATGCTTTAAAAAAGCTAGTTTCGGCTGTGTGGCACGTAGCGCCTGTTGAATCCAAATGTTGCCAATATCCTCCTTTTCAATTTTTGTGAACAAAAATTCGTTCAACATGGCCCGATAACGATCGTCATTGACTGTAACGGCCACTCCTCATTTTCGAAGAAAAATGGCTTAATTGTGCCTCTGGACCAAAATCCGCACCAAACAGCGACTCATTTTTGGGTGCACCGGCTTTTCTATGTATACGTGCGGGTTTTCTGTGTCCCAAATGCGACAATTTTGCTTGTTTACATACGCGCCAAGATAAGCTTCATCTGAAAAGATGATTGGTTTGGCAGAATCTGAATGTCGCAATATTTCCCAGCGTTGATAAAACTAATTATCTGTCAAATCATGACATGAGCTAAGTGTTACTCACGAAAAGAGCACTAGTTGAAAAAAAAAAACATTAGATGGCGGACCGTTTATTTAAGCTAGAGATATTGATAGTAAAATATAAAATATAAAAATTAAATGAAATTTTATTAGAAGAAAAAACATTAAATACTTTACAGCTCCTTCAGCACAATAAAATTTTTAATAGTTGTATGACTAATTCTAGTTGACATTGCGAGTATAATAAAGAAAGACCGAAGTTATTATAGCAAAAGTTAAGTCTCTATCGCTAAAACTAAAACTAAAAAAAAAACTGTTTAACGATTTTTGGCCACAAATGCTATTCTGTAACACTTTTTGCCGTAATTTATTTTAAGCAATTTAGCAAATGACATTTAGATTTAGAGAGAACTACATAATAAGACTGCAGGTACTAAAATTTGTCTCGAAAAATTAAATGCCATAATCCTCAAAAATCCTTTCGTGAACAGGACCAAACGCAATATGCAAAATGTTAGCAGAAGTTTTCAAAGGCAAGACTTTAAACATTTTCCATTCAAGAACGAAATAAAATGTCACGGTGTGGTTTCTAACCTCAAGCGGGAGGGCCATAAATCTGGCAGAACACCAGCCACGGTAATAGTAGTGTGTGTAGCAGGGAGCAGAGAGGGATTGCTTTGGGCCTCATTTTATTAAATTTTTAATATGTCCTTTTTTAGCTGGCATGAATATATTTTTTTAGCTGTACAGGTACCCAGTTTGTTTGGCCAAAGTACCATCCCAAGACGGCGATCCCTAGCCGGTGCAAACGCCACCATCCAGCGGGGCCAGCTATCTGGCAACTCATTTCTTTTTTTACGTTTTGTTTTTATTACAAGCACAGTTGTGATAAATTTGTTTAAATTGCTTCTATCAAAGTTAGTTAGTTAGGAGTGGCAACCTCTAACTACGATGCTCACTTGAGCACAATCGAATGGCGCGTTGTGATACCACAAGGAAGACGACGCGACTCCTCTTACTTAGTTGAGAACCATCAAGGTTCTCGGATGAACTTCGCTATGTCTCCTATAGAGCCCAGAATCCTAAATCTTCATTGAGCCAGGGATGGGCAGTGGCACTGGAGGTGCAGTACGGTCTCTACCTCATCCTCCGAGCCACAGCTGCAACAGAAATCGTTAAAGGGCAGACCTGCCGATTAGACAGTGACCAGCAAGGACCGAGACCGTGATACTTATGGATTTCCTGTCTAGTACGAGCAGCCGTCTGGTACGCTTGAGGTCCAGCGTAGTCCACAGTTGTCTGGAGATACAACAGGAACTTTCCTCCACCCATAATTTGCGAGCCAAATTCAGGTAGTTTTTTATTTTTAGCCGTTTTAACCGTTGCCAGAGGAATCCCAACGTGGGGTAGCGAGGTGACGTTAGGTAGCAATGTGCCCCGTTTAGCTAGATCATCAGCCTCACAGTTTCCCTGGATATCCCTGTGACCAGGGACCCAAAATAGGTCAATCTGTGTTTGCTCCGATAGTGTGTGTTCAGTAATAAGCGACATCTCAGGTCTAGCTTAGATGTACTGTATGTACCAGCAAGCGCCCTGATTGCCTCCAGACTGTCCGAAAATATCTGAATGGCAAGGCCTAAAAGCTCGTCCCTAAGCACTATTTCGGATGTTTTCAGAATGGCCATTACCTCAGCTTGAAAGACGCTGCAGTAGTCAGGGAGTCTAAAGGAAAGTCTTATTCCAACGTTATTGGAGAAGATTCCGCAACCTACCGTGTCGTCCAGTTTCGAGCCATCGGTGTAGATGTCGATAGTACCGCCCACAACCACTTTGTTACAGACCCATTCCTCAAAGTACTGACATAAAATTTATAGGAAATCTTCATTCGCTTGTATTGATTCAAATTTCCAGTTGGCAACTCTGTCATTTCATAACTCAATAAAAAGAACAAAATTTATAAAAATAATTTCAATCTTATTTTGTATAAAAATTTTAAAATTTGCAAATTTAAAAAAAGCAATCCACTGAAGGTCAAATGAACTAATGCATTCATGTATTCGCCTTGTCTGAGTATTTTATAATATTTACAATATTGTTTTACTTGAACAAAATTGATCGTATATTGCTAAGAGTAAGTTAAAAGCTGGCTGGACTTAGTGAGGTTCATCTCGATTTTAACCCGTGCGTGTTTAAGTACACTTTGGTGTTTCTCCATGAGTCGCACATTACATTTTGTAGAACGCAACAACAGACGACTATAAAGTACTAATACTTTCCACTATTGATGCTCTAAATTTTGATATCGACTTTCCTGACGGCTCTTTATGTGTGAGGGAAATTCTGGATTTCAAGTTTTTTGCAACACTGCAATGAAGACTATATACAAAGAAAAGCGCGGATCTAAGTCTTACAAGTCTTAATAATTATTAAAAAAAATATTTCCGAATTAGTACGTGAGAGGTTTTAACTAAAATCGACTGTTATTCCAGATATGAAAAATCCAATGCAGGATGTATAATGCCAAACTGTTAAACAATTGCAGACAGATGGTTACAGTTCACAAGGAGCTGTATTGCTAAGTCTGCTAAAACATAATTAAGTTTGGAGATGGAATATACCGGTGTCCTAATAGTTAATATAATTTGATGTATGTGGCCACACTTTTGAACCGGCAGACAGATGAAATCTGTTTTAAGTCAGTTTTAATCAGGAATGAAAATTCATGAAATTTTTTCGAGAGACCCGCTTGTTAAGTGTGTTCAGTGATAAAAACTTAAGTGAGATTAATTTTATTAAATGAATAAAATGGAACAAAGACAAGTAGATACTCTACCGAGTACCGAATTTAAAGTAGTTGAGCAAACAAAATGTTATGTGCCATCAAGATAACACTCAGGTGCATATTTATGCAATTTCGATGGTAAAAATAAAAATTTTATCACTCTGTGTTTTCTATTTGACTTCCCTTTGTAGATGTTGTTGATGAAGTGAAACATCTTAAACTATTTTCAAGTTCAAAGTTAAAATGTAAAAAGTCTTAAAAAAAATTAGTTTAAAGTTTAATTAAAATTTTTATATTTTCATTTATCCATTAAAAATAATTATTTTTAGATAAATATTTCAACCATGATGCATGTAATTCTTCAAACATATTCACTTATGTTTTTCAAACCAAATTTAAGTAACATTTCGTTCACAAAACCAATTAATAAATATTCGCGTTTTTAAATCATTAGAAAAAAATCGTTAGTATGGTTTTTCAATATTTTATAAAACAGTAAATGCTGTTTTCATAAAGTATAATTTGATTTCGATGTGTTTTAAAACACAGTCTTCATATTACGTTTTCTTTTTAAACATTATTTTTCCTAAAAACTTCTGCAAATTGACACCGTCTGTTTATTTGCTTTATTTGATTGATATTCGTCTTAAAAAAATATAATTTCTTTATCAGAGTAAATATAAAAATAACATTTGTTTGTTTATTAATATCTTAAGTTTGCATGAAATTAAAGCATGATTTTGTTTTTTATTTGTGATATCAACTGACTGTATATAAAATAATGTTAATTTGAATGTGATGTGACACGATGAAAATGAGCAAAAATATTCCATATTTATTTATGTTTAATTAATTATTTAAGAAAATATGTTTATATTTGTGTGTACATAAATGTGAGTTATATAAATAATTTACTGTTTAAACATTTTTTGTGATAAAAAAAAAATAAGTTCTGAACAATAAAATGCTGACATTTTGATTAACCAGTACTAGAAAATTTGTTTAAAAGCTATGCGAAGAAGATGAAATTGTTTATTGGCCAAGTTTGGGTACTCGATTCCGTTGACTCACTTAACGTTGTTATTGAGTGCAGTAGAACTCTACCTTTAACCCACTTACTTTTTTTTACCAAGTGCCGTACAAAGAAGAGACAGTTGATTACACACTTTTTTCTCCGATAGAAAAAATGATTTAACCGAAGATTGTTTTCGAAATTCTCTTCTTGGGTAAAGTTCTACAAAATCAAAAATAAGATTTGGCAACCCTTGTTGCCCATGCCTATAAGGAGAACACAGCTGCATAGGTTTTTAATTCTTTGCTAAATAAGTTTGAACAAATTTTTAGAGTTGGTAGAGGTCTTTACTAGTTAGTTAAAGACAGAACATCATGAGTTCAATTCCCACCAACAGCATAAATATAGAATAAATGGAAAAACCTCCTAGAGTTTTGATTGATAGCCATGATAGATGAGTTGCCGAAGGCGTCCGCACATAAGAGAAAGGCAGCTGCGATGGTCTATGCACCTGTATGAGCTAATTAAAAAAAGGGACTGGTTGGAAAATAGAAAATAGAGATTGTCCAGAATAGTGTCGAAATCTCTCTTTTCTATTTCAGCGTAGTATAGTTTGATAAATAGGACATTGATTAGTTCTAGTCTGGCTTGATTAACACTGTGGTGTAGTCTGGAAGGGTGAGTAACAGCCAAACATAATTAGCACACAACGCGCAATCTATCTGTCAAAAAACCTCATGTTCATACAAAATGTATGACGCAAACCATAATAGCGCGGCGTCCAATTCCAATTTTAACAGTTCGTTAGGAAGTGAAGTTGGCTCCGTGTTGATTTGTTTTGTTATGGTTGAAAAGTTTTGACAACTTAGTTATTTTCAAGGCAATCTAGCGGTTTTATCTCTTCTTTATTCTTATACAGTATGTGACGTAAGCTGCAAGAAACTGTAAAGCAAATTCTATTTTCAGATACCCTCGTCCAGGGGACAAATTACGGTATTCGATATCAATCGAAATTTAAATAGAATTTAAATGTAAATTTCGATCGATATCGAATGCCGTAATTTGCCCCCAGAAATTAATGAAACACGAAAAAAATATTTAGAACAAGCAAATGATTATTTTCTAGCATACTTTTGCGGAGAATAGGATTTAGCATATCTTAAGGCTTAAATCATTTACTCAAAAGCACAGTTTCAATTTATCAACTGCTTGGCGGATAAAACTTTTCATATCGTTTAGCAGGTGTTTTTGTGGAAGAATTACGGTAGCTACGAGAACTTAGTAAGAAATTGTACTCGGGTTAAATAAACTGTCAGTAATAGATGGTATTTACCATTTAGCATACTTTGAGGCTTAATCTTTATTTTTATTTTTAAAATTAAATAAGCAAACGGAACTGGGGGTTTTTTGTAAAATGTGGTTGTGTGATGCAATCTATTTTAATTTGTAAAGGATTTTCCTTAATCTCTTATAATGTTACCATATTTAAAGGAAATTGTACTCTCTTTGGTTTTTGCTGTTGAGTCACTAACGAAATAAAAAATATTAAAAAGAAACAGCAAAATACGACAATTGGCTGGATTCACCCATGATGTCCAACAAAATTTTTGTCCGCACAACATGTTTTTTTAAATGAAGTTTGACGGCTCTCTTCAAGAGAGTGAGAGAAAATATTTAGTGCGAACAGCTCTCAGCTCGAATTGGTTAAATTTTATATTTTGTCCAGACAAACTTGAACCGAGTTGCCAATAAGTTAAAATTCGTCATCAGCATTTAAAGCTGAATTAAGTTGCCCATTTACATAAAATTTGCACCATTTTGTTTCGTATTGCAATTAAAAGTATATGCAAAATGGAAAATAATAATTCAGTTGCACAAAAGCTTATCGAGGAAATGAACTGCCTTTTTTAAATTTATTTTTTTAATAAATCCCAACTAGTCTTTAATAAAATGAAGTACAAATACATACATAAGTATTATTTTTTGTTAAAATAATTTTATTTGATTTCATGTCTTGAAATTAAAGAATAAATTTTAAAATAACCATAAATAAACCAGGCCCTAAAAGTTTAAGTAGGTCATCGAACGTTTAAGGATCCATCCGGTGAAAATTTATAAAAGATTCCACATCATTTAAGCGCATGAATGGTACTAATGTGCAAAAATAGCCCACAGATCTCCTTTGCTTTAAAAGTCGTTTCACTGCTACTCCTTTTTTAAGTTTTCTTTAAATATTTATACTTTGCCAATAGCAACGTTTAATGTATTTCAAGGGCTAATACGGCAAACAATTTTCTTTTTTTACTCATTTAAAAAAAAGCACATTGAAAAATCATAAAATCAGCTGTAACACCGCCACATTACAAAGCCATTGTTTACATACGGCAGCATTGATTGTCCAGATAAACTGTTAAAAATGGGTGGATCGTGTTTCAGAAAACTCTCACAAAAATAACTTTTCTCCGCACAACATTTTTGTTGGGACTTTATGGGTAAACCCAGCTTTATACGTAGAAAAGAAGTTATTAAAGTCAATTCAATTATGGGTCTTGTTTTTACGTGTTTTTTTGTAACAAAAGTGTTGAATGTCTTTATTGAAAGCCCAGACAAATTTTTTTTTTTTTTTTACAATTTTATTAAGGGGAATACAATTACTAAGTGTATTATTCTGTTTATCAAAATGTCAGCAGTTTTATTACGAACCACAAGTCTCCCATTATTGTGTCTTATACTTAAATATGAAAAATTCTAGCAAAACCTTTATAAAAAAGAGCAGCTTTTTAGAATAATAAATCTAAAAATAAACTAAATATTTGTGAATGTATTGAGTTTCGTTTAATAACAGTTTTTAATAAAAATTAAAATTATTGCGGTTATTTATAATTTTGGTTTTTTTATTCTCTTCAAATATAGCAATTGGATGCATATAAAGCGGAAAACTTGCGTCTTAAAGAGGAGAATGGAGCGCTCATAAGAGTAATTAGTAAATTAAGTAAATGAAATTCACTTAATTACAGCTAATAACAACAACTGAAATACACATACACACACACACACACACATATGCATTAATGTTATTAAATAATACTGGTTTTAAAAACTGATTTCAAAAAATAAAACTTAAATTAAAAGAAACTATAGATAATAAAAGAAATTTAATAATAAATGAAATTTTCGAGGAAAAATCAAAAAAGGAAACTACTCCTCTTTAATAAATTTCTTAATATGTTTAAATAATTTTTATTATTATTTTAAATAAATTTATAAAATTATAAATCATAAATCAATTAAATAAAAAATGAAAGAAACAAATTATTTAAAAAATAAAAAGTTAAACATTTTTATATAATAAGTTGGTGTTAAACATTAAAATAAAACTATTTTTTAAGTATACAAACAAATAAACAATAAAGTAAAACTTATTTAATTTAAATGATTTATAAAATTATGTATTAAAATAATTAATTTTTAATTAAAAAAACCTTTAATTTATATCAGACATACACATACATACATACATACATACATACACTATCCTTAACATATATTAAGGCATATATTTATATTTCTACATATACATACATACATTCATATGTTTTCGTTTGTTTCAAATTATCAAAAATAAAAAAAAAAAATAATTTGAAAATAAATTAAATAAATGTTAAAATTAAAAATTACATTTACTTTTTATTATTATTATTTGACAAACGTATAAATAGAAGATACATATATTTTTTATATATTTGTAAAAATACTTAATTTAGATATGCAAACATTGTAACTTGTTTCTATTTTTTATTTCATTATTATTTACATTTATTTTACTTTTTAACTTGAAGATTATTAATTTTTATTTAAACTATATTTAACATGAAATTGATTGTAGCAAGTAAAAGTTTCATGTAAATTATTTATTTTAAATCAGGTCTTTTTATTAACTTCGAAAAAAAAACATTTACTTCGCGTCACCGACATAATAATAATAATAATATTAGTATTATTATTTTGTTGTTGTATTTAATGATTATGTGCTTAAATAAGAGTTTGAAATTTTTATAAAATTTCTAGGAAAGCCAACTTAATTATGTTAAATAAACTTAAATAATTTTGAAAGGCCCATGTTAAAAATGCTTAAAAAATTAAAAACAGATTGTTAAGCAAAATATAAAAAATAAGATTTAAAAAGAAAGGATAATAATAATAATAACTTTCAATTGAGTACGAGGAATCTTTAATGTATTCATACTATGCTCCATTCTAAATTCCCTTGTCTAAGAAATTGTTCTTAATGTGAATAATATATGCAAAATAGTGTTTTGAAATATTTATTTTGCACTACTTGCCATATTCTTAATTATAGCATTTCGTTTTAAAATTATGATGCAATTCAGGAGTGGAATCGTTACATCCGTGATTGTAGCGACAATCGTGTGAAAAAAATTACATGATACGTAAGTCGTATAAATTATCTGGCATCATGACATAAGATTAAAAACGAATCGTTATCTTTTGTTTGATTCACAATAGTTTTTATATAAAAAAATTCTAGAGCTAGAGTATTGAGGCCAAATCAAAACCAATTTATTATTGCCTGTAATGCTTGATTCAAGGACGGCTGCTTCAGTTCTTCGCTGGGCATTGGCAGTTTATTTTCATAAGGGTGTCCTCCATGCTGCTTTTTCGAATATTTATAAAAAAAAGTTGTTTCTTCTCTTGATATTTTTGATCAGCCTTAAGCACAAAATTGTCAATATATATTTTTTTCTTTCATAATATAAATTACCAATTACCTTTTTTCACATCTTTACATCATTAATTGATGTTAGCTCAATTAGGATTTAACTTTTTGTAATTAGTCCCAGAAAAATAATGTTATCATAAAAATTCTGAATTATCATCAGCTGGCGTAGGTAATAAATACAAAAAAAAACGTTTTTTATGGTACGTGTTGTACGTTCACGGATGTAACGATTCCACGCCAGTATTTTTAGCCTAAATCAAGGGGTCTGTCTAATCACCGCATACGACGTCGAATATACTTTCGTATCGAACAATATTTTGATACGTGTCAAGTAATTTAATCATCGCATACTATCGAATCGTAATTTTTAAGAAAATGTTATAGATTTATAAAATATGTTTAATGTCAATAAATGATTATAAAAGAAAAAGTAGAAAAATACACTAATTTGTGCAAAAAAAATTATTAAAAAAAAATTAAGACGATTCCTCGATATCGAATGTTATCATCCCAAATTATTATACTTTTTATTCGATACCTTAATGAAAAATTTACAAAAGATTTTATATTATATTGAATGCGGTGATTAGGCCCTAGATTAAGCCAAAACTGAAAATAATCTACGAGACAGATTTAATAGTCAAGGGGTGTTTTGTGAGTCGACTCGATTTTAAAATCGAGTAATTTCCAAAAAAAAAAAAAAAAATTACAATTGGTGTTTTTCAATCAATCGATTAGACTCGAATAAAAATTTTTAAACCTCAAAAAAAAAATTCAAATCAAAATGGAAACTTGCATTAAGACAGAAAAATACATTATATTAATGCTAAAAAAAAAGTTTGTTTAGTTTTGGTAAGTTGCTTTAAAGTCGCATTAAAAAAATATTTTTATTAATTCATCAAATTATTTTTAAATTTTAATTAAGAAAAAACCTGCAAATTTGAAGCAAAAAATGTTTTTTTTTTGCATATCACTGGTTTTTAATATAAAAAAATGGTGCTCCATTCATTTTCGACAAAGTTTGTTTTCATAACGAGCAACATAATGCGATTTCAACTTCACAAAAAAAAGAGAGTTTATTTTAAACTAGAAAAAGTTATTGTGATTTAAAAAAATCATCAATTTTATTAAAGCATTTTCGGAAAATTTTCTACTTAAAAGTTCAGTATACACTTTTGGTTTTAAGTTGCCAAGTTTCTAGCGATTGCGATTTTCACAACACCTATTGTGTGATTTCAAACTGTAATCGATATGCGTTTGTCATAAACTTGGGCGTATATTTAAAATCGCAATATATACATACATAGGTTTAAGTAAATTACAATTTTCTCTCTCTCTCTCTCTGTGTGATTTCTTCGGAATGCCCGCCTGCTAGATAAAAATTTTCCTACTTCAATAGGTAGTTTTTCATGTACATCTTTTGATAGAAATTTTGGTTAGCTTTCGTAAAAAATACATTTCTTGTAAATTGCTATTCCTAATTTTTGCAGACAACTAAATTTTACAAATCCTATTAACATCTTTTATCACATTATTTAATTTGATGATTCAGGAAATTAATTAAACAAGACCCTCTATTCCGAGTTGTATTCGATTTTCAAACTTCGCTGGCTAACGAAAATCGAACACCGATTGTAAATTCGTATTATGAGTTGGCAGCACTGTCTAAAATTTCGTTGCGCAACGAATTTTCAATCGAACACAATTTTGCTTCGATGGTTTCTGTCTGTTTGTAAAACTTATTGAAAATGCAAGTATTTGTGAATGTTTTGTTTTTTTTTTACAAATGGTGGCAATAAATTATTTTAATTACATGCAGGGGTTGTAAGTACAAAACCACAATTGGAAAAGCTCGTTTCTCTAATGGAACAAAATCCGTAGCTGGGTAATATGCACAAATGTTTAAGCGGCAAAAAGAAATTTCAAATGAGCTAAATTGTATGCGACTACCTGTTAGAACAAAAGCAATTGAACCATAATTCCGTCGTATACATTTTAATTAATAGTTATTTTCATTTTTTGTTTATAAATTAGTAAAACAATCACCCTTATTCTGTTTGGCGTTGTCAACATCGTCGTCAATTTTGAGACAACATCAACTTAACACAACATCAATACTAATTTGGTATTCCCTAACAAACTAATGACGACGTTGACGATTTATCGATAATATAAAAAAATAAAACACACATATCTAATATTTGAGTCACTTGATTAAATTTGTTTTCTATTGTGTTAAGTGTTGTGGAAAATTTAAATTTTGTCCGACAAAATCCTGCCTTTACTAACTGCCTTTATTCATTGGGATGGATTCTTTCTAACTCTTCCACCAAATTTTCAAATTGGCAGAAGTTGGTAATTTTAGTTTTTCCATTTCTTTTTTGTTATGTTTTATATTTCTTACTTTGTTATTTTAACATTGCTGTATACTTTTTTATGTTTTTTTTTTTAAATTTTCCTTTGCACACAACACAACTCAACATCAAAAATGGCGACGACAAACTAAACGGCAACATCAACATCAATTGTTCTTAGAAAATACCAAACATATGGTGACAATCATCGATTAATAACAATATTGACAACGGGAATACCGATTTACAACAAACGAAGAAAAACGACGTTGTTTTGTGTTGATGTTGCCAAACAGAATAAGGGTGATTATTTCTCTAAAGTGACAGCTGATAATCATGTACTATTGTGAATAATCTAATTGAGTAAAACTCACAATAGCACTATCGACTCTTACGGCTATAGTCGAAGATCGAAAGGTGATCATAATAGGCGCCCAGGACTTTTTATCAGAATATGTTATGGCTGCAATTTATTTTAAGGGCCGCCTGCAAGCTATTTTCGTGAATAATTTCAATTCACTTCACAAATTTGTTAAATTCCGAGGGAAATTACTTCCAAAACAATGGGCGCGTGTCATAAAATCATTAAAAGAGAAAAAACTCACTTTAAAAAACGCATTAGCCTCCGAAATAAATATTTTAGGAATCCGTAAGTAGAGAAAGAACGGAATGATTAAATCGAAGTTTAAAACTGTTTTTGTTTTTTTTTTTTTTTTTGCTTTACTAAGAGTAAGTGTTTGAAAAATGGCCCGTAAGGGAATAATCAGGAATGTCACAGAACTCAATTCCGATCGGAAGCGGTTTCAAGTCATTTCAATTAATTCTCAAGACAACCAAAACACTTTTACGAAATGAAATCAGTTTTAAATTTTAAAGTGTAATTAATTTTATCATAATTTTATAATTTGCGGTTTATAGTACATTACTTTAAAGTGCACAAGACTGAATTAAAAAACTTAATTGGAATCTTAAGAAGGTAAAACGGGACCGATCGGAATGGTTAATATGGAGTTTAAACGATTCCTGTCGAAATGTGTAGCATGCCTGTATAAAGGACTTACAAAATTTAAAAGTTTTTTCAACGACTTACTGCTTGCTTTTCAAACTAAATGCCATTTACAAAAGTGTTATACGATTTTTAGTTTCTGCTTACAGAATTTTTATTGTATTTATGGAGTGAAATAGTATGTGATATTTGTTTTCTACATGTGAAGAAATTTTTATAGCGACAAAGGGCACTAGCGAAACAATTGCTTTTTCGCTCATTTACCAATACAATAGTACAATTGCGTTGTTTAATGCGCTAATAAATTAATGATCCTGTTTAATTCCTTATATCATATCTTTTGTAACGAGCAAATTAATCAGCAAACGTTTAAGAAACGTTTAAATTCAATTCTCACTGCTTTCTCTTTTGGATGCGTACATTTAATTTATTGTACATATTTTGCTCATGAGTAAGGAGCGAATAGACAAAACTAAATGGCACACAATTCTTCTCATTATATTTGTTTTGTTTTACTCACTACAAAGAAAAAAAGAAAGCAAACGTTTCGTTTTGTTTATGTTTGTACCCTGCTTATGTATGCAATTCGTGCGGAATTGTAGAAAAACAGCAAAAAATGTTGCATACTTTTAACCGTCATATCATTTATCATATGTTTCTTGCCTGAAACTTTTGCTTGTTATTGTTTCATTATTTAACTCTGCAATTTTTGTTATTTCAATGGTCCTCATTAACGCATTTTATCCATTACATAATTATAAAATTTAATCAATTTTTATTTTTCATACATTATAATAATAAGAGCAAAAGATAATTAAAATATTTTTTAACTCTATCAATATTGGGTAAAATTATTAATATTAAACATAAACCTATTTGTATAGTTTAGTTAAGTGCATTTTTATTATTTTTCAAGTTTAATTTACGATTTATTTTCGTTCAACACTTTCGTTTGGAATTTCCATTATTTTTGCTTATTTTTACTTTTTTAGTTGTAATTTATTTGTAAAAAAAAAATGAAAACAATATCAACAAAAAAAAAACCTATAATAATCATTGTGAGTTATAAATGTGCTTTTTGTTAATATTAAAAAAATATGACTTTATTATAAAAGAAATAAATAAAGAAATAAAATATCAATGGACTGTTTTAACAATGGAAAAACTTTATTTTTATAAAAAAAAATTTTTATATTTGATCTGGAGACAATATATTTATTAGACATGTGAGCAGCTGGTGACAGATCTAAAGATGTATTCTTTAATTATTTAAATATTCGTCGTGAGAAATAAAACACATTTGTGTATAAGAACTGAATACAATTAGTGCGTGGAACGAAATTTGTCGTGATTAAAGAACACCGCGATAGATTTTTTTATATTTTTTACGTATACTACGTTTATAAACACGGCTTATTCGCAAATAAAAATATTTTAAATAAGAAATTTTGCCGCATAAACAGGTTGAAAAAGGGTATGTTTATCTAAGTTTGTCATTCCGTTTGTAATATCTATAACATCCATTTCCAACCCCATAAAATACATACATATATTCTGACTTCTTATACATAGCGAAGTCGATTGAGCTATGTCCGTCCGTGTTAGTATTGAACTTTGCCAAGGCACTAGATCAGCTAGAGAAAATTTAAATACGCCAATCGATCAGACACGGTTTCGAAAGAGTTGCTATTAAAAATCAGCAAGATCGATCAATGTCCATATTATTTGGAACAATTAAGAAACTCCAATAAAAAAACAAATATTTTGGGTAATAGAGAATTAAAAATAAGAAAAAACCATCAAGTGAAAAAAAGTTGGGGGCCTCGAACTTTTCATAGAAAAGTACCATATTTTTTAAGATATCAATTTGAGTATCATTTAGCAGCTTTTTGTCTATCAAGCCTTATAAAGATACATTTTTATATGCTGATTTAACTTGTGCCTGGGAATTTTAAGTCTTAATTTGAAACTAACTACTAAACGACGTCTTATTAAATGTGTAAAAAATACCTAAAAATAAATATATAATACAAATTCAATAAATATTTACATATATCGAAAAATAATAATAAAATGAAAAACAAAACAAAGTTTGTAAAAATAATTTAAAACGTTTTATGCTGCAAATATAGCGCTCTTACTTGTTTTTTGCATAAAAGATTTTATTTATTTATTTTAAATTGTTTGTTTAATTGATCGTAATTAAATTTATAATGTTAATTCATTTAATATATATATATATATATATATATATATATATATATATATATACATTTATTATTTATATATACAGTGTCGGAAAAAATAATAGGGACACAAAAAAATCTCACTATATTCTGAAACTGTTTTTTATTTTTACAGATATCAAATCAAGTATATACATTAAATTAAAGGTGTTCAATTTTTCTATATAAAAATATAACAAAAAAAAAAATAAATATATATTCCTGATGTAATTGAAAAATTA
Organism: Gymnosoma rotundatum; assembly: GCA_916610165.2. Classification (NCBI taxonomy): domain Eukaryota; kingdom Metazoa; phylum Arthropoda; class Insecta; order Diptera; family Tachinidae; genus Gymnosoma; species Gymnosoma rotundatum. The sequence continues at coordinate 50,135,980 of OU744338.1, forward strand.
ATAAAACTAAAAGTATTACCGGAAAATATAATAGGGACATTTTATATATTCAAGGAAAAATTAGTTATTTCTATCGAATCCAGATATTATTTTAATATTTGGTAGAAGCTCCTTTCATTTTAATTAATTCCTGACATCGTCGGTTCATTGAACGCACAAGGTTGGCACAAATATCCGGGGATATGGAATACCAAGCTTCTTGAACTTTATCCCTCATTATCTGCTTATTCGCTATAGGATTCAAGTCCGGTGATTGGGATGGCCACTCCATAACGGATACTTTATTTTGTTCAAACCACGATTTTACACTTCGGGCGGAGTGCTTAGGATCATTGGCGTAGGCGTATTTCGACTACGACAATTTGTAATAGATTAATGACAATTGTTGCGAGCTATCTTTAATCTATTACAAAACTTTAAAAAAACGCCGAGTTTTAGCTACGAAAACGCCAAACACAATAAGGGTGATTATCCTGGATAAACTCCCATTTTAATGGCATTTCTTCCTCGGCATTTGGTTCCGCAGTATGTCCAAATTATCTACAGCGGTCATTTTTCCTTGTATCCAGAAAATGGGTCCAACGCTGGACGCAGAAAAACATCCCCAAATCATCAAAGACCCGCCGCCGTGTTTAACGGTCTTTTTCGTGTACTTTGGATCAAACTCACTGTTAGCTGGGCGTCGCACAAACGACTTTCCGTCTGATCCAAATAAATTGATATTTGTTTCATCGGACCACAGTACATTATTCCAATTTTTACGGCCCAGATGTTTTCTGGCAAACTCCAATCTTTTTTTATTAAGAAGAGGTACCTTTCTTGGACTGCGACCCATAAGACCAGCTTCTCTTAGTCTGCTTCTTATAGTGCGCTACGTTATGGGAGCACATAACTTATTTTTAAAGTCATTTGCTGAATCAAAGGGGTTCTTTTTTGAATACCGGATCAAAAATTTGTCAAAGCGTGCTGATGTTTTACGCTTTCTACCTCTGGTTTCGATGGATGTTTTTGAGTGGATTGCGTTAAACACTTTATTTCTAGAGCAATTCATTGTTTGAGCAATTTGTCTTATTGAAAACCCCTAGACTTTAATTTTAAAATCACGTTTTTTTCGGAAGCACTGGTATGAGCACCGCGACCCATTTTTTACTGATATTCACAACAAATTGAATTTAAAAAAATATTAGATTTTTTATTTAAACAATTCAGATTAAATTTTCAATCATTCTATGATTTTTATGGAAAAACTATGCACAGCTTTAATTTAGCACGGTTTTTAAAAATTTGTCCCTATTATTTCTTCTGTATAAATTTACGTCTTTTTTAACTTTTCTCTAAAAAGCCGTTATATATGAAAGAGTTTTACAGTGAGTTCCATCAAAAATAATACACCATAAAAAACTTAATGCCATATGACTAGGAATAAGTATATTGTCCCCATTATTTTTTCCGACACTGTATGTACATTTCATTGTTTGTTTTATATTAAAAAAGATCGTATTATTTTTCAATATAAAACAAACAATGAAATGTACATATACATAAATGAATTAACATTATTAATTTAATAACAGTGAATTTAATAAACAATTTAGAATAAAAAAATAGAATCTTTTGTGCAAAAAACAAAAACAGTGAAAAATGAGTAAGAGTGTTATATTAGGCTATGCCGAATCTTATATACCCTTCACCATTAATGTAAATCTAGTTTAGTGAAGTAACTGCAATCAAAAAAGCAAATATTGGAGTGACAGAATTAAAAAATAAGACAAAAATTTAAGTACTTCATCGGCTCTTAAAGCATTTTTTAATAAATTTAGTATTTTTTTAAATGTCTCTTCAAAAGTTTTTAAATGATACCCATATTAATATCTCAAAAAATATGGTGCACATCGTACTTTTCCATAAAAAAATTCAGAAAATATGGGCGAGCTGCAATTTATCCACTTGATGTTGTTTTCTTATTTTTTTTTTTAATTTTCTATCGCCCCATATATTTGTTTTTATTGTTTTTTTTTGCATGTTTAAATTTTCTCTAGCTCATCTAGTGGCTTGGCAAAGTTATTTTCAACACTAACACGGACGGACATCGCTCAATCGACTTCGCTATATATTATTTATTTAAAACAAAAATTAACAAAAAATTCTTACACACTAAGGAAAAAAACTATTGCACAGAATTGGCTTTGCCTTATATCTTTAATATTAAAAGATTCTGACCGCTATATATAAGAATTCAAAATATATGTACTTTACGGTATCTGAAATAAATATTGTAGAATTTACACACTCAATGACAAACTTAGATTTACTCTTTTTTCACATTTTGTAGTGAATGATATAAAACGAACTACTTCATGACAATTTAAACTTATCAGTGATGGGAAATTTAATTAAAAACAAGAGTGCCATCTATGTTAATCTAGTTTAGTAAAGTAACGCCAATCAAAAAAGCAAATATTGGGATTGACAGGGAATTAAAAAATAAAAAAAATTTTGGTACTCGATATATATAATTTTACATAAAAAGGACATCGGCTCTTAATGGGTTAAGCATAAAATGATACCCATGTTGATATTTAAAATAATTTTAAAATTACAGAGCCCCGTAAATCGGAATATATTGGCGAGCGCCAAATTTTTTACTGTATCTTTTTTTCTATTTTTTAATTCTTTGTCGCTCCATATATTTGTTTTTTGATTGGAGTTACTTTATTGCTCCAAATGATATGAAAAAATTAGAGATAGGGGTGATGTTTTGCTCGCTGCGTCTAAGGACATAAACCGACCTCCAATAGCACCTCTTTCGGGACTAAGCCTGATAGATCGGTGTATTTAAATTTTTGTTGCCTTTGCAAACTTGATTTCAACATGTACACGGACGGACAGACGGACAACGCTGAATCGACTTTACTAGGCATAAAAACTTCGTATATATAATTATATATATATACTTTATGGGGTGGGAAATGGATATTGTAAACATAACACACGGAATGGCAAACTTAGATACACTCTTTTTTAACTTTTTGCGGTGAAGGGTATAGATCGGGAAACTTTACGACAAATTTAAACATTTCAATAAAATTAAATCAGCATATATAAACATAGTATTTTAAAAAGTGAAATTGCAAGCGAAAAGAGTTATCGTTCAAAAACAAAAATTGTGCATAAAAAATTAAGCCAACAATATGTTGGCTGGTAATATTATAAAATGTTTTCTATGCAAACGTTACCAGCTAATAATTGCTATCCGGTACCAAATAAATGTCAAAAATATTCTTGTGTGCAACTTGCCTTAAGGGCGGTTTACATAATCACAGAAGTGTTACGACATGTCAAATTTTTGTGCAGAATAATACCAGTGGGATCAGCTAAACAAAATACGTAATGAATTTGCACAAAATTAGAGTAAATACGGATGAAAATTTTGCAGTCGTATGGCTCTCTTTGTTTTTTGAAAATTTTCAAAAGACAAATACTAATCATTAGATCAGGGATGCATTTTTCTGCAAACCGCTATTTTAGTTTTGGTGTGTATTACCCATTCCAATTGTATAAACGCAAAAAAAAATCTGCCGTAAGATTTTTACTCTCAGTTTTAAAACACGGATGGTATTTTATAAACAGTGAGTGACATAATTTTTATCTGCATTTAGCGAGCAAAAAAAAGTAATTTTATAGCAACAGTTTACTTTTAAACTCAATTATTTTTGGTTTCTTTTTTTTTTCTTAAATACATGGTCACTCTATCAACTGACACATGTAAACTATTTCTGGGGAACTTTTTTCTGAGCAATCTTGGAGCAGCATAATTAATTGCGTATCAGTAAGTTATCATTATTTACTTTTCATTAAACATATAAAAACATATAAATGGGTTTTCACACACGATTAATTTTTAATCCGCACAACTTTTGTTCTTTCGTATTCACACTAGACTAATTATGCTGGCATAAAATTGTGCACGTATACACAGCTTTGTGTGTGTTAGTATTTTCTTTGTTTATTTCATGTTTGCCTTTCGTTCGTTAAACACATGCATAAATTGCGGAACATACTTGGATAAAATAAGTTATGATGAATTGGCAGTTAATTTTAGGAGGAATTTCTTAACTTATGCCACATTTTCACAAGATTTCAATTAATATTTTATTCATATTTGACAAAAAGTTCGTTTTCAACGTTTTTCCCTGTAAAATACATATAAAAATCAACTTAATTAACTTTAAACTTAAGTGCTGTTTCTGTATTACAGGCGAACAACTCGTCTGAAAAAATTATATAAAAAGCACTGTTTTTTATTTCTATATTCTATTTTTATTTCTATATTAATCGCCAGAAACAGCATGTTAATTTCCCTTGATAAAATATAAGAAAATTGAATTCAATCATAACAAATCTCAATCATGTACATAATTACATCATTTTCTTCATATTTATCTTTACTCGTCGATGGACAACTAAACACTAAAAATCGCTCTGCAAAAAAAACACGCAGAACCTGTGTTTTCATAAGTGTGTATGTGTTAGTTTTGTTCTGCTTGTGCGGGGTTGAAGCTGGTTGAAAAAATTGTGCCAACCAAAAACCACTCTCCTCACCGAAAATGCCTACAAACTGCGATTTTATGCCAGCACAATTGTTCCAGTGTGAAAACCCCCAATAATTGTATTATCCAGAAAATAATATTCAGTTATATTCCAGCTTTAGTTTGCTTCGCTCAAGCTTCTTTTTGTGCTCGTTTTGTTTTTGTGACTCTTTGCGATAAAAGAAAATGAAATTTATTATTGTTGTGTATTTTATTGTAAACATTAGCGTCGCTATCGGTAATGAATATGAGTTTGTTAAAGAAGTAAATAAGTTAATTTTTAAATTGTTATCAAATAGTAATGATGTCATTAATATTTTTTTATGGAAAGGATACGATTACTTATGTCGATGAAATAACGATTTTGAAAAACATTTTTAATCAACTTAAAGATGTGAAAAATAAAATGGGTCAATGTAACTCCAGGTAGGATTCGTTATTTTGTGTGTGAAAATTTTAATTCATATTGAGGTATGTGATGAAAAACAATTTAGACCAAAAACGATTTCAAAACGATAAAAGGTGTGACTTTTGCTTATAAATGTTTTATCATATCAATTTCAAATTCCATTTTGTTTCAAAGAAAATATGTTGCTTTCAAAGCAACATGGTGTCGTCTATTATTTTTAGCTTAAAGATATCAAAATGTAGGTGTAAAATATGAAAACTCATTGGGTTATTGCCAAAGTATTCACAAGAGGTGGTAAGACTGATGTTCAAAAACAATGGAAGAATTTTGTTACTGAACTGCAAATTGCTAAAAGGTACAATTTAAGATGATAATGATTCCATATAAAATGTGAATATATTTCATAGCAATCCTTTCCGTAGAAATACAAGCACTCTTCCCCAGTGGGTCTTTTAATGGAAATATATGTGTCGTCTCTGCATTTTTCGAAAAATGTTTGAGATTGTCTCAGATCTTTTTGATTAGATATTATTTTAATAAATTTGCAACATAATCTTCTTTCTAATATAACGTCACCTAATATGCAAAAGGGCGTAACAACAAAAAAAAAATCAAAATTGAGTTTTAGATTGATTATAATGCACTAAACTAAATTACATTTGTGTCCAGAATTTTGAACTTATACGTCAAGAAAAAACGATTTAACAAACGAAATTCAACAAGTATATAAATTTCAAAAACAAAAAGGCGTAACAAAACACTTGAATGAAAAAACTGACTCTTTTTATTTTTGAATAACTAAGTTGCCTACGATTTTTTTTGTCATGTTGTGTTTGTAATTTTTTCGTTTAATGTTAACGGTAATATTTTGAGTTAGTGGTAGTGTGAAAAAATTAAATAAATATTAAAATATTTGTAAAAAAAAAGTAAAATGGAAAATAATAATAATGAAACTGAACATAGTGCCAAAAAAAAAAAAACAAATAAAAGAGTGGAAAATAAAAGAAAACGGATGAATGGCAAAGCATACGAAGGAGTTTTCATGGGAACAGTATGTGAAAGAAATCCAAGAGATTTAAACATGGGATGTTCATCAACTTGTTGTGATAAAAGTAAAGTTCGGCATTGCAACCTTTTTTCGGAATACATGCGCAACAAAATATTTGATCGGTTCTGGAAGATATCATGGGAACAAAAAAAAATTATTTACGTAGAAAACTCAAGGCGATCTGTTACTAAATTATATTATTTAATAAACAATGCTGTTCGTGTTGAGGTATGTCAGCAAATGTTTCTGTCAACGCTGGGTATAAGCGAAAAAATCATTAGACTTTGGGTAGATTCCAATGACTTGCATGGTACCCAAATGAGTCCAGAAGAAAAAAATTCTTTAAGATCTGTGGCTAAAAGAGTAACAAAATAAGGCAAACAATACGATGAACGTCTAAACTTTTTCAAAAAATGGTTAGAGGATGTTCCAAAGCTGGAGTCACACTATCGACGTAAATATACCACTAAATTGTATTTGCAGTCGGATTTTAAAACATACACACAAATATATCAATTTTATTCTAAGGACTGCGAGTCTCATAAGAAAAACGGAATTACTCGCATATCTTTTACTATGTTTATGTCAGAACTAAAAAAAAACAAAATGTTTCTATATTCAAGCCAAGAAATGATATGCGTGACATTTGTTTATCATAAGCTGCAAAAAACGTATCCCAGTCCAAGTATGACAGCCATAGACAAGAAATTGAGAATATGAGAGAAGAGAATTAAATGACATTGAAAATGCTAAGTCTGGATTAAGTTCATTACAGTGCATTGATATGCAAGCTGTGAAACTCCTTCCACAATCAAATGCAAATGCATCATACTATAAAATGAAATTGCAAATACACAATTTCACCATTTATAATGTCATTACGCATGACTCTGACAACTATGTCTGGGATGAAACCGAAGGGAATTAGGTTGCATCTAACTTTGCCACTTGCATAATAAAACATTCAAGAAACCTAATACCTACTTTACCAAATATTCATTATATCGTTTTTATCAGAATAGAAATGTGGTGTTATCCAATGCTCTAATTTGCTTATGTGTTGAAAAAAAACGTAACAATTGAGCGCAAATATTTGATAGTTGGGCATACTCAAATGGAATGTGATTCCACATATTCTCTTATTCAACGTAAAATAAATAATAAGCTCATTAATTTACCTTCGCAATTTGTCGATTTTATAAAAGACTCACGAAGAAATCCACTTCCATTAAAAGTACATCATTTAGATCATACATACTTTCTTGATTACGATTCGCTTCCAAAGAGATACCTATCTATTCGACCAGGTAAAGAATAACTATTTGATACTCTACATATGCATTAAAAATGTTTACTAATTTAAATTCATTTATTGGTAAAAAAAAAGGAGATCCCACGGTAAACCTGATTCGTGCCTTGCCATACGACAACACTGGAATCATTCATTTTAAAACAAATATTGCAGAAGAATATACGATTCTTCCACAACGAACAGCAAAAAGAAAATCACTGATAAAGAACCCTGTCGATTACATACCCAAAGATTAAAAATTTCGAAGAAGAAATGGGAACATTTTCAAGACCTCAAAATTAAATATAATTTTTTTTTAACATTCTATACTGAAGTATTTTTTCTTTTTCTAAAATAAATTATTACATAAATATTTACGAGGGCTGCTATATATATTTCTGGCCTGGCAACACTGAGTGCTGCTAAGTGCAATCTGACATTTCCATTGGAAAGTTCGTCATTTTTAAGCATAATCGTACTCAAAACGTTTTGAAGTACGACCATTATTTGTGTTGTTTACAGTGACTTGAAAAAATTTATATAGAAAAAAATGGAATTAACTCGTGAACATTTTCGTGCCATCATTTTTCACAACTTTCGACGTGGATTATCACGACAAGAGGGAATTGATGAACTTAAAAATTGGTATAATGAATTTAATCGTGGCTGAAGCTCGCTCAAAGACGTATTCCGTAAAGGTCGTCCAAAAACGGCTGTTGTGCCAGAGAACATTGATGCCGTGCGTGAACTCATAATGCAAGATCGACATGCGACATACCGAGAGATAGAGACATCCTTGGACATTTCTTCCACCAGCATACATTCGATACTGCATGAACACCTGGCCGTAAAAAAGGTTTGTTCTCGTTGGATCCCGCACAATTTGAAAGTCGCTTAAAAAAGGCTCGTGTCGATTGGTGCAAAGAAATGTTGCAAAAATACAATTGACTTCTTCTTGTTTTCGCACATCAAGAAAAAAATGCGTGGTCAACGATTTTCGTCGCCAGAAGAAGCTGTTGAAGTGCTCAAAAACCATGTTTTAGAGGTGTCTCAATCGGAGTGGAAAAAGTGCTTCGGCAACTGGTTTGAGCGCATGCAAAAGTGTATAAATCATAAATAAATATTCTCATTTGCACTATTAGGCCAGAAATATATAGAGCAGCCCTCGTAATGAATTTAATATTTTTTTTAGTTTTTTTTTATCATTTGAAATATTAAATTAATAGATACTAGGTCAGTTTATAAATAATATAATTTTTATTTATATTTTCAATATTTCGCCACACTGTTGGGTGGCATCATCAGGAAACAGGAAACAAAAAATATTAAAAAATTGGATTTTTTGAAAAACAAAATTCAAAAAAATCTAATTTTTTAATATTTTTTGTTTCCTGTTTCCTGATGATGCCACCCAACGGTGTGGCGAAAAATTGAAAATATAAATTAAAATTATATTATTTATAAATAATAATAATAATAATATAATTTAATAAAAAAAAAATCCCGTTGTTTAAAATAATTTATTATTTGCAAAGTGTCCGTGCATAAAATAAATTATCGTAGTGTTTTGTGATTTTTTATTTTTCATCCTCTTTCAACTGTATAAAAGAGCCGAAAAAAATTCTGTCTTATACAGCAGAGAAAGAAAAATAGAATTACTATTGGTTATTGTTGTTTTTGCTTAAACTTTTATTTTTTGTCTTTGCTTTATTGTTTGGACAAAAATCTTTAGTTTATTTAAAATGTTTGTCAGAAGTTTCCTGAAGAGATAAGTAAGCGATAACGAAATGGCCATCGAGACGTGCTTTGACCCTCAATAATCAATATCGGTGATTTAAATAATATATCGGGAAAATAGCACGAAAAAAAGAATTTTTAAATAAATTTTGTTTTTAATAAACTTACTACAAAACATGTTTATTTGGAAGAATAGGCCGACTTCCTAAACGCCTGTTGCAATGCATAATTTTAAAAAATGCGTATGCAATGCTAAACATGTTTTGAACGCAAACTTGCGTTGCAGAGACATTTTTTGCATTTTATCGGCATTTAGGAACGTCGCTATGCATACGTAAAGCATATGTCAAAAATAAAAAATTTAATAATTTTTTTGGAAAAATAGAGGTTACACAAAATTATTTATCCATTTTGTTGGCAAGAGCTGAGAAATTATCTCAGGTCAAATCTTCCAAAAAATATTGATTTGCTATAGAAACCTATTAAAAAGAAAAAAAGAAGAGACAACTTTATTAAGGACAATAAAAATCCCGGAAACAAGTGATCAAAAATAAATATATTTTATTATTCACATTTCATTTAAAAAAAAACATTTTTAAAATGTTTGCATACAAAATAAAAATGATGCGTGATTTTGACTTCTGATACTCATTAAAGTGAGTTGCCAAACGATTAGGAACATTGTACGTTGTCAAAAAGTTTAGATATGCGTTTACGAAGTGTATGCATTGTAAATATGCATTGCAACTTGCGTTTAGGAAGTCGGCCATACTTGTATTTTAAAAACAAAATCACCATTTCTCATGTTTAATGTTGTTACGTCTTTTTGTTTCAGAAAATCGAATTCCAAAAAGGCGTAACAACCATAACTTAAAAAGTATTAACAAAAAATAAAAAAAAATCTTAAGAAATAAGTCTGTAGTCGTGTTTTAAGTAAATCTAGATCTTTTAAATCTAAAATATCTCTAATTCTACAACGTTTTTTGCTTCTCCTATAAAAAAATAAAAAGTGTTGTTACGCCCTTTTGCATATTAGGTGACGATAAGCAACAATCTTTTTATTTATTTTGAAATTGAGGTACGATAAAATGATATATTTCCATTATTACGTATAGTTTTTTAAAAGCCACCTTCTGCAAAAAATCTTTGTGCAGCTGCCAACTGTAATACCAGTCCAATTTTATGTAATACAATTATGAAGCCTTCTTTATTTAATGTAAAACTTTGAATAAATTTTCTAAAATTATTTTACTAAAAAATATCTTTAAAAAAAATTGTCTCACATGTCGTCTGGAGTTATTTTTTTTCTAAAACTTTAATGCTGCTACTATACAGGCATGTTCTGAAAATCACTTTTTGTGAAAGTGATTTAAAATCACAAGAAAGCTGTTCTGCATACAAAACTTTTAAAATTTTTGTGATTTTAAACCAGTCAGCTAAATGCCTGCCGATTTAGTATCATTTGGTTATTTTTTCAACCACTTTATTTTGAACTTCGCAGTAAATTAATAATATGAATACCTTAAACTGTTTTTTATTGATTTTTATAGCAAAATTAGCAATTGGCACCAAAGAATTTATAAAATTATGAAAAAATTAAAGACACTTTCTATTGCAAGAAATATTGTTATTTGCTTTGTGATTTTGCATTTACTTTTTTGTATCAGTTTTTTTAGTTTTTTTTTTTAAAAACAATACTTTTAATTTATTTTTACTTTATCAGGCATGTTCTGAAAATCACAAGATTTCAAATCACATGTGATTTTAAAATCACAATTGTGGTTTGATGGTGTTCTGAAAACCACAAAAGTTTTAACTTTTCGTTGTGATTTCACCTCTTCGATACCACAAGAAAACAGCTGGTATTTTGTTTTAGTTTGACAAATTTTTTATGTATTGAAAATTATTAGTGTTTTTCTTAAAATATAAAGTGAAAATAAGTTAAAAGTATTGTTTTTATAAAAAACTAAAAAAAACTCATAACAAAAACGTAAATGCAAAATCACAAAGCAAATAACAATATTTCTTGCAATAGAAAGTGTCTTTAATTTTTTCATAATTTTGTAAATTCTTTGGTGCCAATTGCTAATTTTGCTATAAAAATCAATAAAAAACATTTTAAGGTATTCATATTATTAATTTACTGCGAAGTTCAAAATAAAGTGGTTGAAAAAATAACCAAGTGATATTAAATCGGCAGACATTTAGCTGACTGGTTTAAAATCACAAAAATTTTAAAAGTTTTGTATGCAGAACAGCTTTCTTGTGATTTTAAATCACTTTCACAAAAAGTGATTTTCAGAACATGCCTGTATATTTTAAGAAAAACACTAATAATTTTCAATACATAAAAAATTTCGTCAAACTAAAACAAAATACCAGCTGTTTTCTTGTGTTTTCGAAGAGGTGAAATCACAACGAAAAGTTAAAACTTTTGTGGTTTTCAGAACACCATCAAACCACAATTGTGATTTTAAAATCACAAGTGATTTGAAATCTTGTGATTTTCAGAACATGCCTGATAAACGCAATTGTCTATGTATTTCATATTATTGTATATACAGACTGACAAATTTTGTTTTACTTTTTCTTTAAAATTTTCTATTTTTTTTCTTTTTTTAGGTGCCTATTATGAATAACTTTCGATCTTCGAAAGAGCTCGTCAAACGAATGTTCATTATAGTTGTTTTCACCAAAACTTTAGTCACGATAAACATTTTTTGTTAACTTTTAACGATTATATGGTTACTGTGAACAAAAAATGCAACATGGTTGGTTTTAACGTAAAAAAACTTTAACCACAACCAAATTTTCATTACTTCTTAGAAATCATATAAAATATTTAACGATAATGTATTATTATTAATCAAAAAAGCAATTAATTAAAAGCAATAAAATATTGTTTGCGCTAAAATTTTTTTCTAGTTCTTGACAGTGTTCAGTGATTTATCTGGCAGCTAAAATTTGAAATTGTTTTTTATTGTTGGAGAAAGTGAGAAAAATCCAAATTAATGTACAAAATAAATAATTAAAAAAAATATATGAAAACAAATAAAAAGGAAACCAAAACAAGTATAAAAGTTGAAGAAGTTAAGCATGTATTGTTTGCATACAAATCTTTATTTTTGTGCTTGAAGCACAATTGTGAACTCATTTGTTTGGGCTTATAAACAAAATTTTTATATAACTGATTTTTGCAGACTATGATCTAAGCGTTATTATAAGCAAATCGTTAATGAATAAAACAATCAAAAATCAAGAAAATTTTGCACTTACGAGATTATATTATAATTCAATTATATAACATGACATTTTCAGACATATTTAATTTTGTTTATGTAAAATATTTTGTTTTTGTAAAAGATATTTTCAGATGTCAAATGAACTAGCGCACAGTGGTTTGGAAGCGATTTTTTTTTTTGCGAAATTCGGTATCTTATGAACCACTAAATATTACTCGTTGAAATTTTACAGAGGCAGGGCAGAGGTGCTTCTGAGTGAATCTACAGGTGGCTTCTGGGTAGGGCACCAAATCTAGGCACTTCTGATATATAATTTTTTGAAAATGTCAAAACTTAAATGTTAAAATTTTTTTTAATTTGATTAGACCTTGAAAATGTTTATAAAAATATGCCTACAAGTGAAGGGAGAAAATTGGCTGACAATTTTTTGTTCTGTTAATTTTGGCCGACCTTAACTTAATATTTTTGGCGCAGTACGCTTATTAATTATCATATTATTGCTTTAAGACATGTGCTATATTCTTAATAAAATTTAGAATAAATATGATTCAAGTTTGGTTCTGATAGCGCTTTTAGTTAAAAAGGTACAAGCCTCTGAATTGAGAAAATGAAAAATACCGTTTTTTAGGGATTTTCCCCAAAAAAGTGCTTATATAATATAAATTTACTTCAGTAATAGCAAATTTGTTTAAACCGTTTTAAAGACAACTTATAGCAAATGCAAATAAAAGAAAAATTAGGTCAACAATTATAATGGTTCCTCCAGCCAAATTTTAAAATTAATGTTAAATTCCTCGAAGAGCAAAGCACCAAGTCTCCAAATTTTGGCTACATACTTCAAAAAGGATTTGACAGTACCGTGATTAATTAAGGCCTTTCCGAGAATTTATATATTAAAACAAAAAAAGAATAAATTTTATTTCACCATTTGATTAAAAACTCTTTTAGTTAAATCAATTCAAAATTTTTTAAGAATAGCCCGATGCATTATGATATTTAATTTCTCAAGAAAACCATTAATAAAAATATTTACTCAATGGTTACTGTGTTTTTGTATTAAAGTTTTTTGAGTTTTTTATAGCTTTTTTGCCTTATTGATTCAATGGAGTTCTCATTTAATCAATTTCGCTTTAAGTATAAGACTGAGATTTTCCTTACAAAATTTGGGTAGATTCCACTAATAAGCTATATATGAGCAGTAGCGAAATGACCATATGGCTATGCTTTCCACGCAGTCATACATTTCATTTTTTTAGTTTAGTTTAAAAAAAATACATATTAGATTAGAATATCATGAAATATTTTTATTTGAAGAAATCAAGCACGAATAAAGTAAATTATTTTAAAAAAAGATTCCGAACTATAAATTTTCTTATTAAAGTTTTATGAGAATTTTAAAAATATTTTTACACCACTGTAAGAAAAAAATTTTTGTAAGAAAAGAAAATAATAAGTGTAAACAAAATTTTACATCTGATAATGTAAACAAGAAAGTCAACTGATCTACTGCCACTACCTGGTATATCTGCCTTGGGTTACGCAAATAAAAGATGATTCGGAATGAAAGAAAAATGGAATATGATACTGATCAAAATTCGTCACACCTAAATTTTTTTTAAAATTTTTTTAACTTTTCAAAACAATCGAAAAAAATACTACTCTAATTCAATATCTTTTTCAATATTCAATATCTTTTTATGAGTTTTGTTATAAATAATATGAACTGAACATAGAGTCCTTTTTAAAAATATATTAATATTATATATAAAACTTGATCATAATTTACGTGAACAAAACTAATAATAAGAGCAAGAAATTTTTCCGTGATGTCATTAAAAATACAACATTCAAGAATTGTCATCTTAAAAAAACTTTGAAATGTTGCCCTCTTAGTTTAAAGAATTTTTTTTTTCACTTGAATAATTTTTTTTTCACTTGAAAAAATTATCCAATTCAGTTAAATAAAAACATACAAAAACTTAAAATATGTAAATAAAATTAATAAATTGAAGTTTGCTTAAAAAAATTTAAGCAAAAATCAACAAAAACAGATTTATTAGCGAAATCTGCTGTTTAATCAGTTTTTCAATCCAACTAAAAATTGGCTAATATAATGAAGGGAATATAATATTTGACTTAGTCGAGTACAATCCAGCTAATTTAATATTTTATACTTTTTACAGTTTTGCAGAAAGCCAACAATACAGCGAAATTACACTAAATGGTAAATTATCATTTCTAACTCCCACTTATCAATTCAATAACAATTTTTATTTAATTAATGTAATTCAAAAATGTTTACAGATTCGTCCATATTTGATATACGTGTTGATGCACTTCCACAAAAATGGTAAAAACTTTTAATATTTAGAATATCAGACCAACGACCTAATAAATGGTTTTTAATTATTAAAGCAAAACCCGGAAATTACCAAAGAGTTGTGCGGAAGCAACTGCTTGCACTCGACGCAGTGGCATTTATAAGATTCGTTTGGAAAAATACAACTCTGAAGATTTTCTAGTAGAATGTGATGCCAAAACTGAAGGTGGTGGCTGGATTTTAATACAAAGACGCTTAGATGGCTCTGAAGATTTCTACCGCAATTGGATTGAATATCAACAGGGTTTTGGCAATGTTGAAGGAGAATTCTTTATTGGCCTGGATAAGTTGCATGCTTTAACAAACTACAATGGCCCACAGGAGTTACTAATTGTTTTGATAGACAATAATGAAACCAAGCAGGCCAAATATAGTAACTTTGTTGTGGGCAATGAAACAGAGATGTATGCCTTAAAGCATTTGGGTGCTTTTTCAGGAAACGCTGGGGATTCGTTACTCTCACAATTAGGAATGAAATTTAGTACTAAAGATCGCGATAATGATCAATATGAAGGAAACTGTGCAGAAGCGTACACAGGTGCTTGGTGGTATAAAAAATGTCATGTCAGGTGAATGCAAAAATATTAAGAACTTTTCAATATTATTTGAAAACACATCATTTTTTTTGCAGTAATCTCAATGGCAAATACGGCGAAACAAAGCATGGAAAAGGCATAAATTGGGTATCGTTCCGCGCTACTTCCATTCAAAATGTTATAATGATGATTAGACGCCGAACATTTTAATTTTTTTATTACAAAATTATCAAGATTTCTGAAATAATAATAAAAATACCAATTGTAGCTGTTTTAGCGTATTAAATTATAATTTGTTACCCGTTAATTATTTAGTGTTAGATTTAACGGAGAAGTAATAGATTTTTCTTTTTACAAATCTGTTCAAGGACTACTTATAGATTAAAAAAAATAAATAAAAGAAAAAATTATATTCGTTTGGCACTTGGAATTCTCAGATTAAACGATATGCTTAAAGTTGTAGAAAAATAGCAAAATCCGTCATTAAAAAAATCAAGATATCGGAATGTTGACTAATTTCTTTTCATTGCTACAACCTTTACCGAAGGAACAAATTCATTCAATGCATGCCCACAAAATCCATATATAGAGTGGAGTCCTAATAAAAGTGAAGTCAATTTGACGATGTCCGTCTGGTCGAATATCCGTCTTCTCTTTATAGAAGTATCCGTATTATACCTGGGGGCTTATTCTGAATTGCGATGCGAAAATCAATACGAGGAGCAAATGAAATGCGATGCGAAAGAAAATTGGTATTCTGTAAGACTTTCGCAGTGGCATTCGCAATTGATTTCAAATCGTGGCAACGCTGCTTAAATAAACGTAAGTATCAACAAACGTCAAATTCAAATTAAATAATCTTTTTGTGTTTCACTGTGAAAATTGTTTCTAAAAAAATAATAAAATTGGATTCTGTGGCACTTCAATTCAACGACGGAGAAGGGCATGAGCAAAATGACAGGATACAGAGAAGATCGCTAAGAAGCAATTGTTGCCCCAAAGGAAAGTGCGTCTGTCAAGTTTAATAATTTCACCACCCTCTTCTCTAAGGGAAGACAATGGATTATATCTTCATGGACTACCACCAATCTCGGTCTTATTTGGTCTAGGCTTCTGTTTGGTGTGTAATTTCGGCCCAAACCTATTAAAATTAAAGTCGAAGTCAAATATTTTTGAACTGGTTTATATATTTCATCCTTTTTTTCCATCTTGCAGCTTCTCTTATAGGTGGTTCATTGATATTTGGTTTTTCAGTTAACGTTTGCCACAAAGTATTTGCCGACTGACGTGCATTTGGTGTTTTCAAAAGGCCTCTTGCCAAATGGCTGTGCTTATTTATAAATTCTTAATTTAATTTTCTTATTTTAATTTGATATGAATCGTCAATTGAATCGTCAATTGAATTTTATCACATTTATATCTTTATATTACTTTATTTCTTATTGTAATTAAAATTTTGCTTTGTAATTTTACTTTATTGGCCTAGAAAAGCTTTTTATATAAGGGAAATTAAAAATAAATAAATAAAAAAAATAAAATTCTATCTTTATAAAAAATTGACGCGGTTTGGTGGTCTCATTGCTTGCTTTCCTGAATTAATTAATAAATATATGATGAATAAATAAATAAAATATTATCTTTCACTTACATGTTTGTACTTTGCGAATGCTTTTTTGTTGTCGATTTAATTTTGCTAATTTGACATTTGTTTTCGCAATTTAAAATATCGACTGACCACCTTTTCGCATTTGAAATGCGAAACAAGAACTTTGCGAAAATCGCATTACAGAATATCATTTGTTTGCATTTATGTAATTTTGCATCGCATTGACTTTCAAATCGCAATTCTCTAAATAAGCCCCCTGAAAAAAAGAATAGTTGCAGTCGACTAATCTTTGGTGCAGACTCCTGTCGTAACTAGATGCTACATGTCTCTAAACTTAAAGAAACGACGTAACTGCAACCTAAATAGAACTTTCGAAGACTATTCTTTAATCTTCGTTGATTGACACTAATTAAAGAGTGTCTAATTGGCAACTGTTAAAAAGTTCCATTTTAAGTTCAATTACCACTTTTTCATGGACCTCACAACGGACTTAAGTAAATGTCTTTGGATATAAAATATTTGACATACTTTCAACCTAAACTGAACTCATTAAATTACACTCATATTTTACTACATTTCCTTAGAGACACTTTTGTTTTTTCCTGTGGTATCAGAACATGCTCAAGTTAAGGTACTGTCATATTAGTCAAATATTTGACCAAAAAGACGTAACCACTTAATTATGGAAACAAATTTTTTATCCTTCTCAAATACATGTTAAGAATATAAAATCCTACTGATTACAAAAGGTTAAATATCTTATTAACTTTAGAATAAATCGTCATTTGTAAAAATAGTGGTTACGTTTTTTTCTCAAACATTTGATTAATTCGACCGCAACTTTACACTTCCTAAATTTAACGAGATAGCAATGAAGTACAGCCAATGGTAAAGCCATTTATTGCACCTCTTACAACTAACGATTTGCATGTAAATGGGGTTTTTTTAAGCATCATAGAACTTGATAATATAAAAAATAACACTATTATTTTCAGTTAACTCCGGCACATAATTATGAATAGACTCACGCTTGAACAATGGTATCAAATCATTCAAGTTTACTTTAAAAAATTAGTCATCAACAACTTATAAAAGACTTCGTGGTTTTTATGGTGCACTGATCTTCCGTCTGAGCAAGCCATCCGTCGAACTGTAGATAGATTTTGTACCACATGCTCTCTAACAACACCAACACGTCGAAGGAAGAGAATATCGCTGCTGTAAACGAAAGTGTGGAAGAAGATCCAAATTTATCGATTCTGGAGCTCTGTCTGTCTACTACGTAGAAAATTTTGCGCAAAGATCTTTGTCTACACCTGTATAAGATCCAGCTAATGCAGGAATTAATGCCCCGAGACCATTATATGCGTCGTTCTTTTGCCGATTGGGCTTTAGAGCAGTTAGTAACTGACCCGTTTTTTATCGCCAAATTGTGTTCAGCGATAAGACTCATTTTTGGCTTAACGGGTTTGTTAATAAGCAATATTGCCGCATATGGAGTGATTCCAATCCACAAATTCCCTACAGACTTCATTACATCCGGAAAATTGCATCGTTTGGTGTGCTTTACACGCTGTATCTCACGTTACGGACAATGGAAATTGTGTGAAAATATGGATGACATTGATCCGTACGAAATGTGTTTTAAACAAGATGGCGATACCTGCCAAACGGCGACCGCAACCATCGAGTTATTGAAATCAAAATTTGGCAATAAGTTGTCAATTGGCCTCGAAGGTCGATTTGACAACTCTCGATTACTTCCACGTGAAGTCACTGGTTTTGCTGATAAATTAACAACAATTGACGCTTTGGGGGCCAACATTCTTCTTGTTATTCTTGCGAAAAAAACCAACTTCAAAACAGATTTCATTTTTCTGCCTTTAACAGCTCAAGTGTATGGCCACATAATTTAGGTTACATTAACTATTGGGACACACTTATATTTTCAAGCTTTATACTTTTTCAACTGTTCAATAGTTTGGCAATATACATCAAATTGCAGCACCTATAGGGCCACTCTTCAATTTCCAAATTATATACTTGCTGTTGTAGTAGATTTAGCAATCAGTTTCTGTGTAAATTTTTTCTGTATGTAATAATTCAACAGTTTGCCCATATACATCAGATTGTATCAACTGTTTAATTTATAATATAACATTTTTATACTTCTTATTATACCAAATAAAGTCCACTACATTCTCTCTAAAATTAAGGTGTTTGTATATAACGCTTCAAAAAATACGGCCATATAGAACAAATTACATAAATTTTGGGAACACCCTTTAATGTCTTAACTTTTGTTATAGCGGACTTAGCAAAACATGTCCCTTGTAAATTTCAGCTGTCTGTCTAAAACGGTTCAAAAGTCCTGCCATATACACCATATTATATCAACTATTGGGACACCCGTTTATTTCCAAATCCAAATTTTATACTTGTTGTTATAGAGACTTAGTAATATAGGTTCTTTGTAAATTTCAATCGTCTGCCTACAACTGTTTAAAAGTATGGCCATATACCAAATTAAATGAACTATTGGCACACCCTTTAATTAATAATTTTAAATATAATCATCTGTAACTATAACGGCCATAGCAATCGCGTTAAATTTACAAGCGTTTGTCTATAACGGTTTAAAAGATAGGCTCATATAAGTAAATCTTCATTAATTATGGGCCACCCTTTAATTTCTAAATTCAAATTATAAACTCGTTGATATAGCGGATTTAACAATAAAGGTCCGTTTTAAGTTTCAGCGTTCTGTCTATAACGGTTCAAAAGTGTGGTCACATACTCAAAATTACATTAACTTTAGGAACACCCTTTAACTTCCAAATCCAAATTTTATACTTTTTGTTATAGCGGACTTAGCCATACAGCTTCGTTGAAAATTTCAAGCATCTGTCTACAACTGTTCAAAAGTATGGCCACATACATCAAATTTCATGAACTATTGGCGCACCCTTTATTTTTTATATGTTGTAATGTTAATAATTGTTACTATTACGCCCATAGCATTTGAGATTCTGTCCAATTTGCAAGCGTTTGTCTATAACGGTTCAAAAGATAGACCCATATAAGTAAATTTACATCAATTATGGGGACACCCTTTAATTTTTAGATTTATTTTTGTATAACTTTTTGTTATTGGGTGCTATGGTAAAACGCAATCATTTTAAATTTTACAGAATCGCCCTTTACAGTCCATAACACGTCAAAAATATGTATGTTGTATGGGGACACCCTTTAATTTTTAAGATTATGAACTGTTTTTAAAACGGGACCAATCTGTAATGACGGAGTTCTGGAGGCACAAATATAAAAAAGCAACATTCAGCCGAATTGTAATACCTCCATCTTTTTTTGAAGTCGGTTGAAAATATTCTTGTGTGAAACTTGCCTTAAGGGCGGTTTACATGATCACAGAAGTGTTACTACATGTCAAATTTTTGTGCAGAATAATACCAGTGGGATCATCAAAACAAAATACGTAATGGATTTGTACAAAATGAGAGTACGAGTAAATACGGATGAAAATTTTACAGTCGTATTGCTCTCTTTGTTTTTTGGGAATTTTCAAAAGACAAATACGAATCATTAGATCAGCGATGCATTTTTCTGCAAACCGCTATTTTAGTTTTGGTGTGTTTTACCCATTCCAATTGTATAAAAGCAAAAAAAAATCTGCCGTAAAATTTTTACTCTCAGGTTTAAAACACTGATTGAATTTTATATTATTTTCTCTTGGATTTTACGTACGTTAAGTCGAATTGTCTAAACCCCCCTTATAAACAGTAAGTGAAATAATTAGACATAATTTTTATCTGCATTTAGCGAGCAAAAAAAAGTTATTTTATACCAACAGTTTCGTGTGAAATTCAGAACATGCCTGAATGAATTTAATTTTAAATTCTTTTGTTTTTAAACTCAATTTTCTTTTTTTTTTTTTAAATACATGGTCACTCTATCAACTGGCACATGTCAACAAAAACTTATTTTCCAGTAAATTTATTAATAATTTGTTCGTCCCTACTGAGTTTTAATCGTCGAATTTATTTGATATCGTATTTCGTCGTTCGCGCCGGTTGTTTTTTACCATAAAATATAAACAAACAAAATAAATAACATGAACTACAACTTGTGCTAATAGAAAAATTCTAACAGAAAATACAATTCAGTTATATTCCAGCTTTAGTTTGATTCGCTCAAGCTTCTTTCTGTACTCGTTTTGTTTTCGATAAAAGAAAATGAAATTTATTATTGTTGTGTATTTTATTGCAAACATTAGCGTCGCCATTAGTAATGAATATGAGGCTGTTAAAGAAGTAAATAAGTTAATTTTTAAATTGTTATCAAATAGTAATGATGTCATTAATATTTTTCTATGGACAGGATACGATTACTTATGTCGATGAAATAACGATTTTGAAAAACATTTTTAATCAACTTAAAGATATGAAAAATAAAATTGATCAATGTAACTCCAGGTAGGATTCGTTATTTTGTATGTAAAAATTTTAATTCATATTCAGGTATGTGATGAAAAACAATTTAGACATAAAATGATTTGAAAACTATAAAAGGTGTGATGTTTGCTTATAAATGTTTTATCATATCGCACTTGATCAACAAGAGGGTATTAACTCAAAATTTTAAAATTTTCAGTAGAGTCAAAAAGCTGTTTGTGGCCACATTTTAACAGAATTTAAAAATTCAAATATACCATAGGAAGCAAATTCCATTTAAAAATATATTTACATCGTTTTTCCTAGAAATCTGTGCAAGTATTACAAAAAAAAAATCAATTTTTTGAGTTAATACCATTTTTCTAAAATTTTTCGATCATAAATTAAACAAATTTTATCAACAAGACAGTATCAACTCAAAATAAAACTAAACTGAAAAGAGACTCAACTCAAAATAATACCTTTTTTATGAAAACTTACGAATCAGTTCGATGTTAACTTTTGTATTAACTCGAAATAATACCTTTTTGTTGAAATTAAGGTAATCACTACATTATCATGAATATGGTCTCAAAAGTGGTTTTCGAGATGAAAGAGTAAACGGAATACGTTGAAATTTTTACAGTAGATAGATATTGATGTTGTTAGCTGATTTCTTGAAAAAAGTGATATTTCAAAAATTTTGAGTTAATACCCTATTGTTGATCAAGTGCGATATGAAACTTGATCATAATTTACGTGAACAAAAACTAATAAAATGACCAGGATATTTTTCTGTGATGACATTAAAAATACAACGGTAAAGGATTGTCATCGTAAAAAAACTTGAAATATTGCCCTCTTAGTTTAAAGAATTTTTTTTTCACTTGAAGAAAAATTTTATAAAATTCAGTTAAATAAAAACATACAAAAACTTAAAATAAATAACATAAATGAATTGAAGTTTGCTTAAAAGATTTTAAGCAAAAATCAACAAAAATAGATTTATTAGCGAAATCTGCTGTTTAATCAGTTTTTCAATCCAACTAAAAATTGGCTAATATAATGAAGGGAATATAATATTTGACTTAGTCGAGTACACTCCAGCTAATTTGACATTTTATACTTTTTACAGTTTTGCAGAAAGCCAACAATACAGCGAAATTACACTAAATGGTATTTAATCATTTCTAACTCCCACTTATCAATTCAATAACAATTTCTATTTAATTAATGTAATTCAAAATTGTTTATAGATTCGTCTATATTTGATATACGTGTTGATGCACTTCCACAAAAATGGTAAAAACTTTTAATATTTAGAATATCAGACCAACGACCTAATAAATGGTTTTTAATTATTAAAGCAAAACCCCAAAATTACCAAAGAGTTGTGCGGAAGCAACTGCTTGCACTCGACGCAGTGGCATTTATAAGATTCGTTTGGAAAAATACAACTCTGAAGCTTTTCTAGTAGAATGTGATGCCAAAACTGAAGGTGGTGGCTGGATTTTAATACAAAGACGCTTAGATGGCTCTGAAGATTTCTACCGCAATTGGATTGAATATCAACAGGGTTTTGGCAATGTTGACGGAGAATTCTTTATTGGCCTGGATAAATTGCATGCTTTAACAAACTACAATGGCCCACAGGAGTTACTAATTGTTTTGATAGACAATAATGAAACCAAGCAGGCCAAATATAGTAACTTTGTTGTGGGCAATGAAACAGAGATGTATGCCTTAAAGCATTTGGGTGCTTTTTCAGGAAATGCTGGCGATTCGTTACTCTCACATTTAGGAATGAAATTTAGTACTAAAGATCACGATAATGATCAATATGAAGGAAACTGTGCAGAAGCGTACACAGGTGCTTGGTGGTATAAAAAATGTCATGTCAGGTGAATGCAAAAATATTAAGAACTTTTCAATATTATTTGAAAACACATCATTTTTTTTGCAGTAATCTCAATGGCAAATACGGCGAAACAACGTATGGAAAAGGCATAAATTGGGTATCGTTCCGCGATTACAATACTTCCATTCAAAATGTTATAATGATGATTAGACGCCGAACATTTTAAATTTTTTATTGAAAAATTATTAAGATTTCTGAAATAATAATAAAAATACAAATTGTAGCTGTTTTAGCGTATTCAATTATAATTAGTTACCCGTTAATTATTTAGTCTTAGATTTAACAGAGAAGTAATAGATTTTTCTTTTCACAAATCTGTTCAAGGACTGCTTATAGATTAAAAAATAAATAAATAAAAGAAAAAATTATATCCGCTTGGAACTTGAAATTCTCAGATTAAACGATATGATTAAAGTTGTAGAAAAATAGCATAACCAGTTATTTAAAAATCAAGATATCGGAATGTTGACTAATTTCTTTTCATTGCTACAACCTTTACCGAAGGAACAATGTCATTCAATGCATCCCCACAAAATCCATATATAGTCAGGAGTCTTATTAAAAGTGAAGTCAATTTGACGATGTCCGTCTGGTCGAATATCCGTCTTCCCTTTATAGAAGTATCCGACATGATACCTAGGGGATTATTCTGAATTGCGATGCGAAATTCAATGCGATGCGCAAATGAAATGCGATAGAAAATTGGTATTCTGTAAGACTTTTGCAATAGCATTCGCAATTTGTGTCAAATCGTGGCAACGCTGCTCAAATAGACGTCGGTATCAACAAACGTCAATTTGAAAGTAAATATTCTTTTTGAGTTTGGCTGTCAAAATTGTTTCTAAAATTCTGTAAGAAAAAAAAATAAAAAAAGGGATTCTGTGGCACTGTGGTTCGACGACGGAGAAGGGCATAAGCAAAATGAAATGTAATCCATTTACGAAATCCATCAAGTTTAATAATTTCACCACTCTCTGCTCTAAGGAAGACTTATCTTCATGGACTACCACCAATCTCGGTCTTATTTCGTCTAGGCTTCTGTTTGGTTTGTACTTTAAAATCGGCCCAAACCTATTTAAAGTAAAATTGAAGTCAAATATTTTTGAACTGGTTTATACATTCCATCCTGCAGCTTCTCTAATAGGTGGTTCATTGATAAATATTTAGTTCTTCAGTTAACGTTTGCCACAAATATTTGCCGACTGACGTGCATTTGGTGTTTTCAAAAGGTCTCTTGCCAAACGGCTGTGCTTATTCATATCTTTATTTAAAATTGACGCGGTTTGGTGGTCTCATTGCTTGCTTTCCTGAATAAATTAATAAATATATGATGAATAAATAAATAAAATATTATCTTTCACTTACATGTTTGTACTTTGCGAATGCTTTTTTGTTGTCGATTAAATTTTGCTAATTTGACATTTGTTTTCGCAATTTAAAATATCGACTGACCACCTTTTTGTATTTGAAATGCGATTAAAAAAGAACATCGCATTACAGAATATCATTTGTTCGCATTTATGTATTTCTGCATCACAATTCTGAATAAGCCCCCTGAAAAAAAGAATAGTTGCAGTCAAATAGTCTTTGGTGCAGATTCTTGTAGTAACTGTATGTTACATGGCCCTAAACTTAAAAAAAATGTGTGGCTGCGACTCTAACCAGAACTCTCGGATACTGGTCTTTGATCTTCTTTGATTGACACTGATTGTCATGCTAATTAAAGAGTGTCTGACTGACAACTATTAAGAAGTTCAATTCGACGTAAGATGGTCTTTAAATAATATGATTTTTTAGTTTTAACACTTTTTCATGGACTTCACAACGGACTTAAGTGAATGTCTTTGGATATGGAAATAGTTAACATACTTTCAACCCAAACTTAACTCATTAAATTACACTCATATTTTACTACATTTTCTTAGAGACGCTTTTGTTTTTTCCTGTGGTATCAGAACATGCTCAAGTAAAGGTACTGTCATATTAGTCAAATATTTGACCAAAAAGACGTAAACACTAAATTATGGAAATTTTTTTTTTATCCTTCTCAAATACCTGTTAAGAATATAAAATCCTGCTGAATACAAAAGGTTAAATATCACGTTAACTTTATTATAAATCGTGATTTATCAAAATAGTGGTTACGTTTTTTTCTCAAACATTTGATTAATCCGGCCGCACCTTTACACTTCCTAAATTTGACGAGATAGCAATGCAGGCAATGGCAAAGCCATTTATTTCACCTCTTACAACTAACGATTTGCATGTAAATGGGGGTTTTTTTAAGCGTCATAGAACTTAATATTATACAAAATAACACTATTATTTTCAGTTAACTCCGGCAAACCATTATGAATAGACTCACGCGTGAACAATGGTATCAAATCATTCAAGTTTACTTTGAAAATTAGTCATCAACTCGAGCAACTTATAAAAGACTTCGTGGTTTTTATGGTGCACTGATCTTCCGTCTGAGCAAGCCATCCGTCGAACTGTAGATAGATTTTGTACCACATGCTCTCTAATGGATTCAATAACACCAACACGTCGAAGGAATGTGCGTACAGAAGAGAATATCGCTTTGTAAACGAAAGTGTGGAAGAAGATCCAAATTTATCGATTCGTCGGCGGTAGCATGGATTGGAGCTCTTATCTTATTGGAGATCTTACCCTACACCCGTATAAGATCCATTTAGTGCAGGAATTAAAGCTCCGAGACCATTAAATGTGTCGTTCTTTTGCCGATTGGGCTTTAGAGCAGTTCAGCGATAAGGCTAATTTTTGGCTTAACGTGTTTGTTAATAAGCAAAATTTCCGCATATGGAATGATACCAATCCACAATATACCCTACAGACTCCATTACATCCGGAAAATTGCACCGTTTGGTGTGCTTTACACGCTGGATCTCACGTTGCGGACAATGGAAATTGTGTGAAAATATGGATGACATTGATCCGGATGAAATGTGTTTTCAACAAGATGGCGATACCTGCCAAACGGCGACCGCAACCATCGAGTTATTGAAATCAAAATTTGGCAATAAGTTGTCAATTGGCCTCCAAGGTCGATTTGACAACTCTCGATTACTTCCACGTGAAGTCACTGGTTTTGCTGATAAATTAACAACAATTGACGCTTTGGAGGCCAACATTGTTTGTGTTATTCGGGACATACGGCCAGCAGTTCTTGAAAAATTGACCCAAAATTGACCGTCCAGAATGCGCTGCGTCATGAACAGCCGCGGTAACCATATGCCCGAAATCAATTTTAAATATTAATGCCATGTTCTGATCTTTTTTATGAAAAAAATTCTTCATTACAATTTAATTTTTGAATTATTTTTTACAATTTCAAGTTCTATCGGGCTTAAAAAAACTTAAGTAATTATAAAAGTTTACTCTGCTTTTTTTACAACGTTTAGAATTATTAACGAAATTTTAGAGAACAAATCATAAAACAATTTTATTTTTATCTTTTAAATTAACAAAATATTGCCAGTAATTTAGGTCAACACCAAACAAAACAATTAAATAAAAATTATTCATTAGTTTGTGAGATAACACGGAACGTTTATTTGGTGAATATTAAAATAAAAGGCAAAAATAAAGTAAATTTCTAAAAAAAAAAACACAATAGAATGTGGATAAAAATAATAGTGCGTAAATTTTATACGTAAAATAATTTTTTAGTAGTTTGTGTTTCATGACTTAAGAAACTAGAACTGGTAAAAAAGAAGAAACGTAGACGGTAAAAATAGAAAACACACAAAAACAGTATTATACAGGCTTTTAAAAGTTTAGTTCTATGATCTATTTTCCAGGAACAATAATTAAGTCTAGTGCTAATCAAGGTGGTTTTTGGAGCTTGACTAGAGGTAGTGAAACAATTTTAAAATCAGGGCAGCAATAAGATTCTGGACTTCGTTTCTGTAACTAAAGTGAGAAAGTTTTCATATGAAAACATATTAGTCATATTGTTATGCACAGGGTAAGCCAGATTTTATTATGCACTTTATAATATAAAATGATTAATACGTTCATGAATCACCACAATATTTTAATGTGAGAAACTTCTCACTTAAGTTACAGAAACGAGGCACGAGGTGGGCTACTTTTAAAGCATCGCGGTGACGCTATCTCTCAAAATACTTTAAGGTTCAAAATTAAAACTTACGCGCGATTTCAACTCTGCTCTCACCGTGTAAAACTCTAATACAATCCAGCTGCAGAGTTTTTTAATTTTTTTATATCAAGAACAAAAGTGCTCTTGGTTTAAAAAAATCGTAGTTCATTCAGACACTAACTCCTACGTCCTAAGAAGCTGATTTTTATCAGAATTTAAATGACTAAAATTCTCAGCAATGGAGAGTTAGGCCCCTATTATGGTTCACAACACTTAAATGTTGTGTTGTCTCGGCTACAACACAACATTTATATTTGTTTCGATTATGGTTTACAACATCTTCATGTTGAGTATGTCACAGGGTTGTTTTTTATTGCAGCAAACAATATTCACAAAATTACATCTCTTCATATGGAAAACTGTCAACAATAAAACAATTACACGTACATATTTAAAATTATTTTAAAATAAGTCGATTTTTTAGATGATGATGAGGGTAATTATGTACAGCGCTTAATGACGGTGGCTCAAAATTAATTGCAACTGCTCTAAACCGTTCTCTTAAAGCTTGCAAGTCCAATGCAAACCCACTTGGGTCAACCTGCGACTGCATCGACACCAGTTCAATAGTCGTCTGCTCTAAAGAACTCAGGCTTATTTCACTACCAGTGGCTTAGATGCTCGTTTTCTTTTTATTATTTTCTTCTATATTCACGGCCTGTAATTCATTTTAGTAAAAGGATAAAAATAGCAATATATTTTAAAAAAAATATCTGACTAAAGAATCATAATTCATTTTTATTTGAAAACTAAAAATATATTAATTTTTAAAATAACAAAAAATAAAGGAAAACGTGTGTACATAAATGAAATGCTAAACCTAAAACGATAATATACTATTCTAATTTTTTACCGGTTAATTCGATTTTTGCTTGTAATAAGTCTATTTGCAGATCTACTTTTTTCATATTTAAATCATAATTTTTTTTTTTATTTATTTTGTAGTTTTTTACGATTTTTTTCGAGGAGAGGTTTTTTGCTTGCTCTCTTAAAATTTTTAACCGCTCGTCTTCTATATTCGCATGATTTTTTATTTTACGGCCTTGGGCAATAGCAGCTCATTTTTTGTACCTGGTGATGGCTCGACCTCAGTGGTTGATTTCTCCGCACTCGAATTTTCTTGAGCTTGTAAGCCCATTACAGATCCATATGGATTTATTTCCGTCTGCATAGACACAAGCTCAACCGTAACCACCAGTTGCTTGAAAATTTCTCTTTGTTGTTGCTAATTTCCTTTTTAAATTGGTTTTATAGTGAGTCCATACCTAAAAAAAAACTTAACTCAATTTAAAAAAATAAATAAATAATACATTTGCTACATACTCTTTGCCATTCTTTTGCGACTCTAATCGGTGGTCCCAAAGAATTGAACTCAACAGAAAACTTTTCCATTTTTACTTGAGCTGCATTTTGCTAATGCCAAATGTAGCTTCCCTCGACTAACCTCAGGATTTTTTTTCAATAAGTCTATTAGTTTTTACATTTGTTTTTATTAGATATTTTTCTGAAAAACGTTTCTAATTATTAAAGCTTTACAAAATAAAGTAAAAAAATATTTACAAATTTTCTCAATTTTATGTTTTTAAATTTTCACTTTAAAACAACAGGTAATTAGCAGTTGTAAGTTTTTGACAGTACTGACAACACATAAATACACATGTTGTAAACCGTAATCAGTTATAATTTACATAGACAACTCTTTATACAACAGAGCTGACAACAGTTGTAGACTATAATCGTTTTTTCAAAAATACAACACTTAAATTACAACTTTTGTAAACCAGAATCGGGCCCTTAATTTAGCTTGTCTACTTTAAACTCTTGATTTCGTATTGTTTACCAATGCCTTGTTTTTGACAGCAATTATATCTAAAGAAAAATAAAAAATTTTTTAAATAGTACATTGCATATATTTACGGTGGCATGTCACAGTGTCAAAGCATATAATGTCCATAGACAAAGTGACACTTTTGAAAGTGTCATAATGTCCGCACTTAAAATAACAACGACTTGGCTTACCAAAGATTTTCTGCATAGCCAGCCTTCGGTTGAGCGCTAGGTTTTTCTCCTATATGGTATAACTAACACCGGCTGCGCTGACCAAAGAATTCCTGCATAACCGCCCTTGCTTTGAAAAGATTTTCTGCAAGCGAGTTATAAAAAACGTTGTTTCTTCTTTAAATAGAATACTAAAAACTATATCTATAATATAAACTTTGCTGCTGATAAATGTGCGAAAGCCCCCCTCACAACAACACAAAATTTTTCGTTTGGGAATTTTAAAAAATTCCTAAAAGAAAAATCTCATGTGATGAAAAAAGATAATTAGAATTTGACGAGTGAGTGGTATAGAAATAATAATAATTTCAAAAAAATAACTACATGATATTTTCAAAGGCTCTGGCAATTGTACTCTTTCAAGAAAGGACCAGATAAAAATTATTCGTCTAAGACAATGATTCTCAATCACTGTGCCGCGGCACTTTTGTGTGTCACGAAATTTTAAAAGTGTGCCGCCAAATTTTGGATATACATATCGCTCCTTTATTGCAACATAGTCATATTTCAAAAAACCAAAATTTTGTAGTTACTTAAGCAAAACTGCTCTTTTAGACCTTCTGTACATGTTGAAAAAAATGAGTTTTATATCCCAAGCTGAATCGAAGTTATAGCGATTGCAATTGCGGCAAAATCATAGGACGTATGTCTTGAAAACTTAAATCGCATTTTGCCAAGTTCAAGTTTTTTTGAGATATGACTATGTTGCAATAAAGGAGCGGTATACCATTTTTTATATTATTAATAATATGAATTACAAAAAATGGGTTATTAATACTTTTGTGGGGCCAACAAAAATAATTAATGGCGACATAAAGCTGTTTTGCTACCAAATGACTTGATTGATTGTAATGTATAACCGCCGAAGTAAAATATCAGCTGATATACTCAAACAGGAGCTATGCCAGGTGTAATTTTAAATGTACGTTTGTGACAACAGTAGTTTTTGTTTTCCCAAAATCGAGATTATCGAGAAAGATTATTAAATGCAGTATACGACACAAGAGTGGCACTGTTACTTTTACGACCGAATATAAATGAAATTATCAAAAAACATCAAGCTCAAATTTCCCAGCAAAAAATTCTAAAAAAGGTAACCGAGTGTGGAATTAAGCATTTTTGGCGGAAGTACTTCCGAACTAGTTTACCAACCTAATGAATTTAAGGTTGGGACTTTTATAATCAATTCCTGAAAATTTATTGTTGCTGGAAATTCTGACGATCGTTTGTACATATTTTAAGGTATTCTCTTTTAACTTGAAGAACTGGTTCAAATACTACTTCCTTCTTTGCGTTCTAATGTAATGTGTTTTGTAAGCGAGTAACAAAAAATGGTGTTAAGATCATGTCGTTGTATTTCTAATTTTCTATTGGGCAGCTGTTTGTAAATATGCATACTTTTATTTACCAACAAAATTATACGCATAGCGTTAATGCATAGGCTTTAACTTTAAGTAATTGCATTGTTATGTTGTTGTCATAACCGTTGTAAGCGATAAACAACAAATCTTCATAATATTATTTTGTAGTTTTTAAATACAGTTGCTCGCGTCTTGCGTTTAAGAAGTAATTTTGAATTAATTAAGAAAATAAAACTTGAACTGTTCACATCAAACATCTTAATACAGTCCAATTTAATAAAGTGAATTTTTATACCGAAATCAAAAATCAATTGTGTTTGAGTGATTTTCTAATTAGAAAAGTCTGTAAAGTTATTGCTTTGTGGACAGGAAAAAGCTCCTGTCTTCTCCAAATGGCAATCACAAAAGTAAGTCATTATATTGCAAGTAATTTTTAAGGAAATGTCTAATTTTTTGCTGGGTAATTATTTACTGTTATAAACCTACGTTTTTTATTTATTATTTTATTTACATATTGTTATCATAAATGATTTTATGCTGTATGTTTATACGTGGTAAGGGAACAATTTTAAGACTCATCCTTTTTTTCTATGCCGCCAAATTTTCAAATCGTTAAGAGTGTGCCCTAGCAAAAACAAGTTTGAGAATCATTTGCCTAAGACTTGTTCATACTTTCTTAACTCATTCACATATTCTGGACATTTTATCAAAGCATTGTAGCTTTTGCGAATTTTGTCTTATCACCATTAAACATTTTCTTTATGATTGCTCTCACATAAATAACTTCAAAACCCATATTCCTACTGGGTAAAACATTTTCCAATTAATTAATTATCCAATTACCAAAAAAAAAAATTGTGAAACATTAATTTTTTTCTTATTTTCGTTTCTTTTTTATTATTTTGCTTAAGACCTTAGTTGTCATAGCTTTTCCTTTTCATTATTATTATACTAATAATTTATTTATGAACGTCATGACTCTACGTGAATGGACATTCACCCTTATTCTAGTTGTTAGCGTCGTCGTGATTTTAATATCAATATCACTTGGTATCAATGTCGGCGTCAATTGACCAAAAATTTTGCATTCTATAACATGCTTGTGATGACGTCGATGGCTTATCGATTTTTATGAAATGAAAATGCACATCCCTTAGTTTTTTGCTAAATTTTATTTGTGTTTGATACTTTTATGGTAAAATTTTTTTCTATAGGTGAAGAAAATTTTGATTTAATTGATGATGAAAGTTTAAAAAAACAAAAACTTGTGTTGGAATTGCAATATTTTTAATTTGCCGTATCGCAAGTATGTAAGTATGTTTTGCCTGCTCCTGGCTTTGCTTTCAACGACAAATTCGATGTCAACCACTTGAACTTCTTGAACTGCTTCTTCAAGATTCAAATGCTCCTGGAAGTTAAGAAGGCTTGCCACAGCTTCTTCCAGCGGACTGAGTGAAAATTGTTTAAACATTCCGCTGCGAGTGGCTTTACATTCCGCTTTATAAGCAACCATCTTTTTTTTACTTTTAATTTTTAATTTCGCCATACCTTAAAAGTAATTTTTGCAAACTTTTTTATAAATCCCTATTCGATTCTTTATTTCGTTACCTTTTGCCATCTATCTGCTAATCTTCTAGACGGACCAAGAAAATTTAGAATTTTTCCAATTTCTTTCCATTTTTCTTTAAAATTGCATGGCGCAGTGCCTCTGCGAAAACTCAGTACAAGAGATGGATTCTTCTGCAATTCTTCCACTAATTTTTTAAATTTTTTTGCATTTGTTACCTTCACTTTTTTACACTTTTAATGTTTTGTTTGGTTTAAATCACTTCCAGTCGTTATGCAAAAAGGCGTCGACAAACAGAGTTACGTCAATATAATATCATTGTCACATTTGTTATAGAATACAAAAAATCTTTAAGCAGTAATCGATACGTGCCAATAACGACAAGTAGAATACCAAATCGAACATTAACGTTGATATGTGACAACGTCGACATGTGACAACGTCGTCTCTGGCTGTGATGACATCATTTTCAAGCCATGTGTTTGTTAATACTCGAAATTTATAACAACAGTTTAATGTATACGGGCGGAATTAATATAATTAATTTAATACCAAAAAAATTAAAACTTGTAGAAATTATTTTCATTGAAAAATGCTGCTTTGAAACTTAAAAAAAAGTGATCAAGTTGTTCTCTTTCTTTAATTCGAAAAGAAACAATCACTGGCGAACGTTATTGACTACATTCATTGCATTGAAACGGCCACAACATGACCACATGTTGCATAACAAGTCAAAACAACTTGGAAACAGAGTAATCTCTCCTTGACTGCGTTATTATCCATACATTGCTCCTAAATACGACTTGACCCGGTTGATCAATTTGTAAAAAATTGAGAAAATTCATAGATCGTCTTAAAAGATGAATAGAACTTCTGATACAAAATCACTCTTGACCTAAGGGCTCATTAGACTTAAAGAGTCTTTAAAAAAGTTGATAACACTGTACAACAAAATAAAATTTTTTCAAAAATTACAAGGTCCGGGCTATAAATTCTGATAGAGGAGACATAAAAAAGATATACATGTATCGGCGTTTTGAAAGTTTACATCTGGATTTCATTTGAGAGGGGGTTAAAATTTCCCAGCTCTGGCACATTCTTATTGTTAAACGGCATAAGAAACCATGTGACCCTTACATTTTAGGTATAAAATGTGTTCAGCAAATTTATGTAAAATGTTACGGAGAACATTTTTGTGGAAATGTTAACCCTCTAACTCCTCAAGATATGGGTCTTTTCTGTCCTTCTTTTAAAAAAGAGCAAAAAACACCATTAAAACAGGGTTTTAGAGGGTTAAAATGTTCCACAAAAATGTTACCCGTTAAATTTTACTATAAGTCCCTGAATACACCAAAAAGGAAAATTCAACCATAAAGTCAGAAATAAGACGCAACAAAAGAGAGCTTAGGGTTAATTTCGCATTTATTAAGAATTTTGTTTTAAATCAAATTTGGATAGCATTAATTACATTTTTTTTAGCTCTAGGCAATTCCACTTCATTACCATACAATGTCCGGCATATTTCAGCGATAAGCGAATGAATGCTTTTACCTTTATAGCGTTCTTCAATGAGTGCGCATGTCTGATGAAATTTTTCACCATGCTCATCAGATTCTGTTGACAACTGGTTCTCAAAGTAATACATATGGGAATTTAAAAAATTAATTTTTGTTGACATATGAACGCAATAAAAGGTTCCTGTTTCAGCGATTGTTCCATCAACATAATGACTAGGACTTCGAAGTTGTAGCACAGGTACTGGGAGTTCGTCAGAATGCGGAAATGGCTGCATGGCACAGTTTTGTATACAAAACTCTTTCGCCTATATCTATTCAATTTTAATATGGCACACGTAGCACGTAGCGTCATTATGTTCACCTGGATCTAACCACCGTATAGGAATACCAAACTGCATAGAATTTTGTTGACCTTCAGCGAGAGTTCAAAAATAAAACTATAGTTTTAGAACAAAAAAAAAATTATTACCTTTGGACCACAAAATTAAGCCATTATAAAAAACAAGAGAAAAAATTGGAGCTCGCCCATATCTTCCGAGGTACGGAGCTTAGAAATTTTCCAATTTTTTTAAATATCAATATGGATATCATTTTAAAGATTTTGAAAAGATCTTTAAGGAAATATCATTAAGAGCTAATGAAATTTTTATGTACCAATTTTTTTTTTAAATCTCTGTCACCCCAATATTTGCTTTTTTATTGGAATTACTTCACTGAACTAGATTTACATATACTATATGGTGAAGGGTATATAAGATTCGGCATAGCCGAATATAGCGCTCTTACTTGTTATTTACAATCTTTAAGGGGAGAAATAATTTTGCGAAGTAATTGAAAATGTATTTATGGCCTCAATAAGGTGTTGTTTTATC
Source organism: Gymnosoma rotundatum (assembly GCA_916610165.2). Lineage (NCBI taxonomy): Eukaryota > Metazoa > Arthropoda > Insecta > Diptera > Tachinidae > Gymnosoma > Gymnosoma rotundatum. Next base: position 50,170,742 of record OU744338.1, read on the forward strand.
ATTATTCTGAAAACAATTATTTTACGATTATAAAAAATACAGATTCAAGGGGAATACTCATATAATAAATGCCTAGGACCACTACTTCATAGAATTAAGTATTCTTTACATAATTTATATCCAAAACGGGAACTGAAAACAAATTTTTATGGTTTTTGTTTTAATTGTAAATTGTATGTAGAAATTATCGTTACTAATCTGTTAGTAAAATAAGCCTTTGCTGAATATGGTTAACACCATCGTTAATCGTTCTAGTTGCCAATCATGGAAGGAATGGCCCCGTTGATGGAACACTAAAATAATTTAAAGAAAATATTTTAAAGCTTTTTCAAGTATTTAAAATATGACTTATAAAAATGGTTTAACAGTTTGTTATTCTAGTACCTGGTTTTATTTAGGGACATTCCCAAATTTGTGGAATTTTAACAACCACAATTACTAATTACATTATTTTGTACATCCTAATTGACCTGATTTATCATAAAATTTAATTGCTTTTTTAAATTTGTTATTCTAAATGAAACATTTTCCTTTTAATGTTGAATTGAAATTTTTTTTTATATTTACCTGTTTGTTTTTTTGGTCTATGGACATTCCCGAATTGGTTTTTTCTATAACAGATTTTTTAAAACCACAATTATTATCCCTTTTCACACGTAATAAAATGTGATTTATAAAAGGGCAGTAAGTAATAACAATTTTCGTAAGATAAAGGTAAAAGCATTTATTCGCTTATCGGTGAAATATGCTGGACATTGTATGATAATGAAGTGGAATTGCCTAGAGCTAAAAAAAATGTAAATAATGCTACCCAAATTTGCTTTAAAACAAAATTCTTAATAAATGCGAAATTAACCCTAAGCTCTCTTTTGTTGCGTCTTATTTCTGGCTTTATGGTTGAATTTTCCTTTTTGGTGTATTCAGGGACTTATAGTAAAATTTAACGGGTAACATTTTTGTGGAACATTTTAACCCTCTGAAACCCTGTTTTAATGGTGTTTTTTGCTCTTTTTTAAAAGAAGGACAGAAAAGACCCATATCTTGAGGAGTTAGAGGGTTAACATTTCCACAAAAATGTTCTCCGTAACATTTTACATAAATTTGCTAAACACATTTTATACCTAAAATGTAAGGGTCACATGGTTTCTTATGCCGTTTAACAATAAGAATGTGCCAGAGCTGGGAAATTTTAACCCCCTCTCAAATGAAATCCAGATGTAAACTTTCAAAACGCCGATACACGTATATCTTTTTTTTGTCTCCTCTATCAGAATTTATAGCCCGGACCTTGTAATTTTTTGGTGTGTTGTACAGTGTAATTTATCAATAACTTGTTAGTTTTTGTATCCAGGAATTTTTGAGGGAATTCCTAAAACTTCAATATAACTCAGGGATATATAATAGATGATTGTTGAAACTGTAATATATAAGAAGTATTTTGTACGGGCCACCATGTCCATCGACGGCCTTGTGGAGAGCCTGTCGTTAAATAAATCAATAATATAGTACGAGTTAGCTCACTCCCGTTTTGGAAATAAAATGTAATTAATGTTTTATTTTTTTATATTAAATTAAACAGCGGGATTTTTTTTAAATTAATTAATTTTCAAAAAATATTTTTTTCGTGCTATATTCTCGATTAATTATTTAAATCACCGCCATTGATTATTAAGGGTCAAAGCACGTCTCGATGGCCATTTCGTTATCGCTTACTTAACTTTTCAGGAAACTTCTGACAAACATTTTAAATAAACTAAAGAATTTTACCCAAACAATAAAGCAAAAACAAAAATCAAAGTTTAAGCATTTTTTTTTTTTTTTTTTTTTTAGTTTAAGCATTTATTTTTATTTATGTATTTTTTTATTTTATTTAATTTTGTAATTATAATAAGAGAAATTGGATATGCATAAGATAGATTTTCTTGTGTTTCAATTGCTTTACATAAGAGAATATAAAAATTCTGATTATAACTTAAGAATAAAACGTGTTTTTTCTTGTGTATAGAGTGTCACAATGCATTGCAAATTGTGTTAACAACATATTACTTATGCATAAAACATAACGTATGTACAAATATTGTATTAATCTTCTATGTTTATTTAGATTTTTATGTTGTTTGTTAAACTGAGTGTTACCAGTTTAGTTGGCAGCTGCAATCAATGTTTTGCGGCCAATAAAATTGCCTGTATTAACGAGACACATTTTGCTACCTGTTTTAAAGGATTTCCAACCACAACAATAACAAAATGTCCTACAAATCGCTTTTGCACGGACGATGTGCATATATGCCGTACAGCTGCCGAGGGATACACGCCTATTTGTTATCGCATTGATTACTGTGGAGAGTGTGAGACAACAAAAGGCTCGTTTACATGTCTGGATGAGATTACTTATGGTAATTGCTATGGTGGTAAAACTCCCCTAGAAAGTTCTTTCCGTTCCTGTCCTCAAGATTATGTTTGCAATTATAATTATCGAGAAATTTGTGTGCCCGCAGCTACTAACATGGTAAATATAACTAAATTTTATAAATAAAATGCTATTGTTTTAATTTAATGGGGTGGAATGAAAAAAACTAATTGCCTGAAGTATAGTTAAGTCTTTCAGCGACTCTTAACTGTTTGGCTACCAGTCTGTTCATGTTGAGTTAGAACTTGCATTAATCGAGATAACTAAAATCTTTATTATTTTTAAGGAAACTGACCTGCTAGATATAATATCTAAATCAACAGAACGAGTTTTTAATATATTGTTTTTATTTGTTCAAAGAAATAATAATTAAAATAATAAAAAGAATAACGAATTGTAATATAAAAAAATAAAAACCAAAAAATAATAATAATTTCAACATTATAAGAAATTTAACTAAAAATCAAATGAAAATAAAAATATTCCACAATAAATCTAAAAAAAAAACAAAATTTCATTAATGTGACTAAAAATCAATATGTCAATTGTAAAAAAAAACAAATTCCAAACAAAAAGTTTCATTGATACATCCCTTTATGGAAATAGTAGCAGCATAGCAACAAGTCGAAAATGCAACAAATTTTTTTAAATTCAATTCTAAAGTTGCTATTATAAATTCTAAAGTTGCTTTATTTGGCTATGCCGAATCTTAGATACCTTTCACCATCTATGTAAATCTAGTTTAGTGAAGTAACTCCAATTGAAAAATCAAATATTGGGGTGACCGGGACTTAAATAAAAAAAAACATTTACAACTGCATATATATACTTTAACATAAAAATGCCATCATCTTTTAATAAATTCAGCATTTTTTAAAAATTTTAGTATTTCCTTAAAGATCGATTCAAAAACTTTAAAATGGTACCTATATTGATATTTTTAAAAATTTGCAAAATTTCAGAGCCCCGTAACTAGGAAAATATAGGTGAGCGCCAATTATTTCACTTGTTTTTTTTTGCTTATTTTTATTTCTTTATCTCCCCGTATATTTATTTTTTGATTCGAGTTACTTTATTGTTCCAAATGACATGAACAAATTAGAGGTAGGCATGGTGTTTTGCCTGCTGCCTCGAAGGTCATGGACCAATCATGATGATTTCCAATAGCAACTCTTTCGACAATATATCTGATCAATTGGCATATTTTTTTTTGTGAAATTCTGAAAGATTTAATTTTGCCACATTTATAGAAACTAACAAGAAATTTACAAAAGTTTGCTGGCTTTGGTAAAGTAAAAAATTAACAAAAAGGCTGCAGCATATTGAAAGCTATAAAGTTCTTATTTAATAACAGAGCTTTTATCTCTCTTCTCATCACCTGTTCCCCCTACTTTAACCCTTTTAAAAGAATGTAAAAAGTCATTTTTGCGGCATTGTTTCCTGAACGTTACTTTATAAAAAAATAATAAAATATCATTAGTTTTAAAAATTTTATCTACTATTTAAGTGTTTATTATTTCTTAAAGCCCTCCTGTAAGAATAAAACAACAAGCACAACAGATATCAGTACAACATCCACTGAGGCTATAAATGGCAATATTACTTCCGAAACAACAACAGATACAACTAATATCGATCAAACAACTACAACTCTCGAAATGTCTTCGGAAAATACAACTGAAATAGCAACAACAATAACTGTGGAAAGTCAAACTTCAACGGAAACTAGCACTGAGATAATAACTTCACCTACTACTACCACCCAGGTCGACCGGCTTGATGCCGACACAGTTTGTGGAAAATTGCAAAGAATTGGTTACTTTCAAACGAATGATCCCACCTGTCGTCAGTAAGTTAAAAAATAATTAAATTTTTTTATTAAATAAATTTTATTTTTCTTTACTTTTATTTAAGATACGTCTATTGTTATCTGTTATCGGGACAATATTTGGGTTTGTTTTATTACTGTAATGGATATTTTAATGCCTCAACACAAAAGTGCCAAATAGAAAGACCTTTAAATTGTGTTGAATATTCAATTGCTGATGATTTTTAAAAACAACTGTCCGATAGTATTGTCTACCAGGGCAGTACTTTAATAGACTTAAAGACTTATCGTTCGGAGTAAACACATAAGAAATCTAGAAAAGAGAAAAAAAATTATAATAAAAATTAAATTTTTTTATTGCTTTTATTATTTAATGACAACGTGACAATATTTTGAAAGATTCAACTCAAATTTATATTTTTATTTGAAGGGTAACATCAATATTTTAGAATTTGTTTTTATGGCAAAAACAATTTGAATTGTAGCAAATTTTTTTTGTTGGTTTCTTAACATTGTCTATGTACCAGAATTAAATGAACATTTAATTACAGTTTATTAATTTGTAAAATTATGTTGGGAATTTTTAAAATACTACTTATTATATTAGTCTAATATTCCATAACATTTTCAAACAAAAATGCAATTTATTTGTTGGTTGGGAAAGCACGTATCTACACGTATTTTTCTGGTTACTTAAGCCTGCCTGCTTTTCCAGCCAACAATAAATTGTATTTTTGCTTGGCATATTAGCATACGAGTAATAAAATATTATGGGATATTAGCATACTATAATAAGTACAGTTTATTAAATTAACGCTATTTTTAACTGAGTTCTTTTTATTCATCGACATATAAGCAATTTAATAGAACTGTACTTGACTTTTGTGTGCCTATCGAAGTAATGAATTGTCGTATGAAATATAATTCTTGCAAAAAAAAAAAAACCCGAATTCAAAACAGATTTCATCTGTCTGCCTATAACGGTTCAAGAGTAAGGCTACACAAATTAGATTACATGAACTATTGGGACACCCAAACTTAATACTTGTTCAACTGTTCAATAAATTGGCAATATACATCAAAGTACAGCTACTATAGGGTCACCCTTTATTTTCAAAATTCAAATTATATACTTGCTGTAGTAGATTTAACAATCAGGTTCTGTGTAAATTTCAACCGTCTGTCTATAACGGTTCAACGGTTTGGCCATATACATCAGATTAGATCAACTATTGTATAACCTTTTAAATTATAATTTAAAGTTTTTATACTTCTTATTATTCGAAACAAAGTAGTGGACATTCTGTCTAAAATTCAGGTGTTTATATATATAATGGGTAAAAAATACGGCCATATAGAAAAAATTACATTAATTTCGGCACCATACACCAAATTACACGAACTATTAGGACATCCGTTTATTTCCAAACTAAATTTTATATTTGTTGCTGTAGAGGAGTTAGCAATACAGTTTCTTTGTAAATTTCAATCGCCTGTCTACAACTGTTTAAAACTATGGTCATATACATAATTAAATGAACTATTGGGGCACCCTTTAATTTATAATTTTAAATATTAATAATTGTTACAATAACAACCATATCAATCGACATTATGTCAAACATGCAAGCGTTTGTCAATAACCGTTCAAAAGATAGGCCCATATAACTAAATCTACATCAATTATGGGACACCATTTAATTTCTAAATTCGAATTATAAACTCGTTGTTAACTTTCAACATTCTGTCTATAACGGATCAAAAGTTCGGCCACATACTTGTAATTACATCAACTATTGGGACACTCTTTAACTTCTAAATAGAAATTTTATACTTGTTGGTATAGAGAAGTTTCGCAGGCACAAACAAACATAAAAGAAGCAACATTCAGTCGAATTGTACGAGGGCAGCTCTATATATTTCTGACCTAATAGTGAAAATGCGAATATTTATAATCAAAACTGGTTTTATTGTTTTTCAAAGTATTGTCCAGCATGATTTATATACTTTTGCATGCGCTCAAACCAGTTGTCGAAGCACTTTTTCCACTCCGATTGAGACACCTCTAAAACATGGTTTTTGAACACTTCAACAGCTTCTTCTGGCGATGTAAATCGTTGACCACGCATTTTTTTCTTGATGTGCGGAAACAAGAAGAAGTCATTAGGTGCCAAGTCAGGGCTGTACGGCGGATGAACCATTAATTCGACGTTTTGGCCGGTCAAAAACGCTCTGGTTTGAGCCGATGTGTGAGAGCTCGCATTGTCATGGTGAACAATGATTCATCTTCTCTTGTTGGTTTTTCGAATTTCTCCGATGACTTCAGGCAAACAAATTGTAGTGTACCACTCGCCACATGACCAGTTTTGCTGAAGAAACAGGCGACCATTTGCTTCGAAGTGCTTCTTCCACGAACAACTTTCGTAGGATTTTGCTCGTCTTTGAAGACCCACACGGTCGATTGTTGTTTCGTTTCGGGCTCATACGCATAGATCTATGATTCGTCACCTGTGACGATCTTACAAACGTTTTTTAAGCACCGCAATCGTATTTTTGCAACATTTCTTTGCACCAATCGACACGAGCCTTTTTTTGATCGACTTTGAAATTGTGCGGGATCCAACGAGAACAAACCTTTTTTACGGCCAGGTGTTCATGCAGTATCAAATGTATGCTGGTGGAAGAAATGTCCAAGGATGTCTCTATATCTCGGTATGTCGCATGTCGATCTTGCATTATGAGTTCACGCACGGCATCAATGTTCTCTGGCACAACAGCCGTTGTTGGACGACCTCTACGGAATACGTCTTTGAGCGAGCTTCAGCCACGATTAAATTCATTATACCAATTTTTTACAGTGCTATAGGATGGTGCTTCATCGCCATACAAAGATTGAAGTTCATCAATGCACTCTTGTCGTGATAATCCACGCCGAATGTTGTGAAAAATGATGGCACGAAAATGTTCACGAGTTAATTCAATTTTTTTCTATATTAATTTTTTCAAGTCACTGTTAACAACACAAATAATGGTCGTACGTCAAAACGTTTTGAGTACGATTATTCTTAAAAATGACAAACTTTCCAATGGAAATTTCAGATTGCACTTGGCAGCACTCAGTGTTGCCAGGCCAGAAATATATATATAGCAGCCCTCGTAAAAAGTAAATTTTAATTGTAATTATTTGAAAAACTAAATATTTATTTAATATATCGTAGCAATAATGGCTATTACTCTTCAAGAGTAATAATTAATATAATAATTGTAGAATTACAATAAAATTTTGTTCTCGCCTTGTCCAACACGTTAAAGTATATACAGATATGATGTATATATATATGTATGTACATATTTACGTAAACAATATTGATTATGAAAAACCAAATATTTGGGACGAAGAAGATATAAAAAAATTAGAAACAAACATCAATAGAAAAATTGGCGTTCGCCCATATTTCCCTAGTTACGGGCCTATGAACTTTTTAAATTAAAAAAAAAAATAAATAAATATGGGTGTCATTTAAAAGCTTTTGGAAAGACCTTTAAGGAAATACAAAAATTTTTTTTAAATGCTTAATACAGAATGCAAATAAATTAAAAACCAAAAAAATAATGTTTTTTATAGTCGTTCTTGCAAAACTTTGTGTTTACAATTAAATGTCTTTAATAAAAGTTGAAAATATGTTTTAAGTAAATACATATACAAAAATATAAATTTAATTAAAAATATTGTGAATTTAAGCGCACACAGCAGGCTTTGTTTTGGAACAGTATTTTGCGCCAGGTCCAAAATATTGGCCTTTCGTGCAAGATCTTCTTAGGCCAACCAACGTGCCTCTTACAGCGAAACATATAATTATTCTGTAATAGAATAAAAAAATACGAGTAAAATCAAAAACAAAAAAAAAACAGTAAAATTTAAATAATGATTCTAATCATAATTTGGTTGGCTACTGTAGCGAGAGTTTCCACTGTTGGATTCGGAAACTATAAAACGAGTTTTTTTCTTAATGATGTTAACTTTGCAATTAGCCATCATTGAAAAATATTTTTACTGCAGGTTTTCAGTGCTGAATTTATTCTTGACAGTAAATAGGGATTATCTTTATGTTTGAGGAAAAAAAACTTTCCATAACACTTTTAACAAACTTTGCATAGAATCTGGTTGTCAAAACGTATACTCACTCAGTGCAGGTCGGATCATCCGCATAAAAGATTCCAGTACTGCCCGCATCTCTGCAAATAGTGTCGGCATCGCGTGGTATAAATTGAGATTTTAGTTTCATAGTTGTATTCGTGGACTCTGTCGTTATGGACTTATTTGTGAACTCAGCTGTAGTGGTTGTATTATCTGCTATTAATGTTGTTTTAGTTGCAGTGTCTGTTTTCTTAATTGTGTGCTCTTGTACTACGACTAAAGGATTCGAAATTGTTGCAATATCTGTAGTTGAGGTATTTTTAACAATTCCTTGGAAACAACTTGGTTTGACTTTGTCAGCAGGGTAGCATACATAAGTATCCGGTGTACAAACATAATCTTTTGGACATTTTATAAAGTCTCCAGTTGGTTTGCCTGGCAATTTTGTTTTAATTCTATATGTAGACATTTTCATTATTAATTTCATTTTAGTTATAATTACCATTGACACATAAGCAGTATTGACTCTGGTCATGGCAGGCCACTTGGTTGGTTTGACAAACATTGCAATCACTTTGAATACTGGACACACATAACAGTAAGATAATCTTTTAAAATAAAAAAAATTTTAATGATCAAATTGAAACTTGTATTATTATTTTATATAAAAAAAATATTTTTTTTTACCAATTTTATAATAGAAATCATTGTTTTTTCGTTTCCAAGTTTCTTTCGAAATGTCCCTTAATAATTTGAAAGTTCATTTAAATAATAGTCAAGTGATTGTTTCTGTTTCTGATTTTTATCTTTATCTTATCACGGAGATAATCGTGATTATCACAAAATTGTTTGTTCGATAAAAAAAATTAAAATACCAAAAATTTAAATGTCAAACACTCATTTAATCTGAATTAAGAGTAAATAACACAGCCGAATTGCACCTTGATGTATTTAATAAAATAAAAACAAAAACAAAAAGATATGCTTTTAAAATTTACATAGCAGAAAAAAATTTTTCAATTGTAATGCTACAACAGTCGCACATCTACGACATAGTTAAAAAAATGTCTGCCTTAGTAATTATAAGATTTCCGTACCCAAAGACTCAAAACGTACTCTTTGTTTTTACAACAATGTTTGTCCTTATGTCGCAGTCCTCTTTTTGTGAAACTGTAATAGACTTTTACGTTTTCTAAAATTTAACTTCAAATTTAAAAATGTTGAAACAGTGATGTGCAATCAGCTTGATCGGTCCTTGTCCTTCGGGACAGCGGGCAAAATACCACGCCTATCTTTAATTCTTCCATATTATTTGGAATAATGAAAAAACAAATACAGGATGTTTTTTATAGACGTATAGAACTTCGAATTGAAATAAAACACAAGAAAATCGTTTTAATGTCCATTAATTTGGCTTTATTGGAAGGATAATTTTATGCCATTAATGTTTAAATATGATTTCGGGCATGTGGCCGCCGCGGCTGGCTCGAATAAAGTCAATTCTACAGGTCCAATTTTCAACCACTTTTTTGAGCATGTGGGGCCGTATGTTGGCAATAACGCCACGAATGTTGGCTTCCAAGTCCCCTAACGTTTCTGGTTTGTTGGCGTAGACGAGCGACTTCACATATCCCCAAAGAAAATAATCCAATGGTGTCAAATCGCACGATCTTGGTGGCCAATTGACAGGTCCATTCCGCGAAATTATGCGCTCATCGAATGTTTCCTTCAATAAATCGATTGTAACGTGCGCTGTGTGGCATGTAGCGCCGTCTTGTTGGAACCACAACTCATGCACATTCATGCCATCCAATTGGGGAACAAAATAGTCGGTTATCATGGCTCTATACCGGTCTCCATTAACGGTAACTGACTCTCCAGCATTATTTCGGAAGAAGTATGGCCCAATGACTCCACCAGCCCATAGAGCACACCAAACAGTCAGTTTTTGTGCATGTAATGGCGTTTCAAGGGTCTCATGTGGATTCCCTTCACTCCAAATGCGGCAATTTTGCTTGTTGACGTAGCTATTCAACCAAAAATGAGCCTCATCACTGAACAAAATTTTGCTATGAAAATCAGCATCGAGATCAATCTCATTTTCGGCCCATACACCAAAATCACGACGCATTGCATGGTCTCGCGGCTTTAATTCTTGCACAAGCTGGATCTTGTAAGGTCGCAAGCCAAGATCTTTGCGCAAAATCTTCCATAAAGTTGATGGACAAAGCTCTAATTGCTGTGCACGGTGGCGAATCGATTCATTTGGGTCCTCTTCAACACTTTGCTCTACAGCGGCAATTGTTTCTTCCGTGCGCACTGTTCGACGTCTCTGCGGATGCGTATTATCACATAGAGTAAACGTAGTGCGAAAACGATCCATGGTTAACCGAATTAATTGCTCTGATGGCCGATTATGTCGACCATAAAATGGACGGAGCTTGCGGTAAACTTCGCGAACTGAACCATTATTTTCGAAATAAATTTGCACGATTTGCAAGCGTTGTTCTTTTGTCAACCTATTCATGATGAAATGGCAAACCAAACTAAATATTAATCACTTGACAGCTGACAAAATGGCCGCCAGTTAAAAAAGTGATGCCAACTTAAAGTTCTATACGTCTATAAAAAACACCCTTTATATGGAGCGATAGAGAGATTAAAAAAATAGAAAAAAATCAAATAAAAAAATTGGCGCTCGACCATATTTTCCGAGTTACCGGCCTATGAAATTTAAAAATTTTTTTAAATATCAATATAGGTATCATTTAAAAGATTTTGAAGAGAGTTTTAAGGAAATACCAAAACTTTTTAAAAATGCTTAACCCATTAAGAGCCGATGACATTTTTATGTAAAATTGTACACATATATGTAGTACTTTACCCTTTAACATATATGTAAATTTAGTTTAGTCAAGTAACTCCAATCAAAAAAGCAAATATTTTTATAAAAATGTCACCGGCTCTTAATGGGTTAAGCATTTTTTAAAAGTTTAGCTTCTCTTGAAAGATCTCTTTAAAAACATTTAAATGATACCCATATTGATATCTTAAAAAATATGGTTCACAATCTTAATTTTCTGTAAAAAGTTCAGAGGCGAGCGCCAATTTCATCACTTGATTTTTTTTCTAATTTTTGTTTCTCTACCTCCATGTATATTTGTTTTTTTCGATTAGATTTGTTTGAAATGATATGGAAAAATTAGAAGCACCGCTGCATCGAAAGATCTTGCTAAATTTCAATAGCAAAATTTTCGAAACTATTACTGATCGATTGCAGTGTTAAAATTTTTCTAGCTCATCTATTGCCTTGGCAAAGTTTATTTCAATACTAATACAGACGAGTAGACGGACATGGCTCAATCGACTTCGCTATGCATAAGGACTAAGAATATATATACTTTATGGGAAAAAAACAAATGGAATAAGAAACTAAGATTTAAATTTTTTTTTTGCTTCTCAGCCATGTTCGTCTAAAATTGAAAAATCTCCGTGAAAATGGTGTCCAACTATTTCATTAATCTTTTTATTTTGATGTGCTTTTCAAATTTTTTTTGTAATAATAGAAAGTAATAAAATAGACATCGTTGTAAAAACTGTCGCAAACCTGGTTGAGAAATTCATATTTTTCTCATATTAGTTATCTATCTATCAAAGTTTCTATCTTGCAAAGTTTGTTCGGTTGTTTTTTTAATTAAGAAATTAAAAAGTTGTTGGTATTTTATATGCAAATACAAACATATAAAAATTTAAAATAAATTTTTTTTTTATCTTTGACATAAAGATAAAGATAAAATTAAAAATAATTGATAAGACAAAAGAAGATGGAAACAATTAAGAAAACGGTTTGAAGAATAATTTTTATTTTCAATTTATACTATATTTGATTGTTTTTTAGAAAGAAAAAGAATTTTGTATTTAATGAAATAAAACAATATTTTATTTACTTTTTACTACTCTGTTTGCAATTCCTATGCAACAAAACTTACTACATATGGGCATTTCCGTTATATCAAACTTGGCCATCGAACATATTAAAACTAGCAGTTCCCACGACTTTGTCTGCGTGTCATTTCTAATTTTCTAAAAATTAAAATTTAGAAGTTTTTAAGTATTTATTCTATAGCTCTGTAGGCAGCGATAACAATTTTCCATTAAAAAAAATGTGGTACAACTTTTTAGTACCTTTATAGCGTTGAAATTGGGCATTATGACATTTGTTTTTCTAGTTTTTCTACAAAATGAAATATTTTTCCGAAAAAAAGGTATTTTATATATGAACCACGATTCTAAGGGACCTCATTTCAAATTTCTTTTCAAATCTATTTATTAGTTTTTACGTGAAGAAAATACAGACATACAATACCTGATAAAGATTAATGTCAGTACCTGCCATTGATGGCCTAACCTGGTCTTACCGCTTAGTAAAATACTAAGCTTCGACTAGCGCCCTCTATCAGACGTAGCTAATAGAGTTGCAATTTCAAGAACATGCCTTGCACGACCATGAATTTCGATTGCTTGAGCGTTGGAGATGATCCAACCCCGTCTTTTGAGAGTGCAACAGCACACTTCCATCTTTTCCGCGCCAGACCCGCGGATATAGAGTATTAACCAACAGTACCCCGAAGGGACGTCACCAATAACCGGCTACAGAGATGGGAAGCTCTCTGTGTGGGTTACCGGTTCCCGTGGTGCCAGTTTGTTTAGGACTCTGGTGCATCCTTCGACAGTATATACAGTACTGTTCGAAACCTAAGCAACTTTTCCCCAGTAAACACTTATGGTCGTATATGTTCTCTTTAAATAGATTATTGAAAAATTTCCTTCTTATTTATTATTATACATATAGTCTACATACTAATAATAACAACAAAAAATACATTTTAGGTCTTTGGAAGAAAATATAAAATAAAAACAAAATTAACTTAAAAATTCGCTGTTCGAAACCTAAGCAACTTTTACATTGTTGCATTTGTTGCGAAATATTAACTAAAACAACAACAAAAGTTTTAAACAAAAATTTTAGTCCCGTTATAATTGCTATTGAAAAAAGTAATTTTGGTTGATTTTATGCATTTAAAAAGTACCAATTCTTTAGAAGTGCAACCATAAGGCGAAAACGTTATGGATTAGCTTTTAAGCTAAATAACGGTAAACCCCAAATTGCTATAGCAAACCAATTAAATATTAATAAATCAATAGTTTCCCGACTTATAAAAAAGTATAAAGCTACTGGGAAAATAGAAAAGGCCAATAGCGGTGGGCGACCTCGAAAAACTTCTAAGCGAACAGACCAGAAAATTTTCCGTCTAGTTAAAAAAAAATCCATTTATTTCGTCGAAAGACATAATTAATGAGCTTGAACTTCAGATTAGTTCTTCCACAGTAAGAAAACATTTATTGGAACAAAATTTAAGGAGCTTCATGCCATCTAAAAAGCCTTCGCTGCCTAAGAAGCATCTAAAAAAGAGGTTTGCTTGATTGATTGCAACATAGTCTCTGATTTTCTCAGTTTTTCGTTAGTTTTAGGTTGGATTTTGCTAGAGCTTATATGGATTGGACTATATCCAAATGGAGAACTGTTTTGTTTAGTGATGAATCTAAATTTAACTTATTAAATTCAGATGGAGTTTGCCACGTGAGAAGAAAAAAAGGAAAGCGGCTACATCCTCGGTACTCAAAAGCCACAATAAAGCATGGGGGTGGAAATGTGATGGCTTGGACTTGTTTTTCGGCAAGTGGTGTTGGTCCCTTTGTAGAAATTCAAACAAAAATGGACCCTTTTGTTTACAGAGACATTTTAGCAACTCACATGCTTAACTATGTTGAGAGGGAAATGTCACTTCTATGGGTGTTCCAACATGACAATGACCCAAAACACTCAATAAAATTAGTCAAGGATTGGCTATCAGCTAATGGGGTTCAAGTTTTGGATTGGCCACCTCAATCGACAGACTTGAATCCCATAGAGACCTCTCTTGAATTTAAAACGGAGAGTTGGAACTCGATGCTTTAAAAATAAACAGGAGTTGATGAACTGTCCAAAATCAGAGTGGGAAGCTATACCAACATGTATTCTATCAAATCTTATTAAATCTATGCCCAAAAGATGCGCTGAGGTCGTAAGAAACAAAGAATATCATACCAAATGTTAAAAGTTGCTTAAGTTTTGAACAGCGAATTTTTAAGTTAAATTTATTTTTATTTTATTACAACTTCCAAAGAAATAGAATTTAGTTTTTGTTGTTATTTTTAGGTTATAGACACATTGTGTAGTAGTTAATAAAAAAAAAAAATATTTTCTATAAATTTATTTAAAGACAAGATATGAGTCTATTATTACTTAGTGGGAAAAAGTTGCTTAGGTTTCGAACAGTACTGTAACTGTCTATCCAGATTTCGTGCTTGCACACCGGGGGACTGGTTCCGCTACAGATACAGACAGACAGACAGAAAGACAAAAATTCCAAAAGTAAGTGTTTTGTATTCTATATCGACTATTATCTACACCAGGGGTGGGAAACCTGCGACCAGCGGCTCAACTGCGGCCAACGTGCACTATACGGCGGTCCACGCATAGTTAAAATTTAATGGTGGCCGGCCCTTTAGCGTTGACAGGCAAGAAAACGCTTCATAATTAATATGTTATTAAAATCATACTTCTTTGTAAAAATTAAATTAAAATTATATATGGGATATAATAAATTTGTAATATAAATGCTGGAGTCCTTTAACAAAGTGGACTTGGGGAAAAATTCTTTACAGTTTTCACATCAGATATGCTGTTATCTTAACAAAAAATAAATAAATAAATTTAAAAAAATCCTATAAGGAGAAATTGATTTGGCTTCATTCCACTTTAATTCACCAGTTAGTAGTTCGGCTTGAAGTTGGCGCCTCCATATATTTTTAGGGCGACCCCTACTACTTGTTTCTCGCGGGTTGTAATTAGGAAATTCCTATTGATTTAGATGTTCATATTTTTATCTAAAAAATAATTGGAGGTTTTTGAATTCTAAACTAAAACAAAGTATTTTGAGGATTTGACGAAGGCATTTATTGACAAAGACCTGTGATTCTTCTATATCGTTAGTTTCCAGGTTTTCCAGCCATAAAGCAGTACTGACTTTGTATTGCTATTTAAACTTTAATTATCGGAGATACTGCCCTTTAACTGCTCTCTAGAACTTTTTCAGGATTTCAAACACTTGCTTAGCCTTCGTTAGTCAATCGGTTTTGAATATCTTCGCTTCAATCACCAGAAGCAATTTAATGCTGCTGGTGGATTTCGTAAAAAATCTTAAAAAAAATATGAAAATCATTCAATTACATACGTATCTGTTTATTAAATATTTTTCAATAAAAAATAAAAAATCATAAATTTAGACACAAATAGCTGTTTTTTCTGATGAGCACGATTTAGCACCTGGCGCAAAATATTGTGTACTTGGACATTCCTTTTGTAAACCAATAATGGAGCCATTCATCATATAACACAAGACGAATCTGCAAAAGATATTAATTTATTAACTTGAAATTAACTGTTCTGAAAGCACAGAGGTAGAAGATTTGTAAGTTACATCAAGGCACATTAATATACCAGATAGTGGCAGTAGATCAGCTGATATTATGTCAAATTATGTTTACCCTTAAAAAAAAATAATAAAAAAGTTTTTTTTTCTTATAGCGTGTGTGTAAATATTTTCGTAAATATAACAATTTTCATTAAACAGAAAAGTGAATGAAAAACTTATTACAATTAATAGTGACAAAAATGCCGAAGTGTGCGATTTGTAAAAAACCTAAAAGTTATGGAAAACTAACATTTTCAAAACTCAAAAAAATTCATTTAGAAGAAAAAAGTGGAGCCAAATTTGCCATACAAATTTTTCTTCATACTCATTTTTCATCAGACCAGAGATATATTTTTCTATTTTAAAAAATGGTCCTTTTTAGCCAAAAGTTAAAAAAGACATACCTTTTCTACTTTAAAAAATATCGCTTTTAGGACAGCGAAAATTGAAAAGAGGTGACATGCTGACAAAAATCGACAACACGTTAAAATGTTCACGGTATACCCGTATATAATATTAACAATTAAGTTCAATATGTAAAGTTCAATTTTTCTTCTAAAATAACAAATATTTGAATATCAAAAATTTTATTCTTTTAAGGTAATTTTTAAGTGGATTATTTGTTTAAGTTTTTAAAGCCTTTTTTCTTGTTGTCTTTGAGTTTAGAAAACATAGTTTTCATTAGCCATGTGAATAGCCAGCTAAAATTTGGGTTTTTGAAATGTGTAAGTCGTCACCGTATTTTTTGTTTTCCACAAACTATTTAAGATGCGCTTTTCTACTTCAACTTCGTTGTAATAATTAGAACACATATGAATTATGGAATCTTTACCAAGCAAATAATAGACAACAACGTTCTCCTTACCGTTCAACTTTTTGTGCAGACTTACGCGTTTTACACGCAATGAACAACAACCAACAGTATGGGCCTGATATTCATCTTTTTCATTACTAGCCCTCAGAGTCAACTTATCTATGAAATAGAGAACAACTGCACGCTGACGAACACGCCTTGAATGTTTTCAACTCAATAGGCCAACCAGGCGACAGTGTTATTATAAATAACTTCGGTTCTCGTCAACAGGGTTTATCGATGCTTAAATAATTATTTTGTTTTTTTTTTTTTTTTGTGGGTAAATTATGTATGACCGGCAGCTTTTCACTACTAGATGGCCCTGCAAGCAAGCAAAGCTCAGAAGGAGTTTTAAACTTCATTGCAGTGCAATAAAACCATTGTTCTATTTCTCGCAGTTGTTCAGGATGTATGGCCAACACTTCACTGCTTTTAGGAGAAAAAATTCTACCATTTCTGTATCGCACAACATCTATAAACTTAATGCCTTCTAAGTTTGTTATTCGGTGTCTAATTTCTGCAATATCCATTTCCGACCCGATCAGAGGTGCTATTGGAAATCAGCATGATCGGTCCATGGCCTTCGAGGCAGCGGACAAAACACCACGCCTACCTCTAATTTTTTCATATCATTTACAACAATAAAGTAACTCAAATAAAAAAAAAATAAGTATATGGTACGATGGAGAATTAAAAAATAAGAAAAAAAAAATAATAAGGGAAAAAATTGGAGCTCGCTCATATTTTCCGAGTTACGGAGCTCTAAAGTTTTCTAATTTTTTAAAATATCAATATGAGTATTATTTTAAAGCTTTTGACTAGATCTTTCAGAAAATACTAAAATTTTTTAAAAAGGCTTAACCTTTTAAGAGCCGATGGCATTTTTATGTCAAATTATATGTAAGTGGTTCTTAATTTTTTTTATTTTTTAATTCTCTGCCACCTCAATATTTGCTATTTTATTTGAGATGCTTCATTTAACTAGATTTACATACGAGGGCTGCTATATATATTTCTGGCCTGGCAACACTGAGTGCTGCCAAGTGCAATCTGATATTTCCATTGGAAAGTTAGTCATTTTTAAGCATAATCGTACTCAAAACGTTTTGACGTACGACCATTATTTGTGTTGTTTACAGTGACTTGAAAAAATTAATATAGAAAAAAATGGAATTAACTCGTGAACATTTTCGTGCCATCATTTTTCACAACTTTCGACGGGGATTATCACGACAAGAGTGCATTGATGAACTTAAATCTTTGTATGGCGATGAAACACCATCCTATAGCACTGTGAAAAACTGGTATAATGAATTTAATCGTGGCCGAAGCTCGCTCAAAGACGAATTCCGTGAAGGTCGTCCAAAAACGGCTGTTGTGCCAGAGAACATTGATGCCGTGCGTGAACTCATAATGCAAGATCGACATGCGACATACCGAGAGATAGAGACATCCTTGGACATTTCTTCCACCAGCATACATTCGATACTGAATGAACACCTGGCCGTAAAAAAGGTTTGTTCTCGTTGGATCCCGCACAATTTGAAAGTCCCTCAAAAAAAGGCTCGTGTCGATGGGTGCAAAGAAATGTTGCAAAAATACGATTGCGGTGCTTCAAAAGACGTTTATAAGATCGTCACAGGTGACGAATTATGGATCTATGCGTATGAGCCCGAAACGAAACAACAATCGACCGTGTGGGTCTTCAAAGACGAGCAAAATCCAACGAAAGTTGTTCGTGGAAGAAACACTTCGAAACAAATGGTCGCCTGTATCTTCGGCAAAACTGGTCATGTGGCGACTGTTCCGCTTGAGCAGCGTAGGACGGTCACTTCTGAGTGGTACACTACAACTTGTTTGCCTGAAGTCATCGGAGAAATTCGAAAAACCAACAAGAGAAGACGAATCATTGTTCACCATGACAATGCGAGTTGTCACACATCGGCTCAAACCAGAGCGTTTTTGACCGGCCAAAACGTCGAATTAATGGGTCATCCGCCGTACAGCCCTGACGCATGCAAAAGCGTATAAATCATGCTGGAGAATACTTTGAAAAACAATAAAACCATTTTTGATTATAAATATTCGCATTTTCACTATTAGGACAGAAATATATAGAGCAGTCCTCGTAGCTTGTGAAGGGTATATAAGATTCGGCATAGCCCAAATTTTTGAAAATATTAATATCCATCGCTTTTAAACTCTTACTTCTTGAATAAGAATTCTTCAAGAATAAGAATTTTGGCTGTCTCGTCATCACCATTTACACTATTTAATTTAGGTTTTTTATTTATTTTCTCTGCATTTTGAATTTGTTCTGATTCTGTTAATACACCTTTGTTAGAATTTTGTTAGTTTTTTTTTTTCTCTACGGCACACAGAGGAGTATTTGACCCAAAAAGCTGGCCAAAAATGCAAAAATTAATTTGATGAAATCCTAAGAAAAAATTACGCAGATCGATAGAGAACAAAATTCTACATCATATTGTGCAATTTAAAGGGTGTAAGTTAAGATTTGTAGTTGTGGGACGCTGTCAAAGTCAGGAAAGTGAAGAAAATTGCATGCGTTTTTATTGAATTTTTTCGATTTCAAGATATTTATATGATATTTTTTTATGGCTAAACGAATAGAGGTATTACATTGATTTTTTTTTTGCCTGAAAGACTTCATCAGCAGCTATTTTCAATATTTAAAAAGAAAAAATTAGCTTAAATATGTATTTTTAAACTTTTAATTATAAAAAAAGAATGTATTTAAATATATTAATTCTTACCAAAATTAAAAAAGGAAAAGCTTTTTGAAAGTGAAGGTAGCTGTTGTACAAATAATGTTATATACCACAATAAAATATGAAATCTCTAATTTAAGAAAAAAGAAAAAAAGTTTGCGCAAGTTTGCGCCATTATTTTTGGTGATTTTTTGAAAATTTTACCTTTTTTCTATTTTTGCTCATAAGGCACTTTTTCTTATACTTTATTGTCGTCATAAACTTTTGTGTTTTTCGAATTATGGCTGTAAAATATTATTTAATCACTTTTAGCAACTACCAACATAATGGATTACCTGCCCTTAAAAAAGGAATTTCTTTCAATTCAGGTTATTAACTAAGTAAAAGAAAAATGCACTTTGAAAAATATACATATATGGCTTATTGCGCAAAATTCTTATTATAAGAGTTTTGCAACTTTGAGAGATAACATGGAAAAAATTTACACAAGATTTGAGTTATTCCAAATAGTACAGGAATCTAATGCTAGAATCATTGACGAATAGTTGCAGTTTTTAGCTAGTAAATTGTGTGTGATTTCAGAATGCCAAGGAGATGGGGATATACAAGCAATAAAGCAGTGTGTTATAAATTTCAAAAAGTATTGGGGTTTCGCACAACGAAAAGAGGACCGATTTTTAAGCAGGTATGCTAAATGGCTGGAAGAAACTGTGACAATATCAGTATTTGACAGTTCATCTTCAGGGCGACCAAAAAAAGAATTTAACGAAGCAAGTGAAAGAGCAAAACGAAAAAAACGCAAGAAATTCGTCAGTAATTAACAACAGGGAAGATCAAATTTGCTGCATCAATGAGCCAGAGAGTAGCGGGACATAGTGATGCGGCTAAATTAATAATGGATATAACACGATCTCCAAGAAAAGCAAAAATTTTCAACCGATCGTTAACAACTTCCGAGGTCCGAGTTAATAAGCTTTCAGCGGAGGGTGCTTTAGCATTATTTATAAATGTCAAAAATAACACTAACCCAATAATAATCTGCCACTACCTTTTTTTTTTATCAAACTAAAGCTAAAACTATCAAAAAAATTAAACTTTTAAAACAAAAACCACGCTTAATAATTTTGGCCAGCTTTTTGGGTCAAATACTCCTCTGTGCGGCAGTCAGTTGAATTTGACATCTGAAAACATTTTTTACACAAACAAAATTCATATCGTTTTTTTTTTATTATTGTAGTTGTTTAAGAACTGCTTTTACCTGTTAAATTGATGTGCCTTGACCTGTGCCTTTGAAATACTTTGTATGTTTAAAAATGTTTTATACGTTTTAATTTATTATAATTAAAAATACGATGATATGATTTTTGGTAGTTTAATAGAAATATTGAATTTTTAGCTTACGTAGTACACGTTGGATCTCCCGCATAAAACGACCCAGTCGTTCCGGCCCTTTTGCAAATTTGTGCGGGATTATTTGGAATAGATGGAGTAACTGAAACTGAAGTAGTCCGCTGCGTTACTATAGTGGCGGTTGTCGGTCGTGGCGTTGTGGTTGTTGTAGTTGATGTATTTATTTGTATTATAGTGGTTTTATTTGTAAGTTCTGTACTTGAAGTAATTGGCTTCTTTGTTGTAGCTGCTTTAGTAGTTGGAATTATAAAATCTTGTTCTATTTTTGCATTTGTAGTTGTTTGCTCTGTAATTACTGAAGCGTTAATATTAGTTTTTTCTGCTGCTGTCGTTGAAGTTCTCGGTTTTGCCGTTGTAGTTTTTCTAGTTCGTTCTGCTGTTGTCGTTGCGTAGCTTGTCGTTAAAAACGGTTTTTTAGAGGTGGTCGTAGAAATTACTTGGGAAGTTGTGGTTGCAATAGTTGCTTCTGGAGCAGTAACATCTGATGTTGTTATACAGCTTGGCTTAGTTGGTCAATGTAAAAAGATTAACTTAATCAATATATAAAAAAAATAACTATAACTAACAGTTGTTTCTGACATACCTTGGCCAAATGCCTTTCACTACAAAAACCATTTTCACTATAAATATCGCAAACAGTATTCCCCAAACAATATGAAACATCTTCTCCTTCAAGAGGATTTTTTTGGCCATAGCAAAATGCAATCGTGGTTTCATTTTTACAGGCATAAACTTTATTGTGGTTGCAAACGCCACATAAATTTGTCTTGCGTACGCAGCTAGGTTTCGCTTTAGGTAAAGGATAACAAACAAAGGGACCCGATGTGCAAACATGGTTTTCAGGACATGTTACAAAATTGTTGGTAGGCACACCTTAAAATGAATACACAAGTTCTTAAATTAAATCTAAATTGTATGTGTCTTTGATGAGAATTACCTTTAATACATAAAGAATATTGATTTTCTCTATGGCATGCCACAATGTTGCTTTGACAAACATCACAATCGCTCCAAGTTTTGGCTACGCAAATCAACAATATGATCTAAAAGGAAAAATATTGTTCATAATGTTTTTGTGTACAACAAACTCTACTGATATTTACCAGTTTTTGTATGAGAGTCTTCATTATTTTATATTCCAAATTTTCATGTTTAGTTACAAAAAATAAATAAAAATAAAAATCATAAAGTTTAACTTTGAGTACTTAATATATAAAAATTTTGTTTTTATAAATATTAGTTTATCTAATTTTTTATCTTTCAATTATCTTTATGATCATGACATTTCCACAAGCACATACGTACATACATTTGTATTTTAACAATTTAAAGTTTTTTATTAATAAACAAATCATACAAAAAGGTGAGACTTTAAGATGTTAAATAAATTCTGTACTGCTTTAAAATTATTATTACCTTCAAAAGTTCGAGAGTATGGAAAACAACAAATCTCTTTTGCTTTAATCAACGTCAGGTTAAAAGTTATTAGTCTTATATTAAGTGTTGTCGCAGTCAATGTTCTTACTTTTAATTAGAATAATAAAAATTTCAAGATAATATGTTTTCGTTATATCTTTGACAATCACAGTATGGATCATTTTAGAACAACGAAATAATAACAAGCAAGAGTACTATATTCGGCTATGTCGAATCTTATATACCCTTTAACATATATGTAAATCTACTTTAGTGATGTAACTTCAATAAAAAACAGAAAATTTTGGGGTCACAGAGAATAAAAAAAATAAGAGAAAAAAATGAAGTACTACATATACATATATAATTTTACATAAAAATACAACCGGCTTCTAATGGGTTAAGCATTTTAAATAAATTTTAGTATTTCCTTAAGGATCTCTTCAAAAGCTTTAAAATGATATTCAAGGCGAATTTATACCAGGTGGCAACGCCGCTACAAAAATACAACAATAAAAAGAACAAATAAGAGTGCTTTATTCGGCTATGCCGAATCTTATATACCCTTCACCACCATCTATGTAAATTTAGTTTAGTGAAGTAACTACAATCAAAAACGCAAATATTGGGGTGACAGCGAATTTAAAAACAAAAAATATTTGGTGCTGCATATACATATATAATTTTACTTAATAATGACATCGGCTCTTAATGGGTTAAGCATTTTTCAAAAATTTTCAATTTTTTCCCAATCATAATTTGAACTATCGATCTTATAAATGAATGAAATTTGACTTATTTTCGGCTTTTTGGTTCATTTTCAATTTAATTTCTAAATATTTTTAGAAAAAAAATTGTTAACAAATGTAAGCGGACGTTTTCTAAGGAAAACAAGAAAAATTACACGCTAGCAGAATGAAATGCAGCATTTTCTAGATCGCCACTCCTTCATCAGCATTCATCACATCTATCTACCTTACGAGTATGTTATGTACATTGTAAACATCATCTATTTAACCAACTAATCTTAATGTTAATTTAATGAGACGAAGTTCACACACAACTTAAAGCACTTCTTTGTCGTTCTCTTTGTAACTCGTCTTTTACATTAGTTGTTGCTTTTTGTCTAATTTTTTTTGTTTTCTTTGGAAAACCTCCGCATACATTTGTTAATAATTTTTCTTTCTAAAAATATTTAGTAATTAAATTAAAAATAACCAAAAGACGAAAATAAGTCAATTTTCATTAATTTTTTAAAAATTTTAGTATTTCTCTTCAAAAGATCTCTTCAAAAGTTTTAAGATGATACCCATATTGACATTTTAAAAAATTTGAAAATTTCACAGCCCGCCCCGGACGTAACTCAGATGTTTTTCATGATGTTTTTTTTCTTATATTTTAATTCTCTATCGCCGCATATATTTATTTTTTTTTTGATCGGAGTTACACAACTAACTCCTGCCTGCTGCCTCGAAGGACATGAACCGATCATGTTGATTTCCAATAGCACCTCTTTCGATACTATATCTGATCGATTGACATATTTATTATTATTATAATATTTTTTTTTTTTTTTTGTGAACTAACACTAACACGGACAGATCATGCTGATGCAGACAGGCGGACATCGCTCAATTGACTTCGCTATGCATAAGAAGTCAGAATATATATGTATAATATGAATATAAAGTATATGGATATAGTGGATATTGTAGAAATTATAAACGGAATGACAAACTTAGATATACCCTTTTTTCTACTTTTTGTGGTAAAGGGTATAAATATGCTTTGTAAATAACAGTTTATTACTGAAAAAACATGTTTATTTATTTGCCATTTAAATAACTGAAAATATGCGTACACATGGTTAATCGTTAATTTGTCTAGTTGTAAAAAAACTACATGTACAACAGCCGTTCTTTAAAGAGATCCACACATTAAAACAAAATTGCCCCTCAGCAAGTCTAAGTTTTAAGCACTTTTGCAATGTGTGGTGAAACATTGTCATTCTTAAAAATTAAATTTTATATTTCAGCTCGCTCATGGTCATCTTTAATATTCGTTCTATTTGCTTTCAACGACCACAGTGGATTCTTGACACCATTGGTATTTAGCTTGTACCTAGATTAATTATATATCGGGATATTGTAATGGATTAAAGTTTTAAATTTTTCTAACGTTACGATCGAAAGGCCTTTTTTCCCTACAGCAGAGGCTAACAAGCTATAACTGCTTCTCTTAAAAAATTTATTGTCGGTATGTAATTCGAAGCATTTATCTATTATTATTTATCATTATTATTTAAACTTATTACATTCCTTAAAGCTCTTAAAGTTAGATCAGCTAATTTTGTAAGAAAATGTTGCAGGTGACCCACAATTTTTAAACCCTTCACCACAAAAAGTAGAAAAGAGATTATATCTAAGTTTGTCATTCCGTGTGAAATTTCTACAGTATCCATTTCCGACCCCATAAAGTATATACATTCTGACTTCTTTTGCATAGCAAAAGCTACGGGCTCTGAAATTTTCAAATTTTTTTAAATAACAATATGGGTATCATTTTAAAGCTTTTGAAGAGATCTTTAAGGAAATACTAAAATTAAAAAAAATGCATAACTCATTAAGAGCCGATATAATTTTTTGTAAAACTATATATATGCAGAACCAATATTTTTTAGTTTTTAATTCTCTGTCACCTCAATATTTGCTTTTTTGATTGGAGTAACTTCACTAAACTATATATAGATAGAGGGTGAAGGGTATATAAGATTCGGAATAGCCGAATATAGCACTCTTACTTGTTTAAAATAAAAAAAAAATAATTTCTTAAATTGCATTCAAGTTCAAAAATTTTTCAAGATAAATTATTATCTGTTATTTTATCTCAAAATGAACTTAGCCTTATTGTGATTTATTACAATAAAAAACGAACTTATGCCTAACTGAAAAATAATAATTTAAAATGCAAAAAAAACTAGCATCAGATTTATTTTATAACACTATCATGGGTTGCAATGCCCATAATCACTAGACCGTAAATTTGAGCTTTGTTCAATTTTTAAATTAATTTGTTCCAAACAAAGGCACAGACAGTAGTTATAAAAACTTCATTTCATTTTACTTAACTATTTTAAATAATTAAAATGCGGTATTTTTGATCACCTTTCAAATAATTTTTAATCAAGCTTGTGACAATTGAAGCATTAAAATTCCGCTTCTAAAAATGGTGTAAAAAATGTATAGTAATTCATAAAATGAGAACCGCTGCACAGAGGAGTATTTGACCCAAAAAGCTGGCCAAAAAGGCAAAAATTAATTTGATGAAATCCTAAGAAAAAATTACGCAGATCGATAGAGATCAAAATTCTACATCATATCGTGCAATTTAAAGGGTGTAAGTTAAGGTTTGTAGTTGTAGGACGCTGTTAAAGTCAGGAAAGTGAAGAAAATTGCATGCGTTTTTATTGAATTTTTTCGATTTCAAGATATTTATATGATATTTTTTTATAGCTAAACGAATAGAGGTATTAAATTGATTTTTTTTTTGCCTGAAAGATTTCATCAGCAGCTATTTTCAATATTTAAAAAGAAAAATTTATCTTAAATATTTATTTTTAAAATTTTAATTATAAAAAAAAACTATGTATTTAAATATATTAATTCTTACCAAAAACAAAAAAGGAAAAGCTTTTTGAAAGTGAAGGTAGCTGTTGTACAAATAATGTTATATACCACAATAAAATATGAAATCTCTAATTTAAGAAAAAAGAAAAAAAGTTTGCGCAAGTTTGCGCCATTATTTTTGGTGATTTTTTGAAAATTTTACCTTTTTTCTATTTTTGCTCATAAGGCACTTTTTCTTATACTTTATTGTCGTCATAAACTTTTGTGTTTTTCGAATTATTGATGTGAAATATTATTTAATCACTTTTAACAACTACCAACATGATGGATTACCTGCCTTTAAAGAGCAATTTCTTAGAATTCAGTTCTTACTTTATAAATTCAAATTTACTAACTGTAAGTCAACCCACGCATACACACCTATTAAACTGCTTTTGTTTACCAGCGGTCTATGTAATACTTCATCGTCTTCATCTTCTGAAAATATAGTTAGCTATAAACATACCTAATTTAAAAAGGTTACAAATCAAAATTACATTTAAAAACGGTGCAGGTATATAAAAAATGCACCCAAGTATCAGGTTATTAACTAAGTAACGGAAAAATGCACTGTGAAAAATATACATTTATGGCTTATTGCGCAAAATTCTTATTATAAGAGTTTTGCAACTTTGAGAGATAATATGGAAAAAATTACACAAGATTTGAGTTATTCCAAATAGTACAGAAGTTTAATGCTAGAATCATTGACGAAAAGTTGCAGTTTTTAGCTAGTAAATTGTGTGCGATTTCAGAATGCCAGGGAGATGGGGATATAGAAGCAGTAATGCAGTGTGTTATAAATTTCAAAAATTGTTTCAAAAGATATTGGGGTTTAGCACAACGAAAAGAGGACCGATTTTTAAGCACGTATGCTAAATGGCTGGAAGGAACTGTGACAATACCAGTATTTGGCAGTTCATCTTCAGGGCGACCAAAAAAATTATTTAATGAAGCAAGTGAAAGAGAAGAAATTCGTCAGCAATTAACAACAGAGGAGATCACATTTACTGCATCAATGAGCCAGATGCGGCTAAATTAATAATGGATATAACACGATCTCCAAGAAAAGCAAAAATTTACAAGTGATCGTTAACAACTTCCGAAGTCAACACGAAGTCAAAAATAACACTAACCCAATAATAATCTGCCACTACCTTTTTTTTATCAAACTAAAGCTAAAACTATCAAAAAAGTTAAACTTTTAAAACAAAAACCACGCTTAATAATTTTGGCCAGCTTTTTGGGTCAAATACTCCTCTGTGCGCTGGACCGATTTCTGTAAATTTTTTGTCATTTGTTCGTATTTTCGAGGAGAGAGTTTTTGCTGAAGAAAATTTTTAAAAATCCCTCCGGAAAAGTCGGAAAATTGGAAAAAATCGAAAATTGATTTTTTTTTACGAAATTTTGTGTGAAATTATTACTAAATGAAAAAATAGAAAGTTCATGGTGTAAAACATGGAAAATTGCGAAAAATGCGAAATGCGGAAAATTAGAAAAATCGAAAATTGATTTTTTTTATGAAATTTTATTTATATTTTTTATCACAATATTTGATGATAATTAATAATTGTGTTATATTATTACTCTAACGTTTGTTTGATGGCTTAAAATTGGGACGAGGCGAAGTTCGCCGGGTCCGCTAGTTTATTATAAATATGTGCGCGGGAGTGTATTTTCTTCTTCCGTTGCATATTTTAAGGATGTAACAAATAAGTGCAATAGAAAAGAAAAATATATATAAATGTTTTTTTGGCCTTTTTAAATAGCTTTTCTTTTCTAATTTATTAAGCACTAGGTCAGTTTTATAAATAATAAAAATTTTTATTTATAAATAAAATATAAATAAAAATTTTTATTATTTATAAAACTGACCTAGTGCTTAATAAATTAGAAAAGGAAAAGAAAAATATGTAAGAAATTAATAACATTTATTTACAGTTCCAAATTACTGAAGATTTTTTTTTTTTTTGATCGTTCGTAAATTATGGTTTAGCGAAAACTTCTTTTTAGGCATAAGCATGAGGTTCTCAAGATTATTTGGTTTTGGTATTCTATCTTATCTAATTTTTTTAAAGCGTAATAGAAGGGAAGAGAGATTTTTTACTTCGTCACATATCTATAATTGAGATTTTATTAAAATTACAACAAGAAAATATAATTAATGTCGCTAAACTCTCAACAAAGCACTTACATTTTAATCAAAACATATCAAAAAAGTAATTTTTCTAAGAATTTAGTAAACTTTGAATATTTTAAAATAATCATAAAATATAATTTGTTACTATTATTAATATTTTAATTTTAATAATCACAAAAACACTCACGTGTTTAATAATGTAACACAACATGACAATTTAATACATAAATTGTCATGTTGTGTCAGAAATATTTTTTCCCAAATCATCAAATACAAGCTTATTTAAAACACACTCTTTTGGCTGGTAAGCCCTGTTTATAAGAAAGAATTTAAAAAAAAATGTAGAAAAATAAAAAATACTTTTCTATTATTATTTATTCTACCGTTAATAAAGTTTTATTAAATCCAAGTTTAAATTTAGATTTAAGTAAAAAAGGATTAAATTATTAATAATCTAGATGGTTCAACAATTGAAAAAATTACTAATTAGAATGGGAAAAAATAAAAAATCTGCCGACTATTTTAAATTTGACTGATACGTTAATTTTACAAAAAATTTGTTTTCTATATTTAAAAAGTTAGCTAAGAGAAATGCTTGACCGCCTTTTAGAAAATATGTCTATTTTTTAAGTTTATTGTAAAATTTTTACAGTTTTAAAAATTTTTAAAAGATTTAGATACCCTAATTACGCATTAGCAATTTAACGAGACAGCTTTAAAAAAACTGGCAACACTGCGACTAC
Organism: Gymnosoma rotundatum; assembly: GCA_916610165.2. NCBI lineage: Eukaryota > Metazoa > Arthropoda > Insecta > Diptera > Tachinidae > Gymnosoma > Gymnosoma rotundatum. Next base: position 50,199,651 of record OU744338.1, read on the forward strand.
ATGTCTTGCAGCGGATGCCCTGCAATACCGACTCTTAAAGAACAATGACGAGTAAGTACAGAGTTGTTAAAAACAAAGCATTTCTTCTACATCTTTCTAAAAGCTACTAGTTTGTTTATTTAAATCTAGATTCAGATCATGAATCAAGATTGCGCCTTTAGCTGTTCATAAATTTTTTTCTACTGTGCATCTACGTCACAATAGAATGAAAATAAGAGTTTTTTGTAAAAAGTGAAGGAGATTTTGGGCGCAAAACTGGAAATAATTGCATAACTTCTAAACGGTTGCATCGATTTGAACAAAATTTTAAATGGGAAGAAAAAAAATATAGTCGAGTAAAAATTTTGTATTTGGGCTTGAAGCCGGAGAAGAAGAAGAGCTATTTCGGGGTACTAAAATCTTAAACTTTGGCTTATATGAAAATTCTTATAAAAATTTATTAATTTCAGAAGTTATTTCATTAGTTATTCTAAATTATTTTTTTTTATAAAAGAAATACATATATAATAATTATTAATGACCTTAATGCCAAATAACTGAAAGTAAAACAAAATTGTTTTTAAAATAAAATTAAAACCAAAATGTTTAAAAAATAAGTTATTTTTTATTTTTTTTTTTTTTGTCATGCTGTAGTCTTTAAGCTCCGCTTTAAGTTTTCGTATCTTAAAATACATTTTTGATCTTAAAAATAACTTGTTTACTTTTTCATTACATTCAATATGATGAGCCTGTTTAGTTAAATAATTTACAAAATTTTGTTTAATGACAAGACCATCTTTATTATTTTTTTTTTAAATATTTGGTTCAGTTCTTCAATGTGTTTCATAGTTTCAGGTGCTCCTTTATTCGTCCGCCCTCAGATACATGATCAATCCACGAATACGTTGGACCTTTTTCGTTTTTGCCACTGCAATACCTGGGATATAATTTTTAAGTTTCTGGCAAATATAGCCTGCGGCATGGATTTGATAGTTGTATATAATAAATTAGTTTTTATTTTTTGTTAAATCAATATAAGCAATCATGTATAGAATAAATTTTTGTTAATTAAAAAAAAAAATTAAAGTATTTAGTGTTACTTAAAATATTCCAATTTAACTCTGCAACTATATTTGATCAAACCCAGCAAAAATTGTATTGGCTCCTCGTGAAGCTCTAGATTTTATTGCACAAATTATGTTTGATACGTGTTCTCCTCAAAACTTTTTCAAAATGTTTTTTAACGTTTCTATATGTTTAGCTTCTTCATTCCTTTTTTGTTTTATTGTAACCGCGACTCTTGAAAATTTTTCTTTTAAAACATTAGAAACTTCTTATAATTTTTCCAATATACATATTTTAAAAGTTCTTCAAATGAATAATTTTAACCTGGCATAATTACGAGTAGTAGTGTCTAATTTTTCCTGATTTCTTAAAAAATTACTATAAAAATTCGTAAATAATGTTTCTTGAGAAACTCAAAGTATGTAAACTAAAGCCAGATTAAAGTTATTCATTTTGTTATAATGCTTAAATAGTTCGACTAATAATTAATTTTAAATATTTAATATTTCATATATTCATCTTTAGAAATTTGTATAATTTTTTTTATTAAAAAAACTTTTATTTACTTTTATAATACTGGGTAGATAAAGTAATTGTTTGATTTTGTATTTTTATCTGTTTTAAAAGTTTTTAAAAACTGCATTATTTTTATTTATTTTATTTAATTTTTTACTTTGTGTTTAAGCTAATAAATTTTAAATTTGTTTGGAGCTTAATTTATTTGTAAAGTGCTTTAATTTTTTTCGTAAAAATAAAATGATTATGGAAAATTTAAAGTTTTGAAAATATTAGTATTAACTAGGCCTTAACGGCCATATAGAATCATCTACATTATAGTTTTTGAAGAATTTAATACACGTTCTTAAACTTTTGCTAGGAATAGAAATTGGAAAAATATATAATAATTTTGCAAAAAAAAGAAAAAATATACAATAATGTTAGTTTTTTTAATGTGTTCATAGGAAATAAGAAATATTATACATTTATGTAAATATTAAAAATTTTAAAAATGTAATAAAAAGTAAAAATAAAAAAAGTGATAGTATACTGTAATTTGTTGATGATAGCTTTTTCGAATCAATTTTTTTTTTCGTTTTTGTTTGGCTACATTTTAAAATACTTGAATGAAATGATTTGTCATAATTAAAAATTTGCAGTGCAATCATATTTGCAGCTTTTTACTTAGTAATTGACGTTTTCATATTCTCTCTTATTTCTAGAAGATCTTGTTGTTTTTGTTCTTGCCTCTTCGATTACATTAAAATTATTAATATATTTTAAGCTCTAATGATTTTCTCAGCTTCTGATCCTGCTCAAAGAGTAAACCACATGATAAACTGTAAAAGTTTGTAAATATTGACAATGGGAAATTTCCATTTTCGTACGGTAGACTTTTTACGATTTGGCACCAAACTGGGATAGTGTACAGGTTTTGATATGTGACAATTGGTGATGACAGTGCCGCCAGGATAGGCAACAGAAACTGAATCACCATGTTTAATACCATCGCAATCAATAACATCCAGAGACTTATTAAAACAAATTCGTATCTCTTCCAAATAGCTGACGTCATTTTTACTATCGTACAAGCAGTGTATGGAAGGATTTCTACCCAAACCATTAAAAATGGCTGCGTGTAAGGCCACTACAGTGTTATTTGAATCAGGATGAATTCCGGCACTTCCCAAAATATTTGATAGTAAATATTTTTCACGCCAATTAATGCCCTGGTTAAAGTATTTGTATTCATCATCTAATTCTTCTAGAGCGGCGGCACATGTACCATGTTTAAGCCATTCGTGTTTCCACAGCCAATCACCACCCGAATCTCCATCGATATCGGGCCAATATTGATTTAAGCTGTCCTTTATTTCATTCAATTGATCGACATCAAATATTGCAGTTTTATTGCAAAACGAAGGACCAAAATGACCCAACTTCGTTGGCCATACTCCATGTATTGTCCAAAACTCTTTGACGGTTGGCAGCTTACATTTGTGAGTTTTATCATCTTCTCTCCAGTGATAACAAGTTGTTACGGGCCATTGTTGGGTAAAGATTAATACATCCCATTCGTAGTCGGCAACATTTTCACGGGGACTCAATTCTACATCTAAATCATCTCGATATTCTGAGGATGTCAATTCATCTGAAAAAAATATGCTTTGTTTAATCTCCTTTAATCGCTCTACAGTTTCTGGTGGTAACTCTTCAGTTCCAATGGAAGCGCTGGAATTAAAATTAAGAAAAAATTTAAACAAATAAATTAAAGCAAATACTGGCCTACAGATTTAAATAAACCATGTTAATAAATAAATAATCAATTAATTCTAGCAGATAAGAAACAATTATCATCAATTAATATATAAAAAAATAAATGTAGCATTTTAATAAACAATGTATTTAAACAATGTCTTTAAACAATGTTTTTCATGAAAAAATTATGAAAAATTACTTTTCAGAAAAAGTTTCCTTTTTATAAGAATTAAATTAGCACGCTATGAAACAAGTCCGGCCGTGATAAGAACCTTATAAAAAAGTACCTTAAAAATATATCTTTGTAAGAAGACGAGTTTGCATAAAATGCTATTTTATAAGAAATTAAAAGAAATAATTTCTCAGAAAAAGTATTTTTTCCAATATCTTGGTTATAAGAAAAAGTACCTTTTAAGAAAATGATATTTCACTAAAGTTTGTTTTAATAAAAGCGCCTTAAATAAAAAATATATCTTAAGAAAACGGACCTTTTGAGAAAAAGTACCTTTCAGGATAAAGTTACTTTAAGAAAAAGTACTTCGCAAGAGAAAGTTCTTTTTAATAAAAAGCAAAGTATGTAAAGTTGTATCATTTAAAAAGAATCGCATTTTAATAATCGAAAAAATTGAGGAAGTAGATCTTTTATATGATAACTTTTCCAAGAAGATCTTTAAAAAAATCTTTAAAGAAAAACTGTATTAAAAGTGATATCTACGGGGTTTTCAAGAAAAAGTACTTTTAAACAAAATACCCTCCTGAGTAAAAGTACGTGTAAAGAAAAACTTTTTAGAAAATAGAAGGTTATAATTAAGAAAGATTACTTTTGAGACAAAGTGCCTCTAACGAACAAATGTCCTTTAAAAATGGTACTATTTTAAGACAAGGAAAATTACAAAAATTTTAACTAGATGTACATTTAATATAGTAGATTTTCATAGTACAGGGTGTCTGCCCGAAAGGTATACTACTTTGTTTGTTTCCATTGTAATCCTGGCTGTATGCTATATATTGTAATATGTACAGCGGCGTAAATAGTCTTATGAAAGCTCTTGTGTTAACTGAATCTTGCAAAACTTGTTCTGTGAAAACCAAGATCCTGAGCTCGGCGTCGAATTGAGGTTAATGGATTGTTTTGAACACTTTCATGAGCAGCAGTAATATTTTCAGCTGATCATGCAGTATGTTGGGGTCCATGCTTTTGCCTATCACCTACAGACCCTCTTTCTTTTAAATCATTTACTAAATGATAAATAGTGCGTTTTGTTGGCACGTTCTTTCTCCCAAAAATTTCTTTTCGTGACATTAATCTATAATTTTGGTAAAATGTTTTATCAATTAAAACACGTTGGTTTATCGAATATTTTTCCATAATAAAATTGCCACGTGTTTACTTCACGACTGCTAAAAATGAACTGTTAGGACTAATGTTTATCATAACGGCGGCAATATAAAGTAGCATACTTTCCGGCGGCTACTCTGTACACACATGCCATAGAACATATTTTTTGTAAAATTCTCTGGTATTTATCATATGAATTTATAAGCCAAAATTAATTTTACTTATTATCCAACACGTTTAACTCACAAAAACTATGATAAGAAGGGAAAAAATATTCGTCTAATTCTGTTAAGTTCTTCAAAGTTTATTTTAAAAAAATTTTAAAAATTCTGTCCTTAATATGTACTATAAAAAATATCTTTTGAATCATTTCAAAGTCTCATTGCTCTGTTTGTGTTTAATATTATTATAAATCAAAAGATTAATTAAGTCATACTAATCAAGTTTTATGCACACAAATGACAAAAAAAAACACACAAATTAATAAATAACAAACATATGAACAGTGGCGCGCAACAAGTCGGGCAAGTATTCGATTTTTACTCTTAAGAGGAAATTTGATATGTGCTCTTAAAACAATTGTTGTATATTTGGAACAATTAGAAAAAGTTGTATTTAAGCTACTGCTGATATAATTACTTCTATCAACAACTTCGTAGAATTATTTTTAACGAACATGATTTTTAATAAATATTATTAGTCGCATTGATTTGTCAGAGATCTATAACTAGCTACAGCGTATTAATAAATAATTAAAATTGTAAAAATATAATTTCAAATTGGCTAAAGGCCATGACACATTTGGCAACAATAAACACATGTGTCCAATAAATAGAATAATGTGTATTAAAAAAATTGGGACAAGATTTTTTAACAGAGCTCTCTGATTTGTAGAATAGCCAGTCGTGACTTAAGATTTGAAAAACTTAAACAAAGTACTCTTTTTCAAATGTTTTCAATTTTTAAGCGGGTTACAGAAACGATCATGAATTTTTTCTAATAATGATTGTCAAATTTTATAGTTTATTTAATCTTCAAATACATTTTAAACTTTATAATTTTAAGCTTTAGAATTTAAATACAATGGCCCATAATCATAGTCATAAATAAAATATACTTTACGAGTTTTAAAGTACTGTTTTCTTTAAAGTATTTTTTTTGTGTACTATAGATACATAAAAGTATATTTTATAGATAAAAGTCGGTTTTAAATTTAAAACCATTGATTTAGTTTCGACTTTGTTGAACCAATTCTATGACATAAACTTACATTTCAAGTTGATCTGTTAAATTCATTTCATTTCACATTCACATTTCACTATGATAATTTTCACATAAACAAAAGTGCACAAATTTACTCAACTTTTGTTTTTTCCAATTAACAAATTAACTTTTTTTTATTTGTTTTTTATTTTCAACAAAAAATAATTGCAGCTGATCAGAGATGGAGAATCTATTTAACTGTATTTTGTTACAATTTATGGGAAAACTTTTTCTTTATTTGATGTGTCACCCAGTTAAAGTCGATTCAACTTAAAATATATTTTATTTTTAACTATTGTTACATAAATGTTAATAACAGGTTTTAAAATTAAAGTAGTTTCTAAAAGAATCCGACTTTAGTGTGTGACTATGATCATGGGCCAATCATTTTAAAGTATTTTAAATGAGACCAGACTTGAAGTCTTACTGCCATATTTATAAAAAAAAATAAAATAAATTTGAAACGCTTTTGTGTTATGTGTGCAGTTAAAATTAAAGTTCAATTTTAAAATATCTCAAATATACTTAAATAGGCGTTTAATTTTTGCAGATTTAATTCAACTATTTTAAAAGCAGCAAAACTGCTATCGTCAATAATTAATAGAACATAGGAACAGCATTTTCATAAACAGTGGTCCATAATTGTAGCCAAACACTAAAGTTGGTTTCTCTTAAAAACTGATTTAATTTTAAAAATTGTTAACTTTTTTGATACTATTGTGTTTGCACACAATGTGTCACATAATATGAGTTAATAGATTATCCATCTCTCATCAGTTGATAGGATTTTTTTTGGGAAAATAAAAAAAAAATGCAAAAAGGAAATTTGAAACGTAAGTTTATGTTTCGATAAAGCAGGTACTAAGTAAATTAAAAACAGCTTTAGCTGCTTCTAATTTAAAACCGCCTTTTACCTTTAAAATATACTTTTACATATCTATAGTATACAACAAGTGCACTTTAAGGAAATGTGTACTTTAAGGCTTTTAGAACATACTTTATTTATGAAAAATTTCTTTTAATAATATGATAGCAAAAAGCACATTTTTAAAAGAATTCAATTAACTGACTTTAAAAGAAGTTTGCCTGAAAAAATTACCTTTAAAATATTTTTTTAAGAAGAGGAGCTTATATAAAATACTCTTTTACAACAGCTATTAAAAAAATAAGTTTTTTAAAAAAGTACTTTTTCTAATCTCTTGGTTATAAAAATATCCTTTTAAGAAAAAAGCCTTTACTTTAATTTTAGGTCAACTCAAAATATGTATATTTTATTTTTAATAAAAATATGAAAGATTCCTTAGAAAAGATATTAAATATCAATAAACATTATTCTAATATTCACACTAACATTTCCATAATAAAAATATTAACAGCAAAAAAAACTATTACTGTGGAAAGCATATCCATATGTTTGAAAATTAAAGGATTAAAAGAGTATTATCTATATTTAAGAAAGTCCTTGGAGTCTCTTCGCTGTTTTAAGGATAACTTGTTTGACTTTTTATGTGAAACACGGTAAATACACAAGCAGACGGAACGTGTACAGGCTCCATAATAACCACACATGTAGTTTAGTTTCTACAATATTCTTTTAAAAGTTACTTGTTCGACTCTCAATGTGAACCACTGTAAATACAATCCTCAATAACATAATTATGGTTTACTTGCAGACATATGATTTTAAGTCATACAAGAATCCGTTTGTTTGTTGTACTCGTAAGTGATTTTTAATAAATATCCATTTCTTTATTGTAAAAACCATTTGTTTTATTTTTTCATATTTTGTTACATTATGAGGCATTCTTTTTTTACTAACAATATTTTTTTTTCGCTGACCTCTATTAACTTACCCAAAGACAAAAGATCTAATTAATAAAAATGTTGCAAATACTGTGCAGATTTCCCAAAAGTTTCCCAGCATTTTATTGCAAAGCAAATTTTTGTATGTATTTTCAATAAAAAATATAAAATTTTTAAGTCATCTAATTTTTTCTTTATTTTAGTTTAATTAGATTTTTCAAAACACTTTCTTTAGTTTAAAGTATTTTTAATTTACGATAAAGCCTTTTTCCATTTGCTTGAAATTAGACGATAATGATGTTGTTACTACTGTATTTATTTAGTGATTTATTATTTGTTGTTTTTTTTTTTTTTTTGTAATTGTTTTACTTTTCTCAACAAAGAAGCAAACAAATTTAATAATCAGTTTTAAATAGAAATTTCTTGTTTCTATTGTTTGTCGTTTTTTATTAGATTTATTGCATTTATTGAAAACATTAATATATAGCAAAAAAGCTGATTAGAAACTTTATGTGGATTACAACAATTTTATAAACGAATTGCAGTTTTACTTTGTTTTTTTTTTAGTTTTAAAACGAAAATTTATTATTTAGTAGCTTCTTATTTTCTGTCTATTACGACTAAAATTAGTTGACTATTGAATTATTTTTACTTGTTTGTTTTCTTATTTCATTTTGCTTTATTTCTTTATTGCTATTTTTATTTGTAATTTCGAATATATGTATGTGTGTGTGTTTGTTAAACATGTCAAACTGGTGATTTTGTTTTCTTCTGTTTAGTTTAATTGTGCTCTCTTCTCTGTGTTCACTTTCGTATTCTTCATGTTTACATTAGTTAGTGGTGCTCTAATGTCAACACTTAATTTTGTTTGCCATAGAGCATACAACTTGTATGGAAGTGTGTGTGTTAATTTATACCACTCAATACTAAAATCAGCGCTGCCACATATTTAACGTGTGAAGTGATTTTTATAACAATAGCTAAAAGTTATTTGAAAGTTCTATCTTGTGTTTATTGATATTTTTGATTTTAAAAATAATTTTTCGTGTCTTCGTGTCTAGTTGCTGGACAAGACGCGGAGTGTTTTAAGTTTATCAATCTTCTTTTGATTGAAAGATTCGTCGAAATATTCAATTTTCAACCCATATTGGCAGATGCATGTTGGTTTTTATAAATTTTCACATCACTTTCACCATCCGTGCCATAATCTCAAATCAAAGCATACGATGCACCCGAGATATTTACTATTCGTAAGCAAATATAATTTATTAAAAAATATTAATAAAGCAAAAATGTGCTCAGAAAATAATTCTATCATTCACTGTTGTGACAAACCTTCTATGATTAAATATTCTTTTTATTTATTATAAATATGATTGTTTGTGCACTAACAGTGCGTGACATCTCTAATTTTTTAAATTCAAGTTAAGAAAAATGTGTTGTTAGAGATTTATTGTAGAGTTCTATAAACAGGCTAAAAATTTTCGATCTTTAAAAATAAACGGTGCTGGCAACTGTTTTAATACTACCATACCAGTAAAATTGTGCACTTTCACATTTGTATCTATATTTTTCTACGAAATGACTTATTTTTACGAAAAAAAAGGTATTTTTTAGTTGATTTCTATCTATCCAGTAGTTTTTGCGTGATGCATCTGTATCTGTGACAGACAGACAGACAGACAAAAATTCCAAAAATAGGTTTTTGTATTCCATATCGATTGCCACCAACACCATAATTTCAAAAAAAAATATTTCAGAAATGACAGTTTTATTATATTTATGCTCGTAGATGATATTGTTTCACTGTTTTTACCATCCCTGGTTCACGAAGTTTATAATTCAAAGCATTTTCGGTTCTTTTACTACTTTGGTTTCCTTTTAATCTGGTTCCTCTTTCCTGAAACTGTTGAGAGAAAACTATTTTGTGAAGAACTGCATTATCATTTTCATTATTGTGTGTGGCATCTACATGTCAATTACAAAACATTAGCGAGGGTGCTTGCTTTGAATAAGGAGTTGCACAAAATAAAAACAGGAGTGGTTTCATTTTATACTAATAAATACAATTGACATCACATAAGGAAGACCGAATAGTGATATCAAATTAAGGCCAGTGTTGCCAGTTTTTCTCCGAGTTTTTTTCGCCTAATTGGTTGTCGAATATCGCCAATATACAAAAATTGTGTAAAATAAGATATAAAAACACTTTTATTTCTTTTAACATAAAAACTGGATTGCTTATAACAATCTAAAGAAAAATATTAAAACGGAATTTATTAGTAAAAGGTATATATTTTTTATATAATATTTAAAAACATAAAAATTAAAAACAAAGCTTAAAAACCCTAAAAAGAAAGTAACATCAATCAATCAATTAAAAACATATCAAATATTGAATCAAAACTTTCATACAAATTTTTTCAATGCTATTGTATCCTTACTGCGGTACATTTCATTTGTATTAAATCTACTTAACATATATTCCGTAGGAATATATGTGTTATAACATATCTTATTTATATTCATGTGTCAAATTTCTAAAAGTAAAGAATTGAAAAGTTCATAATGGATTGTATATTTCAACTTAGTTTTTACAAATTTATTACAAAAAAGGCTTTCGACACAAGCATTACTTGGAAATAACTAAAATATTAAGTGCGGCCATCGATAACTTCTCAAAGTGGTAAGTACCAGCAGCATTTTGGTTCTTTATTATCGAAATATTGAGTCCAGTTTATGAAAGAAACCTTTCTTTACTGTGTTAGGGTCTTCTTATCTTTTAACAACTTCTTACACTCTAGAAATTTTAGTTTAAGAACCAGAGTTGGAGCATTTTGAAATTGAAGTTGACAATAAACTTAAAAAATAGATAAGTTTTGAAAATCAGCGTATCAGTTACATTTAAAACAGTTTCATTCATTTTAGTTTAAAACTATGAGCCAAACCAATGTTGCCAATATTCAAAAAGCGAATTTTATTAAATGCATTTCTGCTTTCAATTTATTTATTAGTTCATCTCTATTTTCCTTATTATTACTATGTTTTTATTGTCGATACCATTTTTCATTTAATTTTAACAATTTTACTTTTATTTAACAAGAAGGAATTTTTATCGCCACGTTTGACGAGAAATAGCCATAGCTAATAACACTGATTATGGCCAGGTTTTGCCGTCATATTTAAATACGCATTTAGTTGTTTTGCATTTAAATTAAAGTTTTATTTAAATACAGTTAAAGTTGTTTGGTAATCTATGATCACTTTTACTAACTATAATAAAAATATGGCAATATTACGAAATATAAAAATAATCATCAATAGTTCATGAAAAACAGTTTCTTACAGTCATAATGAAATGCAAATTTTGTTAAAAATATTTGCAATATATTAAAAAATATGCCTTCGATACTCATGTATTCACTTTCTAAACTTTTTTTTTATTCATTTATTTAAGTTTTTAATTATCAAAAACTATTTTAATTAAGAAATGTACGCAAAAAATTTTATATTGTTCTATCAATGCCTACAAATGTTTGATTACTTTTGTTTAGTTTTGTAAAACAAATAAACAAACAATATGGTAAAACTGTATTATTTAAGTGGACTTTAAGTGCACAAGATTGGTCATTATTTAAGTCTCATTTCAGTGTTCCTTGAAAACCCGAATTTTGTTCTTAAATAGGTCTTAAATAAAAATGACATTTGAGTACGAAGTCAAAAACTGGACCATATTATTAGATACGCTGAAGAACATTGAAAGTAACATGAAAATTTCTCCACTTAATGCGCCCTCGAGTATAATAATGTTACTTGTTGAAATTCATCATAAACGGTTCGCTTTTCCGAGATTTTTTTTTGATAAATGATTTATTTCGCTGCAAACTTTTTCTATCGCAAAAGTCAGTACATTATTACCTCATGTCGTTGAAATGTGTCGAATTCTGATCTAATTAGTATCCCCAGCCGGGAAGGAACGTACCACTACAGTTATACAACTATTGGTAAACTTTTAAGTGTCTCTAAGAAGGATTAAAATTGAATATTCTGGTAATGTCGTATAGAGTGGTTTAAAGAAAGAAAGGTTTAATTCAAATATGAAGAATTTGTAAAACTAGAATGCAAAATACAATGTAGACATTAAGAAAACAAGAAATATTTTTTGCTCAAATTTACAAATAACTCACTTGCTAACATCAAACTGTTTACAGCCACAAATAACTTTTCATTTTATTTTCATCAATTTATTTATTATTATTTCTTTGTCGCTGTAATTTGTCTTAACACTTTTTATAAATCACATGCAATTAACCAGAGTTCAAAATTTTTCATTTATGAGCATTTAATTATAAACATTTTTTCATAATGAGATTTCTATGGTTTTTATTTTTTTTTTATTTTTGACGTTCAAAAACGAGCATCAATAACTTTTCTCATTACTATCACACACGAATGATTGCGTCTCTTGCGTTTTTAAGCATTCATATATGTAAAGGTGAACAAAAAAACCAGTATTCATATATGATAAGGGATAAATAAGATCATTCTCATTAATGAAAAAAAATTTTCATTTTTTAACTTTTGAGCAGAAAAAAATAATCACATTCATAAATGAAAAAACCAAAATATTTTCTAGCCTTTCACACACTTATGAAAAAAGGAACAAAAACAAAAATGTCATACTGTGTGAGGAGTAAGAGAGCATTCGGCACTCTGCATTTAACATCACCGAGTATGCTTAGTGTTTAACATAATCGAACATTGTACAAGTCGCACTCATAAAAGAGTCGTAGCTGTAACCTATAAGAGATCAATATTCAATACCTATACAATTGATTTTTGTAAATTTTTGAACAATAAACTTATATCATCTGGTAGTTGAGAACAAGTTACTTCTAAAATAACAAATTAAAGGGAAATATTTTTGTATCTATTAGATACAAAATAGTGTTTGTAAGAAGATCTCAATTCAACAATAATGTATTTTGTTTTTGTAAAATTGAATTTTTAAAATGCTCAACAAAATGCTGGCTGGGTTAATTGCCAAATCAATTAATTATATTATATCGTTGTTTGTGTGATTTATTTGTTAAATACTTCCTTATCTGTTCATCAAGCAACGTTTTTAATACTTGTGAGAAATACGTAGATACTAAATATCCTGATATAAATCTTCATTTTTTCTTATTCAAATCAAAATTGTTTTACATTGGTTACTAAATAATATTTTTATAGTAGGGGTATTCACACCGAGTCTGTTAATCCGGTAATTTGTTAGTTGGTAATTTGTTGAAACACTTTACTGTGAACACACTTTTTGTTCTATCTCAGTAGTGCGGTAACTTTTGCTACAAAACAGATGATTTAAATTTATTAAAAAGCAAAAATGCCTCGAGAAAGTGCAAAAACAAAAATAGTAAAAAATTTAATTGAAAATTCTTTGGAGGAAATAAAATTTATTACTGGTAAGTATTTAAAATAGGTAATCAGAAAGACATGGAACTAATTTTGTAATTCTTTTAAGACGTATTTAGTGATGATGAAGATTTGGTGGAGGATACCATTGACGAGGAAAAGGAAAAATTCAGCTTAACATTAGGGCCATAATTACCTTTTATTGTGGAAGCCTCATCGCCAACATCAAGTCCAGCGCCTGTCGATTTCCGCCACTGCTCAGCTTTGTTGGAAGTCTGCTTCCAGTAGCGGACTTTGCAGCGCAGCATTTCGGGAGTCGCATCAATTTGGGTTCTCTCTATCATCTTCCTGTAGTACAGCTGCGCGTTCGGCTTCTATAAATAATTAATAAAATCATTTGGCTTTATCTTAATATATTGTATAAACAAATACCTCAATTTCCACGTTCTCCAACAAATATTCCAAAATCAGGCTATTTTCTTTCTCGCTCCATTCTTTTGCGGTTTTTCCCGCTTGCGCATTTTCTTTAGCGACTCCACTGAAAATTAGTTAATAATCAAAGCGAATGCAACAATTTTGTTAAAAAAAATAGAAAAATTACTTACTTTTGCAAAAATTTTCCTTTTTTGCAGTAATGAGAATATAAACACAAATAAACACAGCTGTTGTTTTTTGTTACCGAGTAACAAGAGTGGTACTTTGTTACTCGGCAGTTCGATAATTTGTTAATTTTACAAAAACAAAATACACGTAAAAAACTATCGAATAACGACTAACGAATTAACAAGGCCGGTGTGAATAACCCTAGTATTTTTTTAATAATATTTAACTAACAGTGGAGTAAATCGATTTGGCAGAATTGTCAAATTAAGGAATATATAAACAAAATAGGGTTTACTATTTGAAAATGGGGATAACAAATTATTTGTGGGGATTAAAATTTAGGATTAAGGACTTAGGCTTTTTGGAAAATTTCAAATATTTTTGGAATTTTTAAGTGATGTGTTCTTTACATAATTTTTAATTGTAACTTGATTATTATTCCAATTATTTAATATATAATGTAAAATAAATCTATATACAGTCGGGCCTCGATTATTCGTCATGGTAGGGACTAGAAGCATTACGGAAAATCGATTTTCACGGTTAATCGAATAACAATTTTGAGTGTACATTTTTTTTTAATATTATTATTATTATTATTTAACACCTGTTGTATATGCAGATTTACATTAAAAAAGATTAATGCTTCTGTCTTTCCCCGTTTTCATGTTTATTATGTATATTGTATTATAATAACGGTATAACCAAGTTTGTCATTCCGTTTGTAATTCATTTTCTACCCCATAACGAATATATATTCTGCGTTCTTATGCATAGCGAAGTCTATAAGAAAAAACATCACATATTTTCCGAGTTATGGGCCTCTGAAATTTTCAAATTTGTTCAATATATCAATATGGGTATCATTTTAAAGCATTTGAAGAGATCTTTAAGAAAGTACTAAAAATTAAAAAAAATTGCTTAACCCATTAAAAGCGGATGGCATTTTTATGTAAAATAAATTTTAATGTCTGTCACCCTAATATTTGCTTTTTTGAGATGGAGTAAGCTGTAGCGAAATGGCCATCGAGAAGTGCTTTCACCCTTAATAATCAATATCGGTGATTTAATAATTTAATCGGAATAAAAAAAGCAAGTTATTTTTTTAAATTAATTAAAAAAATATATATCTTTTTTAAATATTTAAAATAAAAGTTGAAAACAATAGCAAAATAGCTCCGTTTAAATTACGGTGTTGCCACTTTCTCACAAAACTATAATTCTAGGAATCTTTTCTGAAAAACCTTTTTTCGTGAACATATTCATGATTGGGTTAAATAAGAACGACACATTTCAGTTGTGGAGTTAACGTCATAACGTCGTCAATTTTCGTTTTGTGACCGTATATATGAAAGAGTGATCTTTTTTAAATGTACCGACTTTTTACATACAATGTACTTTTTTGAGTTGTGGCAGTGTTGCTAAAAAATATTATTATGTAAAAGTCAGTTTTTCTTTACATAAATAACGACACATTTTAGTTTATGACACAGTAGCAGATATTTTTTTTTGCAGAAATCACGTCATAATTCAAACAATCTACATTGTTTATCCAAGACAATGTTGAATGGAACTGAAAAAAGTTTTCTTATATAGATTTTTTTATTTATCAATTATTTTTCTTATTGTAGTGGAAACTAAAACAGTCTGATATTTTTCTTAATGGTAAGAACGAGTCAAAACTTTATCTGTGATTATCTAAAAATTAATTTTTTAGAGTTATGACGTTCTATTAGTAAATGAGCGATATGTAGAATCAACACAAATTTTGTTAGTTGTTTAACAACCTGCTCTTCTTCATTGCTACACCATATTTACCGTATTTAGGAAACAAGCACCAACAGAAGCAACGAAGGATTTTCTTTTATGTTTATTCCGAATCACAGAACTTGTAGTATTACATGAGGATAGGAAGCTGGTTTTGTCATGATTTTCGCAGCTACAAGGTCCCTACACATGAAAGTATTGTCGGAGCGATTTCAGTGTTAAGATTCCTGGTATAAAAATGTTTACGCAAATACATCAATATCTACAACATATATATGTATCTACAAATAAATACTACTAAACCCCAGTAAAAAATAGGATCATAGAAAGAGTAATCTTGGAGCGCTCCTTTGCGAGTAATGGATTACTCCATAAAACTCCGAAACACATTGGATTTTTAACATAGCATGTCCGCAGACACGAGTACTCCTTGTAAGCTCCTTATGGAGTACTCTCTTTGATATTAAAAATGACGACAGAGGGAGTAATCGTTTTTGTCTCCTAAAAGCGCATAAAGGGAGTAAACATCCATATAAAATAAAATTTTTTTTATTTTTACAAAAACAAGAAAATATTCATTTATTAAAAAATTTTTTTTAATGTTGCTATTTTTTTTGCATTCGACGAGGTCGTAGTTTTTGTCAAGTAGGTCTGTTGGTAAACAGTTGCTTTACATTTAAGAAATGCCACATTGAAAGAAAAAATAACACGTAATATATTATTTAAGACATGATATCAAAAATTCAGCTATTACCGAAATAAAAAAAGTTAAACAATTTGTATTTGTTTGTTTTGATCCATCGCAATTTAATTTGACCAGCATATTTCGCCGATCATTTTGCGTATTGCTTTTTCAATTTTGATTTTGTCAAACCGCAGTTTAATGTACGAAATCTGAAATAAATTTAAATAAAAAACAAAGAATTTTGAATACTTGTTAAACTGATTGCATTAAAAACAAACTCAGTCTTACCATTTCTGAATCAGGCTCTGTTTTAATCAGCTGTTCTGCCTAATTTAATTCCTTCAAAGAATCAATTGGAAAATTTTTTATTCTTTAATTTGATGTGTCCTTCCACAAACCGTAATGACCTTGATGAGCTTTTATAAAGCGGCATTTCATCCACAATTATATTAATCAATAGTTCTGCATTTGCATCAGGTGATATGTATTGGCCGTGCATCATCAGTGCTTTTTCTAAACCACAATGAAAGTATTCACCTGGTGCCATATCTATTATTTCTAGGCCCCTGTGAAGCAGCGTGGGTTTACTGCATGCACTGCTTTTAACAATGTTTCTCTACATAGTAGAACGTCCATACCTTCACTTTTTAAAATGTAGAGTAGTGAATTACAGCATTCGTTCGAAACACGACTTTCAATTACCCAAGAAGCGAGCTTCTTTTAAAATTTTCACTGATATCATAATGAACAACAAAGTTTTCCGTTTGGCTATTTGTTAATTCATTGATTTTGTGAGGTACTGATGCCTCTTATTCACTTTAAGTCTCCCGATAACAATTTGAGAATTTTTCAATTTCTATTTTAACTAGTCGTCTTAAATGACGATTAGAAACTAAATTTTCACAAATTTTTAACAAATTTGTTACTATACCCGTACCTTTTCGCTTTTATTAAAAACACGTCTTGCACTTTTTAAAACTAAACTGATTAAATATAAAAACAAAACGAAAACATCAACAATTAAAAGTTATGTCACAAACAAAAACGAACTGATACATCCCCCATTGATCCATTTGGAGTAATAAG
The DNA here is from genome assembly GCA_916610165.2 of Gymnosoma rotundatum. NCBI lineage: Eukaryota > Metazoa > Arthropoda > Insecta > Diptera > Tachinidae > Gymnosoma > Gymnosoma rotundatum. Next base: position 50,216,912 of record OU744338.1, read on the forward strand.
CGAGGCATAAACAAAAAAAAAAACAAAAAATAGTTTCGATAGCTCGCTTATTACTCCAAACGGATGAACAAGTCATTAGTCCTTTATTGCTCGATTATGGATTAATCCATATATTTTTTACTGGGATGCTATACTATATAAATGTATATATATATATATATATATATATATATATATATATATATATATATATATATATATATATATATATATATATATATATATTAATTATGTCACTGCAATCGATTATATTTTTAAAATATTTCAATTTTCCATTAAAATTTAAGGTAACAACTTATGTCTAAAACGAAATCAGCGTGATTAATAACAATCGCTTATAATATAGGCCTCTCATAACAACTAGAATCAATTAAATATTTTCATGTACTAATTAGGAGTTTATATCGTACATATGTTTCATGTCACACATAATTGATTGTGAGTAGTAGAAATGTTTGTTAAAAAAAAGTGACAACTGCTTCATATACATATGTACAAACTTATATTAAATGTACGCAAATAACAATATAATAACACATAATTTGATGCGATAAAAACAAGATAAAAACAAATTAATCAAATAAAATAAAACAAAACACTTGGGGAGAAAAGAAGCAAATGACACATGTATTTTGAATAGTGTCATTTACATGCGTACACTACGAATATATATTACGGCAGCAAAAGTTGGTAAAATTATACTATTTTTGGTACAATTTTAGTTTTAAAAGTACAACGGTACAGCAATAATTTATTTGGTACACTTTTCAAATAACCCCAGTTTATCTTTAAAATATTTTTAAATGACAAATCATTTTTGTGTCGTTTTTTGTTTTATATTTTGTTTTATTAATATTTTTCTTTTATTTTTTGCAAATATTTGTTCGTATTTTTTTACCACCTGTTTGTTTACTATAACTTGGTTCAAATGAACAATTTGTTAAGTTAATCCAATAATTGAATACTTTTGTGTAGGTATCATTACTTTGTTCTTATATTGGTCTTTCATATAAACCGTTTGATTTAGAAATATGTACTTACATACAAGGCGAACTTAATACTAGGTGGCCGCACGGCTACAAAAACAAAAACCTAATGTCATTTTGTTGTTGCTGAGCACTACGTTGATATGAAAAATAACTGACTTAACAAGAGAAAGCATAATTTAATTTATCCTTTTATAATCGTCTGGTGCTTTAAATGAAGTTGTAACAGTTGGTTTCTTTCTTCTACATGTACAGCCATACATTTTTTTTCATTTTTTGGTTTAAAATAAATTTGTAAAAATATATAAAATTTTTTACTATTTCAAATTTTATATAAATTTTTTTTGACCTTTTTAAATAATTTTTCTTTTCTAATTTTTTAAGCACTAGGTCAGTTTATAAATAATAATATTTTAATTTATATTTTCAATATTTCAAATTTTTTTACTTTTAAACGTCGAACATTAACAAAAATCAGCTGGGCTATTAAGACTACCTGCAAATTAATGCGCCTTGACTTACACATTGGAATGTAAATTTGTTAAGTTTTTATCTTAAATTTTTTTTAAAAATTGGTGCAATTAAGGTCGAAAAGTGCAATTTATAATTTTATACGAAATTTAAATTTACAGTTTTCCAATAATAGTGAATTAACGAGAGATCGGCGATATTTAAATAAGCTTTACTAAAGTGGTAAAAAAAAGATTGTGATTGTGTGCTTTTCTATATGCTGCTAAGGGCTTTGTCTTATCGGTAGGTCTACTTTTAACAACAAATAAACAATTTCGGAACTAAACAACAGCACCAATTTTCGTGTGCCGAAAAAAATTATATACGAATGCACCAACACGCGTTTATGTATAAATAAATCACTTAGTTTTTTCCCTTTCGTTTCGAAATGGATCACTAGTACAAAAACAAAAATAATCATAAAAATTGTTAAAAAAACAAAAAACCAAAAACTTTAACTAAACAATGCTAAACATAACTTTCAGTTATTTGTGTGAAATAGTCAGGCTTAATTTTTTTTTTAATTCATAGTGGCGGAAATTAACAGAATGTAGTACATTTTTCATATTTTTATTTTAAAGTAATAGGTATGAGTACCTCTCTAACTTAAGTTCATTATAAGATTTTTGTTTGCTCTTATTTTTAAATAATTTGTTAAAATGTCAAATATAAGAAGTTATCCTTTCCTTGCACTCAGAAGTACAGTTACGTTAAAAAAAAAGATTCCAATTTTATTCGTATCACAAAAATTAAAAAATATCAAGTGTCTTAAACAAATTGAAATCGGATAAAAAATGTTTGACGCGCTGTAGCAAATTGTTACTTACTGTACGAAGTCAATATTTTGATAAAAATTAAAAATAACAATATGGCAACTTGAAAAATATATATACTTATACTGCAATTTCCTGTGAAACTTAAACCGTAATCAATAATTTATAAATACTTTTTATAAGAATAACGATTTATTTATATGTACATATAACAAATAATAATAATAAAAAAAACGGCGCATTGAAAATGAAGTCATTCATCTTCAAATACATTTTTGGTTATTCCCAAATGGTATGATCTCTCAATTTAATATTATAATTGCAACAATTATCATTCTCATGCTTTTTCACACACACACACACACACACACAAAGGAATAATAACAAAAAGTAGAAAAGAAAAACTCACACTGTAAATAACAAACAATCAAAAGTTCAACAAAGAAACAATGAAAATAAAAAAGTTAAAAACAATGAGGACATTTTCAAGCTCCTCCCACAAAGAGATAGAAAACCTTGATATATACAACAGTTACAAAGAGCAACAAGAGTTGTGAGGGAGTGTAAATAAATTCTTAAAAACTGAGAAGATCGCATGCGCTTAAAACCCTGTTTAAACAAAAACCTCAAACGCAAGGAAAAATGAACACACAACTAAAAAAAAATCAAAATGAGTTCTTTTTTTAAAACGGTTGTTTTTTTTTACTTAAATGTTTCTTCTTGAAAACAAAATAACAGTTTTTATAACAATAGCAGCAAAAACAATGAATGAGGCTGTTTGTTAAATTGTATAAACAGGAATGCAGGGATATAAATGTGTATGTATGTGTGTCTACTGTTCTGACGCTTCCGTACGCCATTATTAGCTGTTTTTAAGTATTATCATCATTTCATTTAATGATGGTGATGGCGTTACCAATGCCACCGTTATCATCAAGCTTAATTTCTTGTGTGTGTGTGTGTGTTTATGGGGATTTTTTTGTATTTTGTTTTTAAGCACAAGCCATTAGTGATGACACAGATGATGATAATAATGACGATGATGAGTATGCCATTGATAATAGCTTCAGCTTTTTTTTCAAAATTAATGGTAAAACTTTTTTCTTTATGCTTCTTTTGAAATTAAAAAAGTTTGTTGTTTTTTTCTACTCTTTACTTTTTGTTGTTTGTTAGGTGAAACAATTATGAGAAGATTAGTTAGATTTTTTAAGAGATAAATTTTGTTAAAAGTAGTTTTGCACTTTATTAAATGTTGGTGAAATGGGAAAATAAAAAACTAATTTACTATTTCTGGCTCATTATAAGAAATCGATTAAAATTTTATTTTATTTTACATTTATAAAGGAGTAAAGGCTATAAAGAAATTTGCCATTTATTTATAACTTGACCGATAATATAAAGATGTCTGACTATCTCGGGGGACAAAAGAATTACTTTAAGTACAACCTGTCAGCTATTTTAAAAAGTGATTCAATAGTCGCTATAAAATATATTTGTGAATTAAATAAATAATAATTAATTGTATGGGGAGTAACTTCACTGCCTACGTATTCCTTGTTATTTTTGGCTAATGTTGATAAACTGACTCGGGGATTTTTTTGACTTCGCGCAGTATTTGTCGCTCGTGTACCTCTGTAAGTTTCCGTGGACGACCACACCTGGGCTTATTTTCAACTGTTTTTTCAGCTTTGTGTTTTTTTACTATATAATGGACAGTAGTTCGTGGCCTTCCAACGATTTCTGAAATATAATTTTCCGATTTGCCTAATTCAAAATGGTGGATTATTAAATTTTTTATTTCAATAGTGGTTTCTCTTCCTTTGCGCCAAATTTTTGTAACCACGTGAAACTAAATGAAAACAATGCATGAAAAAAGCTTCGAACTAAACTCCTAACGATATTAAAAATAGCAGCAACAAGCATAGTCAACATATTAACGCAAAGGCGACAAAAAATCAGTGATGTCGAATACTTTTTTTGCTTTGCAATTTTAGCGTTTGTTATAAAATACGCTCAATTATCTCACATTCTCAAATTTAATTAAGTTTTGTAACTTTTAATAAGAAATTACCTCCACTGTAATAAAAAATTACAGCTAAATGCTTTAAATGATTTGTAAAAATAAGATTGCATGTCGAATACTATTTTTGACCGCTGTAAGTCAACTTGGTATTTTCTTATCTTCATATTTATTTAAAGAATAAACTGCAGGAATAAGTAATGTAAATTTCATACTATTTTATTAAGCTTTACCATTACTTCTTCGTGTTTCCACCCGATTTTTTGCTTTCGCTCCACTCACCTATTAATTATACTTGATAACTTTTCGCCATTTCTTTGTTAAAAAAAAATTAATAAATATTAATACGAGTATATTAAGACGACGATTTTTATCGAGAGGTATAATATGAATATAAGACGAGTATTAATGTAAACGTGGCTTGAAAAGGATGTTCTCACATCGAAAGCGCTTGCAAATGTAGCAAACAAACAGCCAGTGACGACGGTTTTCACCGAGAGCTATGACAACAGCATGATAGTTACTGGCGGAACAAACCCAACTAACTAACTTAATAACAAGTAATAATAATTACTAATATTGGGCTAGCTCTTCATTTTGCATACATACATATGTATCTATACATATAACAACTGCAACAGGAATATTTTTGTACATGAAATTTTGAAAATTTTGTTGCTGGCGTAGATAGTAATGGATATGGAATACAAAACAGCTATTTCTTCAATTTTTGTCTGTCTTTGTCTGTGTTCGCATCACGTAAAAACCGCTAGATAGATTTAAATAAATTTTTTTGAGAAGGTCCGTGAGAACCTTGGTTTAAATATAGAATCCTTTAAATAGTAAAACTGTTGTCTGCTCATTTCATTTTTGTTGTTCGAAAATTGTCAACACTGTTTACAGAATTGTGCAATAAATATAATAACATGGCGTAATAATACTAGGTGGTCGCGATGGCGAATACATTAATTTCGCCGTAAATGCTAAATGTCAAACTTCATTAATAAAAAATATGTATATTTTTTTTATATGGTTTTAGCGTTTACGGCGAATATCAATGAATTCGCCATCGAGACCACCTCTATTATTTCACCATGTATAAATGCAAATATTTAAAAAACACATTTTTCGAAATTTGAATTTGAAGAAAATTAGAAATGACACGTAGAAGAAGTCTTGGGCACTTCTAGTAAAGAAACACCATAATGTACATACTACAGGTCTACTTTAAAGAAGGTATTCAAATACTTTATATACTCTCTAATCAAAAAACAAATATTAGGGTGACAGAGAATTAAAAAAAAAATTGCCTGCTGGCTCGAAGGACATGGACAGATCATGCTGGTTTACAAATGCACCTCTTTCGACACTATATCTGATCGATTGACATATTGAACATGGACGGACAGACGAACATCGGTCAATCGACTTCGCTATGTTTGTGGTGAAGGGTATACAAATATTTCTGTTGCCACATTAGACGACGCAAAAGATGTAAGGAATGTCTACTTGCTTTATTTTACAGCTGTGATAAAATGTTGCTGAATACTACTTCTGCAACATTTTTTCATGAGTTTATCATACAAAGTGTTTATGTAAATATGTATGTATGTAGGTTGACAGCATTACGCATTAAAAACTGAACAGAGTATCAGGCTTAATTGAACGGACTGAACTTCAGCTACGTTATTATAGTCTTTACCACAAAAAGTGGAAAAAGGGTATATTCACGTCTGTCATTCCGTTTGTAATTTATACAAAATAGATTTCCGACCCCATAAAGTATATATATTCTAACTTCTTATGCATAGCGGAGTTGATTGTGCGATGTTCGTCTGTCTGTTTGCCTGACCGTGGTAGTGTTGAAATCAAGTTTGCCGAGGCACTAGATCACCTAGAGAAAATTTAAATACACAAATCGATCAGATATAGTGCTATTGGAAATCAGCTTGATTAGTCCATGTCCTTCGAAGCAGCGGGCAAAACACCACACCTACCTAATTTTTTCATATCATTTGGAACAATGAAGTTACTCCAGTCAAAAAAAGAAACAACTATATGCTCATATTTTTGGAGTTACAGACCTCTGAAATTTTTAAATTTTTAAATATCAATATGGGTATCAGTGATCGGTTATGAGTAGTGGAGAAACAAGTGGAGTTGAATCATGACTCTAATTTTTTTGTAATTATACGCATTCATACATTTTTCTGACTCACTAAACACCAAGCATCTCAAAGGTTTGAACTACTCTGAGTATTCAGACTTAACAACATGTATGATGTTGATGATTTCGACTCTCACTAACTCATTATATGCAGTCAATACAAAATAAGTATGATTCGCTAACGGAAAATAAAATACTCTGTAGAAGGTTTCACAGTGGTGTGTGGGATGATTTTTTTATTATTTTAGTAACTTTAAAGGTTTTTAGAATAATGTTTAGAGGAATGTTTATTACTTTCAAAAAGCTTTGAAGTAGAACCTTTTTAACTCCTGCATATATAATTCAACCAAAAAGATTTTTACGTTTAAAAAACAAAAGCTGCTTTGAAGAAAATTTCTTCTATTTCGAAAACATTTCTATGGGAAAATTAATTTTCGAGAAAATTTAATTGAATATTTTTACGTGGCAACGTTCTTAGTGAAAGTTTTAGTTGAAACTTTTTTATAAGTTTTAGGCAGAGTTTAAAAATATAGTATCGAGCCCTATTACTAGTGGTTTTTAAAAAGAAAGGTTTGTATTTCTGATTATACATTTTATTAGTTTTCATTTATTACATTTTCATTGATTATTACTCACTTCTGTATTGATAAAAAATATTTTATATTATTATTTCTGTACCCATATTTTAATGTAACAATCGCCGTTCTTTTGTAAAGTACTAAAGAATAGAACCGTAAATTTTTCTTGAGTGGCTTGAATGAGTTAAATGAGTTGTAAGTATTCAGAGTATTTTTCTAAAATTATAAATCTAAACGACATACTTCACGAATCATACATATACGAGTTCGATGTCGACGTAGTACTCATAATCATATAACTTGTCTTTATGAATCACTCTTATAGTGAGTGCGAACAAATCTGAGTAGTAAAATTTATATGATGTATACTCACTTGAATTAAAAATTTTGTAAGTGATTATGAATAGCGAAAAAACGACTTATTGCCGATCACTGATGGGTATCTCTTGAAAGCTTTAAAAGAGACACTTAAGGAAATACTAGAATTATAAAAAAATGCTTAACTCGTTAAGAGCCTATGACACTTTTAAGTAAAATTATTTACATATCGCACTTGATCAACAATAGGGTATTAACTCAAAATTTTTGAAATATCACTTTTTTCAAGAAATCAGCTAACAACATCAATATCTATCTACTGTAAAAATTTTAACGTATTCCGTTTACTCTTTCATCTCTAAAACCACTTTTGAGACCATATTCATGATAATGTAATGATTACCTTAATTTCAACAAAAAGGTATTATTTCGAGTTAATACAAAAGTTAACATGGAACTGATTCATAAATTTTCATAAAAAAGGTATTATTTTGAGTTGAGTCTCTTTTCAATTTGGTTTTATTTTGAGTTGATACTGTCTTGTTGATAAAATTTGTTTCATTTATGATCGAAAAATTTTAGAAAAATTGTATTAACTCAAAAAATTGATTTTTTTGCAATACTTGCACAGATTTCTAGGAAAAACGATGTAAATATATTTTTAAATGAAATTTGCTTCCTATGGTATATTTGAATTTTTAAATTCTGGTAAAATGTGGCCACAAACAGTTTTTTGACTCTACTGAAAATTTTAAAATTTTGAGTTAATACCCTCTTGTTGATCAAGTGCGATATGTATATGTAATTCTTAATTTTATTTGATTCTCTGACACCCCAATATTTGCCTTTTTAAGTGGAGTTACTTCACTAAACTAGTATTACCCAAATGATAAAGGGTATTTGTTTAATGACATGATATCTGCACAGAAATAAATTTTATAGTTTAAACCGAGAAGGCCTTCTTAACCAACTTTTTAAAATTGTTTGTGAGTAATTTTAAACTATTATAATTGATTTGTTGTTTTTGTTTAGTTCGAACTAATTTTTTATGTGGGTTTTAAAAGCATTTGCAAAGTGTTAAAGCTTTGTTATTAAAATTGCGTTGATATATTAAGAAAAGAGGTTAATACTACTTTTTCAGTAATATTACTTTATTTCTTGTTTGTACCAAAAGTTAGGCAAAAATGGCCAAATATAAAAAATTATACATGTTACGTGGAGCCTTTAAAAGTCACAAACAATTAAAAAATGCAATCGAACAGCATCACTTTTTAACACAAATTTGAAAGCATCTTTTAATTAAAATAAAATAAAAATAACAAACACACCTGTGATACAAAAAAAAAAATATCACTGATTCAAAACCAAAAATAGTGTGCACATTCTCTATGCCTGTGACTAATGATTTAGACACATACACAGTAATGCAAAGGGGATGTAGCTCAGATGGTAGAGCGCTCGCTTAGCATGTGAGAGGTACAGGGATCGATGCCCCGCATCTCCAAAAGAATTTTTATTTTTATTTCAATAAATTCTGTTTTTAACAATGTTTATAAATTTGCAAATAATTTTAATACTCCTACTTCAATTTGATGTTGATATATTAACTGACAAACTGTCAATACAATATTTTGTCATCCTGAATATGTTTAAAGAAAAAAAATAAATAAATAAATAATATAACTATTTTAGATTGGTTTTAAATTTAAGGTTTGGTTTTGTTGAAATTCAATCATTCATACATGGCGAATCACTTAAATATGTCGTGCATTTTTTACAAATTTTGATAAAACCATTTTCTTAAAAGTTTTGTTTTTAAGTTTTCGTTAAGAACTTTGACTATTTATTATATTGTTTTAACACCTTATGTCTTTTGACAACTTGAACAGGGAAATTAACTAATAATAGTAGGTTAATGTCATAAGAGACATGCATACGACAATCCTGAAAACGATGAAAGATAGGAACTTATTACATAAGTTTTACAGAATTCTAGCTGAACTGAGATTTAGCGGATTTAGTATTTAAGAAAGGAAATATTTTGAGAACGGCGGACCAACTGTGAACACCAGCAGTCTAAATTAATGAAATGGTTGACTGGGGTAGAGACGAGGATCTTTATACCTGACAGGAGGATTATTATACCAATAGACAAATTGCCGACAGTCTCCCAGTAGAAAACTTGTGATATTACTATGTGTGCTAAGCACAACTTTCGCATTGGAATTAAGGCAGCACATATACATATTTATTTTTCCAGGGGGCCAACCAGCTGAAATTCACATCTGTTTTAGGTCTTGAATTTTTCACATTCTGCAACGACTATCCAAAGTTCATAAAGTGACCCTTTATTGGATTCGTTGAAATGAGGGTCTATACCAGAATATAGGGTGAACAAATTGACGAGGCCTGCTTGTGTGAATAGGACAACTCTTCTTTGCCTAATTTGGTATTGGAATTGGTATATCTGGCTAAACTCTTTAACTTTAGATTACTAACGAGCGTCCTCTCCGAATGTTTCGGCCTTAATTAACATCTTAAAAAGATGGGGTTGAAAGAATCACCCATGTGATTTCCGGTCGACGAAATAACCAAACTTTCTTTGTGAATGCATTGCTGTTTTCGGGGATAGTTTCTCCTATTTAACAATGGGAAGCACTTAGGTCCAAGTGAAATTAAGGGGCTCCCCATCATCTGATATTTTATTCATATGTAGTTTTAGCTGCAGTGCCGGGTCCATATATTTAGTAATTTATCTATTGAACTAAAATCATCATTCCGTTAGAGTTGGGTTGGTCAACCACTTAGCGGTTTTTTTTCAAACTTCCCGCTTTTAATAGGAAATAACCACCAGATCTAGCGGGAAAACCGCCGTTTTGGCAACACTGGTTTTGATATAAATAATGATGAACTATAAAAGGCGCTCAGTAACAGTAAAAGAGTGTGTGAGTGATAAAATTGAACTAGGTCGTGCACGAACTACACAACTCTATATTCATTTTGATATTTGTATATTTGTATTTTACAAAAAGTAACCTTCGTACTATGGAGAGTTTATGAGAGTTCTTTACTTTTCGTATTTGGATAAAACTAACCAAATTGTTTAATTAAAGACACGGGAATATTTTTTAAATAGTTACTTTCTATTTCGTGCTATTTTTTTATTTAATTATCCCTATTTAATAATTTATCGACATTGATTATTGAGGTTCAAAGCACGTCTCGATGACCATTTCGTTACCGCTTAATAACTCTTCAGGAAACTTCTGACAAACATTTTAAATAAACTAAAGATTTTTGTCCAAACAATAAAGCAAAGACAAAAATCAAAGTTTAACGTTTAAAGCAAAAACAACAATAACCAACAGTAATTCTATTTTTCTTTCTTCACTGTATACGGCTGACTTTTTTTCGGCTCTTTTATACAATTGAAAGAGGATGAAAAATAAAATATCAAAACACTACGATAATTTATTTCTATGCACAGGAACTTAATTAATTAATTAAATCGGGATAATTAAATAAAAAAAGTAGCACGAATTTTTTTATGAAAATTAAACACCCAATTTTTGATTTGGATGAAATATAGACTTCGTATGCTTTCAAAACGCTAAGAAGCGAATACACAGACGTATGTATGTATATTAAAAGTAAAATTGCACGTAGCTTTTGAAAAATACGGGCAATAAAAATGATCATTTTCTGGTATGGCTTTTTTTTCTAATTTCATTTGCAGTTTATGCGAAAAGTCAAGTACACTTTTACGATCGCTTTTTTTTTGCGTTTTACTCTAGATGCTTTTTACTTTATATAGAATTTGCAGTTTTTATACCCGTCATTCCATTTTTTTATTTCTACGATATTCATTTCCGACCCCATAAAGTATATAAATTCTGAAGAATTATGCATAGCGAAGACGATTGTGCGATTTCCGCCTGTCCGTTACAAACTTGGATTAAATTAATTGCTCTTCAATAATTAAAATTTTGATTGCTTCTAAGAACGAATTAGTTACGATCTTTCCTTACTTTTCTAGCATGTCAACTCATAGTTGTTGCGCAAAACGAAAAACGGCTCCTTATCGACTTCACTTGCAGTGTATTAAAATATTACGTATTTTAATATGTTAACTTAAAACCATCTCTCTTAAAAAAAAATTGTCAATAAAAACAAAAAATCAAATTTGTAATGCAACCGCGCGTAAAATGATACAAAATTTTTGTTGATAAATTTTTTTTGTCTGCCAATATATAAATTATTTTCCCTTTTTTTCGTCATTTTTATGTGAATAATGTTTAAAATATTTGTTTTTTTAGGTTTTACGTGTTTTGCATAAATTTAATTTTTGTAGTTACTTGTGCGGTATAATTTTTTTAAATATTAGGTGTTTTGATTTTATTAAAATCATTTTATTTTAGTCAATAGACTAAAAGATTCATGATGCGACACAGACATGTATATTATATCTTGATAATAAGAATTTAAATATATCGAGTAAATACGTATAAATTTATGACCTACATTAAAGAATGAGCCCACTTACACGACGAAATTTTCCTCGAAACAAATTGCAGCGTTTGCATCAAAAATTTCAAAATGAAATGAACAATAAATAAAAAATAGTGTTTAATTTGACTTTTGTTATTGCACTAACTTATACACTAACAGGCGATAAATTAAACTTTATTTCGTTTGTTTATACGTACTTTTTCAGCAATTATTTTTTTTATTTCGTGTCTGTACGAAAACTTACAAAATTTAACCAAATGAAACACAATTGTACATGTTACGTGTAGCTTTAAAAAGTTACAAAAAATGTAACCAAACGGCAACACTGGTGGAAACTATTAAAGTAAAATGATTTAAGCATAATTTGTTACAAAGTTTTTTAAATGATTTAAACGAAGAGTTATTTATGTATTAAAATATCGACACTGATATGAACAGGTTATTTTTTTTTAGCCTTCATTACAAAAAGTAAAAAAGGGTGTAACTAAGTTTGTAATTCCGTGTGCAATTCCTACTATATCCATATCAAAGTGTAAATATTCTGACTTCTTATGCATAGCTAAGTCGATTGAGCGATGTTCGTCTGTCCGTCTGCGTCCGTGTTAGTGTTAAAATCAAGTTTGCCTTGACATACACAAACAAACAAAAACTAAATGTCAATCCATCAGATACAGTGACGAATGAGGTGCTATTGGAAATTAGCATGAACGGTTTTAGGTCATTTGGAACAATAAAGTAATTCTACTCAATAAAACAAATATATGGGAAGATAGAGAATTAAAAAATAGGAAAAAAACCTCAAGTGAAAAAATTGGCGCTCACCCACATTTTCCGAGTTACGGGGCTCCGAAATTTTCAAATTTTTTTAAATATCAATATGGGTATCATTTCAAAGCTTTTGAAGAGATCTTTAAGGAAATACTAAAACTTTTTAAAAATTTTTCACACATTAATTTTTCACCCATTATATATGTGCAGTACCAAATTTTTTATTTTTGAATTCTCTGTCACCCCAATATTTGCTTTTTTGATTTGAGTTACTTCACTAAACTAGATTTACATTGATGGTAAAGGGTATATAAGATAAGGCATAGCCGAATATAGTATTTTATTCACAAGCAATATTCAATATAACACCAAGGTAAAAAACTTTTAGCGAGAAATAGTAAAGATCTAACAATAAAACAAAAATATACTTAAAAAAAAATCAAATAATATTTTCAAAAAAATTAAGAAAAGGGTAATACTATTTTTTAAGGTGATAATCCAGTCAAGTTCTGCATTTGCGAAACTTTAGTTACAGAATTCATGGACGGGATCTAATAGATGATGCGTCTTCTGAGATTTTTAATATGTTAAATCCGAAATCACTCTTTCATTAACAAGATATAGTCGTAGTAAACAAGGTTTAATTTTTACATGATTTTTTTTTTAGTACTTTGTTTAATACTTTCGATATTCATTTTGTTTTATTTGTTATATTAACGTGTAAACTATGCACATATACACAAACGTATAAAGTGTAATAAATTAGCTTAATAAAAAATAATTTATACTTTTATATAATATTTTTTTTTTACTAATATAATAAAATGCGAAAATTTGGTGACAATTAAATTTAATGATGGCGCTTTTAACATTAAATCAAAATTACCTTAAATATTTACAACTTATTTACAAACGCCTCTCTCGAACAGATCTTTCTTTATCTTTCTTTATGTATAGAAAAATTATATTGTTGCCAAAAACAAAACGAATAAATCGAATAATATAAAAAGAAAATAAATATTTACAAATCATAAAAATTGTTAAACATCTTTTAAGACTAAAAACTCTGTGGGCTTTTAATGGCCCAATACTACAGCCACCTCTACCATGACATGACTGTTTCCAAGTTTCAATATCAAATTTTAGATTTAAGTAGAAGAGAGTGTGGAGTTTGCCTGCTGCCTTGTAAAAAGTGCAAAAAGTTGATCCAAATTTACGTTGTAAACATTGCGATAAAATCAATCAACTATAAAATATGTTCATTTACTTTATTGTTGGTTTATTATCACTTGTCTTTTTATGCGATTCTAGAATTCAAAAAGATAAAACTCATAAAAAAATTGTAAATTTCAATGCAGTGGTAGAACTGGTAGTAGACTGTATAACTTTTTATTTTTTTCACTTACCACCCCAATTCAGATTTTTTTTCTCCCTCTTGTTTTTGGCTAAAGGCTAAACAAATTCAAGTTTGTTTTCGATTTTGTTTCTTTTTTCTTGTTTGTATTGACTTTGTCTTGTATTTTATGGATAAACGTTACAATTTTGTGGTGTTTTTTATGTTTCTTTATTATTTTTATTTTTTTTGGTTATGATGTCGAATAAATTTGTTGGGTGTGAAACACAATTCGAAACTTTATGTTTATGTTTTGAAGAATACATGCATTTAAAGAGTAAAACAGTAATTGAATAAAAATATTATTAAGTAGATAATAAAAGGCATTAAACTTTATTGAATCATGTACATTTGCTGAATGAAATACACATTAGCAGTTTTCATAATTCTGGCACACAAACAGTAGGGCAGTATTTAAAAATATACAAAAAAATATAAGTTATCATAAGCGCAAATTTGTAAATGTAAATGATAAAATTAAAAAAACGATAAAATTAAAAAAAATTTTTAAATTTTAAATTTTAAAAGATTCCGAATAATAAATTTTCATTTTGATATATTTGTATGTGCACATTGCTTATTAATAAAAATAGTTTTTTCAATTTTTATTTTTATTTTTTCATTGAATCTTTCAAATACATATGAATGGTTCCCAATCGGAACCCTTATGTAGAAAAAAATGAAAGAAAAATTAAAAATAGTTACTGAATGTTTGCTGTGCTTTTGTATAGAAGATTTTTGAGTTGTTGTTGTCTTTTGTCTTATTGATTCAATAGAGTTCTCATTTAATCAATTTGGCTTTTGATATAAGACTTTCTAGTTTTCTGTACAAAATTTGGGTAAAAACCACTGATGAGCTATTTGAGCAGTAGTGAAATGGCCATATGGATATGCTTTCGCCGCAGTAATACATTTAATTTTTTAGTTTAGTTTAAAATAATAAATATTTCATGAGAATATTATGAAATATTTATGTTTGAAAGAATCAAGCACGAATAAAGTAAATTAATTAAATTTAAAAGATACCGAATAATAAATTTTTATTTTCAAATATTTTTTTGTTAACATTTAACCATTAAGTGGATTCTGCGCACAATAATGCAACATTGTTGATTTTAACTATAAAAAATTCGAACCTTAACCAAGATTTTTTTTACTTATTAACATAACCATAATATATTATTATTAATCAAAATATGATTAAAGGCAAACAAAATAATGTTTGTGTTTAAAAATATTTTGTTCTAGGTTTTGACAGAATCCTTTTCTATCAGTTTAACAACTTTTTTGTTAACTTAACGTTGAAACTGTTTTTTACTGTTAGAGAAAATAAAAATTTGTGTACAAAATACTCGTATATAATAAAAAATAATGTACAAAATATAAAACAAATAAAAGGTAAGCAAAATATTTTAAAATAGATAAATAAATATAACTTTATGTTTGAGTTTTACACGCAAAGAAAAAACATGGTTGTGATATGGTCACAATAACCATAATATGATCTTTGTAACATTGTAAAGTTGCAGAGAACAAATTATAGTTGTTTTCAGCAATACTTCAGTCACAACAAACACGTTTTTGTTGATATTTAACCATTATATGGTTACTGTGCACAAAAAATACAACATGGTTGGCTTAGCGTAAAAAAATTTGAACTACGACCAAAGTCTTATAACTTATTAAAAATAATATAATACATTTAACCATAATAACATAAAATTAATCAGAGTATGATTAAAAGCAAACAAAATAATGTTTCCCCTTAAAAATATTTTGTTCTTGGTCTTGACAGAATGTTTTTCTATCAATTTATTAATTTTTTGTCAGCTTAAAGTGTAAATTGTTTTTATTGTTAGAGAAAATTAAAAAAATTAAAATGTAAGTACAAAATAAAAAATAATACAGAAAATAAGACAACAAATAAGAAGGTAAGCAAAGCATTTCAAAAATAGTTGAAATATACATATGTTAGCATACAAATCTTTATTTTGGTGTTATAAACACAATTGTGAAACCATTTACGTATTTTTTTATTTAAAGCTATCATATTATACATCAACAATAGTTGCCGGATACCAGATTAACGTATTAGAAGTCTTGGATAAATGTGTAGTCAGTACCGAAGTACCATTACGTACCGTATATCTTCAATACGAGAATATCACGTTTACTCCATAAATGGATGTTCAAATGGGAATGTATGCAGATAAGATGCCTTTATTTGTGCTTATAAATTATATATATATATATATATTTTTTTTTATTCATGATTCTTGTAGCTTATGTGTTTAGGCCTTTTAATTATATATAATAAGCAATGAATTGTTTTTTTGTGCATTTATGTTGTTGAATAACTTTTGTAACAAATCAATAATAATAATAATAATTCAATTGTATAACATGACATTTTCAACCATATGATGAAGTTTTAATTTAACTTTTTATTGTTTATATTATAAC
The DNA here is from genome assembly GCA_916610165.2 of Gymnosoma rotundatum. Lineage (NCBI taxonomy): Eukaryota > Metazoa > Arthropoda > Insecta > Diptera > Tachinidae > Gymnosoma > Gymnosoma rotundatum. The sequence goes on from OU744338.1 coordinate 50,233,397, forward strand.
ATAACTATTTTAGATTTTACCATGTTATTGTTATGCTAGACAATAATATGGTTGCAACACTAGCTTTAATGTAACAATACTATGTTTTGTTAACAACCATATAATACAACCATAATATGTTGCTCTTAGATTATGGTTACCATAACCATGTTTTTTCTTTGCGTGTAGGCGCAATTGTGAAATCATTCACATATTTTTTAATTAATACTGTCATATTATACATCGATAATAATTGCTATTATTTAACAATTTATATCACCGCAGATGGCAGATTAACTTCTTAGAAGTTGTGGATCAATGTCAGTATAATATCTTCAATATGAGATTATATAGTTTACTTCATAAGTGGATATTCACATAGGAATATATGAAGAGAAGATGATATTATTTGGGCTTATAAACTATATTTCTTTTATAGATTATTCGTATACCCTATTGCACAATTGCTATTGATAAATGATTTTTTTATGAATTTATATAAATGTTAATGAAGTAATAAATAATAATAATTCTATTATATTAGTAAATATTTGCATTCAATTATATAGCATGACATTTTCAACCATATTATGATATATCAATTTCACCATTTAATGTTTTCATTTAAACATAATTATGTTTACATTTTACCACGTTGTTATTGCAAGATCAGCAATATTATTATTAAATGTAATAATTCTATGTTTTGCTAACAACCATATTAAACAACCATAATATGTTGCTCTTAGATTATGGTTACCTCTACCATGTTTTTTATTTGCGTTTCAAAATTCAAATTATAGTCTTTGGATAAACATTATTTTTCTACCTTATTTATTTTGAAGTTCCCATTCTAAGAACGCAGCGAATAAACTTAGGCCCGTCTTTTTTATTAACTATATATAAATAAAAAACTAATATAATGATTTGGAATATATAGCTATCCAAATATTGTTATTAGTCAGTGTTCAGTATAATTTATAGTTTTGCTTTTATCAAGCTAAAACCTTTTATTTTGCAGTACGTTGTGGTCTAAGCTTGGTCCCATCACCTACAGACCTTCTTTCTTTCGAAATCATTTACTAAATGATAAATAGTTCGTTTTGTTGGCACGTTGTTTCTCCCAAAAATTTTACGTAATTTTCTTACCGCCATAGTAATCGATGATTGATTTTGATGCATGTGCTAACGATTAAAACACGTTGGTTTTTGTGTACTTTTTCCATAATAAACTTGCCACGTTTCTACTTCACGACTGCCAAATATGAACTGTCAATACTAATGTTTACCAAAATGGCGGCAAAATAAGTAGTATACTTTCCGGGCGGACACCCTGTATTTATACATATCTGTAATAGTTGCAAGCTTAAGCTTATTTACAGAAACAATTTTTGCACATATAAATAATTCTATTTGTTTTTAGATCCAAATTTTATTAAATTTATTCTTATTTTACTTAGTTATTTAGGGCGTGTGTGAAACGGTAGCAAAGTACCATGGTTAAATAAATTTTTTCTATAAAGAGAAAATTTAATATTGCTGCTGTGTGAAATGATATTTTTGTTAGCAATATACAATTTTGGAGTTTCTACAGGAAAAAGGAAATTTTTATAATTTGAAAAATTAATTAATTAAAAGATTTTCCGTTTCTTATTTCAATTCCGTTATGAATGTCATCATCGCAGTTATTTAATATATTATTTTTCATAAAAACCTATTAACATTTATTAATTTTCAAAAGTTACAATTTAATTTTTAAGAAATTTTTTTTACATTACCACAAAAGTATTAAAATTTTTGTGTGCCCTCAAAAATTCAGGCCCTTAATAAAAAAATTTTATATTTATTTTTGATTTATTTATATAATTAAGTCACTTAATAATTTAGTTAAACTCAGATCTGAAAAATTAAAGCCATTTTCTATATTGAGTTAGGTTTGGCAGGCAGTCGGATTTTACACAGTCCACTTTGGTCCAGTACGTAGAAAAGAGAATAGTAGGGAGATAAAATAAAGGATTAATCAAAAAGTCGGGTATAAGTAAAGGAGGTAAAAATGAAGAAAGACAAAGAAAATGTTTGGATATGGCAGCGATAGATGCAGAGAAAAATCTGTTGTTAGGAAAATGAAAATTAACTAACAGCCTGTTATAGAACACGTCAAGAGCGAAACGAAACCGGATGGCATATGGACGAATACGTATGGACGAATACGTATGACTAGAGTCCGTGTAACACGTTCCGGTTTTTTCGTTTAACTTACGATGTGTTGTTTCAAATTGTAGTATTGCCAATATATTAATCAATATTTATTATTTACTTTTTTCATATGCATTTTTTGTTTTTGCCTTGAATGATGGTAACCCTGCTTTGGCGCCAAAAAGAAACAGCTGAGTTTAATAAACAAATCAAAATGATCAAACAAGTAATCGGTTAAACAAAAATTTGTGCAAATAAAAAAGTTTAAACAATAAATTAAAAAATTTAATAATAAAAATAAATAATAATTTTTAAAGTGTGGGTGTACTGAATATATGTATGTGTAATACTTTTATAGAAGATATATACGTAGATGTTTTGTTGGTAATAATGTGTTATGATGGGCAGTAGCCCAACAATTTTAACTTCTTAAAACTTCCTGAATACTCCATATTTTTTATTTTATTTAATATTTTTAAACTACTTTTGGGAACACAACTAAACTGTATATGTAAAATTTTTAAAACGAATGGTTTTTTTTCTTCGCTCAGTTTTGACGTTTCTGACAATACAATGCGCAATACATAAAGCAGAAATAATTGTCATTTGTTACGTTTTTTACAAAAAAAAAAAAAAAAATACATTCGTGTTTTAAAAACCCAAAGATGGAAAAACGTTTTTCTGCGTCTAAACGGCAGATTGTGTTCTGTAAACTGGCTGTAAAGGACAGAGTTGCCGCTTCCAGGTGATAAGCAATTGTGATCCTGGTTACAGAACTATCAGAACCTGCAAGAGTTGCATCCCTACAAAATATAAAAAGGATCTCAGTTAAGGACCTGCCGTATGCTGCCTCCATCAGGGCAGTGTGCAACCTGCAATGTTGTAATGGATCCGTTAGTCTAAATATGCTGGACCCAATACTTAAAAAATTACAAATTTTGTAAAAATTTTAAAACAGTCTACAAGAAAATTGCTCATTATAATTAAATTAAAATAAAGAAGTTACTAAGCTGGAAGGGACTAATTCCTAAGCACTTGTATATATAATATTATAGAAGAATAAATGGATGAATAAACAATAAATCAAATTAAGTATCTTAAAGTCCGACTGCCTCGATTTTATTATATACCCAGCCCACATTGTTGCCTCGTTTATTAAATATAATTGTAACATGTAGCAATAATTTAGTGTAACAAATATCTCTCTTACTCTTTTAATTTTGTTTCATCAGTAACTATTTGATTAGTAGACTATTATTTACATATTAATTACACTTTAGGGAATGTTTTAAATCATTTCATTTAAAATAAACACAAAACGAATGAATGCAATAAATAAATGGGATTTCTGTAAATGAAATGAATCAGTTGGTACTGAAGTGGTCAAGTGTTTGTCTACAAAATTGACTGCAGTTAATGGTCAAGTTAAAAGCTAAGGAATAAACATAAAAAATTTGTTGCAATTTAGTGTATGTTAGTATTTATGTGTGTGGGAGTGTTTGCTAGGTTTTGTTGACACTTAAGCTTAAATAACTTGCAAATAAACAAATACTGTAGACGACACAAAAGCAGCAGGAGTGTGTTTAAATAGACTGCGATAAAAAGAAAGTGAAAAATAAAAGTGGTTAGAAAAATCCTTTGAATTTTTTTGTAGCGTTTTAAAACAAATAGTTTTTTCGTATGATCTTTTATTAATTCCAATTTTGGTTTTTAAAAAAGAAAAACTAAACATAGTCGATTTCGTACCATTAAAACTTGCCTACCAGTTTGCAGCCATGCCATGCACAGTGTTACATTTTTATGTTATATAAAGACTTAAGTCTGTATCCTATGAACGTATTGTAATAATATGGTGATTTATAAAATCTAGTTTTCTTAAAAGGTAGCGCTTGTGTGGAATACAAATTTAAACAGGCATGGTGATAAATCGCCTCTTTTCTAAATAATTTGTCTGTAATTTAACGTACCGCTGAAACTATTTACTCGATTTTATCGAGTACAGTGTTAAACAATAGTGCAATTTACTAACTTTAAACAATACTACAGTAATGCATTTCCGAACAAGCCCATTATGTCTTTTGCTTACATTTTTAAATCAATGTAGTACACGTAAAAAAATAAAACGTTAAATTCTTCTAAATCGTGAGTTGGACATCACATTTTAAATGTTAAATTTTCCACATGAAGTAATCAAAGTTGCTCAAAAATTTTCACAAATTCGAACAGAGTACCTGGCTTAAGAAATACATATATACATGCATTTGCCTTGCTTGAATTCACATATTTTTACTCTTCTGTTATGTGTTTTTCATTTAATTGTTGACGGAGATGCCACTCAGTTTCAACTTTTGTCTATTGTCGTTAAGCTTAAGTTAGTGAATTACTTAACCGTTATTGCAAACAACAACAAATGCCGACAAATATAACTATTGTCGTTTTGCTTAAAACTAGTTAGTTGCACTAAAGGTCTATACTGCGACACGAGAAAAATCAACGAATCTATTGTGATTGATATCACATAAAAGAGAATAAAAATATTATTTTAAATCTAGATAACAAATTTAATACGGCAGACATATTGTTTAAATTTATAAGGTTTGCAGATATACATACATATAGCTCTTACTTTACACACTTGCAGCAACTTTTAAAAGTTTTATTTGTTGGGTTTAGTATCAAAAAAAAAAAAAATAAATAAATTATACTAAATTTTTAATTAGGCCAATAATAACCCATCCTTTGATTTTTTTTAAACCTCACGCTTATTTTATCGAAAAATAAACACTTGTTTAAAACAATAACATACAAACAATTCTACAGTTTTATCATTTAGAGTTCTAATATTTCCACATATATGCACGTATAATTAAAAACGTGATCATTTTTTTCTTGCTTTGTTAGAGACCAAACTTTTAAAATCTTTCTTCTTTAATTCGGTGGGGGATGGGTAATTTCGGATATTTTTCCTTGCTTTTTTAAAAACATACTTAATTAAAGTGAATTATGCAGTAAAAAAAATACTGAAATCCACAGAAAGCGTAACTTTTTTGCATTAAAAAATATATGTAAAATTTTTCAACAATCATCTGTGAGTTTTGTTTTAACGCAATAAAAACAAGCTATGCCGAATCTTATATACCCTTCACCATGAATATAAATCTAGTTTAGTGAAGTAATTCTTATAAAAAAAATGACAAAAAAAATATTGGAGTGACAGAGAATTAAAAAATAAAAAACAATTGGTACTGCATTTATATAATTTTACATAAAAAAGACGCCATTGTCTAATGGGTTAAGCTTTTTAAAAAAATTTAGTATTTTCTTAAAGATCTCGTCAAAAGCTTTAAAATGATAACCATATTGATAAATAAAATAGTTTGAAAATTTCAAAGCCTCGTAACTCGGAATATATGGGCGACCGCCAATTTTTTCACTAGATATTTTTTTTATTATTTTTTAATTCTCTATCACCCCACATATTTATTTTTTTGTTAGTAGTTACTTTATTGTTTCAAATAACATGAAAAAATTAGAGCTAGGCGTGTTATTTTGCCTGCTGCCTCGAAGGACATGGACGGATCATGCTGATTTCCAATAGCACCTCTTTCGTTACTATATCTGATCGACTAACATACTTTTTTTTGCTTTTTCAAGTTTGCCTCTGCAACACTAACACGGAGAGACGGACAGACGGACAGACGCACATCGCTCAGTCGTCTTCGCTATGCATAAGAAGTCAGAATACACAAACTTTATGGGGTCGAAAACGGATATTGTAGAAACTACACACGGAATGACAAACTTATATATACCCTTTTTCAACTTTTTGTGGTTAAAGGTATAAAACACACTGTTTGGATGGAAAAACGTTGTGCGTTGCCTTTCTGCTTTGTACAGTGTTGTCCAATTAGAGGTTTTATCGCCAAAATGGAGTTTTCAAAAAAACTTTTGATTTTTTTTTAACACAATAAGGTTTTTTCTAGAGAAATTTTACTTACAATTCATGACGAATATTGCAAGTACACCAAATTGGCAAGTTTGCAAATTGATTTTGTATAAAATTGTTCACAAATTCTTTGACAATGTCAATAGAAATGAAACTAAAACAACAACTGCAACCAAAACTCTTTAAATATTCGTGAAGGAATAGATATTAAATGGCAATGTATTGATATTGTTCAATACGTAAAATGCGTGGAGCAATTGATCAATATGTTGCAAAAACAGAAGTGAGTTAAAAAGATGTTTCAATACTAAAAGGTTGTTTATTATGAAAAACTATTAATTTTCATAAATAAATATAAATATTTTTAAAAATTAAAAAAAGATTTCAAGAGCTGATTTTATCGATTTATTCTTTGGTTATCAATGTTTTAATTTTTTTTTAATAATAATTAAACATTTTTTTCGGATTAAAGATCAATTTATTACAACAAAAAATGCCAAGTATGAGTTTCACTCACATTTGAAGGGTTCCGTACCATGTATGGGTCACCCTATAATCTTTAAGTTTTTAATTTTTTAAAAATAATCGCCTGTAATAATTGCGAACAATATATAATTTACATTTTTATACTAAATTTTATAGCGACTTACATTACATACGCTGAGTAGCTTTATAGTGTCAGCCAAGTACTATTAATTAACTAAGGCCACTTGTGTTTAAATAACGGTACTCATGGAAAACCCTGCATTTCATTCTAATCTTATGTACTTATTCTCATAGCAGGCATATTTATACATCCTCTGTGTAAGCGTCTGCCTAAACAGTTTAAAAGTTGAGGCATTTTCGTCAAATTAACGGCCTTGTGGAAACACCTTTTAATTTCTTAACTTATTGCTTACAATTTGTTTTTATAGCGGACATATTTGTACAGTACTCTGTTTGATTTTCAAATGGCAATCTACTACGGTTGAAAAACTAAAGCCATATAAGTGGGACACTCTTTAATTTAAAATTTTATTGTTTCTACATCTTCTGTGACAATCAAGATTTTACCTATTTCCAGAGGTAGAGGGCTCTTACAGATGGGCATAAGGACAGACATTGTGACGAAAACATTGTGTGCGAAACCCTAAAAGTAGCTTGTGCTCGCGACATTATCTCTACGATAGTCTAACGCCCTATTTTTCAAGAAGAAAATTCCGAATAATGAAATTAATAGCATCGCCAGTAAAAGAAATAATTTTTATTTTTAATGGCTTGGATTTAGTTTTTACACTTATTCTAAACGCTTTCCAGGGCGAACTGGGGTTTATAAAATAAGACGAATATAATAATATTTTCGAGGCAGAAATTTCTTACTTAAGATACAAAAACGACATACTAATTACAGATACTTTGTAAGTGATTTCTTGGAAGAAGTCAATTTTATTGAATTTTTTGAAAATTTTCTCAGTTTCTAGTTCGTTAGTATTGCACAGTCAATATTTACAAACCAAACGAAGCTTTAGAGGACTAAAGTTTTCCACGATGGGTTCAAAAAATTTAAAAATTTTTTTAGTCATGTAGCTTTGTTGAATTTTATCCGATTTCGTTGCATCAATCTTTACTAGAAAATAGGAAGAAATAATGTTCTGGTATTTGTTAATGTATTTCTACTAAATTGAAAGCCATTAACTTTAGAAAAAAAATGCATTTATTTTTAGTTTTTAATGTTTTGTTTGTTTGTAACTTGTTAGTTGATTGTTCGATTTCAATTGTTTAAGGCCCACACGATTCTTGTTAAAATTCTTTAGGGAAAGAAACGTTTTCATTGGACCTGAGAAAACCATTTTTTCTCAAAAAAAAATCTTCAATATTTTCGATTTTGTAAAAAAGTGTGTTCAATATGTTTATTATTTAACATACTCGTACTACGAATTACAAACTATTATGGATTTGTCCAAAGCATATAATATTATATTTTTTCGTAAATTATAAAAATAACTTTTATGTTTAAGGTTTTTTAAAAAATGTCAATAAAAAGTTTTAAGGATTTTATTGATTATATTGATTATATTTTATTAAGTGATTATCTTTAAAAAATTAAACGAAAATTTTAGACATCCTATCCATAAATGTGCCCAATTTAAAAAAGTCAAAGTTTAGAGAAAGTAAAGATTTGTATTCTATAAAATATGTACACAATATTTGTTTTCTCAAATTTAAATTTTTAACTTGTATATGCACCATTTTACCACGCCTTAAAAAGAATATTCCAAAATCCTTTACCGATCTCGAGATAATCAGACTTAGAGGTGTGCAATTCAAAGTATAGATGCTCTTTACTTCATTCCTTTTAGTCAATAGCTGTTTGCAAAAAAGAAGGAGGTTATCAATTCGACTGAATGCAGCCTTTTTATGATTGTGCTGGAAGAACTCAGGCCGATTTTGAAATTTTTTCGTAACTTGATAAATTATGCTTACAGATTGGTCTAGTTTATATACTGTTCATAATATTACAAATTAAAGGGTGTCCCCATACAACATACATTTTTTTATGTGTGTTATGAACTGTAAAGGGCACTTCTTTTAAATTTAAAATGACTGCGTATTAATATAGCTCTTAATAACAAAAAGTTATACAAAAGTAAATCTAAAAATTGAAGGATGCCCCCATAATTGATCGTCTATCTTTTGAAGCGTTATAGACAAATGCTTGTAAATTGGACAGAATGTCGTTTGCTGTCGCCGTTTTAGTATCAATTGTGACCAAACTTTTGAACCGATATAGACAGAATGCATTTAGAAACTAAAGGGTGTCCCATAGGTTGATGTAAATTTACTTACATAGACCTATCCAAGGCACACTGATACAGGTGACTGCATTAGCTTTTGCGTTAATTTTATTTTTTGTAAAATTTTGTTGAGCTGTCAAAAACGTCTGGCAATAAGTGTGTATGTGTTTGTGAAAAATAAGCAAGCAATTGAACACATACATATAATATACATGCACACACAAATTTTGACAACTAGCAAAGGAAAACATCAAACATATGTTGACCGCATGAGCTAACGCATTCACCTGTTCAATTAGCCTTGGGCCTATCTTTTGAGCAGTTATAGAAAAACGCTTGCAAATTTGACAGATTGTCGATTGCTATTATCACAAGAAGCTTATAATTTGAATTTAAAAATTAAAGACTATTTCCAAAATTAATGTAATTTGACCGTTTTTTTTAACCGTTATATACATACACCTAAAAATTTGACAGAATGTCCAATTCTTTGTTTGGTGTAATAAGAAGTATGAAAATTTTACACTATAAATTAAAAAGTTTTACAATAGTTGATATAATTTGATGTATATGGGCAAACTGTTATGAAGAGACGGTTGAAATTTACACAGAATCTGATTGCTAAGTCTATTACAACAGCAAGTATATACAACGATGTAATGTAATGTAATCTAATGTATGTGGTCATACTCCTGAACCGTTATAGATATATATAGACATAGCAATACAGGTTCCTTGTTAATTTCAAATGTGTGCCTATAACGGTTTAAAAGTTCTGTCACATACACCAAATTATATTCACTATTGGCACACCCTTCACGTTCGAAATCCAAACTTTATACTTGTTGTTATAGCAGACTTAAAATACAGGTCCTTTATAACGGTGACAGTAATCGGAATTTTGTCTAATTCTCAAGCGTTCGTCTATAACACTTCAAACGATAGGCCCATATAGGTCAATTTATGGGGACACCCTGTATTTTTTAGATTTATTTTTCTATTAACTTTTGCTATTGGAAGCAATAGTGATACTTAGTTTTTCAAATTTTAGAGTGGTGCCCTTCACTGTTAATAATACACTTAAAAACATATATGTTTTATGGGGTCACCCTGTGAACTGTTTTTAAAACGGATCCAATCTGTAAGCATAATCTATCAAATTAAAAAAAAAAATTCAAAATCGGTTCTTAAATGACTAAGTTCTGCAGGCACAAAGACACTTTTTTTGAAGTGGGTTAATAATGGAGTTTTGAAACTTCTTAGGGAATGGGTTACTGTTGCTTTGTTCTATCAAGAAAATTTTTCTAACCCTGGAGTTAATGTCGACGTCGTTTACGGCGTTTCAACGCCGAAAAAGTTGAAACAGATTGAACTTTTACGGCGTTGCAACGCGTTGAGATTAACTGCTCTCATACAATTTCATACGATTCAACTTTTATTTTGACATTTGACGCCGTCAACGACGTCGACATTAACTCCAGGGTAAAACATATTTATTAAAAAAAACTGTTTTATATTTTTCTTATTTTTTCTGTAATTTTGGCAAAACCATAGATTCAATACTAAGTGCTACTAGACTCTTTTAAATTCCAATTTGAATTTTTTTTGTTTTTGACGAAATCTCCTAAGTACTCGATGTTGGTGTAATAAAAACGCCCTATTATGAGTTGCTTTAGTTTTTATAACATTTTTCGAGTTTTTTATCTGAAGATATAAAATCTTTAGTACAAATAAAGGAGTTCTAAGACATTATATTTGTAGCCACGCTTAACCAACATTAGTTTAAACAATTCAAACAATTTTCAAATCAATACAGCAGAATATTAATACAAGTTCATAGCAATAGACAAATTTTCTTACATCTCTAACATGTCGAACTTTGAGTCCAAATTACTTCAGGGTACATGCGATATCATTATTATGCAGAATTGTGTTTTCGCAAAAGCAACAATAAACTTTTTAGCAAACTTGACTTTTCACACTTCTTCTTCGATTAAACTGACATATCGGAAAGTCAAAAAAGTTACAAATACATTCCCAGACAATGGCAATACATATACGTTTATAAATTTATGAACATTAACAGACGTAAATTAGATTCAAGAATATTACACTGACAAAAATTTTTGTGGTAGAGAATTTTAATATAAAAAAAAAAATAATAATAATAATAAATAAAACAAATCAGTGCTTAGTTTGGCAAATCGATTAATTTAAAAAATTTTTTGAAATGGTCAGAGAAACTTATATAACGGTTTTGGAGTTTCTGTTTATTAAGACTTTTTCATTTTAAAATTTTTATTTTCAGTGAATTCTAAAATTTTAAAAAGTGTTTTTGAAAGACAGCTCAGTTAGTCGATTTGGCAATTGAAGCGTTCATACACTTTAAATTTATTTTTCATATATATATTTTTTTTTTTGAAGTGTAGATAATAAAGAAAATAAAAGAAAGGGACTTCGAATGCATTCATTGTTTGCACAAGTATAACTTCGAACAAAGCAAAAGCTACAAAGTATAAATTGCATTGACTTTTGGGATAATTTATCAACTAAACTTGCATACAATATACTGGTCCATTATACATCCATACACTCTTCAACAACTTTCTTTACATAACCCGAAGACTTTTAATCATTTTTATCATATAAAACTTCATCAGCATTAGATCAGACACACATCATCAATGTTTATTTGCCTTCAAGGCCTTGTGTGTTTTTGCTTAAGGACTCAACTTATTAGTAGAGTTTATAACTTTATATTTTGTAATTTTGTTATTTCACTTATTCTTCTAAAAAAATAAACTACAGAATAAGTATTTCTTTCATACGCATTATTTATAGTTTTTTGAAGTCTAATGGGCGAAAGATAAATAATCAACATCATTTAATTGTGCTGCATGTCAGGAATAGAAAAGAGTGTATAAGAATGTTAAAAAAATCAAAGACTTTTAAGCTAAATTTGTTAACAGAAACCTCAATACTGTTGTAAACAAAACATTTGTGAAAATAATATTATTCTGGGATTTTTATTTACTTTTCGACATCATTTTGATTAAGGCTTGGAATTTAATTTGGATTAAAATTTTTTTTAAAACTTTTATAAGTTTTGTAACTGCTCGTTGGGCGGTTGAAGCCGGAGTTCCACAATAAAGAGTATATACTTGCATTAATTGAGATTTCATGCTCACACGTAGACAATTCCTCATGAAAGACACAGCTTTGAAAAGCTTCAATCGCCTTTCCTTCACTCAAAAACTTGAAGCATTAACTAAAGCCCAAAAAGAGAAAATGCGACAATTTTGCTTGTTTACATACTCACCAAGATCCAAATAAGCTTCATCTGAAAAGATAATTTTTTTTTTGCAAAATCGGCAGCTTAATGTCGCAATATTTCCCAGCGTTGTTTAAGCGTATACAAAATCATATTCGTTCAGCGGATGGATAAAACTAATTATCTGTCAAATCAGACATAAGCTAAGTATTGCCATTCACGAAATACAAACTAGTTGAATAAAAAAAAAAAAAAACGTTAGATGGCGGACCGTTAAATAGGACCGGACAAATAACTCCTTTAAAAAGGTGCTTGAAGAAATTAAGAATAAACTGTAATGAGAAAAAATATGATTTGAATATTTATGTACACGCAGAAAAAAACATGGTTGTGATATGGTCACAATAACAATGTAACAATGTATAGTTGCGGAGAACCAATTATAGTTGTTTGCAACAAAACTTTAGTCACGTTAACCAAATTATGTTAACTTTTAATGATTATATGGTTACTGTGCACAAAAAAAGCAACATAGTTGGTTTTAACTTAACAACCACAACCAAAGTTTTATAACTTATTAAAAATAATATAAAATATTTAGTCATAATATATTATTATTAATCAAAGTATTGTAGCTAAAATTTTAAAATGTTATTTATTGTTAGAGAAAGTGAAATTAGATTTAAAATAAAATGCAAGCATTTAAAAAAAGGTGAAATAAATATGTATGTGTGTATTGTCAGCACATACATCTTTTTTTATATTTGAAGCACAATTGTGAACACATTTATTTGGGTTTACCCAGTTAGCATTTTTTTGAATTATTGATCATATTCTAGTCTTTTTTGACTCCTCGACACGATTAAAATAATCGTTTATGCGCTCGTTTTAGAGTCGAAAATGAATGTTTTGTCGGTAGAAAATGGTACCCTAGCCGCGACTCTTCTGAACGAGTCCCTTATGATTCGCGTTTTCGACTCATTTTCGATACTGTTTTCAATCGTACTTATAATAAAATACGATATTTTTTCGAGTCAATTTTCGATCATATTACTAGCCGCATGCGAGTCTTCTTCGAAACATATTATACGAATATTTCTTATTATATTTTCCCAAAATTAAACATTGCAAACTAAGTTTTGCTTATTGTTTATTACACGCTGTCTTGACGAACAATTGATTTGTTCAAACATTGAACAATTTCATGCGCGCACATTAAAATGGCTTGTGTAGACCATCGTTGTCGATGTCATGTCGTTTTCAAACAGCGAGAAATCGAAGCATTAACCTCGCCAAGTTTCCTCCACGCAGACAAACATGAACAAATGTTTGAAACCTATTCTGCTGACGTTTTGTTCATGTGCGAACCAATCAATTGCTCGTCAAGACGTAGTGTTACATTCGTTTGCATGTTATTCGTAATTTTCTTAAAATTCAAATAAATTAATTTAAAAAAAATTTATTTTACATTTGTGTCTCTATTTTCTTTACGAAGTGACATAAAAATAAAATATGTATTTGAATCATTTTTTCATCGTTAGACTGCGTTAAATATGTTTCCAAAATAATTCTAAAAACAGTCGAATTTCAAGAATTTGCTTTTTGTACTTTTTGTTTTTAAACAAGTCGCTTTCTTTGCGTTTGTCGGATTGATATTCGAGTCTCTTTTAAAACGCACAACTGATTAATCAGTTTTAAGTCATCTTGGGTAGTCTTAAATGACTCACTTTGGTGATTTTTGTAAAAACAATCTTCCAAATGCTAACTGGGTATAAAGTATATTTTTATATAAATGACTCTTGTAGCCTATGATCTAAGCGTTATTATAAGCAAAGAATATATTTTTTTGTGAGTTTATGTTAATGAATAAAACATTAATAACTAAAAGTTTTATCAGAAAAATTTTGCACTTCGAAACTATATTATAATTAATAACATGATATTAATTATACAACATAACATTTTCAGCCATATTATGATAATTTAATTTAACCATTTAATGTTTATAATTGAACAAAATTATGTTTATACTTTAGAATGTAATTGTTTTACTAGACAACAATATGGTTGCAATTGTAACAATACTATGTTTTGTTATCAACCATATAATGCAACCATAATTATTTCTTTGCGTGTACATTCCTAGCAAAAAATTTTACAAAAGGTAATCGATTGTGGAATTAAGCATTTTTGGCGGAAGGACTTACAACTAGATTACCAAATTAATGATTTTAACAAGGCATGACAATTTTATAATCAATTACTGGGAACTGATTACATTAATTATTGTATGAAATAATGATAATCATTAGTACATATTTAAAGATATTCTCTTTCAACTAAAAGAAGTGCTTGCTTTTCTGCGAACTAATGTAATGTGTTTTGTAAGCGAGTAACTAAATATGACAATCACAAAAGTAAGTCATGATTCGGCAAGTACATATTAAAGTAATGTCGAATTTTTTGATAAGTCCAACTCTCGATTGATAAATAAATTACGCTCCATTAAGAAAGCAGCAAAAAAAAAAAAAAACTAATCGATAATTTAAAAATTAATAAAGAAAGCAAATGTGTTTCGCTTATATCTTTGTTTTGTCAGTATATTTCAAATTTTATTAATTTAAAATCAATATGACAAAATTGTTGAAAAATAAAAACTTTCCTAACAGTGAAAAGTGAGTATTTATCAAAAAGTTTTGCAATGAACTAATTATCAACACTCCTCTCCCCTGGAGACTCATTCCAAATATAAAAAAGTCTGTTCGTAATCGGCCTACAATACCCCAAGTAGACAATTAAGCATTCAAAAAGCAAGAACCACTTTAGTATTTAATGAACGTAAAATTTCACTTAATTGCCATTTCTGGCAGAGAATTAAACGCCCCCTGCTCTCCAGAAATAATATTGTCTGTACAACGAGAACACAGTATACACAGTGACATTAAAAAACAAACGTACTTTTGTAATGTTTAATATTTTCTTAACTTAATTGACAATTTTATTTTATTTTATACTGCATTTGTGAAGCACGTCTAAAATTATAAGAACATATTTAAACTGAAGAAAGGTCGTAGGATAATGACTTAAAAATATACCACAAAAATTCCGTTTAAATTTTATTAAAACTAAAAATTCAAATATTAATGAACTTAATAATTTTGTATTCCAATTTTATTAAATCATTATTTTTATTACAGAATTTGTAAGATTCATCAAATGAACGTTATGATTATGATTGGACTAACTCATGCCAAAATTAGTGGAGGAAATTGTACTACTGAAACATTTTCAGCTAGGTTTAATCAAACTTTCGCAAGATAGACCCTGTTTCGCAGAAAAATTGTACAAAATATCGGGTGAATTCGAAGCTTTAATTGCTGTAAACTACTATTTATTTACTGTAATTTGCTTTGCAGTAAGAACAGAAAAATTTTGCGCACATTCTGTGTCTACGTCCAGTATTAAAAGACCGCAGAGTTTAATGCTAGGCAACATCGCGCAATGTATGCAAAAAGATGTCGTCGTCGTCACCAGAAAAGTCAAGTGGCCATGGATGGCTGGTAGAAAACTGCATAGTGGCTTTTAGCTGAGCAATTTTAATGGAATCACAATGGACCCTTTAGATCTCCAAGTGAAGGTGTTTTTTTTTTATCGGCACTACTCTTCTAAACCTCACCTAACCTATGAAGATAAAACTACATTTACGCACTTTACATACAATCGTCATCTTTGTTTCTAAAGAATAATGTCCAGGCCGGAACCGCTTAAGCATTAGCTTGGGCTGGTTCTACAGTGGCTTCATTGTATGCTCTGCTAGAAATTGAAGTTGTTGTCGAGATCCGTCTTCTTGATCTCTGACTAAAGGGCATTTTTTTTATTAGCTGGCCCACTTAAGTCTCCAGATTCTCTCTCTCTCTTTTGTATTTAGCCAATAAGAAAAGGCGAAAGAGGTGTGTTGATTTTCAAACAATTTCTAATCAATTATTAACTTGTCCTCGTACGAACAAAAGGGTGTGTCACATAAACCCATTTTTAAAATATACCTTCCGAAATAACTTGGTAGCAGTTGCGTGAGGTTATACTACACCTTACTACTTAGACTCTTTAACCATCACCATCTTTCACTCACTGAGGAGTAAGCTTGCCACTGTATGATTGCACAGCTCCTTGCTCTTAGCTTTCATATATTCTTACAATCTCGTATCTGCAGGTCTACTAAAATCGTGTCAACTATAAGCATCACCACGGTTATCGATGCCATACAATTTGCGAATGTGACTCGAGGAGCGATTGTTATTTGCACTGCTAACAAACTTTTCTCACTTTGCTTTGCAGTAAAGGTTTTGTCCTGTATCCATAAAGATACAATTACTGGAAATGGGACTTCTTATGCATAGATTTGCTGTTGCCTTCACCGTTTCGACATCGCATGCGTTAGCTGGTTGAATACGTAGTTTTTGGAATCCAGATATTATATCATCATCTGTTCTCATGTCTATTTTCGTTTATAAATGACGTCATGCCTATTTAGTCACGTGTTAGTTCAGTTGGGGCAAAGCTTAAAATATAAATATTTTATAGATTGAAATCTAAACAGCTTAAGTGAATATTCCCTGAATTAAAAGAGCGATTTGAAATTTTATCAAAAATGGTGCTGATCAGTTATTCCTTATGGGCACAGATATATCTGACCAAAAAAATCAACAGGTTTTGGATTAATTAAATATTTATGTAAATGTAATATGTAAATGGATTATACTTTTATTTTTAACTATTAATTTAATATAACATTCTAATTTTAGTCTTCCACAGTTTCCTTAGTATATTAATTAACTGGTTTACGCACACTTTTGCCGACAACTGTATTCCACTAGGAGCAGAGGTATTTGCAAGTTGTTAAATTAAATAAAAGGACAATTGTCTTTATGTTCGTTTGTATGTAATATTGTACATATGTATGTACATTCATTTGTCTCTATCTTAATGTCTGTAAATATGGAATTTTGTTGCTTAAACAAAATAAAAATAAAAAATCATTTACAAATGCGTCTCACAAATGCGAGTAAATGTCCTTTTATGGCTCTTAATTAAGGCAATGATGGGGTGTTTTAATACGTTTACCAAATTGTTTAATGACTGCGACTATAAATGACTATGTACATACATACATACTTATGTATATGTATATGTATACAGTAAACAAAATGGTGATTGTCGTTAATGAAAAAGTGGGGTAAAAAATGCAAATGAAAACAAGATTAAAAATAAGTTTTGTTCAGTTACTTAACAGACTGAATCAGTTTATGTGTTTTTGTGAATTTCGAATTTATATAATACAAGGACGGACTCCAAGTATTATTCAACTTGTATTTGTATATAAAAATAATGATTCTGATGAGGTTGATAATGACGAAAATTGTGTTGAAGATTGTGATTGATACTGTTAAACGTTTGAATTTTTGCTTGTAAGACTTTTATTTATGGAATCGCAGTTAGTAGATAACTTTAAGCAATATTTTGTAATTTTCTGCCCTTTTTAGATTCAATTAATTTTTTTCACACAGTTGCATTTACTTTTTTCCATTTTAAATTTTACTCTACGAATATTTTAATAAATGTGGATAATGAATAAATTTTACATTTTAATACGTATCTATTAGGAAATGATTAAAGTCCTATTAATGAAAAATATATTATTTCTCAGTCAACAGTATTCTATATGAAAAGTATTTTCAATTACATAAGATGGTTTCGTATAATCGTATAATCGCAACGCTCTAAATACCGGCAAATACAACAATTTATTTCTTAAAATTACTTAAACACGGAACCAAATAAATAATATTATACAAAATAAAAATAACTACTATTTCATCTTTTCTTGCAAAATCTCTAGTTTTTAATAACAACTTTTTACAAATTTTTGAAAAGCTTAAAATAAATTTATTTTTTTTAAATACTAAAAAAGTGCCAAAATTTTGACTTTTTTCTTAAAAGTGTGATCCTATTCGGCCACCCTACTACTGGGATGGCTAGGTACTTTGAGCTTCCGTTTTTCAGTGACACTTTAGTTTGTAGCAACAACACCCTATAATTATCAGTTTAAGTTTGGTAAAAATTAAAAAAAAAAATTTTATTAAAGCAGTTTTTTCAAAACAGAAAAAAAAAGCTTCATTGATCGGGACTTTTATAAAGCAAAAATTTGTAGGCTGTTAAATTAGGTTATTATAGAAAAGAATATTAGAGCTTCTGAGTGATAAATTTTGAAAAGATTTTATTTTTTTATGAAAAAAGGTTGACCACACTCTGTTCATTTTTTGTTGGCAAATGTCTATTGACGATATTAACTTTGATACCAGCGCCAATTTTTTTTTACAAAATGTCGATTATTCCACTGATTGTATCTGGTAAAAAATAAGGTGGCCAGATTTTACAATTATAAATAATTTTTATATAAATAATTTTTTATATCATTATCTTAAGAAATTTAAAAATAAAACAAAATTAAAAACAAGAAAAAAAGCTTTTTTTGCATGAAATCATTTTGATTCTGAAGTTTCGTGTATTTTTCTGAGGAATGTATGTCTTTTTTCCTTTTATATCTTTGTACAAATTTCCGTTCAAATTTCATCACAATTAATTTTGGCATTAATGAGTCATAGTTTAACTGTCTACCTTTCAGTGCTTCTTATAACTAGTCCATTGCTTTATAACTCTTACAAGTAACCGCTTTTATATATAGCAATCTACTAGATTATCTTTACAACATAAATTGACTCAGGTACATCCAATACAGGGTTGGTATAATGGATGCAGTTTAATTTTTCTTCGGTTTTCTCGAAAACAAATAAGGGGCATTTAGCTTAAAGTTCATACTGATCGGTAAGTAGTAAAAACATTTGGTGTACCCTATTGGTGGCGTAAAGTAATGCTTACTACCTGTTTTTAAATTTTCATATGTGAAATTTTTAAAACTTTTTATTCACAGAGAATAAAATTTTAAGTATCAATCATGTTCGAAAAATCGAAGTGATTTTGAAGTACTGAAAATCGATTTCGAATTTAAATAACTTTCTTGTTACTTGAATTTAAGAAAAAAGTGATTTAATACTTAAAATGATATGTTCTTTATTTATTTTTTTAAGTATTAATAATCCTAAACGCCACAATCAGCGGGTTGCTCGCATTTTCATAACATCAACAAATCGCCAGCCTACTTTTAAAACGGTAAGTAACAAACAGTCCTGTTCCTTGAAATCCCGTCAATAACTGCATATTTGCTTATTAAAAGCAAAGTGTATACTGCTGTGTTTCTCACAATTGTTATTTCAATTATCGCCTAAGAACTAACTTACACGATGAAATATTTGACGAGAGAAGCAAGCGAGGTAAGCAGAATGGCGTACCATAACTTTTAAAGGAATTTTTTGAATCACCATTCGTTGCTTAGAATTATTTCAGTAGAATTTTATGTGCGTATTTGAAATAATATACAAACAATTACGATAATGAATATCAAATAAAAAGCAAAAATGTCAACAGGAAATTCAATGTGACCGAATTAAAAATTTTATGGTAAAAACTTTACTTAAGAAAAATTTAAAAAATGACATCGTATAAATCTTTCATATTATTCGCTATTTAAGCAGATTTGTACAATTTATGCTTAGTATTGTTAATGTAAATCTCAGCATCTATACTCCTACAACGACTAACTGAAAACATATATTGCATCGTACATTACAGTCACTTATTCCTTATCACTACTTGAATAGAATTAAGGGCTATATTCGGCTATACCGAATCTTAATATATTTACATTTAGTTTAGTGAAGTTATTCCAATCAAAAAAATAATGTTAGGGTAACAGAGATTCAAAAAAAATAAAATAAAAATTATATGCCATATAAAGATAATTTTACATAAAAATGTCTTCGGCTCTTAATGGGTTAAGCGTTTTTAAAAAATTTAAAAATTTAGTGAGAGATCTCTTCAAAAGCTTTTAAATGATACTAATATTGATATCTTAAATAATTTGGTGACAATCGTAATTTTCTATGAATATTTTTTTAGAAACAATGTTTGATAGATTGACGTATTTAGATTTACCCTAGGTCATCTAGTGTCTTGACAAAAATGATTTCAACTCGAACACGGACGGACAGGCGGACATCGCTCAATCGACTTCGCTATGCATAAGAACATAAAGGTAAAGGGTATAAAAAGAAGAAAAACAGAAATAAATGAAACCACTCCCGCTTGCAATTAAAAATCGTTCTTGAATTATACTTCAATTCACATGTAATACAACTTAATGCCCGGAGCATAACTTGGACGTACGACGAATTTCGTCCAACACAACGAATACGTCGTCAAAAATTTGTTGTGTAAGTTCATCATATGAAACACAATAACGACGAAGGGCACAGCTGTTATAATTTTTGAAGTTGTTTACTTTTTGTAAGCTGCTAAGGTGACCATCAAAAAAATAATATTTAAAAAGTTTAACATTAGCAAAAACACAACTAAAAACCATTTTTATATTTAACTTATTACCTGCACGCTTATTAAAAATGCTGCAAAATAAAAATACATATATTTTTTAAGTAAAACAACTTTATTTACTAAAATACTTCAAATCTAAAGTCAAGCATGGCCACTTTGTACTGATTTTTTTCGTCGTTCGCCGGCGTAAGAAATAAAAATAATTCTATTGCATAGTTCCCTGCGTATGACGAATTTCGTTCTACGTCATGACTGTGTTCATGTTCATATACACAAATTAATTTTATTTTTGACGACGAATATTCCCGAGCAAAAATTCGTCGTTCGTCCCAGTTGTGTTCGTAACATAAAGCGAATTAAACAAAGTATAACAACACAACAGCTTAGCGGATTCTCCATAATGTGAATTAATAAAAATTGTTATTCGCTTTAAAACTTTAAATTTTCTAAATGTTTTTCTGATGACAAAAGCAAAATAATCTGTGGATAGTTAGAAGAGAAACTAATATTTTCGAGTATATGGTCACCTTATGAAAGATAAACAACTTAAACGTGTTTTAAATTCTTAATACATATAAAACTTGATGAGTATTTTAATTCTTCTGTTCGTTTATTTACATTACTCCACATTGTTGTTGCCACTGAGTAATTGGATCGCTTAAAAAAGTATATTTTATTGTAGAAAATGCTCATTTGGAATATAAATGCGTTAAAAATGTTTTGTAATTTTCCTCAAAATGTCGAAGATTCAAATTGATTACTCCCTTATGTATTATTCTTCATTTGCTAACAGATACTGACGTTAGTTTCTGTTGCTTGTGTGGCTTCCTTTGTTGACTGGTTGTTCCTTCATTTGTCGGGATGAATACCAACGAAGCTTTAATGAACTTTACGGTTCTTAAAAAGTAGAAGATATTAAAAAACAGCAAATAAAAAAAAAATTAAAAGGGTTGTTGATGAGTGTAATTAAAATCTGCTAATTGGATCATTTACAATATTGGCAAAAAAGCGAAGAAAATTTCTGTTTTCATTAAAAGGGTAATAACAACCAATCAGGCGAAGATTTAAGGAATATATTGCTTTTGAAGCCTTTCAGTATTGGATACGAAACATTTTGAAATTATTTTAAGGTCAGTTTTGTCGTAATATTTTGGTATAAAATCTAAAAAGTTGAAATTTTTTCAGCCAGAAATTTCATAACAAAAATAGAGAAACTTCTTTTGAACCAGCCTTAAGATATCTAAGATTTAAGATTTGAGTAGCCATATGTTTTGAACTTCGTTTAGGCATATAGTTAAGGCATTTGCTTTGAAAAATATTATTGAAATCAATTATAAACTTCAGCCATAAAAGTGCGTGACTTTGGCTGCGGGCATAACATAACAACATTTACAGTCATATTCGTCCGACAAAAAGCAAAGACAGTCTATATTTGTTAGGCAAATCTAACCACGGCTTTTGGGTTCTACATTGTAATGAAAAAAATTTTTTATTATAATAATACATAATATGGTTTATTGGTGGCATATAATAACGTTTAAGGACATAAAATTCCTGAAAGTGACATAATGTCCATGGACACTTTGATGCGACATAACGACCATCAACGTAGAGTCATAACGTCTATGGATCTTATATGTATATTTTATGATATTTAATTTAAGATGTAACATTTTTATAAGCTGGCTTTGCAGGAAATTTTTGGTAATCGAAGTAGTTGTTGTTTTGTGTGTGGACAATATGAAACTTTCATAAGTGACATACTAAATAGGCAAAATGTCCATGGAAATGAAGACGTTTTTCCAAGCTTCATAATGTCCATAGATATTATGGCATTTTTGCTTGTGGCATAAAGTCCATGGATATTATAGCCCTTTTTGGACATTATGTCCGTGGATACAATGGCATGCCAACAATTGATTAAGGATAAATTTAAGTTTTGTTTTTTATCACTTGTGAATATTATTTACAGTGTTTTGAAAAAAGTTTTAAACATCTTTTACGGAACTTAACGATTAAAACAAATTTTAAAAATAAGCATCTTTAGTCCGTCTATTCCCTTTTCCTGTAGTGACTACAATCGCTTTACAGAAAAGTCGATCTGCTATGAAAAATATTTGAATTAGAAGACAATTTTCATTTCTTCTTAAGCATCAAACACATATCGTGTTTATTCGAGAAATGCAGTATTTTTGTTTGTTGATCAAAGATCTGTCTGTGGAAGACGTGTCCTATCCCAGTACTGCCATCTAAAAGAGTAAAATTAACGAAATGCAGTGTAAAAATCAACCAAAATTTATTGTTTGTTTTTTTTTCAAAGACGCAAAAATTCGGTACAAAGTGAAAAAAATTAGTGATAACCTAATTTAAAATTTTAATTCGGCTTAAGTTCACTTATAAACTAATTTTTAAATTTATAAAGAAAAGATGTGAAGAAAAATGTTTGAGAAACTGCATGCATTGCTAAACCGACGGTTAGCAGAAAGCAAATGACGATTAACCCTTATCGGACGCGACTTTTCACACGTTTGATTCTCACCAGGTTGTAGTTATTTTTAACAAATATGAAAAAAAACAATAGTATGTTATTATACATTTATATTTATTTCTTTTCAGTTTTGTTACAAATTATTTATTTTTTGTACAACTACTACATGTCTGAGTTTCTGATAATTATTTATATACTTATTTATATACTTGTAGACAGTATGTTTCGACATAATTCGCCTTGTCACTTCACACGTGCCATACGACCGTTGCAGAAAAGTACTGTTGTCACGTCAGAGGTGACTTACGACCGATAAGGGTTAATAAAGCGAAAATTGAAAAAATGGTGCTGTGTGTGGAACTCTTCTAATATAAATAATATTGATTAATTATAAATTATCCTTGTGTTCTTATTTGTTAAATTAGTTGCTTAAATATATAATGATTACAACATAAACAATCTGAGGTAGATAGATGCAAAGAATATTTATAACGGATATGGCGATCCAGAAAATTCTACTAGTATCTTGTTTTATATGAAAGTTAACGCAAAATTTTTTTTCTTCTTTAAATATAAAATATAAAATTTGAAGTTTGTATGGGTCTTAGCTCAAGCCGAAATTAAATTATTCTTTTGATTATAATTTTAAAATAGTACAAAAAATAAATTTAAAAACTTTTTTTCGTCTTTCTACATTTTAAATAATATGGCAACATTCATAAGTAAGTACTTTTTATTTATAAGAGGTTTAAAAAACACATTTGTCTACTTAATTTGTTTAACAAAACTTTTTTGAAGATATGCAAAGGAAAAACCTTTGTATTAACATTCGATCTGCTGTAAATTTGAACACATGATGTCACCACAAAATTTTTAATAAACATCTTAAACATTTCTCTTATTTCATGCTTGTATACTCCTATTAATAACCAAAACATTTCAACCAAGTTGTGATATAATGTTACAGCAGTCATCGTCATCATTATCATCTTGTTGTCATCAACTTAAGTGAAAATGCCACTTAAAAATTATGTCTAAAAAAGACAAATGGAAATAAATGTATGACAGCGATTTATATTATTGACAGCAATCGTCAACAATCACAATGGTAGTAACATAAACATAAAGGATCATAACACCAATCAACCATATAATAACTTGTTAAAATAAAGAAAATCAAATAAAACAAATGTGTGTTAAATTTGAAAGGAATGATTCGAACAGCGCGGAAAATTAACTTATGTGCAATTTTGTTATTTATCATATAGAAAACTACGCAGAACAATCAACAGCCAAGTCAGATGAACATGACAAGCGTTTTCATAAAAAAGTTTATTGTGTTGCTATAAAAAATCATTACAAAATCAACTTAATTCATCTAATTTTTTCACGTGATTTTTTAGGGCTCATATTAATTTTTTTTTCGATATACAAATCAATAAATGGTAGAAAACTAAAAAAAAAAAAAAAAAAACAAGTCAGAGTGATATATTCGGCTATTTTGGATCTTTATACCTTTCACCATTAGTATAAATCTCGTTTAGTAATGTAACCCCAATCGAAAAACAAAAATTGGGGTGACAGAAAATTAAAAAAATATTAAAATTAAGTACTATATTTAATTTTACATAAAAATATCATCAGCTCTTAATAGGTTAAGCATTTCTAAAAAAAATTTAGTATTTAAGTTTCTGAAACATCTCTTTGGTAGGGAAGCGCCTCGGGAACAACTTACAATGCGTCATAAGCTGGCCCAAACCAATCAAAAAACAAGTCACAGTAAAAAGGCAACTACTGCTAATTTCTTATCCCATTAAGCTGGGTAAAAATCCTCTAATGCTGTGTTCAGACGGCGTGACAAGTCATATGGAATGTCAGATTTTCCATATGTAAATCAATACACATCGTGTAAACCTTATGAAATATAACAATGTTATTTTTCTATATGTTATTACATGTGTCAGTTTTTTATTTAGAGCACGCTCTCTTTTGATATGTAAAACTATATGACAACAGATGTTTTCAGTGATGCTAACTTCCACTTTTAAAATTTCCGCTCATAATATTTTTACGATAAAAGCTAGATTTCTGAATATAAAATAAAGTAAAATATTTTTTGAACTTGTGTAGGGAATCTATATAAATTGATCGTAGGATAAAAAATAATTTTTGGGCATTTCCATAAACTTGTTAACCACGACAGAAAACTAATTATTAATATTTTTGCTTCCTGAAGATGCCACCCAACGATGTGGTGAAATATTGAAAAAATCCTTAATAATTAACAATATTTTTATTTTAAAAACTGACCAAGTGCTTGAAATATTAGAAAAGATAATGATAAAAAAAAAATATTAAAATTTAGTATTTGAAGATTATTATCCGCTTATATCATTTTTAAAATTAAATTCAGCACTAATTATTTTATGGTAAAAACTGAATAGAAATTTGACTTATTGCCCTTATTACTATCTAATAATTCCTATTTTTTTTCTTAGTTGTAATGTACTTGAAATATCAGGTCCACTGTTTTTGTACGACAAGTATTTGAAAATTAATTTAGGTTTTCCAATGTAGAAATTTATTAGGGCAACTAACAACCTCAAATGTAAAAATAAACAAGAAAAAATATGCCGAGAACCTTAATTTAATGTTTATAACATGTACTTCATGCGAACTACACCAAGTACCTGCCGACAGCCTATGCAACCTAACCCAACCTATTTGTTTTAAGCCTAGTAGTAGATTTGAACTGTTTATCCTCGGCGGGCAAAGTCGCGGGCACAAAGCTAGAAAGTACATAATATTTTAAAACTGTAAATTTTTTTTGATCAGACGTGAATTCACAATATTTTGATACTTTTTAAATACGCCTAATTAGAACATGATGGCTTGTAATATTAAAAAAATATGCTTCAATTTCTTTAAAGTTTTTGCACTGGTTATTTAACATAAACAGACGACTCATATGATCTAGAAAATCGCAACCAAATGCATAGGCTGTGGTAATAACTTCGCCTATCCTTAAACTGAATGTGATTTAACTATTGCGTGATTTAATTAGATATTGTTAACCCAGGCTTCGATTTACAGACAATCTTACCATATACAAATTATCCGTATGAAATACAAATAAAAAATGATAAGCACGCATTCAAATCTGACAAAAGAAATAAATGTTAAAAATGTCAAAATGTGTGTATTATTTGTATTTGCATTTATATTTGTATCTGTTCGTAAGTATATCGTTATTTTTCATTCTTTTCAAAAGGATAAACTTAATACAATATATTTGTTTTCTTTATTCTTTTACTCATAATCTGTTTGTATCCTTGTTAAGTTACACATTTACAAAAACATTTATTATCTAAGAAATATATTTAAGGACAACATCTTTCGTTTTGAAATTATATGTTTTTATTATTTTCTTTATATATCTTCGTCAGTTCTGCTTTTTTAAGTATAAAGCTAAACAAATCACAATCGCATAAGTATTAAGCAAACAAATGTAAACTGTTTAGCTGTACGTTATAAATTGTGATTTTTTAAACGTATCTAAATATATGAATATGAATTGCAATAAAGTACAAGATAAGATATCAAAATTTATGCAATGTTCTCTTAAATATCATTTCTGAATATATGTTTCTGTAATTTTTTTTTTTATTTTGCGAAATAAAGGCCAAGTATTGGCACCCAAAAGAGTGCTGCTAGTTGTAGATAAAATTTTAAATTTTTTGGCCGTTTTTATTAACGTAAAAATGATATGAATTTTTGAAAGGCCATTTTTATTCGATTACGAAAAATTAGCACATTTTAATTGATATTACTTTTAAAGTATAAATTAACACAAAAATTTAAGAGTGCTTTATTCGTCTACGCCGAATCTTCTAATAAAAAAACAATATTTGGGTGACACAGAATTAAAAAATAAAAAAAAAAATTGCAACTGCATATATATTATTTTACATAAAAATGCCATCGGCTCTTCATGAGTTAAGCATTTTTAAAAAATTTAAGTATTTCCTTAATGATCTTTTCAAAAGTTTTACAATAATTCCCTTATTGATGTTTCCAAAAATCTAAAAATTTCAGAGCACCGTTACTTGGAAAATATGGGTGAGCGACAATTTTTTTTATTTTTAAATTCTCTATCGCCCGTATATTTATTTTTTTGCTTGGAGTTACTTTATTGTTCCAAATTAAATGAAAAAAATAGAGGTAGGTGTAGGTAGGTAGGTGTTTTACCTGCTGCCTCGAAGTACAAGGACCGATCATGCTGTTTTCCAATAGCACCTATACCACCTTTTTCGACACTATACCTGATTTCTTTTTGTGCCGAGACAAACTTGATTTTAACACGGACGGAGAGACGGACATGCATAATAATCAGTATGATATTGAAACAGCAAGAAGAAAAAAGCATAAAATGAATAAAAATAAAATTTCATTCGTATGGTTTTCGCCAGTTAGCAGAAAGCAAGATTAAATATGATAATTACCCAGCAAAAAATTTTTGAAAAAGTAATCGAGTGTGGAATTAAGCATTTTTGCGGAAGGACTTCCCAATTAGATTGCCAACTTAATGATTTTAACAAGGCATGAGACTTTTATAATCAATTACTGAGAATCGATTCCTTTAATTATTGTAGGAAATAATGAGTATTATTAGTGCTACAGTCTCTTTTAACATAAAGAACTAGTTCCATTAATACTAAACTAATTTAATGTGTTTTGTAAGAGAGTAACAAAATATGGCAACCACAAAAGTAAGTCATTATATGGCAAGTGCTTTTTAAGGTAATGTCTAATTTTTTGCTGGGTAGTAGAAAGAACAACAAAATAAGCAAGTGGATTGTGTGTAAATTTCTTTAAAAAATTAATATTAGTTAAAATATTATTATTATGAGAAAAAATTATTTGTCTTTACGTGATTATAGTCTTTTAAAATTATATGCGGTACACTGTAGTTTTTTTAATTGGGGTTTTATAAAACATTTTTTATTCTTTTATATTTTTGTCATATTTAAATTTTGAAGGAATATAAATGTTGAAGATCGAAAAGAATGAAGAAAACTTAACAATTCTGAGAATGCTGAAAGTGGTTTGTTAAACTCCCTATCCATAAAGTAATAATGATTATAAATAAGGCAAGAAGGCTTTAACCGACATATCTCAATAAAAGACCAATACATGGGGAATAAAATTGCCTTAAGGTCATTTAAAAAATTAAAGACTTACGTTCTAAGCTGTTTCAGAATTACTAGTTTTGTTTTGCAGACTTTAGAAAGATCTTACTTAGTAAAGGCGAACCTTAAAGAAATTACCCTATACATTCCGCATACAAATAAAAACAATGATTTTTACATGTATTTTATCATATAAGCAAGAAAACTATACAGATTTAAACTGTCCCGCAGGATTTAAAACAACAGTTTTTTTATGTTATCAGTGAGTTAAGGCTTTTATGGTTTTAATGGTAATTTTGAACAAAACAAGCACAAACAAGTTCCGTTTTATTTTTTTTTTATTTCATGCTGTATTAATCAACCTTTAGCGCTTTATAAAAATAATGATGTATAATTTTGAATATAATAATAATTTTTTTCAATTTTCTATATTAAATAATTTCATTAAAAAAAATAATTTAAAAAAAAATTAATTCCTCTTAGAATTTACCACTTCGTTAAGCATCATGCCATTTTAAGGCCAGGATTCATTATCATACACAATCGCATGATTACATCACACAAAAATCGGACAGAATTCGTTTTTTTTTAAATCGTTCTAAAATAGCTTCGTAGGTGAAACAGATGCAAAAAAATATGGAGCTGATATTTTGTTGTTTCTGTTTTTTTCTCCTCATCTTAAAAAAATCAACTCTGATCGCATAGAGAATACTATTTTATGAATTATTTCAGTAGATTACAAAATTGTGCAGATGTGTCAAAAAGTGTGTCACACACACTTTTTAATCCACACTATCATAATTTTTGAGCACTTGTGCAATTTTGGACATATCGACTGAGCATGAAGTGAATCCTGGGGACAAATTACGGCATTCGATATCAATCGAAATTTCAATAGAATTAATATGTAAATTTCGATCGATATCGAATGCCGTAATTAGCCCCCTGACCTTAAGTGGAATTGCACAGCTCTGGTTTACTTTAAATAAATTCATTTGAAATTTCTTCGTTAACCAAATGAATTAAATTAATTTTTGCTGAAGTCAGACATACGTTTTGATTTAGACAATTAAAATTTAAATTGAGTAATTAACTTTGGTGTTCACACATATCCAATTTAATTTACTCAATTAAAATTTGACAGTAGAATATAGTTCTGTTCAATAACAAGATGTTGTTATTGGAAAGTGTTTACTTTAGTACTTAAAAAGAAGCAGCGAAAGAGTAAAAAAGAGTATAAGATGTGAATGTTAAAAAATTTGTTACTGCTTTTCTTACTGGCAAGAACAGAACAGCTGATTCTTGTTCTGTTTTACAAAATAAGTTAATAAATATTAAATACTTTGAATTGAAAGTATTTATTAGCACTTCCAACGAAATTATTTACATCACATCGTTGCTAGACTAAATTGGTGTGGCTTTTTTGCCATAATTTGTATGGCGATTTCAAAACCCAAATTTTTTACAACCACACAGCACAAAATATACATAACATTTATAGTTTTCGGTTTTAAATACAAAATATTTTGAATTGAAGCTAAAGTTTGTATAATAGTTAGAAGAAAGCTGAGAAAACTATATATAAGTAAACGCCAGGATAATAAAAAAATAAACAAAAGAAATAGAATAAAATAAACTAAAAGTTTTACAAAAAAGACGGAAAAATTTTGGTAATTTTGCAAAGTATTCGAAAAAAGGTGCTCACAATCGATGACAAAGCTCTTGCAATGCTAACAAAATGCTTTAAGCATCGAACACTGGTTTTTTACTGTTACAGATATTTATTTTTATGGTTGTTTGTTATCATCGTCAGTTCGCCTTTACTTTGCTATTTTTTTACAAAAATGCGTTAATTCCTTTTTTTTATTTGGAATTGTGATGTAAATTTTTATTTTACTTTATCGTTGCTAGTTTCTGCCGGAAATTTATTGAACAGACCTAATTTTAACATTAAAAATTTGTGTTTGTAAATTTGAAAGAATGAAGAGAAGTTCGGCTTTAAAAGAAAGTTTGCTTGCTTTTATTTGAAATATGAAACTCTTCCAGTCAGTACGATCAAGTTCTGACTGCACGCTACCCTTGAATCTTCATTAAATTTTCAAGAATTTTTCATTTCATTTAATTTGAAAATATTTTATTTTTCATTTTTATGGCATTTAGTTTTGTCATTGTATAAAATTTTCTCTCACTGAACACACTTCACAAGGGTTGTGTGAGGAAACTTAATCAATGAATGACTCAATTGATAAATTTATTAATTAATTTTTTATATGATAAATTAAATTCAATTAGGGCCTTAATTGCGTAAATTCCTTTATTGCGTAATTAAAAATTATGTCTGAACAGAGTATAATTTTATTTTACTTTGTAAAAAATTTTAAGAATGAAAAATTATTTACAAATATTTGCAAACGGTTTTATTCATTTCAGTTAAAAAAAATTTACTTAAAATACAGATACATACATACCATATATGGGAGTAATTAATTAGATGGACCAATTATCTGACGATTTCATTAGCATTGAATGGTAAATAATGCTAATGATTTAGGACTATCATTTTTTCTCATGGTAATGCATTTTAATGCAAAGGTTTCATTGACAATTAGTGAAAAAACAAAATCATTACTATTGATTAATGATTTAATGGTTTAAAATCATTATCATTAATGAATGTGTTTCTGGTCTTTGTATACTTAATACACATTTTTAAGTATAGTAGAGCAATATTTTAAAATGGCGTTTAGATCAGAAAAATTTTGTGAAATATTTATGTTTCTACTTTCTCATGTTAAATAAGACACTATTAGAACCAATTTTTTTTTGTGTAAACTATAAGAGCTGCTAGTTGTGGTTTTAGGTGACTTTAGATCTCCGACATCAAGTTTTACACCTAATTCACCTAAACAAGATTTATTTATTTTATACATAGTTTTTTTTTACGTTTCTGCTATCACAAATTCATAGAAACAATTATTTTTGATTGAATTGTAATTAGTAATGAAACGATTTCATTAAAGTTCCATTACCATTAATAAAAATAATTATAATTAAAATAAAATCATAAGCATTAAATGGTAATTACATTTTTTTTATTCTCACTATTTCAAACAATGCTAATGAAATTAATACATACATACGCATGTACATACTTCAATGCATACATGTGTACATACATACGTAAATATTTCTTATAAGTTTATTAAATAAAAAAAGAAAATCAAAACGGAATATTGCTTCCACATCAAGAACATAAATAAATGAAAGGGTTGCAACATATTCGAATCTAATAAATAAATAAAATAAACTTACACATTTAATTTTTGGTTATTTAGCAATTTTTCACTTCATTACACTATTGTTTTATAAACGTTCTCCCCATGTTACATATTTTTTTTCTGTTTGTTTCCATTTTTTATTTCATTAACAAATTAGAAAAACCATTTGTAAATAAGAACTTGTACAAGGAATCTTAACAATTTTTTTGTTTATATTTTAAAAATATTTATAACCAGCAAGCAAAGCATCCAAGTAAATAAACAAAATAAACCATCCCCATCATGCAAGTCCTCAAAAAGGAAAATTAAATAAAAATTTAATAAGTAAATGTCTTGTAATCAACAAAAAATTCAAAACAGAATATAGTTGTAACTTTTTTATGCGTCGAGTTTACAATGGATTGGCCAAACTGTACACGATGATGAAGGATTTTAAATAAAATTTCTTAAACGGCAACTGACTAATTTATCTCATTTCTATCTCTAACATCGCGATTGTGGAAATTTGCATGTAATTTTTGTAATCAATCAGAAAGAACTTTATTTGGAACACAGTTAAGGCAAAGAAGACTACAAAAATGGATCAAGATCATGGAAATGGATCAATGCAGTGTTTTTATCTTACTGATAGGTACTTAGCAAGGAAAACCTAAGCGGACTCATATTATAAGATGACAGAAGTTTTCGAACTTTATTTAAATACCACTAGATGTGAGCAATTGCAAGCCATTATATATATCGGGAGGTTTTTTAAGCCCGATAGAACTTTTAATTATAAAAAATAACACTTAAAATTTAATTTTTATGAAAAATTGTTTCTTGTTATTTGCAGTAAACTCTGGCAAATCATTATGAATTGACTTATGCTTGAACAACGCGATCAAATCATCCAAATCAACCACCCGTCGAACTGTGAATAAGTTTCGTACCACATACTCTTTAGAGGATGCAATAACACCAATACGTCGAAGAATTGTGAGTACTGAAGAGAATATTGCTGTTGTAAACGAAAGTGTGAAAGAAAATTTAAATTTATCGATTTGTTGTCGGTCGCAGGAATTTGTGCTCTGTCTGTCCACTACGTGGAAAATTTTGCCGATTGGGCTCTAGAGCAGTCAGTAACTGACCAGTTGTTTTATCGCTAAATTGTTTTCAGCGATGAGGCTCAGTTTTGGCTTAACGGGTTTGTTAATAAGCAATATTGCCGCATATGGAGTGAGACCAATTCGCAACATACTCTACAGACTCCATTGCATGCAGAAAAATGCACCATTTTCTGTTTTTTACACGCAGGTGGCATCGTCTTTCTTAAAAAATGAAGCCGGATCTCACGGTGCTGTCAATGGAAATCATTACCGCACCATGATAAATAATTTCTTTTTTGAAATATGGACGAATTTAATCCGAAAATGTGTGAAATTTGGTTTCAACAAGATGGCGCTATGTGCCAGACGGCGACCGAAACCATCGAGTTATTGAAATCAAAATTTGGCGATAAGTTGATTTCGAGGTATGGACTTGTAAGTTTGACTTCAAGGTCGTGCGATTTGACACCGTTCGATTATATTTTGTGGGGCCACATGAAATCACTGGCTTATGCTGATAAACTAGCAACAACTGACGTTTTGGAGGCCAATACTGTTAGTGTTATTCGTGATACGACCAGTTGTACTTGAAAAACTGACCCAAAATTGGACTATTAATGCCATGTTCTGATTTTTCGTATAAAAAAAATCTTCATTACAATTTAGAATATTCGTTTAAATGGCATTCGCAATATCGTGAAAAATGTCCATGGAAAATAACTCCCCATTTAAAGGAAATTTTCGTGAAATAATATGAATATCTTTGGAGAGTATATGTCTTAAAAAAAACTTTAAATAAAATAAATTAAATAAAATCATTTCAAAAATTCTTTTTTTCGTGCTATTTTCCCGATTTATTATTTAAAATGTTTGTCAGAAGTTTCCTGAAGAGTTAAGTAGCGATAACGAGATGGCTATCGAGACGTGCTTTGACCCTCAATAATCAATATCGGTGATTTAAATAATAAATCGGGAAAAATAGCACGAAAAAAAGAATTTTAAAAATCAATATGCTTCCACTGATTTTTCAATTTGGAAATAAGATAAATTGGCTAGGAATCAAAATTGATGGACATGTTTATTTTTAAAGTGGAGTCATGCTATTCGACAATAAAAACTGTACTTTTGCCACATTTTCGGTCAGTTATGGAATCATCAAAGAAATGGTTAAGGAGAAAGAAGGGAAAGCTCTAAACCAGCTACTGAAATGGGAATATTACAAATTTATCTTATGATATACTCGTAGCTCTCCACCTAGTAATGTTCACATATCTTCTCAAAAAAAAAGCAGTAACGAGCCGTTAAATTCGTATTTTCCGATAGATTAGTATTTTTACGTTAATTCAGGTTTGGCGGGCTCAAAGTAAATATTTTAAAAATGGAGTATTTTGCGAATGAAGTAAAATGATGTTTTAAAGGAGCTGTTTCTCTTTAAAACTTTGTAGCAAAGGTTATATTTTCAGATTTAAATATTTAAACCCATCTATCCCATATTATGTTGTTACCATTATTGTGGAGTATAGCGTACAAGCAAATTAAAAGGGTTGATTTAACCGTCAAGGGTTTATGAAATTTATTATTGTTTTTCCAAAAACATACATACATACATACATACATAGATACATTTTATTTTATGATGTCACAAGAATCTTGAGTTTGTTATATAATCAGATCTAATGATAAAACACAAAAAGGAACCAAAACAACAAATCAAAACACAAAACACAAAAAATGGTAAAATGTCAAATCAATGTTTAATTTGGAAAATTTTGTTGTGGTTACGTGATATTTATTTAGGATTAATGCTGACAAATTGAATTTGATGATTTGTTTAAAATCAATTATTCGTTTTCCTATTTATACAATTTTTAGGTTAAAAATTTTCTGAACTTCTGTGTGTAAGTGTGTATATGCATGTACATATGTTTTTTTTTATGAACTACCGTATTTTTATTTTATTTAAAATATTTAAATTTTCAGGGTATAAAAACAAGAATTAACTTTAAATGTCTAATGGTTTATTTTATCCGCGAAATTAAAAAGTGGAAGGCAGTAGAAACGATAGATGACTGTTGACGGCTGATATTTTCATGTTGTGTCTTCATAAATGGTTACCGTCAGTATCATTATCAACATCATCGACGTCAACAATAACACCAGTAAACAAAAAAAAAAAAAAAGAATCTATTAAACAATAAACGATTAAATTTGAACATAAATGGCAAATAAAAATTTACTGTAAACAATTTTGCTGATGAAGTTGATAGATGTTTGAGTGACCAGACTCTATATGATTTATGAAAATAAAATATAAATTTTTAAGCCAACTTGTACAAGTAGTTAAATGTTTCTTCAAAACAACTGGTACTAACAACACTTATTGTTGGTATTTATTTATTATTAACTATTTTTTATAAGAAAATGGGTTCCGTTCAGACGTTAAATTAACAGTGTTACCGTATTTATTTTTATAATTTATCTTTGGCGTCCCTTCTATTTAAATGGAAATGGCCGCTTAATATTTTAAACGGATCCGAGAGTATTCAAGTTTCCGCAACAATAAGGTCACATAATTAGTGATCTCGATAAATCTGTAGAAGAGATCTATCTAAGAACAAAGAGTAAATTTAAACAATTTAAAAAGCATTTTACTTTTAATCACATTCGATCACGCTTAATTAATATTAAAGTACGCAAAAATTTTGTAATTCGTTCATTACAGTTAAATTCCGATAGTTCGTAAAGCAGATTTGTTATTCACAAAAGAAAACAAAGTTCGAATACGGTCTTCGATTTACTGGATTACGAATTATAGTGATTTTACTATATTAATTTTTTTTTTCTTTTATTTTTTTCTAGACTTTTAGAGCTATGAAATGGAGTAAAAAAATGTGAATTTTCTAAATTGATATGAAATTTACTTTATTCGAAAGATAATCTTCTAGCATTGTAATTTAAATATAACTTCCGGCATATGACCGCCACTTCTGGCTCGGACGTAGTATAACCTGAAGTTGCAATTTTTGATGTATTGCAAATGTTATCCTGCATGGGACTAATCGTCAATTCCCTCGGAAAATACTCTAGGGGTGTTAAATCGCACGATATTGGAGCTGATAGATCTTATAATTACACCAAAATAAAAATATGTTCCTAAACTGCCTGATTTTTTTGAGAGAGTTAAAACATATGCCATTTTAAAATAATGCATAACTATACTTTAAGATGTGTATTTAGTGTACAAAGATAAGAAATGCATTCACGAATGATAATGATTTGAAACCATTTAACCATTAGTCAATGGTAATGAATTTGTTTTTTAAATAATTATGAATGAAACCTTTTCATTAAAACTCATTACTATAATTGAAAGTAATGATAATACTTAAAAAATCATTAGCATTAATTATCATTCAATGCTAATGAAATCGTCAATTAATTAGTCCATCTAAATAATTACTCCCATATATTGTAATGTTTGGTTATATAATTAATGAACGAGAATGCCATGGCTCTACAGCAATCACCGCCAACTGTATCGATCTGATCAGCATTTTTTTTTTTAAATGTACAGAACAGTTATTACACCAGCCCATAAAGCACACCAAACAGTCAGTATTTCTGGATGTAACGGTGCCTCATCATACAATTATAGATTATCCTCACTCCAAAATTTAGCTTCATCGCTAAAACAAAATTCGTTTATGGGAATTAGGAGCAGCGGAAATCTTGCTTTGAGTGCATTCACCAAAATTGAGAGGCACACAAACTAAGATATTTTCGGAAAATCTTTCATAAAGTAGAGAGACATATCTAATTCCTGTGCACGATGGCGGATAGACTTATTAGGGGCATCCTTTACGCTACGCTTAACAGCAGCAATGACTTTTTCTGTGTGCGTTCTACGACAAAGTAAACGTGAAATAATTGCTCTAATAGACGAGCAGTGTTGTCCAATTGGGGGTTTTATCCACAAATGGGAGTGAAAATTTTAGTTTGGGGATTGAGGAATTTTTTGAGAATATATTTTGTGTTTAGGGATTTTACTTTTTTCCTAGTATGACAACAACAACTTCATTAAAAATTATGACATGTAAGTTTCTTCATAAATTTAACAAATGAACTCAATGAAAACAAAAATATGAAATAAAATGCAATACCAGCGCTTCGATTCTGGAACAATGGAACATTTTGGTTCAGAACTTTTGGATTTTGTTAATTAACTAATATATATTGTAGTTAAAATCTCGCTGCAGTAACGCATTAGCGTAGCGTGGAAGGCTGCGTTTGTAATAACGCATGTTTAGTATATACAAGACTGTAGGATAAAGAAGTATAGACAAAAAGAGTCACAGAGTAAGGAATAGGAATTAATAATGTGCCACATTGGTATTTGCAATCAAAAGAATCCGAGCGTTTGTAAAAAAAGGGAAAAACGTAACAATATACATATTTATAGAATATGTCTCTGCAAGCATTTTCTGTCGAAAAAGCCACTTCAGCGTTGGCTTACGACGTTAAATTGCGTCGCAAGTAATATCGAATCCTAATCTAATTGAAATAAAAATAGTTACTGAATGTTTGCTGTGTTTTTTGTATAAAACATTTTTGAGTTGTTATTGTCTTTTGTCTTATTGATTCAATTGAGTTCTCATTTAATCAATTTGGCTTTTGATATAAGACTTTCTAGTTTTCTATACAAAATTTGGGTAAAATCCACTGATGAGCTATTTGAGCAGTAGTGAAATGGCCATATATATATTTAAAGGAATCAAGCACGAATAAAGTAAATTAAATTGAGTTTTTACTTTAAAGAAGTAACGTAGAAATGATTTCTATCTAAAAATGTTCTGCAAAATGCTGGCAGGGTAGCTTGTACAAATACAATATTAAAATGGTATGTTAATATTTAAATTGAATTAAAAAAAATAGTGTTATTTGTAGTGGGTATTGTTCGGGATAACTGAAATTGTTTTTTTTTTTTTTTTTTTGAAAATTGTGGCGATAGAATTTATCTAATTGGGGATACGACTCAAAAGTAATCTGGGAGACCTGTGGCCTAGACCGTAAAATGAACGTAGTGCGCGGTAAGCATTTCGAACAGAACTTTGATTCACAAAATGTATTTGCAAAATTTTGAAGCGTTATTCAGGCGCCAGTCTGTTCATGTTGAAATGACACAAAAACTAAACGCAAATCATTTGAGAGCTAACAAAATGGCCACCAATTGTCAATTTAAAGTTATATACTTCTATAAAAAACTTTATTATATCAAATTTAATTTATAAAAAGAAGTATTAATTACTTGCAGTTTTTAGAGAAATTTTTTTTAGAAAAAATAGAAAACTTGTGTGTGAGATTAAATTCGATTTTCATACTTTAATTAATTTTCACGATACGAGTATATGGTCTGCCCAATCTTTAATGATTGACTGTTTGTTGGTAATATTTTTTACACTTTAACTCACTGACTAACTAAATGATTCCTACAAATACTCATACTAACTACTAGATACACAGTAGAATGTATTTATTAAACATACAATCGCATTTATGTTATTTTAGGTAAACGTATAAATTTCTATTGATTTTAAAATTATGAAAGCAAACAATAATAAAAGCAACAACAAAAACAAAACAAATAAAGGTAAAGTAAGCGCAAAAATAAGGGAACAAATTGTAGGAGTATAAAAGTCATAACAAATTTTATTGAAAATTGCACGCAAATAACATGAATTGAATAACAATTTACTTGTGAATAAAATTCATGAAAGTATGAATACAGACGAAGATACAAATGTTGGTCTGACACTAACAATTCAACTCATGATTTACCACCATCTATATCAATTGTCGTATCAACGTGGTAATTAAGAAGAAGAGGTATTATTTGCCCTTCAAATAAAATAAACTTTAGCGATTTATGAGCTTTAGCAACAATAAAAGGGGAAGCGCCTTAATAAAATATGTTAAAGTTAAAGTCACTTAATGAGTGCGAGAACTTTCAAACGCATGTCATTGATATGCCTTGAGCTGAATATTTTTAAATGAAGGCATTACGATGGTCTATGATCAGATCTTCAGGATCACTGTGAAGAAGTTTGTTAATGAATAAAATTTTTAATATGACTTTAACCCAGATTTGGCTATTTAACAAGTTGTGTTATTTGCCAAAAAAATACACATTTCGATACAGATAACGTCAGTTAGCACTTAGCACATTTATTGACCTCCAGAAAATAATATCTGTCAGTTTGGACAGCAGAATTTTTGCTCCCTATCGAAAGTATTTATAAGAAATTATCTATAAGACTACTTAATAATTATAGGTGTGTTCTTTCCTTTTAAAAGAAAAATCGTCTTTTATTTGATTTTGTTTATTTTTAAATTTTTTTTTTGTTTTGTTTATTTAATTAAATTTTTGGAAAAAATTTGTCGAACTCCTTTGATGAGCTATGTAAGCGATATTGAAATTGCCATACAACTATTCTTTTGCGTAGGAATCGCAACAATGGACCGTTAATTTTCTTACGTTATTTTGATAGAATATCACAAAATCGCTTGTTATTAGAAAGTTAACACCTTGAAGAAGTACAATACGATTGACATTTATAAAGATAAGGAAATTCATAAAAATTTAATGTTTAATATTTCTTGTAACTTTAAAATTATTAAACAAATAATAAGTATTTAAATCTTAAATCTTGTAACTATGCTAGATAAGAAAATATTAATCTTAATAGCTGCAAAGAGTTTTGATTCTCTAATGTACGATCAAGGAAACAATGTCTATTGTTCTTATTCGATTGTAACTACGACGGTTAAATATGTTGCCTGCTAAATGTTTGGGACACATTTTAAACTTCGAAGTAAAGAGAAAAATATCATTTAATAATACGAAACTTCTTTTACGAAACGTGATATGTTTGTTTTGTAGCATTTCTCAGGCAAACGAATAATAAATCACTGACGTAGAGTTTCGCACCTTGTATAGGCCATCTTTTAAGATTTTTTGTTGTTAAAAATTTAAAGCGTCTGCCTGTTTAGATACAAAAGATAAGATATTATACTCAAATTTAAATACTCTATAGGAGTGGCCTGTCATTTTTATACCCTTCATCACAAAAAAAAGGAAAAAGCGTATACTATGTAAGTTTGTCATTCCGTTTGTAAATTCTACGATATCCATTTGCGACCCCATAAAGTATATATATATATATTCTGAGCTTATATGCATAGCGAAGTTAATGAGCGATGTCAGTCTGTCCATCCTTGTTAGTTTTGTAATCAACTCTGCCAAAGCACTAGATGAGCTAGAGAAAATTTAAATCAATCGGACATAGTTTTAAAAATTTTGCTATTGAAAATCAGATTGGTTCATGTTCCAATCAAAACAACAAATATATGATGCGATAGATAATTAAAAAATGAGAAAAAACAGCAAGTGAAAAAATATTTTCCCAGTTATGGGCCTCTGAAATTTTATAAAAAAATACGATTGTGCACCATATTTTTTAAGATAACAATATGGGTATCATTCAAAAGCTTTTGAAAAAATCTTTTAGGAAAGACTTAAATTTTTTTAATTTAACTCATTAAGAGCCGAAGAAATTTTTATGTAAAATTATATAAATGTATTACTTAATTTTTTTCTTATTTTTTAATTTTGTCACACCAATTTTACTTTTTTGATTGGAGTTACTACACTAAACTAGATTTACATTAATGGTGAAGGGTATATAATATTCGGCATAGGCGAATGGTGCACTCTTATTTGTTAATTTTATTTCTTATATTCCATATATATTATGACCTTAGAAAGATTAAGGTAATATGCCTGAATATTTCATCATAATGGCAATACACTTTAATTTTCATAAAATTTTCTTATAGCACCCTTCAGAACATATTCCATAAAAATATCGCACTTCTGTTTACAGCGGTGGTAAAGATAACGCCATATCGTCAAAATCACGGCCTTTATGGAAACACTCTTTAATTTATTGTTGACACTAATTTTTAGATCGTGTATGTTTGTACATATTCCTTGTAAATTTTAAATGGCTGCCTATTACGTTTACAAAACTAAAGCCTTATACGCCTATGACCGGTACTATAGTAACACCCTTTATATTTTAGTGATATTTTTAATTTTAAATTTTTGGTACTCTTGCATTTATAGCAGACACAGAAGTATTTAAACTTAAAATTCGTGATAATCTCGTCACTAATTCCGTTAATTTAAAGTGTTTT
The DNA here is from genome assembly GCA_916610165.2 of Gymnosoma rotundatum. Lineage (NCBI taxonomy): Eukaryota > Metazoa > Arthropoda > Insecta > Diptera > Tachinidae > Gymnosoma > Gymnosoma rotundatum. The sequence goes on from OU744338.1 coordinate 50,274,361, forward strand.
TTGTATTTCTTGCTATAGCGTACGTAATTTTAAATACACTACGCAACTTTGACGTGTCTAGCTATCACAATTTAGAAAATAATAATAGTTGTTATATTGTTACGTTTTTCCCTTTTAGAGCAAACGTAGGGATTCTTTTGATTGCAAATACTACTGCGGCTCCGTTCATTTTAAATTCTGTATTCTTCTTCTGTCTTGTGAATCCTATGGTCCCATATTTACTAAAAATGCTTTATTCTTACAAACGCAGCCATCCGCGCTACACTACTGTGCTACTCGGCTAGACGTAAATTACGCGATGCCTTGCTTAGTAACCTTCACCATCCACAGACAACTCCACTACGTCTTTTATCCAAGCCAGTCATCCTCTTTATTTAATAGCCGCAACACAAATCTGCCATACACTGTTGTTATGCTGTAACACTTCCCTGCGCTACTTGCTACAGTTCTTACTTTTTTATTATAAAGGGCTTCTTGATAAGTATTTGTTTCTCTTATATTAAATTAGACGTCTCCACTAAATAACCTGCCATGGCTTCACACAATAATTGCTTCTCACAAATACTGCTGCTTCTTCATTTTAATTGCATTATATAAATTATTATTTTCCGTTGGATGCATTTCCGAAAGTGCGCTCGAATTCACGATCTTCTGTTTTTGCAGCAAGCACCTTTACCAACGCAGCTTTTGTCAGCTAATTGTGGTACATATTTTTCTATCACACACCATTAGTGGAAGTAACCTATTCACTATGCTCATATGGACAACAACAGCAGGGGTTGCCAGATCTTATTTTCGTTATAATATATTTTTATAAAAATTTAAAGAATTTTAGGAATGTTACCGTTCCAGAGGTAGAGGGCTGTGTCATTAGCTACTTTAAAGCAAAGTTATTTCAATGCGCATTCCATTGATTTTGTCAGTTTTTTTGAATTGCTTCATTTAAAGTATTTCTGTGGTGCATATATACTGTATATTTGAATAACAATAACAAATAAACAAATAAATTTAATTTTCTTGTTTATATAGGGCAACTAAAAATTATAAAATTATTACGTTATTAAGAACTTATCAATCAATCAATAAATTATTTTATTTATTTTTCCTAATGGAAAATATTTTTTATCTCTTAAAAAGAAGCTCTTGACTTCCCAAATAATTTTTTTGTTTGTTGTTTATAAGATTGTTTATCACCACTTATTTACTTAATTCAATGTTTTTTTAATTAAAAAAATTGAACTCAAAACAACATTGACAACGAAATTCAGTGGCTCAACAACAAGACTCATTATTTAGTCTTACAAAGATGTTGAAAGTTAAATATGAAATATTACGCATACAAAACACAGGCTCGTAAAATTGTATGAATGCATGTATGTATGTATATAAGTACAGATGGTGTAATTTTGTTAATCAAACTCCACTGACTTTTTGATAAGAAACTTGCCACCATCCATTACCATCACTACTAAATACAAACAAAGTATTTTATCAATTTTACATTTGTTTAAAATTGAAAGTGCAGCTACTGTCACGAAATTAATAAGATAATTTTTTAATAATAATTAATAAAGATAAAAAATGTGATATAATTTAACATGGAAATTGACGCCAATAAGGTTGTTAATGTCAACAGAAATACTTCACAATCAGACAACCCACCATTCAGTCTGCACTGTTGCATTTAAAGGAGTAGAAAAGTTGAAAAGAATTAAATATTTTCAAAGTAATTTATTTTGTATTAGTTAAGTTTTAATAATTAATAGAACTCTGTAGGGCAATAATGAAGTAACGGATTAATAAATTAAAAAGGGCAGGTAGATCTAAAGGTAGTTAGAAAGTAATATTTTCAGTATAACTCGGTCCTGTATTATTTAGTTCCAAAACCTTCCTATAATATTTAGTAACAAAAAAAGTGTGTTAAACAAATTAAACTGTTCAGTTGGTCTTCCTAGATTACTACAGAAAAAAGCTAAATGAAGCCGGAAATTACATATATTTATTCAAAGTACATGACGGACATTAATTTTCTAACTTCGCTAGCATTTACACACCCAAAAAGACTATTGCGTTAATAAAAGGTTTTGTTCGAAATCAGACTCAAATTTTAATTAATTATTTAATTGGTTCAATAATATATTTAATTAAAAGAGAAGAAAACTAATTAAATTAATTAAACAAATAATTGAAATAATTAAAAACTTAATTAAATTACAGTCTGAATCTAAATAAAATCTTTAAGAGTTTTTTCTGTGTATATATATAGTTAGAGTTAGAAACTTGAAAGACTTACGCTACCCACTGTATTTTATATTTCAAGATTTTCATTTGCTTTTTATTTACACTTCAACACAATAAACAGTAGCTGTCAATTTAAGAAATTAAATGAGTTTTCTTTATTTATTTTGTTACATTGAATATTTTTGTTTCTCCTACTTTTTTTTTTTAATTTTATGATAAGCAACCACCAGCAAATAAAAACCTAAATACCATAAAAATTATCTCTTTATAACGACCAAAAAATAAAAATTATCAATTCGAAAAAGATATACGATTACCTGTATTTGAACTTAAAACCGATTTGTTTGCGTTTTGTTTTTCGTTTTTTTTTTTTTTGCTTTTACGAAAACAATTTAGTCAACAAAATCAAATATTTATTTTTTAAACTGTCAATAACATAAAATACATTATTGCATTTTTATCTTCATAATGCGATAACTAATTGTTATCATATTAATACAATTATTCTTATTCCATTCACAATTTAAACAAAATATGCGTATTTTCATACAAAAGTATATGAAAAGTAAAGAAGAAAGAATTGAATGTTCAGAATTTTAAAATCTTGGAAGTGAAAATTGATTGATTCCTCTTCTTCTCTTAAAATTTTTGACAAAAACAATAAGGTTTCGTCAATAGATTCGAGTAGAGTACCGAGAACAATACACATACATAATGCAGAGATACCTCCGCGATATGGAAGTTTACGTTCTAATTTTATTTTAGGAGTCTTAAGTTAAGATGTTCTTCATAGTTTTAAGGTGACTTGGTATAGAAAAGCATATGACTATTACATTTTACTTGTAAGATGTGTTTAACTCTTTTACCCCTCACCTTGTGAATATCTTTGGTCTTTTGAATTAGCACATTTTTTTTAGTCTCTGAGTGAGTGAGACCTAATGGTAATTTTCACTTGTCACACTTTTTTTCGGAACTGAGTTTTTGTTCCAGTATAATTCACACAGATACCCCTTGTCACAAAAGCTTAATGCATTAATACCCAAGAAATGGTTGCTTAATAATTGAAATTTCAAATATTACATTGTGATAAAGAAAATTAAAAATTTTGTATTTACCTTCTTCTGTGAAGTTGTAATTATGTGAGTTAGGGGGTTTAAACATGAGACCAATAATATTGTTACGAAAGTCAGATCTGGCAACTCCTGTTATTGTTAACAGTATGAGATTGGTAAATAAAGTAACTTACACTAATGGTGTGTATAGAATAATACCACAATACGTGATACAGATTAACGTCAATACCTGCCGTTGATGGCCTAACCATCGGAATATAAATATAATGCGTCGACTAGCGCCTCCCATCGGACATAGCCAACAGAGTTGTAATTTCAAGAAAATGGCTTGCAGGACCATGAACGTCCCTTGCTTGAGGGTTGGAGACTATCCAACCCCGTCTTTTGAGAGTGGACCACCGGTTCCCGTGGCCCCCGAAGGGACCTAACCAATAACCGGCTACAGAGATAGGCGGCTCTCTGTATGGACCACCGGTTCCCGTGGCACCAGTTTTTTTAAGTTTTATTATTACAAATATGTTTTATTATCAATAAAGGAAACTGGTAGAAAACCCCGACAGCAGTCAACTGTCTATCAGCTTCAGTGCCTGCAAAACCGGGGGACTGGTTCTCCCTCCCGAGGACCATCGTCTGCACAATTAGCTAACAAAAGCTGAGCAACCTCGATGGTGCATGCTGTAAACCAGAAGATTGTGAGTTCGATCCCTGCCGTCGGATATGCGCACAACGAAAAATAAAAATTGTTATAATGCAATTCAAAATAAATAAACAGCAGTACAAACCACCCGAGAGCCAAAAGACAATTATTGTGTTAAGCCATGGCAGATAATTTAGTAGAGACGTCCAATTTAATATAAGAGCTACAGATAATTGTCAAGAAGCCCTTTATAATAAAAAAAAGTAAGAACGGTAGCGGTTGCGCAGGGAAGTGTAACAGTATAACAAAGTGTATGGCAGACGTGTGTTGTGGCATTGGATTAAAGAGGATGACTGGCTTGGATAAAAGGAGTAGTGAAAATGTCTGTGGATGGTTAAGATTACGAAACAAGGTATCGAGTAGTTCATGTCTCGCCGGAGTAACACAGTAGTGTAGCGTGGATAGCTGCGTTTGTAGCAATAACGCATGTTTAGTAAAGGGTTCACAAGACCGGTAGGATCAAGAAGTATAGCCAGAGAAAGCCATAAAGTTTGAATACAGAATAATGAGCCACAGTGGTATTTGCAATCAAAAGAATCCGTACGTTTGTTCTAAAATGGAAAAAAAAGTAAGAATATATTTTATATATATATCTTTGTTACTTTAAAACCCCGTAATTTTTGAACCGGTTTTGAAAATCTTTTCTTTATTAAAAAATAATAAGAAAATTAACATAATTATGTATATGCTGTCCCTAAACAAAAGACGTATTTTTATATTTCTTTTGATAGACAGTAGACTAGACTATGATGTATCTCTTACATCGTGTTGCTAACTGAACAAGTATAGTATTCAAAATTAAAGAATGAATGTTCCTATAGAAATATGATTTTTATGGCCTTCGCTTTTGAATTGTGATAGACAATTTCAATTTAAATGAAGTGCGGAATAAAAATATAACACTGAATTTTAAATAGTACCCCGTACAATAAATTTGTATTTATAAAACCACTTTAATGAATGTTCCAATGACAAGTGATTTTCACGTGGAATGGCTTGTTTATTCGTATTCGTAATGACCCGACAATTAAACAAACAAAAAAAAAAAAAAAAAAAGATAGGTAGTTCTATGTCGGATAAAAGAACAAGTACTCAAAATTAAAATAAAATGAAATAAAATTTAATTTTTATTAAATTATTATTTGAACTGAGTGTGTATAATCAGAATAAGAATTAAAAATTTGTCTTTTTTTAATCTATAAAACGTAGATTTTTTAATGCTATACATTTTTTTCGCCTATGCATTTAAGCATAATTTTGAAATTGAATAAAAATTTCGGATTGAGTAGAAAAATAATATATCTTTGAATTTAAGCAAAAATACTTTCAAAATATCTACAGTCGGAACCCTACGTTGGAATGCAGCTTTTAAATATAGAGTTTAATGAAAACTAAACATGGATTTTATTGAATTAGTTGGAAGGCTGCTAAACAATTATTATACCCTTCACTACAAAAAGTGTAGTTTGTACAATATCCATTTCCAACCCCATAAAGTACATATATTCTGACTTCTTATGCACAGCGAAGTCGATTTAGCGATGTCCGTCTGTCGTCCGTGTTAGTTTTGAAATCAAGTGTGCCTCGATCAGATATAGTGTCGAAAGAGGTGCTATTGGAAATCAGCATGATCTGTCTACGACCTTCGAGGCAGCAGGCAAAACACCACGCCTACCTTTAATTTTTTCATGTCATTTGGAACAACAAAGTAACTACAATAAATAAAAAAAAACAAAAATATATGGCCAATAGAGAATTAAAAAAATAAGAAAAAAAACACCAAGTAAAAAAATTGGCGCTTGCCCATATTTCCGAGTTCCGGGGCTTTGAAATTATAAGATTTTTTAAAATAGCAATATGGGTATCATTTTAAAACTTTTGAAGAGATTTTTAAGGAAATACTGAAATTTGAAAAAAAATTAACCCATTAAGAGCCGATGTCATTTTAATGTAAAATTGATTGAAGTTACATCACCAAACTAGATACACATAGATGATGTATAAGATTTCTCATAGCCGAATATAGCACTCTTACTTTCTTTAATCTTTCTATTATTGTGTTCTTATCAGTTGAGTCGCAGTTATGCGTAAAGGGTAAGAAATCGAATACATATGTATATATCATATAACACATTTTTAGAAAGTATAAACATAATAATACTAATAAGAAGAGTTATTAGTCGTATCATAAAAAAGTGAATAAAGACTTTAAATAAGGCGCCTCAAAATGAATAGACGACGTCTGAAATTAACTAAACAAATATTTGCATAGTTTCACGCAAAAAAACATGAATAAGTAAAAAGATATGATTCCTGCTGTTAAGCGTAGTATTGAAAGCTTAATGTTTTGAAGAGCAATAGCAGCATCTGGTGTTTGTCGTTTGGCTTTCATAGCTTGTATAATGGACTAACAATAATATAAGACCCGATTACAGCATAATTTACAACCTTTTGTAAACAAGACGACAATGATCCAAAGCACACAGCTCATTCGGCTTCAGTTATATGCACCGCGCCAGTATTATAGACCTCCTCAATCAGGAGACTTGACCATGTTTTATACTTAATAAAACCAGTCATAGACAGCCGATCGGCAAACAAAATATTGAAATTTAATTCTTCTTTCGTTTATGTACAATATGTTCTTCCTATTGTAGCCAGTATTTTAACTCTCTTTTTGTTTTTCTGTTTAGCAACCTTTTATTTTAGCGAAGAACTAAATGACTAAGAAGTCCTAAAGACAATGCTGGAGAAGAGAATTTGTACATCTAACTGCGACTTGACTTTATAAAATACACTTATCAACTAACAAATTGTGCGATAAGAAATCATGCTATCAGAATTAAATGAATTATCTGACTAAAAGACATTAAGTAAATAAAGAAATTCAAATTGAATTAAGATAATTGCATAAATATTGTTACGAAATTTTGCAAATCTTTATATATCTGCAGCAATAAAAGCTAATGTAGATGTTATCCTTGAGTGTAATAAAAAAGCTTAATAAATTTTAAGCTCTACCACTAGCAAAGTGTGGTAGAGGTGTTTAATGTTTGATTGTTAAATAGAAAGTCCGAATCTCAATAGAGCCTATAAGAATAAAAATATTTGGATTTTACTCAAATTTCTTATTTTAACTCGGAAACAATTAAAACTCGTGATTTTCTCTAACGAAACTGAAACTTTCTTTTTCATATGTATATAAAAATATTTGGAATTTCAATATTTTTATCAGTTAAATTAGTAAAATGCTACTCTATAATAATAAATTGTCAACAATTTTAAAATGCATGGAATCCGCAGACCACCTTCATTTAGTTTAAAATTCTTTAAGTCTATAGATCAGCACTTGACGTCAATATTGCAGTTAATTTAGAATTTTCTTTTCAAGTGTCTAGTTTTTACCTCAGTGTTCATGTGTGTTAAATGCTTGAGTCAAAAATGATTACATTTTAATTATTGTTCAATTGTTATATAGATAAGATATCAAATTAATCACTTTAAATAGGAGTGTGAGAGAGTGTTAATGAACGTGATTACTTCATGGATTTGTCAAATACTTGAGGTAGAATTTATCGAATTCTTTATGATCAACTAAGAGAGAAAATTCAAAGTTAATTGATTGTCTATTTTTTTCGATGTTTTTATTTCTTGTCTTTTCACTTTCTACAATATTTTTTAAACGAGAAATAAGCTCAATGTCTAGCAGACGAATAATTTAATTTTTTAAGGGGTTGAAGTATTAAAAAAAATTAATCAAATAAGCTGGAATAAAAATTAATTTCTTTTTTGTGGTGTTTTTGTGTATCAATAACCATTTTTTGTCAAAAAAATTAATAAAATCTATAATATAAAGATACGATAAACAAAATGAAAATAACTACTTTCAAATTTTTTCCCCTAAAAACGTTACCCAAACTCGCCTTAATAATTAGAAAAATTTTAATTAATTATTAAAATATACAATTACAATTACTGTTGGTTTGATTAAGGAATAATACTGAAATTTTAAAGAAAACAAAAACCTTTAAATTAAATAATAAATAATTAACTTATTTCATTAAAAAAATTTTTTGATATCACTGAAATATATTCGATTTTTTTCTTGAACCAAAAACAACGTAAACGATTTATCTTTTAATTTATTAGTTTATGGCCAACTGATATGTTATTAAAATGAATTATTAACGAAATTATAAATAATGTAAAATCAGATTTTAGCTGCTTCTGTAAACGAAATTATTTATTTTACGAGTATAAAGAAGATTTGTTTTTTGTTTATGGTTTTTAATTCATAGGCTTTTGTCATAAAAGTAAATAAAAAAATTGTGTCAATTATATAAATTCACGCAAAAATGCATCTAAGTATTTCGGTTTTAGTTATTATTCACGTTTCTGTGTGTTTTACACAATTTTAAATTCGTTTTTGAAATAAGGCATCATTTAGTTTGTTGGATACTAGAACATCATCTACTATGTTGTAAAGAAAAAAGTATGAAAGAATAGAATACTTTAATCCAGAATGGAATAACCAAAAAATAAATGCATAGCATAGAGACCCTTGGCCTCTAGTATGCACAGTATGGATAGAACTCCAGGACAAGTTTCAACATAAATTTTGATGCGTAACTGATATCGATTGATTTTCTGAAAAGCTACTTTGTGCTGAAAAGAATTAAAGATGACGCGTTACAAATTATTGCTAAGGACGAAGGTTATAATCGCGACAATTGCTCGTGTTGGTAGGAAACACAGAAAGTTATTTTATTATATACGTTACAAGCCAAGATCTTGTAATGAGTGGAATATTTTCTGCTTAAATTTCAGGATATCCAAGTCGTATAATGCCATTTTTAAGAGCTCAAAGTTAAGACTTTAATGCTGTTACTTTGAGCTGATTTAAGCAATTTTCAAGGAGTATTTGAACAAAAAATATATTCTAATAACTCTCCCTTATCCTAACATTAATGAATGATACTTTGTGCTGAATCAGCAAAATTCGACAAAAGAACACGATTGTGTCGGCAAAGCCATAGTTCCCATTGGTCAAATATGCTTTTTCATACGCCGCCATTTTGGTAAACATTAGTCTTGTCAGTTCATATTTGGCAGTCGTGAAGTAGACACGAGGCCAATTTATTATGGAAAAATATTCGATAAACCAATCATTTTATTAAATTCAATCATCGATTACTGTGACGATGAGAAAGTTATGTGAAATTTGCCAACAAAACGCACGTGTAGTGAATGATTTCGAAAAAAGAGTGTCTGCAGGTTATAGGGCTAAGCATGAAACGGCGTAACGGTAACTGTAAATGAAGAGCAATATGACTGAATACTTTTTAACGCCACAACCAGAGATGGGCAACCTTTTTGTAATGCTGGCCAAAATTAAAAACAACTCAATTTGAGCGGGCCATTAAAATTGCTTTTGTAGGTAAATGAAAAATATGTTTTCAGGAAAGGGTAAAGAAGTTGAATAAAAATAAACTATTTCTGAAAATATATTTATAATACTTTTTATTACTGCACTATAACATATAATTTTATTAATAAGAAACTTGCCACTTCTTATTTGTGGATTAGGTACTTATGTCTGATTCAATTTTAGAGTAATACTCGAAAAATTTTTTGGCGTTATTAATTAATATATGGGCATCTAAATTTTTGTACAATTCAATTTTTAATAATTACATAAATTTGGTTTTCAGCTTCTTTTTTTCAGTTCGATTAATTCTAATTAATTTCCGGGAATTTTTGTCACAATGGAATTGAAAAGTACATCAAAATAGCATTCTTTATTGTTGAAATCCATTAATTTTTTTTTTCAAATTTTTAATGCAAAGCAAATAAAGTATTAATATTTTTTGTTTTTTGTAACTATTTTTAACGTAACATTTTTCATTATGATTTTAGATTCATAGAGATTTTTGAAAGAATATACTTTTTTTCTTAGTTTAGTTGCCTGTCACTGCTTAAGGGCCGGTCACGATATAAATTTTAAATATGTTCGCAGGCCACAATTTATGTGCACGTTGGCCGCAGTTGGTCCCCGGACCTCAGGTTGCCCACCCCTGGCCACAACTAACTGCATGAATAACATGGGCTTGAAAAACATGTATCAACAAGACGAAGCAACATCGCATCCAGCCAGGATTACAATGGAATTGCTGCGAGTAGTATACCTTCCCATCAGACACCCTGTATTACGTAATTGTTAAAATTTTAAACAATTGGTTTTATACTTTTTAATTTTAATTAACTCTTAATTCTGGGGCAGGTTTAATATAACTACATTAAATGTTGGCTCCACTCCGGACGTTTCCTTGTACAATGAAAAAATAGAAAAAATCAAACAATTTTATTAGAATTTTGAAGAAATAATTAAATTTCATTCAGTGTATCAAATGTCTAATACCAGTAGCTAACACATAAAATACTTTATTAACCTCTTATGAGTGGTATTATTAATAGTTTTTTTTTTATCACACTGATTACAGTCCCTGAAGTTATTGTTCAGGTGCATAAATTTCGTTGATATTGTAAGTGTCGTTGGCATAAGTGTAACTACAACAAAAATAAACGCACACGGTAAATAATCAAGTGCTAAAGTATGTGGCATTGTGTACACTTCATTACCAGGTTAAAATACATGCTTGCAGAAGAAACAATGTTATAGATAATTGAGTACTAAAGCATGCAGTTTTGGAATATTTAACAAAACATTAATTAACGCAAAAATACATTTACGAGTAAGTATTTTTGTTGTAGTTATTATTGACGTTGTGTATGTTGCGTTTAACATTATTTTATTGCAATTTTAAGATAAAGCAGCTTTTAGGTTGTTGTTGTTATTGGCGTTGTATTATAATATCCATTTCTTTTTATTTAATTTATTAAAAATTCTTTTTTTATATCTACATAAACATCATCAATCATTGGCAACAATCATTGTCTTTAAATGATTATACTGAATAAAAAATATAAATCCCGTTTTATTTGAGATACCCTACATGCGACTTAGCTGTGGTATAAACATTTTAGCAGTCTTCTTTAAAACAAAAACTTATTCTTATTTAACCTTTCTATGCGATGTTGTGCAATAAGTTTTAATAGTGTCAATGTATTAATAAATAAATTAATAAATAAATAATAAAAAACTATTTTATAAAATTAATAATGAGACAAAATCATAACATTACAGCTTTATAAAATCGGTTATGACCAACAAAATTTTTTTTTAAATTCATCATTTTTTTTCTTCTTTGCATGTGTTTTTTATGCACATATTTTAACATCATTTGCAATCAATTCCAACCCTTTTATCCATTTATTTTACTGTTGGTAAATATTTGAGAAATTGTTATACACTTGTAATTTTTGGTATGAGGATTTATAAAATGTCTGATAGATGGTTGTACTGGAGGGACTACAAATTGAAATTCTTCATTTCTTATTTTTCATTTTTAACCTTTTTTTATTTCTCTTTTTGTGGAGTTTACAAACGACTATGATTTTATTTTACAATGTTTCTTTTGTTTATCTGTTTATATTTACCAATTTAACGATAAAGTATTTGATTTCTTTTTATGATATTTTATTATTGTGCCAAACATTCATCAATTCGTTATTATTGGGGTATAAAAAGTATAAAAGCGAGGTTTAACGTCTTTTTAGTGAAGTATAAAGAAAAAGGTGGCTTTATAAATAACCCCAAAGATTTATGTTAAGTATTCTGATACGTAAGAAATAAAGAATTTAAATCAAAGTGAAGATGTTAGAAAAGTTTTTGCGAAACACTACGATTTTTTTAACGGCCTTAGTTAGGTCTTGACACGGTTCATATATGGACGTCTAAGCAACCCAATCCAAGGCATTTAGATTTGTTTATAATTCTTTATAATAAATTAAATAGAAAATAACATCCTTAGCACTTTGTGTTTGTCAATGTAATTTTAATCTCAGTTGTTCTTAAATGAAAGAAAAGTGGCTTAAAATCTTTGTTTGTGTACTCTACTAAGCCGTGTAGATAATTTGACCATCATCATTTTTTCCAGAAATACTAGTCCTTACGTTAAACAAAGGCGAAATGTATATACTGACCGAAACTTTAGTATGCATCTGGCGATACCTGTAACTTCTAAATATTGCTTTTTTATGTTTGTGCCTGCAGAACTCAGTCATTTTTGAACCGATTGTGAAAGTTTTTGTAATTTGATAGATTATGCTTACAGATTGGTCTCGTTTTAAAAACAGTTCATCATTTTAAAAATTAAAGGGTGTCCCCATATAACATACATGTTTTTTAAGTGTATTATTAACTATAGCTCCCAATATCAAAAAGTATTACAGAAATGAAAATTAAAAAATTTAAAGGGTGTCCCCATAAATGAAGTCAATTGACCTATATGGGCCTATTTTTTGAACTGTTATGGACAAACGCTTGAAATTTGGTCAGAATGTCGATTACTATGACCGTTATAATAACAAGTATAAACATTTAAAATTATAAGTTAAAGTGTGTCCCAATAGTTAATGTAATGGTCTAACTTTTGAATCGTTATAGACAGACAGCTGAAATTTACAAGGAACCTGTATTGATAATTCCGCTATAATAACAAGTATAAAATTTGGGTTTGGAAATTAAAGGGTGTCCTAATACGTGATACAATATGAACCGTTGTAGACAGAATGCTGAAAATTAAAAGCGATCTGTATTGCTTAGTCCGCTATAACCAAAAGCTTTTAATTTGAATTTATAAATTAAAGGGTGTTCCAATAATTAATGTAAATTAACTTATATGGGCTTATCTTTTGAACTGTTAAAGACAAATGCTTGAAAATTAGACAGAATGTCAACTACTTTGTTTGGTAATAATAAGAAGTATAAATATTTAAAATTATAAATTATAGGGTTTTGCAATAGTTGATGTAGTCTGATGTATATGGCCAAACTGGTGTACCTTAATAGACAAACTGTTGAACAAGTATAAAGTTTAAAAGTGGATTATAAGAGAGTCTGAAATAGTTAATGTAATTTGATGCAAGTGGCCACATTCATGAACCGATAGATGAAATCTGTTTTGTAGTCGGCTTTTTTTCAAGAGTTATTTTAAACCACAAAACTCCATATTTTGTTTTTAATAAAAAAAAAATTTCCACAAGTTTAGCTTAATTTTTAAAACAGATTTAGTTCCAAAAATTTTTTATAATCTTGATTTCGAACTTTGGTAAACAAATATATCGAGCCCTAACCGCCAAAAAGACTCAAGCGCCAAAACCAAAAATTTACAGGAGAAGCATTTTTTTAAATATCTCTGGACCATGTTTAAGGATTACGGTGAAATTTGGTTTCCAAACATTGCTGCTTCTGAGCAATATATTGCTTTTAATTGATTTTGTATACCCCCAAGATAACGGCTATTTATGGTGCTGAAGTCTTTTTTGCTGTCTTTACCAATGTTATGGCGGTTAAGTCCTTATGATTTTATTAAAACACTGCTTTCAGTTTAACCTTTTTTTAAATGCTTTTTGTGTATAAAATTAAACATAACGGTAAACTAACCTTAAGTCCAGTGCTTTTAAAAAATGTATAGTTTTTGTTTTCAAAATTAATAGAAAATTACTTCAAAATACAAAATACGAGTAAAAGTATCTAGGTATAAAAAATTTTAAAAGTTCTTGATCAGTTACAGGTATCGAATCTTAAATAGTTTAATCGTATTGAAAATTTAAAAATTCTTTGTGAAATTTTCCAGAAATTGTGTTTTTATCACAAGTGTTTATCAAAGCAGCTTTATGTCTTGATCGAGCAATAGAGTTGATATCATATTCTTTAAACTGTATTTAAAAAGGCCGAACGTAATGTTGTAAAATTCATTTTTATTGAAGTGGGAAACATAGCTTGGGAAAATTTGTTCCAATCTTCAAAATCTGAATTATATATAATTTCCAGGATTGCACCTTGCATTTGAAATCATAGTATACTATTCGCTACGAGTCCACATAGTTTTCGCGAGAGTAAACGACTCAATAGTGCTGTGTACAGAGTCCACAGGCATCTTAGTATGTCCAGGCAATAGATACGTTATTTTGATGTCGCTTATAAAATTCGAAATTGTTAGAAAATACTCTAGTGTAGCCAGCATATCTTTGTTGCGATTTTGACCAGCACAACTGTGCCATCATAAACTTAGTGTCACTATATGGAACAAGACCAGTTTTGGTCGAACTCTGCAGTAAAATTTTTATTACCAGAAAATTATATAAGTTTATAGAAATTCTATTTTTTTAATAAAACACTTACAACTTGGTCCCATAACACCATTTAATAGAAGCACTGAAATGATATGTAACATTTTTTTAATTTGCCACTAATACGAATTAATTTATAAAAACGAATAAAGACGCAAGCTACAGTCGTAGTAAAGAATTTATGAACAAAAAGTGAATTGTACTTAAGTCTTTATTGTTTTTGCTGTAAAATCATAACGGTAAATTCTATAGCCCTGATATTTTGTGAAATGATAAAGATGATCATAAACTTTAATAATAAAACTAAAATAGTCCATTATGCTCGATATGTTCCAAAAGTGCTACAATGGTAACGCCTTTCAACATTAAATTGTTGCAAATTTGTCATTATGGAGGTGCGTACGTATAAGTTTTAGTCATCTATTTCTTGCTTGGTAGCCATTATGGTTTCAGATAAAGAAAGGCATACGGACATATCTTGCAGCGACAACTATATGACTTCGTTTTTATTCTTTTTGGGTACGGAACCCTTAAAATATTGTGTTATCCTTATAATTATTGCTTTATTTAACGTAGGGACTAGGATTTAGTGAGTGAATAAAACTATTGTTGTTTGTTAAACAAAAGCTTTGGTTTCTTTGCATCTGCAGTAAATATATGAAACGTAGAATTTTATTATATACATCACTAACTCAAAATAAATTTAAAGGATTTTATTAGAATATCTTAACCTTTAAAGGAGTAGAAAAAATATATAAAATACACTTCTGCGGTATTTTTAAATCATGCCAAATAAGCTGCTCACTTCTTAACTAGATTTTAGAGAAATCCTTGGGTAAAATATATATATTTTAGGATTAAAGGTCGTTAATTCAGCTTAAAAAGATAACATTTTCTAAAACTATAAATTTAACAAAAATACAAAATATTTGCAATAATCCACAAAATAGTTTTTGCTATTAAACTCAAGTCAATTTAGTAAATTAATAAAAATGAATTATTTAGCAATACAAATTAAATTTACAAACACTTATGCATACACATGTAAACAATAAAAATAATTTTGTACTAAATCTGATCATGTATTAACATTACAAGAGCAGACATTATACAAACTCAGACAATATTTTGAAATACATATTTGTAAAATTGCTAACAGTTTTTATTACAAATTGTAAAGTGATTTACGAATAGACAAGCCATTTATAAGCATTTGAATAAGAATAGAAAAATATTAAGAAAACATACACACTTAACAAATTGTTGCAATATTAAATCAGATTATATATCCATCCATATACAATATTTTTTAACAAATCTTTACACATTAAGTGTACAAAAGAAACACATACATTTGCATAAGTAGCTTTCAACATGCCAAGAAACCAACGACCCACAATATGATTAGATCAATTGTAAATGGAATTGGGGTTGTGTTTTCCCTTTTTTTTCTAAAAAAAAACAACTGTATGAAGTTCATCGAAGGGTTGCCATGAACAGATATTTTACAAAAATTTTATTTTTCTTTTTACTTTTCTTAGGGGGCAAAACTAAATTTTACAGAATGAAAGAATTAAGAATTGTTTTGTTTTGTAGTTAGAAACATTTTTTCGTCAATTAAAACTAAAGCAGGTACAATTCTTAGTGTCGCCCTTATTTTATATTTTTTCTTGTGTTTTAAAGAATAAAACACATACAAAATTTATATAATAATTTTAAGGTTTCTTAAGTAGTTACCTTGTCTGTTTGAAAAAAAAAAACATCACACAGTGTTTTGAAAATCATTATTTTGGAAAAAATTCTGTTTCTCATTAACCACTTAAGCCACGTGTGCTTAAAAAGTATGATAGTGTAAGTGATTAAAAGTGTCCGTGTGTGGCAGAATTTTTGACGGATCTGTACGATTTTATAATCTTTCGAAATAATTCATAAAATATTTTTCTCCATGCCATTTAAGCCAATTTTCTTCCAAGCTTAAAGAGATAACCTCCACACGTAAGCGCATTTTTATTTAACAAAATTTTAACAATTCAGTTAAAAATAAACTTTTTATGCCATTTTCAAAAAATTCTATGCCAAAGGTACTTTGGTGGCCTACCCAGAAGCCCCCCTTCATCTTTGGCGGTCGACCGTTCGCAGGTTCATTGAGAAACACTTCTTCTTAGATTCTGTGAAATTTTATTTATTTATCTTGACCCTTTCAATACCAATATTTTTTAGAAGAAACAACCTTTTTTTCTGATGTGGTGATGTGAAGTTGATAACGGCTCAAAAAATGTTCCTTTGGGTTCGTTTAAATAAAGGATGAAAAATGTTTTGAGGCAGGGTTGTAGCATTAGAAAATTACTGACGTCCCAATAGTAAAAATAAAGAAAATAAAAAATAAATGAATTCTAATCTTGTAATTTAGAAAATTTAATCCAACAACAACACCAATCTCTTTGCTTGCAAAAACTGATGGAATGAAAATGTATAGGAATGTATAGTAATAATTGCGTTTTAGTTAATTGGAAATACCCAGTGGGGCACATGTGTCCTGTCAGTATTTAAAGGGTTAAGTGGTTCATGAGATACCAAATTTCGTCAAAAATAAATCGTTTTCAAACCACTGTGCACCGTTTTTAAGTGATGTTCCATTTGGTTTAGCCTCGTGTCTATCTATCATTAGAATTATCATTGCCATGTGTTGCAAATCGTATGACCCATGTATGCGACATGGCAATTTTTTTATTTGTGAAATGCACTCTTGCCTTTTTGCATTTCAGTTACGATTTCTTTAAGAGTATCAAAAATTGTACGCCATGCTGCAAAAGAGTAAACTAAAACTGCCGACTTTAATTATTCAAATCCAAAGTGATTGACAAGAACTGAACCGCTACAACACTGTAACCATTTCTTGCAGAATTTTTTAAGAAAATGAAAGTAAAACAGTATAATCGACTACTGTCAGGAAGCGCTTTTTGTTTAATTAAATATCTTTAATTTCTTATTCAATTAAAAATAAAAAATAAATAAAAAAAATAAAAAGCTTTTCCCGACACCAATCAATTCTGCTATTTTACTTTCTATATTTATTTCTCGGTGGCATCTCTGTTTATTAAACACCTTATAGAGACTCTAAATGCTCAAGAAATAATTTGTGGGGTTGTTCGAGCAAAAACACACACTCGTCTTTTTCAGAAACTTGATTCAAGTGGGTGTTTGCAAATAACAAAATGCAAAAAGCAACAAAAACAAAATGCAGACAATCCTTAAAAGCTGTTAAAGAAAATCTAACCTTTTAGCGATTGTGTATTCGTGTCTTTTAACAAAAGCTTGTAAAAGGGCAAATGCTAAAAAACCCTTAAAAAGAATGGCAAATGGCAGGAATTAAAAGCATCAGAATGATAATGATGATGGTAATAAGCGCCATTAAAATAATCACTAGAAACAAGTTAAACACAAAATGTCGAAAACAACAATGAAATCTAATCTACCAAAATAAAATAAAAATGATGATTCTTAGAGGTGTTGTATGAGACTAAATTTTAGCTTCCTGTTGGGAATTAAAAGAAAGACACCATCGTAGTCGTTTGCTAAGGATGGGGACACAAAAATGTAGTATGAGCATCAGTGAAAAAAGATATTAAGATTTAAGAGCAAATTTAAAACCTTAATTATTTATTAACCACGAAATTAAAATCAATAGTGAGACAAAATATTTTGCATTGAAGATTAATGCAATCACAAAATAAATAAAAACTATAAATTTTTAACTGGTACGTGGTTACGTAACTGCGAATACTGCCGTAATTACACTTGCTCTTGTTGAAAGTGTTTATAAAAAACTGGAGAAAAGAGTGGTAAACTTATAAGCAATCACTCTAAACCACTATCAGTGGGGCATTGCCATTGTCCGGGTAAATTTATGGACACTTTCATGTAGCTTACCTGCCAATTTTAGTTTTTTTATAACTTAACATAACTCACCCGCAACTTTGGTATTTTATTAATTATTATTAATTTAATCTGTAAGTCGTCAAATTCTTATGTAAAGCTCTGAGCATATTAGCGTTTTTTTCGCATTTTCTCATTAAGTCATTTATTCCTCGCAAGACCAGTAAAGCGAAAAACTGGGTGCATTTTACTAAAATTCTAAAATCAACAAGATTCTGCTTTATAAGTGTAGAGAATATAGTTCGTATAAGTTATGGTGCTTATCATGTTCAGCCGGAAGAAACGAAGTATTCGGGGAGTCTTTGTAAGAAAATTCGTAAAACTATCTAATGGCACTTTAGTAACCTGATAAACGAACATGCGACTTTAAATGTAACAAGGACAAAAAGAGCTTATAAGGCGAGTAAGATGTTACACTAAGGAGACATTTGTCAGTATTCAGAGCCTTGGACCCAAGAATCTAAAGCGCAGTATCCGCAGGTAGGGAATTATCCATAAGAAGGACCTAGATGAGCAAAAAGTATTACGCTGGCACTAAATAAGGCAAAACAAGGTAAGGATAAGGTTTTTGGGCTATACCTGGAATAATTGAGATGCATCCTGCGTATTATGGTTTAACACAGAGACCTCATCTATACGATTAATATGTCGAACTCCTAAAATTAATAAATCTAAGAACAAATGCTGATGGTTACACGGGTCCAAAACAGTAATGTAATTCTTTCGTATTCTTTTCTTAGTACGATAAAGCAACATAAACTTATTGGCGCTTTAAGTGCTCTTGAGATGATGTGTAGTCTTGCGTAGTCATGCTTCTTTGGCTACATGTAAGTACACGTCGGCAATATTTGACAGAAATCAAAACGTTTTGAATTTAACATGATTCAAAATGATTGATGATTTGATCGTCACCAATTGTGATTGATAAAAACAAGCTAATTTGTTCTGTGAATGCCACCATTGTACCTAGCTCTCCTCGGGGAAACCTCAGCAGATGCGTAGATCTCCTACTACCGTACTTGCCATATATCCTCAAAGTTGTGCGGGTGGCCTCGTTAGACCAACTGATCTGTGAGGCTCAAAAAGCACCCGCTAAAATATAGCCCTACAGCAGTTTTACGAGAATCGCACCAATGGATCTATCTCCCGGTCTCTCAGCCGAGTTCCAGATCTAGCAAGCTCGTCCGCAACTATGTCCTCGGGTAAGCACGGGTGTGCTGGCAAGTATCTAGAGATATCCGGCTTACACGCACTCTGGACACCCTATAAGGAAGGAAGCACAGTGGCCTTGATGTCAGTTTAGATCCATTTATTCTGTAGTACCTCATCCAGCTTATCGTCATTTTAATGGCTGAGATTTTAGCGTGAATTATGCAACATTGGTCCTGTAGCCTAAACTTCACCCTGATCTGAAATCTAGGAATAAAGATGCATCCCCCCAACTCTAGTGTCCAATTTTGATCCGCAGGTATAGATATCAACCACATCTCTCTGACGATCTCATGTTCGGCTTTCCCAACACTGATACTGCAAATCCAATGTCAGACATGGGGTAGGCGAGCAATAATCGGTACTATAGGGTTAAGGAGCAGAAACCTTTTTTATATGGGGAATTTTCTGTTCATTTTATTTTGATAACATTATTTATTAAAATAAATTATTATGAAAATGCACAATATATTAAATATAGTGTTTTTACAACAATAATGTTAATAGTTCTTGTGCCAAATTTTGTGACGCATATTTTTAAAACAAAATGGTCACTATTCCTAAAATAACTAGTGAAGATTCATATCAATCCGACCTATCTTATTCAAAGTAATAAAAAAGATTATTAGTCAAAATGAAAAATTTGTTGTTCGGAATCTTTTAATATTCAATTAATTTACTTTTTTCGTGCTTGATTCCTTCAAATATAAATATTTCATCAGAGCACCTGCCGTGTTTATTAAGCCTCTTGCCTTTCTTCTTGGAAATAGAGTTTGTAGTTCATTTTCCATTTTGTTTAATTGGTCTTTGGCTATTTTTTGGTTTGGAGATTCTCCTATAATATCCAGATTATGATAGAATGTTTTCACCACTCCCTCGACGTCCTCTATGTAATCATACCTTGTCGTTACCTTGGTGGTGCCAGTATGAATTTCTGTGAACCCATCGTTTGACCTAAGATTGTCAATATACAGCTCAGAGCGTGACTCATGAAATATCAGTAAACAGACTAGTCCTAGAAATAGAGACTAGGCAGGTGTTTTAATTAGGCTGGCTTTTAAAATGTTGTCTTTAAATAGTACTGTGTATTACGGTTGCCGGTTGTCTATATAATATTACTTGTAGGCAAATTTTTATATTACTCAATGTTTAATGTTGTCTGCAAAGCTTGACCAAATTACGATGCAGAGTTTTAGATTTACTTTTCGCTAGTATCTGGACATTAACTGGGGAGGGGAGACCTGTCACTTTGTAAATCCCCTCCCATAAGGGTGATAGCTTGTTTGTCAGTGTTTGATTCCTTAGCAGCACTTGATCACCTATGTGAATTATGCTAGTTTTCGCGTTTCTATCATACCTTTCTTTTGCTTGTGCTTTGGCCTTGACCTAATGTTTGGCGTGCCATTTCGTATGTACGCTGAATTTGGTGCTTGAGGACTTTTGGATAGTCATAGGGATTGTATAAGGGAGAGTATAAAGGTGTGTCAAATCCATAGAGCACTCTAAACGGAGTCTGGTTAGTGGCCGCATGATCTTTATGGTTGTGCACGTGCATCGCAGGAGGCAATCATTGATCCCAGTTCACTGATGAGCTATTTGAGCAGTAGTGAAATGGCCATATGGATATGCTTTCCCCGCAGTAATACATTTCATTTTGAAGTTTAGTTTAAAATAATAAATATTTTATGACAATATCATGAAATATTTATATTTGAAGGAATCAAGCACGAATAAAGTAAACTAATTAAAGATTATTAGTGCTCAACTAAATGTACACGTTAAGAATCAGAATCCTTTGAACAATATGTAGTCGGGCTTCGTTAAATGGAAAAGCTATACTACTGCTCTAACCGATATGATAGAAAATATAAAAGCCAAACTTGATAAAAACATAATTTTTTTCATTTAACAAAATGCGACATTCGGTTCAATAATTATTTAAAGTTGTAAAGCAAACTTAAATCACTAAGTTATTTTATTTAAATGTAAATTAAAATCCCCCAAATTTAAGAGCCATCACATTTATATTGTTCCTTTAACATGAATTAACATTTTTTGCTGAACAATAGAAATGAAAACTGTTAGGATGGTTTCAATTTCAAACAAAACAAATTGGGCGGGTGGGTGTTGCTTGCGCGTGGTTGAGAGATAGAAAGTTTTCACGTTACAGTTCTTAATAATCAAATGCACTTTTTTCTCCTCAGGCCAAGACATTTTTCCTTTGCAACATACATTATGAAATTTTATGGTATTTTTATGTTAATTTTCACTTTCTGTTTTAGATTTTTGCTAAAAAGATTCAAAAGTAAATTTATACTTTCCACTTTGGTTTTTTTTTGTAATAAAATTATTTTGCACATATAATTTGTTAAATTAAACAAATGATTAGAGTATGTTTAATATGTTGTAAAAGTTGTAAGTAGAGTTGTAAAAATTATGATTTGCAAAAACTGAATTTGATAAAAAGTGGTAAGAGATTTGAAAGGAGATTTGAAAAGGATTTTAGTTTGAAGTTTGTTATTGTTTTTAGTAAAGCAGGATGCTGGTGGTCTAATTTAGAACCTTTTCTTTGCATTCAAAATTTAATCATTAATATCATGCGTTTAATTTCTTTACATTGTTTAATGATAAGCTTATCTCTTTCTATTAAAACGAAAATTAGTAAAAAAAAATATAACGAAATTTCTTAAAAATCTAAAATCAAAGTTCGAAGGACCAAAATTGGTAACGAGTTGCCATATCATAAAACCGATGATTCTATCCCTTGTCCGTTTCACGAGCAAAAAAATATAAGTAATAGAAAAACGATATCTCAGACCTCATATTAACTTTAATTAATTACAATATATTAACTAATAACGCAGTTTACATGCTACATAAACGTAAAAGTAGTTCAAATTTAAGAAAGTCTAAAGTATTAACAACTCCATCAAGAGCCTGGATTGTAAAAGAGAAAGCTCCGACTTCAGTCGAACCTTAAAAATACTTTTTTACAATTACAGGTCCGAGAAGGTCCAAAGAATCTCTAGTTTAATTTAATAAAAGAAACCATTTAAAAAATTAGTAGCACCCCATGAGTTTAGAGGAAATAATATAGAAGACATGTCGCTTGTGGATTAAACTTCTATAACGATACAAACGTTTGCTCTTTTGAAAAACAAAACTTTTTAAAATTTTTCTTACATTTTAGGTTTTAAAAGTTAAAAAAAAACGCAAAAGAATAAAGAACATTAATGTTGATTGCAGCCTAATTGTTGGGTTTCCATTACGTCTCGCCGTTGGAAAATCAAATAAAAGGCAACTTCTTTATTATGTAAAAAGAGAAGTGAAAATAACAATTGCTGTTGGCTCTAAACCAAAACTTTTTCAAAGTTTGTTAACAAAATAAAACATAAAAAATTCAAAGTTTTGTAAATTTAAATAAAACACCACATTGCAGAACTATCAAAGAGCAAAATTATATTAATATTTTGTTTTAATAAAAAATGAACTGATGGAAAATTAACTTTAAAACTCTTAATAAGATATATTGGAATATACCTAAAAATTTAATTCTATTATTTTAATAATCAAAAAAATCTTTCCTATTTTCTTTCGAAGACGTTTACACTCATCTCTAAACATTTTTCCCCTTAATTTTTTTAAAAATTAACATAAAAAACATCTTAAGCCAAAATTATGTTATTTCATTTGTTATAATAAAGCCCGTTATTATAACTTGACTTTAAACTACGAATTAGCTTAATGTAACTTTTACTTAATTTACGTTATTCCAACTTTCTTGTAAAATAAAATTTAACTTTCTGAAAATATGACAGTATAAAAACAAAAGACTACTTATGACAAATTAAATTGGTTCTTAAAAAAGTAGTGGTCACACTACATTTTTATTATATTTGTTTACTTTTAATCAATCTTTATAAAACTTTTGGTATTGGCTGTGTTCTTAAAAATTGTAAAATTAAAACATAAATTTTAAAAATGACGCCGCAAAACACTGAAAACCACTGCAGTTTAAATAAGATTTGTTATCCCATTGTAGTAATTAACCTATTTCCGAAAAGTTTTTTATTCGTTACTTATTTTTGAAGAATTAATCTATGAATTTTTCGTTAGTTGTTTTTATGTAATGTTATATTTCTTAGTATATGTTACTAAAATCGCAAAGTAATTTTCCATTTCTTGCCATTGCATTGGCGCTGTAACTGCTTAAACCCAGAATCAGCTAAAGTATTATGTTTTTAAAATTGACCATCTTATATAAGGAATGTAAAACGGCTGTTTTTAAATATATTGCTGTTGTGTTCTAAATATTGCACACTGCTTGAACATTAAGAGAAAAATAGCCTTTACTGCTACGAAAAATTTCTGCGTTACTTTCTTCAGGGGATTGAAAACGCAGGTAAGTACAATAAATTGCTTCCACAACTTTTGGAAATTATAGAAAGTAGATGCTGTTTGCTGCATCCCTTGTGCATCGAAAGGGAATTTAATGTATTCCTTTGACAAAGCATTTACAATAAGCGATGTTTCTTTTACTTTCTACCTGCTGTAGAGACGCTTCAAACACAAAACTCGCCCTCTGCTACAAGAAAACTGCCGCTTGCACAAATGCTTAAATGCTGCTATAAATAACTTAGTCTTAGGTGACTTGTCTGCTTTCCATTTTGTATTTTTGTTTTTCCAATTGCTAAATTAATTAAAAATCAATTAATGTTTAGTTTATAAACCGGAAATACGGTTCCTTTAGATTAGAAAATATGGCAACTAAAAACTCTTAAACCTAACTTTAAAATATAAAGGCAACATGAGATTCCAAGCAAGAGTGCTATATTCGGCTATGCCGAATCTTATATACCCTTCTCCATCTATGTAAATCTAGTAATCACTCAATCCTACAAAAAGCAGACAGAGAATAAAAAACAAAGAAAAAAATTTGTACTGCATTTATATAATTTTACATAAAAATCACATCGGCTCTTAAAGGGTTAAGCATTTTTTTAAAAATAAAGTTTTCCTTACAAATCTCTTTAAAAGCTTTGAAATAATACCCATATTGATATTTAAAAAAATTGAAAATTTCAGAGCCTCTTAACTCGGAAAGTATGGGCGAGCGCCAATTTTTTCATTTGATGTTTTTTTTTTTAATTCTCTATCGCCCCATAAAATTATTTTTTTGACATGAAAAAATTAGAGGTAGACGAGGTGTCTTGCTTACTGCCTCGAAGGACATGGACCGATTATGCTGATTTCTAATAGCACCTCTTTCAACAGTATATTTGATCGATATACATAATTATTGATTTTTTTGTGAAGTCGGTTTTGCCTCGGCAGAAATCAAGTTTTTCCTCGGTAGAAATTACACACGGAATGACAAACTTACATATACCCTTTTTTCACTTTTTGTGGTGAAGGGTAAAAAAGTATCTATTTAACACTTTTCATTCTTTTTGAATACAAAATCTTGGTTTTCCGATATATCGTGATTTATGAAAAAAATTAAAATTTTTCTACCATATTTTTTTCTTCGACAATGCCAAACTTTCAATGGGTTATTTTGCGGAGATTGCCCTAGAATCTGCAAATTAAATTATTTTTCAAGCCCGCATCATTACAGAGTAGACATATCTAAGAGAAGGTGTGAGAAGGACCAGAGGACTATATTTAGCTGTATAACGCACTGAACGCAATAAATGCATAATGATGATGAAGATAAAACGAATAATAACAAAGTTTAGTTCAATTTTACACAAAAGGAAAAATAATTTTAATTAGAAATCTAGTTTAAAACAAATTTTGTAAGATTCGTTTGTTTAAATAATCAAAAAAGGAAAACAACTACTTGTAGAAAATGCAAAAGTTTTACTTTTGCAGCCAGAAGGTAAAGTCATTCCAAATTTACTTTAAGCCGATATCAAAAAAAAAGTTATACCGACAATCTCCATAAAGTTGGTGAATATTTTTATAATTTTATTTTTCTTGCAACTCAATTAAAGTTTAATTGAATTTAATCATTTCTTTAACAACAAAACGGTTTCTATTTTCGTAACTGAAAATTTTTCTATTTATTTTTCACTTAAATGTATAATTGAGACAGTTAAAAATATAATTAAAATCCAGCTGAAAACAAATAAATTTGATAATAGCTGTAATAGCTTTTTTCTGTGTTCTCATGCCATTATAAATGAGAAATTTAATAATTTTTTTTAAACATAAAATAAGACTGAAATGAATATTAAGTTTATTCCTTTGTTTTAATTATATCATCTCTCATCTCAATATCCTTCTTAGGGTGTTTCTCCAAATTTTTATTCCTAAATTTCACATCAGGATGAAGTTTAGGCTACAGGAACAATGTAGCGTGATACAGGCTGCGATCACAGCCATTAGAAGGGCGGCTTGCTGGATGAGGTACCACAGGATATACGGAGAGGATATCCGGATCTGTACTGACAGCAAGACCGCGATTAACTCCGTATCGGGTGTCTATACGACATCCAGATTGGTTCGTGAATGCCGGACATCTCATGGCGAGATGGCGAGACATTCCAACCTGAAACTTTTTTGGGTGCCGGCTCACTCGGGCATACCCGGAAACATAGTCGCGGACGAACTCGCCAGATTTGGAACTCGGTTGGGAGAGCGGGAGATAGGTGCACTGGTGGGAGTCTCATTAAGCTGCTGTAGAGCTTTACTTCAGCAGGAAGTCTTTAGAAGTCATCTGCAGGGTCTCGAGGACACTGTGGCCTCAGTACGATAGTGGAAGATCCGCAAATCTACTGAGGTTTCCTTGAGGGCAGCTGGGTACACTGGTGGCTGTGCTGACGGGGCACTGTGTCATTGGTACCCATGCTAGGAGACTGAATCTTCCGCATCATGACTACTGTAAAAGTTGTCAAGATGAGGAGGAGGAGGAAACGGTGGAGCATCTGCTCTGCCATTGCCCAGCTCTTTCTGGGAATAGAGCGGCCATTTTCGGCAGTCCGAGACTGCATGGTCTTGCAAACTTATCTGTCTGCGATGTTGCTAGGATAAACTTGTTTATACGGTCTTCGGGGTGTATCACAAAACAAAGCAGGAAAAGTTGTCTGCAAAACGAACGGAGGCTGCTGTAGTCATGGTTGACTACATATCTGGTTGGCCAGGGTTCAACCTCAACTGCAATCAATATTAAAAAAAAAATGTTTTTTTCTATTTAGTGGTATAAATAACATTCATATTTAACATTACAGCATTACGGCGAAGTAAATAACTAATAAAATGACTACCAACATCAGTTTCCTTTCACCACCTGTCTTATCTCTCATCTATCCCTTTCCTAAATAACAAAAAATAATAGGTGCTACTATTTTACTCAAGGTGAGAAATTACTCACATGAAAATATTATAGTTATCTCGCTTTACACTAGAGTGAGCTACAATTGATCCTGAACTGTTTTATTACTTTTTATTGTAGTTGATATTATATAATTTATAATTAACTTTAGCTCAACCGGTGTAAAAGAAGATGTCTATAACATTTTTATATGAGAAAATTTTCATATTTGTTGCAAAAATGAGCTACCAAAACTTTCCGAGAATCTACTTATCCTCTCAGTACTTGGTTCTTATATATATGTATGTATTAATATTTCTAGAATTCGCATTTTTAAAGCTCTGACAAGTGATTGTGGTTTCATGGCTTTAGGGCTACAAATTCGTAATGAAAACAACAAAACTATAAACAGAAATGAAAATAAAACAATTTGCCAAAGGTAAACAAAACAAACATGTAAATACTTAAGGAACAAGTTTAACTTTATTTTCAAGGAAATAAATGTCTAGTCCTTTCTTCCGGCTGGTAGGCCAATTAGCGGCAAACTAATAATAAATTGAAATTTACGCATTTCAAACCTCAAGGGTATTAACCAACACTCTTAGTGTTATTATTGCTGACTGTTATGAATTGGATTTGACTACTCATTTGTAATCGTGTACAGTTAAAGCGGTGCAATGTTTTGACATTGTGAATATTGAACAAAGGAGAATAATGTAAGTGTGATAATTTTAACCATAAGGCAGAAAAACAAAAGTTCTTTTTTTCTATTGTATTTCACAGCTTTGATAAAATAAATAATAAATAACCGAAAGGTATAAATAATAAAAGAAAAAAAAACTTAACCTCATTTAAGGGTTGATTAGACACGTCCAATTTTTATTGTATACTACCTTCAATTTAATTTAATTTCGGTTTCTTTTTTTCCCTGCAACAATTCACAACTCCTTTGTTTGGAAAATTATCGTCAGTCTGTTGGCTTTAAGGGTCGGGTCTGTCTTTCATTAAGCATTGAATGTTAATTATGCAAATTAACAAACATTTAATATTGTCATCACGTTTTAACTGTTTATGTTTATGTTTTATTTTAATTTAATTTTTTTTCGCTACGAGGTTGGTTCCAAAATTATTCGACCAGTAAAGAAAGCCATTTCCATCAACAACAAAAAATCTTTTTTTTTCAACATGGTTTTTCAATACAAAATAACCAGCAATTTTATTTGTTTATCCAATTAAAATTACCTTTAGAGAAAACTTGTAAAATTAGAAAAAAAAACGATTTTATGGCTTTGAAATATCCTCTAACACTCCCTACGAATCTGGTTTTTATACCCTACACTACAGATAGAAGGCATACACATCCGACCCGGTAAAGTTTATGTATTCTTGATTCTTATACATAAGGGAGTCGATTTAACGATGTCCGTCTATCATTCTCTGAGTCATACTTTCGAAGGAGGTGTTATTTAACTGTAGCAACATGGAGATATTTTTTTTTAAAGTCGAACGCCTATATTTTTTTACGTTTGTCATATTTGTTTGTGTCCTTTTTTATTGGTTGTTGAAGTTCTTGCATTGTTGTATTGAATACCGAATAAGAAACTTTTACTATATTTTCACCAACTTTTTACCAAAAATATAAAACTTAGATAAAAAATTATTTTTGCAATAAACAATTGAAAATTTCATTCAAAAACGGAAATATGCGAAGAAGAAGAAGGGGGTTAATAGACTCCTACTCAACACTATTAATTGGGGCTTACTTTATTGTATTTGGCGCTTTTATATGTACAATAAACAACTCACACTCACTTCATATATCTTTATTCTATCAAACATATACATATTTCGGAAAATAAATACTATGGTCCATATTTATAGTTATAGACTAAAGTCGACTCTTGTTATACTCTAAAATAAAAGGCTCTTATTATCTTTTTTGCTTTTATAGTCAAGAAAAATGCATAATTAGGTTTATTCGCCTTCCACTGGGTGTCAACTGTAATTTAATAAATGTTTTCATACCATTTCTAAACAATCATTAGAAAAAAGTAACCTTGTTTTTATTTTGTTCACTTTGGTATAAAAATCAGATATAGAGTATTGTGTTCTTAAACCAAATAAAATAATAGTGGAAAAATGACTTAAAAACAGCTTTAGCTAATTTTAAATTTAGAGTTGACTTTAACGCTAAAAGTATATTTTATATTGTCTATGAATGAGTTAGAGTCGACTCTAAAGTAAAACCGATTTTAGTTCCCTTAAAGTATACTTATTTTAACTATGAATATGGGCCTATATTTTTAGAAAATAAATAAACAATTCTTTTTGGGATTGGTATACAATTATGTTCGCAAGCTACTAATTTTTCATTATAGACTTGTTGTTTACTGCAGTCGTACAAATAAGCATCTCAGTTATCAATTGCTTTTTGATTACACAGCGTTAATATGTTAACCTTTTTTTTTAATAAAAGTGCTTGATTCTTTTAAAATGTTTATTTTCTAACGACAAATAATTTCATAATATGATTGCAGCGCTTACGGGCTTAATTTGATTCTCTAAGGAGCACCAAATCTTTAATGCACTCTTAGCGTCCAACAATAACCTACCAACGATACTCAATCGAAAATTAAAAAAAAAAATTAAATATGACACACTTATGCATAGAAAGAGGCTTATTGCATATTCTGTAAGAAAACGGCTGACCACATGCAGGCACAACAACCTATTTGTAATGCAGAACAAAGATAAAAATATTTTTTTATATTTATTTAACCACAGACGCTGAGCTTTGCATTAAATAAGGTAAAAGGTACCCCCGTTTTATCACGCTCCTTTAAAGTAACCTTAAACAACTTTGGAAATCAAATATAAGATAATTAAAACATAATTTTTGTGGGGGCATCAGTCTGCCAAATCGTACATCATAAGGCTATTTTTTATAAACCCACTTAATTCTAATAATAAGCTTCGTCAAAAGTAGAGAGTTTTACTATTGGAATTCTCCATATGTAGTATATTTGTTAGTTACTTTATGAAGCTTTTACCGCTTCCCCTCTCTTTCACCAGCCATCATATGTTTGCTATATCATCAGTTAGTTCCGTTATACGTCATAAAAAATTTAAAACAAGACTGGAGAGAAGTATTGAATTTTTATGATACTCAAAGGAAGTGAAATAAAGAGAAGCCTAACTATTTCTGAAGATAATGAGTTTTTTGTTAACCATGAGCTGTTTTGCTAATCGCTTGCAAATTGCAAAGAAAATCTGATTTTTTTATTTTTTATTCAATGAACACAGTTGTTGTACATTTTATTTTGTACATTCCTGTACGAGTTTTTTAATTCTAATTTTCGAGTCGATTATGCCCGCTATGCTACCTGCAAAATTTTACAGTGTAGTGCTATACACAGAAAAAAGCTTTTACACCTATTCAAGATTTTACTTTTCCTTGATAGAAATTTAATTAATTTTTTTTAATTATATGTTTAATAAAAAAAACAAGTAAGAGTACTATATTCGGCTATGCCGAATCTTATATACGAGGGCTGCTATATATATTTCTGGCCTGGCAACACTGAGTGCTGCCAAGTGCAATCTGACATTTCCATTGGAAAGTTTATCATTTTTAAGCATAATCATACTCAAAACGTTTTGACGTACGACCATTATTTGTGTTGTTAGCAGTGACTTGAAAAAGTTAATATAGAAAAAAAATGGAATTAACTCGTGAACATTTTCGTGCCATCATTTTTCACAAATTTTGACGTGGATTATCACGACAAGAGTGCATTGATGAACTTAAATCTTTGTATGGCGATGAAGCACCTTCCTATAGCACTGTGAAAAATTGGCATAATGAATTTAATCGTGGCCGAAGCTCGCTCAAAGACGAATTCCGTGAAGGTCGTCCAAAAACGGCTGTTGTGCCAGAGAACATTGATGCCGTGCGTGAACTCATAATGAAAGATCGACATGCGACATACCGAGAGATAGAGACATCCTTGGACATTTCTTCCACCAGCATACATTCGATACTGCATGAACACCTGGCCGTAAAAAAGGTTTGTTCTCGTTGGATCCCGCACAATTTGAAAGTCGCTTAAAAAAGGCTCGTGTCGATTGGTGCAAAGAAATGTTGCAAAAATACAATTGACTTCTTCTTGTTTTCGCACATCAAGAAAAAAATGCGTGGTCAACGATTTTCGTCGCCAGAAGAAGCTGTTGAAGTGCTCAAAAACCATGTTTTAGAGGTGTCTCAATCGGAGTGGAAAAAGTGCGTCGACAACTGGTTTGAGCGCATGCAAAAGTATATAAATCATGCTGGAGAATACTTTGAAGAACAATAAAACCATTTTTGATTATAAATATTTACATTTTCACTATAAGGCCAGAAATATATAGAGCAGCCCTCGTACCCTTCATCATCTATGTAAATCTAGTTTAGTGAAGTAATCCTAATAAAAAAAAGCAAGCTATGGGGGACAGGGAATTGAAAAATAAAAAAAATTGGTATTCCATATATATAATTCTACATTAATATGATATGGGCTCTTAATGGGTTAAGCATTTGTAAAAATCATTAGTATGTCCTTAAAGTTCTCATAAAAAGCTTTAAAATAATACCGACATTGATATTTTGAAAAAATTTGAAAATTTCAGAGGCGCGTAACTCGGAAATTATGGGCTATCTCCAATTTTTTCACCTCATTTTTTTCTTATTTTTTAATTCTCTTGCTGATTTCCAATAGTACCTCTTTCGACCCTGTGTCTGATCGATTGGCGTATCTACATTTAAGTTAACACAGACGGACAGACGGACATCACTAATTCGATTTCGCTATGCATAAGAAGTCAGCATATATGTACTTTATGAGGTCGGAAATGGATATTGTAGAATATACAAACGGAATCACAAACTTAGTTTCACCACTTTTTGTGGTGAAGGGTATACTCAATACAAAGTTTTCTCATTAAATAATCAGTCAATTATATATTTAAATAAAAAAGAAGACATTAAAAAAAATTTTAAACTGTAATAATTTTTTGGTGTATAGGTTCATGCACATAGAAGAACTTCAATATCCAGGAAGATCGGTCTACTGGTAAAGGAAGCTATAGCTTTCCAATAAGCCACCAAACAAACATATTATATTATCTTTTTTTAAACCTAATTAGCTGGAACCGCCCTCGCATTATATATCCATGTGATGTCAACTTGTTTTTATTATTAAAGCAGGGTGTTTTTTTTTTTCTTCTTTGCTTTTAATTTATAATTGTCCTCTTAGCGTACATTTAAAACTGTTGTCGAAATTGTTACGAATAATTCGTGCTATCAGGGTTGCTATTGTTAAGCTCGTACTTGTTGTCGTTCTTGTTGGTTTGATCATAAAACTTAAAATGGTTCGCAGTCGTGTATTGTATGAATATGATTTTGTTATTTGTGAACAATTATGTAAATCAGCTCTAATTCCTTTTTATTTAAGCGGATTACAATTTAATATTTTTCATGTTTTTTGTTTGTCTTCCGTTTTTTTTGCATTTTATTTTACATATTTGTATTTGTTTATCTAATGTTGATGTTGTATTTGTTTAATTCATTTGCATGTTGTTTAACAGTTTTACAATCATTTTTATTGTATTAGCGATTAACATTTTATGCATTTTGAATTTAAAATCTAAGTAAAATGTCATAAAAGTGAATCAATTGAATTCAGTTGTAATTCCTTAAGGAAAATGTTGGAAAAAAGAGAGATTAAAGGTTAAGAAAAACTTAATTAACTGGTGTTATTTTTTATATAAAAATAAGTTTTTAAATGTAATGTTTCAACAGCCATTCCCGTCAGAATTTTACGACTGAAACGTTTAAAGTCAGCATTTAGAATCGTTAATTGTTCTATCTGCTTCCTGGGATTTTTTGCCTTGGGCCTATAGTGGTAATTAACTACAAATTAAAAAGTAAATACATAAAGAAACTTTAAAGGGCTTTTTTATGCTTCAAAACCTAAGTCTAATAAAAAAAAATTTTTAATGGAATTTAGTCCTTAAAATTTTGCAAAAACTCTTAAAAGAATATAAGAATGCGTATGTGATATTTTAAATTTAATCATATTACAATTCTTTAAGTAAAGATAGAATAACTTTAGATATTTTTATATGGAAGTATATTATTCCACTTGAAATTTGTACAATATCCATTTCAGACTCCATAATAAAGTATATATATTCTGAGTTCTTATGCATAGCGATGTCGATTAAGCGCTGTTCGTCTGTTTGGTTTAATCAAGTTTGCCAAGGCACAAGATGAGCTGGATAAAATCTAAATATGTCAATCGACCAGACAAAAATTTTGCTATTGAAAATCAGCAAGATCGGTCTATGTCCTTCGAGGAAGGACAATGGAACAATGAAGTAACTCAATAAAAAGAAAAACAAATATATGGAGCGATAGAGAATTGAAAAAACAGAAGAAAAAAACATCAAGAGAAAAAACTGGCGCTCGCCCCTATTTTCCAAGTTATGGGCCTCGGAACTTTTACGATTGCATGCAAAAAAAAAAACATGGTTGAAGTAACCGTAGTCTAAGAGCAACATTCTATGGTTGTATTATATGGTTGATAGTAAAACAAACTATTGTTACATTTAATAATAATATAGCTGGTATTGCAACCATAACATGGTAACGTGTAAACATAATTATGTTTAAATATAAAAATTAAATGGTTATATTAAAATACTATAATATGATTAAAAAATTTATTGTTTCATTTATAAATGATTTGTCACAAAAATTATTTAAAAACATAAATTTACAAAAAAATCATATATTTGTTTGTTATATGTGAGTAGTAATTAAAAGGCTTTGACCTATAGGATATAAAAATCATTTATAAAAAAATATACAGACCAATCATGAATATTTTTACGGAATTTTTTTCCCACAGGAATAATTTTTCTCGAGAAAAGATTCCTCCAATTATGAATACCGTGGTAACAAAATAATAAAAAAGTAGCATCATCGTAAATATAATTTTTCTTTTATAATTCATAATACATATTTTTTTCTCAGAATTTTTTTTCACTTTCCGCAGTCAATCAAAAGGGGAAAAAATTTATAATGGGAGAAAAGGGAAAAGTGAAAAAAACTTGCACCGATTTTTTGTTTATAATTAGGCTGATAGTTTAAAAGCCCAAATAATGGCATCTTATCTTATACATTCCTATGTCAACATCCATTTATGGAGTAAACGTTATATTTTCGTCTTGTAGATATCTTACGATACGAAATGGTAATTCTTAACTGACTCGCCATTTATCCAAAACTTCTAACACGTTAATCTGGCATCTGTGGTGATATATTTTGTTACATTATAGCAAGTATTGATAATGTATAATATGACAGCTTTAATTAAAAAAATATGGTTTTACAATTGTGCCTAAAAAAGAAGTATAAAGAATTATATTAATTTCAACTATTTTGAAATGTTTTGCCTACCTTCTTATTTGTTTTCATATTTTGTATATTATTTTAATTTTACTTTAATTTAATTTATTCTCTAGCTACAAAAAAACATTTTAAAATTTAAGCTAACAAAGAAATTACTAAACTGATAGAAAGGTATTCTGTCAAGACATATAGCAAAATATTTTTAAATGCAAATATAATTTTTTTTGTATTTAATCATACTTTGATTAATAATAATATATTATGCTTAAATATATTTTATTATTTTTAATAAGTAATAAAACTTTATTTGTGGTTCAAATTTTTAAAGTAAAAATCAACCATGTTTGTTTGTTGAACAAAATAAAATTTTTGCCTGAAGTTTTGTTTAAAACTACTATAATTTGTTCCCCGCAATTATGGATTCTTACAAAGAACATAATATGGATATTGGCACCATATCACAACCATGTTTTTACTCTGCGTGTGTGCACCATATTTTTAAAGATATTAATATAGTTATCATTTAAAATCTTTTGACGGGATCTTTCAGGAAAAAATAATTTTTTTTTTTAAAAGCTTAACATATTAAGAGTCGATGACATTTTTATGTTAAATTATATACAGTACTTAATTAATTTTTTATTAACTTTTGAATCTCTGTCACCCCAATATTTGTCTTTTTGATTGGAGTGACTTAACTTAACTAGATTTACATATTTGGTGAAGGGTACAAAAATAAGTTGTCCTATTTTCGTGATTTTATAACTCGAGAACCACTCAACCGATTTTAAAATGAGTACATGCGTTGAAAAGATCTACTTTCACTGTTGGCTTATTAAAAACATGTAAACATTTTTACTAATACGAGAATGCGTTACTCGTATACGCGCACTTTTTTGATGGTGTGTTTTCCCTATATAAAATGTATTTTCTTTTGTGAGAATTATATTTTGTCGGTTAAAGGCTCTGCTTGCTCGCGTCATGTGACTTTAGTTTCGTTGTGTTAATTGCTTGCCATTTAAATTTAGAGTACGATCATTGACATTTTTTAATTATTGATTTGTACGAGGGCTGCTCTATATATTTCTGGCCTAATAGTGAAACCGCGAATATTTATAATCAAAAATGGTTTTATTGCTTATCAAAGTATTCTCCAGCATATTTATACACTTTTGCATGCGCTCAAACCAGTTGTCGAAGCACTTTTTCCACTCCGATTGAGACACCTCTAAAACATAGTTTTTGAACACTTCAACAGCTTCTTCTGGCGACGAAAATCGTTGACCACGTATTTTTTTCTTGATGTGCGGAAACAAGAAGGAGTCATTAGGTGCCAAGTCAGGGCTGTACGGCGGATGACCCATTAATTCGACGTTTTGGCCGGTCAAAAGCGCTCTGGTTTGAGCCGATGTGTGAGAGCTCGCATTGTCATGGTGAACAATGATTCGTCTTCTCTTGTTGGTTTTTCGAATTTCTCCGATGACTTCAGGCAAACAAATTGTAGTGTACCACTCAGAAGTGACCGTTCTACATTGCTCAAGCGAACAGTCGCCACATGACCAGTTTTGCCGAAGAAATAGGCGACCATTTGCTTCGAAGTGCTTCTTCCACGAACAACTTTCGTTGGATTTTGCTCGTCTTTGAAGACCCACACATTCGATTGTTGTTTCGTTTCGGGCTCATACGCATAGATCCATGATTCGTCACCTGTGACGATCTTATAAACGTCTTTTGAAGCACCGCAATCGTATTTTTGCAACATTTCTTTGCACCAATCGACACGAGCTATTTTTTGAGCGACTTTCAAATTGTGCGGTATCCAACGAGAACAAACCTTTTTTACGGCCGGGTGTTCATGCAGTATCGAATGTATGCTGGTGGAAGAAATGTCCAAGGATGTCTCTATCTCTCGGTATATCGCATGTCGATCTTGCATTATGAGTTCACGCACGGCATCAATGTTCTCTGGCACAACAACCGTTTTTGGACGACCTTCACGGAATTCGTCTTTGAGCGAGCTTCGGCCACGATTAAATTCATTATACCAATTTTTCACAGTGTTATAGGATGGTGCTTCATCGCCATACAAAGATTTAAGTTCATCAATGCACTCTTGTCGTGATAATCCACGTCGAATGTTGTGAAAAATGATGGCACGAAAATGTTCGCGAGTTAGTTCCATTTTTTTCTATATTAATTTTTTCAAGTCACTGTAAACAACACATATAATGGTCGTACGTCAAAACGTTTTGAGAACGATTACGCTTAAAAATGACAAACTTTCTAATGGAAATGTCAGATTGCACTTGGCAGCACTCAGTGTTGCCAGGCCAGAAATATATATAGCAGCCCTCGTAATCTTTCAGATAACAATAAAATCTTTTGCATCAAAAAAAAAAATTAAAAATTATCCAACAATGCCGCGAACATGACATTTATAAGAGTGGTCGTGGTACGACTTTTATCACTGGGGTAGCGAAGCGCCCCGGAACAACTGGTTTAATATATAAGATTCGACATAGTCGAATGTAGCCTGTTACTTATTTACTTGTTACCAATTTCTTAATGATTTTACAATATTTCAGTTCTTTTTATTTGATTTTCTAAGACTAAGGATTTTCTTCTCTTCGTTAAATTCATTTTCTTATCCAAAATAAAATTTTTATTTTAGAAGATCTTCATTTAATTTTTTCCCATTTAATTAACTAAACAATTATATAAACTATTTTTTTTTTTGTTAATTATTTGAAGCTTTTTGTATTGGCGAATTTCAATTTTAAACTAAATTATTGTCAAACTTGTTTAAGAATTAATTTGAGTAATTTAGAAAAGCGCAGTCTTAATCTATAATTATCAAAGTCACTTGTCATTTCACCAAAAAAACCTTAATGGTTTATAAAAGTTTCAACCCGAATGTTGTAAATTAATACAAGAAACAACAACAATAATGATATCCGTCTAATGCGCACCAACACCACCCCCTGTCGATTAGTGTGACGACAATCCTAAGCAATCTTTTTAAAATCCTTACTTTTTCCTTCTTTGTCTAATAAATTATTGCATGTTGACGCATATGGTAACAATTTACACTTTTTTTCCATTCATTCATTTCGTTGTTCATTCGATTCTTGGTACAACTGTCAATTGTTGGTGTTACTGTTGTTGCCAATGTTATTATTGTTGATATTGCAAGGTTGGTGGCTATTTTAAACAAGAAGAAAAAAATCGTAATGCTCTTAGCTAGAAAAACACCAGCTTTATCCATAATCATCAACAACCACCACTTTTCGTTCATTTATTCATTCAAAGTTTGTTTACATTTGACATTCATCACCAGGCTAATGTGTATACAGAATATCTCTTTGTGTTTCTGGGTAGACATATGTATTCGCGCAATATCCATATTTTATACTGTATTCGCTGAAGTCTTCATGTTTCCTCTCACATTAATGGCAATTAGCAATTAGAAATTAGGGAAATAAAATTCAATTCAATTGTGTAAAAATTTTCCAACGATTAAATTGAAATCACAGATAAATTTCATACATCAATTCTATCATTACGTTTTTTGTTTGTTCACATTTCTGTCTACACAAGTGTATGTGGGTATAAGTTTTTTTTATTTCATACAAGCATTAAACACACACATACACGGCTTGCGCAGATTAGAGTGTAATTGCATTACGCTTGTTGCTGTGGGTAGTTTGAAGATTAGAATTTTGTGATTTTTAACAAAAACTCAAACAGATGGATTGTGTAAACAATTTTAATTTGTTTTCATGTAAAGAAATTTTAGAAAACGATAAATTATGATAATACTTGTACCCATTTAACCAATTACTGTTTATCTTTTATTTAGAAATAAATTTTAACAAATGAGTAACGATTTTAATAAAATGCACACACATAATTACATCGAACAAAAATAATTATTTCAATGCATGTTGTTAGTATTTTGTTGAACGCTTGAATTACGTCTTCGTCTGGTCTTTGAAAAAAAGCATCAGGGGAAAAGAATCAAAAATACAAAAATATTATTAAAAAATGAACGTCAAAAAAAATTCATGCAGGTGTTATCAAATCATTAGAAATCTAAAATATGTTGCGTAAAATCATGTTGGCAGCCATATTCTGAATTGCGATGCGAAAATTATTGCGGTGCGAAAATGAAATGCGATGCGAAAAAAATTAGTATTTTGTTAGATTTTTGCAATAGCATTTGCTCAAATAAACCTCAGTGGTAACAAACGTCAAATTTAAAATAAATAAATTATTTATGTTTGGCTGTGAAAATTGTTTATAAAATTTATTTAGGAAATTCTGTAAGAAAAAAAAAATTAATAAAAATGGATTCTGTGGCACTATGGTTTGAAGATGAAGAAGGCTGTGAGCAAAATAAAAGGAAACAGATAAGATTTCTTAGGAGCATTTATTGTCCCGAAGGAAAGTTTATATATTTAATACTTCCTTCCATCCTGCAGCCTCTCTAATAGATGTTCCATTGATATTTAAGTCTTCAGTTAACGTTGGCGACTGACGTGCATTTGATGTTTTCAAATGGCCTCATGCCAATTGGCTGTGCTTATTCATACATTTTATCTTTATTTCAAATTGACGTCTTTTGGTGGTCTTAGTGCTTGCTTCCCGGAATTAAACAATAACAGTCTTATTCACAAAAATTTTAAACTGCTTAATAAGAGGTTAATAAGAAAAAATCGCTAAAGTAGTATTCACAAACGCTTAATAGCACTATCACGCTGTTATTAATCATTAATAAATTTCAAATATTTAATGTAGCAGTTACCCTTCTTTAAATCTTTAATAAGTTTTGAAAAGCATTTTTCCCGTAAAATTTTTTACTGTAAAAGTGTGAGAAACTATTAAAAAAATATAACGCATATAATAAATTTAATTTCTAAAATAGGCAAGTGTTTAAAACATACTTAAATATAAATTACAACTATATGTATTTATTTACACCATTTAAGACCACAAAATGCAAATGAAATCAAACACAATAACTCCCAAATTATTTTGGGGTTTTGAAG
This sequence comes from Gymnosoma rotundatum, assembly GCA_916610165.2. Classification (NCBI taxonomy): domain Eukaryota; kingdom Metazoa; phylum Arthropoda; class Insecta; order Diptera; family Tachinidae; genus Gymnosoma; species Gymnosoma rotundatum. Next base: position 50,313,584 of record OU744338.1, read on the forward strand.
CAGCGTTTTCGTAGTTTATTAGATGGACTTACAATTGATTTTTTAAATGCAAAAAATTTAGTTATCACTTTATCTGTTCTGCAATTAAAGAAAACGATACGTTTCCAGGTAATAAATACCAAATTAACTATTAATATTTGTGGGAAATGTGTTTAGAATAGAGAAAATATCATAATTTAATTAATTGTTCTTTCATAATTAAAGTATTGTATTTTATTGATTTGAAAATAAAAATAATAAATAAAAAATTCACAAATTTGCATCATAAATAAACAAAATAATATAGTGATGTACAAACAGTAATGTCAAGCTCGGTATTTGGGTACTTTTTTGTACTCGTTCAGTGAATCATTTTATAAAAAAAGATTAAACACCATTTTTTTATTACTTTAAAATTTTTTCTGATATAAAACAATAAATAATAATAAAATAATGATAATTTAAGTTATGACAAATAATATTATTGCCAATTTCATTATTCTTTTTTAATTATAACAAAATTATTCAGGTATTTGGTTCATTGTTGTATACATCACTAAACGTAAATTTACATATAATATGACATGATGTTGCCAACATAAAACTACAATACTATAAAAACCGTTTAATAGTTAATTTTGCGTTATTAAACGTTTGTGAATAAAAATTGTTATTAATGGTTAATAAAACAAAAAGTAATTAATAACTAAAGTATACATTAAGCTTACAATAAGAAATTTTTGTGAATAAGACTGTAAATATATAATGAATAAATAAATAACAAATTATCTTTCACTTACATGCTACTTTGTTATACCCTGTTCAGACATACGTTTTAATTGCGCAATAAAGGAATTTACGCAATTAAGTCCCTAATTGAATTTAATTTACCATATAAGAACTTAATTAAAAAATTTTTTAATTAGCACTTAATTAAGTCGATAATTGATTAAGTTTACTCCAACAACCCCTGTGAAGTGTGTTCAGTTAGAGAAAATTTTATACAATGACAAAAGTAAATGCCATAAAAATGAAAAATAAAATATTTTCAAATTATATGAAATGAAAAGTTTTTGAAAATTTTATGGAAATTCAAAACTAGCGTGCAGTCAAAACTTGATCGTACAAACTGGAAGATTATTTCAAATAAAAACAAGCAAACTTTCTTTTAAAGCCGAACTTCTCTTTATTCTTCCTAATTTACCAACACAAATTTCTAATGTAAAAATTAGGTCTGTTCAATAAATTTCCGGCAGAAACGAGCAACGATAGAGTAAAATAAAAATTTACAACATTACTATTCCAAATAAAAAAAAACGGAATAAACGCATTTTTGGAAAAAAAATAACAAAGTAAAGCCGAGCCATAATAACAAAAAACCATAAAAAAAATTTGTATCTAAAACAGCAAAAAAAAGCGGTGTTTGATGCCTAAATCATTTTGTATTGCAACAGTTAGCATTTGCAAGAGCTTTGTCATCGATTGTGTGCAAATTGCCAAAAATTTTCTATCTTTTTTGTAAAACTTTTAGTTTATTTTATTCTATTTCTTTTGTTTATTGTTTTATTAACCTGGCGTTTACTTGCACATAGTTTCCTTAGCTTTCTTCTAACTATTATACAAACATTAGCTTCAATTCAAATATTTTGTATTTAAAACCGAAAACTATAAATGTTATGTATATTTCTTGCTGTGTGGTTGTAAAAAATTTCAGCGTAGATATTCGGTTTTAAAATCGCCATATAAATATTTTCGTGGAGAGTGCTAATAAACACTTTCAGTTCAAAGTATTTAATATTCATTAACTTATTTTGTAAAAGAGAACAAGAATCAGCTGTTCTGTTCTTGACAGTAACAAAAGTAGTAACAAATTTATTAACATCCACATCTTCTACTCTTTTTTACTCTTTCGCTGCTTCTTTTGAGGTACTGAAGTAAACACTTTCCAATAACAATTAGTAACAACTTCCTGTTATTGAACAGAACTATATTCTATTGTCAAATTTTAATTAAGTAAATTAAATTGGATATGTGTGAATACCAAAATTAATTACTCAATTAAAATTTTAATTGTATAAATTAAAACGTATGTCTGAACAGGGTATTATCGAATAAATTTTGCGAATTTGGCGTTTGTTTTCGCAATTTACAATACCGACTTGCCAACTTTTCGCTTTTGAAATGCGATTAAAAAAGATATTTTGCGAAAAATGATTTTTGGCAATTAACAATAAGCCTCCTGAAGTTTAAAAAAAATTTTTTTTTTATTGTGCAAGAAATCTATCATTATCACAATTGGGATTTTTTCGTCTTACCATGGAAATTTCATTGGCATTGACTGAAATAATGAAAATAAAACAAATTTAACTACCATTCAATGCTAATAATTTTATTTTAATTATAATTAGTTTAAACAATGATAATGAACATAAAAAATTAATTTATGATAGCAAAACGTTCTTACTGGAATTGTTACCTGATTTTTACAGTAATTTAATCGCAGGTACAAGAATATAACTTATCTCTAATATACATATTGGCAATTAAAAAAAAATTATTTATTATACTTTATGGCGTTTATTTAATGCAGAAGGGTGTTGACGTTTAATAATGGTGATATATGAAAACCTTTGACAATGACTTATACCCTTCACAAAAAAAGTGGAAAAGGGTATATATAAATATAAGTTTGTCATCTCGTGTGTAATTTCTACAAAATCCATTTCCGACCCCATACAGTATATATATTCTGACTTCTTACGCATAGCGAAGACGATTGAGTAATGTCCGTCCCTCCCTCTGTCCATCCCTGTTAGTGTTAAAATCAAGTTTGCCTCGGAAGGCCATGTCCTTCTAGGCAGCAGGCAAAACACCACGCCTACATCTAATTTTTTCATTTTATTTGGAACAATAAAGTAATCAAAAAATAAATATATGGGGCGGAAGAGAATTAAAAAACAAGAAAAGAACATCAACTGTAATAATTAGCACTCGCCTTTATTTTCTGAGTTACGGGGCTCTGAAATTTACAAATTTTTTAAAATATCAATATTGGTATCATTTTAAAGCTTTTGAAGAGATCTTTAAGGAAATACTAAACATTTTTTAAAAATGCTTAACCCATTAAAATCGGCTCATTTTATGTAAAATTATATATATACAGTACCAAGTTTTTTTTTTATTTTTAATTCTCTGTCACCCCAATATTTGCTTTTTTGATGGGAGTTACTTTACTTAATTCGATTTACATAGATAAAGAAAGGTATATAAGATTCGGCATAGCCGATTATAGCACTCTCACTTGTTTGTAAAATATTTATCACTACAACCTTTTCATTAAAATAATTACTTGCTTGATTGATAGCATCAAAAGTAATTCATCTTACGTTCGTAAGACGCAAGTGCTTAGCTTCACGGCAACGAAAATTTTGACAAATATATGTGTAACAGCTACGTTTTAGAAACTATTTGCATCAATACATGCACCAAAACAGCGACGAAAAAATAGCGTCGATTTTGGAAACGAAAAAAAAACCGGGAACTACATTTGCATAAAGAAAAAAATTTGCGAACAGTAAAATTTATCCGCCGAGCCGTTTTCCAGAAAAGTGTCATCCTTAATGGGCATAAGTTCACACTAAACAATTGCGCAACAGTTACATTTTATGGACGTGCCTTTTAAAGTTTTAAAAAATCCCGACAAGGAAAAACAAAAATTAAATGAAAAATCAATAGTTGGAAACAATAAAAAAATTAAATATTTTTATATTTAAAAATTTAATCATTTAAAGTCCACTGTGCAGAATACTTCTTAAATAAACAACAATCAGTTACTGTTAAAATATTTTGAATGTAAAAATAATAAAAAAAAGTTTTAATATTTTGAATTTATTTATTTATTAAAAAAATACGCCAATAAAAAAAATTTTGGAAAAAAATCCTTTCAACTCTTAACTTCTAACATCATGCCAATCTTTCTGATTGTACCAAAAACCTAGAACAAATTTATTATTGAGAGACAAATGTTTTTTTTTTCGTTTTTAATTTTTATTTAACTAGGACTTAAACTGTGAATATTATAAATGAATCGAAATTACACAAAATTCCGATCGAAATGGTTTTAATTCCGTATTAACAATTCCGATCGATTTTGTTTTACCTTCTTCAGATTCCGATCGATTTTGCTCATTTCTAAAACTGCTTAATCTGTACCTTTTTATTTAAATGTGGCGATATTGCGCACACCAATGTTAACAACAAGGCTAACCTAAATAAGAAAACCGCAAGTAACACAATTTCAAAAAATCTAAATTCCACTTTGAAATTCAAAAGTGGTTTCAAAAAATTTTTCGTTTTTCGTTTTCTGAAGCACGAATTTACGGAGTTGAAATTACTTTCGATTGGAATTGAGTTCTATGACATGCCTGTATATTGGCTCTAGTTCATTTATTTTAATTTCTAAAAGTCTTTTTTTTTTAAAAATTAATTTTACAAATGTATGCGGACGTTTTCTAAAGAAAACAAAAAAAATTAGACGCTAGCAGAATGTAAATATTATTTTAATATTATTTATTAAATAAACATTATTTATTTATTTATATTTCCTAAGCTGAACGAGGTATTAGTTATATGATTGCAAATGTTTTCTAGGTCAATAGCCATTAATAAAGATTAAAATAGTGTCTAAGAAAGAAATTCGGTGATATTTTTATTAAAAACTTAAGCTCGAAAACACTTGTTAAACAATCAGATAAAATTTCGGAAAAGTCCTAAAATCTTTAGATTTAATATCATAATGTTTTTGGCCGCATCGCCCTCTACCATGGTACATTTAAAAGATTGTAATTTTCTTGTTCAAAACGCAGCTTATAGAGAAGTAATCACGAACACATGACATGATGAAGAAAAAGAACCAATAAAGACCATATAATTTATTCACATGTCATAAAATAAATTGCCACCAAAATTGGTAATCTCAAATATCAACAATAAATTTTATTTAAAATACATTAAAAGGTACCAAAATGTGATCATCTGTGTTGACATAGAGATCAACACTTAAATGCAGATAAATTTTTATAATAAAAATTCATATTTTTCATACAAGTATGTAGAGAAAATATAAAAATTAGGGTGACAATTTTGTAGTCCTGCATATGTTTCGAAAAACAATAAAAAAGCAGCATAAAATCCCCTAGTGTACGAATATTTATGTTTGCCTATGCGTATGTAATTCTTTGCCAAAGTGTAACAAGCGCAACAACAATTCGTTTGTAAAGGAAAACGGAATTCATACCCTCTCATTATTTACAGCTATTAAAACAGGATCATCAATTAATTTTGTTTCCTTAATAATTTGTTTTGAGTGTGTGTGTGTGTGTGTATGCGTATGTGTTGGCTTCAGTTCGTTTAACTATTTATTTCTTTCGTGTTGAAAGTCGCGAATTTACGCCACAGAAAAGTACGAGTATTCAAACTCAATTCATTTCTAATTTGTAGGGTGTTATCGGCTGACGCCCCTTTTACGATTTAATTGTTTGACGACAATTTAACGCTTCGGTTTCATTGTTTAAGATTTATTAGCAGAGTATTTATAGCTAAAATTTAATTTGTAACAGATGCGGCAAATAACATTCTGTCATCTGTAGTCCTTGCCGGTATCTGTAAGAAGGGCGACAAATTAATTCATCATCATACAATACAATAGATTTTGAATTAAACTCTTTTTGTTTACTTAAATGTAGGAAGAGATTTTCATTTTACTGCAAACAAATCGTAACAATTTTAAATTAGGGGAGAAGTGACTGCGTTCAAACCGCAAATGATAATAAAGTTTTCAAAAAAGAGTCTATATTTAAACAAAAAATATTTTTAATGATGCAAAATTGCTCAAATATTATTAAGAAAACACAGCAACATTATTAAAAATTGTTTGTGTAATTTAATAAATAATTTTTATTAAGTTTGAGTTTAAATTTCTCTTTTTATTTATTTTTTTTAATTAAGAATAGCTTAGTTATTTGTCATCGTCCTGCCCAAAAGCATCTTCGACACCTAGATTGCCCTCTCAATGCATTTATATACTTCCAGAGCATTTTCCTAAATCAGCATGATCGGTCCATGTCCTTCGAGGCAGCAAGCAAAACATCACGCCAACCATTAAATTTTTCATGTCATCTGGAACAATAAGGTAACTCCAATTAAAAAAATAAATATATGGGGCAATAGAGACTTAAAAAATAAGAAAAAAACTTTGAGTGAAAAATCGGCGCTCGCCCATATTTTCCGAGTTACGGAGTTCTGAGATTTTAATTTTTTTTAAAAGCAATATGGGTATCATTTTAAAGCTTTGGAAGAGATCTTTAAGGAAGCACTAAAATTAAAAAAAAAATGCTTAACCCATTAAGAGCCGGTGTGATGTTTATGTAAAATTACTTATATAGAGCACCAATTTTTTTTTTAATTCTCTGTCACCCCAATATTTGTTTTTTTGATTGGAGTTACTTCACTAAACTAGATTTACGTAGATGGTGAAGGGTACTTAAAATTCGGTATAGCCGAAAATAGCACTCCATTTTATTATGAACCTCTCAAATGAATATAAAGTTTAGAAATATTTTAGCTTCTTCAAGGAAATCCAAAGCGGCTTAATAAGTAAAAATACACACAGAAAAAAAGATGGTTAATAAAAATTTAATAAGATTTCGTCAAGTAAAAAATAAAATCATTAAGAGCTTTAAAATCTTTTCTCTCTGTTGTTACTTTATTATTTTTATTTTAGAAGTCCTAGAAACCATTCACAAATATATTGGAATTTATTAAATTTTACCTCCATAAGCTAAAATTCTACACAGTACAGGTTTATCTCTTTTTAGCAAAAAGGGCAGATTTTAGTTTTTTTTTTCTTTATTTCCTTTACAAACAGAATTATTTGTTTATTTTAATGGTAGTTCCTGTATCCTTTAAATTAACGAACTATAACTTAATACTTTACATTTTCTAGAGAAATTTAAGACCTCCAAGCATATGGCAGATTAAGAAAATTAGTTGTCGTTTTTGCGACTATCCTAACAGGTAATGTAGGTTATTTGGCAAACTTTCGGAGGACTGCTCCGACATGCTTGTAACCTTTAAAAATCTCCAAAAAACAGAGAGCAGCATAGGAGATAGATAAATTAAAGATCCTGTACTAATGGAAGCAACAGAAATTATCAATTCATAGACAATAATGTACTTCTTTTATTTTACAAGAGAGATCGCTATCTGTATGGGCGAAAATTTTCTTTTTCTTTTGATCACTCTTATACCCAAAGTCGATAGGATGGAAAAGGAAATTACTATGAAAAAATGTAGGTCTATTAAGACCTATTGCACGACCAATAAAATTTTTTCGTGTTGTTTCCTAAACCTAGAAGAAAATTCTATCGAGTTTTAATAATATTTTATTATTTTTTCCTTTTTGGATGCAGAGGGACTGTTTCTGATTTTCATCTTTTGTCAGTTTTTAATTATACTCCGCTATTGGATTGACACATCTTTCGCGTCGTTGACCATGATCCTCCAATTATTACTTAAACGTTATTATGAGCGGGAATACCATCACAATCTGAATAATATGATTCTATGAATTTTTTAACCATTGAGAATCTTCCAAAAAAAAGTTTTTTTAAGCAAAAAAAATTTTATTTTCACCGTTTATTACGATAGCAATTATTTAATTTACTTTATTCGTGCTTGATTCCTTTAAATATAAATATTTCATGATATTCTCATAAAATATTTATTATTTTAAACTAAACTAAAAAATGAAATGTATTACTGCGGGGAAAGCATATCCATATGGCCATTTATAGAAAAATTAAAAAAAAAATAAAAATAGTTACTAAATGATTGCTGTGTTTTTGTATAGAACATTTTTGAGTCGTTATTGTCTTCTGTCTTATTGATTCAATGGAGTTCTCATTTAATCAATTTGGCTTTTGATATAAGACTTTCTGTTTTTCTATACAAAATTTTGGTTAAATCCACTGATGAGCTATTTGAAATGGACATATGGATATGCTTTCCCCGCAGTAATACATTTCATTTTATAGTTTAGTTTAGTTTAAAATATTGAGAATATTATGAAATATTTATATTTAAAGGAATCAAGCACGAATAAAGTAAATTAAATTTTAAAAGATTCCGAATAATAAATTTTCATATTGATAGCAATTATTTTTATATAATCAGCAGCATTATATTTTGATCAATATCAACAATATTTTTTAACTTCCACCATTTTTAATTTGTTTTCATACGTACCATACATAACTTTGCAAATTTTGCATGGAAATAAAACATTTTAAGGCCGTAAAAGCCGATTTCGTTAAAGTTTTGTAGCTTTCATCACAGGTGTAAAAGATATACATATATAAAAGTTTGTAATACCATTTGTAATTTTTAAAAAATACATTTCTGTTCCCATAAAGTAAATATATATTCTTGATCGATGCCCGTTTGTCTGAAATTAGTTTTGACACGTTCACAGATGAGGTGCTACTAAAATTTGGCAACATCGGTCACAGCACTACAGCCCCTTGTTAATTTCAATTGTCTATCTAATACTGTTTAACAGTCTGGCAATATACATAAATTTAAATCAACTTTTGTAACACCCTTTATTTTATAATCTCAAATACTTACGCTTCTTACTGTACCAAACAAAGTGTTGTATTTTACGGTTCATAATATAGGCAAAAAAACATATATGTTTTATGGCGACACTCCTTAGTCTTTATTAATTAACCTGAACTTTTGTAGTCTTTTTTTTCAGTTTCGATAGATTTGAGGCATGAGACTCGCTACCAGTGATTAAAAATGTTTGACTGTTTTCAATGCATATGTAGTTGCTTAACTGTTGCTGTGGAAAAATATACAGCAAAAGCAAAAAGCAAATGCAAATATAAAAGGAAATAAATGCATTTGCTTCAGCTGACTATGTGTTTCTTTTTGCAGCAAAGCTGTTGCTGAGCAATCGGATTTACTTTATTCTTATTTTTGCTTTTGCTTAAATCTTTAGTATAAAGCTGTGGCTGACTACGATTCCTGTCTCTTGCTGTAACTCGCTACTTTTCATCACTTTTAACATTAAAAATGTATTCATATATTTATTAGGAAAATACATACAATACAAATACAAACGTAGTGTTTATTACACCAATTAATGGTGTTTTTTTTTTTTTTTTCTCAAAAAGCAACAGCAAAAGAAGAAACAAACATCAATTATTGCTTTAGCAACAGCAAACGTTTTCAAAATAAATGCTTTGCTGATTGCTTTGCTGCAGAAAGAAATACATAGTCAGCTGAAGCAAATGCATTTCTTTCTCTTTATTCTTGTATTTGCTTTTTGCTGTTGCTCCGTTTACAATGAAATGTTTTATAAATGCTGAGATATTTATTTTTTTTTTTATTTGCTAAAAAACATGTAAGCAAAGCAAAGATTTTAGTGCTGTTGCTATTTCTAAGCAAGAATTTTTAACACTGCTCGTTATAATTCAATTTTTAGTTTTAACAGGCAGTCACTAGAGAGGGCAAATTTAAAAGCCAGAAAATGATAAAAGTTCTTGTGCAATAACTCAATGGATTATCTTTTTATAATAAAAAAATTAGCCAGAGTTTAATAATCATTTAAAAAAAATTATATTCATTAAACAACAATATTATTTTATATTTAGTTTGTGAAAATTCATAACCTCTTTCAATCGCACATTACAGGCTAATTAAACGTCCGTTGAAAATTCGGAAGCAGCAGATGTATTAAATAAACGACATTATACTAACAATTAGAAATTGAATAATAATCAAAGCAACAAAATATTTATAATAATAATAATAAAAGAAAATTTACATTAGCAAATTACAATAACAAAAACAAGAACAATAATGTTAGTTTTACTAATAATGATAACAAGCAAATAAAATTATATACATAAATTTGTATGTATGTATGTGTGTGTTCGTATAAAGTCGTATGTTTGTAGAATCGAATTCGATTAAAATGAATAGTTAAATGAATGGATGGATCATTTGGTTGAAATAAAATCAACAAAAATACCATAAATAATAACAAAAGTGCACAAAACAATCAAAGAATTTAACGAACGGGTATTCACACTAAGCAACAAAAACAACAATGAAAACAAGGCAAAAATACACGCATTCTCCAACAAAAAAAAAAACACTTTAACACGTAATATGGATTCCACTGTAGATGAATGAATGAATGAAAGGAAACGAATTAATGAATAAATAAATAGTAACGTCTGTTTGGATGAATGAGTAGATGGATGGATATGAGTGAATCTAAAGTATTTAAACGCAACAAATTTTCAAGTGTCATTATTGTTCAACTGATGTTTTTTGATGATGCGTTTAAGTGGAATTGAGGAAGTGTCAAAAGTGGTTAAACGTGTATGAGAACAATAGAAGTATTTTAGACACACCAAAAGGATCTTAATAAAAATACAAATAAAATAAAATCTTGATACAGCCAATAGACAATTGTTGATGGATTAACAAAGGGTGTTTTTTAAAAGAATGTTAATACAAGAATATCAATACATATACATTTTATTTAAAAAGATGGGGAAATATTTATTTAAGTCAAAAAAATTCTAACAATTTTTCTTACAAAGTTTTGGAAAATCTATTTCAGATAACATGGCAAATTACCGCATTTAATATTAATTGAAACTGACACATAAATTCGATTGTAATTTCAATCGAATTCGAATGCCGTTATTTACAACCAAATTATTATGGAATAAATGAAAAAAAGGTCAAGAAAACAGTTTTTAAAGTCATGATATCAGCAGGATAGACTTCTAAAAAATGTTTTTATAATTTGTTAAAAAAAAACATTTACGAACAACATCAAATCGCAATTTATCTAACAATATTTACTATTTTTAAAGAAAATATATTGAATCACTTCGTTATTAAATATTAGTTGTGTCCACGACTCATTTCATACAGCGGGTGGCCAGAAATAGATGCAGCTAAAACAGGGAGGTGAAATTTGGCATGAGTGTTTTTTTTAGGAGGAGAAGTATTTATGCAAAATTTCGAGAAAATCTAACAAGTGCCACGCCCACCTCCCATACAACCTTAATTTAAAAATTGTAATTATTATAAAATTAGCGGTCAGATAAGATTGAAATTTTGCATTTGAATATATTTTGTAGTATTGTAACATATTGCTAATTAAAAAAAAAATCGGCCAGCCGCCACGTACAGCTTCCATACAACCAAAATTGTCATAACTTTGAAACTAGAAATCGAATAATAGCGTCAGTTTGCACGTAATATTTTACCAATTTAAAAAAAAAATCGGTCAAACGCCACGCGAACCTTCCATACAACAAGTAACAACTTCTTCTATTCGCCTTCTTTTCGTTTTATTGCGAAATCAAAACTTTATATGGAAACTGACATTACAAATTAATTCTTAAAATTTTTCTCGATCTAGTCTGTCACATAACTCAGTTTCAAATCTATCTATCTATCTAATCTATCTATCAAAAGTGTTAAGGCCCAAATATAATGTTCATAAGCTAGCTTTAGCTTATGCCGAAATTCCAGCGAAAAGCCTGTCAAATGTTTAGGTACTATATTAAAGAAATTAAGATGACTACTATGTATTTACATAAATTTAAGAACTTATTTGCCACTTTTGCATATTTATGTTTAATTCGTACTTTTGCCAAAAATAAATTCTATATAAATAAACAAATTTTTAAAACGAAAGGGCTTTTAAGAAGATATTTTATATATTTAATAACATTGACATTCACAAACACATTTACATTTTTTGGTTCATGTTCGAAGATAAATTTTAATAAAAAATATTACAAGTTATTTTCTGTTTTGTGCTTGTGGCCAACCATACTAAAAAATGCAACGGTGTTCATCGCTTATATCGTATACATGTGTGTGTATTATTAAATTATATTTGTCAAAAATTCGACAGAAACAAAAATGTTGTTTTTTTACATTTTCTATTGAATTAAAAATTAAAAATTTAACACTGTAGGTCTTAATTACAATTTTTCTTTATAAATGTATAACACAAAGCACAATCAGCTGTTTCCGTACGGAAAGTGCGATCAGTTTCGTATCTTGCTTAAAGAAATGACATTTAACGAAACTTGACGAAAAGTTATCTTATGTAAATTATGGTTTTCCACATATAATTTTATTTATTTGCACAGTTCTTTATGTTTGCTTAAGTTAATTTATGCACATTATGGTTGGGACTTAAGCCTTATTTTTCGTTGTTCCCTTTCTAATAATACTCGTTCAAAATGATTTTCTACAAAATCTTTAATATGACGCATAACATTGCAAGTTCTGTTTTGCTTTACCTCTACCCACAGTTAAAAAATAGTACAAATCCGCAACGAGGTTGAGACTAAAAAACAAACACAAAAAGAATTTGCACAATACCGCGCAACTTTAAATATATTAAAATACAAAAAAGAAAACCCAGAAAAGTGTTGTTTCTACTTTCTTTCAAATTCTCTACGAAAGTTTACGATTGCTGAAAAATCTTGACAATGCCTTACAACTATCTTTTTTCTGGCGGTATCTAACATATGATCATTATTTGCAAAAAAAAAAACAGTATTGGAATTATAATTAGAAACATCACTTACAAGCCGTTACCTTCAAATACTTAATTTCTTAGTATTATAAATGAACATAAAATTTGGGTTTTTTTTTCATAAATTTCGTATGCTGTGCACAAAACTTAACTGTGAACAACTATAACTTTAAAATTTGTAAATATTTTAAGAGGATTTTTTGATATCATCTACGCAAGTGTTAAAAAAATAAAAAATATTCAAATTGGCTTTAACCACTTTTGGCCGCCATCGTGCGACTTCGTCAGTATGTTATTTCTTATTTTTTTTTTAATTCAAATTAGGAAAAATGGGTTTTTAAATATTTATTTTACAGTTCTATTAACAATGTGGAAAATTTTCCATCTGCAAAAATAAAATGAGCTGTCTGGTACAATTATTACACCGGTAAAATTGGGTGCTTTTACATTTGTATCTCTGTTTTTGCAGCAAAATGACATATTTTTACGAAAAAAGTATATTATATCTGAATCAAGGTTCTAGGAACCTTCTAAAAAAAATTTTATTCAAATCCACTCAACAGTTTTTGAGCGATACGAACACAGACAGATAGACGACGGGCATGCAGACAGACAAAAATTCCAAAAATGTTTTTTATTTAATATTGATTTCATGTTACAGTTTTATTACATGCATCACAAAAATGACAGTTTATTAAATATTAAATGACAGAATCCAGAATCCTTACATGACAAAATTGATTAACTGATAAATGACTGTTCTTGTTAGCAACAAGAATGGTAGTCCTTCAAAGAAAATATTTGGTTAAACTCCGAGTTAAATTATAGAAGAATGAGAAATAAATTTTGAAAAAATGCAACGTTACTTAAGTCAATAATAAGTCAACAATAAGTCAATGCAGCGGGTTCATATGTCACGTAAATTCTAATACCACACGCAGAAAAAAAACATGGTTGTGATATGGTCACAATAACCATATTATGTTCTTTGTAACAAAGTATAGTTGCGGAGAACAAATTATAGTTATTTTCACCAAAACTTTAGTCACGATAAACATTTTTTGTTAAATTTCAACGATTATATGGTTACTGTGCACAAAAAATGCAACATGGTTGGTTTTAACTTAAAAAAATTTCAACCACAACCAAAGTTTTATAACTTTTTAAAAATAATATAAAATATTTAACCATAATATATTATTATTAATCAAAGTATGGTTTAAAGCAACAGAATAATGTTTGCGTTAAAAAATATTTTGTTCAAGTTCTTGACAGTTCAGTAATTTTTCTGGTACATAAAATTTGAAATTGTTTTTTATAAAAATAATTATAAAAATTTATGTACAAAATAAATAATTAAAAAAACAGCAAAATATAAAAAGAAATAAAATGGGAACCAAAACATTAAAAAAAAGTTGAAATAAATATATATGTATGTATGTATTGTAAGCATATACATTTTTATTTTTGTGTTTGAAGCACAATTGTGTAATCATTTATTTGGGCTTATAAAAAATATTTTTGTATAGCTGTTTCTTGTAGCTTATGCTCCAAGCATTATTATAGGCAATTAATTGATTTTTTGTGAATTTATCTTTCTAAATAATTTTTATGACAAATCGTAAATGAATAAAACAATAAAAAGTCTTTTATATTTGGAAAATGTTAACCATATAATGTTTATATTTGAACAACAACAATATGGTTGCAAATGTAACAATACTATGTTTTGTTTGCAACCATATAATGCAACCATAATATGTTGCTCTTAGATTATGGTTACCTCAACCATATTTTTTCTTTGCGTGCATAAACAACAATCTACCACCTCATACGCAATGCTTCAGCGGAAATCGAAAAAAATCTCAATTGACTCGATTGGCCACAAATCTGATTACATTTCGTTACCACGTTCTCCAACATATACCTTTCAGCATTATTTTGTATAAAAAAGTAACGAAAATTTCATTTCCAATTGTTTAAATTAAATATTTTATGTAATAGTTTTATTAAAGGCTCCCTGCTCTACGTGAACTACATGAAGAAAGCATCATTAAATTGCAACTGGCCAAGCACTTGCATTAAATATCATCAACCTAATAAAGTATGAATTTGTGTTCTTATACCCTTGACCAAAAAAAGTGGAAACGGATTCAACTAAGGATATATATTCTGACTTCTTATGCATAGCGAAGTCGATTGAGCGATTTCCATCTGTCCCTCCATGTTCGGGTTGAAATCAACTTTGCCAAGGCACTAAATAAGCTAGAGAAAATTTAAGTACGCCAATCGATCAGACATAGATTCGAGGCAGCGGGCAAAACATCACGCCTGTCTCTAATTTTTCCATATCATTTGGAGCAATAAAGCAACTCCAAACAAAATGTAACAAATATATGAAACAAGAGAGAA
Organism: Gymnosoma rotundatum; assembly: GCA_916610165.2. Taxonomy (NCBI): domain Eukaryota; kingdom Metazoa; phylum Arthropoda; class Insecta; order Diptera; family Tachinidae; genus Gymnosoma; species Gymnosoma rotundatum. The sequence continues at coordinate 50,328,618 of OU744338.1, forward strand.
TTAAGAAATAAGAAAAAAAATTGTCAAGTAAAAAAATTTTCGCTCGCCTATATTTTCCGAATTATGGGCCTCTGAACTTTTTATAGAAAAGTACGATTGTGCACTATATTTTTTAAGATATCAATATGGGTATCACCTAAAAGCTTTTGAAGAGATATTTCAGAAAATACAAAAATTTTAAAAAATGCTTAACCCATTAAGAACCGATAACATTTTTATATAAAATTATATATTGTGTATATAAATGTTTTTTGACCTTTTTAACATAAATAAAAAATTTTTATTATTTATAAAACTGACCTAGTGCTTAATAAATTAGAAAAGAAAAATTATATATTGTGCTTAATTTTTTTATGTTTTAACACTCTGTCAACCCGATATCTGTTTTTTGGAGTTAGTTCACAAAACTAAATATACATATATGGTGAATGGTATATAAGATTCGCCATAGCTGAATATAGCAATCCTACTTATTTTAATTTGTTTGTACGATCTATACGAAAGAGAATGTGTGCAATGAATTTCATACAAAAAACATGTAATATTTCATTACACACGGAAGCTGTTTTATGTTTTTCTGCTTTAACTTTGAAAATTCTATGATTAGCTTTCAGGACGCCTATTCGAGGCTTAATCGTAAAAATGCATTATTTTAAAATAAATATAAAAGCAAATGAATAATAATTTAACTTGATACCTAAGTAAATTTTTAATACCCGGCATTGTACGGGTCTATTTTTAATGCCTTTTTGGCACTGGCAAAATGAAGTTTATACCCTTTGGCCGCTCCAAGGCTTCACTCTGAACACAGAAGAAATAATTTTTAACTCCAAAGAACTTCGAAATAGCGTCACCTTTTAAGCCCGAACCCAGCAAAAAATTTTTGAAAAGGTAATCCAGTGTGGAATTAGGCATCTTTGGCAGAAGTACTTTCCAACTAGATTGCCAACTTAATGATTTTAACAAGGCATGAGACTTTTATAGTCAATTACAGAGAATAGATAACATTAATTACTGTAGGAAATAATGAGTACTATTAGTACGGTAGTCTCTTTAACGTAAAGAACTAGTTCCATTACTACTTCTATTTTTTGGAAACTAATGTAAAGTGTTTTGTAAGCGAGTAACAAAAGATAGCAATCACAAAAGTAAGTCATTATATAGCAAGTACTTTTTAAGGTTATGTCTAATTTGTTGCTAGGAAGTGTCAAGTCTGTGACTAAAGATAAACAATGACTGGTATTTTCTTAAAGTCGATTTAATCTAATTAATTAATTAAACTTTAAAAAAGCTTCAAAAAGACAGCCGTATAGATATTTTTTAAATTTAAACCAAATCTATTGAACTTCTTAGTCGTAATTGACGCATTAAGAAACTTACAAAAAGGTGAATTTTTCATCTCATTTTATCACTCTCTATATTTCAAAACATTGACTGTTGCTTGATGTGCAAGCATGAATGAATGATGATTTATTGTGATGTATCAAACGTAAGTACGTGTCTTTATAAAAATGTTGCTGTTGTTGTTGTTCTTGTTTATGTTAGTTTAAGAAAAATAAGGGCTAATAAAAATCATCATCAGCTTTATTTTTATTGTTTTGTTTTTTTTTTTTAGTTCAAGAGTGCGAATGTCATAGAAAAATATTATTTTGCAAGCACTTTGTCAACAATTGTTTTCTTATTTTTAAACTCCAACAAAAGGATTAATTTGCTCATTATAAGAGCACATGTTGCATTAAATGGTGACATGTCATAACGTCCAAGAATAAAATGTACATCAATTAACATCATAACGTCCTTGGATATTATGGGTATATTTTATGATTTTTTTGTAAGAAAGATGCAACATTTTTATAAACAGACTTGTAGAAAATCTTTGGTGAGCGAAGCCGATGTTGGTTATACCATAGATGAGAAAATCATTGCGCCATGCAGAAAGTCTTTGGGAATCGATATCGTTCTTGTTTAAAGTGCTTACATTCTGTAACTTTTGAGTGCCACATACTATGACATGCTACCTATTAAATATGAGTGTTGAAAATCAAGAGGGAATAAATATTATTTATATAAGTGTAAGCTTTTGTCGCAATTGGTTGTTTGTGCAATAGTGTATTTATAAAAATATTTAATTTTTAAGTGGAAAATCGTGTATGTTATTTTTTAAGTACATCTGCTTAAATTCCTTACACAGAGAAAACAGATTCGTTATAATAACCAAATTTGTTGCCAAACGAACTTTTCAGTTATGAGCATTATCTGAAATTCGGTTAACATGACTGAATTAATATGATACTCCCAACTGTTTTAGAAAATAATGCGAGAAGGAGGACAACTACCAATATAAAATACTATTGTGAATTAAAAAATTGTCTTCATTTTTCCATTTACATATTTAAAAATAAAGTTACCAAGAATATGATTAGTTTTAATAAATTTCCTGATACAAAACTTAAACTTTAGCCTGCCAACTACGCATCCCCATTTCGTCCAGATTTCTTACTTTTCACTTTAAACCATCCACTTTCCATTTTAGTCGAAAATGTGACATGTTTTGCCAATCCTAAATAAATGGAAAGTTTTTAAAATACTGTTACGAATAATAAAAATCTGGCAACCCCTGTAGATGTTTCCGTATGAGCGTGGTGAATAAGTTAATTCAACAACTAATGGTGTGTGTATAGAATAAAAAACCACAATGAGCTATCAAAATCTGAGCAGCCTCAATGGCTGCGTTGTTGAGGTGCGTGCTGCAAAACAGGAGGTCCTGGGCTCGATCTACGCCGTCGGACATGCGCACAACGAAAAATAAAAATTGTTATAATGCAATTAAAATTAGTAAACATCAGTACAAACCTCCCGAGAGGCAAAAGACAATTATTGTGTGAATCCATGGCAGATAATTTAGTAGAGACGTCCAATTTAATATAAGACCTATAGATAATTGTCAAGAAGACCTTATAACAAAAAGTAATCACGGTAGCGATTAGCGCAGGGAAATGTAACAGCATAACAAATGTGTACGGTAGAAGAGTATTGTGGCTATTGGATTAAAAGAGGATGAGTGGCTTGAATAAAAGGAGTAGTGGAGATGTCTGTGGACTGTTAAGGTTACTAAACAAGGCATCGAGTAGTTCATGTCTCGCCGGAGTAACACAGTAGTGTAGCGTGGAAGGTTGCGTTTGTAGTAATAACGCATGTATAGTAAATAGGAGACCAAGGGTTCACAAGACCGGTAGGATCAAGAACTATAGCCAGAGAATGCCATACAGAATAATGAGCCACAGTGGTATTTGCAATCAAAAGAATCAGTACGTTTGTTCTTAAAGGGAAAAAACGTAACAATACTTTTGTTTATAAAAGTCCTTTTTAGTTAATCGTACACTTGCTCCCATCTTTTCTTTTTTTTCATTTTAAAACCAAAATATCTTTTAACTTTAAGTTTATAAATTTTATTTTGCATTATGAACATCAAAACTATTTTGACATTCAGAATTCGATTTATATAATTCTAACTACCAACATTCAGTTGTTAGTAGATATGTGTTACATTAGTTAAGTTGCATTCCCCAATTAAAAGAAGACTTAAGTAAAAACACAAATCTGCCAGGTAAACTTTGTTAATATTTGTTGCGACCAACTTTTAATATCCAAAACATCGCTTGATAGTTTTAAGTATAAAAAATAAGTGTGTCAAGATTATATTTTAATTATAACCAAAATTAAATTATGATATTAGTAGTTAAATTTTAAATACATCAACCGATGTTTTACCAATCTTTTTCTGCGTGTGTATAAGAAAAAATAACTTTTAAAATATTTTAATTAATGAATATTTTGGGCAGTGTATTTAGTTAATAAATTTTTATAGCTTTTAATGTTTTTTAAATAATTTAATGAAGGAATAATTTTTTATTTTTAACACAACCAAAATGTTACTCCTCGCCAAAAGACCTGAAAAAGGAATTAAACAAAAACATGTGAACTGCATTATTGGGCTAAAAACTCTATGGCTATAAGCCACGTACACCAAAACAAAAATAATAAAAAATTTATAAATTTAGAAGAATTTAATTATAAATTAATTCCTCTTAAAATAAAATTTTAACAAAAAACTTAACTTATCTCAAAAAAATTTTTTTTTAAACTAAAGTTTAAAGTGAAGTTAATCTAAACGGGGAAAGCCTTTAATTTCTAATTTTAATTGTTTGTTGTTATAGCGGACATAAGTAATATATTCTTTAAGTAAATTTATGAAAATAAATTTTTTATTGGAGGAAGGCTATTCATTTAAAATTTTTGCGTAAATTTATAGTCACAACCTATTGCGCCTTAAAATGTAAATATCACGTTTCTGCCGAGATACCCTTTATTTCATTTGTTATGTTTGGTCTTCACAGCAGACATAGCAGCCCATATTCTATGCAAATTTCAACCTTCGGCCTAAAACGACTTAAAAGATAGTTCCTCAATATCAAGGCCTCTATTAAAACCCTTTCATTTTTAAATATATTTTTGACACTTTTTTTATAGCGATCATATTTATAAATACTCTATGCCTACTGTGGTAAAAAAAACTAAAGCCATATACATTTAAATCACTGCACTAGAGAACGCACTTTATGTTTTAGTTGTATTTTAGTTTAACTTTTTGTACTTGTTCTTATATCGAAACTTAAAGCGTCTGCCTTTTGCAATTCAAAACTAAGGTCACGTAAGTGGAAATCACGTCGCTATTGGGACACCCATGATCGTAAAGGCAAAAATTTGCAATAACTAGAGAAGTGGTCCTTCGGGTAATTATATACTTGAACCTTTATTGTTTCCTTTAAATCAGCTTCTTGTGAAAACATAACTAATTCCTGACAATTGCTAGCAAAGTGATGGTCAATTCGAAAAACTATTTTTGCTCCACGGCATTTATTTTATTTACTTATTTTTAGGTCATCCAAGTTTCTTTAATTAATTCTGCGAAATTAAAATTTTCGAAAATTGTTTGTATTTTGACTCCATCACATTAGCTTTTCTCAAAAAAAAACCGTACAAAACCACTTATATAAAACACAATTTTTACAATTGATCTTAAGGTTCTAGCTCTTAATAAACAAAAAGCAATCACCAAGATTTGAAGGAAAATAGTCAAAGTGTACGAGTAAGTTAAGAAAATGAACTTTTAATTAGTGTTACACTTAGTATCTTGAAGTTGTCCAAGATGCCAGCGACGAGTGTTTAGTAGTTTGGGTTTATTTTGTTTTCCAGAAAATATATTACAACTTGTGTAAAAGATATTTACGTTGCTTTCTCTCTTGTTTTTTTTTTTAAAGCTAGCATTCTTCAGTTTTCTGATCTCAGGTCCGGAAACTTCTAACAAACGTTTGTAAAACATATAATATTTGGGCATTTACTCTATTCTAAAACTTTTCAAAACTCCACGAACATCCTAACTAGACCTGTGTCGTTCGCGAACGAACGGGTTAAATTGACCGAATCAATCAAGTGAACGGAATGATCCGGTCATTTAAATACGGTCTTTTCGTTCAATAGAGTACGGGTTAAATTGAACGGATGACTTAATTGAACGAGATGAGCCAATTATTCAAACGGCTCCTCTCGTTCAAATTGACCGATTGAACAAACTGAACGAACGAATCAGTCTTTGGTAATTGACCGAAAAAGACCGGTCACTAAAACGAACGACTGGGCACATGTCTAATCCTAACAATAAACAAAGTTGCCTTCTTAAGCGGAAAAGGTAACAAATTCTTTTTCTGTAGTTCGATCCAATAACTACAGATAAGCTCTAAGATGGAAGATATACAGTAGAAAAAAAAACTGAGCAATAACAGTTACAAGAGATGCAGTTTTAACTGCTTTACTTGTTCGGCAAGAACGAACATGTGTCATATGCGAAAAAAATGTACACCGAGTTCACACACGTCATTTTTTCTTGCAGCAATTTTGATTTTTGTGTGTTGGAAAAAGAGAAATAAGATGATACTGCACTCTTTTCTCTTCCACAAAATGCAGATTTGCTTCAAGGAAAATTGACGTGTGTGAACTCCATGATACATTAAACATATATTTGAAGTTCGTGTAGCTGTATCGAATATACGAGTGGTGTACGATACACACGATTGTATATAAACTTTTGGCGCTACAACAACAAATACATGATAGTAGTATTATACAGAAATTTATTACATAGGCAAATGAACGCGGCTTATTGACGTGGAAGTGTGTATAAAAATGTTAAACATTTTTAGTTTTTTGACGCAAAAATAATAAAATGTAATTGCTAAAATTTTTAAAAGGAAAAGTAAATAAAATGAACAGCAATTTAGTGAGAAAAAGAAAAACGAAAAGAAGACTATGGATGATTTGACAAATTAAAGCGACAAAACAAAAAGCTAAACTAAATTCAAAATTGCCGCTCGGTTGCTTTTAACGGCATTTCCAAGTTAAACAAAATTTAACGTGTTAATACTTTTATATAAATATATTTATTAACAAACCAATTTTTTTTTCAAATATGTAGATAATACTGTTGCCGCTTGCATTGGCCTTTCACCCAGCGTTGCCAAAATGATGATTTTAAGTGTGTAGTACTTTCATTGCAATTGTACTACATAGTGAAGTTAAGTTTTGTATCAGCTTGCTGTAAATAAAAAAACATTTTCAAAGCTCATCCTGTCAAATGCATAGAATGTATGAGGAAAGTTTAGACAATTTTATACAAACAGAATATGTGAACATGAGTCTCAGTAACGACCTTGACTTTGAAAACAAAAGTCTATTTTTACCTAACGAAGAAGTCTATCTAGGCGTTTTTGTTAAACAAAGGATTTCTAGCTCACTGCAAATGAAAAAAAGGAATTTACAAACAAATATTACAACGATTTGATTTAAAAGAGCTCTTATGTCTTAATCTTTTGAAATTTATAAATGGAAAAATTAATTCTCTGGCAATTTTCCAAATTTAATTAGTGAAAAGGATATTCAAAATTTAGATATTGAATTTAGAGAACTCCATTTTACAACTATAGATAATCTTAGCTGTGAGAAATTTTAATCAAACATTTCAAAACTAACTCGTGCTGACAACATTCCAACTTTTCCGGTGTTGTGAAAATTTGTTCAGAACTTAATAAGTCTTTCCGTTTCTTTAGCAAATGTCGAAAGAATATTCCTAACAGTCAATTTAAACAAAATTAAATATAGAAATAGATTAGACAACAGCACTCTTGAAAAAGATTACTTAGCAATAAGAAACTGTTCCTCATACATTTTAAAAATTAACCAAGATATTATTAAAAATGTGAAACCCTGTATATATTGTAGTAAAAGTTCTTCGTGAAACTTCGTACACTCTTAATAATAATAATTTTAATACATACCATGTACATATAATGTTTTTTAATTAAATTTTTTAAATTAAAATTTTGTAATTTATTTTTTATTAAATTATTATTTGAACTGTGAATATTATAAATTAATTGAAATTATTTTGGCTTAAGTTCATTTTATTTTTAATTTTTAAAAAATTTTTTAGAAAGAAAAATTATAAATGAAAATTAAATTATAAGCACGCCTCATAACAACCAATATGATACTGAGACAGCATCTATAATGTTGTGAGTAAACAAGTAAGAATGACTAAAAACAAAATTTGCAAAATTCGTGTTTAATCGATGATTGAAACAAAAGCAAAAACATATGTACAATACAGAGAGAACAGTAAAGAAATATATTACATGCTGATGAAGGACGTAGCGGTCCAGAAATTGCAGCATTTCATTCTGCAAGCGTCTAATTTTTCTTGTTTTTTTTTTTTTTTTTTTTTGGAAAACGTCCGCATTCAATTGTAAAATAAATTTTCTTTCTAAAAAAGATTTTTAGAAATTAAAAATAAAATGAACTTAAGCCCAAATCATTTCACTACATTCATAAAATTTTGTATTGAAAAAATGATGATTTTTTCCATAAAATATGATTTCTTTCCTACATATGAAGATTTTCATCTCAAAGCGTCTGGCAACGCTACTCTCACCATTAGAAACCGTGAGAGGCAAACTCTTGAAATTTTCTCAAAAATACCAAAATGCCAAACGAAAATCGTCAAAACAGAAAAAGCGCTAAAAAAAAGAGGGCCGAAATTACGGGGTTCCAAACTAAATTTTTTTTATTGGCTTTAGCTCTTAGAATAAAATACAAATAAAAATGAAATGACCCTCACCTTCTAGTTCTCTAAACTACCTTTTGACTGGCATTAAAAATTCTGTAATCCATTACTTTTTACGTCGCAAACCTGTGTAATAATAAATTCGGTGTTTGTTTGTTTGTTTTTTAATAAAACTGTTATTTAAGTAATATTTTTTATTAAAAATTCAATAAATTGTTCCTAAACTTACATCTATAATACAGGAATTTTAATTTTATATTTTACAATAGATATTTACAGAACATTATTTACAAAAAGTGTTTTAGATAATTTTACGTTGGTTTTGTTTTCTACAAATCTTAAACAACATTTAGGTTTTCTTTTATCACATAAATATAACTCATACAATAATTTATTAAATTTTAAGTAAGTTAATTGAAATATTTAAAACAATTGATCACTGTCATGGAATGATTTAATTGTGCTAATTAAATATAACGTTTTTATTTTTTCTTTTAATTTAACTCATTAGACGTGGCTTCTATTTTCATTTATAGAACAGATAGAAGAATAGAACAAGCCATATAAATAAACACAAAATAAATATATTTTTAGCACTTTTCTTTCTGGCTGAACTTTTATTTAAACATTGCAACAGGACGGATACAGTTTTAGTATGCTGCAGGTCCTATTGTTTGTGCAATAAAGCTTTTGCATACAGTTAAACACATGGTCAGACATTGTCTTTTGGTGTTGGCCAAACTAACAGTTTATTAGCCAACTGACTAGCATTCTTAATTAGCAGCCTCATTGTCATCATCATCATCGAAGTCGTCAATACTCATCAGCTTTATTTATTTATAGAGTATCTTTGTGTGATGTGGATGTTAATATGGTATATGGAGTGGGGTGGGAATGTTGCTACAATCATTCTCTCAATTGCAAATTTTTTATGAAATTCTTGCTTTCACATTCAAATTAAAATTCTTACAGCTTCGTTTAACTGACTCTGTAATTGTAAATTTTCGGTTTTTGTTTTAGTACCTCGCAGTTGTTTTGGTATTGTTGTTGTTAAAGGGTGTGATACTAATAAAAACCCCTGCTCTCTTTGGCCAAAAACTAACTGACTGTCGGTGGTGTAGAATTCTGTTGCTGCGATTGTTGCTGCTGTTTGATCCTTTCTTTGGCCTCTTGTTGTGCTTTTTTCGAACGCTTCCATTTCATGCGCCGATTTTGAAACCATATTTTCACTTGCGTCTCTGACAGCATTAGGCCACTGGCCACTTCAAAACGTTTAGGACGAGATAAATATTTATTTTGTTTAAATTGTTTTTCCAATTCCAGCAACTGTTGCGATGTAAAGGCAGTTCGAGGACGACGGGTTTTGCCCAAAATAGCGTGATGCGGATAGGCGGCAAGTTCGGGTATACGATGATGTAGCATCCCAGCTCGAGCCAAAAACTCAAATTGTAAATGTGAAGGCATAAAATGTTGTCCCATAGCAATCTTAAAATAAAGTCAGAAATGAGAAAATTTTATTTTGTTTATTTGCGAGAGCATGGAAAAAAGTATAATTCAGGAATTTCTTTTCTAAACTTTAAGTTAATAATTAACATACTCCTACTTAGGATTTTTTATTACCATTGAAATTTCATTGGCATTGTGTAAAATAATGACAATAAAAAATTTAATTAGCACCTAATGCTAATAGTTTTGTTTTAACTGTTTTAAATAACGGCAATGAAAACTATTTAATTACTAATTATAATTGAAAGAAAATTGATTTTATGAAAAATTAAATTATGATAACAAAACCATCAAAAAGAGATTTTAATAATTTATCAAATTTAGCTGAAATAGGCGTTAGCTTAATGTCTGACCAGTGTTGCCGTTTGGTTAAATTTAAAAAAAAAAATTTGTAACTTTTAAAGGACCACGTAACATTTTTTTTGTTTGTTATATATGGCCAAATTTTCATAACTTTTGATACAGACACAAAATAAAGTAATAATATTAAACTCGAGTTTTAATAACAAAGATTTACAAATGCTATCAAAATTTCACATTCAAAATTAGTTCGAAATAAACTAAAAATAACGTTGCTACCAATACCTCGATTTAGAAAAAAAATTTTTTAATTGCTTTGAAGAAAAACGAAAAAATTGTCAGTATTTTTACGTTGAAGTTTTAATAAAATAAGACTCAAAATTGTCTTTGAAAACAGTATTTTTAAAATTGTTAAAGAAGCTCAATCTTTCACAAAAAAGTTGGAATGGATTTATTTAAAAAAAATATCCTACTTTAATTAATTTTATTGGATGGCAAGAGCATGCACTTTTTATTCATGGACTAGAATTTTTTTCTTACGTTTTTCTAATTTTTATTGCAGTAAATAATTTTTTTGCCTTATTTTCCCTTAAATATGAAATAAAGCTTTTTAATATATTTAATATTAATTAAATTAACTTATTATTTATTCAGGGAAAATTTCTAACTTTTAAAGAAAAAATGTAACTGTGTTTGTCTTTCCCTGGAAACACTGATAAGGATTACAATGGCTGAATCAGTGTTGCTGCATGGTTACGTTTTTGTAACTTGTGTAGGCTCCACGTAACATGTAAATGCATCCCATAGAAAAAAATTAGTTTGAAATAAACAAAAAATAACATTGTTGAAATTTTACTCTGTTCAATTCGTGAAAAATAATGAAGTGTTTCTTGCTCATGTTTAGAAACAGCAAAATGTTTCCAGCAACAATTATTTCCAACTGTGAAATAATAACTGAGCTGCATTCCTTTTAATTTCTTCCCGGAAGTGCCTGAATATATTACAGAAAAATTGTCAGTAATTTTATGTTGAAATTTAAAGCAAATAAGGCTCATATTTGTCTTTAATAAAGGTTTTTTTAAAATAATTAGTGTTGTATTTAAAAAAAAATCCTACTTAAACTAATTTAATTGAATAGCGAGAACAGGCACTTTTTCATATTAGTATTGAGTCCTAACTTAAATCCTCATGAGTACTTTTTACTATATTTTGTATAAATAGCATTAAATTACTGTTTATTTAAGAAATATTTCAAAATTTAACTTTTAATGAAAAAATGAAACTTTATTTTCTGTAAAATTTTTTCTGATATTAAGCAAAGTATATTTCACCAAACTTTTGTGATAAAAATACATTTTTAAACTAATGCTTTATTAGACTTTACAAAGACAAGGAGTAACGTTTATTAATGGTAATGCTTTGAAACTATTTAATCATTCAATTATTTATCAATAAGAATAACTATGTTTTTTAGGTAATTAATAATGAAAACTTTTCATTTTAAAGCATTACCACTACTGAAAATAATGATGATGCTAAAAAAATAATGGTAATGCTATAAAAATCATTAGCATTATTTATCAAGCAATGCCAATGAAATTGGCAATTAATAGGTCCATCTAGTTAATTACTTCCATTTAGGAATGATACGAAGACTTTATTAAACAATCCGTAATGCAACGAAAAATGGACAATGAGAGAAAATTTAAACAACCAAGAAATTAGGATTTTCCAATATTTAGCTCAAACAGATAATGCTTCCTGGTATAGAGAGCCGGACAAAATTATTCACACAGGAACCAACTTTATACTTAATCTTACATATTTTTAAAGGCACTTACTGATAATTTATTAATATGACTTTTATTCAAAAATAAAAGAACTTTTAATAATTATTCTGTATATCGAAGTTTGAAAGCAAAATTTAGTTTTAGGCGCGAACTCAAGTGCACAAAATTATTTACACAACACAATATGTTTCGATGTTTCATATTTAAAATTTTTGAAGACTTTTTAACGCATCCTTTCTTTATTATTACTTCTTTTGATCTTGTAGGTAATGAACGAACTAGTTTTTTTAAAACTAAACAAAATAAGAAAATATCAATAATTTCTTTTTGCTATTTTGTTTTCCTTTAAGCAATAACTTAAAAATTCTTTTAATGCAAAATTTGGGTAAAATTTAAAATAATGAGAAGTGCAAAAAATAAGAAGCTTTTTGTGCAAAAGTTAATAGCAAAAACTAAGACGAAGCGAAAATCGTTTCACCTTTACATCACCTATCTATCTATTTCTCAATTATAATAGAATTTTTAAGAATCTTAAAAACAAGGCAGAATCATTAAGTCAGTTAGTATTACGATTTCCTTTTACTAAAAAAAAAATAGTATGATGCCACTTACCGGTATAGGTTTTCCCGATGGATCCAAGGGACGATGAAATGCAGAACCACCTTGAGCCAACAGCTGATAGGGATGACCGCCAGCATATAGAGGAAAGTCTTGTGGCCGTATAGGACTATGAGGAGGTACAGGTTTTTTAAATTCTTCACCTAAATCAATAGGCAGACCAAGATGATGTTGATCTTCACAGCCGGGACTAATAGGGGGACTAGAACGATGTGAGGATGAAGGAGATTCAGATCTAAAAATAAAAAAAATATAATTTTTTTCATATAATTTGTGTTACATGTAATGTATCTGTAATAGAAATAGAGTTTTAAGAGCTCAAAAGAACAAATACTTATCAATACACATAATAAAATTTTAACAGCATCATTTCTGTAAATGAAATATTTTTGAAAAAAAAAATTTTTTGTTGATGCAGATAGTAATCGATATAGAATACAAAACACCTATTTTTGGAATTCTTGTCTGTCTGTGCTCGCATTACGTGAAAGCTGCTAGATGGGTTTGAATAAAATTTTGTGAGGAAGTCCCTTAGAACCCTGTTGGTTTAAATAACAATAATTTTTTTGTGTAAAAATATGTATATCATTTCGTAGAGATATTAATATTAATTCAAGTGTAAAAGTACCCGATTTCACCGGTGTAATGGTACTAAAACCGTTGTCAACACATTTTATTTTTAACACTGTTTACAGAACTCATTTTTTCAATAGGAATATGAATTTGTGGTTACTGCTAGTAAAGAAATATATTCGTAACCATAATTTTTCGCTTCTTTCTTAAAATCATAAATGTCTTAAAATTATTTTAAAGCTTTTAAATGCATTGTACTGTGGTAACCGAACGTTAAATATAAGACAAATAATTTAGATGTGTGTTTAAAACGTAAAGAAAAAATAAGACATTCAATAATTGGTTGCAATTTCATTGGGTTTTTGTTAAACGATATATTTAACTTTAACAGTTAATTAACTTTCAAACTTCTAAATGGTAATAAAAATAAATATTAAGATTATTAAGGCTAGAAAAAATAACTCTCTTGTCCGTAAGGTCTCAAATTTAATGTGAAAATCCTGTATGAAAAATTAGTAATTAAATGAAATTTATTATAAAAATAATTTACTTTATTCGTGCTTGATTCCTTCAAATATAAATATTTCATGATATTCTCATGAAATATTTATTATTTTAAACTAAACTAAAAAATGAAATGTATTACTGCGGGGAAAGCATATCAATATGGCCATTTCACTACTGCTCAAATAGCTCATCAGTGGATTTTACCAAAATTTTGTACATAAAACTAGAAAGTCTCATATCAAAAGCCAAATTAATTAAATGAGAACTCCATTGAATCAATAAGACAAAAGACAATAACAACTCAAAAATGTTTTATACAAAAACACAGCAAACATTTAGTAACTATTTTTATTTTTTCTTTTTATTTAAATTATAAATGTTTTATTTATGAGTTCTTTATTTGCAAAATAATTACACACACAACTTTTAGAGTTTTAAATAAATTACACTTTATTTAATTAATTATTTGACGATTTAACTATTCGCGATTAATAATACATGCTGGCAACTTTAATTGTTGTACCACAAGATCTTAACTAATATTAATTAATTTCAAACCTTTAGGCGAAATTCTTAAAGTTGTAGCATTTTAAAATTATTTTAAAAACTTAAAAACATCAAACAACTTCTTTTTTAAACAAAATTTTATCGTTTATAAACATTTCACTAAAAAGATGAAAAAAATTGTCATTTTGGACCGAAATATAAACCTCATGAAGACTGGAAATTTGAAATTTCTTTCTTATGATCTTAAAAAGTGTTTAAGTTCAAGTTTTCATGAAATATAAATCAGTCTATTTGGTTTTAAAAAAATTTTCACATCGATATTTTGAAATTAAGATATTTTTTTTAACGGCACATTTAAATAAAATATTCTTCGTCTAATTTCCCTCGCTTCTATTTATTATTATGACAGCACGGAAAAAAGTTTAGCACCATTTAATTGTTTTATTTGTTTTTAGATTAATTTTTTTTATTAAATTTTTATTAAATTTTTAATTTATTTATTTGTTTTTTTAATTATAAATTTATTTATTCATTTATTTATGTATTAATTAATTAAATTTCCTCCACAACAAGTCCTATATTTATAGTATAGGAACGCTTTACGTTACAATATTTGAATTTACATCACAAATTGAATACATATGTAAGAATATAATATTATCAAAAATAAAAAATAAAACAGGAGGAAAATGTTATTATTTTTTTAGATTATTTATAAAAATTAAATAAAAATTTTTTGACTCTGTTAGCATTGTTATTTACTTGTTGTATTGGTAGAAGATTGTTCCAAAGACGTGCGGCATTCACATATAACTGTCATTCAGACACTAGGCATTGATGCCGAGGTATTATAATATTTAATATATTTGACTATATATTATTTTATGCAAAAAATAAGAGTGCGAATTTTTAAGAGATTATTAAGTGAGACTCCGTACAGAATATTAGAAACAGAGGAGACATGAACAAATCTGCTCAATCCATATTAAACAATATATTTAGTCTCCGCTTACTTAATGTGTCACAATTTCCAAATAATTCGCACCCATAAAGAAGGGAAGGAATCAGGTATGTTTTAGCAAGTAATGCCCTTATCCTAAAAGGAGTGAAACATTGTGTGTGCCAGACAGCTCTCAGTTTTACATAATTTTGACCCACTAGTGAGTTTATATGATCATTCCATTTCAAGTTGCTATTGAAAGTAATACCAAAATTTTTTGCCATTTTAACAATTTCAATTTTCTCTGCATTCAAGACAATATCTTCAGAAATGTTGGGATTAATGCGTTTTTACATATAACGAGACATTTAGATTTTCCCGGATTCAAACAAAAACCGTTTGCACTAGCCCAAATGTAGATTCTGTTTAAGTCATTATTAAGATCTGAGATGCCTGAAGCAATATTTTGAACAGGGCTACTTAACACATTTTTGACCGGCAAATTTACTAAAAATGTATCTCATGTCAGCGGCTATTATTTCGTAATTGGATATGGAAGTAAAACAATAAACATAAACTTGAATAACTTAATAACACAGTTACCACAATTTGATTCAAAATCACTCGGACAATCAGATAAAGATTCCGCGTATAATTCATTGAAAAGTTCTTCATTGCGTTCCGTCATCGTTTTTTTAAAATTTTTTTAATAGAGAGATAACGAGTTTACTCGTGGCCGGTGAGCAAAGTTCGGCCATAAAAACACGAGTTAACTCATGACCGGTCAACAATATGTTAATATGAGTTGCACGTCATCTGCGTATAAATGAACTTTACATTAAGTAAGTTGTTTTGGCAAATCTTTTGCATATACAATGAAAATAAAAGACGGCTTAAAATAGAGCCTTGACGCACTCCCCTAATAATGTGTTCTGTTTAAAAGAGATGATATAAGTCTGGTTGATGTGTTCGAGAATCTAAAAAAGAGTTTCAGTTTTCCAACCAGTATATTATGGTCCACTGTATCGAAAGCCTTGGAGTGGTCTAAAAGCACTAAAAAACTAATGTCACCATCACATAATCCTTGCCGTATATTCTCACTAACTTCCACAAGGGCCGTAACGCAGCCATGATTTAAGGAAAACCAGATTGCATACTGGAAAGCAAATTGTAATCATTTGTTTATAAAGAAGTTTTTCGAAAACTTTCGATAGAAAACACAAGGTGGCTATAGGTCGATATTCCCCATTCGACTTAGGTAATACCACATGTTACCAGTTTAACGGGAACACACTTGACATTATGATGGTATTAAACAAATGTGTCCATAATTATGAAAGTGGTCTAAGACATAATTAAAAAAAAATAATTTACTAGTTATTTTCACACCACGTTATTTTTAACTAAATTTATTCAATGTATTTTTTACAAAATTGTCAAAAATGAACCATTTATTCAATTTATTCAAATGCAATTCATTAAATATCTCGAAACAAGAAATATATGTCTTAGACCACTTTCATAATTATGGGCACAAATGAGTAACATACGCCAAAATCAGGGGTAATAGTAGTTTTATAAATTTTGGGTGTAAATTATCACTTTACACTTATTGATGAGCACGTTGAAATGACGTCATATTAGTAACAAATTAATTTTTAATTAAATAAATCATCATTGATTGAAATGCAAAATTTTGTATATATTTTTCAAAAAATTATATAATTGAGTCAACTAAAATTTTAATTTAGTTTCAATCTGAAAACATAATTTTTTTCTTATATTAATTATATACTATATCAAGGAATAAAAAATATTTTTTATCATGAATCTACGGAAATAGCAAACAATTTTTTTTATTATTATTTTTTGTGAAATTTTGTATCAAATACTTTGTGACCGAATAGTTGAATAATAGTTTAAGATCAAATTGTGGTCATTAAATCAACATGGATTTGTAAAAGGTCTGCCCATTGGGTTGAATATTTTAACTAGGAAAAAGGAATTCACCATTATTAGTTATCTGAAATTAAATGGAAAATAGATAATGACAACTTCGAATTTAAGCTTATTCGAAGAATATTAATTTTTTTTTCTCTTAGAACAAGCGATTAAGACTTTTTTTTTTTTTGTTCGAATACTGGAGCGAATAAAGAATAAACAAATTTTTTTCGAATAACCTTAGAAATAAAAAAACGTATATTAGCTTCATTTTTTCCATAAAAATCTGTTCTCTACAAAAGGGAGTAGCGAAATATTGAAAAAATAAAAAATAAAAAGACCTTGTGCTTGGAAAATAAATTAAAAAATAAATAATTAAAAGGTCAAATGAAAAACTATATTAAAAAAAAACCAAACAAAAAAATTGGATGGCCTTTTAAAATATATTAATACTATCAATATGAAAATTTATTATTCGGAATCTTTTAAAATTTAATTACATTATAATATACTTTATTCGTGCTTGATTCCTTCAAATATAAATATTTCATGATATTTCATGAGAATATAAATAAAGTAAATTATATATTAATACTAAATATTAAAATTATTTTCAAATTTTTTGGTAGCTAGACGGTACTCGATACTCGTATCATATTCAAATTTTCTTAAAATTGAAATTTAGAAAAATGTGTTCTTAAATATTTACTCTAGGGTTCTGTAGACGGTGTTAAAAATTTTCTATCTATAAAATGTTTTAGTGCCATTATACCGGTTAAATTGGTTCTTCTACATTTGAATCTCTTTTTTTTCGCAGGAAATGACTTATTTTTACGAAAAAAAAGTTTTTTTTATTTGAACGAAAGTTATAGGAGAGCTATCCACAAAAATTTTATTCAAATGAATCCAGCAGTTTCCGAACACAAACAGACATACGGACAGATAGACAAACATTCTAAAACAATTGGTTAATTCACAAAACCCCTTGTATCCTTGTATACTGTGTATTGTTCAATTAAAATACAATAGTATATGCTTGTTGTTGGAAATTTTCATATAAAATTTCAATACACCAATACACTTTTATTTTGCATGTTTTTAAAAAGTTTTATTGGTATTGGTGTTATCAACTATATGTGAATTCCATATGTATATTAAAAGAAATCTTGTACAACTTACTTGAATCAACCATTAGCATATCAAAAGTATACTTTTCCCATAAAAAATTTAAAATTTTGCTTTTTTCAGTCATATTGTTCATTTTACTTCCTGAAAACCTTATTCTGAATACTTATTTTCTTCCTCTTGTTTGCTTTTTGACGTTTAATATACAAAATAAATTGACACAATAATACACTGCGTGTTCACGAGCATACAAACAGAAAGTGTATTCAATATAAAATACATCATACAAGATTTTGTGAATTAAGCAAATGTATTTTGTATTTCATATCGATTACTATTACACCAACAATCAAATTTTCAAAAAATATTATTTCATGTACAGAAATGGCCCCGTTACAATTTTTTTAATGCATAGATTACCTACATTTAAAAATATTTTAGATATTTCATTTAAAATAATCCTTTACGAATATTATACTTATAATTAAGTTGTTTAGTTCTTAGACGAATCTCTTTTATAAAATATAAAGAGTGTAGAGCAATTAGAGAATGTTTTTTTTTTCCAAATTGTTGTGAGACATATGGTTAAACTAGCTTCAAAAACAAAACAAGTTTTACTGTTATGTATTTACTTATTTTGATCATTCCAAATAATTTAAGTCATCTTCAAATACTGCTTACGGTAATGTTATACTACTGTATACGAGGTAGGCGGCATTTTTATGCTTTAGGTGAAAATCATTTGCATTTTTTCTCTTACATTAATATATTAAAACACAAATTGTTTTTCAATTTTATAAAAAGTAATAAGAATTTTCGTCAATGTATTACAACGCAAGCCAGTTTGCAAACAAAGTAATAAAATCTTTTAAATATACATCAATCAATAATAGATAATATTGTTTGCCTTTTTACATCCTTCACCACAGGTTGACTAGGATATATCTAAGTTTTTCAGTCCGTTTATAAATTCTACAATATGAATTTCCGACTGAATAAATTATATATATTGTAAGTTTTTATACATAGCGATTGAGCGTTAACCGTCTGTCCGTCCGTGTTCGTGTTGAAATCAACCATGCCAAGACACTCCAAATTCTCAGATTTAGTTTGGAAAATTTCGCTATTGGAAATCAGCACGATCGGCGTGTGCTCTTAGAAGCAGCGGGCAAAACAATATGCTGGCCTCAATTTTTTTTAGTTTTACTTTGTATTTCTGTTGTTGCCTTTACTTAGTATTAAGTCTATACTAATTACTAAGAATAGAAACGAAAATTGATGGGATAACAACTCTAAGTAAAACTTACAATTTTCGATGCTTTTTTGGACAGAAAATTTCTTATGCCGATTTATATGCACTTATGGTAAAGGTTTATAATATTCGTTATAGCAGAATGAAGCACTTTTACTAGACATAGATTTTCATATTTTTATTGTAAATAATATAAAACAATAAATAACTAGCTATTTCCGGTGTGCCTCCCTACCCTAATACAGAAATACGTATCGCGACAAACCTTCCAATCCAAACAGTTATGTATACTAATAGGGAAGTTAACTGTATGCAATTTAAAGACCCCTCCCCGCCCTTTACGATTTCTTAGGTAAACGAGAACAACTTTTTACTTTGTATGGGTAATACCACGCCCACTACTAATAAGGAAGTTTTTAGTACAAAAATTCAGAGCTCTACCAGTTAGAATTCTCTGGATACACGATGATAATTAATATTAATTTTGTACTAGAGGTACCACAGTCATTATTCCAACTCGCTAAATTCTGCATGTTAATTATAAATTTATTTGAAGAAAATTTCAAGAGTCTAAATATGACAGTTACCAAGTAATAGGATAGTAAATAATTACTTTGTATGGAATTACCACGAGAAATATCAAAAAAAATAGTAAGAAAAGTATTTTTCAAGCCGCATATCTGACAACAAACTATGTAAATTCTAGTAGGATCGATCTCCTGGTATAGACAGCTATAGCTTTTCGACAGACAAACAAACAAATTTTGTGCTTTATATATAGATCATACAATAAAAGGTTGAAGTTAAAACATTTTTAAATTAAACCTTTTAATGCAGGTTCTTTTTTTTCCAAATTAATTATTGCGTGAGAATAAAAAAAATTTAATATTTTCATTTCGGCCATCTCATAGTCTTTAACAAAATAAAGACAACATTAACTGCCAAATTTACTATCAAAGCACAATGAACAAAATAGACAAAATGAAAAACTTTATGCCTTGAAACCAACTGGACTATTTAGAAAATTATAATACTAAAATAAATAATTGAAAATTTAAAGAAAATTCACCTTTCGATCCAATACAAACTCTAGTCAATTTTTATTCGATTAGAACAGATTTCTATAGCTTTTAAAACAGGACATTTTTTTTTATTGAACATGCCTTTGACCTTGGATTATGCTTTAAAGGAAAGTAATCTGATGAATGCTTAAAATGAAAAAAAAGTTTATTTTTTTCGTGATCAGTATCCATCCGCTAATTAATCTGAAAAATTGATTCGCAAACCTTTAACATTTTTAAAACAAAAATTTGTTAACCATATAATATTTAGACTTCTTGTTGTCCTTTTAATAATAATAGGTTCTTTAAGATTATCATTATGTTTAAAAATACTCACACGAAATCCATAACTTAATAAGTCAATAATAAAAATGAACTTAATAATCAATATTTTGCTCAACTCACCTAGAATAACCGTCGGGACTGGGCGAATCATATTCACGAGACTCGTGAAGTCGTTGCAATGCTTCGTGTTCCGATATGCCTACGGCGGACATATCGCGAGCATATTGCAAACCTAAAGTTAAACGATCATCGATGGAAGCTGATTTAATATTTGTTGTTTCGTTTGATT
The DNA here is from genome assembly GCA_916610165.2 of Gymnosoma rotundatum. Lineage (NCBI taxonomy): Eukaryota > Metazoa > Arthropoda > Insecta > Diptera > Tachinidae > Gymnosoma > Gymnosoma rotundatum. The sequence goes on from OU744338.1 coordinate 50,349,488, forward strand.
GAACATCTGAACTATTTTGATTCTTCGCCAACAAAGCATCGATACAAAAAGATTTTTTTGGTTGACTTTGCTGCATAATGGGAGGTGATTGTGATGCCGACGGTGATGTTGATGCGGGTACTGTTGGTTGGGGCAAATGGGTTAAAGGATTATTAGGATTTGGTGGGCCCATCATAAGTGGTAAACGGGGCATTGGATAAACAGTGTGACCCACAGGTGGTGTTGGTAAAGCATCATAAAGCCTTTGTTGAGCTACCAGGGGAGAGTTAAAAATGCGTTGATCTCTAAGACTAGCGGCAGCTGCAACAGCAGTTGGCGGTAATTGTGCCATATTATGCATGTTACTGGCAAGGGGCATTGGATGCACTAGCAGAGGTATGGACGAGCTAGTGGAAGTAGTGCTTGCGTTAAGAGAGGTATTAAATTCTTCAGTGACTCTGTTTGCAAGCGGCTTTGGGGAACTGCTATTAGAATTTGGTGATCCTGTAGACCGTGTAGGACTTAATTGAGGTTTTGGTGATCTTGGTGAAATTGTGGAACGTGTATTACAATCTTGTTGATAATCATTATGAGGGGGTGATAGATCATGATGGAGTTGATGTTGCTGCTGTTGCTGTTGATGATGTTGTTGAGCTGCTGCAATATGATTAAGAAATTGCGATAAATTTTGCTGTTGTTGCTGCTGCTGTTGTTGTTGATGCTGTTGCAATTGTTGCAATGTGGGCGGCTGTGATACTTGTGCACTTGACATATTGTTTATTTTAAACACTGAAATAATTCTAACACTCTTATTCACTTGAAATATTTCACATAAACTCCTTATAGGTGTTTAATTTATTTTTTTTTACTTTCCTTTAATTTCTTTTTTAACTTGTTATGACTACAGAGTAAAATCTTTCACAATCTTGCCACGTTTTTTATTAATTATTTTCTGTTTTTTCTCCAATAAGTTTTTCTTATTATAATTTTAATCTTGTTTATATTTTTCAAATTAATGTTATTAAATCTGGACTAACAGAAACCGGCTTTCGTTATTACAGTACTAACGCATATCAACGACTGTGATAAAACTGTGAACAGTTCTCAATCATATACCTCGTCTAAACACTTTCATATCATTGGCACTCATTGCCGTACACTGGCTTGTTCCACAACCACCTTTTGACTGCCATTAACAGTAAAACCTGTTTTTTAAAACTCTCTCATTATCTCTCCCTATCTCCCTCTCTCACTAGTTAAGAGTTAAAAAAAGCTCTCAATAACATTTGTTCTTTTTTTTGACTGTTATTCTACTGCTATTACTTTTTTTATCAAAAATGGTGTAAACACTTACAGACATTATAGTTGTCTCTTTTCTTGATAAAACTTCAGAAAGAGTATCATTGGTAATAAAAGGGGCGGTGTTAAATGGAATTCATAGTTTAATATAGCCATGATTAGAATTAAATTGGTTATTGGAAAGGTGTGGCATTTATTTGAGAAAATTCAAACACACACTTGCACTTGTTTAACAAAGTGCAATCTAACAAAATTAAATAACATGAAAAACAAATAAAAAGCAAAAAAAAAAACAACTCATACTTGTGTAGTCACTGTGAATGTTGAACTCCATTTGTAGCCTAAAATTGTTAGCAAAACGAGATATAATTACCATCATTATGGAGTGTTGCTGCTACTCTACCAGTGATACATTGAAATTCTGTCATCAAGTCATAAAACACACACACTTTTATATGTATGTACATGCCAAGCATGGAATCTTTTATTTTTTGTTTTATAGATAAATGGTTGAACAAAAACATAACGTCATGTTTTTGGTCTTTCTCAGTTTTAAAGGTGATTATTTTATTGCCACTTATTATTTAAATATTCTTCTCATGCCCCTGAACTTTAATCTTAATCTTGCTCCATATTTTTTCTCTCCTTTTTCAATAATTATTCTTTCTCTCTCTTCTCTTTTCTCTTTGCTCTTATTATTTTGTGTTTTAGTAATTAAGCAACATAAATATTTTAAGGATGAAATGTGTCTTTAAGTGGTGCAATTTCCGGATAATTCCCAATTTTATATAAAACGAAGCATACCTATATACATACATACTAACCTATGTACATATATTACCATGTGTATAAATCACTACACCCATTTTAAGATTACCTTATTTGTTTTTTAATTAGTCAAACTTTTTAATTATAGGTACTTATGTAGGAATGTTCTCTTCTATTCTTATCCCCTACAGCGAAAGATTGAGTGGTTTTGGAAAGACAATGCACCGTCTTAATGATCAATTAATATCCCACTAAAGATACGCAAATTTCTGCGAGTTAAGAAATTGATTGATTGATTGTGATTGGATTTGATCTTTAATTTCGGAACGCTTGCGACCAATCAAATACAATATGATATTTAATTCAAGATATTTTAAATGAATATATTTTTATATCCATAAAATATAAACACAATTTGAATAGAAAATAATATTTTTTAAGAAAGCAAGTAGACTTAATCCAGATTTATAAGTTGCAGCAATAAGCATCATTCAAGCCATGCCATATGGCTCACCCTTTTCTTTTCACTTCCAAACATAAATTTAATGCTAGTTTCTGAAAAAATTCATAGTGCAAATTGGGTTTTACGTACCCTGCTGTATGTTAAAAGTAAGACAATCTTTTGTGCCATTTGAAAATTTCTAGCGGCTTTTTGTGATATGTAAACCCGCGTTAGTCAAAACATGGCCGTATTTTTTCAGATCCAGAGGTTTTAATGGCTTAAATTTTTGAAAACTGTTTTAAAAACGTAGAAATTTCAAAAACTGATTTTTTGAAAAAAAAAATCATCTAAAGAATTAATAAAATTTTTACTTGAATAGTAATAATTTTAGGCGCTGTCACACAAAATATTGTAATTATTTATAAGTAAATAAATCAAACAAAAATTAATAATAAAAAAATAAAGATAGTCAGCCAATTACTATTGCAGGTCGTCGATATCAATCCACAGGATAACAGAGCTCTTTTCACACGACATAATACCTATCAAAAAATCCCATAAAATTATTACCTACATAACATATTTCCTGATAAAGCACTGGTCCATTTCAGTTTTCGCGATTCCGTTTGTAATTTCTGCAATATCCGTCTTTCCGTCTGTCCGTCCATGTTCGTGTTTAAATCAACCTTTCCAAGTCACTCTAGGTCAGGTTAGTTTAGGGAGACAACCGTGTTGTCACACTTGGGTCCATTGATTAGTCCCTTTTTGTTAAGGTACTCTATAAGCTACAGAAAATTTAAATACGCTAATCGATCAGTCATAGTTTCGAGCCGCGGACAAAACACCACACCAACCTCAAATTTTTCCATGTCTTATTTAAAATTTCGTTTGTATTCCTGCTGGTAGCTGTTGTTAAAGATAAAAATGAATGGAAAAGGCAAAAAAAATTGGTTAGCTTTGGTCTCATACAGCAACCTTATCATTTACCAAGTTAGGACAACAACCTTAAACTTACAATTTTCGGAAAAAAAATTTTGTTTTAACTAAAAACTATATATTAATTAATCTTCAAAAATATCGGTCTAATGATCGCGAAAAAATTATTAAAACCACCGATAATAATTATTGAGGGTGAAGAACGTCTCCCCCTCACGTCATTTAATTTTAATCAATAACTTTATGGTGGGAAAGAATTTCTTATGCTGAGCTTTATTTAAACTACTCAATGAAAAATCTATAGTATGGCCCAAAATTTATTACCACAAATCTTAAAACATATTTAATTGCATACAACTAAAAGAATAAGCACTACATAATGTAGAGTGTCCACATTTTGGATTCTGTCTGAATATTAATTGTATCATTTAGTTTTCCAACTTTTTCCAACCTTTTATTTTTATATAGTTTTTTTGTTTTTTTGTTTTATTGTGAGCTTAAGTTTTCTTTTCATTGGTGAAGTTTTTTTCATTGTACTTTTCTTTTAGTGGAAATTTATTTTATGTTGAATTTTAAACAATTTTTGTTAATTAGTATTTGCTCTTCTACTTACTTTTCAAATTACTACAATTTTGTTTAGATTTGTAACTTTTTATTTCGTTTAATTATGTATAAACTTGTTATTAACTCTGGTTGTGAAGTTATGATTTAAATGGGAAATTGAAAAGCATTCATTGTAACTTGAGCATTTGTTAAGAACTTGAACTTAAATCGTATACAAAAAAATAATAAATAATTTAACCAATTGATAATACCGTCGCCAAATATTATCTAAATTGATCGCTTAATTTACATTATACTACAATTAATACGACATGTCAAATTTTTCTGTAGAAGAGTACAAATTGTATCATCTAAACATAATATGTAATGAAACTGTCTGACATTGAGAGAAAATACAGATGGAAATTTGATAGTCGTACGGCTCTATTTATTTTTTGAAATTTTTCAAAAACTATTCAAGGCGAATCAATTATCAGGTGGCAGCGTTGGAGAATTTATTATTTCTTGCTATTAGAAATGAATGTCAAACTTCATATACAAAAAATAGTACATAGATTTTTTATGTATGGAGTTTGGCAGTAGTGTTCACGGCGAAAATTAGGATAGATTTTCATTTTATTTTCTCTTAGATTTTACGTACGTAAAGTCTTACCGTCTAAACTGGGCCTTTAGAGCCAGGTACAAAAGCTGATATTGAATTGCCGCCGACGGCGACTAAGCCAAATATTTACTGCGGCGGCGCAAAGTCGACTGAAATCGAAAATTTTTCGGCGGCGTCCAAGCCAGCAATGATTAACAATAAAGTTCGAAGAATATTTTTTTCATTTAATTTATTTTAGAAAACATGTTCTTAAAAGTATAAGGAATTTATAATAACAATCATTTTTGATTCTTGCAAGGATTTTTAATAGTTTTGGCAGAAATAATTTTTTTTTATGATTTTTATTTTCTTTTTTTTTTGGAGAAATAATTGTTTTTTATTGATTTTTAATTTGTCAGAAATAACTGTTGCTTTTTTGGCAGAAATAAATATTTTTTAACTAACTTCAAAAAAAAGATGGAGTTGTTAATTCGAGTGAATGTTGCTATATAAATATTTGTGCCTCCATAACTCTGTCATTTCTGGATTGATTTTAAAAATAACTTTTACATTTAAGGTGTCATGCTCACAGATTGGTACTGTTTTAAAATCAGTTTTAATCTTAAAAACTAAAAGGTGATTCCATACAACATACATATATGTATATATATATATATATATATATATATATATATATATATATATATATATATATATATATATCTATAGCTTACAATGGCAAAAAGTAATACAAAAAGTAGATCTAAAAGTTAATGGGTATCCTCATAGTTGACGTAAGTTGACATATACGAGACTACTCTTTGAAACGTTATTTACAAACGCTTGCAAATTTAACAGAACTTCGATTGCTATGACCAGGGAACGAAGCCGATGTCAAATTGCTATCGGCGGCGGCTAAGTAAAAATTTTACGGCGGCGGCTCAAAGTCGACTGATGTCGACATATTTTCGGCGGCGGCGGCTAAGTAAATATTAATTCAGCGGCGGCTCAAAGACGACTAAGCCGGTGACGGTTATCAATAAAATTCTAAATATATATATATATATATATTTTCATTCAATTTATTTAAAAAAAATATATAAATTAAAAAATAATAACTTTATTTTGGTTTTTACGGATTTTTAAAATAAATAAATAAATATTTTTATGAAAAATATTTATAATCAACCAAAAATTTTTAATGTATTAGTGCGATGAAAGCATATATGTACATATGGCCATTTCGCTGCTGCCTATATATGTAGTTAATCAATGGATTCAATATAGGCAGTAGCGAAAAGACCTTATGGAAATGGTTTAACTGCACTAATACATTTAAAATTTTTTGTTGATTATGAATATTTTTTTTTTTTTGTTAATTATAAAAATATTTTATGAGAATATCATGAAATATTTATTTATTTTCTTTTTTAAAAATCAAGCACAGTACGTTAAACCTTTCATTAAAAAATCATGTTAAATAAAACAAAATTTTAAAAATATTAACAACTGTTGAATTTAATCTGGTAGAACTTTGCTTTATTTTAATAATAAAGTAATAAATAGCAACAATTTTTCTTAAAAGCTGTGTAGCCAGAACGCCAAATTTTCGATTTATATGAAATTTACTGTTTTCAAAACGTACTGCTATTTAAATACTTGAAAAAGTATACAGAAGGTAAACCCATCTGTGTTAACGAACAACAAAACTTAAAACAGCTAAAAGTTTAACATTACCCATGATTTTTTAGGCAAAAAAGTAAAAAAGGAAGTAGTTTCAAACAATTTTAATGAGGAATTGTTCTTTATTTGGGGGCTTAGCTGACACAGTCGGCTAACATTTTTAGCCGATGTTAGCCGTCTACTTCGGCGGCGGCTCAATAATTGAATTATATGTCGGCGGCGGCTATTAGTCGACTATGAGCCGATCGGCTTCGTTCCCTGGCTATGACCGTTATAGTAACAAGTATTAATATTCAAAATTGTATATAGTAGAGGGTGCCTCAATATTCATTTAATTTTATGTATTTGGCCATACTTTTGAACAGTTGTAGACAGGTAATTGAAATTTACAAAGAGCCTGATTACTATATCTACTATATCAACAAGTACAATATTTGAATTTTGATATAAAAGGTTGTCCTTTTTAGCCAAACTTTTGAACTGTTATAGACAGACAGCTGAAACTTACAAGAGACCTGTATTTGTAGGTACACTAAAACAAGAAATTATTTACAAAAATAATTATTATCTGATTTTTATTTCGGCGCGATAACAGTTTTTTTATTATTTGGCAGAAGTTATTCCAAAATTTCAAACTTTCCTTACACTAGAATAACAATAATTTGTGCAAAAAAAAAACAATAACTAAATGAAATAAGAGTTAATTAAGCTAAATAAAGTTTGATAAATATAATTTGTTTAGTAGAAGACAGAAAAAATCAGATAATACCAATTACTTTTGCCAAAAACTTCATAAGATTAGAAAAAAACAACTTCTGGTGCGATCACATCATTGCATCTTACTTCTTCAAATATGAAGCTGGAGCTCGCATTATGGTCGATAGAGAAATATTAAAAAAATAAATCTGTAAAAACAATTATTTCTGAGGATAAAAAATACAGTTACACTTTGTCTAAGGCGCCCTATTAGTCGCGGCGGCTATTAGACGACTATCAATCGACCGGCTTCGTTCCCTGTATATAGCTTTCAAGATTAGTTGACTTCTAAGATTGGTTGATTAAGCCATTATTTTTTATGTTTAAATTACCAAATCACTACCCCAAGTATCTCAAATGCCATCATCCGTTGACAAATATGAGTTAAACAATTTTGTTGTCAATTTGGCAACGGATGGTGTCTAATTTTTATGAACAATGGGTTCTTACTTTTACAATTTACATATTAGGGGATGGATACATAAGTATTTTATTCTGAAATAAGTTTTACTATAACTGTATAATAATGAATTGTTTTTTAATAGTTTTCATATTCGTTTCGTTAAGAAAACCAATTTAATGTGATCGAAATTGATAATTAAAATTCCTTATATAAATAAAACAACATAATCTAAAAATTATATTATGTTCATATTATTTTTCATATAAAAACACTGAGCTAAAGCAAGTGAAGCCCTTAGATTGACGCTACACAGTGGCGTGAAATACAAAAAAAAATGGAATTAAAATCTGGAACTTCTAAACTGTTGACCCGATTTTCATGAAACAAACTGCGATATATTAAGTAGGTTATAAGCCTTCCGCCTATTGAATTTGGATGCACCCTGTTTCAATACAGAGTAGTACTACAGGGCGTCAAAGTAGGTAATCTCGAATTTGAAAAATGTTTGAGAGCTTATAGCTTTATCAAAAGCGAACCGATTTCAAAAATTTTTCATTTGTTGTAATCTACATAAAGAATGAAATGTTGCTGCTAATGTATATCTTAAAAAAAGTTTTATGTTTATAAATAAACACAAAAATAAAAAATTAATTAAATAATTCCCGAAACGTGCGTTGCATTAAATTTTGTGAATGAAATTTTACCCTAAATACCTCCAAACATATAAAAAATATTAAATCAGGTTTTCATCTCATTAAAGACATACTACAGTCTCTAACATTTATATTTTCGAACATTTATATTTCGCACAATGCTGACTGTAGGGTGTCCACAAAAATTCAATAAAAAGATATAAGATGGATTAAGCAAGGCTATATCTTAAAGAAAAGTTAAAAGTCTTATAAATTTTAAAAAAAAAACTTTGAAAATCTACTGAAATTACTTTTTGACCAAAATTACAGATTTTTTAAAACTTTTTACGAAATTTTAAATTAAAAAAATTATTACCACTTATGTTAGTGCAGTCAAAGAAAAAAATTTTTTTAATTTGTTTCTTATAGAATAAGCTATCTAAATCTGTTTTTAAAATAGTTCTATTTTACATTTAAAAAAAACTACAGGTAAAAATTTAAAAAATGCCAAGGTAAGAATCTTTTATTTTATATTTAAAAGACGAATTTTTCTTAAACTATTAAAGATACCATGCAAATTCTAAGCACTTTTTTTTTAATCGGTTCACTTTTGATAAAGTTATAAGCTCTGAAAAATTTTTCAAATTCGACTTTACCTACTTTGGCGCCCTGTGGTACTACCCTGTACTAGAACAGGATGCATTCAAATACAATAGGCGAAAAGCTTATGACCTCCTTTATAAACCGCATTTTGTTTTATAAAAATCGGGTAAATAGTTTAAAAGTTCCACAATTTTATTCTATCTTTTCACGTTTCACGCCACTGTGCGCAGCTTCTTTTAGGAATAGGGTTTAATGGATTTTATTTAAGAAACTGTTAAAGTTCCTCGCGAATATTGTCACCATCAACTCTTATTTCACACAGTTCTTTTTTGATATGACAACAGCTTTAGAGATTTGTGCAATCATATCGATCCCAATTATATATTTTGGTTTTTGATTTGACAGCATTTAACAACGTATATTTATTTCTTTATTTCCGCCCTTTTATTCTTGGATGGAACTTACTCTTCTGTGTACTCATCTTTATAGCATTATAACACATTTTCATTTGTAAGAAATCTTTTAACTATATACTGTTCAATAATTGTAAACTCTAATTGGATATTTTGGCCATGAAGCCATTATTAGCAAAACTTTATTGAAGTAATTTTACAATCTGGTAAAACTCAATTTTTCATTTCGATTTTTTGGTGAAATTTCAATTGTTGGTTAATATTAATAATAATTAAACAAATTTCGTTTCTTGAGGTAAACATCGGTAAATGGTAATGGTAAAACATCGAAAGGTCTCGATAAAATACGATTTTTTACGCAAAAAATTTTAAAATTTAAAGGGATTGTTGGATTATATTATTTTACGTTCAACTTAAATAATTTACTTTAAATATTTATACTTTGTATTTCTAAATCAATTTATCTTTTTAGAAATATGTTTTTGTTTGTCATAATTTTTAACCAATTTGGTTCTTACTTTTTATTAAAACATCGAACAATAAAGACCTATTATAAATTATTATTATTAATTTTCAATAAATAAATAATAATAATAATAATAATATTATAAAAAGTCAAGCTTGTATTTTTAACAGGTTATGGGCCGCATACGTATCCACATACGAAAGGATTTAAGTTGCAAAAACTAATAAAAATAGAATAAAATAAAAAAATTTACTGCTGCAAGATGTCTTCAATGAATGGACGAATTCCGTTGTTAAATGGTGATAATTATGGAACCTGGAAACCGCAAATGAAAGCAATTCTTCATAAAGCAAGATTATTACAATTTGTAATAGGAAATTTACAAAGACCGATAGTGCATGAAATAACACTTCAGGCAACAGAAGAGCAAAAGCGTGTGCATCAAAAATCTTTAGAAGATCAATGTTCATTTGATGATTTGGAATTAGATGCTCGATCGGAGCTAATCATTGCAATAGAGCCAAATATTGTGAGAATGGTTAAAAATTTCAAGAAAGCCTCCGAAATATGGAATTATCTTCAAGAAACATACGATCGCAAATCAACTAGGCGCAAAGCGGAAAATTTCCGTAAATTACTCAGTTTAAAAATGCATTCAGACGAGAGCGTATCAGACTATTTAATAAAATTTGACATCTGTGTTTCATGTTTATCTGAAATGGATGTTAATCTGTCGCACACGCAAATGTCTGACAAAAATCGGAAGCCATCAAATCGACGTTCAGAAATCTATTCCAAATCTGGAGACAATACACACACTTTTTATTTATTTTTTTTTTTTATCACCTATTTTATGAACTTTATTTTATTTTTAAAAATAAAATAAATCTTTTACCTTAATCACTTTTAGCATTAAAAATAACCTAAATCAATAAATTTGTATGACTTCACAGTTGACAAAAGCAATAATAAAACCAGCCTCAAAACAATAATTGACAACAATTTAAAAAAGATCAAAAATTAATTCGTACATTTTACAACCCTCAATAATAAAATAGATAATTGTACAAAATCAGAGATTAGTTACATTTTAAATTCAATCAAAAGCTAAATTTCACCCCAAACGAACTCATGCACAGACATGTAAACACACGTTCAGGCAGGATAATTCGGCTTAAATATTTGTTTAACTAATAATCTCATTTAAACAAATGACAAGTGAAAAAAAGCAACAACAGCAAAAAGCAAATTGTACAACCAGAAAGTGTTAAATTGTTTTAATTTTGTGTGCATTTTAGTAAAAATGAATTAAATGAGTACTCGAACAGCGCTTCAAGAGGGTGGTGGCACATAAAAGTGGTGGCGATTGAAATTAAGAATAAATTGTGAATACAACAAGTTTTAAGAATTTCAGTTGAGTCAAGTAGAATTAAATGACCCCCTTTACTATGCTGTTAGTATTGAATGTTAAAATCCTTCAAATGACTTAAATTTAACAAATTATCAACTAGAACACATGAACATGTCATGTCATAGACTTGGAGAGTAATTAGCTCACTTATAAATTTCTAAATTTGTATTCGAATCATAAAAAATTTTGTTGGCTTAAAGTGATAATTTGCAAGCACTAAATATTATTCTAGCACTCACACATGAGGAAAACTACAGCTGAGTCTAATCGAATGCTTTTTTATAGTCGCAATTATTGAACCAAAACAATTCATTTACAGTTTAAGCGGAACTGGGTTGGAAGACAGAATGTCTCAGAAAAGTCGAGCAGTAAAGAATTAATTTAAAGTTAAAACGCAAAATATATTGAATTAGTTCAAAAGAAAATACAATTTTTGCGTCGGATAAAAATAAGAAATTTTCAGGCTTTTTGCATTGAGAGGCAGCTGATATTGAGATATTGATCCACTATGTGAGCTTTAGAGAGGTAATAAATCAGAAATCGTGTTCGTGAATAATCTTCACGTAGTAAATATGATTTTCAAGTTTTCTTTACAAAATTTGGGTGAAATCCAGTGATGAGCTATATAATCAGTAGTGAAATGGCCATATGGATATGCTTTCCCCACAGTAATAAATTTCAATTTATAGTTTTAAATAAAAAATATTTCATGAGAATATTTATATTTAAAGAAATCAAGCACGATTAAATTAAATTAAAAGTATTTTATTTACACAAGAGATTAAAATAATGGATAAATTTTCATCGTGTTCCATAAGTGTTTCAGACATGCCCGGATACTTCAAAAGATGAAGCCTCGAAACGTGCTTTGATCAAATAATAACGTACTAACTATACGACTTCATTTTTACAAGAAAAAGGATTCAAATGGTGATCGAAAAGTAAAAATATAATATTACATTTTTCAATTATTTTGATTAATAAGGGTGAAAGCACGTCTCCATGGCCATTTCGCTACCGCTTACTTAGCTCTTCAGGAAACTACTCACAAACATTTTAAATAAACTAAAGATTTTTGTCCAAACAATAAAGTAAAGACAGAAATTAAAAGTTTGAGAGAAAACAACATTAACCAACAATGATTCTACTTTTCTTTCTCCACTGAATACGGCTAACTTTTTTAGGCTCTTTTATACCGTTAAAAGATAATAGCCCAATTCACAATCTTGTGCAAATGGTCTTGCATCATAGCATTTGCAAAATAGTGTAGCATATTTTACTCATTACTGTATGTTTTGTTGGTGTAGACTTAAAATATGCTACACAATTTTGCAAATGCTATGATGCAAGACCATTTGCACAAGATTGTGAATTGGGCTAATGAAAAATATAATATCACAAAACACTTGAATAATTAATTCTATGCACGGGCACTTTGCTGATTATTAATTTAAATTAAACAACGGGAATTTTCCATTAAATTAATTAACTTTAAAAAAAAACCTCTTTCTTCCTGCTATTTCCTTCTAAAGAACAAGTTCGTCATTTTTTCTATAATATTTTTCTCCCGTAGTTTATCTTTTTTTCATATCACGACAAGATTTATGTAACAGCCAGTTTACAGAACACAATTTGTGTTTTGGACCTACAAAAACGTAACCGTTTCCCATGTTTGCGTTTTTAAAATGCAAATGTCATTTTGTTTTCTACAAAACGTAACAAATGGAAATTGTTACTGATTTATGTATCGCGCATTGTCATACACGTCCAAACTGAGCGAAGAAAAAAAAACCATTCGTCAGGAGTTAATATTGTTGGGCAACTGCCCATCATAACACTTTAACTTATAAAAACATTTATTAGTATTATACAAATATTTAAATTATTGTTTTTCAGATAAAAATTTTTACTTCATTGTTTTATAATTTTGTTTTGTTTATTTAACTCAGCTGTTTCTTTTTAAGCGCCTAAGACGGGTTACCATCATTTAAGGCCAAAAAAAAAATTTTTAAGAAAAACAGTAAATAAAAAATATTAATTAATACACTGGCAATACTACAATTTGACACAACATTTTTTTATACGAAACACATACGTAAGTTAAACGAAAAAACTAAAACGTGTTACACGGACGCTAATTGTTACGTATTTGTCCATATGACATCCAGTTTCGTTTCGCTCTTGACGTGTTTTATAAACAGGCTGTTACGCTAATCAATGAATTGCTTAAAAGATATGTGCCTTTAATTAGAGCAGCCATCCCATTGAATTTGCCTAGATTTGTTTCCACAAAAGCTTGTTAATTAAATATGAACATTTATTCGCACCATAATAGTCTATAGCTGCGTCTAAATTCAAACTCACAATGTCTTGTTTTATGGCACATACCCTTCATCCAGGACAGTTTATTTTAGCTTAATCTCCGTCGGATTCTGTGGCATGATATTCTTAATATCTGGACTGTTTTTTAATTTATTCGTCCTTTTAAGCAGCTTCTTAACAAACATTATTTTTTTATGTGTTGTGATTTGAACTCACTACTACTACTATTTCGTTCACACTCAACACAGATTTGTTGTTTAAAGCACGATAGAACTTAAAATAAGCGATGATGCTAATTATTGACTTAACGTGTATGTTATACAACAAAATTACCGCATATAGAGTAAAACCAATGCATAACAGGCCTTGCAGATTTCATAATATCCTATAAAAATGCAGCTTTTAGTGCGGTGGCATCATTAGGCATTAAGCGGCAGCTCGCATAACGGTCGATAAAGATTTTTTGATTTAAAAATTAGGCGTTATGTAGTCGCGCGACTTGACAGCTTTCGATTATTTTCTTTGGGACCATGTAAATAAAGTCGCTGGTTTATGCTGATAAACCAGCGAGAATTGACGTCTTCAAGGCCAACATAGTTCGTATTCTTCGTTATATACAGCCAGCAACGCTCGTGAAATTAAACCCAAAATTGGACATCGAGAATGCGCTTCGTCAAGATAAGTCGCGATGGCCACATGCCCGAATTTATTTTTAAATGTTAATGCCATGTATTTTGTTCTTTCGAATTGATTTTTTATTTAAAATTTATTTTTTTTTTATTTTATTTCTATAATTTAAAATTTCATCGGGCCTAATAAATACACAAAATACGTAAAGTTTTTAAATCTTATTTTTCGTATCAGTATTAAGGCTTAAAGAAGCCTTAAGGAGTTATAAATTTTATACATTTTTAAATCAAAGTATCTTTTCGAGAAAAAATAGTTATGGTCAAATAAATAAATAAATAAAAATAATAACACTGTTCTGTAAAAAAAAACTTTTCTCCGCTCCCTTTAACAATTTTGCCTGTTTCTCATGTTTTCAGGTGTGCTGAGTCCGAATCTGAACTCAGAAAAATTCTATTACCCTCTGATTTTTAGAGAAAAGAGGAGAAACTTGGAGTGAAGGCCTCGAGAGTACTGGTCAAATTCTAGAAGAAAATAGTGACAAGAGAGCGTCTGAGTGGGAGGGGGGGAGTTGGGGTATTGAGGGTGAAAGGGGGCAGGTAGGGATTTGAATGAAAAGGATACAGGTATCACGAAGTGAAAATTTTTATTTTATAAATCGCGGCGACCCGTGGCATATTAAACAGGTAAGAGTGCCATATTCGGATGTGCCGAATTTTTTATACACTTCACTATATATATAAATCTTGTTTAGTGAAGTAGCTGTAATCAAAAAAGACAAATATTGGGGTGACAGAGAATTAAAAAATAAAAATAAAATGAAGTATATATAAAAATATCATCGGCACTTAATGGGTTAAGGATTTAACAAAAAAAGAAAACTAGTATTTTCTTAAAGATCTCATCAAAAGCTTTAAAATGATACCTGTATTGATGTCTTTAAAAATATGGTGCACAATCGTACTTTTCTCTAAAAAGTTCCGAGGCCCATTACTCGAAAAATATGGGCGAGTGCCATTTTTTTCAGTTGATGTTTGTCTTATTTTTTAATTCTATATCGCTCCATATATTTGTTTTTTTGATTAGAGGTACCTCATTGTTTTAAACGATATAGAAATATTAGAAGCAGGGGTGGTTTTTTGCCCGCTGTCTCGAAGCACATGGGCCGATCTTGCTAATTTGCATTAGCAACTCTTTCGAAATTATGCCTGATGGATTGGCGTATTTTAATTTTCTATACCTGATCTAGTGCCTTGAAAAAATGATTTCAACACTAACACGGACGGACAGACGGCAGACGGACATCGCTGTATCAACTTCGCTAATTAATAAGGACTCAGAGTATATATACTTCATGGGGTCGGAAATGGACACTTTAGAAATTACAAACGAAATGACAAACTTATATATACTTGTGGTGAAGGGTATAAAAAGGACCTGTTTCTGTTGCCAAAAAAAAACACACTTGTATAATGCTGTGTGTACAATCAAAAATTTCATCATGCATCGTATACATATTTCATGTAACCGCATTTATAAAATTTTACGACAATTTATATTTGTTTCCATGTTAAGGGTTACAATTATATCTGATAGAGTGAGTAAATAGTAGTTGGCTTTTTTCCGAAAATCCAAGGGGCGTTTTTGGTATTGTGATTATGTTAAGTTGTTTTGTGACTGTATGTGAAGTGACTGAACGACAACCCCTGTTTATGCGCCGCTGCCTGTGTGTTTTTGTATTCGGGTACTAAACGATCTAATGAAAATTAATCTAAATTGCTGTAACATATGTGACATTTTTTTTCTTTCTTTTTGTTTGATTTTTTTTTTATTTAGTTTATGTTTTTGTTGCACTTGTATTTATTTTTAGTTTTCTTTTTTGTTGCTTTTTTTCTATTCTCTGGTATTTGCTGTACAATGTTGATTTTGTGATTTAATTTTTGGAAAAGTGCAATTTAACGCATGATTAGAGATGATTTTTTTTTCTGTGTTTTGTATTTTTCCGTTCATTTGAAAATGGCATAAATAAACAGTTAAACACATATTGTTGATATTAAGGATAATAAAATTATGGCAACATTTTAAGTGTAAATGGAAAACTATTCAATTAATAAAATGTGAAGAATTTATGATAGAAATTAATAATGTAAATTAATGGTGGAATAAAGATAAATCTTTAAAATTTTAGACGCTAACTGACAGGTTCAAAGTCATTTTATTCTGCGGGAATACTTTTTACTGCTTCTAGTACGGATGCTGTATAAACTGTGGGCTCTGGCTTTCAAGTTTTATGCAGACTTGCTTGGGTAAAAAAATTTCTACTCTACTGTGAGCGATTGAAGATTTCAAAAACGAAATTTACTATCAACGATTTTCAGATCAACAAGGCTAGACTTTAAAACACAATTTAGCTGTGGCCAAGAGTTAAGACAAAAGTCTAGGTCTGACAAAAGAATTATATTAAAAAGTTTTGGTACTCCAGAGGCTGTACTTTTGAAATTAAGAAAAGCTGCAAACGTAACTAGATATAATCCTAGCATTTTTATTTCTATTGTATTTATTTCGGATATTACAGG
Organism: Gymnosoma rotundatum; assembly: GCA_916610165.2. NCBI lineage: Eukaryota > Metazoa > Arthropoda > Insecta > Diptera > Tachinidae > Gymnosoma > Gymnosoma rotundatum. The sequence continues at coordinate 50,365,948 of OU744338.1, forward strand.
ATTCATCATTTTCAAATGTCAATCTATAAAGATCATGTTTACTTGCTCAGTCAAAAATTTACTTAATCCGTATTTAGACGGGCAAACATGTGGTTGGGGAAACATTAAGTTTGGCAACATATTACGAGTGGGCAAGAAAGCACCGGCTCTGTGTTCAGTACTCGACGATACGCTTTGCTAACATCTTAAGAAAATTTTACATAACGCAAAATTTATTTAAATTTTAAAAAATCATAGAAGATAAACCTGATGCGGTAACAAGGCTTCGTCAGGAATTTGTACTAGTTTTGCTACACCGTGGCTGTGTCTAGAAGTTAAAAAGCTCTTAAAGAGCGTAAGCGGATATAAACTGCCAATAAAATAAACACAAAAAATGGTGGCGATACAATAATGCCTCCTTTTTTGCTTAACCGTCAGATCACAAATAATCGATAGAAAGCCAGAGGTCTCACCTGCACTTCTTAACTATGCGCACGTTAACTATCTTAAATCAAACGGGGATTTAAGTGAACAAGAGAAGTAAAATGTAAATACAATCAATTTCATATATTTTTTTTTTTGTTAAAATAAAATATCGACAGAGTAGTAAATGTTTGTTAAATACACGTAAACGAGTAGACCAATGTGGATTTTTTAATTTTTGATGTTAAATTCGATTTCTTTCAACGTTTGTCCATATAAAATAACATATCTCTAATGAAAAATCTATTAACAAAACAATATAAAATGCTTAAACTTTCATTTAAGAAATAAGAAACAAAAAAAAACTTCAGCACGAAGGTTATAATGCACACACATAGACGCACACATTCGTAGACATTGACTTAAACGTAGGCAATGACTTGAACGAACTACAGAGACGCGTTGTTTGTATTTTTATACCCTTCAAATAAAAAGTGGAAGAAGGGTGTAACGAAGTTTGTCATTCCGTTTGTAATTTTTACAATATCCATTTCCGACCCCATAAAGTATATACATTCTGAGTTCTTATGCATAGTGAAGTCGATTGAGCGATGTCCGTCCCTCCATACGCTTTAGTGTTGAAATCAAGTTTGCTTTTGCAAAATTCAAAAAAGCCAATCGATCAGACGTAGTGTCGAAAAAGTTTCTACTGGAAATCAACACGATCGACCCATGACCTTAGACGCATATTTGGAACAATGTAACTACAACCAAAAAAACAAGAATATATGTTAACTTAAAAAATCGAACTTTTCTACGAAAAGCTTAGAGGCTCATAACAGGGAAAATTTTTCACTGAAACTTTTTTTCTTATTTTTTAATTTTTTAGCTCCCCATTTTTTTTTTGTTTTTTTTTTTATTGGAGTTACTTCACTAAACTAGATTTGGTTAAATGATATGAGAAAATTTGAGGCAGCCGTGGTGATGTTCTGCAGAGGAACGCTCCCTTAAAAAAAATAATTATGAGTACCTTTGAAGAGTTTAACGTGTCTGATAAAAAATAAGCTTTTACTTTTTTTCTTTAACATAACTACAGACTTTTTGATTATGATGAACCATAACACGAGAAGAGTATATTCGGATTGTATAACAAAATTCCATTTCATATTTAATATGGATACATGGCTTATAAAGGCAAAGGTTTTATTTGTTTTCAGTTCGAAATTTTATTAAATTTTTAATTATTAACTTATATTCACACATTGCGATCGGGAAACGAGATTTATCGTTTTTAAAAAAAAAAACACGTTGACATCGGGAAACGATATATATTAGACAAATAATATATATTAGACAAATATATATTATTAGACAAATAATAACCGCAGTTTTAATTCACACTCCGAAATAGTTTGATTTCATTAAAAATACCCCGATTTATAGACAAGTTTGAGCAAAAATCGCCCGATGGCAATGTGTTAATATAAATTCGAAAACGAATACAATTTTTTATTAAATAACTAATAGAATGAATAATATATTTAATTAAAAATTAAGACAATAATTTTGTAATTAAAACATAATTAAATTGGTTAAACTTTAATAAAATTTCTATTTGAAAACATACAAAGCCTTGAATAGGAGTAAAAGCTTACTTCTGAATATTTTTATTTTTATTCTCTTTAATTATCTTTAATATATCAATCTACCTTTAATAATAAGAAACGTCGTTTTTACCATTTAAAATTTTTCAAACGCAAAAAGTTTTTTCGTCACTAGTTCGTTTTTTAATAATGCACAAACAATTAAATAGATAAAAAAAAATGCGTTCAAATTAACTGAAAATAAATTTATAACCCATCTTATGATGTTTTATTAATCCAAATCGGATAACTCTTTCCCTAGTTGTGATAAAATGTACATTGTGATGAATTTTTCTGTAGATATATTTCTAATTTAGAAATTATGCCTTGAAAAAAATTTTTATTATAAAAAAGTGTTTTATAAACTTAATTATATTGTTATAAAAAGGATTTTCTTGAGAATTTTATATAAGAAAAACTCTCCTTCTTTTATATGATTATGTATTGATATTTTATAAAAGTATTTTATTTGTTTGGTTCGAAAGTAAATTTTTGTTTGATTTCTTGAATTTACTCTTTAAAGTTATTTTCTCATTTAAAACTTTATGTAAATTGTTTCTATTTTTAAAAACTTAAATTGCTAATAAAAATTTTTAAAGTTGTCACTTTAGAAAAATTTTGCTATGGATCAAATGTTTGGGTTATAGAACCACTACAGGTCACCCTAAAGAAAACTTTCAGAAGAATACGAATTATTTTTAAGTTTTATTCTTAAGAATTTTTTTACTTATTCTTTTTAAAGTAGGAGTGGAAGTGAAGTGCCAGCGGTTGTTTTACATTCATTTACATATATTTTCCTTCATATTACTTAATTTTTTTTTGTTTCACAAAATAAAATTAACCTTCTTTTACACATCCTTTTTTGCTTTTCGAAGCTATTAATAGAATTTTATCGATTATGTGAAAGAATAACGAGTTTCTTGACCATCAAAAGCAATAAAAGTCTCATTATATTCTCGTTACTACGATTGAATGTCATTCGTTTTTATTGACAATTTAGGTATTTGTTGCTGGGTGACACAAACACAATGTCGGTTGGTTGGTTAAGTTTAATAAAAATCAAATTTTATTTTTACCAATAATTGTGGCCATACAAGAATATAAAAATAATCATTTATTCAGCTATTTAAGATCAATTTCTTATTATTCATTGAATGTGATGACAGAACGGGCATGACATTGTAGGAGAGTATTATATAAACATCATTTTTTAATAGAAATAAAATTCATATGTCCAGGTATAATAATTTGTATTTTATATTAATTACAGAGAAAAAAACTTTTGTTTATTAAATTAAATCCTTAATTTAGTCAATTATATATTTAATTGAAATATAAATACAAATTTTATAAATAAAATAATTGAATCAATTATAAATATAATTAAAAAAGATAAAAAAAATCTTTAAATAAATGAAAAAAAAATAATAAAAATCTAAAAAATGCTCTAATTAAAAAAAATTAGTAGTAAAATGTACTCTCTCATACTACGCTTAAGTGGAGCTTTTTTTATATATTTAATTTCACATAAATTTAAAGAAGAATAAAAATTTAAAATAATTGTTTTTATCCCTGCATATTTTAAGGTGAACTAGTACTGGGTATAGAACTTTTATCTCCTATATTCTCTTTGGCTCACACTAAGCCATTGAAAATCAAATATTTCTCATTTAAAGCTAATAACAGCTCTGCTTCGTGCAAAAATTGTTATATCCCGAAATATATGTCGTACCACATTATTTCTAAATTCTTTTCAACGGAAGATGCGCTACTGCCTGGTATTCACTAACTTACAAAAGTCTAAGGAAAAATAAGTTTGAAAGTTATTGATATTTTAAAACGGTATTAAAAGATAATGAAAAATATGGAAACTAGTTTTTTTTTTTGACATGCGCATACTCTAAGTCTCTATAAAACTCCGGTAAAATTTGGCGGTTCCAAACAATCCTGGATACAAGGGGGTCTGTCTGGCTAATTCGTACAAAAACTTAAGTTCGATTCTCTTCTACCAAAGCCGATTGATCGGTAGGAAAATTTTCAAGGAAATGTTGGATTTAATTCTTTAAAAATACAGAGTGCAAAGGTGGGACTTTACCCCATAGACCACTGATCAATACCTCTACACTATTTCTGGACAATTTTTTTATTAGTTTTATTTCAATGGAATAAAGGTATCTACCTTAAATATTTATAGAGACATTGATTTAATTTAAATCCACAACCGTGTCGTAAAATGTTTGTAATTTAAAAAAAAAAAATCGAAACATTAATTTAAAACTCTATGCTAATAATTTTAAAAACAAAATATGTCACTACTTAAAAAATATCGTTGTAAAAGCGGAAAAACTGAAAACAAAAATTGAAATGTTTATTTTTAAATTCAAATTATTTAAAATTTTTTTTAAATTTTTCCCAATCAGGATTTGAACCGTGGATCATGGATAAATGAATTAAAATTGACTTACTCTCGGCTTTTGGTTCATTTTTAATTTAATTTCTAATAATTTTTAAAATTTTTAGAAAGAAAAATTATTCACAAATGTATGCGGAAAAAAAGCTTCTCGTGGCTATACTGAAGCTTAGTACGAAGCAAAAACAAATGTACAAGACGAGTTACAGAAAGAACGACAAAGAAATGCGTTAAGTTGTGTGTGGACGTCGTCTCACCAAATTAACATTAAGATCAGTTGGTTACATAGATGATGTTCACGACGTAGGTAGATAGATGCGAAGAATGCAGATAAAGGATGTGGCGGTCCTGAAAATGCTGCATTTCATTCTGCTAGCGTCTAATTTTTAACGTGTTTTTTGGACACGTCCGCATATATTTGTTAATAATTTTTGTTTCTAAAAATGTTTAGAAATTTAATTAAAAATGAATCAAAATCCGAAAATAAGTCAATGTTAGTTAATTCATTAATTAAAAATAATTTATTTTATTTTTTGTCTTGTAAAAATTATGAAAATCGATTTACATTTACAAAACTTCTAAGTTTAAGATTTTACGCAAACAATATTGCTAAGTTTTACATACTGTATAATTACCCTAAACTAACAGTTAGAAATATAAAGTGCCCTTCCACGGACCGGATCGGATTAGCTGTTAATTAGTTTTATATTTCTTAAGAAGTTTTTTTTTTAATTTATTTATTTAACAAGATTTACGAACTACTTACATAAAACATATAACATTAAGTTACTTGTTCAATATCTAAAAGTTTATTGCAAAATTAGCCCTAACGTCCAACCAAAATCTGATAAATTTTAGGTTACAATTAGATCTTAACAGGGATTAACATATAATAATTTATACTTTTCAGTATTTGATATTGAAAGGGAACTAGACTGTGTAGAACTCAAATCTGAAATATTTGAAAAGAAACTAAAAATGAAAATTAAAATTATCAAGTTAAATGTGAAAATAATTCACAGTTTATCTACAGTATAAAAAACAATAACAATTTTTCATAAATTATTATTTTAAGAAACACAGGCAATAATTGTATAGAAACGACGAAAGTCCTTGAAATACATTTTTATATGAAACAAATTTTAATTTAAGAAGAAAAAAATGCATATAAAATAAATTAACTGCTTTAATTAACTTGACTGCTTATTTGTATTTAAAAATGTATTTAATTTTAATTTAATAAAAACAAAACGTACATTCTTCATATCAATTTAAAATATAAAGTGTTTATTCGTCAAATCAATAGCAATGAGTGAATGTATGACGTATTTCTATAGTTTTAATATTTTTTTAATCATATCTTAATTGAAATCTGTAGAGTTCGATTACGAATAACGTAAAAAAAAACAAGAAATACACAAAGTAATCAAAGCAAATGAAAATTTTCACATTCAAGTACTTTAACTTGCTGATATTTAATGCCCGTGTTCCAAAAAAAAAAAAAATAATGAAACAAGTAAGTCGAAATTTACACGTGCGATTATTTTCATGCCATTCTTTTCCAATTCTATTTAAAAGTTTCAGCCAGTTTCATCGAGTCCCTATACTATGAAATTTTTCATGGCATTGTAATTTGTACATTTCGCTTTTAATTTGATAGTCGCAACTGTAGTTGTTTGTGTTATTTCAAGTAATACACAAACAACAAAACATGTGCAGGGAATGTACACAAAGCATGTTCAAAAAAAATCCCCTCAAAATTCAAGCCATGCCATTTTGTCTACCCCGTTTGCGTCTTTACACCTCTTGCCAACAACAAAAAAAATTTTATTCAAAATGCCATCCTGTAAAATTACTCTAAGACTGCTACATTCGGTTATGCAAAACCTTATATATCCTTCACCATACTTGTGAATCTAGTTTAGTAAAGTAGCTCCAATCAAAAAAGCAAATATTGAGGTGACAGAGAATTAAAAAATAAGAATAAATTAGTACCGTATATAATCTTACATAAAAATGTCATCGGCTCTTAAAATATCTCTTCAAAATGCTTTTAAATGATGCCCGTATTGATAACTAAAAAAATATGGTGCACAATCGTACTTTTCTATGAAAAGTTTAGAGGCCCATAACTCGAAAAAGAGGGTGAGCACCAATTTTTTCGCTTATTGTTTATTTTTTAATTTACTATCTCCCCAAAAATCTATTTTTTTAAATTGGAGTTACTTTATTGTTTCAAATAATATGCAAAAATTAGAGGCAGACGTGGTGTTCTTGCTGATTTTCAATAGCAAAATTTTCGAAACTATGTCTGATCGATTGGCGTATTTAGGTTTTTTCTAGCTCATCTAGTACCTTGGCAAATTTAATTTCAACACTACCACGGATGTACAGACGAATAGACGGGTAAACGGACAAACAGGCATCCGTCAATCGACTTCATTATGCATAAGAGCTCAGAACATATCGCTCATTTACTTCAAGAACGTCATAACTCATCAAAAAAATTAATTTCTAGATAATCGCAGTTTAATTTTTTGACTTGTTCTAACCATCGATAAAAATATCAGACTGCTTAAATTCCCACTACAATTAGTAAAATGATTCGCAAAAACAAAAAAAACATTTTCGAAAACTTTCATCAATTATAAATTAAAGAGGAGGTCTTGAACAAACTATATGGGATGTCTTAACTATGACATTAGTGCTTCAAAAATATATCCGATACTGTGTTGTTAACTTAAATATGTCGTTATTTGTGAAAAGAAAAACGGATTTTCACTTAATATTTTTCATCAACACAGCCGTCTTTGAAAATAATACATTATATCGCTCCTTCATGCAACATAGTCATATCTCAAAAAATTAAAAATTTGTAGTTACTTAAACAAAACTGCTCTTTTAGACCTTCTGTACATGTTGAAAAAAAAACAGTTTTATATCCCAAGCTGAACCGAAGTTATAGCAATTGCAATTGCGGCAATTAGATCATAGGACTTATGTCTTGAAAACTTAAATCGCATTTTGCCAAGTTCAAGTTTTTTTGAGATATGACTATGTTATAATAAAGGAGCGATATGCGAAAAGTCGATACATTTTAAAATGTGACAATGTTTTAAAAAGCGATATGGTCTTTAGGTTATGAAGTTTACTCCATAACTCAGAATGTGTCGTTCTTATTGACAAACAAAGTTTCCAAACATGAAATGAAATAACGACTTATTCTCTTAAAGCGTGAAAAGTACAAAAGACATAAAGATGAAACTTATACACAATATAATGCATGAAATGGCGAACAATTCTGTATGATTAACTCCAAAACTTAAAATTTTGAGTTATGACGTTCTTGAAGTAAATGAGCCATATATACTTTATGGGGTCGAAAATAAATGTTGTAAAAATTATACACGGAATGACATACTCAGATAAACCCTTTTTCCAATTTTGATGGTGAAGGGTATAGAAACTTGTTTGATATATAAATGATTAACTAATGTTTTAGAGAAATTTAATAGTTTTTGATAAGAAATGTAAGGAATTTTTTTTTTTAATAATTATCATTATTTTTTTTCGTCTGCGATTTCCGTTAAAAATAAAACAGGGCCCCTGGTCTTTAAAGGGATTGCTAGCCTTCCATACAACCAGTGGGTATCCAGCGTGGTACCTCCATTGATTTCAAAAAAGCGTCGTTCCACCATTGTGGTCCATAAAAAAATATAATAGCTATGATATATTGTTCACACGCTGTGATACACTAGGATGCAATGGAGGTGCACAGTCTTCTCTAATCGTTGTTCGCACATATCGAATCATAAGAGCAAAAAGACCTAAGAAAAGAAAAACACAAATTTCCCAACAAATTCATCAATCCATTGGTGTCTGTTCGCTTTACCTGTACGGTTTAGTTGACTGTACATGGCTAATGAAGTCCATTGCACCTTTTGATAGTCTATCATTTCTGATAGTACATCAAGAAATTTAAGCCTGAAAGACATAAAGTTTCGCATAGTCTACGAGATGTACTATGAAATTTATTGATCCTTTAGGATTTAGCGGCCATTCTATTGATACAAGGTTTTTCATCGTGGCTATATCAGTAATTCATATGACATGTTTTTGTTTTTTTAAGCTTAAATTATTGTTTTCTTGATTTAATTTTGTCATGCAAAAGGCTATATTTTTTAATCACATATTAATGATTTTTTTCAAACCAAATTACGGGGAAAGCTAAATTTATTTACAACCACTGTGAAGGAGGGCTTCACCCTGAAGACTTTTTAAAATGTTCTTAAAACGTCTTATATGCTGTTTCTGTATAACAGGAGATCTACTCGTCTGAATAATTTACATAAAAGGCACTCAGTTATTTGAGTTATTTCCATGTAAAATTTCCAGACAAGTTGATCGCCTGTAATACAGAATAGCACATTAATCAAATGATTCAAGGAAAGTTAATACACTATTGTTACTCAAGTACGATATGAATGAATAATTCCATTTTAACGCCTCAAATTAGTTTTTAATCATTCTAGTTGCCTTCTACATAATAATTTTAAATACATATATTTTTCTATATCTTGAAAATTGAATTATTTTGTAGAAAGTACTCTTATCCTCATTTTACATACCATTGAAAATGTAAACCAAATTTCAAGGCTTAACAGCGTAACACCAGTGCAGCGATTAAGACAACACTTTCATGATATTCTCATGAAATATTTATTTTTTTAAACTAAACTAAAAATTGAAATGTATTACTGCGGGGAAAGCATATCCAAATGGCCAATTCTCTACTGCTCATATATACACAGTGGATTCTACCTAAATTTTGTAAGCAAAACCTCAGAAGGAATCATGTGAGAATATCAATGAGAACATCAATGAGAACATCATGAATATTTATATTTGAGGGAATCAAGCACAATTAAAGTAAATTATTAAATTGAAAATGCATAAAAATATATTGAAAAAATGTTATTATGGTATTTAAAAATTCAGGATTATTAATTTTCAAATGCAAAATTTACATTGAATAATAACAATACGGTTTATACTTAACTATGTTTTAAAAACCAAGCAAACATCAAGCCTCACAAAAATTAACACGTACAAAGTGTCTTGTCGCTGTTGCAGCACTTTTGAAGAGTCTGGAAAGCTCAAAATTTTAACTTAAGCTTGACTACTGCTCTGCTATTAGCATGTAATTTTTTAATCGGTCTAACCGAACGCAAGACAAAAATTGTGGGGTTCCGAAAGGTTATGTTATGTTTAATGAATTATCGTGAACAAGATCGCATAAATTTATGCATGCAGATTATGTATGTATGAATGCATGTATGTGTGCGTGTGTACGATGAAGAGCGCTTTCTCCACCGGCAGCGTTATAGGGCTATTTTATTCTTAAAATTGTTAACTAAAGGCTGCAGAATTGTTCTTTTGGCAGTGATATTTACCAGTTGACCGTGAACTCAAAACAAAACAACGACCGATGAAATAGCTTTGATTGCTGTTAAATTACAAAATCAATATTATTATGTATATATGCATATTTGCCGTATTCACAAGCTCTGCTAAGGTGTAGGTAGTATTGCATACTACCTTTTGTTTACTTCTTTGTGAACAACCATTGTATCAATGTGCCATTGTACATTGTAGTTCATACGTCAAAAACTAAATAAGAAGAAGAAAAGTGCTATTCATCATTTGTTATTTATAAGCCAAATGGGCGAGAAAACAGAAAAAAGTAAATTAATAAATTTTTTGTGTAAAAAATATAGTTTCGATATATTAATGGTTGACTCAAGTAAGTTATATTACTGAAGGAAAAATTTGGAAGCTTAAAAGAACTTAAGTTTAGAATGCTATCAGCACAAAATAAGAAAAGATGCAATGATTGGATAATGGCTTGCTGCATTCTTCATAACATTATTATTAAATATAATTTAGAACAAGGTGGCAGAGAACAAAACTTAAGATATGTTTCCAATATACCCACTCCTACTATATACAACAGAAATGACTTATTCCACTTTCTAATAAATCAGTCAAATCAATAAATTAAATAAATAAAACTAATAAAAATATCTTTGAATTCAATTTAATTTAATATAATTCACACATGAATACAAAAATAATAATTCATTTAAACATAAAAAATTTAAACATAAAAAAACATAAAACAAAAATCACATTAAAAAATAAGGCACTATACAACGTTTGAAAAACATATGAAAAAAAGTACTAAGTATTGTATCGCATGTTTGCATGAAAATTACCAACAACACAGCTAGCACCTTGTATTTTGTTAGCACTTAGCACTTACTAGGGGGCTTGTGAATAGGGCAATTATTTCTCGTATACAATTTAGTATGCATCTTTTTAACAACAACAAAATATACTACTTAAAAGAATTTAAGTGAGAAACGAATATAAGAAGCTAACGGTTAACAACCAAAAAATTATTACAGTGTTTCATTTATACAAAAATTAGCATCAAATTACTGTGGTAAAAATGAGTCAAAAATATATTGAATTTAATGAATAAAAAATATGAAAAACAAAATCAATATTTATGTAGAACTTATACGGTGACCTAAAAGTGTGTATGTGGAAATGTTTTGTAATTCTTTTAAGGGCCAGCCATTAGCCGTTTTAAATGTCCCGAGATTGTCTTTCTAATTAATCCAATACATATGCCATTTTGTGTTCCTTTAGAAGAGAATTTAATGCCGTTCTGTTTTCAACTTTAGAGACGTTTATGTGACAATTATATAAAATAACAAGAGCCTGCTAAGAAATAAGCAAAGAAGCCTTCTGCATAATACGTCCTACCTCTTGATATATGTATAATCTCATATGTATACACGTTTATTTATATCTACGACGTATTGTTGTATTTTAAACTGTTTGTGTTTTAAATTTGTAAACGAGTTGTTCGAAAAATCTGATCAAATATAAATCAAAATACGATTTTCGCAGATAACACATTAATGTGCAATCAACAAATTAAGTAAATAATAGAAAATAAAACGAAATAAAAAAATGAACGTTTAGCACAATTTTCAACAATTTCCTCATTATTAACTTCATTGTTTGATTTTGCATTACAATAAAGCAAGAGCAACTTGCAGATACAAATACGTATATAAATGATGCGTTACGTTATGCAAACATGTAACAGGCACTAACAGGGTGCAGATATGTATGTCTGCATGTAAATCTGTCTTCATATACTTGCAGATAGATAACTTTCGATTTCCCAATACTAATCTTGCTCTAAGAATTTTCAAAAAATCGACATTACACAACAAACTTAGTAAATTTATTTTACATATAGCGCTTCTTAACGTAGTGTTTCATACAAAAACTCATATTAAAGATTACAAGAAATACATTTTAGTGCATATGTACATATATAATCGTTTTCATATATGGTAAGTCGCGTATAGAAAGGCCCTAACTCGACTGTTTACGAAATTCGGTTTTTTCTTGATACAATTTAAAACAGAAAGAAAAAAGATTGAACATAAGTGATATGAATTGTTTTTTATATTGTTTTAAGGCGTATGTAATCCATTTCTTTTTATTATTAAATTATATTTTCAAATAATATTTTATTTCACCGCCAACAAAAGAGAGCGGGGATAAAAATGTAATTTTGAGTCCAACATTAAGTTTTTAAACATTTAAAAAATTTTTCCCAATCACGATTCAAACCATCGATCTTATAAATGAATGAAAATTAACTTATTTTCGGATTTTTATTAGAGGTTCCAACTAAGTTTAGAAACTTTTCGCAACCTTGTATTCGAAGCAGTATTTCCACTTCCGCATTAGAGCATGGCTCATCTATTTCTTTGAAACTTTTATTTCCAGCCGATTTTTGATATTCAAAAGCTGTGTACCTTAAAGATATAGTATATATTAGATTATCCCATTTTATAGCATTTATATTATTAAGCTGATTGATGTTTTGATTATTTCCCGGCTGTAGCCCAATTGTTCCAAATATTGACAGACATCCTCTTTTTTTATTATAAATACGTTATACTGATAATTTATCAGTTTTTTCTAAAATGTCCCGATTTTCTGGTAATCTGAGATGACAGTTTCCATTAGTTAAAAAAGCTTTTAATGGCCCATTTAAAATAAATTTCGTTATTAACCTTTTCAGAGACGGATAATCTATATATTTATATAAAAGGTTAGAAATGCATAGTTGGGCTTACATCGTAACAAACAAAACTTATTGTAGCTTGAAAAAACAATTAAAAATCCGTCAACTAAAACTTTTCCTAGCTGAAAAAAAACACTTAGCGGGATTTTTTCTAACATCCCGCTTTCGATAGCAACACTGTACTGAAACACCATTTATAATGTTGTGAGCTAACAAGTATCAATAATTAAAAATAAAACCCTGCATTTTGTGGCTATACCGAAGGTTAGTACGAAAGCAACAACAAATGTTCGAGATGACATACAAACAGAACGACAAAGAAATGCTTTAAGTTGTGTGTGGACTTCGTTTCGCCAAATTAACATTAAGATTAGTTGGTTAAACGGCTATTAGACGATCAAACTTCGCCTGTGAGCACGGCCTGATGACAATCCATCAAACTCGTGTATTAGCGTAAATTTCGTGTTTGTCAGCGGCGCTGGATGAAAATTAAAATTTTTTGATATTTTGTGTTTGCCATCAGGCCATCATACTCGTTTCATAGCGTGTTTGTCAAACACAGTGTAGATTTCATTTGTATTTTTGTCGGCGAACAGTAAAGATGGCTTGGCTAGAGCGCACGAGTTAAATATAAAGCCAATGAAAATAATATGTATTGAGAAATTATTATAAGTAATAGGTAAATTTATTACATTGAAATTCTTTTTAATTGCTAGGTTGAAAGCAAAATAAAAAATTTTAAATTTACATTCGAAAGCTTAGCTTTATGTTTTATCTTCTTCTGTTAATATCAATATAAAATCTTAAATAAAAAAATTAAACAAACAAACAAAATAGTACATTTCTTTTTGAAATAACTGAATAAAGTTTTTTAATTGGCGTTTTAAAGAAAATTATTAGAGTATATGAAAATTTGCCGGAATTATAGCAAATAAAAAGTGATGTTTGTAATAATAAAAATTTAAAGCGAAAGTCTTAAAAATAGCTTTTAGAAAAATTAAAAAAAGTAGAAACGAATGCAACGATTAATGTTGTAAAACAAAATAAACATATTGCAACTATTTCATGCGTTATCACAAATACGAACTTTACAATTCAAAATCTGCTTGCGCACTGATGTTTGACAAACTTGGCCTGATCGTGTAATAGCAAAACACTCTCTCTCATCAGGCCGCGCTCACAGGTGAAGTTTGATCGCCTAATAGCCGCTTAAGGTAGATAGATGCGAAAAATGCTGATGGAGAATGTGGCGGTCCAGAAAATGCTGCATTTAATTCTGCTATCGTCTAATTTTTCTTGTTTTCTTTGGAAAACGTGCGCATACATTTGTAAACAATTTTTCTTTCTTAAAATGTTTAGAAATTAAATTAAAAATGAACCAAAAAGGCGAAAATAAGTCAATTTTTATTCGGTTTTGAATATTCTTTGACCATAAAAGTTGTAATTTTTAAACGAAAAATTTAAAAAAACTTGAATTTTTCAGAGGTAGGATTAGTTCTTCTTGAGGGAACTATTTTCTCCTTGATCCGATTCTTCTTATTTTATAACCTTGACAGCCTATGACCGTAGCAACATTTTCTGCCAAGTTTCATTAATCTAGGGACACTCAACTACATTTCAAATATTGATTGTGATAAATCAGGTTTTTTGTTTATTTTTACCTTTTCGTGTAAAGTTACACAAGAATGCGAGTTAGGACCTTTCTACATGAGACCAACGATATGTATACTTTTTTTCGTTTGTTTATTTACTATTTGTTTGCTTCCAATCCTTAAGAAAACAGAATTTAATATTTCTTATTTCTACATATTTACTGCAAAGTAAAATTCGATACAGATTTGACTCACTGATTGATTGATTTATACGAGAACGTAGGTATGTTGTTTTATTAAATAAATCCAAGAAAACAGCAAAAAAACAGTAACTTTAAAGAAAATATTTACTTTTCCACACCTAATGAGGCAACCAAATAGTTAATGTTGCATTAAACGATGACGACAAATAAAACCCAGCCATGCTACGATTATCAAAAACTACTTTTTACAATCAGCAACAAATTCCGTAACATGATTTGAGTTTTATAAGGGTCATAAAAACCTAAAATCATAAATCTTTCTATGAAAATATTTTTATTATTATTATTTACATTAAAAAATTAAATTAAATATATCTCAAAGACTATAAATTTGTTTATTTCAGATTAGTTGTAGTTTTCTAATCGCTACAAAACAGCAACTAATTGTTGTTTACGGTTCCGTATGCAAAGTATCAAAATGCACTTTATTGTTTACGCTACAATGTCTGACCGTCGGTCACAGCTCTTTACGTCTGAAACCGTAATAGTTCGAAAGTGACGTGATATTCATTAAAAAAAATATTATTATAAAGCAACAAGTAGAAAAAAATAACACTTTCAATTAAAGGATGTGCCAATAGTGACGTTATTTCAAGATAAGTGTTTTTTTAACTGCAATAGGCCGATATTTAAAGTTTTAGTATTTTTATGTCAGGTAAAACAAATTAAAAATAAAACGAAAATATAGGGTTGCTCCTATTGGTCCTTGAACATATATGGCTTTAGTATTTCATTCGTTTGTATCAGCAGGCTGAGCGCCGTCACTCGGAAAATATGAACGAGCGCCAATATTTTTACTTGATGTATTTTTTTAATGCTCTATCGCCCCTCATATTTATTTCTTTGCTTTTAGTTACTTTATTGTGCCAAGGACATAACAAAATTACAGGTATGCGTGCTGTTTTGCCTGCTGCCTCGAAGGATATGGACCGATCATGCTAATTTCCAATAGCACGTCTTTCGTCACGACACTAATCTAATCGATTGACATATTTATTTATTATTTTTTTGGGAATTAATTTTGCCTCGGCAAACTCGATGTCAACACAAACGCGGACGAACAGACGGACATCGCTCAATCGAAGTCAGATTATGTATACTTTATGGGGTCGGGAATGGATATTGTAGAAATTACACACGGAATGACAAACTTAGATATACACTTTTTCCACTTTTTGTGGTGAAGGGTATAATTACATGGTGACCCATACATGGTATGGAACCCTACTTGTATAGCAAGAGATATTTACTGACTTCTAGTCTAGTGGTATGGATGGTGTGTATTGCATTTAGTTTTGAAGAAGACAAGCAAAATAACTTTTCGAATTTTACATAATGATTTAACTCATCCCCTAAACATTGTATATTTCCCAAAAGCATTAAAGACTGCTATTGTACATTCGATGCTCTTGAGAGCAGAAGCTATAATTCTATATCTTTATTATCGACCTTTGGAAACCTACTCAATGACGTTATTGCTGATAGTGGTGTTTTGTGATGTTGGGTTAAAAAATGGATTTCGAGGACACACGCATTGTTTATACTTACCGATTATATTTCACAGGGTCTTAAAATGATAAATCCTTCCTTGACTGCAACTTTAGATTTTGCCAAAGCTTTTAACACCGTTTGGTACGATGACCTATTCTAAATTTTTTAGTAAATGAAATATAAAAAGTCAAAATGTATTCTCATCATAATTTTTGCTCCATTTCTGTAAATTAAATAAAAAAATATGATAGTCGTCGTGTTCTACACAGTGTAAATAACAGAAAATCATGCATTCTATATATGTATTCCATAATATTTTCATGTGAGAAATTTTTCTCTAAATTACAGAAACATAATACTGATAATAATGAAGTGAAGGAACATCCGAAAATGGTATGAAACGTATGAAATTCAAGATTTTTTTTTTTTTGGATTTTAAATTAATTTTCCATGCTTTAAATCCAGTGATGTGTTGAACAACAAACCGTTAATTGTTTATTGGAGTTATTTTGACAGCACCAACTGTTGTCAATTAAAAAAACACAATCACTTAGAATACCCAAAAAAAAGAAAACTGGAAATACTGCAATTATTCAAAGTTCCGGGTTAAAATTTAAAAAATCGCAAATCCCTAAATCAGAACTATGACACATCTAAAATATTTAGAAGGAAACTAATTTATTGTGTTGCCACATTCACAATTTACTTGACCTGATTCTTTGTGTTAAAACAATATAAATAAACAAGGATAAATAATTGATTATTAATTCTTGTTGATTGCAATTTTGCGCAGAGAGTAATTGAAAATAAATACTATTAAACATAATAATAAAGCCTTTGCTTGTAGGTAGCTGGGTATTTAAAATTATTTATTGATAATTTTAATGACAATGATAGTCAAACTCTAACCACCCACACACAAGTGTCAGCTCAAAACCACAAAACTTATTGGCGACAACAACCACAACAAAAAGCACTACAATTTATTTTACAACAATAAAAAATTAAAAAAACCCAGCAATGACATGCAATTGATAATTAAACAAATATTTATAAGCAAATAAGTGTAATTAAATTGCAATATCTGGGTAGAAAAAAACACAAAAAAAAAGCAAAAAGAGAAAAAAAACAAATAAAAAATAAATTTATAATTAAGTGCGTGGGTGCATTTTTATTGACAAATAAGTATTTTTTACAATGATAAGATTGGAAAAAAACAAACTTTAAAAAAAATCACAGTTAATCAATGATTATTAAGTAATAAATAAAACAACATCACTTTTTTAAATTAATTTTTATTTAACAAAAACATGCATGCATGCAGATTAATAAACAATTTACAACTACTTGTTTAATAAAAAATATTTATATATATATTTAATGCTGGAATTAATACAAATGTTATGATACTTTAATGTAAATTTCTTTATAATTAACATATTATTTGCTATTAATCGTAGTAATTTTAAATAAAAAAAATTATATGCAAACATATTAACATAAAGCTCTGTGTTTGATTAAAAATATTATACGAACGATAATTTACTCAACACAAAATTTTATTTAACTTTTATCAAAAACAAAAAAAAAAAACAAAGTTTTGATGTAAATAATTTCATATAGTCCCTAGATGTCTAGTTTCGACTAGCAAAGAATAGAGAATAGTTAACCATTAAAAGTTTGACAAAGTAATTGATTTTGAACACACATATTCTCGGTACTGCAATTTCTATTTATAGGCGAGTTAAAACGTTTAGATCGGCATAAAACGAAAAGATCTGGCAGCTTGACCTAGAGATTTATATTATTCTTGAATGTGATGGTGTTTAAAGATACATGGGAAACCTCTATAAGACTGTATGACGGATGGGCAAGAGAGTAAAATATCACGTCTTCATTATATTCTGTATATGATATTCTGACCCCCTCCTCACCGGTGTAACCTGGTAATCTAACTTTCTAATGGTCCTGGCTAAAGGGTCGCTTATGGCATTTTTTCTTCTCCATTCTTTTCCTTTTATTTATTTTCTTTTCATTTTATTTGCTTTAATTCCCCCTAAATTCTTTCCTCTCTCTCTTCTTTCTTGATCTTTCACAAACTTTGCAGTTATCGCGAAGGGAAAAATATCTTTGATATAATTAGACGGCTACCTGTTGAACCTAACCTAGACTGTAGACTCTTGTCGAGTTGTCGTGATTGTGACTTTTTGTCATAAATCAAAACAGTGTGCAGGTCTGCGTGCATAGGCTTTAAAACCCATTGCATATATCAATGTATTTCTTAAAATCCCATACAATATTTTTTCTACACTACAATCTAGAAACAATTGCATTACGTGATGAACCGATGCAATTTTATTATATCCATCAATAGATGGCGTAAATTCGAAATGAAACAATCAAACTTAACGTGAATGTTTGGACAGCTGTTTGCATAAATATGGCATCACATGCACAAAACAACCGGATTCATGTGGGACATGATGTTCGTACTGGCTAGTAGAGACGGCAAGTAAAAAATTTAAGAAAAATGTGTGCTCTGTATGAAACAAAAGTTAATATTTTTATACCCTTCATAACAGGTGGAAAGAGCGTATATCTGAGTTTGTTGTTCCGTGTGTAATTTCTACAATATCCATTTTCGACGTCATACAGTTCTGAGTTCTTATGCATAGCGCAGACGATTGAGCGATGTCCGTCTGTGCGTCCGTGGTCGGGTTGGAACCAATTTTGCCAAGGTAGTAGATGAGCTAGAGCAAATTTCAATGTGCCAATCGACCAAACACAGTTTCTAAAATTTTGCTAAAAAAAAAATTAGCAAGATCGGTCCATGTTTTCCGGGGCTCTAATTTTTCCATATTATTTGGAACAAATCTAGTTTAGTGAAGTAACAGTTATATGGGACGATAGAAGAAAATACGAAAAAAGAAACATCAAGTGAAAAAATTCATGCTCGCCCATGTTTTTGAGTTATGGGCCTCTGGACTTTTCACAGAAAAGTAGGATGGTGCACCAAATTTTTTAAGATATCAATCTGAGTATCATTTTAAAGCTATTAAAGAGATTTGTAAACACTTAAATTTTTTCAAAATGCTTAACCCATTTAGAGTCGATTACATTTTTATGTCAAACTATATTTTTTAATTTTTTTATTTTTTAATTCTAGGTTTACATATGTATATGTATGTTGAAGGGTATATAAGATTCGGAACAGCCGAATATAGCACTCTTATATGTTTTAAATAATGATAAGGTAACTATTACTGATTTTCGTTTTTTTATCCCGATAGAATTATTTTATAAATTAAAATTTTAAATACAAATTCAAAAAAAATTTCCTAACATCGAACAAAAATCTATAACAGTTATTTAAAAACTTGATTCATTTTCCTGCTAAACAAATATTTAATTAAGAAGTGAAGTGTTAACCTTCATGTTGTTATTTACTTTTAAGTTGATCATTATTTATTTCCTCAATTCATTAAAGTGTATAGATGAATAATGTTATCATTGTATTTTCCGGTGAACGACTCAGACACTGTGTCACAATTACTCGACGATCATCGTCATCATCGTTATCATCAATGCCGAGAGAAGGAAAGCATTAATGTAATAAATTCACAGTATAATGGCAGCGATATTAATCATTGCAAATCAATAAGCAATTTGTAGTAAAATATATGCTTAAAATTTCTTAATCAGAATAATGACAAAGAAAAAGCAGAATGTATACTCATACCGGAAATATGAGTACTAAATATTTTTAAATTAAAAATTTGATAATTCTATTTAGTTAACAAATAAATTCATGGAAAAATTGTACTTCTGTTAAAATTTTTATTAATTTTTTATTAACGACAAAAAACCCGTAATAAATAATTAAGATTATAAAATGTTTTGTTATACTTTAGGTTAAATTAAATTGCTACAAAGTTGTCACACTTTTATGATCGTTTGAAACAAATTATTCATTGAATTTTAAAGATTACAAAAATGAATTAGAAATTTAGTAATTCGTAGAAGAAATTAATGCGTAGTTTCTGAACATAAATTAAAAGAAAGTTGTTGATAAAAACACTATTTAAAATAAAATTTTTAAGAAAATATAATCAGCTCTTTCTTTGCTAATAGTAAAATATTTGTTATCAAAACAAAAATGAATATTAAACACTAGTTATTCCTGGTATACTTCCCTATCTCAATAGGAACAATGTTACCGCAATCACTCTTCCAATCCAGTCAGTTTTGATGTGATTATGCACAATAATATGGAAGTTACTAGTACGAAATTTTAAGACTCTCCTTTCCACAGTTTCCCGGTCATTTTGTCATCATGTCCTAGTCATTTTGTGTGTCTTAATCCATTCAATATTTCGCTATACTATACATAAAAATAAGGAAGTTTCTAATACAAAAAATCAGGACTAGAAATAGACGATACCCCTAGGGTATCGATGTTTTTATTAGATACAGTATCGATCGAAAAATATCAATATGTACTCAATATCGAACAAAAAATATCGATACCTACTCGTATCGGTCGACTATTTTATAGAATTAAAGCAAAGAAAAATAAAAATACATATCGCTAGTCTCATGTAGAAAAGCTCAAATTTTTACAACATTGTGTTTTTTCAAGATTCCAAAATATATCATAGAGATACCCCTCTTGACAAAATTTCAATGCAATAGTATCAAGAATAACGGTTTTAGAAGCATTTACGTTTCAAATAAAATCACGATTGCATAATTGATTTAGGGCCTTTCTACATGAGACCTGCGATATGTAGTTCCAAGTATGTTATTGCAGTTAGTGTGTTTGTTTTACGTTTTCAGTTTCATGGTTTTAACAGCTGGACAATTTGTTTTAGTATTTCGAGGTTGTGTCCGCTCACCATTTCAGGAATACCTGTAATAGTTTCAAGCAGAAGATCGGAAGTTATATTTTACATGTCTATGTATCTTTTCAGCATGAAGTAACGTGAATTCCAGCGCGTCTTAACATCCAAAATAAATTTCTTTGTGCGTAGTTACTGAATGTTTGCTGTGTTTTTGTATAAAACATTTTTAAGTTGTTGTCGTCTTTTGTCTTATTGATTCAATGGAGTTCTCATTTAATCAATTTGGCTTTTGATACAAGACTTTCTGTTTTTCTATACAAAATTTAGGTGAAATCCACTGATGTGCTATTTGAGCAGTAGTGAAATGGCGATATGGATATGCTTTCCCCGCAGTAATACATTTAATTTTTTAGTTTAGTTTAAAATAATAAATATTTGGAATCTTATTAAAGTATTTGTGTGTGCACGTTGCTTATTTATAAAAATTGTTTACAATTTTTATTTTTTCATTAAATCTTTCAAATGCACATGAATGGTTTCCAATGGCAACCTTTATGTAGAAAAATGAAAGAAAAAATAAAAATATTTACGCAATGGTTACTGTGTTTTTGTATTAAAATTTTTAGAGTTTTTAATGGCTTTTTGCCTTATTGATTCAATTTGGCTTTAAGTATAAGACTCTGAGGTTTTGCATACAAAATTTGGGTAGAATCCACTGATGAGCTATATATGAGCAGTAGCGAAATGGCCATATGGATATGCTTTCCCCGCAGTAATACATTCCATTTATTAGTTTAGTTAAAAAAATAAATATTTCATGAGAATATCATGAAATATTTATATTTGAAGGAATCAAGCACGATTAAAGTAAATTATTATAAAAAAAGATTCCAAATAATAAATTTTCTTAATAATATTCATATAAAAAAAAAGTTTAAATTAAAATCATATAAAAATAATGTTTCTGTTTTCAAATACATGGTCACTCTAGGAAGTGGCATATGTAAAGGAAAATATATTTTCAAATTATGTACTTTATAAATAATTTTGTCGTCAATATTGAGTTTGAGTCGACGAATTTACGCAAAGATAGCTGAATGTCGAATTCGTAGAGCTGTGAAAAAATCGTCATAAGATCCAGTTGTGTTTATACCATTATTCTGTTTATTTCTAATGCTAAGAAATTACAGCGAAAGAAAAGCTAGTTTTACTATTTTTAAATTAAGGACATTTTCCTTATGCATATTTTATTGTTTTATTTTTTTAAATTAATAAATGATTTTAAAAAGTAGCTTATCAAAAGTTGTTGAGAGATTGTAGAAGCACTCAGCCATTAATGCGTTAACTGAACTCTTTTTTTCTAAATACTAATTGAAAATTAATCAATCATAATAACTGTCAAAATAATTCTGTTTTTCGTTTATTATACGATTATTATCATTTAAACGATAACGATAAGACGTTTATTTTTTTTTAATTTACTTCGTTTTAAGAACTTTTTTTTTAACTGCTAAAGACCACTTTAAACTGCTTTTAGGGGAAATTACGTCGTCATAAAAATCGATTTATTTTAAATTTTTTCTTAATCTATAACTGTTCGATTGAGGCCAGGCACCTAACTTACATTGTTGTTATAAAAAAAAAATAAATATTAATTTAAAAATATGATTTATTTTTAATTTTTATTTTATAACAACTGATTGTGATACCAGTTGATGAATTTATAATTTGTGATTGCTTTATTTAAAGTACACTGGAAAACTGAAATCATTTTTTAATATGGGCATTTCCAATAATTCTTGCAAAACAAACCGATTTCAAAACGTTTCAAAAGTTTGGCCACATACACCAAGTTATATTGGCTATTGGGACATTTCCTAATCCAAATTTTATACTTGTTGGTTTGACAGACTTAGAAAATTTCAATTTTCAATTGCTTGTATATAACGGTTCAAACGATAGAGCCATATGGAAGAAATTACATTTATTAAGGGAACACCCTTTAATTTTTAAATTGAGATTGTAAACTTTTTGTTATAGTGGACTTGTCAAGTTCAGCTGTCTGGCTGTAACCGTTCAAAATCTTGGCCGCATACATCATAATACATCAACTATCGGGAGACTCTTTAATTTCCAAATTCAAATTGTAGACTTGTTGTTTTAACAGATATAGCAATACAGGTTCCTTGATAATTTCAGCCGTCTATCTATAACGATTAAAATTTTGAGCACATACATCAAACTACATCAACTATTGAAACACCCTTTAATTTCTAAATCCTAATTTTATACTTGTTGTTATAGCGGCTATAGCAATGCAGGTTCTTTGTAAATTTTAACCAGTGTTTAAATTGCTTGCTTAAAACTACTACAGCACTAAAATCGTTGCCTTTCTTACATGATTTTCAGCAAGTTAAAAAATTAAATGTCTCAGCATTTACAAAACATTTCACTATAAATCAAGCAACAGTAAAAATCAAGTGCGAAAAAAGAGAAAGAAACGCATTTGCTTCACCTGACTATGTATTTCTCTTTGCAGCAAAGCAATCAACAAAGCGTTAATTTTGAAAACGTTTGCTGTTGCTTAAGCAATAAGTTGATGTTTGTTTCTTCTTTTGCTATTCATAGTAAAGAGTTGTTCATAGCAAAGATTAAAGCAAAAGCAAAAATAAATTAATCGCTTTGCTGATTACTTTGCTTAGCCAGCTTAAGCAAACGCATTTCTTTCTTTATTTTTTTTTTGCTTTTGCTGCAGATCTTTCCACAGCAACAATTAAGCAACTCCATATGCATTGAAAATAGTCAAGCATTTTTAATCACTGATTTTAACCGTCTATCTAAAACTGTTCAAGAGAATGGCTATATACATCAATGTATATGAAATATTGGGGCATCCTTTAACTAAGAATTTTGAATATTCATACTTTTTATTATAACGATCATAGTAATCGAAATTCTGTCCAAATGCATTTGTCCATAACGGTTCAAAAGACACATCCATATAGGTCAATTTGCGTCACCTATAGGGCACCCTTTAATTTTTAGGTTTATTTTTGTTTTTATTACTTTGTGCTGTTGGGAACTATAATGATACGAATTTTTTTAATTTTAAATAGGTGCCCTTTGCGGTTCATAATACACTTAAAAAACATGTAGGTTGTTCAAGGAAAAATTACGAAGTGCTTTTAAAACGAAACAAATCTGTAAGCATAACCTTTGAAAGAAAGAAAAAAAAATTAAAATTGGTTCACAAATAGCTGAGTTCTGCAGGCACAAACATAAAAAAGCAACATTTAGACGATTTGATAACCTCCTTCTGTTTTTGAAGTAGGTTAAGAAAAGCCGTTGATAAGATGTTACAAAACAGTAAAAATGGTTTGACTTGGATTACAAAATTAAATCTGCGAAATGGGTAAGACTATTTGTATAAAAACTGTTTTTAGTGCGATTTGGAGTACCATATATTTATCAATTTTAAACATTTTTTAACCGTTTTTATATTAGCCTTCGGATATGACGTGACGTAACTGGAGTTTACTTTACTTAATTTTCCATTTGATATTTGTTCAGCGTGAATAACCATGAAAATAATGGAAATCAACTATTCTCTTTAATGAAGTGATTTAACTTTTTACTGATATTTATTTGGTTTTGCATTTACTTTGCGGTTAGTTGTTGTTGTAGCAAACATTTTGTAAATTCACTAATACTCTTAGATGAGTAAATTGTAAAGAGAAGATGCCATTAGAAATAAAATATAACTGACCAAAATGTGAACTTTGAGAAAATAATAAAAGCTTCAAACCATTAATTAAAAATGCTTGTAATTGCTGTAAAAAATGTGCAGCAATAGCAAAAAGCATCTCCAAAACAACAGAAACGCATTTGCTTTTACTGACTATGTGTTTCTTTCTGCAGCAAAGCAATCAGCAAAGCAATTACTTTAAAAATATTTGCTATTGCTCAAGCAATCAGTTGTTCATTATTTTTATTTTTGCTATTGCTTAACTCTTTTCTGTGAAGTTGTGTTTAACTACGAATGATTTTTCTGCTGTTACTTTCTGTAACTCGCTGCTTTTCATCGCTTTTGACTTTGAAAACGTATTTATGTATTTATACTTACAATACATAAGAAAATACATACAATAAATTCATGCAATATAAATACAAACGTTTTTTTTTTACCACACCATTAAATGTTTTTTTTTCTAAACAGCAACAGCAAAAGAAGAAACAAACATCAAGGAATGTTTTCAAGGCAAATGCTTTGCTGCAGAAAGAAACACATAGTCAGCTAAAGTAAATGCGTTTGTTTCTCTTTTTTTGCATTTGGTTTTTGCTGTTGCTTCGTTTATAATGAAATGTTTTGTAAATGCTGAGACATTAAGTTTTTTTTATTTGCTGAAAAACATATAAGCAAAGCAAAGAGTGCTGTCGCTACTTTTAAGCAAGCAATTTAAACCCTGCTTTAAACTTTTTAATTTCAAAATTTATAATATTTACTTATTTATTCAAGTATCAATACAAAAGAAGCATTCATGGCCAATAGAAATATGTACTGTAAGAAAAAAAATTACTGTGTTAATGAATAAAGTGACTCTAAAAAAAGTTTGAAATAGATAAATAGATGCATTTCTCTTGAATAATACAAGAAAAAAATTTTATTTTTTTCCGTCAGGGTGAAATTTTCTTTAGAAATATCTATATTAAAAAGTAAATTATACATTTCTTGTTTTAAGTACTAAAATTTATATTTTTACATACAAGACAATTTGAAAAAAAATTACTAGTTTTTTTAATATAAAACTTTAAAAATAATTCATTCCTTTCTGTGCATTAAATTTTATTTTACTTATGATTATGATTATACTTATTCAGTAATTGATAATACGAATGAAGTTTGTTTATTTAGAGGTAAGATGAACTGTTTCAATATTTTAAGACATTAAAAACTTACTACGGTTTTCCTAAATAAGAGACGAAGGTAAAAATTTAGTAGACATTAAGAAACATAGAGGTTTTAAATATTAAGTTGACCAATAACCAACAAACCAGAATTAATACTATACAAACAGTGCGACATGCCGAAGAAATATCGGAAATGCAAGTGTCACCAAAACTGAAAAACTGCTAAGAAACAGAGAAGATGTGCGGCTGTTTCCTCTTCATTGTGTCTACTCATGTGCAGCTAACTATCTGCAGTGCGCAGTGACCGTAGATAGACATTCACGTACTTGTATTCTTTACATCCATGTAAGTACTTTTTTTGTAGCAATCCAGACGAAGCCAGTGTGTTCTAATGGTTAGGCAATTCCACTTATAAAACCATCTAATATGTTGTTAACCTTAATGTAGTTGGCCAATGTGATCTCAACACTTTTCTGGATGTCTAATATTTCTAGACCGCAATAGTTGTGGTATTTACAAGAGACCTAGTTGAATCTATGCTATGACCCAATGCGTTAATTTTATACTCTATTGTACATCAACTAGTTTTTCACTCTTTCTTTAACACATAAAATGCTTTCGTTATTTGGGAGCTTGATCGCTATCCTAATCCTAAATTGCTTTATGTACACTAAACCAATAATATTTATACATTTAATTATAATATTTTATATTAAATCTATGAACGAATGCCGCTGCAGCCAGTTCCTTTCTATTATTATTAATTTGTAAATTAATTTACATTTAATAAATGAAATAAATAAATAAATAATATTAAATCTGGAATATTTTTTAAATAGTTTCGAGTACCATATTTATTTGGTTCGAAAAATTTCTATTGGCAACACTCTCAGTTGCCATAACGATTTTTTTTTCATATTAATTATTTTAAGTCGGTCATTGTGGCAACGCTGGCAATATGTATGGAACATTCAGAGTTAAGCGATGTTATAACTTAAGGCCCAAATAAAATATGCATAAAATAACTTAAGCAAACTTAAACAACCGTGCAAATACATTAAATTATATGTGGTAAACTATAATGTACATAAGATAACTTTTCGTCAAGATTCGTTAAATGCAATTTCTTTATGCAAGGTACGAAACTGATCGCACTTTTCGTACGGAAACAGCTGATTATGCTTTGTGTTATACATTTATAAAGAAAAATCGTAATTAAGACCCACAGTGGAAAATTTTTAATTTTTAATTAATAGAAAATGTAGAAAAAAAATAACGTTTTTGTTTCTGGCCAATTTTTAACAAATATTACAAATTAAAGTTATTTATACACACATATGTATACGATATAAGCGATGAACACCGTTGCATTTTTTAGTATGGTTGGCCACAAACACAAAACAGAAATAACTTGTGATATTTTTTATGAAAATTTATCTTACACAAAGAAATTAGATATAAATTCGATTGGTTTGTTCAAAATTTAATTACTAATATAATAATTTGATTTTCAATATCAATAAATAATAATTTTGATTTATTTTTTACATTAAAAGCTAACAAATGATATTTGCCTCCAAATGTTGGCTGTAACACCTCTTGTAAAAGTTACTAAAAACAATCTTACAAAGACATTTGTAAATTAAAAAGACTCTTAAATGTTCAATACACTTCGCTACAGTAAGACGTTCGGTATGGGATGGAAATTTAAAGAAACTATGTTGGAAAGAAGAATCATGATTTAAAGGAAGGGGTAGGCTGAAATCGATGGCTCGAGAATTTTTTTTCTCTGTGTAGAACATAATCAATATAAAAAATATAGGCCCATATTCATAGTTACAGGCTAAAGTCGACTCTTACTAAAGTATACTCTAAAATAAAAAGCTCTTATTATCTTTTTTGTTTTCATAGTCAAGAATAAAGTATACTTTAAGTTTAGCCACCTTCCACTGGGTGGCAACTGTAATTTGATAAATGTGTTCAAACAATTTCTAAACAAACATTAGAAAAAAGTAACCTTGTGTTCATTTTGTTCACTTTGGTATAGAAATCAGATATAGAGTATTGTGTTCTTAAACCAAATAAAATAATATTGGAAAAATGAGTTAAAAACAGCTTTAGATAGTTTTAAAATTTAGAGTTGACTTTCTCGCCAAAAGTATATTTTTAATTGTCTATGAATGAGTTAGAGTCGACTCTAAAGTAAAACCGACTTTAGTTCCCTTAAAGTATACTTTATTTTAACTATGAATATGGGCCATACTCTTTAAAGCCTTTTCGTTTTAAAATTTTGTTTATTTATATAAAAATTATTTTTGGCAAAAGTATGAATTAAACATAAATGTGCAACTGTGCCAAATGAGTTAGTAAATTTATGTAAGTACATTGTAGTCACCTAAATTATTTTAATATAGTACCTAAGCATTTGACATGCTTTTCGTTCGATTTTTGACATAAGCTACAGATAGCATATGCATATTATAGTTGGGCATTTACATTTGTTTTTCGTTTTCACAACTTCTAAATTAAGTTTTATGATTTAAAAAGATAACAATTGAACGTAGTGGCAACTGCAAGAAGAAACTTTAGTTGTATGAAATAAAGCACTTGATTACATTGAGGCTGATTATTGAAAAATATCTTTAAGCTCGTTTCTGTAAAATTTTTTCTTTTGATTTTCATTGTTACTATTTTGAATGATTTAAATTTATTTTTTTTTTTGGCGGTGAAAATATGGAACTTTTTAACTTACGTTAAAAGAAAATTAAAATCAAGATTATCTATCTGATTGCTTATAGGGCTACTTTTAGCTATTGGTACGTTATGAAGCCGGCCCTTACAGTTTCATTTATTTTTTTATAATTTTTTGTTTCTTCTATTTTTCCTGGCGCAATATTGTCGCATGTACTTTAGTTTTATCTCTATGTATGTTTATTGTAACTTCTTAAAGTTTGCATTGTTGCATCTACAGACTTCTTAACGACCGCCTTCCTTTATTGGTCTTTTTAGATATCAAAGCAAAAAAAGAGCGCATAAAAATTAGAAAGAAACGAACATAACAAGGACCTCCCATGTGACACATAACCATAGAAGTCAGTATGGTCCTCTTATGTTCATTAGACATCTTCTGAATATATCGAAACGAAAAAAAAATTTAAAACCTTGAAAAAATCCACATTGAACTCTATCGATCCCATTGGCCCTTTGTGGTGCAAAAGGCACTTTCTGAGCACCATCAGTGTCTTTCTGAGACCGTCAAGCTCTTGGTCCATTACCTTCTCTAATGCTATACCAAAGAAAAAACAAATTAATAACTAAACACAAAACTCGCCCCTGAGGTCTAAAGGTCTCACTGGTTAAAGGGCCAATTCATGCAGATGTTCTATTGTCGTACATCAACAAGAAAAAACAGCTTTCTAAAGTTTCAATAAGTTCCAATCTCTATTATATTTTAAAATATGACTAAGAAAGTTAATCGCTTTAACCATGAAATGGTTTATGACTCTAGTGTGCGTGCAAAATACAAAAGAGAACGGTAAGGTGTTTCAATTGTTTTTTTAAATAAATAATTTAATTAATTATATGTTCTGATACGATATCTTTTAATTACTCTGATCAAAAGTCAAAAAACATAAAACGTTTAGCTACTGTTTTTATGGGCTGACAATCTTTTCGATTTGTGCTACTTATTTAATTATGATTACACAACTCGTCGTTTGTATTGTATTAAAACTGTGACCTTTGTTCGAATCACCAGCAATTCCACTTGGTGCAGTTATTAATGGACTTTATTTTATTTCGTATTTTTAACAATCAACTAAATTGTTTATTTATATGATACTTGACCGAAAAAAATAATCCTACAGTCAAAACCGCAATACGGTGCAGTTAGTCGAGGTCGAACTATTAATCAGTTTGATAGTAGAGACTCAAAAGCTCCTTGATGGTCTAAAAATAAGAACAAGCCTGATTGTTCTTAATTGTTTATCGATGTAGAGCTGGCTTGCAATTGATTAACATTCAGGTATGTGACAGAAAGCATTTAATTTGAAACCAAAATTTTTTAAGCTCAAAAAATTTTACACTTTTACCTTGCCGTGTCTTGTACACTCTTCATCATAGTGATGTTAAATATTTCCTTACAGAGTTACGTTGCCCAATTTTGATGACGTATATCTTCGGTTTTTACTCTCAAAGGTTTTAACTACGTTTGTACAATTAAAATAAAAAAAATGGAGAATAAAAAAATGACTCAATAACCGACTTTTTTAGTTAAATAAATTAAAATTAAATTAACCATTTAATAACCTTACATCAGCAAAAACTTATTCCTTGTTTTTGCACGCTGAATAAACACTATAAAGTCTTGTAAAGCATTTTTTAACATGGCATTTATATTACAAAAATTTGGTGAAATATGTTTTAGCATTCTTAGGAAAAATGACACACTGTAGGAACATATTTTTGTTTTCATTTAAGTAACACGACCTGCTACCAAGAGATTAGACCTCAAATTTTATATCTATCCCACTTAAGATTTATATATCATATTAATTTTATTATGTAATGCAGGGATGGGCAAACTTTTTGCAAGGCTGGCCAAAATTTAAAACAGCCAAACTTAAGCAGGCCATTAACATTGCTTTTTGTAAATGAAAATTATGTTTTCAAAATCCGTTTAAGAAAATTTTTAGAAGTTGAACAAAAATAAAATGTTTCTGATAATGTATTTATAATACCTTTATTACTGCACTACAACATTACAAAAAATTAGCAATAAGTTGTATAATTATACTAATGAGAAATTTGCACTGTTTATTTGTGGATTAGATACTTATGTCTGATTAAATTTTAATAGTAGCAACTGCGAAGCTACTTTCTAAATTCTCGTCTGTAATTTGCAATTTATTTATTGATTTTAAAAAAGGCATTTCTGAAAATATTGTTCATATTTATATGTGCTCCCAAATTATAAAATAATTTTTTTTTTTGCGTTATTCAGTCTAATTATAAACAAAAACTCCGTGCGAGTTTTTTCACCTTTTCCTTTTCTCCCTCCTGATTGACCGCGGGAAAAAGTAGGTATTATGAATTATAAAAAAAGATATATGTAAATAAATAAAATAACTCCCTTCAAACTACGATTATGCCACTTTTATTATTTTATTCCCACGGAATTTTTAATTGGAAGAATCTTTTCTCGAGAAAAATTTTTTCCGTGGAAAAGCAATTCCGTAAGAATATTTACGATTGGTCTGATTAATTCATTTCGAAAATATATGAGCATCTAAATTTTTGTATAATTCATTTCTTTGATAATTCCATAAATTTAATTTTAAGATCATTTTTTCTTGCAGTGCAATTAATTCTTACTTAAAATTTTCCGGAATTTAGATCACATTAAAAATACATCAAAATAGCAGTCTTTACTGCTGAAATCCATTAATCTTTCTTCAAATTCTTAATGCAAAGCAAATAGAATAGTAACTATTTTTAACCTATTTTTTTCGTTATGATTTTTAGAGACTGTTTTATGCTGTTATTTTATATCTTTGTTCTAATACAAGACAAAAGAATATAATTTTTTTCTAAGTTTTGTTTTGTTGTCTGTCACTTCTTAAGGGCCGGGCACCATATAAATTTTAAATATGTTCACGGGCCGCAGTTTATGTGTAATGCATAGTTCTTTTTGAAGGTTCTGCTATAACAAAAATATTTTTCATAAAAATATTTTTTTTTCAATTGTAATTAACCATTATTAAAAACAATTATAATACAAATAAAATTATTATTAAATATTATTTCAAACAATGCTAATGAAACAAACAATGGTAATGAAAAAATCCCATATATTTTTTGTAACATATTTACTAATTTGTCAATGTTTTATTGTAATTTAAATCTTTTGGTAACATTTAAATTTTATGTAAATTTTGTTAAAATGTGATATTATTGTGAAACATCCATTTCTCTGTAATCTATAGGCTTTTTCTGAATTTTCCTTTTTAATATGATGAAACATATTTAAGAATTTAAAATTAAAATTTCTTATGTATTCTTTTCATTTATTCTTATTGATTAAAACAAATAAAATTTCCTTTAATAAACTAAATTTAAAATAAAATTTATAAGATTATGGGCCCAGAACCCAGAAAAAGTGTAACGGATAAAAATTTTTTAAATTATAAAACAAAATTAGTGCTCCTGAAGTCCAAAAAAAATTTAATGAATATAATCATCACAGCTGGTCTATTCACATGTGAAGTGTATTGACACATAGCCGTTTCTTGAAAGTTATTATTGGTGTGGTTAAGAAACCAGCAGAGGCTGCAGAAATATCTACATGAGAATCAAATAACTAGACAGCTCTAACATTCACCTTTTTGGAACACAGTTGGGGTGCATACGTGGTAGTACAACGACTCATGAAGCATGGAAAAAATTGGAAAGAATATTTGTGTATGCGTCCTGGTCCAATACAGAAAGTTTTCTTATATAATAGATTGGTTAACCTAAAGTTGTCTAAAAACGGTAATGTAGTTCAACATGTAAATGAGTTCAGAGATATCTGTGAAAAGCTAGAGGAAGTAAACATAAAATTTCAGGAGAAACTTCTCGTTATTATGTTGTTGTTAAGTCTTTCCAAAGAATTCGATAATTTTTTCATTGCAATGGAAACGCGTGATGATCTCCCTCAACTGCCTGTATTAAAGCAGAAGCTTTGAAAGAAAAAAAAGACGGTATGAAAAAGAAGCATTTACAGCAAGAGCGTCTAACAAAAACCATAAAAAATTGAGAAATAACAACAGCAATTATTTTAAAGGTAAATGTTTTGTGTGTGCGACAACCGGACGCTACGCTAGTAAATGCAAAAGAGTAAAAAATAACGAAAAGACCCAAGCAAGGACAATGCTAGCAGCGACAGATGCATAAGCTTTCGATAGTACAAAAATGGCATGTTAATTGTGGAACCATATCGCAACATAGGCTTTTTAGAGCTTATCGCCACCATTAATGGACCCATTTCACTGTTTTTTAACAGCTATATCTGACAAATTGGTGGGCAGTTATCGTGCTTTGCAAAATTGTTTTTAGCAAGAATACAGACATGGCTAAATGCACATGATACACAGACCTCATATAGTTCATTGGACGGAAAAGAATATTGAAGAAATTACAAACGTAGTAACTAACTTATATATACCGTTCTGCCTCTGGTGAAGGGCATAAAAATAATTGTTTTCTAAGCGATTGACTTTCATCACATGCCTGACAATTAAAATACAAAGTATTTCTTTATGTTATTATAAGAACAATTTATTTGTTGTACGGTTTTCTATATTAAATCAGCAAATCTCTATCGAGTTTTTGCTACAAGAGAGACTTATAGAAAAAAAACCCCCGAACTAAGAAAAATGCTCCAACGACTTTTTACTGAATTTATGCTGCGACCATTTGTCCGCTTTAAGGAAACAAAACTGCTCGAAAACATAACTGTGACCTTGTAACCTCTGCACTTAACCTACCAAATTGGTTATCCTTAAAATCTGCAAAATATTGATCCCTTTAAGCGATACAATGCGATTGGATCGGATGCTTATGAAAACATTTATTTATTACTCAATATCTTTCTGTTACAATTTAAGAAGTAAAACATACTGAAAGTAGCGTATCGCAAATTTAAATTTTATTAAAATCTAATAAACTAATATTTTTGCTTTTTTAAATTAAATGCAAATTGTGACTATTATTACCTAGATTAATTTTGTTAATTATTTTAAAAAAGTAATAAACAATATCAACTTTGATTAAATTTTCTAGCCATTGATTTATTGATTGTTCAATGTCTGAATTCTTTTATTTGTTTTGGACTTTATAATTATGTCATATTGTGTATTAAAGTCTTTGGAACAGAAATGTTACTCAAAATAAAGAAGTTATTAAATAATATTTTATTTTTTATAATACTGATAAATTAATTTATATATTCAACTTAACTACCAATGCCTCAGCAGCCAATTCGATTAACTCTATTAAATTTAAGTTGATAGTGATAAGAAAAACAAGTATGAGTGCTATATTCGGCTTTGCCGAATCTAATATATCCTTCACCATCTATGTTAATCTAGCTTAGTAAAGTTACACCAATAACACCATCGGCTCTTAATGGATTAAACATTTTTAACAAAGTTTAGTATTTCCTTAAAATTTTTTTTATATTTCTCCATTGATATTTAAAATAAATTTTTAAATTTTAGAGCCCCGTACTCGTAAATATAGGTGATCGCTAATTTTCTTGATTTCAAAACCAATACGGACAGGCAGACGGACATCGCTAAATTGTCTTCACTATACATAAGAAGTCAGAATATTCATATATACTTAATTGGGTAGGTAATGGATATTGTAGAAATTACACACGGAATGACAAACGGTAAAATAACAATACCGTTTATGACTCCATAAAGAGTATATGTTCTGACTTCTTATGTATAGCGAAGTCGATTGAGCGATGTCCGTCTGTCCGTCCGTGTTGCCGAAGAAAACTTGATTTAAAAAAAATATTTCAATCGATCAGGTAAGAGGGCTGCTATATATATTTCTGGCCTGGCAACACTGAGTGCTGCCAAGTGCAATCTGACATTTCCATTGGAAAGTTTGTCATTTTTAAGCATAATCGTACTCAAAACGGTTTGACGTACGACCGTTATTTGTGTTGTTTACAGGGACTTGAAAAAATTAATATAGAAAAAAATGGAATTAACTCGTGAACATTTTCGTGCCATTATTTTTCACAACTTTCGACGTGGATTATCACGACAAGAGTGCATTGATGAACTTAAATCTTTGTATGGCGATAAAGCACCATCCTATAGCACTGGGAAAAATTGGTATAATGAATTTAATCGTGGCCGAAGCTCGCTCAAAGACGAATTCCGTGAAGGTCGTCCAAAAACCGTTGTTGTGCCAGAGAACATTGATGCCGTGCGTGAACTCATAATGCAAGATCGACATGTGATATACCGAGAGATAGAGACATCCTTGGACATTTCTTCCACCAGCATATATTCGGTACTGCATGAACACCTGGCCGTAAAAAAGGTTTGTTCTCGTTGAATCCCGCACAACTTGAAAGTCGCTCAAAAAAAGGCTCGTGTCGATTGGTGCAAAGAGATGTTGCAATAATACGATTGCGGTGCTTCAAAAGACGTTTTTAAGATCGTCACAGGTGACGAATCATGGATCTATGCGTATGAGCCCGAAACAAAACAACGATCGACCGTGTGGGTCTTCAAAGACGAGCAAAATCCAACGAAAGTTGTTCGTGGAAGAAGCACTTCGAAGCAAATGGTCGCCTGTTTCTTCGGCAAAACTGGTGATGTGGCGACTGTTTCACTTGAGCAACGTAGGACGGTCACTTCTGAGTGGTACACTACAACTTGTTTGCCTGAAGTCATCGGAGAAATTCGAAAAACCAACAAGAGAAGACGAATCATTTTTCACCATGACAATGCGAGCTCTCACACATCGGCTCAAACCAGAGCGTTTTTGACCGGCCAAAACGTCGAATTAATGGGTCATCCGCCGTACAGCCCTGACTTGGCACCTAATGACTTCTTCTTGTTTCCGCACATCAAGAAAAAAATGCGTGGTCAACGATTTTCGTCGCCAGAAGAAGCTGTTGAAGTGTTCAAAAACCATGTTTTAGAGGTGTCTCAATCGGAGTGGAAAAAAAGCTTCGACAACTGGTTTGAGCGCATGCAAAATTGTATAAATCATGCTGGCGAATACTTTGAAAAACAATAAAACCATTTTTGGTTATAAATATTCGCATATATAGAGCAGCCCTCGTATATTGTCGCAAGAGGTGTTTTCGGAAATCAGCATGATCGAGGCAGCAGACAAAACACCACGGCTACCTCTAATTTTTTCATGTCATTTGGAACAATAAAGTAACTTCAATCAAAAAAAAATATATATATAGAATATAGAATATATATAAAGAATTTTCGGAGTTTTTTTATTTTTTTATTATGTCACCAAAATATTTGCTTTTTTGATTAAAGTTACTTCACCAAACTAAGTTTACATAGATGGTGAAGGGTGTATAAGATTCGGCTTAGCCGAATATAGCACTCTTACTTGTTAAAATTATTTTTAATTATTTCATTTAAATGAGTAATTCGCAGTAGGGAACTTAATAAAAACAATTAAGATAATTCTGTACTTTCTAAACGATTAGAGCGATTAGGTTACTGATTGCATTGAAGCTTCATGCGGCTCTAGCAGTGGTCTAGTTAAGCTCAAAGAAAATAATTCTTGCGAAAAAAAACCGATTTCAAAACAGATTTTATCTGTCTGCCTATAACAGCTCAAGTGTATGGCCACATAAATTAGATGACATTAACTATTGGGACACACTTATATCTCCAAACTTTATTATTTTTCAACTGTTCAATAGTTTGGCCATATATATTTAATTGCAGCAACTATAGGGTCACTCTTTAATTTCCAAATTCATTTTATATACTTGCTGTTGTAGTAGATTTAGCAATAAGGTTCCGTGTAAATTTCAACCGTCTGTCTGTAACAGTTCAACAGTTTGCCCATATACATCCGATTATATCAACTATTTAATTTATAATATAATATTTTTATACTTCTTATTATACCAAATAAAGTAGTGGACATTCTGTCTAAAATTTAGGTGTTTGTGTACATCGGTTAAAAAAAATACGGCCATATAGAACAAATTGCATTAATTTTGGGAACACCCTTTACTTTCTAAATTCAAATTATAAGCTTCTTGTTATAGCGGACTTAGCAAAACATGTCCCTTGTAAATTTCAGCTGTCTGTCTTTAATTGTTTAAAAGTCCGGCCACATACAGCATACAAGCGCTTGTCTATAACGGTTCAAAAAATAGGCCTGTATAAATAAATCTACAGTTATTATGAGACACCCTCTAATTTCTAAATTCAAATTATAAACTCGTTAATATAGCGGACTTAGAAATACAGGTCCCTTTTAAGTTTCAGCGATCTGTCTATAACGGTTCAAAAGTTTTATCACATACACAAAATTACATTAACTATTTGAACACCCTTTAACTTCCAAATCCAAATTTTATACTTGTTGATATAGCGGACTTAGCAACACAGGTTCGTTGTAAATTTCAAGCGTCTGTCTACAACTGTTCAAAAGTATGGCGATAAACTTCAAATTTAATGAACTATTGGCGCACCCTTTAATTTATAATTTGTAATATTAATACTTGTTACTATAACGGCCATAACAATCGACATTCTGTCCAATTTGCAAGCGTTTGCCTAAAACGGTTCAAAAGATAGGCCCATATAAGTAAATTTACATCAATTATGGGGGCACCCTTTAATTTTTAGATTTATTTTTGTATAATTTTTTACATAAAAAATATGTAAGTATGTTGTATGGGACCCCCTTTAATTTTTAAGATTATGAACTCTTTTTAAAACGGGACTAATCTGTAAGCATAATCTATCATATTACCAAAAATTTTCAAAATCGGATCAGAAATGATGGAGGCACAAATATAAAAAAATGCAACATCCAGCCGAATTGTATAACCTCCTTCTTTTTTTGAAGCCGGTTAATAAAAAGCCAAATGTGAAAGCCCTCAATTTTACCAGTATAATGGTACTAAAAAAGTCGTCAGCATATTTTATTTTTGTAGATGAAAAGTTTTTAACCGCGTTTACAGCAATTATTATTTATATATTAAATATTAAATAAATATGTTTTAAAACATAGTTTTTTAAATTTGAATTTCAAAAAATTAGAAATGACACGCAGACGAAGTCGTGGGTACTGCTACTACGAAAATAAATTTAAAAATTTAAAAAGTTTTATTCTTCTCTCTTAAAATTGATAAATTGTTAAAATTTACAATTATAGGTCTATCCACAAAAGAGCGAACGTTTATTTATTTTATGCGTAGTTCTGAGATCAAAAAAAGAATTATTTTTTATTCAATCCAATTAATTATCATTCAATGCTAATGAAATCGTCAATTAATTAGTCCATCTAATTAACTACTCCAATATATGGTAATTAGTAATTAGACGATTTCATTCAAACTTCAATATCATTAGTAAAAACAGTTATAATTGAAGTAAAATCATTAGCATTAAATGCTAGTTGAATTTTTTTTCATTGACCATGCAAATTAAATTTTAATGCTATGGAAAAAATCCCATTTATGCTAGAAACTATAGAAATTCCAAGTTTTAATGGCATCTTTAGAAAAGTTTAAGAGTTAAAAAAACGTTTTAAAACTTGTACTTACAAATAAAAAGAAAGTGGATTTAAACAATTTAATATCCGAAGCACATCACTCCAATTTGGTAAATAATCTAATATATCTTGTAAGTTTGTGTGTTTATATCATGAAATTTTTGTTTTGATGGTAAAATAGTGCATTAGTATTTTCAAACAGCGGACCAGTACTATTTACAGAAGTTATTTTATTGTAATTAAGTTTAAGTTTAAAGATGTTTTTAATTTCTCTGAAGTGATTGATAATTTTTTATCTATGTGCAATTAGATATCGCCTTTGTATCCGCTTACATTAATAATACTAACCGAAAATTCGACTTTAAAAATTTCATGGTTAATCGGTTTCATAGTTTTAAATACAACTTTAATGACAATTAAAAAATCGTGGTACTATTTTTAACCCATAAATCCAATCAATTTCTTTATTTACGTACCTTTGCTCACAGAGTTTTTAGCCTGGCTCTAATAGGCGACACCTCTTCTAAGATTTGTGATATATAAAAACAAATATCTTCCCGTATTTCAAACTTCGTTTAAATTGGTTTAGTCGTTTAGTCGTGGTTTACGCACGCACAAACAAACAATCCCAAACAAGTCGACCGAATGGTGCAAACTTTAGATAAACCATCTACACGACCCTACGAATTCTCTTCGTGAGTTATAAAGTCACAACACACTTGCAATATTTTTTGATCTGCTGTTTTGAACTACACATTGGACGTTAAATTTCAGTAGCAAATAATTAATATAATTTTTATTATTATTAACTAGTAATAATATTTACCTTAATTTAGTCACATGACAAGCCATTAGTTATAAATTAAATGTCTGCCTCTTACAAGTTCATATTTTTATTCGCAGTTATTTATTTTTTTTTTTTTTATTTAGTTGATAATGAGTTACAAAAGTTATTATGTGCTAAATGGGACGATATTGTAGTTTAATTTATGACCAGTTAATTGCAATGTGCTACTGGGTTGTTAAAGCTCTTGATAAAGAAACTGAAACTTCATAAATTAATATGCATTTAATGAAAAAGAAAAAATTGAGACAAAACTTTTACTCATACATAAAATATTATTGTATTTTGTCACACGTTGCAATTTTCATATAAAACTTAAAAACTGTGTTTTATATGTAACTATAGTTCGCAATATGTCATAGCCGACTGTTCGCCAAAGGAAACTAAATATATTTATATATTTTAAAATATACTTAAAAGTAAATTATGAAAAAACACATTTCCAATTAAATGTTTTTACTCGACTTTTGGTGAGTTTTCGTTTTCATCACAAAATTGTAAAAAATAATTAAAATTTAAATTACTTTTGGTAATTAGTATTAAAAAACTTCTTACAAATTTATGTTATTTTTATCCAATGTAAATAGAAACAATCAGCCCAATTATAAACAAAAATTCCATGTGAGTTGTTTACTTTCCCTTTTCCCCCATCATAAATTTTTTCCCCTTCTGATTGACTGCATAAAGTAAAAAAAGTAGTATTATGAATAATAAAAGTCAAATTGTATGTAAATACACGCAGAAAAAAGATTGGTAAAAATTCAGTTGATATGTTTAAAATTTAATTACTAATATAATAATTTGATTTTTATTATTAATAATTTATAGTCTTGATTTATTTTTTATATTAAAAGCTAACAAATGATATTTGCTCCTAAATGTTAGTTGTAACACCTCTAAGAAAAGTTAACATGACCGATTTGTGTCTTTACTAAAATCTATTCTATTAAATGGAAGATGCAACTAAATTTATTCAGTACATCACTACTAAAACCCAAATTTTGGAAGTAAGAATCATGAAACTCGATTGTATATTCTGAAATCGAAAAATGTTTGACACAATATAAATTAAATTTGTACACATTACAAAAATCAAAAATAATTTAGTTCAAAAATAAAAAGATTTATTAAAAGTGGTGAAAAGTTCTCCAATATTGGTAAATGGTAAGTTCAAAATTATCTCAGAAAGACATTTATATATAGAAATAATTTTATAATATTGAATTTATTTCGCAGCGCAAAACGTGCGGATGGGATAGCAAGTTGAAGAAACAATGTGGAAAAGAAGAAATCATGATGTAAAGGAAGAAGAAAGCTGCATTCAATGGTTCGAATCATGACATTTATAATGTATAAACTTATTCCTATAATTTATTATTAAAATAAAAGTAAATATTAAAAAATTATTTTGTTTTTTTAATTCACAATAATATTTTATAATCACCCAAGAATCATTTTTTAAAATAGTTGTGACTGCTATATTTATTCACTTACTGCAACCGAATTCAAGATAATACACACAACCGACAAAATTCGATTGGAAACAAATTCGGTTCTTATAACGAATTTCTTTTCTCTGTGTAAACAAAATAACTCCCTTCAAATTACGATGATGCCACTCTTTTATTATTTCGTTTCCACGGAATTCATAATTAGAGGAATCTACTCGAGAACGAGTTGTGGGAAAGAAATTCTGTGCGAATATTTACGATTGGACTGAATAACTCATAAAAAAGGTGGTTATATAAAAAATACAATTTAAGAAACTGAATTATAGAATTTGAAAATTTGTATTTGCCATCTCTGTATGGGGGTTTTCCACGAAGTTTTGGCAAATGGGTTATCTATAAACTTACTTAAAAATAAAAATAATATATGCTTTTTTCCAATCTTGGATTTTTTAAAAAATAGACAGTTTTTCATTAGTTTTTAAATTTTAGGTTTTAATGCATTTTATTTTTCTTATTAAAATTCTTATATTTTGTTCAAATAATATTTTATTTATGTTTTGTAAAGTATTGGTAAAACATGTAACATTTTGGTGGAATTACTATTTTTAAGTGCAATTTCTAGAGTTTTTTTTTCTGAATTTTCGGTTCTTAATACTACAAAGCAAAAACCACTAATAGCATACAAAAAACAAATCTTTTTAGGAAAAAACAAAAGAAAAACTCGATTGCCAAATCCTCATCATTTATGGATCAATTTTAATACCAACTTCTTAAAAAAAATATTTCTCGCAGGTTGATTAGACTTTCTGTAGGTATTCTGAGGCTCTAGAAGAACTAATTTCATGATATTCTCTTGAAATATTAATTATCAAAAATAATAAAATATTAAATGTAATTCTACGGCGTAATACCCTGTTCAGACATGTTTTCTTAATTGAGTTAATTTATTTTTAATTGCGCAATTTAATTTGCAGTTTACACATGCTCAATTAAGCTTATTCAATTAGCACAAGGCAGCCAAGCTAATTTCTATTTTTATTACAAAACCAACATGGCTTTTTGTTGTTGCTTTGATGTTGGAAGTGTCAAAAGCCATTTTCGTATGACCCGCCATTTTCTTTTTATTTGTTTGCTTACATTTTTTACTTGCGGCTTGCGAATTTTATGAATTTCTTCTTCTTACTGAAAATAGTTCCCAGAGTAAACATACTTGTTGGCAAGGGTTGCATTTTGCATCTTATTCAATTAGTGATGTAATTAAGTACTAATTGCCCAATTTACTGTTTGACTTCTTTTATGCTAAATTGAGCTTAATTAAGGCCTTAATTGCATAAATTCCTTAATTGCGCAGTTAAAGCATATGTCTGTACAGGATATAAGAATCATACAAAGAATCGTCAAGATACTTTAAATCGCCTCTTATAACAATTTCAGAATCTGCTTTTTAAATTTTTATTAAAGTCAAACGTAAGCTATCGATTTCTATGAATTTAAATGTGATAAAAGACCACAATTTACACCAAAATCTTACTTTATTTTCCATAATAAATTTGCCACGTGTCTTCTTGACGACTACGAAACATGTACTGTCAAGACCAGTGTTGTCGTTTGGTTACATTTTTAACATTTTGTGTAACTTTTTCACGCTCCATGTAACATGTATAATTTTGTTTTATTAGGCCAAATTTTCGGAAATTTGGTACAGACACGATATAAAGTAATATCGCTGAAAGAGTACTTCACTATTTGAGGTAAGAGTCTCTCTTACAGCCAGTTTACAGAACACCATTTGCCGTTTAGATACACAAAAACGTGACCGCTTACCATGTTTGGGTTTTTAAAACGCGAGTGTCATTTTGTTTTTGTAAAAAACGTAACAAATTGCAATTGTTTCTGGTTTTTGTATCGCGCATTGTAGTTATTATTGGGCAACTGCCCATCATAACACTTTCACTAATTAAAACATCTTTAGTATTATACATACATTTAAAAATTATTTTTTATTTTTATAACTATATAAAAAGTTTAAACACTTTTTTATTTTTACTTTGTTTATTATTACTTTGTTTGATAATTATGTTTTGTTTATAAAACACAGATGTTTCTTTTTAAGCGCTGAAGCAGGGTTACCACATTTAAGGCAGAAACAAAAATTAATATGAAAAAAAGTAAATAGAAAATATTAAATAATACATTGGCAATACTACAATTTGACACAACATTTATTTTTACGAACCAAAACGTAAGTTAAACGAAAAAACCGGAACATGTTACACGGTCGCTAATTATTACGTATTCGTCCATATGCCATCCGGTTTCGTTTCACTCTTGATTTGTTCTATAAACAGGCTGTTAAAATATCAACCTTTCTTAACATATCAATTCGATTTTAATAACAACGATAACCTGCAAATACAATCAAAACAATAATTTAAAAAAAATCAAAAAATAACATTGCAGAAGTTTTACTCTGTTCAATTCGTAAGAAATCACGAAATGTTTCTTGCTTTATGTTTAGAAACAGCAAAATGTTTCTGTCAACAATTCTTTCTAAAGCCTGGTACTCTGTTCAAATTTGTGAAAATTGTTGAGAAACATTGAATATTTCATGTGGAATATTTGACATTTAAAGTGTGGTATCATTGTTTTAAAAATGTTTGTAAAAGACATACGATCAGCTGTTGTTTAAAAAATTCCACATGAAATAATGCCTATATGCTTTATTTCACAGCTTTGATAAAATGTTGCCAGAAACATTTCATATGTTTTTCCACAGTAAAAACAGAGTACTACTTCTGCAACATTTTTTCATGACTTTTTCATACAAATTTTTTATGTATATAGTTTGACAGCGTTCCGCGTGAAAAACAGAACAGAGTACCAGGCTTAACTGTGAAACAATATGTGCGGAAACTAAGCATTCTATTCAAAGTTGCGAAAATTGTTAACAACTTCAGTTTTACCGCTTAAAAAATTTGACCAATACCTCGAATTAGAAGAAAGTTGTCTTTTAATTTCTTAAGAAAGTGCCGAATTATATTACGAAAAACCCTGTCAGTAAATTCACATTAAAGTTTAAGGCAAATAAGGCTCAAATTCTATCAAAGCTCAATTTTTAAAAGAAAACTAATTTTATTGAATGGCAGAGAATGTTTACCAAAACGGCGGCAAAACAAAGTAGTATGTA
This sequence comes from Gymnosoma rotundatum, assembly GCA_916610165.2. Classification (NCBI taxonomy): domain Eukaryota; kingdom Metazoa; phylum Arthropoda; class Insecta; order Diptera; family Tachinidae; genus Gymnosoma; species Gymnosoma rotundatum. The sequence goes on from OU744338.1 coordinate 50,409,429, forward strand.
TAACTTCCCGGCGAAAAATTTGACGACAGGCAAACTAGTACTTTAAAATCTATTTTAAGTTCAAAAAATTCCTGGACTATAAATATCAATTGAAAGTTTTTTTTTAAGAAAAATTAATATTTTGTTTTCTTAACTTAATTTAACTTTTTTATAAATATTGTATTCACTGTAATCGAGAAAACAAATATACCACACAAGTATGTATGTACGTATGTTTAAAAAAAAAAGTAAATCTGAAAGGCGCAATACCAGAGAAACCGACAAAAAGAATCATCTAAAACACATTCAATTGCACACTTACTGAGCTAATGAAAGATACAACAACTAGTACGAGTACGACACTTTAAATACTATTTATTTTTAACAGCATTTATTTTATTTTACTTAAAAACCCTCAACTGACAAATACTTAATAATGTGTTTATCCATTAGCGTTTTCAAACTTTTGTTTTTGTTTTTGTTTTTTTTTTTTTTGTTTATTGTGGCGGGTAAGTGTGGTAGTACGCTACCAGTAGTAATAGCAGCGTAAATGGTAGAAAATACCAAATTGTGGTTAGAAGCCAAAAGTATTTACATACTTGTTATGTATTACTGTACACAAGACCTAAGACAATCAATGAATGCGTAGTTGGAAGGAAACCTATTCTCGTTTCTTCTTGGCCATTTATTTCAGCTTTTTAATGTAAATGTTTACTTCAAGTGGTTAAGAGTAAGTAAATTGGTAAGTAAGAGTATAATATTGGTACATAGTTTTTAAAAACAAAGCTTCTGTCTTCTAGCTCCTTCGTTATTTTATTATTTGCTTACAATATTCAAGATGAATAAAAGGTCTTTGCAATATTTGTGTGGTAAAGTGTTGTCAACCAAATTAAAAATGAACAGTACGGGCAAGAATGAAAGAAGTTCAATGAAAACTAGGATGCTGCAGTTCGAAAATATATTGTGGAATTTTATTTTTTTATGTATGCGCAATATTAGTTAGCAATTCAATTTAGTTTTATCTTTAACATATTTGATTATTACCAAGATAATTTACTTTAAATTAAACTAAATTAATATACAGCTCTGCAACATTAAAATATACACAAGTGAGAGCTTTTAAAATTTTCCATAAGCTTCTTACTTACACAGTGTTCACAACGGGGATATACTTTGAAATAATATGTGAGAGAACGCCGCCAGAATTGCTGGGCTGATTTTTTGAGATGACGTGTTCCCCTTATTTGGGATAAAAGTCTTATAAAATTTCAGAATTGCAATAAACTAATCTGCTGTTTCTGTTGCACTAAATTAACAAATTTTTTTTATATCCTTAATAATGATAAATTTAATATACATATTTATTAAACTGTACACGACTTTTGCCCTTTAAAACACTAGCTAATAATTTCAATGGCAAATCTAAGAACATGGCTGTCAGGTTGGAGACTACCCAACCCCGTCTGTTGGAAGAGCAACAGCACACTTCGATCGGTTCGCACCATCCCTGCAGACACAGTATGGTTACCTACAGCCACCACTCGCACTCCGATGGGATCTCACCTACTTGCCAATTTAGATTTGGTACCCTTATACCCCGAAAGCACTTCGCCTGACCCTAAGTTAGCTCAGCTAGGCTTTTAGTACTTCCGGGAGGATGAAAGTCATTTTGTTCTAATGTCTCTCGTACCTCATACAAGAAGAACGAACAGTTTTACCGCGAGAAAATTAACCGGGGAAAAGCGTTAACTTAAATAATAATGGTTTATCCTTAAAAGCAAAACAGTATATTAGTCATGTAGTTTACATATAACTGTACATGCTGCTTCATTTATAACTGTGGATGATATAAATATAAGGAGGTTGAAGCCTTTATATTTTTTTAATTTGTGTAAGATGACCATTAAGTCTAATTCTCTTAAAGTTTATTTCTTCTGAATTCCACTGAAAATGGAAGAAAAGAAGACAAGTCCACTGACTTTCACTGCAACGTAGAAAAGTTTTTATTGTATGAATTCAAAGCAGATCTAATCTTCTAGACCAGTGTTATTTAACATGGGGCCCACGCCTTACAGGCGGTCAATTTTATAGTTAAGGAAGTCAATTTAAAAATGAACTCGACACGTTTTTAAAGTCCCAACTATAATGTGCATAAAATAACTTAAGCAAATTTAAACAACTGTGCAAATACATTAATTTATATGTGGTAAGCTATATGGTACTCACATAACATAAATTTTCGTCAAGTTTCGTCAAATGCCATTTCTTTAAGCAAAGCACGAAACTGATCGCACTTTTCGTACGGAAACAGCTGATTGTGCTTTGTGTTATATAAAGAAAAATCGTAATTAAGACCTACAGTGGAAAATTTTTAGTTTTTAATTAATAGAAAATGTAGAAAAAAATATTACAAATTAAAGTTAAAGTTATTTATACATACATATGTGTCATGAATCAAGACAACAAGATTGCGGATGTGGCGGTCAAGAAAATGCTGTATTTCATTCTGCTAGCGTCTATTTTTTCTTGTTTTCTTTGGAAAACGTCCGCTTACATTTGAAATAATTTTTATTTTTAAAAATGTTTAGAAATTAAATTAAAAATGAACCAATAAGCCGAAAATAAGTCAATTTTCATTAATTTATAAAATCGATAGTTCAAATCCTGATTGGGAAAAAATTAAAAAAAAAATTAAAGATTAATTTAGAATAACTAATGAAGTAACTTCTGAAATTAGTAATTTTTTATAAGAATTTTCATATAAGCCAAAATTTTAAACTTTGGTGACCCGAAATAGCTCTTCTTCTTCTCGGGCTTCAAGCTCAAACACAAAACTTTTACTCGACTATATTTTTTTTTCTTTCCATTTCAAATGTTGTTCAAATCGATACACCCGTTTAGAAGTTATTCAATTATTTCAAAATTTGCGGCAAAAATCTCCTACACTTTTTACAACAAAAACTCATTTTCATTCTATTGTGACGTAGATGCGCAGTAGAAATTTTTTTTTAACGGCTGAATGCGCAATCTTGTTTTCTTGATTCATGCATATGTATACGATAAAGGCGTTGCATTTTTTAGTATGGTTGGTGAATAATTTGTTACTTTATCCACTAACAAGTGTAGTGTGTTAATGTTGAGAAGCTGTGGTGGCGTCTTTGCTGGAGTTGTCTGCTTGCTTTCTAAACATAATACTACGAGTCATAAGTTCAAATCCCAACAGCGACTTAAATGTAAAGATAAATATTTGTTTCAAAAACAGAATTTATGAAAAAAAGTTTAAACCTCCCAGAATCCAAATTAAATAACAAAAATTTGTGTGAAGTCGTTTGAACTTACTGGGAAGCAGGAGGCATTTGTACATTAAAACAGTAGATGAAATTTTAAAGTGCTTAAATAATAATGAAAAGAAAATAATGAAAAAAAACTCGATGGAGCCTTTGTTTGAAAGGAAAGTAGCAACAAAACAGTATGCGGCAGTCTTGCCAAATTGACCCAGTTGGTAATCAAGAGATCGTAAATTCGAATCTAGCAGCTGCTGTGTTTAAAGGCACTTATTGGCTAAACCAGACCTTGTCTAGTTTAGGTCTGACCAGACTATAAAAGCGCACGCTTAGTAAACAAGATCCACAGAATATGAAATACAAGACAAGAAAGAAAAGTTACAAAAACTTATCAGAATTTTTCTATAATATAATTTCAGAAACATCTCCGCATTAACAGCATTAAACATTTCGCTTAACGACCACAAGTTAAAAGAATGGATAGAACACTCGAGCCTAAGAATCGCCGTTATTTAAAGCAATCTGAATTGAAAAAGTAGTAACTTTTTAGAAGGCTCTGCCACCATCGTAGAATGCTACCATTGTGAACTGATGGGTACTCAAGTGTTTTATTAAACAAAGCTGTAGGAAAACATTTTTATTAGCAGCAGTTTGTCTCAAATTTTTTTAACACAATTTGTTTTGCAAAATGCCGCAATATGTGCAGCAGCGTTATTTACGATTAATATCATGCTCATGGCGATCACTTGGTGTACAAAACTCTCACTTATGGAATTTTTTAAACATGAAGATATTTTACCATAAACCTCATCTTCTTTCACCAAAATAAATGATAAAAATATAATAATAAAACCACTGTTTTGGTCTGACTATTGTAAAAACATTTTGTTTTCAATCTGAGAGTAATTTGTGGTGGCGCCATGATGACAATGCGCAAAATTCAATAATAAATAAATTCTTTGAAATTCCATTTTAATGAAGATTAATATTATTTTTATTTAATGTAGCTGTGAGGACGGAATCGCTGGTGGGTTTTTTGGCATTTTAAAGTTATTTTTTATTTTATATAGAAGTAATGTTTTACTTTTTGTTGTTTTTTATTTATTTTTCGTACTTAAGCCCAAATTGAGTTAAAGATAAAAAATAAAAAAAATAATAATTTGTTTATAAAAACATTTATTTATTTATTTTACGGTTATTTGCACATTATATTTATTTTCTAGAAATATGTTATTCTATGTGGAATTTCAAATAAAAATTTACTAATTTATTTACTAGCATGTAAATGGTTCACAGCAGAAGCATATAGAAGGCATATTCTGAAATTTTAAGATAAAACATTTAATTAAATTATATTATATTTAATTTTTCAAGCAATTGTTCTTTTTTCAATTTTTACTTATTTAATATTTCACTACTTCTTTGAGTAGCATTATCAGAAAAATCAATTATTTATTTTAACATAAAATAAAACAACAACAAAAAACTTAATAAATTTTTTTCAAACTAGCAACAGACAACAAAAAATTGGTGGAAAATAACAGACATACCTAAACAAAAGCGGAAAGCGGAACGTTTTCTTCCGCATAGCTTTAACGCTGAAATGCCATACCTAAAACAAAAGCGCCAACGCTATGTCAAAATGAAAAAAACAGGGTTGTTAAACAAAAAAAGGAATAGTGCTTTATTTAGCTATGCCGAATCTTATATACCCCCCATTTTTATAAAATGCTTAAACATTAAGATTTCGGATTTTTGCCTTTCAAAAAAATTTTTGATTAATGCACTATTTTCACTGGGAACGTCTAGCATCAAAGACCATTTCTTAAATATCTATCGTTGGAACAAAAGCAAAAAAAAAAAACAAATGTACAAGTCGAAATACAGAGAGAAAAGGAAGAAGTACTTTGGTTGTCTGTAAACTTAGTCTAACCAAATTAATATTGATATGAATACCACTCGTATATGTATTCACAAAGTTAGTTGGTTAAATAGGTGATGTTTACAATGTATACAGCAGCAGAAAGTGCATTCTGGCGACTAATTTTTCTTGTTTTCTTTGGAAAACGTCCGCATACATTTGAAAAATAATTTTTCTTTCTAAAACAGGATCTTAGAAATTAAAATAAATGAACTTAAGTCAAAATTAATTTCGATTCATTAAAAATAATAATGTTTTGTAACTTTAAAGCGAGAACGCCAACTTCAGACTGAACTTTTAATCATTTTGTGTTGCTATGAAAAATCTGAACTTAAGTTTTGTTTAAAATTCTTGTAGTCATGAAAGGAAAAATGTAAATCTTTGAAGTAGTTCAACATGTTATTTGAAAAAATATTGTAAAAATAACTAACAAAATCTAGAAAAGTTGTATTAGCTTTTTTGGATGTAAATAAGATGCTGTTCTCTAAGAATGACATACATTATTTTTTACTGGGTATCCTTTCTATCGAATGTTTTCTTTCATTTATTATAATATGTTTACTCTGTTAATAAATTATTTCCACTCCTCATAAGTAAAATATATGAATATGTAATCAGATTCTATTCCTATTGTAAACTTAGCACCAGGATTACTTTACTTTTACTAGAAGCAACCAAGAAAGATTTGGGCCAAAAGATTTTCAAAGTGATAAAGAATAAAACCGTTAAACAAATATTTAAAGAAGTTTAAAAAAAGTTTAATTTTAAAATGTAAAATTTGATTTACAAAAAAAAAGTTTCCTAAATATTAATGTTGATTAAAATTACAAATCACTTTTACCATGTATGTAAAAATGAATTTACCAAAAAACAAATAGTAACTGTTGAGACACTAAAGATATCTGAATAAAATATTTGACTGCTCACTTCAAATTTACCAGCAAAAAATCAAATTTTCAATTTTTTTAGGTTTATTCCTAACACTTCGTTTACATAGGGACAAAAAAGTTCGGATAGCCGAGAGCTTGATATGTTTAAAGAACTGTCAAAGATTGCATTGCAATTAATAAAGTTTGTAAGCTGTCGCGCAATAAGAAGTGGAAATAAGGAAAACGCGATTATACTAAAAACTTACTAATTAATATTGGTGCAAATTACGGATGTGCATTTGTCAAAGGGGTGTTGCTTATGTAGTTCTTTGTGGAAAATTCAAATTTCATACTTCAATGAGCACTTGCGATGAAACAAAAAATTTACATTTTTCGAGAAGTCTTTAAGCTGAAAATAAGTAAAGTTTCGACATCAAATTTATTTTCTGTTACGGCTTAAAGGATAACATCAGATACTTGAAAGAGACGTCTCTGTGTAAGCTCACACACAATTTGTATAAACTTTAATTGCTTGCCTCCAAATACGGTTGAAAAATAAAATCCCTATACGTTTAATAAATGTCACTATAGGAAAACACCCTTTATATTTTAGTCTTATTTTTTTTTTACTTGTTCTTACAATGGACATAAAAATATTTAAAATTAATGCAGTTCAAAAATAAGGCCACCCACCAGAAAATCAAGTCACTAATTGGCACACTCTTAAATGTATACGTTTATTTTGTTTACTTGTTGTTATAGCGCACATAGTTTTAACAATACCAAGCAAAATTGACGGTGCAAAAAATATTAAAATTTGTTTAATATCGCGTTACTTTCAGAACAATCTTTAAAATAATAAAATTTGAAAGTTTTACCAAATTTCTTCGAAAACAACGATGGTCTAACAGTGCCTGTAACTGAAGATTATATCTTTTTAACGAAGCCATTAGTCCTTAGGTGAGCCTGACACATAAAGCTCTTTAATAAAAAACGACCAGTTTTCTTACAAAATGAAAAAGATCTATCGTGTTTTAAAAAAATTTGCAAAACTATTTAAACTAAGATTTCAAGTCAAAGTTCCGGCGACTTTCTACAATATTAGAGCTTTAATGCAAATTTTCCTTCCAAAATAAGAAAAAAAATCGCATAAAAAATAATTTAATTATTAAAATATTTACAGTGTTTGAGGAGCTACCGAATTATTTACTAAATAAAATTCTGCGAAAACACTCCGCAATGCCAGCAACAACAAACAATAATCAATTAACTACATTTGTCAACACAGACAAAATCACACTAATCAAATCAATATCTCTATTAAACAAAAAAAAACAACAACACCCCTTAATAATGTGAATCTATTCGAAAAACAACACAAAAATGGCGGTATTTAAAAATTTTAAAAGAAACCAAATTTATTCATAATGGTCGATTTATCTTTTAAAGCGGCACATTCTCAAAGGTGATTAACGTCACGGTTGAATTATAATTGGAGTTGACAGTAAAAAGCGGCAGTCAAATCAATTTTCAGTTATTCAATTTCTAGTGTGATCTGTGTGTTACATGAATTAAAAAGATGTTTGGGGACAATACGGCAGACTCACACACACACACGCACTTTAAGCCAAAGATCAAAGACAAATGGTAAACTACCTGCTGCCTTAAGGGTGACAATAGTAAACATTTAAATGCATTATTTGCACTTGTAATCGCATCACCAGTCTTCTACTCATAATCACTAACGCAAACATATCATCATCATTCTCATCATTATCATAATCACTTTTGCCTTTAACTACTGAATGCATCTGTTCATCAAGTGCTAAAGAAATGCTGTTGTGACTTTGACTTTAACTGCTTCCGACTGTTTAGATTAGAATTCTGTTATTATAACGTTTTGTTTATTTTAAATTTGATTTAAATGGTGAGTTAAAAATTTTAACAACAAACTTGGAAGATACTTGGCAAGAAATTGAAAATAAAGATTAAAGCTTAAAAGGCCTCAGCATCATCATTATGTCATATGTTGGTATGTAAATGAGTGCAGCTTCCGTTTGTCCATGATTTTGCTGCTTCATGTAAATCTTTTCTTTGAATCACTGGCCGCTGCAAGAGACAATGCAAATATTGTGCTTTGAAGCAGAGAATGTTCTGTCTTAGTATTTATTTGGGGATAAGACTCAAGTGCACTTTTTGTCCACATGTACAATTGACTACTTCATTAAGTCTTAAATATGCGTATGCTGTGGCTACACTCGTAAAAATATTGTTAAGAAATACTTTTCAAATGATTTTCGTTTTTTTTTTCCAATTCAGTAAAAACCTATTTTTCTTTTTGAATACAGAACAACATAAGCTAGCTTAACATAACGAAAAGCCTTTTTAAATGCTTAAGCAACCTATTAAGGAATCTTTGATGACTACAATGTACTTCCATTACCTTTGTAACTTATTTGCCACAGTTGTACATTTTTGTTTGATTCGTACTATTGCCAAAAATAATTTCAATATAAATAAATAAAACTTAAGAACACATTGAAAAAACATATTTTATATATTTAATAATATTAAATTTTTCCCTTTAGTTTTAAGATAAATTCGATACAAAAGATTGCAGGTTTTTCTGTTCTTGTATATTTGGCCAACAATATTAAACATTTCATTTGTGTGCATCACTTTAGACAGAAACAATTAAAAACAAGTAAGGCTATGTTGAATCTTACATACCCTTCACCATCTACGTAAGTCTACTTTAGTGAAGTAACTCCAATCAAAAAAGCAAATAATAGCTCTTAATGAGTTAGACATTTTTAAACATTTTAGTATGTTCTTAAAAATCTCTTCAAAGACTTTTAAATGAAGCTTACACATTCTGAAACAGGAATATTCAACGAGCAAAATGCAGTAGGTTGTAAGAAAATCTACGCAGTGGGCTCAGAGATATCGGCGTTTGAGTTGAAAAGTTATCATGAAACTGATTTCGGTAAAAATGGCATGAAAGCGCTATGCGACTGTCTTTTACTTGGAAACTTAAAAATATTTCTAAATAAAGCTTACACATTCTGAAAGAGGGATATTGACGAAAAAATGCAGTGGTTTGTAAGAAAATATATGCAGTAGTTCCAGAGATATCTGCATTTGTATGTAAAATGAGACCCATATTGATATTTTAAAAAATTTTTAAATTTTAAAGATCCGTAACTTGGAAAATATGGGCGAGCGTCAATTTTTTTACTTGATATTTTTTTTTCTTATTTTTAATTTTCTATCGTTCCGTATATTTGTTTTTTGATTGGAGTTACTTTATTGTTGCAAATGACATGAAAAAATTAGAGGTAGGAGGCGTGGTGTTTTGCATGCTGCCACGAAGGACATGGACCGATCATGCTGATTTCCAATAGCACCTCTTTCGACACTATATCTGATCGATTGACATGTTTATTTTTTCGTGAAATCAAGTTTGCCTTGGCAACACTAACGCGGATGGACAGACGGGCAGACGGACATCGCTCATTCGACTTCGCTGTGCATAAGAAGTCAGAATATGTATACTTTATGTGGTCTACAAACGGATATTGTAGAAATTACACACGGAATGAGAAACATAGATATACCCTCTTTTCCACTTTTTGTGCTGAAGGGTATAAAAATGTATAACCATGTATAAATTTACATATAAAATGTCATCGGCTCTTAATGGGTTAAGCATTTTTTTAGTATTTCCTCAAAGATCTCTTCAAAAGTTTTTAAATGATTTTTATATTGATATCTGAAAAAATATGATGCACAAGAGGCCCGTAATTTGGAAAGTATGGCGAGTGCCAATTTTTTCACTTGATATTTTTTCTTATTTTCTTCTACTGCCCCATATATTTTTTTTGATAGGAGTTACTTTATTGTTCCAAATGACACGAAAATAGCACCTCTTTGTCTGATCGATTGGCGTATTTAAATTTTCTCTTGCTGATCTAATGCCTTGGCAAACTTGATTTCAACACTAACACGAACGGAGAACTCAGAAAACATATACTTTATGGGGCCGGAAATGGATATTGTTAAAATTACAAGTGGATTAACAAACTTAGATATACCCATTTTTCACTTTTTGTGGTGAAGGGTATAAAAAACTTTTAAAAGTCTCAAAATTTTTTTATATCCTTTCAATTTTCATTTGTAAAAATATTCCACATTTTACATACACATATTAAACGATTTTTAAGTTAAGTTGCTAACGAACATCAAATAGTTTACATTCCAAGTCTTCCTCCTCGTTGCCTCAATCAGTTCGTTGGTGCATACATCTAGCGTTATAAAGTGAAACTATTTCCGAGGGTAGATTAAACGCTTTGCGATTAATGGAATTATTTTCAAGTAAGTATTTATGCAAACTTTGCTTCTAATTTACATTAAATGCTGAAAAAGGGATTTCTGCGCAAGCTTTTCCCATAGCTTAAAGATGTAGAGTTAACACTAATTCTGATGGGTCTTCACATGTTCCTGATCCAGCTGTACTTAGATATATATAAACGTTTGTTCAAAACATATTCAAAGCAATATTATCATTTAAAACTTTTTATTTATTTATTTTTTTTTTTTTTTTTTTTTTTTGTAAGTTTGCCACACTACAAGATTTGTAAAGAAAATAATTAAAAATGGCAATTATAGCCAAGTTTGAATAATGTTAATCATAATGTAAAATAGGAACCCTCATAAAACCCCCAAAAGCAGTCCAATCTCCAAACAGAAATTATCATACCTATTTGGTTACAAAAAAATGGAATGGAAAGCAGAATATCAAAGTTACCAAGCGGAGAAAATTTTATTTTATTAAATACAACTGTAAAATAAAGGTGACTGTCATTTGTAATTAAAAAAAATAAAAAAGCAATATAAACTTAACAGCAAATTATAATATATGTCGGTTTGTTTAAGTCCTCTACCTCCTCTCTATCAGGCGTGTTCCGACACTCGCATGTTTTTGAAATCGCATGTGATTTCATGTTCTGAAACTCACGCGTTTTGCTTGCGATTTGCTCTTTTTCAAACTTATGTTCGAAAAGAAAAACATATGATTTTACGGTGCAAAACATTAATAAACAAAAGAAAACAACAACAAAATTGCTGCAGCTGCCTTGCTTAGTTTCATTTCTTAAAAAAACATACAATAAAAAAAGAACGAATTAAAAAACGGACACTTAGAGATTATGACAACTCAATAGATACTTCAATCCAATGCATATTTATCAATTTAATAAAATAACACAAGCCAAGAAATATTTTGGTGACAAACGTATTTTCTATTGGTGACATTGCATTTAGCATCTTTGATGTAAAATGTTACGTACATTGTAAGTAATCATTACTTAAAAAGTATTTTTCTTTATTTTGTTAATTATAACATGCTTGTTCGGAACTCATATCGTCCAAAAGGTGATTTAAATAAATTTGTTGAGGTTCCTTAACACTTGAATCGGACATTTAATAAAAGCACCGAATATTTTGAAGAATTGAAAATTAAAATAACCACATATTTTTTGACTACCGACTATACATTCAACCTCACTAATACTAGTATATTTTCGAACATCAATTAAAACACCTGTTTCTATGAAATCGCCAGTATTCAAGAAAACAATCAAAACAAACAATTGATAGAACAAATAGCATATTTTAAATTAATTATTTGCGACTTAAATTGTTTAAAAATTGAAATAAATTTTGCTAAAAATAAAAGAGAACATTTTAATTTTCATTTGTGTAAAATTTTATTGTTGCTTTAAAGTTTATTTTAAGTAAAATTCGTAACTTCACTTCAGTATGTGCTTGCGATTTGAATCGCCAAATTTCTTGCGATTGTGAACTACAGAACTCCTTTTATGCGATTTCAACTCGCATCACCAGTTTTAAGCCTGGTACTCTGTTCAGTTTTTCATGCGGAATGCTGCCAAATCACATATATAAAAAATTTGTATGAAAAAGTCATGAAAAAATGTTGCAGAAGCAGTACTCTGTTTTTACTGTGGAAAAACATATGAAATGTTTCTGGCAACATTTTATCCAAGCTGTGAAATAAAGCAAGTAGGCATTGTTTCATGCGGAATTTTTCATACAACAGCTGATCGTATGTCTTTTACTTACGTTTTTAAAACAATGATACCACACTTTAAATGTCAAATATTCCACATGAAATAATCAATGTTGCTCAACAATTTTCACAAATTTGAACGGAGTACCAGGCTTTAAGCGATTTGCGATTGTCAGAACATGCCTGTATAGTTAACGTTTTTACAGACATTTTTTATTATTGTTGATGCAACAACAACGAAAAGCATAAATTTTTTAAATAAAGAGTGTAAATTAAATATTAAAGGGAGGCACAGAAACGTCATTATATAACCTTTAAATTAATATAAAGTACATTGAAGAGATACGTGTATGTGATATTTGTATACGTGTATTGGCGAAGTATGAACAAGTATGAATTGAAAGTTTCACAACAAAAATAGAGTACAACTTTCTTAAACCAGCAAATAAGTCTTCACTTGCTTTTAAGTACCATGAACGATAGGGAACATGTCACGAGCTCAACACTTACTGCCATTCCTAAATTAGCGCGTAAAACGCAAAGCAATGTAATTCATAGCTTTTGCGCTGAATTGTCATCCCTAAAAAAGAGCGTCAGCTTTGTGTCTTTATTAGTAATGTTAACTCATTTTATTTTATAAAACTCACCGAATAAAGAAAAGATAAAACCACTAGATTGCCTTGAAAACTATTAAATTGTCATTACTTTTCAACCATAACAAAACAAAACAAACCAACAAGCAGCCAACTTCACTTCCTAACGCACTGTCAAAATTGGTTTCTCCAATTGCCAAGCGTTGACGCCATGCTATTTAGGGATGCTTCATACATTTTGTATGAACATGAGATATTTTGACAGATATCTTGCATTTTAGGCGCAAATTTAGGGATGGCATATAGTCACCATTTTTACATGCCATTTTTTTTTCATTCTCTTAAACTTTCAGCGAGTTTCACTGCGTCCCCTAACGATGAAGTTTTTATTCGATCGAAATTTCTACATTTTGCCTTCAATTTGATATTTGTTATTGTGGTTGCTTGTGTTATTTTAAGTAACATATATAAAAACCCTATACAATGAACGTACACAAAAAAAAGCAAAAATCTCCCCTTAATTTCAAGCCATGCCATTCCGCTTACCGCGCATGCTGCATTGCACTATTTTTGCCAACAAACAAAAATTTCATGAAACAAGTTTCGTGGTGTAAGTTGGCTCTTAGTAAGGTACTGTTCTACGTTCGTTTGAAGCACACGTCACGAACTTAACGATATTCGTTTCAAGTATGTAAAACCAGTTCAAAACTAAAATTTATATTCATGTACATAGCAGCTATGTTCGTGTCAAGTCCTTGAAACCATTTCAAAAATTCACGTTGAACTCTGGTGCTTGGCTGCGTTCATTTTAAATGAAATGCTATAAATATAAAAATTTGTTCAGTTCGATAGAAATAAGGATAGGATTAAAAAGTAAATTTACCCATATTTAAAATAATGTTTTTTTTCTAAATAAAATATTTAGACAGTTTTACAGGACAAATATTAAAAATAAAAAATAGGAATGTTTATAAAACATAAATGTTTCGAACTCGTTAAAACATAAAAAATACTGTATTAAAAAATATGTTCATAGAGGAAAAAGTTTTGTTTTGTTTTGTATTGTATTGTATTTTGCATTTTTCCTTACCTTAAATCTATAATCTTTAAAACCTTTATTTCCTAGTTTACCTTTAATCTTTAAGACCATTACTTCTTGGAAAAACCTAAACTCTTCAAAAACTCAGCGATGATAATAAAAAACTAATAGACTCAAGGCCGGGGCACATAGATTCCGTTATACGTTGTACTGTGACGTATTCAGCTGAAGTTAAAGTAACGACAGATGAGGTTGGCACAAAGAGTACTTTGCTGACGGATATTAAATCAGCTGTTTATACTTTCATCAATGTTGCCAGGGAAATACTGGAAAAATTACGCTTAAGGCCCAACTATAATATGCATAGGGAAGCTTTAGCTTATGCCAAAAATCCAACGAAAAGCCTGTCAAATGCTTAGGTAACTTATTAAAGAAATTTAGGTAACTACAATGTACTTACATAAATTTAGTAACTTATTGGCAACAGTTGCACATTTATGTATTTAATTCGTACTTTTGCCAAAAATAAATTCTATATAAATAAACAAAATTTTAAACCGAAAGGGCTTTTAAGAAGATATTTTATAACATTCACATACACATTTACATTATTTGGTTCATGTTCGAAGATAAATTTTCATAAAAAATATTACAAGTTCTTTTCTGTTTTGTGTTTTTGGCCAACCATACTAAAAAATGCAGCGGTGTTCATCGCTTATATCGTATAAATGTGTGTATATTATTGAATTATATTTGTCAAAAATTAGACAGAAACAAAAATGTTGTTTTTTTACATTTTCTATTGAATTAAAACCTAATAATTTAACACTGTAGATCTTAATTACAATTTTTCTTTATCAATGTATAACACAAAGCACAATCAGCTGTTTTCGTACGGAAAGTGCGATCATTTTCGTACCTGGCATAAAGAAATTAAATTTAACGAAAGTTGACTTTTCGTACATTAAAGTTTACAACATATAAATTAATGTATTTGCTCAGTTGTATAAGCTTGCTCAAGTTGTTTTATTCGCATTATAGTTGGGCTTTTATGCTTCAAAAAAGTTACATATTAATATTTTTCTTAAATAAATAGTAATTTAATGTTATTTATATATAATAAGTAAAATGTCTTACTCCATATTTCAGGGAAAATAACAACGCAACAAATTCATTTACGGAACAAACACGAAACGAAAATAAAAAATAAAAAAACGTATGAAAAAAATTTTATACCGATGATGCTCATGAGAATTTTAATTAAAACTCAATACTTAATTAGTTAAAGTACATTTTTCTTTGAAAGATTGAGCTTCGATAGAATTTACTACACTAATTATTTAAAAATCCGTTATACAGGACAAATTTGATCTTATTTGCTTAAAACTTCAACATAAAATTACAGACAATTTTTCTGTACTTCTTTCTGGCACTTCCTGAAGAATATTTGAAGACAACTTTCTTCTAAATCGAAGTATTGGTACGGTTGTCAAATTTTTCAAGCGGAATAACTGAAGTTGTTAATTTTGCTGTTTCTAAACATGAACAGAGTACGAGTAAAACTTCACCAATATTATTATTTTGCTTATTTCAAACTAATTTTTTATATCGAATTTTGATTGCATTTGCAGGTAACCTTTGTTATTAAAATCGATATGATATGATATGTTAAGAGATCTTCTTACCGCATATAGTGAAACAAGTACTCTTTCAGTGATATTACTTCACTTCGTGTTTGTATTAAAAGTTACGAAATTTAAAAAATGTAACCAAACGGCAAAACTGATTTTCATGTATCTGCAAAAAAAAAAAAGAGTACAATTGAAACAAGCAAAAGTTAAAAGAAAACTAAGAAGTAGCAATTGATAGCGTTGACGAAGACGTATTAATTGTGACACACTCACAATCAAATGATGTTATTACATCGAAAGCGCTTGCCAAACGTACCAAAAACACAGCCAGAGACGACGGTTTTTACTGAAAAGTATAATATTTAATGGCGGAACAAATCAAATTAACTTAATACAATCAGTGGAATTAATAATCTCCTTTTTTGTTCTAGTCGATTCAAAATATTCGAATATTCGCTTTTTATACAAACTGTTAAAATTAAATAATAAAACTATAAAGATTATAACCAAATGAAAAATTTTAATTTCTAAAAATATTTATTTATTTATTTATTCAGTTTAGTAATACAAAGCCTTCAAGGCCAAAATATAATATGTATTACAAAGTAAGAAATTCCTATGTCCTTATATCTAATTTTGTATAAACCAAATTACAAAACACATATTTAACAAAATTAGCTCCCCAGCCCAAATATACAAAGCAAGAATAGCAATAGCAAATAGAAAAGAAATATAGTCCCACTAAGCAGTAAATCAAATTCACAGTCAAACAAAGTTGTTCTTCATAAAGACAAATATATTGAACGTATGCAGTGCAACAAACGCACTCATTTGTTATTACACAGTTAATGGTTATCATGTATAACATGACAAATATCTCATAATCTTTAAGCGAAAAACGTTGTTAGACGTGGAAAAAATCCGAAGCTCAAGAGGTAAGTAATTCCAGGTACGCGCAATTCTTACGACGAAAGATCTCTCAAAAATTAATCTAAAAATCCTAGGAATGTACACCTGAGGATTTCTAGAAGATCGCAAAAAAGTAAATTTATCATAAATAGCCAAAGGAAACCCATTTCTAATAATTTTATGAAACAAAACTAAGTTACGATATTTCACAAAATTACTAAAGGTACAACCAAGGAACTTATTGACATAAGCCGAAATATGATCACGACGTCTAAGATTGTATACAAATCTAACAATCGTGTTTACTATACGTCTTAGTTTGTTAAACATAACTGTAGAACAGGCTGAAACTACTTCAAGAGAGTACATAACTTGCGGCATAAGAAGAGCATGGGCTAATCTTCGCCGAATGCGAAAGGGTAAAAATATGTTGGTTGAATACATCCTCCGTAGTGTACCCCAGACTTTACCTGAAGCTAGGTTAATGTGGTTCTCGAACGAGAGACTGCTGTCAAGAATAACACCCAAGCACTTGTGACGACGAACGCACTCAATTTGCGTATTCTCGAGATAAAAGTAAAAATCAAGGGATATGTTTTCAGTAATACCGAACATAATCGCCTTGGTCTTAGTAGGGTTAATATTATTTTTAAATACTTGTGTAAATTTTTGAAGAAACAAAAAATTAGACACTAGAAGAATGTTCTTCAAACTTTATTTTGGTATTTTCCGAGGCTTTTTAACTTACCCAACACACAAACTGCTCTTTTGTTTATGGATCTAGTTAAACCCACTTGTACTTACTCTTTTTCCTCCTCTTTCCATCATTTTCTCGAAAACTTTTGCTCCACTTTATTGGAGGAAGAGGTTTTTTTCGTCTGGTGAAATGGTAGATTTGTTATGAATAACATTTTCTGTCATTCGTGTCGAAGGACACGAACAGGTAAAATTTCACAAAAGCAGCATATTTACCCTTTTCTAGAAAAGCGGTAATACAAGTGGTAAGAGGCAGTCGCAAATGTGGAACCTTGCTATTTTTTATAATTATAATTGCTACCTCTTACCCAGTATCGTTTAAAAAATTACGTACTAAAACCTAGCATATCTAAACACATTTTAGAGCAATTTAAGTAATGCCACAAACCAATACAAACTGTTCATATATGGCGAATTGGTGTTCAAGTTCTACATTTTTTTCTAGCACAAAAATAGGCTATGAAAATTTTTTAAACTTGTTTTCTACTCTATTCATTTTTGTTAATTATTTAGAGTTATTTACATCTCTGAAAAATCTTGCAATTAATTTCGTTAAAACTTGATTTAGTTTAATTGATGTGTTGTAGTGTAAAAACGGCCGTTTGCCACTTTATTCACTTTTACAACCAGATGGCAGCACTAACTATAGTGTCTAAAGTTTCTCACGTCGGTAAATATTAAGCACAAAACAAACTGTCAAAATGACACATTAACAACACGACAAAAAAAAACCCTGAGATTTTGCTTTGCTTAAAATATAATTAGTTTATGTTCTTTTCTAAATAATTTATTAATGAGAAATGGTGTTTGTCAAAAGTTGGGAAGACTTTGAGATTGCTGCCGAAAATATGTACATGGCTAATCCAATGACGTGTCGCTATACCATGAAATATGTGCACACCAAGGGCCACATATTAATGAAGATGACCGACAATGTTAAGGTGAGGACTTAAAAGTGTTAGTATGCTTACGTTCCATGGAAAACTAATCAAATATAAATGTTTTTTATTAATATATAGTGCATACAATATAAAGCTGAAAATATGCCCGATGTTAAAAAAATTGAAAAATTCACAAGTAATTTAATGGGTCATATGGCTTCCAAGGAGTAAAGACTGTCTACTCAATAAGATTTTTTAAAAGCAAAAGTGTTAAGTCATTTTATAAAGTCAGTATGGGAGTTAACTTAGTTTAAGGTGTTAATTTAGGCCAGAAAAGTGGTTACAGAGTATTTGTATATAATCATAGTTTAAATAACATTTTGTTTTGCTTAAAAAATGTTAGCTTTGTTAACCACTTCACTAATATGTTCCCGAACAACTCAACAGGATTGAAATAACAAAACTACCACCTTTTAAATCTAAAGCAGAAGTGAGTGCAGCATTAACATTAGGAAATGTTTATTTTTTAAATATTTTTCTAAAGTTAACATAATATTCTTAATTTTAAACTTATTGCAGAATAATTCTAAATGTAATATTTCCATGAAATGTGTTTTTTTTTATTCAATTTTATTTAAATAGAAAAAAATATTTTAAAAATCTTTGGAAATTACAGTTTTTTTTTTAAATAAATAACTGAAATGGTGGCAAATGTTAAGGATCGTTTCGACTTGGGGCTTGTTCGAAACAATGTAATAGACATACAAATTCTAAAAATTTTCGAATCTAAATACAAAATTAGCCCTCTATATGCATTTATCCAGTGTAAAAAAGTTAAGCTGTTATTATTTTGTAATATTCTTAGTTATTAAGAAAGGAGTTATTTTAGTCACTTATTAAAGGAATGCAAATATAAAATGCAATGATAAAATTTGATTCATCACTCATAGAGAAAGGCACGAAAATATTAATGTTTCGTGCTGAAACTATACCCTTTTAATTTATAGTCATACTTTATAAATTGCGAATGTCTAAAATCCTGTAGTCCCATCTTTCAGTTTAATAATTTCTCCAATAACAAACAGCATGTTATAGTACTTCTCCGAATTAAATCTTCTAATAAAAACTTTCCTGTTGATGATGAGGAAAATTAATCCATTTGCTGCTAAAATCTGGTATTGACAAGGCGAATTAATTTTATCAGGTGGCATCGTTGCGGCAGCTGACTATTTTTTGTTAATTTACTTATGTGTAAAGCAGCTGTCAAAAGTGTATTATTTCAAAAGTTCTTTTTTATGTTCTTTTAAATAGAATTTAAAAAAATGTTTTAACTCAATTAAAAAAACTTATTGAAAAAGGTAAGAAAAAATTGAAATAATTATTTATGTTTTGAAGTTTCCCATATATTTAGTGCATATTTTTGTTTTTGTTGTTGTATTGTTGTAGCGACGCTGCCACCTGGTATTAATTCGCCTTGGGTATTGATTGCTATTTTTTATTCAACAAATTTTAATACCATTGAGCCTTTTCACACAGGAATAATTTTTAATCCGCACAACTTTTGTTCTTTCGTATTTACACTAGACTAATTATGCTGGCATAAAATTGTGCACGTATACCCAGCTTTGTTTGTGTTAGTATTTTCTTTGTTTATTTCACGTTTGCCTTTCGTTCGTTAAACACATGCATAAATTGCGGAACATACTTGGCTAAAATAAGTTATGATGAATCGGCAATTAATTTTATTAGGAATTTCTTAACTTATGCCACATTTTCACAAGATTTCAATTAATATTTTATTCATATTTGACAAAAAGTTCGTTTTCAAAGTTTTTCCCTGTAAAATACTTATAAAAATCAACTCAATTAACTTTAAACTTAAGTGCTGTTTCTGTATTACAGGCGATCAACTCGTCTGAAAAAATTATATGAAAAGCACTCAGTTTTTTTATTTCCATATAAATTTTTCAGACGAGTTAATCGCCTATAATATAGAAACAGCGCATTAATTTCCCTTGATAAAATATAAGAAAATTGAATTCAATCATAACAAATCTCAATCATGTACATAATTAATATCATTTTCTTCATATTCATCTTTATGCGTCGATGGACAACCAAATACTAAAAATCGCTCTGCAAAAAAAAAACGCAGAACCTGTGTTTTCATAAGTGTGTATGTGTTAGTTTTGTTCTGCTTGTGCGGGGTTCAAGCTGGTTGAAAAATTGTGCCAGCCAAAAACCACTCTCCTCACCGAAAAAGCCAACAAACTGCGATTTTATGCCAGCACAATTAGTCCAGTGTGAAAAGGCTCATTGCCATTAAAATCAATTTTAATAGCAATGGTAACACTCAAACTAAAATCAACTCTACAATGTAAGGGGCTTTGTATCTCCGTGAAGATAACAAACTAGAATAACAAACTAAACTTGTTTCACTCAAATCAAAGAGAGGAAAATTAAATATGGCTTCCTTAGTCTCTCACACGCATAAAAAAATGAGTGCTTTACATTAAATTGAGTGCTACCAAGTTGAAATCCAACAAAATGTACTTAAATTTTATAAATTATATGGCAACATCTACATAAAGTACGCACTTAACAATGAATATCAGCTCTTCTTCTTTTATTTTTTATTAGAGAGGATTTTTAAGTTAACAAACTAACTTAACAAACCGGAAATGAAAAGTTTTATCAATTAAACAAATTTAATAAATTATTCAAATTTTAAAGCAATAAATTAAATAAAAATCGATATTTTATGAACAAAAACAAACCTTTTGTAAAAAAAAATAAAAATACGTTACAACTGCAACTACTACTTGCGCTATCTCTCATACTACATATGGGCTTATATCTCGAAAACTAAGAGTTGTTCCTGGATGGGACCAATTGTGGATGAAAGCCACATATATTGCCTATAATTTGGTATATATGTGTTATTCGTTGAGCATATTTTCTTGAACCAAGTTTTAAAAAAAAAAAAATTTTCAACTTTCAATCATAATACATATGGGATTATATCTCGAAAACTAAGAGTTGTTCCTGGATGGGACCAATTGTGGATGAAAGCCACATATATTGCCTATAATTTGGCATATATGTGTTATTCGTTGAGCATATTTTCTTGAACCAAGTTTAAAAAAAAAAAATTTTCAACTTTCACTCATACTACATATGGCCTTATATCCCGAAAACTAAGAGTTGTTCCTGGATGGGACCAATTGTGGATGAAAGCCACATATATTGCCTATAATTAAGCATATATGTGTTATTCGTTGAGCATATTTTCTTGAACCAAGTATTAAAAAAAAGAAATTTTCAACTTTCACTCATACTACATATGGCCTTATATCCCGAAAACTAAGAGTTGTTCCTGGATGGGACCAATTGTGAATGAAAGCCACATATATTGCCTATAATTTAGCATATATGTGTTATTCTTTGAGCATATTTTCTTGAACCAAGTTTTAAAAAAAAAGAAATTTTCAACTTTCACTCATAATACATATGGCCTTATATCCCGAAAACTAAGAGTTGTTCCTGGATGGGACCAATTGTGGATGAAAGCCACACATATTGCCTATAATTTGGTATATATATGTTATTCGTTGAGCATATTTTCTTGAACCAAGTTTAAAAAAAAAAGAAATTTTCAACTTTCACTCATAATACATATGGGATTATATCTCGAAAATTAAGAGTTGTTCCTGGATGGGACCAATTGTGGATGAAAGCCACATATATTTCCTATAATTTGGCATATATGTGTTATTCGTTGAGCATATTTTCTTGAACCAAGTTTAAAAAAAAAAAAATTTCAACTTTCACTCATACTACATATGGCCTTATATCCCGAAAACTAAGAGTTGTTCCTGGATGGGACCAATTGTGGATGAAAGCCACATATATTGCCTATAATGTAGCATATATGTGTTATTCGTTGAGCATATTTTCTTGAACCAAGTTTAAAAAAAAAAAGAAACTTTCACTCATACTACATATGGCCTTATATCCCGAAAACTAAGAGTTGTTCCTGGATGGGACCAATTGTGGATGAAAGCCACATATATTGCCTATAATTTGGCATATATGTGTTATTCGTTGAGCATATTTTCTTAAACCAAGTTTAAAAAAAAAAAGAAATTTTCAACTTTCACTCATAATACATATGGGATTATATCTCGAAAACTAAGAGTTGTTCCTGGATGGGACCAATTGTGGATGAAAGCCACATATATTGCCTATAATTTGGTATATATGTGTTATTCGTTGAGCATATTTTCTTGAACCAAGTTTAAAAAAAAAAAAAATTTTCAACTTTCACTCATACTACATATGGCCTTATATCCCGAAAACTAAGAGTTGTTCCTGGATGGGACTAATTGTGGATGAAAGCCACATATATTGCCTATAATTTAGCATATATGTGTTATTCGTTGAGCATATTTTCTTGAACCAAGTTTAATAAAAAAGAAATTTTCAACTTTCACTCATACTACATATGGCCTTATATCCCGAAAACTAAGAGTTGTTCCTGGATGGGACCAATTGTGGATGAAAGCCACATACATTGCCTATAATTTGGCATATATGTGTTATTCGTTGAGCATATTTTCTTGAACCAAGTATTAAAAAAAAGAAATTTTCAACTTTCACTCATACTACATATGGCCTTATATCCCGAAAACTAAGAGTTGTTCCTGGATGGGACCAATTGTGAATGAAAGCCACATATATTGCCAATAATTTGGTATATATGTGTTATTAGTTGAGCATATTTTCTTGAACCAAGTATTAAAACATTTATATTTTAAAATAAATAAACAAGATAAATTTTATCTGTTTAAATTTGATTTATTATATACTGAAATTAATAATATAAATAAATGTTTCAGGAATGGTTGCGCATGGAATTAACAGGTCGCCATTTAATGTTACCAAAAATATCAGAGGACAATAAAGTTTGCAATTGCGCCTTTGTAACATGGACTGGTTGGGATTTTGGTACTAACCATTTCAATTGAATCTAAATTGCATTTTTTAAGACCAAATCAGCCATCATAACGTTATCTAACAACAATAGACTTAGGGAATTTTTTAACCACAAAAGATAAACTTAACTATATTTTAACACCACAGACAAACGTAATTAATTTACATACAATACAATATATATGTTAATGCATATTTTTTTAATAAATTATAAAACTTCTTTATACAAAAATCAAAATTAATAAAATTAAATAACATAAAAAATAATGAAATTATAAATTTCTCTAAAACTAAAAACAAAATAGATAAATATAAATTCCTCTACTATAACTTAATTGTTATTTTTTAATAATAAGATACTTTGTATAAAAAGGTACTTTTTCTAAAAGTTTTTATTTTGTTATTATTATTGCAGTATTTGTAAAGTATTGCTTTTAAAGTTTCTTTTTTCTTACTTTTTATAAAATATTTTTTTTAATTTACTTTTTTATACCAAATTATGAAAAAAATACATTTTTTAAACGTTACTTTTTTTAATATTTTTTTTTAATAAAAAGTAATTTTAAATAAAATATAATACCAAATGGTTATAAAAGCAATTATAGATTAAAGTTCCTTCTTTCTTAATGGTACTTTTTATAAAATATTTTTTTTCAAAAAGGTACTTTTTTATACCAAATGATTTAAAAAAATTACATTTTTAACACTACTTTTTTGAAAGAAATTTTTATTATAAACGGTTATGTTTTACAAAATTGAAAGTAATTGTTTGCATAGGAAAGTAATTTTTTAAAATTCAATTTCTCTCAAGGTTACTTTTTTACAAATATATATTTTTTAAGTTATTTTAGAATAAAAGTTCATGTAATAGACTTATCTGAAGTTACTACTTTGGAAAACAATTTTTATGAAAATGAATCTTGTCCAATAGGTACCTGATTAAAAGGCAGTGTAAAAAAAGTTGTCGGAATTTTTCTAATGCGTACTTTTTATAAAATTTTCTTTTCTATAAAAGAGAAATGTTTCTAAGGTAGTTTTAATAAAGGGCACTATTTAAAAAACTTAGTTTATTTAGAAGGTACTTTATTGGTAGTATTTTTTTCAGGGAGTTTTTCATAAAAGTTACTTTTTACATAAAGTACTCTTTATAGATATTTAGAAATAATGATGTTGAAATGAACAAAATTTTTAAAATATAAATTTTTTTGGAAAGTACTTTTTCAGTAGGTTGTTTGTCCTAGTGGTTACTATTTTTAACAATTATTTTTAATAATAATCATTTTATTTAAAGATGCTTTATATACAGGTTGCTATTTAAAAAAGTATTTTTAGAAATATTACTTTTTAATGGTACTGTTTTAAGCGTCTTTTCTTTTTTATAAAAAGTTTATGCTTCTTCTTTTTAACAGATATTTTTTAATTGCTTCTTTCATCATACTCAATATCATCTTAAAAAATAGTAAAATATTCTTAATCAACTTGCTGTTTTTCTCCTTACAAAAGTAAAAATGTGCCAATAATTATAAAATTTATATTTAAAAACTCTTTGAAATTTAATGTCTGCCTTTGAGTGAAAGTTCAAAAAAAAATTTTTTTCTAAAAATGTTTAGAAATTAATAAAAAAGAACCAAAAAGCCGAAAATAAAGTAAAATTTCATTAATTTATAAAATCGATGGTTCGAATCCTGGTCGGGGAAAAATTAAAAATTAACACAAACGCTAGGCACCGCGTATCTACATACTGAAACAGTATCTATAATGTTGTGAGCAAAACAAGTATGAATAATTAAAAAATAAAAAGTTGCATTTCGTGGCAATCAAATTGCTAGCACAAAAAAGCAACAACAAATGTACAAGACGAGTTACAAAGAGGACGTGAAAGAAAAAAGCTTTAAGTTGTGTGTGAACTTCGTCTCACCAAATTAACATTAAGATTAGTTAGTTAAATAGATGATGTTTACGACGTACATAACATAAGGTAGATAGATGCAAAGAATGCTGATGAAGGATAGAGCGGTCCAGAAAATGCTGCATTTCATTCTGCTAGCATCTAATTTTTCTTGTTTTCTTTGGAAAACGTCCGCATACATTTGTAAATAATTTTTCTTTTTAAAAATGTTTAGAAATTAATTAAAAATAACCAAACAACCGAAAATAAAGCAAAATTTCATTAATTTTTTTTTTTTTTTTTAAACTTGGTTAAAGAAAATATGCTCAACGAATAACGCATATATACCAACTTATAGGCAATATATGTGGCTTTCATCCACAATTGGTTCCATCCAGGAACAACTCTTAGTTTTCGGGATATAAGCCCATATGTAGTATGAGTGAAAGTTGAAAATTTCTTTTTTTGTTAAACTTGGTTCAAGAAAATATGCTCAACGAATAACACATATATGCCAAATTATAGGCAATATATGTGGCTTTCATCCACAATTGGTCCCATCCAGTAACAACTCTTAGTTTTCGGGATATAAGGCCATATGTAGTATGAGTGAAAGTTGAAAATTTCTTTTTTTTTTAAACTTGGTTCAAGAAAATATGCTCAACGAATAACACATATATGCTAAATTATAGGCAATATACGTGGCTTTCATCCACAATGGGTCCCATCAAGGAACAACTCTTAGTTTTCGGGATATAAGGCCATATGTAGTATGAGTGAAAGTTAAAAATTTCTTTTTTTTTTTAAACGTGGTTCAAGAAAATATGCTCAACGAATAACACATATATGCCAAATTATAGGCAATATATGTGGCTTTCATCCACAATTGGTCCCATCCAGGAACAACTCTTAGTTTTCGGGATATAAGGCCATATGTAGTATGAGTGAAAGTTAAAAATTTCTTTTTTTTTAAACTTGGTTCAAGAAAATATGCTCAACGAATAACACATATATGCCAAATTATAGGCAATATATGTGGCTTTCATCCACAATTAGTCCCATCCAAGAACAACTCTTACTTTTCGGTAATAAGCCCATATGTAGTACGCGGGAAAGCCCATATATAGTAGTTGTAAAGTATTTTAGTCTTTTTTATAAAACCTTTTTTTTGTTTCTAAAATATAGATTTTTATTTAATTTATTACTTTAACTATTGAATAATTTATTAACATTGTTAAATATTATAAAACTTTTTATTTCCGGTTTGTTAAGTTAGTTTGTTAACTTGAAAATCCTCTCTCAAAATAAAAAAAGAAGAGCTGATATTCATTATTTATTTCGTAATAGAAGTTGCCATATAATTTATAAAATTAGCTACCTTTTGGTGAATTAAAACTTGGCAGCCAGGCCTGCCATATTTGACGATTTATCGGTATTTTGCCGATTTTTCGCCTTTATTAAAGTGCCGATTCGCCGATTTTGGCTCTAAAAATGCCGATTTTTTGATAAACACCGGAACAGGGTAACTTTATTGTTTTACAATAATTTATAACTTTATTTATTATTTGGGCAGCACTAGAATACTTGTAACATAGAAAGAGACAACAATAAGTCAACACTTCTATTTGCTGTTATAAAAAAAGTCGTTGGAAAAAACAGTTCTTAACTGTATGTAAGCTATTAAAAATTAAAAAGGTCTCGCTCTTGTGAATGATCAACAGATCTATGCAACACCAAGTCATTGTGTTTGGTTGTACGTAAATTTAAAATATAAGACTATTTCATCCGATTGTTAAAAGTAGAAAAGTTGAAAAAGGTTAATGCTATGCCAAAGGTTTCTACAAATTGTATACAAAATCACAAGAACTACAAGTCCAATTTGATAGGATTAGGCGCTGCCGTTATGACGGGCTCTAATAATGATATTCCAAATTTATCTGTTACAAAATGTGTTTGGCACTCACTTTCATTACGTGCATTAAATACTTGTCTTTAATTAAATTCCGAATTTAAAACTCTACTTAGAGATATTTACAATTACGTATCAAATAGTCCAGAAAGACTTTATTAGTTTGAATAATATTCAAAAACACCTAAAAATAAAACCAAACAATTACTGCACCAAAGTCAAACCAGATGGCTGGCGCGTGAAGCAGTAGTTGTTTGAATACTAGATTTGTATGAGGCGTTGAACATTTACTTTTCATTTGCTGGTTATGTTGATCAAATCGATACAGCGAAAACAATGATAAAAAATTTAAACCAACCAAATAAAATATATATATCCTCTTAAAATATATTCTTGAGTGAGTTAAATGATTTACAAAACTTAAGCAGCCAAATGGAAAGGCTTCTAAGAACTGTACTTAGTAATTTAAAAACGATGAAATTTATTTAGTGGAATTTAGGAAATTTGATGAGGCGTATTTGGTCTCATTGGATAAAGAGTTAATATAAGAATCAAAACATAACAAAAACGAAATAAGCTAAATAAATAAAAAAGTGTATTAATTTTTATTTAGAACTTACAATTCAAATATTAAAAAGATTTTGATTTTGAACATAAATCTTAATATAAATTATGTTTATTTTAAATAAAATTATGTTTTATTGTATCCAAAATGTTTTTTTAAACTTTTTAATTATTTGCCGATTTTTTAAAATTATAGTGCCGCTAAAGTCGATTTTTGTGTGCAAAAGTGCCGATTTCTTATCAAAATTCCCTGGCACCCCTGCTGGCAGCACTTAATTATATCAAAGCTCCCATTTTTTATATCGACACCTCAGAATTGTTTTGGTCCAATAGCCACTTAAAAAATTAGTAAGGTATGGAATATATACTTGAATATACTATTTCTGACTTAAGTTAGTTTAATATTGTTTTGCCCCTAAAAGCAATGATTAGAGTATAAGGCAATATCGTACAAGAAAACATGATAATAAGCAAAATTATTATTTTGCCTTATTACATACATAAAACATAAGTTAGAACTGCAAATACCCTTATTTTATTTGGAATGGTTATTTTATGTGGAACATCGTTTCTTTAAGAAAAAGTTTGATTTATGTATATGTTTTGACAATAAGTGCAAAAAAGAAAATATAAGAGAAGGACTGCAAATTTTTGTGATTTAAAAAAATGTAAGTTAAAAACGTTTTTAGGTGTTTACTATTTTTATGTTTTAGTATTATGTATTTTTATGTTTCTTTAAGTATGTACTCGTTCATATGTATGTACAATTATAAAATGTATTAAGCAATAAAATATAATAGTAAGTCTCTTGACTTTATGCATTTTTTAATAAAGTAATAAATAAAAATAAATGGAAGTTGCTACGGACACTGCACTTTCTCCTCCAAATAACATTAACATTTCATTTAAGTCATAATTTTAGAAAGGAAAAAAATTTAAACTTTATATGGATGTGAACAGAGCTAAATTAAAAAAAAATTGATAAGAAGCACAAAACAAGAATTTTTATCATATCCAAACGTATAAAAACGTTCTTATTCGTAAAAAATATGTCTAGAAATTTATTTTTTATAAAAAAGATTGATCGGTTATATTTTGAGAAATTCTAATGTTAGTATTGTTCTCGTTTCTGGCTTTTTAAACATTCCTAAAGTGACGATATTATTAATATAATGGCCACACCCTTGGTTTGTAATTTTTTTCTGGCAACTATAGTTATGCGAATAAAAAAGTTTGTGTCTGGCAGCCTACATTGAGAAAAAGAGTTATCACTCATTTTGCTTCTCAATATAAAGAGAGAGAAAGAGAGCAATTCTCTCTTCATATTGAGTCAAAATTTTAGTTTGTTACATTTAGTTTGTTATCTTCTCGTCCGCGGGCTTTGTCATCTGTTATTTATGTCAAAACAAACTTGCTCTCTGGATTTCTTCGTCTTCTTATTTTTCATTCATATATCACTCACACACCAAGAAAATTTTTCACGTCATACTGGTATCCGCAAAATATTTAACAAATTTTAAAATAGTAAAAAATGAAAGGCAATTTGGCAAAAGTGACATAAAAATGAATATTTAACGTTATGTTATAAAGTGCAATAAAATTAAAATGAAATAAATTAATTTTAGCAAATAATTTCTAGTCAAAATATACAACCAACCGTCTACAACATAACCAGAGAAAAAACACCAGCGTAGAAGTTGGAAAAAATCTAGGCTTAAATCTAGTTTACGGGCACCACGCCAAAATAAAAAAAAAGTTTACCACGGGGTGCAAAATGCAATTTTAAGCAGAAAATGTAAAGTGAAAAAATTGGCGGCAACCCTTAGTTTCGGAGTTACGGACCTCCGAAGTTTTTGTACCTAATAGGGCATATATCGAGTAGTCGATGGCGGAATGGGACAATATGGGTATCATTGGAAAGGGAATTTAAGAGCCTATTTATTGAAGCGGGAAAAATTAAAAAAAAAAAAAATTAAAAAATTTGGTAAGGAAAACCTTAATTTTTTACAAAATAAATTAAGGTATTCGGAATACTTTATTAAAAAAGTTTTATAAAGGTGTAAAATGTAATTTTAAGTAAAAAATGTAAACAGGTAATATCTGGGGAAACCCTTTATTTCCTAGTTACGAATCTTGAAAGTTTTTATGAATAACGTGCTCTAAAACGAGTATTTTATGGTGTAATGAGACAATATAGGTAGCATTGGAAAGGTGATTAGAATTATTTTTCGAATGCTATGGTGTTTCGCCATGATTTTAATATATTTGCTATGCAGGAAAACTTTAGAAAGCGAAGCCGCTATTAGTTATACCATAGAGGAGAAAATCCTTTCGTCCGGCCGAAGGCCGGCTACGCAAGAAACCTTTAGAAAGCGAAGCCGGTGTTGGTTATACCATAGAGGAGAAAATCTTTGCGCCCGGCCGAAGGCCGGCTACGCAGGAAACCTTTAGAAAGCGAAGCCGGTGTTGGTTATATCACAGAGGAGAAAATCTTTGCGCCCGGCCGAAGGCCGGCTACGCAGGAAACCTTTAGAAAGCGAAGCCGGTGTTGGTTATACCACAGAGGAGAAAATCCTTTCGTCCGGCCGAAGGCCGGCTACGCAAGAAACCTTTAGAAAGCGAAGCCGGTGTTGGTTATACCATAGAGGAGAAAATCTTTGCGCCCGGCCGAAGGCCGGCTACGCAGGAAACCTTTAGAAAGCGAAGCTTAAACTAATTTTTTTAGTAAATTCCTTTTAAATTGAATGGATATTTAAATTACCTTTCCAATGATACCCATATTGTCTTATTCCACTAAAAAAAACTCCATATATTTCATATTGTACATACAAAATTTGGAGGCCCGTAACTCGGAAACCAAGGGTCAGGCCCGAATTTGTCACTTTACATTTTTTGCTTAAAATTAAATTTTACACCCCGTAGGCAACTTTTTTAATTTTTAAGCTGCGTCCGTAAACTAGATTTGTTCCGAAATTTTTGAAGTCCGTAACTACGAAAGTAAGGGTTTCTGCGAAAATTATTATACAATATTTTTTGCTTGAAATTATATTCCATACTCTCTAAATAATTTTTTTTTTGTAAAGTATTCCTATTAAATTAAAGATTTTAAGTAAAGTTAAATTTATATAGAAAAAATCGTTTTTTTTTGCCTTATCTGATTTTTTTTTTTTTTTTACATTTTTCGTATTTAATTGAGAAGGCCCTTGAATTCCCTTTCAAATGATACCCATATTGTTCCATTTTACCATCGAATGCTCCCTATATGCCCTATTAGGTACAAAAACTTCGGAGGTCCGTAACTCCGAAACTAAGGGTTGCCGCCAATTTTTTCACTTTACATTTTCTGCTTAAAATTGCATTTTGCACCCCGTAGTAAACTTTTTTTTTATTTTGGCTTGGTGCCCGTAAACTAGATTTGTTCCAAAATCTATCTTTAACTGCCTTGAATTTGACAACAACAATAAAGCTTTACATAGAAAAAATTCGTCAGCAAATAACGAAAGAATGTCCAAGCAAAAAAATTCTAAAACAGCTAATAAAAATGAAAATAAAAATACTTCTTGAAATTGTTTAAGGCGTAAATATTACCAGTGCTAGACATTTTTTTTTGTGATATCAAAGTACAACAAAGATCATAAAGAAAATTAAAAAAATTACAAGGGGTTGCTTGTCTAATTTGTTTTTTGCACTTGTTAATATTGTATCTCAAAATGTGGACTCGAAAAATTTAATGCGTTTATTGTTCGTAGTAGTTGGCTCTCTTCCTGCAATTTTACACTCTTGTTTACACTCTTTCATTAATAAAACGCTTACTTTTTCAAATAGTGTAACTGTATAGTGTGTGAATGTAAGTCAATTGTGTTTGCGGTTGTAAAAAAGTGAAAAGCGGTTTTGTTAAAAAAAATAAAGACAATTACATCAATATAAACACCAAAATGGACAACGACGAAATAATTGTCGGTCCTCAGCCTGGCGCTGAAACTGTTTATGGCACCGATGACAACAACATGGTCATGTCCGAAAAGGTTTGTAAATTCTCATTAAAATTACAACAATTTATAGTCCTCTATTAAAATTTTATAAAATAAATGAAGGTAATAATTTCCCCTTAAAAAAACACAGGTTTGATACCAATTGCACTTATCTACAGAAAGGGCCAAAAATTTTAAAACTTTTGTAATTATTAGAGGCATGCAGGGTAATTTTAAAATTCGGATTAATTTAGATTTAGAAAAATCAAAATATTTTTTCAATTAAAGAAGTTTCAAGGCTACAAAAATAATTCTTATCCTGTTTTTGAAAAGTGAGTACTAGGTAAAAAATTTATGGCTTTTCTAAAATTTGGAAAACAAATTAAATATTTAGGGCTGACAAAATATTATTTTTAAATTACCTAAAAGAACATTTTTGTTTTAACATATTAGATTATTTTGGATTCATAAATGATTTGTTTAGAAATAAAACCAAACTGCAAATTGATTTTGAATTGGGCATCATTTAAGTTGCTATTATATAATAATTGTTTTTAACAAAAAAGTGTAATTATTCTTAACTTATGTTCAAAAATGTTTCCTCATATGTAGGTCTTACTCTCAATCTAAATATGTATTTTATTATTATAAAAATTAAGTTTTGAAGTACATTAATAAGAACTTTATAAGTGTTAAAAAACAATATTAATAACAAATTAAAGTAATAAAAAAATATTAATACAGTTTTGTTTAAATTTCTTAGGAGATTGTATCGTGCAAAGAGTTTTGTTCGTAAGGCAAAGAGAAACTATTTTTCTAGATTATTTTCGTGCCTTCCGTAAAGGATTTAACACAGTAACGATGCTTCTAAATATTACTGACAGCATTAGAAGAAATGTGAATGCTAACAAACTGAGTGTGTTGGTATCTCTTGATCTTTCTAAAGCATTTAATTCTATTTCTTTTTCAACATTGATCAGTAAGCTAAGAGATAATTTTAACTTTACTGTTATCGCGTGACGTCTTTTATACTCATATTTGACAGAAAGATCACAATTTGTTTCGTCTGGTGTTCCTCAGGGATCTGTGTTAGGACCCCTTCTATTTATATTGTACATAAATAATTTACCTGATTTTATAAGTTCTCCATTGTGCGAATCTTATATCTTTACAAATGACATTTTTTCTTTTTTAAAAGTAGTATGGATTTTTATGATGTATTAGAAAGCAACATTAACTTTTGTCTAAGTCGTCTTCTACAATGGACATCTTACAACTCATTAACTGTTAACCTGTCTAAAACTAATGCAAATATATTTGGGCCAACTCTTCGCTTTTTCCCCTATTTAATAATTAGTTTTGACAATATTCCTATACATTTCGTTGATCATCTGAAGTGAATGGGATTTATTTTGGATTTCAAGCTTTTCTTTTGCTCATATATTGATTTTTTGTACTCTAAAGTGTTAGGCATTTTACGTAGAATATACTCTGTTAACTTACATTTGCCTTTGCGTATTCCAAGTAGAATAGCTTCATCGCTTTTAATTTAGACCAATTTTGGTTTTTGCGCGTAGACGTGCTTTTTTTTAGTAAATGTTTTTAATTCCATATTACCCTAGATACCTTTTTTGTTATTATCTTAGTTTTCCCAAACAACAACTCTCATGTTATTTTACTTTTTAGAATGTTATTGCCATTAAAAAAAAAATTTAATTATAATTGGTTTGAATCATGGCGAAATAATACTAGATGGTCGCGATGGCAAATTCATTAATTTTCTCTGTAAACTTTAAATGTCAAACACCATATAAAAAATTATACATATTTTTTATATATGGAGTTTGATATTTAGAAATTATGCAAAAATTTATGAATTCGCCATTGCGACCACCTGGTTTTATTTCGCCATGGTAGAATCTATTGGGCTTTAAAAATCATTATAAAGTCA
Organism: Gymnosoma rotundatum; assembly: GCA_916610165.2. Taxonomy (NCBI): domain Eukaryota; kingdom Metazoa; phylum Arthropoda; class Insecta; order Diptera; family Tachinidae; genus Gymnosoma; species Gymnosoma rotundatum. The sequence goes on from OU744338.1 coordinate 50,442,657, forward strand.
ATTTTAATTTGTTCTGTCTGAAGACTCAACCGCCTGAGCATCTACCGCTTTTTAATGAAAAGCCATTAGAAAATTAATAAAAAATTTGGGGATATTATGTCTCTATGAGATTTAGCCTTACAATATATGAATTGATACAACAACAAATATATGTATGTATATACAAGTTTGACTACATTGTATATTAATATTAAATAATATTTATAAAAAGAAGTTCTCTTACGAAACTCACATGATTAATATTTTTATCTTCTTATTTAAAAATACTTAAAATATTATTCATTCATTCACAAAAAGTACATTGTCTGATAACGGTATTTCCTTAAACAATATCATTCACTGTTTAATTTCTCGCTACATTGAATTTTAATTCATTTTTAAATAAATAAAAAAAACATTTATTGAATGCAAATTCATTAATGATAAGAAAAACGAGATACTCTTTTCGTATTTTATAAATAGCATAATTCGGTTTGTAGCCATAATTATGTCAGATATATACCGCGATATATACATTCTTACAACGAAATTCCTACTTTCCCAACTTTATTGTAATTTACAAAATTATTGGGCGATGCTCTTAAATAAAAATACAAAATACTTCAACAAAAAAAAAAAAAAAAAAAAAAAACAAAGAGTATCTGTAAGCAAAACTAATAATACTCTGTTTTTTACGCATCAAAAAATTGTACATGTGCAATAGTTATTTTCAAATTACATAAAATATGTACCGTTATTTTTGTTTCTGTATCAAACTCTTTGTAATGTTTCGTGTTATGTTTATGTGATTTCAAACGCCTCAATGACACAGAAATAAGGTTCATTGTGAGAAATGCAAAGAACTATCCAACTGCAAGTGCAGTGAAAATATCACAGCAAGTGTCACAATCACATGGAGTGAAAGTTAGAGCCAGTAATGATTTGCCATGTGATGTACGCGAGTTCCAAGAAGCAAAAAAATATATAAATCCCCTAAAAAATAACCAGCGAAGCCTAGAATTCACCTAAAACTATATTACTAAAGAAACCTCGTTTTGGAGTGAAGCAATTTTTCCAGACGAAAGCAAATTTAAATTCTATGAACAAAATACATGGTAAAATTTTGAGATGCAGAAATGAGAAATTCAGCAAACGCATTATAATATCTATTGTGAAGCATAGCAGAAGTTCGGTGACGGTGTAGGACTATATGGCGAGAAGCAGATTGGGAAACCTTGTATTTGTTGACAGTTTAGTGATTACAATTAATTCTTCAAATATTTTTAAAGTAAATTTGCGTCTACCGTAAAGAAAATGAATTTAAAACAGATAGAACCCACTGGCGCCGGACCACAAACTAATTGAATGCCTCAGGAACAAATTGAATAGACAAGCAAAGACTTTCTGAAAAACAAGGAGGCTAGTAGAAGTTGTTAAGTCAACGTCTTTTCCGTTGGTACAGTTTATTCCGACGCTCTCAGCATGTACATAAGAAGAATATCAATAATTTGGTACGGATGAACTCATATTAGTCCTTCATGCTTTGAACAAGATAAAGAAAATTTTTATTAAAGATATTGAAATGTAGTTCGGTGCATCCTAGAACTTGCATCTTGCTACATGCCAAATTCTCTGTCCAACATTTATTTTAAAACACAAACTCATACTGAGGGTGTTCTACTTCTTCCAGTAAGAATGCGGTATTTTAGGCGCAAAATTAAATTCCAGTTGGAAGGAACAACTTATAATTGACATTTTGCATGAACGATATTTCGGAGGTAACGCGGTGGCCACCATGATCTTCCGATTCAAACCTGCTATATATTTTTATATAAAGTTTTCGAAAGTCAAAATATTAATTCGTATTATAACGGCGCAATTCGTTTAAATTCTAACCTCTGTGTGTCACCGTTTAAGCTACGGCAGACAAATAAATATTTTACACACAGCGCACACATGGACTTTTCACATACAGCTTGGCTTACTTAATTTTAATATCAATTCGCCATTCCCCCCTATGAAAACACTCGTTCTTTAACTATCAAGTAAATAATTTATGTATTCAATAATCTTATTAAGAGTATTTAGTTATTTTATAATGTACATTCATATGTATACATATATACCATGAGTTTACGTAAATAAATTAGCATACGATAATATAAACTAAATAACAAATCGAAAGAGACATTGAAGCCCATATTAAATTAAAAATTTGTATTCTTAAATTTTTAAAAGCTGTCATTTTTAATATGCTGGACAAATTATTTTAAAGAATGCAACGAAACTACAATACAAACAGTTTATAACGACAACAATGATTGCCAAAATAAACGCCATTTCATAATTTTTGGTCATTGACATTCGAATTGGCAGAAATGAAATTATGAGAAAGAAATGAATAAATAAATAAAAATAGAGAAACTATTGTTGTAAATTTGTTGAAATAAAAAAGTTATTTTATTGCACCCCTGGGAATCGATATTAGAATTTTAAATAACTTTTTTTGTTTGTTATAATTTATATTTAGTACGTTTTAGATTAATAAAAATCTAAGCATAATATACTACACAGAAAATGCACTATTCACCCACAATTCCGTACAAAATGTGGATTTAATTACAAGGGTGAATTTTTGACGTTGTCTTTTTCAGCTCGTTTGAGTTTTTTGACAAGTGTCAAAGTCAAATATGACCATTGTATAAAAATCAAATGTAGTTTCGTTCACACACTTTTTTATGACAATTAACATATGACACTACATAATAAATTTTACATATTGGTAAAATCTATTGTTTAACATTTTAGTTTCAAAACAGCATATTTGGGATTTTTTCATTACCATTGAAATTTCATTGTCATTGTTTGAAATAATGGGAATGAAAAAAAAATAAACTACTATTTAATGCTATCGATTTTATTTTAATTATAATTGTTTTTACTAATGGTAATGGAATTTTAATAAAATCTTTTAATTAATAATTAAAAAATAGAAAAAAAAAAATAATCTTAAAACAAATAAATTTTAACACTTTTGTAATTAAATCTTGATTTGAAATTTTTAATAATTTATAATTTTTATTTGAGATAGGTGTAAAACTTGATGTCTGAAATATAAAGTCAACTTATAGCAGATCTTATAACCTACACAAAAACAAAAATGTGTTCCCATAGTATATCTCATTTTTCCTGAGAAAGCTAAAATCTATGTGTATATTAGATCTAATTTTTCTGATCCAATTTTCCTTTTAAAATAATACTATACAATACTTTAAGATGTGTATTAAGTGTACAAAAAAGAAGAATACATTTATTAACAATAATGATTTGAAACAATTTTTTTATTAGTCAATATTTATAAATTTGTTTTGTAACTAATTATCAATAAAACCTTTTCATTAAAAAGCATTCATTAGTAAAAAATAAATATAATGCTGAAAAAAATCAATAGCATTATTTATCATTCAATGCTAATGAAGTCGGTCATCTAGTTAAGTACTCCCAGGCATAATAAAATAAAAACAAGTAAGAGTGCTATATTCGGCTATACCGAATCTTATATGCCCTTCACCATCTATGTAAATCTAGTTTAGTGTAGTAACTCCAATCAAAAAAGCAAATATTAGAGGGTGACAGAAAATATAAAAAAATTGGTACTTCATATATACAATTTACATAAAAATGCCATAGGCTCTTACGAGGGCTGCTCTATATATTTCTGGCCTAATAGTAAAAATGCGAATATTTATAATCAAAAATGTTTTTATTGTTTTTCAAAGTATTCTCCAGCATGATTTATACACTTTTGCATGCGCTCAAACCAGTTGTCGAAGCACTTTTTCCACTCCGATTGAGACACCTCTAAATCATGATTTTTGAACACTTCAACAGCTTCTTCTGGCGACGAAAGTCGTTGACCACGCATTTTTTTCTTGATGTGCGGAAAAAAGAAGAAGTCATTAGGTGCCAAGTCAGGGCTGTACGGCGGATGACCCATTAATTCGACGTTTTGGCCGGTCAAAAACGCTATGGTTTGAGCAGATGTGTGAGAGCTCGCACTGTCATGGTGAACAATGATTCGCCTTCTCTTGTTGGTTTTTCGAATTTCTCCGATGACTTCAGGCAAACAAATTGTAGTGTACCACTCAGAAGTGACCGTCCTACGTTGCTCAAGCGGAGCAGTCGCCACATGACCAGTTTTGCCGAAGAAACAGGCGACCATTTGCTTCGAAGTGCTTCTTCCACGCACAATTTTCTTTGGATTTTGCTCGTCTTTTGTTGTTTCGTTTCGGGCTCTTACGCATAGATCCATGATTTGTGACCTGTGACGATCTTATAAACGTCTTTTGAAGCACCGCAATCGTATTTTTGCTACATTTCTTTGCACCAATCGACACGAACCTTTTTTTGAGCGACTTTCAAATTGTGCGGGATCCAACGAAAACAAACCTTTTTTACGGCCAGGTGTTCATGCAGTATCGAATGTATGCTGGTGGAAGAAATGTCCAAGGATGTCTCTATCTGTCGGTATGTCGCATGTCGATCTTGCATTATGAGTTCACGCACGGCATCAATGTTCTCTGGCACAACAGCCGTTTTTGGACGACCTTTCACGGAATTCGTCTTGGAGCGAGCTTCGGCCGCAATTAAATTCATTATACCAATTTTTCACAGTGCTATAGGATGGTGCTTCATCGCCATATAAAGATTTAAGTTCATCAATGCACTCTTGGCACGAAAATGTTCACGAGTTAATTCCATTTTTTTCTATATTAATTTTTTCAAGTCACTGTAAACAACACAAATAATGGTCGTACGTCAAAACGTTTTGCGTACGATTATGCTTAAAAATGACAAACTTTCCAATGGAAATGTCAGATTGCACTTGGCAGCACTCAGCGTTGCCAGGCCAGAAATATATATAGCAGCCCTCGTAATAGGTTAAGCGTTTTATATAAATTTTGAAGTTCCTTTAAGATCTCTTCAAAAGCTTTAAAATGATACCCATACTAATATTAAAAAAATTTTAAATTTCAAAGCCCCGTAAATCGTAAATATAGGCGAACGCCAATTTGTTTACTGGATGTTTTTTCAAATTTTTAATTCTCTATCGTCCCATATATTTATTTTTTTGAGTAGAGTTACTTTATTGTTCTAAATAACATTAAGAAATTACTCATATTTCATTCGTTTGTAGCAGCAGGCAGAGCGCCGTCACTCGGAAAATATGAACGAGCGCCAATATTTTACTTGATGAATTTTTTTAATGCTCTATCGCCCCTCATATTTATTTCTTTGCTTTTAGTTACTTTATTGTGCCAAGGACATAACAAAATTACAGGTATGCGTGCTGTTTTGCCTGCTACCTCGAAGGATATGGACCGATCATGCTAATTTCCAATAGCACCTCTTTCGACACTATATCTGTTCGATTGATCATTTTTTTAAATCAAGTTTGATTTCAAAACTAAAAATTAAAATAATTAATTCCTTTGTTTTATATGTTTCATTAATTTTGCTCATAGATAAAACGAAAATCATTCGAATTACAAATTCTGTAGCGAGTTGTTTACGTGTTGCATACATCACTATTCAAATAAATTTATTTATTTAAATTTTATTTATTAGTTCAGCCCAGTATCTCTAAAAGAAATAAACTTTTTTCGAGGTTCAGAAAAAGTAGTTATGAGAAGAAAATGTAATCCAACCAAAAAAGCAAATATTGGGGTGACAAAGAATTAAAAGTTAACAGCCATACCTAAATAAAAACGGAAAGCGGAACGTTTTCTTCCGCATAGCTTTGACGCTGAAATGCCATACCTAAACAAAAGCGGCAACGGTTTGTCAAAATGATAAAAAACAGGGTTATTAAAAACATTAAGGCTTAAGTCTAGTTAACGGACACACCTCAAAAAGGATATAAAGCTTGTCTACGGGGTGGAAATGAAATTCTAAGCAATAAATTACCTTTCCAATGAATCCCATATCGTCCCATTCCCCCATTAAATACTCGATATGTACCATATTATACATACAAACGTTGGAGGTGCGTAACTCCGAAGCTAAAGGTCAACTCCAAAATTTTCACTTAAAATTTTACACCCCGGACACAATTTTTTTCATTTCTGCAATAGATTTTTCCAAAAATATATATAAATTCCCTAAATATTTAAGAAGAATAACAATTCTGCTGTTTATGTTGTGTAAATTGAAAATTTTATAAAAAAAAAAAACCCAAATTTGTTTTGCTTTTGTTTATTTTTATTTTTTTTTTTATTAGTAAACGCTTTGTCAAAATCGGATTTTCCAATTGCAAAGCGTTACCGCCGCGTTATTTCGGTATGCTCCATACAAAATGTACTAGCATGAGAACTTTTGACAGCAAAAAAACGCTTTCCGCCCTTGTTTAGGTATGGCTGTAAGAAAACAATTTTTAGTACTATATATAATTTTACATAAAATGTAATCGGCTCTTAAGCAATTTAAAAAAAAAATGCGGTATTTCCTTTAAAAGCTTTAAAATTATACCTATATTGATATTAAAAAAAAATTGAAAATTTCAGAGCCCCGTAACCCGGAATGTATGGGCGAACGGCAATATTTTCATTTAATTTTTTTCTAATTTGATTATTTCTCTATCGCCCTATATATTTATTTTTTGATTGGAGTTAATTTATTGTTTCAAATGAAATGAAAAAAATAGAAGTAGGCGCGGTGTTTTACCTGCTGCCTCAAAGGACATGGACCGATCATGCTGATTTCAAATAGCACCTTTTTCGACACTTTATCTGGCAAGAAGAAAAAATTGTCTTAATTGAATCAGTAGTCGTAGTACCTCTCATGCAAAGTGAAAAATTATAAATTGCATTTGGAGAATTAAACACGTAGGGTCCGGAATTTTTATACTAGAAACTTCCTTATGATATTATTAATAGTCTAGTGTATTGGAACAGTGGGCATGTTACCTCCTACAAAGTAAAAAATTGTTCTTATTTAATTAGAAATTTATGTAAGAGGAAGAATCAAGTAACTTTCATAATGGCTGAATTCAAAGAGTGGTCGTGGTACGATTAATCCCATTTGGGTAGCGAAGCGAGCCGGGTATAAACAGTAATAAATAAATCAGACAACATAAAAAACAAAAATTATTTTTTATTTAGTTCGAATATGACTTAAATGAAAAAAACAGTTGTTATTAAAATTTTAAGTAGTATCCAGAAATATAGATTTCTAAAATCATCTTGAATAATGCAAAAGGTTTTTTCTTACGAAATATATAAAATGTGACCGATATCCATGGAATACTTTGCGAATTTAATGATCGTGTCAAATGAAGGAATGCAATGTCAAATGTCATTTTAATAAACCACCTTGAAGAAACATATAACTTAAATACAATTCCAGTTCCAATTTGAAATAAATTCTCTTCTTAAAACACCCTTTTCTTGGTTGCCTACGAGGGCTGCTATATATATTTCTGGCCTAATAGTGAAAATGCGAATATTTATAATCAAAAATGGTTTTATTGTTTTTCAAAGTATTCTCCAGCATGATTTATACACTTTTGCATGCGCTCAAACCAGTTGTCGAAGCACTTTTTCCACTCCGATTGAGACACCTCTAAATCATGATTTTTGAACAGCTTCTTCTGGCGACGAAAGTCGTTGACCACGCATTTTTTTCTTGATGTGCGGAAAAAAGAAGAAGTCATTAGGTGCCAAGTCAGGGCTGTACGGCGGATGACCCATTAATTCGACGTTTTGGCCGGTCAAAAACGCTCTGGTTTGAGCAGATGTGTGAGAGCTCGCACTGTCATGGTGAACAATGATTCGCCTTCTCTTGTTGGTTTTTCGAATTTCTCCGATGACTTCAGGCAAACAAATTGTAGTGTACCACTCAGAAGAGACCGTCCTACGTTGCTCAAGCGGAACAGTCGCCACATGACCTGTTTTGCCGAAGAAACAGGCGAACATTTGCTTCGAAGTGCTTCTTCCACGAACAACTTTCTTTGGATTTTGCTCGTCTTTGAAGACCCACACGGTCGATTGTTGTTTCGTTTCGGGCTCATACGCATAGATCCATGATTCGTCACCTGTGACGATCTTATAAACGTCTTTTGAAGCACCGCAATCGTATTTTTTCAACATTTCTTTGCACCAATCGACACGAACCTTTTTTTGAGCGACTTTTAAATTGTGCGGGATCCAACGAGAGCAAACCTTTTTTACGGCCAGGTATTCATGCAGTATCGAATGTATGCTGGTGGAAGAAATGTCCAAGGATGTCTCTATCTCTCGGTATGTCACATGTCGATCTTGCATTATGAGTTCACGCACGGCATCAATGTTCTCTAGCACAACAGCCGTTTTTGGACGACCTTCACGGAATTCGTCTTTGAGCGAGCTTCGGCCACGATTAAATTCATTATACCAATTTTTCACAGTGCTATAGGATGGTGCTTTATCGCCATACAAAGATTTAAGTTCATCAATGCACTCTTGTCGTGATAATCCACGTCGAAAGTTGTGAAAAATGATGGCACGAAAATGTTCACGAGTTAATTCCATTTTTTTCTATATTAATTTTTTCAAGTCACTGTAAACAACAATAATGGTCGTATGTCAAAACGTTTTGAGTACGATTGTGCTTAAAAATGACAAACTTTCCAATGGAAATGTCAGATTGCACTTGGCAGCACTCAATGTTGCCAGGCCAGAAATATATAGAATATAGCCCTCGTATTATTGAGTTGTTTTTACAAGATAAGAGTTTTATTTTATTTTCAAAAGAACTTAATTAAACATTATAGATTGCAGAGTTTGTGGTAATGAATTATTATTATCATTTATTACCTTAAGAAATGTGTAAGTAAATAAGTCAAGGCTGTAAAAGGAAGTGAATAATTACACAATTTAACACGAATTGTTTTGCGTTTCATTTTATACTTTGTTCTAATTTATTTATTTTTATTTTTTTTTATTGCTTGCTTGCTGTAATGTCGTTAATTATTTTTATTTTTAATTTATGAAATTATTATTTTTTTAAATTATTTTTTATTATTTCCGTATTTTTATTTTTCTTTCCTCTTTTTTTCAGAATGAACAGGTTGTCAGCATCGTGAGTTTTTACATTAGTTTAAGATTAAAAAAGTACAACTATTTTAATTTCTGTAAAAACCAAAAAAGAAAAAAATTAAAACTAATATATTATGAGTCTGTTGATTTGTTGGTAACGTATGTTATTTAAAAAATTGTTCACTTGCACTTTTGTTATATTTCCTCAATTCACAACCTTTTTTATGTGTTGTAATTCCTAAAAATGTACAATAGCTGTTTGGCAATTTTTGTGTAAACATTTGCTTCAACATACATACCTAAAGCACCTGTTTATTAACTTTTATTAACTTAAAATTTTAGAATCATAACTGTGAAACTTTATGATTTTACATTGAAAGTGTATGAAATGAAAAAATTAAATTTAATTTAATTTTTATTTTATTTTATTTAATTTTTTTTTTTATTATTAGTTCAACTAAATGGCCTATATTCATAGTAAAAATAAAGTATACTTTAAGGGAACTAAAGTCGGTTTTACTTTAGAGTCGACTCTGATTCATTCATAGGGAATTTAAAATATACTTTTGGCGAGAAAGTCAACTCTAAATTTAAAACTACCCAAAGCTGTTTTTAACTCATTTTTCCAAAATTATTTTATTTAGTTTAAGAACACAATACTCTTTATCTGATTTTTATACCAAAGTGAACAAAATAAAAACAAAGTTACTATTTTCTAATGTTTGTTTAGAAATTTTATGAAAACATTTATCAAATTACAGTCGACACCCAGTGGAATGTGGCTAAACTTAAAGTATACTTCATTTTTGACTATGAAAGCAAAAAAGATAATAAGAGCCTTTTATTTTAGAGTATACTTTAGCAAGAGTCGACTTTAGTCTATAACTATTAATATGGGCCAATGTAGTTAGTTAGTAAGAAAGAAAAAAATATTTACAAACGTTTGCTAACTTCAGAACAATCAGTTTGATACTGGAACAGCATCAACAATGTTGTGAAGAAAATAGTAGGAGAGAATAAAAATTGCATTCGTGGCTATTCCGATGATTGGCAGAAAGCAAGAACAAATTCATGTGACGATTTGTAATGAGAAAACAAAGAAAAGCTTTAGGTTGTGTGTGGACAAATTAATATTGATTGATTACGAATATTCCTTGTGTTCTAAATTATAAAAATAGCTGTATAAATAGATGATCCTTACAAGGTAGTTGAATTCAAAGAAAGCTAAAGACGGATACGGACGGAACTGCTGTATTACATTCTGTTGATATCTAAATTTTCCTGTTTTCTTTGGAAAACGATCGCGAACATTTGTAAATAATTTTTATTATTTGTTTCTAATTAAAAATTTTTGAAACTAAATTAAAAATTAATGAATTATTATTTAATTTGCTATAGTTAATAATTTTTTAAAAACAGTAGGCAAAGCTACAGTGGTTCGATACGAATACTAAATGTCGATTTTCTTTCCCTAAAAGTAATAATAAAATTTGAGTTAAAACACTATTTTTGCACAATTGCTCGATATTTGTAAATAATTTTACCCAAACTATATTTATATTAAGTACATGCAAGTCTAAAACAAATACAACATTTGTTTAAAATCATGTATTATGTCAAAAAACAGTTCAGAGACGGCAAAGTTGGTAAAATTTTATAATTTTTCTAACTAAAAAATTAATATTAATTTTACTAAATTATTATAAAAAAAACGACTATATTAATGTAAATTTAAACAAGAATTCAATATAAGGATATTCAATGCAACTTGAATTGAAAAAGTGTAATTTGAATATTTCGTTTATCATCCCTGATAAAATATAATAAAAATGAAAAGAAACACGTAAAAAAAAATTAAAAAAAAAATAAAAATAAATGTAAACAAATTTTGACCCAAAACATGATAAACACGCACACCAATAAAACTATCAGCTGAACTCCTGCGTGTACTTGTTATAGATATACTTTGATTTTACCCTTGTCTTATTGAATGTTGTAACAATAGCATCTAGAATAGATCAGTCGATGTGGTATTTCTTTTTAATTTACTTTGTTATATTTTTCTGTTGTATGTATGTGTGTATTTTTGTTTTAGTTCAATATAAATGTATGTTATTTGTTTAATATTTTAAAATTTTAATTTAGTTTTCTTTTATTTACTTATATTTCTTTCACGTAATATTTAAACTTTTATGTTGTATATTGTTACCAGTAAAAATTACATTTTCCGTCCCTGATATTAAATGGCATTAGGTGAAAAATAAATTTAAAGAAATGTTAATTATTATAGAATGCAACAAAATAAGTAACATACATACGTACATTCATCTTTCTACAAATAAAATTTAAGATTTTATTTAAATTGTAGAACAAATAATAACAACAACAAAATGTTTGCAACCACCTTTGTCGTATTTTGTAGAACTCACAATCTGCAATAGATTTGAATTGAGTCATATTTTTTTGCAAATATTTCCTTTAGTTTGATGTTTTCTTTAATCTCTATTAAAAAGTTTTAGATCTTGTTGTTTTCCATTTACATTTGTTTTCAATTATCCATGTTGAGCATTTTAAGTTGGAAATAGTTAATAATTATAACAAAATAAATTAATTCATGCAACCATGAAATATTAAAACATTTAACATAAAACTTAAGTGTTGTATATATTCTTCTGTTTTTCATATCTTTCTTTCATAAATAATGTTTTTCGTTTTCTTAGTTACAACTAAATAGTACAGTAATATTTCGTGACTTTTGTAATCTACTTACTAATTATTCATCACTTATCAATTTTTATTGTCATGTTTTCTTAGTTTTACCTGCCCCAAACAATTGTGGGCAACATAATAGGTACCATCAATAAAATTTATAAAAATCATATTTTTGTATCAATCTCTTTCAAAAAAGAAACACTGAATCGTCAATGAATTTTTATTATAATTAAATCTTTTTCCGTGGAACATTTTTTAAGTCTGCATATAGCCACCAATAACTCAAGCCAAAATCTTAAGGACATAGATGTTGTACTAAGTAATACACAAGGCCCAGTAGGTGCTTTCTTAAAATAAATGGTAATGAATCCAGAACTTCAGGGTCTGCAAATAGTCGCATAAGGCCCGAGTGCCTGGATTAGTCCAGTTTCAAATAGTACGGCAAAACGGTGGAACCGATTAAACGTACTGTATTGGCTTTTGAAAAAATAATATATGAAGAAATAATGACTTCACATTTGCTATCTTATCTTTTACAGTTTAGAATACAGTGCCGGTAAAATAATAGCTCCGTTATCAGTTATATGATATTTCTTTAGTAAGTGGACAATATTTTGTAGACGGATGAGATCAAAGTTACTTGGTACTATGAATAATATTTTCATTTTTATGTTAGAGTATCTTTTAATGCAGAATAAGATTCTTGAGTTACGTCTAAGATCATAAAGCATAAGGGTTCAAGCATAATGTTGTGAGCATGCTCTTCATATTGCGTAGTGGGACCAATTCATTCAACTTCGACATATGTATTCAAAAATATTGTATAGAAGAAGAAATCATGAAATGGATTTACATTAATAAAAACGTATGTTAATCAAAACCAACTAACAGCAAGCAGCTTTAGGCTGTAACACCGAGTTCACACACGTCAATTTTTCTTGCAACAATTTTGATTTTTGTGGAAGAGAAAAGAGTGTAGCTCATTTTATTTCTCTTTTTCCCACATACAAAAATCAAAATTGTTGAAAGAAAAATTGACGTGTGTGAATTCGGTGTAATTAAGGAGTCGTGGAAGAGAACACCCAAAAAAAAAGAAGAACAATAACCAACCAAAAAATTATTAATTTGTATACTTCATTTTTCTTTAGTGTGTATTTAAAATATTGTTACTTTTTGGGTTATTTAATCTGAATGGTGCTATTATTTTTATCGTGAAAGTTTCTACTGTTGATCGTATTCAATAAAGGTTTATAAATGTAATAGAGAAATTTCTGATGTTAATGTTTCTTTTATTCCATTTATGTGTTCCTGGAATAATTAAGAATTAAAACTAATACAATGACCGATGCCTTTAGTGGAATTTTTAACCGTAGCTGTATATTTGAGTTTAAGCTGTATTTAAGTATTTTATTTTTAAGGCACAATATAATTTTTGAAAAAGTAGAAAAATATATTTTGTTAGTCACATTCTTTAAGTAAGAAAAGGGTAAAATGACAAAATTTCGAAAACATGTTTTTTCGAAAAAGTATCTTCGTAATTATTTATTTTGTAAAAAAAATTTTGTTTAATGCAATTATTCTTTTATTAAATACCACAAAAGGCAATCGCTTATCTTACATTCAGCGGCAGTCGAAATTCGTTTATTTATATCAGAGTTCAGAAAAGTACACTCACTGTACAAAAATCTTGTGCATAAATTAAAAACACACAACTAATACCAACCCGTACATTTTTTTCATAACAGTTATGTGTGTCTCTTAATTTAAAAAATTTCCGTACACATCCACGAATGTATTTTATTAAAATATTTATTTGCGTACACGTTCGTGAATGTACGATTATTGTTTGTATACGCGTACTCCATTTTTAGTACGTGTACCGAAAAAAAGTACATGGTAAAATTAAAATAAATCCGTGTATGAAAAAAACGTACATGGAAAAATAAAAACAACGGCGTGTAAGAAAAATCGTACAAGAAAAAATAAAAATAACAGCGGTACAGACGGCAAAAAAGTACATGTACAAAATATGGACAAAAATGGACAAAATATATTAACATTTTTTATTATTATTATTGCTTTTTTAAGTTAAAATTTAAGTCATTTCTTTCAGAGGGTGTTAGAAGAGATTTTGTACAGACAACTTTCAGCTTGGTTTGGTTTAACTTTAATTTTTGTCCGGACAAAATTGAACTGAGTTGCCACTAAAAAAAACTTTTTTCTTTTTAAAAAAAAGCTAAATTAAATTGCCACATCACACAGGTCCTAAAATACGGAGATTATCATCAAGAATTTCACATTATTTAAGCATATCTTAGGAACTAATACGTAAAAATATTCCATTGCTCTTCTTCTCTTTATTATTTCTTTTACAGCAATTCTCTTTTTTTTAATTTTAAAATAATATTTTGCAAGTAAAAGAGCTTTTTGTATTTCAACAGTCATTACTAAAAGCAATTTTCGTTATTATCCATGTTTTTATAAGCAAAATGCGAAAATAATAAAAAATATACAATTTCACACCAAGAAAACAATAATTTATTTTTAATGACTTGCTGCTGTATCACCAAGTTGTAAAATTAATATGACTTGTTTACTTATGTATTCCGGGAAAATTTTTCGAAATGGATAGTTCTAAGAATACCGGCCAAAATTAAAGACGCCCTGTCTGTAAATGTGAACACACCGCAGATTAACAAGGAACTTAAAAACAATTTCGACAACTAGAAACAGTATAAAAAACCTTCATAAAGACAAATTTTTACAAGCAATAGCAAAATTCAAAATATTAAAATTTTTGAATAAGAATAACATTTAAGAAAGTTACAACACTCATATTCTTTTTACACGAGTTTTCAACTTCGGCCCACTGTTCCTGTGTAAGACACAGGGCGAACGTTACACGGTTTACAAAATCTGGTTTCTCCTTTAAAGAACTTTAAAGTTTCAGAAAAATCCAATCAGCAGTTGAGAAGTTCTAGATCTATAAAACTTTATTTTGCAAAAGCCCCCACTGTGCAGTGAAGCTGTTTAAACCATTTTTTTTTATTTATTAAGTCACCCGAACTAATAACACAATCTGAAATTTACTTTTAATAGATTTATTTTTCTTGGATGTACAAAATTTCATAATCTTCCTTAAACACGATTGCCATATTGGTGTTTAAAAGCCATTGGTGGCTTTAGACGGCTTATACCGACTGCTGCTACTCGAAAGATAACATTTTTGAATCAGATGTCATTAAGCGAGCACAGATTCCTCATGGAAAAATGTTCGTAAAAGATAATTAATACATTGCCTTCTGATATTTTCGCTGACTCAAACTCTTAAGTTTACGATCAGGCCAACCCGAATTCTTTCTTTAACCAACCATAAAAATTTGTATTTGGAAGCTAACAACGTTAGAAAGTCTTAAGATTTATAAGAGTTATATAGCAGTAAAGATTATTAAGTGATCTGTTATTACATTTGTCATAAAACAAATAGAGATAAACAACCAAAAGATACTCGTAAGAACTGAATATAAATATAAAAATTTAAAACAAGAAAAATAGTTTACGGATTATCTACTATCCATTAAAAATAAAAAAAAAATAAAAACTTAAGTCAGGTCTTTTTAAGTTTCCTACAATATTTGTTGATAATTTTGCCAAATGAAAGTCCAAAAGACGTTTATTAATCAGTAAATTTCTTCAAGGATTTTACAAAGCGAGGCAGAGTTGGTGAAAGTTTCTTAGTTGATTCAAATTATTGCGAATTTCCTTGGAAGCAGAATAAAATCGTAGAAAACCAATTTACAGAAAAGGGTGAATGCGACAACCATTCGAAAATTAAGCGTTTTTTTGCCACCGAAACGTTATAAATGCACAGTCGAAATATGTTTTATGTAAATGAGGGCATTGACTGGTAAACCCACATTTAATCAACAGTATTGCAACTGCATCGAATGTTAATTCATTGCCGATATTTCGAAAGGAAAAATATGTGAAGAAACCAGAGAGTGCTTTACTCTTTTTAAATATAACAACATAATTTTATCAAACTTTTCCAGAATGTAATTTATCTTTGACTCATTTAATGTCAGGCTCTCAACTTGAAGGAACTGGCTGAAAAAGAGATTCATAGCAACGTAAACAGCCTCAAACCGCTCTTTCAGGCGTAGTGCAATATTCTGGTCTATCGAACAGTCGACCGACAATGGATGTGCTCTTTAGTTATTTGATTTTCCTTTATTTCTTTGTGTCAGCCGTTGTTAAGTCGTTGATTAGATCTTTGGTAATTCTAAAAATTTATTTTTATTTGTGATAAACAGTTTTCCTTTTCAATATGAAAGATAATTAAATGGCAAGTTTTTCCAACAATATTTTGATAAAAAAAGTTGCATTATTTTTCCTGAAAACTAAAAAAAAAATAACAAATAACAACTTTATTAAAAAGATCACAAAATCTTATCGCCAGTATAGCCTGCTGCCTTAATTATATATTTTATGAAAATTAATTTACGATTCTTTTAAACAAAAAAGCAACAAAATCTTCTGTTCCTACGTTTAAATCTAAATATGGTGGTTACGTATGTTAAAATCTGTGAGAGGAAAAAATATATTTTTGTATATGAAAAAATAATAAACTAGTTAACACAGTCAGGGTCAAGCATTTTGTATTGAAATGTCTGTTAGTTTTAAACAAAAAAGCATTAAACTGTGAAATGTGTCTATCTTTTATTAAAAACTAAACGAACATCTGACTCTCTTTTAACGCAGTATTTTATTTAAGAAAATTTATCTTTTCTGAGAAGCGTTTAAAATGGTAAGAATTATGTTTGATTCTGCGCTAGATTTTTAAACGAAAATAAAAAAAGAACAAAAATTACTATTCCGATATTAATTGCCGATTTTTCTAAATGCGAACGAAATATAAAAAAGTAGTTTTTTTTTAAATAAAAATATGCGAAAAAATGTTTGTTCGCATTTAAAGAACCGGCTGTTAATCTTTGGATTTTTTTTTAATAATTTTATAAAGTTTTATTTTTATGATTGTTAATTAAATGCTAAAAGTCTCTTAGGGTAAATTCAAAAATCATTATTAAAGTCGTAATTTACTAAACAGAAACTAAAAAATAGTAAATAGATAGTTATAGCTCTTATTCACAATTCATAACTTGCACAACTACTGCTTCCAGCTGATAAAAGAAATACCACCATGCGCATTGGCACGTAGAGAAAATAACATGTCGATAATATATTTATCGATTTATATTGTTATTAATTGAAAAGCTATTAAACTACTAAAACATTAAATTTTTTCTTTAAAAAAATTTATACAAATTTATTATTTGGTTATAAAAGGAAGTTATTTGATAGAATTTTGGACATAAATCTAGTTTATTGAAGTAACTGCAATAAAAAAAAACAAATATATATGGTGTTTGTTTTAGTTGCTGCCGGTGTTTTTTTTTTAGTTGTTGCTTTGTTTTTTACTCTATTTTTGAATTTAATATTTCTTATTACATTTTTATTTTAATAAACTGATATACATTAACATTTACAAACTATTTTACTTAATACTGTATTAAAAAAAAAACAAATAAAATAAATAAATCCTTCGGCTCTTAACGAGTTAATTATTTTAAACAATTTTGGTATAATCGGAAAGATCTCTTAAAAAGTTATTAAATAATACCTATATAGACCTGTGTCTTCCAAAATATAGTACATAATTGCACTCTTGAAAAGTTCAGAAGCCCATAACTCGGAAAATATGGGCGAGCGCAAATTTTATTACTATATATTTTCTTCTCATTTTTTTAACTCTCTATCAATCCATATATTTGTTTTTTAGATTGGAGTTACTTCACTAACCTAGATTTTTCCTGAAATTTGTTTACCAAACACACATCTCTAGCTAATTTCGATTTTGTTTGGATGTTTTTTTTGGATTCGGTAAAAATTGTTTGTTGTTTTGTGAATTTCAAAAAGATGCAAATTGGTCACCAGAATCCCACTTCAGAAATGTTTTGCTTTTCAATTAAATTGTTAAACAAAATCGATCAGCTGTTAGTTTACATTTAGTTACAGCTTTACCTCGAATTAAGTGATAACTTTTTGTGCTAAATGTAACCAACTGTGAATAATTTAAATAGGTACTAAAAAAAGTACATTTGGTAATGATTTCTGAATATGCGCTTTTAAAAATGGAAACAGTTAACTCTTTACAAAATTAAAGCATTAAAACGAAAAATTTTTTACAAATTCAAATGAGAATATCTTGATTAAATCGTAGGTCATATGCGCCAAGCATTGCTTAATAATGTTTAATTTGGCATAAGAAAGTGAACAAGGGTGACACTGATCAATTTTACTTAAGGCTATTAGAAATTTATTATTATTTTTTAGTAAATGAAAATATAACATATTTTTCGTGTACATACTTTAGTTAATTTTTCCCATGATACGTTTACAATTTTCCTTCTCATAACACTTATTCATATTATATTTCAAAATGAATACTAAACACATTGACACCTTTTGCTTTAATGCTTCTAAGAAATTTTTATATTGTTATTTGTTTTACTTTTTATCTTTATGTTGAATAATATGTAAAACGTACTATCTGATATTTGAACTACATTTTTATACACAGATAATTATAGAAGAGCATTAATAAACATAGATGTAAATATTTTCCTTTTTGCATAACACAACGAACAATTTAATAACCATTTAAATTTTGACGTCATTTGAATTTCACTTCACTTCAGGTTTGTAAAAAAAAAAAGAATAACCAAAACTTGTACGATGGCTGCTCTATATATTTCTGGCCTAATAGTGAAAATGCGAATTTTTATAATCAAAAATGGTTTTATTGTTTTTCAAAGTATTCTCCAGCATGATTTATACACTTTTGCATGCGCTCAAACCAGTTGTCGAAGCACTTTTTCCACTCCGATTGAGACACCTCTAAAACATGGTTTTTGAACACTTCAACAGCTTCTTCTGGCGACGAAAATCGTTGACCACGCATTTTTTTCTTGATGTGCAGAAACAAGAAGTCAGGGCTGTACGGCGGATGACCCATTCGACGTTTTGCCCAGTCAAAACGCTCTGGTTTGAGCCGATGTGTGAGAGCTCTCATTGTCATGTTGAACAATGATTCGTCTTCTCTTGTTGGTTTTTCGAATTTCTCCGATGACTTCGGGCAAACAAATTGTAGTGTACCACTCAGAAGTGACCTTCCACGTTGCTCAAGCAGAACAGTCGCCACATGACCAGTTTTGCCGAAGAAACAGGCGACCACTTGCTTCGAAGTGCTTCTTCCACGAACAACTTTCGTTGGATTTTGCTCGTCTTTGAAGACCCACACGGTCGATTGTTGTTTCGTTTCGGGCTCATACGCATAGATCCATGATACGTCACCTGTGACGATCTTATAAACGTCTTTTGAATACGATTGCGTATTTTTGCAACATTTCTTTGCACCAATCGACACAAGCCTTTTTTGAGCGACTTTCAAATTGTGCGGGATCCAACGAGAACAAACCTTTTATACGGCCAGGTGTTCATGCAGTATCGAATGTATGCTGGTGGAAGAAATGTCCAAGGATGTCTATATCTCTCTCTCTATGTCGCATGTCGATCTTGCATTATGAGTATACGCACGGCATCAATGTTCTCTGGCACAATTGCCGTTTTTGGACGACCTTCACGGAATTCGTCTTTGAGCGAGTTTCGGCCACGATTAAATTCATTTTACCAATTTTTCACAGTGCTATAGGATGGTGCTTCATAGCCATACAAAGATTGAAGTTCATCAATGCACTCTTGTCCACGTCGAAAGTTGTGAAAAATGATGGCACGAAAATGTTCACGAGTTAATTCCATTTTTTTCTATATTAATTTTTTCAAGTCACTGTAAACAACAATAATGGTCGTATGTCAAAACGTTTTGAGTACGATTGTGCTTAAAAATGACAAACTTTCCAATGGAAATGTCAGATTGCACTTGGCAGCACTCAGTGTTGTCAGGCCAGAAATATATATAGCAGCCCTCGTATTCACTTCAGGTTTGTAAAAAAAAAAAGAAAAACTAAAACTTGTATTCGATTCGAAAGAAAATTCTTTCGAAACACAATATATCATTCGCATTTGCATGGCTGTATTCGAAATACAGATTAACTTCCAAGCGACATTATATCCTTCAGCTTTTTCGCGCCGTCTTCGTGAGTCATCGATTTCTTTAAACGTTGAACAATTTCTTGTTTGCAAATGTGTTGAGATCGTGTTGTTTGTCTTTTATTGGGATTTACATTAAAGTTTTAGATGAGCTTTAGAATCCATAAAACGTCCGCATTTATTTGTAAATAATTTTTTTTCTAAAATTATATTATATTAGTTTTAAATCTAAAATAAATAAAAGGTTTAATAAATAAACGTTGTTTATTTAAAATGTTCACTTTGCAGCAACTCAAATGCAATAATTGAAAAATGTTAAATGTTAGACGACTATTCGACATGTGCTGTCTGCTTGGGTAAATTACAAGTAAAACATATTTTAAAGTTTTTTACATAAAAAGTGTGTTTCCCTCAGACATTTTCTCTTATTTTTTTTTCCAATGAATTTTTTTTATGCTTCAAATTCAGGTTTTGTTTTGCCTCTGATAATAAAAAAAACATTCTTAGACAACCAGTCGGCTTCAGCAGACTTTGAGTCGACGCCGACAATTAAACAGTAAATTGTGTCTCTGGACAAAACTATTTTTTAAGTCTAGCTTGAAACGAAATACATTACCGAACTCTACTGATAATACAGCTGTGTTTTACAGCGAAAATGTTGAAAGTGTCTATTGCTTTTTTAGATTAATTATCGGATGCTGATGACGAAAAAATATAGATTTTTTTGTTTAACGAAAATTAAATGTTAATTTAGTTTTATGAAAGCCTTGTACTGGTAGCCCAAAGACCAAATAAATAGGTGGCCTTCCTTTTTCGAACTGAAACACATTCACAGAGAAAAGAGATATTTATTTTCTAAACTATTTTAAAAATTGATTCGATAGTCGATAAAAATATTATTGTAAATTAAATAAAAAAAACTTTGCATTTTCATACTTTGCATTTTCCTCTTTCTTGTTAGCAGTTAGCTGGTTTGTTTTTTCGAAGATAATTCTAATGTCGCTAAATTGTCGCAGTTTAAAACGTCATGTAAGAATTATCGTATTTATGCTAATGTTCTAAAAGCAAATTTATAAAAGAAATTAAGTACAAAATATAAAAAAGTGGCACCTCCTAAATCTTTTGCATTAATATTAATATTAATTTTTACATTTTCAATTTTTATTTGACGCCAAATTTTAGGCGCTTCGATCAGCACCAATAAGGTTGGTTGGTTTTTTTAACATAATTCTGAGGTTACCAAATTGTCTCAGTATTGAAACGGAATGTAAAAGTTATCTTAATTATGCTATCACGTTCCTAATTTAAGAAAAATGTACTGATTATTGTTAAAAAAACAAATAAAAACAGTCAATGGTTTATTTTTGAACAGATAAAAAAAAATTTCAAAAACGGGTTTTTCACAACATTTCTTGTTAAGGTATGTCCTCCCTCATTATACATTTCGGCAAAGTATCTATTGCCATCGCTCTTTTCAAACAAAGGAATCATAACATTATCTAGATAGGCTTGCGTCCATTTCATAGTGACAAATCTAAAGTAGAACATAGCTCCAGGCATCTTGAATTACTCGAATGTAAAGATATAAACAAACAAAACACATACAGTATTGGGCAAAACCTAAGAAACGTTGTCCAATATTAGCTTCTGAGTCAAATTATGTTTAAACGAACATATTTCAATTCAATGTTTTAATGCAGTTTTATTAGTTTCTGTGTCATATCTCTCACCTAAAGGTTCTTTTAGTACAACAACAAAAATTACTCAAAAATCTATTGGGCAAAACCTAAGAAACTTTTTGCTTTTGTACAATAAATTTGGTTTTTTTTTAAGATAACGGTAACTTCTTTATTTTTGCGATGATTTCTTATGAAAAAGTGATCTAGTATGCATTTAAAAGCGTGTAACGAATAAAAAAAAATATTGTGAAGCATTTAAATTCAATGCTATAACGCATTATAATGCAGGCAAATCACAGGCTGAAATTGCAAATTTGTTAAAAGTAAGCAAATCAATGGTTTCTAAATGGATAAACCTTTATAAAGATAAAGGAACTGTACTCAATATTAATCCTGGAGGAAGACCTCGTAAAACATCAGTTCGTGATGATAGAAATATCAAGAAAATAATAAAAAAAAACCTCTTCATCTCGTCAAAAAAAATTGTGTCAGAATTAGGCTTAAGTGTTGATGCCAGCACAGTCCGCAGACGGGCGAGAGAGGCTGGATTGAAAAGTTATAAAGCTTCCAAAAAACCTCTTCTTACAAAACGTCACGCAAAAAAACGGTAAGTATTTTTAAGCTTACAAGTCAACCATTAATGCCTGATTTTTTAGGCTCGAATTTGCAAAAAAAATATCTTGATTGGCCAGTTAAAAAGTGGAAAAGTGTGCTCTTTAGCGACGAAAGCAAATTTAATTTGTTCAACTCGGATGGCATATGTCGTGTGAGACGCAATACTGGTGAAAGGCTTAAACCCCGATATTGTAAAAAAACTGTCAAGCATGGGGGTGGCAATGTGATGGTGTGGACGTGTTTTTCAGGTCATGGTCTAGGGCCGTTCCACAGAATTTCTACCAAAATGGACAGATTTGTGTATAGGGACATTTTAGAAAATAAGATGTTGCCATAAGCCGAGTGGAATATGCCACTTCGATGGGTGTTTCAACATGATAACGATCCGAAACACTCATCGAAGTTGGTAAAGGACTGGATACAATCGAAAGGGATTCAATTGCTTGATTGGCCGGCCCAATCGCTCGATTTGAACCCAATCGAAAATTTATTTTCCATATTGAAGAGGAATGTTGGATCGAAACGATTCTCCAACAGAGACGATTTATTTTCGTGTCTGGAAGATGAATGGATACGCATAGATCCAAAAATAATTGATAATTTAATCAAATCTATGCCGCGTCGGTGCGCCGCAGTAATAAAAAATAAGGGTTATTATACAAAATATTAAAAGTTTCTTAGGTTTTGCCCAATGAATTTTTGAGTAATTTTTGTTGTTGTACTAAAAGAACCGTTAGGTGAGAGATAATTACAAATTTTTTTTTTTTTTGTAATATTGTATGACACAGAAACTAATAAAACTGCATTAAAACATTGAATTGAAATATGTTCGTTTAAACATAATTTGACTCAGAAGCTAATATTGGACAACGTTTCTTAGGTTTTGCCCAATACTGTATGTATTAAAAAATAGCTCCTTTCTTGTGTTTTCGAAAAATTAAAACCACACGTAAAAACATTAAATCGCATGACTTGTAGCTCAGCACCAAATCGTTTACGTGTCTTCAAAACGGTTCGTGGTTTCAAAACACCTGATTATCGACATGCTATTTTCTCTATATGCCATTGCGCAGCCTTTCTTTTTTTCATCAGACAAAATCAGTTGTACTAGTTATGAATTGTGAATAACAGACATACCTAAACACGGGCGGAAAGCGTTTTTTAACTGTCAAAAGTTCTAATGCCTGTACGTCTTGTATGTACCATACCGAAATAACGCTGCGGCAACGCTTTGCAATTGGAAAATCCGATTTTGACAAGATGTTTAATAATATTAATAATTAAAAATAAATAATAGTACAAAAAAAGCATTTTTATTTTTTATAAAATTTAAATTTGCACAAAATAAACATCAAAATTATTATTCTTGTTAAAATAATCCGGAAACTTAGTTTTATTTTTTTAAAACCCTATTTTGACGTAACATTGGCGCTTTTGTTTAGGTATAGCACACTGATGGAAAAGTTGTTACGATCGTACTTTTTTTGATACTATTTGATTTGAATAAATACCGTGTTACTCCTCTGTAACATTTGATACTCTCAGTGATACGTCTACAATTTGAAACCATTGAATTTCTCAAATTCATCTGTCTGCATTTCCCCTTTATCACTTATAGTTTACGAAAATGGAAATTCGATTCAAACGCTATCGAATGCCGCAATCCGGTTATTCGATACGTCACGAAATTTTACTCTATACGAAACCTCTCTAGATCACGAATGCGACGAATTGGCCCCAGCTGTTTCGTTTTTTGTGTTTCTTTTGATAGAATTGTACATTTTAATACAAACAAGTAAGAGTGCTATATTCGGCTATGCCAAATCTTATATACCCTTCACCATCTACATATGTAAATCTAGTTTAGTGAAGTAACTCCAATCATAAAAGCAAATATAAGGGTGACCTTAAAAAGTACAAAGTAAATTTAAAAACTTTTTTGTAAAATGATCTTTTAATATATTGATTTATGGTTTTTGTTAACTTTTCTTTTTCATTAAGATTTTTTTGCTGTTTAATAAAAATTAAAAAAAAAATTAACGATTTGTTCTCTTGAGGTTAAAAAAGTACTCTCAGAAAAATTTGTTGATACCGAAATGAAAATATCATTTCCCTTTACTGGTATGGCATTTCAGCTTAAAAGCTTTGTGGCAGAAAATGTTCCGTTTTTCGCTTTTATTAGGGTATGGCATTAACAGCTATAACCATCTATAAACTATATTCTAGTTCCTGTTTTGTTTGTTACGATTTTAATTACGATTTGTCAATATGTGTTAATGATTTTGTTTTTTAACCAACTATCAATGACATCTTTTCATTAAAAGGCATTATCATTGCTGCAAGTAATGATAATGAAAAAAGAATGATTAACAGTATTTATGATTTAATGCTAATGAAATTGACAATTAATTAATTACTCCTCGGTGTGAATTCGAATTTTCATTAAATTAATGCAATTAAAAATTAGCTGATTATTCTTTCGTTTTAATTTACATAAAATTTAGAATTTTTCAATAATCCAACTGATAAATTCGAATTTTTGCAGTTCTACAAGAATATCAAAAATTCAAAATTCTGCGCCTGATGTTATTATTATAATTGTAATTATAATTATTATTATCAATTTCAATATTTTATAAAAATTATTATTAAAATAACGCAATGTCTTAAAAAAAATTTTATATAGTAATTACAAAATGATCTGCTTGAGTATGTCTTTACAAAAATAAAATCACATTTCAAGTTTAAGTAAATTCTTATTTTTTACCATAACCGTACTTTAAAAACTCTCTGCCAGTCTCACGATATCGCAAGCGTTCGTTCGTTCGCACAATTACATTCAAAACAAAAACAAATTCTAAGAAAGTGTTTTTGTTTTAAATGTAATTTTACGAACGAACGAACGATTGCGACATCGTGGGACTGGCAGTTTGTGTTTTTTATAGTCAAGTGCTTAAAAAAAAAATAGAAATGAAATAAATTCTGAAAATTAATCCAAGAATTCATTAAAACTTAAATAAAATTCAATTTAAGGCTTGGTAAATTCGCGCTTTAACCCGGAGTTATGTACTTGATATGATAAGATCCTCTCTTTTAAAATAATTTTTTAGCTCCTTTCTAATTGGACAAAAAAGACTTCTTTCTTAAAATCCAGAAATCTTGTAAAAGCATATTTTTAACCTCTTCTTCAGAGCAAGAGGGAAGGGTATTTAAGAAACTACACTGCCGAATATAGATCGCGCTTCAACTGTTTTGTTTTTTATTCTACAACATGTATCATTATTTGCCGAACATAATTTAGAATTTTAAAAACTTTAACCAACACAAATAAAAATAGTAGAAACCAATTTAAATGTAATTAATATTTCATTAAACACATACGACTAAAATCATCTTGATTGTCCAGTAGAGGTTGGGAGGTATAAAAAGGCAAAAAATTAACATTTTTAAAATATTTAAAAACAATCGTCAAATGTAAAAACATCACAATGAGACCCAAAATATTATGTTTTAATCAGATACGAAAACATTTAGCGCTAATGCCAGTCGATAAAGTAAGAAATTACAATAGAATGTAGAGATAGAAATTCTAAACCCAAATATTTTATCTGCTTTTTTTTAATATTAATTATTTAAATCAGGTGCAACAACTGGCTGGCAGCATATATCAAGAATTTGAACGCATGATAAATCGCTATGACGAAGATGTTGTTAAGAACTTAATGCCATTATTGGTAAACGTTTTGGAATGTTTGGATGCCTCCTATCGTATTAATCAGGAACAAGATGTTGAGGTGGAATTGTTAAGGGAAGACAATGAGCAATTGGTGACACAATACGAGCGTGAAAAAAGTGCTAGAAAATTGGCAGAACAGAAGGTATATGAATGTGAAAGTTTATGTAAATGTTTGTTTGTTTTGATTGTTTTATATCTTTAGCTTTTGGAGTCTGAGGACTTGGCTGAACAGGAAAACAAAGAATTGGCCAGCCGTTTAGAGTCATTGGAAAGTATTGTACGTATGCTTGAGTTAAAGCATAAAAATAGTTTAGAACATGCCAGCCGTTTGGAAGAAAGAGAATCGGAGCTGAAAAAGGTAAATTTGCAAATACAAAGAAAAGAAAATTAATTAAATCACCTGTGCTCTTAGGAATATAATAAATTACACGAGCGTTATACAGAGCTATTTAAAAATCATGTAGATTATATGGAGCGTACTAAAATGTTAATGGGTTCTACTCATTCACAAATGAGCACAGCATCGGATCGTATGGAATTAAGTCGTGCTAGACTAAATCCAGTAGCAAGGTATGAATGCCATTTAAAATTTCAAAACGATAATACAAAATCAATTGTTATTTTATGTATAGATCTTCCGGGCCAGTTTCCTATGGCTTTGCCTCATTGGAAAATTCTGCCATGTTAGATACAGAAACCATCTGTAGTGTTGGCAGCAATTCTGATGATTCTGGTCCACCTTCGTTGCAAAATGAATTTGAAACTTTACATACTGTTGAAAAGTCGGCGGGAACTGATACACTGCAACAACAAAATCAAGCTACATCACCACAAAGTGATAACAGTCCCATTGTGCCAAATGCTCCATCAAATGGTTTGTTGCATTATTTTCTTACTTGTATACAAACACAGCTCTATGCATTTTATCTACATTTTTGGTATTTATTTATAAATCAAAAAAATCTTCTGCAAGTGTTTAAAACTATTAAATTCGTAATGTTTAATATTTGGAAAAGTGTATCACTTAATTATGTTTTTAAAGAAATTTTATGATCATTACAACACTAAGGTATTATTGAAAATAATTACTTTTATTATATGATGACTTAATTTGTTTTAATGTTAAGATTTTCAAAACTTTTTATTACTAAATAAATAGTTTGCAGAGATTTGCTGGCAGCGACTTATTTTTTATTATTCAAATTACATTTTGTATAAATCAAATTACTAAGAAAAATCAATAACCAGGTGGTGAATTCATAAATTTTCACCGTTATTCTAAATGTCAAATTTCATACATCAACTCCTCCATATAAATAAAACTAGATGTTTTTATAAAGAGTTTAACATTTAAATCAATGTCGAAAATTATAGAAAATTATGGCGACTGCTACTTCGTCGTAGACAGATTAACTAAATAAAAGAATATGGATTGACACTATTCACTATTATTTATGCATATAATAAAACTGTAACAGGATCATTTCTGTACATGAAATATATCATGCAAATTGAAAATTTTGATGTTGGTGTCTATTTTTGGAATTTTTGTCTGTCTGTCTGTGTTCGCATCACATAAAAACTACCAAATGGATTTGGACAAAATTGCAAAAATAAGTCATTTCGTACAGAAAATAGAGATACAGAAAATTTGACAGGTATAGTGATAATAAAACAGTTGTCTGCATATTTTGTTTTTGTAAATGGAAAATTTTTAGTACTGAACACTGGAATAAATATTTAAAAGCACACATGACGAAGTCGTAAACCAATTTTTGGATTTCGGTGTCAAAGAATAAAAGCGAAGCTATTTTTTTTTTGTAGGCACTTGAAGTTTTTACCTAAGCTGTATTAAAATTTTATAGAAAGTCTATTCATTCATAGTTGCTAGGAGGATGCTGCGAGCATCATTTCTTTTTTTAAATGTCGAAAGAATAAGTTTTAGCCGGAGCGATTCTTAAGTTGGTCAATAAAGTTGGATACCTTTCTGCCACACACCTCCCTTCTATATGCGGTCTAGTATACATGAGAATTTTATTTCATGTTCCGTCCGATATAAGTGGTATAAAAGCAAGAAAGAGACTTGAAAAATGGTTTGTTTTACTGAATATAAACTTAACAAGTACGAGCAAACATGCTCGATATTGTTTTAGGATTTCGTATCTGGTTTTCTCTAGATACCTGAAATTGTTTACAAAAGTTGTAAATAATGGTTGCAACAACAACAAATCCTAAGTGGAGTCAAAAATAAACGCTTGAAATTTATAGCAAGTATATTGCACTCAGCTTTTAAACTGTAATTAGAATGTCCGTCGCTCAACTTTTCGACTGAGCTTTCAGCCCAAATATTAGTTGCTTTCCCCTACTTTTTGGGTAAAGTTCGGTTAAATGAGAGTAAACATAAGTTATTCTCAATTGTAAAAAATGCCCAAAAGTACTAGAATGCAAAAAAACCAAACTTCTATCTCAAAACAAAATGTCAATCAAAATATACAAATATTTTGTATGGCCTTAAATTTATTTAATTATTTTTTTTTTGCGATAACACTTTTGGCATAGAATTTTTTGCATTTGCTACTCTTTACATTTCAACCAGCTGATTGTTTTTCAGTTCACACAATCTACCCAAAGAAAAAGTCTGGGCTGTTTCGAGCAGAAAGAAGAAGAATTTTATTCTCTCAAAAGCTCTCTCTTCTACCCCAACTTGTAGTACGGAAACAGTTTTCGGTAACATTGGGATCCCGCACGAACACAAAGTTGAGTATGGGAACGCACCTATTATCAAATTATAAAAACAAGGTTTAAAAAATCACCATAACTTAAATGTTTGCTGGGTAGCTGGGTAGCAGTTTTAAATTAAAAGTAAATATGAACATTAGCGAAAAAATATCTTTAAAAAATTAATGTTTTATCGAAATCGATAGTATAATGTGAGCGTAAATAGGAGAACAAAAAATTTTCTTTCCTATTAACTATAAATAAATTTAAAAAACCCTTTATAACTTCCAAAATACTAAACCGCTTTAAATAAAAAGTAGATTGTGCACTCCGCCGAAAACATTGTATTTTTTTTTTGGTATTAATTGTCTTGCCTGTTAATTATATATATATATATATATATATATATATATATATATATATATATATATATATATATATATATATATATATATATATGCAGACATTTAAAACTTACACACATAAATATAAAAAATAGTGTTAAAAATGAAATGGTGTTCCTATAGAAGAACTGATTTTGACACATATTGTATTATCTTTTGATATCTAATAGATAGGCACTTTAAATTGTTATCAATGTACAATAAAATTAAAATATTTAAAATTAGAGTGTGGCACATACACATTTAACAACACAATATACTCATTAGTAAAGAAATATTTGGTGCCTGCTGGAAAGTCGTACTCTATAAATCCATTCCACTGCATATTTCCAAGCCGCATTTAGCTGATTTATTTCTTTTTTTTTCGTGTATGAAAAAATAGATTTTGTTATTTTGAATTCGAATAATTCTAAATGAATAGCAAAATTAATATCTTATAAGAGTAAGGAACTAGTTCTCTACATCTCACCTTAACACCAAACAAATTTTACGAATAAAAAATTAAAATCTGTAACACTGCGTTTCTTTATTTCAAAATTATTTTGAGTTGTTGCCTAAACATTGCTCCTAAAGAAAATTTAAAACGATAGGATGTTAGATTAAAAACAAGATAATTTATAACAAAAAAAAAAGATTTCAAGCGTTAAGAGAATTATTCTTAATCCTTATAAATTTAAAGATCTATTTTTTACATTACATTACGTTAAACAAAAATTTGTTAAGTTATGTATGTATGAGCTGTGTTTAAACTAAAATTTCTTTATATATTATTATAACTAATATTTTTTTTATTTATACAATTGTTTTTTTATATTTTTTATGCATTATACTTAAACATCCCCATATGTTCGTTCATCAAATTATTTATTTGTATGTGTGTGTCTAAAATACAATAATTTTGTTTCATTAACCATCACGAATGACGTTTGTATCCTTAATATATTCCACGTTATAACTCTACCCTGTTCCTTCAACATTATTTACTAAAAATATAATCACAATCATAAATCAAATAAATTGCGCATTTTACATGACGATTATGAATTTAGTTGGTCGTACGACTACGAAAAAGGAACAACGTTCTGCAAATACATTATATCAAGAACTCTCTTTTCAAGACAATGAAGAAAGTGAAGAAAATGAAATTGTTACAGGTATGTTTTGGAAAATCTTATTAAAATTTTTTTTCACAATTGTTACATACATTTAAATGTATTTATGCTTTAAAATTATATTATAATACATAAGTATATTTATTGAAAAATGTACAATACGTTCCTTATTTTCTCTTGTCCTTTTTGTTTTTTTTTTTGTTTTTGTTTCTTTTTATGTGTATTTTATATAAAAAAAAAACAAAATTTTGTTATTTGATTACTCAACTGTTTGCATACAAATATTCTTTTTTTTTTTTGATAAAACACAAACACATGAAATAACTTGTTGAACAACACTAAAATCTACACACGCTGATATCTACTCTACCCTTCTTTCTATGTCTGCATCAATAACAACCCACAACTACAATAACAATGCCAATATATTAGGAAGCTGGGTACATCCTGGGGAATATGCTTCTTCAGGTAGGTATCAAACATCATATTTATATAATTTTATTTACATCACTTGCAAATATTTAAAACATCAAATATAAATTGGAAATAAAAAAAGTAACAAATGAAATCAGAAACGTCATAATGTACAATAATAAAGAAAACACGCATTTAACAAAACAATACTCATCATATTTTTCATGTCCTGTTTGTTGCCTTCCTCTTTTCTTATATGCTGTCAAACAAAATCAAAAATAATACATAATTTTCAAACTAAACAAATGCAAATTTGTGGATTTCACCGTGAACTTATGTATTTCTTTCTAAAATATATAAAGCTAATGACAACTACTTTGGTAAGTTGTGCACAATTAAATATTCTAATTATTATTTTTCAGTAGTTAGTTGTTTTAAAATAAAATACAGTGAATGAATAAAGTTTAGGCACATCATTATTTTCAAGAGTAATCCTCTATAATTTTGGATCTGCTTAACTTGATAAAATAATAATGATGCCGTTTTTAAGATAGATAATTTTATTCACCATTAAACATAATAAATAAATCACATCTTTTTATTTTTACTATACAACGCTATAATATTAAAAAACAACGTAAGTCTATGTCAAAAAAGTTTAGGCACCCAAGTGAAAATGTCTGGTATGTCTAGTATTTGGTTGAACCTCCTTTAGCGTGGATAATTGGATTACTAGGTTAGACGTTTCATCAGGAGTAATGTTTTTCCACTCTAAGCGAAGTGCTACTTTAAGTGGTTCTTTGGATGTAATGTGATGGTTCCGTATCCTTTTTGCCAGTAGGTGACAATTATGCTCTATAGGATTCGTGGGGTTTTCAACTTTTTGCAGTGGTATATAAGCCATTCCTGCACAAGATATGAAGAATGTTTTGGGTCATTATTTTGTTGAAACAAGAATTTCACATCAAGCTTACCTTCGCAACACTTGGAAAAAAATTTCTTTTAAAATATTTAAATAAAAGTGCCAATTTATCATCTATAGACCCCAAATCATAACATTGCCGCCACCGTGCTTTACAGTCTTAATAAGATTATTTTCTTGAAGCTCTTTTTTTGCTTTTCACCAAATATTTTGTGGACTATCTAAACCAAAAATGTTAAACTTTGATTTATCGCTAAATATCACGCCGTTCCAGAAGGTTTGAGGCTGATTAATGTGGAGTTTTGCGAACTCTAATCTCTTTTTCCTGTTGATATCCGAAAGACACGGTTTACGACGGAGAACTCTTTCATGATAGCGGATTGAAGTTTTCACTGAAACTTTGCCTCATTTCCTGGCACAACTTTACAGCCGAAATCTTTGGATTTTGATCTACTGTAGCAACAATGATCCGCTTCTGGCGTGGTGTAAATTTTTTTTTGGGCTTACACTTCTACTCTCACGCTCTAAATTGTTAGTTTTTTCATAATAATACACTAGTATAGTGCCTCTGTACAATAACACCAATTTCGCGATAGAATTTTCCCTGCGCATGAAGATTAATCATTTTAGGGAGATCTATGGGAATTTCTGAACGGATTAAATACGAAAAAAACCTTTTTACATTTAAAACTTAACACGTGCAGAAACATGAAGTGAAATAAACAAGTGCAAGTTTACCGTTATACAAGCGTTCTAAAACTTTTATACATCGAATTACTGTATGTTTTTTAGTTTTTATAGCGT
The DNA here is from genome assembly GCA_916610165.2 of Gymnosoma rotundatum. NCBI lineage: Eukaryota > Metazoa > Arthropoda > Insecta > Diptera > Tachinidae > Gymnosoma > Gymnosoma rotundatum. The sequence continues at coordinate 50,474,995 of OU744338.1, forward strand.
TGTATATAAAATAAAAAATAAACAAAAATTATTTTTTGTGTTGGGTGATTAATAAACCCATCCATTCTTAAAACGGCATCATTATTATTTTATCAAGTTAAGCAGACTTAAAATAATTGAGGGATCACTCTCGAAAATCATGGTGTTCCTAAACTTTATTGATTAACTGTATGTAGTTTGTTTTTAATTTAAGTAAGTTTTTCTTTTATTTTTAAAAGTTTTAGTATAAATAACCAAATAACAATTTATGCAATAAATAAACAATCCACGAAAACTATCGGTTGTTTTTTTAAGCCTGATAGCACTTTAAATTGTAAAAAATAACACAAAACTTCAAATTGTAATGAAGATTTTTTTTATGTGAAAGATTAGAACATGTTATTTCTATCAAAAAATGTTATAGCCACCGCGGCTGCTCATGACGAAGCGCATTCTAGACGTCCAATTTTGGGTCTTTTTTTCAAGAACTGTTGGCCGTATGTCACAAATAACACGAACAGTGTTGGCCTTCAAAGCGTCAATTGTTGCTGGGTTATCAGCATAAACCAGTGACTTCACCTGGCCCCAAAGAAAATAATCGAGAGGTGTCAAATCGCACGACCTTGAAGGCAAATTGACAGGTCCATTTCTCGAAAACAACTTAGCCGCCAAATTTGATTTCAATAACTGGATGGTTGCGGTCGCCGCATGTCACGTAGCGCCATTGAAACCACATTTCGTCCGGATCAATGTCATCCATATTTTCAAACAAAAAAATCATTATTCTATATTTGGCGATAAAACAACAGGTCAGTTAGTAACTGCTCTAGAGCGATGATTTGATAACGTTGTTTTAGCGTGAGTCTATTTATAATGATTTGCGAGAGTTTACTGAAAACAATAAAAAACGTTTTTCATCGAAATGTAATTATTACAAGGGCTGCTCTATATATTTCCGGCCTAATAGTGAAAATGAGAATACTTATAATCAAAAATGGTTTTATTGTTTTTCAAAGTATTCTCCAGCATGATTTATACACTTTTGCATGCGCTCAAGCCAGTTGTCGAAGCACTTTTTCCACTCCGATTGAGACACCTCTAAAACATGATTTTTGAACACTTCAACAGCTTCTTCTGGCGACGAAAATCGTTGACCACGCATTTTTTTCTTGATGTGCGGAAACAAGAAGAAGTCATTCGGTGCCAATTTAAGGCTATACGGCGGATGACCCATTAATTCGACGTTTTGGCCGGTCAAAAACGCTCTGGTTTGAGCCGATGTATGAGAGCTCGCATTGTCATGGTGAACAATGATTCGTCTTCCCTTGTTGGTTTTTCGAATTTTTCCAATGACTTCAAGCAAACAAATTGTAGTGTACCACTCAGAAGTGACCGTCCTACGTTGCTCAAGCGGACCAGTTTTGCCGAAGAAACAGGCGACCATTTGCTTCGAAGTGCTTCTTCCACGAACAACTTCGTTGGATTTTGCTCGTCTTTGAAGACCCACACGGTCGATTGTTGTTTCGTTTCGGGCTCATACGCATAGATCCATGATTCATCACATGTGACGATCTTATAAACGTCTTTTGAAGCACCGCAATCGTATTTTTGCAACATTTCTTTGCACCAATCGACACATGCCTTTTTTGAGCGACTTTCAAATTGTGCGGGATCCAACGAGAACAAACCTTTTTTACGGCCAGGTGTTCATGCAGTATCGAATGTATGCTGGTGGAAGAAATGTCCAAGGATGTGTCTATCTCTCGGTATGTCGCATGTCGATCTTGCATTATGAGTTCACGCACGGCATCAATGTTCTCTGGCACAACAGCCGTTTTTGGACGACTTTCACGGAATTCGTCTTTGAGCAAGTTTCGGCCACGATTAAATTCATTATACCAATTTTTCACAGTGCTATAGGATGGTGCTTCATCGCCATACAAAGATTTAAGTTCATCAATGCACTCTTGTCGTGATAATCCACGTCGAAAGTTTTGCAAAATGTTGGCACGAAAATGTTCACGAGTTAATTCCATTTTTTCTATATTAATTTTTTCAAGTCACTGTAAACAACACCAATAATGGTCGTACGTCAAAACGTTTTGAGTAGGATTATGCTTAAAAATGACAAACTTTCCAATGGAAATGTCAGATTGCACTTGGCTGCACTCAGTGTTGCCAGGCCAGAAATATATATAGCAGCCCTCGTAGTGTTATTTTTTATGATTTCAAGTTTTATTATGCTTAAAAAAAGCCCTTTATATCAATTCTAGCGTTATTTCCTAAAAACATAAAAACGGTAACCCTACTCAGACGCAAAAGAAGAAACTTGTTAAATAAATAAAGCAAAAAGCATTTATGTGCTTAGCTATTCAATAAGAGGCAAAGTTTAATTGTCTAATTGTTTTATTTTGTTGTAAAATTGAAAGAATAGTAATTAATAATAAGTAAATCATTGAACTAATTAAAATTTCAATTAATAGAAATACAGGGTTCTAATCACAGCACACGATATCGAGTATACTATCTTATCGAATATCTAAATTCGTGACGAGTAAGCTTATAATCGCATACGATATGTATTAATCGATAACTTTAAAAAAAATTTTTATAGGTTTATAACATGTGTTTACTATTAATAATGAATAAATATTAAAAATTATGCTAATTTGTGCCAAAAAAATCATTTAAGTATAAATAACTTAAAACTGGATTCCTCTATATCGAATGTTATCATCCCATATTATTATACTTTTTACTCGATATCGACGATTAGGCCCAGGTTTAATTTTTTTTTAGTCACACGATTTTTCATTTTAGGTAACAGTTGCTCAAACGCTCAAATTTCTTTTAATATTTGTCTTGAATACATTTTTTACATTGTCCCAGTTAAGACATATCTGACATTACAAAGCATGACATGTAAACCAGAAAAAATATCATTTGCAAAGTTTTTAAAAACAAAATTGATCTTTTTTAAAACGCAAAAATTAAAAATCGACAAATTTTTTGTGCGTTTAAACCGCGATTTTTCTATAAAAAGGATGTAAGTTTCATAAGTCGAACATTTATAAAGTAATATGTTTACCTTTTTCTTATAAAACATACATTTTCTAACGACAATTTAACTTAGTCTTGTCTCTTCAACATCCAAAAGATGTGTACTACGACTAGTAGATGAAGGAAATAATATTAGTAACAGGTTAAATAAATAGTTGGTGAAATTTTTAAGCAACAACAAAAAAAAAACACAATTTTCTGCACCTAGTCGTCAAAGAAAATGTGTGTGTCAAGTTCTACTGTCCAATCGTTAAAGAGGAGTCTACTTGGACATTACTCCTTCATGTTCAACTAGAATGACTAAACGACTAACCGAACCTTTGCGGTTATAAATATTCAACTAATTTAATATGTTAAAATCAAATTTATTCTATTCTGTTATGAAGTTTTAATTTGTCACTAACCGATATTAATACACAACCAACTTGAAAACATTGTCGCCCATCTTGTTATTTTACAAAAACATTTTTTTAACAGTCCTGCTTGCATCTCGGTAGAAAACAGCAACAAAACGTTGTCGCTAATATTGTCGAAACGTCCCTATATTGCGCAAAATAATTTTGTCTGTGTAAATGCGCTGTAAAATTCTTCAATGTGTGTAAAAAATAATTCAAAAATTAATTATTAATTAAATTTATGTATATATTTTTTTGTTTGCAATATCTGAAATATTTATTTACATACATACTATATAAAATTTGTTGTTTTTAGTTTAGCATTTAACATTAGTATTTAAAGTTTAAAATAATTTTTTAAAATTCAAATTTTTTGACATATTTTTACTACTCTTTCCATATTTTAGGAATGGGAAAAGAAGTGGAAAATCTCATCATGGAAAATAATGAACTGCTTGCTACAAAGTACATAAATAAATCTCTTTCAAAATACTGTCACAGATTTTCTCATCTTAATCATTATTTTTCTTTTTGCAGAAATGCTCTTAATATTGTCAAGGATGATTTGATAGCTCGAGTTGATGAGTTGACTGGAGAAATTGAAATATTACGTGAAGAACTAAATGCCATGCAGCAATCGCGTAATAAACTGCGTACCAAAGTTCAGGAATTAGAGGAGGAATTAAAGAAAACGAAAGAACAAGTCAAACAACAAAGTAAGTTTGAGTAACTTTTAACAACCAAATAAATTAAAATATAATTTCATTTCAGATGACAATGATCAAGAGGAAAATGGTGTACCATTAGCTCAGCGTAAACGTTTCACGCGTGTTGAAATGGCCTTGGTTCTAATGGAACGTAATCAGTATAAAGAACGTTTAATGGAGCTTCAAGAGGCTGTACGCTTAACTGAAATCCTAAGGGCCACACGAACCGTAGATAATCTAGATAAGAAATCCAAACAAAGCATATGGAAATATTTTAGTAACTTATTTACGTAAGTCTTAATGTTTTGCTAAAACAAAATTTAATATATTTTTATAAAATATTTCTTTTTCAGCCCCTCCAACCGCCCACAAGAGCGCGTCGCTGATGGGCAGGGAGGGGGTCCTATGTTTCGCTACTCAAGCCCATCTCACTCTCACGGATCCCCCAGTAGAAATAGCGACAGTCGCCTTGCAATAGCTGGTGGAGGACCATACCACCCTGCCAGTGCTGGTCTAGCAAACGCTTTGGCCAACAAAGATTATGCCGAAGAAGGTACTTCTGAAAGAGCGCGAGCTAGACGTTATGAGCAATATCGCCAATTAAGAGCTCATGTCCAAAAGGAAGACGGTCGTTTACAAGCGTATGGCTGGAGTTTACCGGGAAATAAATCTGAGAAAGAACAACAAAATCGTCACTCTGGTTGTGTCCCTGTACCCGTTTATTGTAATCCTTTGGCCGAGGCTTCACCTCATATGAAAGTGTTTTGTGCAGCTGGTGTTAATCTAAATGGTGGTTTTACAAAAAACGGTCAGTCTATAATACCATCTACTTCACCATATGCTCCTCGTACAACGGCAAAAATTACCGAAATAACTAGCCCAACCGCTGAGCATTCAGCTGAGGCTTTAGATCGTCAAATCACTCGCTGCAGCCTAGAAAATCTAGAGCCCGAGACCCAATTAACATCGTATGTGTGGATATGCACAAGTACCCATGCAGCTAGTACTGTCACTGTGGTGGATGCTAATCAGTCGGCCACAGTTTTAGATGTTTTCCCAATTTGTGCCTCCCATTTGTTGTGTATCGCCTCGGTACCCGGTGCCATGGAAAAAGATTACGCCCTTCTCGAAAATTCAGAAGTTATTAAGGCCGGTGAAATGTTAGAACGTCCAGGAGAAGGTAGTACAGGTTTAGGCAAAGTTGAGTTTATACGTGTTAAACCTAAAATGGATTCAAATAGCAATACCAAAGAAACAGATCACAATGAACAAACTTTAGAAGTGAATGCCGAAACTCCCGTCGAAGAAAAAGCTAAAGAAGCTACAGAAAAATCAAATGAACAAAATATTTCCATACCAATCGAACCATTAGGAAATGTAAATGAGATTAAAATAAGACAACCCATACCGGGCATACCGCAGCGAATGCATAACGATGCTATTGATATCACAAGCACCTCCACAAAGTTATCAACAGCCAATAACGTCGCAGATGCAACAACTAACAACACTGCAAGGGAATTCTCTAATAACAATAACACATCCATGAATCAACAAATGACGTTCTCAAAACCTATTAATCCCATATTGGGAACTAAGGATCGTGAAGAACCTGTTATTAGTTCTGTTGGTCCCACGATGTGGATGGGTGCTCAAGATAATTGGCTATATGTGCATAGTTCTGTTAGTCGTTGGCACGAGAGTTTGCATAAGATACATTTGCCCGATGCCGTTCTAGCGATAGTTTATGTTGAGTCACGTGTTGTGGTGGCCCTTGCAAATGCCCAATTAGCCGTGTTTCGTCGCCAAACAGACGGCCAATGGGATCTGAATAGTTATCATTTGGTGACGCTAGGTGATCGCAATCATTCGATACGTTGTCTCTGTGTGGCCGGCGAACGCATTTGGGCCGCCCATCGTAATAAGATCTTTATTGTGGATCCGATCTCATTGAATATTATTCATTCGTTAGACGCTCATCCGCGCAAAGAGAGCCAAGTGCGGCAAATGGCTGCAACAGGTGCTGGTGTGTGGGTTTCAATCAGGTAAGATAAAACTTAATTGCTATTCAATTACAGAAAAGTTTTGTGCCAGGAAACCTTTCTTAAATCGAACCTGTTTTTTGACTTTAGATATTTTATAAATTAAAAAAAAATAATAATTTACATCAATGTTATACGGCCAATGTGCCACATTTTAAAATTAAGAATAAAATATTCATCAACGATATTTGTAGAATAATTGTACACTACAATATGATATGAATTATGGAAACGTAAGACCGGAGAAGTTATCGATTATTGTATTATTCTTTTTTTAATTTATTTACTTTAATTGTGCTTGATTCCTTCAAATTTAAATATTTCATGATACTTTCAGGAAATATTTATTATTTAAAACTAAAAAATGAAATGTTTTACTGCGGGAAAAGCATATCCATATTACCATTTTGATACGTCTTATATAGCTCATCAGTGGATTCTACCCAAATTTTGTATAGAAAACCAAAGAGTCTTTCTTATATCAATAGCCAAATTGATTAAATCATAAACCATTTATATTTGAAGAATTCAAGCACAATTAAAGTAAATTAACATTAAAAAGATTCTAAATAATAAATTTTCATATTGGTTTTTACAATATTTACAAATTATTATTTTCTAATAGATACTAAGATAAATAGTCCGCTCCGGAAACCGAACTAGTTTCATTTTCAAATATTTCGTCATCTCACTAAAGGCTACGACTGACTCTCCTATTCTAATCGCACAAAAACTTATTTTAAATTTTTAAAAACACTAGCAAATCAACAAGGCCTTCCAAAAAAAATCTGTCACATATTTATGTTTTTTTATCTAATAATTGAATAATGCGTCATACAGCACAAATCAAAGAAACAAGGATTAAGGCCAATATAGTGCATATATTTGGAAATACACTAGAAAAAATAGGACAGAAAATTAAAATAGTCACTAAAGTTAAACTCCTTTTTAACTGACTTCAAAAAAAAAAAAAAGAAGCAGGATATCAATTCGACTGAATGTTGCTTTTTTATGTTTGTGTTTGCAGAACTCAGTCATTTCTGAATCGATTTTGAAAATTTTTGGTAATATGAAAGATTATTGGTCCCGTTTTAAAAACAGTTCATAATCTTAAAATTAAAGGGTGTCCCGATGCAATATACATATTTTTTACGTGTATTATGAACTCTTAAGGGCACTATTGTAAAATTTAAAATAACTGCGTATTACTATAGCTCTCAATACCAAAAAGTTATAAGAAAATAAATCTAAAAATTAAATGGTGCCCCCATAATTCTTGCAAATTTACTTATATGGGCCTATCTTTTGAACCGTTATAGACAAACGCTTGCAAATTGGGCACAATCTTTATTGCTATAGCCGTTATAGTAGCAGGTATTAATATTAAAAAAATATAAATTAAAGGGTGTGCCAATAGTTCATTAATTTTGATGTTTATGGCCATACTTTTTAACAGTTGTAGACAGACCCTTGAAATTAACAACGAACTTGCATTGCTAAGTCCGCTATAATAACAAGTACAAACTTTGAATATGGAAGTTAAAGGGTGTCCCAATAGGTGATTTAATTTCGACTACCTGGCCGAAGTTTATAACGCTGAAACATAAAATGGACCTGTTTTTATAAGCCCGCTTAGTCAACGATTTTGTAATTTGAATTTAGAAATTAAGGGGTGTCCCATAATTGATGTAGATTTATTTATATGGGATTATCTTTTGAACCGTTACAGACAGGCGGTTGAAATTTACACAGAACCTGATTGCTAATTTTACTACAACAGAATGTTTAAAATTCGAATTTGGTAATTAAAGGATTCTGCTTCTATAATTGGTGTAATTTGATATACATTATCAAACTGTTGAGCAGCTTAACAAGTATAAAGTTTGGAGATATAATGGTGTTTTGAAGTCGGTTTTTTTTTGCAAGAATTATTTAACAACAATTTTGTTAAAAGTTTGCTTAAGCACTAAAATATTATGCAATCCAATATAATATAAAAATTATAGTCTTCTTTACGTGAGTAGTAAGGGATGTAATCCTAAACTCTTTATGTAAAAGAAAAAATAAGGGGTTTTCACGATGAATAGTGCAAACTGTGCAAACGGTGCAATTTGGAGCAAATATGCATCGTTTTTATCAGTACAACAATAAAATATACGTATTTGAAATTTACTTCGTTTGCACTAAAAAAACCTTGAGCAACAAAAGTTGTGCATATTTGCTCACTTTCGAAATAAAGTAAATAAAAATTTTTGACATATTTTTGAAAAGAAAAAAATAAAAAAAAAATTGTTTGTGAGCACTATACTCGTATGCAACAAAAAAATATAATTAAAAATTTATATTAAAATTTAAACTGCTAAAAATGAGTTCTCCAAAATACATTAGTAAACCTTACACGGCTAAAAAAGACCAAGAGATAAACCAAATAAAAGGTGGTCAAGAGAATTGTTCATTAAAAAATTAAATTTTTTTTCTTTCTCGCTGCTTCTAGGCATTGTTAAAAAGCAAATAAAAATATTTAATTTTATGTTTTGAATTCTTTTGTATATTTATTTTTGCTTTTTGTTTAGTTGTCAGATTTTTTAAACAAATAAAATGTTTTTTTTACAAAAAAGTACGTTTTACAAAAATGTACGCTCACGATCTACTTTATATGTACAGCAAATATACAATATGCAAATTTGCACAATAACCATCGTGAATACCCTTATAACAAAATATGTACTTAATAATTATAATAAAAATTAATTGAAATTATTAAATTCTTTTTTTCAATAGATTGGACTCTACTTTACGTTTATACAATACAAACACATTTGAACATAAACAGGATGTGGATATAGAGCCCTACGTATCAAAAATGTTAGGAACTGGAAAATTGGGTTTCTCATTTGTGCGCATTACCGCTTTAATGGTATCATGTAATCGTTTATGGATTGGTACTAGTAATGGTGTTATTATCTCAGTACCTCTATCAGAAGGTTATGGAAAATTAAGTAAGTTTTATAATTAAAAGACAAAAAGTTGAGTTTAAATTTTAAATTTAATGTTTTCAATACAGATGATCCAAGTAGTCAATTGCCAGTTTGCTGTATGGCCAATGCTCAACTATCTTTCCATGGACATCGTGATGCTGTAAAATTTTTTGTGTCAGTACCATTGCGTCAAAATAATAGCGCTCAATTACAATATACCAATAAACGGCCGGATATGTTGGTGATGTGTGGTGGTGAAGGTTATATTGACTTTCGCATAAGTAAGTTTTAGAATTATTAATTATCCCTTTGTTATTTATTTTATTTTTTTATACAATTGTTAAGCTTTCGGTATTTTTAATTATAAATGTATTTTGGTTGTGTCATTGATTTCACATTCTGTTTTTATCGTAGGACAAGACAGAACTGTAACTGATGCTAGTGATAATGCTGCGCATTTGATAGTTTGGAAAGTTGATTCGTAAGATTGAAATTATAATTTTTTTGTGTTTTAATTATTTGTCCTTTATAATTTTTGTTGATGCAATTTAAGTTATACAAACGATTAACCTATATTTTACTTTTTATTTTGTTTTTCTATGTTCTGTTTTGTTTTCATTTATAGAACATTTAATTTATAGTTGAATCAACTGGAATTTTTGAAATTAACGTTTTATGTTTTTCAATCGTATAAGAACGTTATAAATTGGCTAAAACGCTTCCTTAGTTTTTTCTTTAACAAAACAACGAAAAAGGAATTTTGTGACCTGAATTAAAATAAGGTTTATATTTTTTCAATATTATCAATTGGTGTTTTTAATTTGTCCCCACAATAAAATATATACACATTTCAATTAAATCCACTCCTTTTAATCTAAAAATATTGAGTTATTGGGCGGCACTTTCGCTTTTTGCAAAATATATTATTTTCGCACACATTATTTGTTAATTTTGCTTTTATAACAAAAAAGTTTGGAAATTTTTCTTAAATACTTTTATAGATTGAAAAATTAAGATACCCATAATAATTTATAATAAAAGTGCAATTTGTTTGCTAGAAAAGCTGGCAGCTGTGCATAATGCAGCAATGGCTTATGTTAGATCATCGCAAAACTTTTATTCAAATTTTTTTTTGTTTGTAAAACCAAAAGAAATTTTTTTTCATCAACAACATAAGAATTATTTTTAAAGACAAACACAAAAATGTTAAAGCTTTAACAACAAACAATTCTCATGCTGTTTGAAAAGTAAGTTTTGAAAGAAAAGTGTTTTTGATCTGGCAATAAAATACAATTTATTTTTATTATAAAATGTGGGTCATTAGTATAAAATTTTTTCAATAATATTATTAAATCTCAAAATAATTTTATAAATTACATAGCTTATTTGTTTGGTTTCTGGTTTTTATTATTTTTCTGACAAATTTTACTAAACTGTTCATAAAAAATTGGAAATGTTCAAACGGCACAAGCAAAGATTCTAATTTGTTTAAATAACAATAATTTCACTTGCTTTCTTGTTAAGAGAAAATAATTTTAACAAAATATTTTGGTTATATATTTTATTTAGATTTTTGTTTAATATATTTATCACATAAAGAATCATTAACTTTACAAAACAAACTACCAAATATGCGCAGTGGTGTGTAAATACATTTAATGTATTAATTTAATATGTAAATAAATTAATGTTATTTAAGTTTATTTTATTTTTTTACTTAAATAAATACTTAATATTGTTTTAAATAAACTTTATTAAGCTGGTAATATTTGTATGGAAATGCCTTAAAGAGTTGAGTGTAAATAAGAAATAAACTTCATTTGCAGTTGCAAACAAAGGGTGTGACTTTAAGCTGTCGATTAAAAAACACAAGATCAGGCAGAATTGTTTCTGTTAAGAAGTCAAAGCTTGCATTAATATATCAAATTAAGTTTTGATATAAATTTTAAAAATTAGTCCCCGGTAAATAGATAATTGATACATTGCAACAAGGACAAACGTCACTTATCACTGATCGAACCGTTAGATAAGCTACGTTCCGAATACACCTTGCAATTGAATGCTAAGATATAGTTGGAACTATCGTCCACGGGAACATGACAGCTTAATTAGTTTTGTGTATTATACCCCACAACTCATAGACTTGCCACTTCGTTGAGAGGAAGTTAGATGTGCTTGTTTTTCTTGACATCTAAATGTCATCGCGGTTACTTCCAGAAAAGAGACAGGATTTAGCAGAGAGGCATCGGAGATTGAATTGATTTTATACTTGCAAATAAGTGTAATATACTCAAAGTTAAACTGTCAGCGATAAAGATAGCAGCAAAGGGCCTTTGTAACAACAAAGTATTTGAAGCAAACTAGAGAACTTTTTTTAAACTAGGAAGAAAATTATGTCGTGCATTAGAAATTACACAAGTAGAAATAAATTCTTGGGGATTTTTTTTTTGAGATGTCTTAGCCCTCTCCCTTCGTGTTAGACATATTGCTCTGGTTGGTCAGAGAGAATGTTAGATTACCACCTATATTATTGTTAAATAAATCCACTTGCCCAGTCGCAAAGCTTATTTGTTCCAGGACTTATTAAATCAGGACCGCACTAGCAATCTGTTGAGATTCGAGCATAAATATTTAAAAAATATTGTGGCCATGATTACTGGACATAGTAGGTTTAGCAACCACTCTAAGAGGAGCCTTTTATTCCTTATAGGCAATTGAAGCAAGCTAGGTAAGCAAATTGGCATAGCATGAATTTTGAGGGGATTTTTTTACACTTGCTTTATTGTTTATATGTGTCATTTGATATAACACAAAAAACTACAATAACAAATATCAAATTAAAATCGAAATGTACAAATTCCCTTCGCATGATGGGACACAATAAAACTCCCTGGAACTTTAAAAGAGAATTAAAAAAAGGCATAAAAACTGGCATTTCGCCAGAACTTTTATGTATGAAATCTGCGAAATCCAACAATATTTCGCGAAAAAATCTGCATATTTAAAAAATCTACAATAAATCTTCTTCACATGCATTTTTCCTTTACTAAATATATTTGAAACATATTTTAGAAAAAATTTGTATGAAAAATTTGCCATAACACACATTTAAATGTTATTTTATGTTTAAGGCGTCGCATTGGAATACTTCTATAGATTTTAAAATCTATGTATGAGGATTTTTTATTTGAAAGGGCGTTTTTAATTTAATTTTTTTTATGAAAATCAGGAGTTGAACTGTGATTTACTATAAATAAATTAAAATTGATTTTAGTTTAAGTTTATTTTTTTTAATTTCTTAAATTTTTTTAGAAAGATTAATTACTTTACAACGGACGTTTTCCAAAGAAAACAAGAAAACTTAGTCAACTTAATAGAAGTTGCTACACAAATCATAAAAAAAATCTGCGATTTTAGGCCACAAATCTTCAAATCTGATTTTGGCAATTTGAGAGGTCAAAATCTGCAAAATGCAGATAAATCTGCACTTCTATCAACAGTGCATGTCGCAAATCTGGGCGAAGAAAACAGCAGAAAAATCTCTGTTTACACATGCGCTAAAATAACTCCTGTTTTCAACATAGATTTTCTCGTTATCATTTCGATTAAACTTCTGATTTTTTCCAAGGTTATAAAAATAATTTTGTGTTTTTTTAAATATTTTATATTTATTTATCTGCGTCGCATTAAAAAAAAACTTTATCCATGCTCAAAAAATGAGCATGAAAATTGATTGATTGACGAAGAAATCATATTCATACGGCAATTTCGCTGCTGTTTTCATTAGTGGGTTGGTTTTACCCAAATTTTGTTAAGAAAACTGTAGATGATTTTGTATGACTAAAACCTTATTGATTATCGGAGGTTTTTATGTCTACGTACATCATTACAAACAAATCTAATTAATTTTGAATAAAGTACTTTAATTAAATTTTCTTTTAAAATATTTTTTGCGGTATTCAATGCTACAAAAAGATTGTAAGGCTAATACAATTACTGAACCAAGTTAATTTTAAGACGTTCTTTTATTACACCATTTATGCTTACATCATACAATCAATTTCAATGAAAAATTAACCAATTTAAAGATATTTTTGCATCGAAGCAGAATTTCAAGAGTTAAAACTTGAAATTAATACATTGGCAAATACTACAGAATGCGTGTACATCCAATAGTTACGAACAAGACCATAAGCCACGGATAATCAAGCATAATGTTGTGGGCATATTCAATTTTGTAATGCTCTTTCTATAGAATAAGAAATGCTTTTGTTTTGAGTCTTCCAACCATACTGTTATGACCCCTTTTAAAAACTCTTAAAAATATACCAACTTTCGACAAACACTGAGAATATGTCTACGTTGGTAGCACTGAAAATATGTACATTTAATATAAATCGGGTAATTGAGCAATCATCTTTTAGTTTTCATACTATGTAATTAATTGTACCTTAGTAAAAATCTTTATTGAAATAAAAATGAATTAACACATAAAACTACACGAGCAAAAGCAAAGATAGAAAAAGTACAATGGCCCAAGACATACCAGCAGTGGTTTATAGATTATAATATTAACATCATGGGATGGTATGCATAGTCGCATGACCTAAGCCCGATAGAAAATATTTGGACTAAGGATGTAAAGAAAAACTTCTAATAATTAAAATCTACAAACAGCAAGAAAGTCTTGGTTGCACTTAGCCAGCCGTAAAAGAGAATTGACCAAAAAAGATGTGAAGACTTTTTGTTTGACTCCATGCCAAAGCGCTGCTTTTCGTTGCTGCCAACAAAAGCCATACAATAAAATATTTATTAAGTAACTTTATTTCGTATGTAAAAGCATTTTCCTGTAGAGGTTTTTCCTGACACTTTCAATGTCGGATAATTTATAACGAATGTCCACAAACAGTATTCTCCTTTCCATAACCTAATTTCCTAGTTCTGGCACAAAGCATAGCTTAAGTAGATAGGGGTGTACCCTGAGTGCCGATCCGAGACAAAAGTTATTTTTCTGTTTGTGTTATGTAATCTGAATGTAGTAGTGTTATTTTTACCATCAAAAATTTAACTGTTTATCATATTTTGTAATTTATTTCAATAAAAGTTAATAAATGTAATGATATTTCCTTTATGCCACTTATGTATCCCTATATTAGTTATACATATTACTAAAATGAGCAACATTAATATAAAAGGTTAGTGTTGCTATTTTTTACGCATGATTATTAACATTGAACACCGTATGTATAAGGTCAACACACACACCGTGTAAAGAACCTCCGGGTTTAATGGGCAGGTTTAGCTCAGTCCACCAAGGTCCTTGTTAAGTGATAAAAAAAACATGCAACGTTTTCTTTTGTTTAGCCGCAGCCTTAATTTTTTCTTTATTGAACACTTCTTTATTTGTATGATAATTTAGCGTAATTCCTTGTGGTAAGAACAGCCGACGCCCTACTCACTTCTATACTTTGGCTCTGCCCGAATGTTATTCAAGGCCTACTCTTTTCCCTGAGGTTTTGGGGTGTGAACCTCTGGGAGAACTATCTATAACTTTGCCCTGAGCCAGAGCCCTACCACTTCTCCCTTGATAAAGAGGTAAACCGGATGTAATTCGTTTAAATTTTCCCTATACTTTTCTTTTCTAGGATTAGTGTCACTAATCCAAATTTAATTCTATGACTTGCTCTTTGAAATAAAATCTTTTCTCTTACCGGCTTTTTCTACCACTTGCTCACGTTCACAGTTTTCACTTACTGCCCTCTTCTCTTTGCTTTTATAGCTGTTATTAACTACATAACTACAAAACCGCAAATGGTTTGCACCGATAACGGTTGTATAGAATGTACTCTCTTGTGTTGTCTGTTTCTTCGTGTTGTTATTGGTATGGCTGTGTTTGGGTGTGTGTGTGTGTGTCCGGCCTCTCAGCTATATTTTCAATCGGTTGTCTTTTCCATTTATATTGCTCTTTTTTGGTAAACACGAACATACCTTTTGTGTCGTTTTTTTTTTTTTTGTAAATAAACAAAATGTTTAATTATGTTGTGACGAATATTATTCGCCTGCTCTGTTACATGGATGTAATCCACAATGCCCACTAAAACACCAACAATAGTAATTCAATAGTTTTCCTTTTATTTATTTGTTTTTATGCATGTGTGTTGACTCAAATTTCTCATAAATTTGGGTCCTTACAACCGTATACGCTCATAGGCGCCTATTTGTTTTTTTTTTTAAATTTATATGGAGGAAAGCACATTTTATCATGACCGATTTCGTGCAAACTTTAGATAAACCATGAACATGTTCATACGAACAAACCCCTTAAAATTTTAATCGAATTCGGTTTGACCGATCTTGAATTATAAAGTCACGACACGCAACAATTTTTTTATATATGTATGTATATAATAATTTTTTTAACAATTTAATAATAATAGCTAGGCGCGTTTATTACGACCAAATTAATAATTTTAATCTGGCTAAAGTTTACGAATTTATGAATTTCTAATTTATGAAAAAAATTCTTTAGATTGTGTGTAAACTTCATCTAACCAATTTAATAGTGATTGATTGTGAGATTTCTTAAATTGGTTGCTTTTTACAATCTACAGATGTGAAAAATGATGGCAACGATCGTAGCGGCGCAATTGTTTTAATTTTTTGTTGTAAACAACTTTTTTTTATTACAAAGAAACTTAATTTTAGCCGGATTGAAATTATTTATTTGGTTATATTAAGATTTTTAGTTGGGTATGCCCTAGCAAAATTCTAATAATTATGACTTGTTTGAAGTCAATATGACCTAAGAATACATCTTAAACGAAAGGACAACAAACATCATAAACTCTTAATGAACCTTAAGGAACCTTATAGTTTTCCAATTATTGATTTATATTCTAACAATAGTAATTTAATTATATGTAATTTTTATTAAAAAAAAAAGATTAAAATTATGCAATTATTAAAGTAATGAAGAACAGGTTCAACAAAATAAGTTCACAGTCTTCAAATATCGCCCATACATTTGAAGCTCTTTCTATACCTTAAACTAATATCATTAAATCTACTAAGCTAAAAATAGGCCATTGCTTATTTTCCAATAAATATATTATTGAGAAATAACAACCCCCCTAATTGCAACTGCGGTGAAGTTTTAAGTGTTTTTCATATATTTAATGACTCCAGGTTATAACAAGTAAAACGACTTAAATATAAAATAAATGGCATTGAAATTCTGACAAGAAAGAAATTTGTATAATTCGATTTAAAGATTAAATTAGACGTGACATACCATAACGCCATAGCGGTAACCATGGCCATAACCATATTTACTGTCAGCGAATAGTGGTGTCATAGCCATAGGCAACTCTTATTTGTTTTGCTGTTTGTTAAGAAAGCAGTGCAATGAAAAATTTAAATTAAAACTCGCCTATACAATGTAGCGAACATGAAAAATAAGAACAAAATAGAAAAACAAACAGTTAATACCTAAATTTAATAGTCAACTGCTATGGTTATGGTAAAAATCAAAATTTAATTAATATCTATGGTTACGGTTATGGCCATAGCATTATGGCATGTTACCAATAATCATAATCAGTGTTTCCCATAAAGTTGGTTTGAACAGCTGTTTTATATAATTCTGGTTATGGCACGTCTAATAGAACCTTTAATCTTGTATTTTTCTTTCTCTTCTTCTTTTAAACAATTTTACAAAAGAATGTTATTTGGATTTAGATTAAAATAATTGTAATTTTTTATGATATCATTTTACTTTATTTTATTGATATACATACACACGGCCTATATAATCTTTCTGTGTTGTGGCCTTTCAAATACAAATAAATAAATAAATAGTAATTAAGTAAAATACAAATAATTGCTTATCAATTTTTTCAGATGACAATGACATGGAAAAGAGTATTAATCTGGAGCAAAACCAAACCATTGAAAATCGTGGCGACAAAAGTTATTTGATTGTGTGGCATGTTAGCGAACGTTAACTTTTTTTGTGACTCCAAATCATTTAAAATAACAAGGGTTTTTAATAAGTGATTTTGTTCTTTAAGTTATTTTTATACAAAGAAAATATTAGCAATTAAAATATTTAACTTATTTTTTTTATTTAGTTTTTAACACTTTTTTCGTGAACGTTTAAACACAAAATATTAAAGAGTACATTAATAACAAGAATGTATCAATTAAAAATTAAATAGCTTACATATATTTTAACCATATAACACCACCAAATAGTTTTAAAATTATAGAAGCTTTTTTAAAGATATGAAACAAAATTATAAATTTGATAAAATAATAATAATTATGGCAATTACAATGATAATGTTAATATTTTATAATGTATGATTTATCGCAGTTCCAGTTATGAAAGTATCTTTAAAAAGAATATTTTTATTTTCTATTTTTAAAAACAAAACTGTCCGTATAGAAACTTTGTGTAATTTGCTTTCATTATATTTTTAGGAAATATATTAGCTTTATAATTACGTATTTCAACATATTCAATTAAAAAAAAGGAAAATATTATGTAGACAAGTGATATCGTAATAACATCAAATAACCAAATTAATTTAGCCTCTTTAAACATTTAAAATCCCCTATTATTTAAAACCTTAAAATAATAAACAGATCAGTTAATTGTCAGCTCATTCATAGTTTTTTAATTAACAAATCGAATTGATATTAAAGTTTAAAATATTTTTTTTTTTTAGTTAATAAAAACACACTAGAAAACCAAAAAAGACTTTTTGCGTAGTTAAATAATTTAACTGCAAGCATCACCATTGTAAAATCTCTTCTTTTTAGTTTTACCCTCGTATTATCTTTCTGTAGTTTATTGTAATAAATATTTTAATTTGTACATACATATATTTTTTTATATTTTAAGTTTGTGTATTCTAATTTATTATACTTTTTAGTTTATATCCCAAAAAGAAATTATTACAACTTTTGTTTTAAAATAGTTTGTTAAATTTGTTTGTAAGATTGAGAAAAATAAAAAAAAAAATAAATTATTTTAATTTCTAGCAAATTTAAAGGTTTTTTATTTTCCACAAAAAAAAAAAAAAAAGAAAACATGATTGATAATGTCACTGCTGCAAACGAGCCTGAAGTTGTTAAATGTCTAGTATTCTTATATTTAACCACCTCCCAACCAAGTTAACACACAAATTGTTTATTTATTTATGTTTTAAATAATCACCTAAATTTTTTTAACCAACATATTATATATAAAAGTAATTATTTTATTTTATAAGTTCCTTTTTTATTATAATATAAAATAACAAAAACTTTATTATAGTGCTTCAGGCGTCGTGTTCAACAACTGATAATGGAAGGATTGGTTTGAAATCAGTGTATTCGTGTATCTTTTTTTCTTAAATCGATAGTTCAGAAACTTATATTTACAACTGAAATTTCTCCATTTTAAATTTATTAACAAAATATGAAAATAAAGTATGAAACAAGCAGAAAGCAAGAACAAATATATGTGAAGATTTATAAAGAGAACAGCGAACTAATTTTGGGTTGTGCTTAGACTTCGACTAACCAACTTAATATTGATTAATTATGATTATTCCCTGTATTCTTATTTGCTAAAATAGTTGATTAAATAGATAATGTTAACAACGTACAAAAACCTAAGGCATAATGGCACGAAGAATGTTGATGATGAAGGTATCGATCCAGAAAATACTGCATTACATTCTGCTTGTATCTAATTTCTTTTGTTTTCTTTAAATATTTGCAAATTTTTCGTTCTTAATAAACTTAGAAATTTATATATAATTGAAACTAATCCGAATAACAATTATTCATTTGTCTTAATACTATAAAAGTTGGACTAACAATTTCTAAAATTACCAAATAAATTACATATTTTAATAGAATAGAAAGAATCAAGCTAATATGCTTGTAGTTTTAACTTTTATCAGTAAAAAGAATTCCTTATGTCAGAATCATAAAAAAATTATTTTTTTTTGAAAATTTTTTCTTTTTGTTTAAAAAAAAAAAAAAAAAAAAAAAAACTTTATGCTTACGTAAATAAAAGTTTATTTAGTTTAATAATGATTATTTGACCCTTTTTTTTATTAAATTATTTTCTATTTTCTTGAGCTTTGGGTCCTTATATTTTTTAATAATATTTTATTTCAATATTTCGGTACTTTCTGCGTACCTTCTTCAGGAAACAAAATTAATATATAACCAAATTAACCAATTGTTAATTAATTTTGTTAATTTGGTTATATATTAATTTTGTTTCCTGAAGAAGGTACGCAGAAAGTACCGAAATATTGAAATAAAATATTATTAAAAAATATAAGGACCCAAAGCTCAAGAAAATAGAAAATAATTTAATAAAAGTTTATTTTTAATAAAACTTAATTTTTGTACAATATTGCTATTTAGTTATTATTTTAAATTATTTATGACCTCTTTGTAAAATTATAGAACTATCTGATTATTTCAGCTTAATTAGTCTACTTTTTATGTGTGAAATCCCGTAAAATAAGCAACTTTTTGTTGCCTGTCATACTTTTTTTTTAATTGTTTTTCGTGTAGTAATGAAAATTTTCTTTTGGAAATTAAAATATATAACATGTATCCAAATTATTAAATAAAAAATATTTTTTTCTTTTAAACATTAAATGGAGTAATTATTTGAACATCATTTTTCATTGATATTAAGAAAATTCCAAATGAAAATGAGAATTTCAATTTAAGTTTGAGAAAATTCCAGATGAAATTAAGAATTTCCATTAAAAATTGAGAAATTTTCATTTTAAATTGAAAAAATTTAATTATAAAATAGATATTATTTTCAACAAATTAAGATTAATAAAAATAAGTATCAAGAAAATTAAAATAAAAAATTATTACAAATCTATGTAGAATTATTAACCAACAGACATGACTTCCAAATCAAGAGCAGATTGGTAAAATGTTGTAGATTGTTGTATAGCTCCATTGCAATCTGCAGTAGTTGTACATGTTTTTAAAATATTGTTTACCTCTTTACAAAAATAAGACGCTGATTTTCTTCATTAGGGGTACTACGGGTGGTACTTTTAACTTACTTTTTATTTTTGACCAAATAATTTTATTGGGGTTAAGCACCTGTGAGTAAGGTCTCAATCGAAAAGCTGTAGCTGGAGAGTTGTAAAAAATAAGTTCTAGACGACTGGCAGGGAGCGTTATAATAATTTATTTCATAACACTTCTTACCTTTTGACTCGTTAATTTTAATCCGTTTGAATAATGACTGATGTACCAATTGCACAAATGTGCCCATAATTATGAAAGTGGTCTAAGTCATACATTTCTTGTTTCGAGATATTTAATAAATAGATTTGAATAAATTAAAAAATATTTTTACACTATGCGACAACCACTATCTAATGGTTCGTTTTTGGCAATTTCGTAAAAATTATATTGAATAAATTTACTGTTGTTATAATTTTCGGTAATAACCGTCGTCACTGGCTGTGTACTTTGGATGATCGGCGAGCGCTTTCGCGCGGCTTGAAAATGATGTTATCACATCGAAAGCGCTCGCCGAACATCCAAAGTACACAGCCAGTGACGACGGTTATTACCGAAAATTATAACAACAGTTTATTATATACTGGCGGAATCAACCCAATTAATTTAATACTGAATAAATTTAGTTTAAAATAATCTGGTATGAAAATAACGGGTAAATTAATTTTTTTTTTAATTTTGACTTAGACCACTTTCATAATTATAGGCACAAATGTATGTTATTTATTTAAAAATATTTTATATTTATTTTTAGTAAATATTTCTTAATTATTTTTTTTTTAATTTTTTAAAAAACATTTGGAATTTTCTCAATTTTAAATGTAAAAATTCACAATTTCATTTGGAGTTTTTTCAATTTCAAATTTAAATTCCCAATTTCATTTGAAATTTTCTCAATGTTATATTGAAATTTTCATTTTTTTTCTTAGTTTCAAATAGAAACTCGCATTTTCATTTGGGATTTTCTCAGTTTCATTTAGAATTTTCTCAATTTAATTGTAAAGTTCACCCTGTGTTAAATGTTCTGCCATTTTTATCACTAAAAACTCTTAATATATTTAACTTATGTGTACCTGTTTTGAATATATGTGTATTTTTCTATAATGTAGTGGTAGTAATTTAAGAAGACATTAATTTCTTAAATACTAAACCGTGAATATCCACATATGGGTGAAAAAGTAAACGAAATCCCATCTTCAGATACATTTTTAAATTAGAACAAGTTTTAATGAACGATTCTAGTAACTCTTATAGAACGCCTGTATAAAAAAAAAAATAAAAGCAATAAAAATTAGTATGAAGTTAATTGGGTTTGTCCCGCCAGTAAATATTATACTGTTCTCATACCTTTCGGTGAAAACCATCGTCACTGGCTGTTTGTTTGGTACGTTTGGCAAGCGTTTTCGATGTAAAAACATCATTTTAAAGCCACGTTTCTATTAGTACTCAATTCTAATTAAAGTTCTCATTTTCAATTGGAATTTTCTTAATTACAAATTGAAATTCTCATTTTCATTTGGAATTTTCTCAATTTCAGTAAAATATGGTGCATTTCAAAGAAAAGTATTAGAACTCAAAAAGTATATTTTATTTAAGACTATGATTATGGGCCATTATTTTTTAAGAACTTTCAGTCAAAATTTTGTATTCATTAAGAAAAGTAAATAAGAAAGTATCTGAATATTGTTATTGGCAGCTACACATATGCGCTTGTCAATTCAGTTTCAGTATTATAATATAAATTAAAATAATATAATAATCAAGATATAGCTATGTTTTTCTAATATCTTTATTCTCCACTTCTTTAATGCAAAATTTTAAAAGATCATCCGATTTTTGAGACCATTGTTTAAAATAATGCGTTTTTAAATCAGACCATGCGCCTTGATAATCTTTTGCAAGAAATTTGCATTCAAAATATGTTTTATGTTCTAGGTCCTCTCGTACGGGTAGCAAATCAGGTTTCAACTTTACAACATCTATAAATTCTTTTAATAGAAAAAACTTGGAAATTTTCAAAGCGGACTGTGGAGTTTGTTGCTTTTTTGTAGTAATACCCTGTCTTTTTCCATTAACCGATATTTCGTAAGGCCTAAATGGAAGTAAAAAAATTATTTTAATAAATATAAATTCTTGTTTTTCTGCAGTCATACTTACTTCATCTTAGTTGGTATGTCACACCAGACTAAACCGTTAGGAGAAGGTTGTTTTGTACTGTTTTGTGTATAAGGAAACTCTGGTTTATTAAATATTCTAATATGAGGAATATGAACTCTATACTTATAATGACGGAACTCATTATTTTCAAAACGTTTCCAAATAGCTCTTTCTAATGAATCGAAATTGTTTTCTCCCCAAAAATTAAGAGTGGTAAAATATAGAGGTTTTGTAAGCAGAAAATCTAATAAAGCTCCTTGCATGCCCATTACTTGCCATTTAGCCAATTTGTCACTGCAACTCATGGATATGGTACGCTCTCCTCTACCTGGTTTTGTTCTAACAGCTCCTACAATTTGTTCCATTGCATCACTGTAATTGCTACCAATAAGTTTGGCACCAGTACACACTGAACCTATTATAGATCTTGCACTTGCATCGTTGGATTTTTGCTCTTTTACCTTACATTTTTTTACTAATGGCTCCTCAGTGCAGTCTTCAGATTTTATTGCCGCATTTATACAAGCATCACCACAGGGTGTTTGTGTGCTCAGAAAATGAAGAGATAATTCATCTTTTAATTTGAACTTTTGTTTTTCTGGCACCCACAGGAATATGGTTTCTTTGCCAGAAGAAGCTTCTTTAAGTTGATGATACATATACCTTAGTAGACCCCTTCTGGCCATTACCTCAGCATGCGAGTCGTTGAGTATTAAGCCCTGAGTACATAACTTCCTTTTTCCTAGGCATTTTGTGCCACAGCCTAGAGATATTACTTGATTTTTACCAGTTTCTTTGTTGTTCAACATTACACCAGCCAATATGGTCCACTCGCTGCTGTTGGGTTTTCCTGTCTTTGGCAAAGATTCAAATTTATCAAAACACAATTTGGCCACTTCGTCTACAGATATATCTTGAACAAGCGAAGAGTTTACACGCATTGTCATAAGCACAAATCCTTATTCTTTATGTAAGTAACTTTGCTTACAATGTGCAAATTTAAGCCTCTAATAAAGAAATGCACTACAGCTTTCATGAACCGTCAATATACTTAAATGATCTTGTGAAAAAATATATTTTAAAGAAGCAATCGAGGTGGATCGCCTTGCAAACTCTGAACCATTTTATTTTTTGTTTATGTTTTACTATATTTTACTACCAGTGTTGCCAGTTTCTTTTTAAGATTTTTCGCCAAATGGCTTGGCGAATATCGCCAAATATCGACATGCATTGACGTGATTTTGTCCAAAACATTTTATTTGCTCAAATCAAATGTTGATTTAAAAGATTTTGGTAGCATAAAAAATGTAAGAAAAATCAAGTTGCAGTGCACTTGATTTGAGCAAACCAAGTATTTTGGACAAAATCACGTCAATGGAAACGCGCTATAATATCAGTTATAAAAACATATTTACTTCATTTAATTATTTTATCATAAAACATAAAAATTGAAAAACAAAAGTGGTTTTCCCCACTTTATTTTTTAAATAAGGAGTGTGCAATTAGAGCATTTAAATCTTTTAAAAACTTCTTAATCAGCAGAAAATTTAATTTTTTCTCGTCAGACATTCAATTGTTGTTTCTACAATTAATTTTTTTTTAATTGCATTCTTGTCCTCACATTCAAATTTTGTTTCTGCAATGAAAAAACAAAAGAGAATTGCAAGTACATGAAACAGTGTACCGGTTTCTATTCCCTCTTTCTTTCTCAATTATAAAGTCAAGAGTTTCGCAACAAAAAATGCAAAGTGTGGACGAGGACTTTAAGATACAGAATAACAGTATTTTGAACTTGAAAATAAACTTCAAGGCGATCAAGTATTTCTTTTAGCAACTGTTTTAAATATAGAAAACAACTTTCTTGTAAAATCAACGTATCAGTTGCATTTAGGACAGAAAGTCTTGTTAAAAAAATGTTGTAAACGTATTTCCGCTTTCAATTTATTCAATAATTCATCCCTATTTTAAAAATGAAAATTTGTTATTCGGAATCTTTTAAAATTTAATTAATTTACTTTATTCGTGCTTGATTCCTTCAAATATAAATATTTCATGATATTTTCTCTTTAATAAATATTTATTATTTTAAAAATCCACTGATGAGCTATTTGAGCAGTAGTAAAATTGCCATATAGATATGCTTTCATTCCTTTTTTCTTTATTTTTAGTTTTTTGTTGTCTATACCATATCATATTTTCCATGCAACAAACACTGATCAGTTGATTCGTCACGGAACGGAAAGTTAAGCCACTCGCAAAATTTGTTTTTTTTTTGTCTTTTGCTTAAGAGCCACATCAGTTACATGAATGTACTACGGCTCTTTTGATTATTTAGAAAAAGAAGAAATTTTGATGTTATAATATTAAAATAAAGGAAATGTTTTGTAGGCCGCAAAATCCAATGATTGGCCTTAAACTTGACCGTCAAATTTCTTCACGCCTTGTTAGAAAATATTAAAACAATCGATGTGTTCGATTTTTGTTAGTGCGGTAATAAAAAAAATGTGTGGGAATTGCAACTTGAAAGGAAATAGTTAAACGTTTAACCCCAGGTAAGCGAACTGTTAAGAAACAAAGTTCTTTGGGAAGTTTAAGATGTGTTAAATTTTGCATCTATTGGCAACAGGTAATATTTTGTTTTTATTTGGTATTCACTCGAAACTAATGACATTGGGATTGCAATTCAACAGCTGACTCCCTAAAAATAAAAGAAAAATTGATAAATATAATAACAATTTTGGCTTAAAACATATTTGTTAAAATAAATGCGTTTATTGTTCTTAATTGAAATTAGCTGTTAATGTTTTAAAAATGCATTAAAAATGACATTACTCGAAATATACAGATCGTGTTGGCTCATAGCTACGTTTGGAATAGTTTTGCTGATTGGTGGAGCTGGCTTTATATTTTGGAATGAGGTAACAAATACTTTTCGAATTTGTTAATTTAAATACAATAAGTATTAACTAGGGAAGAGCAGTTCATACTATTATGTCTTTGGACGAAGCTTTAGATGACGCTGTAACATTAGATGCTACAGCTGAAGATGTCGAACCTATTTATAACGATCGAATTGTTCATATATCTGGACCAATAATAGTCGGTGAACCTTTGACTGAACCTGATTACAATATTCAAATATTGGCTATTAAATTAAAACGACGTGTTCAGATGTATCAATGGGTAGAAGAGACTGTGTACGTCTTGTTTTTATTATTTCTTACCTTATTACAAAATACAAATATAGTATTCAATAATTTCGTTTGTTTTCAAGTGAACATAATTATGGAGAAAGTGTTGGTTCGGTACACACCGAGGATCGTACTTATTATTACACACGTGATTGGCGTGATAAAATTATTGATTCACGTTTATTTTATATACAAACTGGTCACCAGAACCCCAAGCAATTCCCTATTGAATCTGAAACACAAGTTGCTGACACCGTTTATATTGGTCGTTTAGAACTGGGCAATGCTGTTAAAAATAAATTCAATAACTACGTAGAATTAACTTCTGATACTAGGCCAGAAGATCCTACAATAAAACTGCATTTAGGCTTATACTATCATACTAATGATATATTTAATCCCGAAGTTGGAGATATACGTATTCTGTTCTCGTTTGCTGCCATGGAAGGTGAAATGGTAAGAAATTTTTTCTTTAACATCCTAGCTATCACATAAAGCCTTTGTATTTATAGTACACTGTTGTGGGAAAGTTATCAAAAAACAAGATTGAGCCGTATAAAACAAGCCGAGGAGTTGAAATACTTTTAGTGTATCCAGGAGAATTGACATTAACTGAAGTTTTTAAAAAAGAACACCATGCCCAACGTTTAACAACATGGGAATTCCGTTTAATGGGTTGGATTTTAGTATTTTTTGGCGTTACTTGCACTTCAACCTTATTACATGTGATATGTAAGTATAAGGAAATTGAGCTAAAAGTTATATGTAGCTCTATATTGATAAACTATTTAAGAATGAATAAACAACTGTATCTTTTAAGCGACTATTAGCCTCTTCTTATTGTTTCTTAAAATGATTCCTTAATGCTTATTTCTTCTTCTTTAGTATCTCGAATACATTTTCTCTCTTCCTTGGCACCAGATCCAAGATTTCCTGTTTGCACTAATATCCTACTTTCATTATCAATGGCGCTTATAATAGCCGCTATAGCTTGGATTCTGCATCGTCCTATGGTAGGTGCCGGATTAATATTTGCAGCTGCCTCACCATTTGTATGGTTTGCCCGTGGTGTAACAAATTATCAAAGAGTTCATTAATAGTCACCATTTAGCTAAAAACTAAGGCCAAAACTCAATAATTTTTTATGTGTTAATTTAATCCTTATTTTACAAATGTATTTATTCTTCATTTTCAAGTTTAGTTTAAACAATTATTTATAACATTGTTTTTAAAAAATTATCTAATAAAACCAAAAACGAAACTGTAAATATAAAATTCTTTGCATAATTAATATTTTTATTTATAATATTTACTAACATCTATTAAGAACTACTTTGTTTAAATTGTATTTATATTTAAAACAAAAATACATTTTTTATAAACGTTTTGAAAATTTTTAGGACGAAATAAAATATTCAAATTTATTTTATTTACTTACTCTAAAATTTATTCTTAACTAAAAATTAATACTAGGAAATTAATATTTGCAACTAAAAGTTGAGTTAAAAATATATCGGCTTAATGAAAGGGTATATTGTCACCGTTTTAAAACTGATCTTACACAGTAATATACACATAATTTTTGTAATATACGGTTATATATTTTATATAATACCGTCCGCAGAATCTCTTAAATAGGAAATTTAAGCATTAAAAGGTTTTATCACATACATACATACACGTTTATTGGTTTGATTTTTTAAATATTAACACTTTAAATTAATCAACAGTTGAATTAATTGTAGCTGTTAAAAGTACTTGTATTTATATTATTGTCAGCTTCATTCGATGCACTTTGCGTAGAACCATCATTTATTAGCATGTTCTTCATTTCAATGGGAGAATGGTATGGTGACTCGTTTGGGTTTTGTTCTAAAGACTGAGTAGTGCTTGCACTGTTCGTGGTTGTACTTATTATAGCATTTGGGCTCTGCGGTTTCTCTTGACTACTATCATCATTTTGAGATTCTTCGAATCGTACATAAGGTTCCAAAGCATTCAGTTGCATAGATCCTCGATGTAAACTGCCGGATTCTGCTTCAAAAAGAATATCATTTATAAATTTTTCTGCCAGTAGACGCTGTTCTCTTGGTAATCGTTTTAATTTATGAGTCCAAGTGCGTGCAATGGATTCTTCTTCAGGATATGTGGAAGATAAAAAGTCGCATGCCATGTTTAGCATTTCAGTTGGGGGTGAAGTGGGATTATGTGTGGAAGAATTGAGCAACTTTAAGCGTTTACTGCCATTAGTTTGTGGTTCAGTTGTATGATACTGCGTTGTATTAATTGAGGAGCCAATATTATTTTGTATGCCCCCTGGCAGGCCTGCAGTTGGGGTACTTTGGTTAGAACACCCTTCTACTTTCGCATTATTATTTTGATTGCCAAATGATTTGTGAAATATTTCTGTTATACTCATTGGTGAAGTGTTACCTTTATTCATTAAATATCCATAAGGAGCATTATCTAAAAAATGACCAGCATGGCCTGTATCGCTAAAAGTATTTGTGTATGAGGAAGATGTCGGCGTGTGCTCGTGTTTTATAATTGATGTGTCAATGGCTAGAAATTTTTCAGCATTTCGCAAAAAATCCAGTTCATAGAATGTCCAACATCTGGGCTGATAGTGACTGCCCTGTTTGCGAGCGGCCTCCACCACTTTGAGCTCCTTACGATAATTTGTACGTAACGTGTTTATCTTTTTTTTGACATCCTCCAAAGTAGCATCCCGTTTTAGATACCTATAAATGGGTACCAACTGTTGGTAGGCATCTGCTCGTTTATCACGATTAGTATAGTCTCTCAAAGAGGTGTCCCATAAAATCGGTAGATTGTGGTAAGTTTGTATAAATACTTTTAAATAATGACGATGTTCCTCTGAAACACTAAATGATTTTGAAGATTGCTCTGCTTGTTGTTGCTGCTGCTGTTGTTGTTGTTGTTGTTGCGTACTATGAGCAGAAACATGGGGTAGAAATTTGTCCATCATTTAAACAGAAGATTTTGAATTTTTATGTTTTAATAACCGTTACTTTGTAGCATTAAGTTGGTGAATTTAATTTAGCCGGTAGTTTTGCAATAATAAAATAAAATGATTTGGATTAAACAAACAGTGCAATTGTATCAACATATATGTATGTATGTGAAGTGTGTTGTTATTGATAAACTGTCATTATTCTATTTGACATATTGCCACATTGACGGTTCTAATTTTCTTCAATTTATTACTGAGCGCCATCAAGTGCCGAGTAGTTGAAATTCAATTTATGTTCAAAATATGTCACTTCTTTGTGCTCTTCCTTTTTGAATTCAGCGGAAGTGGTGAATTTTTTGTTAAATACCACTAGCGTTGCCACTGACAGATTTTTTAACCAACTAACTTTCAAATCATTGAGAAAATATTTTTATTTGTTTATAATTATTTTTATAATTTTTAATTTTAACAAGAAAATTTATTTAATTAATTTACTTTAATCGTGCTTGATTCCTTCAAATATAAATATTTCATGATATTCTCATGAAATGTTTATTATTTTACACTAAACTACAAAATGAAATGTACTACTGCGGGGAAAACATATCCATATGGCCATTTCACTACTGCTCAAATAGCTCATCAGTGGATTTTACCCAAATTTTGTATAGAAAAACAGAAAGTCTTATATCAAAAGCCAAATTGATTAAATGAGAACTCCATTGAATCAATAAGACAGAAGACAATAACAACTCAAAAATGTTCTACACAAAAACAAAAATTTAGTAACTATTTTTATTTTTTCTTTCATTTTTCTACATAAGGGATCCCATTGGGAACCATTCATATGTATTTGAAAGATTCAATGAAAAAATAAAAATAAAAATTGAAAAACAATTTTTATTAATAAGCAATGTGCACATCCAAATATATCAAAATGAAAAATTTGTGATTCGGAATCTTTTAAAATTTAATTAATTTACTTTACTCGTGCTTGATTCCTTCAAATATAAATATTTCATGATATTCTCATGAAATATTTATTATTTTAAACTAAACTACAAAATGAAATGTATTACTGCGGGGAAAGCATATCAATATTGATGTCAGAGGTATACAACAAACATATGTAGATTAAAAGCCTTCGAAACTTAAGAAAGTTCTCAAATGAACAACTAACTAAGAAATTGAGAAATAAATCCCAGTTATCATGTTAACTATCTTTCTAATTTTCAACATATTAGAGACAGTATAACAGGATAATAATATATATTAATTTTATAACTTTTATTGTTATATTTAAAAATACTTGGAAGTTATAAGTTTATTTATTGTTACTTTTTCTGATGATTGTCCTGTACAAAATCAAAAAAGTTTAATTCAAAAAATTTTTCAATACGTAAGATCAAGTGCACTACGGTTCAATATATATAAAAGTATAAAGTATTTTTAACAACAGGTTGTTAGCTTTAACAACTTAAAAACTCCTTAATCAATTCAATTAATTCAATTTTTTCAAACTTTAAAGAAAAATGTTACATACTTCTATACAGTTAAAGAAAAAAGAACACAATTTACCAGTGCCTGTAAGTTACACATATTAAAAAGCTTTTTTTATAGATTAAGTTTAAAACTGTGTATATAAAATTATATATAATTTAATAATAATTTATGTATAATAAATGGCAACACCTCTTGAAAAGCAACTCACCTTTGAATAAAAACTCAGTGTTGTATTCTTTAGTCCGCCATTTTCGCAAATAAACAGCTGTCTTTTTGAAAACATTACTTAATTTGACAGCACACACACAAACAAAAAACATCGCAAACGATCGTTGGGAATTTCAATTTTTGATGTCCGCGCTCTAGTTTATTATTCGCCGCCGCCAACGCCGCTGTTTACTCGAACAAGAAAGGAAAAGACAAAAAGCAAAATTTGATTGAGAAAATTTATTAAAATAATGAATTTTAAAGGAATTATATCGTAAAATGATTTTTTTACATAAAGGGGAATAAAAGAAATCAAAAGTTAAATATAAAGTAGAAAATAAATCTGAAAAGTTCGAAAACGAACAAACGTAAAAGTGTCCTTGAAATTTTATTATAAAACAAATAATTTCTAAAAATACAAAATTGTCTGTGAAATTGTGAAGCATATAAGGAAGAAAAGATTTAACACTGAACAGTGATTGTGTGTAATCTTACCTGTCCTTTAAGTAGCTTGTAAAAGCGAGTCAGCGTGGTGGGCAAAAAAGAACAAAAAAGCCTTTTTTTAAAAATATAGAAAATGCTACATTTTTATTAACGTTAGTGAATTTAAGGATATAAACAATAAAACCTACAATAAGTAAACTAAAAAACGTTCTACGTGTTAGAAGAGATGGAAAGATTTATTGTTCTTTAAAGAAAATTAGACGGTATTTTAAGTAAAATCTATAATTTCAAGTTAAATCGCAAATACATACATATATACATGTTTTGCATTGAATGTTGTTTTTTTTTCATTCAATTAACAATGGTTTCTCTGTGAGAAGCTTAATTTATATATTTTTTTAAATTTAAGTATTAAATTAAAATTTCGTGATAAGAATTGAAAAAGTAAAAGCAGAAATGGAAACAATAGAAGAGCAATCCAAGAGTGGTAAGTTTGTTATTTAAAAGTGTAATAAAATTTTTCTCTTAGAGAAGTTGTGCATTTGATGGGTTCTATTTGATTGTCTTTTAATTAAATTGTAAAATAGTGTTTATTGATTTCACACCTGTTTCCGTATATTCTTTCGTTCCGTTATTTTTCCAACAAATAAATGTAAACAGGAAGAATGAAAGAACATTTGCTTCAATGTAAACATGATTTAATATTACTTATGTATAAAGAAAATTGTTTATAGCGAAATAATCATTAATAAACCGTCATTTAATAGTAGTGTGACGAAATGAAAACTAAGCCTAAATCTGCGATCACCTTTCAAATAATTTTACGTTGTTAAAAAAAAAGACATACACACATAGTTGTATGTATGTAGTATATAGATAAGCGCTGCAAAATTCCTGGTTTTTTAATTGAACTTCGCCGATATTGATTATTAAGATGAAAGTAGGCCTCAATGACTGTATTTTAACGAGGTTATTGTCCAAACAAATTAATTAAAATAAATTCATAAAGTAAATAAAAAAAACGAAGTTTGTAAAAAACTACATATTTTTTAAATAACGAAATGTAAGTGCCGCAACAAGAAACATAAATATAGACCAAAAAGTCTACGTAGACTCCAATCATTACTTGCGGTGTCCTTTTTACTTCTTGGGCAAAGAAAGTAAGATGAAGTTCAACACCTATAATGAAAGCAGGCTTTTCGAACCGATTAATAAATCAAAAATCCTGGATGTAGTCGTCGGCAGCCAATTTTGCTTTTGCTTGCACGGCACTATGGTAAAAAGTGAGGCAATTGGTTGCTAGTGTTGCCAAAACTATCGAACCATTTCCCGCTAGATATTAGTTTAAAAAACGCTAGAAACCGCTCGAAAAAAAAAACGCTGACATAAACCGGTAAAAAAATTTCTTGAACAATTTATTTTTATACCCTTCACCGAAAGAGGTGCTATTGGAAATCAGCAATATCGTTCCATGTCCTTTAGACAAAAATTTCTGCTTACAAACTGGCAAACTTTCTTTTAAAATGTTCAGATACATATGCTGATCCATGGTACTATCGATAAATTGTAAAACACCGGGCCCAGATGCAGAAAATTATCCCCAAACCATTACTGACCCACCACCGTGCTTAACTATTGGTTTCATGTTTTAGACAAGCAACTCCTCATTGGATTTTCTCCATACAAAAGGTCTTCCATCTGAACCAAACAAGTTGAATTTACTTTCATCTGTGAATAATACTTGCTTCCAAAATGAAAAATCCCTTGTTTCATGTTCCTTGGCAAATCGTAACCTTCTCTTTGAATTCTCTTATTAAGCAGAAGTTTAACTCTTGTCCTTCTACTATTGAAATTAACCCTTTTTAATATGTTTCTTATGGTCTGTGGGCAACATGTTTTTCCTAAGTCTTTCTACACAACTTCTACGAGTTTCGGAGCACTTAAAAATGGGTTCCTTTTTATTTGACGTAAAATATATTGCTCGTCTTTAGCAGAGAAAATTTTGTTATATGCACTTTTCTTCTTGTTCGCAATCCTCTCTTCCATTTTACACCTTTTTATAATATATTGCACTGTTGATAGGCTTCTATCAACTATCTCAGATATTTATCGCAGCGATTTAATATTATTATGATGTTGAATTATTAATTTTCTTACTGCGACAGAAGTTTGTCCTCTCTGTCTACCCATTTTGTTCTCTTTTGTAACTCTTTCAAACAAAAAATCAAATAAATGACAATAAAAAAGGTAATAATGGGAAAACTCCCTAATTTTTTTAATTATTTTTACGAAATATCCCGAAGTTAGATGCAAATTAAAAGAATGTTGCCAAATTAAATAAGACTGTACGAGTTTGGCTTTGGCGTCGAAAGTTGGCACTTTTTAAAATATTTATCTGTATTTTAATAAATAAATTTATATTCAAAATTTCGTTTCTGATATTTAATTAAGTACATAGTTTTGTACTAAAATTAAGTAAATTTATTTTATTAGCCTATTTAGTTTTAGACATATAACATAAAGAAATTTGTTTTCATAGGTGTACGAGTTTCGTTTGGAGCTACTGTATACGCATTTTTTATATTTTTTAATTCTTTTAATTCTCTGTAACCCCAATATTTTTTTTTTTTTTTGTTTAAATTTACATGGTGAAGGGTATATAAGATTCGTCATAGCCGAAAATATCACTCCTACTTGCTTAATTCTGTTTTTAAATACTAACTGCCGTATTCATAAAATAAACTTATATTATTTTTTATGAATATGGCAATAATTGTACATTTCTAGCTAAAATTTTGATTATCTATATATATAAGTTTCGTTTTAAGATTTCAAATAAATATTAGGGGACCCGATTAAGTTTAGAACCTTGTAATCGTAGCAGTATTTTTAATGCCGACAGAGACCATATCTAAAGCAACAAGGCAATTATAGAGGGGCAAATAAAAAAACTGAGGAATTGACATTCTTAACGGTTAAAACAGAATTAACTATATTAATTTGCAATCGATTTCTGAGCTTTAATTTAGGTATATTAAGTTGACTAAAAACTCGCTGCACTTTTGCATTTTGAAAATTATGTTTTAATAAAATGGTGAAGAAAATTTTTTAGAAGTTGAATTAATTTTTTATTACTTTTTTGTAACATTACAAAAAATTAATAAGTAGTAAAATTATACTCTGGTTCAATTTTAGTAGTAGGAACTACTAAGCTAATTTCTAAATTCTTGTCTGTAATTCGCGATCTATTACTATTTTAAATTTGAAAAACTCATTTTCGAAAAAAAAATTTTTCGCTTTTATATGTACTAACAGTGAAATATTTTTTTGCATTATAGATAAATTTATTCCGGAAATACCTATGTGAGCATCTAAATTTTTATAAAATTAAATTTTTTATAATTCCATAAATTTAATTGTAAGATCATTTTTTTCTCGCAGTATAATTAATTCTTACTTCAAATTTTCGGGAATTTTGGTCACATCTGTTAACAAAAACAGATTGAAAATACATTAAAAAAGCATTCTTTACTGCTGAAATCAATTAATCTTTCTTCAAATTCTGGATGCAAAGCAAATAAAATAAAATATTAACATTTATTTTCATTACTATTTCTAACTTAACTTATGATTTTAATGCTGTTTAATGTTATAGTTTTATATATTCGTTCGAATACGAGACAAAAGAATATAATTTTTTTCTTAATTTTCTTTTGTTGCCTGTCACTGCTTAAGGACCGCAGTTTATGTGCACGTTGGGCGCTGGTTGCCCACCCCTGATCAAGCAAAAGTAGATTGGTGACCAAGCAGTTATTATGCCGGTCACCTTTGGCAGGCAGCTCACAAATACACATCCCACAAAGTTTACGGAATGCATTGTCCTGTTTTGAAAACTTGCCTACGACCTTGTTTAACACAATTTGTTGTAATTTGTTGTTGTAATAAAAAATGTTATTTTTTATTAATGTTATTTTTTATTAATGTTATTTTTTATTAATGCCGCATTAATTGCTTAATTTTTAATAAAGAATATTTTTGATTTTCAAATATATATATATATATATATATATATAAAAAACGTATTCCTTTTTTTTTTAAAGGAACACACTAACAAGAAATTGATTTTTCTTTTATTTAAAATAACATTATATTTTTAATTTATATATTTTATTGTCCTTTTCTTTTATAAAGGAATTTTTTGTGTTTCACTTTCAAATATCGATTTTATAATAATCTAATTTTTGTTCATAGTCTTTGCTTTTATATGTTAATTTAAATTATACAATAACAACAAAAACGACTTGACAAGATCATGCATGCTCAAACCTGATTGGTCTTATCATTTATCTTACTTACGATGCGCGTAAGTGAGTAAGCAAATAGAATATGGCATGTCTGATTGTATTTGTATTATATTATTGTTTAACACAAATAATGTAGGCAAGCTTCTGCATGCCCAATCATGATAATTATCTTGCACTTAGTAACATCTCAAATTACTAAAGCAAGCTTTTTCATGTTTGATCATGTCGTTTGTTTTGTTGTCAATGTACTTACAATGTACATACAAGAATGGAAAAAAGTTATAAAATTTATTTCTGCAAGCCCAATTACGGCAGTTAGCAACTATAAAAGTAATATTAATATTTCTTTATACATAATTACTTTTAAATAGTAACTTAGTAACAAAATAAAGATTAATAATATGAGGGCTATTTGAAATTAGTAGTGTGTATGTTACTCCTCCCCTCTCTAGAAGAGTCAATGTCCTCATTGACATTTATTTGTCTTACAAATTTTATTATAAATACTGCTTTGTTAAATTTAATACGAGTACATAGGCTTATAATTGTCAATATTAATACTTAAATAAATATCAGTAAACAGAGTAATAGTTTGTTTTATCACAATTTTTTTCTTTAAATTTGGCAATGAAATATTTTCTTTTATAAAATTATTTTCTACTTTTTGTTTCACAATAATATCAGAATCATTATTTTGGCTTTTCAATTATTAATGTAGATAATATTATTTCCTTTTAACTTTACATTAAGTTTATTTCAACCTTTTTTTTTTATTTCTGTTACATTTAAATTTTTGTTACTTATTGTATTTGGTACGTGTAATTCTAAGTATTTTACATAGTGACAACTTTTTTTTTTGTAGTTATTTCTTTAAATGTTTTGTACGATAATTTCTTATTGTTTTACATCCAAAGAAAAAAGGATAGAAAAATTTTTCATTCAAAATATGTTTATTATCTTCGCTTTTCTTTTGGCTATTTAAAATATCTTCCTTAATTTCTATCTCATTTTGATTTTCATAAAAAATATTTTTAGCTTATCGTTGTTTTTCATTTTCTTTTTGATTTTCGTTCAGAAAGAATTTTGAAATATCTTTTTTTTTTTCTTATTTCTTTTTGATTTTCATTCAAAAAGAATTTTGAAATATCTTTTTTATCTAATTTCTGTTTGATTTTCATTCAAAAAGAATTTTGAAATATATTTTTTATCTTATTTCTTTTTGATTTTCATTCAAAAAGAATTTTGAAATATCTTTTTTATCTTATTGTCTTTTTGATTAAAAAAAAAAAAAAAATAGATTTAATGTTATTTAAGATAATATATCCCACTGGTATATTTAGTTCAGTATTTAATTTTATTAAGCAAGTAAGCCCTAGAAGACCATTATGATTTTTACAAATTCGTCTATTAACATGGTTCTTAGTGTGGTCCAATCTTCTGGTTGTTCTCGCCTTACCAAATTCAGTGCCTTACCCTCTAATGTACGCAGTATGCAATTAAAAAGAAGAGTTTTATCGTCTTGCGGCATCAACGATATATTAGGTATTTTATTCTCAACACTGCTCACATATACACTTAGTCTATCTTTTTCACCAGTGAATGGATGAATTAATTTTATGTTTTGAATTACAAAATTTCTTTGCTCCATTCTGAAACTTGTATTGTTGTTGTTATTATTGTTCATTATTTCACTTCGTATGTTTAAGGTTTCTAATCCTTTAAGGATTTCCTCCATAAAAAAACAATTTTTTTTTTTAGGTAATTAATTAATGTCACTTTTAATTTTTTATTACTTTATTATTTAAGCGTTTAAGTTCTTTAAATAGGATCTTTTTCACAGATCCTACCGACTGCGCCAAAAACGTATTCCTTTTTTTTTTTAAAGGAACACACTAACAAGAAATTGATTTTTCTTTTATTTAAAATAACATTATATTTTTAATTTATATATTTTATTGTCCTTTTCTTTTATAAAGGAATTTTTTGTGTTTCACTTTCAAATATCGATTTTATAATAATCTAATTTTTGTTCATAGTCTTTGCTTTTATATGTTAATTTAAATTATACAATAACAACAAAAACGACTTGACAAGATCATGCATGCTCAAACCTGATTGGTCTTATCATTTATCTTACTTACGATGCGCGTAAGTGAGTAAGCAAATAGAATATGGCATGTCTGATTGTATTTGTATTATATTATTGTTTAACACAAATAATGTAGGCAAGCTTCTGCATGCCCAATCATGATAATTATCTTGCACTTAGTAACATCTCAAATTACTAAAGCAAGCTTTTTCATGTTTGATCATGTCGTTTGTTTTGTTGTCAATGTACTTACAATGTACATACAAGAATGGAAAAAAGTTATAAAATTTATTTCTGCAAGCCCAATAATATTTCTTTATACATAATTACTTTTAAATAGTAACTTAGTAACAAAATAAAGATTAATAATATGAGGGCTATTTGAAATTAGTAGTGTGTATGTTACTTATATATATATATATATATATATATATATATATATATATATATATATTTTTTTTTTTTTTTTAGTGAGCACGCAACATCACATTCCCTGATCAACAAATTATTATGTGTTAATCAATACTTAGCTGTAAAACAGTTGTTCTCTATTAAAAATACCTTGCTTTTTTATGTAGTTACTAAAAATATGCAACCGTAGCACTGTGTCGCGATTTCATACAACAGGTGGCCATAAATAGAAGCAGCTAAAGAAATGAGATGAAATTTTAGGTGAATGTTTTTCTTAGGAAAAGAAGTATTAATGCGAAATTTCGAGAAAATCTAATAAGTACCATGCCCACCTCCCATACAACCTAAATTTAAAAATTGATGTAATTTAGAAATTAGCGATCCGATAAGATTGAAATTTTGCATGTGAATATCTTTGGTAATATTTTCAAATTTTGCCAATTAAAATGATTTTTTACGATATCTTTAACATAACATATAAGATCGCAGGGTCTGTTTTGCTTAATCTCTAGTCACAGTTGAAAAATATTATAAAATATTATAAATGAAGTTGACAAAAAGAAATCGTGCAATTTCGGGCAGCTGTACTTTAAATATATTAAAATAAATTGATAAATAAAAAACGATTTTAAATAACAAAAAAAAACACTTTAATTACAAAGTAAATATTTGTTGTACTATAACCCCCTGTTTACATTAGACAATGCACTAAAAATACATGCACAGTTTTTCACTAATACATGTACACATTTCAATTGCCTGAATTACTGTCTTGAATATTTTGAAGACAGTAAATAAGACAGTGATTTGACGTACGCCGACAACTTTATTATAATGGTTTTTTGCTCATAATGAATTGTCGTAATTATTGTCTGGACGCCTACACTACAGAAGCAATTGTCAGCATTTTTGTCAATTAATGCATATTATTTTATTGTCATCACAGCATTGTCAAATGTAAACGGGTTGTAACACTTCGAAAAGTATAATTCAATATACCGGATTATGCAATTTTAAAATTGCACATAGCATCCCTGTATTTAAGTAAAATGTTGTTATACAGTGACATTCAGTTTAATGACTTTTCATAGAATGGTGAAAACATTTGTGTAACAATAAACAAGCTATGCACTTTAATATATTATTTTTTAAAAGTTTTTTTTATGAGTACAGTAAAGCCTCTTCAAATAAAATGACACCTCTTACTTATGAATATCAATTGGTTTTACTCTCTTCTCTCTCTCTCTCGCTCTCTCTCTCTTTGGGGTAGTAAAACATCCCTCTTGAACAGGATACACTGTATATTTTAGGGATTTTCGAAGAATACCATGGCAAACTAACCGGAACACCATTACCAAGGTACATTCATTTACTAGGTAGTAGCGGCTCTACAACAAATACAACATTAGCAACATGGCTTTTTTTTGTTGTTTTGTGCGTTGGAAACGTTAAAAACAGAAAGAGGAATAAAAGATAATTGCTGTCAATATGAATGATTGCTTTGTTTTGCAAACGCTTGTTGTTAGTGTTTTTTGAAATTCGTAAACAAACAGAGCAAAATACAAACAATTTTGACATTTCCAACTACAAACCAGCTGGGCGAACGACACTTCCTAGTAAAATAAATAGCAACAACAAAATAATGTTTTTTTTTTTTTTTTTGGAATGAATGTATCTGTGGGTGTGTGTTTATGAGTTAGTGCAGATCAGTGTTGCCGTTTGGAGACAAGTTTCGGTACAGACACTACATAGAGTAAAAGTGCGTATTTCGTTTTTAAGGTAAGAACCTCTCTGACTTCTGTTTCTGTTAACATATCAATTCGATTTTAGTAACAAAGGTTATGTACTTGCAAATTCTATCGAAATCCCACATACAAATTAAAATCGAAATAAACAAAACTAACCTTGCTGAAGTTGTTGTCTGATCAATTAGTAAGAAATATAGATGAGCGTAAAGCGGCTATTAGACGATCAAACTTCGCCTGTGACGCCGGCCTGATGAGAGAGTGTTTTGATATTACACAATCATGCCAAGTTTGTCAAACATCAGAGCGATAGCAGATTCTGAATAGTAAAGTTCGTATTTGTGATGACGGTTGAGTTAGTTGCAATATGTTTATTTTATTTTACAACTTTAATTGTTGCATTTGGTTGTACTTTTTTTTTGATTTTTCTAAAAGTTTTTTTTTTAAGAATTTTTTTAAAACTTCTATTATTATAAACATCACTTTTTATTTCCCAAAATTCCGGCTAACTTTCATATACTTTAATAAATTCTTTTAAAACGGGAATTGAATAATGTTTTTCAGTTATTTCAATAAGATAGTATATTTATCTTATTGTTTATTTGTTTTAATTTTTTATTTAAGATTTTATTTTAATATTAACAGAAGAAGATAAAACTTAAAACTAAACTTCAAACTTGCATTACTATAAAAAATTTACTAACTTATTGTATTGCATTTTTTATAAGAACGGTAATGAAATTATAAAAATATGAGTGCAATATCAATTATTTAAAATAAAGCAAGTTTTAAATTGTTAATTTTTTATTTTTCTTTTAACCTAAATTAACCTAGAAATTAATAAGAATTTCAATGTAATATAATTTACCTCTTACTTCTAATAATTTCTCAATACATATTATCTTTATTCGCTTTATATTTAACTCTTGCGCTCTAGCCAAGCCATCTTTACTGTTAGCCGACAAAAACACAAATGAAATTTACACTGTGTTTGACAAACATGCTATTAAACGAGTATGATGGCATGATGTGGCAAACACTAAATATCAAAAATTTTTGATTTTCATCCAGCGCCGCTGACAAACACGAAATTTACCCTATTACACGAGTTTGATGGCTTGTCATCAGGCCGTGCTCACAGGCGAAGTTTGATCGTCTAATAGCCGCTTTACAAGTCCAACGAAAATGTTGTATAATATTCGGTGTTACACTTGTCAATTGCATTGGCATTTATTAAGAGAAGAAACTTAAATTTTTTAAAACCTAATTTTATTTTTATTTATTTTATTCTGCAGCAAAGGTAAACAGACAAAAAAATGAGTCATATATTAGAGAATGAGAAAATGAGGGTAGTTTTGAAACGTAAATTCCTATATACTCTGTAATGTTGTCATGCCATGACAATAGTGTACAACAGAATAAATTGTTTTAACCGCTGAAGTTTGCATCGACATAACAATAAACAGTTCCTATGCTTGACAAATAAATAAATGGTGTCAAACAGCATACCAGAAGCTTTGAGAAGAAAATCATCATATGCGAAAAAAAAAATATGGAAAAAATTATTATTTTTTCAATACAAAATTTTATTTAAAAATTATAATTAAAATACATTTATTAACATACATTGTACATATTTAAATTATTATTTTTTAAGAGTGTACGAAGTTTTACGAAGAACTTATACTATAATATATACAGGGTTTCATATTTATAATAACATCTTGGTTAATTTTTAAATTATAGCTGTTGTAGCTTCTAGTTCAGTCTTTAGAATGTGTATTTAAAACAGTTTCTTATTGCTAAGTAATCTTTTGCGTATAAGATATCTGCGAGAATGCTGTTGTCTGATCTATTTCTCTATTTAGTTTTGTTGAAATTAACTGTTGAGAATATTCGTTTGAAATTTGCTGAAGAAATGGGAAGACCTATTAGGTTGCACAGGCTGTTGGCGTGAGGAAACCGACTCACTTGGGTCCTAAAGGTTCCGTTGTGACTTATTAAGTTTTGCATAAATTTTGACAAAACCGGAAAAGCTGGAATGTTGTCAGTAAGAGTTATTTTTGAAACTTTTGACCAAAATTCCTTACAGCTAAGATTATCTAGAGTTGTAAAAAGATCACTGAATTTTAAAACACGGAGTTTTCTAAATTCGATACCTAAATTTTGAATATCCTTTTCACTAATTAAATTTGAAAAATTGCCAGAGAAATAAATTTTTTTATTTATAATTTTCAAAGGGTCAAGACATAAGAGCTCCTTTAAAGACGTATCGTTAAAATCAAATCGTTTTAATATTTGTTTACATAACCAAATGTAAAATGCCACACAATTTTTAATAAATTCATTTTTTTTTTTCATTTGCAGTGAGCTTTGAGCTAGAAATATTTTGTTTAACAAAAACACTCAGATAAGCTTCTTCGTTAGGTAGAAAAAGAGTTTTGTTTTCAAAGCCAAGGTCGTTATTGAGACTCTAGTTCACATATTCTGTTTGTATAAAATTGTCTAAAATTTCCTCATACATTCAGGATGAACTTTGAAAAATTTTCATTTGTTTATAACAAGCTGATACAAAACTTAACTTCACTTTGTAGTACAATTACTATGAAAGTACTGCACACTTGAAATACAAATAGCATAGTTTTTATAAGTTAGAAATCATAAGTTAAGAAAAAAATCATAAATCACATTTTGGTTTAAAAATCATCAAAAATATGATCAAATCCCCATCATTTTGACAACCCTGGTGTCGAATGAAATTGTTGAATGAGTGCAGTAATATTAGTGTACTAATATTTCAAAAGCAATAAACAAAGAGAACAATTCAATAGTAAACAGTATGAATAGAAGCAAGACGTTTTGAGCTTATCTCTAGTAAGAAATCACGAAATGTTTTTTGCTTCATGTTTAGATACAGCAAAATGTTTCTGGCAACAATATTTTCCAACTGTTATTAATATGAGCTGCACTTATTTCGTGCGGGTAACTAAGTACTCTGGTCAAACTTGCGAAAATTGTTAGCAATATCAGTTATTCTGCGTAAGAAGTTTTAAAACTTGATAATTGTATCGTAGCAATACCTCGATTTTAATCAAAAAATAATACTCAAATTAGTCTTTAATACGGTATTTTTAAAATTATTAAAGTAGTAGATCCTATCGAAGCTCAGTCTTTTAAAGAAAAAGGTTAAAAGGATTTATTTAAAAAATCCTACTTTCAATAATTTTATTGAATGGCGAGAGCATGTATGTACTTTTTTCTATCACGAAATTGAATCCTGATTTAAATACTGATGAAAATCATCGGACTGAAATTTTTTCATACGGTTTTCTATTTCTATTTTTATTTTAATTTTGTTTTTCTTTAGTAAAATAATCTGTTGCTTTGTTATATTTCCTGAAATATGAAATAAAACCTTTTACTATATTTTGTATAAATTACATTAACTTAATCTTTATTTAGGAAACATTTCAAAACGTAACTTAATAAAATAATTCTTGCAAAAAAAAATCGACTTCAAAACCGATTTCATCTGTCTGTCTATAACCGATCAAGAGTATGTCCACATACATTAAATTACATTAACTATTGCTACAATTTTATATTCCGTCTCCAAATTTTATTCTTATTCAACAGTTTGGCAATGTACATCAAATTACAGCAACTATAGACGCACCCTTTAATTTCTAAACTCAAATTAAAAACTTGTTGTTATAGCGGACTTAGCAATACAAGTCTCTTGTAAGTATCAGCTGGTTGTCTATAACGGTTCAAAAGTTCATCTAATTAAATCAATTATTGGGACACCCTTTAATTTTCAAATTCAAATTTTATACCTGTTGTTATTATAGCGGAGTTAGCAATACAGGTTCCTTGTAATTTTCAAGCGTCTATCTAGAACGGTTTAAAAGTATGACCATATACATGAAATTAAATGAACTATTGGGGCACACTTTAATTTATCATTTTAATACTAGTGATAGCAATCGACATTCAGTCCAATTTTTAAGCGTTTGTCTATTATGGTTTAAAAGATAGCACCATTTAGGTCAAGTTACGTCATTTACGGGGACACCCTGTAGTTTTTAGATTAACTTTTGTATTCCTTTTTGTTATTGGGAGCTATAGTAATACGCAGTCATTTTAAATTTTAACGAAGTGCATTTTGCAGTTCATAATAAACGAAAAAATTGTATGTTGTATGCGGACACCCTTTAATGTTTAAGATTATAAAATGTTTTTTAAACGGAACCTTAATCTATCAGATTATAAAATTGATTTAGAAATGACTGAGTTCTGCAGGCACAAACATTAAAAAAAGCAACATTCAGACGAATTGATAACCTCCTTCTTTTTTTAAAGTCGGTTAAAAATGTAACGTTTTTGAAGAAAATCTATAAATTTTTTTTTGTGTATTTTTAAAATTTTTTAATTATTGGTCAGCTAAATTTTTTCACTTTGTCGACATCAGATTTCATCTGATGGGTACCAATGCCCTCGCAGCACAGCCACCAGTGTATCCAGCTGCCTTCGAGGAAACCTCAGTAGATTTTCGGATATCCCACTATCATACTGAGGCCACAATGTCCTCGAGACCGTGCAGGTGACCTCTTCAGACCATCTAGTCTGGGCGGCCCTAAAGAGTTCCTGCTGAATTAAAGCCCCCAATAGTGTTAAATCACACGATCTAGGGAACTTATTCCGATTATTGAAATGTAGTAATTTAATTCTTTAATGATGTTTGATCGTGTTAAAACTATGTATCACATACAACACTATTCCTTCCTTAAAAAGGTCTACTTCTATGATGCATTTATAATACTTTTTGTGTGCATTTCTTCTCGACAACAACTTGTGGATCTCCGCACAATGTTGAAGGTTAACAAGGAAATGATTTTACTTAAACATTCAATTAAAAGTGGGTTGATTTTTTTTTTAAATAACCCTCAGCTAAAAAATTTAAAACTGTGTTTAAGGGTTGCCAACGTTTCACAAGTGGCTGCAAATTAAAGCAAGTATAATTTTAGAGACATCCTTTACACGCATTAAGTACATTCAGTACATACAGAGATACTAAACAAAATCTTTATCAAACTCATGTTACTTCCTAAATCCTTTTTAAATCCCACCTGTAGTTTTAAAGCTAACTAAGATCACGTCGAAAGCAAAGGAAAAACACCTGCTTTGGTGTCTGTCTCCTTTTCGCACTTGCTGAAATAAAACCGAATTGTTAGTTTCCTTTGCTTATGATTGGAAACATTTATATGTTTTGCATATGTGTTTGTGAGGAATCTTAGTCCTTGTGTATTTTTGGTACCTTGCTTACAAGCAAACATAGAGTATATTTTTTGAGTATCTTTCATTGTCCTTAAAAACATATGCATCTTAAAACATCAAAAACATTCTCAGTTAATTTGCGATACCTACAATAAAATTTTTTATTTTCTTTGACTTTAGTCTTCATTTGTATCTGAAAAGGTCACGTAACAATTGAGTGAAATACAAATTTGGGAAAATAATTCACAAAATATGTTTGCGTTATCTTATATACTGTCAATTTGTCAATAAAAAATTATTGGGTTCTATTTAAATTCAGCTACGAATTATTTGGTTTTAAAAACAGTGCTAAAATGTGTTACGGTCAGTAAAAAATTTATTTTTAAAATAAAATCAAACAT
This sequence comes from Gymnosoma rotundatum, assembly GCA_916610165.2. Lineage (NCBI taxonomy): Eukaryota > Metazoa > Arthropoda > Insecta > Diptera > Tachinidae > Gymnosoma > Gymnosoma rotundatum. The sequence continues at coordinate 50,519,920 of OU744338.1, forward strand.
TCAAACAAAAATAATATAAAAAATCGTTAAAAATAAACATATAAAAATATATTTTTAAAATAGAAACAATATTGATTTGCTAGATGTTTTATAATGTTAAGCAAAAACACAGAAAGTATTCTTTGCACTTAATAAAATGTAACAAATTTTTTTCTTTAAATCACTGCCATAAAGTCGAGAATATAAATTTCTAAATGTGCTGTTAAAAGTTTCAAATTTTCAATACACAAATTTAAAATACTTGATTAACAATAATTGTTTCAGTCACTCAGCACATACATGTGCCCATAATTATGAAAGTGGTCTAAGTCAAAATTAAAAAAAAAAAAAAAAAATGAATTTAGCAGTTTTTTATACCACATTATTTTAAACTAAATTAATTGTAAATGTAATTTTTACGAAATTTTCAAAAATGAACCATTATTTAGTGGTTGTCACATAATGTTATAATATTTTTTAATTTATTCAATTAAATTCATTAAATATCTCGAAACAAGAAATATATGAGTTAGACCACTTTCATAATTCTAGGCACATATAGTTAATACAAGAAATTTTCTTTAAAAAGTTTAAAAATAAATTTACTTTTGTATTTAAACATAGATCTCTTAGCTAAGGGCGTTTTTTCTATAGAGAAAAAAATTTCTAGAGAGTTGAAATAAATTTTTTGATAGAGTAAATAAACAACACTTTTATCATTGAAGCTCAGTAATTTAGTATTCCAAGGTCCAGTTACGAATTTCTCTGTCAGCTAACAAACAGTTGAGATGTGGATGTTTACTAAAACTTCTTTCAAACCGTTGCTGCTTTTTGCTCTAACTGCAAAAGTATCTTAAATAGTTACTCAATTCACAACCTATTGGGGGAACTTGTAGGTTGTATAAAATATTATATTAAAATAAATCTAAAAATAATTAAAAAATAAAAAATATGTGTAGAAAATAAAAAAATATGTAGAAAGATATGTTTCTTACTTCAGAGCTCCGTCATTTCTGGATCGATTTAAAAATTATTTTATTAATTGAAAAGGTCATGTTTCCAAATTGTCCCATTATAAAAAATAAAATGAAAAGTTTAAAACTAAAGGGTGTCAGCATACAACACAAGTATTTTTTCGTTTTTTTTTTATCACAGTCAAATTTTTACAGTTATAGTAATGTATAGTAATAATGTATTTGTTTATGTAAAATAATTAAAAAAATGTTGAAGGGTGTACGTATAGAGATATAAATTTAAATAATACGGATTTATATTTTGAGTTCCGAAAATTAATTTCGTATTCAATCTGAAATATTCAATTGGTGATACTAAATCTTTCATAATCAAAATTTTTTTATCTATTAACTTTGCAAACATAATAAAAATAGTAGTTAACAAGTAAGAGTGCTATATTCGGCTATGCTGAACCTTATATACCCTTCACCATCTATGTAAGACTAGTTTATTGAAGTAACTCCAATCAAAAAAACCAATATTGGGGTGACAGAGATTTAAAAAATTAAAACAAATAAGTACATAAAAATGCCATTGGCTCTTAAGGTGTTATGTATTTTAGAAAAAATTTAGTATTTCCTTAAAGATCTCTTTAAAAGCTTTAATATGATACCCATATTGATATTTAAAAGAATTAGAAAATTTCAGAGCCCCATAACTCGGAAAATATGGGCGAGCGCCAATTTTTTCACTCGATGTTTTTCTACTTATTTTTTAATTCTCTATCGCCCCATATATTAATTTTTTTTTGACTAAAAGTTACTTTATTGTTCCAAATATGAAATATGAAAAAATTAGAGATAGGGGTGGTGTTTTTTCCGCTGTATCAAAGGACATGGATCGATCTTGCTGATTTCCAGTAGAACCTATTTTGACACTATGTCTGAACGATCGGCGTCTTAAAGTTTGTGTTTAAATTAAGCTTGCATTTGCACGGACGGACAGACAGACAGACATCGCTCAATCGACTTCTCTATTCAAAAATTATAAATATTACTTTATGGGGTTGGAAATGGCTATTGTGGAAGTTAAAAACGGAATGACAAACTTACTTATATCCTTTTTACACTTTTTGTGATGAAGAGTAAAAAAAAGGTTGAAGAACAATTTTGCATCCTTGATTTTCAAATGAATGACAGACAATTAAACAAGGTAAGGAAGAAACTGGAAAAAGTATTTTAAATAAATATCATAAATATTCTTTTCGTTAACTGAAAATATTTAATGGTTTAAGGCAATTTTTACCTGCTAACTCAATGGCCGAAATATGTCGAACGCAGCGTGAAGATATTTTTTAAAACCTTATTTTCTTAGTACGACGACGGTCTTTTGTTATTTTAAGCTTAAGTATTGTAAATAACATGCATTACTGCGCTGAATAATTTCAAAATTATCTACATATTTTAAGTTTCCACTAAATGGAAATCATTGAGTAGCGAGTAGGTGTAAAAAGATGGAAAATTCAAACTATTGTAAATTTAAGTAGGTAAAATGTAAGTATTCTAAGGTTCACATGCAAAGCGGAAATTATTCTCTTGAATTTTTGTTTATGTTTACGTTGACCGTTTTTGGGTTGCTTTTTGTTGAATATTTTTTCGTTTTAGACAAATAAAACACAGCCGTCTTCATCGACAATATTTATTCGACTCATATAAAAAGAAAAAGAACAAAAGTATACAAGTAATTTAAAAAAGATATGCAAGTGGGTTGAAGTGTTGCCATTGTGTACATACTTAATTCAAAGTTACCAACATACCCCGGCTCAACCCAAGTGCATTTACATTAAACAATTTAATAAAGACTCATTACATTAAATATTATTTTACATATTCAAAAGTTTACATGCGCTGGCATGTTTTTCTTTAGTTAATACCTTAGTGAAGATATCAGCAGCATTCTGATCTGATGGCACATATTCAACGTCAATTGATCCATCATTGTACCTATCTCTAATATAGTGGAACCTAATATCGATATGTTTACTACGTTTAAGCACAGCTGGGTTTTTAACCATAAAGTTCGCCCCTTGATTGTCGCAATACACAATAGTAGGTTTCACGATGTTTTCTTCAAAACCCATTTCACGAAGTAAACTTCTTGCAAAAATAACCTCTTTGCTACCTTGGCAAAGAGCTACATATTCTGCCTCCATTGAACTCAGGGCCACAACAGTTTGTTTCTTTGATTCCCACGCAACAGCACCACCTGAAAGAAACATTACAAATCCGGAATATGATTTTCGATCGCATGAGTCACATCCCCAGTCAGCATCCGTAAAACATGAAAGTATGGGACTATTTCCGGTAAAAGATATTTTTCTATCAGGATATTTCACAAGATATCTTAACAAGTGTTTCGCTGCTTGCATGTGCTCCTCATGGGGGTGAGAATTAAACTGCGAAAGTTTCGAAACAACATAGGAAATATCTGGCCTAGATATAATCGCTAGGTACATTAGGCTGCCAATTAAACTTTGATATTCAGGAACTATTTGTTTGCACTTGCTATCTTCACACTTCTTTAGGACAGCTCCACTTGGCCACGGTGTTGATGCTGGCTTAGCATTATGCATTTTCCAAGACTTGAGTAATTCTAGTGTGTACTTTCTCTGATGTATTTTTATGGGACCCCTATCTCCCTCTCGCTCTATTTCCAAGCCTAAATAAAAAGAAATTGTTCCGCGATCTTCAGCTTCAACATGGCTATTTAGTTCAGTAATTATCTCGTTCATATCAGCTTGCGTTGATGATGCTATTATCATGTCGTCTACATATAGCGCAATGATGTTTATACGATCAGCATTTCTCCTAAAATAAATTGAATTGTCCGTTTTGCATCTTTGGAACTTCATTTCCTGAAGAATGAGTGACACCCTTTTATTCCACTCTCTTCCTGCTTGACGTAGACCATACAAAGCTTTGTTTAATTTACATACTTTGTCAGGATAAGAAGAATTTTGAAACATCTGTGGTTGTTCCATGTAGACTTCATCTTCAAGGTTGCCATTTAAGTATGCTGCCACAACATCAACATGTTTTAATAATAATTTATATTCCACTGCTAGTGCCAGTATCATTCTTATAGTTGAGTGACGAACAACAGGTGCGAAAGTTTCACGGTAGTCCACATTGAATCTCTGGGAACACCCTTGGGCTACCAATCTCGCCTTATATTTTTCCACCGACCCATCTGGCTTGCGCTTAATTGCAAATACCCACTTAGACCCAATGATATTTTTTGATTTTGGTCGATCGACAAGTTCCCAGGTTTTATTTTTTATCAACGAATTATATTCACATTCCATAGCCCGTTTCCATTCTGAAGCTTCTCTTGATTTTAATGCTTCTGATAAGTCCTTGGGGTTTTCTACTATAGAATTTAAAACTTCACGAGCTAATGCATATTGCTTTCTTGGGCGTCCACGTTGTCCTGTTAAAATAAGCTTTGGTCTACCAGGACCCCTTTTAACTATTTCTTCCGATGAGGTTTCTTCATCATCTTCGTCGTTCATATCATCTACATTACCTATTTCCTCTTCACTTGCCGTTTCAAATGATTCATTTAGTGAATGTTGTTCATCTGCCTTCATAGTATTTTCGGATTCATCTATGGATTGGAATATGTTAACATGGAACTCTTCGCCAGAATCTTCTTCAATTGGTATTTTTTCAAAGGAATTCTCAAAGAAGATTACGTCTCTCGCTTTCACAATTTGATGCTTTTTTGAATCATACAAGCGATATCCTTTCGATGTAGATTCGTAACCAACCAATTTCATTTTTATTCCTTTAGGCATTAATTTACTTACATTACCAGTTTTATTTAAAACTACAGCATCGCACCCAAATGTTCTTAAATGTGCTACGGATGGTTTTTTATTGTGCCATTTCTCGTATGGAGTCATTTCGCCAAGAACTTTTGTTGGACTTCTATTTCGGATGTAAGTAGAAGTGTTGACAGCCTCTGCCCATAAATTCTGAGGTAGTCCAGATTCCAGCAACATACAGCGAGCCATTTCGACTAGAGTTCTATTTATCCTTTCAGCTATACCATTCTGCTGTGGTGTGTGACTCACTGTTGTCTGATGAACCACACCGTTTTTCTGAAAGTAGTCTCTAAATTTGGAATTTAAATATTCTTTACCATTGTCGCTCCTGAACTGCATCAATTTACGACCACTCTGTTTCTCTGCCATCGCAACAAACTGCATGAAAATATCAAAAGCTTCTGATTTTTGTTTTAAAAAATATGTGAAAACATATCGTGAATAGTCATCAGTAAATGTCATCATGTATAACGCACCGCCTTGAGATTTTATTCTAAACGGTCCACATAAGTCTGTATGTACTAATTCCAGCACTGCTTTTGTATTAATTTGTGAATAACTGTTAAACGGTTTTGAAGTAATTTTTCCAACAGCACAAGTAAGACATTGAAAATTTTTTGGTAATTTCAAATTCAACCCTCTCACCATATTTTTGCTGCATAATGAATTTAAATCTTTAGTGTTTAAATGACCAAACCTTGAATGCCATTTAAAAAATTCATTTTCTGCTACTGCACTAGAAACACTCTCTGCCGACGTCACATTTTTAAGGATAGCAATAAAGATACCATTTTGTTTTGCAGCATACATCATTTCCTTGTTTTCCTTGCTTCTAATGTTAGCATAATTTTTTGAAAAATAAACAGTATGACCAGCTTCTATAAGTTTGCTGACAGACAAAAAATTCGAGTGCAGACAGGGTACAAACAGGACATTGATAAGTTTAATACGCATGTATTCAGATTTTAATAATATTGTCCCTTTTCCTTCCGCAAATACCGTTTCGCCTGATGCCAAAACAATTTTTTGTTTTTGCTTTTGCAATGATGAAAACAATTTTATGCTGCGACACATGTGCGACGAAGCACCACTATCTAGAATCCACTGCACGCCGTTATCTAGTTGTTTATTTATGGCGCAGAACACCGACCCGACAGACTCACCACCATCAACTTTGCATTGTTTGCGAATGTGACCTCTTTGCCCACACTTGTAGCATTTAATATTATCGCGTTTATTGTCCTTTTCAACCCGAATACTTTTTCTGTTGAATTTGCTGCTACTTTTGTTAATTTTTTCATGTTTATGTCTTTCACTAGCTGAAAAAACACGAGCATCCGTTATGTTGTTTTTCTCTCCTTGGCGTCGTTCCTCTTCTAGAACTTTTGAGATTAATTGCTCAACGCCAGGCAAACCATCTCTACTTTCGATGGCAACAACAAAACTTTCCATCTCTTCTGGTAGCGCACATAACAATAGTATAGCAACAAAGTCTTCGTTTAAGGCAATCCCTATGGTTTTCAATTCATCAATTATGCCGCGAAACTCACCAATTTGCGTAGAGATTTTTTCAGCCGTGGATATTTTAAATCTTACCAATTTCTTGAAGAGGTTGACCTTTCTGCATGCCGTGTTTGCTTTATACAGCCCACCTAAGGAATCCCATGCACCCTTTGCTGTTGTGCAATCCTTAATGTGTATCAATTCTCCGGGCTTGACACTTAAGTTAATCATCGCAAGTGCCTTCTGATCCATTACTTTCCAGGTAGCCTCTTTATCCGGTTCCGTTGGACAAACATTCTGGATAGCATCCCATAGATCCAAAGTTACCAATAAACTCTTGATTTGAATAGACCATGTAGCATAATTCTCCCCGTTTAGTTTTTCTAAACTCGCTACAGAATTCATTTTTCGTTATTATTTTTTTTTTTTTAAACGCAAACACAGACACAATTTATAAATATATTCAGTTTTTATTTAACTGCGTCGAACTGGGCTCATAACCTTTGTTGAATATTTTTTCGTTTTAGACAAATAAAACACAGCCGTCTTCATCGACAATATTTATTCGACTCATATAAAAAGAAAAAGAACAAAAGTATACAAGTAATTTAAAAAAGATATGCAAGTGGGTTGAAGTGTTGCCATTGTGTACATACTTAATTCAAAGTTACCAACACTTTTTAAGATCTATGAAAAAATCTTTTATAACAAGACTTTGTGAATAAAGTTATTATATATTTTATCTTGTTGAACATTTTTCCTTTGGCTGGGTTTTTTTTTATTTAATATTATAAAAAGAAAAACTCCTTAGAAGATTTTTATAACAAGACTTTGTAAATAAAGTTATTATACATTGCATCTTTCTTTTTTTTAATATTATAGAAAAAACCCAACCAAAGGAAACATTTTTAACAAAATACAATCCTTTTTCACTTGACGCAGAGTTGTTTTTCAGACATTATAAAATTATTTCAAAGAGTTTTTGGGATTCCCAAAAATATTGTAAATTGTTTTTTAATTGAAGCTTAGTTATGCACATAACACAAACAAATGGTTAATGGCTGTGGATCATATATAATTTTTATTTCATAATCACCTTAAAAAGAATTCGGTAAGACAGTATAAAATACTAAGACAGTATAAAACACCACGTCCCACAACCATTTTTTTTTAATTCAACTCGTTTTTCAATTGATTATTCACTTTGCCTATTTTAGTTCTGTAGGTATATGATGATATATGAAATTTTTCTACGCCCTCTGTTCCAATTTAGTCTGTAATTCGCCAGAGTATATACTTTTCTAGCTACACGGTAATAATTTTTCACGTTGCATGGAAGATAAAACGGTCATTATTTCAAACCAGCCAGTGATTATGTAATTATATTAAACAAAATTTTAAAATACCAAGTAACAGGGAGTGCCTCGGCCACGTGAAATATATAAAAAATAGGTCCCCATATTTTACCAACCGCTTATCTGATAACAAACTGTGAAAGTTTCAGGAAAATCGCTCCACTGGAGTAGAGTTGTGTAGTTCATAAACGACCTAGTTCAATTGAACTATATGGAGTGCTCTTTTTACTGAACTCTTTTGGCTCAGTTAGTGAGCGCCTTTTCTAGTTCATCATTATTTATATTAATACAAATATAAAATGAGTGAAACCTTAAATCTTATTTTGGTCCAAATTAAGCAGAAACACCCTTTAGTGTTCAGAAAATATATTATTATGAACCAATATTTTTTTTTTAAATTTTAACGGTTTACAAAATAAAGTCGGTTAAATGTGCATAATTACATATAATTAATCGATTTTCAATTGCACAATTTTTCATTAGTATGGGAAAATGTGTATTTAATGTCGGGTAAATTTATAACAGAACACTAAAAATTGTATGAGCTAAAAATAATTGAGCTAGACATATTAACTAGAATTGCCTAGTTGTTTTAGCTAACAAGTGAGCTTGAACTAAATGAACGAACTATTTCGTTCTAATGGCTGAGCTGAAAAAAGCACTCACTTTAAAGAGCTTTGCTGACCTAGCAAATCTAATTTCCTCGAATAGGTTATTCGGTTCTCCAGTGTAAACTTGTAAAGTAAACTTGTGCAAGAACGACAGAACTCTGATCTTAAGAAAACTTCTAAAAGTAACTCCAAATATTTTTAATAGATAATCTATTTTAATTGTGTCAGATGCCTTTAATATAATTATGATATTCTTATTAAATATTTATTATTTAAAAACTACAAAATGAAATGTATTTCGCTACTGCTCATGTACATATCTCATCAATGGATGCTTTCAAAATGTTTTATATAAAATTCAATGGTCTTATATCCTAAGCCAAGTTGATTAAATGAGAACTACATTAAATCGAAAAAACAAAAAAGACAATAAAAATTAAAAAAACACATCAATCATTCAGTAACTATTTTTCTTTTCATTGTTGCACAAAAGGGTTACCATTGGAAAAAATAGCTATTTAATAGTTAATGTGTATATGACAGACAATGCTGGATAAAAAAGCAAATAATTTTGATTTTTGGCACTTACAAATTTTTCCTTTTAAAAGAGGTTTTAAGTTGTGCGGATGTCAAAAATTTCGGAAGAAACAAAGAAATCTTGGAATTTATTGAAAGTTTACCAGTCATTGCATGCACATCGGGACGTACGAAGTGTATAGTGACCGTAATTAAAAAGTAGAAAAATAGTCAATTTTATTAGAATGCTACAAAAACAACTTCAGAAGCGAGACTTCAAGATTAAAAAAAAATATATATAAAAAATGGGATGCGCACGAATTTTAGGAGATTGCTTGAAAGAACTACATTTAAATAGATGGTAAAGGGTATATAAGATTCAGCATAGCCGAATACTACTTGTTATTTCTATACAGTGTTAAGAGTTAACATAACGCTCTTAATTAGCTATGACATTGTAGCGCAAAAGCTATTGGCCAGATTGCGTTGCGCTTACGCGCTAATTTAGATTTGTCTGTAAATTGAAATTTTTCTCAATTTTGTTTTAATTATTTCCAATACTATTTAAGTATCCATGGCTTTTTATTAAAATCTAAAGAAAATGATTCAAAGAATTGAAAGAAAAGAATAAAGCAAGACAACAGACAAAAAAAAATACTTGTATTGAGATACTATTGTTTATCTTGCAAATGCATTAGAATATTTTAATGTTTCAATAAAAAATAAGGAATAAATAATCGTAACAATTGACGCATGCAATTAAGCAAAACGAAAAATTCCTAAACAATTTCGCCAATACTCGCAATTCAAATGTATAATAAAAACAGACATTGAAATATTAAAAAAACTTCTATAATTCAAGTCTTTTTATTATTATTTGCAAAAATTTTCTTTAAACATTCTTTTCCATTTTCTTTAGTTACAACAACAATATAAATATTAATTATACAAGATAATAACCTAATGATAGATGTTAATAAATTTTATTTAATTTTGTTTCTGTTTTCTTTTTTTTGCGTTTCAAAGCAAAGAAATAGAATCAGCAGTTGTGTTGAATAATACTAAATAAATATTTATTTTGAAGAATTCCAAAAATATTATTTTGCTGACATTTGCAAAACATTTAATCAAGAATTCAAATTTTCTTAAGGTAATTAGAGAGAGTAAATCCATAAAGACAAGGTAATATTTGAATTTTCTTTAATGATCAATACATCTAAATTTGCATCAAGCTCTTCTCAGTCTTTCGAGTCTTAAGTATGCATTTTCCTCAGTTGTTGCACAGTGCTTAATAATTTATAAAACTGGAAAGTTCATTAGTCTTAATTTTTGTTCCTTATTTTTTATCGAATTAAAATGCATCAAACTTGTAAAGAAAGAGTGTGTGATGGCAATGAACCCACAATGTAGACAGTGTGTTTCGTGGCACTGTCATTTTGGCAGTGTCAATTAAATCTGACGAGTAGAGTATTTAATTTAGGTTTTTGTTTAAAACCCATTTGCGGGTTTTTAAACGTGCGGTTTCGATTTTTAACACGTTTAACAGGTTTTCTACACAAAAGTTTTTTTTTACTTTTAATTAACAAAAAACTTCGCCACAAAAAATTGGAAAAAGGGTCATTTCGTTTATAATTTCAACAATATCCATTTTCGGCCCCATAAAGTATATAAAGCGAAGTCGATTGGGCGGTGTCCGTCTGTCCGTCCGTGTTAGTGTTAAAAGTCAAGTTTTCCAAGGCACTAGCTCAGCTAGAGAAAATTTAAATACGCCAATCGATCAGACATAGTGTCGAAAGAGGTGCTTTTCGAAATCATCATGACCGGTCAATGTCCTTTTAGGCAACGGGCAAAAAAACACCAGGCCTCCCTTTAACTTTCTCATATCATTTGGAACAATGAAGTAACTTTAATCAGAAAAAAAATGTACGTGGCGATAAATAATTAAAAAACAAGAAAAAAACATCAGGTGTGAAAATTGGCGCTCGCCTATATTTTCAAATTTTTTAAAATATCAATATGGGTATCATTTAAATGCTTCTAAAGAGATATTTAAAGAAATACTAAAATTAAAAAAAAAAAATGCCGATTAAGAGCCAATGACATTTTAATGTAAACTTTTATACACCTATTCCTCGTTTTACACGCTACTCGTTTTGCACGTTTTCGATCTTACACGCTTTTTTAAATGAAACTTAAAAAAAAAGTTATGTTAAGAACGTCTAATTTTGTCTGCAAGCCAATTTATTCCTACCTAATTATATATAAATCTGGCAACACTTTGACGTATACCTCTTGTACTCTCATGAACTTATCGAAAAAACACAGAAAATAGGAATTCCCCTTTTAGTGTTCAAAGCAAAATTTTATGTGTCCACATTAGGCTTGCCAGATGGCCTGGATTCGCTTGAATTTTCCAGTTTTTTATGTCTGGTCCAGTTTCCAGGAAAAATGCAATCAGTCCAGTTTTTTTATATTTTATATTCTTTTATAATGAAATTAATATTTTGTACAGAAAAATTACATTCTAAATACAATGAAATTACAACTATATTTGCAAATGTTTAGATTTAAAATTTTTCTAACTCCAATTAGTACCATTTTACTTCTGCTACCTGCGAGGGATATTTGATAATTTTAGACGAATTCCGTGAAGGTCGTCCAAAAACGGCTGTTGTGCCAGAGAACATTGATACCGTGCGTGAACTCATAATGCAAGATCGACATGCGACATACCGATAGATAGAGACATCCTTGGACATTTCTTCCACCAGCATACATTCGATACTGTATGAACACCTGGCCGTAAAAAAGGTTTGTTCTCGTTGGATCCCGCACAATTTGAAAGTCGCTCAAAAAAAGGCTCGTGTCGATTGGTGCAAAGAAATGTTGCAAAAATACGATTGCGGTGCTTCAAAAGACGTTTATAAGATCGTCACAGGTGACGAACCATGGATCTATGCGTATGAGCCTGAACCGAAACAACAATTAACCGTGTGGGTCTTCAAAGACGAGCAAAATCCAACGAAAGTTGTTCGTGGAAGAAGCACTTCGAAGCAAATGGTCGCCTGTTTCTTCGGCAAAACTGGTCATGTGGCGACTGTTCCGCTTGAGCGACGTAGGACGGTTACTTCTGAGTGGTACACTACAATTTGTTTGCCTGAAGTCATCGGAGAAATTCGAAAAACCAACAAGAGAAGACGAATCATTGTTCACTATGACAATGCGAGCTCTCACACATCGGCTCAAACCAGAGCGTTTTTGACCAGCCAAAACGTCGAATTGATGGGTCATCCGCCGTACAGCCCTGACTTAGCACCTAATGACTTCTTCTTGTTTCCGCACATCAAGAAACAAATGCGTGGTCAACGATTTTCGTCGCCAGAAGAAGCTGTTGAAGTGTTCAAAAACCATGTTTTAGAGGTGTCTCAATCGGAGTGGAAAAAGCGCTTCGACAACTGGTTTGAGCGCATGCAAAAGTGTATAAATCATGCTGGAGAAAACTTTGAAAAAAAAATAAAACCATTTTTGATTATAAATATTAGCATTTTCACTATTAGGCCAGAAATATATAGAGCAGCCCTCGTATGTGGCAAAAGACATTTACTATGTACCAATGTATAAATATGTACTTAATATAACGTAAGATTGAATTAAATTATGTTAACGTGTTTTTTTTTAAATTTTTAATAAAATTTCACTTTTTGGAACAACAAGAGCATTTTAAACAGGTTCAGTTTTTTTCTCAAATCCAGGCGCAAATTTTACGTTTTTCAGTTTTCAGGCTTTTGGGATCTGGCAACATACAGATGAGTTAATTGATTTTAAACAACAAAACGAATATCATTTTTCATAAATTCGCATTAATTCTTACAAATTTTTAATTGTTTAATATCGTAAATTATTTAAAGTTTCGTTTTACACGGTTTTTTCATACAAAAAGTATTTTTTCGAGTTAAACGGTTTTATCAGGAACGTATCTACTGTGTAAAATGGGGGATAGGTGTATATATATATATATATATATATATATATATATATATATATATATATATATATATATATATCCCAACAAACAATTTTTGAAAAGGTAATCGAGTGTGGAATTAAGCATTTTTGCCAGAAGTACTTCCTTACTAGATTGCCAACTTAATGATTTTAACAAGGCATGAGACTTTTATAATCAAATACTGAGAATCGATTACATTAATTATTGTAGGAAATAATGAGTTCCATTAGTACGGTAGTCTCTTTTAACATAAATAACTAGTTCCATTAAGACTTCTTTTTTTGAATATGTAATGTGTTTTGTAAGCGAGTAACAAAATATGGCAATCACAAAAGTAAGTTATTATATGGCAAGTACTTTTTCAGGTAATGTCTAATTTTTTGCTGGGTACAGTACTTAATTTATTTTCTTAGTTTTAATTCTCTGCCCACCTATATTTTTTTGATTGAAGTTACTTCACTAAACTAGGTTTACATAGATGGTGAAGGATATATAAGATTCGGCATAGTGGATAATAGCACTCTTACTTTTTTAGTTTACAATATTAATTTCTATTGGTGCATTACTTTTTACTGGTGTCTAATTTTGGCTGTTTTCTTTAAAAGTGAACACAAAATTATTTAAATAATTTTTCTTTCTCAATAAATTTAAGAATTAGTAATATTAAATTAAAAGAAATATACTTGAACTTAAGCTGAATTATGATTATTAACATTAAACGTTAAAGTAGAAGCTGTGTGGTCCGTTACAAATTTCATATCGGTCATCATCGTTTTTCTTGAGGAAGACATCTCTTCTGAATTAAGAGCTTCAAAGTGATTTGGGGTTTAATCGTGTGTTTATAGGCGACGAAATAAAACCTCAATTGCAGGGATTTCTCCAAAACACCAATGTCGGGCGGGCACTATTAAAAGACCCTGTTGCTACACAGGCAGAGGAAATCTAGATGGCAGAACAGGGACTGAGGCATTTTATAGTGGAACGTGAGAAAATGTGCGAATACTTGAAAAGTTCAAACATTTCTTAAGTCACTGCCGTGCTTTTGCTCAAATAAGAATATTTGACTGGTGACTCAATACCAGATAAAAACCATTTGATTGGATGGATAGCTTTATGAAAAAATTGTATTCCTTGACCTTCTCAGGTTTTTTTTTCCAACCAACCCCTATCAAGGAATATTTTGTATATATAGAATTAAGCTTACCTAAAATTTGGATGAAGGTTTCCGGGCAAAGAGACTTGCGAAATTTAAAGGAGGCCTAAATTTTCGACTTTATAATTAATTTTAGTAAATTAATTTTTTATTTAGTTTGGGATAGAAAGGTAGTTCTAAAAAATTATTTGGATAGTAACATATGCTCGGAAACTCCCTTGCAAATACAATATGTACCCATTATTTATTTAACTAGCACTTCCGGTGCTAGATTCAGCATTTCTTTTGTTGATTTAGCAGTAAAATTACTGATTTAGCACTTTTTAACTCTTCATTTAGCATTTTTAGCACTTTTAATTAATATAATTTACAAAATGTTCCAAAAAAATAATAAATGCACTACTTTTCGCGTGTAACAATTGCAATAATATAATGTAACCTCTTTAAGCACTTTTTGATATCTCTGAATTAAAAAGTTGTAAATTCAAATCTTACTGCGGATACCTAGAATAAATTTGCCTAAGTACATAATATACGTGTATCTATGTACATATGTGTGTGTCAGGGTTTAAATTGCTTGCTTAAAAATAGCACCAGCAATAAAATCTTTGCTTTGCTTACATGTTTTTTAGCAAATAAAAAACTAAATGTCTCAGAATGTATAAACCATTTCATTATAAACGGAGTAACAGCAAAAAGCAAATGAAAAAAAAAAGAGAAGCGCATATGTTTAAGCTTACTATGTGTTTCTTTCTGCAGCAAAGCAATCAGTAAAGCATTTATTCTGAAAATGTTTGCTGTTGCTTAAGCAATACGTTGATAATTGTTTCGTTTTTTGCTGTTGCTTTTTAAGAAAAATAAAATAATAAAAAAAAAATAAAGTAATTGCTTTTCTGATTGCTTTTCTGATTGCTTTGCTTCAGAAAGAAACACATAGTCAGCTAAAGCAAATCTGTTTGTTTCTTTCGTTCTTTGCATTTGCTTTTGCTGCACATTTTTCCACAGCAACAGTTAAGCAACTATATATGCGTTGAAAATAGTCAAGCATTTTTAATCACTGGTGTATGTTATATTTAATCTTATTTATGTTAAATAACGGATTTATTGTTTTAAGATTTGTTTTTTTTAATAAATAAAGAAATAAATATTTCTAAGGCAACATAGGCATAAATGATATAACTATGAACTCTTCAAGAAAATATTTGCTTAAAACTAAGACATTTAAATTTTGGCACTTTGTTTAGCACTTAAATTTTTTTAGCACTTTTTATCACTTTTTGGTGCCAATTTAGCTCCAAAAATTTGTTGGATGTAGTCACACTGTGTATTTTATAAGCATTTGAATTCACAATAATAGCAAAGGCACATTATTTATTTAAAATATAACAAAATTTTAGAAATAAACATAAAAAACAGATAAATACGTAAATGTAAAAAGTAATTGAAAAGGTAATAATATGAAAATAAAATTGAAAACATAACTGAAAGGTTGAAAAATATGAGCCCATTTATCATCTTAAATCAGTCACTAATAATTCTTCGTCCCTCTCCTCATTCTGTATGAGGATTTTTAAAAAACCCATTGAATTCCTTGCGATATTAACCAGTCCAATAGACTCTAATGCCATGCACATGTTAAATGTCCTTAACCCATTAGCGCCTAATGTTCCCAATTGGGATCATGCAGTAGATGTCAAATACCAAGCGATGGCAACAATGGATCGCACTCACGAGAACAAAATAACGGTATTTACATCTGTCTGTATACAATAATAATCATTTTTGTCATCTTTAAATATTGTATGCTTAGTATAGAGAAAATATTTCTGAAAGCGGTACGTTTGTGCAAAAGTTAAAACAAATTAAAAAATAAAGTTGTTTCAATAGTAAGAACTTGAGAGATTTTTTTAATTATTAGCATTTATGTACGTAATTGAATAAAGCAATTTATTTGTTGCGCTAAAAATCTTTTGAATTTGCTAAAACAGATAAAATTATTTTGTTCCCAAATGGGAACATTGGAATCTTTCGATATAGCCTACTAACCTAAATGATGCTGAGCAAACGAGCTTTAAAACTTGCTGAAATTGAAGGAATCTTAGAAGAGCTTCTAGAAAATGAAAATCTTTGTGCTGAAAGTGCTATTGAAATAGTGCAACTCTCTCCTGAACCAGATAATATGACCGACTGTGAAGATATTGATGAAGATGACCTGGAGGAAGTTACGAAGCTGAAAGACGTGCCTGGTGAACTGGAAATACACTTCACTGAAAAGGAAAAAGATAAAGATTTAGAACCAACAACATCTAAACAGCAAAAGCGTGACGGCCCAACCAACAAAATCCTAGAACCAAATTGGCTTCATGAAGACGCGAGTTATACTTATATATTTTCATCATCTGAACGCTGCACAATATATAAAGAAACTATCAAGGAAAAATTTCGAAATTCAGAGGCCTTTGAAATCTTTGAATTTTTCTTTGACAATTCGATTACGCAACACATTGTTGATGAAAGTATTCGTTATGCGCAGCAGAATAATGTCCACAACTTTGCCTTTTCACCTGATTGCTTTCGCAAATTCCTCGGAATCTTATTTTTTACATCTTACCATACTTTACCTCAAGAAAGAATGCATTGGTCCACAGATGATGACATTGACATTGAGATTATTAGAAATTGTATGCCTAAAAACAGGTTTCTTGAAATCAAAAGATTTTTGCACTTTAATAACAACGATAATATACGCAGTCGTGCTCCTGAAAAAGATTTTAAAATAAAACCACTGTTTGAAAAGCTCAATGAAAACTTTTTGAAACTGAACGTTTTTTCAAAACAACTGTCTGTTGATGAGCAAATGGTGCGTTATTATGGCGGCCACTTTCTAAAACAATTTATAAGAGGAAAACCAATTCGGTTTGGTTTAAAACAATGGGTTATGTCCTGTGGAGAAACTGGGTTTTGCTACCAAATAGAACTTTACAAAGGTAAACTTGAATCTGCTGAAAGAGATTTGTCAACATTAGGGGAAAAGGTTATTACTTCGATGGCCAATCTACTCGACAATCCTGAAGATCATGAGCTATATTTTGACAATTTTTTCTCAAGCTTTCGACTTCTGTCAATTTTAAATAAAAAACACTTGCGCGCTACAGGTACAACCAGATCTAATCGGATCAACAAGTGCCCGATAAAAAATGATGAAGCTATGAAAAAAGAACCAAGAGGAGCAATTGATTACCGATTCGACAAAAACAATGAAGTACTGGTTATTTCCTGGAATGATAACAGGTGCGTAAAACTAATCACCAACCACCAAACTGTAAATCCGTTGCAGAATGTTCAAAGATATAGTAAAACAGAAAGAAAATATGTCGAAGTGCAACAGCCGTATGCTATATCACAATATAATAAATACATGGGAGGTGTTGATAAATTAGATTGGCATATAAACAAATTTCCAATCAAAATAAAAGGCAAAAAGTGGTATTTTAGACTATTTACAAACAGTCTTGATATTTGTATGTATAACTCATATGTTATTTATAATATCTGTCATGAGAAAATACCATACTTGCAGTTTATTCGTATGATTTCTCGACATTATTTACATATTAAATCCCAACTTTCAGACCCCAAAATATTAGGGCGTCCTGTGAGAACTCTCAAGCAAAATAGGACTATAACAGGACATGTGATTACCGGAATTTCAGATGGCAAGCAGAAGCGTTGTGCACTATGCAAAAAAAATTCTCGAAAGATGTGTGCTGAATGTGATCGAGGAATACATGTGCATTGTTTTGTAGAATACCATAATATGATTTAATTTCTAAGCGCCCAATGTTCCCATTTGGGAACAAATTTAAAAACGTTATAAAAATAATAAAATAAAATTCAAAACAATTTTAAACTTGATTTTTTCTAACATTTAGTAATATATTTTTGTAAAATAAGCACAAATTTTTAAAACAAAAGTTGGGCGCAAATGGGTTAATATTCTTTACATTTCATCGATTTTTAATAGAATTTATCTGATTCATTTAAATGCAATAAAATATTTAAACAAAATCTTTTTTAAACAAACACAAAACTGAAATTAATGCCTTCAAAGAATCGTCGTTATTTGGTTCTTTAACTCTCAGTAACAATAAATCCTTCCGTTACCGTCGTCTGTTGTGTTCCTACACTAAATTGAATTTGGTTACTTTTATTAGACTTTCCTACTCACTTAACGGGGTGTATAAAAACAGTGGGATGAATAGAAAAAATATTTCATATTGATAAAATAACTGAATTACTAAATACTAAAGGGGAAATAGTTTTAATAATTATTTTTTTAAGGTAGCAATACTTTAGGCCGATAGATAAAAATTATTTTCTGCGGTTGGCTGTACTATTTCTTGAATTCAAGGTCTTAATTCTTTTCGCCTAGTTTTTCCTAAGTGAAAATAAGTCTCGAATTGGTTTTCAAGCATTTAAAGCCAACAAGGGCACAATTAATAACTTTTGAAAAATAATGTTTTCAGTGAAATGGCTATTAATTTAAATAAACACATTCTAATATGAGAAACTGTGTGAGGCTACAGTATAAATATAAATATACTTATAATTATTTATAGCATTAAATAAAAATGGGGTGGAAAATTGCGTTTTTATTTAATAAATCGCATGTTTTGCTTTTTAACTAATTCAATGTTAAATAACTTTGTCATTATATATTTCCACAAAGTCTATTTATTTTTATTGTATTTGTTTGTCTTAAAATCAACAATAGTGCTTGTCAATCACCTTCAACTCACTCGTATATACATTGCCGTCAAAAATAATAGCACTGTTTTTTTAGTAAGTGAAAAATATTTTTTAAACAACAGGTTCTCATAATTCTTGCTAGAGGTTCCTTGGAGGCAAAATATAATCCTGGAGTTACGTTAAAGACCGTAAACCATGGAGGTTAAAGTGTAATGTTGTGGATATGCCCTGAATATTGCGCAGTGAAACTAATTCATTTTACGTTGACATATTAAAAAATGTAGCGCTACTTTATATAGAAGAAGAATTGTTTTTGTTTTGAGTCTTTCAACAAGACAGCGACCTAAAACATACAAGCAGAAAGCTTGTCAGTAGATAATAGAATATAATATTAACATCGCGGAATGATCTACATAGTCGCTTGACCTAAGCCCGTTCCAGAATCTTTGAACTGACATCAAGAAATTCATATATGAATCAAAACTTCTAACAGCAAGAAACTTTGGGATGTAGTCGTGAAAGAGTAGAGTGAAGACTTGGTGGGCTCCATGCCATTCTCCTGCAATATTGCTAACAAAAACTTTCCAACGAAATATTATTTTAATGTGTAATTTTTAAAATATTGTTACCTTTTGTGTAGTTAAATCTGAATAGTATCTGATAGTATCTGAATGGTTCTATTATTTTTACCGACAAATTTTGGATGTTGAGCGTTCTTTGTAATTTATTTCAATAAAAGGTAATAAATATAATGCGATCTTTTAGATGTGGTCCTAATGTTTCACTGATTCCAAATTTGGGTTTCTGGAATATATATATTAGTAAAAAGAGATAAAATTAATACATAAAAATTGGCGTTGCCTTAGTGCTCTTTTTTTTTACTGCAGTTTTACATATATACAAATGTATGCCTTACAGGGTAACTGATATCATTTAAGTTATTTCATATTTTCCTTAAAAAATTAATTTTGTTAAGATTTCTTTATTGACCTGAAAATAATATTTATTTTTGGATTTTAATTTTTTGGCTAATAATTAAAAGCAATTTTTCAAGTATTACTTTTTACTTGAATTGGAGTTATTATTTTTTTTTTTATTATTGGGCTTTAGCAATAATTCTCATTTTGTCGATGATATTACTTTACTTAAGAAAAAGTATTTTTGGGGAGGAAATTAATATGATCTGACTCAATTATATGCGCGTGGATACCAGCTTTCTAACAATTAATAAGTTGCATTTTTATCAAAATCTGCGATATCAATATTCTTAGTATCACTTAGTACCATTTATTTGACTTATTTTTAACAAATAAGAAAACTTCATTTATCAAACCGAAATTAAATGGGTAAATATACGTTTTAGGGCAGCAGACTTGTGCAAATCTAATCGGAAAGTCCGATGAACCACAATTTGTTTCATACAAATCGGATTAGTAGTTAAAAAATTCTGTAGTTTTTACCTCATAATAAAATTTGAAAATAATCATATACCTGGGGTGTAAAAAAACTATTTGGTTCAGCATTAAGCATTGTTTTTATTGCAAGAGTACGTTAAAGCTAAACCAAATAGCTTTTCCCATATAAAAAATTGGTATTTTAAAAATTAAAAATAAAAGTTTAACAATCAAAAAATAATACTTACTAGATTGTAGAAAAAGGCCATGTAAAACTGATGACATTGGTTTAAATTTGAAAATATAGTTGTTATTTTCCGTCCCTGAACACTTATAATATAATTTGTTTAAATTTTGTATAAATAAATGTTTGTCACACTGTTTTTTTTTTTTTTACTTTTAAAATTAGTAAAAAAACAAATAAAATCGTCAACAACCACAATTACTTGTCTCCCTATTTTTCTCCCGCCATTTTTTATTTTAATTATTATACAAAGATCCCGAAGGCATACAAATCAAATAATTAAAGATTTTAAAAACATATTGCAACAAATTTAAGCAAATAAAAGAATAAGATCTTTCATATAGTGCCTGGTGCAAATAACAGCAACAACAACCTACACCTACACTTTAGGGTTGCCAGATGTTATCTATTTATAAATAGGCAAACGCAAAACTTTGCGATCTTTTTTCTAACTTGACTGTTAACCGATTTCGTTTGTTGTACACACATATACACATGCAAAAAATACACATACAAATGTGATTCAAAACATAAGTGTGTATATAAAACAAACAAAGAAAAAGTCTTCAATAACAATCTTCATACAAACTATGATCTTCTGTTTTTTTTTAATTTCAAAAGATTTAGTAATTGACCAAACTTCGTAGAACCTATCATTTAGTAAAAAGAATTGTTAAAGAAAGAATTGGCACTCGATCTTATTGGACTCTAAATGATAATTTCCGTGTTCCTTTTGTTAAAAGTTTATCCAGAGAACTCTAAATGCAAGTTTTCAAACTACTCAATTTAAAAATAGACAGGAGCATTGCATGGCACTTTCTAATGAAAATATTACCAAGAAAAGCATATTTAAATTGTTTCCTCCTAACATATCGCTGAACACAATATTGCGTCTATACATAAGTTGCAAGAATTGATGACTGATTTTCAAATTAAATCTGTATAATTTGGTAGCGTGGGTCAAGCTACAACTAGGTATTCTTTATAATACATACGTTTTTTAATTTCTTAACCAACGTATTTTTTAGTGAAATATTGAAAACTACTAGCAACGCCGCTACACTTTTAAAAGTCAAAAGTTTGTGATCACAAAATGTTTATCATAAAGTTTTTTTTCTGTATGCGTGTAGTTTTTGTCGTTCTTATTTGTTTTTATTATTTAATTTCCTCTTTTAATTCATCATTATTCAAAAAATTACATTAATATAGTTTGCACATGTCTGCATGTACTCTTGTAAATATTTGCAGTTTTTAGTTCGTGCTTGCTTGAACGTGTGCTTGTATTAGAATTCATAATGCAAGTGTTTTCGTATGTAAAAAGTAAGAGAGAGGGTTTGCACGAGTGTAAGTGTGCAATGACATTTTCAATTCAAGTTCATTGTTATGTAGTAGCGTGGGTTCATTGATAAGTTTTCCATTTGAGTAGGTTTTATTTTCAAGCAAAATAAATATTGAATAAAATATGGTTTGTTTGTTTGACATTTACATCACAATTTATGAAATTTTTATTTTCTACAACATGTAGACTTTTATTTTTACACGGACGGACAGACCGACATAGCCCAATCGACTTTTCTATGCATAAAAACTCAAAATATTTATGCTTTTTGGGGTCGGAAATGGATATTTTAAAAATTACAAAGGGATAGAAAGATATACCCTTTTTCCACTTTTTGTGGTGAAGGGTGATGATATAAGGAAAGCAGAGAAAAAGCTTTAGTTGGTGTATAAACGCTTTCGAATAGTCATGGATAATTCGATATTTCTCATGTTGTTTTAGTTTGTTTTTCTTTTGTTTGTTGATTAAATAGCTGTGTTTATAACGCATGCTACCTACAGCGACATCTATCTACATAAAAATGAAATGACGTTTGTTAGTAACTTTATAGCCTGACAATTGTCGCAAATATCCCCATAATATTGGAATGGCTCTTAAAGAAAGATAATTAAAACTAACAAAAATTGCGTGGGGAATAGCGTATTATTTTTAGCAAAGAAAAATGTGAGGGCTGCGATCTTCTAACTTTGCCATAAATAGTTTCTAATAGCGTTCTCTTTTCTGAAAATAAATGTTACTTGAAAATCACATAAATTGTTTTGCATGTTGCATAAATCCCGAAAAATTGCTACACATTTTATAACCACAATAGAACAAAAACTGTTAAATTTTTCTAACTACCTTTACATGTAAGTAATGTTTAATTAGCAATTCAAACATAAAGCAACAAAAGCAAACATCACTTATCAAGAGTAAGAACTACTAAAAAATGTGTAGCATACTTACTCTTACATACAAGTTAGGGTAAAATATGTAACATATCTTACACTTTTTCGTGCAACATATTTTCAAAAGAACATACAATTAATTTACACTATTAAACATTTTTTAGAAAAGAACACAAAGGTGTAAAAAGTGTTAAACATATGCAACATTTTTGTTAGAAAAGAAAACGCCATAATAAATATACCTATTCAGATTAAAAAAGGACAGCCTAGATATAAAAATGGTTTTATCTTTCATACAAAGTAAATGTTAATAATGTTTTTTATGTCACACCAGTAGATAAGGGCTTCAAACTTCTGAAAAGTTTATTAATTTAAAACGAAGGTGCATAGTCCATTAAAAATATAAAATTGAATTTATTCATTTGAAATTTGTATGCAAAAACATGGACCTATAGGGGAAAAAAGAGAAAATTAGGTGTAATAGAGGGGATTTATAAGGGAGAAATATATAAAAACAATCAAACTATACATAAAAGTCAAGTATTTCGCTTAAGTTATTCTTCGCAAATGCTTTACTAATGTCAACGAAATTTTGTTGATTTCGGATAACATTCACCCATATCGTGTACAAAACGTGAAATTTTTGTTCCCATAAAATTTTTATTCCCCATGAAGGGAAAATTATTATCGTTAATTTCATAGGAACGTTTGTACCTGCTATCAATTCGTGCTGAATACAAATTAGAAAGAAGAAAATATAAATAGGGAAAAAAATATTCGAGTTTTTTTTAAGGTTTTAAAAAATGTAGAAATGTTAAGGAATGTTGCCATTGTGTTGTTGCAAGAGGAGGTGATACTGCAACAGAGAACAATTATATTTCAAGAACGTGACGTATAAGACGCTTAAAAGACCTTGACGTTACCCTAGACATTGCTACTGACCCATTTCAATAAAATAAATATTTGTATCTAATTTTTTATATCTCCATTTTTCTTTTAAAAATATTTTTAATAAAAAATCTTCATAAATTTACAAGCAATAGATTTTTTGTTTTGCTTCTTGACTAACATGATGTCAGTCTGCACTACAGTAACTGATGTATGTCGAAAGAAAAAACTGGCATAATGTATGCAGTTCCCCAGCAAAATTTAAGTGAACAAATCTAAGGGAAAAGTGAAAAAATTTTGTGGGGAAAATCAATAACGATAAGGGAAAATTGTTCACATGAATTATTCACGATTGCAACTGGGGAAAAGGGTAAAAATTTCTAAATTTATTCGCTAAACAATTCCTATACCTGAGAAGGAAATATAACATAATAAAGTTTTATCGTTTAAACTATCTCATCTAAACTTTAGTTTGTCCTGATGAGTTGTCGATTTTTAGTAAAAAAGAAAAGAAACTCTTGTTGTCTAATCTCGGCTTTCCCTATTGGGGTGCACTATATTAAACTTTACATCAACCTTTTATATTTTATAAGCTTTTATTTCATTTAATTTACATCAACATGCCTTTTAACGGATCTTCTGGGTAATTTCTCCTGAATCAATATAGAGTTCAGTTTCCTTAATTGAATGTAATTTCTTAGAGCTTTGGCAACTTAAAACACCCACGAGTTAAAGTTCAGATTAACTATATGAAGGAAAATAAGGGATTTTTTTTAACAAAAACAAACAAAATGAAAAATTCACACAGTATTTATTGTTTAATTTAAGGTTGTTGAACTTTAATTTTAAAAGTAAAATGCGTTCAGAAGGTCAAATTTTGTTTGTTTCATAATTGCTTTAGATATTGTGCGATTTAATTTTTCTCTCTGTTTTTCCCTTTATTTTTAGAAATGTCAATATCACCTTCTCCGTCACCGGATAATTTACGCATTTGTTTGGTTGGCGATGTGATAAATGATGCCGCAACTGTTCAAGCAGCCCAAACATTTGGTGTTCCCATCATAACATCGGAAACTGGTCTGGAACTTATTAACGATTATGATTGGCGAACGTATTTTATTTTAAATGATTTTGAAAGTCCAGTATATGATAGAATACATAAAAGTAAACAATGGTAAGTTGGAAAATAACGTTTTGAAACTGAAAGAAGAATTTAAATTTTATATATTTTCTTATCTTAGTTCTATAATAATTAATACTCTACATATTTTTATACATAATTAAGTTTTATAAAATATTGAAATATGCATCTACTCGCACAGTAGACCACAGAAAAAATGATGTTGCCATGTTTGTAACGCCTTAGTAAAATTTTGAAAACTTACGTTTATTATACTTTATTTTATTAAGACAAAAACAAAAAAAAAAAAAATCAGTCAAGTGCATTAAAATATGTCAACATTTACAATTATGTATTAAACTTAAATTAAACGCCCAACTATAATGTGCATAAGCTAGCTTTAGCTTATCTCATAAATCCAACGAAAAGCCTGTCAAATGGTTAGGTACTATATTAAAGAAATGTAGGTGACTACAATGTACTTACATAAATTTAGCAACTTATTTGCCACAGTTGCATGTTTAATTTGTACTTTTGCCAAAAATAATTTCTACATAAATAAGCAAAATTTTAATACGAAAAGGCTTTAAAGAAGATATTTTATATATTTAATAACATTGACATTCACAAACACATTTGCATTTTTTGGTTCATGTTCTAAGATAAATTTTCATACAAAATATTACAAGTTATTTTCTGTTTTGTTTTTGTGGCCAACCAAAATGCAACGGTGTTCATAGCTTATAACGTGTACATATGTGTGTATAAATACAAATTTAATATTAATTTATTACAATGTTCTTTTTTCTACATTTTCTATTATTAAAAACTAAAAATTTAACACTGTAACACAATCAGCTGTTTCCGTACGGAAAGTGCGATCAGTTTCGTACCTTGCTTAAAGAAATGACATTTAACGAAACTTGACGAAAAGTTATCTAATGTTCATTATAGTTTATAACAAAAAATTTAATGTATTTGCACAGTTGTTTACCTTTGCTTAAGTCATTTAATGCACATTATAGTTGGGCCTTTAAGGCTTACATTTAAAGTGGGACATTGCAGTTTTCGTATTTTTATTTCTTGTTAAATAATACAATACTTTTTAAGTAATCTATCATTAAATAATACATATTCTTTATTAGGCTTTTTTGTGTTTTAAAATCCGATGAAACGGCGTAGCGAATTAACAGGCCACTACTGAAACAAACGCTTATTTTAGGAAACATTTTATTTAAAGCATAAGTGTGAGCAATCACTCACGGCTACTATTTCAATAATATGGAATAAAAAAAATTATTCGACTGTAGGAGCAAATTCAGAGTTGAAATTTTATTTTCTAACTAAATATGAACTCCCTCATTTTTTGCCATCTTGAACATGCAGATTATTCTATTGTAATTCAAATCCTTTTTACACGATGGAAAAATATTAGTTTTATATGACGTTTTATAAGAAATTATGCATTACTTTAATTTTTTTATTGCAACAAATATAAAAAAAGACACAAAAAAAAACATTTCGCTCACCATATTTATAAACCATTTGAAACTAATTTACAACAATTGTAGAAAAATTGAGGTTCATTAAAGCGACACAACTTATACCCAGCAAAAAATTTTAGAAAAGGTAATCAAGTGTGGAATTAAGCATTTTTGACGGAAGGACTTCCTTCTCAACAAGATTATCAACCTAATGATTTTAACAAGGCATGAGACTTTTATAATCAATTGCTGAGAATTGATTACAATAATTATTGTAGGAAATAACGATGATCATTGTTACATATTTTATGATATTTTTTTATCTTAAAGAACTAGTTCAATTACTACTTACTTTTTTGCGAACTAATGTAACGTGTTTCGTAAGCGAGTAACAAAATATGGTAAGCACAAAAGTAAGTCATTATATGGCAAGTACTTTTTAAGCTAATGCCTAATTTTTTGTTGGGTAATCCAGCGTTATTTTTTTTTTTTTTGTTATGTTTGTGCTTTCAAGATAAATTTAGATGTCAATAATAAATTACTTCTGCGGCGACAATTTTGAATAAATTAAGCATCAAAAACTATAACCCAAATAATGTTGAATGCTTTAAGCTAAAGAGCCTTGCAGGCCTGGCTCCATATGCAAAGATTTAAAAGCTTAATAAATTCTCTTCTTAATAAGTCGTACGGCCGCACCATGCGATAGATATCAAATCCTTTTCTTATTGTCTGGATAACCGATAAATCATATTATTATTTTAGTAGATCTCAATGTGAAGTTTTCATACGAAGATCAAGTTTTCCATTTTTATTAAAAATAAGAAAATTGCATGTGTATACATAATTCATATACTTTAACAGGGTTGCCAAAAATACATATATTACGTTTCTCCCATTTTTTGGAAAACAATCGCCAAAAAATAATGTAACAAAACGTGTGCTATGAACAGCTTGATTTAATTTCATTCATGCAACAGCTACGACTCGAGTTATATAAACGTTTCTTAAAACTTTCAATGATTTTATTTTTTAATATTGAATCGAAACAAACATTATTCGATTGTATCCCACAAACATTAATTTTCGTGTCCATAAATTTGATCTAAATTTCTATATATTTATTTTACGTTGACTACTTGCTGCTGCCTCAAGTTTTAACACGTTTCCCTGTTGTTGTGCTGTATAGATATTATTTAGACCAAATAAAAACATGTAAGAGTGCTACATTCGTCTATGCCAGATCTTGTATACCCTTCACCATATATGTATAACCATATGCGGTACTTAGTACGACATTTATTGTTGTGTCTTTACTAATTGCTAAGTAGTACTTACTACGGCATCTGCAGAAAAGTAAACAAAAGTGATTACTAAGTACTATAAAGTACAGATAACACCCTGCAGGTATGCAAACGAAAGTTGAAAAAAGATATTGGAAAAATTAAAGGCAGGCGTTCTGTTTTTTTCACTGCCTAAAAGGACATGAACCGATCTTGCTGACTTTCAATAGCTAAAATACCCGATCGGCGTACTTAAATTTTCTCTAGCTCAACTAGTTAGTGCCTTGGAAAAGTTGATTTAAACACGAACACGGACGGAACTCAAAAAATATATACTTGATGGGTCGAAAATGGATATTTAGAAATTTAAAACGGAATGACAACATTAGATATACCTTTTTCCCACTGTGGTAAAGGGTATAACAAGTAAGAGTGCCTATATTCGGCTATGACGAATCTTATTCACCCTTCACCATAAATGTATTACCACACGTACCATACTGCAGATTTCCTAGTGAATTTTTTAAATAATAGTCAGCATAAGAAATTCTTACCTACCATAAAGTTTTTATATTCAAAAAAACTTTTTCTCCAAATTTTGTAAGTTTTGCTTAAGGTTGTTGTCCCAACTTAATTTCATTAACTTCTTATCCTAAACAACAGCCAGCTTCGTAAGGGCTATCTTAATAACAAAATATAATCAACTGCAGTTATAGAAACGAAAGTTGAAATAAAAATATGGATAAATTAAAATATACATATAGATAATTTTTATTGTTTTTTAGTAGTAATAACAGTCCAAACTTTCGTTTAAAATCAAAAGAAATCCAATACCTCTACTAATATCTGAGCTACCAAGTATCAAAATTGGTGTTGTGAAAATGCAACAGCGGTTGAAAATGAGTTAAAGGCGTCGTGTTTCGCCCGCTGCCTCGAAGGACATGGAGCAATCTTGCTGATTTAATAGCAGCATTTTCGAAAATATGTCTGATCGATTGGCGAATTTACATTTTCTGTAAATCAGAACCAAACCGAACACAGACAGACAGATAGCTAAGAACTTAGAATACATATACTTAATGGAGTCGAAAGTGGATATTGTTGAGATTACAAACGGAATGACAAAATACGTTCATAACAGAAATATGTACGTGAGGACAGAATAAGTGTTTTTCACCTGCTGTTCAAAAGTACAATACCAAGCGAAACTTTTTACCTTTAACAAATAAAACAAGAACTGCTACAAATAATTCAAAATTTATTAATACACTCTCGACCAGATGACTAGAACCACTTACATTTTTATTTATAATAGGCCAATAGCAATGACACTAGTGTCCCTTATCAACAAAAAGACTGAAAATTGTTTTTTTTTTGCGTCTAGCCATTTTACGAATTTTAATTAAAAATGTTCAATTTTATGACTTAATAATAGGAACCATTAATATTAAGTTTTTTTATATTATTTTTGACATTTTTGTAGTTGCACCGGGTTTTAAATAAATCATGTTGTTTTTCTCCTTCTTCAACCTTGCAAATTTTTTTTTTTTTTTGTTACGTTTAGGTCGGGAAAATATGGTGGCCAAGTAAGAAGATAATTCTATTGCAGAAACCATGTAATCGGTCTCAAAAAATTATTTATTTAAGGGAAATATGTTTGTAATCGAGTCTTCTTAATTTCTTCAGTCAACGCACACCCTCTTGCGTTTTCTTTAGTTTCTTTTTAACTTCGAATATTCACAGCTTGTAATGGGTGTTTACCGTTGAGATACTTGTCAAATTGCGAACTGATTTTTTATATGATTCTCATAATGTCATCTTTTCGTTTGCCTTTTATTTCATAGTTTTTAATTTCTTTTAAGTATCTAAGTTTTGTGAGTCTTGCCCCCGATAGAAATATTCTCGCGAACGATAAAAAATTTTGTTTTAAGATCTTTTCGCTATATTTAGAATATTTTTCTTGCCAATTGTTCACTTATGTTTATTAGAAAGTTAAATGTTGTTATTTTACAATTGTGAAGAAAATGATTCTTTTGATGATAGAAAAATATTAGTTGTAGATAAAATAATTGAAACAGAATTATCTGATCGAAAATGTATATCAAAAAATAACCAAAAAAAAAAAGAAAGAAAATTACCCAACGTTTAGTTAAAAACTTTAAATATGGCAGCTCCGTGCACGGGGTACCTTACAATTAGACCAGGTGAGGCCATCTACGCTATACCTTGTCTACAGTCAACATTCTTTATAAACATTTTCCGATTAATTTTTTTTATGAATTATTTATTGTACTCAGGAAAATTGTTTTTTTTAATCTTTATGCCCAAACAAAATTTTAATACTTTTTAGTGTTTATTTTCGTAATAAAAAAGTGTGTTTTTAAAAACTTTTCTATTTGTTTTACTTTATTCTTGTTTAAATTATAATTAAAAAACTTGCAGTATAAATTAAAATAGTTTTTTATTCTCTTCCCTGTAACGAAGACAATTTATTAGAGATGCAATTAAAAGTTAATAATTTATGTAAATAAATTAATTTAATGTTACTTAACACATATGTAGATTGTAGACATCGAACCCCCTCTTATTTTATCATTTAAAATAAGTAATTTACCAGCAACAAAAAATTTTAAAACAGTTGCTTGTTCATTTTCATTTGTATTTTAATTTACAAACAAAACTATAATAGAATTAACAAATTGTTTATATTTAAATTAACATAAATCGTGTATGAAGTGTAAAAAATAATTTTAATTGCAAATACGATTCTTTTGTTGTATTTTAATTTCACATAAGGGCCTTTTGTCAATTGTTTTAGCAAAACGTATTTTATTTAATTTTGAACACTTTGAACACACAAATAAAAAAAATATACACACCCCCACAGACGGAAGAAAAAAAAAAAACTACAAAAATAAAGAGTTGTTCGTTTAATATTCAGATGCGAAGTAAACCTTTTTTCCGTTCTCTCAAACCTTGCTCCGATAAAATCCTTCCTTTAGCTATTGATAGCCCTAAGCTTTTATCCATTATCTAAACGCCGTCCGACTGTTTCTTAAAAATATCTCGAGGATTTCGAAAAGGCTTCTAATACAAGTTAAAGCCAAATTGTTTTTTGTTCTTGCATTGTTTTTTACACTTTTAAATGCGACGCGGCATTTAAAAATATTGCAATTTGTAAATTCTGCCGTGTACGCGGCAAGTTAATTTTTTAATTGCACATAAGTTACTATCAGAATCAATGCAAGATTAATGCCACTACTTGCAACTCAAATATGTGACGTTGTCATCTCCTTACTGCCATCCTTAAATTAGCGCGTAAAGCGCAAGATATCTGTCAAAATTTCTCATGTACATACAAAATGTATGAAGCATCCCCAAATAGCACAGGGTCAACGCCTAGCAATTGGAAAATCCAATTTAGGCAGTGCGTTAGGAAGTGAAGTTGGCTGCTTGTTGGTTTGTTTTGTGTTGTTATGGTTGAAAAGTAATGACAATTTAGTTATTTCCAAGGCACTCTAGGGGTTTTATCTCTTCTTTATTCTTATACAAAATAAAATGAGTTAAAATTACTGTTAAAGACGCAAAGTTGACGCTCTTATTTAGGGATGACATTCCAGCGCAAAAGCTATGAATTACATTGCGCTATTTTAGGGATGGCAGCAGCCTTATTCTGTAAGTTGCTTAAGCTAAATCGCCATCTCTAAAATTAATTAATTTTAACAAAGCAGTGTTTTGCTACAGATACGAAATTGGAACATTTAACCCTATACTTAACACCCTCTTATTTATTGAATTAGACTTACAGATACCGATTAATTAGAGAAAATGTACATGAATAAGTTCAACATCTAAGCAATTTAGCTTAAGTTTTAGCTAAGAGAATTACAGAATAAGGCCTCAGTTAGACATATTATATCTTTTCGGTTATCGGTCACATATTTATGCATATGTATTTTATAGCAGTGTTAACATCCATGTTATCCGGTATCCTTAAAACTGGAAAATTCTCTTGCCTTATAAACAGTGAATTAGATAATTGCAAGAAGTTTGAGTAGAAACGAATTGATGCTTTAGTGGCCTGAGTTCATATCCCAGCAGCTACAAATTGAACAACATAAATTCTTCGCATATATATTAATGTTTTTAATACTAGTACACTGCCCGCCACTTAAATAGCACACCCTCTGTAGTTTTAAAAAACCTGTTTCTGTGGTAATTTTATAATCTCAGACTTTATGTTTTGCAAGAAGTTTTAATTCGCACGAATCAATAGCGAAAATAAGGCAAACAACAGTTGTCATGATATGGGGAGCAATTTCATATTATTGCACATGTGACCTTTTTTTTAAATACGATTATGAATGCTACATCCTATTTAGAAGTTCCTTTAATGGTTTGATTGACTTTTAAAAATGTATGTGGGTGTCTACTTTGCATACTTAACGCGGTAATGCGCCTATTCATACTGACTGGGTTAAGTTATATTCACAGCCAATTTATGCCACCGTATTTTTCCGACTAAAATATATTCGAAAATATATAGGGATGGTTATCTAGAAAAGTTTATAAGGGTGGGAAAGAGTACTCAATTGGTCTAGAGCTTATTCAAACTAAAAAATTCGTCTAGCGCGCCTTTCAACTCGATTCAAATTCAAGGGATCTAGGAAGTTTTGACCACTAAAAAGGCACAACCCACTATAAGGATTTCTGTATTTAAAAAACAATTTTCACAGTAAGTAAAATAAATAATAAAAAAATGCTTTGATTAACAAAACATTAATGGACGCTATTATTTTTTGGGATGTATTCGGTAAGTAACAAAACATAATACCAAAAAATTATATAACGGTTCTTTTCTTTAAACTAATTTTTTCCTTAACAAAGAGATAAAAATCATGAAAACGCTTAGAAGATAATAGCGTTGCCCCATAATTCTTTTTTGAGAAAAAACGAGATTTTTTAACTATAAAAGATGTACTTTAAATGGCAGGTCGTGTATGTATCAATACGACCTTCTTCGCTGATGTTACAGCAATTAAAATCCAACGAGGTATAAAAAACAAGATAATTTTTCTAAGAAAATTATTTCTTACTTCTGATCATGTTGTTGCTAAATTAATACTTTTCCTTATTGCTTTCCAGAAAAGGAATCATCTTATATCTTAGTGCTAAGAAGAATTCTTTCTGAAGGAGTATCAAAACGAGATATGACTCACACTGTAATAAATTTATGATTTAAGAAAAATCAGAAAGAAAATGCAAGTTTTGATATTATTTAAAAATTTTAATAATGGCATTATCATCCACTGACAAAAATTTATTATTTTCAATTTTTTAAAGAAGTTGTGTCTGCTGTAAATAATAGACCACCGGATACCATAATATGCCAGCGTCTCGTTTCTGTGAATAAAGTGTGAAGTTACTCTCATGATGACATTATTACAATATTTGTACATGAGAAATTTCTCACTTATGTTACCAAAACTGCCATTGTCAACGATATTTCAGTTGTTTGGGCGTCCCAACTATGTCATAGTCAAGAACAACAACAAGACAATTTTAAAACAGCCCAGGAAAAGTTAGCAGAATTTAACTTAACAAACGTATTTTTTGTCTCGACCAAATCTTCTTCAGAATTTTTGGTGTCTATCACTTACAAAGTGTAAAAAATTCAGAATTCCCGTATCCCCAACTTATATATTGCAAGACTGGAAACCAATTAAGCGCAACTCAAGCCCAAATTTTACAAATAAAATGTATGAATTGAATTGAATGAATTGTTAAACAAAAGACATATGGTGTTAAAATCCAAGTAAAAACTATACAGAGTCAAATGGGGGTCACAAAGAAACATACCAAAAAATCAATCCGAAATTAAGAAATTATAATGTTTTGGTGTATCATTTTAGTATGAAAAAGAAACTCTTTTAACTCAAGTTGTTAAAAGCTTTAGGTATCCGAATTTTATGCGACCGGTTTGCTGTTTAAAAGCACAATTTATTTTTGAATATTTGATGATTTGCAACAACTTGAATCAAATAAATACTTATGTTTGTTCAAGAACAAAAAAGACGGTTATTTAATACTAAAATAAAATGATGAAGTAAGAAGGAGGAATCATATAAAACCTTTCTTAGAAGCGTAGTTTGTCGGTTGTTTATTTTTGTTTTCAAAATTTAAAAATATAAGTACAACGTATTTTATGTAAGTATGTATGTAGTATGTGTGTATGTAAGAGATAAGTATGTATGACAGCATATACATATTTATAGTACGTATACAATTTTGTCTTTTAATTTTATAATTAAATAGTTTGTCTCTTTGCCAGCATTTTCAAGTATATGAAGAGTTTTCCAAAGAGAACGGGTTGTTATTTCATTATTTCATGCGACTAATCAGTAGTGTACTTTTACTAATCGTTAGTTTTAATTGCAGAGAAATTTATTTTATGATTATTTTTTTTGCATTTATAACTTTAATAAAATCTCCGAAAATACGAATTTAATTTGAATTTCCGAAGTGTTGAAGGACATACAACAGGTAATATAGAGCGTAAAAGAAAAGAACAAGAGCACTGCAGTGTGCTTATGCGAAAATTACACAAGGGATTTCCCTGTAACAGAAGCATATAAAACAACGATTCTGTAACGTCTTAAAGCCCGCAACAAAGTTCGTTTCATTTTAAAATCTCCAAGCCGTGTATGTTACTGTGAAAAAAATAATAAATAAATGGATTACTTAAAACGATAGAACGAATTAATATCATGTCTATAACAATCACACGAAATTAAACTTTTTGTTTTTGTAATATTGTAGTATTCCTGCTACTTTTCAATAAGAAATTGTTTTAATTAAAGTATGTAAGTTATAACGAACGGACTTATAAGGCCTAGTAAGTACTAAAATAAAAACACAACTTAGAATTTAAAAAGATTATCAAGTTCAAAGTAACATGTGACAAAATAAAGAGGTTAAATTAAAATAAAAAATCTTTAAAGGAGTCAAAATTTAACTACTCCGTTAAATAAAGCTTTTTTCTTCGGAAAACTTTGAATATCATCGACAACCAGTGTTGGCAAAACTATTGAACCAATTCCCGCTAGATATTACTTTAAAAAACGCCTGAAGCGCTTGATTCAAGAACTTCTTCTTCAATTAACAGTTCTTCACTGGGCACTAGAAGCCTTCTTCATAAGGGCCTCCTCCAATCTGCGTTTTCAAAATTAAAAAAAAAAAATTTTTTTTCTTTGCTTTACATTTTTGATCAGCACAAAATTATGAATATAAATTATTTTCTCACAAAAAATATATATGCACCCTTAACGCGAATCTCAAGAGAATAAATTCTAGGGAATAATTTTGTTATTCCCATTAACAATAAATTCTTAGGGAATAAAATAAACATCTGTTGCAATTCGAACACTAAATTGTTATTTTCTTGCAAAATGAATAGTATTTCAATGATATATAAGTTGCTAGTAGAAAAAAAAATTATTTGAAAAAATAAAGAGAAGAAATTTGAGAGATGCGTTAAATTTCAGAAGTGAAAACAGGAAGAATTGTTGGCAGTAGAGATACATTGTGTATTGAAGTCATTTGCGGGTCCATTAAGAGTTATCGGATTCGTTCGAAATTACATATTTACTGCCGTATTCATAGAAAATAAAATAACTTTGAAATGTGATTATGACAAATTTGTCCTAAAACATATTTCAAATCTATTTTGATTTTCTATGAATACGGCAGTTAATGTTTCAACATTAAGGAACCAAAATCCGGCCGGTGAAATGGAATCAAAACATTTAAAAATTTTTCCACACTAGCAGGAACACCTTTAATGTAAACGGTGTCCCAACTAGAACTCAATTTTTAAATTTTAAATAAAACAGATATTTAAAAAAAATCGTGAAGCTTTATTATATCGTAAAGTAGACAGAATGAGGTTATGTATGGAACAAGATACCGTGCAGATGGCCGCCGCGGATTTGCTGGCACACACGCGATCTTTTAATGAAATTTTCAATGACCTTTTTGCATAAATGCTGCGGTATTTCATTGGCGCAACGTCCAATTTTCTCTTTTAAGGCTTGAGTCGTCGTCGGCTTATTCGCGTAAACCATCGACTTCAAAAAACCCCAAAGAAAAAATCTAAAGGTGTTAAATCGCACGATCTAGGCGGCCAATTCTGGTCCCCAAAACGCAAAATAACACGACCGTAAATGACTGATACAGCAATTGAATTGTTTCTCTGGTTGTATGACATGTGTCGCCGTTTTGTTGAAACCATATGCCCTCCACATTCGTATCTTCTATTCTAGGCAAGAAAAAACTGGTTATCATTTCACGATACTCAACACAATTGACTGTTTGCGCTTGACCTACCTCATTTTCATAAAAAAAAGTTCCAATGATTCCTCCAGCCCAAAAACCACACAGTGACACGTTGAGGATGCATTTGCTTCTCGTGAATCACTCGAGGATTTTCCTCACCCCAAATGCGACAATTCTGCCTATTGACGAACCCATCAAGATGGAAATGGGCCTCGTCACTGAAGATGATTAATCGGCAATATCAGCATTTTCATGTTGTCTCTCCAATACCTAATTAACGAACTCCCTTTGCTGTGGGCAGCTTGCTTTAGTTCCTGAGTCAATTGAACTTTGTATTCATGAAGATGCAAATTTTTCCTCAAAATTCGCTGCATTGGAGACACCAATTTGCTGAGCTCGGTGTCGAATTGAGGTGGATGGAGTTTGACCGACATCATCACGTACAGCTGCGATATTTTCGGTCGATCGACCTGGTCGTTGTCTTTACATCACTAACAGATCCAGTTTCGGCAAATTTATCCATTAATCTCTTTACAGTTGACTCTTTTGAAACAATTGTTCAAATGTTAAACAATGACACTTCGAATCGCGCCAAATTTAAAAATTGCGTTTTAGTTGGGACACCCGGTACATACATATGTATATGCAGGGTCCAACAACATTATAGAGAAAGCAAAGTATCTTTCTTTTATATATATTGGTACAGAACTGCTTACCTGATAGAAATTCTTAGCGATTCCGTCGGTAGTGAAGCTTGCAGCATGTCTACGCTTCTTTGCAGAAGGAAGCTGTCAAAAAGGTGTTGGTTGGCAAATGGACGTTGGTGAAGCGCAATCTACTTTTCGTAAGGTGTTGGCAGAAATTTTAACGATTTTTAAAAGCACTTTGCCTGAGGTGGATTTGTTGGCCAAATATAGAAGAACAAAAAGCTATTGCCAGGGAATTTTTATAATAAAATCAAACAATTAACAACTATTTAAAAAAATAACAAGAAAACTGCTTACATTGTGTTTCTTTTTTTATTCCCAAGCAAAATATTTGTAAAAAAATTCTGATAATTTTTGGGGAAAAACCCACGGGAATAAAGATCGGCGATACCATATTTTTTCAAACAAGCGAGTTTTTTCACAAGGAAATAATTCACGATTGTAGCTTTAGGGAGAAGGGAAGTATTTCGAGTGTAAAAATATTTGCGATAGGGGTGAATATTTTTGGTTTCTGCAATAGCATTATCTTCTACCTTTGCCACCATATTTTCCTGACATACATCATTAACTGGTGGAGCTAGTCTAATTTGTTAGCTCAATTAGGAAGCATGTTTTTTCCTCCAAATTTTTGTGTTCATTCATCAACCTTAGATTTGGCTTATTGTAATAATTATTTTATCAAAAAATAAAATTAATTTTGCCTTATTTCCACTTTTTTCTTTTATCAATTTTGTTGGACTTTTCAAGTTGTTCGAACTAAGTTTTCTTAACAGATGACAATTCGTAAAAAACTTACGTTCAGTGATACGATAACGTTTTTAACAATCTTCAATATTGTGAATTATCATCAGTTAACGTATGTCATAATCCGAAAAACGTATTTTTACGATACGTGTTGAACGTTCACGGATGTAACGATTCCACCCCTGAATTAAATTTCAATTCTAAGCCTTACTTTTAATATGGCTTATTTTAATTGTATTTTATGATCTATCTTTAACAATAATGGAAAAACTTTTTTTATTTATAAAAATGAAAAAGAAAAACAAATATATTTTAAATTTTGCATTAAAAAATATGTGAATTTCCACCGCCACCTACGTTCTGAATATTAATTAGTTTAAGTTACCTTAAGGTAATTTAACCCCACTTCTGGTGTTTTATTAATTCAAATAAGATAAACCGATATCGAGTTAAGGCGAATTAAATTAATGTTATTATTTGCAACGCCGCTAAAAAAATCTGTAGGCATGAGAAAAATTTTCAAAAATGTACAAATGTGGATTTTTTTCAAAAGATAATAATAATTTAGAATTACAATCATAATTTCTGTGTTTTAATACCCATAACTATTTTATTTGTTTATATATTTATATTTTTTAATGATTTAAAATTGTTACTTAAGCCCTTTTTAAATTTGCAATTTCTTTCAAAAATAAAAATAAAACATTTAAAGTAGTTTTTTTTTTAATTATTTATGTACCCAACAAGTTCATCAATATGAGATAAAACACATGTGTCACTTGTTTTAAATTATTTTGTATTTGAAATTGGTTTGTATACGGGTTATTCCATGTCAAATTTATCACAAATTTTCTTGACTTCCTTCTGTGATTCTTATTTCAAATTGTTTTATTTTTTTTATTCTCTCTTCCATGGTGTTTTTTAATATCATATGATCCCTGCAGTCTTTATATGCAGAAAATGCTTTCGCAAAAACGTTGGTCGAATGGTAAAAAGGTGATAAAAAGGTTTTCTTTTTTTTATTTAAGTTAAAGTTCTGTAATATTTACGTTAATATTGACTTACAATTTTGTGTTTATTTTATTCCAAAATAAAGAATTCCCCCGATTAACTTTGCAACACACAACACCTTTAAAAAAATATATAAAAATTATAATCTAAAGAGATAAAAAAAATCATAAAATAAAATGAAATATTATACAAAATTGGTTATAAAAACAAAAACAATCTCCATTTTTTATTGTTTAATAAAATAGAGGAAACTAAACATTTATAAGTGTCCATTTTGTAAAAGAATACCACTAAGGAGGGTATCTTGAATAGAACCGAAGAGTTTGAATTTTGAAAGTGTAAGGAGTGTCTCAACTTAGAGATTTTGTGGTCTGCTCCTGTCGACTTTTGGCACTAAAATTTGCAATTGTCAGCTATCAGTTAATATAATAAGAACACTAAATTTTATCCAATTGGAGTGATTTAGTATGGAATGACCCATATCTTGATTACACTTAGAGAGAGATTGCACCTTTAAAATACTTCTTTGTGGCGACAAAGAACAAAAAAGCCTTGTGAGTGTGTTAACAAAATAAATTTATTCATAGGAAATTTTCATTCAGAATTTGGTTTTAAATGATGATAAATAAAATTGCTGTTTAATTTCGAACATTTTGACGCATTTATGTTTGCTGTTAGAGAGGACTTTTTATTGTATTGTTTTCAACATTTTTTTCTTTTTGCCAAAAATAGAAAATAATTATTTATTTATTGGGCTTCTATGGTTTTATTTTTGAGGTATTCGTTATGTCAATTTCTATACAAATTGAACTATATATTTTTTTTCTAGAAACGTGTATGTGTAATCGTTTAAAAATGGGTTTATTATTTATCTAAAATTAAATGTTTGGCAAGCGTTTTCTCTGTTCTTAGGTCACAGATTAGTTTTTTTTTATTATTGTTATAGACGTACATACGTATGTTTCGGGCAAAAACTTAATATTCAGGTATGTCACAAATTCCGATCGGAATGGTTTGAATTCCGTAATAACGATTTCGGTCGATTTTGTTTTACCTTCTTCAGATTCCGATCGATTTTGCTTATTTCTAAAAAATGCTTAATCTTCAGCTTTTTATTTACAATATTGAGCTCACCAACGTAAACAACAAGGCTAACCTAAATAAGGACACATAATAAAAGTAAATTTGAAAACCGCAAACAAAAAAATTTCAAAGAAAATAAATTTCAATTTGAAATTCAAAAGTGGTTTCATTCCCAAAAAAATGTTCGTTTTTCGTTTTCTGAAAAACCAATTAGCCGAATTGAAACCACTTTTGATCGGAATTGAGTTCTGTTCTGAGTTCTGTGCAAATATGCAAATGTCATTTGTTCGTAAACGTATCACTGAAGTATATTAGTAGGCGCAAGAAAAAGCAACAAACAAATCATAAAAATGCCTGATGCAAATGAACGTCTCTTTCTGTTTAACAGTTTTTATAATATTAAATTTAGTTTTTTATTCATTAATCTTCTTTTTTTTTTTACTATTTTACACAAATTTTTATCATTTTTATATAATCAAGTTTATTATTAATTTTTCTAGTTTCAAAATATTTCTTCGTTCGTTAATGCAAACACAATGCGCAGTGATGAATTTACGAATAGCCACAACCTTATACCTAGAGAACTGCAATAGAGTCTTGCATTTTTGCACAAGGAACTCTGTTGTGAACGTGTATAGCTATAGAAAAATTTTCTGAGTTGAATCTGTAGGCGTGGATTCTAGAGAATTATAACACGTAGAGCCTAGAATTGCTAGAATTGCTTTTTATTAATGTGCATAGTTTTGCGAAATACTGGATGGATTGTTGGTACCTCCCATACATGAAAAGTAGTTTTTGTTTACCTAGTGAAAAGTCTTAAAATTTCGTACAAACAATTTCTGTATCATTGTGCACAGTAAAAAAAAACTGGCTGGACTGGAAGATTGGTCCACTATTGTAGTAGCGAAGCGAAAAGGAAATTGGTTGTTATGAATAAATAATTTTATGTTGTACTGTTTTGAAAAGCCCAATTTAACTAACGATTTTTGTGTTTCTTTAATGCAATTCTTTTGTATTTCGTTCCTCTTATGGAGAAAGGCTTTAACTCACGTAATTATAACTTTACAGGAGAAAGTAAAAACACTATAGGCATTGTAATCAAAATCATTATTTTTGATACTATTGCATTAAAGTTTTGTGACGAGGTATAATTTGTGTAAAATGTTTTGGAAAAAACTCATTTTGTAAAAATAAGAAGCCAATGATGTAGTTGTTGGAATGTAAACAAAACTTTAACCGCCATGATCAACGAAAGTCTGTGCATGGGATGCTAAGTCTCGTAATTGAGTAATAGGAGACAGCAACGGGTTTCAACCAAATATACTTTAGTTTGATAAGGTAGGCGATTAGTTGGGAGAAAATAAAATATAAACAAATATTTAATTTTTTTCTGCGCAAAAAGGAGAAAACTAGCAGATAGTGACTAAAAATTTCTAGACAACTGTTCCTCATCTGAACATAGGAAGCAGTACCCCCCTACTTTGCATGCCAGAAGGTATGTTTCAGTAATGGTGTCCATGCTGATTGGCGACAACGTCATTTAAATATCTCTACAAATATTTACCTGTATTTTTATATTTGTA
The DNA here is from genome assembly GCA_916610165.2 of Gymnosoma rotundatum. Taxonomy (NCBI): domain Eukaryota; kingdom Metazoa; phylum Arthropoda; class Insecta; order Diptera; family Tachinidae; genus Gymnosoma; species Gymnosoma rotundatum. The sequence continues at coordinate 50,560,730 of OU744338.1, forward strand.
GTTCTTTCGAAAGTAGGAGAATTTACAAAAAATTTGGTTTTGTGAAAGGAATTTATATTAATAATAAAAAAAAAGTTGTGACGCAATATCACTCCTTCCAAAATATATATGATGGACAGAGTTGTAAATGAATCATTCTGTTTTGATTTCAATTCATTACGAATTAGCTAAATTTTTAATTAATTCTTTTCAACAAAAAAAAAAAAAAAAAAAAAAAGAATTGAATTAAATTTGAATCAATTCATTTGAATTTAGCGAACATGAATTATGCAAAATGATGAAATGAGTTGCAATTCATTTGAATTAGGCAAAATGAATTGCAATTTATTTTTTAATTCAAAAGAATTCGTAAAATGAATCGCAATTCATTTCTAATTCATTTGCATTGAAATGATTTAGAATTAATTCAAATGAATTACAAAACTAACTTGTAATTCAAATTTATCAAATTAAAAATGAATTGCATTCAATTGAAGTAAACTTGGTGTTTGGAGTTTGGTTCTTCAAGTAAAACTTATTTCGCTGAATAACAAGACATTCAGTATTTAAAACCTATTAATAATTTATGAAATTTTGTGACCCACGAACATTAAAGGACAAACACTTTAGTAATATTTATGTATGTAATATTTCTTTTATATTTATTTAACAAAATATCTTACAAATAAAGATGAAATTCGGAAGAATTATAGGCATCAACTAATTTTTCTATTATTTTAATTATAAAATAAATGCTAATTAGATTAAATTAGAATGCATCATTCACTTTAAGCAATAATAATTTTTCAAAATTATCATCTAATAGATTTCCACGTTTAGGTATATTTAGAATAGACGCGTACGAAAACAATCGTTTAACAGCAGCTGACGATGGTAACGGCACATTATACTTTAAGAAAGCCATCTTAACAGTCAAGAACTTTAAACAAAACACTATTGACTTTCAATAAAATACAATAAACGCTAATCAAAACCATGCGTTTTTAATACTAGCAAGTCAATTATTTGCATTACATTTACTTAAAGTAGTCTCATAATAAATTAAAAGTCTTGCTGACTCAATCGTTTACTGCAGACTGACAGCATCGTTTATTAAAAGACTTTTTATACTTAAAGCCTAACGGTTCTTAAGATAAATTGAAATAAATGTAACACAAAAAATTATTACAAATAAGTAATAAATGCTTGGATTAAAAGTAATAGACAATGGGTAATGCATTAATAATAGTGGATATATATTCATTATAAAGTACCAAATAGAAGTACTTGCAAAAAGGGTGATGCTTTCGCATTACAGTCTTTTTTTCAGAATCGATTCAATTTAAATAAATTGGAAATAACATATAACAAATTAGTTTTTCGTGTTAATTCAAATGAATTGGTAAAGTGAACTGCAATTCATATTTTAACTCATTTGAAATAATTCAAAATCAATTCAATTCAAATGAATTGCAATTCATTTTTTCTTACTCATTTATAATAATTGAAAATCAATTCAATTCAAATGAATTGGAAATGAATTGATTCAAATTTAATTCAATTCGTTTTTTGGAGAAAAGAATTAATTCAATTCATTCATTGCATGAATAATTAGCGAATTAATTCAAAAATGAATGATTCGTTTGCAACTATGATGATGGAGTAATGCTTTAGAAAGTGTCCATGGATAAAGGCATCGATTTAGGAGATAACCTGTCTAGGTACGATAAGATTAGCAAGTTTAATAAAACTTAAACGAATTTACTGCAAATTTTACTTTAATTCTAACTTTCAAAGGAATGCCGATAATAAATTGTTTTATTTGTATTTCATGATTTCGTTGAAATCGTTAATTCTATTAAAATTGCCTTTCTATTACCTGGGCACACTTTGATACCAGTGGATTCTTTTTACAGAATTATTTAACTCATTGTTAACATCGTATGGGGTCCACAATTTTTCGCAGTGCTAAATTAAATTAGAAAAGACTTTTTTTGTTTTGTTAATGTTAATTTCAAGTTATTTTTTATTTTTAAAACCTTATCAATAAAACTAATATATTCAAATATTTATTGAAAAATTTTGAAGAAATTAGAAACACTTAGAAAAAAGTCTGATATAATTTTCGCTTTCGCTAGATTGCGATTTTTCGTAGTCATATTTTGGTCTAGCCTGTAAGAAATGTAGAGAACCATTATCGCACTACGTTTTTAAATGTTCAAAAAAATAATTGTGAACAAAAAATAAATCCGCTAAATGCGAGTTTGGCTCACACAGGAAATATTCAGTGCCATGTGTGCATCACCCTTTGATTTTTAATTTTATTTTTAAACTTGCTACAGCGGACTTTTGTAATACCTGTGAAAATAACGTAACTTATAGAACACCTTCTAATTGCTTACACTTGCTTCTATAACGAACTACCAATACACACTCTGCGTAAATTAATAGTTTCAGTCAAGGTGCAAAGAAAGGCCATATATATGAAGATGACGTTACTAACGAAATACCCTTTATTTATTTTTCTTTATGGAAACACTTTAATTTTTTAATTTATTGTTCACACTTATGGGTGCTATAATAGCACCCATATTTGTTCATACTCTGTGTAAATTTAAACTTCATTAAAATCCTGTTTCTATAGGGACACCCTTTATATTTTATTTTTATTTGTTATATGTTGTACTTGTTCTTGTACCCTATTGCGCTTGAAAAATACGTCAATTTTGGGACATCCTTTAATTTGAAGTTTTATATTTTCTACTTCTTGCTATAGTGCACATAGTTTTACTGAGAGTAAACAAACTAAAGTTTTTTTTTATGAATATCACTTCACTTTTAAAACGCATTTTGACTTTTATAGCAGCTATAGTAATACATTTTAGGTAAAAATTTCAAAAGTCTGTCTACTCCGTCTTTAGAGAATAGGAGGTTGTGACAGACATTGTACGGAACCCTAAAAAGCTTATCCTCTAAAATTAGGTTTTTGCGGGCTTCTTTATATTAGCAGCTACCTGCTCAATATTAAAATTTAAATATGATTATTAACAAAAAATGTTAAATTATTGAATGTTTTATATGTACACCAACCTGGTAAATTAATATTCGAATACTGCAACGCCGTGCCCTTGTACCAAGCAGCCAGTTCTTTTGGAAAAAATTAACAAAAATGTTCCATAATATTTTAATTGTGACGACGTATCTGACATATTTATGCATCCATTTATTTTACTAAATGATTTTTTATTTTATTTATATATTAAACAGAAAAATTTGTGGAATATTATAAATAAAATTTCAAATTTCTTTCGTTCCATGTTGCCTATAATTGTCATTCGAAAGTGTTTTCCTTGTCACACAATTGTGTTGACAATAAATTTTACAATATTTTCATGGATAATACCGCAAAGTGGATACATCATCACCGCATCATTTTATAGGCACATTTCATCTAAAAATTTTTACAATAATTTTCACACAACATTATTTAGAGCATAAATATACATATACTCGTATACGAGTTTGCTTTTTTTATAATAATTCATGAGTGCGATTGTTGCTGACTGTGTCTTTGTATTAAAAGCTAATGTTTTTTTTGTACTTTTTTTGACAATACAATAAATAAAATTAAATTAAAATTATTCTACTTATATATGTGAATTATTTCTAAAAAATTATAAATTCTAAAATTCTAAAAAATTATAAATTAAAAAAATAATTTTAAAAAGTTTACTGTTCTAAAAATCGAAAATGAACTTATTTATAATTTATTTTATTTGCAAATTATTGCATTATATAAAAACTATTTAAATTCCAAAACATTTACCGCCGTATTCATAAAAAAATTAAAATAGATTTGAAATGTATTTAAGGACAAATTTGTACAAAAATTTGCCATAAAATATATTTCAAATTTATTTTATTTTTTTACGAGTATGGCTGTTAGGAATTATTTTGTTATATAACCCAGAAAGCGCAAATTTTTTTTTTTGGTTCACTTAAATTTTTATTTCGAAACTTTTATTTTCATGGGTTTCTGATTTTTTTTTTATTAAATTACTTTTTTTTCTTAAAATCTATAGTTTTCGCAGAATCGGGTGTGCTTTTAAAAAAACAGTAGCAAAATAGACTACTTACGAGGGCTGTTCTATATATTTCTGGCCTAATAGTGAAAATGCGAATATTTATAATAAAAAATGGTTTTATTGTTTATCAAAGTATTCTCCAGATTGATTTATACACTTTTGTATGCACTCAAACCAGTTGTCGAAGCACTTTTTCCACTCCGATTGAGACACCTCTAAAACATGGTTTTTGAACACTTCAACAGCTTCTTCTGGCGACGAAAATCGTTAAACACGCATTTTTTTCTTGATGTGCGGAAACAAGAAGAAGTCATTAGGTGCCAAGTCAGAGCTGTACGGCGGATGACCCATTAATTCGACGTTTTGGCCGGTCAAAAACGCTCTGGTTTGAGCCGATGTGTGAGAGCTCGCATTGTCATGGTGAACAATGATTCGTTTTCTCTTGTTGGTTTTTCGAAAATCTCTGATGACTTCAGGCAAACAAATTGTAGTGTACCACTCAGAAGTGACCGTCCTACGTTGCTCAGTCGCCACATGACCAGTTTTGCCGAAGAAACAGGCGACTATTTGCTTCGAAGTGCTTCTTCCACGAACAACTTTCGTTGGATTTTGCTCTTCTTTGAAGACCTACACGGTCGATTGTTGTTTCGTTTCGGGCTCATACGCATAGATCCATGATTCGTCACCTGTAACGATCTTAAAAACGTCTTTTGAAGCACCGCAATCGTATTTTTGCAACATTTCTTTGCACCAATCGACACGAGCCTTTTTTTGAGCGACTTTCAAATTGTGCGGGATCCAACGAGAATAAACCTTTTTTACGGCCAGGTGTTCATGCAGTATCGAATGTATGCTGGTGGAAGAAATGTCCAAGGATGTCTCCACCTCTCGGTATGTCGCATTTCTATCTTGCATTATGAGTTCACGCACGGCATCAATGTTCTCTGGCACAACAGCCATTTTTGGACGACCTTCACGGAATTCGTCTTTGAGCGAGCTTCGGCCACGATTAAATTCATTATACCAATTTTTCACAGTGCTATAGGATGGTGCTTCATCGCCATACAAAGATTTAAGTTCATCAATGCACTCTTGTCGTGATAATCCACGTCGAAAGTTGCGAAAAATGATGGCACGAAAATGTTCACGAGTTAATTCCATTTTTTTCTATATTAATTTTTTCGAGTCACTGTTAACAACACAAGTAATGGTCGTACGTCAAAACGTTTTGAGTACGATTATGCTTAAAAATGACAAACTTTCCAATGGAAATGTCAGATTGCTCTTGGCAGCACTCAGTGTTGCCAGGCCAGCAATATATATAGCAGCACTCGTAGTTTTTTATTTATATTTAGAAAAAACATTTTATGCTATAACACAAGAAGACTAAAAAAATTGTGAATGCAATATAAAAAAAGTGTTATGATTTAAATTGGAGTATGATACGCTAACTAGCGCTCTTTTGGGTGTAGAGCATCATTGCATTTTTGCAAAAAAAAGTTTGGTTTTCTTATGGCAATAAGTGCAACGAGTTTGGTGTTCAATATGTTGCAATAAGTGCCCTTGTCCATCAAATCGCGAGAACATATAAAGGTAAGCGCTGGACTTGCTTGAACCCCTTTTTGAAGATCTCTTAAAAGATTCTAGTAAGAAACTTTGAAACGGTTCTGGATTTTCATGGCATTCATACCTGCCATGATGGTAGGCTAGGGACCATATATATGTTCTGCCACTTCTTTAAAATTTTCGTTTTTACGGGCGTTAGATCTGCAACTCGTTTACGCTTGACTAGCTCTGCTAAGACATTATTGTCATCGCTATCTTCATCACTTTCATTGTAAGGTACACTGCTATATCTTACTACTGCCTCTGCACGTAATTGTGCACCTGGTAAATTGCTAAGGCATACAACATTAGCGTTGTCAGGCAGTGCAATGTAAATTGCGTTAACCGCCTCATCATCACTCCACTGGGCTAATTCCTCAAACATTTCGTCGAGTTTCAACGCCTTTCGATTTGACTTACTATAAAATCACATACGAAAAACTAAGTGAAAGTTATAAAAGAAGGTAGTATATTTTGCTTCTGTCCTTTTAAAAGAACGGTGCGCTTTGCACAGCAATATGGAACTATGCACATATTATAGATGTTTATTTTTTAACTTAAACTTTAATTTTTAAACGCAAAACAACATTTATTTGAATATAAACGGTTTATTTACGAGTTTTTTTCCATTGCACACTAATGAAAAGAATCACCTTTCCCTGAGCACTCAATAAACTACCAATCACGCGCAACTGCTTGAACCAGCTGATGCTTTCGTGTTGCTGGGCAGCATTACAAAGCATAAACATTAATAATATAAAAAAGTGAAAAGAACTTGCATAGCGGTACTTTGTTCTCTATTATACCGTCCTTTTAAAAGGACGGTTGCGCCATATGGGTTAAATTAATTATTATTTTATCATATTAAAGAAATAAAATCCAAATTTGTATTGAAAGGTAATAAAAGTTATTTTTCATCACAGGTGGTGTCCGCCCCATAAAGTATATATATTCTGATTTCTTATGCATAGCGAAGTCGACTAAGCGATATCCGCCTAGTTTCGAATATCTTGCTATTAATAATCAGCACGATCGGTACATGTCCATTGAGACAGCGGGCAAAACATCACGCCAGCCTCTAATTTTTCCATATATATTTTTTAAACTTTCATTTGTATGCAAGACTAGTTGTTGTTTATGATAAAAAAAATAATAAAATTAAGTTGGGACAACAACCCTAAGCAAAACTTACAACCTTCGAAAAAAAAAATCTTTTTGACGAGAAAAACTTTATCGTAGGATTTAATGCGAAATCTGCTTCTCGCCGAATAAAGCACTCTTACTTGCTTAGTTTGCAGTATTGCAATAAGTAGTGGTTTACAAAACTGTTAGAAGAATATTAACCCTCTAGTGCGCCGTGATGCAAATTTGAATCATACCGAATATCTCTCTGTAGCTTCAAAATTTGAAAACACTTTAATGTAAATGTTCGTTATATGTTGTCTGCATTTAATAGACGTCGTTTTCTCTGCTTTTGAAGTACCGTTATAGCAGCATTTAATTATTGTGTAATTTTGAAGTGCCTGCTCATTCGTTTGTTGTGCGTAGAGGAAACAGTGTGTTTTTCTGACCTTAAAATTTATTAAGTTCAACAAGCTTATAAACAGTTTTGATTTTTACATAAGTTACACTCTTTTTTTATTACAATGTTATAGTGTGTATTGTTTTTTTATGGTAAGTACTTTGCGCTAAATGCGCAATGATGCAAATTTTCATCAAAGGATTTTTCGCCTCCTGCGCCCTTATAAATGAAAATTATACAAACAAAAGTTTGCTTTTAAACCATTTCCTTTCGTTTAAGTAGTATTTTACTTAATTTGGTTTTCTTGCGCACTAGAGGGTTAATATCTCCTTACTTCTAATAAAAATTTAACAACTGCTAATAAAAAAAAAAAAAAAATACATAACTAAATGGATCAAGAGAATGGCTTGTGTTTCACTTGAAAATCATTTTTCTTTGTTTTTATTATGTTAATCGTACTTGATTCCTTTAAAATATTTACATATTTTCTAACAAAAATAACAACAAAACACGATTTGGGACATTGTCAAAATTCAATCCACTGTCAAAAATAATTTATTAATTTTATATAATTTTGTTTTTTTTTTTAATTTTACATGCGGCAAAAAATATATCTAGCATATTTTTATTAAATGTGGGTTGTTCACACGCAAAATTATTAATAAAATTTATGATTTAAAATTTAAAGAGCAAAAAAAAAACAAAAGAATTAAAGAAAAAATTAATAATCTCCACGAAATCTTTAATCTTTTAAAGCACTACTTGTTGTCTGTCGTCTGGATGACATTGTGTGTTTTTGTTTTTCTTATTAAGTGTAAATATTTTGTAACATTATTCTTACTTTATGTCTCATTACTCGTGTCAAAAGGCTTGTGTTAAAAACAAAAATTATAATTGTGGTGACAGCGCCAACATACTCGCATGTGTCTAAAGGCTCCATAAATTTTTTTGGACTCGTAAAAAGACCCTCAGCAAGTTTATTACCCACTCAACCTGAAATATTATGTCAAAGGCTGCTTTTGTCGTCTTTTGATATTTCTTCTGCAAATATTTGCCTGCCTTATTGTTTACATTTTTTTTGCTAAAATATGTACATTAATTTTTTTAATTTTGTTATAATAATAATTTGTTACTCAAGAGACACAAAAGTTTTCATTGAGTTGATTTAATTCCCTTAAAGGTCAAATTTAATACTATTTATATTTTTAAAATTAAACAAATTAAATGTCACACTTATATGTTGTTTGATTTTAAAGCACTTAGTAATTTTGATTAATTATAAAATTTAAAAAAAAAAAATGTTATTAAAAATTTCAATTTTATTTACGGTTTAAACTTAAAAGATAGTCCAATAGCAAAATATTGTGATTGAATTATATGGTTGTACTCTAATCATATTATAGTTATACAGTGGCGAGCATTTGGGGAAACATGCAACTGATGTATTATTTAAAACGCATCAAATCGTACAAAATACGTAAAAGTTAAACAGGTTTTCTCCCAAAACTATTTATTGTAATCCAATTAAAGAACATAGAATTTTTATTGCTTTCATATAAAGTTAAACCGAAGTTTTGCAGAATGTATCGACTTTGGGCCGTTTAGTTTTGTTTTTTTATCTGGCAGCACAATAAGTGTGCAAATATCAGAGTTTCGTTGAGTTGATCCCCAATACCTTCACCCCTTATAAATCCCTTATCCAAAAAAGTACGCATAAAAGAGTTGTTCCACTAATTTTACACATCTCTTACAAATGTAATTCCGTTATGTTTAAAATAGCTTCAGCGTCATTAATGTTTATTTTATCATCGGTAAAAATTTGGATGCGAAAACGGATTTGCAAAAAAATAGAGCCAGTTTTGATTTTTAATAAAAGATGTATAAAAAGGTAGGCTTAGTGTTTTTTTAAGTACAATTCGGAAGGAATGCTACAACTTTTTTATATAACAGTATTTACAATGGGCAGAGGAAAACCTTGTACCTTTGGGAGACGGAAGACAATAAAAAAAACTCCATAATAAAGAAAAAAATTATGGGCAAATTTCCGAAATAATTAGATGCTCTTAAAAAAATGGTAGAAAATCGCCATCAAGTATGAAAGCAAGGCAGAAAATAGAGGAAGACCGTCGAAAATTACACCTCTACTGGAGAGAAAACTTTTCGTCATGTAAAAAAAGATCCTTTTGTCACCTCTTCCATCCTTAAAAAGGAGCATAATCTAGATGTTATTGCCTTAACCATAAAAAGGCTTCTTATTATAAATAATTTGAAGGCTAGAAGTAGTAGAAAGGTCCAATACCCAAGTAAAAAGCGCCTAAAAAAAGATTATAATTTGCTCAAAATCATGTATATTAGCCTTTAAGCAAATGGAGAAATATGTTCTGCCCAAACGAAAGTTAATTTATTTAATTAACACAGAAGCATATTTCTTGTACAAAGACCGCCCAACACCGAATTCCGTTCACAATACACAACAAAAACCATTAAACATGGAGGCGGAAACATAACGGTATAAAGATGTTTTTCGTATTATGGTATTGTGCCTTTAATCCGATTGAAGTTAGAATGGATGCCACTTATTATGCAAATATTCTTATATGATGCCTTATGCCGAATTAAAAATGCCGATTCGATAGGTATTTTAACAATACAATGGCCCGAAACACACATCGAAGCGGGCAAAAAGCTGGTATGAAGAACATAACGTCAGGGTTTTAAGCTGACCGGCACAGTTCCCAGATTAAATTCTATCGAGAATCACTGGCAAGTAGTAAAAATGTGTCTTCGAGGAATAAACAATAAAGACGAACTTTGGACTTTAATTCAGGATGCGTGGAAAAATATTCCTGCAGAAACTTGCCAAAAACTTGTGTACTCAATGCCAAAACGATACTCAGACGTTATTAAAAATAAGGGTTATGCCACAAAGTACTGAGGTAAACAAATAATAATTAATGAGAAAAAATCCAGTCGGTAAGCAAAATTTGCTGCTCTATTTTTATGCACAGGCAGGACCTGGTGACTTGTAAAAATTTAATAGATACTTTTTTATTTAAGTTTTGAATTTCCACATTTGCATCATTAAGCCGAAATATAAAAAAGAAATAATTATAAAGTCTGTTGTACATTATTTTTAGTTTAAAAAAGTGCTAGATCAAGGTGGCTCTATTTTATCGAACACCACTGTCATATTTTTTTGTTTCAAAATTTAATAATTATAATTTATTTTTTTGATCAAAGCACTTATACGGAAAAAACAGTTGTCTTAGCAGGATGGGAATTTAAAACGTATAGCCAAAATCCATACGGATTATCTATTAACTTTTCTAAAATTTTTTGCTGGGTGTTGTGGATCATACGGGCTGCGACAATTGTTGTGCTTCAAGGTGTTGTTATTACCAATGGAAACTTTCAATCAAAAATGGCTGAAATAGCTCAATGAAACCTTCGAGTATACGAGCACAGGATGGCGTATCCCTTTCATATAGAAAGTATAGTTGGATTAAATTAAGCTAAAATAGCTTTCTAACCCTCAAAATACTAATTATTATGTGAGGGTAACATTTATATTTACTTTTTATGATTTAATTAGAAAGACAAGTGATTACTTTTTGGCCAATTTAGATAGATTCAAGAGCTGCCGTGAATTGCCTATGAAACTGTCGACCAAATGAGAGTGTTAATTTTTTTTTGTCACACACACGTATTTTAAAATGTGTTTGTGTCATTGGCCTTTAAAATTTTTTTTTTTTTTTTGATTATTGATTGCATCTTTGAAAATCTTATGTAAATAATTATGGATACTCATTTTTATTTTAAAGAACCCATTTGAAAATCTAGTGAAAATAAACAATCTTTAATATTTTCATGGAAATACATAGTATATACATACTTATGTGTGTTTGTGTGTATGTAATACTTCTTCACTAAAAGGTATAACACCTGCTCATTTTTTTTACACACATTTTTATTTTCATTTTAATCGTTTAACTGCAATGTAGAATTTAAAGTTTATAATTCTTAGACTGTTTATTATTACAGTAGAAAACACAAGGTCTTTTGATGTTTGCAAACATTTGGTCGATTATAAGAAAAAATTAAAAATTATTTTATACTGTCAGCTCAGCCGCCCCGCCATAATAAACTGTTAAGTGATTGAAAGCAAATATCGCAATAAAAAGTTTTGCGAAACAATTGTTTTTTATATTTTTTTTTTAAATTAAGTTTTAGCTTTGGTTGCCGTATGTATATAGAAAAAATATATATATCGTCAGCTGAAGTAAGTTGTCAGTTGCATGGTTAACTGAAAAGATTGCAGGAAAAGACATTTCATTTTCATTTTAAACACGACATTCACATTCACAATACGATAACAAAAAGACAAATTTGAAATTATATTATGCATGGTTTTTCATTTTAGCTGACGATATCTGGTTTAATTTCATACGATTGAAATTATTTTATGAATGAAAAACTTTTTTTTTGTATTTACAACTTTTTAGTTTTGTTTTTGTTTATAAATATGGGAATAATATGCTTAAATTATTTTTTTTCTACTTTTAGTATATTGGGTCCACCAGCTTTAAGACATGCAGCCGCCATGAAGGATGGTCTTACGCATAACGCTAGACCAATTTATAATTATTCCATGCGTGGTGTAGTAACATGTTTTACTGGCATTCGCAAAAAAGATGAATTGGTGGGTATTAACTTTTAAATGTTACTTGAATTTTTTTTAAATTAAAATTTTTTTTTGCAGACGAAATTAGTAAATTTAATACATTCTATGGGAGGCTGTATACGCAAAGATATGAATTCCAAAATAACACATTTGATAAGTACACATAGCGGTGGAGATAAATATCAGTAAGTATGCAATTAGGGAGATACTTGCGGTTTGCATTTCATTAACATTTAAGGATTATAAGTGCGTGATTAAAAATACAATAGATACGATTGCAGAGCCGAAATAAGGATCATTATATACACTTTAATTATGCTTTTTAAATAAATTAAGGAAAATCTGTTAACAAAACTTATAAAGTGTGCAACAATTTTCGGAAGAAACTTGCCAATTCGTTAGTTTTGGCTTTAAGTAATCAGGTATGTGACGGAAATCAGTCGATTTCATTTTCATTTCGATTTTTAAAAATGAATACCAAATTCAAATCAAAATCGACTGACTTCTATCACATAAGAACTACAGAGGGAAATTTTGCCTGGTTTTGCCATCTTTCGTTGTTTCCATAAAACGGCCTCATTCTTTAGAGAATCTCAAATTTTAAAATAAGCAAAAACCCGTTCCAAATCGCGCTATTATAAATTCCAACAATGGTGAACATTAAAGGGACACTTCGTAATCAAATCCCATTCATTTTGTTTTTGGCATCTTTCGTTGTGTTCTTAAAAATTTCAGTTTCAGGGCAATGTTACTTTGTAACGGAGCTCTGTTAAATCAAAAGGTTTGTATCAAAGCAAATTTTTTTTTAATTTATCTTTACACACAAGCGAAAATTGAAAAATATTTCATTCATTCTTTAGTCAAGTTGCACATTTTTTTTACTTCGCTGTAAAAGCAACATAACGGATTATACTTTAAAATATATAACATAACTGGAGGAATCAACTGCTGCAAACTAATCCTCGTTTAAATATTTTAGCAAAATACACTAATTAAACGCCATCTCGATACTGATAAGCTTTTTTAAGTAAAATATCACGAATTATTTCCTGAATATTTTCGACTTTGCTCTGTAAGCCGAATGTTTTTATTTTTGGGTTCAAAAGGAATTTTCTTATTTTGATGTATTCACTAAATTTTATAGTCGGTTTTGAAATGGAATAAATAAATTAGAGAAAAGTTATTCAAGTGCATTTTTTTTAAAATAAATATATATTTCTGTTTTAAAAGCGGCCTTTAATTAAATAAAGTTTATTTAATTTTATATTTTTTATATTTTAGCAAACTTAATTTGTAATTTAAATCAAGTGATTTGCAGAACTAATTGCTGGTTTTTTTTTTAAATGAATTATTTCTGAAATCTACCCTCTTAGCAGGACAGACCTTATGGCTTAGGACATGATTTTAGGGGTAGCTGTAGTAACTTGTAGTAAAAATAGACGGCTCCATTTGTTGGTGTTGTAACAGCTCTTCTGCTGTTGAAAGTTCTTTCGTGAGAAAAAGCTACTGGTTGATGCAGCTGTTGCTCATGTTCAGTTAATATTCGGTTTTTGTTTTATGCTCGCATTTGTATCGTTACATGGCATTGCATAAGAAACCTTAAATTTTAAGAATTTCATATCAGTGCCAAACAGCTTTTTGGCAAAAGTTTAGAAGGGGTGTTGTAACTAAATTTAATCCTATTTTTCTTCAAACTTGTTTATACAAATTGGTTTGAATTATTATACCAATCACCACAGGTGGAAAAGGGTATATCTAAGTTTGTCATTGCGTGTGTAATTTGTACGATATACATTTCCCCATAGTGTATATAACTCTGAGTCCTTCTTCATAGCGCCAATCAATCAGACATAGTACCAAAAATTTTGCTATTGAATATTAGCAAGATCGGTCTATGTTGTTCGAGGCATCTGGCAAAACACCACGCCTGCCTCAAATTTTTCCATATCATTTGTAACAAATCCAGTTGGGCAATAGAGAATTAAAAGTAAGAACAAACAGTAAAGAGAAAAAATTGGCGCCCGCCCATATTTTCCGAGTTATGGACCTCTGAACTTTTCATAGAAAAGTACGATTGTGTACCATATTTTTAAGATATCAATATGGGTATCATTTAAAAGTTTTTGAAGAGATCTTTAAGGAAATACTAAAATTTTTAAAAAATGCTTAACCCATTAAGAGCTGATAACATGTTTGTGTAAAATCATCTATTGTACTTGATTCTTTTTTTTAATTTTTTACTTCTCCGTCACCCCACTATTTTTTGATTGAAGTTGCTTCAGTGAATCAGATTTACATAGATGGTGAACGATATGTAAGATTCCTACTTGGTTTTATTTTGAAATTTTTTGTTAAAGAACGCACTTTGTAATTTAAAAGATTTCAGTTTTTATTCGCTTCAGTTGTAATAATTTAATTTTTATTTTCAAAACAGATACGCAAAAACATTTCGTTTAACAGTCGTACGTCCGGCTTGGGTGTATGCTGCCTGGGATCGTAAAGATGATTTACAATTTAAAGCTACCACAGAAGATTTTACCAAAGGTCATCGTTTAAAAGCATTCGAGGGTCAGAAAATATGTTTCTTTGGATTTCCTGCAGATGAACATCAACACATGATTGATGTTTTGATAAGTAATGGCGGTGTGCCAGCCGAATTAGATGACCCTGAGTGTTCACATGTCGTGAGTTTTTAAATATAATAATATTTGCACATGTTTGTTTTCTTAATTTCATTTTCTATTTACTACATAAATGCTAAAAAAATTGTGTGTTTTTATTTTATCATTAACTTAGATTTAATTACAAAAAAATAAATTCTAAATTTTACAGGTCATGCCTAATACTGGTGGTTACTTTTCAGAAACTCTATCTAATAGCACTAACAATAACTCTAAAATTTTAACAAATACTAATATAACTCCTGCCAAAATTACTGACTTAAATCCCCCAGTAGATAATACTAACGCAATGGAAGTTGATGTTGAAGGTAAAATAAAACAAGATGCTGAACAAGTAAAAGAAACTGGTAACAACACAAATCAAGATGATAATGATAATAATGTTGGCGAAGAGGAACCAAATGACGATGATGAAGATCATTTTGACGAAAGACTTGTAGTTGATTACGAGTACAATTTAAAACCGGACTACAATGAAGATGACTTAGTTAGTGACCTAATTTTACCCTATAACGATGAGGTCCTACCTCAAGATATTAATACACTTGCCAGCACACCAAAATCATCTAAGAATACCGACAAACAATTGGATGGTAAAATTTTGACACAAGAATCTATGCACGAATTTCAACAAAATGCCAACATATCGCCAATAATGGGCGACCAAGAACAAGAACCAACAAATGAAATTTTGACAAAAGTTGAAAAGGAGCCTGTCATAGAAATGGAAACCGATGATGTAGGTAATGAAGTTGAACTAGATGAGGGCCAAATGGATTTAAAACGTAAACGTGAAAGCTTCGATAGTGTATCTCTTATGTCAATGGAATCCTTTGTTTTGCCTACCAGCACTAAAAAACCAAAATTATTACGTACTGGTTCAATTACACGAACCATTAAGCGTTCGATGAGTTTTGTGGCAGAACGTACACCCATTGCCAAAATGTTAAGACCTCGCCGTAGTTCTGTGGCACTCGATTCAACGCCTATTGATAATATGATCGGAGATAATTTGAATGATAATGTTAATGATTCCATATGTTCAATTGCTTCGGTAGAAACAACGTTTAATGAGTCCATACGCAGACCTGTTAAAGAAACATTTCGCAGTCTAAGAAATAGAATAACACGCAGCAGCAGCCGCAAGGAGAAACATTCAATAAGTATACAACAAAAATCACCCGAAAGGGATAGCACCGACTGTCAGAATGATAGGGAAGAATTTAAAACTCCTAAGGCTCCATCAAAATATGCCACCAGTTGTTATTCGGCACCGCGTCCTGTAACAAGATCCATAATATCAGCATCAACATCTTCCGCTTCCAAATTGTGTAATAAATCCCTAAATTTAACCACAAATGATTCCCCAAATTTTCCAAGTCTTTGCACTTCCACAATTCCTACCACATGTTACTCAAATTTGGCTAACGAAAGTAAAACTATTAATGATGTAGCTTGTACTGAGGCTGTTATTAAAACCTTTTCTACTACTATTACTACTTCTTCTATCACTGCTTCTATTTCTAACACTGTAACCTTGACCTTAAGTAACCAATCAATACAAACGACAAATCATCCTCCATCAAGTGTCAATCATAATATGTTAAACGTGAACAAATATTCTTGTCCAGCTGAACTTGTTGCTACAGGTGTTAATGTAAATAGTGCTGGTCATATTTCAACGGTATAAATGATTTTCTTTATTTAGTAATTTTTTTTATTTGAACAAAATTAAGAAAACGTTTGTGACAAAAATCATATTTTCACCGTAACGTCTTGAATTTCACTGTTTTAAACTTTCTTTTTTTGTCAAAAAAATATTTTTTTAACTGTGCATTTGTCGCGAAGCCGATCTTATTTCGTAGCACAGCATTTGTTTAAAAAAACTTAAATGATTATTTTGTTATTGAATAAAATCGTTTTTCAATTTCTCTCTGCTGTCCTGTAGGCCCAGTATATAAGTCTGTCATAAAATACAACAAAATAAACCATTTTTTGAAAGAATCCCTTAATCAGTCTTGGATAAGCCTGTTCAGTGCTTTAAAAAAATATTAAAGTAAATATTGACAAGTCGTTAACAATTTTGCATCGGCAAAGAACTTCATCTGGATCTTTGCTTTCATTGTCTTAGCATCTATTCTGTCACTGAACTATACAGTATTTAGTAATGTCATCTCAATGATAAAGGGTTCCGAACAGAGAACAACATACTTTGAGTAAATGTAAAATAAGTTCCTTTAAAAATCACTTTACTATCAAAATATATTCTGCGTTAGCTGATTAGCGGGACGTGTCACGAAGTAAAATATGCTCACAAAATAAATGCAAGCATGCGCACGAGAAAGAGCTAATTTTTGTGTGTGACTACTTAACGAGCAAGTTTAACTTGCTTTCGCTCATTTTGTGTGCCACTCTTAAAATGTATGGCACAAAAGTTCACACCATCTTGCACATTATTATATATGAAGACAAAGAAGTGCATTGATAACATATTTTAACAATAACATATTTTAGTGTTTTTCCTTATGGTATGTGTGTAATATTTGCCCATTTGGAAACAATTTTAAATTTGTAATTTTACAAGTAAAAAGAGAAATGCGAAACCCATTTTGATAGGCATGAAGATGTCCACTTATGTGCCTGTACCCTAAACAGTTTTTTTGTGTCTCTTGGCACATGTACGTGTGCTTCTATAATTCATGTACACTCATGTACCTACGTATTCATGTGCATGTATACAACTTTTAGAACGAGTTTTGCATATTCACAAGTAAATTCTTACTCTGGTCTCAGGGTTAAATCCTGAAGATCACATTAATATCAGGACATCCTTTATTTAATTTTATTTTCATTTTTTTGTACTTGTACTTTTAGCAGTACATACTCTATGTATTTTTTACGTATTTGCCTATAACGGTTTAAAATTTAAGGCCACATTTTTTAAAATAACGGCCTCTTTGGAAACACCCCTTAATTTTTTAATTTATTGTCCACACTTATTTTTATAGTGTTAAATGTCTGTTATTTCCAAAGAAAAACTAAGGCCATAATCGTTAAAATCACGTCACTTTACGAGTACCCTTTTAATTTTAATTTAAGTTTTATTTTTATTTTTTTGTGCTTTTCCTGTAGCGATCATAAAAATATTTAAACTTAATAGGCAAACAGTTTGCCTATAGCACATATATAATACAACATTTTTATGAATATCGTGGCACTTTCTAAACACCGTTTAATTTTTAGTATTTGTTGTTAAGAGGGCTATTACTGACGGACAGACACGGCAGCCAAAACAATAGGTTTACGGTTTTACACTTTGGGTACGGAACCCTAAAAATTAAAAGCGGTTTTTGAAAATGTTGTATTTGTTGTAATTTGGAAGTTTAAAACCTGCAAATAATATTTTTTTTTTAAATAAATGCTATGTTTAAATAATGAATCGGTTTTCGGCCTTGATTAACCTCATTTTTTGAACAGTGAATCTTTAACAGTTCAGTACCGTGGCTAACATTTAATAATAAACAATTGTGTTGAGGAATTTTTTTTTGCAATTTTATTTACATTTTGTAATTTCTAGAGCATTTTTAACATTTTCATATGAATAAAATAAAAAGAAGAAAAATTATCATTTCGTTTACATTTTCATGAAATTTATACTTTTATTAAAACAAAAGAAATTCTGATTTTTAATTTATTAAGAAAAAAAAAATATGTTTGATTTCAAAATGCATTTAAAACTATAGTTAATTTTAATTTCTTTACTTCTTTTTGTTTTTTCTTTTTCTATCTAATTAAGTTTAATATTTTATGGTGATTTGGTGTTTTGTAATTAATATATTTTTGGAAACAATACAACAGCACAATGAATTATTTATTCAAGTAATTAAAAAATAAAGCAAATTCAGTTAACACAAGGAAAATAATTCCTTTGACGAATGTAACCTTTATTATTTTTCTATTGATAATTTTTTTTGTAAATTTGTTAATGTTAAAAATGCCAAGTAAATTACATTTTGCTCTTATTTATTTTAATTGCTTTATTTATTTATTGAAATAAATTCCAAATAAAATGCACCTTATTTTTCATTTTTCTTATTTATATTTGCACAATTGTTTTAAATGTTAACAAACACCTTGCACTCACTAAATGTTTTCTACATTTTGTTCTTTTTTTACTTTTTAATTATATTTTGGTTTAATTGTTTTTTTTTTTATTTAATGTAAAAAAGAGAAATTATAATATTTTATTGAATTTTATTTTTCTTAGTTGCTGAATTTGTTTATAGCAATAAATTATAATTTAATGTGCTGTTGATTTTTTTTTATAATTTATTATTCTTCTAGTATCATTCGCTTTAAAAAGTATTAGTTGCACTTCAAAATGATAAGGTAAATTTATTTGTGGTCTGTGTAAGGTAAATTATAAAAACTGACGGGTGAAGAATGTATTTGAAAGACCTCGTTTTATAATGTAATAATTTTTACTTTTGATGATTATACTAAATCAGAGCTTTAGAGCTTTCTCAAGCCTAAAAACACTTTGCACTGACTCTGTCAGCGGCTTAATAATCGCTTTGCACTCCATGTCGTTGTCCGTATAGTTCAATACTGTCTAAAATGTTCGAGTATCCATATCCTGGTTGGATCCGACTGTTTTCGCATTTGGTATATTTTTTGGCACCAGTGTTGCCTCAATTATTTTTATTCTTTTAATAAATATAAATTTTTAACTAATCAATAGTCCGTCTAACATAAACCAACCAACCAACCAAAATTTTAAATAAAACGCATTTTTATTTATAACAAAAAAATTCAGGTCTAAACAGCAAGTAGTTAAAAAACTAAAAATCCAACTCCAACTTAAGTAGAACACCATTAATCCATAATCTTGTAGTAGATTTAAAGAGAAATAGTCCTCTCACGAATCATTGAAACTCTTGCTTGCAACTTTGCATTTTTTTTGCAATTCTCTTTATAAGTTACAGCGATATTCGTTATTCCAAACAAAACATAACCAACATAAACTTAACTGAAGCCATGCTGTATTGCTTACCCTTCTTGCTTCATAATCAAACAAAAATGTCATGCTAGTTTCATGAAAAATTGCATAATGTAAATGCCTTATTACATGGTGCCGCAAGAACTCACATTTTTCTAATTTAACAAAAATGCACAATTTGAATAAAAGAAGAAACAAGACAATTCTTATTTTTATATTACGCAGAACAAAAAGGTCACTCACTTACCTTATCATTTTGACGCCCTTTCTAGTCGCTCCTAAAAGTTGTATTGTATAAATCATTTATTATAAAATAGATATTATCTCTAGATTCAATTCAATAAACTATGAAAAATACTAGTAAAGTCGTTTTATATATAAAAAGTCGCCTTAATGATTATTTTCTTACATTTACTTTATACGCTTATAATTGGTTTTCTTAATTTTCAAGTGCATGTTGTTTTTTATTTAAATTTTTATGTTTATTTAATATTTTATTTGATTTATACAATCTAGTTTTATTTTTGCTCATTGCAATACAATTTTAAACAAATGCTAATAATAGCTTTAATATGCATTTGTTTAAAAATGTTTTTTGTTTTGAAAAATTGTTATTGCTCTTATTCTAAATAAGCCTAACAAAAGTTTAACCATTTCTTTTATTTTGTTTTGTAGAAAAAATAAACGTTTCTCTTTTTTACATTGAAATTAAAAAATTTTAAGCAATTAAATTTTTATGATAAACACACACACACACACGTATTGGGAGGTACACTGTAGAAGTACAGTGTCTCACATAAGTTTTCAAATTTTACTACCCACTGAAAATAAGCGGTACTCAGAAAGTATGAAAACAAATCGTCCCACTCGCAGTCAATCAAGTGAATAATTAGATTGCAATATTCGAAAGCAAATCAAAACTAAATAAAATTGCAGAATATATAAAAAAACGAACAAAATTGAAGTTTATTAAACGCGAAGAAAATTTTTATATATTTTAAAGTAAAATATCAATTTAAAAAAGTTTAATTATATTTTGAAGGAAAAAAATCCTTTAGTTATATTATTATGGTCCAACATTTGCTTGACTTAGATTTTAGGTTAAACGAAAACCAACATAATTTTCACCAAAGTTATAATTTTCTACAGGCTGCAAGTTTGGTAATTTTTGGAGTTTATTTTATAAAGTTTTGAACACAAAACAAAACAATATAGAAAAGCTCTAACTTTAATGTCATCGAATTCCCTATAGTTTATTTTACTTCTGATCGTAAAGTTGGTACTTTTGTTGGCTCTTTGCATTATTTAAATTACATACATACATTATTATATTTTATTAATAAAGTACATTCGTGCAAAGCGTCATGTGTTATAACTACTCAAAATCTGCCCCATGTTTGTTTTTATATACGTACTTTCATGTTTTTGATTAAAAATTTGGAAGGTAAAGGTAAAAATTTTCCTTAAAAACAATAAAGATTAAAAGGCTTTCGATCAGTTGAATACAAACTAAAAAATATGGATTAAAAACAGATATATTTATGGATATACAGAGTGTCCGCCGGGAAGGTATACTACTCGCAGCATTTTTATTGTAATCGTGGCAGAATACGACATGGGAAAGTCTTGTTGATTGATACTACATGTTAATCAAGCCCAAAGCATGCAGTTGTGGTGTTAAAAACTTTTCAATCATATCACGTAATCGCTCCCCATTCACAGTTACCGTCATTACCGACGTTTTCATTTTTAAAGAAGTAAGATCCAAAGTTTACTGATGAATAATTTGAGGGTTTTCCATTGCCCAAAACCGACTATTCTGTTTATTTAAATATCCATCTAAATGAAAATGTGCATCGTCACTTATTATAATTTTTTCATGAAAATCTGGGTTGTCATGGGCCAGCTGTAACATCCTATTGGCATATGTACAGCGGCGTAAATGGTCTTATGAAAGAAGCTCTTGTATCAACTCAATCTTAAATGGAAACAAATGCAAGTCATTGTGCGAAATTGTGGCTAAAATTGTTCTTTGAAAACTAAGCTCCTGGAGTCGAATTAATGTCAATGGACTGTTTTGAACACTTTCTTGAGCAGAATTAATGTTTTCAGCCGATCTTGCAGTACGTTGTAGTTTATGCGTGGCCACGTTTCTACTTCCCGACTGCGAAATATGGAGTTTCAAGACTAATGCTTACCAAAATGGCGGCAAAAAAAAAGTTGTATATCTTCCCAGCAGACGATTATGCCCAAAAACTATAAAGCTATTCTCAATGTACGAAAGGCAGATACTGAATTTCATTTCGATATGTCAAACGGTATCACCTGTAGAGCGTTCACAAAAATAGTGGCAGTAGTGCATAATTACTGAATTTATGAATGCACTCTTATTTATTGCTGCTACCGAAATTTACATTTCGAATACAAGCACTAGAATGTAATACTGCAAGTAACTTTATTATCCAAATTTATAGAAGAATAAAAGATTTTTACTCAACCATGATTTATATAAAATTAATTTTACATGCGCAGCAGAGTTTATGGCTATCAATCCATTATCTTCAAAATTGAATAACTCGACCGCATATCTATATAACCTTCTAATTTACTTTTGACACCAGTACAATATCAGATGTTTTTGTAATTTCAATTTTGAATACGTTTGGTCGCAATTGGGAATTCGCGTAACCGCTCGTAAGTATCAATCCTGACCATTTTCTTCGCCGTATTATATCTCTTGGTAAAATGGAGATTCAGCTTTTGGCACTGTTAATAATGTAAGTAGCAGAAGCAATAAATATTACAATTTAAATACACCCGAAGAAAACGAAGGCAGTTAAGTCGACTGTCGACAAAATGAAAAATGCTTCCAGTAATAAATCTTTTGTAAAGTTAACGCTGGGACGCATGCTTTTTCCAGATAGAGCTCTACAATAAGGTCATCGCTGCAAACAGCAGCCTATTTAAGGAACTTCTGAATTCTTCGCGGAAGCTTAAAACAGGCTGCAGACTTGTTAATTGAACTGTATCGAGCCTAAAGAAGACTATGTGTTCTTAAA
Organism: Gymnosoma rotundatum; assembly: GCA_916610165.2. Taxonomy (NCBI): domain Eukaryota; kingdom Metazoa; phylum Arthropoda; class Insecta; order Diptera; family Tachinidae; genus Gymnosoma; species Gymnosoma rotundatum. The sequence goes on from OU744338.1 coordinate 50,583,341, forward strand.
AAGAATTAACACTGTTTGTTAAGTTATTTTTTAGTTTTTTAAAATAGCTCATGTTGAGTGTGTTGAGAGTATAAATTGGAGCTAGTATTTTAATAAAAGCAGACATTTAAACTGGCCTGTAACACTTTTCTTAATAATTTTGGTCGCTTTACTTCTTCTATAATTTTTGATGCCCAATTGGTAATTTACTATTTTTGAATCTCGTGTTATTCGTAGCCTTTACTCTCGACTGCAGCGATTTCAGACTGTCGACTGATAACTGTCAACAAGGTCCCTCATAGCGTCCATATCTAATAAGTGCCTGTCCTTGCGTGTTTTTAATACTATTGCTAACCAACTATGGACGTCCGCACACAATCTGCTCTACCGTTTTAGCCTTTTTCAGGTATAGTCTACAAGTATCTATTTCCACGTTGGCAAGGTAATAATTGAAGTTGTCAAGAGCTGTCAGTAAAGCAGCTATTTTAGGTAAAGTATCTCGATTTAATCCAAAAATTTTCTAGAAGTTCTCTTGAATGGCTATTGTCTCAGGAGTGTTTTTAGAGAAACCCATTGAGAGTACCTTTCTTTATCTCTTTCGGATTTCCCTATTAGCCAATAAATACCAGAGTTTCTTCTGAAATATACCTCTCCACATTGGGCGAGACTTTCCTTTCCAGACCCCCGGTGAGCAAGCACCAAATCTGGATAGGCAGCTGGAAGCTTGTCAATGGACTGACCAGTGTTCTTAGGCACCACGGTAACTGGTAGCCCATACAGAGATCCGCCCAGGTGTCCGCAGGGAAGGTACGGTTCTAACCAAGTGTGCTGTTGTACTTTCATCAGAGGGGTTGAAAAGTATCCAACCCACAACCAAGAGATATATCATGGTCCTGCCATCCATGTTTCTAGAATTGCAACTACGTTGGCTACCCCAGGTAGGTCGCTAGTCGTCGCATTGTATTTAATTGAGTCGTAAGACCACCGTCTGAATAGGCCATATTGACAGGTACAATGAGAGTATTTTTTTCATCTCTTTCGGACTTCGCCATTGGCCAATAAATACCAGAGTTTCTTCTGAGATATACCTCCACCTTTTGCAAAACTTCCCTTTCCGTCCCTATAGGATTTTCACGATCACAAACTTAAAGTTTATGAAATTCCCATTTATGGTAGGTAAATGCATATTAAAACTCGAAATCGAAAGTTTTCCAGTGTATACTTACTTCTTAGCAAAGACAAGATTGTCTTCAAAGACAAGACGAACTTCTGACGGTACACTCAGTTACATCTAATCCTACCCTTTTTGTTGAAGATGTTAGTGGAGTTTTTCTTTATAAAATTAAATGCAATTTTGTTTATTTGTGTTGTTTATTCAAGTGCACAAACTGGTCTAATATAGATTTATATTTAAAGATTTGAAGTGTAGGCGTCTGTGTGTGTTTATCAACATAAAACTTATAAGTTTTATCCTAGAAAAATTATTTAAAAAAATTAATTTTCTTTTCATTCAGGTGGTAGACAAACATACCACACAAGCTAAGCCAGATCCCAAGAATCATCGTACACATATATTAAAGTCCGATTGGTTTTGGTATACTATACAAAATGGTTATGCCGATGAAATGGATTACCTCTTTGGAGATGTAAGTTATCGTGGACTAATAAATGTCTGTACAAATTTAAATTGACTTTCTTTGCATTGCTTTTCTTTGTGCAGTACCTTGATAGTATTGCGAATACGCCAAATTGTGATCGTCGTGAATCTTTACCAATTAGTTTCAACAAACGTAAACGTAAACGTTTTTCACAACGACTACAGTTGGAGGGTACTCCATTGGGTACGGGTAAACGTCGCTCTTCCGTGTCTGATGCTGGATTATTGTCCGTATCGGGTAGTTTTTTCGATTGTACCACCAGTCCGGATAAATTGGAGAGTGGTAAATTGTTAACAGAACCGGAGACATCAGCCTGCGAACAGACACCTTCCAAAAAAGCCTCAATGCGTTTTAATCATTTTATGGATTTCTATAGTACGGAATCGAATTACGTTGGGATATTGGATACGATTGTGAATGTAAGTGTTTCTTATTTGGAAATAAATTTATAACCGTAATACTCCTTTTGCAAGTGAAATATTAATAAGAAATATCAATATAAAAGAAAAACTTAAGGTACGGTAAGACTAGTCAAATATATGATAAAAAACGCAACCACTAAATTATGGATAAAATATTTTATAAGTCTTAAATACTTATTAAGAAATATAAGATCCTACTTAATAGAAAAGGTAAGATATCAAATTTATTATATTATTAATCGTCATTCCTAATGATACGTATCAGGAAAGATTAAATAATCATTTAAAAAAATACTGGTTACGCTTTTTTCGTCAAATATTTGATCTGGCCTCAAGTTTATTTTATTGTTTTCCCAACAAACTTCTAACCAGAAAATTAATTTTTCGTTGCTTATTTTAGCTGTTTAAAAATCCTCTAGAAGAAATTGCCGAAACAAACGAAGCTCTGCTAAACAAATCCGAAATTCGTGCAATATTCGGCAATTTTATACCCATACATGAGGTGCATCAAAGTATGCTGGAACGTTTACGTAGCATACACAGTAACTGGTCAGAGGATTGTTTAATTGGTGATATAATACTACAGCATCGTGATGATTTAATAAAAGCCTACCCACCATATGTGAATTTCTTCGAACAAATGAAAGAAACACTGATACACTGTGATACACAAAATCCCCGTTTCCATGCATTTCTTAAGATTAATCAAACAAAGCCTGAATGCGGACGACAAAGTCTGCAGGATTTAATGATACGACCAGTACAGAGATTGCCAAGTATCAGTTTGCTGTTGAATGACATTTTAAAACACACAAACAAAAATAATCCCGATTATATGCGACTGGAGGAGGCTCTTAAAGCCATCAAAGAGGTTATGATGCACATTAATGAGGATAAACGAAAAACTGAATCCCGTATGGCAATATTTGATATATTCAATGATATTGATGGCTGTCCGGTAAGTTTACAATGAATATGAAAATGACTTTTTATTATTGCAATTTATATTTTATTACTTGCAGGCCCATTTGGTCTCTTCCAATCGCAGTTTTATATCGCGCTGTGAAGTCACAGAATTGACGGACAATCTTAGCGGGCGCGGTGATAACTTAATGTTGTACTTATTCTCAGATACAATAGAAGTGTGTAAGAAACGTTCAAGAGGTTTTAACAGTGGCAAGTCGCCCAGTACGAATAAATCATTTAAGCATATAAAATTAATATCCTTAAATGCAATACGTTTTGTAATTGACATAACCGACAGTCCTCGTGCGTTTGCTTTACTTTGCCGCCAGGATAAAGATAAATTGCATTCGTTTACCATAAGTGATGAGGAGGTTGACAAAGTTGTCTATTTAAAAACATTGTGCAAACAAATGGCTGAAAATGCCTGTCGTACAGACACCGTAAGTGTTTTTCTTTCTTCGCCCACAGTATTCAATTATGTTAATATTTCAACTCCCTTCTCATTTTTTCCTATTTGACTTTTTTCTTAACAAAGGATAAAGCTTTGCTATGTCGTACTTCTCAAGAACTGGAAGTGGATATTAGTGACGTGAATTTAAGTACACTGTCAAAAGCCTTTAAACTAGCAGCTCGTACACGTTTAAAGGTAAGTAGTTTTTTAGTACCCTTCATTTTGATGAAGAGAATATAGGCTTGTAATTCCATTTGTAATTAGTCAAAATGGATACACAGTCTGTCAATATTGAGTTTGCACACTGAAAACAAGCACGATTTATTTAAAGTTTTTAGTAATTTCATAACATTTTTATACTAAAAAAATGTTATATGTACATATTACATCAAATGTATATATATTTACAGAGATCGTGTCGAAAAGAAATTATTAGGTTCAAAACAAGAAAGAAATACAACAAAAACAAATTTTTCTTTTATTTTTAATATAACCTATGAAAACCTATAGCATCTACTACACATTGTACACGGTTTTTCATTGATCCTATTACTTCTTTAGGTCATAATTCTTTGGTATTTTCTGCCACTCTCCTAAAATTCCATTTTTAGGCGATGGCTGGAGTTTTTTTTTCAAAACCAACCGCAAATTCTCTACAGAATTAAGATCGGGGCTTTGGGCGGGTGTATCAATAATGTGACGGCAGTTATTTAGCAGCCACATTCTTACTATGTGCGATTTATGCTTACGGTCATTGTCTTGATAAAATTTTAAACTTTGTTTGTTGTCCCTTATGAAACCAAATTTCTGCGCACTATTAATTAAATCGATTCGCAAAATGTACAAATATTAACGCGGGTCTATCGTTGTGTCTAAAAGAGCTATGTCACTAACTCATTGACTTGAGGCGAAGCCCCAAATCAATTTAGACATTTTTTCAAATTTAATTGTTAGAATATTATTTTGCTGCTTCAGAGATGTTAAAGGATTACGCTACACCCTTGACGTCCATCGTTATACTATAACTTCATCTTCGTTTCATCACAAAATATCACGTCGTCTCAATATAAATTCGGCTGCGAAACGTTCTGAATAGTGAAGGAAAATCGCTTATCTATATTTGCTTTTGACAGCAGGATTTTTATCTTGCTGCTCTTGACGAGTATTTAATTTTTATTATGGTCTGACGCACTGTCTAGTGTCAAACAATAACACCATGCTCTTCCTCTAGCGCTGTCGCTAGTTGTCGCGTGGAAATTTTGGATTTTGAACCAGTTTTCTTAAATCAAACTGCTTGGCACGTCAACTTATCTTATTTTTTCGCTTACCTCCTCCTTGCTTTAATTCCAGTCTATCCTAGCTCCGTTTATGACATTGTAAACTGTTTTCCGTGTTACTGAAAACATTTTCGACTACTCGTCCGCACCCCTTCTCAGTTGGCGATTATAATAGATAAATCAATTGAAAGATATCATACGACAATCTCTTCCCAAGCACATTTAATACTTCAAATGTTGTAATTTTTTGACGTGTGCAAAGTCAAAGTCCTTCACAAACTTATTTCAAAATTCACTGTCAAGAACAATGTGTACATATAATAGCGGTAAATCAACGTTTAGCTTCAAAAATTAACGAAAAAGTAAACAAAACATTTTTGTACAAAGAGTTTATTGACAGTGTAAAATGATTTAAAGATTTGTTTTTGTTGTATTTCTTACTTGTTTTGAACCCAATATATTTTTTTCGACACGATGTCTGTAAATATATACGAATTTATTTAATGTGTACATACAAAAAATTTTTTGGTAAAAATATGTTATGAATTTACTAAAAACCTCAAATAAATCGTGCTTGTTTTCAGTGTGCAAAGTCAATATTGACAGACTGTATCTATATTTGCCCGTCCATATAGAAGTGGAAATGAGTGTTTTGAGGAGCCTAGCAAAGCAAAGTGTTAGATATAATTTCTGTTAATTGGGGGAGTTGTGAAAAAACGGAAGGATTAAAAAAAAAAAAACTAAAACTATTAAGAAATTAGAATTATTATAAGAATTTACACAATTGATTTTAAAACTAAAAAAACACAAATTAAAAACAAACCAACAAATTTTTGTGACATCGATCAGTTTAAATTTTTGTTGAGAATTTGTTTGAATAAAAATAGTAGAAATTAGTAAAAAAAATTAGAAAAAAATAAACAAGCCAAAAAGTTATTTTTAAATAATTTTATAAGTCATTGTGGTGAAGGGTATAAAGTATCGCCACGAAATGCTTTTTTTTTTGTTGGGTTTGTTATAATTCATTTTTCTTAGAATTTTGTCAGTAAAAGATTTTTAATTTAACTTTTTATTCATTGTTTCTTTCGTAACGTTAACTTTTATTTAATTAAAAAAAAATTTAACTCTTCCCAGGTTGGACGAGCATTTTCATTCAACAAAACACCTTCAAAATTAAAGCGTGCAGTTTCCACTATGATGACATCACCGTTTGGCAGCACAAACTCTTTAACACCTGCCTCACAATTGGCACAAATGCGTTTGGCGAGTTGTACGAATATACATGTAAGTCGTTTTACTTTTCATTTGTATTTCTTTAGCAATCTTTTATTCTATAAATTCCACTTCAATAAATATCAATTTTATTCTCAGATGGCATTGTTCAGAATTTCTATATTCAAGCACTGACAAGTATTGAAGTTTTTCTTTTTGAAACTTTTACTGAACAAAAGCAGTTATTTTTATGAAAAAAAAAAACAGATTTAAAAAAGCAGATTATTAAGAAATTTCAAATTTTAGCGTTCCGTCTGTCAAAGGGCTTCATCTATGAAACAGTAATAGTTAAACACTTGAAATTTTCATAAAAGTTATAGTATTACAGTGCTAAAGCAACAAAAAATAAAATGAGCAGTTGTTTTCTAAAGCCATTATGGGCGGATACTTTGAATTTACGTAGATTATGTGGTTCTATATACGCTAAAAGGAGAAGTTAAAAAACATTAGATTAAAGGTGGCAGAAACTTGAAATTTACACAAAATATATTATCCATGGCAACTTTCTTCAATTGCCCAGAAGTTTTCGAAAACATTATTTGACAAATCAGCAATTGAAAATAAATATATAGAAGCAAATAATAAAAAAAAGTGGTAAAAAGTCAGCTTAATAAAAAAGTAAATACGAAATTTACCTAAAAATTATGGTAAAAAGTTAAATAGTACAAATTAAAAAAAACTCCAGCAAAAAGATATACATTTTTTTAAATGTTAAGCTCCAATGAGATATTTTTGACTACTAAGAAGCCTATATCTATATGTTCATAACATAAATGCATATAAAATAATTTTTAATAAACATTTCTTGTTTAGTTTCTGGTAGGAATTTTTACTATTTTGTAATCTACAGGCAAAAAATATATGTTGTTAAACTTGCAATAAATTTTCAATTCATTTGAATTGAATTGATTTTAAATTAATTAATATTAATTATAAACCCAAATTAGTAATTCATTGCCAAATCATATAAATTGAATCGAAATAAATTTGAATTGATTTTATAAGTAAATATACAGTAAGCATTTCCTTGTTTTCTCTGAACTTTGAAATTTTAAATTTTTCATTCCGTTTGAATCTGCTCTTGAAATAGATTGATTGGAACTCATTTTGAATTTCATTCATTTGAATTGCAGTTCATTGTTTCAGTTCAAACGAATTGGAAATAAATTGTAATTCTCTTTAACAATAAACGAATTGCAATTCATTTCCACCTAATTCATTTGAATTGATTCAAATTTTCATCAATTCATTTTTGTTGTGAAAAAAACTGGTTATAAATTCGGCTTATTCGTAACGAATTAAAAATGAAAACAAAATTATTTATTTACAGCTTTAGTTATACTTGAAAAACTCTTGGAAATCTGTTCTACTTATTTGCGTAGTGTAAATTAAATTAATGTAAAGGGTTTTGCAATAAGGGCGCTACAAACGATTTTTTAAAATAAAACAAAAACGGGTTTCGATATCAATGAAATTCTTTATTCCTGTGAAAGTACGTTTGATGCCATTATGTATGGAACTCGATTTCTTTTCGTTCGATATTCGTACGAAGTTCATCAATCGTCGCTGGCTTGTTGGTATAGACCATAGACTTGGCGTAGCCCCACAGAAAATAGTCTAAAGCTGCCCATACACGACATGTTTTTTACATCTGACATGTCAAATTTCCCACTGTTAAACACAAACATGTCGTGTAGGGCTGTTGAAACATTGCTTCTGTAAAATACATGTGAAAAGTCATCTGACAAATTTTCGTTTAGAACGAGTTCTATTTTGATCTGACAAACCATCTGACATCAGCTGTTTTTTTAATTCTAAAAGTATTGTCAAAAACCTATGCCGTATGAAAACAATCAACGGCGGTTGACCATTGGCGGTAGCATTAGCCGGCTGATGGTAATATTTCATATGACCAAAATTTGAAATTGCTTTTAACTATTTGATAACAATTATGTAAATTCTGTATCATTCAGTGTTGCTAGAGAAAGCCAGGAAAAACTTACGCTTTTTCTTTAAAAAAGTTACATTATACAAAATATAATAAATAGATTTATTCCATATTTCAGGAAAAATAAGAAGGCAACAAATTAATTTACTAAACAAAAACAAAACGAAAAAAAAACAAAGAAAATCGTATGAAAAAAATTGCATACCGATGGTATTCATGAGGATTTAAATTAGAACTCCATACTAATATTTCGGTATAGAAAAGTGCATGACCTGGACATTCAATAAAATTGGTTAAAGTATGATTTTTGTAATAAATTCGTTTATTTCAATGGAATTTACTACACTCATTATTTAAAAAATACTGTTATGAAAGACAATTTGAGCCTTATTTGCCTTAAACTTCAACATATAGTCCGGCACTTAAAATCGGGGTATTGGTACGGTTGTTAAATTTTTCAAGCGAAATAGCTGAAGTTGCTAACAATTTTTTTGCGAGTTTAAACAGAATACTTAGTTTTTCGCACGAAATGCAGCTCATATTACTTCACAGTCGGAAAGAATTGTTGCGAGGAATATCTTGCTGTTTCTAAACATAAACCTAGAAACATTTTGTGATTTCTCACAAAGTGCAGAAAAGTTTTTTTTCTTGCTTATTTCAAACTAATTTTTTATATGGAATTTAAATGCATTTGCAAGGTAACCTTTGTTATTAAAATCGAATTGATATGTTAAGAAAGATATGTTAAAATATCATATGTTAAATGAGATTCTTACCTCAAACTCTTTCAGTTTTATTAGCTTATTTAGTGTCAGTACCAAAATTTACGAAAATTTCGCCTTATATAACAAAATTATACATGTTACGTGGAGCCTTTTAAAGTTACAAAAAATGTAAAAAGTGTAACCACACAGCAACAATGGTATCATTATTTAATGCAAACTGATCTTGTTCATATTTAGAGTAAAATGAATTTATTAAAATTGACAAGTCTTCAGTAATTCCGTAAAGCAGGCAAAAATATTTTAAGACGACTACAAGCCATTTTGAAACAGGAAGGCTTGGATATATGTACAGTGAAAAAAGCGAATTTGATCAGCTGTTGTAAACAAATAATAATTATGTCAGACGTAAATATACATGTACGTTTGTGACCAAATATTAAAAGTCTTCTGTAAAATACCAATTTTGACACACATGCAGAATTACATATGGCAAACACAGTTAAAAAGTCAGGTGTAAAAAACATGTCGTGTATGCTTAGCTTAACGGCGTCAAATCGCACGACCGAGGCGACCAATTGACTGCGGCATTTCGTGAGATAACACGTTTTCCAAACTTGGTTTCCAATAAATTGATTGTGACATTCGCTGTGTGGTTTCTGGTGCTGTTCTGTTGAAACCACATGTCCCCCAAGTCCATATCATTCAATTGGCGCCAAAAAAATTCGGTTATCATTGAACGGTAGCGATTCCCATTTACAGTATCGTGCTGGTGTTGATCATCTTGAAAGAAGTACGGCCCAATGACGCCGCCGGCCCATAAACCACACCAAACCGTAATTTTTTTATTCGCTAACTTAGCTCTTCAGGAAACTTTCGAAAAAAATTTTAAATTGACTTAAGATTTTTATCCAAACAATAAAGTAAGGAAAAAATTTTCTTGCATAAAAAACACAGTAACAGTTCGAAAGTCTGGCCACATACATTAAATCAAATTACCATTGGGACAACCTTTAATTTACAAAATTTAAATTTTATACCGGACTTAGCAATACAGGTGGTAAATTTAAACCCTGTATCTACAACACTTACGTCATATACATCAAATTACATCAACTATTGTAACACCCTTTAAATACTAATTTTAAATATTTATGCTTCTCCTTTATACTTTCTTTTTTTTAGGAAGTTGCTGATGATGAAAGTTCTGGCAAGCGCAGCGGTTCACCTTCAGCACAATCAGAAGTTTTATCTCCCCTCACGGTGCAGCCAACACGTAAAAATAAATCATGTACTTTAAGTGTGGGACGTATTTAAAAGGCGAACACCACTACATTTACCAATAGCAGCAAATAGCAGCAGAGAAAACAACACAACAACAGTCAGACATTTGCAAACAAAATACTCTTTATTTTATTTTCAATTATATGAAAATAATTTATATTTAGCGTTATTATAATTAAAACTAACATCATATCATCATTGGCGTCCTAGTGTTATTTACGTTAAGACACTTTAAACTATTTGAAACAAACATATAAAATTAAAGAAAAATAACTCGTAAGATTTATTTTAGATTACAGAAATACAAAGAAATACCAATTATGATTTCTATAATTTTCGCTTAGACCAATGTATTTATTGGTTCACGATATTGCGATAACCGATTAGAATTTACAAGAAATATTCGCTTCAGTATTTAAAATACAACAACGTTCAATTGTATTTTCATCGGGGTTAATTAACAAAAAGACTTTCGCTTTATTGGTCCTTTCTTCAAATTAACTTTGAACGATTTTAATTTTAACAGTTTTCTAAAGAAGTTGTTAATGTCTGTTTTATTAATATCTACATTAATATAACATACATTTGAATGGCTTAAGCCTTGTAATGTAAGTTTAAGTCACACAAATACAATATAACAATTAAATGTTGTCGTAACCTTTTATTTTATTAATTTAATTCAAATCGATTTTATTTTGTAGTAAACAAAACTAAAGAGAAGCATACCACACTCCAAGTTTACTTTAGACTATAAAACGTTAAGGTAATTTTTAAATAATAACAGAAAAATCTTAATATTATTATTTTTCTTTTTAATTTAAACCAACTAGTTTAAAGAATATTTTTAATAAAACTTTAATTCAATTTGATTGTGTTGTTTGGAGATTTTTGCATACACTGTTGTATAAAAATTATTCTCCTTTTTAAGTATTAATAATAATATTAAAAATATATTTAAAAGTTTATGCGAAACAAATTCTCCTGTTTCGTATTTGTATATAAAAATATTTTATTCTACTTTTATTTGTCCGCTTTTAATTTTTTCTTACAACAATTTATAATCTGCTAATTATGCTTTACTGTTTAATAAGAATGTAGTAATATGTAACAATTACTTAAACAACTATAAATACTATTATTATTTTTTTACACAAAATAAACGGTTTGATTATAAGTTTCTATAAATTCATGTTTAATAAGTCTCGTACATTTTCCAGTATGTGTGTGTTTCCTTTAAAAAATGAATCATGTGTAAATGTGTTAAAATTTTTTTTTATAAAGACCTTTAATATTAAAAATTAAATTCTATGTATGAGGAATAAATTAAAGACTATGCTTTTTCCAATTTACATTTTAGTATATCAATTGCTTAAAATTATTGCAAAGTTGGCCAAAATAAAAGTGTACGACATGGCAATACTTTTTCAATGCATATCTATAATAAAGAAATATATTTTTTTTAACTAAAATTAAATTTGAATAAATTTTGTTTTATGATTTTATGCAGTGGGAACTGGATTTAACATTTATAAATACAATTTCTTATGAAAAATAAATAGTTTTAAAAAGATTAGCCAATTCATTTAAATAGCATAAATATCAAATTATATTAAACAATGGGAATTTTTTTTAATTATATTAATTAATTTTCAAAAAATCTTTTTTTTCGTGCTATTTTCCCTATTATTGTTTGGACAAAAATCTTTAGTTTATTTAAAATATTTGTCAGAAGTTTCCTAGGCGATAACGAAATGGCCATCGAGACGTGCTTTGACACTCAATAATCAATATCGGTGATTTAAATAATTAATCGGGAAAATAGCACGAAAAAAATATTTTTGGAAATTAATTAGCATTTTCCCACGAAAGTTTTGCCCTTTTCACAAAGTTGCAATTCGCGCTTGAACAACGCGAGGGTATTAATTCAAATTTGATAATTTTAGGTAGCGGTGAAAAACTCTGTGGTTACATTTTAAAAAAAGTTTAAAAATCCGAATACATTATAGTAATCAAATTACATTAGAAAATATAGGGCTTGTTAAGAAATGCATCACTGCTCTGCTTCTAATGCGCATGTGTGATTAGTTTGCGATGCCGATGCAAAAAATCGCATTTTTGCGCAAATAAAAATAAACTATATTTTGTTGTAAAATTTCAAATTTTTAAACGTTACTAATGGAGAAGATACATAATAGTAAATTTATTTCTTGGCTAAGATGAAAGCAAATATGAAATAAACGTGTGCAATCGACAAAAGAAAATTATACCCCTATTACGGTTTACAACTCAACTCAGTTTGGTCATCTAAAGGGCAACTAAACTTTTTTGGTTGTAATTGTTACAACTGCTACCGACGAGTTGTAATTTTCTGAAACTTTTGTCAACCGTATTAACACATAGTTTTAAACGGTAATGCCGCAACAAAGTTGAAACAATGTAATTTCAACTTAATACTTTTTTTGGCAGGTTGAGTTGAAATTGATAATACCAAATTTTAGAATTTCCACTAAGGTAGAGTTGAGTTGTAAACCGTAATAGGGGCATTAAATATTTAAAAAATAAGTGCACTGCTAAAAGACGTATGTGCCAACAACAGACGAATCGCAAAACTTCTAGATTATGTTAATATAGTAAAGAACTATCAAATTCGTTTCTAAAAGCGTATAAACAAATGCAATTTCACAAAATAAAATTAATAAAGATCAAATGCATCAGCCATCATCATAGATTTCATTGAGGCACTTTAGAACACATGACATTTGCAGTGATGCCAACTAATAAATTTTCGAACGTACTGCGCATCAGATGCAGCGCAGTGATGCATTTCCGAACAAGCCCATATTAACATTGTTTTTCTTTAAATCTGTGCAAGTATTGCAAAAAAATATTTTTTGTTTTAACACAATTTTTCGGAAATTTATCGATCATAGACGAAACAAATTTTATCAACAAAACAGTATTAACTCAAAATAAAAACAAATTTAAATAAAACAATTTGATTATTTTTATTTTGAAAAATAGCTCCAATATTGAAAGTATTCACCCTTATTCTAGTTGTCGGCGTCGTCGTCCTTTTAGTATCAATATCACTTCGTATGAATGTCGGCGTCAACTCAATAAAAATTTTTCATTCTATAACATTCCTGTGACGACGTCGACGGTTTATCGATTTTTATGAAATGACAGTGCACATCTCTAAGTTTTTTTTTTTAATTTTATTTATTTGTTAAATTTTATTTGATACTTTTATGTTAAACATGTTTTCTATAAGTGAAGAAAATTTTGATTTAATTGATGATGAAATCTCAAAAAAACAAAAACTTGTGTTGGAAAGAAAACTTTTTAGACAGAATTGCAATATTTTTAATTTGTCGGATCGCAAGTATGTACATATTCGTTCCTTGTTCCTTTGATGTAATTTTTCCAAATTTTTTTTTAAATCCCTATTCGATTCTTTATTATGTTACCTTTTGCCATCCATCTGCTAATCTTCTAGGCGGATCAAGAGCATTTAAAATTTTTTCAATTTCTTCCCAGTTTTCTTTCAAATTGCATGGAGTAGTGCCTCTGCAAAAACTTGGTGCGTGAGATGGGTTTTTCTGCAATTCTTCCACCAATTTTTCAAATTGATTTGCATTTGTAATTTTCACTTCTTTGCCGTTTTAAATGTTATGTTTGGTTTAAATCACATCCAGTCGTTATGCAAAAAGGCGTTGACAAGAAACAGACTCATGTCAATACAATATCTTGGTCACATTTGTTATAGAATACAAAAAATCTTTAAGCAGTAATCGATGAGTCAATAACGACAAATAGAATAACAAATCGAATGCGTCGACACATACCAACATTAATATGTGAACGTAGACAACTAGAATAAGCGTGAATATATTTTTTATGCAAATATTCGATGCATTTCTATTATAACTTTCTTATTTACTCAAAATAATCCTTTTTTGTTGATATGAAGGTAGTCACGACATAATGTCGAAAATGGTTGTTTTAAGGATGAAAGAGTTATATTTTTTTTATTAAAATCATCAACACATTTTTAATTGAAATTCAGTTACTAAAGAGCAGACTGATATTATGCTCGACATGATGTAACACAAAGTACCTGCAAATTTGTGAAGATTCCTACAGACCTTGTAGCAGAGTGTAGAAAAGACTTCAACAGTACAGTTTTTTTATAGAGGGTTTTCACACAAGACTAATTTTTAATCCGCACAACTTTTGTTCTTTCGTATTTACACTATGGTAGACTAATTATGCTGGCACAAAATTGTGCACGTATACACAGCTTTGTGTGTGTTAGTATTTTCTTTGTTTATTTCACGTTTGCCTTTCGTTCGTTAAACACATGCATAAATTGCGGAACACACTTGGCGGAAATTTGGATGAAATAAGTGATGAATTGAAAATAATTTTAGGAGGAATTTCTTATGCCCCATTTTCAAAAGATTTAAATTTATATTTTAAAAAAAGCCGACAAACTGCGATTTTATGCCAGCACAATTAGTCCAGTGTGAAAACCTCCATAGAAACGTAAATTTCACTTCTTGTTCAGGATAGAGATGAATGAGTAAAAGTTGCCATCAAAATTTATTTTATTTTTATACGTTTTAATGGACATGAAAATGTAGAAGCTAATTTTAAACATTCATCTCTATCGTGAATAAAAAGAAACATTTTTATTCATGAGAAATTTATAATTCCCTTCAAGTGAAATCTGGTGATAATCTATTCTCTTAAATTCAACAGTAATTTCTTTTTGTTTGTTCTAAAGATTTATAAAATAAATTATAAATCAAAATATCGAAAATATAAAAGAGTGTTCTCTTAAAATATATATATATATATTTAATTTATAATACCTACTTTTATCCCTAGAATTTTTTTCACTTTCCGCAGTCAATCAAAAGGGGAAAATTTATAATTGAAGAAAATGAAAAAATAAAGATTGTTTTTCAATTTTTATTTGTTCATTGAATCTTTCAAATACATATGAATGGTTCCCAATGGGATGGATCCCTTATGTAGAAAAATGAAAGAAAAAATAAAAATAGTTACTAAATGTTTGCTGTGTTTTTGTGTAGAACTTTTTTGAGTTGTTATTGTCTTCTGTCTTATTGATTCAATAGAGTTCTCATTTAATCAATTTGGCTTTTGATATAAGACTTTCTGTTTTTCTATACAAAATTTGGGTAAAATCCACTGATGAGCTATTTGAGCAGTAGTGAAATGGCCATATGGATATGCTTTCCCCGCAGTAATACATTTCATTTTGTAGTTTAGTTTAAAATAATAAATATTTCATGAGAATATCATGAAATATTTATATTTGAAGGAATCAAGCACGAATAAAGTATATTTATAAAATATAAATTTTTATGTATTTTTTAATTTTTTCGTTAACAAATGCAGAGTATAGCATAATTTAAAAAATAAAATGGTCTGAAACAAAAATTGGAATATGAAACCAATCATAATTCATCACATCTATAACGTTTTCAAAATCGATTTGCGTGTTTAAAACGATCGTTTTTCATCACATACCGGATTACTTTGTTTTGTGTCTGTACCAAAAGTTACGAAAATTTGGCCAAATAATAAAAAATTATACGTGTTACGTGAAGCCTTTAAAAGTTACAATAAAAATACAAAAAATTTTACCAAACGGCAACACTGATTGATGTGCACACGCAAAGGTGTATTCTGAATATATTCTCTATTTTTGCCGAAGGTCAAATACACACAAATAATTAATTATACTCACCCATCTACGTTCATTTGCGCAAAATAAGGTACGTGTGTTCTCGTAGTCAACTTTGGGATCTCGCGAGATCGTATATAAAAAAACAATCAGCTGTAAAATTTTAAATGCCAAAAACTGCTAATACCGGTATTTGTTAAAGTATTATGCCATTATGACACTTTAAGAAAACGACGCAAGAAAATCTGATAGAATTCTAAATTCTATCACACAATAAAGATAAAACTCAAAGTGCAACTCTGATCGCTCAGAAACTATTTTGTTAAATTGTGTCTCCCACAACGCTTTTTTGTTTTTGCAGATCTAAACTAAATATCTCATTTTGAAATTTTTTTTTAAGTAGGACAGAATTCTATTTTAGAGTCCTGAACAATTTTTTTATAATACTTCTGTTTTCGTATATAACTTCACAATTGCCTGATAATTGTGTTTAAATAAAAAATCTTTAGAATTTCAAATACACACTAAAATTATATTGATAATGGACATAAAAATAGTTTATGAAATATAAAGAATAAAAATCTTAAAAATATGATTTGAAAACATTTTTAACATTTTTTGTTTTGTTTTTGTTTTTATACTAATTAATAAATAATTAAACAAAATGTTTGTTTATTGAATAAAGGCACAAAACTACAATAAATTGAACATTTACTCGTAATACAAAACAATACAATTCTTGTAGGCAATTAAATTATTCAATTACATAAAGAAATATTTAAAAATGTTCAAAAAATCTGTTAAAGTAATTATTTAAATGATTAAAAACTACATTGGGAAATACACAAATATTTTACAAAAAATATTCAAATCAATGAATGTATTTATAAAAAAAGAAACGAAATTGAAACGAAAAGTTAGATTTCGCTTAAACCCACAAAACGGTATTGGAATCTTCGTTTGTTAGAGCTGAAAATCGTTGGAATTTATTGCTGGCATTGTGATAAGTCTTGGAGGGTGAGTCCCAGCGATGTGACATATCCTGTGAAGTGTTCAAGGGCAAGCCAACAACATTAGCTTTAAGCGTCGAATTGCGACTGTCTGAAGATTGTAAGTCTTTTTCATTTGCCTTGAGCGATTTAACTTCTTGGTCAATGAAACGATTTTTACTACTATTCGGTGCATTCGACAGCATTGTGGAACTAAGCGAAATCCCGATATCGGGAAAAGAACTAATGGAACTAAAGCCACTTTCATCCTCTGTACTAGATCCAGCTAAATGTTGATGCTGCTGCTGCTGCTTGCGTGGAAGTATATTAGAGGCAGTAAGGAAAGGTGTAGAAGGTTCTTCATCAGTTTCCACTTTTGAAGAGGTCGACGAAGCGGCCGATGAGGTGGAATGTACTGAACTATCGGTTGAGCTGCGTAAAGATAAACGAGAATCACGCATATTGGTTGAACGCAAGAATAGCACTTCGGGGGCAAGATTGCTAGAAACGGCATTATTGACACTTGTAATGGTGGGCGAGGCAGTTGATGAGGTGTCGTCGGACTTTGTAGAGCCATCACTGTTTGAACAGGTGTTAAGGCTTGTCGAATTGAGCACCGGTGGTCCAGGCGGCGTCATGGCTTTAGATAAGGCCGTTGCAGGAGCTAAGGAATGACGATGTTGAGCCAAATCAGGCTGATGTTGTGAAGTATTGAGCAAATTTTGTATCGTACGCAAGAGACGAAATGCTTCTTGATTAAGTTTCTCTTCATTGTCGTCTTTGGCAATGTTTAAGCGCGAATCGGGTTTCTTTGGAGAACGACGCCTTTTTAAATACAAAACAAATAATTAAAGCGAAAATTATTTTATTTACTTATTACGTTTATACTCACCAGGTGAAATCTTTAAAGGTACTATATGACTGAGATGGTGTCAGATCTGTCTCAAAAATGTAATCATCTTTATTTTTGCTATTACAACTGGCATTAGATTGTTGATGTTTTAAATCTATTAAATTAGTGCTACTTCGAGCACGTAAATATGATGTTGAGTTGGATGTTTCTGGCGATAATGTTGTTCTTCTTTCATCAACAGCGCTGTTACCATACTTCTCATGACCTCCGCCAATATAAACTTGAAACAGACTTTTTGAGCGTGGAATTTGTTCCATTTTGCTATTGCTGCTGTTGCTATAATGTTTTTGTGTTGCCATCTGTTGTTGTTGTTGTTGAAATTGCTTTTGACTTTGGTAACGTTCAAGAAATCTTGCCACTTCCTCCATAACAGCACGATACATGTCACAACTGGTTTCCACCTAGCAAAACAATATAAAATGACAAGAGAAAAAATAAAAAATAAAATAATAGTAAAACATAACGTATATTAGCATCGTTATTTGTCAATATAAATCAGTAGGAGATTTAAGATAAATAAAAATGAAAAAGAAAACTACTAAATATTCCACAAACTCGTACAAACATACATTTGAACATGACATTAATGCATAATGGCCGATGTAATAAAACTAAATTAAAATTATATGGTACAAAATGTTAAAAAAAATAGTTTTTGTATTGAATAGATTTTCTCAAACGTCTTAGTTAGGAAATGTTAATTAATGGATTGAATTCGTGAAGAATATTTATTTATTTTTTATGTTGTCGGAAGTTTTTCTCTTCCTTATGCCTTGAATATGCATTTAGATGAAAATCTGAATGAATTTTGAAAAAAAAGAAAATATATTTTTAATATCAATGATACGCGGTTTATTGGAAAGAAAAATTTATGAAATTAACTTTTAAATATGATTTCTGCCATGTGGACGGCAAGACTAGTGCGTAGAAGGCGCAATAGGGAACGCCGATGTTCAGCAACTTTTCGCAGCATTTGCGGCCGTATTTCGCCGGTAATTCTTCAAATATTGATTTCTAGGTGTGACTTAAATCACACGATCTCGGTAGCCAATTAAATGTAGAAACACAACACACGACGGTAACGATATTTTCAAACAAATTTAACAAAAGTTATCATTCCACGACAAAGCCGTTGAGATAAAATTTATTTTATTTTCTTGTCGGTTTTTATTATTCTCTCATATTCAACACAATGGGACCTTTGGGACCCAAGTGAGTCGGTCTTTCTTTTTGCCGACGGCCTGCACAACCTAGTCTCTCACTCTCCTAATAATATTGCCACATATTTCCAGAAATATTTGTATATTGTAAGCATGTGAAATCACAATACGAGGGCTGCTATATATATTTCTGACCTGGCAACACTGAGTGCTGCCAAGTGCAATCTGATATTTCCATTGAAAAGTTTGTCATTTTTAAGCATAATCGTACTCAAAACGTTTTGACGTACGACCATTATTTGTGTTGTTTACAGTGACTTGAAAAAATTAATATAGAAAAAAATGGAATTAACTCGTGAACATTTTCGTGCCATCATTTTTCACACATTTCGACGTGGATTTTCACGACAAGAGTGCATTGATGAACTTAAATCTTTGTATGGCGATGAAGCACCATCCTATAGCACTGTAAAAAAATGGTATAATGAATTAAATCGTGGCCGAAGCTCCCTCAAAGACGAATTCCGTGAAGGTCGTCAAAAAACGGCTGTTGTGCCAGAGAACATTGATGCCGTGCGTGAACTCATAATGCAAGATCGACATGCGACATACCGAGAGATAGAGACATCCTTGGACATTTCTTCCACCACCATACATTCGATACTGCATGAACACCTGGCCGTAAAAAAGGTTTGTTCTCGTTGGATACCGCACAATTTGAAAGTCGCTCAAAAAAAGGCTCGTGTCGATTGGTGCAACGAAATGTTGCAAAAATGCGATTGCGGTGCTTCAAGACACGTTTATAAGATCGTCACAGGTGACGAATCGTGGATCTATGCGTATGAGTCCGAAACGAAACAACAATCGACCGTGTGGGTCTTCAAAGACGAGCAAAATCCAACGAAAGTTGTTCGTGGAAGAAGCACTTCGAAGCAAATGGTCGCCTGTTTCTTCGGCAAAACTGGTAATGTGGCGACTGTTCCGCTTGAGCAACGTAGGACGGTCACTTCTGAGTGGTACACTACAATTTGTTTGCCTGAAGTCATCGGAGAAATTCGAAAAACCAACAAGAGAAGACGAATCATTGTTCACAATGACAATGCGAGCTCTCACACATCGGCTCAAACCAGAGCGTTTTTGACTGGCCAAAACGTCGAATTAATGGGTCATCCGCCATACAGCCCTGACTTGGCACCTAATGACTTCTTCTTGTTTCCGCACATTAAGAAAAAAATGCGTGGTCAACGATTTTCGTCGCCAGAAGAAGCTGTTGAAGTGTTCAAAAACCATGTTTTAGAGGTGTCTCAATCGGAGTGGAAAAAGTGCTTCAACAACTGGTTTGAGCGCATGGAAAAGTGTATAAATCATGCTGGAGAATACTTTGAAAAACAATAAAACTATTTTTGATTATAAATATTCGTATTTTCACTATTCGGCCAGAAATATATAAATCAGCCCTCGTAATAGCAAGAGCACATTATTTAATAAAAATAGAACAAACTTTCAGTAATAAAAATAACGAAAACAAACTGATATACGTAAATAAAAAAAAAAATAATTGAAAAGGTTAAAAATATGAAAATAAAAATTGACCCTGGAGTTAATGTCAAAAAAAAAGTTGAATCGTATGAAATTGTATGAGAGCAGTTAATCTCAACGCGTTGCAACGCCGTAAAAGTTCAATCTGTTTTAACTTTTTCGGCGTTGAAACGCCGTCAACGACGTCGACATTAGCTCCAGGGTGATTGAAAAAATAAATAAAACGTGAAAAATGTGATCCCATGTTTGTAATGTAATTTAGTTAAAATAAAATATGCCCAAAAAAAAAAAAGATATCGCAAGCGCGGTTTTTCTCCACAAGTAGACGAGTAGATTAATTCAGAAAGTAAACTTGCTTTCAATTATGGTTTGCAAATATTTCCAAATAATCAGAAAAAGTTTCCCCCGGAAATTTTGTGATTTGTCGCTTACGCTTATTTTGGTCTAAGGAGTAGATATGTTCTTTTTCCATTTTTATTAAAAAAATATATTTAATTTTTTTCTTTTAATTTAATAAAATAAATAAAATTAAAAAAGTCGAATTTGAAAAATATTTACATGCATTTTTAAGAAAATGTATAAAAGGTAACTGATTTTCGTGAAAAAATACTGGCATGGATTTTACGTTGTCTATGACAACACTGATCTAATATAAAATAAGAGCAAAAAACAAATTTTATATTGTTTAGGAAAAAATATAAAAACACTTTCACTTGTTTCTTTCTCATTAAAAGAAAACAACTTTTTATAATAAGACTTTTAAATCTGGGAGTTAAATACTAAATTATAAACTTGTATTGTTTATCCAATGTCAGGTGAGAGATGTATTTAATATTTGCTATTACTTATCGCGCATTTAAATCAATTCTCACTTGGTTGATGGTTTATATTGTTTTGCGAAAGTTATACTTATTTCAACAAGAGTTAAAGACACAATAAAATATTTCACTGCAATTATTGCATAAACTGTTTTTGTTTTGAGAAAAATATACTGCGAGTTAATAATTAAATAAATGATTAAATTAATAAAAATGATGCCATGCAAATAATTACGCGATTGTTAAAGAAAATAAAAACTTTTTGTTATTGTATAAAATTTTGCAAGTCTTGCGGTTTTAAGTTATAAAATTCGAGTCTCATATGTTAAAATTATAGTTTTACTTTGAAAAGAATAAGTGAGAAAGCACACGTAAGTAATAGTTTCTATACTGACGACACAGCAATCAGGTTTTAAAAAAATTATAAAGGAGTATGGCAACATTCCGGGTCCGCCAAATAACTTTTTTTTTTTTAAATGCGAAGCAAAAACGCATTGGATGGTCAGTTGGCTTCAACTCCGGAAACAAATGGACTTTGTATGGCGTCATACCAAGGTCTTTATGCAAAATTTATCTCAATGATGTGTCCGATATTTTCAATTGTTAAGAACGACGGTGAATTGATTTTGATGGCGCTTCACGCATACTTTCTGCCACAGCAGCAATATTCTCGGGTGTACGCTATGTTTTTGGCTTTTCACCGTTTGATTTACCGATGAGGATGCCAGTTTCTTTCACTTTTATCACAAAATAACGAACATACGAAGCTGACGGTGCTTCTCGTCTTCCACAATCCGTACGCAATTTTCGCACACATTCTGCAACATTATTATGATTTTCACAGTAATGTTATTTCCCAGCATTGTTCAAGCGTATACACAACCATATTCGTTCAGCGGAAGGATAAAACTAATTATCTGTCAAATCAGACATGAGCTAAGTGTTTTCGTTCACGAAATAAGCACTAGTTAAAAAAAAAAAAAAAACGTTTGATGGTGGAACCTGTATTAAGAAAGATTGGGTAAAATATACTAAAATTGTCATCGTCGGACTCTTGGAAATGGGAATCAATAATAAGCTTTAATACTCTTTGGACAAGACATTTTAGTTAAAACTAAACAAAAAATAAAACTAGTTTTATTCAACAAGGATGTAATAGATGTTTCAGAGCTCCTTTGAATATGCGATACCGTTTTGGTTTCCGTACCCAAAGGATAAAAACTTTATTCTACTGTTATCTGTCACTTATTTTTTTCTGTTCGAACAGGAAAGTAAAATATTTAATTTTATTTGAGTATTCGAACGGATAAAGCATAAACAAGTAAGAGCGCTATATTCGGCTATGCCGAATCTTATATACCCTTCACCATCTATGTAAATCTAGTTAAGTGCAGTTAATCCAACCAAAAAAGCAAATATTGGGGTGACAGAGAATTAAAAAATAAAAAACAAAACTTTGTAACTGCATATACAGTACTGTTCGAAACCTAAGAAACTTTTCCCCAGTAAATACTCATGGTCGTATATGTTCTCTTTAAATAGATTATTGAAAAATTTCCTTTTTATTTATTATTATACATATAGTCTACGTACTAATAAGAGAATATAAAACAAAAACAAAATTAACGTAAAAATTCGCTGTTCGAAACCTAAGCAAGCTAAGGACCAAAGTCCTTTTTCAAATTTCAAAAGTGGTGTTTTTGGAAAAACCTCTATAATTTCTTAAAAAACAAAATGTTAATATATTTGACTATTGGAGTTTAATAAAGACACTACAAGAAGTGTTCTCCAATAATTTTTTTTCTATCCATTTTTTATTTATTTAAATATCGTCCGAAAACTTTTATACCTATTAGATTTTTTGTATTAACATTGGTTATGTTAAGTGATTAACTAAGCTATGTTATCATAACAGAATGTGGCTAGGGTTATAAATTTTAAAATTTAACTTCACACACATAGCAACTTTTACATTGTTGGTTTTGTTGCGAAATATTAACTAAAACAACAACAAAAATTTTAAACAAAAATCTTAGTCCCGTTATGATTGCTATTGAAAAAAGTAATTTTGGTTGATTTTATGCATTTAAGTAGTAGCAATTCTTTAGAAGTGCAACCATGACGCGAACACGTTATGGATCAGCTTTTAAGCTAAAGATTATTGAACTTTTTAATAACGGTAAACCCTAAATTGCTATAGCAAACCAATTAAATATTAATAAATCAATAGTTTCCCGACTTATAAAAAAGTATAAAGCTACTCGGAAAGTAGAGATGGCCAATAGCGGTGGGTGACCTCGAAAAACTTCTGAGCGAACAGACCAGAAAATTTTCCGTCTAGTTAAAAAAAATCCATTTATTTCGTCGGAAGCCATAGTGAATGAGCTTGAACTTCAGACTAGTTCTTCCACAATAAGAAAACGTTGATTGGAACAAAACTTAAGGAGCTTCATGCCATCTAAAAACCCTATGCTGACTAAGAAGCATCTTACAAAGAGGTTTATTTGATTGATTGCAACGTAGTCTCTGATTTTCTTAGCTTTATGGTTCTTTTAGGTTGGATTTTGCTAGAGCACATATGGATTGGACTATATCCAAATGGAGAACTGTTTGGTTTAGTGATGAATCTAAATTTAACTTACTAAATTCAGATGGAGTTTGCCACGTGAGAATACCAAAAGGAAAGCGGCTACATCCTCGGTACTCAAAAGCCACAATAAAGCATGGGGATGGAAATGAGATGGTTTGGTCTTGTTTTTCGGCCAGTAGTGTTGGTCGCTTTGTAGAAATTCAAACAAAAATTAACCGTTTTGTTTACAGAAACATTTTAGCAACTCACATGCTTAACTATGCTGAGTGGGAAATGCCACTTCGATGGGTGTTTCAACATGACAATGACCCAAAACACTCATCGAAGTTAGTCAAGGATTCGTTAACAGCTAATGGGGTTCAAGTTTTGGATTGGTCACCTCAATCGCCGAGCTTGAATCCCATAGAGAACCTCTTTGAAATTTTAAAACGGAGAGTTGGAGTCGCTTTAAAAATAAATAGGAGTTGAAGAACTGTCTAAAATTGGATTGGGAAGCTACAACAACATCTATTTTATCGTATCTTATTGAATCTATGCCCAAAAGATGCGTTATAATACCAAATATTAAATGTTGCTTAGGTTTTGAACAGCCAATTTTTAAGTTAATTTTGTTGTTATTTTATCATAACTTTCAAAGAAATGGATTTTACTTTTTGTTGTTGCTTAGGTTTCGAACAGTACTGTATATAATTTTACATAAAAATGACTTCGGCTTCTAATGGGTTAAGCATTTTTTAAAAATTGTAGCATTTCCTTTAAGATCTCTTCAAAAGCTTTAAAATGATACCCATATTTATAATTAAAAAAAACTTGAAAATTTCACAGCCCATTAATTCGGAAAATATCTGCGACCGCTAATTTTTCTCTTGATGTTTTTCTCTTATTTTTAAATTCTCCATCGCTCCATATATTTATTTTTTTGATTAGAGTTACTTTATTGTTCCAAATGACATTAAAAAAATTAGAGGTAGGCGTGGTGTTTTGCTTGCTGCCTCGGAGGATATGGACCGATCATGCTTATTTCTAATAGCACCTCTTTCGACACATCCGGTAGTTCGTGGGTACCAGAAGGAGAAACAAATTATTTCCTTCAAAAAAATGTTTTACCGTTTTTTGGAGTTACCTTGAAGAAACAGCAATTTTGAATTTTTCGTTTGGGATATTTCTAAAATTATTTTCTCGCATATTTCACCAACATCTTAATAGTCTGAAATCGAATTCTATGCGAGTCTCAATATTAAGATGTTATATCCTTATCAGCTGCTGTTTAAACGGCTTTCAAAGAGAGTTGGATACTTAGTTGACGATCCTTTTCATTGAGGCATATAGTTATATATTAATGCTTTGTCCATTGTCACATATTGAAGAAGAATTCATGTTCAATAATGCGCCCAATTATTTTTGCAGACATTTAATGTTTTCTGGGATAACTATTGATTTTGCTCTACCTAGCAGGATATATTTCAAATCTCTAAAGTTTCCCCCAGACTTACGTTGAGTAGTAGGGCAGAGATATTTATGTGCAACGGTTCCCAAGCATTTTGGCTAAAGAACATCAAGATGTCAAATATCCCTTAATACAGATAAAAATTAAAGAAAGTGATGTTTTTGGCTGTGCCCCGGTAAAACTAAGATAGTTACGTACTTCACATTTGCATATCTAATAATGGCCGGTGTTAAACTGGAAACTGAACATTAAGCGGACTCAGTTAAGAAAAAGGATATCGACAAGGATTTCCAGATGTTTAACAATGCAGTCTATGTCTAGAAATTGGTGGGGAATAAAGCAAGCTAAGAAAGTCTTATTCAGCCATCTGCGACACAACTATTTTCTTGTATTCGCGACAATAGTACAATCATGTATTTTCTCTATGTGTAAGTTTTAAATCAATATTTAATTTTGGTGCTTAAAACTCGAATATTGAAAACTCCAATTTTAAGAAACAAAGAAACGAGCGAACGAAGAAGATTAGAAGTATTATTATTTTTGCTACTATTATCTAAGAAGTAATTAATGTAGTTATCTCTTGTTGAGTATCCAGAAACCAAATCTAGTAAGGCTTTACCAAAAAAAAAAAGTTATGTTTTTAACCATATAAAATCAAATCAAGGTAACAAAAACTACGAAACCAAAAGCGAGAAAAAATCTAAACAAAAAGCTTTAAAATTTGAGGTCCATACCTTGATAAAAATTGACAACAATATTTTTGAGTTTGGCGACAACAAAAAACAAAGGCTAACAAGCATCTAAAACTGTTTCTGCTGTTAAAAACTATGATCATCTAAAATCTAAACCACTGCAATTTAACAAAAGTTGCTAACAACAGTGGAACGGAAGACTTGATTATTTTTCAGCAATTAAAATATTACAAATAAAAATTAATAATAACTACGTAAGAGTAGATTTAAAGAAAAACCACCTGAAGTAGTCACTGCAACGGTAGTGGAATGAAGCGATTATAAATATTTAATATAAATTTAAGCAAGAAAATTTATTGCAAAATATATTATGAGAGAGTATTACGTCATCTAAAGACAAATTCAAGTTACAAAATACTTAAATTTATGTTTACACAGGCAGCAGATAAAAACCTGTAGATGTAGATGTATGGACTGACACACAAACTAAATGATTAGAAAAATGTACAAGTATAATAATAATGTTGGGATGGCAAGTATAATTTTTGTTAGTTAGCCAACAATAATTTAGAAATAAAAACTGCTCACAATTGTTTAAAGACACCCAAAAATGTATAGAAAAACAAAAAAAAAAGAGCAAAGTAAAAAAAAAAGAGCAAAGTGAAAAAAAAAGGTATAACTAAGTTTGTTATTCCGTTTGTAATTTTTACAATATCCATTTCCGACCCCATACAGTATATAAAGTCTGAGTTCTTATGCATGGTGAAGTCGATGGAGCGATGTCCGTCTGTCTGTCGAAATATGTGCTTTGGGAAATCAGCAAGATCGGTCCATGTCCTTAGACGCAGCGGGCAAAACACCACGCCTACCTCTAATTGTTTCATAATTATTTGGAACAATGAAGTAACTTCCGAGTTACGGGGCTCTGAAATTTTTCAAATTTTTTAAAATATCAAAATGGGTATCATTTTAAAACTTTTAAAGAGATCTTTCAGGGAAAACCAAAATTTTTTAAAAATGCTTAACCCATTAAGAGCCGTTTGCATTTTTATGTAAAGTAATATATATGTAGTACTTACTTTTTTTGATTTGTTAATTCTCTGTCACCCCAATATTTGCTTTTTTGATTAAAACTACTTCATTAAACTAGATTTACATTTATAATGAAGGGTATATAAGATTCGACATTGCCCAATATAGCAGTCTTACTTGTGTTAAATTTAATTCGCAAAAGTTTAAAATTTTGTTGTGAAACTTAAAGGCAAATTTTAATAGAATAGAAAATTCAAAGTAATGCATTAAAAAATTTCGTTAGCAAACGATTCAATAAATCGCGATAAAATACATCTTTTATTGACCTAACAACTAATGAAATTTGGAATAAAGTATAACATTATATTATGCAAAAGGTAAGACAAGCAGTTATTCTGAAATAGTCCCAATTTGTTTACTTCAGATTAAATAAATTATTCTGGGGGCAAATTACGGCATTTGATATCTACTGAAATTTCGATCGATATCGAATGCCGCAATTTGCCCCCTGATAAATATTTCTTAATTCAAAACACTTCAGTAAAATTAATAAAGCCTCCAACATTGCAAAGCAAAAGCATTATACGAAAAATGTTCTGCCGTATTCTAAAGCTCATGCAATTTATTTCGATACAATAGTTTTTTTGAACGTTAAACAATATTTTTTTCAGTTAATAGAAAGAGGAAAAAATATAATAAGCTTCGCTTTAATGGAAATAATTTCACAGAAAATCATTTTTAAGAGTCATAATTTTGTGCTTCATTAAAATCATTTTTTTTTTCAATTATAAGTAGTATTTTAAGAAATTTATTATTATTTCATTACTGTTAATTAAAAACTTATAATTAAAAACACCAGTAAACAACGCTTCCAGATTGTGTAATTTATTTTAAAAATCATTTTTCTGTTGGAAATACTTATCACGTACTACGTTCATTTTACGGTCAACGTATAGTCCATCAGATCAATTAATTCAATTAACTATAAAACGTTGTTGCACCACGTTTACTGTAAATAAAAATACTCATCAGAAACGTCGTACAGTGCGTACCGGAAAAGTTATGGCTGCTATATGGCGTTGCGTACAGGAAGAAATGAATCAATATATCCGCCATCGTGTACAGGAATTGGATATAAGATATCAATCAATATCAGATATCAATCCACTTTATGTTAGATTTTGAGGAAAAATCTTGAATTGTAAGCTTACGAAATCCAACTCCTGCAGCAATTGAACCCACACGATCACGTAGCAAGGCGTAGATGCGTTGAATGGGCAAAAAACAAGATTGCTATTTATCCAGATTTGTACAAGTGAATTCTATTTTATGAGGAAGCTCACTTTGGTTAAATGGATATGTTAATAAACAAAACTGCCGTATTTGGAGTGATGATAATCCTCAAGTGTATGTCGAGATACTGTTACATTCAGAAAAACTGATTGTTTAATGTGCTTTATGGGCTTTTGGAATCATTGATCTGTACTTTCATCAAAACGATATTTATCAGAACGTTACAGTTAATCGTGAGCTATAATTACGGACTTTTTCGTTTATCAATTGAACAACGACGGTGTGCAGAAGCTTTAATTTTAAGAAGAAATCTTTGGTAACCGCATAGTTTCACGTTTCGGCCCTGTGAATTAGCCTTCAAGATCGTGCGTGTTAACGCCCCTAGAATATTTTCTGTGGGGATATATAAAGTCGCTTTTCAACGCCGATAAGCTCGAAACGATTGACCGCTTGGAGGCGAGCATTATCGCTGATATACGGCCACAAAATATTGGAAAAAGGCATCGAAAATTGAATCTCACGATAAGACTACGTCAGAGCTAGATGTAGCAGTCATATGCCGGAAGATTAAGATTCATCTTTATTTTATTCGATTCGATGGTTTTAGATATAGAAAATAAAAACGGACGTCGTAAAAACTGACGTTTAAGGCAGAGACGGATGATGTAGATCAGAATTATAGACAAAAATGGAAAATAATTTATAAAAAGTTTATTCCAATCGTTATAAATAGGATACTTCCCGATCAAGTATACTTCCCCTACTTAAAAAATTAAAACATATCTTAGTTTTTAAAATATTTGAAGTCATAATTTTACTTTTTAAAAAATTAATTTTAGTTATTACATTAATGATATCTTTATTTATGTATGTCTGATGAGGCTTCTAAAAAAGTTATTGGATAAAAAAATTGCATTAGTCATTTGAAGCTCTAGTAATACTTTCCCTTAAAAGTTAAATTTTGACACGAAGATCACGCTACAGCGATTAATATCAAAATTAGCGCATAAGAAATTAAAAAAAAATAAGAAATATCAGAATAAATATCAAGAAATGCAAAGCAACAAGGAACAGAATGGTAAAAAAAATAAAAGTTCTATTTATAGAAAAACTACTACGAAAAATGTCAAGTTTTAAAAAACTACTGGAAAATGTTTAATTACTTTTTTTTACCTTTTTAAAATCTCTTGCTTAACAGCGAGATGGGAGTTGCATTTACCCACAATCAAAAATGATCGCAATTCAGTAACTGATTCTTTGCTTATTGATCAATTGTCTGTCACGATTGTGAAATAATTCTTCTATATTCTTAAATACCCATAGACAGTTTTAGATTTATTAAATAAAAATGAAAATGGACTAAAGCTAAATGGAGATAATTATTTTTAATTGGGTCAATACACTGTTTCATTAAGATTTTGTACTACGAAACGACATTGTTGCTTTAGATTATTTAATACGATTTCAGTTTATATTGATTGTAATATTCTTTTTATTCTATCAGAGCTTAACTTCATCGGTTATAATTCTTTTGTAGAGATATGAATAGATTATCTCTGCAATAAAGTAATATTTGGAAACCAAACAAAGGGCTTTGAAAAGTTGGAGAAGAACTGAAGAAAACCATGTCGAAAAAGTTTTTGTTAAGCTAAAAATGTATTGCATTTAAAAACTTTTTCAACCTAAAAGAGAATTACACAAAAAACTTACAATACTTGTAATTTTATTCTTATCACAAAATGGTTAAAGAAATCAAAGAAAATTGTTCAGTAAATTCAAAGAAAAAGATTTTTGAAGGACTAGGCCGCCACCTACAACTACTATAAATTTAAATGCTTAATAAGACTGTTTATAAAACATAATTTTATAAGTGAAATTACCAGAATAATCTTGAAAGGGATTCTATGGTATTATAATAAAAATAGTAACGTAATCACCGGGTAAATATAAACAGTGTTGCCGCGACCGAAATATTTTTACAATCAAAATTTCCTTAAAAACTAATCTAATGAGTGAAAACAAAATAAAAAGGTATCGATAATGAAATTTTAAACGTATGTAAGTTTTTTTTTTCAAACCCGAACCTAGAATTTAAGAAAAGAGAAATGCTAGTTTTTATACGGTGAACAGATTTTAATGAAATTTTAGATAGAGAAACCTCGCTTTGTGCATTAAAAAGTCACTCTCTATAGCAAAAAAATATTTTATTATTTTTATTTTTAACACGCTTATGTTGCAATAATTAATAAGCACACGTTTTTGGTTAAAAGTAACCAAAACAGCAACGCTGCTTTACCAGCAAGAAACAGTACAGCCAACAAAACAAAACAATTTTTATCTAGAGTGTTGCCATCTTAATAAAAGTAATGATAAGAACTAATTCCCGATCAATATTTAAGAATTTTATTTATTTATTTCAAGTCTATGGAACATTAATTTCCTTACAGACTATGCTTGTATTAAATAGAAAATAAACTATAATATAACATATTTTATGCTTATAATTATATTTACAAAGAGTACTAAAATCAACTTAGGTTAAAATTTTAAAAAGTTGCATTTTAAATTCAGTTTTTGTTATGCAAAACTATAAATCTTTAATAGGGATAGTGCAGTTTAATAAGTTTAAATAATTAAAAGCGTGATTAAGTGCGCTATTAAAGGCATAATTTCTATTATGGAATATAACTTTAAAAATGTGCTGATGGGGCAGAAAGAAAGTCTGGGCAGTCAATATTACTATGTATTATATTGTAAACAAATAAAGCGAATTGAATGCTATGCCTATATTCAAGCGTTTGCGGGCCTAGCAATAAAAATCTTGATTTGTATGATTGCAATGGTTTAATAAATCTTATTAACGATAGAGCAAACTTCAAAAATATTCGCTGTACTTTTTAAATGCGAGATGATTAACGTACACAATATGTATTCCAAATAATAATAATAATATATAATAATTTTATTGTATAAGGAATTTAGTTTCTGTTCACTCCACTGTACCTATTCCCCGTCTTCCATTAGCAATGAGAGCACAGAGTTGTCTTCTGCGTAAATCAAATATGGCTTGCAAAATTTTTATCATTAAATTATCTCTTGAAAGGGTCAGTGGTTCAATGTTAAAAAAAACCATTTATAATAATTTTTTTTTATTTAAATATTCTTCGAGTAAAAGGCTGAAATTTTTCTTTTAACTTTTAGATTTATAAAATATTAAAAAAACGTACTATAAATCAAAAAAGTGAACATTTTAAATAAACAAACGTCCCGTCCAACTGGTGTTTTGTAGCGTACTTAATTGCAACATAAACAAAACTTTATTTGGCATTTACAAACAGCCGTAGTGATTTCAATGATAATAATGACGTCGATGCTGGTGGTGGCTAGAGAAGTAGTCAGTTGTACTTATCGCAGTGTTGGTGGCTGTATTGGCAATTAGCACAAGTCAGTGGATTGCCGATATAGTGTGGATTATTTAACCAAAATCTAAAGAAATGAAAAAGCCATAAAGAAGAAGTCTAAAATTGTTAGGTTACATGATATTGTAGTTGTTGCTGCTGTTGTTATTTGTTTGTTGTTTATTTGAGTTGGTTGTAGGTAATGGAAGAGTAGACAGATTAACAGTTTGTTGGCAAGTAAAGTGGTCAAAATGTTTAAACAAATAAAATAATAATGCAAGTTTATAAATATATTTATTTTGTGGTGTGCATTCACTTGTATTAACAAACGTATGAATTTATGTTGTTGCAAGTAATTGCTATTGTCACAGTAACTAACACCAAGCAGGAGTATAAAAAAGTATACATTTAAATGGAGAAAATGCTCAATAAATAAAATTGTATGCAAGCGAGTTTGTATATTTGTTTGTAAAAAATACATTAAAAGTATGATGATCGCCGTATCAAAAATATTTTGGCAATGTTGTCTTTTGGGAATTTTCCATTAGATTGTTGTAGAAGGATACATTTTATATAATACTATATTAAATCATTAAAAAAAACTTGTGTAAACATTTTTGCTTTAAGGAAATGATGTTTAGTGAAAGAAACGAAGCCCTGCGAAGCAACTTAATACATAAATCGATCTTAAAAAAGTGCAGTTTTGTGGCTTCTATACGACCTCACTTTTTTTTAAAAAGGAAGCCATTATCTAGCAGATCAATTCGAAAACACTGCAGTACTGCCACCAAAATTTTCGCTCATTACTTTTTCAAAGCATTATGCTTATGAAATCATTTTTTTTTACAAAAACAATGCTTTGAAAAATACGAAAGTAATAATTTGGTAGAGCATTTAGAACATGACTGATGGATACATATTGGAAATAACAAGTACATATTGATTTCAGCTTTGCCGTTCGTCGACTAAAGTCGCAAATTTGGTGGCATGTCGTTGTATCCAAATACAAAATGTCCATGAACTTTATGTCGCACTAAAAAGTTACATAATGTCCATGGTCATTGTGTCGCTTTAAGTATGGACATAGTGTCACTCATGAAAGTGTAATAATGTCACCAATTAAAACAACACCGGCTTCGCTTACCAAAGATTTCCTCTATAGCTTGGAGCATGATGATCTGAATCTCACATATAGCGCGAAAAAATTCGTTTCTTCGAATGGCACATAAATAAATAATTTGTTTTGTATTTTATTTGCAACACTCCACCGTGCATAACGGGGTATTTTTTTCTTGTACACTTGCAATATTTTCGCTAAAGAATTGATTTGAAAACAAAAATATTTTGGAATTTTGCTTTTATTAGGATATCAGCCGAAGTTTTTTGTGATTTGGAGAGCTTATAAAAAAGAACTTAAACATTTTCCTTTATATTAATTGCTTTTATTTACACATTAGATGTATGTACTTTTTGAATTATTGATTTTACGTCGAGTAAGTATTTCGTCTAGAAAAAAAAATATGAAAATCAAAACGTTTTCAGTAGATGTACATTTATATCTGTTTTATCTTGTGTTGACTTTTAAATGTGAATTTACCTAGATTTAAACCCAATTTTTATTTCTGTATGATCTGTAGCTGCCACTTTTCTACCAAAGGAAATCATTATTAACAAATTAGTCGTGAGAAAAAAAATTGTACGAGGGCTGCTATATATATTTCTGGCCTGGCAACACTGAGTGCTGCCAAGTGCAATCTGACATTTCCATTGGAAAGTTTATCATTTTTAAGCATAATCGTACTCAAAACGTTTTGACGTACGACCATTATTTGTGTTGTTTACAGTGACTTGAAAAAATTAATATAGAAAAAAATGGAATTAACTCGTGAACAGTTTCGTGCCATCATTTTTCACAACTTTCGACGACGTAGATTATCACGACAAGAGTGCATTGATGAACTTAAATCTTTGTATGGCGATGAAGCACCATCCTTTAGCACTGTGAAAAATTAGTATAATGAATTTAATCGTGGCCGAAGCTCGCTTAAAAACGAATTCCGTGAAGGTCGTCCAAAAACGGCTGTTGTGCCAGAGAACATTGATGCCGTGCGTGAACTCATAATGCAAGATCGACATGCGACATACCGAGAGATAGAGACATCCTTGGACATTTCTTCCACCAGCATACATTCGATACTGCATGAACACCTGGCCGTAAAAAAGGTTTGTTCTCGTTGGATCCCGCACAATTTGAAAGTCACTCAAAAAAAGGGTCGTGTCGATTGATGCAAAGAAATGTTGCTAAAATACGATTGCCGTGCTTCAAAAGACGTTTATAAGATCGTCACAGGTCACGAAACAACAATCGACCGTGTGGGTCTTCAAAGACAAGCAAAATCCAACGAAAGTTGTTCGTGGAAGAAGCACTTCGAAGCAAATGGTCGCCTGTTTCTTCGGCAAAACTGGTCGTGTGGCGACTGTTTCGCTTGAGCAACGTAGGACGGTCACTTCTGAGTGGTACACTACAATTTGTTTGCGAGCTCTCACACATCGGCTCAAACCAGAGCGTTTTTGACCGGCCAAAACGTCGAATTAATGGGTCATCCGCCATACAGCCCTGACTTGGCACCTAATGACTTCTTCTTGTTTCCGCACATCAAGGAAAAAATGCGTGGTCAACAATTTTCCTCGCCAGAAGAAGCTGTTGAAGTGTTCAAAAACCATGTTTTAGAGGTGTCTCAATCGGAGTGGAAAAAGTGCTTTGACAACTGGTTTGAGCGCATGTAAAAGTGTATAAATCATGCTGGAGAATACTTTGAAAAACAATAAAACCATTTTTGATTATAAATATTCGCATTTTCACTATTAGGCCAGAAATATATAGAGCAGCCCTCTTAAGTTTCTTAAATCTTTTGTTTTATTCTTACATAATTTTTTTTTTTAAATATGTGTACATGATAGACATCTGTACAATTGAGAATGCATGCACATGTTGCAATATTTTTCCGTTTTAATAAATTAATAATTTTTTACCTGTTTTAATTGCCACTGCAGTGTGTCCACTTGATTTTGTAATATAACAGCTTCCACATTTGTAGAATTGTCATTTAAAATTTCATATGATGATATTTGTTGCTGCTGCTGTTGTTGAAAAGGTTGCTGATTATTTCCTAGCTGCTGTGAATTGCCGTTAGTATTTATTGTGGGTAACATTTGATGTGAACTATGAAAATGATTATTGTAATCATTGACTGTTGATAATTTTGTTGCATCATGATAATTTGACGTTAAAACATTTTCGTTTTCGACCTGATCGTAAATACAAATGTTGCAATTCTAAAATAAAAAAGATGAATAAAATATTAATTATAAATTGCTGATAATTTCAAAAATAAAATAAAGTATTTGAAAAAGCTTCAAAATGGCGGTTGTGCTCCTACTTATTTTATGTACTTACTATACTATAAATTAAATAAAGCGTTTTCAAATTTGTTAAAAAACTTATGAACTAAAGAAAGTATTAGCGTAAGTAGAGAGGTCCGTAAGCAAAAAAGAACCTTGAATCACGTAACAGAGATTCCATGAAAAAGATGGGGGTGGCTTATTTTTTGCGGTGGAGGAATGGTTCTTTGACCTCCTTACATGTCCTATCTACGCTAATAATTGACGTTGTAAGATTCAGTGTATTGAGTAATCGGAACGAAAATTCACTGTGGTGGTCTGTCGAACAAAACAAGTATTTTTGTTTTTGAAACGGTGTAAAAGATACTGAACTGATACTGATCTGAAAATTAAATACAACTCTCATTCATGGAGTTCAAAGTCTACCTTAGAGGTATTTAACCGCATGAAGCGGTGAGGAAAACCAACACTGATAACTCGTTGGAGCATAGAGATAATGTCGGATGTGTTTCGATGTTTAACCGTCGCTGCTATTGAAAGTCCTCAAACCAAGTATTTTTTACCAGTATTTTTGCAAGCAACTAGTTCACCATTTCTGGTCGATTCACAAATAAATCGAAAGAGCCATTACAGAGTAAATTCGTTTTACAGCTGAACAGATTGTTTGTGGAATGAACTTCCTGCAGGGGTGATTCCTGGCACTTTAAATGTAAGAATATTTTATTCGGTTGTTCGTTAACACTCATTCCTCTGTCCACCATTCCATAATCTTTTACATTTCGACGAAATGCATCGCATAAGTAGTACCATAATGGCTGTACTGGTCCAAATAATAAAATAATTAACAGTCCACAAAATAAGAATTTAAAAGCTTCTCAAAATAAGCCAATAAATACAAAATCCTCTAGTTGAAAAATTAACTAAATTTTATATTTAATTAATAAAAAAAAATCCAAATTATATTTGAAGGACTTAAATTTACAGTTAAGTTGGTATGGAATCAAATCTAACTGGGAATCACACTCGCAAAGATAACAAATGTGTTATCTTTTCATTACATAATTGTTAGCTACTTATTTTTAAATTTTTATTTTATAACTAAAAATTATTCACTTGAAGTATTTTTCAAATATTTAATTACAATTTTTTAACTAGTGCTGCCAGAACTGAACACTATAACTTTGCCAACTGCATTCGATTTCTTTGGCCTCATTATGGGTTTTTCTTTAATTGATGTTTAATGTTTTAATTGTGTAAGTAACAGTTAAATAAATATTTCCTAACCAATAATGACGTTTTAATAAAAAATTAATTTCATAAATATTTATTTCTTAACGTTTTGTTACAAGTTTTCTTCAATGGATTGTTTTTTTTTATTAGAAATTAATAAACAGAAACAGACAAATGAGACAAAAATACAAATCATCGTGACTTTTACTAATCTTATTATGCCGATTTCCTAATTTTCGTTGGTCTACTGCTTGAGGTTACCAATAAGTTATTAATGTTATAAACAAATAAAGTAACATGAATCAAAATTTTGAATTTTATAATTTTTTTGTTATATACAATGTACAGTGGGTCAGATAAAAATATTCTGCAAAACGAAGCTTTTAGCGATAACTCTTTTTTACCGCCTATCTCTTCTATTATATCTTTTTTCAAAGAAGGTAACGCGATTAATAAGAAGGCATTACAATCATATGTGTTTTAGAAAAACATCTTTACGACACAATTTCTGTTAGAATAAGTATTCAATTTTCTTGGAGTCTTGACGGGAATTAACAGGGGCTTTAAAACCAAATTTTTTTCACATCCAATAAAAAAGGAAAACAAAAAATAATAAAAAAATTAATCAAGTAAGAGTGCTATATTCGGCTATGCAGAACCTTATATACCCTTCACCATCAATGTAAACCTAGTTCAGTGAAGTAACTTTAATCAAAAAAGCAAATATTGGGGTGACGGACAATCAAAAAAAAAATTGGTACTGCATAAATATAATTTACATAAAAATACCATCGGCTCTAAATGGGTTAAGCATTTTGAATAATTTTAGTATTTCCTTAAAGATCTCTTCAAAACATTTAAAATTATACCCATATTGATATTTTAAAGAATTTTAAAATCTCAGAGACCCATAACTCGGAAAATATGGGCGAGCGCCAATTTTTTTACTCAATGTTTTTTCTTATTTTTTAATTCTCTTTCGCCCCATATATTTATTTTTTCTTTGATTGGAGTTACTTTATTGTTTCAAATGAGATGAAAAAATTAGAGATAGGCGTGGGCATTTACCGGCTGCCTCGAAGGACATGGACCGATCATGATGATTTCCAATAGCACCTCTTTCGACACTATCTCTAATTGATTGACATAAATATTTTTTTGTGAAATCAAGTTTGCGGAGGTAAACTTGATTTTAACACTAAAACGGACGGACAGATATCGCTCAATCGACTTTGCTATGCATGAGGTGTCAGAATATATATAATTTATGAGGTCGAAAAGAATTGTGTATATATTTTCTTAAAATATAGTTTTTTCTGTCGGATCATGCTTATCTTTGATAAATTGAAGGTATTTGGGACTTGAACTTGAGTTGATTGCTTGTCACCTTGGGGTTTGCTCTCCACTCTCCTTTATTAAACAATCCATGAAAAGCAAGGATAAGTCGAGCTTTCGCTGAAAGGAATATTCTGAAAATGTCAGATATTTGGTTTTCAGCTTCACTTGTATAATTGTAAATTAAACAAGTATAGATGCTATATTCTACTATGCCGAATCTTATATACCCTTCAGCATGTAACTCCAATAAATTAGGGTGACAGAGAATTAAAAAATAAGAACAAAAATTTAGTGCTATATATAATTTTACATAAAAATGTCATCGGCTTTTAATGGGTGAAGTATTTTTTGGAAAACCTTTTAAATAATACCTATATTAATATCTAAAACAATATGGTTCACAATCGTACTTTTCTATTAAAACTTCAGATGCCTATAACTCGGAAAATATCGGCGAGCTCCAATTTTTTTACATGATATTTTTTTTATTCCCCAATCGGAGTTACTTCAATAAACTAGAATTGTTCCAAATGATATGGAAAAGTTAGAGGCACGCGTGGTGTATTGCCCGCTGCCTCGAAGTACATGGAGCGATTTTTTTAATATCAAAATATTCGAAACTATTTCTGATCGATTGAAGTATTTAAATTTTCTTTAGCTCATCTAGTGCCTTGGCAAAGTTGATTTCAACCCAGTCACGGACGGACAGAAGGACATCGCTCAATCGACTTAGCTATGCCTAAAAAACAGGGACTTAGAACATTTTTGAATTGTCGATAGATTTTTAGTTATTTTTTTATGCATTTTTAGTTTTCAATGAAATTTCAAACTTTTTTTTGGTTTGGTTTTTAATGATATTTTCAACTATTTTACCAAAAAAGTTTTTAGTAAATGTTGGTAAAAATATAGAAGTTTTTTTCTGAAATTTCGGTTTTCAATACAACAAAACATAAAGAAGCAATAACCAACAAAAAAGCACAAATTAATCTGCGAAATGTAGACCGATGTTGCTAAATTTTAATAGCACCTTTTTCGAATCTATGTCTAAGAGAATAGTGGCCAGAAATCGTGGTCATTCCATCTGTGGTGAAGTGTATAAAAATTGAGGGTAAAGAAATGACTGAATAGACGGTATTTTTATTTAATTTTAAATAAAAAATAAAAAGGATATTAAAAAGTTTGATAACCGAAACAACCACGGCTTGGGACCACGACCAAACAAATAATATTTCTTATTATAACAGCGATGTTATTGTTTGATGGTTTTCGGATGCTTTTTTTGTTGTTTGTTTGCTTTTACGTTTTTAATGCATTTACGGTATTTAATGTTACTATGAAATTTTGGTGAAAATGTGATATTATGGTAAATTTTCGATCGTTGAGTGAAATTCCGATTTAAATTATTTAAAAACCGAAAACAAAATTTTATATGCCCTTTCTAACTCTAGTAAAGGATTTAAAAATTGAATTTTCAATTTCAAAATTTTTTTTCAATCTGCCCCACTGTTTATTATTAATCAGTGGTGTATATATCGAGGGGTTTTGTTTTTGGCGAAGTAAATTTAAATGAAAAAAACACTTTAATTTACCATTGATGTCGTTAATGATGCTGATCATTTCCTGAAAATAACGATCAACAACAATAGATGAAAATATTATGCAGTCGTTCGTTGACGTCGTCAGTAGTTTATTGTGTTTCACACCAGGTGTAAGTGTTTCTTTAAAGGCAGTCAGTTAAATGCATCACCCCACCATCTGTTATCAAGTCTTTTATTCAGTTCTTTCTTACAATTTTTTTTTCAATTCTTTTAAACAATTTCGAAAACTTTTAGCTGGCTACTCGCACTATAACAAGTTGTTTAGTTTTAGTTTAGGAGGGTTCAACTTGTATATTTATATTTAAAAGCAGGTAATATTAACGCCAACTACATCATAGCACCTTCATGCATTTTTAAGATACTTTTTTTTATTAATATTTTTTTTTTCTGTATGTTTAATTCGTTTTAAGTTCGTAGTTCATTTAAGCTAAACTAAGACTCTGGGAACTATAACACAAGTTGTCGGAGATTTTAATTTTTTTTGTCGGTATCGCCACCGCCGTCATGGATGCAGTTGATGTTTTAACTTCGTATTCGTACGTTAATAAATTTGTTTTTTCACAGTATTAACTTCACCCTACTTTATGTATTTTGCTCTGTTGCTGTCAACTTTTATAAATCGTTTTTAAGTTCAGATTACATTTTAAGATCTTTTATTTAGTTTTTTGTTTCTGCAGCGTTGTTAAGCAGAAGGCAGATAGATATGGTATGAATGAGGTGTACAAAAGTAGGCACGTTAGTGGGACATAATTTAGACCGTGACAATATAGTTGCAATTTTTTTAAATTATTTTTTGATTATCTTTTGAGTATTTATTACTTTATTTTATTTGTTAAGCATACTTTTTCTTTGTTAATCATACTTTTTTACAAATTAGTTAATAAAAAAATTGAATTCATTATTTATATCAATTTATTAATATTGTTATGAAGAGTTTTGAAATGGCTTTTTAATACCTAACCTCTTTTCTTTACAATTATCTTTTATAAAAAACGAGTCTTTGAGCAAACAATTTTCAATAATGAAAGACTTTTCGTTTATCGTCTTTAAATTCTGTTTGGTGCACCTTGAAAAAATTCGCCTAAATTGTGCTCTTATAGACCACTAAACAAAAGAGCATAAGCATATGTGCCACTTTAGGCAGAAAAATTGTGCTCTGGATGCACATCAATGATTTTGCCTAAAACTTACAAATGTTTTCAAAATATAATGTTTTTATTTTAGGCTCCTAATTAGTTTTAATAAATATAAACAACTTTCGGGTTTTTCCATTGGTTTTGATAGTGTATGTATAATATTATCTTACATGGGAGTAATTAATTAAATGGACTAATTAATTGGCGATTTAATTTAGCATTACCATTATTTTTACTAATGGTAATGCTTCTTAATAAAAAGGTTTAATAAATGTTAGTTAAAATACAAAATCATTACCATAAAGTACTGATTTAATGGTTTCAAATCATTATCATTAATGAATTTATTTATTTTCTTTGTACACAAAATACACATCTTAAAGTATAGTAGAGCATTATTATAAAATGGCATTTTGTTTACAAAAATTTTGATAAATATCTATATTTTTTAACTTTATCAGGAAAACTAAGCAACTCTAGGAACATATTTGTGTTTTTGTGCAAGTAATTAGATCTTTTAGCTGGGTGTTAGGTAACTTTAGATCTTAGACTTTAACTTTTACACCTATCTCACTTAAAGTTGATATATTTTAATAATTTCCAAATGTTGTGTTAAGATTTATTTATTTCAGCATAGTTTTTTTCGAGTTTCTGCGATAGTAAATTTATGTCTTATAAAAAAAAATTTAATTAGTAACTAAACGATTTCATTAAATTTCATTACCAATTATAATTGAAATAAATCATTAGCATTAAATGGTAGTTAAATTTCTTCCATTAACATTATTTCAAACAATGCCAATGACATTTCAATGGTAATAAAGAATCCCAAGTATGAATATTATAATAAAAACTCGCTGATATCCAAATACAATGCCACGGATAAATGAAAATTTTATTATCAACTTGAATTTTCGTTTGCTTTTATAGTTTTGTACAATATGTCCGTAGTTGGCATTATATAAGAGTTTTAATCAACAACGAACTAGCCGTGAAATTTAATAGGGCGATTACCACTTCTTGTTTCTTGTTTTTGAGAACTTTATATGAAGAGCACTATTGTAAGGAAACTTGTAAACTTAAATATGACACCCCAAATGGAAGGACCTGCTATATCGCACTCTAAAAAAGACTAACATAGTTTTTACAGCATTTTTTTTTTTACTAATTTCAAATGGGAAAATAAGTTGGTAACTTTACGAAAACAACTGATTCTATAGATGGCTTCACATTGGATAAAAAGCAAGCCATCGCTAAATGCAGCTAAAATTATACAACATACGTATATTAAATCGGTGTCACCGATAGAAGCCCCAGGTTTTATTTTAACGAAGGGGCTCGATACCTAAAGACATACATGAGCATTTAAAACAAAGAAGAATCTATTGTTAAGGTACTAAATACAATTATTTTAATATGAAGCAAAGAAATGTTTTATTATATTTACTGATGTGCTGTTACTGTATTATAAACATTCAACTCGTCTGAAAACTTTATATGGAAATGACTCAAAAGATTGCTTTTAATATAGAAACGGCGCTTTATAATAATAACTTAGGGATTTCAAAACAAGCCCTTTTTTAGAATGATAATTCTAACCCTTGTTCACGCACAATGGTGACGAGAACAACATTACGTTTTCTGCAAAATAAATTATTGTATATACTTGTGTTAAACATATCTCTTGTCATGATAAACAATATGTTTTTAACAATAACATGGTTGCCATGCCAAAGATGCAATATGGTTAAATTTGTAAATATTAAATTTTTCAAGGATCCTAACCATAAACTTCGACATATTTTAGTGTTTGTGATTTTCTGTAAATCGAAAATATTTCAAACTTCCACAAAACGAAACGCTTACGCATTAGTTTTTGTAAATCAAGTTAATGGATAAGAAGATAAGTACTAATAAAAATTTTTTAATCAACAGAAATATTAAATAAACGTTAATATAAATTGTATATT
Source organism: Gymnosoma rotundatum (assembly GCA_916610165.2). Lineage (NCBI taxonomy): Eukaryota > Metazoa > Arthropoda > Insecta > Diptera > Tachinidae > Gymnosoma > Gymnosoma rotundatum. The sequence continues at coordinate 50,625,578 of OU744338.1, forward strand.
GACGCAGAGAAAGCAAATATTTCAAATGTATAAAATAGAAAAAATCGTTTAATTTCTTACAGGACATGCGAAGTCATTCTTGTCCATTTAAAACGAAGTATATTTGTAAAAGCATCAAAGTTTATTTAAACTTTGAAAGACTCGAAAGTTGTCAAATATTTTTAGTAGAATAATTTAAATACGATTTGCTTTTGATCAGGTTTATTTACTCGATTTCAAAACGAGAAAAATATAAGGATTTCGATTTATGGAACACTGAAAAATGTAAATTCGTTTTGAAATCTCCGTATGTGTTAAATTAAATCACGTGTAATAAAAGTCTGATTGAAAATAAGACAAGTAAGCTGTAAGCAGTCTACAAACTATAGGTTAATGTATGTAACATATAATCTAATCTTTATGAAATTATTAGTTGAACTGTTTGATAACCTAGCAAATAATTTAAAATAATTTCGGCTTAAGTTCATTTTTATTTTCATTTTTTAAAATTTTTAATACAAAAAATTATTTACGAATGTTGAAAGAAAACAAGAAAATTAGGCACTAGCAGAATGGAATGCAGAATGTAATATTTTTACCGAAATTATAAACGCACAGGGAGATGCAATGAACCTTGCCATCAGGAATGAACTATACTCTGCTAATACATTTGATGAAGGAACGTAACGTATTATTAAAAGATAAAGAGCTTCTGAATACATTCATTCGGAGACCCAACAGCCCAACAACACAATAGTAAAGCCCTGATTCAAATCGTTCCTCTATTCAAAATAAAAGAGGGATTAATTTGCCAAAAATACAAAATATTTAAGACAGGTTTTGTCTTTTTCCGCAAAATTTGTTCATCGTGAATAGAGTATTGTTTGCAACAACTATAAGTTGTTTGCCGTAACCATATATAATAAGGTTCATAACTATGTTTTTTCTTTGCGTGTTGAGTAGACTACCATTCAAATATGTTTGATGGTGAGGTTTTATAAAACCTTTAATAAACCATTTTAAAGAGTCTGAACGTTATAATACAAATACTGAAAAAAAAATTTAACTGGCCAAAGAAAAATTTGAATTAAGTATTGGAAAGACACAATTGTAAAAGATTGTGTAAGTAACAACTTAAGGAATTAAAAAAACACAGCTAAAGATTTTTTAATTTTAAATTTATTAAAATTATAGATAAATGTATTGGTATGAAAAATAATTATAATTATAAATAATGCAGCTTAAGCTCATATTTATTTTAAATTCTAATTTTATCTAATAAGAAAGATTATGCCGATGTTTTTCAAAGAAAACAGCATTCAGCATTCTAGGTTGTGTACATGATAAACCTCATCTATTTAACCAACTAATTTTGTAATTAAGAATAGGATTTTTATACCCTTTGCAATTCCGATGCCATAAAGTATATATATTCTGAGTTCTTACGCATAGCAAAGTCGATTGAGCGATGTCCGTCTGTCCGTCCATGTTAGTGTTGAAATCAAGTTTGACAAGGCACTAGATCAGCTAGAGAAAATTTAAATACGCCAATCGATCAGACATAGTGTGGAAAGAAGTGCTATTGAAAAACAGCAAGATCGGTCCATGCCTTTTGAGGCAGCGGGCAAAACATCACGTCTGCCACTAATTTCTTCATATTATTTGGAACAATGAAATTACTTCAATCAAACAAATAAATATATGGGGCGATAGAAAATGAAAAAATAAGAAAAAAACATCGAGTTAAAAAATTGGCGCCCAAATTATGGTCCTCTGAAATTTTAAAATTTTTTAAAATATCAATATGGGCATAATTTTAAAGCTTTTGAAGAGAAATTTAAGGAAATAATAAAATTTGAAAAAAAAATGCTTAACCCATTAACAGCCGATGACATTGATTGATGTAAAATTATAAATAGCTCTTAACTTTTAGTCTTATTTTTTAATTCTCTGTCACCCCAATATTTGCTTTTGATTGGAGGGTATATAAAATTCGGCATGGCCGAAGCACTCTTACTTGTTTTTAGTTAATTTAATTTAATTTAATTTTAGTTTTTATTTTAATTAGTTAAAGGAGTTAGGCTAGTTTTTGTCACCAAAAATTATTAAAACATATAAAAAAATTATTAAAGTTTTTTTAATAGCCAAGTTCACCCCCTATTGCCACAACAACAAAAAAAGATTGGACATATCTGCAACTATTGCAAAATATGTTGAACTGATTTTTTTTCTTTATGATTGCTTCTACAACTCAATTGTATTGTAAATGTGTTTTTGTATATTTCTGTTATGGTTGTTGCTGCTGTTGTTGTTGTTGTTTTTGTTGTTGGCTTTTATTTACAACTTATTGGAGCAACAAAATTACTGGTGCACAACGTAAAGTGTTGCCAATAAGATAAAATAAATGTTATTTATTTAAGTTTCAGTTTAATTATAATAAAAAACATTTTTAATATTTCAAAACGGCAGAGAGGGAAGAGAGTTGTATGAGAATGTATGAGATAATGGGTATAGATTTTCGGCTACTTGCAGTGTAAAGGTTAAGATTTTGTAAAAAAATATATTACATAGTTTTAAAGTTGCATTATTTAGCCTTGAATTATACAATGCTTCCTTAATTGAATACTCTTTTAATTTATTTTTATTATTAATTTTTTTTTTTAATTTTCAAGTAAAACTTCTTTTTTCCTTTCGCTTGTCTTTTGCGTGAAGCAACAAATTGAAAATTTTTAATGAATGACATGATTTGCAGAGTAGTTTTTTTTTATTATTTATACTGACCTTGGGCAAAATGTCTTGGTTTTTTTTATTAAAAAGCTAAAATTGTTGAAATAATGTTGCAACAAGGCCTTTAGAGATGCTTTAATAATGAAAAAAAGCATATATTTTCTTAAATTAGCTTTGTCAAATAGTCATTTGCTTAACTTAATAGTTAAACAAAAGCAGAACTACTTTGGAATTTTTTTTTGTAATATATGAACAACTTTAATAATGTGGAACGGTGATTGAGTTAGCTTTTTTAACCCTAATGGTAAGTAAACACATCTACTGCTATAAACGAAAACTAAAAAAGTATATAAATATATTTGATGGATATAAAGCTTAAAAGTTTTATATAAGTAGAAATAAGAAACAGTAGGATAAGAGTGCATTCAGAAGTGCATTCCCTAAAAAACGCGTATGTCAATAGCTGACTAAAATTTTAACGAACTGTAAAGGTTGCATATATATATATACATATATATAGATGGTTTATCTAAAGTTTGCACGAAATCGCTCACCGCGTTCGTGATAATTTTTTTTGTGTGCGTCAACCACGGCTAAATGACTGAACCATTTTAAATACAAATTTAAACACGGGTAGATATCTGTCCTCAATGGGTATTTATATTTTTAAATGGCCGACCAGGAGGGGAGTTAAAGGGGAAGAGAGCATTTTTATGCATCTGAATTAACTTTAACAAAGTCTCGGCTAATCGATTTTAATTAAATTCGAAACATAGATGATATTTATCTATTTAAAAAAGTGAGATTCTAAAGATATTTTAAATATAGATATATTCTGGTCTTTAAAACCCTAAAAAATTTTGTCGATTTTTCACGTGTTCGGAGTGGATAGAAAGGCGCAAAAATTGAACCCAGCAAGCTGTTCAAATTTGACGTGTCTTTCGATAAGTTACACTACTGTTAAAATTGCAGATTTCAGAGAATGGGGGCTGTTACAGACTATGGGTTACAGTTTTATCCCTAAGCCTAAACAGTATACCAAATTCTATTAATTTGGGATAAAAATTATGATACTTGTAATTGATATTTGGATGTGGCTAGTGGCTTGTGACTTCAACCATGAAGTGAGAGTTTCATGTATCTAAAGTTATGTTAAAAAATATTATGTTACTAATTAAACATTCCAAGCATTTACTTAAATTTGGCCTAAAATAACATAATGTTAATTTTAAAAATTAGTGATGTAATTGTACATAGACAATTTGAAAGATGCAAAAACGAAAAATATTCTTCTGAAGAGGATGTTGTTAATAAAACATACCTGTTTTCGAATTGTCTTAAGCTACTCGATGTCTTATTTAGAAAACATGCACCGTTAACTAACATAGCTATCCAGGCCAAAGTACGATGTAACTCTGCCGATATTCGAACTCATTTAGTGACTTTCCTCTATAGCTAAGTGTCCGTTAAGGTATACGACACGAATTTTTTTTACTATACAGTTGGCGTAACAATCTCATCTCTGATGTTCTTATATAAAGGCGCCTACACTATATAATCTGCCATAGGCGCCGTTTTGCTTTTCTCACAGAGATTCCAGAAGTCTTGTACTACTACTTTTGTATTATTCGCTTTTAATGTAACTCATTTATTGCGGCTGCCCAACAACAATTATTTTTCTTTTCTCTCAAAGTTCTGTTGGAATTTGAACTGATGATTTTCTGTATAACTACAGATAAAAAATGGATTTCAAACCCTACTTTAGCAACAAATACTTATTTTCGCTGCGAATCCTTTAAGAGCAACTAAGATTTTAAAATAAAATACTTTTCTAAAAAAAGCGACAAGTTAAACAAATCCGTCTTTCTTTATATCCCAGTTTAAATTATAAAATTTTTTAAATGGAATAAAACAAGGCGAATTAATGCATTTTCGCCGGTATTCTAACTGTCAAACTCCATATATAAAAATTCATCTAACTGATATACAGAATTTTTTATATATGGAGTTTGACAGTTAGGATACCAGCGAAAAAGAATGAATTCGCCACCGCTATCACCTTATAACAAATTCGCTGTGAAATAAAATAAGTTTGATACCAAGCAAAAGAAAAATTAAACAAAATATAAGAACATCTAAAACGGCCGTAAATGCACAAATTTATTTAGTTTAATATGATGTACTGAATACTTTTTTTTGAATTTTCATTTGTTAGTTTTAAGTTGCAAATAATGAATTATACTAATGTTAATTTTAAAACTAATGGCCTTTTTAGAAAGTAGCGCCACCTGTTTGTGGAAGTGCAAAATAAAAAACTCTAACACAGGTGTTCACACACGACACTGTATGCTTGTATCTTTATCGCTAATGATTTCTTGCTGATTTTTCAACATTAAATCCTGCGGATTTCTAAGCGCGATACTTCTACGAGCCGCTCGCCACCGGACAAAACTGTTGGTGTTACAACCAGAACCCGTTAATATAATAAAGAAGTACGATTTATAAAGCTGATAGAAAGAGAGGTCTTTTTATTTACTCACCGCTGAGATCTTACCTCTGTTATTGACGACCTTGGATTCCGCTAAAACTACCCCAGCGAAAATGTGTCGTTACACGACGAATATGATTCAAAAAATTTTTAAAAATAGTCGATTAAATACTTGTGCAATTTCGATAATAAAAATAAACGATATAATTTTTTTAAATTTTTAAATAAAAAAGTCTGCAGAAAAGTGGTCAGGCAAATGAGCAATGATTATCCCTATCTGAAAAATACTGAACTGTTGCCATTATACTTAGATGTTCAGTTCTGAAGCAGCAATTGGATTGTTATGATGGCTGCTATGATTCATGTGGAAAGCTTATAATTATTCTTCTCTACATATAAATGTTTTTTTTTTTGTAAAAAATCAATCAATTACGAAAAGTTTCTTTCATTTATATTTAAATACGCATTAAGTTATTTTGCATTTAAATTTAAGTTTAATTTAAAAACACTTTTAGTTTTTCAATTTAGGCAATACGAAGTATCAAGACACAATGAAATCAAAATTTTTTTAAAAATAATTTAATATTCATGTAAAAAATTTCTGAGTCTTCTGCATCTAAACACACTTTATTTATTTAATAGGTAATTGTACCCGGCGTTATCTAGTTCTAATTTAAGGGTCTTTCTAGCCACTGTAAAATATATTATAGCCTTGTTGGCTATGTGGACTTACTCCGGAAATGTGAGAAATCCATCAAATCTGTTTGGACCTTATAGATTAGGATATATCTATATTTTAAAAATCTTTAGAATCTGATTTTATTAAGATCCGTTAATACCTATAAAATTACGCATTTGATCTTTCCCCCACTGTCCTCTCTACCTTTTTTTTCAAAATAAACATAGAATATTCTACCCTTTACATAAATATCTAACTATGTTTAAAATTTTATTGTAATGGGTAGAGACGGTAAATAACCGTTTTTCCCCTTTGTCTCTCATCTAAGTCCTAGCTCTGGATAGATGAGGACCTATTTATGATTCGAATTTTATTAAAAAAGATTAGCTGAATAAAGTTTATTCAAATGCATAAAAATATCCGCTGCCCCTTTTTCACCCCTCCTGGACCGCTTTTAAAATTTGTTCAGTCATTTAGCCATGATTGATGCATGCCCAAACAAATAAAAATATAATTAATATAAAGCTATGGGAAAAGTCTTTCAAAATTATGCCGGAGAGAATGGTGCTCATAAATTTTCTGAAGCTATTAAATACTGTATCTATTACAGTCAGACCTACGTCGCAAAATCGACTCCCCAATGCAAAGAATCAAAAATACATATACACAACATGGGGTCGAAAATTAATATTGTAAGAATAACAAACGTAATGACAAACTTATATTTACACTTTTCACCTTTGCTGAAGGGTATACTAACGTTAGTAGATTTTGCGTTGATGCAGGATTCCATGCATGTACGCATCATAAAAATATCTTTTTTCAGCTTAAATAATATAAAATTTCGTAGCATTGAAGTCTTCTGAGCATACAAAGTCGATCGGATTAACGAAAGGTTTAGGAACAGAAAAAATGAAAGTCCAAAGAAAAGAAAATAAGAAAGGCTTTATTTTTACTTTCAAACTTTGTTACGTAAAAATTTTTTTTAATATATTCGTAAAAAATTTCAATTACATTAAATTCTGTTTTAATGTACATCAGTTTTTGATTGTTGTTCACAAAAAAAGTAATAATAATAATAATAAACACAACGTATCTAGTGTCGCGTAACTGACGGATATCATAAGCGTCATACAAATTTATTGCTTTTTTTATAATGATCTTCATCATTATAATAAATTAACGTTGCTAACATCATCATTACAATCACCAGCAAATACTTTTATTAATGGCAACAAATAATAATAAAAAAAAACCCCAACAACAAACAACCAGCACCGGGGAGCATTGGTTACACTCCGTAGAGCATGGATTTAAATAATTTGTATACAAATGAGGATGATGTTATGTGTGGAATCCAAAACGATCCGACCGACTGTCATGCAGATGGGCTGACAAAAACCTAAAGATTTAAATGCTGTTGGCTGCTACTGGCTGCTGTTACTTTTTTGTTGCTGTTGTGGTGGAATTTAAAAATTGTAAAGTCGTTTATATGTTAAATGAAACGGAAGCTGAGCTTGATGGTAATTTTAATGCAAATATTTACTTTTTAAAATGAAAATAAATAAAAATATAGAATTAAAAATCTTTAAAGAGCAGTTTTTATTAAGACACCATACGTGTCAAAATTAAAAAATAAAAAAATCAGAATGCGATCACGGCGTGATTTAAAAAGGCCTAACAAATTATTTTAATCTCATAATGCCAAAATTTATTTAAATTTTGTGAATATTTTCGAGGCTTTAAAAAACTTTATAATTAATTTCACAAATTTTCTTTTTTGGATATACTCAGTCCAGCACGAAACCAGATTTGCCTTGAAGACGATTCTTTAAATATTTTTAGGCTGCCAAATAAATAAGGAGTTCTATCATGTCGAGATCATGTAGAACCTGTAAATTTTTATTTCCACCATCGCTGGCGCAAATTACTGAAATTAAGTAATATGAGAATTTATTATTTGGGTATATAAGATTTTTGATTTCTTTTGTCTTTTGGATTTGTTGATTTTTAATTGAATTTGGTTTTAATACAAAATTCATGAATAAATTATTACATCACCGATATTGATTAATAAGGGTTACAGTACGTATCGATGGCCACTTCGCTACCGCTTACTTAGCTTTTCATGAAACTTCTTACAAACATTTTAAATAAACTAAAGATTTTTGTACAAACAATAAAGTAAAGACAAAAATCACAGTTTAAGTAAAAAACAAAAGTAATCAGTAAATTATTTTTAATTTAATTTAATTCTTAAGCATTAAACACATTAGCCGCAGCAGGCGACACGAACACCCGAAAGCAAATGATGCTAGCTTTTCTTGACATCTTGTATTCAGCTAAATAATTATTTTGAAGGCAGCAGCTACATAATAAAAATATAATTTTATTGTACTTCAGTAATGTCACTTTAGCGATTTTTAAAGAAGCTGTTTGAAAACTAAAACAATATTTTTAAATTCGCGTTGAGTTTTCGTTTGAATTGTCTTTAAAATTGAAAATATTGAAGTATTTCCCAGAAGCAGTGATAACCATTACATTACTGTACAATAAAAGCAACAAAATGTTGAAAGCTATACAGTTCTATCAAATCTAATTGTGTTAAATATTTAAATTTACATAGATTTCCCATTCAACTACAAGTTGTCCACCCAAAAAGGACTTGTAATTTTACGCTTAAATACATTCCTTTGATATTTTTACAATTATTCTTCATATAATTCCGCCTTGACAATTGAAGTATTTCTTAATTGAAAACCACTAAGAGTGCTATATTAGGCTATGCTGAATCTTATATACCCTTCACCGTCTATGTATGTATATCTAGTTTAGTAAAGTAATTCCAATAAAAAAAGTAAATATTGGGGTTACAACGAATTAAAAAATAAGAAAAAAAATAAGTACTACATGTACATAATTTTATATAAAATTGTCATTGCCTCATAATGGGTTAAGCATTTTTAAAAAAATTTAGTATTTCCTTAAAGATCTCTTGAAAAGCTTTAAAAGATACCCATATTGAGAATTTAAAAAATTTGAAAATTTCAGAGCCCCGTAACTCAGAAAATATGGGCGAGCGCCAATTTTTCACGTGATGTTTTTTTTCTTATTTTTTAATTCTCTATCGACCATATATTTTTATTTTTGATTGGAGTTGCTTCTTTGTTCCATTGTTCATTGGTGATTTACCTACTGCCCCGAAGGACATAAACCGATCATGCTGATTTCCAATAGCACCTCTTTCGACACTATATCTGATCGATTGACATAATATGGACGGACAGACGGACAGCCTGTATAATTCATATTTTATCCAAAACGATTTAGCCGTGTTTTTTTTCTTTTTTCCGCTCCAAGCCATAATTTGAAAGCAGAAAACATCTTGCACTTTCACAATTCTGTCTGCGTTTCAAATTTTATTACATCTCTTTTCGACTTTTAACTGGCTGTGATAATCTTGCACTTTTTCTTTGGTGCTTTTTTCCAATTCAAAATTCAATTGCTCAAATGGTAACTTGTTCCATAAGGTACCCGCCAGCCGCTTGGTTTAAACTAATTAGCATCTTGTTACGGGACTACATATATGTGCGGATGCTATAGGAAAAAATTCTTCTTAATACTAATGTTTAAAATCAACACAATTAAATACTAATAAAAAATTAAATGCACTCTTAAACTGACCCTGATTCTAAAATCACTTAGGTTTAGTTATTTGTTAAAATTATAATTGAAATAAAAACTTTAATTTATGTTCCTTTCCAAAAATACTCCCATTAACCTCAATTTGAAATGTGTATAAATTGATTTGTTATTGTTGTAAACATCAATTAGAAAAGTAAATCATGTGGAAAATTACATCTCGATATTTTAAAGTACATGTTTATTTACAAATTTTTTAAACAAATGGTTTTGAAGGTTACGACTGTTAACTGCTGTTTCAAACTTAGTGGCAAATATGCTTTGTCCTTGTTTTTTCCTAATGTACGAGGGCTGCTATATATATTTCTGGCCTGGCAACACTGAGTGCTGCCAAGTGCAATCTGATACTTCCATTGGAAAGTTTGTAATTTTTAAGCATAATCGTACTCAAAACGTTTTGACGTACGACCGTTATTTGTGTTGTTTACAGTGACTTGAAAAAATTAATATAGAACAAATGGAATTAACTCGTGAACATTTTCGTGCCATCATTTTTCATAACTTTCGACGTGGATTATCACTACAAGAGTGCATTGATGAACTTAAATCTTTGTATGGCGAAGAAGCACCATCCTATAGCACTGTGAAAAATTGGTATAATGAATTTAATCGTGGCCGAAGCTCGCTCAAAGACGAATTCCGTGAAGGTCGTCCAAAAACGGCTGTTGTGCCAGAGAACATTGATGCCGTGCGTGAACTCATAATGCAATATCGACATGCGACATACCGAGAGATAGAGACATCCTTGGACATTTCTTCCACCAGCATACATTCGATACTGCATGAAACCCTGGCGTTAAAAAAGGTTTGTTCTCGTTGGATCCCGCACAATTTGAAAGTCGCTCAAAAAAAGGCTCGTGTCGATTGGTGCAAAGAAATGTTGCAAAAATACGATTGCGGTGCTTGAAAATACGTTTATAAGATCGTCACAGGTGACGAATCATGGATCTATGCGTATGAGCCCGAAACGAAACAACAATCGACCGTGTGGGTCTTCAAAGACGAGCAAAATTCAACGAAAGTTGTTCGTGGAAGAAGCACTTCGAAGCAAATGGTCGCCTGTTTCTTCGGCAAAACTGGTCATGTGGCGACTGTTCCGCTTGAGCAACGTAGGACGGTCACTTCTGAGTGGTACACTACAATTTGTTTGCCTGAAGTCCTCGGAGAAATTCGAAAAACCAACAAGAGAAGACGAATCATTGTTCACCATGACAATGCGAGCTCTCACACATCGCCTCAAACCAGAGCGTTTTTGACCGGCCAAAACCTCGAATTAATCGGTTATCCGCCGTACAGCCCTGACTTGGCACCTAATGACTTCTTGTTTCCGCACATCAAGAAAAAAATGCGTGGTCAACGATTTTCGTCGCCAGAAGAAGCTGTTGCAGTGTTCAAAAACCATGTTTTAGAGGTGTTTCAATCGGAGTGGAAAAAGTGCTTCGACAACTGGTTTGAGCGCATGCAAAAGTGTATAAATCATGCTGAAGAATACTTTGAAAAACAATAAAAACATTTTTGATTGTAAATATTCGCATTTTCGCTATTAGGCCAGAAATGTATAGAGCAACCCTCGTAGTTTTTTAAATCATTTAACTTTTTTACTTAAAAAACCTGCTGTATGTTTTTAAGAGTAAATACACATGAAAATAATATTATTTTACACAAAAAATATAATGGCATTTTAAATAATTTTTTGTATGCTTGTCCCTTCGTAAAACCTAGTATTGTGTTCAACGTTGTCAGTTTCACCACTTTAAAGTGTGGTGTGTGTGAATTAAGAAAATTCAGTAGCACATGTTGAGCAATTGCCGTGGTTTTGGGATTTTTCATTTTCAAATCTCAATAGAGCTTTAAATTATAATAACAATAGTTGTTTTTGAGAAGCCGAGGCGACCCAAAGTCTCGACTCCAATCCGAGATTAAAATAACTGAGGTATAACCGCAGTAGAAAAGTTGGCGCTTGTTTATTAGAATGCCATCTGGTCAATTTCGCGGATTTCGCGTACGTTTTCTATACAAGTCACCAAGAAGTTCGACTCCTGTCAGAACAACACAGTGTTGAAGATTGGATGGCCGCGTAAGTATAAAAAATACGTTAATACATTAAGAAATAGACCTTGGTAAAAACACAGTCTGACTACCACAAAGTAGTATAATAAATCTGGTATGTTTATCTACTTAAATTATGCTTGATTCCTTAGAATATAAATATTTCATAAGAATAGCATTAATAAAAGTAGATTAACATAAGAAAGATTCATAATAATAAATTTTCATAATGGCAAATCGATATTATTAAATAACCACAGAAGAGTCAAATCAAAGTTTGACTGATATTTACAGTCAAAGAGATTAAGGACTTTTTCGAACATGTCAAAGTTTTACTGACAATCGTTCCAGCTAATAATGGAAGATAATTTCTTTCAAATGGATGCCTCGGCTGGCCATGCAGTAGCCTACACGATCGGTCCAATTTTTAAGCACATTATCGATTGTGTGCAACTGTATTTCACGAATATTGTCCTTTAAAGCATCATTTGTCTCTGGTTTGTCGGCTTAGTATTTATCTTTGACGGCACCCCACAAATAACAGTCCAACGGTGGCAAACCGCAGCTCCAAAGTGGCCAAACGACATCAGCTCTGCGGCTGATAATGCGATCTTCAAAAACAGGGCGCAAAACATCGAGTGTAGCTTCGGCTTCAAGCGTATACACAACTATATTCGTTTAGCGGAAGGGTAAAACTAATTATCATTACGAAATAAGCACTAGTTGAAAGAAAAAAAAATGTTAGATGGCAGACCCGTTACTATGAAAAAGTGTAATAGTGTGAATGCAAACATAATGTATATGTCAAATAATACGGAAATGGATTTAAAACCCCAATATACAAATTCATTTTTAGACTTTTTTAAACAATGTTTTTTTCTTTTTATCAGGGTTGTTATGTTAGTCATAGCCCAGCCAATCTTTAAATAAGCACTCCGAAAAAAAAAACAAAATGTAATGTTAAAATTGTGTTTTTGATAATTGCAACAATTCTCATTAGATGTCTTTAAAAATCCAATGCCTTTACTAGTATTTAATATTTTTTCTATAAAAAATTTTTTGTACACATACTTTATTGTTGATATTTGTTGATAAATATTTTTATACATATGTATGTACCGCCCAATTATAAACAAAACTTCGTGCGAGTTTTTTCACTTTTCCGTTTTCCCCCCTTTTAATTGACTGCTGAAAGTGAAAAAAATTCGAGGGAAAAAAAGGTATTATAAATAATTAAAGAAAAATAATCTATAAATATAAAAAATTACTCCCTTCAAATTACGATGATGCCACTTTTTATTATTTTGTCCCCACAGAATTCATAATTAGAGGAATCTTTTTTCGAGAAAAATTTTGTCCGTGAGAGTGGTTCCAGAGATATCTGCGTTTGTATTGAAAGGTATCTTGAATCTGATTTCGGTAAAAATGGCATGAAAGTGACATGCGACTGGGTGGTTCCAGAGATATCTGCGTTTGTGTTGAAAAGTTATCATGAAACTGATTTCGATAAATATATCATGAAAGTGGCATGCTACTGGCTTTTACTTTGAAACTTAAAAATATTTCTAAATAAAGCTTTCACACACTGAAAGAGGGATATTACAAAAACAAAATGCAGTAGGTTGTAAGAAAATCTATTCAGTGGTTCCAGAGATATTTGTTTTTGTGTTGAAAAGTTATCATGAATCCGTGGGTATAATTATGATTCGGCTGGCATTGTATTATGCTGTAGCTTAAAAAGTTGGCGCGTTGACTATTAAGCTGTTATTGGTTTGGTGGTCTAGGTTCGTTACCCAACTGCGCCCAATTTTAACAACTTAAATTTTTCTCAGACTTATATATATAAAATCAAATTTTGAGTTTAAGGATTAAAAATGGATGTTGTATTAGAGGAGGGTTTGTCATTAAAGTAAATAATAAAAAAGGAGAATTATTTGTCATTAAACATTTATAAAAATAAAAACGGTTCAATACTTTCTTTTGTCATGTTTTGTGGCGATATGACTTTTTTCTAAATGTCATACCCCCCCCCCCCCCCCAACCTGCTCTTGAACTGTATTAGTAAAGGGGATCGATAGTTCAAACTTCTAACCGGGACACAATTTAAACAACTTTACAGAAAAAACATGACCATCAAGTCTTTTTCACATAATAAAAGAAGTCCATAATTCTTCTGAAATTTTAAGGTTAAGCCTGAGGATAATTTGGTTCTACAAAATAGTGTTATCACTGATTGCAATAAATAAAATGACAAACTATATCAGCAAGGTGTCAAAATTAAATAGTTATTTTTATTTTTGTTTTGAAAATTTTTAAATATTAACGATTTGTTTTTATTCGTTAAACAAGACTCAAGTGTAAATAATTAGGCTTACCCGGTAATAATTGTCGGAATTCATTTCATTTACCTGCAAAGAATAGAAAGAAACATTTTATAAGTTTAAAATGATTGTTCAATATACATAAGTATGAATAATTCAAAAAATGTACACGTTTGGAAAAATCTTTTTAAAAAAGTTCTCACAAATGAAATATGTGACATGATAAATTATTATTTCTACTTTATTTCGTGTGGTTTTTATTTGGTTTACGTTAATATAGAAGCCGGCAGATATTGCGAAACTTACAACAACAACTAATTCAGGTACGAAAACGAAAATAACCATTAAAGTTCAACGAACTAACAAGTAAAAAAGGAATAATAAATAATCAAAATAAAAACCCAAAATTTTTAAAAGAAAAAAAAAAGATAAAAATACTTTATATGCGTCGAATATTTAATAAAATCATATGTACGTACACGCTAATTTGCAAGTAAGCATACGCAATTTGTTTTTCAAGACACTTTAAACATGAATTAATATGTATGAGACATAAAAAAAATGTCAAAGAAGACATTGCCAGCAAGTAAACTGGTCAACGAGTCAAATAGACAGACAGCCAGCCAGCCAGCCACCAACAAGTCAACGGGGCCTTAACGCGCATAACTGTTTAATTGGCGTAAATGGCCACATAACCGTATTCTCATACTCGTACACTATAATAACGTATGCTGTCCGGCAGGTGGACAGCCCACTATTGTTAATTGAAATGAAGACAGCGAAATAATTTAATTTTTTTACTTTTGGCATCAGATCGAAAAAAACGTTACAGCTACTTAAATATAATATAAGCGAAAGGGAGAAATGAAATGAATTTAATGTATAGTAATTATTTAATACTTTTTTTAAACAAAAATGATTGGATATAGAGCAGAAATTTGCTGCGGGGTATTTAAAAAAAAAGTTTTTGTTATACCCTTCACCACAAAAAGTGGATAAAGGGTAAAACTAAGTTTGCCATTCCGTTTGTAATTTCTACAATATCCATTTCCAACCCCATAAAGTATATATATTCTGTTCGTCCGTGTTAGTGTTGAAATACGCTAGTCGATCAGACATAGTGTCGAAAGAGCAGCTATTGGAAATCAGCAAGATCGTACCATGTCCTAAGACACAGCGGGCAAAACACCACGCCTAATGAATAATGAAGTAGCTCCAATAATAAAAAAAAAATATATATGAGCGAAGGAGAATTAAAAAATAAGAAAAAACGTCAAATGAAAAAATTGGCGCTCGCCCATAATTTTTATGTTACGGGCCTCTAAAATTTTCAAATTTTTTGAAATATCAATATAGGTATCATTTTAAAGCTTTTGCATAGAGATCTTTAATAAAAACAAACATTTTTTTTTTTAAATGCTTAACCCATTAAGAGCCATGTAGTAGTTCATTTTTTTCTTATTTTCTAATTCTCTGTCACCCCAATATTTGATTTTTGATTGGAGTGGCTTTATTATTAAACTAGATATACGTAAATGGTATACTCTACTAAACTACGTCCCACATGAATTGCTTTAAATAAGGAGCGAGCTTATTTTACCACAATATGTGCGGGTCTGTTTTTGGGTTCTGAAATCAGGGATATCATATTACCACATCTTCTCATCTGCTATTAGGCGGCCTGTTCTTAAAGTCAAGTGATTTTAAACTAAGATCAGATATCAAAATCAGTCAAACGATTGGGTGCTGTTCTGCAAATCACGCTATTTTATATATTACGTCTTGGTTTAAATTTCTCAAAAAGACGAGAAATTAGCTGATTTTTTAGATTATTTTTCACATTTCGAACTTAACAAAATTTAAAAAAGTTAAAATACCTGTGCCTAAAATAAATTAAATAAAATCTTTTTTGTCCATTTGTTTTAATTTTTCGTAAACACGAGAAAACAGCTGATTTTTTTAGATTTGCTGGAACCGATTGAAGCGTTTAAAATTTGGCTTTAAATATAAATTCACAAACTATTGATATCTGGTATTAAGAATATACGAAAAAATAAGATAAACTTATCGTCATGTTTTACGACTGTGTCAAATTGGCAACCTCCGAATTATCTTGAAAAAAAAAAAACAGCTGACTGCTTAAGAAAAAATTCACGCACATTTCTTAAAAAGACAAAACAATTTTATTTATAAAACATTTTCAGAAATTTATAAATATTTATGTTGTTTTATGCGTATAAAACACAACTTTGTTTTACAAAACTTAATATATAAAATAACTTTTTAATTTAAACGGGATAATTTGTAAAATAAACAGCACACAGTTTTGTTTTTAATAATAAAATAATTAAATAATATTCCCGTGTCTAATTTGCAAAGTGTCTTTGCATAGAAATAAATTATCGTAGTGTTTTTGAAATTTGTTTTTCATCCTCTTTCAACTGTATAAAAGAGCCGAAAAAAAGTCAGCCTTGTACAGCGGAGAAAGAAAAGTATAATTATTTTTTATTTATTGTTGTTTTTGCTTAAACTTTGATTTTTGTCTTTACTTTATTGTTTGGACAAATATTTTTAGTTTATTTAAAATGTTTGTTAGAAGTTTCCTGAAGAGCTAAGTAAGCGGTAGCGTAATGGCCATTGAGACGTGCTTAGACCCTAAATAATCAATATAGGTAATAAGCACAAAGTTTTTTTTTAAGAAGAACCTTTTTATTAATTTATAAACGGTATAATTATGAAAAATAAGCAATTGATTTCAAATCGGCAATTATATAGTTGATCGTTTTAAAATTCCGTGACTTCAATATATTTTGTGCTTAGAATTCCTTTTGCGGAAGTTAAAATCTCTTTAACAAAAAGTGATTTGCTAAAAAGTTGTCTTTGTAATCACCATTTGCGTGACAGCGCCATCTAGGGTTAGTTTAAGGTAAGAGTTAATATCAAAAATAAATATCATGGCCCCCAAAAACAATATAATTAAAATAAAAAAGCATTATTTTATTTAATAAACTTTCCTTGTTAGCCAGCGTACCGAAATCAACACTTCAAATAAGTGTAAAAAAATCTCGCACTGAACTAAGAAAATCCTCTTAAGTTTTCTTATGGATAACGATAACTTTCATTTGCAAAAAGTCTCATCTCCTTCCAATTTTTGTTGTTGCACTGCATAATTTGTCATTTACTCAATGTCTGTCTCTTTGGAGGCAATTTTTCTTTAGCCTTAATTGATGCAAAAGAAGAATTTGTCTATATTATTAAGAGAGATCTGGACGTTTAATTCTAAAGCTTCTTCTTGTCAGTACCACAACTGTAACAACAAAGGCGTAAAGACTAAAATACTGACACTTTCTTTACAACGTTTGTTGTTGTTATGATTAAGAGAACAATAAGAGCTTGAGAAAAACTCTAAGCACTCAAGAAACAATTTTCTTTCTTTTAACGCCAGCTGTCGGAACGTCTAAGCAAATTTCGATACAAATAGGTCTAAATCTTTTAAATTAATTTTAAAATTAATCCAATGCAGACATCATTATGAAAACTTCGAAGTGTATTTCGGACAAACAAGTTTTTATTTTCTCATTTAAATTCGTTTTGCCGTCGGATATACCAAAAAACCAAAAGAATATGAAGGTATTAAAAAAAAGGAAAATGAAAAGCTTTAAGTATATATAAAAATCTACAATCTACATATCTAATGATCCCTATTCTGGAAATCCGTTGCGGTACTTTTTAAATCTTAGGGAAATTCGTTATCAAAACTTTGATTCAAATTTCTCTCTGCTATAAAAATTATGTATATTGGACTAGACTTTCAGATTTTCTAACAATTTTCTCCAAAATATTTATTTTTTAAAAAAAACTAGCTGTTCTTATCGTGATGAATCGGTTATTGAAACTGTCTGTCATGTTTTCTTTTAAAACCAAGACGTTCTGATTATTTACTATATATTTTATTTTAACTTGCAGACGAACCTAAAAATGCGTGCCAAGCACAACCCGAGATTTAATGCTGAAATGTCATATATTTATAAGAGCGCCAACGTTGGGTCTTGAACAGTAATGTTAACACA
Organism: Gymnosoma rotundatum; assembly: GCA_916610165.2. NCBI lineage: Eukaryota > Metazoa > Arthropoda > Insecta > Diptera > Tachinidae > Gymnosoma > Gymnosoma rotundatum. Next base: position 50,643,593 of record OU744338.1, read on the forward strand.
TTGTTCCGGGTTTTCCCTTTATAGATCCAAACGTACGGATCATTTTGATTGCAAATACCACTGTCGCTCATTATAAATTCTGTATTCTTTACTTTGTGGTTTTATTTTGCTATACTTCTTGATCCTAAGGTCTTGTGAATCCTATGGTCTCTTATTTACTAAACATGCGTTATTATTTCAAACGCAGTCATCCACGCTACACTACTGTGTTACTCCTGCGAGACATGAACTAATCGATGTTTTGTGACCTTAACCATCCACAAACAACTTCACTACACCTTTTATCCAAGCCAGTCCATCTCCTTTATCTAATCGCCACAACACACCTCTGCCATACGCTGTTGTTATGCGTTACACTTCCCTGCGCTTACCGTTGCCGTTCATACTTTTTATTATATAGGACGTCTCGATAATTATATTATTATCTTATATTAAATTAGACGTCTCCACTAAATTATATTCCATGGCGTCACACACAATAATTGTCCTTTTTGCTTCTCGGGAGGTTTGTACTGCTTCTTCTTAATTTTTAATTGCATTATAATAATTATTATTTTCCGTTGTACGCATGTCTGAAAGTGGGCTCGAACTCACGATCTTCTGTTTTACAGCAAGTACCTCTACCAATGCAGCTATTGAGGTTCGTTACCCAACCACGACCAATTTTAACAACTTAAATTTTTCTCAGACTTATATATAATAGAAACACAGTGCCCTCCTTTGCTGGTATTTTTCTCCATTATTAAGTCATCGAAAAATTAATACATAAATAAAATGTTGGACGAGCTTCAAAAAGTACAATGTGCCTGCTTACTCCAGAGACGCTGTAATATTTTTCTAAAAACAAACATAACGTATAATTACGGTTGATTGATTGATTCAATGGAGTTCTCATTTAGTCCATTTGGCATACGGTATAAGACTCTAAAGGTTTTCCTTACAAAATTTGAGTAGAATCCACTGATGAGCTGTATATGAGCAGTAGCGAAATGGCCATATGGACATGCTTTTCCAGCAGTAATACATTTCTTTCATGAGAATATCATGAAATATTTATATTTAAAGGAGTCAAGCACAATTAAAGTGAATACTTTTCAACAACAACAATAGCAATTATAAGCGAAACAAACAAACGAGCAGCTGTTGAAACCGTAGTTTCCAATTTGCAAAGCGTTGACGCGGCGTTTTTAGACCTTTATATTTTGTGTGAATGTGAAAATTTTTGTGGGATAGATGACGATTTACTGTTAATCGTAGATCTAAGAGAGGATTCTTCAAAGTTAATGAAAATATATAAATCGATGGCTTTAAGCAGAGAGTTTCTTAGCAAAAGCTCATCACAGTAACCAGATAAATACATTCACTTTCATCTTTAATTTGAAATTACGACAGTAGATTGCTGATTGTGTCATGATTAACAAACTGTTTTTCTTTTATTTATATGACCCTTCTAATGGTGCGGTCAGACTAGGCAAAAGCGTAACCACTATTTTTACAATTTTTTGTTCAATTTTTTTTGACACGAATCGTTACGAATAAGCATTTATAATATAATAAATTTAATATCGTACTTCTTATATTGAGTAGGATCTTATGTTTCTTAATAAGTATTTGAAAATAACAAAAAATTGGTTTTCATCATTTAGTGGTTACATCTTTTTGGTCAAATATTTGACTATTCTCACCGTCCATTAAGACTGGGCAATTGAACTTTTTTAAACAACAAATTTTTAAAATGTTTTCATTTGCATTATATATATTTTTTAAACGTTGGTTCTCTCAAGAACTTAAGATAAAAGAACAAAATCTAGTAAAACTCTTAACACTATTGAGAAACAATAAAAACTGCAGACACAACAAAATGTTGAGTGTTTCTATTTCAGTATATCAAAACAGCGCCAATATGTCAATACATTTGAACTGTTATTTCTGCCAAATGGTTTCACAATTTTTAACATGTCAGCCCTGACATGCTGAGTGTGTATTCATTTTTTTATTTTTAAAATTCTACACAGGTAAAAAACAAAATTTAAAGCATAAAAAATCCTACAAAACGACTTGTGGGTGCAACACTAAGAATTTAAATTTGGTTTTAATCTATTGGTCTTTTGTGGGTGTTTCACATTTATTGTTTCATTAGTTACGGGCATTTGAACCTTTTAGGCGATTTTTTTTCGATTACACAATCACTATTAGCGTCCATTGAACTTAACGTACGTCGTTAATATTCTTTGTATGGTCACAAAAATTATGTTGTAACAATTTCAAGTTCTTTTTCAATTTACAAGTTCAATAGACTATAAAAAATAATTGTATCTTTCAATTGGAAGGGGGAAATTTGAAGTTGTTATTTGTCTTCAACAGGTATGCAACAGCAGACTAAATGACCGTGGGTTTGTGCATCCGTTCGTATGCATTTCCGTTCTAACTTTTTTTGTTTAATGCTTTTGTATTTTTCTAATGTTGTATTTTTTTTTCCTTTTTTATTTTTTATTATGTTGTTGTAACAAACATTACTTGGTTGTACTTGCGCTGTATTCATTTGTATGATATTGATTTATGTTGCACTTTGATTCTTTGAAGGCCAATAAGTGAATGAAACTATCGACTTTATTGGAAAAAACTAATTATTGTCTTTTCCTTTAAAAAAAAGTCCAATTTTTAGAAGTTTAATTGTTTTTAAACTTAATTTCTATTTAGAATTAAAAAAAGATTTTTTAGCTATATAATATACTTTCAATGGTTTTAGCGAACATACTCAAAGAATTTCATTTACGGTGAGTCGATCTAAAACATCATAAAACTTTTAAGCTACTGGACGGATTTATTTTATACATAAATCATTCACAGAGAAATAAAGAAGGAAAGAAAAAACACAACACTGACATAACACTGACTTGTCTAGTAATTATGAAAAATAAACCTTTCATTTTTTTTTATGACGACTGCATAAGAGAGGTTCACATAAATTGTCCCAACTTAACATAGTATACGACGTAGATACTTTATTTAATGTTTTATAATATTAAAAAATGCGAGCGAGGGCTGCTCTATATATTTCTGGCCTAATAGTGAAAATGCGAATATTTATAATCAAAAATGGTTTTATTGTTTTTCAAAGTATTCTCCAGCATGATTTATACACTTTTGCATGCGCTCAAACCAGTTGTCGAAGCTCTTTCTCCACTCCGATTGAGACACCTCTAAAACATGGTTTTTGAACACTTCAACAGCTTCTTCTGGCGACGAAAATCGTTGACCACGCATGATGTGCGGAAACAAGAAGAAGTCATTAGGTGCCAAGTCAGGGCTGTACGGCGGATGACCCATTAATTCGACGTTTTGGCCGGTAAAAAACGCTCAGGTTTGAGCCGATGTGTGAGAGCTCGCATTGTCATGGTGAACAATGATTCGTCTTCTCTTGTTGGTTTTTCGAATTTCTCCGATGACTTCAGGCAAACAAATTGTAGTGTGTCACTCAGAAGTGACCATCCTACGTTGCTCAAGCGGAACAGTCGCCACATGACCAGTTTTGCCGAAGAAACAGGCGACCATTTGCTTCGAAGTGCTTCTTCCACGAACAACTTTCGTTGGATTTTGCTCGTCTTTGAAGACCCACTCGGTCGATTGTTGTTTCGTTTCGGGCTCATACGCATAGATCCATGATTCGTGACCTGTGACGATCTTATAAACGTCTTTTGAAGCACCGCAATCATATTTTTGCAACATTTCTTTGCACCAATCGACACGAGCCTTTTTTTGAGCGACTTTCAAATTGTGCGGGATCCAAAGAGAACAAACCTTTTTTAGGGCCAGGTTTTCATGCAGTATCGAATGTATGCTGGTGAAAGAAATGTCCAAGGATGTCTCTATCTCTCGGTATGTCGCATGGTGATCTTGCATTATGAGTTCACGCACGGCATCAATGTTCTCTGGCACAACAGCCGTTTTTGGACGACCTTCACGGAATTCGTCCTTGAGCGGGCTTCGGCCACGATTAAATTCATTATACCAATTTTTCACAGTGCTATAGGATGGTGCTTCATCGCCATACAAAGATTTAAGATTATCAATGCACTCTTGTCGTGATAATCCACGTCGAAAGTTGTGAAAAATGATGGCACGAAAATGTTCACGAGTTAATTCCATTTTTTTCTATATTATTTTTTTCAAGTCACTGTTAACAACACAAATAATGGTCGTACGTCAAAACGATTTGAGTACGATTATGCTTAAAAATGACAAACTTTCCAATGGAAATGTCAGATAGCACTTGGCAGCACTCAGTGTTGCCAGGCCAGAAATATATATAGCAGCCCTCGTACTTGATAGTAATCGCTTGAGAAGATTAGCATGTAACGTACGGATGGCGCTACAATGCACCGAAACGAGGCACGTCGGATATAAAAATTACTTGGCTTTGCTTCAAAAGGTGTTAATATAATCTTTCTCCTTATTAAGATTGCTGCATCAGCATAGTTTATTAAAAATTGGTTGATGTGAGCAATTAATCTGGCAAATCGGTCCGCTGTGTATTTAGTGCAATTAAATTGTGTGATAATGATTTACGTTCAGCATAATGCAAATACCAATACAATAAAATAAAAAACGGAATAAGACAGGAAATTTGTTTCATCGGCAAATTATTAGACTACTTAATAATAAATTCGCTTTTGAAATATTCATTATTCTGATTCCAAGAACATGGGCGCAAAGGAGGAGTATTAAGTTCGCAAACAGGCTGATTTAGACATGAACAAGTTTAAAAAGGCCTTAATTTTTCGGTTTAAAAATAAACGGGTAAATAATTTTATGAATTTTTTTTTCTTCAGTTGTAGCATACGGAGTGTTGAGTTTTAAATGGGTTTGCGGATAATGCTGAAGGGGTTTAATAGATACCATAATTTTCATATTTATTAAAACCTAAATCGTGGATTCTATCTAAGATATTTTTTGTACGAGAGACCAAGTTTAACATTAATTATCTTACTAGCTTATTGGCCTCGGCGTTATTACTAGAGTAAACTTAGACCTCAGGAGTAATCTCAATCAAATTTCTGTAGAATATTATTTTTTTAAGATCGGTTTCCTCGCCCCCACTCTTCTCTCCTGCTATTTTTTATTTCAAAATAAATATAGAATATTCTATGTTATAATTTTATCGGCATAGACGTAAATGCCCGTATTTTTACTTTTACTCTCATCTACGTCGTAGCTGAGACTTTATTAAAATAGATTCAGACTCATGAAAAATTTCCACTCTCATCTACGTCGTAGCTGAGACTTTATTAAAATAGATTCAGACTCATGAAAAGTTTCCTAGCCTCCCGGTCCGCTATTCGATAATATAAATGCCATATTTTACCATAAGGACAAGTATTTATCCGTGTTTTAAATTTTTATAAAATCGATTCAGTCGTTTAGCCATGATTGATACACAAACAAACTTACAAAGAGATTTACTGCCACATCCATAAAAAATAAAATAGCCTTGAAATGTGCTTCACACAAATTTTTCCTAAAACACATTTTAAATCTATTTTAATATTTTATAAATACGGCAGTTATACTCGTATATATTAGAAAGATTGTAGAGAGTTGAGTTGAGAAATGCCCCAGCTATGCTTCGTGTAATCTTTTCTTGACTGTTTAAGTGTTTCCGCCTTTCGTATTGAAGTAATGACAGCACGATATTTTCTATACTTAAATAATTCTCGCAAATAAAAAACTGACTTCAAAACAGATTTCATCTGTCTGTCTAAAACGGTTCAAAATATGGCCACATGCATCAAATTACATTATATATTGTGACACCTTAACATACCGTTTCTAAACTTCATACTTGTTCAGTAGACTTAGCACTACAGCTCCTTGTTAATTTTAACCGTCTGTCTACAACTATTCAACAGTTTGGCAATTTACATAAAGCAACAGTAACTATAAGGTCACGTTTTAATTTCCAAATGCAAAATAAATACTTGCTGTTTTAGTAGACTTTGCAATCAGGTTCTTTATAAATTTCAAGCGTTTGTCTTAAAGGGTTCCATAGTTTGGCCATATACATAAACTTACATCAACTATTGTAACACCCCTTAAATTATAATTTAAAATATTTATGCTTCTTACTATACCAAACAAAGAGGTAGACATTCTATCTAATTTTCAAGTGTTTGTAAGTAACAATTCAAAAGATGCGGCCATGTAGATCAAATTACATTATTTTTGGGAGCACCCTATAATTTCTTAATTCAAATTATAAACTTGTTGTTTTAGCAGATTTAGCAATACAGGTGCCTTGTAAGTTTCAGCTATCTGTCTAAAACGGTTCAAAAGTTTGACCATATACATTAAATTATATCAACAACTATTAGGACACCATTTAAATTCCAAATCCAAATTTCATACTTGTTGTTATAGAAGTAAGCATTAACGTTTCTTTGTAAATTTCAAACAACTAGAACTACAAACTATATCTGCTCAAAAGTATGGCCATATACATACAATTATATGAACTATTAGGGCCCCCTTTAATTTACAATTTAAAATATTAATTTTTGTTACTATAACGGTGATAGATAGCAATCGACAGTCGGTTAAATTTGCAAGTTTGCTTATAACCTTTCAAAATATAGGCCCACATAGGTCAATTTACGTCACCTATGAGAACACCCTTTAATTTTAAGATAAATTTTTGATTTACTTTTTGCCATTGGGAGCTATAGCGGTATGCAGTTTATTTAATTTTATAGTGATGTCCTTTACGGTTCATAATACACGTAAAAAACATGTATGTTGTGTGGGCATCTCTGTAAGCATCTCCTTTCAAAATCGGTTCAGAAACGTCTGAGTTCTGCGGGCACAAACATAAAAAAGAAGCATTCATTCGGATTGATAACCTTCTTCTTTTTTTAATCAGTTAAAAATAGATTATATCCATCGATTGTCTGGGATTTAAAAGTCGTATTTTAAATTTAAATGTTTTTTTTTTCAAACTTTATCTCTTTGTAATTCTTGTAAGATTTTGTAAAGATTTATTGTGTTAAAAATATATATGAACTTTACAATGAAAAACAATTTTTAAATCGGAAGTTGATTAACATTTTATTAATTTCACGTTGAATGGTATGAAAATTACAGTGTTTTAACTTCCAATTTTTAATGGGGATTTTTTAATGAATAAGTTTTTCTTTACGAGTACATACCGTATTATAAAAACAAACAAACATTTTTAATGTATGAATTAAGACTTGTTCTGACATAAAAAAATTCCTTTTAAGTTAAGTTGCAATTACATGTATGTGAGTATGAATTGAATATAAAACGTTTTTGTTATTTAAACAAAGAAATCTTAAGGTTAGTACTTGGAGGTTGTGTTAGTAAATGAAACCTACTTTCATCTAATCATGCTAAAATTTTAATGACACTTATGTGGTGTTGTGCACTATAACCGTTTCTCATTTAAAATTTTGATTACTTGAAAGCCAGTTAGTTAAGCATAGTAACTATTCAACGTCAAATATTTTTTTTGAGTTTTCATCTATTATGGTTTATATTAAAAAAGTTAAAAAAAAATATATAAATTAATTTACATTAATTGTGCTTGACTCCTTCAAACATAAATATTTCATGAAATTCTCATAAAATATTTATTATTTAAAACTTAAAAATGAAGTGTATTACTGCGGGAAAGCATATCCATATGGCCATTTCTCATATAGCTCATCAGTGGGTTTAGCCTAATTTTGTATATAAGTTTTCATGTCATACATTCGTCGAAAGCTTTTGTTGTAAAGTATGTAGTCTCATCTCTCTGGGAAAATATATAAAAAGAGTTATCCTGCATTAAGGTAGAGTTTAAATTAACACTTGTGAGGTATCGATGACACCATTCATCTAATTCTCTGGATTTCTCGTGCTCGACTTTGCCGGAAATAAAAAAATCAATTCAAGACGTTTATTTCTATCAGACCTGTATATTCACCCCTATCGTGAATAGGAAGTGAAATTTATGTTCCCATGAAATTTTCATTCCCCTCGAAGTAAAAATTGGTATCATTGATTTCCCATGAAATATATGTTTCCTTCATTGAACAGCTATTCAAAATAAATAAGCTATCAGTGCACACTGAATTTAAGTAAGAAGAATAAGCTCAGTGAAAATTAATAAATTGAAGTTAAAAATAAATAAATAATTTTTTTAGATACGAATTAACAATTTTATTTTAAGAACGTGACGTGCAAGACGCTTAAACCCCTTTTAAGCTAGGATAGACATTGCTGCTGACGCATTTCAATCAGCCCAATTATAAACAAAAATTCCGTGCGAGTTTTTTCACTTTTCCCTTTTCTCCAATTATAAATTTTTCCCCTTTTGATTGACTGCGGAAAGTGAAAAAAATCCGGGGGAAAAAAGTAGGTATTCTAAATTATAAAATAAAAATTATATGAAAATTAACAAAACAAACTCCCTTCAAATTACTGTGATGCCACTTTTTCACTATTTTTCCCCACGGAATTCATAATTAGAGGAATCTTTTCTCGAGAAAAATTTTTTCCGTGGGAAAGAAATTCCGTGAGAATATTCATAATTGGGCTGAATATAATAAATTTTTGTATCACATTTTTTAAAATAAAAAGTCTTCATAAATTTACAAGCAATAGAACTGTTTATTTTGCATCTTGTCGAGCATAATGTCAATTTGCAATGCAGTAACTGATATTTAATTTAAAAACAAATGTGTTATTGATATAAATATTCAAATTAAAACATTTAAAAACAAATTCAAGGGAAAAGTGAGAAAATTTCGGAAAAAATCAATCACAATAAGGGGAATTTTTGTTTACCTGAAAGATTGTTAACGTGAATTATTCATGATTGCAATTTGGGGAAAAGGTAAATAATTTCGGGGAAAAACATATTCACGATATGATTTTTTGTCAACGTGACTTCAAAACTCTCAAAAGGTGTTCTGTGCACAAAATATACTGAAATCACGTGAGCAAATTTCCTTGTAAAGTGTACGAAACTTTTAGGTGGCAACACTTTTTTATCTGGAAGCTGTTGTGTTACCTGTCAAGTGATTTATGTATTAAATTAATTGGGTTTATGTATGTTTAGTTTGGTTTGGCATTTCAACATGAATAGACTGATGACTGAATACAACGCTTTTAAACTGTGCAAATTTATGGTTCTGTTCACAATACGTATCGCGCACTACGTTCATTTTACGATCAAAATAATCGTCCCATTTGAGCAATTAGTTTGATTAATTATTGGTATGATCATACGCATTCACAGACACGAATCAGTCCATCCGCCATCTTACCCAGAAACTGAATATGTGACTACCTACTTTATGGAATATTTTACAGAAACATCCTGGTTTGAAACTTGTGCAACAATTGAAGTACAGGATCACCTAGCAATCGCTATGTGGGCACAAACTAAGATTACGGTGATCGCGATTTTCATAAGCAAATTTAAGATAGCGATGGTTGAATCGACACGTCAGTAAACATAACTGTCATATTTGCAGTAATGATAATCCTTAAGTATATTTTAAGACACCATTACGTCCAGAAAAGCCGTTTGGTGTGCTTTATGGGCTCGTGGATTCATTGATCTGTACTTTCTTAAAAACGATGATGATCGATATAAAGCCATGATTACTGACTTTTTCATTCGTAAATTAAATAATGAAACAATATCTCACACAGCTCGTTCCTCAACTCATTTATTGAAGGAAACTTTTGCCAACCGCATAGTTTCACATTTCGGCCTGTAAAATGGCCTCCAAGAAGCAAAGGTTCTTGAAGGCCATTGCTCTATTGAGGCAAGGGCTCAATATAATCTCTTTTAAAAAATGCCATTATCAATTTTAAAGCTTTATCCTATTTATTTAATTAAAAAAATACTAAAATTTATGTTGCAAGAGTAGTTAGCACCATGACGTGTTTCTATTTAAATCTCCAATTTCTATTGTTTTATGTTACAAAAGGTCCATAAATTTTCTAGTTCTTGTAGGTAACATTGCCTAGTTTGCATCAGGAAATTTAATGCATTTCTGGGCTATTGTTTCTTTTATAACAGTAAATAGTAACATTAACCAAAAACAAAAAATCTTTTCAAGGCATTTAAAAAGTTTCTTTAAGTGAAATTTTATACAATTTTATCTTAACTCGGATTGTAGCTTCGAATAAAAGATACTAAAACAAAATAAATAGAACGTAGGTACTGGCATCATTTGCAAATGTTGTTCTTTTTACCTAAAGGAAAACTTATGAGTACAAGCAAAATAATATTAATGGGAAATAGGTGCTGATTGTTTGGTATGAAATTAAAAAATATGTTTTTTATAATTAAAAAGAAAGAAACACAAACTTACATTGATTATGGCTTCTTTGAAGACAAACATGAAAAATAGACAGTGGAAAGATTGGCAAGAACAGTTAATTATCAAGTCTCATTATATAATTAAAATTTAAGGCAGATAATGTGATATAAAAATAATGTCAGATCAACTTATTGTTCATCTCTTATTGTTCAGCTAAATTTTTGAAAATTTCTTTCAGTATTTCTAACATGTTCTTTCCACTCGCTAACTTGTCCAAACTATTTGTTACAGCATTTATCAAATCTTGAGGTAGAATTTTGAATATTGGTGTGAATAATATTAATCTTCAAAAGGCAAAAACAAGAGTGTTTTCAATATAATCGTAAAATTAATTCGTAAGAAAATCTAAACTCTGTTCTTCTCTGAAAAATCACAAAAAATTGTTTGTTTAGGTAACATACCGTCACACAAAAAAAAAATTGCAATTTAAAATGCAACTTTAATCGCACTGACAATATTATTTAATGAAATTTGTTTAAAAGTAGGCAAATTGAAAAGACTTGTTAAAAAAACTCTCACGCACATACAATTTAAATCGACATTTTCATACTTTTTGAATAAACATGAATTTTCGACAGACAAAATTAGGTAATAAATCGCGGCCTTAAGTGATGAAAAACATTTTCTCTGTTCTGACTTTTTTTAATGGCTAAAACTCCTGCATTTTGGATTTGGAAAATCTACAAGTAAAAAATAATTATCCACAACTTTCCTTTGATTCAGATTTGGCGTAAAAGATATATCTTCGAAAACAATTCTAGTCATAAGATCAATGTGATGTTTCTCACTTTCGGCTTAACCAACCAAATGTAATTCTAATCAATATAAATGTACTAGCTCACACTCTACTTTAGGCTAAGCATTGAATTCGATTTTTTTATTGCTCAACTTGTTCTAATATATCGCGCCCACATTTAATTATTTAAAAATCAGTGACTCATATACAATTTAAATCTACACTTTTATACTTTTTCAATAAACATGAAATTTTCGCCAGTTGTAACCACAAAATCTAATAGTAAATCACGGTCTTAAGCGACGATAAACCGATGTAGGGTAAAATATATTATCTTCGAAAATAAGTCTAGTCATGAGATGCAATCAACCAAATATAACCTACCAAATGTAATTTACAAGTTTACACTGCAAAAATTCTACTTAAGGTTAAGAAATGACTTAAAAAATTTTTAAATTTAATGATCCCGGCGCGCCTTGCTATGCGTGAATAATTACATTGAATACTCTGTGTATGAAGTCAGCACACAGTATTCATACCGCATACGCTTATACGAGTATGCGCTTACATATTTGTAATTTTTTTATATGGCCAAAATCACATGTTGTCATGAAAAGACATATCTCACGAACGCGTCGATCGATTTCGTGCAAACTTTAGCCATCTACATGACCATACAAACAAACTCCAAAAAATTTAATCGAATTCGGTTTGATCGATCGTGATTTATAAAGTCACAACACGCTTGCAACAATTTTTTACATATCGCACTTGATCAACAAGAGGGTATTAACTCGAAATTTTTAAATTTTCAGTAGAGTCAAAAAACTGTTTGTAGCCACATTTTAACAGAATTTAAAAATTCAAATATACCATAAGAAGCAAATTCCATTTGAAAATATATATACATTGTTTTTGTTTTAAATTTTACCAATCATTGCAAAAAAACTAAATTTTTTGAGTTAACACCATTTTTTTGAAATTTATCGATATTTTTTTTGGTATTATTTTGAATTATGACGCTTTAATTGAAATTTTAATAAAATTTAAAAAAATTTTTTTTCAACAAAAAGGTAGTAACTCGAAATACAACCAAATATAAATACAACAGTTTGATTATTTTTAACATAAATAAAGGCTCAAATCAAAATAATACATTTTTTATGAAAATATACGACTCATACCTATTTCAACTTTAGTATTAACTCAAAATAGTACCTTTTTGTTGAAATAAAGGTAATCACTACATTATCATGAATATGGTCTCAAAAGTGGTTTTCGAGATGAAAGAGTAAACGGAATACGTTGAAAATTTTACAGTAGATAGATATTGATGTTGTTAGCTGATTTCTTGAAAAAAGTGATATTTCAAAAATTTTGAGTTAATACCCTCTTGTTGATCAAGTGCGATATGTATGTATATATATATATATATATATATATATTTATATAGATCTGTCCAACATACGCCCACATTTAATTATTTATTTATGTAATTTGAAATTTGTCTATTGGCACAGATTTTGATGATGTAACTCTAGCAACTTTTTATTCGCGAATGCGGCCACACTAACAAAAATTTTTTAATTACGAGCTTAAAAATATATCCTCTTTATGAAAGTCAACTATCTATTGATGCAACCCAATCCGCATCTGCAAATCCTTCTAATACTTTTTTTTATTGTTGTAGAAACTGTAAGACTCTTATCTTGTGTAGTTTTTCACAAATGTTGTAATATTAAAATGTACTTTGTAAAAAAATAGTTTGACTTTTAGGTTTTAAAGTTTATAGAAAAGTAATAAATATTTGGCGTTCTTTTTTAAACTGCCAAAGCAAAATATTGTCTCTATGCAAAGGCCAGTGTATGAAAACGAACAAAACGTTTAGCAAACGTTTAATACAAAGACATACACTTTTTTTATTACTTTTCGAATGGAGAAGAGAGCCAACGAAACAATTGATATTATGCTTATCCACTTGCTTTCAGATACCAATACAATAGAACAATTGCGTTGCGTGATTTGCTTAGCGCTACTGCATTCTCCGCTATAACGAAGGAATCAATCAATAAGCATTTGCAAAACTTTTTTTCCTTAAACGCTTCATTTTTTAACCGACTTAAAAATGGAGGAGGTTATCAGTTTGTCGCCTGCTGAACTCAGTCATTTCTGAACTGATTTTGAAATTTTTTATAATTTAATAGATTGTGTCTATATATTGGCCACGTTTCAAAAACAGTTCATAATCTTAAAAATTAAAGGGTGTCTCCATACAATGCCTTCTTTAAAATTGAACCTACATCGTCGTATATAATTTGAATTTGGAAATTATAGGGTGATCCTATAGTTGCTCTAATTTGATGTATATTGCCAAACTGTTGAACAGTTTAGCAATTTAGAGATGGGAATATAAGATTGTTTCAATAGTTAATGTAATATGATGTATGTGGCCGTACTCTTGACCGACACAAGGAATCTGATTTGAAGACGATTTTTTTTTGCAAGAATTATTTCAATACAAGACTAAATAACACAATCGTTCTTATTGTTTTTGTTTAACTCAGTACAAAGAACAAAAAAAAAAAAAACGAAAGCAAACTTACACTGACTAAAACCACTAGCACCAGGTATCGTTCTTCTATAGAAATTTAAGGTTTTATTGAGTATTGTATGAAACTAACCAAATTGTTTTTTATACCCTTCACCACAAAATGTGGAAAAAGGGTATATCTAAGTTTGTCATTCCGTGTGTACTTTCTACAATATCCATTTCCGACCCCATAAAGTACATATATTCCTACTTCTTATGCATAGCGACGTCGATTGAGCGATGTCCGTCTGTCCGTCCGTGTTAAAAAAGAAAATATAAATATATCAATTAATCAGATTTAGCGTCGAAAGAAGTGATATTGGAGATTAACATGATCGGTCCATGTCCTTCAAGGCAGCAGGCAAAACACCACGCCTACGATTATATTTTTCATGTCATTTGGAACAATAAAGTAACTCCAATGAAAAAAATAAAAATATATGGGGCGATAGACAATTAAAAAATAAGAAAAAAACATCAAGTGAAAAAATTGGCGCTCGTCAATTTTTTTCCGAGTTGCGGGGCTCTGAAATTTTCAAATTTTTTAAAGTATCAATATGGGTATCATTTTTAAGCTCTTGAAGAGATTTTTAAGAAAATACTTAATTTTTTTATTTTTTAATTTTGTCACCCCAATATTTGCTTTTTTAATTGGAACTACTTCACTAAACTAGATTTACATAGATAGTGAAGGGTATATAAGATTCGGCATAGCCGAATATAGCACTCTTACTTGTTTTTTTAGTTTTATTGAGCTTAATTTCTGAAGCACACAAGATCCATATTTCTACTAAATACTTCATATAAAAAATGCAATTTTTTACTACTCAGAATACTAATAGGGTTCTCCAACAAAAAATTGCCCAAAACAAAACATGATAAAAAATTAAAGAAGTTAAAAATTGCTACTGAGCGCTTTGTCTTATAATGAGATTACAACACCTATAAAGTAATATTATAAAGTCTTTGTCTTAAATTTATGCAAAAACCTTTTTGTAAAATTAATGCAAATGTTTCCAAATTTCTTTAATGAAAAATCAATTATTTACTTTAGTTTTTTTTAACGCTAAGAATTCTTTTAAAAACTTGTTTTTAAGCATCTATTTTTTAAACTAAGCACACAATCCGACAGAAGATATTAAAAAATCTCTCTTTTCTTCTCTCTTCTCTTGGGCATTTCTACTAAATATCTACAGAAATGGTGCTGCAAATTAACGCAACCAAAAGTATCAGTATTGGGTTTTGGATTCTTGTTGTTGTTATGTGAAGTTTTTGCTAACATCTGTGGATATGAGCTCTTTCATAACCCATTGTTGTGACTTGCTACATGTTTGCTAATATATTCGTACTGCACTTTTTTATAAGTGGTTCAAATTATTGGTAGTTGATTTTTTTTTTTTTTTTTTTTTTGTAAAAGCTGCCACAATTTTATTTTTGTGATTGCCCATTTAACAATATGTACATGTCGCTGTTCGTACATTTTGCATGTCTTATTTTAACCGTAATGAGCCACAGTTAGAAAAATGCTTGGAATTTCTTGAAATCATGGAAATATGCCATAATAAATATTATAAAAAAAAATCAAACTAAATGTATGTGAAGCATTTTAAATGTGCTACCACCAATGAAATTTTAATTTGCTTGTGAAAAATAAAATTTAATCGTTCTATTGAAATCAGTAGTAAACATAATGGATGTAGAAGAAAAGATTTTAATATCATGTCTTAGTATATGAAAAGTGTTTTCGTTTGCGCGGTTCAACTAAGCAAAATTAATTTAAAGTTCCATTGGAAACATTTTTAAAGCAATAAAAACGTTATAATTTTGTGCAATGCCTCCTAGTAAAGCAAATATTAAAAAATAATTATTAATTATTAAAAAATAATTTAAGAAGGAGGTACATTGCCTCCACTCGCTCAGTATGCGTGTGTTAGGATTAATAGCCCTATCTTAGGTTTTTAAACCACTGTACGTTCTTGTGAATCACTGTATGCCCACTGTTGTAAATTTTAATGATCGTTCACACATATCGAGGCAAAAGAAACCAAAGTTAAAAAACACAAACTTTATCTTGGTCCCTTTTCAGCTTTCGTTTGTATTTCTTTTGGTGATCTTTTTCACCAGATACAGCAGCCTTTTCATTTACTAAGCTGGGACAACAACCATAAGCAAAAATTACATTTTTCGGAAAAGCTTTTCTTGAACAGGAATGGTAGGAAAGAATTTTTACTTAAATTACTCAATGGGAAATCTTCAGTACGGTACATGTGCGGACACATACAGTGGCGGACAAAATTATTCACACAGGCGCCGACTTTATACTTAATTGTCCATATTTTTAAATTAGTAAGGCACAGACTGATAGGTTTCTAACAAGATAATTTATTAACATGTTTCTTCTTCAAAAATAAAAGAACTTGTAATAATTATGCTGTGCAGCGAAGTTAGAAAGCAAGATTGAATTCTAGGTGCAAATTCAAGTGGACAAAATTATTCACACAGCAGAATATGTTTGGATGTAAAAACATATTTAAAACTTAATTAAAGACACGGGAATATTTTTTAAAATTTTTAATTTTCATAAAAAAAATTTAATGCTGTTTTTTAAATTATCCCGATTTAATTAATTACCGCTATTTATTATTGAGGGTCAAAGCACGTCTCGTTAAAAGCACATTTCGTTACCGCTTACTTAACTCTTCAGGAAACTTCTCACAAACATTTTAAATAAACTAAAGATTGTTGTCCAAACAAGAAAGTAAAAAAATAAAAGTTTAAGCAAAAGCAACAATAACCAACAATGATTCTATTTTTCTATCTCCACTGTCTGTATACGGCTGACTTTTTTTCGTCTCTTTTATACAGTTGAAAGAGGATGAAAAATAAAATATCAAAAAACACTACGATAATTTATTTCTATGCACAGGCACTTTGCAAAATATTAAATTATAGACACGGAAATATTATTAAATTATTTAATTTTCACAAAAATAATCAATCGATCAATCAATAATCAATATCCCTAATTAATTCAATCGGGATAAATTAAAAAATAGCACAAAGTTTTTTAAACATACTTAAAAAAATTGTAGTACTTTTTAACGTATACTTTCTTTATTATTAATTCTTTGAATCTTGTAAGTAATGAACGAACTAGTTTTCTTCGACTTCACTCCCACTATTATGCCCGCCTTGTATCAGAATTTCCATGGGTTGGTGCGTACGTAAAAAATTACGGTTTTTCTCTCGTCGGTCCACGTTATCTTTAAGATTTTAAATGCGTTGCATGTCAGGAAATTGCGGTTAAGGAGTTTCGATGCGGATGACATGATAAATAGTCTGTCCTTTAATTTCCTTCAGCAAGTGCCGCATTATATTACAGACAAATTTTCAGTAATTTTATGTTGTAGTTTTGGGCAAATAAGGTTAAAATTTGTCTTTAAGAACGGTAACGGTAAACGGTTAAACTTTTTCTTAAAAAACGTTATTTTTAAAATAATTAGTGTAGTAAATTCTATTGAAGCACAATTTTTCAAAGAAAAACATAAAACGGGTTTATTAAAAAATCCTTTAACTAATTTTATTGAATTATATTATATCGAAATATTAGTATTGAGTCCTAATTTTAATCCTCATGAGTAACATCGATTTTTCTTTTATTTCCTTTTTTTCAGTAAATGAATTTGTTGCCTTGTTATTTTACCTGAAATGTGGAACGAAACTTTTTAATCAATTAAACACAAATTACATTAAATTACTATTTATTTAAGAAAAAATTCCAAAATGTAACTTTTAATAAAAAAAAAATTAAATTTTTTGAAGGAAAATCGTAACCTTTTCCTGTCTTTTCCTGGCAACACTGGTTGGAATCCAAAACAACTGAGTATTCCTTACTTTTTGATTGCACCTTTAAAATTCCCAGCATCGCATATAATTAAATACAAATTCATAAAATTTAATAAATAAATCTACTTTCGAAGTTTCTTTTTAATCTTATTAATTTTCGTTCCACATGTTTTATATTAAATTAAAGATTATAGGACGCATTTCTAAGAACAAGAATATTTTAATTCTAAAATATTTTTGCTTAAAAAAAAATAAATAGACAAGAAAATCTGTAAGTAAAAAAATAACAAAAATACATTTAAAATAAAACATAAACAATCTCATTTCTTATTCTATTTCTTTATGATAATAAATCTTTAAGAATTTCTTCATTAAATACTTTTTATTGTTGCTAAATTTAATTGAAAATAAATAAAAACTTTAGTTGGCTCTTTTCTTCTTCTTCTTATGTTGTGTGTTTAGTTATTTACGACCCAGTGATGTATAAAATGCAAAATCTTTGAAGTATGAGCCAAACAAGTCAAAATATATTAAAAAAAATAATTCCCACAAAATATGTATCTTTTTTGGCCATAAAGAAGAATTTATAATTTTGGACCATAAAAAGAAAAAATTAAAAAAAACTGACATGACAGAAGGCATAGATTCGTTAAAAATGATTTAAAGGAGAGATTGATAATTTCAATGTAATGTTGCTCTCGTTTAATGTGAAATGCAAAAAAAATATTTTTTTAAATGAAAAAGAGGAAGGGGGTAGGAGATAGAAAAGGGACAATAGGTTAAGTGAGTTATATTTGAAGTAATTTATTTACCAATATAATTCAATAGTGCATAGTTATACTAGGAAAGTCGGTAGCTGCACAGTAGTATGTTTCGCGAAAAGGCTGTATGAAAATTCTTTAAATAAATTTTTCTGCAATTTTTTTTTTTTTGTTTGATTGGATTTAATAAAAATTCAAAAAAAAAACTCTTTATTGCAAATTATTCGGCAATGCCTGGTTCTATTTCCAAGATCTTTCTAGGCTTTTTTAAATGGCCTTCGTCTGTTAGTAGCTCTTGGGTAAATAGTGAAAAAGTAATTATATCAATTAGGTAGTTTTAAAGAATAACAGTAACATGTATTCTTATTCATAAAGCTCTGGGTTAGTGAACTGAGCTTTAAAATCAGGCGTATCAAATTCTGTCTTCTTGATAGGCTCTATTTACGCTTAAATTTTACTTATTTACGTTAAGCGGTAGAATTCTGCGCATTTTATTTCTTTCCCCCTTTATTTCCGAGTTTCGAAAAACCGGCATTAAGCATTTCACCTTAAATTTTTGATAAAATCGGTTCGTTGTCATAGATATGTCCGTTTTTCGGTTGAGCTTTTTTGATCAGTTTCTGCCTTTATTTATTCATTTAAAGCCGTTCGCATCTATCAACCATTACTTTTCCCCCCTTTTTCTCCTACTGTACCTTCTTAAAAAGAATAAATCTATGTTTCGAGTTTCGTTGAACGCTTATAAAACAAATAATATGACAAATATATTTATTGTGCATACAACATATTCTTACGAAAATAAGATTTGGTAACACTTCAAATAAAAAATATTGTTTGTTTAAACTAAGAAAAAAGGCAGCCGTTAGCAACCGCTGTAGTTGCGTTTACACAGATGTTTTCTTGTAAAATAAAATATCACAAGTCATGAGTTCAACTCCCATCAGCGCTACGATTGTAGAGAAAAATAATTGGTGTTAAGTAGTCGCGATGGAAAAGTTATTTAACAAGTTATAAACATTTCGTAGTCTTTTATTAGAAAACGGAAAACAATTGTTGTATAGGCGCGGTAGATGAATTGCTGAAGGCGCCTGTCTATGTAAATGACAGATGATATGACTAAGTAAACAAGGAAATTAAGATCTAAGAGTGAAGTGTGTATTAAAAGTTAAAAGGGTCTGGTTGATGAAAGAGGAAATTGTATGTTTACTTTGCCGGAGCCCCTGCTTATTGGCTTTACAGAAAATTATTTCCCGTGTTATGAATTTCTCCCTTAAACTATTTCAGAAGAAGCATTTTAAACCGCCAACAAATAAGGTGACTAAAAAGCACTTTTATGTGTTAATATTAATTGGACTCATTTTATGGTATATTAAATTGTTGCGAAAATATCTGCCTTTAAATTGGCGATTTTACTTCTAACGTAAGCTTTAATTGAATGCATGGTTTGTGAACAGGAAAAGGTTCTTGCACTAACTCATTTTTATTTGTTAAAGGCTTTATTTTGTATACCCTTCACCACAAAATGTAAAAAAGGGTGTAACTAAATTTGTCATTCCGTTTGTAATTTTTACAATATGCATTACGACCCTATAAAGTGTATGTATTCACAAATCATATGCATACCGATATCTGTCTGTCCGTACATGTTAGCGTTGAAATTAAGTTTGTCAAGGCACTATATCAGCTAGAAAAAACGCCAATCGATGAGACATAGTGTCTAAAGTGGTGTTATTGAAAATAGCAAGATCGGTCTATGTACTTCGAGGCAGCGGGCAAAACACCACACCTACCTGGAATTTTTCTATATCATTTGGAACAACGAAGTAACAATAATTAAAAAAAAATATATGGGGCGATAAAGAATTAAAAAATAAGAAAAAAAAACAATAATATGGGGCGGTAGAGAATAAAAAAATAAGAAAAAAAACATCAAGTAAAAAAATTTGTGCTCGCCCATAATTTCTGAGTTACAAGGCCTATGATATTTTAAAATTTTTTTTATGCAAAATTATATAACTTTAGTACTTATTATTTTTTCTTTTTTTTTAATTCTCTGTCACCCCAATATTTCCTTTTTTGATTAGAGAAACTAGATATACATTAATAGCGAAGGGTATATAAGATTCGGCATAGCCGAATATAACACTCTTCTTGTTTTAGATTGCGATTGATATTAATTTTATATTGTTTCAATTATATACATCTACTCACACTCAAAGTGGGACACAGATAAAAATTATGTTGCCATATTTGCAACGCAAAATAAAAGGCATAGTTAAATTTGAAAAAATATATGCAACGCAAAATAAAAGGCATAGTTAAATTTGAGAACTTACGTGTATATATTTCATTTTGTTAGAAAAAAAATTCAGTCAATTGCATTAAAATATTGAAGCTCCTAAAATCGAAGCTGAAAATTAAAATAAATAAATATTTTTTTAATACTTGGTTGAATTTTCTTTGCAGACAATCACAGCTTAAAGACGTTCCAATTGTTTAAAAAAAAATTGAGTTCAATATACTCTTTGGCCTCAAGTTAGCTACTTAGTTTTTTAAAGCTGCTTACATATGTTCCGTAAAATGAAAATTTGGAGACTGGAGAGGAGTCTTCATCATTGTCTTGATAAAAAACCTGGGCATTCGGCATGTTCCCTAAAATTTTCCTTTAAAATGTTTATAGTTCTCTTTACATGTATTTTTTCAACTCCAGCCACCGGCATACAACCCCATATCATAAGAGAACCACTACCATACTTGAGGTTTATTTTTGTTTCCCCGTTAAAAGTAATCTAAGAAGATAGTATGAGCATCGAAAACTTACAACAATAGTACCTACCTTTGACCAGCATGACGCACCTCTATTTGCATGGGCTTGAACAAAAGCGTATCTCAGTTTTTAATTTTTTCTGATATTAATGGCCTTCGGCGGCAAGACTTCTAAAGATTCGGCAGGCTGTTTCACCACTAAAATTTTTTATTTCATACAATTTGATTTTTAAGTCAACTGCTGACAAAAGTGGATCGTTCTTTATTAGCTTCAAACAATACCGCTTATCACGGTCGGATTATTTGCACCTGTTTTCACAATTTATTTTTTTATTTTTAGTACTATTAGTTGCTTTAAATCGTTTTACAAAATTAATATTTTAAACAATATAAAATATTATAAAAATACTGATTTTCTGTCCCACTTTGAATGTCATCATTGTGTTGCCATATAAATAAATGAAAAAATAAATAAATGCAAATATTTTTCTATTGGCGCTTAACAAAAACAAGTTATTTTGGAACCTTTTAATTATAATTTATAAGGTAAAAGAAAATTGCAATATTTTTTTCGCGTAAATAATAAACACATTTAACGAAAAATTTTAATTCAATGATTTTTTTTTGTGTCCCACTGTATTTAATTAAATAATAAGAGCAAATCTTTCTAATTAAATAATTATTTCAATCCATAACATCAACTAAAACCTACCATTCTATTATTATGGTAAATAAGGGACTTCAAAATTTCTTAAAGGGAAAGTCTGGGGAAGGACGATTAAACGACAAATTGGCAAAGTGCAAAGTAACAATAACTTAAAGTAAGTTTTACAACGGTTAAATTATGAAAATTATGAATAATTACGAATTTACGAGGGCTGCTCTATATATTTCCGGCCTAATAGTGTAAATGCGAATATATATAATAAAAAAGGGTTTTATTGTTTTTCAAAGTATTCTCCAGCATGATTTATACACTTTTGCATGCGCTCAAACCAGTTGCCGAAGCACTTTTTCCACTCCGATTGAGACACCTCTAAAACATGGTTTTTGAACACTTCAACAGATTATTCTGGCGACGAAAATCGTTGACCACGCATTTTTTCTTGATGTGTGAAAATAAGAAGAAGTCATTAGGTGCCAAGTCAGGGCTGTACGGCGGATGACACATTAATTCGACGTTTTGGCCGGTCAAAAACGCTCTGGTTTGAGCCGATGTGTGAGAGCTCGCATTGTCATGGTGAACAATGATTCGTCTTCTCTTGTTGGCTTTTCGAATTTCTTCGATGACTTCAGGCAAACAAATTGTAGTGTGTCACTCAGAAGTGACCGTCCTACGTTGCTCAAGCGGAACAGTCGCCACATGACCAGTTTTGCCGAAGAAACAGGCGACCACTTGCTTCGAAGCGCTTCTTCCACGAACAACTTTCGTTGCATTTTGCTCGTCTTTGAAGACCCACACGGTCGATTGTTGTTTAGTTTCGGGCTCATACGTATACATCGATGATTCGTCACCTGTGACGATCTTATAAACGTCCTTTGAAGCACCGCAATCGTATTTTTGCAACATTTCTTTGCACCAATCGACACGAGCCTTTTTTTGAGTGACTTTCAAATTGTGCGGTATCCAACGAGAACAAACCTTTTTTACGGCCAGGTGTTCATGCAGTATCGAATGTATGCTGGTGGAAGAAATGTCCAAGGATGTCTCTATCTCTCGGTATGTCGCATGTCGATCTTGCATTATGAGTTCACGCACGGCATCAATGTTCTCTGGCACAACAGCCGTTTTTGGACGACCTTCACGGAATTCGTCCTTGAGCGGGCTTCGGCCACGATTAAATTCATTATACCAATTTTTCACAGTGCTATAGGATGGTGCTTCATCGCCATACAAAGATTTAAGTTCATCAATGCACTCTTGTCGTGATAATCCGCGTCGAAAGTTGTGAAAAATGATGGCACGAAAATGTTCACGAGTTAATTCCATTTTTTTCTATATTAATTTTTTCAAGTCACTGTAAACAACACAAATAATGGTCGTACGTCAAAACGTTTTGAGTACGATTATGCTTTAAAATGATAAACTTTCCAATGGAAATGTCAGATTGCACTTGGCAGCACTCAGTGTTGCCAGGCCAGAAATATATATAGCAGCCCTCGTATGTTCCTAATTCTACTTGAATACAAAAGGTCTCTGGATTTATAAATAATAATTTTATTTTGGTTCTATCCACAAAGTTTTCCCCATAAGCTGCAGGTCAGCTTTTTGTTAATTTGGCGAAAACCGTGAAAAAATCCAAACTATATTTATGTACAAATATTTCGCAGGTAATTAATTATATAAATTGTTTTCATTTTATTAATCTAGTAAAAAATTAACTAATTTTGTAATTGTTTCCTTGAAAACTGGCGAGAATAATAAGATATTTTGAAAAGTGCTTTATAAACAATACTTTTCGTTTCCATTGTCAAATATGATATTTGAAAACCAAACAGTAAAGACTTCTATCAATGTTCGAGAATGTGGAATACAGTTTGGTGATTGGGGGGTTGATTTCTGCAACACACTCTGGTCTAATTTATTAGAACGATTGAAGGTATCCATTGTTATTTTGTTTATTTCCTTGAGATTGAATAATTGTGGACATAGAGAGAATTGTATTTATATTTTAAATTCAACAACTAAATGTGCTACAGATTGATTTTAAAATCATTTACCAAATATTTGTGTTGTTTTGTTTGTGTGCCTTTTAAAATATATAAATGAATTAAAAATAAATAAATCAACTAAGAGTGTAGATAATGGATTAAAAAACTTATAAATTGCTGTAAAATGCCTTGAAGATAAAAAAGGAAATATTAGTAATTTCATGAAATAGCTCACTTATTCTAACGTAACAGTTTATTTTGCTGGAAAAGCTTTTCCATACAATTTTTAATAATTAAAAAAGTTATATTGTATATTATAAAAATTATTTTAAAAGAAAAACTCTTGTTAGCCAGCTAAGCAATACATCTCCCTTGTAAGTTTCAGCTGTCTGCTATAAAGGTTAAAAAAGTTGGCCACGTACATCAATAGCAATAAAGTTTCGGTGTAAATTATAAGCGTCTGTCTACAACTGTCTTAAAGTATCGCCATATACATTAAATTATATAAATTATTAGGGCACCCTTTATATATAACAATCGAGCAATTTGCAAGCGATTGCCAACAACGGTTCAAAAGATAGGCCCATATAAATTGTTGATATAGCGGGCTTAGCAATACAGGTCCCTTTTAGGTTTTAGCGCTCTGTCTATAACGATTCAAAGTTCGGACACATGCATCAAATTACATTAACTATTGGGACACCCTTTAATTTTCAAACCCAAATTTTATACTTGTTATTACAGCGAAATAAGCAATAAAGGTTCTTTAAAAAGTATGGCCATATAACGGTCATAGCAATCGACATTCTGTCCAATTTGACCATATAGGTCAATTTACGTCACCTATGGGAACACCCTTTAATTTTTAGATTTACTTTTATATTAATTTTTGTTATTGGGAGCTTTAGTGATTCGCAGTTTTTTTTTTAATTTTAAGAAAGTGCCGTCCACTGTTCGTAATACACACTTGAAAAACATGTATGTTGTATAGGGTCACCCTTTAATTCTGTAAGCATCACCTTTCAAATAAAAAAAATTCAAAATTGGTTTAGAAAAGATAGAGTTTGCGGGCACAAGCAAACAAACAAAGTTGAATAAAATTTACTTTATTCGAAAAATAATCTTATGGCATTATAATATTATGACCGCTACAGCTGGCTAGGACGTTGTCTAATCTGGAGGTTGAATTTTCGATGCCTATGCCGTTGCTAAACGTTTCTTTTAATAAATCAAATGTGGAACGAGCTGTATGACATGCTGCGCCATGTTGTTGAAGCTACAGTTTAGTAAGCAAGGCTCTATAGCGGCCACAATTGACTGTAACGTTCTGACCAGCATCCTTTTTCTGGATGAAACGCTATCGCAACATACACCTAAGTATTATTATCACTCCAACTGCGGAGGTATTGTTTATTGACGTATCCATTTTAACAAAGTGAGTTTCATACCTAAACAAAATTCGCGGTAATCTTGTTTTTGACCCATTCACCGAATCAAAGGCAACTTTATATACAAAATAAATATCAATTTAAAATTTCTACAATTTCTAAGCGTCACTCTAGTGAGAGTCTATTTAAAGCAAACTTACAGCGAACATTTGTCACATCGATATTTGCCAACTCAAATATGCGAACCTTTAAAATCACACATAAAATTTGTTACCTTAAAATAAACTTGAATTTTCAATGAAAATTTCTCCAACAACCCAATCAAGAACTTTAAATACTTGTAAATTTTTTTCTATTATTTGCTTTAAATACAGCCATTAACAAGCATTCTTGTACACTACCTAAGCCCAAAAAAAAACTTCCAGAAATAAAATACAATTAATTGTGAAAAAACATTTTGAAAATGTTGAACTTAAAGCAAAATAGCGTGAAGCCAACAAAAAAATGTTTGTGTGCAAGAATATGCGTCATCATAAAGAACCAAAGATGTCATATAATTTTGACACAATAAATAACTCTTCTCATACCATGAATAAATTTGCAAAAAGAGAAGAGGTGTATTTTATAAGAATTCTTGTCTTGGTACACTTTAAAATTAGCACTACATTTTAATATTTTATTTTTAAAAATTTTAAAACATTTTATTATTTTGCACAAGAATAATGTAAATGGCTAAATGATTAAGTGATGGGTGAGTGGGCACTTAAAGAGTCACATGCTTGCAGTAAGGATTTGTGTGTCTTTTAGACGATAGAAATTGAAGGATGACCATAAGTAAACATTTCTCTGCAAACATTTTAATTAAGGGAAACGATCAATGAAAACATTTTATGGCATAATTTTTGTTATTTATTCATTAAAGAAATTTGAAAAAGAAACTAATCAACTTTTTTCTTTTGGCGTGTTCTTCAGTGGAAGTTAGATTTGCCAATGTTCGATAATATATTTTGGCAGTGGTAAAATTATTTAATTATTATTTTTGTTCTTTGAATGAAGGGGTGGACGGACATGCCCAGTTTTGCGAAGAAAAATCAGCTTATACTAATAATAAGCTGACGAACCAAAAAAGTCGTGGAAGCGTAGGAACATTGGGAGGATCTGTGTTTAAAATAGAGTTAAATTCGCACTTTTTTTTATTCATAAAAGAGGCCGACAGGAGCTTTTTAAACTTTTCTTGATACAAGACAATTACAATTTTGTATTAGTTAAGAAGACGAGAGAAAAGAGAAAATATTAAAAACGTTATTAATTCAATAAGAAGCTTTAATAACTTAAAATGATTTTTTTTGCAAAAAGCAAATAACTTATGGGGTTTCAAACGATGGAGTCATCATTGGGAAACTTAAAAGTAATCCCAAGTCGGATTTATTTTCTTCACAATACATCGCCATTATTTCTGCTATTAACACTGAGATATTCAAGAATAAGGATGTTCGATTGCAGTGGTTAATTAAATTATTTTAATATAATCTATAATCTCTAAAGTACTTGATACGATCTATTGTTCGAACTATTTGCAGCGCTGTATTGCTAGCGAATCATAATTCATCATACAATTAGACACTACCATATACCAATTTTCTTTTGCGAAAAAGTAGTAATTGAACTAATTCTTTAAGTTAAAAGAGAACACCTTAAAATACGTACTAATGATCATCATTATTTGCTACGGTAAATAATGTAATCAATTTTCAGTAATTTAGTATAAAAGACTCACGCCTTTTTAAATCTAGTTGGCAAGTCGTTCCGCCAAAAATGCTCCATTTCACACTTGATTACCTTTTCTAAAATTTCGTGCTGGGCTGTAACCAATTAAGCAACACAAAACGTTGAAATTCTTATAAAAAATAACAATAACAGTAGGGGTCATCCCCTACTTAAGCAATGCACTGCTCCAAAACCGGGAAGGTAGTAGTGTTTGTGGACATTCGATTCGATTATTTGCACACTGAAAGTGACAGGAAAGACATTTACGAATTTTCTGTATAAGGCGTAGTGCAATTCACTATTCAATCGAGTAAAAAGAAATGAGCTCTTGAAGAAATTATGAGAAAATTCAGTTGTAGTAATGGTAAACTAGCGGAATGCATGCCAAATTGCGTCGACGCTCCAGTGAGTTAATAGAGGTAAATGCCCTACTGGCACCGATGAACTTTTTTGCTCTATTGTGGTCAAGTAACTCTAAAATAAAATTTGAAGCACTGGCTCATACATCAGAGTTATATTTCAGTAGGAGATCAGATGAAATGAAGTATCTCTTGTACCGTTTATTAAAACAAAGGAACTTGAAAACGTTTTTGTCGCGATCTGAAAAATATGCTTCTTCCATTAAATTCTAATGCCATGAATATCAAGAGCTGGTGATTCTTTAGTATCTATATAACCCATAAATACAGATGAGGTAGCAAATTCAGAAAGTACTGGGTTTTCCGAGCGTTAAATTGAGCCCTGTTCGCACTATCCCATTCTAGGAATGTGAAAATATCGTGATTGAGGGTATCAAAGATGTGCCGGCGCAAAATAAATGTGAATCTAAAAGAATAGATAGGATTTCACAGAAAAGGTCGTTATGAAAAATTTCATTTGAATTTATTTTGAATTCGTTTGAGTAGTGCGAAGCCTGAGATAGCTCGTTATAAAAAGAGAGAAATTATCACCTACACCAAAAGCAATAAGTTTTGATGCAAGCTCATTGTGCCACACTTTGTCAAGCGCCTTCAGAATACTTAAGGCCAACTATAATGTGCATAAGCTAGCTTTAGCTTATCTCAAAAGTCCAACGAAAAGCCTGTCAAATGCTTAGGTACTATATTAAAGAAATTTAAGTGACTAAAATGTACTTACATAAAGTTAGTTACTTATTTGAACATTTATGTTTAATACGTACTTTTGCCAAAAATAATTCTTTATAAATATATATAAATGTTTTTTTGACCTTTTTAGATAATTTTTGTTTTCTAATTTTTTAAGCACTAGGTCAGTTTATAAATTATAAAAACTTTTATTTATATTTTTAATATTTCGCCACACCGTTGGGTGGCATCATCAGGAAACAGGAAACAAAAAATATTAATATTTAGATTTTCTTTTTTTGAATAACAAAATTAAAAAAAATTAAAAAATTAAATTATTAAAATTAATTTTTTTATTAAAAAAAAAAGAAAATCTAAATATTAATATTTTTTGTTTGCTGTTTCTTGATTATGCCACCCAATGGTGTGGCGAAATATTGAAAATATAAATTATAGTTTTTATAATTTATAAACTGACCTAGTGCTTAAAAAATTAGAAAACAAAAATTCTTTATAAATAAACAAAATTTTAAAACGAAAAGAAGATATTTTATTAATTTAATTATAATTTATTAAATTTGTTAAAAATTGGCCAGAGCAAAAATGTTTTTTTTCTACATTTTTCTAATAATTAAAAACTAAAAGTTTAACACTTTAGGTCTTATTGATTAAAATTTTTCTTCATAAATGGATAACACAAAACACAATCATCTGTTTCCGTACAGAAAGTGTGATTAGTTTCGTACCTTGCTTAAAAAAATGACATTTAACGAAAATTGACGAAAAGTTAGCTTATGTATATTATAGTTTACCACATATAATTTAACGTATTTGCACAGTTGTTAAAGTTTGCTTAAGGTATTTTATGCACATTATTGTTGGGCCTTTAGAGTCACCAGTTTGCTTTCGCCAAAATACTGATACCAAAGAGCATATATTTTTATTATAACGCTATGAAAGTTCTGCATTATCATGTAGTTGTTAAGAACCAATTAAATCAGCTAAGTGTGACTTGAGCTCGAAGAAGAACTTCAACAATAATATTTATTAGTTGTTATTGAAAGTTTTTAGTGTCTAAATAAAACGGTTTTAAGGATGAGATTCATCTCATGCCTTTAATGGGTTTAAACTTAATCGTGGTTATTTAAGTCACTTTTCGTTTAATTTATAATACCCTTCACCACAAAAAGTAAAAAGGCTATATCTAAGTTTGTCATTCCGTTTGTAATTTCATCAATATCCATTTCCGACCCCATAAAGTATATATATTCTGACTTCTTATGCATAGCGAAGTCGATTGAGCGATGTCAGCTAGAGAAAATTTAATTACGTCAACCGATCAGACATAAAGGTGCTATTGGAAATCAGCATGATCGGTCTATGCCATTCGAGAAAGCGGGTAAAACACCACGCCTACCTCTAATTTTTTCATATGATTTTGAACCAAGTGAAGTAACTCCAATAACAGTAAAACAAAACTAATATATGGACCTATAGAGAATAAAAAATAAGAAAAAAAAAATCAAGTTAAAAAATTAGCGTTCGGCTATATTTTCGGCGTTACGGACCTCTGAAATACTCCAATTTTTTAAAATATCAATATGGGTGTCATTTAAAAGCTTTCAAAGAGATCTTTAAGGAAATACAAAATTTTTTTTTTAAATGCTTACCCCATTAAGAGCCGATGGCATTTTTATGTAAAATTATTATTATTTTTATTATTATTATATTATTTTATTATTATTATATTATTTTATTATTATTATATTATTTTATTATTATTATATTATTTTATTATAATTATTTTTTTCTAAATTGATTTGCAAATTTCCGTTTCACTAAACACTCATTAGACCATCTCCAATATTCATAAATGCACAAATGTTTTACGCATATTTAATTGGGTTGATTTTTATTTTTCTTAATCTATGAGAAGAAGAAAGTTTTTGCGGAGGCAACAAGTTTTTTTTTTTTAGATGCATGTAAATTAGTGCGTTTCACTATTCTTTTTTTCTAAACTAAATAAATTGGAATATGAGTGCGACTGAAATACTTTTAATGAAAAAGAATGAAAGAAAAGAATAAATATGTTGAAAGTGTTTCGTTTTCTTTTTATTTTATTTCTAGATTATTTTGAAGTATTTTTCTTTTTTTTTCAAGATTTATTTCTCATGTGAAGTGTTGAATATTTCTTGCAAAGCAAAGTGTCTTGTTTTCTATTGATTTTTTTATTTCTAATTTATTTGAGGTGTAATAAGCTGCACTTTGATTTATTTTCCGGCCTACATAATTTTGTTGATAAAACAAATTATTTTTTTTTTTGATGCTTACCAGTTTTGTTTATTAATTTAAAATTAAAGCGAATATTTAAAACAGTTTTGTTTTAGTTTCAGATTTTTGTCTTCCGTTATAATTTTTTTCTCTGCTTGAAGGTACGTGTAATAGATAAAATCTTTTCGATTTGACAGTTTTTTATGTTAAAGAGTGTAAAAGTGTTTTAATTTGAAAAATTTTTACCTTAAAAATGAAAGTAAAACTATAAGATAAATGGATATGACCATGTTTGTTTGTTAGTATGCCTCTCTGCAAGAACTTGTAAAGCACTTTTAATGGAATAATTTCAAAATAAACTGGTTTGTTTATTTAGTTAAAGTTACTTTCAACAGAAAAATTTAAACTAAATTGTTAGTTAAAGTTTAGTTTGTAGTTTCCATTAATTTCACTTAAAATAAAAATTTTAACAACACTTTTGTTAATAAAAACATCATAAATGCATTAACCGGGTTTAAACCGATTTTTTCTGCCTTACAGCTGCCGGTTGTTTTTAATGTTGATTATTCGAATGTTGATTACACCGGTATTTTATTTAAGAAATCTAGTTATTCAAATAGATTTTAAATTCGTAAATTTTTTAAATCTAAATTTTTGAAAAATCTGTTTGCAACTATTTTTTTTAAATGCTTCTGAAATAACTGAATGGTTCGGTAAGGAAAATTCCTCAGATGATGCTGTAGAGCAGGGATGGGCAACCTTTTTTGTAATGCTGGCCAAAATTGAAAACAACCAAACAATAAAATATTTCTGGCAATATATTTTTACAATACCTTTTTTACTGCACTGTAAAATTACAAAAAATTAATAATAAGTAGTATAACTATATTAATGAGACACTTGTCACTGCTTCTTAATGGATTAGGCACTTTTGTCTAGTTTAATTTTGCTAGTAGTAGCAACTACGAAGCTACTTTCTAAATTCTCTTCTGTATTTCGCGATCTATATTTTGATTTAAAAAAGCAATTTTCGAAAAAAAATTGTTCGCATTTATACAGCCATGGACAAAACTTTGTCGTTAAAACAATCATATTTTTTATTATACTTTTAATCGAGCAACAAAAAAAAAAAAAAAAAATAATAAAACATAAAAACTAAAAACGCATAGTTTTCTTAAAAAAAAAAATTTAAAACTTGACGAAATTTCCAATCGTCTGTTCATATTATTTGCAGGATTTTAACTGGACACTAAAATAGCACAAATTAAAATCTTTTAAATAAAAATATTATACATTAATAAATAGTAACTGCCATATTCATAGAAAATAAAATAACTTTGAAATGTGTTTTTTGACAAATTTTTCATACAAATTTGTCCTAAAATATATTTCAAATCTATTTTGATTTTCTATGAATACGGCAGTAAATATTTAAATGTTTTTAGTTTAACTGCTTAATATTTAGTAGAGTAGCCTTTATTTTCAATCACTGCCTGGCATCTACGGGGCATACTTTGAATCAGATTCTGGCAACGTTCTTTGCGAATCGAGTACCAAGCTTTTTGCATTCCAGTCCCCAAATCTTCCAAGTTTTTGAACTTTTATTTCTCAATTGCACATTTAACATCATTCCTGAGGTTTTCTATCGAGTTTAAGTCAGTACTTTGCGCCCGCCAGTCTAAAACGAGAATGTGTTCTTTCAAAAACCAATCCTTTACCAGCTTAGACATGTGTTTGGGGTCATTGTCCTGCATGGATATGAATAAAACTGGCATGTATTCAAGAGCATATGGTTCCATTTTGTTCTTTAGTATATCCAAATACTGATACCGATCCATTTTTCCACTTATTTTAACAATTGGACCCACACCGTACCACGAGAATGATCCCCAAACCATGATACTTCCTGCACCATGTTTTATTGTCTTCCGAGTGTAACGAGAATTTAACGCCTGGTTGCTTGGTCGATGAACAAATACTCTACCATCCGGTCCCATACGATTGACCTTTGTTTTATCACTCCAAAGTATTTTTTTCTAGAATGAGAGGACTTTATTCTTGTAGGTGTGAGCAAAAAGTAAACGCTTTCCTATATTTTTTTTTTTTTACAGAAATGGCTTCTTCCGGCTAGAGCGTCCAAAAAGTTTTGCGTCATTAAGACGCCGTCTTACGAGTCTGTCTGTTAAGTTTAACCTAAATTTTAAGTTAATTTTATTCGCAATATCGCATGATAACATGCGATGCTATTGTCATCAGGACAATAGCACGGTCCACGACTTCGGTTGTGTTTTTCACACGCGGCTTCCGTTTTCTGTCCACTAGGGCATTATTTATGTTTGGTTTGCTTTCAAGGAAGTGATCACATTGTAAACCATTTTTCGTGAGCGATGCAAAATTTTGCCATTATCAGCTATCTTTTTCCCATCATTCCACATGTTGCTGATAATCCGTTTCTCCTCCGCCGTGCAATCTTTTCCACGTTCATTTTTTTGTAAAAATTAAGTAAAATGTCACAAAATTAAATAAATTTAACGTAAGAAAAAAATACATGAGCAAAACATACAACACTTTTATGCACGTTGTGCTAATTTGCTGTCCAATTTAATTAATGGAATAATTCAGCAATCAAAACAAAAAATACAGTATCATAACGGTAATATTTTTTGAAAAATAAAAGCTAGATGTTGTTGTGCGGCATTGCAGACCAAAATAATTGGTCTACTTGGGATAAAAATGAGATAAAAAAACACAATCAAAATATACAATGATTTTGTGCTAATTTAATGTCCATGGCTGTATGTGCCCCCAAACAATGAAATAATTTGTTTGCGTTATTAATTAATTGCTAAAATTTTTGCGCATCTAAGTTGTTACAAAAGTACATTTTTGTTAATGTAATAAATTTTATTTTAAGATCCTTTCTTTTTTAAAGTTCAATTAATTCTAAATAAAAATTTTCGGGGATTTTGGTCACATCTGTTAACAAAAATTAAATTGAAAATACATAAAAATAGCATTATTTACTGCTGGAATCCATTAATCTTTCCTTAAATTCTTAATGCAAAGCAAAAAAAAAATATTAATATATTTTTAAATTTCGTTACTATTTTTAATGTGCCCAATTGTTTTCGTTATGATTTTTAGAGACTGTTTATGTTGTTGTTTTATGCCTTCGTTCGCGGGCCACAGTTTATGTGCATGTGGGCCGCAGGTTGCATGAAACAGTCGACTAGTAGAAAAATTTAAAAGATGAGCTGTTCATACAACAAATAAATAAAAAACAAAGGAAAAAATGAAAGCATTTTTAGGACCATTATTACAACTTGTCGTTAGAGAAAGGTAGGATTTTACAGCCCGATCAATAACTTTGCATTATTAAAATTTCCATTATAAATAACAATAAAAAATTGATGTTAAAATATCGCAAAGCTATTTAACGAACAAAAAATGGCAAGTCGTAATAATGGCCCTTAAGGAAATGAATTTAGCTTGACAGGTTCCCAGCAAAAAATTAGACATTTCCTTAAAAAGTACTTGCCATATAATGACTTGCTTTTGTGATTGCCATATTTTGTTACTTGCTTACAAAACACATTACATTAGTTCCCAAAAAAATAAGTAGTAATGGAACTAGTTCTTTACGTTAACAGAGACTACCGTACTAATGGAACTCATTATTTCCTACAATAATTAATGTAATCGATTCTCAGTAATTGATTATAAAAGTCTTATGCCTTGTTAAAATCATTAGGTTGCCAATCTAGTTGGGAAGTACTTTCGCCAAAAATGCTTAATTCCACACTCGATTACCTTTTCAAAAATTTTATGCTGGGTTGTTCAATAGTTTCTTTTAATTTTTTAATTTTAATGTGCTACTTTTTTTTTAAAAAGTGAAAATAAAGAAGGTTGTCAGCTTTAAGTACGAGGGCTGCTATATATATATATTTCTGGCCTGGCAACACTGAGTGCTGCCAAGTGCAATCTGACATTTCCGTTGGAAAGTTTGTCATTTTTAAGCATAATCGTACTCAAAACGTTTTGACGTACGACCATTATTTGTGTTGTTTACAGTGAATTGAAAAAATTATTATAGAAAAAAAAATGGAATTAATTCGTGAACATTTTCGTGCCATCATTTTTCACAACTTTCGACGTGGATTATCACGACAAGAGTGCATTGATGAACTTAAATCTTTGTATGACGATGAAGCACCATCCTATAGCACTGTGAAAAATTGGTATAATGAATTTAATCGTGGCCGAAGCTCGTTTAAAGACGAATTCCGTGAAGGTCGTGCAAAAACGGCTGTTGTGCCAGAGAACATTGATGCCGTGCGTGAACTCATAATGAAAGATCGACATGCGACATACCGAGAGATAGAGACATCCTTGGACATTTCTTCCAAAAGCATACATTCGATACTGCATGAACACCTGGCCGTAAAAAAGGTTTGTTCTCGTTGGATCCCGCACAATTTGAAAGTCGTTAAAAAAGGCTCGTGTCGATTGGTGCAAAGAAATGTTGCAAAAATACGATTGCGGTGCTTCAAAAGACGTTTATAAGATCGTCACATGTGACGAATCATGGATCTATGCGTATGAGCCCGAAACGAAACAACAATCGACCGTGTGGAAATAGTCATGCTCTGATAAATGCACAATAATTTATTTATTAATTTAAATTAGAAATATCTTTGTAAGTTTTTTTGTGCGTGCGTCAATCACGGTTAAACGACTGTAGCGATTTCAGATATTTGTCCTCATGGTAAAATATGGTATTTACATTTTCAATATCAAACCAGGACCCTTTACAGTAATCATTTTATTCTGATTGAGTTTAAATTTTAAGCTGCTTTTAATTTCTATATTAATGGCCAGCTCTTGACTTCATAGTTATATACAGATTTAGTTAGAATGCATTTAAACTTAAATTGTATTTAAGTACAGTTTCAGTTTTCCAGTCATCTATGATGGTTCTTATTTAACTATGATAAAAATATGGCAGCATTACGAAATATCAAAATAATTAACAATAGTTTATGAAAAACAGCTGCTAGCAAACACAATGAATTGCAAATTTTGTTTAAAATATTTGAAATATTAAAAATTATTAGCGATACTCATTTATTCACCACATAAACTAATTTTAGTTATTAATTACTAATTACTATTTTCATTAAATGTTTGCAAAACATAAATTATTGTTCTATCAATAGCTAAAATGTATGTTTACTTTTGTATAGTTTTGCAAAACAAGAACAAAAAAATGTCATAAACATATGGTAAAACCGTATTATTTAAATAGACTTTAAATGCGCAAGATTGGTCATTTAAGTGTGCATTGAAAAAGAGAATTTTTGTACTTAAATAGAACTTAAATATAAATGACATTTAAATACAAAGTAAAAAACTGGCCCTAAATATTCTACAGAATAATGGCTCGATGACTGTTTTTCTAATTGCAAGCAGATGGCGCTACTATTTGCTTTACACTAAATACATATGCTAACAGAAACTTTGCACTATAGACTTTCATCATTTCATGGTTAATGTTTTTAATAGTCTTATAGTGCATTTACATTATACCCAAATCTAGTACGAACGAGATTTCGAGCAAAATCTAGTTGATTGTAAATGGATTTCCCATACAAAACAAAATCTACTTCGCCACTTGATTTTGACGAAATCTACTTAAAATCTAGTAGTACGTACCAATGCAACTATGGTTTTTTAAATATTGTACCAAAAAATACTACGCTGTAGCAGAAAAAGTGACAGTTTTATTAAAACAATAAAAGAAAATTTATTTAAAATGTTATTTATGTTAAAATGTAAAACAAAATTAAAAAATGAATGATGTGTAAATTATAAATATAATGTAAAAAATATTTTAAAATATCCTTTTTTCGATTTCTTATTAATATCAAATCTTGCTAGTGTCAAAAAAATAAAGTGTAAACGAACTAGATTTTGAAAGAGATTTCAAATCAAATCTAATAGATTTTGGTGTAATGTAAATGCACTATTAAATACTAATAATAATCATTTGTAAATGAAATTTAACTAAAATTTGTCTACGAAAACTTTTGAAAATACTACGGTGTAAAATTATAATTTGACCTCAAAAACGCTGAACTGGTAATACTGGCATAAAATTATTAAAGTCTATAGAAGTATTTGTGGCAAAATTTTTCATCATTCACTTTTTTTACACAGTACAAAAATAGAGATCACAAATTATATAGTGATATAAAACACTTTTAGAATCGCGTTAGGGATCACTCTCAGAAACATTTCACTTTTTTTTTTACAAAAAATTTACCAAAAAATCCTTTTTTTATATTTCAAAGAAAATTCTTATCATAAAAATTTAAAACAAATTATGCCACGTAGCATTTACATGAATATAAAATTGTTTGTTTACTATTCTCATTAAAAGCGAACGGTAATTAAAACCCCAAAATAATGTCTGGCTGGCTCATATGGGAGAAAGTTGCAGTTGCAAAATAAAAAATGTTTAAACGATTTATTTAAGCAATTTAATTATTGCACTAAAAAAATTAACTACATGTTTACATGAAACGTGCGAAACTCCATCAATTAATGTCAGATTAATAAAATTTTAATTGAATCCATTAAAAATGTATTAAATATTTACAAGCCACTAATTGCCAATAAAACTTAAAAAAAAAACGTAAAACGTAAAACGTGATTTTAAGAAAACATTGTAATCAAACGATTTATTTCAAACTATTATTTAATTTAATTAATATTAAATGAGTCTTATCTAATTTATTTTACTAAATATCAAACAGAGGTATAACGCACAATTTGGCTAATTTTCTTTGTAAAAATCCATAAACATTTCCTGTTTAACGCTTTATAAATTTTATTTACTTTTTTTAGGTTTAATGAAATTTCTTTAAGAAAAAATAAAAACGATACGGAATTAAAAAAAATTTAAATTTAAATAGGTTTAAAAAAACCACCATGTGAAACATTTCCATTTTTTCGTTTGAATGTTAGAAAAAAAAACACATTTTAATATTAACAAATGACAACATTTTAATTAACAATTCATCAAGCATAGCGGCAATTATTACGCCATCATAAAGACAAGACCAAAACCGAAACCAAAAACAAACAAACAAACAAATAAAAAAGAACAATAGTAAAAATTAATAAAAAAAAAAAAACAACTACCACCAATTGTTACCTTTTAAATTTAGAATTTATTATTTCCGCTAAAATAAAACAGAATCAAAAGTTTAAAAATAATGCACTAGCCCGGCAATGCTGTACATATACTGCGCGAAATTTTACTTAAATTCCAAATTTTTTTCATTGCAAGATCTTGTGTCAACCTCTACATCAAATATTTACCACATTGGTAAGTTGTCCAGTGTGATATTTTTATTTCTTGTCAAAAAGTGTTGGGCAGTCAAAAAAAAAAAAAATGTGTAAAAAAGTACCCAGAAATATTTTTTTTCTCTGCAGATTTTTATTATGCGACGGTCAACCGGGAAGTGAAAATAATTTTTAACACTTAAGACAAAACTCATAAAAAGGTAAATAGTTCCGAGCGACAAAATAAGCAGTGCAAACATTACACTTAGTTGATTTATATGATCATGTACCTGCGTCTAAGCAATTGACAATGAAATCATTACTCCAGTGTGACTGTTAGATGGAACGAAACTTGGAAGTAGAAAAGAAGCTGTGTTTTTGACGAGATGTTTTATTGACTATCAACCAAAATCATACTTTCGCGGACCAAAAAAGGGTCGCTTTGTGCTTAAACGGTTTTAAAAAATTTTCTCAGTGACCAGAAACTGAAAATAATTTTTAACATTTCAGAAAAAACTTATCACAAAATAAGAAGTTACAACACACAAAATAAGCAGTGCAAACACTACACATGGTTGGTTTAGACGTTCACGAAGTGAGTGTTGTTTGGCCCAAACAGTACGTTTGTTCAAAATAGATTTTGGCTGAAATAAAGCATCCACCGTAGGTACAAGTTTGTGCATAATATCTGGAAGTGGAAAACGCCCATGCTTCCCGTAGTGTTACGGTGCGTACCGATGAAAATGTTATCGAAATTGTTCAAATTAATCCAAGACCTTCCTCCTCCTCGTCGAACTCAACAAATAGGCATTTCAGACAACATTCACTTCATTACTGCTAACAAAAGCTTTAATCGATACGAGGGCTGCTCTATATATTTCTGGCCTAATAGTGAAAATGCGAATATTTATAATCAAAAATGGTTTTATTGTTTTTCAAAGTATTCTTCAGCATGATTTATACACATTTGCATGCGCTTAAACCAGTTGTCGAAGCACTTTTTCCACTCCGATTGAGACACCTCTAAAACATGGTTTTTGAACACTTCAACAGCTTCTTCTGGCGACGAAAATCGTTGACCACGCATTTTTTTCTTGATGTGCGGAAACAAGAGGAAGTCATTAGGTGCCAAGTCAGGGCTGTACGGCGGATGACCCATTAATTCGACGTTTTGGCCGGTCAAAAACGCTCTGGTTTAAGCCGATGTGTGAGAGCTCGCATTGTCATGGTGAACAATGATTCGTCTTCTCTTGTTGGTTTTTCGAATTTCGCCGATGACTTCAGGCAAACAAATTGTAGTGTACCACTCAGAAGTGACCGTCCTACGTTGCTCAAGCGGAACAGTCGCCAAATGACCAATTTTTCACAGTGCTATAGGATGGTGCTTCATCGCCCTACAAAGATTTAAGTTCATCAATGCACTCTTGTCGTGATAATCCACGTCGAAAGTTGTGGAAAATGATGGCACGAAAATGTTCACGAGTTAATTCCATTTTTTTCTATATTAATTTTTTCAAGTCACTGTAAACAACACAAATAATGGTCGTACGTCAAAACGTTTTGAGTACGATTATGCTTAAAAATGACATACTTTCCAATGGAAATGTCAGATTGCACTTGGCAGCATCCAGTGTTGCCAGGCCAGAAATATAAATAGCAGCCCTCGTATTGAATCGACATTGAAAAACCATTAAAACCCAACGTCATTGTCGAGAAAGTGCTGTAGTTTGGTGAGGACTGTATTTCAGTTAATGGCGAGCGCTACAGAGCATTTTATGGCCTGAAACGGAAAATGTGAACTTGGATAATCTATGGTTTTAGCAGGATGGCACACTATTTCATCCAAGTCATCAAACTGTCGATCTTTTGCTCATTAAGTTTGGTAACCGTGTTATCACTTGTCAAGACGATGTCAATCTTTAGCCTTTTTCATGTGGAGTGCCGCTAAAGATCGATATCATATGTATGAGTCTTGTAAATGCAATAAAAAAAGCATATATATAATTTACCATAAAACTTCCATCGCCGATTAATGGGTTAAGCATTTTTAAAAATTTTAGTAATTGCTTCAAGATCTCTTTAAAAGCTTTAAAATCATATCCATATTGATATTTTAAAAAATTGGAAACTCGAAAAATATGGGCGAGCACCAATTTTTTCACTTGATGTTTTTTTTCTTATTTTTTAATTTTTTTCGCCCCATAAATTTATTCTTTTGATTGGAGTTACTTTATTGTTGCAAATGACATGAATAAACTAGAGGTAGGCGTGGTGTTTTCCCTGCTGCCCCGAAGGACATGGACCGATCATGCTGATTTCCAATAGCACATCTTTCGACACTATATCTGATCGATTGACATATTTATTTTATTTTTTTTTGTGAAATAAAGTTTGCCTCGGCAACACTAACACGGACGGACAGACGGACATCGCTCAATCAACTTTGCTTTGCGTAAGAGGTAAGAATATATACATACTTTATGTGGTCGGAAATGGATATTGTAGAAATTACACACGGAATGACAAACTGAGTTATACCCTTTTTCCACTTTTTGGGGTGAAGGGTATAAAATTTAGAGGCAGACGGTGGTGTTTTGCACGTTGCTTCGAAGGACATGGAACGATTTTCAATAGCAAAATTTTCTAAACTTTGTCTGATCGATTGGAGTATTTAAATTTTCAGTAGCTCATCTAATGCCTTAGCAAAGTTGATTTCAGCACTAACACGGACGGACAGACGAATATCGTTCAATCGACTTTATGGGGTCGTAAATGGATATTGAAGAAATTACACAGGGAATGAGAAACTTAAATATACCCTTTTTTTAAGCAGTGGTGGAGGGTATAAAAATTAATAATTTTTTGTGAACATTTTCCATCGGGTTATAGTGCACACATAACCAAAAATTTATGGTTCCCTAAAAACCTTGTTTTTGTTTGCTCTACTTTAGGCTATCTCTCTATTTTTTATGCTCGAAATGGTCTATTCAGGTAGAATTTGTATTCTGCCGTAACAATACTAAGTACAACGAGAACGCAAACGCAACTTGTTGCTTTTCTATTTTCAGTTTTTAACTAAAATCCAGAAGGGTGTTCGCTGAACAGGAACGTTAGTCATATTATCCAACAATATACCAATTCACATACATTTTATGTATGTGATAAAAACAATTCCTCAATGCTTCAGTCAACAGTTTTTTTTTTTTTTTTGCCTTCCCCTTCTTATATACTGGTAAAGTGTTTTTATTTAGTTTGTTTTAAATTTTTATGGTCTACTGATCAACCACCATGTATTTTTACTACTTCTTTTGCTCACTTTTTGTGCAATAAAATCGTACGGATGATGATGACTGTAACTTTTTTCAAGTATATATATTTTTTTTGTTATTGTCATTGTTATTGTTAATTAGAATTCACTTGTTGCATTTTAGTAAATACTAGTTTTCAATTTTTATTTAAGGTGTATCATTAAATAAAGTTGAAGTTCTAGCAACAATATTTTGTAATTTTAATAATTTTTTTAAACTGCAGTTAAGTCATTTCTAAAAGAAACATGTTTTTTCATATTTTTCATTAGACTGCATATTTAAATTTATAAAAGAAACTCGATAGTGCTGCTGTAAAATGTCTATTTTGCAATTGTATATTTTAAATCTATTTGTGGCACATTGTATGTGATGTGTTGCATTTGTTTACTTGCTGTCACTGTTAATGCTCAACAGTTGCAACATGTTGTTATTTATATTATTTCAGCAAACACTTACAAATTGTTGTTTTATTTATACTAAATATTATTGGAAATAATTTAAGCCAAATTATTAAAAACATTTTTTCTTAAATATAGTCCATATTTTCAGCAGACATTTAAATATTTTTTGTGAGTCAGGAAAACCAAATCATTAAGGCTGGGGCATATAGAATCCGCCATACGTTATAGTTTGTCTTTTTCAACTGACAGGTAATTTAAAAAACATATTTTCTTATGAGTGATGTCACAATCAGTACGTCTCCGTCAACGTAAAGCACAAAAGTTGGGCAACTTTTGACGTACGTTGAATGCTTCGACAGAAATCATCTGCTGCTTTTTTTTTTGTTTTTTTTTTTTGTTTTCG
Organism: Gymnosoma rotundatum; assembly: GCA_916610165.2. Lineage (NCBI taxonomy): Eukaryota > Metazoa > Arthropoda > Insecta > Diptera > Tachinidae > Gymnosoma > Gymnosoma rotundatum. The sequence continues at coordinate 50,685,308 of OU744338.1, forward strand.
CACTTGCCGTTTTTTAAATATATTTTTGTCCGTTAACAAAGTACTCATTATGTCAGCCTATTCTTTCGTTACTTTGTTTTCAGTTGAATACGTTAAATTAGTTGAGTTGATTTTGTCATCATTTCAATGTTTCATTTTATTGAATTTTTTTGTATACTTAACTCAAAAGGTTTTGTGATGATCAAAGTTTAATTTGTTGAGAGGACTTACCTGTAAATAAATAAAAGAACATAAAATTAATTAGTTTAAGAAATAATATTTCGATCTGAAAAGTTTAATCTTTTTAATAGTTTATAATCGCTTAAAATTCTTACAAGAAGCTATTTTTAATAAATATATTTTTGAGTTTTTTTATAAGGCGCCTCTTTCCCGGAGCTTTAATAATTAGGCACTAGAAATTGTCACAGATTGTGTGTTATTATGGCCATTGCAATCAAAAATAATGAAATGAACTTAAAAAGTAAATTTTTTGTTGAGGGGAAATTTCTTCTCTTTAAAAGCCAATTTAAAAAATAAATTTTGAAATGATAGAGCAATTCTATAAAGACCTATTTAGACTCATGCCCAGCAAAAAATTAAACATTACCTTAAAAAGTACTTGCCATATAATGACTTACTTTTGTGCTTACAAAACACATTACATTAGTTCACAAAAAAGGAAGTAGTAGTTGAACTAGTTCTTTAAGTTAAAAGAAAATACCTTAAAATACGTACTACGAGGGCTGCTATTTATATTTCTGGCCTGTCAACACTGGGTGCTGCCAAGTGCAATCTGACATTTCCATTGAAAAGTATGTCATTTTTAAGCATAATCGTACTCAAAACCTTTTGACGTACGACCATTATTTGTGTTGTTTGCAGTGACTTGAAAAAATTAATATGGAAAAAAATGGAATTAACTCGTGAACATTTTCGTGCCATCATTTTTCACAACTTTCGACGTGGATTATCACGACAAGAGTGCATTGGTGAACTTAAATCTTTGTATGGCAATGAAGCACCAAAAGACGTTTATAAGATCGTCACAGGTGACGAATCATGGATCTATGCGTATGAGCTCAAAACGAAACAACAATCGACCGTGTGGGTCTTCAAAGACGAGCAAAATCCATCGAAAGTTGCTCGTGGAAGAAGCACTTCGAGGCAAATGGTCGCCTGTTTCTTCGGCAAAACTGGTCATGTGGCGACTGTTCCGCTTGAGCAACGTAGGACGGTCACTTCTGAGTGGTACACTACAATTTGTTTGCCTGTAGTCATCGGAGAAATTCGAAAAACCAACAAGAGAAGACGAATCATTGTTCACCATGACAATGCGAGCTCTCACACATCGGCTCAAACCAGAGCGTTTTTGACCGGCCAAAACATTGAATTAATGGGTCATTCGCCGTACAGCCCTGACTTGGCACCTAATGACTTCTTCTTGTTTTCGCACATCAAGAGAAAAATGCGTGGTCAACGATTTTCGTCGCCAGAAGAAGCTGTTGAAGTGTTCAAAAACCATGTTTTAGAGGTGTCTCAATCGGAGTGGAAAAAATGCTTCGACAACTGGTTTGAGCGCATGCAAAAGTGTATAAATCATGCTGGAGAATACTTTGAAAAACAATAAAACCATTTATGATTATAAATATGCACATTTTCACTATTACGCCAGAAATATATAGAGCAGCCCTCGTAATCATCATATATATTGCCTACAATAATTAATGTTATCAATTTTCAGTCATTGATTATAAAAGTCTAATGCCTTTTTAAAATCATAAGGTTTGTAATCTAGTTGGAAAGTCATTCCGCTCATTCGATTAATTTTTCTAAAATTTTTTGCTGTGTGATATTATCTTATATTTTGAATCGTAATAAAAGTAGATTTCTAAACAAATAAATAAATAATAATTTTAAGATAATGCCGGTAAAATCGATACAGTTTTTGATGGACATAGTTTCTGGCGAGATAAGTGGTCGCACTCTTTAATTTGAAATATATTTTTTTTTAAGGACAAATAAATTTGGCGATCCTGAATGTCCACTAAAACGAAACACTGCACGATCCTAAAATACAGCCTTTACTGTAATCACTTTATCCGTGGTAAACATTGAAGCATGCAAAAGCTTGAATACGAAGTGCAGATTCTTTCCCCAGAAATAAAATTGTTCATTGTATACAAACATAAAATCAAGCCTTGTGTTATACGAATATCTATCTGTCTTCTTACAAAAATATAACGACAACATCCGTTGCAAAAAATATAGCATTTTCTGAGGGAATGACACAATTTTACTGCCAAAACATTTTTTTATAATTTTTTTATAAAATATTACTAGAATTGGATTTATTAGTACTTATACGTTTACACTTTAGTTGTGTTATTAAACATAATTTCTATAGAAAAAATTATAAATACTTTTTATTTTAACAAACAGTTGTTTGAGCTTAACTTTAACTTTGATTACTATTTTAATTGCTTTTATAAATGTTTTTGTTCAGATTTTTTGCGTTTAATCTGAAAATACTTTTTTTTTTCAATTAAATATTTACGAATTTGTGAATCAAATTTATTAGTTGTGCGATAAGTCCTTTTCATAAAAAAAAGTTTTGGGTTTATTAATTAGTAATTGAATACGAGTTAATTTTTTTTCGTGCTATGACACCATGCATAACCGCTCTTTATATTTTTCTTTTCGTTTTTTTCTGCGGCTTTTGCTCTGATACTGCACCAGCTAGCATCGAACTAACAATATAACTTTTAAAAAACATGTGCTTTAACCAGCGTAGCCATCTGGACCACAATATCCTGTGGCTCCAGTGAGATTTAAATTGATGGTTTCTTATTTACCAGCCAGAGTCAACCATTCATTCAACCATTTAAACCACGACCGCCGCAAGCTGTTTTGCTGTTGCTTTTCTCTCTAGCTAAAGCTCTGTGGAAATTTGGACCATGATTTCCTTGTTTTACGATAGAGCTTATCTATCGTGGCTATGCAACAACAAGTTTTGCTTTATACTCACTCAAGTCGCTGCTAGGAATTTAACTTAGGATTCGTGATCCTTTTAACAAATACATTGACTCTGCTGTTTGTTCAAAAGTTCCTTTCTTACTTTTAGTTTTTATTCTATACACCACACTGGTTTTTGCTGCAAAATACCCATTTACTCAGCTCTGGTTATCTAATTTACAATTCCAAATTTTTAATAGATAACAAATATTTCATAGGCTTTTGAATTGAATAGCGCTCTACTGCTGAGGCAAACTTGATTTCACAAAAAATTCAAGTGTGTTAATCGATTAGATATATACGGCATTTACACTATGCAGTTTTTCATGAAACTAGCATTAAACTTTTGTTTGTTTGTGAAACAGAAAAAGTAAGAAATATGGTATTGTTGGAGTTCTGAGGGAATATTACTATTGCTAATGTTTACTTTTAAGTAATGCATAACGCTGTAACTTAAATAGAAAATTGCTATTGGAAATCAGCATGATCGGTCCATGTCCTTCGAGGCGGTGGGCAAAACACCACGCCTTCCTCTAAGTTTTTTATGTCATTTGGAAAAATAAAGAAACTCTAATCAAAAAATAAATACATGGGCAAAAGAGAATTAAAAAATAAAAATAAAAAACATCAAGTGAAAAGTGACGCTCGCCCATATTTTCCAAGTTATGGGGCTCTGAAATTTTCAAATTTTTTAAAATATTAATATGGGTATCATTTTAAACCTTTTAAAGATATCTTTAAGAAATACTAAAATTTTTTAAAAATGGTTAACCCATTAAGAGCCGATGTCATTTTTATGTAAAATTATATATATAGCAGTACCAAATTTTTTTTTTATTTTTATATTCTCTGTCACCCCAATGTTTGCTTTTTTTATTGGATTTATTTCGCTAAACTACATTAACATACATAGATGGTGAAGGGTATATAAGACTAGCGGCATAGATGAATATAGCACTCTTACTTCTTGTTAGATATTTTTGTTTTTTCGCTTTGTAGAATTGAAAACCGAAATTTCAAACAATATCTGGAATATGCCTAAACCATCTAAATTTTACCTAAATATTACATTTTCACATATCACAATTATATTTCAACATTTCATCAAAAATATTCAATTTTGCAATAAATAATAGAACTTTTCATCAAAAACCAGAAAATTCTGCCAAAAAAAACTACATTAGAAGAATTGAGATTTTCAGTTAACGATTAATATTTCAACAAAATATTTATTATCACGTATTTTTTATTAAAAAGGTTTAATTAAAAAAAATGTAAAAACAAAAAGTTTTTTAAATTGTGGAAACACCAACAACTATCATAGTTTTGACACTTACTTTTTTGATATAGGCCAATGTTTCTGGCAATTGGTACAATGAATTTAATTTCGTTCGACAATCACATATATATAATTAAAATCCACTATGAAAATTCATTCAGGAACAACAAGCTGGTTTTTCTGAATTTTTTTTTTCATTTTGTTCACGAATGTAAACAAGCAAAATTGCCGCATTCGGGCTTATAAAAATCCTAGAGTGATTATTGAAAAGCCTAATACATACATACATATATAAAACTAACAAAATTAAATATAGTTTTCAATGGTTTTATATATGTATAATTTATTGTCTAATAAAGCTACAGGATATGAACAAGAAGAAAACAAACAAAATTCTGGACTTTGTTTTCACTATATTTCATAATACTTCTTTTATAATAATTCAAAATACAATATTTTTTGAAAAAACTGAATTGGAACGCTTTTTTAACCATACCCTGTTTTCCATCTACATGTTTCACCTTAACCTTTATCACATTTTATATGGATGATATAAAGGTTTCCTTAAAAAAATCATAGGAAAAATGTAGAGAATTTTAACAAAATTCTTAAGTCATGTTCACCGCCCTCAAACCGAAAATAAAAAATCTGGCTCCGTCCTGCACCAACGCAAAACACTTTAACTGTGCCAAATTTTAGCTTTCTGCGCTATCAGATGCCCCCCGGGGGCACCAAGAGTCTGTGCTGACCTAACCTAGATGCAGACGGGGGTATAGGGGAACCAGTCCCCCGGTGTGCAGGAACTGAAGCTGGATAGACACTTGGGTACTGTCGAAGGATTTTAACAGTTTCCTTAAATGATAATAACGTATGAATAATAAAAGCAATAAATAAACTGGCACCGGGAACAGGTAGCCCATACAGAGAACCGCCCATCTATGTAGCCAGTTATTGGTGAGGTCCATTCGGGGTACACGTGGTGGTTGTGGTTAAATTAGTCTATTTCTGCGGGTTTGGAGTGGAATAGATGGAAGTGTGCTGTTGCACTCTAAACAGAGGAGTTTAAGAATAAACTCCGACCCTATAGCAATGGGTAGATTCATGGTCCTGCAAGTTATACATACGGACATACAGATTGTACAAACAAATTTTAAAACCATTAGAATAAAAACCGAAGATATCCTGCTGTAAAATTTGGAAAGCGTAACATCGTAAGGCAATATTTAGCGTCACTATGGTGAAGGGTATAAAGGATTCGGCACGAACGAATGCGAATATAGCATTTTTATGTTATAATTCTACATATGAAGATGAAAACCATAAGAGTAATAATTCTCGCAAAAACAAACCGACTTCAAAACAGATTTTTTTATAAGTGGGGACACCCTTTAATTTTTAAGATGATGAACTGTTTTTAAAATGGGTAAGCCATCACCTTTCAAATAAAAAAATAAAAAGAGGCACACATATAAAAAAACTACATTCAGTCGAATTGATAATCCCGTTCTGTTTTTGAAGTCGGTTAAAAACCGAAGATATCTTTAGTCTCTTATAAAAAGGCGTTTACTCACATAATTGTAAGAAACTGCAATTATTAAAATGAAATGTTTAGAATGTTAATGCTTTTAAAAGAGTTATTATTTATGCTATTGCATTAAACTTTTGTGACGAGGCGTGTTTGTGTGTAATATTTTGGAAATACAAAAAAAATTACAAAACTACTTCTTAAAAGTTCAACTAAGGGCCTTTCTTTGTACATGAGACCAACAATATGCTGCTGTGAAGTTGGGAGCAATAATATGCGTAAAGCGTATCTAACATCACAATGGTAAAGGGCAATAAGATTTGAGACGGACAAATTTAACACGCACTCACACACACACACACACACATGTTTTTAATAAAACTTTTTTTTTTGGAGATGAGAAAAAGTGCAATTTATGAGCAACAATAAAAATAAAAGTGTAATTTGAAAACATTTCTTTATTATTAACAACAAATTGCTTTGAAGTCATTTAAAAAATTAATCATTTCATTTTAAAATTATTCAATTGTCACTTTGATATTTTGTCTCACATTCTCTTAAAACAGTTTATTTTTTCTTGTGATCTTTTTTATGCCTGACATAAACTTGTCTAATAGCTCAAGCACTTATATGGTCTACAAAAGGCATAAAAAGATTTAATTCAATAAAGTTGTTAAACATTTTTCTTTATTTATAAATACACATGACGATATATTTTATCATAATGTAACACTGTGACTGACTATAATTGGCCATTTACTCGTATTGCAGCCATCAAATCAAATGGCATTAAAGGCAGCAAATAAAATACAAAGCAGTAAATATTTGCAACGATTGGTACCTAAAAGTTAAAAAGATATTTAGTAAATTTTATGTCTGATAGTTAAATATTTTGTTTAACATGGTCGGTCTACTATGGTTGCTGTGTTTTGTTCAGTTGGTTGGTAAAATATCATGAGTTTGTAGTTTAAAATTTGTGGCAAGTTTTACAATACGCCATGATTTTAAATCGCCTGTCTGTATGAGTTTTATAATTCAACAATGCATGAATTTAATATGATTTGTGTTGTTAAATATTTAACATTTGATTTATTTGGTTTATGGTAATGTTGACAAATTGTTGAGTTATTTTCAACAGAATTGTTTAAAAAAGGGCATTTTTGAAATAACAATTTTATTGTTTAACAAATTGTTAAATTATTTTCAATAGAAATAAAAGAAGAAATTTTTAAAAAATAGAAAAAAGCAACTTAAAATTTCCATAAATGTAATTTAAGTTATTTTTTAAATATTTTCTTTAAATCTAATAAATATTTGGTAACCACACAAGTTTAAAAGTCTAATTTTGGTAACAAAAATAACAACAATGTATGTTTCAAAACAAAAGTGTGAATTTTATGTTCAAGCAGGATTTTTTTAAGCAAGTTTTTGACACTTCTAATGAATGACAAGTAATTTATTTAACGAATTTAGGGTCGTTAGCCTGCATAAGCAATTTGTTAGTATTTATACGTATTTAACTGGTTGGTGGTCAAGCGAGTTTATTGGAAAACCTTTTGTGAGATTTTATTTAACATTTAGTTGGGTTTTTTTTTCAATTCTATAACTATGAAAATAACTGAAAAAATTTTTTAAATAAAAATTTTGGTTGACAACAAACATCATTCAATGATGAATACTAAATTATTATTGTTCACTTGTTTAAATGGCATATACGCTTTTATTGTCTTTATACGATTTTGAGGGGTTTTCTGTAAAAGTTTATATTAGCAGCTACTTATATTATTTTTTAGAAAAAATATGTTTCAAATTTTTATGATAAAAATTTCGTTCGAAATTAAAAAAGGTTTTTTTTTTTAATTTTTTGTCAAAAAAAAAATTAAAAAGGTTTTTAAGGGTGATCTCTATGGGGATTCTAAAAATGTTAGATATCACTTTAAAATTTACGGTCACTACTTTTATACTGTAGAAAAAAGATTATTACCTTTCTTTCATGCTTCACCTGAAGATAATTCAGATTCGGAAGAGGTCTTTAAAGAATCAGACTATGAAGGACTCACTACCATCTAAGTGCAGAGGAAAACTTGTTTTACATAAACTAATTTTTATAATTTTAAATAAAATTTACCGCTATGATCATAAATAAGTTATTACTATGAATAAATTAATATTTTCAGATAAATAAAATACTATAAAGTAACAAATTACAAAAACATCTTTTTAATAATATTCTTGGGAGGCGGGGGTTGGCAAGGCATAGGCATAGCTTAATAATATTTTTAGAAAATTGGCAAAAAATTACAAAAAAATGTTTTTCTAGGGGACGTTTTTGGGGGTGCGATTGGAGGGACACCTCGACCTGCCTATATAAAATAATTTAAATTAGACGTGCCATACCATAACGCAATAGCCATAATCATATTTATTGCCAACTCTTATTTCTTTTGTCGTTTGTCGTGAAAAATAAGAACAAAATAAAAAAACAAACATTCAATACCTAAATTCAATAGCCAACTGTATATGGTTATGGTAACAATCAAATCTATGGTTACGGTTATGGCTATGACATGTCACCAATAATCAAATACAGTGTTTTCCGTAAGGTTGGTTTGAACATCTTTTTTTTATGGTTATGGTTATGGCACGTCTAATTGAACCTTAAGCGTATGTAATCCATTTCTTTTAATAATAATATTCTTTTCTTATAAATAATATTCTATTTTCGCGCCCGCAAAAAGGGGCGAGTCTAAAATGGCATTTTAGAATGTCTTAAACATTCTTTGACCTTAAAATTTGTAATTGCTAAACATAATCTAGAGGCACACAGTAAATTTTTAGAGCCAATATAAGCTAAAAAAAAATGTCTGGCGAGATTGGCAAAACACCCCTATGTGCGATGACAAGATATAATTTACTTAATGAAAAACCAACCATCGGCTATAATTTTTTAGGTATTCTTTTAGTTACCAGTGGATTGACTTAATTAATTATATTTGATAAATTTAAGAATTCTAAAAATAATTTATAATCTCTAACTATTAGAGCTAAGTAGCGCATGCAGGTATGTTTTACTAAAAGAGCTGAGATCTTGTTAAAATTACATAACCATAAAGCATTTTATACTTTAAATCCCAGAAATTCTCAATTTTGAGAACCCAAAAACCAGAAAAGTGTCACAATAAAATGCTGCTGTTCTATTAAACCTTTATAATTTAAATATGTAAATGGTAGTAGCCTCCAAAAACAAGCCGATGACCAAAGCCTAGCAGAAGTTAAAAGTTTTAACCATGGCGAAATCACACCTGGTGGCCGCAATGGCGAATTCATTAGTTTTCGCCGTATATGCTAAATGTCAAACACCATATAAAAAAATTATACATATTTTGTATATATGGAGTTTGACATTTAGCGTTTACGGCGAAATTAATGAATTCGCCATCGAGACCACCTGTATTATTTCACCATGGTTTTAACTGACCATAAAAATAATTGTTAATTTAATATAAGTTTTTGATTTACACTTACGTAAAAAATACTTATTATTATCTGTAACACCCTGTTAATTATATTTGTTAGAATAGAATACTGTAACTTGTATAAACCTAATTGAAATAAAGACACATTCTTAAGACTGAACTGAAAGCTATAACAACGACAAGATCAAAATGCACTTTTAATAGTTGAAGCAACCATATGAACAGTTTATTTCTTTGAAACAATCTTTTTGTTTTCACTGAGAAGGTTGGCATAATCTCATTAATAAATCACACTCTAAAAACAATCAAGACAAAATACAATAAAATATCTTCACTAAGGTCAATGTAATTGTAATAATCGTATATTTCACAAGCTAAAAAACTGAAATAAAATAATGACGAGACACAAGATACCAGATGAGTATCAAATATAAACAATGAAACCGCAAAATACATCTGATTTAAACTGAAACTGTAGGGAATAAAATAATAATCTACATACAATAAAATGAAATAAAAAGCGTTAAAGATGAATTCTCTTGTACTTGAGAGTTAAAATAATCACTTCTCTTTAATAAAAAATAAGAAAAACAAAAAAGAAAAAGTATCAAGTGTAGGCTTATGCTTAAATGAGTTACCAGTTTTTTTTTTTGGTTTTCAAATTAAATTACACTCGAAAAAATTTGTTGCGTAACTGCCATCCCTAAATTAGCGCGTAAGACGCAAAGCAATGTAATTCATAGCTTTTGCGCTGAAATGTCATCCCTAAATAACAGCGTTAACTTCGTGTCGTTAAAAGTAATGTAAACTCATTTTATTTCATAAAACCCGCTGAATAAGAATAAAGAAGAGATAAAACCGGTAGATTGCCTTGAAAATTACTAAATTGTCACTACTTTTCAACCATAACAAAACAAAACAAACCAACAAACAGCAAACTTCACTTCCTAACGCACTGTCAAAATTGGATTTTCCAATTGCTAAGCGTTGACGCCAAGCTATTTAGGGATGCTTCATACATTTTGTATGTACATGAGAAATTTTGACAGTTATCTTGCGCTTTACGCGCTAATTTAGGGATGGCAGTAAGTGAAAATTTCGCAGCCGCAGTCAATTTAAAAACATAAGAAGTAATAAGCCTTTAGGGTTATTGAATGCATCTTCAGCAATGGCGAACCAGCCCTTTCAGGGTGTGGCATTGCTCAGTCAGGTTCATATCGGGTGTACTTGACCCCAAGGCCGGGATGACTGAGTTCATCAAATTAACGGTATATGCTATAGGATTGAGTTCTTTCATTAATGCTGCGGAACGTGGCGATCAATAGCTTGTTATGCAAATTGGGGTCCATGCACATTAGAACTGTCGTATACGCTGACAACCTATGCTATTCTTTCTAAAATAGGGTTTACCTTTATCGAATAGTACAGGATTCTTTGGACTCATTCCACATCCATAGCAAGCTGTCGTGGAGGTTAGCCACATGGGTACGGCTTTCAGGGCCATTAAGTCCCTAAAGTGTATGTACACGAGATCTAGACTAGTCAATGAATTCCTTCCTTTTGTATATAAGATATCGCAATATTTATCAATCACTCTTTTTGGGTGCATGGACATAAGAGTAATTTTGGGCAACCATATTGCAGATGGGCTGACAGAAAAGGGCACGCAGCTGCGGGATGTGTGTATTAAGACTTTGGCTTCCTTCTTTTGGCTTAGATGAGATGTACGATGACTATTTTTTGAGCGGTTGGGAGCAAGATGGTTTAAAGGAATCTTCTTACTCCTATACTAGAATTTTATGGCCGCGGTTATATCGGGCCGGGACAATACAGCTGTTAAGGATAACAAGGGCACAATTGAGCGGCAATGGGGCTGTGTGCACAGAACGCTGCAAATTCGAACCACATTCCAGGATAAGACTCAAAAGTAACGATAACTGGGGTAGCTGTAAGTATTAGCATCATCTCTGCTTCGGTCTTCTCCTAAGCTATCGGAAAAGCGCTTACAATTCCTTAGAAACTGACATTGTTAGTGGTCATGAAATTTTGGAAAGCAGATAATGCGATTATGGCCGCTCTATTCTTACTCTTTTTCTTTTCTTCATCTGAAACCAAGGGATCGCAGACCCGATTTAAGGCTGCCTGATTTACCTGACACAACCTGGTCAGCTAACCAAGAAAACTCTGACAAATTTTCGGTTTTTGCAATTGTGCCTTAGGTAGCAAATTTCACATAGAAACTCTACTTCGTAGTCCTGAGTAATTCTAATACAGCTAGCTCTATTAACAAAGTAATTAATTGACTAATTTTGTCACAAAAAAAAACTAAAAAACAAATATCATAATAATCCTTACTTTTTTTAAAGCTTTTGGCAACAAAATTTTTTTTGTGAGTGTATTTCAGATTGAATGACACCGTCTTCATATCAATGACCTAATGTTTACCTTTCGTTTGCGAATTGTCACATTATACTTTTTTCCAATATTTTTCGTAGTTGATTTAACATCTACAATATACCGATGTAATGATATCTAAAAATACGCATACATTGTATCAAATCAAACTCTTTGCAAATCTGTTTGAAAATTAAATGAAATTTATTTGTAATTAGAAACACCCGCAGCATTTGTATGTGTACATAAATTTCAAAAGAAGAAAGTCATTGCCGACTTTTATTTGCTTATGATTTAAAACTATAATAACAAACAATTTAAAATTGTCATTGAACAACAGCTAACAAAAATTTTTTACAAAAAAGCAATAAAATATTATAAAAAAAAATAAATAAAAAGTTGTCGCAAAAAACTTTTACGACTTCATGTTTGATAATTTTGTCTTTTTTGTCTATAAATAATAATAATAAAATTTTTTTTTATTGTTTTTCATTAACAAGTGGAGCTTTTTACTATTTGTTTTAGTTGGTATCAATTTGATATTTGCAAATTTATTCATGAATTTGCTTGCTTTACTATGGAAATCGTAATAGTCTTCTTCAAAAAAATCATAAATTGTTTTTGCCTACTAAAAGTGAAATCATATAAAAAATAAAATTTTTTAAATATTTTTTATTATATGGCGTCATACGTATTCAATTTCAGAAAATAGTTTAGTTGAAGTTGTAAATTGAAAATTATAACAAAAAGAAAAAACCAACAAAAAAAGCATTAAACTTGGAAACACGCATTTTTTAAAAGGGTACTTTTATACCCTTCACCACAGAAGTTGGAAAAAGATTAAATCTAAGTTTGTCAGTATGTTTGTAATTTCTACATTATCCATTTGCGACCCCGTACATACATATATATTCTGAGTTCTTATGCATAGCGAAGTCGATTGAGCGATGTCCATCTGTTCGCCCGTTTTCAGGTTGAAATCTACTTTGCCAAGTCACCAGATCAGCTAGAGAAAATGCGCCAATCGATCAGACACAGTTTCGAAAATTTTGCTATTAAAAATCAGCAAGATCGGTACATATTCTTGGAAGCAGCGGGCAAAACACCACGCCTGCCCCTAATTTTTCCATATCATTATGGAAATCTAAACTCATACAAAAGGAGGAAGTGCACCATATTTTTTTAAGATATCAATATGGATATTATTTAAAAGCTTTTGAAGAGATCTTTCAGGAAATAAATAAATAAAGAAGTAAATATTTTAACAATGCTTAAAATTTATATTTGAAGGAGTCAAACGCGATTAAAGTAAATTAATATAAAAAATTCGTAAAATAAAAATAAAAAAGTTTTGTGATATCTTATTTTTCATCCTCTTTCAACTGTATAAAAGAGCCGAAAAAAATCAACCGTTTACAACGGAGAAAGAATTATAGAATTATTGTTGGTATTGTTGTTTTTGCTTAAACTTTGATTTTTGTGTTTGCTTTATTGTTTGGAAAAAATCATTAGTATGAAAAAAATGCAAAAACAGATGACGATCAAGAAACTGTGTTTATTGTTTTTGTGATTGTGAGTTTGTTTTTAAACACTGGACCCATAGCCCTGATGATGCTACTCGATGTTGTAGCAAAATATAGGCAATAAAGAAATAATTTGCACACTACAATTTTGACCTCAAGCTCGAATATTGTTTTTTTCATATTTATAACCACAAAAAGGTCGAATATTACAAAAATCTTTAGTTTATTTAAAATGTTTGTCAGAAGTTTCCAGAAGAGTTAAGTAAGCGGTAAAGAAAAGGGCATCGAGACGTGCTTTGACCCTCAATAAACAATACCGGTGATTTCAACAATTAATCGGGATTATCAGGCATGTTCTGAAATCCACACAAAATTTTCACTTCAAAATTTTCAATAAAAAATAATTTTATAGCAACAATGCCTTGAAAAATTTGAAGTGAAAATTTCGTGTGGATTTCAGAACATGCCTGTATAGCACGAAAAAAAAAGATTTTTTTTTAAAAATTAATAAAAATAAATAAGTTAATTTAATTATTTAAAATAATGGCAATTTCGCTTTTTTGTTGTGTTAACAGTTATTTGCATCTTTTAGTATTTTGTGAGAATTGTATTTGACGTCAAATTTAAAGAGGTTCGGTCAGGAAATGTACTTATACATTATAAATCAATAAAAATTTACTAATTTTCTTTAAGCTGCAGGCATTTTGGCTTGCTTAAACTTCCATTAGTATTTTAATCACGAATGTAACAAAATAAACAAACAAAACACAATTTGAAAAATCAGATGTTTGATATTCAACAAATATGAAATTATGTCAATTAAGAAAATTTTAAAAGGTCCATCAATTCAGCAGTAGTTTTTTTTCGATTCCATTTTCACCCGTTTTTAAGGTGGAACAACAAGAAAATAAATTTTTTCTTTGTACATATTTTTAAATTATCTTAGCGCCACCTAGCGGTTGTAAACTACACTACACAAATCCCACGGAATTAATACAAAAGCTGTTAGAGAGAATAAAGGCAGGCGCTTTACAAATCATTGAGATATCCAGGTTAAAAATGTTATAAAATTTAAAAATGGCACATTTTCCTCACCGCTGAGTATTAACAAATAAACGACCACATAACACATTTGCCCTATTCACAAGCCCCCTAGTAAGTGCTAAGTGCTAACAAAATACAACGGTGCTAGCTGTGTTGTTGGTAATTTTCATGCAAACATGCGATACAACACTTAGTACTTTTTTTCATATGTTTTTCAAACGTTGTATAGTGCCTTATTTTTTAATGTGATTTTTGTTTTATGTTTTTTTATGTTTAAATGGTTTATGTTTAAATAAATTATTATTTTTGTGTTCATGTGTGAATTATATTAAATTAAATTGAATTAAAAGATATTTTTATTAGTTTTATTTATTTAATTTATTGATTTGGAATAAGCCATTTCTGTTGTATATAGTAGGAGTGGGTATATTGGAAACATATCTTAAGGTTTGTTCTCTGCCACCTTGTTCTAAATTATATTTAATAATAATGTTATGAAGAATGCAGCAAGCCATTATCCAATCATTGCATCTTTTCTTATTTTGTGCTGATAGTATTCTAAACTTAAGTTCTTTTAATCTTCCAAATTTTTCCTTTAGTAATATAACTTACTTGAGTCAACCATTAATATATCGAAACTATATTTTTCACACAAAAAATTTATTAATTTACTTTTTTCTGTTTTCTCCCCCATTTGGCTTATAAATAACAAACGATGAATAGCACCTTTCTTCTTTTTATTCAGTTTTTGACGTATGAAGTACAATGTACAATGGCACATTGATACAATGGTTGTTCACAAAGAAGTAAACAAAAGGTAGTATGCAATACTACCTACACCTTAGCAGAGCTTGTGAATACGGCAAATATTTCCTACATTACATATAGAAACATGGGTCAAAACTCAAGTGTTACCTTGTCCAAACATAAATTTCACTATCAATCTTGTTAAATCGCAAAAAATGGAATTTGAAATATACTTCCACATTTTTAAAGCGCATAATTAGGAAGAAAGAAGACATGTATAGCTAACACTAGGTTATAATCTTTTATTTTTCTCACGAAAGTTAAAATAAATATGTAAAAAATTAAGTTCGTAACAAATTTAGCCCAATTTCATATCATTTGTTACAACACAAACATTTCCGGAGTTTTCCCAAACATGTATAATGATGATATTTTATTTTATTTTAAATCTTTAGCAGCAACTTATTTAATTTATCTTAAACATAATTGATGACTAAAAATAAAAGTATAATTTTTCAATTAAAACAAAAAAATACCTCTTTGAAAACTTTTCCGACTGTAACAAAATATGCAGGTTGTTCGTTATCTTAAGACATTCAAACCAATTGCTTCAAACAAAAAACAAGATCAATTAATTGTGACTACGTCACAGTTTCTTATATCAACAGAGTAATACGTAAGTGCAAGTGCACTCAAACTGTTGGTTGATAGTTAATGGCAACTTAATGGAAGATTGTAAGAAAACAAAAATAAAAAAGCTGCCCAGTTTAAATATTGATGAGGTTTAAGTGTCACGTTGACAGTGGTGATGTGTTTGTTATGATTTCGTTGTCAAATTGTTGATGCGTTAACATTGGCAACATGCAGCATAATTATTTATTTTACTGTTTGTTTTATTTAATTATTTTTTTTTTACCAATCAATATCATGGCCATAAAAAGGATTGTAGCCCCTACTATCACTGGTAAACAGTAGAAAATTGCTGTAAAATGTAATAACAACGCAAA
Organism: Gymnosoma rotundatum; assembly: GCA_916610165.2. Classification (NCBI taxonomy): domain Eukaryota; kingdom Metazoa; phylum Arthropoda; class Insecta; order Diptera; family Tachinidae; genus Gymnosoma; species Gymnosoma rotundatum. Next base: position 50,701,294 of record OU744338.1, read on the forward strand.
AAGTGTAAAATATTGACTAAACAAAGCTTGTAAGTCTCTACTCTATAGATTTAATACAACTGCAACGGGGTCATTTCTGTACATAAAATATTTTTTGAAATTTTTTAAGTTGTTGTTAATAGTAATCGATATGGAATATAAAATACATATATGTGGAATTTTTTGTCTGTGTGTCTGTTCGTCTTTCTCTCTGTGTTCGCATCACGTAAAAACTACTAAATGGATTTGAACAAAATTTTGTTAGAAGGTTCCTTTAGAAACTTGAAATTTTCAACACTGTGTACAGAACTCTGTAGTAAATATTTAAAACCGCATTTTTCTAAATTTGAAATTAAAGAAAATTAGAAATGACACGCAGGCGAAGTTGTGGGCACTGCTGGTAGCAAATACTTAATTTAAAATCACTTCCGAATGGTTTTCCTGACTCACGTGTTTATTTTAATCTCAAGCGATTTCTTAGGGAAGTCATGTCGATCACAATACCAAGCTATAGCAACCTCGACTCATAAAATATACGCTTTTCGATAAAAAAAAATAATAATAACAAATCCTTTTTAAGATTTAATAGCAGGACTCACTGGTTCGCCCATCATATATAGCAAACTGAAAAATGACTACTGTGATAAAAAAAAAATTAAGTAATGAGAAGCATCTTGTAGTTATTTTTTGTTTACTAAATGAGAGTTAACAAAAGGCAGGTGTGGATTTCTTCAGTTTCATTTTATTATCTATTACTTTTAAAAGAAGCAATGGCATTGATGTGGCCAAGAGTAAAAGAAAAGAAAGATATAAAAAAAGAGCTTAATAACAAGTTTATTTGATATTTTGCGTTAATGTTCTTTAACCAAATGAGAATTATAGAATTCAAATGTGTAAAAAGAAAAAGCTATAAAAAATGCAATTTGATATTGATTTCATTCGTTCAGAAAAAAAATAATAAATATACCCAGCGTAAGTTGAAATTTATAACTTAGAAGATCTTTATTATAATTTAATTTAATAAATAAATTATAATAGAATATACAAAAAAGTTGATCCGTTTAACAACAAAAAAAAAAAAAAAATAGGAAGAAATGAATTAGATATGAGATATGGAAATGGTCATAGAGATTATTTTATTTCTGCAACAAGCTTGCTAGTTTAATTACAGAAATTTTAAACCAGAAAAAATATTTTAAAAGGTTTTGACTTGTTTAACTAATAAACTATTAATAAAGTCCCACTGTGCGTTCATGTGTACGCTGAATGTGATAGGTATAAATAATGCTGGTATTATTTTAAAATATTTTTGGTTTTTTTGTTGTTTTGGTCAAATTTCTGCCTCCAGATCTTACACAATCAACCTCAAATACAAGTGTATAAAATAAAAAAAAAATAAAAACCAGGAAAATCTAATTTATTTCCGGTTAACAAGACCCCAAACGAACTTTAAACACAAGCTGTGAATGCATTATATGTCATATACATATACACACCATCCCATACAACTATTTTAAGTCAATTATGTGAAGTCTACAATTTTACACAACAAACATTAAAAAAGACAACAGAAATATAAAATGTTCAGGCTAAAAAATAAACATTTTTATAACACTGAAAAATGTTGGAAATTATCAAATAAAAAAAAATTATAATAAAATTGTTTTCTGGATCTGTCACATAAAAAGTAAACTGTGTATGAAAACACTTTATTTAATTGTTAAATTTTTATTTAAAAAGTTTAAGTCGACAGAAGTCGATAGTTTGCTACAATTATTTAACAAAACAAAACGCAACAAGCAGCAACATTAACTAATTTAAAGTAAATTTTTTAAAACTATGAAAATTTCGCTGACATAGATGGTTACTTTGATGCTGTAGTTTAATTTTCATTACCAGTAAGTTTTTACCTATAAATGAAAAAAAAAGATTCAATTTCAGTGTCAGTAAAAATTTACCGATTATTGTTTTTTTTTTTTTGGAAATGTGTATATTTGCATAATAAAATAGAAATATTAGCGTCAGGTTGTATTGTTTTTTAAAGAGCACACATAGTTGACTGACTTTGCTACAAGGAGTATAGGTTACACTAAAATAATGAGCACTTATACACTTGCCTATGTGCTCCAAGCCTTGCAGTTAAATTTTTGCTTGTTAAAGGTGCCTTACATATGACTTGCCAGTTTAAAAATCGGCATTTAATTTCTTATGTATGTCAAAGTTGTCATTTTTACATATGGCTTAAGATTTCGCGTTTATACGTACATACAAATTACGACTGTCATAACCTACAAAGTAAATCACTGGTTACAGTAGTTGTTATGGTGAGAAATTCTTTGAAACACAGCTGATGTTAATAAAGTTTTCAACTGTATTCTGCTTTCACCGGTTTTAGTTCTTTTTGCACTTTTTGGTCATTTAAAAACGATAAAAGTAAAGAAAGAAAAATTTGTAACACTGAAAGTCAGATGCTTTGTCATAGAAAAATAGCACGCTCTAAATGAAAATTTGTCATGCGCTTTTTACACGTGTATTTAACACAAGGAATGTTTTAAGCCGTTTAAACAATATATATTTGTAATTTGCTATAAAAATAATATAGTCTAAAGGACCATTAATAAAATTGTCTTACAAATGTCAAAAATCGCTTGTGTGTTGAAAAAGTAACATAGTGCGTATTCAAACAAAATGTGTGACAGATTTTCTTACAGATATAAACAATTTGCTAATTTTTCAAAGAATTTCATTGAATAATTTCTGAATGATCAGAGTTTCGCATAAAGTTACAACTTTCTTGTGTGACCGTGTGGCACCTAAACACTCTTGTACTTGCGATTTTTCTATGCAAAACTCTGCCTTAATTTGTTTTTTTTTTTTTTTTTTTTTATAAATAGATAAACGGGCTTTACTGGTTTTAATGAAATCTATTGTATAGAACATGAAATCTATATATGTAACGGGATCATTTCTTTACATGAAATTACAAATTTTGATGTTGGTATAGATAGCAATCGATATGGAATACAAAAAACCTATTTTTGTCTGTCTGTCTGTGTTCGCATCACGTAAAAACTACCAGGTGAATTTGAACAAAATTTTGTAAGGAGGTCCCTTAGAAACTTAATTTCAATATAGAATACTTTTTTTTCGTAAAAATAAGCCATTTCATAGAGAAATTTTACCGGTTTAATGGTACTAGAACAGTTGTCTGCACATTTTATTATTGTGAATGGAAAATTGTTAACACCGTCTTCAGAACTCTGGAATAAATATTTAAAAACCCATTTTTTCAAATTTAAACTTTAAGAAAATTAGAAATGGTACGCAGACGAAGTCGTGGGCACTGCTAGTTAATAACATGAACATGGGAAAAATCAGCTTATTTTAGTTTTTAGCAAATTGACGGTTCACTGCAAAACAAATGATTCTTTCGTTAAACTATGATTTTTTATGAAACTTTGAATTCTTTAGAGTTTTTTAATTCTTTTCTTATTTATTTATATTTTTAGATCATTTCATTTTATTAGAGTTTGCTGTTGGTCTTTAAGTGAAACCGAAAATCGACAAAAATACTTATGTTTTACCTTTTTGCAAACATTTTGCACATAAACAAAATTATTAGGTTTAAGAGTTTAGAAGAGTTGCCAGCTTCACATTTGTTGGAAGCATTAATTCCTGGACTATTTTAAAGAATCGTTGCAAATGACCATTTCTTTACTAAAATTTAGATTATTCAAATGAAGGCATTATTCAACGACTACTATTCTCTATTAAAGGTAAAATAAAACAGCAAATAAATAAAAAGTTTGTTAAATTGGAAAGAAGTATCTTAAATCCTCCAATTATTCCTTCGGAGGGTGTCTTTAGATATAGAACCGCATTTTTAAAATGTTTACACCCAAATAGTGATTAAAAACAAGACTCGAAAGAGAGAAAAATATATTATTTGCTCCTGGCCCTGATAATTTTTATGCAAAATCAGGTCTCGTTTAAATGATTCTACGTTAAAGACTTAACATTTTTTTAATGTTATTTATTACATGTGTACGAAATCTTTAATCTATCAATTTAAACTTTTTAATTAATTATTTTGTTATTAAGTTTTGTTGTTTTTTAAGGAATTTTACGGTTTGCGGCAAATTAAAGTTTCATTTAAAATATAAATTTTTGGTGAATTTTAATTTTAGTTAAAATTTTTTTAGGTTAAAAACGCAAAATTAACTACTAATAGTACTATTTATGTAAACAAATGGTGTTCGTAAATAAGAACTTAACAATGAAAAACAATTTTTTATTTTTTGGTTTAAATTCTGTTAAAAAGGTAACATAAGTTTTAACCACATAGCTTTTGATGACTTTTTAATTAAAGATTATTCGCAAACATTAAGTGCAATAATTTTGCTGCTATTCTTTTTAAAAAGGAATTAGCGATACTTTCAAGTATTATAAAAAAAAAACAAACGAAACAAACGAACCTATAAAAAATGTATTAAAAAAATTTCAACACACAGGTACGTTAGTTAAGCTTAGGTTTATTTATTTTTTAATACTCCAAAAACTAGTTTAATATTAGTTAAAGAAAAAATATTGTAATAATTATAGCAACAACTTTTTATTGTTATCGCAATACAAAATGAAATATTTACGAAATTCCAATTAAAAACGAATGCAAGACATTGAAATAAAAATATTTTGCAAATAGCACATGAAAAATATATTAAAAACAGGAAAACTTAAAAATAAAGTAACAATTAAGCACTTTAAATAAAAATAAAGATTTTTTTATTAAAAGACTGGTTTAGGTATGTTTATGGAAAAAGACAAATTATGAAGACAAAAGTGTATTTAAAAAGAAAAATTTTAGCTCTATTCACGACCTTGTGCAAATGGTCTTGGATCATAGCATTTGCAAAATTGTGTAGCATACTTTTAGTTCACACCAACAAAATATATAGTAATGAGTAAAATATGATACACAATTTTGCAAATGCTATGATGCAAGACTATTTGCACAAGATCGTGAATAGAGCCATTGTGTTCAGTAAACAAATTTTTAGTAAAAATCTGGTTAAGTTTCGATTCCTGTCAAAAAAAATTTTTTTTTTAATTAGAAAAATTTTGTATTTTTGCCATTCTAATTTTCAATAAAATGTCTCTGGTATCATATTGTTATACTGTAGAAGTTTCTTAATTTCTTAGTTTAATAATATAAATATTCGCACTTATTTGTACCCAGGAAAAAATCCTGTAAATCAAAACTCCTGGGAAAAATTTTTAATATAGGGAAGGGAAAACCAGCAGTAGCTGTGTTTATTCTTAACACTAATCATACCAAGACTTAATATATACTTATTTCTATCATAGCGGGTCAAATGACCCGACTTTATGTTTAATGCTTGAATGTATGAAATATGGATGTTAGGAAGGAAATAAAAATAAAAATTAAATTTATTATAATTAAACAAAATAGTATGTTGAGCATTTCTATTACAAAAGCAAAAAATTAAAAAATTTTTAATTCATAGTTCATCGCATTTTTTACATATAAGTGTTTCCATTGTACATTTTCCGCAAACATATTTTTTACATTTAGAGCAAATTTTGTTGGTTTTATTTTCTTTACAGTATCCTATTTGACATCTCATACGTTTATAAGCATCTGCAATAGACTTAGAACTCCAATCGTAACCTAATATTCTCTTTGCTTCTTCGATTGTGCATGTTCTTATATGGTTCATAATACGGTTGTCAATTATCAATGAAAATGCAGTACTAATTTTACCTTTCATTATATTGCGTTTTGCATATCCTGTTGGGCCTACTTCTTGCCTGAAAATGTTATGAAGTGGTGCTCTTCCAGGTGTGCCACCTACTTGCATTTGTTGCCAAACAGATCCATCATTCGCAACATTTTGTTCATTTATTTCTACTTCACTTTCTTCCGAATTTGAGAGTAATCTTATTCTTTTTCGGCCACTACATACATTCACAATATTTTTCTCTTCATCGTCAGTATCTGAAGAATCAAACTCATTTTTATTTGCAACCAATATATCTTCATTTTCAGAAAATTCATCTTCACTAATTTCTGAAAACTCTTCGCCAATATTATTTATATCTTCTAAGAACTTGTACTGTCTTGTTTGCTTCGACATTTTTCTGGGTAAAAAATTATCTGTAAAAAAAAATGATATAAGCTAGCTACTTACCAAGACTTTAAATTTTTGCACTTTTTCTTACACTAAAAAGCTATTTTCAATCTAAAATTTGATATTTTCTTGAAATTATTCTGAGATATTTTCGTTGAAATACTTTACGCAACAGTCTTTGGAAGAATGTGCAACTTACTGACTACAAATATGACTCGATAATCTCATAAAACAGAAAAATTCTCTCCGGGTCAAATGACCCGTTGTGGTAGATATCGGTATACAACAAGGATTACTCAGAATAAACAACAAAAAAACAAAACAAAAATATTTTTATAACTGTACATTAATTACTTAGAAAAAGTCATGAAGTCAAAAGTGCAAACGCAATAAAATTATACGTGTATTTTCAATGCAAAAGTTCAAAATGGGTCATTTGACCCGATATGGTATGTTTAGTGTTAAATGCATATTTGTACTTTTTTTATTTATTTACCGAGTGCTCAAGGAGATATTTATTCTAAACACCATAGCACACAAATAAGTTTTAGTCCTTATAACTGTCAAAAATTGCATGTGTCCAAGGAATAGTATAATGTGTATTTAAATAAAATGTGTTTAAGTTTTTGGGACAGGTCTGTGCGATTTGCTATTTTTTTTTTTTGTATTTCATGAAACTATAGTTTCTATATGATCACAGTAGCATTATTTAATGCGTCCTTCTATGTGACAGACAATCTAAACACTCTTTCTCTTGTAATTTTGTAAGTAGGACAGAATTCCATCAGTTTTCTTTTTGAGTGATTAGTAAGAATGTTTATGATTGGCAGTCGTGGCTTTAAGATAGAAAAAGTGAAAAAAATTAGTCCAAGGCGTATCGATTTTCTTAATTTGCAAATGACGAAATTGCTTATTATACCCATCTCCGAAAAAAGTGGAAAAAGGGTATAACTAAGTTCATCAATCAGTCTGTTATAATTTAAAATATCTATTATATTTATTATTATTATATAAATTATATATATTCAGACTTCTTATGCATAGCGAAGTCGATTGAGCGATGTCCGTCTGTCCTTCCGCGTTAGTGCTGAAATCAAGTTTACCGAGGCACTAGATCAGAAAGAGAAAAATAGAATACGCCAATCGATTAGACACAGATTCCAAACTTCTGCTATTGAAAAACAGCAACGAGCAAAACTCCACGCCTGCCTATAATTTTTCCACATCAATTCGAACAAATTTAGTTTAGTGAAGTAACTCCATTAAAAAAAAAACAAATATATGGGGCCACAGAGAATTAGAAAACAAGAAAAAACATCAAATGAAACAATTGGCGCTCGCCCATATTTTCCGAGTTATGGGCCTCTGAGCTTTTCACAGAAAAGCACAATTGTGAACCATATTTTTTAAGATAACAATATTGGTACTATTTAAAAGCTTTTAAGGGGATCTTTCAAGATATAATAAAATTAAAAAAAAATACTTAACCCATTAAGAGCCGAACGACATTTTTATGTGACTAGATTTACTGTAATAGTAAAGGGCAAGGCGAATCAATTACCAGGTGGCAGCTTAGGCGAATTCATTACTTATCGCCATGTACACTACTGTCAAACTCCATATATAAAAAATCTGTGTACCATTTTTTTTATATGAAGTTTGACATTCGTTTCTACCAGCAAAAAATAATAAATTCTCTAACGCTGCCACCTGATAATTGATTCGCCTTGGTAAAGGGTATGTAAGATTCGGAATAGCCGCATATAGCACTCTTACTTGTTTTTGTATTGTAACTCTTTGACAACTAAACTGAATTTTCAAAGGGAAAATTTCTTTTAAAACTAATTCTGCCACCCGCTACGAATTCGTTTTGTTTCAGAAAAAGAGTGACAACGAGGCAAATTCCTCTCGAGTAGCTTCAATCGTTGTATGAAAAAAAAAATAAATTTTTATTGCAGGGTTAAGGAAACAAATTTCATTTTAATTAAAATCAGGAACTACACTTCCTATCCGTAGTATTTTTCGATGCATTCTGCCTTAATTATTTTCCACTTAAAATATGAGCAGAAAAGAAAGAGTAATCCTGGGGAAATCTTAATTTACAATAGGAGAAATGAGAAAAAGTAATAAATATTCGTAATTAGACTGTATGAGTAAAAAAAAGTTATGTTTGTTTTGTATACAAATTGATTTCTAAAGCTGTTTCATTCATTTCATGAGACACTTAACCTAGTTTATTTCAAAATGGATGCTCCCTCTGCTTTAAAACAAATATAATTTACATAAAAAAGTAAATAAAAATATTGACGCATTTGAATCGCGTGGGATTTAAATCTCTTTAATTTTATAACTTAATAATATTTAAGTAGCTTAACAGGGAGAAAGTTTTAAATTGTTTTTTTCTACCGCTTACTGTGTGGTAGAACACAAGTATTATTCGGTTGTAAATCGGGCATTTAAAAAAAATTGCTAAACGCCACCAAACATTTTAAGATTATAAAAAGGCAGAATTTTTGCTTATACTCTCTCAGAGGAAAAGCATATCAAAGTCAGGTCTTTGGAATAAATAGAATATGAAATTGGTTGCCATCTTGCTCATCACTGCAAAGAATAGCGTTGCCATTAATTTTTAATAATAAACATTTGAAAATGTAAAATTCTGATTTGGTGCAGCATTTTTCAAAATATAGCACTCAATTTTTTTTTATACTTGTGTGTCGAGTTATAATTTTGTGTAGTAAATATCGTGCTTTTTTAAGACATACGGTATCCGCAGCAAAATCCTTTGATCGCGGAGAATGAAACCTTTTGAAAAATAATGATAACATATTGAGCAGTTAAATACATCTTATTTAAATTGAATTTGAAGATTTTTTTTGAGATGCGCAAATTGGCGTAGTGCAATTTTCTTATATATGTTGAGTTCTGTGAGGAATTCTGTTACTGTGATCAAACCTTTTGATTTTATATAATTAAACCTATTGGAAAATTAAGGTGACATATAGTGCTTTTAAAGTACAAACGCGGTTTATTTAAATTGAATTTGGGAATTTTTGTTTGAGACGCGGAAAATTGACTTGGATTAATTTTCTCAAACATGGTAATTCAAAATTCGGCGTCTTATAAAAAACTTCTTAAGTTATTTTGATAAAACTGGTTTTGCGGTTTAATGGCACAAGGTTATCTTTTTTTGTAATAAGTTTGGTTCACCGAGGTGGATTATTCATTTGAAAAGCTTAATGTGCTGCTTCCGTAATACAAGAGTTCTACTCGTTTGAAAAATTTGTATGGAAATGAGTCAAAAAACCCAGTGTTTTTTTAAACAAATTTCTTAGACGAGTTAATCGTTTGTAATGTGAAAACAGCCTAAAATTTATTGAAGAATTTTTACTATATACAGTACTGTTCGAAACCTAAGCAACTTTTTCCCACTAAGTAATAACAGAATCATATCTTTTCTTTAAATAAATTTATAGAAAATATTTTTTTATTTACTACTACACAATGTGTCTATAACCTAAAAATAACAACAAAAATTAAATTCCATTTCTTTGGAAGTTATAATAAAATAAAAACAAAATTAACTTAAAAATTGCCTGTTCAAAACCTAAGCTACTTTTAATATTTGGTATGATATCCTTTGTTTCTTACGACCTCAGCGCATCTGTTGGGCATAGATTCAATAAGATTCGGTAGAATGAGATGTTGTTATAGCTTCCCACTCCGATTTTAGACAGTTCAGAGGTTTTCTATGAGATTCAAGTCTGGCGATTGAGGTGACCAATCCAAAACTTGAATTCCATTAGCTGATAACCAATCCTTGACTAACTTCGATGAGTGTTTTGGGTCATTGTCATGTTGAAGTGGCATTTCCCACTCAGCATAGTTAAGCATGTGAGTTGCTAAAATGTCTCTGTAAACAAAAGGGTCCATTTTTGTTTCAATTTCTTCAAAGGGACCAACACCACTTGCCGAAAAACAAGTCCAAGCCATCACATTTCCACCCCCATGCTTTATTGTGGCTTTTGAGTACCGAGGATGTAGCCGCTTTCCTTTTGGTCTTCTCACGTGGCAAACTCCATCTGAATTTAGTAAGTTAAATTTAGATTCATCACTTAACAAAACAGTTCTCCATTTGGATATAGTCCAATCCATTTGTGCTCTAGCAAAATCCAACCTAAAACTACCGAAAAGCTGAGAAAATCAGAGACTACGTTGCAATCAATCAAACAACCCTATTTTTAGATGTTTCTTAGTTAGCATAGGCTTTTTAGATGGCATGAAGCTTCTTAAGTTTTGTTCCAATAAACGTTTTCTTACTGTGGAAGAACTAATCTAAAGTTCAAGCTCATTCACTATGTCCTTTGACGAAATAAATGGATTTTTTTAACTAGACGGAAAATCTTCTGGTCTGTTCGCTCAGAAGTTTTCGAGGTCGGCCACCGCTATTGGCCTTCTCTACTTTTCCAGAAGCTTCATACTTTTTTATAAGTTGGGAAACTATTGATTTATTAATATTCCATTGGTTTGCTATAGCAATTTGGGGCTTAACGTTATTAAAAAGTTCAATAATCTTTAGCTTTAAAGCTGATCCATAACGTGTTCGCGTCATGGTTGCACTTCTAAAGAATTGGTCCTATTTAAATGTATAAAATCAACCAAAATTACTTTTTTCAATAGCAATCATAACGGGACTAAGATTTTTGTTTAAAATTTTTGTTGTTGTTTTAGTTAATATTTCGCAACAAATGCAACAATGTAAAAGTTGCTTAGGTTTCGAACAGCGAATTTTTAAGTTAATTTTGTTTTTGCTTTGTAATTTCTTCCAAAGACATAAAATTTATTTTTTGTTGTTATTATTAGTATGTAGACTAGTATGTATAATAATAAATAAAAAGAAAATTTTTCAATAATCTATTTAAAGAGAACATATACGACCATGAGTATTTACTGGGGAAAAGTTGCTTAGGTTTCGAACAGTACTGTATATAAGGAAAACTTTTGTCGCATGCGTTATTATTTGAAAGAAGTATATAACTTGACGAATTAATCCTCTTCTTTATTAATTTCGCAAAAAAAGTATGTAAACAATCATTTTGAAAAGGAAATTTAGGCTTGTTGTATGAATTTTTAATCAAAAATATAGTTTGAAGATGAAAACGATCGTGTGGAACATACAACATGGAGAATCGAACAAGATAGGTGCGATATACTTTCCGTTAATGACCGGAAGTGAGAGATAAATCGATTATGGATTTTTTTATTTCCGGCTTGTTTAGCATTTACTACTGCAACTGCCCCTTGCCCAATTCGCTATGTTGCACTATAAAACCTACTACAAATTAAACTATCATTGATTTGCTTGTAATTTTTTGGCTCTTATTTCTCTTATAATATTTTGATAAAAAATTGTTTTAAATTACTTACATCTTTCTCATCCATTTACAGATGCGGTGCTATCAAATTTGCGAATAGAAAAAGAAATACGATATACAAGTGCGAGAACGTTTTACAAAGCATTCAATTCCGTGGTTTTTTTCTTTCTTATCGAATTAGAGAGTAACCACCTGCATCCACAATTTCAAAAAATGAAGAAAAAGATTTTTAAAGAGTTTGTATAATTTTCGTACACTGTTGCAACCGCAGTCTTTTAAATTTGAACAATTTTATATCAATATTTTAATAATCAAATAACAAGTTCTAGTTAGACTTAAATTCACTGATTCTTCATTTATTTTATTAAGAAAATTTTTTTTAAAACACTGTGTAAATTTTTGAAGCAAAATTCGCACTGGAAATTTTTTTTTTATTAATGATACCAAAAGTTATGTTTTTTTTTTTGTTAGCGACTGTTATTATTTAAAGAAACGGTAAGTTTTAATTTTTTGAAACATTTTCGCACAGATTATTTATGTATATATATATTTGGGTATAAATATGCAAATATAAATTAATTCTAGAATTTATATCAATCGTTATTCTTTCTAAATTATGAATACAAATTAATGAAATTTCGAAACGATTAGAGTAAACAAAATTTACAAAAATAATTTATTTTATGTTCATATTTTTATTAAAAATAATCCTTATTTCATATTTTCTTTTATTCAAATAATTCTTGTTGTTTTTGTTTAAAATTTATTTGGTTCGCACAAAAAAATTTATAGTTTTTAAACTGCTTAATTTATACTAAAATGTTAAGTGTTTTATATTTTTGTTTATAAATAAAAAGAGATAAAAAAGATATAAAAATAAAGATGAGAAATTTTGATAAAGTGACAATTGTGAAAGTTTTTTAGGCATTAAGTGATGATGAACGAAAAAATAGTTTTCTTTCAAGACTTTTAATTTGAAATGTTTTACAAAGCTAAACATAACTAGAAATTACGAGGGCTATACAATAAGTATTATATAAGCAACACAGAGAAACTGAAACGGTGTACTTTTCTATAAAAAATTTGATAAGATGACTTACATCTTTTTGGAAACCCACCAGTCGGTTTTTGTAAACAATTGGATTGAAAAGATAACTTTTGCTACTACAACGAATTCTGAGCTGTGATCAAAATCATCTGAAAAGAAGATTTCTGTGATAAATTAAGAAAACTTGTAGCGCGCCTGCACCTGCATTATGGAGATAATGTTCATATCCACTATGCCGCACGAATAAGTGATGGATATTGTGTCACTTTTAAGTGCGACATAAAGTCCTTATGACTTTGGGTACTATATCATTCTACAAATGTGCGCGAATTGGCTGAGAATACGTTGTTTAGGGATGATCGATAAAAAATTGGGCATGAGAAAGAAAATATGAGTGCTGCGTTTGTGCACTACGAGTATAAACGCCTTCGTGTGGCAACTAATTCAGCAGCTGCAAACTGTTTTACTCATTTATTATACTAAAAAATTGTGTTCTTCTTTTTAATCAAATTTATGATTGAATCAATTAAAAACTTTATTAAGTTTCAAGTTTAAATTAAACCACGCGAACATTAAATTAAAATAATTATTTTTTTTTTAATATCGTGCTATTTTTTAATCCCGATTAAATTTTTACATAACTGTTATTGATTTTTAGGGGTGAATGCCATTTCGCTATTGGTGATTTAAAAATTTTAATTTAAATAATTAATTTAATCAAATGTTTCCAAGGTTGTTCATAGAACAAAAATAAATTATTGTAGTGCTTTTTCATATTTTATTTTTCATCATCTTTTAACTTTATAAAAGAGCCGAAAAAAAAGAAATATTTCGCGATGTTATTAAATTGAGTTATATTGAGTACAAAGAGACAGAAAAACTTTATTAAAAGAATTACCTGATTTTTAGGTTGAGTGCAAAAATTGGCTTCGTGGAGAATATAGGAGCCGAAAGAGCAGTGCCTTCTTTTCCGTTCAAAGGTCTGTATTAAGTATATTGAACTAAAATAGAATTATACTAGAAAGTCCAAAACGATTCACTTAAAACAATATTTGTGTAATCTTTTCTAATTTTATTAACTCCAATGCACTATAGAACAACTATGATAAAAATGATTATGGCAACAATTAACATTTTTTTTATAAATTCCAATAGATAAAGCTCTAAATATTAAATGAATAATACTCTATTACTTGACAGGATTGACAGCTTCTTCATTCATTCCAATTTTGATTTTGACATTGAAAGCTTCGCCTTCTTAAGTGAAAGCTTAAAAGCATTTGAATTATAATAGAAAAAGCCGTCAACTTATTTTTTGTTTTTCTTTAGAAATAAAAAGTGATGGAATGGTGTTCGTAGTTTATTATTAAAATTATTTATTTTTTAATTTCCAGTAAACTTTCAAATATTAATTACACATTAACATTACTTTATTAAAACAATGTGTTCAGTTAAACCTTGATTTTTCATTTCCCTTTTTGTAAAATTTGATACTTAAAATACCTCATCTTGAAGAAATTCTATTTTAAAACCTTAAAAATAACTATTTTTGTATCGTCGTTAAAAGACATTATTTAGTCCGATCCAACTGACAAAAGATTAGCCTTACGGCCAGAGTAACTGGCAAATGGTCATGACTAGATTGACATTTGAACAACGTTACCAAATTATCAAATTTTAAGTGAAAAAATAGTAATAAACAAAATTGCAGCTTTAAATAGCATTACTTTAAGGGAGGGAAAATTTGAGGTTAGGAAGAAAATTGGCTTAAATAATATACGCATAATTTTCACATATTTAATTCTAATGATACCAATGTAATGTAGAAATACAGGAGATATTTCTGAATATGATGTCGGGAAAATATCCAACTATAGCACGTCGGCAGACGCCTGCTCTTTTACAAAATGTTGGTTTGTTTACGTAAACCCGATCTTTCAAATGGCCCCAGAGAAAATAATTAACTTTGCCAATTCGAGAAACTACGCAACCGTGAAATTCTTAATCAATAATTAAATTCTTTGGCCGGGTGTGTGGCTTGTGGCGCCGTCTTGCTAAAAACCAAAGGTCACTAATGTTGCCATGGTTTGGTAGCGCAGAGTATGTTCCAGGCTCATTCCCAACGCTTTGCTGTACATCAGGTATGCTTGCATCACTACGGCCAATACAAGCGATGAAATTCCTCACAGTGGTCTTCGATGAAGCTTGATTAGGAGGAAAAGCTGCTCAAATTTTACAAAGGGATACAATTTTCAATGTCTGTGAAGATAAATACGTCAAGTTAAATACGTTTTTTAAACAATGTAGCATGCGATAAATTTTTTCTCCCATACATACAATTTGTATAGTAAATTCCGGAATTTTTTTTAACAAATACGATTACAGCTACAAAACTCTACGATCTCGGAGAATCAAACCTATTGGGATATCAAGGGTACATATAAAGCTATTAATCTGTAAACACAGTTTATTCAAATTAAATTTGAGAAATTTTTTATAAGACGCGGAAAATTTACTTAGTGCAATTTGATTCTCCGAGAAAGTAGGGTTTTGTAGCCGTAAGCGTATTTGTTAAAAAAAAGTCCAGAATTTACTATACAAATTGTACTGTATGTATGTGAGAAAAAATTTATCGCATGCTACATGTTTTTAATTAAAATTCTTTGTTTAAGAGCTTAGCGTTCCGTAATACAAATTTTGTTAAAGGATGACACTTCAATTCGTGACATTTCATTATTTGAAAGTCAATTTATTTCCTAACCTCAAAACTGCCCACCCTTTAATAAAAAGGCACTCTATTTGATGCGGTTCCGGAAGCCGAAGTTCGCTATACGGGCGATGGAGATTGTTACCGCACCATGATCAATAGTGAAAATATGGATGAGAACCATCCGGGCGAGATGTAGCTGCAAGAGAATGGTGCTACGTGCCATACCACAACCACCAAGTTATGGAAATCAAAACTTGGGGAAATTTCGAATAATCGACCTGGTAATTGGCCTCCAAGGTCGTGTGTATTGACACATCTCTGTTATTTCATGTATGACTGTCACTGATTTATACTGAAAAACCAGGGACCGTAACAGTTACGATTTTTTCAAAAAAGTCAAAATATAATAATTACTTTTTGACTTTTATTTTTTCGGTCAGAAATAAAAGTTAATATTTGATTTTTATTTTTTAAGTCAAAAATAAAAGTTGAAATGTGACTTTTATTTTTTCGGTCAAAAATTAAAATTTGACTTTTATTTTTTAAGACAAAAAGAAAAGTTCAAATGTGACGTTTATTTTTTCGGTCAAACATTTTTAAGTTGTTCGTAACATGAAATAGGTTTATCGAAATGAAATTGATAGGCGAGCTGGTGTTAATAACAAACAAATAGAAAACTGATTAGATTAGTTCCTCGAATAACTAAAGATAATTAAATTGCCATGTAGAAATTCCCAAAAGGAGAGATCAATTTTGACAAGTGATGCAATAAAACGGATAATAAATTAAGTTGTCCTGCGAAAATACAATTTTTAATAATAAAAAAAACTTTACGTTAAAATTTAAGTTAAATGACTTGTTTTTCGGAAATAGTAATTTTATGAAAAAAAAAATAAATAAATAAAATGCAACAATATTTGCATTAAATAATTTTCTACCCATTGTACAATCGAATAAATAAAAACTTCAATATTTAAGATATTTTATTTCAATCATACATTAATAAATAAACGCAAGTATTTTTTTTCGTTGCATGCGGTAGCTTCCTAATATCGACACCACTGTGCAATTAAAAGCAAACACAAATCTTCGATTAACAATTCATTTTGTTCAAAATCTTTCGTTAAAATCTAATTAACTAACCTACATATAAAAGCAGTATGTTCTTGAACAAAATGCAGCTTCTGTTAATGATCTTTACTTTCTCAAGATCACCGATCACATAAATGGTCATTGTTTTAATTAAAATTTTTTTTCCAAGACAAACGGCCCATAAATAAACAGCAACAACAACTTGCAACCGGTCAAGGTCACATTAAAACATGCATTCATGTTTTAAAACACACTGTTCGTGCGATGTGTCGATCGATGTGCGAGCACATATTAATAAATAAAGTGTTGAAAAAAAGATTTCTCTTAAAAAGGAAATTTATATGTTTAGAAGTTGAATTGACGTTTATAATTATGATAATGTAGATGATAACATTCGATAAAAGATCACACTACAAAAATGGTAATGAAAACACATTGCATTCATTTTTGCTTTTATACAGCATACAACATACAATCACTTCTTGATACACATCCTTGATAAATACGAGAGCTGTTTAAACAGAATTAGAGAAAACTTAACAATCGTTACTACAACAGCTATTAAATTTTTAATTAATAATATCTCTAATGAAAATTTGCTCTAAAACCTTGAAAATAAAAAATTTTAATTATTTCCAAAGAAAAAAAAATACTTTAAAAAAGAAGTATTCAAAATAAATTTCATTTTATTTCAAATGATTTTAGGTAGAAAAGTACTTATTAACTTAAAAATATTATACACATCTTTTATTATGTATATTTAATAATAATAATAATATTAATAATAATAACGAATAGAAGATTTAAACATTTAAAAAGAAACTTAAAATTTTGGACTGTGTCAAAGATAAACAGAGTTGAATAAGTTGCATTATTTTCTACCACTAACAGCTTGACTAATAAACAGAAGTATAAATTGAGAGTTGAAATCCCAACAGAGACTTCAGAAAAATAGGTTGATGAGTCTGCTAAGACTCCTGTAATAATAGTGAACAGCAATTGAAATCCTTTCGAGACCCTGAAGTAAAACAAATGTTTTTAGCCACGGTAAATGAGTTAAGGCTGGGTCACCGGCAAAAATTTTGTTCCGAAACATTTTTTTTTTTATATGTAGTTTGACGTTTTATTTTTTGAGAGAGAGAGAGAAAGAGAGTAAACTCACTTCGGAACAATTTCAGCTTGAATTGGTTTAATTTTAATTTTTGTTCCGAAACAAAGAAACTGTGCTGCCAACTACTTTTTTTTCAAAGAAAATTTAACTGAGCTGCCACTTCATTAATTAATGTGATAAAAATCATTCAAGCAAAAAATATATTTTACATACTTTTTCGTTCTTTGTTTGCATTGATATTCAATAATTATTTTTAAAATTTGTTTTGTTCTTAAGATTACCTGCCTTAATTTGCCTGGTATATTTATAATATAACACAAAATAAAAGAAAATAAGTATAAAAAAATTGTGTCATGGATCTCAACGAATGAATCCCTTGCCTTGAAGCTTATTTCAGAAATGAAAAAGCCGGGTAGAGAATGCTTGTATGACTTTTTACCTCAATGAAATTTTTTTTAATTTAGAATTTATTTATAACAAAACGGCATTCAGTGATTTTAATTTTCTATCACAGTGCTGCCTGCTTGTAAAGTAACACATCTCGCTTACACATATGTTTCATATGGTAGCTTTGTTTTTCCAGAAAAATTGTTCGAAGTGGGTGAATCGTTTCAGAACAAACTCTCACAAAACTAAAATTCTCTCACAACAAAAATTTTGTTCCGAAACAATGGGTGAACCCACCTTTAAAGCGCCTGCATCAGGCATCAGAAAAACGTTGAGTAAAAACAAAAACAATTTTTTTTCCATTTAACACGATTTGAGCTTAATTTCCTTTTTTTCAAAATTAAATTTGGGGAATTCCCTTTTTGGATACAATTAAAGTATGTCTATAACAAGTACATGCAGGAGTTCAGCTGATAGTTTTATTGGTGTGCGTGTTTATCATATTTTATGTGGAAATTTGTTTATTTTAATTTTTATTTTGCTCTTGTTTTTTACGTGTTTCTTTTCATTTTTATTGTGTTCTATCAGGGATGGTAAACGAAATATTCAAATTACACTTTTCCAACTCAAGTTGCATTGAACATCCTTTTATTGAATTCTTGTTTAAATTTACATTGATATAGTCGTTAAAAGGTCGTTCTCTTACTTTTTTTATAATAATTAAGAAAAATTCATATTAATTTTTTAGTTAGAAAAATGATAAAATGTTACCCACTTTGCCGTCTCTGAACGGTTTTTTTTTACTTAATATATGATTTTACACAAAATGCCTGTTGTTGTTGTTCTAATGTTGTATTTGTTGTAGACTTGCATGTACTTAATATATACTTTAGATACAAGCAAATTTAATTGTCACAATAATTGAAATTATTAATATTTTGTGAACTATGTATCAATGCAATCAACGTGCTTAATAAGGACATTTTTTAATTTTTTGCTTAAAAATTGAATAAACTAACAACAAAGCTATTAATTCTAATTGTTTTTATTTCCAAAACTTGTTTTGTTTTTAATTTTGTGAGTACTTCTTCTTAAAAATTCCTTCTTTTTTAATAATTATAATAAGTTTTAAAGACTGTATTTTTTACATGTCATTCCCGGAACCAATCTACCATGTGGAACAGAATTGGGTGGAATTATATTTCTTAGGTTGAGTTAGGTCAGGCAGGCAGCCGTGTTGCCACGGACCACTTGGGTTCAATGACTGGTCCCTTTGTGTTACCTGCTGTTAGAAGGGAGAGAGAAGAAACAAAGAGAGAAGATTAGGGTAGAAATTAGAGAGAGAGAAATGGGGATGAAGAGATAAGAAATTCAGAGAGGGAAAGACAAAAAATACCGCGGGTCTGAGAATATGGAGAAGGTCCAAGAAAATTGCAGAGAAAAATCCGCTAAGTAATATCAGTTGACCAATGTGGGCGCTCATCACTTGAATGAGTCAGTGTCCGGTTGTGGGCCTGTAAACCACCAAGAAGGAAATAATCCTACCTGGACCCATTGACGATATATCAAATATGCCCTCATAGTACCGCTGACCGAGATGTCCCAGCCGTATACACCCTAGTACAGGGCATTGACAAAGAAGGTGTTTCAACTCTCGTCCTGACAACTTCTGCAGAAGTCATGTCCCCGCACCCACTTTAGGGTGACTGTCGAAACCTCCGCCATTGTGTTGAGGGATGCCCGGCATTTAGAGACAAGTTCATATGTAGTTAACCGCCTTTGTGGGAGGCAATTGCGGCTTTGCTGTCAATACAGATGAAAATATCCCTGTTGGATATGTGATAGTGTCTTAACCAGCACACCGCCTTTCTGATAGCAGATATTTCCGCCTGTAAAACGCTACAGTCATTTGGGAGTCTAAAGATCATGCTTATCCCAAGTTCTTTAATGTATATCCCACCCCCAATTACGCCATCCGTACATACACAGAGTGCTCGAGATGGAGCAGAGTGGCCCTCCGTCAGGTCAAAGAGAAATCTCCTTGTGAGGGAGGGTTCTGGTGTACAGTAATCAACAAGATCAGGTATAGCATCCGTGATCCGTAGTACGCTAGCATGTCCCCATGATTTATGGTTCCATGCGCCTATAACATTCAGTTTGACTGCCGACCTCAGCGCCACCCTTATATATGTATATTTCTTAAAAGAACAAAATTAAAAAAAAAATAAAATAGTAATATTAAAATAAAAACGACAAATAAATAAAAAAAATCAAAAATTATGGCAACATGTTTTGTCCCAATTAACTTTATTTTCCTTTTACGACACACAGTAAAGATAAAGGAAAATATTGCAAGTGATGTAGCAAGTACGTACAACTATGTGAAATCGGATGATTTAGCACGCTTACAACAGGTTGTGAAATGAGCAAATAAAAATTATATATATATATATATATATATGAGCAGTGTTATGCTCAACTTGGCCAACTGAATTCTTTCTTCTTTTCCATAGCTTGTATTGACGAACGGTTGAATTTTTGCAATAATGTTTTATGGAATGCCTTCAACGACAATGTTCCTCTTCGGAAATGCACTATTGAGAAAAACGATAGATGGATGGAATGCAGTGAAATAAGAGTGGCAAGGATACTGAGAAATCTAGCTTGGCAGGCATTTTGTGAGAATAATTCAAACGAAAACCAACGAGTTTACTATAAATATAGGAACAAACTAAAGGCGGTTATAAGGCGAAAAAGAAGACAATACAGTATTAATTATTTTGAGAATTGTTCTCAATCCCAGTTTTGGAGAAAACTCAGATCTGTAGGTGTTTGCAATGATGATAATATCAGTAACATTATAAACGTTGAAGAATTTAATAGGCAATCGGTGTTATCAGCAATTAATGAACAAAATATTGTAATTTCTAACGTTAATATTGACACTTCTTTTACATTTAGAAATGTTGATGAGTATGAAGTTTTTAATGCTATGAATAGTATTAAGACTAATTCTGTTGGCCCAGATGGTATTCCTCTTAAATTTATTAAAATTGTATTTCCCTTTATTTCACGGTACCTTACTAACATTATCAACTCAATAATAACGTCCTCGTCGTATCCGAAGGCCTGGAAAATTGGAAAGGTTATACCAATTCCGAAAACTAGAATGCACCGTTCCTGTGCTGATTTCCGTCCAATAAGCATATTGAATACTTGCTCAAAAATCTTTGAAGTCTTGATAAAAACTCAAATTCAGGATCATCTTTCTGCTAACAATTTGATAAATTCTTTTCAATCTGGGTTTAGGAAAGGGTATAATACAACGAGTTTAATACTAGACATTGCAGAAACTATAAGATCTAACTTAGACAAACTTATCACTCCGTGCTAGTAACACTTGATTTAAGCAAAGCTTTTGATTCTATTAGCCATAAGATGTTAATTTGTAAACTTGGCAATGAATTTAAATTTGGTAATTCTGCTTGTAATTTGTTATCTTCTTTCTTAACACGTAGATCTCAATATGTAGAATTTAATGCTCAAAAATCCTCAACATTAGAAATATATAGAGGTGTGCCACAGGGATCCATATTAGGCCCGTTATTATTCATGATGTATATGAATGACATCTACTGCAATATTTCTTTTTCAAAGTGTTATACTTACGCTGATGACATCCAGTTGCTTGCTCATGATAATGGCGCCGGTTCGGATTTCCTAGCAAACAATATTAATTTTGAGCTACAGCGCCTTGCAGATTGGTCCGAATTAAATTTTTTAACACTTAATCCGTCAAAGACTAAAGCAATATATTTTTCGCATAACTCACTTTCTCCGTTTATTTTTCTTCGTAACGAGCCTATTCAATTTGTTCTTTATCATAAGATATTAGGAATATATATTGATAATGTTGGGGTGTGTTAGGCAGAAAAAGAAATTTGAATAAAAAGAAACACAATTGTTATTATTTTGTAAATATATACTTTATTAATAAATATTTTTTACCTTGCTATACGGTGTGTGTTCTCTTTAAGTATATAAAAGACAAGAACTTTTTTACAAAGGCAAAAAGGAAGATGGCGAAAACAAAGTCTAGTTGAACCGTTAACGGTTTTAAGTAATGCAATTAAAAGTAAATACTCCCAAAAAATACACGGTTTACTAAAGGAGTAGAATTTAGATTTTATCAAAGTCACCAGAGTGACAAATTAGGAATTTTATGAAATTTAAGATTAATTAAAAAACCGAACAGTTCAACCTAAACATTGCCGGCCGCCTTGCAATAACAAAGTTAGATGCAATAAACATGAGAAGTAATTTAATCAATGAATGTTCTTTTTTTTTATGGTATTATTTTTTCCAAGTTCAATAAAATATGGTTTTTACAACAGATCCATAAACTGAACCCAAATAAGGGATGGTTTTGTACAGACCCATGAACTGATTATCGTAGCACAATTAGGACTGAATTATATAGGCGATTGGCCAGATATAACCCACCCAAAGATTGTGTACTGAGCTAGTGGACAGCCCGGACAAGAATAAATTTTTCCCGTAATGATTTGGGAACTTAGTTCTGGACCAAGAACCAGCGCGACCTGACCTGAGTGGTAAAAGGTCGGATCCGCCAACTGCAAGCCGGGAAAATGCTCCCGCACAACCTCTGACACACTCTCTATTGGAGTTCTTATACCCCGCATTTTTGAAACTTTTGCTGTCAGGGAAATTGTTTTGAATGGATCATACAATGATCGAATGGTTATACGGCAATAGGACCCCGTAACAGAAATATTTAATTTTTTAATCAGCTGTTCACTGATGTAGCTGACGCTACAGCAGAGGTCTATTACCGCACGAACCTGTATCTGCCGGTCCCCTAGAATAAGTTTCGCCTGCAAGGTCGGCGAGAAATTTACCACATGGTGCAGTGGTAACGAAGTTACACTGACCATATGTGACGGCACAATGTTCTGCGATTTCTTATTCTTTTTGGTGTTCTTTCCTTCAACACGCTTCGGGGAATGCAGCAGGGTGTTATGATTTCCCTGACATTTGTTGCACTTTCGGACGCTTCGGCAGTCTTTCAACGTGTGATTGCTGGCCAAACAACGTGAGCAATGGCCCCAAATCAGCACGTGACGCAATTTCTTCTCATGAACAAGCTGCCGAAATCGAAAGCACGCTCTTAAAGGGTGATGTTTTTTGCAGAGGCTGCAGTTGAGCACAATGGTGCCTGTCTTCGCCTTTGTTCGCAAATCATTTTTCGGGTCAGAGCTGTCGACTAAGCTGGAAGATCCAGTTGGTGCAGGCTCAGTAGATGTTGGTACCACAGTGACAGTCTCATTCACTTTCGATAAAGGTTTAGGTGGTGGAGATTCCAAAGCCATCGAAGCCCCAGTCGAAGATTGAGTTTTAGGTGCCACTGTAGCCTGATCTGACACTTCCATATCCTCCTCGTAGTCTTCTAGCAAGGCATCTTCAAAAATTGTCGACAAAGTGGCCATTGTGCTAGGAAATAATACGGATTAATAAAGAGTAGTAAATTTAATTGGTCAAAATGACCAGTTTCGTGATTGGTCGTTTCACAACCCCGTTTTCTGTGCGCACGTCGGCGACGCGCACATGGACATCACTTCCTGGATACGTTTTAATTACGCGTCCTAATTTCCAGGAAGTTGGAGACAACTGTTCATGACGAATAGCAACCAAGTCGTTTACGGCTATGTCTCGGTCTGGAAATTTCCATTTGTAGCGTTTATGCAAAGTATGAAGATATTCCTCTTTCCATCGGCGACAGAAATCATGGGAAAACGCCTTCATTTTGCGGTATCGATTCACTAAACCTATAGGTGACTCATAAATAGATGGTTCCGGTGGTGCCAATATTGGACCGCCTATTAAAAAATGACCAGGAGTCAGGGCCACAGGGTCGTTAGGATTGTCCGACATAGGACATAAGGGTCGAGAATTCAAGCAAGCCTCTACCCGCGCAAGTATGGTAGAAAGTTCTTCGAAAGTATATTTTACCGATTGAGCCTCCTTTCTAAAATGAAGCTTAAAGCTTCTAACAGCGGCTTCCCATAAGCCACCCATATGAGGCGCACCCGCAGGGATAAACCGCCATGAAAGGCCCTGAACGGCAAAAGTAGAGCACAGTCGAGCCTGGCTCTCCGTCAGAAAAGTACGAAAATCTCTCTCAATCTCACGAGAAGCTCCTACAAAATTAGTTCCATTATCAGAAAATATAGTCAGTGGACAACCACGTCTAGCAATAAATCGATGTAATGCCGCCAAAAACGAATCTGACGTTAAATCAGTTGTGGCTTCTAAATGGACAGCTTTAGTCGAAAAACAAACGAAGATACACACATAGCCCTTCGTTATCCGGCAGGATCTACCAGTGAAACTTTTCAAATCAAAGGGACCTGCAAAATCAACACCCGTAGTTGTAAAAGGTCGCTCTAAAGTAGTGCGTTCCGGAGGTAAAGCAGCCATTATCTGAGAACATGAGCGTTTTTTATCCAATACACAACGCTTACAACGATTTATTATAGTCCTTACTAGAACCTTAAGTCGAGGCACCCAATATTCAATGCGCATAATCCTCAACATCAATTGATTACCGCCATGAATAGAAATTAAATGCACGAATTCCCCTAAAAGAACAGTAAACCGACACGAATAAGGTAGAATAATCGGATGTTTCTCCGTGTAAGATAAAGATGGCGATTTTACCAAACGACCATTTAGTCTCATTACTCCTTTATCATCTAAAAAGGGATTAAGTGAACTAAGCGAACTTTTCGATGAAATGGTTTCTCCTGCTAAAAGAGATTTATATTCTTCCACAAAATGAACTTTCTGAGCCAAAATTGCTAAACGCAATCGAACCTTTGTTATCTCATCACTTGAAATAGTAGAAGAATCAAAAGATTGTTTGCCTCTAAGCGAAGAATGTGTCATAACAAAAAATCGAAACATGTAAGCAATTACCCTAAGAGCGCGGTCAAGTTTAGAAAACCGGTCAAGAATATCCTCATAATTCGAAAAAAAAGAGGCGTGTGCTCTAACAGCTCTAGCTTCGACATCTGTGTCCAACGGTGAGAGATCATGAATCTTCCACTGAGACTTAGGCTCACGAAGCCACGTGGGTCCGTGCCACCAGAGTTTACTTTTAGCCAGATCTGAGGGCGCAAGTCCCCGACTGCCTAAATCCGCTGGATTTTCTTCCGATCTAATATGGTACCAACTATGCTTCCCTACATTCTCCTGAATCCGACAAACCCTATTAGCCACAAACGTTGTCCAGCTATCCGGTGTTTTTCTCAACCAACACAGAACAATAGTGGAATCTGTCCAACAATACACTTGCCTTATCGGAATATCAATCGCTCCAATAACAGCTTTTAACAGCTCTGAGGCCAAAACTGCACCGCAAAGTTCTAAGCGAGGTAGGGAAATCGATTTGATTGGAGCCACTTTAGTTTTGCAAGAGAGCAAACAAGTATAAATTTGGTCATATGCTTCGACACGAACATAAATCACCCCCGCGTATGCTTTTTCTGAGGCATCAGAAAAAACATGAAGTTCCACTAATGTCCCAGGTGCATAGTGCACCCATCTGGGTATCCGGACGTCATTTATTTCCGTATAAAAGTTGACAAATTTTCTCCATTCCCTGTCCGTAGAAGGGACTAAAAAATCATCCCAGTCAATATTATCTCGCCAGATACTCTGCATAATAATCTTAGCAGTAACGATTACCGGACCTATCCATCCTACAGGATCAAACAATTTGGCGATTACAGACAACACTTCCCTTTTCGTGTAACGTGCCCTCTCGGCTATGGGCTCTACACGAAAGTAAAAGGAGTCCAATTGAGCATTCCACTGAATACCCAATGTTTTCGAGTTACTAGATTCAACAAATACCAAAAGTTTAGAATCTACAAGATATTCCGATGGAAGGCCTTTTAGAACTTCAATGTCGTTTGAAGTCCATTTTCTTAACTCAAATTTAGCTGAAGACAAAGCAGATATAAGCTGATTCCGTGCCTTCAATACAGACGAAACATCATGAGCCCCTGTTAATACGTCGTCAACGTACATATCCTTGCGCAATATATTAGCCGCAAGAGGGTACTCCGTCTCTGAGTCTTCTGCGAGCTGTAACAGTGTCCGTATCGCCAGATAAGGAGCACAGTTAACACCGAAAGTCACAGTCTGCAATTCATATGTCTTAACCTCTTCTGCCGGAGAAGATCGAAAAAATATACGCTGATATGGCGTATGAGCAGAATCCAACCGAATTTGTCTATACATTTGAGTAATATCGCAATTAAAAACAAATCGAAATAGCCTCCAACGCAGAATAAGTAGAACTAAATCAGATTGCAAAGTGGGTCCCACATAAAGACAATCATTCAAACTATTTCCATTAGAGGTTCTATTTGATGCGTTAAATACGACACGCAATTTCGTAGTTTTGCTATCTGGCTTAAATACCGGGTGATGAGGAAGATAACAGGAGAATGAAGGACCAGTAAAAGTACGTACTACAGGCTTCATATGACCCAAACTCAAATACTCGTTAACAACACTATCATATAATGACTTAACATTGGGCTTCCGCAAAAGTGAGGACTCATTTCTCAAGAATTGTGCCATAACATTCTGTCTTGAAAAGCCCAACTTAATAGAATGAGGAAATTCTGGCCTAAAGGGTAGCGTCACTACATATCTGCCGTCGGAGTCGCGTCGCGTAGTTCTCCTAAAATTGTCCTCACAAAATTCATCAGCTGGTGATAATATTTTCGTTTTAGGGGTTTCCTCAAGTTCCCAAAAGCGAAGCAGATTTTTATTCAAATCGCCCCCTGCAGAAATCCCTACAGTAGTCGCATACACTTGCACGCGTGATTCTCGAATAGATCCCGTAACGATCCATCCAAATACGGTATTCTGAGCCAGCAATGTCCCTAAAACATCACGACGAATTCCGCCCAAAATTAGCTGAGGATATAAATCCGCCCCAAGAAGTAATTCAACCGGTCTGGATTGATAAAACCGGGGGTCAGCTAGTTGTAGATCTGAAAAATTGTCCCGAAGACTCGATCCCAATATGAAAGAGGGCAAATTGCCTGATATATTGGGTAATATCAGGGCCATGGTTTCCAATAGAATAGATTTATCTAAAGGAGAACCAATTTTTAAAGCGCAAACCTTTCTTGCAGCAGAAATCGTTTGGTTAATACCAGAAACTTTGACATTCGTCGAATGTGCCGATAGTTTCAATCGATTCCGTAAATGCTCAGAGATAAAGGAAGATTCTGAAGCAGGGTCAATAAGAGCGCGAGCGGGGTATGTCATACCCTGATGAATAATATTTACCATAGCCGTTCCCAGAAGCACATTTCTATTCTGAGAGACATGAAAAACCTGTCGATTAGAGTTGCCATCATGATATACGCCACTTGATGTAGAAGGTAGGGAAGAGTTTACATTAGCACCCTGTGCAACGCTACCCGAAGCCGGTGCCGAATTATCCCTAGCCGAAACTTCTAAACCTGTTTCATTACGATGTAGTAACGTATGATGCCTTTTATTACACGTCGTGCAATTAAAAGCACTTTTACAATTTTTCACCTCGTGTTCCCGCGACAAGCAATTCACACAACAGTGAAATTTCTTCACAGTTGAAAATCTTTCCGAAATCGAAAGATTTTTAAAACGTTTACAAGTCCTCAAAAAATGACCTGAAGACCGACATAAAACGCAGGATGATGAGGCTGAATTCACAACATGAGCCCTGATCTTCTGTCCAGAAGATTTTACAGATGGCTGTGAATCCTTAAGATCACGAACACACTCTAGAGTCTGAATTCTTTCCGTCAGAAAAGCATCAAACTCTTTCCAAGTAGACAAGACCGATTTATTACGAACCCCTTGTTCCCAGAGACTAACAGTAGACGTAGGCAGACGCTGAATGCACATAAAAATCAAAATTGGATCCCAATTATCCGTTGCCACCTGATATATAGAAAGCGAAGTTAGACAATTATTAATTCCACGTTTAAGAGTTTTAAGCCCGGCACTAGATTCCTTATCTACCGAAGGAAGGTTAAATAACAATTTTAATTGGTTATTAACCAACATACGAGGGTTCTCATATGCCTCTTTCAAACTTTGCCACGCCACGTCAAACCCTTCATTACTCAACGGACACTTCGACACTATCTCATTCGCTTCACCGGCGGTCTTACGTATCAAATGACAAAGCCGTTCAACATTACTAAGGCGCGAACTATTAATATATATTGCCGTAAATAAATCCCTAAATGCGGGCCAAGCAATATAATCACCTTCAAATGTTTTCACATCGCAAGGAGGCAAGGACAAATTATGGTCAAAACTACCCGTATTGGAATTCATCGCAGTAGAACAACCCGCCTTTGGCGCCGCTTGGAAATTATGAACTTTTTCATTTATAGCAGCCGAACATTTCAAATACGCTACATATGTGGACTGATACTTAGACGAAGCTACCTCTACATCAGTAGGCTCCACCTTAGCACTGTCCTCAAAAAAGTCCAAACAAGCCTCATACGAAGACTTAACTTTTTCCCATAAACTCTTTAATTCGACACCCTGAATCTCCAGTGTATAAATGGTATGCATTTCGTCACGAAACTCGCAAAAATTTGATTCAAATTTAATAAGCGCATCCGATGCTCTTATAAATTTATTTAGTGGTGATTTTGACATTTTTCTTTCTTTAATAATTAATCCACGTGAAAATTCTTGTTGTTATCTTAAGCAAAAATATTTTAATTTTTCACCTAAATATAATAATTTCAATTAATTACGATTTGTTTGAAAATAGAAAAATTTTCAATAAAAATTAATTAAATGTACCAACAAACCGAATTACAAAAAATTATTCACAAATAGTCCAAGAAAAATTAAAACTTTTTACCGCAAAATATCACCAAAACTCTCGTCGACTAACCCTAGTCAAATTGTCTGTTGGGTTACAGTCGGTTTTACGACAACAACAAATATTATTAAAGAAAAAACTAGTTGATTATAAGTGTATAACAAAAAATATACGTATTTATGTATATATGAACTTTATTACACTTTGTAATTATTTAATCAACTTATTATTTATTTATTTATTTAATTCAATTAATCACGCACTAAATATTCTATTTTAATATAAAAATTGCGAAAATATTTTATTATATTTTTTATTGTCTGCGGTTGATTTATTCTCTACAAAACACAAGGGTTGCTACACGATCAATCACAATAGGTAAAAAATATTCACAAACAACAATTGTCAATGTATTTCTTCATTAGATATGTACATATGTATATGCACTTTTTCTACCTTTAAACTTTTTCTTTTATTCACTTTTAAAAATATTTTAAAATGAAACAATTACGCACCTTTAATCAAATTGAAATTTTCTAAAGGAGTGTAGAAAATAAGTGTTGAAGTGATGAAGAAAGGTGATGATCCTTTGAAGAAAAAAAAGAATATTAATATTCTCAGAATAAATTCTCAGGATCCGGCTCGAAGGACCAAAATGTTGGGGTGTGTTAGGCAGAAAAAGAAATTTGAATAAAAAGAAACACAATTGTTATTATTTTGTAAATATATACTTTATTAATAAATATTTTTTACCTTGCTATACGGTGTGTGTTCTCTTTAAGTATATAAAAGACAAGAACTTTTTTACAAAGGCAAAAAGGAAGATGGCGAAAACAAAGTCTAGTTGAACCGTTAACGGTTTTAAGTAATGCAATTAAAAGTAAATACTCCCAAAAAATACACGGTTTACTAAAGGAGTAGAATTTAGATTTTATCAAAGTCACCAGAGTGACAAATTAGGAATTTTATGAAATTTAAGATTAATTAAAAAACCGAACAGTTCAACCTAAACAGATAATAAGTTGGATTTTCAATACCAAGTGAATAGCGTTATTTCCAGGATTTCATTTACTTTGAAAAAGCTATATAGCTTAGGTACTTTTCTGCCAATTAACGTTAGGAAACGTGTGGCTATATCTTTGTGCTTTCCAATGTTTACATATGGAATTGAAATATTTTCTGGTATGTCGCAGCAAAATTTTAATAAACTAAGGCTTTGTTTTAATAGAGTAATACGTTTTATATATGGTCTCCCTTATAGAGAACATATTTCAGCATATGTAGTTCGTACGTTAGGTTCGGACTTACAGAGTTTCATTGATCAACGGATTATGTTGCAATTTTACAAAATAATTAAATATAACAAGCCCTTATATCTTTTCGAAAAATTTAACTTTGGTCGCTCTACCAGAACAAATTTGCTGATCTGTCCAAATCACTCCACTTTATTAATGAGTAGATCTTTTGTTGTAAGAGTATCAAGAATTTGGAATAATTTCCTTCCTTATGAAGTTCGACATTTTGGAAGGTCTATTCACGAATTTAAAAATGTTTTAAAAAAATACTTATGAGCTAATTTACTGTTATCAATTTGATCTAATGTCATCAAACATAACTTTTAGCAAACTTCAGCATTGTACATGTATCTTATTTTTTACATATTGTAGTAATTAAAATTAAATTAAATTAATATTTTATACAATTGTTATTGCCATTTGTAATACTGAATTATTTGGCCTATTAGGCTTAAAATTCATTGGGAATAAATAAATAAATAAAATAAATAAATAAATAAATACTGTAGAACACCCATGTTTTAAGTTTTTTTTTTTTTTTTTTTGTTATGTGATTTATGCTGTCAGAAATAATTGAAAACAGTGGTTTTTGAATCGTCCTTATATATTTAAAATATTAGTCGAACAATAGTAGACTCTAACCACCTTTTAATATAGCTACCTTTATAATAGAGACGTAGTTTTCAAATATATCGCCAATCTTGCAAATATTTATATGTTTATAAAATTTGCAGAGAATATGATATATGTATATATCCATGACTCATGTCAGAATAATTCATCAGAGTTGTACAACCAAAAGTAATAAAAACATAAAACTTAAAATTAATCCTTTGTATATGAGAAAAAGTAGGTAACCAGAAATGAGAAAAATTAAGCTACATCTTTGAAGATTTAAAAATTGCTAATTGGCGGCTAGTCTAAGTCGGTGCCTAATTTCACTTTATTTTCCAAACAAGCGATATTAAAAAAATAATTAAAATTTTTTTTAAATTTTTATAAATTTAAAGCTTATATTAAATTAAACCAAGGGAATATTGAATTAAATTAATTAATTAATTTTTTAAAAATATCGTGCTAATTATATTCTGATTAAATTATAAAATCACCGATATTGAATAATAAAGGTGAAAGCATGTCTCGATGGCCATTTCTTTACCGCTTAAATAACTCTTCAGGAAACTTCTCACAAACATTTTAAATAAACTAAAGATTTTCGTCTAAACCAAGGATGGGCAACCTTTTTGTAATCCTGGCCAAAATTAAAAACAACCAAATTTAAGCGGGTCGTTAACATTGGTTTTGTAGGTAAATGTAATTTATGTTTTCAGAAAGCGGTAAAGAGAATTTTTAGAAGTTAAACAAAAATAAAATATTTCTGATAATATATTTATAATATTTTTTATTTCTTCACTAAAACATTACAAACAATTAATAATGAGTTGTATAATTATATAAATGATTTAATTTTACAAGTACGAGCAACTACTAAGCTACTTTCTAAATTCTCGTCTGTAATTCGAGATCTATATATTGTGCCTAAGCACGGAAATAATTTTTTGTCGTTATTCAGCCCAATTATAAAAAAAAATTCCGTGCGAGTGTTCTCACTTTTCCCTTTTCCCAAGAATATCATGATTGTGCTGATTTATTCATTGCGGAAATATCTGCGCATTTAAATTTTTGTAGAATTTAATTTTAAATAATTCCATAAAATTTTCGGAAATTTTGGTCACATCTGTTAACGAAAATGGAATTGAAAATACAACAAAATTACTGCTGAAATACATTAATCTTTCTTTAAATTCTTGATGCAAAGAACAAATTCTTGATCCAAGACAAAAAAATATTGCTTAAAGGCAGGCCACCATATAAATTTTAAATGCGTTCGCCGGCCGCAGTTTATGTACACGTGGTCTAAACAATTAAGTACAGCCAAAAACCAAAGATTAAGCAAAAAACAACAATGATTTTATTTTTGTTTATCGTAGTGTTTTGTAAAATTTTATTTTTGATTATCATTTAACTGTTGCCAGTTTCATCGTAGCTCTTCATTAGGTTTTGGAAATATTTCTTAAAGATATCCCTTCTTAATGCAAATCTTCTATTAATTTTTTTTTAACTCTGGTTTAAGTATGCTTGATTTTTTACCCATAGCACTTGCTTTGCAAGAACATTTTAAAAACAAATACTTGTAAGCTCTTAGCAAAGAATTTTTGGTCTAAAAAATTCAAAGTTCATAAAAAAGTGGTGCTTAAGCGTACGAATATGAATTTTACTAATGCTAATAAATATATTAATTTAAACATTTTTTCCTAGATAAAAGATGAAATAAAAAGGCTTAGCAGCAGTTATTTAAAAAGGTTAAGCCTGCATATTAACCCATTAGCAATTTCCCTATTTGATGAAACTGATGAAATCAGAAGACTTAAGAGACATCATATCCTGGATTTGCCGTTCAGGAATTATTTTTTAATTTTCTAATTTATATAAATACATATGTTTAGATAATTTTTTTCTTTTTTGTGTTTGCTATATGAATTAACGTTTTTCATTAGTACAATGCTGTTCTCAATGGAGTTCAACATTTTATTTGTTTTTTATTGTATCAAATTTACTTATTATCCTTAAATGGATAAATTGTAAATAAAGGTTGTGAAAAAAAAAAATATTTTTCCCTATTACAATTACATAAAAATTTTGTTTACTGTTAAAATATACTTTTTATTATTTATTTCATTAATTATTCTCAACACATCTAAAGGCATTGCGAAAATACTTATTCCATTAAGGGTGTATGCATATAGATTTTGCATACTGTATCTACTCCAGAATCTAAATGTTTAGAAAACCAAAAATTTTTTTTCATCATTATTGTTTATGTTGTTGTCACATCGCCATTCCACCTTTGAGACACATTAAGTAATTAAAAACTGCTATCTGGTAACTAGAGGGGCAAATTTACAATATATTTGTCCATTCCTATGTGCATATTGAAACAGTCTTTTTAAAGACTATAATATTCTTGTAATTTTCAACACATCTTAGTACGAAAGCTGGGACAACATTTAAAGTTACCTTTGAATTTATTTTGTTTGATCACTTGTGGTATAAACACGTTTAAAAGTATCGAAAGTTAACCCATAATTCCTGCCTTTAAGCCGATAAATGTTGGCAGAACATTTGAAGTTCGTAAATAAAAACAAATAAATCGTTGGAGTACCACATCTATTCTTGGCTTTTATTTGAGTAAAATCATGACTTACCTGTTCCACATTTTTCTGTTGATTCATCCATACAATGTGATTGTCGTTGCTATTCCTTCTTAAGTTGTTCTGGTTACTGTTAATACTGTTACTGTTACAGTTGTTGCTGTTGTTACTGCTGCTAACATTCGGACTTGTGGTGGCTGTAAGATGATAAGATTGAGGATTTTTACTTAAAGTTGCTTGTTGGGACAACAACTGAAACCCAGCAGAATGATCTATACAATTTGTATTAACATTGTTAAGATTGCTGTTATTGTTGCCGCTAGAATTATTCGTTGACTGTTTGTAGGCCTGTTGTGTTAACTGTGTCAACATGGTTTGTTGGAATTTTTGCTCCGCATTCATTTGATTTAAATTCTGCGGTAAAGTCATGTTGTGGAGACTCAGAGGGCGTCTTGCTGGTAAAGCAGGAGGCTTTTCCCTGTCGTCAGCAATAGCAGCATCATCAAAAACTTGTTTACGTTCGCATTTGTTAACCTCATTCTGTTGGTAAAATGATCCGGCTTGACTTGAACGTCTTTGGGGCAGCGGCTGCACAGTTAACACAGCTGTTGTGTCTCTTTTAAGACAAGATAATTTATTGCTGTTGCTATTATTAGAACGCATGTCATAATCCAAAGATTTGCATTGATTGCTGCTGCTGTAGTTGGAATTGTTGAGTGAAAGTGATCGGGCAAAAGTACTTTTAAAAAAGCGACAGGGTAAATTAAAATCAAAATCAGGTGGTGAGGCGTTAGAGGGCGACAAGCAAGTAGTGTCTGATGTATCGTCTCTAGAATCCATTTTTATATTGCAAAAATTATTATTAACACTTTGGCAATCTCTGTAGGTGGACATAATCGATGAAACACAAAAACACTTAAAAAAATAATTCAGGGCACGTTTTCTAAGCCGGCCAAATTCAATTAAAATACAAACAAAAATTAATTTTCTTTATTTTATGACACAATTATGATTTGATTGATATTTTTCTGTTTGCTTTCCATAAGTTTCTGTTTTTTTTTTTTAACTTTTTAAAATGATTTTTCAATTTTCTTTATTTGCTTACGAACTTCAAATGAAATTTTTTGCAAGTTGCAACACTTCAAAATTAGTGTTCACATTTTTTTACTTTTTCTCAATATTTTAATTTTTCTTTCAATATTTATTTGCTTTATTAAACTTTTCTAATTATTATTTTTTTTAACAACATTATTTCACATACCGCTAACACATTTAAACCACTCGACCGTTATTTAAACACTAATGTTTGCTTAAATAAAGTTCTTTGGGAGAAAAATGTGTATAAAATTTGTACGATCAAACAACTGAACAGCGTTGCCGCTTTGGTCCAATCGGACCAAACTTGGTAGTTTTTCCTTTTTAAAAAACAGTTTGGTAGTTTGGTTGGTTTGTTGAATTTTTTTAAATTTTTGGTAGGTTTTCCTCCTGTAGCAATTTTTTAGCATAGTGAATTTTTCATCTAAAAAATTCAGAACATAAAATAAAAAAATTTAACTTTTAATAAAATAAACAATAACTTTGATAGTGTTACCAGTATTTTCAAAAACTGTTTTGGGTGTACTAAGAAACATCTCTGCTTTTTTGCTTAGAGATGGTTAAAGCTATAACTATCTCTGGTTTAAGAAACGCGAACAATATTTTTAAGTGAAGGTTTATTTTCAAGTGTATGTATTAAAAAATAATTAGACAAAATGAAAAAGTAATTAAACTTTATTAATTCTAAATATGTATCTATTCATTACATAAATATTTACTAATATTGCATGTATTTTCTCAGATTTTTATCAAAAACTCCAAAATTAAATGAAAATAATATAATAATATAATTTCAGAAACGACATTCGATCAACCACGTAGAACCACTCTTAAAATTTTTGTTTAAAACATTTTTAAATAATATAATACTTTTAGTTAACATTGTAAAGAAACAGTCAAAAGAAAATTTAGAACCGAATGGTTGAGCGAATTTGATTGGCTCCAGGAAAGGGATGGGTGTTAATTCTGCATAGTATGCTCTAAAACTATTTTGAAACCAATGAATTATATGTGATATTTTTTGTATTTTAAATTCCTTTTGTTTTTTTATCTGTATACATTTTGTATACACATACATACATCCGTTATTTTAAATAAAATATTGCTTTTATGTTGTTATTTTATGTATATTTTTATGTTTTTTATAAAAACTGGAATTTTTTATTATATTACTATATAAGCCAAAATAAAAATTTTGATTTTATTCAAGAATTGCATTTTTAAATTTTTGG
This sequence comes from Gymnosoma rotundatum, assembly GCA_916610165.2. Lineage (NCBI taxonomy): Eukaryota > Metazoa > Arthropoda > Insecta > Diptera > Tachinidae > Gymnosoma > Gymnosoma rotundatum. The sequence goes on from OU744338.1 coordinate 50,736,915, forward strand.
TAGGCTGGTAACGATTTTGGTAGGATTTTTGAAAATTATTGGTAGGAAGTAAATTTCTTGTGCGGCAACGCTGCAACTGAACCCAACAGCCAGCGTTGCCACACAAGAAATTGACTTCCTACCAATAATTTTCAAAAATCCTACCAAAATCGTTCACAGCCTACCAAAAATTTAAAAATGCGTTTCTTGCACATAAACTCTGTTATACTCACTTGGTTTTTTTCCGTAATTGTTGAGGTGGAAATTTGTCTTTTGGTGATTTTTAACATGGATGTTATGATTTAAAATAGTTTTAGAGCATATTATGCAGAATGAACACCCATCCCTTTCCTGGAGCCAATCAAATTCGCTCAACCATTCGGTTCTAAATTTTTTTTGACTGTTTCTTTACATGAAATATTAGTAAATATTTATGTAATTAATAGGTACATATATACAATTAAAAAAGTTTACTGACTTTTCTATTTTGTCTGTTAATTTTTTTAATATAAACACTTGTAAATAAGACTTCACTCAAAAATATTGTTAATTTCAATTTCATAATATTGTTCGCGTTTCTTAAACCAGAGATGGTTATAGCTTTAATCATCTTTATGCAAAAAAGCAGAGATGTTTTTTATTACACCTAAAACAGTTTTTGAAAACAGTGGTAAAACTATTCACAGTTATTGTTTATTTAATTCAAAGTTACATTTTTTTATTTTATGTTATGAATTTTTAAGGTAAAAAATTTACTATTGCTAAAAATTTGCTACAGGAGGAAAACCTACCAAAAATTTAAAAAAATGCAACAAACCAACCAAACTACCAAACTGTTTTTTAAAAACGAAAAACTACCATGTTTGGTCCGATTGGACCAAAGCGGCAACGCTGCCAACAGCCCCAACATGAATATCTTTTTAATTCGTTTGTTTAACTTTTTCTCTCTCTTGTTCAGTTTTTTTGTTCTCACCGCCATAGCTGCCAGATGAATCAGAGGTGAAATAAAATTTTCATAAATATCGTCAAAATAGTAATTGCAAATCGTCAAGTCAAATTAAAGTATTATATATCATAGCACACTGTTCTGATAATTCTGGGATGTGAAAATAGGTGGATAAAGTTAAAATTTCTTCATTAAAAAAAACTCTAAATTTGCTCTTGGCAGCAAAAATATTTTTCTCAAAAAATTGTTTTTAACTGCGAAATAATACAAGTTTCACCTATTTTGCGTTGTTTAATAACCAACAGCGCACAATGTTGCATACTAAGAGACAATAAAAGAATTGACAGGCAAAATAGGTACAGTTGCTTAAAGCTTTTTACTAATTTTACCACAGTACGTAGCATAAAAGAAAAAAGAAGAAAATGTGTTATCATTTTATTCGTATTACTCTTACAGAGAATAAGGTAGGATTTTCTGCCTTTGACCTATTTCTTAAATTCTCAAACTGTCTTTTTTACCACCTTTTTTACACGATTTTGTGCAAAAATCTACTTTTATTTGAGTTCGTGAGTTCTTTAATTACTACTTCTGATTGTTTAATTTGTATGTATAGTAAAACATAACATATTATGTACATATTAATAAATATAAATCATTGAAATAAGAACATTACTGTAACATTTTTTAAAGTGATGTCGTATGCAAAACAAAGCACTTATTTTTTAACAAGTGCAGGGTTGTACTAAAATAAAAACGTTGAAATGCCGAAAACATAACTCTTAAAAGTATTCAAAATTATTACGACTATCGTCAAATAATCGTCATGCCATATAAGCGCATATAATCGTCAAAGTAACGATTACTTGTCTGGCAGCTGTTCTCGAAAGTTGTTCCTTTTTTCATTTGGTTCTCACCTGTAAACAGGCTTGCCATATTTGCCGATTTATGGGCATTTTGCCGATTTTTTGCATCCAAACTATTAAAATGCCGACTTTTGCTACAAAAATGCCGATTTTTTTGATAAACACTTAAAACATTGTAACTTTGTTAGTTAAACAAATTAAAAAATATGGTTAATAATCGTTGTTCCCAAAAAAATTGTATCCTTAATACTAACACTGATACAGATCAGCAAAAAAAAAAAAAAAATGAGCACATTGCTTAAACTAAAATAGTTTAATGCGATTTTCATGATATTATCAAAAAGAAACAATTTTTAAGTTATTAAAATCGTGAAATAATATCTAGTCATTCTTTTCTAACAAATGAAAAAAGCATAATTGCTTATGCAACTCTGACCATTATTGTAAATTGATTAAACAGTACAGCGAAAGACATATATTTTTGTACAACGAATGTTGCAGCGGATTTTATTCCAAAAAAATATTTAATAACAAGAAGGGTGAAAATACCGCTGGTGAACCAGTCTCTTGGCTCCAAAACTAATGATAGAGATTCCAAGAAAATAACCCTTATGTGATGTTTTTATAAATCTGCTTAAGGTGACTCTAGCGGCAAAAAATAATATGGAAAATTGGGATCATTACCACCATATACGATTTTTTTTAAACGGTTAAGTTTTATTTTGTCTTATTTAATACTCAATTGTTTGTTCTGATTTGTTAGTTTTTTTAATAACAATATTTTATTTGTATTTATAATAGGTGTTTTCCATTTGCCGATTTTTTAAAATGAAATTGCCGATAAATACGATTTTTTTCCCCAAATACGCAAATTTCTTATCAAAATGATCTGGCACCCTTGCCTGTAAATGATATTCATCAAAGCGAATTAATTTACCAGGTGGTAGCAAGGCAACACATACACACAAAAACAATAATAAAAATACACCATAGGTTTTGTTTTTGCTTTGCTGTCTCGAGCTGTCAAAAGGCTGATGACATATTCAAAGCAACACGTAAAAAATATATATCCCAGCAAACCATATGAATCAGAAAGAAAACTTTACTAACTCATTTCTCGGAGCTTTCGCGCTCATAAAGAGAACAAAAACAATCATTTGCCTTCTGAAAACCTTCAGAAAGGCCCTCATTTCTTCCACTAAACTGAAGAGCTCTACTTTATTTAAGAAAAGACTTTTTGATAGCTTTTTGTCCTTAAAAGTTCTCATAGCCATTTTAAGGAAAGCTCGCAAAACGTTGTTCTTTAAGTTTTTTTCGGAGTGCTTATTCAATTGTTGACTGGAAAGCAAAATAAAGTGCATAGCATAAGTCTTACATCACTTTTGGTTTACATGAAGCATTGTTAATTAATTTTTTTTAAGTTCACATAATACCTATATATTCTTAAAATGAAAAAAATATATCAATATATGTACATATGTGAATCCCCTTTTTGAATTATATATGTGCGGTCAAATGTAAATGTAAATGCAAACATACAGGGCTTTGAAAAGTCTTAAGGCTTTCTCAATTTTTGCTAGCGGTTAACCTTCCTAAGGGATTTTAACTTTACAATATTTTAAAATGCCTAAATGTTCCATTAAGAGGTACTAGACTCCGTATTAATTTGCATGCAAACAATTTACTCAATTATGAATATCGTAATCATTATTTTAATAATTGCAGATTTTTGTACTAGTGGGCAAATATTCCATCCAAACACAAGAAATAAAGATATCAAATTTACAATTCTTTATTTAATAACTTAAAACTAGTTCGTAAATTGCCATCAAGAAGTAATAATAAATAAAGGATACGTTAAAACAATTTTAAATAAGATTTTACGTCCAAAGGTGTGAAAAGTTTAATTTCGTTTCATAACAATATAATTTTTGAAGACTTATTATTTTGCGTAAATAATTTTGACGTGTTCTGTATTTATTATTATCGTTTTTATTTGTAAATATTTTTTTATTTTTACCGCAAATTCTTACACGCGCTATTTGTTATTTATTAATATTGTTTTCATACATATATGTATATTTTATATTTTTATACATATTTATTACAAATCACACACAAACTTCAAAATTTTTGTTTTTTTTTCTTTTCAAATTTATAACGCTTATTAATTATTTGAAAATTTAAATTTTTGTTTTCATTTATGTTTCCAAATAAACAACTTTTGATATGACGACCCAGCAAAAAAACGTAAACAAGCAAAAAACGACTGTGCTATCGACATCACCTGATAGTCAATTCGCCTTGATGATCATTATGCTTGTTGGGGATCTTATTAAAAACTTATATTTTTAATTGGCACATTTAAGCAACAAAAAAGTACTTTTTAATTAAAAAGTACATGATATTTATGTTGCTGTAATTTAGCCATATAGTGTGATTAATAATCAATTATAACTTTGTCAAACGAAAAGAGGATTTAAAAAAATATTTACGTATATGTAAAATATAGAATTTTGAATTGTAAAATATATTTTGAATTGTAAAATATATTACTATTATAGTCAGCCGTTCAATACAATAGAGTTTAAATAGAGCAATACGATCGAATGTGGAAGTCTAGGAAAGAAGGAATGGTTGATTTTAAAAAAGCCCGCAAAATAAAAAACAAGATTTAACTTAACCAACTTATTTTTGCTTTAAAAATTCGACAATCAGTTAATAGTTCCAGTTTTATGTTTTAATGGGAAGGTTCTCGTTTTTACTGCCTTTAAATATGCAACATTGTTTGCTGCCGGTTACCATTTTGAGAGGTTTAAGTGCAGCGCTCATCAGGGAACAAGAGTGTCTGTTTTTAATACTCTAAGTATACTCATCTTAAATGCGGTTGCGGTGTGATCGCCACCGCATTTCTTAAGTGCGAGTATTTACTATACCCATTCCATTTGAGTATATGTGTCTACCATACTCAAGTAAAATGTTTGCGATGCTGGCTTTACTTTATTCGTACTCATACTCACAACAAACACCAAGAGAGAGATTTTAACGTGTGTAGTGAGAGGAAAACAGAGTTATCAGATCAGAATTATTAAATCAAACACAATATCAAAAGTCGCCAATGTCTAAATTAGCTAACATACATACTTCATTGAAATTATGAAAGTTTATTTAATATATAACAGAAAATAACTTTAATAGAACCCGTAAAATTCGCCATATTTTCATTTATTAAAAAGACAACAAAAGTTTACTAATAGCTCAAGAATAGTTCATTGTTTATTATATTGCGTTGTTGTTATGGTTTTTTTAAGTCACACAGGAGAGAAATTTAAAAATTCTATTCGTTAAGCAAATAGATTTTTAAAATTAATAAATAGGGATAAAAGCAATAATTATATTTAACAAAATAAAATATATAAACTAAAAACTTTATTTTATTTATTATTATTTATGAGGTCTAATGACATTCAGTCAATGCAATATTACATCGGCTTATATACAGTTTTGTTAAAACTAAAAAATTAAGTAATTTTCCTTTTATTCACGGATTCATTTTATCATTTTGTTTTCCTAAATACCGTTAGTACGAGTAGCACGTTTATGACAACAAGGCGCATAAACTGAAAATAATTATTCATAAAAAACAGCAACAAAGTAAGAATACCTGCTTTTAATAGTGTACAAAAGCTGTGCCTTTGGGCGGTTTTTATTGCATTTTATTCATTTGTTGTATTTCATACCTATGAAAACGGTTGTTGTCTGTTTTTCTGTTCATAATTTTAAGCAATAGATTTGATCAAATTTTGTTTTTTTCTATTGTTTATAAATAGATCTGCATACAATGCAGTATTTCACAAAACGGCAGTAAAAAACTTTAATAGGGTAAAAATGTGGCAACGTTGCTTACAAATAAAGAGAATTAAAAAATTCTCGCGAATGAGTATAAAAAATACTTAAAATTCTGATTGCGATATTTTTGATATTCGTTTTTACAAGAATGGGTAAAATAAACACCGCAACTTTTTATTGCGGTGTTTAAAATACTCGAGTATGAAAAGTATAGAGTAAGTATAGAGTAAGTATGCGGTGTACTCATGAGTTGCGGTGTACTCATGAGTTGCGGTGTACTCGTGCAGTTCTCTGGCGCTCATCTTATTTGTGGCCAGAAATATTTTGCAGCGGGAAACACATAATTCACAGAGTACAACCAGATCAAGATTATATATTTTTTATTTATATTGCTGTCATTTTTCTATTAAATATAACATATCCTTTACACTTTTTTAAAATTTTATTTATATACAAAACACATTTTTCTAATGTCTTTGGTTTCAGCAATACTAAATTGCAACTAATTTTACGTGTTATTATTTTTGGTCACATACGTAAATTATATATTTTTTTGTAATTCTCTAGTGAGTTAATTAAAAAAAGTACTTCTCTAGAAATATTCACTTAATCGTATTTTTTATTTTTATAATTATAATTAATTTTGTACTTTTTTTTTTCAAAAACAGTCTTCTCATCACATTCTTCCTTTCTTTGCTTAGATCAGGCTTTTCATATTTTCTTTAACGGCATTTTGCTGATTTTTTGCCTCAGAATTACCAAAAAGCTGATTTGCCTAATTTTCTACAAACTATTAAAACACAATAACTTTGTTTGTTTTAATATAAAATATTGCTTTCGAGCATTACTAGAAAACTTGAGACATTAATAAAAATATCGTTTAAGTTCGTTTTTCCCTGGTAAATTGTATTCTTGATAATGAAAGTGATATAAGTCAAAATTAAAATGAGCTGATTATACACACCACATTGCTTTAAACTAAATTTGTCTAATGACAAACTCATTCAATAATAAATTGTCAAGTAATATTGAAATGATAGATTACAATTTTTGCGATCTAGTTTTTCCTTTCTAACAAATGACTGTAATTTTGCATTGATTTAAATAAAAATGAAAAAAATTAGAATTACTTATTCAACCCTGAACATTATCATGAATTGATTGAACAATACACCGAAAGACATATTTTCGAACAACGAACCATATAAATAACGGAAACAATTTTTTTGTAAAGAGGTTATTTTTCTTTATTTTTTCTATTTAATGTATTTTTTACAAGTTGTAAACATTGCTTAATACTGAATTGTTCTGTTTTGTTATTTTTGTTAATAAAACTATATTTATTTGTATTTTAAGTAGGTGTTTTTAATTTGCCGACTTTTTTAAATTAAATTACCGATAGCGTCGATTATTTTAAAAATTGCCGATTTCTTGTAAAAACCATCTGGCATTCCTGGCTCTTGCAGCCATAAAAACAAAACTAATTTAAACAACGGCAAGGATGCCAACTTTTCAAATGCAAAACGATTTTACTAACAACAACTAATGGTGCTACAACTGTCAATTTGAGAATATGAAATATCTAGTATATATTTAGCTTAATAAAAGTTTCAAAATATACATAAAAAAGCATGTACGTTATTTTACTGGGATTTTATTAATGGGATTTTAAGCAACATCTATTTTATATTAAATAGATTTTACATCTAAACTAAAATCTACATGCCACTAGATATTGACAAAATGTACTCAAAATCCAATAGTACTTAGTAATGCAACTCTGGTTTTTTCATTATGTATAAAAAATACACAAGAAAAAATGCGCGTTTTATTTAAACAAAAAAAGAAAATTTAATTAGAATTTTGTACTATGAATATTATAAATGAATTGAAATTATTTTGGCTTTAGTTTATTTTTATTTTAATTTCTAAAAATCTTTTTAGGAAGTAAATTTATTGAAACAAAAAGCAAAAACAAATGTAAAAGACGAAATACAGAAAGGACAGTGAAGAAATACGTTGGTTTGTGTGTAATTAATAACGATATGAACATATCTCTTATTCTTATTTACTGTCATCGCTAAATTAGCGTGTAAGACGCAAAGCAATAAATTTCATAGCTTTTGCGCTGTTGTGGCTTTTTTTGCCATAATTTGTATGACGATTTCAAAACCGAATATCTACAGCTAAAATTTTTTACAACCACACACATGCATAATATTTATAGTTTTCGGTTTTAAATACAAAATATTTTGAATTGCAACTAACGTTTGTATAATAGAAGAAATCTGAGGAAAACTATATATACTCGTATGTAAGTAAACGCCAGGATAAGAAAACAATAAATAAAAGAAATAGAATAAAATAAACTAAAAGTTTTACAAAGAAGACGGAAAAATTTTGGCAATTTTGCAAAGTATTCGAAAAAGTAATCGATTACAGAGCTCTTGCAAATGCTAACTGTTGCAATACCAAATACTTTACGCATCAAACACCCTTTTTTCCGTTTTAGATAGATATTTATTTTTATGGTTGCTTGTTATTATGGTTCGGCTTTACTTTGCTATTTTTTTTTCCAAAAATGCATTTATTCCTTTTTTTATTTGGAATAGTAATGTTGTAAATTTTTATTTTACTCTATCGTTGCTAGTTTCTGCCGAAAATTTATTGAACAGACCTAAATTTTACATTAGAAATTTGTATTTGTAAATTTGGAAGAATGAAGAGAAGTTCGGATGTAAAAGAAAGTTTGCATGTTTTTATTAGAAAAATGGAACTCTTCCAGTCAGTACGATCAAGTTCTGACTGCACGCTAGCTTTGAATCTCTATTAAATTTTCAAAAATATTTCATTTCATTTAATTTGAAAATATTTTATTTTTCATTTTTATGACATTTAGATTTGTCATAAAAATTTTCTCCTACTGAACACACATCGCAAGGGTTGTATGAGGAAACTTAATCAATTAGTTTCTCAATTAAGTACTAATTGAAAAATTTATTAATTAATTTCTTATATGGTAAATTAAATTCAATTAGGGACTTAATTGCGTAAATACCTTTATTGCGCAATTAAAACGTATGTCTGAACAGGGAATAAAAAGATTTATAGAAATTAAAATAAAAATTAACTAAAGCCAAAATAATTTCAATTCTTTCAAAAAAGAAACTATTTAAACAAATAACAAGTTTTTCATAAAATGTTAATGAAATCACATTTTTATGCTGTTTAAACTAAATATTGATAAAGTGTATAACGTTTTTTTTACTATATTTAGTTATATCCCAAAGTGATATGGTGTATGCTTTAATCGTTTCTTAAATATAATTATTATTTTCAATTACGTACAGGAACTTATACACGGACTTTTCCAGTATTGAATACTGGCTTAAATATTGATAAAGCGTTGCAAATCTTGTTGTTATCACACAGCGTTTCTGTAGCATTATTCTTGGATAGTAGATTTTAAACTTCCTCTGTTGTTAAGAAAAATTATTAAACATGGCTAATAATTATTAAATGCCATTTAACATCAAGAAAATATAATTAAACGTGTATTAAGATCTGTTTAACTGTTGTTATCTTTTTGATTTTTTATATTTAATTTAAATAAGATTTAAGCTGTTTTAGCAAGAGTCCTTTTTATATTTAAGCATGGAACATGGAAAAGTCCATGTCAAAAAAAATCCGAAAAAGATTTTTACAATCGAAATATAATTCCAAGAATGCAACTAACGTTTGGTGATGGAAAGAAAAAGGCAATAAAAAACTTATGCATAAATTCGATTTGAGGAAATTCATGTACATTTTATGCGTGCATCTCTCTGTTGTAATGCTATTTATTTTTTTTTATTTACTAAATTTTTTTACGTATAACATTGATTCATATTTCTCGCTATTTTACAAGCTTCTGTATTAATAATATGTTTCATAATTACTGGTAAATAAAATGTATTTACTTTTCCATCTATGGAGATACATATAAAGTAAAGCATACCGTACGGGGCTACATTTGAATAATAAGTAACATTAATAAAAGAGTTTTCTTAAACATATTTTTAGGATTTATGTTAAAAATCTCTAAAAACCTTAATGTAGTTAAATTTTATTTGTTAATAAACATTTTAATTTTCACGATCCGTTCGAATAATTAATGAACAAAATCATATTACAAAAAAAAAAAACTTATTTATTAAATTGATATAAAAATGATCGCAGCAAAATTTGTAACTTTCATAAAAGTAGTATTAGTTCGTGCTTTGTTCTATTGGACAGTGGGGACTTTTGCAAAATATGTAAATGGTACTAAATCTATTACCTCTAAGTTATTTATTAGATTTTTCTAAATCATAAAAGGTCTCTAAAGAAGGAATCGTGTCTCGCTAGCCTCGTAATTTAAGTACGAACGAATCTATAGTGGGCCAAAGTTCAACAAATTTCATAACTTTCTTTAATGTAATGTATTTCTGGCCTAATAGTGAAAATGCGAATATTTATAATCAAAAATGGTTTTATTGTTTTTCAAAGTATTCTCCAGCATGATTTATACACTTTTGCATGCGCTCAAACCAGTTGTCGAAGCACTTTTTCCACTCCGATTGAGACACCTCTAAAACATGGTTTTTGAACACTTCAACAGCTTCTTCTGGCGACGAAAATCGTTGACCACGCATTTTTTTCTTGATGTGCGGAAACAAGAAGAAATCATTAGGTGCCAAGTCAGGGCTGTACGGCGGATGACCCATTAATTCGACGTTTTGGCGGTTAAAAAACGCTCTGGTTTGAGCCAATGTGTGAGAGCTCGCATTGTCATGGTGAACAATGATTTGTCTTCTCTTGTTGGTTTTTTGAATTTCTCCGATGACTTCAGGCAAACAAATTGTAGTGTACCACTAAGGAGTGACCGTCCTAGGTTGCTCAAGCGGAACTGTCGCCACATGACCAGTTTTGCCGAAGAAACAGGCGACCATTTGCTTTTCCAAGTGCTTTTTCCACGAACAACTTTCGTTGGATTTTTTTACGGCCAGGTATTCATGCAGTATCGAATGTATGCTGGTGGAAGAAATGTCCAAGGATGTCTCTATCTCTCGGTATGTCGCATGTCGATCTTGCATTATGAGTTCACGCATGGCATCAATGTTCTCTGGCACAACAGCCGTTTTTGGACGACCTTCACGGAATTCGTCTTTGAGCGAGCTTCGGCCACGATTAAATTCATTATACCAATTTTTCACAGTGCTATAGGATGGTGCTTTATCGCCATACAAAGATTTAAGTTCATCAATGGACTCTTGTCGTGATAATCCACGTCGAAAGTTGTGAAAAATGATGGCACGAAAATGTTCACGAGTTAATTCCATTTTTTTTTCTATAATAATTTTTTCAATTCACTGTAAACAACACAAATAATGGTCGTACGTCAAAACATTTTGAGTACGATTATGCTTAAAAATGACAAACTTTCCAATGGAAATGTCAGATTGCACTGAGCACTCGTATATAAAAACGTGATCTAAATTATATTTGTGTTTAGAACATAAATTATGTCTGAATATTAAACAATATTATATGACTTCAGGTTCTTGCTTATAACTTTTTAATTTATTATTCGATTTTAATCCATTCGATCTTCAAGAAAATTCTAAATAAATTTATGACAAACGGTATTTCAGTTTTGCATCTTTAAGTTGTTATCTTAGAAAATATTACAGTTGTAGACAGTTTATATGTAATTAGCAGGAGAGATTTTCCAGATGTTCTTTGTAAAAAGTGTTTTAGTTAAACAATTTAATGTAACTGCTACTAGAATGACAGTATAATCAAAAATTTCTTTTTAAAATCGCCTTGTCTATAATTTGCATACATACAGTGCTGGAAAAAATAATAGCACTGTTATTTGTTATATAATTTTTTATATAACAAATTTTGTATAAAAATTTCTTGTTTATATTAAAGAGGATTTTCGTAACCAAAATAGAGTTACTCCCAAGACCATGCTTTTCATATTACAAAGTGACCAAATTCATTAAACGTTGACATATTCAAACTTGTTATGACACTTTCAACAAGACAATGACCCAAAACATATGAGCAAAAAAAATTCTCGTTACGGGTTTATATAGTAGAATTAAATTTATAATATCATGGAATGATCTGCACAGTCGCCTGACCCAAGCCCGATAGAAATATCATTGGACTGATGTATAGAAAAACTTCTGCGATTTAGATCCTACGAACAGCAAGCAATAATGGGCTGTAGTTAAGAAGTTGTGGTACAGAATTCCAAAAAAAGGTGTGAAAACTTGATTGACTATTTGCCAAGGCGCTGCTATGCTTCTTCGTTATTACTTACAAAAGCTCTGCAGAAAAATTTTAATTTAATCATCATTTTCTTTACTGTATATTTCAAATATTGTTGCTTTTTGTTTTCTTTGTACCATTATTGTTTTCTTACTTTTTTCATCACTGGGGTCGCAGTCGGAAAGAAAGTAAATTTTTCAAAATTTTCGCAAAAGTGTTATTTGCTACACAATCAATAATAGTAAAAAAAAATAAATCAACTGACTTAAATGTTAGATATGTGTGTTATTTTTATTATTATCGATAAACAGACAACGTCGTCATTAAACTGTTAGGGAGTACCAAATAAGTGTTGATGTTGTGTTGAAGTGATGTTGCCTCAAAATTGACGACGATATTACCGACGCCAGGCAGAATAAGGATGATTATTTAATTTGAATAGTGTTATTATTTTTACTGTCAAAATTTTTGACTGTTGACTGTATTTTGTATTTTTTTTTCATAAAAGTCAATATGTATGTGTTGCTGCAATAATTATTTTACTAAAAAGGAATTAAATAAGGAACTAGTGTTTTTAACGCAGCTGTAATTATGAATGTATCCACAGATTTTTCGTTTTATTTATTTATATCTATGGGATAGTTAATAATAATTTCTAAAAAACATTTTAACACCACACATTACACCAAATTCTTTTACAAAAACAAAGCAATCGCAAGAATTTTATTACATAAGTCTTATGTAATAAATAGATTTGCAAAAATAAACTTTTGCAACAACAACATGAGTGCAATATTTCCATTACTCAAAGAATAAAAAAACACTCGTTTTCAAATGTTCTCTCTCAATTTAGTTGCATAATGTCGTAATGCATTTTGAATAAAAAGTGCATTTTGAATGAAATAGGCAAATAAAAAATTCATTGAAAATGAGCCAGTCAACCTATCAATGCGACAAACAAACTTTTAAACTTATCAAACTAATGAAAACTTGCCTCCATAATGGTTGGCCCTATAAAAACTCTCTCATAAATTTACCCATTCACTCTCAGTGCTGTAAGGAAAATAAATATTCTAGTCGGAGATGGAAAATTGTAAATTGAAATATATTTTTATTAGAAATTTAGTATTATTTGGAACTCTGTTAAAACTAATTTAGGAAATTTAAAGTAAAATAATGAAATATTTTTTTTGCTTAATAAAAAAACCCGAAAGGAAAAAAAAATACAAAAGGGAAAGAGAAATTTATATGGCAAATAATACAGGTGAAAGCACGGGCGATAAAGCTATATACGTTGCAGTTGTCAAAAAAATGTCAAAAATAAATTATTTGTTACAAAAAAAAAAATTACAAATTTAATTTGGTTTTATTGCTAATAGAAAACAAAATAATTATTGAATCAAAATATGTGTAAAAAGATGGTGACATTATTATTAACACGTATATAATTCCTAGCTTGTTTTCTTGTGGAAAATTGTATGGTCTCTGCATGTAGTGTTGTTGGCGCTGATGTTACAAAGTAAAGCTTTTTATTGGGAGATTATTGGGGATCTGATAGCTTCAAGGTCGCTTTTTCACACTGAACTGTTGAATGTCACTAAAACGTCAATTTCGCTATAATTAACAATCAGATCCAGAATATTGTTTTGATACTGAGTTTCGGCAGATTTTCTAATGGTTGTGCTTATCAACTTTAAGAGTTTATGCTCGTTACTTGAGAAACAGCCGGTGATGAACGGTGAAATATGGAGATTAATCTTTAAATGGTCAACGAACAAGAATGCAATGATGCATGTGATTTGGGCAGACTAGTGGTACAATATAATTTCGGTCACAATTTGCTGGATTTTAATTTTAAATGACTTAATTTTTTTTATTTTGAAAATAACGACCACTTTTGTTCATCAAATATATGGCCGACTTCCTAAACGCAAGTTGCAATGCATATTTACAATGCATACACTTCGTAAATGCATATGTAAACTTTTTGACAACGTACAATGTTCCTAATCGTTTGGCAACTCACTTTAATGAGTATCAGAAATCAAAATCACGCATCATTTTTATTTTGTATGCAAACATTTGAGCTGTAATGGCTAAGTATTTTCATGTTTATTTTTAAAATGAAATGTGAATAAAAAATGTCATCATCCATTAATTCAATGAATTCTTAAAAAAATATTTATTTTTGATCACTTGTTCCCGGGATTTTTATTGTCCTTAACAAAGTTGTCTCTTCTTTTTTTTTTCTTTTTAATAGGTATTTATAGTAAATCAATATTTTTTGAAAGATGAGATAATTCCTCAGCACTTGCCAACAAAATGGATAAATAATTTTGTGTAACCTCTATTTTTCTACAAAAATTTATTTAATTTTATACCATGTTTTTGACATTTGTTTTATGTATGAGTTGCATAGCGACGTTCCTAAATGCCGATAAAATGCAAAGAATGTCTCTGCAACGCAAGTTTGCACTTAAGACATGTTTAGCATTGCATACGCATTTTTTTCAATTATGCATTGCAACAGGCGTTTAGGAAGTCGGCCATATATTTTTTTATTTTATTTTTTAACAATACTTTTGAACAAAAAAGATTTTATAGCAACAAATTGCCTGTTATACTTTTGTGTTGTTGGATTGTTGTAGCCATGCGGTCACTTGCATTAATTTGCCGTGATATAAACACTAAGTTATGCTTCAATCTATTGGAAAAAATATATTTAAATATTAAAAGAAAACGGCAGAGGCCTTTTTGTTACGTATTTTTTATTTACATTCATACATTCATTGTCATATATTATACTACACACGAAAACTTTTTTGTCACCGCAAACTATTAATTCTTATAAAACAATGCTCATATCTTTACGGCTTTCGCCACGTCATATTTTTGTTCAGTATTTCCTGAGGCGATACGTCAAACGTTATCGCTTTGATTAAATTTCACCTTGTTTTTCGTTTTTGCAATACTACGTGAGGATTTGTGTAATAAAATAATAATATTCATTAAATATTATTTATCACAATTACAAGAATTTCTAGTAAAAAGTATTGTTCCACCGGGAAGATTTTTATCCACAGATCTTGTCGGCTCAGCACATATCGTTGGATATTTGTTTTATTAAATTTTTTGGGAAAAAATAAGAGAATTAATGTGTCCTTTTTGTATATAGAAACAAATTTATCTTTTAAACTATAAGGAACTATTTTGCCACAAATTATATTATTACAGTCTGTCCCAAGATATCGTATAATTACACTTAGACAGAAAAAACAAGAATCCATTCGCTTGATAGAAATTTTGATAAATTCTCCTATGATACTCAAATTGACCCATTTTTATACAAAGTGCTTAAACTGTAAAGGTCCGTAACTTTGTAAATATATTATAATAATGATGTTAATATTTTTTTATTTAATATTTTCCTCTTAAAATTACTTTTTCTCTGCCAGGACAAGCTCTTGTTTTATAAACAAAATATTTAAATAATAATATTTATTGTATTTTTGGTTTAAAGAAGCGTTAATCTAACAATAAAATTTTTTTTTTTAAATTGTTTATTAAAGGTTTTTGAGACTATTAATCATTTATGAATATATTTTTATTAACATTTGTTTATTATTACAGGTTTATTAGCCTGTTTTAAGTTTTTATGAATAGGGCCATTACTAAGCTATTTAAATTCTATTAATAAATAATACTTGATTCCTTCAAATACAAATATTTCATGCTATTCTCATGAAATATTTTTTATTTAAAAATTACAAATTGAAATGCATTACTGCCGGGAAAGCATATCCATATGGCCATTTCACTACTGCTTATATAGCTCATCAGTGGATTTTACCCAAATTTTGAATAGAAAACTTGAAACTCCTTTAAATCAATAAAACAAAAAGACAGTAAAAACTGGTGTATACAAAAACACAGCAAACATTCAGTAACTATATTTATTTTTTCTTCTTTGAAATATTTGTATTTGAAGGAACCAAGCACGATTAAAGTAAATTAA
Source organism: Gymnosoma rotundatum (assembly GCA_916610165.2). Lineage (NCBI taxonomy): Eukaryota > Metazoa > Arthropoda > Insecta > Diptera > Tachinidae > Gymnosoma > Gymnosoma rotundatum. The sequence continues at coordinate 50,752,867 of OU744338.1, forward strand.
AATCCAAAAGATTCCGAATAATAAATTTTTATATTAATATATTATTAATAAATATATCGAAAAGGAAGCCTTAATTTCATTGATTTTGAACTTATAACAAGTTTTGTTAAAATAATGTTAATTTAGTATACCCCCCTAGTGTAGTTAAAAATTGTGGGATTCCAACATTGAACTAGAATAGAAACAATCTTAATTCGCAGTAACGTTAATTCCAATAGCATTAACATTTCCATCTCTGTATCTTATATAAAATCAAAACGCACTGTTTTTATGATGGTTTGTGTGTTTATATATTTTCAATAACGATCGACTTACAGAGCTTGTAGAAAGAAACACACTTTAGTGTTGTTCTAAATCTCCTTAAGATCACTTTCGCTTTTATTTGGTTCGAACTTCGAAGTGTTTTTGTTTTTCAACTTTTATCTTTTGGTGAGAATTGAACGAAAAAAAAACAAAACAAAATTATATAATTACAAAAAAAAAAAAAAAAAAAAAAAAAACAATAAAACACCATTGTATAAAAAAGGCACGTGATTGAACGTTTGGTTTTTGTTCTAAAGTGAATTGTTTACATTATTTCATTCTAGTGGATCGTACGCATTACATTATACTCTCTCCCGCTCTTTCAAAAACACACACGCACTTTTGTAAAAAAAACCTCTCCCTTTATTTTCCCCACACATTAACACATTAGTATCTAGTTGTCAGCAAGTATTGGGGATTTTAAATATAAAATCATTTTTATAAATCAACTCCAGTGGATTTTATTCTACCAGCTGAAAAAGAGTTTTTTGTTTTTTGTGTTTTATGTTTAAGTGTTTTAATCAAGTGTACGTTACATTTTGCTAAATTCAACTTATTTTCTTAAGGTTGTCTACTGTTTAAAGGATCATTATGCCTTCAAATTCTAAGCGTCGTACTTGCTTTAAGAGTCACCCAGGAGCAATGCAATCAAAAATAATGGATTTATCTATGAAAGGTGAGTGTATTGAGTTGTTATCTATTACAAATATTGTTTTTGCTTTTTTATTTATTTATCTCGCTGTAACATTCGTTTGTTTACAGTGTAAATGGCATAATTTAATTGAGAGTGAGTGCTTATCTACTGTTGCTATACAATATAATAAGTAGGGCTGCCATTATAAAAAAAAATAAAAACAAAAAATCTTTAAAATCTAGGAATTGCAGCTATGAAAACTGAAATTTCAAAGAACAAATGGTACAACGATTTTCTATTTAGAATGCTTCAATTCACTGTTAGTTCGGCAGCCTTTGTCAAACTTATTTATCAGGCATAATCTCTATTAACGATTTAAGAGCTTTATTATCTTTCTTATGACAAAGGTCTACGCTATTAAACTGCATTATATCCCAGACCATTAAGTTAAAATCCGACCGCGCAAAATAGCGTCGTATAGTTAGCAATTTTCATTTACCAATTGAAAAACTTGTACGATTTTCGCCCAATCGGTCAATTTTTACTGTACTAAATTGACTCATTACGAGGGCTGCTATATATATTTCTGGCCTCGCAAAACTGAGTGCTGCGAAGTGCAATCTGACATTTCCATTGGAAAGTTTGTCATTTTTAAGCATAATCGTACTCAAAACGTTTTGACGTACGACCATTATTTGTGTTGTTTACAGTGACTTGAAAAAATTAATATAGAAAAAAATGGAATTAACTCGTGAACATTTTCGTGCCGTCATTTTTCACAACTTTAGACGTGGATTATCACGACAAGAGTGCATTGATGAACTTAAATCTTTGTATGGCAAAGACGAATTCCGTGAAGGTCGTCCAAAAACGGCTGTTGTGCCAGAGAACATTGATGCCGTGCGTGAACTCATAATGCAAGATCGACATGCGACATACCGAGAGATAGAGACATCCTTGGACATTTCTTCCACCAGCATACATTCGATACTGCATGAACACCTGGCCGTAAAAAAGGTTTGTTCTCGTTGGATCCCGCACAATTTGAAAGTCGCTCAAAAAAAGGCTCGTGTCGATTGGTGCAGAGAAATGTTACAAAAATACGATTGCGGTGCTTTAAAAGACGTTTATAAGATCGTCACAGGTGACGAATCATGGATCTATGCGTATGAGCCCGAAACGAAACAACAATCGATCGTGTGGGTCTTCAAAGACGAGCAAAATCCAACGAAAGTTGTTCGTGGAAGAAGCACTTCGAAGCAAATGGTCGCCTGTTTCTTCGGCAAAACTGGTCATGTGGCGACTGTTCCGCTTGAGCAACGTAGGACAGACACTTCTGAGTGATACACTACCCCTGCTCTTCCTTATTTCTTAAATAAGCATACCCTCTCTCAACTTCTAAATAAATATTTATCTCTGTTTTAGTTTTTTTTTAAGATCGGTGCAGACGTAAATGACCGTTTTAGTCATAAATTACGAACGCTTTGAACGATTTCGTGCAAACCATCTACACAAGGAAACCCTTTAAATTTAATTGAATTCGGTTTGACCGTTCGTAAGTTATCACGACACACTTGCAAAATTTTTTTATTTTTTATTTAGAAGATATGTAAATTAAATATAAAAAAAGATTAACAAAATAAAAAATAAAAGAAATGTAAAAACGGTGTTCTACGACCACGATGAAGTAACACTCGTCTTCTTTCTTTTTTTTTTTGAGCACAGGTATGTGATAATAACGTCTAGATTTACTTCATCATAATCGGTGGTGAAATCATATATTAAAACTGAAATTTATTATAATTACCTAAAAAAAAATTTTGAGCACATACAAAAAAATGTAATTTACCGCACGCAGAAAAAAATATGGTTGTGATATGTTTACAATAACCATATTACGTTCTTTGTAACAATGTCTGGTTGCGGAGAACCAATTATAGCTGTTTTAACTCAAACTTTATCGCGATAAACATTATTTGTTAACTTTTAACGATTATATAATTACTGTGCACAAAAAAATGCAACATGGTTGGTTTTAACATAAAAAAATTTCAACCACAACCAAAGTTTTATTACTAATTTAAAATAATATAAAATATTTAACCATAATATATTATTATTAATTGAAGTATGGTTAAAAGTGAGAGAATTATGTTTGCGCTAAAAAATATTTTGTTCTAGTACTTGACAGTTTAGTAATTTTTCTGGTAGATAAAATTTGAAATTGTTTTTTATTGTTAAAGAAAGTGAAAAATAAAAATGTATATACAAAATAATCAAAAATAATGTGTAAAATATGAAAACAAATAAAAAGAAAACATAAACATTTAAATAAATTTGAAATAAATATGTATGTATGTATTGTAAGCATATAAAACTTTATTTTTGTGTTTGAAGCATAATTGTGAAACCATTTATTTGGGCTCATAAAATATATTTTTATAGAATTGATTCTTGTAGCCTATGATCTAAGCGTTATTTATGGTAAATAATTGCTTTATTTATGAATTTATGTTTTTAAATACTTTTTATGACAAATATTTAATAAATAAAACAAAAATAAGATTTTTGTATCAGGAAAATTTTGCACTTACGAGACTATATTATAGTTAAATTACATAACATGACATTTTAAGCTATATTATTATATTTTAATTTAACCATTTAATATTTATATTTGAATATAATTATGTTTATACTTTGGACAACAATATGGTTGCAAATGTAACAATACTATGTTTTGTTAGCAACCATATTATGCAACCATAGTATGTTGCTCCTAGGTTATGGTTAACTCAACCATATTTTTTTCTTTGCGTGCGCGTATTGCTAACTTCTATTGCCGCACAAGAACATTCTATCATTCTATCGTGTTAGGCGTTTTCGTATCAAAAATCCAGCATTTTTTGAAAGTTTTGTAATAGATCAAAGAAAGCTCGTAACAGTTATTATTAATCTATTACAAAATTGTGTAGACGAAATACGCCTACGCCAAATACGATAGGGGTGAATATTTCTATTGGCCAGTCATACGATTGCCACATCAAGTTGCATTTTATAAGGCAAAACTAGCACAATATTGGTCTCGATTGCCGCATGTGGTAACAGATCTGAAATTACACAATTAGGGTATCATATAAGGCAATCATGTGATTTCACCTTTACACCACAGGTTTTTTTAAAATCAAATTACTGAGTTATGTGATTATTTTTTAATATGAAATTAAAAATTTTAATGAAAAATTTGTTAGACCAGAGAAAAAGTTATTAAAAGGAAAAAATAAGTGGATTCATGAATGTTCGCAAAAACAAAATATTTTTGGAATTAAATATTTTATGTTTTTTAACATAGATTCCGTTTAGTTTGATGTACTCAATCCAGTAATTACTCAAACGCTTCGTTACTTGCTGTCGCCAAAGTTGTTAAAAATGGCTGCAAATAAATCTTATTATACTCTTCACCACAGGTGAAAAAGGGTATATCTGAGTTTGTCATTCCGTTTGTAATTTTTACAATATCGATTGCCATCCCAATAAAGTATATTGTTACGTTTTTCCCTTTTTAGAACAAACGTACGGATTCTTTTGATTGCAAATACCACCGTGTCTCATTGTTCTGTATTCAAGCTTTATGGCTTTCTCTGGCTGTACTTCTTAATCCTACCGGTCTTGTGAATCCTTGGTCTCGAATTTACTAAACATGCGTTATCACCACAAACGCAGCCATCCACGCTACACTACTGTGTAACCTTAACCATCCACAGACATCTCCACTACTCCTTTTTAACCAAGCCAGTCTCCCCTTTTATCCAATAGCCACGACACACGTTTGTCATACACTTTGTTGTTATACTGTTACACTTCCCTGCGCATCCGCTACCGTTCTTACTTTTTATTATAAGGGCTTCTTGACAATTATCTGTAGCTCTTATATTAAACTGGACGTCTCCACTAAATTATCTGCCATGGCTTTACACAATAATTGTCTTTTGCCTCTCGGGAGGTTTGTACTGCTGTTTATTAATTTTAATTGCATTATAACAATTATTATTTTTTCGTTGCACGCATGTCCGAATGCGGTATCGAATTCAGGACCACCTGTTTTGCAGTACGCACCTGTACCAACGCTGCCATTGAGGCTGCTCAGCTTTTGTTAGCTAATTGTGATTTTTATTCTATACACACCCCATTGGTTGTTGAATTAACTTATTCACCACACTCATACGGAAATAACTACAGGGGTTGCCAGATTTTATTATTCGTAACAATATATATTCTGAGTTCTTATGTAAAGCGAAGGCGTTTGACCGATGTACGTTTTCGTGTTGAAATCTACTTTGCCACGGCACTAAATCAGCTACCGAAAATTTTAATATGCCATCGATCAGGAATAGTTTCGAAAGAATTGCTCTTGAAAATCAGCAAGATCGGTTTCAAAGAAGCAGACAAAACACCACGCCTGCCTATAATTTTTCCACATCATTTAGAACAATGAAGTAACTCCAATTAAAAAACAAATGTATGGGGCGAATTAAAATAAGAAAAAAAAAACATCAAGTAAAAAATTGGCGCTATTCCATATTTGCCCAGTTACGGGCCTTTGAACTTGTCATTGAAAAGTACAATTGTGCACCTTTTTTTAAAGTATTAAAAGCTTTTATAGAGATCTTTAAGAATGTACAAAAGTTTTTTTTTAAAGGCTTAACCCACTAATGTCCGATGACATTCTTATGAAAATTATATGTAGTACTTATGTTTTTTTCTTCTAATTTTTTAATTCTCTGTTACCCCAATATTTGTTTTTTTGATTGGAGTTACTTCGCTAAACTAGATTTACATTAATAGTAAAGGGTATATGAGGTTCGGCATATAATATAACACTTTACTTGTTTAAATTTAAAACAAAATATTGTAATGCCAATCAGCGAAAAAGAGCGAAAGAAAAATCTTACACCGAAATATAAAACTTAATACATTGCTCAGCGGAAATGACATGGAAAAAAGAGAAGGAAAACAAAAAACTGCAGTCCAAGACGATCGCGGAATTTTAAGACTCGCCGGAGAATCATTTAAATCGGCTAGGTAGATAAGAACGGAGATGAATCTGGATATTTGTGACATGACTGTACTAAGAAGGCTACTGGAAGGAAAGCTATCGGCTTGTAGTCCAAGAAAGAAACCACTCCTTAACAAAAAGCATAGAGACAGGAGTTTGTAATTCTCCAGAATATATATTATGACTGGCCTGCTAACAGATGGCAAAACATTTTATAAACGGATGAGTACAAGATTGTTTTGTATATTGAAACTGCTTCACGACAGTTTGTTCGACGCCCACCTGGTACCCCGAGCCATCCAAACTACGCTCTGAAGACTAGCTGTTCCAGAGTTATGATATGGGGCTGTTTTTTATACTACTGTGTAGGCCCCATAAACGAAATTGAGGGCATTATGGACCAACGTGCTTACGTAGATACATTGATAGTGTTACGCTATCCTACAGCAGAGAGGAAATAACATTTAAATGGGTGTTCCAGCGGGACAGCGACTCAAGCAAACAAGCCGAAAGACCAAGGAATGATTTCGCGTTAATAGGGTTGAAGTTATGGAGTGGTCAGTCTCCTGACCTTAACCCCATAAAACGTCTTTGAGGAGACATTAAAGAGCTTGGCTGGAAATATCAGCAGAACATTGGGTAGACTTAATGCCTCATTGATGTGAAGCCGTTATAAAAAATGTGGGAAATGGAAATAAATACTGATATAAAGCTTAGTATTAGAATAGTATTTCTTTCATTATTCTTTTGGTTTACTTTTTTTCTTCTCATAATCTTGCCTATGCTATTGACATGTTATCTTTGAATTTCGCTATTTTGTTATTAACAGATTTGATTAATGAATACATGAAGTTAATAACGCCCTCAAAAAGTGTGTAACATAATTTTATATTAATTAAAAAATAAGTAGTTGCAATATCATATTTAATTTTAATAATAATTACATTTTTGGAAAAGCATTTATGTCCTGCTATTTTCATGTTCACATCTGTACATATAGCTGCCAATGTCTTCTTTAGGTTCCACAGATTTAACGCTCAACTTCTGCCAAACATTAGCCAGTATTCTGCCAAATTTTCAAATCTTCCAGTCCGATACGCAGTTCACTAAAAGAAACTGGCATCTTCATCGATAAACCAAAGCGTGAAAAGCCAAAAACAGTGCGTACACTCGAGAATATTGCTGCTGTGGCAGAAAGTGTGCGTGAAGCGCCATCAACATCAATTCACCGTCGTTCTCAACGATTGAACATTTCAGAGACATCATTGAGTCGAATTTTGCATAAAGACCTTGGTATGACGCCATACAGAATCCAATTGGTACAGGAGTTGAAGCCAACTGACCATCCAATGAGTTTTAGCTTCGCTAAGTGGGCCTGCGATCGACTTACAGAAAATGCCAATTTTGCAAAAAAAAAAAAAAAAATCATCTTTTCAGATGAAGCTCATTTTGATCTTGGCGGGTATGTAAAGAAGCAAAATTTTCACTGGGCCTGCGATCGACTTACAGAAAATGCCAATTTTGCAAAAAAAAAAAAAAAAATCATCTTTTCAGATGAAGCTCATTTTGATCTTGGCGGGTATGTAAAGAAGCAAAATTTTCACTGTTTGGTGAGGATTTCGTTCCAGAGGCATAATTTGGCCATTTTTCTTTGAAAATGAGCCAGGAGTGACCTTTACAGTCAATGGCGATTGTTACCGGGCCATGTTGAATGAATTTTTGTTCACAAAAATTGAAGGGGAGGATATTGGCAACATTTAATTTCAACAGGACGGCGCTACGTGCACACAATCGATAATGTGCTTAAAAAGTGGACCGATCGTGTAGTCTACTGCATGGCCAGCCAAGGCAGCCATTTAAATGAAATTATTTTCCATTATTAACCGTTTGGTTTGTACTTAAAAAAAAAGATATTGGGGAAAACATTCAGTAGTTTTTTTTATAGCATTTTCAAAAAAAAAAAAAATACAGAATACCGTCTGCTACGGTTGTATTTTCATTCACCTCTACGCTACGAATTATGTTTTTACGCTTTTTGCGTTTCGTAGCGTTTTTTATTTAATAAATAAGTAAAATCTAATCAATAAAAAAAAAAAATGTTTTTCTTTTTTCTTCTGTATATACTTTTAACAACTCACGCAATCATTCAAAATACTCTATTACTTCAGCTGAACTTGAACTTACGATATTTTATTTTTTTTAAAATTGTGCTTTATACCTTCGCAGTCATCGAGAGGGTCTGCCTAGTTTTGCTTTCAAGATGTCTTGTCTACAATAGCAATAGCAATTGCTTTTCTTTACATTTAAAATTGTGATACGTTTAAACTTCTATTTTCCAATTACTCGTATTAGTCATTAAAACATATCATCTACTGCGGCTATTCAACATCAATTGTTTTCCTTTATACTAAAGGCTTTGTAGGGACTAAAACTTATAATGTTCTGTTTAACGCCTGGTACTCTGTTCAGCTTTTCATGCGGAATGCTGTCAAATCGCATACATAAAAAATTTGTATGAAAAAGTCATGAAAAAATGTTGCAGAAGTAGTACTCTGTTTTTACTGTGGAAAACATATGAAATGTTTCTGGCAACATTTTATCCAAGCTGTGAAATAAAGCAAATAGGCATTATTTCATGTGGAATTTTTTAAACAACAGCTGATCGTATGTCTTTTACTTACGTTTTTAAAACAATGATACCACACTTTAAATGTCAAATATTCCACATGAAATAATCAATGTTGCTCAACAATTTTCACAAATTTAAACAGAATACCAGGCTTAATACACAAGCTCAGTTATCAACGCAGCCAACGCATGTTCGCTCAACAATAATTCCATCGGCTTCTACGAAACCCTCGTGGTAAGTCAAACTCACACTTAACGGATTTATTTATGCTCTTTTACTGCACGCACACTCATCAAACATCTGAGTGGTAGAAAGTGAAAGCTAATTTGGCTCTGTTAGTCACATGCAAATCATCATTTTAAAAGACAACAACAATATTATTTTTAAGCTTTGTTGTTACAGATATGTAAAGGATTACAAACATTATTTTTTATCTTATTTTTGTTTTTTAAATATCACGATATTTATTTAAATGTATAACTAAGCATGTTGCGTTATTCGTTTCTTAAGCGTTTCTTAAAAGTTATTCAATTTTTGTCGATCTATGAAAAAACCAATGTTTTTATTTAGTAATTAAAAATACGCACTTAAATCTAACTAAAAAATTGTTTATTTAATTAGATAAGAAAATGTATTAAAAAATTTCAATAAAAACCATGTGTTAAGATAACGCACAATTATTAAATTTTGTATTAACTTCAGTCAGATTACGTATCTATTATCAGAGTATTATTTTCCTACTTAAGACTAAACAATTAACGTTTGTTTTTAATTGCAACAGGTTTTACGAACAAATAATGGTGTTTTGTAATGAAAACATTTAATATTGGGTCAATTAAAAAAAAAATCGAAAACTCAACTAAACACAAAATTTCATAAAACAATGAGCAATAAGTATTAATAGCTGCCGTTGTAAAAATTTGATTTCAAATCGATATTGTAAATACAATATAAACAATAATTTTTTTAAAAATATCGACACAACAGACACACTCAGTGGGCGAAAAGCTATTAATCGATAGCAAGAAATCGATAAAGACATGAGTTAACATAATATTAGTGCAGTGGCGGGTAAACATAAACCAGTTAATTTATTTACTCATCATTTAGTATTCATCTACATCATTTTTGTTGTAATTTTTCTTTAACTTTTCTATTTTATTAAAATAGATAATTCGTACCTTTAATTCAATATCGAAAGATTTTTGTATTTTTTCAGATGTTTCTTTTATATGGTAGGTAACATGTGCGAGACATGTGAAGTAGTGTAGTGAGTGAGAAACGTATTGTTAGTAATTGTTCACACTGGGATGATAATGAGAAACGTATTGTTAGTAATTGTTCACACTGGGATGATAATGAGTTGTTCAATAATACATAAAATTATAAAAAAATATTTAAAACTAACAAGTAAAACCACAGTAGCATGTCGTACACGCAAAGAAAAAATATGGTTGAGGTAACCATAATCTAGGAGCAACATACTATAGTTGCATAATATGGTTGCTAACAAAACATAGTATTGTTACATTTGCAAACATATTGTATGAAATATAAACAAAATTATGTTCAAATATAAATATTAAATGGTCAAATTAAAAAACAATAATATGGCTGAAAATATCATGTAATATAATTGAATTATAATGTAGTCCCGTAAGTTCAAAATTTTCCTGATATAAAAAAATTTATTTTGGTTTTATTTATTAACGATTTGTCATAAAAAGTATTTAATTTATTTATTTAACATAAATTCATAAGTAAATCAATTATTTACGTAAAATAACGCTTAGATCATAGGCTACAAGAATTAATTATATAAAAATGTTTTTTATAAGCCCAAATAAATGATATCACAATTATGCTTCAAACACAAAAATAAAGTTTTATATGCTTACAATACATACATACGAGGGCTGCTCTATATATTTCTGGCAAATAGTGCAAATGCAAATATTTATAATCAAAAATGGTTTTATTGTTTTTCAAAGTATTCTCCAGCATGATTTATACACTTTTGCGTGCGCTCAAACCAGTTGTCGAAGCACTTTTTCCACTCCGATTGAGACACCTCTAAAACTTCAAGAGCCGCTTCTGGCAACGAAGATCGTTGACCACGCATTTCTTTCTTTATGTGCGGAAACAAGAAGAAGTCATTAGGTGCCAAGTCACGGCTGTCATCCGCCGACCCATTAATTCGAAGTTTTGGCCGATGAAAAACGCTCTGGTTTGAGCCGATGTGTGAGAGCTCGCATTGTCATGGTGAACAGTGATTCGTCTTCTCTTGTTGGCTTTTCGAATTTCTGCGATGACTTCAGGCAAACAAATTGTAGTGTACCGCTCAGAAGTGATCGTCCTACGTTGCTCAAGCGGAACAGACATGACCAGTTTTGCCGAAGAAACAGGCGACCATTTGCTTCGAAGTGCTTCTTCCACGAACAACTTTCGTTGGATTTTGCTCGTCTTTGAAACCCACACGGTCGATTGTTGTTTCGTTTCGGGCTCATACGCATAGATCCATGATTCGTTATCTGTGACGATCTTATAAACGTCTATTGAAGCACAGCAATCGTATTTTTGCAACATTTCTTTGCACCAATCGACACGAGCCTTTTTTTGAGCGACTTTTAAATTGTGCGGGGTCCAACGAGAACAAACCTTTTTTACGGCCAGGTGTTCATGCAGTATCGAATGTATGCTGGTAGAAGAAATGTCCAAGGATGTCTCTATCTCTCGGTATGTCGAATGTCGATCTTGCAGTATGAGATCACGCACGGCATCAATGTTCTCTGGCACAACAGCCGTTTTTGAACGACCTTCACGGAATTCGTCTTTGAGCGAGCTTCGGCCACGATTAAATTCATTATACCAATTTTTCACAGTGCTATAGGATGGTGCTTCATCGCCATACAAAGATTTAAGTTCATCAATGCACTCTTGTCGTGATAATCCACGTCGAAAGTTGTTAAAATCGATTATGCTTAAAAATGACAAACTTTATAATGGAAATGTCAGATTGCACTTGGCAGCACTCAGTGTTGCCAGGCCAGAAATATATATATAGCAGCCCTCGTACATATTTATTTCCAATTTTTGTTTAAGTTTTCTTTTTGTTTGTTTTCATATTATTTTTGATTATTTATTTTGTACATAAATTTTTATTGTTCACTTTCTTTAATAATAAAAAACAATTTCAAATTTTAGCTACCAGAAAAATTACTAAACTGTCAAGTACTAGAACAAAATATTTTTTTAGCGCAAACATAATTCTGTTACTTTTAACCATAATTTCATTAATAATAATATATTATGGTTAAATATTTTATATTATTTTTAATAAGTCATAAAACTTTGATTGTGGTTGAAATTTTTTTAAGTTAAAACCAACCATGTTGCATTTTTTGTGCACAGTAACCATACAATCGTTAAAAGTTAATAAAAAAGTTGTGGTGAAAACAACTATAATTGGTTCTCTGCAACCATACATTGTTAAAAAGAACATAATATGGTTATTGTGAACATATCACAACTATATTTTTTTCTGCGTGTAGAGTGTCCCTCAAGAAAAACATGTAGTCAGGGAGTCGAAGAAAATATACAGATTATTGCTTTTTATTATAACAACAATAGTATTTTATGCTTAATTTACACCGGGGGGGGGGCAATCTGCGGCCAGCGATTCAACTGCAGCGCACGAAAAATAAACTGCGGCCTGCGAACATATTTAAAATTTATATGGTACCCGGCCCTTAAGCAGTGACTAAGAAAAAAATTATATTATTTTGTCTGGTATTCGAGCGAAGATATAAAACAACAACATAAAACAGTCTCTAAAAATAAAAACGAAAAAAGTTATGTACGTTAGTTACGAATAATAAAAATATACAATAATAATATTTTATTTGCTTTGCATCAAGAATTTGAAAAAAGATAAACGAATTTTAGCAGTAAAGAATGCTATTTTGGTGTATTTTTAATTAAACTTTTGTTAACAGATGTGACCAAAATTCCCGAAAATTTTTAATTAGAATTAATTGAATTGATTAATTAATTGAACTTGAATTAATTAATTGAACTTGGCATTAACGAAAATTTAATATTATAACAATTTAAATGCGCACATATATCCGCAATTACTTAATAACGCAAACAAATTATTTCATTGTTTGGGAGCACATATAAATGCGAACAATTTTTTTTTTTCGAAAAATGGATTTTTTATCCATAAATAATTTACGTTATTCGTGCGTGATTTCTTCAAATATATATATTTCATGATATTCTCATGAAATATTTTTTATTTACAACTACAAATTGAATGCATTAATGCGGGGAAAGCATATCCATATGGCCATTTCACTACTGCTCAGAAACAGAAAGTTTTATATCAAAAGCCAAATTGATTATTAAATGAGAACTCTATTGAATCAAGAACACAAAAAGACAATAAAAAATTAAAAAATGTTCTATACAAAAACCCAGCAAACATTCAGTAACTATTTTTATTTTTTCTTTCATTTTTCTACAAAAGGGATCTCATCGGGAACCATTCATATGTATTTGAAAGATTCAATGAATAAATAAAAATAAAAATTGAAATATTTTATTTTTGTTCAACATCTAAATAATTTCTTACCCGTTTTATTGAAACATAACTTTCAAATTTAATTGTTTGAAGTTTGGCCCGCATTACAAAAAAGTAAGATCCAAATGAGTGAAAATGAAGGAAAAAAAGTTCATTTAATTAAATTCAAAAAAGATTTATATACATAAATTAAATGCAATTTTAAAGATATTTAAAATGTAGATAAGTCCTGTTCCATAAGGTTCAATAGACAGAAGGAAATTCCCGTAAAAATCTTCATAATCAAATAAAAATATGGTTTGGAAGAGTGATCGTGGTACTATTATTCTCTTTGGGGTAGCGAAGTGCACCGGGCATAGCAAGAATTCACTAATTAAAAACAATATTTTTTCTTTTAAGCTATCACCTGTCTTAATAAAAAAAATTTGTAGCACTTACTAAAATAATTTTAATTACAATAATTTTTTACAAAAATGTACATCTTTATCATTTCTTTCTGCAATTTGTTTTTTGTTGTTTTTGTTTGTTAATGCTTCTTATTCGATTCCCAGGTTACTATGATTGCATTCGTCCAAAGAGAAGCCTCTTAAATGAACTAACGAGTTTACTTTGAATATTTGAAAAAAGAAATTAAAGATTTGGCACAAGTCTACAGAGCTTCCATGTTCCCCATAAAATTTCACTGCATTAGCTTTCTGCTGAATTTCGACTAAAATACCAGATTTATTATAAACCTACTTATATTCACAAAATGAACAACTATTCGCCAAGAAATCTATGAAGTCTCACAAAATATTATCGTTAAATCGAGAGTCCGAAAAAATTAAATGTCAACCATAAGTACGCTATAGAAACTGTGGGTATTTTAGGTATTGCCCATTATGCTCTTGTCTTAAAATCAAAAATTAAAAAAACATTAAAAAAAAAACTTAAAAAAACAGTTAAACAGCAACATAACTTTGGGAATCTCTGATCATGAGGGTGTCGCTGTTTTAGTTAGACATATGTACATATATAGCGCCCATCAACATCAAATAACAAGTAAGAGTGCCATATTCGGCTACGCCACATCTTAAATAACCTTTCACCATTAATGTAAATATCTAGTTAGTAAAGTAACTAAAATCAAAATGACAAATATTGGGGTGACAGAGAATTAAAAAATTAGATAAATAAGAAAAAAAAAAAATCAAGTACATAATTTTACATAAAATGTCGCCTTGATTTGTTGAGGATTTTTCAAAATTTTTAGTAATTCCTTAAAGATCTCTTTAAAAGCTTTTAAATGATGCTCATGTTGATATCTTAAAAAATATGGTCTATACTCGTTCTTTTCTATGAAAAGTTCAACGTCCCGTAACTCCGAAAATATGGGCAAGCGCCAATTTTTTCACTTTATGTTTTTTTTTCTTATTTTTTTAATCTCTATCGCCCCGTATATTTGTTTTTTTATTGCAGTTACTTCACTAACTAGATTTGTTCCAAATGATATGGAAAAATTAAAGTCAGGCGTGGTGTTTCGCCCGCTGCCTCGATGTTCATGGACCGATCTTGCTGATTATCAATAGCAAAATTTTTGAGACTATGTCTAATCGATTGGCGTATTTAAACTTGTTTAAGCTCATCATGTGCCTTGTCAAAATTGATTTTAACCCGAACACGGACGGACAGACGGACATTTCTCAATCGACCTCGCTATACATAAGAACTCAGACTATATACATAAACTTTATGGCGTCGGAAATAAATATTGTAGAAATTACAAACGGAATGACAAACTTAAATATACACTTTTTTTACTTTTTGTGATGAAGGGTATAAAAACGACACACGCATTAAAAATGACGCATTTGTTTAGATTGCTAAACCTCGATATTGTTCCACCAATTTGTTTAAAAACAGAAGCAAAACAAATAAGAGTAACAATTATACGTACAGACTTATTTACATACAAATGTACATACATAAACGTTTATTTTTTATTTATTCAAAGTGTAACTTACAGTTTTTTTTTTTAAATGGCTGTTTGTTGAGAATGATTAGAGCTGATATAATAATTGTTACAGAACAAAAAGGTAAATGCAGCGATTTTTTTGTGTACTAAATTCCAAGAACTTTCAGCGTAGAGCCCGTTATTTAGATTTGTTAAAAATTAGTCGTTATTATTATTATTATGATTATTATTATTATTATACCCTTCACCACAAAATGTCGAAAAAGGCTATATCTAAGTTTGTCATTGCGTATGTAATTTCTACAATATCAATTTCCGACCCCATAAAGAATATATATTCTGACTTCTAATGCATAGCGAAGTCGATTGAGTGATGTTCGTCTGCCCGTCTGTCCGTCCATGTTTGCCAAGGAAAACTTCCATTTCTAAATATTAAATGGAAATTTATATTTTTTAAAAATATTTTTTTTTTTAATTTTCGTATTTTGATTTTGATTCATGGTGTTTGTATATATACCCTTTACCAAAAAAAGTGGTATATCTAAGTTTGTCATTCCATTTGTAATTTTTACAATGTCCATTGCAGACCCCAGTGTATAATTTTGAGTTCTGATGCATAGCAAATTCGATTGAGCAATGTCCTTCTGTTCGTCTGTGTTTAGGTTGAAATCAACTTTGCCAAGGCACTGGATAATCACTGGATTGCTATTGATAATCAGCAAGATCGATCCATGTACTTTGAGGCAGCGGCTATAACACCACGCCGCTCTCAAATTTGTTAACTCTTATAAAAAAAATGTATGGGGCGATAGTGAATTAAAAAATAAGATAGAAACATACAGTAAAAAAATTGGCGCTCGCCCATATTTTCCTAGTAATGTACCTCTGAACTTTGCATAAAAAAGTACGATTGTGCACTTTATTTTTTTAAGCAATAATTATGGGTATCAGTTAAAAGCTTTTGAAGAGATCGTCAAGGAAATTCTTAATTCACTTACTTTACTAAACTAGATTTATATATATGGTAAAGGGCATATGAGACTCGGCATAGCCGAAAACAGTACTGGTACTTGTTTTATGTCAAACTGAGGTCTGGTTGAAATTTGGCAAAATTTATTTTCAATTGATCTTTAAAATTATCCTGCTAATATTCCGATTAAATTATTAAAACTACCGGTATTGATTACTGAAGGTGAAATAACATCTCGATGGCCATTTCACCGCTCACTTAGCCTTTCAAAAACTTATAACAAAAATTTAAGGAAACTAAAGATTTTTGTCCAAACAATAAAGTAAATACAAAAATTAAATTTAAAATTTATTTTCATTTGTGAAAGTTTTTCTCTTAGAAATTATAATTAAATTTTGTAATTGAATTAAACCAAAGTTTTTAAATCAATTTTATGTACTCAGTTAATTTAAAAACCGCTGTATTAGTAATATTTTTTTGAAACAGTTTTTACAATGAGAGTGTCGCTTATTGCCTGCGTCACACGTCACACTCAAATAACATAATATTGAGAAAAAAATAAAAATGAGCAATAATGGCAAATCTAATCTGCAGTTGTTAATGAGAAGCTGACAAAATTATCAAAATAGTATAAAACTAAGTGTATTTTTGCTATGAATTTTAAAACAGCTTAAAATCAGGCATGGTTGGTACAATTTAATATTTTAATAAATTTTGTACCTAGAAAGTTTAATATAAAATAACATTAAGAAAAGACTTTAATAAAAAAAAAACATTTTATTTTGTTATAACATAAAAAAGGGTACATTCTTAGGTGATCCGGTTGGTGTAGAAAATCCTTAGAAAAAAATTAAGAAAAAAAAAGAAAAGTAAAAGTATTTGTTTTCTTTAAAAAATATACTTACGAGGACTGCTATATATATTTCTGGCCTGGCAACACTGAGTGCTGCCAAGTGCAATCTGACATTTACATTGGAAAGTTTGTCATTTCAGCATAATCGGACTCAAAACGTGTTGACGTACGACCATTATTTGTGTTGTTAACAGTGACTTTAAAAAATTAATATAGAAAAAAATGGAATTAACTCGTGAACATTTTCGTGCCATCATTTTTCACAACTTTCGACGTGGATTATCACGACAAGAGTGCATTGATGAACTTAAATCTTTGTATGGCGATGAAGCACCATCCTATAGCACTGTGAAAAATTGGTATAATGAATTTAATCGTGGTCGAAGCTCGCTAAAAGACGAATTCCGTGAAGGTCGTCCAAAAACGGCTGTTGTGCCAGAGAACATTGATGCCATGCGTGAACTCATAATGCAAGATCGACATGCGATATACCGAGAGATAGAGACATCCTTGGGCATTTCTTCCAAAAGCATACATTCGATACTGCATGAACACCTGGCCGTAAAAAAGGTTTGTTCTCGTTGGATCCCGCACAATTTGAAAGTCGCTTAAAAAAAGGCTCGTGTCGATTGGTGCAAAGAAATATTGCAAAAATACGATTGCGGTGCTTCAAAAGACGTTTATAAGATCGTCACAGGTAACGAATCATGGATCTATGCATATGAGCCCGAAACGAACAACAATCGACCGTGTGGGTCTTCAAAGACGAGCAAAATCCAACGAAACTTGTTCGTGGAAGAAGCACTTCGAAGCAAATGGTCGCCTGTTTCGTCGGCAAAACTGGTCATGTGGCGACTGTTCCGCTTGAGCAACGTAGGACGGTCACTTCTGAGTGGTAGACTACAATTTGTTTGCCTGAAGTCATCGGAGAAATTCGAAAAACCAACAAGAGAAGATGAATCATTGTTCACCATGACAATGCGAGCTCTCACACATCGGCTGAAGCCAGAGCGTTTTTGACCGGCCGAAACGTCGAATTAATGGGTCATCCGCCGTACAGCCCTGACTTGGCACCTAATGGCTTCTTCTTGTTTCCACACATCAAGAAAATATGCGTGGTCAACGATTTTCGTCGCCAGAAGAAGCTTTTGAAGTGTTCAAAAACCATGTTTTAGAGGTGTCTCAATCGGAGTGAAAAAAGTGCTTCGACAACTGGTTTGAGCGCATGCAAAAGTGTATAAATCATGCTGGAGAATACTTTGAAAAACAATAAATCCATTTTAGATTATAAATATTCGCATTTTCACTATTAGGCCAGAAATATATAGAGCAGCCCTCGTACGAGTATTATCACATTTTTTATGTTATTATTTACAATCTATTTTTTATGGGTCTGTAATCTAACTTTTTTTTTTCAACTAGTGTTTATTTCGTGAATGGTAACACTTAGCTCATGTCTGATTTGACAGATAATTAGTTTTATTCATCCGCTGAACGATTATGGTTGGCCGGGAATTATTGCGACAGTAATTTGAAATGTTGCAGAATGTATGCATATGTTCGTTACCGTGTGAAAAAAGTGAAGAAACTGGCATCCTCATCGGTAAATCGAAGCGTGAAAAGCCAAAAACAGTGCGTACACCCGAGAATATTGCTGCTGTGGCAGAAAGTGTGCGTGCAGCGCCATCAACATCAATTCACCGTCGTTTTCAACAACCGAACATTTCGAAGACATCATTGAGACATAAAGACCTTGGTATGATGCCATACAAAGTCCAATTGGTATAGGAGTTGAAGCCAACTGACTATCCAATGCGTTTTCGCTTTGTTTTTTTCATAGCATTAAAAAAAAGTTATTTGCCGGACCCTTATATGGAATCTTTTTACTTCTTCTGACTCATCTCATAAAGAAATGGCCAATAAATTAGGATGATTACTCAGCCTGATCAAGTATCTTGTGCTAATTTTATTTATCTCGTCCTTTATGAATGGGATTATAAGATCTTTATTAATATTTTTATTTGTCACGAATCACGAAACATTAACTATGAGTCTCAATGTTTTCGACTGATAGCGTTGAAGTATTTTTATATTTGTATTACTTATGGTACCCCATAGCTAAATACCATATGTCCACACATGCTTCAATATGGGATTTGATGTTGACTTGAAGCCCAATAGCCAATACATTTTCTTACTTTTATTTTAAGGTAAGCCTTTTGTCAAGATGCATTCCTAAGTATTTTACACTTTCTGATTTTAGTATTTGTTCACTGTTAATATCTACGGGGGGACAATCTCCTTTTCATAATGTAAATGAAAAGTGAATAGATTTCTCAGCATTAAAAGTAATTTTCCGTTTTTCAAGCCATTGCTGTAGTGCATAAAGTTTGTTTCGTACAAGCTGCAAAGCTGCAACAGCAGAATGAACTGAAGCTATTATGGCAGTATTATCAGCATAAGTAGCAATTGTAACATTTTTATAAACTGGCGTGTCAGATGTGTATATTGTGTGCAATGTGGGACCAAGAACACTTCCCTGAGGTATTCTAGCGTTTATTTTACATATTCTGAATGTTTTATCACTCACTTTTATATTGTTTTCTTTCTAAACCGTCAGCAACTATGTTGATGATACGTTGACACTGCTCTGGAGTACCGTGCTTATGTCAAAATCCAAATTTGCCAACTAGATAGACGATTTAAAGGTGTAGCGGGAGTATTTTACTACTATTCTAAAGCATTTGGTATGATCAATCATGAAATTTTGATCAAAAAAACTAAAAATAGTTGGAGTAGGGGAAGAAGCCTAGAGATTTTTTGAAATCATCTACATAATAGAAAACAATTTGTTCAAATTGGGGAATGTAGTAGCCCCCTGTCAAACGTAACATGCGGAATTCCTCAAGATAGTTTTCTCGGTCCTCTTTTATTTAAAGTATAGGTGAATGACGTTAAAATCCTAAATTCTTTTGGAAACTCCTTATGTGTGCGGACGATATACATATGTTTATTTTATAGACATGAAGGTCTTAAAGTTATGCAAACTTAAATTAAATACGATGCTGCTATCCATAGCGAATTCTCTAGATTAAAACGCCTTGTTTTAAATTCAAACAAAACAAAAGTTATTAGATTCAAGCCTTATATTTTGGACCATGATCAAGAATTCATTGTACATATAGATGGTAATGCCATTGCTAAGTCTAAAAAGGTTAAATATTTAGGAATTAAATTAAGTCGCAATTTATTGTGGAATGAACATATGTATATCATTGCTTAAAATAAAAATATCGTCTGCAATTGGCTTGCTTTATAAATTCAAAAATAGATTAAGAAGTAATGCAAAGTTATTAATATATCAACAGCAATCTTATGTCTCTCCAGTCTGCTCAAAATAAAGCATTAAAAGTTGTTTTTGATCTACCAGTAAGATACTCAACACATGATTTATTTAAGTTGTATGGAAGGAATATATTACCGATTCGTGGGTTATTCAAACAAAAAACTTTAATATTTGTTTTCAAAATGATTAGAAAGAACTCCCAATATGGCATACAATTTTCCACAAATGCAAATATTACAGCACGCGAAACACGACAAGCCTCGGACTTGAGATTAGTAAGATGCCGTTTGGAGTTAACGAAGCAGAGAGTAAGTTATGCTGGACCAGAGGAATATAACAAACTGCCATTAATTTTCAGAATATTGAAACAATGTCTGTTTTTAAAGCTCATATTAGAGCATATTTAATGCAAAAAGTCGAAACACTTCTAATATAAACATGTAGTTGATAAATTATACAACAATTTATATGTGATTGAATATTAGTATATTTTTGTTATATTAAAGCCTGTAAAGTCTGTAAAGCCTTTTAGGCGTTGAGGCGTAAATTTAGTTATCTTGTTAAAATAATAAAAGAAAAAAAAAATCATGATCCGGCATAATGTTTTGTTTTTTCAATATAAATAATAGCCGATGTGAAAGTATTATCTTAAAATATTCTCTGAAAATAAAGGGAGCCATCATTTTCTGCTTTGTTTGATTTGGGGATCATGATGATTTCGGCACATTTCAATTGGGTCGGATAGTGAGATAATCTGAAAATAGCACACAACTGGACATAACAAAAATCCGAATAGATTTGAAAAACTAACAATGAACTTAGGATCATGAAACACTATAAAATTTAGTCATTATATCTGTTAAAATTGTTATTTGTGTACTGGAAAAAGGTAAGTGAATTGCATCTCAATCCTGTGACAACGTGGCGCATTAACACACTTTTCGGTGTAATTTTTAGGTCCGAGTTTCATCAGAGAGACTTTTGACAATTGAAAGTTTTCAACCTATTCAGTTTTATCATAATAGATAAAGTAGTGCCCTTAATCACTATGCTTTTTCCGCTTTATTTTGAAGCTAACATAAAAAAAAACTCCAGCTCATGCATAAAAAATTGGCCATTTACTTTTCGTTATTACTATTATTACTAAAAAAAAAACATTTTTCTATTAGAAAGTTATGAAAATGGTCCTAAATATAAATTTATAACTAAGAAACTGAGAATTATATAAAATCTTAAAAATAAAATCTGTATTACAAAAATTTATTAGGTGCTAAGTACAATACAAGTTCAAAAAGTACTATTTAAATAGACTATTGGTACAATTTAAACATTTTTTACCATCCCTCATTTAAACTTATTAAGAATACACAAATCAAAAACCACGTGTTGTGAAGTATGTACGTATGTAGATTCAACTGTTTAAAAATATTTTGCTGCTGCTGATCGAATGTTAATTGACGACATTTAAAACTTTTAAATAAAAGTTAGGAAGAAGGGCGATTCATATAAAAGATTTTCAAATGGAAGTAGTTTTATTAGTTCTTAGAAATATACATTTTAATTTCTTCTAAGTTTCTTTATACGTATGTATTTATGTATGTCAATATATATATGTACATATATACATACATTTGTATGTATCTGCAGTAGTAATGAGACTCTTTCGCTTTAAATTGCATATGTATCTGTGTTGCCAGGGAAAGAAAAAAAGTTAAGTTTTTCCTTCAAAAAGTTACATTTTTAACTATAGACTTTAAACATCATACATATGCACATGTGCACTTTTAATAATATAGAAAATATGTTTTCTAATTGTTATTTTATATCTTTTTAGGTACGTTTTAAAAAGCATAGTACATTTATAAAATTCTAAAGACCCAGAGACCAATGTTGAAAGTTTGTAAAATAATAAAAAGGTAATAAAATATTTTGTAATAAATAAATAAATATTTTTGAATAACTGAAAGTAACTAATAATAAAACAAAACAAGACAAATAATAAAAATATGACAAACGTTTTGTTAATATATGTCTAAGTACTAAACCGATTCAAGTCGATTTGCAAACGCAAGTCACCTGATTTTAATAAAAATATAGCTTTTTTTTTTAAATGTGATTGATGATATCAACTTTGTACTGTGTTAGTAAAATTATCTGCGCTGTAGCAACAAGTCGAAAAAATAAAACTTTAAATAAAAAGGGTCTCCCAATATTGATATCATTTTCACTCATACATCTTCAGATTTTCAACCTCAGTAGGCAGATACATTTAGAATTCCAAATTTTAAAATTTTCAGTAGAGTCAAAAAACTGTTTGTGGCCACATTTTAACAAAATTTAAAATTTCAAATATACCATAGAAAGCAAATTTCATTTAAAAATATATTTACAACGTTTTTCCTAGAAATCTGTGCAAGTATTGCAAAAAGAAATGAATTTTTTGAGTTAATACCATTTTTCTGAAATTTTTCGATCATAAATGAAACAAATTTGATCAACAAGACAGTATCAACTCAAAATAAAACCAAATTGAAAAGAGACTCAACTCAAAATAATACCTTTTTTATGAAAATTTACGAATCAATTCCATGTTAACTTTTGTATTAACTCGAAATAATACCTTTTTGTTGAAATAAAGGTAATCACTACATTATCATGAATATGGCCTCAAAAGTGGTTTTCGAGATGAAAGAGTAAACGGAATACGTTAAAATTTTGACAGTAGATAGATACGAGGGCTGCTATATATATTTCTGGCCTGGCAACACTGAGTGCTGCCAAGTGCAATCTGACATTTCCATTGGAAGGTTTGTCATTTTTAAGCATAATCGTACTCAAAACGTTTTGACGTACGACCATTATTTGTGTTGTTTACAGTGACTTGAAAAAATTAATATAGAAAAAAATGGAATTAACTCGTGAACATTTTCGTGCCATCATTTTTCACAACTTTCGACGTGGACTATCACGACAAGAGTGCAATGATTAACTTAAATCTTTGTATGGCGATGAAGCACCATCCTATATCAATGCGAAAAAATGGTATAATGAATTTAATCGTGGCCGAAGCTCGCTCAAAGACGAATTCCGTGAAGGTCGTCCAAAAACGGCTGTTGTGCCAGAGAACATTGATGCCGTGCGTGAACTCATAATGCAAGATCGACATGCGACATACCGAGAGATAGAGACATCCTTGGACATTTCTTCCACCAGCATACATTCGATACTGCATGAACACCTGGCCGTAAAAAAGGTTTGTTCTCGTTGGATCCCGCACAATTTGAAAGTCGCTCAAGAAAAGGCTCGTGTCGATTGGTGGCAAGAAATGTTGCAAAAATACGATTGCGGTGCTTCAAAAGACGTTTATAAGATCGTCACAGGTGACGAATCATGGATCTATGCGTATGAGCCCGAAACGAAACAACAATCGACCGTGTGGGTCTTCAAAGGCGAGCAAAATCCAACGAAAGTTGTTCGTGGAAGAAGCACTTCGAAGCAAATGGTCGCCTGTTTCTTCGGCAAAACTGGTCATGTGGCGACTGTTCCGCTTGAGCAACGTAGGACGGTCACTTCTGAGTGGCACACTACAATTTGTTTGCCTGAAGTCATCGGAGAAATTCGAAAAAATAACAAGAGAAGATGAATCATTGTTCACCATGACAATGCGAGCTCTCACACATCGGCTCAAACCAGAGCGTTTTTGACCTGCCAAAACGTCGAATTAATGGGTCACCCGCCGTACAGCCCTGACTTGGCACCTAATGACTTCTTCTTGTTTCCGCACATTAAGAAAAAAATGCGTGGTCAACGATTTTCGTCGCCAGAAGAAGCTGTTGAAGTGTTCAAAAACCATGTTTTAGAGGTGTCTCAATCGGAGTGGAAAAAGTGCTTCGACAACTGGTTTGAGCTGGAGAATACTTTGAAAAACAATTAAACCATTTTTGATTATAATTATTTGCATTTTCACTATTAGGCCAGAAATATATAGAGCAGCCCTCGTATTGATGTTGTTAGCTGATTTCTTGAAAAAAGTGATATTTCAAAAATTTTGAGTTAATACCCTATTGTTGATCAAGTGCGACATATATCTGTTATTAACAGAAAGTGTAAACTACAAATTAAGAAATTAAAAGGTGTTTCCAAAATGCAATGAATTTTACAATTTTGGCCATTTCTTTTAAACCGTAAAGGCAGACGCTTAAACTTTTTACGCAGGAGGTACTGCAATGTTTACAAAAAATTCTGTGAAGGGTATCCCAATGATAATGTGATTTTCCTTTGTTTGATAATTGGGTGAGACTAAGAATTAACGCAGATTATGTCTTTCTAAGTCACTGCAGAAGCTGGTATAAAAATTTAATATTAAGAGGTGTCTTGATAGTAACGTTATTTTTACAGGGCCTTATTTTAAGTTTAAAAAATAAAATTTAAAAAAAGGAAGATACTGAATCCTTTGTGTGTAAACCAAACGCACAATCCTCCAAGATTTTTTAAGCGTTGTTACACAAGTCGATAGCTAAAAACCAAATCATTAAACTGATTAAAAAGCATTCTGTCAAGTCCTAGAACAAAATATTATTAAAAGGAAGCATCACTTGTATGCTTAATATACGTATATTATGGTTAAATTTATACTACTATTTTTAATAAGTTATGAAACTGTGGCTCGAATTTTTTAGTTAAAGCACCATTTTTTGTGCATAGTAATTATGAAGTTTTGTTGAAAATTCGCAGCATTTATACATTGCTACAGAGAACATAATACGGTTATTGTGACCATATCACAACCATGTTTTTTCTCTGCGTTGTTCAGGCTATCTAATTTTTTCTTTTATTTAATTAAAAGAGACCCCATCTAAGCAAGATAAGAAAAAGTAAGAGTGCTATGAAGAAACTCCAATAAAAAAAAAACCAATATTAGGGGAACGGGGAATTAAAAAATAACATAAAAATGAAGTACAATATTTAATTTTATATCCATAATTATTTCTTAAAAATATGGTGCACAATCGTACTTTTATATGAAAAGCTTAGAAGCTCATTGCTCGGAAAATATTGGCGATACCCAATTTTTTAACTTGATGTTTTTTTTTTCTTATTTTTTAATTCTTTATTGCCTCATATACTTGTTTTCTTGATTGGAGTTAGTTCACTAAACTAGATTTATTCCTAATGATATAGGAAAATTAGAGGCAGGCGTGGTGTTTTGCCCGTTGTTTCGAAGGACGTAGACCTATCTCGCTGATTAGCAAACTTTTCGAAACTATGATCGATTCTCATATTTAAATTTTCTCTAGTTCATGTAGTGCCTTGGCAAAATTGGTTTTAATCCGAACACGGACGGACATAGCGAAGTCCGTTGAGCACTGTAGTCGGAAATGAATGTTGTAGAAATTACATAAGAAGTGACAAAATTAGACGTCATTCCCATTTTCTACCTGTGGTGAAGGGTTTAAAAAAAGGAGCCGACTTGATGAAACTTTTTCTCTGCTTCTAGAAGATTTTATTAAATATTCTAACTTTCAAAGATACTACAAGTACGTAGAGTGCAACAAATTGTTTTTTTTTTAGTAAAGATTTTCAATAATAAAATATTTTATTTAAGGTCCAACAGCAGGGTGTAATGTTTTTCTTTAGACAACACAGTGATTTGAAAACGATTTTTTTTTGACAAAATTTGGTATCGCAAAGGCACTCAAGATATCTCAGCAGAGAAGGGGGGTTTCTGGGTGGGGCACCATAGTTGGGTACTTCGGACATATAATTTCTTGAAAATGTCATAAAAAGTTTATTTTTACCTCAAATGTTAAGAATTTTTAAATTTAATTAGACCTTGAATATATCTGCTTATATGTGCAGGTTTATCTCTTTTAGTTCAAAATTTTTTTTTTTTGTTAATTTTGGCTGACCTTAACTTAGTATTTTTGGCGTAGTACGCTTATTATTTTCAGAATATTACTTTAAGACATTTGCTATATTCTTAATAGAAAGATTAGGTCAAAAGTTATAACGCTTTCCCTTCCAGCCCTTTCGAAACGTAGCCAATTTTGAAATAAAATTTAAAAAATATTGTAAAATTCCTCGGAGTTCAAAGCACCGGTTAAAAAAGCAAACGGGCTGTTAAGATCCCAATTGTTGGCTACTTACTCCAAAAAGGATTTAAGCGCCCCGTGATTAATAAGGGCATGCAAGCCTCTTTTGTAAAAAAAAATTTTTTGAGATATTTTCCTACGTTCCGGGAATTTATTTGATTAAACAAAAAAAAAAAATATTTCACCATTTGATTAAAAACTCTCTTATCCTTATAATTTAGAATTTCGCAAGAATAGCTCGATGCGATATTATTTTGCGGGATTCTTTTTTAGTTTTTGAGGTAAATGTAATTTTAAAATTGTACCGCGAACAAAATTATTTCAATCATACTAATCTAGAACTCATAAGCTTTCCCTTGATCCTACTTCCATGTATAATGAGCATATATTTATGTTATAGGAGCTTTCTAAACATCGCTTCCTCACACACATTTTGTACCAGGCAAAATTAACGACCGTCCGTAGAATTATTGAGAAACACCTCTGCTTTGCCTCTGTAAAATTTCGTTAAGATATCTTGGGTGATTTATGAAATACCGAATTTTGTAAAAAAAAATCGTTTTTAAAACACTGTGCAGTGTATAGTTCAGTTAAAGATTTGAAGATTTGAAACTAAGTTGTTTTGAAATACATTGATCTATATATAATCAAATTATGTTTTATGACTATAAGTTAGTAATCAGTCGAATCTAGATATTAGAAAGATATATTTTTTTTATATTTTACTCATTATTAAATAAAATGCTTTTAATAGTACATAAATTTAAAACCTCATGCTTGAAGATATAACTGTACTCAAATTATTTTTCTTTTGTCTGGCCCTTCTGTGGGCAACATCAAACGGGAATTTTTTCATTAATCCGTTGCTTAAAAAGTGCACATGTGTGTAGATTTCTATTACACTCTTGATTGATGTGTTCACTTATATTTACGATACTCCTGATCATTTGACAAAGTGACACATTTCTAATGGAGAGAGAGATTTTCAAAATGTGTTTTTAACATTCTCCCTGATTCTAAGAATAGTGTATTCGTGTACAATGTTCAAAAGAAATTACTTTTTAAAATGTTTGCATTTAAATATGTAAATGACACAAATTCACAAACACATGTATCATTAATTACAACTAAGGGAAGTCTGGCCGACTGAATGACAGAGAAAAGTGTTTTATTAAAAGATTTAATGAAATTGTATTAATTTTGTGAACACAAAAAAAAAAAACACTTACAAACAACCAGTGAGTTCTTAAGTATCATGTGTTGTTATATTTTCGTCATCATAAATCGAAGAGTACTTTTTGTTCGTACATTAAGAGTAAATCAATCAAATATGCATTAAGAAAACACCGTATAAAGGATTACTGCAACACAAGGATCAAATTTCTTGCAGTCAAGCACCCATGTAACTTAAACATTCAAAGTATTTTAATTTAAATTAGTACTGGGGAAGAAGACCGGCTTTCTTCAAATGCAAACCTCTTTCTCGCATTATATACATACATATATACATAATGCTAGGAAAGAAGTTCTCAAGGCGATTTTTATTTAAGCTATTCTGCAGTATGGTACACGTGGTTACACGTAGCGTTGTCAGATTAGAGGATTTGTCCCCAAGTCCGGGACTTTATTTTTAAAATGGGGGAATAAATTTCAGTTTGGGAACTGAGGAATTCTTTGAGGATATATTTTACTTTTAAGAGATTTAAAGCAGAGAACGAAGCCGATAGGCTCATAGTCGACTAATAGCCGCCGTCGATATATACTTAAGTCAGTGAGCCGCCGCCGAAATAAGCGGCAGCGGCAACTAAAAATGTTAGCCGACTGCGACGGCTTAGCCCCTAAGATAAAGATTTTTACTTTTTATTTTCGACTAAAACTTCATTGACTAAAATACGTGTTATTTTATTTATTTATTGTTTTTTTTTCCAAAAATTATTGTAATTCTTATTCTCAAATGAATAAAATCAACGAGTAATTAGATTTATCAATACCTTTGTGTAAGAAAAGTTTGTAGTTTTAGAAATTTCGCGGAATATAAAAATCCAAAAAATTACAATAACTTCCGCAAAAATATAAAAATTAGAAATCTAACAGTAATTTTGGCCAAATACAAATTAGATAATAATAATTTTTGTAAAACAAAGAATCAGTTTAAAATCAGAAAATGAGATTTATTTCTGAAAAAATAATTAAAAATCAATAAAAAAAATAATAACCATTATATAAGAATCTTTCCTGCCAAAAATAATAAAAGTCATGAAATATTAAATAAATGATAATTTAAAATAATTAAAAACAAAAATTTAAAAAGCGTACGATCTTATGAAATTATAGCTGAATACGATCAAAACGGTTCACTTGGCTCTCAGATATTTTCTTGTGGTTACTTTTTTCCTTGTAAAAATCAGTAAAAATAATTTTTATTATAAATCCCTGTTGATGATACTTATAAGGGCCACGATCCACTATCATGCTCAGACGTACGATCTGTCAAAAATTGCATGTGTGCTCAAAAAGTATTATAGTGGGGAATAAAAGTGTATTCGTGTGTCAGACTTTTTGACCGATCTGTGCGATTTTATAATCTTTTAAAATAATAAACGCCATCTTGAAACGATTTTTAAAGTGATGAAAGCGTACGATTGTATATGATAGTGAAACCTGGCCTTGAGTATACAATGAATAAAAAAATATATTCGAATATTATTATTAACAATTGCCGGCTTAGTCGACTTTGAGCCGCCGCTGAACTTATTTTATCCTAGCCGCCGCCGCTGAAAATTTGTCGACTTTAGTCGACTTTAAGCCGCCGCCGTAAATATTTTGCTTAGCCGCCGCTGGTGGTAATTTGATATCAGCTTCGTTCCCTGATTTAACGAGGTCTTTTGGGGATTTTTTTTTTTAAATTTCAGTTTTTGGTTATTGTAATTTTACTATTATTAAATAAAATTTACCTTTTTGCTACGTAAAACATTCATAGTATGGTAACAATTAAAATTTAACAACTTAATTTAAAAAATATGACAGGTAAATTTTATAAATAAATTCAATCTTCAGAAACGCTTCAAATGCTTAACTCCAAAAATATGAACCAAAAAATTGCTTAGACAGTGGGATTTAGAACTTTTCGATTTTGTTAATCAAATTGTGCAAAAACAATCTTAAAAAAACGTATGCTAAGCCTTAGTTTAATTTAAAAATAAATAGTATTATTTTTAGTGGAGATTTTTATGGATAGTTGAAATTATTTTTGAGGGATTGTGGAGAAAACATTAATCTAATTGGGGATACGTCTAGAAAAAATCTGGGAAGGGTATATTAGATTGGGCATAGACGTATATAGCACTCTTTCATGTTTTTACCTCGTTATTTTCGTGACAATAAAAAATTCAATAAAATTTACAATTTATTTTATTTTTAATTATAAAATATCTAATTGAAGACAAATCAATTCTCAAAATACATTGGCCGATCTTGCTGATTTTTAATAGCAACTCTTTCGGAACTATATCTTATCGATTGGCGTATTTTAGTTTCTCTAGCTGAGCTACTGGTTTAGCAAACTTGAATTTAACACGTACACGGACGGACAGACGAACATCGCTCAATCGACTTTGCTATGCATTAGAAATCAAAATATATATATACTTTATAGGGTCGGAAATTAATATTGTAGAAATTGCAAACGGAATGACACTTTTTGTGGAGAAGGTTATAATAAAGCGCAGGCAAATCGCCTTTAAAAATTATTACATTTACAAAGATATCAAAGATTTACTTGTAACTTTTAAGAAAATATGTAATACTGAATAATTTTCATGTGTGTGTATAACTCTACACAAAACTAATATAGAAATACATTTTTTATATTACATGCCCAACAGCATGTTTGGCTCTGGTTTAAGTTATGCTTTAAATAATTGTTGGATTTGGGATTTTAACACTTCTTGATAAAATTTCATTTCATTTCAATGAATAATTAATGCGATAAAAAATTACTGTGCTTGATTCGTTTAAATATATATACATACATATGTATTTAAAATAAAAAAAAATGGAATGTATTACTGCGGGGAAAACATATCCATATGGCCGTTTCGCTACAGCTCATATAGCTCATTAAAAGATTCTACCCAAATTTTGTTTAGAAAATTTAAAAGTTTTGTAGGTTAATCTGCTGATTTTTAAAAAATGGAAAACAATGGTTGTTCAATGGTTACTTTGGGTTTAATAAAAATTTTTTTTTGTCTTTGAGCAATCCTGGTTGTAATATTCACAAAAAGAAAAAATAAATACCAGAAGAAAATTGTTACATTTTTAGTAGAATAGAAAACAATGTAAGTGTTATGGAAGAGGTAAGTATAAATTTATGTGTTGGTATTTTCAAACAAAAGAATTCTAACGTTTGGCATATGAAATACATAACATAACAATATTGAATTATCGATGCGACTTAAGGCCAGGATTCACAAATAGAATAAAATAATATGCAGTGATGAAGCTGATGACTTGTTGGTTTGAAAGCTTTTCGTCACGATTCTTAAAAATTAAATGTATAAAAAGTATTCTAGCAAGGATTTGTAACTACACAAGAGTTAGAAAATAGGTTTTACCAGCTGAAGTTGTAACACCTTCAATTGATATTATAGTCCTCTTAATCGAAAATATATTAATCATTTTAGTTTAGCACAAACAAAAATATTACTTTCCAAGATAATCTTATATACCCTTCACCATATATGTGTAACCTTATGTACCGTACTGCATATATTCCATTGAATAGTTTTAAAAAAATCGGCATAAGAAACATAAAGTTTTTCTGTTTTCCGAAAATTGTCAGTTTTGCTAAGGTTTGTTGTCCCAGCTTAGTAATTGAAAAGGTTGCTGTATCAGATGAAAAGCTTACCAATTTTTCTTACCTTTTTCATTAATTTTTTTAAATAAACAACAACCACCTGCAGGAATACAGATGAAAGTTAAAAAAAGTTATGGAAAATAAGAGGTAGGCGTGGTGTTTTGGCCGATCTTGCTGATTTTCAATAGCAACATTGTCTGATTAATTGGCATATTTAAATTTTTTCTAGCTAATTTAGTGCCTTGGACGGACGGATTTAGTTCTAAGGCTCTTTTTTCTTTTTTATGTTTTTTTTGTATTTGAAGAAAATGGCTCGATGCGAGAAGCTTGTACTGTAGATAAATTCAAAAGAGCCCTTGCAGAAAGGTATCCATACAAGTGTTTTGTATATTTTTAGAATTTTTTGCTAATTACTCCTCTTCTATGATTTTGGGGCATCTTATGGTCATAAACTATAATGGCTTTTTAACGGTTAGCTCATGATAGTTTAGAGTAAAACTTTTTATAGTATGCATATCTATTGGCAAGCTAATAATAATGTAGTTTAATAATTTTATACTAAATAATATTATTTGAACATAAATTAATTTATTAGAATAGTTTTATTTTCAGAATTATAAAAAGAGAAAGAAGGTAATAATTTTTGATAAAAACTGACTGCCATATTCCTAAAGCCTGGTACTCTGTTCAGTTTTTCATGCGGAATGCTGTCAAATCACATACATAAAAAATTTGTATGAAAAAGTCATGAAAAAATGTTGCAGAAGTAGTACTCTGTTTTTATTGTGGATAAACATATGAAATGTTTCTGGCAACATTCTATCTAAGCTGTGAAATAAAGCAAGTAGGCATTATTTCATGCGGAATTTTTCATACAACAGCTGATCGTATGTCTTTTACATACATTTTTAAAACAATGATACCACACTTTAAATGTCAAATATTCCACATGAAATATTTAATGTTTCTCAACAATTTTCACAAATTTGAACAGAGTACCAGGCTTAAGAAATAAATTAACTTAGAAATGTGTTTTATGACAAATTTTTCATACAAGTTTGTCCCAAAATATATTTCAAATCTATTTTCATTATTTATAAGTACGACAGTGATAGTTCAAGGCATGATCATTTTAATTAGTCCATCACTTAGCGATGATTTATTTTCAAAGCATTTCAAAATATTTCTTCGACCAGTTTGTTTTATTTTATTTTTATTTAATCATACTAAATTAAACAGAACAAGAAAAAAAAATAAATTTCGGAGACAAATGCATCATTATCCCTCAAATTGTTGACAGAAAACTTATTCATTTGAATATTGAAAATAGAAAAAAAAAACAATAATGAAATCTATTTTGGGTAAATGAGGAAACAAAAATCACACTTTGTTGAGAAACTAAAACAAAGTATCACAATTAATTATATTTTCTTTTCAATGAAATGCGACATACAGTAATGGTCAAAATTTTTTTTATTAAAATATCTTTTTCCACCCTCGAATTAATATATTATTTTTATACCCTTCACCACAAAAAGTGGAAAAAGGTATAAATAAGTTTTTCATTTCCGACCCCATGAGGTAAATATATTCTGACTTCTTATACGTAGCGAAGTCGATTGAGTGATGTCCGTCTGTCCGTCCGTGTTAGTTTGCCGAGTCAAACTTGATTCACAAAAAAAAAAATAATAATAATAAATATGTCGATCGATCAGATATAGTGTCGAAAGAGGTGCTATTGGAAATCAGCATGATCAGTCCATGTACCTTGAGGCAGCAGGCAAAACATCACGCCTACCTCTAACTTTTTCATGTCATTTAAAACAATAAAGTAACTCCAATCAAAAAACAAAATATATATATATATATATATATGGGGCGATGAGAATTAAAAAATAAGAAAAAAATAGCAAGTGAAAAAATTGGTGCTCGCCCATATTTTCCGGCTTACGGGGCTCTGAAATTTTCAAATTTTTTTAAGTGTTAATATGGGTATTATTTTAAAGCTTTTGAATAGATCTTTGAAGGGTACATAAGATTCGCCACATCCTAACATAACACTCTTACTTGTTGTTTTTAAAAAATACTTTTTACTCGTAAGCAACATTTCTTCGCTCATGTTGTTAAATCTTAATATTGCGCAGAGGTAAATTTTCAAAGTCTCTCTCAATTTTAGTTTTAAGGCCTTTGAGAACGGGTTTTAAAAATTGCCTGAAATTTAAAATTTAATGGGTGAATAAAAATTCTTACACTAATCGTGCTTAATTTCTCAAAATATTTATCTTCTCACATCAAACAATTTTGGATTTTGTTATATTCTAACTCACCGAGCTCTGGGGGCTAATTACGGGACTCGTGATCGAAATAAATTCGTATCGAAATTAATTTCGATCGTGCGAGTTTTTCTGATGATGGCACTCGTTACCTTGCGAATCGATTTTTTAATATAGTGTTGTAAAAGATTAAAAAATAACCTTAACCAACACTACAAATATGTAAACAAAAAACATATGCTTACAAAGAAAATTAAATAATTTATCAAAAGAATTGGGAATTTATTTTATAATTTTGAAAGTTTTTTCTTTTGTAATCGCGGTCTTGGACGTTAATTTATGTTTTTATTCTTCGTCATCAGAGTCTGAGAGTGAGTGTGATATAAATGCAAAATTTGTTCCAAACTGAATGTTGTACTCTCAATTTATATAAGTTCCTATTTATAGAAAATAAAACAAATAAATTTAAATAATAATTTAAAACTAATTCATTTATAATTATTGTAAATTTTATTTATGAAAAAAAAAAACAGAAAGGTAAACTTCGATACGAAAAAAAACAAAAAATAATTCTTAATAAATTAATACTTAAAAGAAGTCTGTTACCAGCAGCTGTTCCTTGGCATGTATTTGGTAAAATGCCTTTGGCCAAATTGCTGTTCTCAGACATAAACTCAGCAAGAATTTGTCTTTGTCTGAAATTTATTTTTGTTAAATTCGACCTAATAATTAATAATAATTATTTAATTTGCATAAAATTTATTAAAGATTTAACTTACATTTTCTAGTTGTTTGCGAAATAAATAAACTGTGGTTAATTTTGTAAAACTGCTGTGGCACTTTTAAAGCGTTCAAACAAGAATAATTATTTTTTACTTTTTAATGAAAACAATAAACCGTTAAGTTACTCGTTAGAGTTTGTGTAAAAACTCCTTTACAATGGTGAAAAAATAGGAAGTAATACAAAAAAGTACGAAAATGTATACGAATAATTAATTAATATAACAATTAAAATCTTAAATAAACACTTGTAATCCAACGAACTATTTAAAAATAAAATTTCGACACCAAATTTGGTATCGAAAAAAACTCGCACGGTTCCATTGGATCGTACACTCGCTATCGAGTGCCATCATAAGAAATTTCGATACAACTTACTCGATACCGAGAATCCCAAAATTAAAAAAAAATCCAACTTCGAGTAAATTTCGCACGGTGTCGACTGCGAGAATTAGCCCCCTGGTTCGATTTGTAACAGCTACGGCTTACACTACTTTTGCCAACCGATTTTACTATATTTTCTTATCAAATTCAATTTTCAAATTTTCTTAAACATTCACGGTTTACGTTTTCTCAAAGTGTGGACCACTTGCTTTTTAGCACAATTTTTTTGCATATCGAGTGCAACTTTGAGACAATTACTTTGGACAAATGCCTATTCCATTGAGGTTACCATCAATCGCTCAAAATAAATAGCGAACAGATGAGCAAGATATCATGGCTTTAAGATGGGTGGCGTAAAACTTGAATCTCAATTTTTCTAAATCAGATTGTTATCTCTTTATAAAGCTATAAGGTACTGTGCCATGTTTCTGTAACTAAAGTGAGAAAACTCTCACATGAAAATATTTTGATCAGCGATTCGTGAACTGTTAATTAACTTTATTTGACCCTGGGAAAACAATATAACATGTGAGATAATTCTCACATTAGTTACAGAAACGAGGTACTGATCCTTACATAAGATCGACGGATTTTAAAGTTAGTTATTGTCTCAGTCATTCTTAAATATAAATTATGCAAAAAAATTCTTTTGATGCGAAAAAGGCAATTTTCGAGAAAAACAATTAAATTAGGTGAAGCAAAACATTGTAAATAATTAAATTTTTTGTATAGTCGTTAAAAAAGAATATTATTAATGCTTGCTAGAGCTCATTGAGCATTATAAAGAAACACAAAAAGTGTTGCTCACGATGAGAACACATGAGCAAAACGATTTCCGGTAATATAAGATTTTTTGTTTAATTCTTTCTTTTCCTTTAATTTCAGATCAATAAATTTTTTTTTAAGCAAAAAGTTAACCGGTGAATTGATTTGACAATGTTTCAATCACAGTTGTATTTCAGAAAAATGGTAATGAAAGCAAAATTTGTAATTAATTGCGTGAAATTGTAAAAAAATGCTCAAAAGCATTGTGTTGTATAGACTGTTAAGCCCAATTGGGAGAATGAAGGGGTGTCACTAAGTGAAAAAGCACGTATTTGTTCAATTTAAAATAAAAATAAAGATCCCTTGTCACTTTCAAAACATTACCACCAACATGCTGTCATGTCAACCTGAAAATACAAAGAAGTTCTAAACAAAATAATGAAAAGAAAATTGTCGGTTGTTCTCTATTTGCGTTGGCATTTAAAATGTCAAGATTTTTTTTCTTGTTGTTATTGTTTTTTGAACGCATTAACATTATATACCAAACAACTACCGAATTACTAAGCAGTAAATAAAATTTAGAATTAAAAAAATAAAAAACAAAATGAACAAATATATCAACAAAATTCTTAGTCTTATCGTCTGAAGACGCATTGCATGTCATACTCGTTGAATAAATAAAACGAAATTTCATTAAAAACTAAACAAATTAAATAAAGTTGAAGAAAATTAAAATGAAAACTACCTTTAAAAAAACGAATAATCCATCGCAAAAAACCGAAAATGAATTGGTGGAATGTACATGTGCGTGGTGTTGGTGTATCTTATCATTTTGCCTTGAAGCGCACAAAGATTATGAAGGGGGATTGTTAATCAGAATAGCGTTGATAACACAATTTGATATCGCGCTTATATTTCCTGATATTTAAAAAAAAAGATTTCTTTGCTTTACTTAAGGTAAAGTTTTACTTATTTACTGATTTAGTTTGTACAATTAAGTATAAGAAAAAATACACCATTTCCCATTACCCACATAAATTATGAAAAGTAAACGAGTGTTGTTAAGAAGTAGCACCTTTGTTTTAGTCTGATAAAATTAAATAATTAGTTAAGTTTTTACTGATTAAAAATTAACTGCAACTTTAGCTGAAGGATATGTGTCAGTGATTATAATGTTGAAGTTATTGCGCTACATCCCTTAACCACTGAATGAAAATATACAGGCAGACTGCAATTTGAAACAACTAAAACTTTGAAAGATGGAACCAGTAATTTTTAAATCTTAAATCATCTCACGTTCTTGGAGATAGCTTACGTTATCGTTGAGGGCTTTATTTTAATTCTTACATTTTCTTATGTAATTGACTTTAAACAAAAAAAACTTCCCAGTTGTATATATTTCGCCTACTTTAGCGCCATCTATACTGAAACTACTTTTTGCAAAAGATCTAAATTTCTGATGATTCTTAAAAATAACTTACCCGTCTTATGCTTAAATTTCATTTACTTTGCGTTTAATCTCAGTAGAGCACAGTGAAGCAGAAACAAAAATTTTAGAAATAAATCACCAAATTTTTAAGAGTTTAAACTATAAAAATATAATATTTTAATATTTTTATGCTTGGAGAAATTCCAATTTCTAAAACCCTGGGATTTTTCGGGATTGATACATAAGTTTTAAGTGATTAGGATCAGAGTGATAAATTAAAAAATAAATTTAAAAAAAAATCTGGCAAGTGGCTTTAAGCGAACGTCGACAATAAATTGGTTATACAATAAGTCCAAAAATTTTCGGAATATAAACCAGTTATTAACTCCAAAAGCCAAATATAAATATTGTAAATTAAAAAAAAAACAATTTAAAAATCCCGAAAAAACCTTGTAATTCCGAAAGTTTGCGAAATATCGGGATCTTAAAAAATCTCATGATTTCTGGGTTTTAAAAATCCCAGATCTCGGTATTTAAAGAACTCATTCAGATAGGCATCTCTAGATGGGTTTTTAAGGGTTACGGAAAGAAATTGTATCCAAATTTTTTGTTTTTAATTAAAGACATCTTGTCTAAATAAGTTGAGAACAAATAAGGTGAGTTTAGTTCAGAGTTATGCCGACTTCTGGAACGACCCAAAATTTATGGAAAATTTTTATTTCCGAAATATATTTTTGAAACTTCACAAAAAGTGAGTCGTGTTTGAAGACTTTTAGGGGTAAGACATTTAAAAAATTGGTTAAATATCATATCCCGGGATCACTTCAACAATGGCGCCTTGCAGAATAGTGATAGAAAGTTATATGACTCTTAGAAAATTTTCTTTTAAGGATACAATTGATGGTGTCTTTTTGATAAAAAAAAAATCATACAATCGTAATATTTTTATGGGGTATTTTTCCCCTTTTTTGACAAAAAATATATATTGTATTGAAATTGCTCTGCCTAATAAAAAGATACTCTTGCTTACAAAACTTCTGCTCTTTTTCTGAAATTCACTTCATTTTTTACTTGAAATTCATAGCAATGCTTAACATGCAATGAAATCTTTATTAGTCAAACTATTAAAATTAAAATAAAAATTAAAAGAACTAAAAAAAACCATATTAAGACGAATTCCCAAATTCCAAAATCGTGCATTAAAAATCCCAATATTGGAATTATTGAAATCTTTGCACCCGAGAATTATATTTGGCAAAAAATAATCAGGATTTTATAATAAATTCGTTATTCGCTTTTAATATTGATTTCAGGCTTTGGATACCAGCTTGGGTTTTAAGAACATTAGGACTAAAAACATTTTGTAGAATTTAAGTCCATGTAAGATATATTTACGAGGGCTGCTCTATATATTTCTGGCCTAATAGTGAAAATGAGAATATTAATAATCAAAAATGGTTTTATTGTTTTTTAAAGTATTCTCCAGCATGATTTATACACTTTTGCATGCACTCAAACCAGTTGTCGAAGCACTTTTTCCACTCCGATTGAGACACCTCTAAAACATGGTTTTTGAACACTTCAACAGCTTCTTCTGGCGACGAAAATCGTTGACCACGCATTTTTTTCTTGATGTGCGGAAACAAGAAGAAGTCATTAGGTGCCAAGTCAGGGCTGACCCATTAGTTCGACGTTTTGGCCGGTCAAAAACGCTCTGGTTTGAGCCGATGTGTGAGAGCTCGCATTGTCATGGTGAACAATGATTCGTCTTCTCTTGTTGGTTTTTCGAATTTCTCCGATGACTTCAGGCAAACAAATTGTAGTGTGTCACTCAGAAGTGACCGTCCTACGTTGCTCAAGCGGAACAGTCGCCACATGACCAGTTTTGCCGAAGAAACAGGCGACCATTTGCTTGGAAGTGCTTCTTCCACGAACAACTTTCGTTGGATTTTGCTCGTCTTTGAAGACCCACACGGCCGATTGTTGTTTCGTTTCGGGCTCATACGTATAGATCTGTGATTCGTCACCTATGACGATCTTTTGAAGCACCGAAATCGTATTTTTGCAACATTTCTTTGCACCAATCGAAACGAGCCTTTTTTTGAGCGACTTTCAAATTGTGCGGGATCGAACGTGAACAAACCTTTTTTACGGCCAGGTGTTCATGCAGTATCGAATGTACGCTGGTGGAATGTCCAAGGATGTCTCTATCTCTCGGTATGTCGCATGTCGATCCTGCATTATGAGTTCACGCACGGCAGCAATGTTCTCTGGCACAACAGCCGTTTTTGGACGACCTTCACGGAATTCGTCTTTGAGCGAGCTTCGGCCACGATTAAATTCATTATACCAATTTTTCACAGTGCTATAGGATGGTGCTTCATCGCCATACAGAGATTTAAGTTCATCAATGCACTCTTGTCGTGATAATCCACGTCGAAAGTTGTGAAAAATGATGGCACGAAAATGTTCACGAGTTAATTCCATTTTTTTCTATATTAACTTTTTCAAGTCACTGTAAACAACACAAACAATGGTCGTACGTCAAAACGTTTTGAGTACAATTATGCTTAAAAATGACAAACTTTCCAATGGAAATGTCAGATTGCACTTGGCAGCACTCAGTGTTGCCAGGCCAGAAATATATATAGCAGCCCTCGTAACAAGTCGGATTAATTTTTATGCCTTTTAAAAAAAAATATAAAAACTAATT
Organism: Gymnosoma rotundatum; assembly: GCA_916610165.2. Lineage (NCBI taxonomy): Eukaryota > Metazoa > Arthropoda > Insecta > Diptera > Tachinidae > Gymnosoma > Gymnosoma rotundatum. Next base: position 50,792,488 of record OU744338.1, read on the forward strand.
CAGTGAGAAATATTGATGATGCTTCTGGATGAAAAATTAAACCTAAATTTATTGAAAAAGTTTCATAATTTTGGTAAAAAGATAATTGGAAAAAAAAAATCAAAAACGTTGAATCGAATCGAAAATTTTTTAGTTTGGCAACTTTGGTATTCTGCATTCCGTTCCTCTTATTACTTCGATTTGTTTTTCGATTGTATGTATTCTGCGTTACGATCGTAGCTTTGTTTTTTTAAGTTGTTTATTTACTAGCGGAAATTTTTTCAATTTTTGTTTAAATAAAATGTGAGTATAAAATGCTTTAAATTTATTTTGTAATAAAACTTTTTTTTTAACTTTAAAGCTTTATTTAATTTATTGCAGGTTAAAAAACACAACACCTGAGCAGTATGAAAAGCTGGAGCGTTTAACGGCAACGAAGGATGATGTTGCGTCTGGATATAATAAGCATCCCAAGGAAGAAGTACAGGCATTCTGAGAAGAACTTCCCAACGCAATTAACGCAATAGGGCCACCAATAAAAACTGACGCTGCATGGAAGAAAGCATGATATTTTAATAATAAAAGTAAATGCAGAATAAGAGTGAATATTTCGATATATAATTCGATAAATTCATTTAAGTTTTTTTTTAAAGGAAAGTAGCACTTCAGACATTTATACCTACTTAGTTTGTAACCGTGCTACATTTCTTTGGAAAGGGATAGATGAGAGAGAAGACAGGTGGTGAAAGGAGATAGATATAACCATTTAATTTATTATTTTACTTCGCCGGCGAATATGCTATAAAGAAGTACCGATGAATGAGGTTGCATGTTTTAATGTTAGATCTGATTATGTATTATACCATTAAACAGACTGCCGCAAGGGTTGAACCCAGGACAGCCAGATTTGCAGTCAACGTGCTTACCACCTTGACTACAGCAGATAAATTGATGTCCTTACAAAAGATTACATCTTCGAAGAGCCGTACTTTGAGATTCTTTTATGCCACTTCTGAAAAGGTTTTTTCTCCTCTAGAATGAAAAATTTTCATCTAGCTAACCGTTCAGAAATTATTGATTTATTAACTAAATTTGTTGCTTCTGCTCCACTGCGAATAATATACTTATATAAATGTAGAGCTGTAAACATTTTTTTTGAATCTTATTAAAATAAAATAAAATACTTACTCAGCATTTCCTGCTTAAAGTTTTTGAGAACAGATATTAATATTTATATGAAAATTTTTAATCAATTTTATTTTATTTACATTCTTAAACAAATATACAGTTGGTTTTGTTAATTTTTGCGAAAAAAAAACTCTTATTTGTTTATTATTTTAATATTTCTATCTGGTTGGTTTTTGTTGTATCTAATTTGACCAGTTAAATCTTGCAAGTTTCCTCTCATCAAAATATCACTTTTTGTTTCATTATGAATTTGTTTTTTGGTTTTTTTTCGTTTGGTTCGAGGCAACCGATTTTATTCTAGTCGAATCCAGTAACAATTTGTGCAAATTATTACAAATTATTTAGAACAAAAAATAAATGAATGAATGCATGTTGCTTATTTCATTCATTCATAACCTTAAACAAGTTGCGATTATTTCGTGCATTTTGTTGTTGTTGTTGTTTTATTCCCAAGCAAGAAAAAAATATTTGGCTTACGTCTGTTTTTTACTATCTGACTTCTTAAGTGTGTTGATTTGTAAAAGTAATAAAACGAAAAATCAAATTTTTAGAATAAAATATATACAATATGAAAAACAATAAAGGGTGTCCCATAATTTATATCAGTTTATTCTTTAAATTATTATGATTTTTTCTTTAGGTAAGAGGGTTATGTACGGAATAATTAGTTCACTGGCAAAATGAAATTCACCGCTTTCAGGCATGAAATGTGGTTTAATTTCGTTAAATCAGCTCTAAATTGAACCTTCAACATACAGATGGCTAAAGAAGTTTATGGCAACAAATAGTCAACTCAACGACTGCTAGAAATAATTTTAATGGTCTAAAATTCTCGAGAGATGAGCTTTTTATGTTTTTCAAAAATAATATGACCTTTCCGAATTTCGAAAAAACATGTAATTAAAAATTTTTTTATAGCGATTAAAGTATTAAATCACCAATATCGATTATTGATGGTAAAAACACGTCTCGATGTCTAAATCTCTACCGCTTACTTAGATCTGCAGGAAACATCTCACAAACATTTTAAATTAACTAGAGATTTTTTTCGAAACAATTAAGTAAAGAAAAAATCAAAGTTAAAGTAAAAAACAACAACTTTTTTGGCTCTTTTATACAGCTAAAAGGTAATGAAAAATAAAGTATCGCTTATTTAATACTTTAATCGGGATAAAAAATCTCACGGAAAAAGGATATAACTAAGTTTGTCATTCCGTGTGTACTTTCTACAATATCCATTTCCGAACCCATAAAGTGTATATATTATAAATTCTTATGCATAGAGAATCGATTGAGCGATGTCTGTCTGTCCGTCTGTCTATCTGTGGTGGGGTGTCGCAAAGCCATAGGTCATAAAGCCATAATTTTGATATGGCCTTAAGTCTCATGTCAATTTTAGTGAAATGGGACATTATGGTTATATGTCCCATTGATGTTTTGCGTTACAAATGCTTTATTTCACTAAATATGCCTATTTATCTATGAAATTAATGATTTAAAAAAAATCTAAAATTTCTAGGATCCAGAAATTACAACTGCAAACATTTTGTGAAAGGAAAAATCCTAAGTTATCACTGGAAAAAATTTTTTTTATTTTTGTGACGCACGCAGGAAAACTTTATTCAGCGAAGCCACCTGCCACGTCCTACTGGAGGAAAAAACCCCTAAGCGTGGCCGCAGGCCGCCACGCAGAAAAACTTTAGTATGCGAAGCCAGATTTGAATACTTAACTTTAGTGCCTCAGGAACTGAAATGAGAGATAAAGCCGCTTTCTAATATTGCAAATGTGAGATAAGGCCATGATGGTCCCCATGTTTAGTTTTATAAAATAAAATGTATTTTTTACATAAAAAAGGGTGACATGCAATCATTATTAAAAATATGGCTTAATGTCTTATTTTCGAAAAAAAAATTTATGACGTTAAGTTCCATTATAATGAGACTTATTGTCGTATGCCCTTATGTCTCAATGGAATGGGACTTAACGCCATATGGCTTTATGTCCTGTGGCTTTGCGACACCCCACCGTCTATCTGTGTTGTAGCTTGATTTTACAAAAAAACAATTATATTTCAATCGATCAGATAGAGTGTCGAAAGAGGAGCTATTGGAAATCTGCATGATCGGTTCATGTCCTTCGAGGCAGCAAGCAAAACACCACGCCTACCTCTAATTGTTTTTATGCCATTTGAAACAATAAAGTAACTCCAATCAAAAAATAAATACATGGGGCGATAAAAATAAGAAAAAAACATCAAGTAGAAAAATTTGGCGCTCGCCTATATTTTCCGAGTTACGTCGTTCTGAAATTTAAAATTTTTTAAATATCAATATGGGTATCATTTTTAAACTTTTGAAGAGATTTTTAAGGAAATAATAAAATTTTAAAAACTGCGTATTGCATTTGCCAAAGTTACTTCACTAAACTAGATTTATATAGATGGTTAAGGGTATATAAGATTCGGCATAGCCGAATATAGCATTCTTACTTGTTTAAAATTAAACTGAATTAATTTAATATTCCTGTGATTGAATTTCATATATTTTTTTCTGTTTTTTTAAATAAATTATTTTTAGACTTTAATCCCAAAAAGCTTTAGCGGGACGATTTTCGGTCGATTTATTTAGGTAAATTCATTTTATCCAATTTTTATCGAAAACAATGTTTTTCCAAAATTAAAAAAAAAAAATGTACGCAGATTTTTGTACTTTTCGGTCTAGAAGCATTATCGTTCTATAGATCTGAGTTTTCAATATTTTCTACAAATACCTAGTTTTTCAACAAATTGGAATTTTTATTAAATTATTAAATTTTTAAGATGTCACAAATTTATAATTAAAGATTAAAAAAAAAAAAAAATAATAAAAAATTTGCTCCCAAAATTTTATCGCTCAGCAATTGATGCTTTTCAATAGAAAAATGCTAATGGGCTACCCTTTAAGTATAAATTTTATGTTGTAATTATTTGTTGGCTATAATTTGAAACGTCTTCCTTTAACGTTTAAAAGCTAAGATTATATACCCTAAAATCAGGTCTTATATAGGGACACCCTTTATATTTTTATTTTGTTTTTATTTTTATATTTGTTATTTTAGCGGCCACACACTTGTATAGGGCACCCCTTATTTTAATTTTTGTACATTTTTATACTTGTAGTTATAACATTATTTGTGCCTGCCTATAACGATTTCAAAGATTAATTCATTTAAAAGCAATTTTAGAGCTCTTTAGGGAAACCCCATAATTTTTAACATCATTCTACAAATAGAGGACTGTGACAGACAGATATATATTGTGGCATTACTAATAGGTTATGGTTTTCGCCCTTTAGGTACGTCACGCCCAACCAACAGCTAAGTAACTGCATTTTAAAATACAAGTTGCCAAGCAAAAAATTATTTAATTTATGTATATGTATGTATGTAAAATAAAAGTGAATGTATTCTTATCAATACAAATAGCTTCTTGAGCACATTAAAGATGGCGATTAGAAAGTCCACTTTATTTCGCTTACTTTATTTTTATAGTTTTACTTTACACTGAAAATCGTGTAAATAAACAATGTCTGTTTTAACTTTTATTCCAATTTAAAATTTTCATTAAACAACTCACACGAGATTGCAGCTGAATACAATTTAAGTAAATATTTTACTTAAATATTTTGTCAGATTTTTTATTTATATCACATTTTCTTTAATTTCATACATATTTTTAATCTTTGTCTGAAAGTCATATTATAGTGAGATAAAAGAAAATAGAGTTTTATATTCGGCAAAAGACGAATGTTTTATACCGCACAAACTAAACCGTCATTGCTTCTTATATTCCGAAACTTTTGAAATTATTTTCTCCGGTAGCGTTGCCAAGTACGAAAATGCTGTTTGTGGTTTTTTAGTTTTGAAGTTAAGGAAGCTCCTTTTGCTTTAATATATGCTTCATTTACATGTATGTAAAATCAAAGGAGAGCTTATAACTTCTAGATTAATAATATTATAATGAATTTTTTCCCGCTTTTTTTTTAAGAGATATTTACCTCAAAAACTAAAAAAATTCACGTTAAGTTGGTTTTTTGACAAATAAAATATAGAATTTAAATTGCTATAAATTCAAAACACACCGAGTATTCTTACAAAAATTTAAAGTTATACAGATAAAAGGGCTTTTAACCAAATTGTGAAATAAAATTAAAGTTTCTTATTTTAGCATTTCTATGTTCCAAAATGGTAAAAAATATCTCTAAAAATTGTTTTTTTTTACAGAAGTGGCTACCCAGCTTATGTTATTACAAGGCCTTTCAAATCCTCTTTGAAGTATAAAGCTAACGGTTAAGGATTTAAGAATCCGTCTTCGTTTTTAAAATCGGTGCTTTGCGCTCAAAAAAATTTAACAATAATGTTTTTATTTTGTTTCAAAACTGTTAGATTTGGTTAGGAATGGAGGGAGAACCGTTATAAGTTTTGACCTAACTTTTCTTTTATTCGCATATTCTATAGGTTGTCCTTAAAATAGATTAAAAAAAAAATTTCTATTACCGAAATATATTTAAATTATATAAGCAAAAAAAAAAAAATAATACCACATTTTTTGGTGGTATTTTTTGCTTTTTGCTAATTCAAAGGCTTGTAACTTTTTAACAGAAGAAAAGTTAAGCCTTGTATATTCAAAATTTTATTAATAATATAACAAATGTTTTGAAGTATTAATCCGATCATTAATAAGTACAGCGCGCCAAAAATCCTAAGTTAAGGTCGGCCAAAATTGTAAGCACGATTTTTGTAGATATTTTTAAGGTCTAATGAAAGTTATAAAAAAAAAATTTATTTTTTATAACTTTAAAAAAATTCTATGCCCATATTTGTAGGCCTACCCAGAAGCCCCTTTTGCCCTAGGAGGCCGACCATTCTGATCATACTTAGAAACATCTTTTTTTTGCCTCGTAAAATTTGACAAAGATATCAATAGTGGATCATGCGACACCGTATTATTTAACAAATAAAACGTTTTCTAACATACTGTACGCCAGTGGGGGGAGTATTGATAAAAGTTAAAATTTTTAATGTAAAAATGGCCGGACAGTTACTAGAGAGACTGTTGTATAAAGACTTCTTTGGAATTTCAAACAAATTGGATTGTTGTCTGATAAACTGTCAAATTATTTCCAGCACTAGACTTCTCGGCAAAGAATGTTTAGCGGGTTCATTCAAAAACACTTTCCGATGTTTGGTTTTTTTTATTGTCTCCTAAACATGAAGTTGCTTACTCGTACTTTTGAATTTATTTTATTTTCCTGGATTTTTTTCTTTCCGCCATTAGTCAATTGCAAGAGTATCATTACTTCGCAGAAAAAAGTTCTTGTGCCTATTTAAAATTTAATTTGTTTTCAAATTTGAAACGTACTTTCTTCTTTTATAATTAAATATATTAATTAATTATTTAATTAAAAAAAATTTATATTTATTTTTCAATTATTTTTATAGTTGATTCAATTAAAAATTTACTGAAAACTAATAAAAGTTTTAATGGATACAAGAACGATTGTCTGCGTTTTCGGCAGGGATGAAATTAATATAGCAAAGGCTGTATGTTATGCTTGACCACCTTTAAAACGTAATCCTCCTGTTGTTGTTGCCTCCATTCGGTACCGGAAGGCTAGAAAGTATATAAAATATAATAGAGTTGCATGAGTTTAAAGCCAATAACTCCATGAGTCTTAAATAGGTTGACAAAATCACTACCTTTGTTTTTTTGTTTTTTTTTTCAAAATATATAAAAAGAGAATGAATTTTTATTTTAATATAAAAAACAGTTCTTGTGTGCTTAAGTTACTAAATAAATAAAGTTGCACAGCCATGGAATCAAAAGGAATGACTAGCGTCCGTGTAATCAAACAAAGCTGATAACTGATAATAATTTAGGCAATCAACAAGTCCGTCATGAAGTGCAAATAAAACAGACCTGAGCTTAAAATTTATGGTCTGTTTGTTTTCATAAAACATCCCAGCAAAAAATTAGACATTACCTTTAAAAGTACTTGCCATATAACGACTTACTTTTGTGATTGCCATATTTTGTTACTCGCTTACAAAACACATCACATTAGTTTCCAAAAAAGGAAGTAGTAATGGAACTAGTTCTTTATGTTAAAAGAGACTACCGTACTAATGGCATTCATTATTTCCTACAATAATTAATGTAATCGATTCTCAGTAATTGATTATAAAAGTCTCATGCCATGTTAAAATCATTAAGTTGGAAATATAGTTGGAAAGTACTTCTGCCAAAAATGTTTAATTCCACACTCGATTACCTTTTCAAAAATTTTTTGCTGGGCTTATGCAAGTTTGTTTATTTAGTTCAAAAAAAATATTCAACAGTTTTTTATATTTTCGTTCATTCATATAACAAAATATGTATATTCCTAATTATTTTAGTTAAGATTTTCGTCCAAGAAATATGATTTTTATTTATGACAAAAGCATTTATCATTCATTCCATTAGCTAATAGTTGTTTGTCGTTGCAAAATTTTGTTATATATATATTTCTTTTTTTTAATTTTGCAACATTTAAGTAATCCTTTCCTTTTCGTACGGAAAAGCAGCAAGCTGAGACCCTGGCCATTCCTATCAAACATACCAACCTCTAGCTTTTTTTTATTATTTGTACAGTCATATATCGCACTTGATCAGCAATAGGGTATTAACTCAAAATTTTTGAAATATCACTTTTTTCAAGAAATCAGCTAACAACATCAGTATCTATCTACTGTAAAAATTTTAACGTATTCCGTTTACTCTTTCATCTCGAAAACCACTTTTGAGACCATATTCATGATAATGTAGTGATTACCTTTATTTCAACAAAAAGGTATTATTTCGAGTTAATACAAAAGTTAACATGGAACTTATTCGTAAATTTTCATAAAAAAGGTATTATTTTGAGTTGAGTCTCTTTTCAATTTGGTTTTATTTTGAGTTGGTACTGTCTTGTTGATAAAATTTGCTTCATTTATGATCGAAAAATTGATTTTTTTTGCAATACTTGCACAGATTTCTAGGAAAAACGATGTAAATACCTTTCTAAATGGAATTTGCTTCCTACAACAACAGTTTTTTGACTCTACTGAAAATTTTAAAATTTTGAGTTAATACCCTCTTGTTGATCAAGTGCGATATGTTCCTAATGTTAGCTACACACGAGACAATATCAAATGGAAAATTGCTTAGAAAGCGTGTTTTTTCAGTACAGACGAGACAACCACACAAGAAACACCAGTTTTGTGGGTCTTTTATGCGTTACGCAGATATGCAGAGAAAAAAAATATATAAAAGGAGCGAAGTGCAAAGATTTATATCTGCAATTATTCTACTTAATAAAATATTTTAAAAAGAAGAAGAGATAACACTGAAAAAGAAGGAAGAATATGGTAAAAACAAGTAAGAGAGATACATTCGGCTATGCCGAATATTATATACCCTTCACCATCTATGTAAATCTAGTTTAGCGAAGTAACTCCGATCAAAAAAGCAAATATTGGAATAATAGAAAAATAAAAAGTTAAAAAAAGAAATAGGAAATTTTACTATTTCTTAAAGATCTCTTCAAAAGCTTTAATATGATATCCATATTGATATTTTAAAAAATTTTAAGATTTCAGAGGCCCATAACTCCGAAAATATGGGCGAGCGACAATTTTTTTACTTGATGTTTTTTTTTAATTCTCTATCGTCCCGTACATTTGTGTTTTTTTTATTGGAGTTACTTCATTATTCCAATATACAATACTATACTATACTATACTATACTATACTATACTATACTATACTATACTATACTATACTATACTATACTATACTATACTATACTATACTATACTATACTATACTATACTATACTATACTATACTATACTATACTATACTATACTATACTATACTATACTATACTATACTATACTATACTATACTATACTATACTATACTATACTATACTATACTATACTATACTATACTATACTATACTATACTATACTATACTATACTATACTATACTATACTATACTATACTATACTATACTATACTATACTATACTATACTATACTATACTATACTATACTATACTATACTATACTATACTATACTATACTATACTATACTATACTATACTATACTATACTATACTATACTATACTATACTATACTATACTATACTATACTATACTATACTATACTATACTATACTATACTATACTATACTATACTATACTATACTATACTATACTATACTATACTATACTATACTATACTATACTATACTATACTATACTATACTATACTATACTATACTATACTATACTATACTATACTATACTATACTATACTATACTATACTATACTATACTATACTATACTATACTATACTATACTATACTATACTATACTATACTATACTATACTATACTATACTATACTATACTATACTATACTATACTATACTATACTATACTATACTATACTATACTATACTATACTATACTATACTATACTATACTATACTATACTATACTATACTATACTATACTATACTATACTATACTATACTATACTATACTATACTATACTATACTATACTAGTATAGTATACTATTCTTTTCTTTCATTTATTGTTATTTTATAAACTTATAGTTATAATTATTACAAAATTATGTTTAAACAAGTATAAGTATAAAAAAGTTCTATAGAAAATTAAGCCTAACAGTTAAGTTTTTGATGCTCAAAAAAATATTTAGGCACATATTTAATCGTAATATAATTTAAAACACTCCTTTTGTCATCGTCTTGAGTTATAAAACTGAATAATAAAAGATATTACAACTCATGGTCAACATAAACAGGATTTATCTTTGCGTGTAAGCAACGAATGAAATTCATATCTAATTTAAAAATTTATCACAATTATGACACTATTAAGATAATCAAACTGTGACTCTAGTTTTATAAATGCATATCATACTTATGGTGTGTGTGTGTGTATCTTGTGTGAGGGGAAAAGTTGTTAATTTAAAGTTCATAAAATCGCTTCCTCGTGTTTTTTCCTAAACATAATGACAAGTACAAGAGTTTGATAAAATCTATAATTATTCTTAAATTAAGTGTTGAAATTTTTAACTACATGTAATAATAGCGTGTTCTAATTATAACAACAAATAAGTGTTAAGGGCAATTTATACATTTCTAACTACGAGGTGTAACATTAAATTATTGCGCTTGAATGAAAACTGCATTTGTTTTGAGTAAAATTTCATGACTTAAATTAATTAGCATCCTGCAAATGAATTGATAACACAAAACTACTAAGTCACGACTCAACTTTATGTATTTAGTAGTGATATCTTTTTCAGGTTAAAATCTTATTACTTTTCAATAAATTTTGTTAATATTTTTTTTAAAGAGCGGAAGGGTATAAATTAATGTTAATTATAATTAAAAAAAAAAACATTTCGACATCACGCCCTATTGAATGTCAGTTGTCGCAGTGTTGAAATTAAATGCTGCTCGTACTTGTGTATTTAAATTTTTGGTTAATTTGTAACAAATTGATTTAAATATGTGATACAAATATCTAAAGTAAAATACAAATGTGATCACGAATGTGCGCCAGTCTGCGTGTTTTTCTTATCTATTTGTTTTTAATCTGTTTTTTTTTGTTTAAAGTTTTCGCCGTTTGACTCATATTGAGAATGGATATTTTCATATTTTAAACTACGTAAATAAAACTTGTATGTAGTTATTCTGTTAATTTATTATAACCACAAAAATTCTCACGTGAGTGCTAACTAAAGGGTGTCCCAAAATTTGATGAAATATTGGAAATTGACATTAAGATAGGAACACTCAAAACTTTACAGCTGACCGTTAGAATTAGTAAAACTTGATAAATAACAATGGCTTACAGCCAAAAAATACCAAGAAAACCACATGGCTAGATAAGGTAGTTAAGACCTCCTGAACACGAAAAATGCTGTAATTATTTTTTTCTAAGTACCGTTTTTAGATAACGGTACTTTTTTCTTTTTCGGTATATGGTCCCACTCAACCCTTGTGGAACCCAACTGAAAAGTCCGATCGAGATAAATGGCACACCGTTCGAAAGGTAATTGAATGCGTTTTCCGCCGATATGACGCAACTTTCTATCTACCACCTTAACGTTCAAAATTTGCCCATTTTTACGTTTTTTTTTAAATTTTATTATTCTCATATGGTTTTTTCTGCGTTATAGTAAAGATCTGGAATGTTTTATTCTTTTACCAAATAGTTTATTTTATTACCAATATTTTAAGCGTAATTAAGCGTAAAAAACGGATGATATATAAAATTTTTATTAAGGATTTTGTGGAACGACAATATTTTTATTTTCATTGCTCACACAATATATTCGACGTAAATTCCAAAAATTTAAATTAAAATGACGAGCGACTTGAAGTTTTGTGTTTTTTTCGGATGGATCTTTGCGAATGAGGTACCAACAATAGTCCGCCATCATTTGTTAATCCCACCAGCCTTTGTAACGTCTCTCGATTTCTTCCATTTCCTGGTGAAATCTTTCACCTTGTCCATCACTTTCGAAACCCAAGTTCGTGGAAAAAATATCCAAATGACTGAATAAGAAGTGTAATTTAGGTGACATATTTGAACCTGAAACTTAAGAAGAATAAATTTTCAAATAATAAAGGCCTTTTTGATATACATGCTTTCACTTAATCATTGAATTTTTGCAGTAATGCATCGATCTTCTCGATACCTGGAATGCTTCCCATGCCTCCAAATGAGCTTGACCTAAACACTCATTAATTGTTTGGTCACCGTACAGAGTCCGAATTTGAGGTCCATCAAATTTACCAGCTTTAATTGTGCTCGCTGTGGTTCTCGGAAATTTTTTTTAACGTAATTCATGGCAAGACTATCTTTTGGCAACATTTTGACAATACTTGTATCAGACATAGTTCCCTAAAAAGTTCAACATAAATTTTTTGGATTTGCTAAATTCAAACTGACTGGTAGAAAAAAAATTTAATTGCAATTGTGAAGATTTATAAGGGAAAATGTTGAACACATAAAACATACGAGCACTTTGGTTGATATGCCGTAACAGAGCTTATCCTTTTTGTGTATGCAGAAAAAAATCATATTTTACGAAAAATAATCATAAATTTTTCAATACAAAATTTTATATAAAAATTATAATTAAAATACATATACATATGCATGTATGTATGTTATACGTTGTATATATTTAAGTGATTATTGTTTAAAGTAGTTAAAGTTTTACGAAGAACTTTTACTGTAATATATACAGGGTTTTGTATTTGTTCGTCATTTCCGGAGCAATGGAATATGTTTTGAACAAATTTTGACAACACCGGAAAAGCTGGAAAAATGCCACACAATTTTCAATAAATTCATTTTTTTCATTTGCAGAGAAATCTTTTGCTTAACAAAAACACCCGGATAGACTTCTCTGTTGTGTAGAACTAGACTTTTTGCAAAGTCATGGTCGTTATTGAGACTCATGTTCACATTTACTGTTTGTACAATATTGACTAAAATTTTGGGGTAAAGGCCTCATACATTCTATGTATTTGACAGGATGAGCTTTGAAAAATTTTTCTTTTGTTTACAACAAGCTGATACAAAACTTAACTTCACTATGTAGAGCAATTACAATGAAAGTACTACAAGCTTGAAATAAAAAATTATAGTTTTTATAAATTAGAAATCATAATTAAGGGGGAAAAAATTATCAAATCATATTTTGGATCAAAAATCATCAAAAATATGATAAACTCATCATTTTGGCAACGCTGTATAAAAATCTCCTACCAGGCTAAATTAACCCTCAAACGCAAAAGCTTCAACCCTATTTTTTCCCTTTTCTGGTACCAGTGTCTACTAAAATTTTAGATGAAATTAATAATGGTATTGAAATGCAAACGCAAAAATTTTAAGGCGAACGCAAAGAAAAAAAATATGGTTGAGGTAACCATAATATAAGACCAACATATTATGGTTATATTATGGTTGTTAACAAATCATAGTATTGTTACATTTAATAATAATAAAGCTGGTCTGGCAACCATATTGTTGTCTAGCATAACAATAACATTGTAAAATCTAAAAATAATTATGTTAAAATAAAAAAATTATGTGCTTAAATTAAAATATCATAATATGGTTGAAAATGTCATGATATATAATTGAATTATAACATAGTCTCGTAAGTGCAAATATTTCCTAATTTAAAACATAAAATAATCCATTGCGTAATTTATTATTGTTTGGTCACTAAAGTTATTGAAAAAACATAAATTCTCAATTTGCTTATTGAGTTGGTTTCACAATTGTGCTTAAAACACAAAAATAAAGATTTATATGCTAACATACATACATATATACGTACATATAATACAACTGATTTAGAATTGTTTCGCTTACCTTTTTATTTGCTTACATATTTTGTATATTATTTTTAATTGTTTAGTTTGTAAATAAATTTTTATTTTTTTCATTTCCTCTAGCGATAAAAACAATTTCAACTTTAAGCTAACAAAAAATTATATTCTAATAAGACCTCTATCAAAATATTTTTACGCGCAAACATAATTTTGTTTACTTTTAATCATACTATGATTAATAAAAATATATTATGGTTAAATCTATTATATTATTTTTAATAAGTTATAAAACTTTGGTTGTGGTTTAAATTTTTTTTTTCCGTTAAACCAACCATGTTGTATTTTTTGTGCTCAGTAACCATATAATGATTAATTATCAACAAAAACGTGTTTATCCTGACTAAAGTATTGTTGAAAACAACTATAATTTCTTTTCTGCAATTTTACATTGCTACAAAGAACATATTATGTTTGTTGTGACCATATCACAACTATGTTTTTTCTTATAAATTTTCTTATCTTTTCTTATAAATTTAACTGAAAATACTATGTAGTTTAAATTTGCATGCGCTATTTTTAAACAATTTTATGTATCAACACTGTTTCCATTGTCACATCTAATAAAAGAAACTTTTTCATTTAAAAATATTAAGAGCCATTCTTTTAATCGAATATCAATAATAATTGAAAAAAATTAGTAATTATTATAAATGCTTGTTTAAAAGTTGCGAGCCTTAAGGCCAACTATAATGTGCATAAGTTAGCTTAAGCTTATATCAAAAACCCAACGAAAAGCATGTCAAATGCTTAGGTAAGCCATTAAAAAATTTTGTTTGACTACAATGTACTTATATAAACTGTATATAAATTTAGTATCTAATTTACCATAGTTCCACTTTTATGTTTAATTCGCACTTTTGACTAAAATAAATTCATTATAAATAAATAAAATTTAAAAAAAAAAAGGCATTTAAAGAACAAATTTTATATATTTAATAACATTCAAATATATATTTACTTTTTTTGTTCATGTTCTAAGATAAATTAAATAAAAGAAATCAGAAGTTTTTTCTGTTTTTTTTAAAAAAAATAATTAAAAGTATTTGCACAGTAGTTTAAGCTTGCTTAAGTTTATTTATGCACATTATAGTTGGGACTTTAGAAAATAATGAACAAATGTTTTTCTTTTACAAGTATTGTGTATAAAACGAAATGCAGTCCTTAGAAATCTACGAAAACTTTTGTTAAGTATGACAATATTAACTGTTAAAATTTCTTAGTGATATTTCTCTATACAAATTTTTTTTTTCGTTTACCATCATATTTTCTATAGAAACTTAATTAATTGGCCTTGGAACATGTAATAATCTAATCGACCATATTCCGGAAAACGCATATCGCAAATTTGTATAGAAAAACAGAAAGAAAAAATAAAAATAGTTACTAAATGTTTGCTGTGTTTTTGTGTAGAACATTTTTGAGTTGTTATTGTCTTCTGTCTCATTGATTCAATGGAGTTCTCATTTAATCAATTTGGCTTTTGATATAAAACTTTCTGTTTTTCTATACAAAATTTGGGTAAAATCCACTGATGAGCTATTTGAGCAGTAGTGAAATGGCCATATGGATATGCTTTCCCCGCAGTAATACATTTCATTTTGTAGTTTAGTTTAAAATAATAAATATTTCATGAGAATATCATGAAATATTTATATTTGAAGGAATCAAGCACGAATAAAGTAAATTAATTAAATAATTTTTTTTTACCATTTTGTGCTCTGTGTATAACAATACTTTGCATAAAAAATGTTTTTATGTATAACAAAATTTCCTATAGAATTTTTTGGTGTATAAAGTTATTTTCTATAGAACTGTTTTTTATGTATAATAATATTTGCTTTGGATCATTTTTTGGTGTATAAATATATTTGCCACAAAAAATTTTTTTGCTTTATAACAATATTTTCTATGTAAAATTATTTTGGTGTATAACAATATTTTCTATAAAAAACTTTTTTTTTTGGTGTATCACGGATAAAATTTTTTTCTATATAAATTTTTTTGGGTGTATAACAATATTTTCTATATATTTTCTCTAAAAAATTCTGGAGCAACTACATTTCATTGAGAAAATATTGTCTGTATCGAATATAAGAAATGTTAATTTATATAACTTCAAGATTATACTTTAAATGACTATACTTGTTGAAGAAAGTATCTTTGTAAAAACTTTGGACATAAAACATTTTTATTGAATTGAATTTATTACACTGGTTTACAGCCAAAAAATACCAAGAACACCAAATGACTAGATAAGTTAATTAAGACCTCCTGAACACAAAAAACGCTGTAATTATTTTTTTCTAAGTACCGTTCTTTAGATAACGGTACTTTTGTGCTTTTCGGTGTATGGTCCCTCTCAAACCCTTGTGGAGCCCAACCAAAAAGTCCGATCGAGATAAATGGCACACCGTTGGAAAGGTAATTGAATGCCTTTTGGAATAATTTATTTTTAAAGGTGATGGCGATGATGGATTGGTAAGTGTGTGAGGGTTGATCGGGCGGGTTTTGGGTCACAGAAAGAGTTTGCTGGAAAAGTGCTGTGGCATGGTAGGGTGGGCTGTAAGGAGATCGATATCTGTCTCCAAGATTGTCGGTGGTATAATGCAGTGTTTTGTTATTATTTTTTTTTTGTGAGAATAATTTCTTTTTTTTGTTGTGTTACCGTTTCTTGCCTGACGGAAGGGTTGGGACCTCCTGAGACCAAAAGAGCTAGTCGAATTGAACGTCGGGATAAGCTAACCGCCTTTTCCGTCGATATGATATAAACAAGGTGAAAGATTTCACCAGGAAATGGAAGATATCGAGAGACGTTACAAGGGCTGGTGGGATGAACAAATGATGGCGGACTATTGTTGGTTTCTCATTGGCAAAGATCCATGCGAAAAAAACGTCGCTCTGCATTTAAATTTTCTTTAATTTACGACGAAAATAGTGTGTGATCAATGAAAATATAACTTTATTTTTCATCCGTTTTTTTTTCAAATTACGCCTTAAATATTAGTAATAAAATTAACTATTTGATAAAAGAATAAAACATTCCAGATCTTTACTATAACGTAGAAAAAAACCAAATGAAAATAAAAAATTTTGAAAAAAACGTAAAAATAGGCAAATTTTAAAATTTAAGGTGCCATAACTCAGCCATTTTTTGGCAGATAGAAAGTCGGAGCATATCGACGGAAAATGTCTTAAATTACCTTTCCAACGGTGTTTATCTCGATCGGTGTTTATCGTTATCTAAAGAACGGTACTTAGAAAAAATTAATTACAGCGTTCAGGAGGTCCCAATTAACTTATCTAGCCATGCGGTGTTCTTGGTATTTTTTCAAAGTAAAAATTTATAAACCTGTGTTATTTATCATATTTTGTTATGAATAACAGTAGTTGATATGTGTTTTTATTTTAAAATATATTTCAGTATTATTATGAAAAAAACTTGCGATATAAATTCTAAGTTAAGTACTTGCAGGTTCAATCACTTTTACTTTTGTCGTTACAGGGTTATTATAAAAAAAAAAAAAATAAAAAAATAAAATAGTGGACAGTTTCTGTTTAATATGTATCTCGTGACAAGAATTAGAAACGAGGTATTTTATAAAAAAAAAACAAGTGCAAAAGTACAACCATGCCGCAAGTGAAGGAAAAAAACATTTTTTATGAGTTTTAAATTATTCACCTGCAAACACACATACTTTGAAGGTTAAAAGTAAATTTTGTCTAAAAATAAAAACCATAATAGTTAACTGACTTGACTTGTGACTGCCAAAGGATCATAATTTATCATTTATGTGTGAGAGCTAGCAATTAGGTCAAGCAATTAAGTGGATTTTGACCTATTAACTCTTTAGCAAAAAAAAAAAAAAAAAAAATTATATATAATAAAACTAAAATAAGCGTTTCATAGAGCAGATACTTTCAATGTATCTATCAGATACAATTAGGCAAATTTCATGCAAATATATTATTCTCGTTATTTTGTGTTTTCTTGTTTTGTATTAAATAAATTCATAAATGTGTGTACATGAGTATGTATGTGTACGTTCTAGAAATATTTTTTTTATAGCAAATTCAATTGTTTTTATTGTTGTTGTACTTCCAACAGCAAGAATTATATTAAAAACATTGAGTTACATTCAATGAAATACAAACTGAGAGTATTTCACACCAAATAGTATCGGCAAGTTGCTCTTTCACTACCAGTGTTGTCACATTTAATTTTTTTTATATATAAATATTTTAATTGTAAATTCCCTATTACTTCTTTTATTATATTTTAATATCAAAATAAATGTGTTGTCTTACTACTGTGCCACTCTGACTGAAATGTAGTTTTGCTTTTAAATAATAGAAAACGCAAGCGTTAAAAGGTCCCAAAATGTAGCTCATGAGTACAAACGAACTTTGCGATTTAATTCCAACATTTTTAAATACATTTGTTTAGTTCACACCCTGTTGTTATGTGTTATGTCGTCGGCATCTACAAAAGTGAAGCAAATATTGTTGTTTATTTGCCACAGTTTTAGTATTTTTTATTTTATTTTCATTTTCAATTTTATTAAATTTTATGATTTTAATTTACTTCTCTGGTTATTTTCGATATAACTTAAAATAAATAGGTATGGAGTTGAACAATTAGTTTAAATTTTTTTATAAAGACGATAACTTGTTTTTAAAGTATATTATTTACAACTAATGAAATCATTATTATTTATTAATATTTGAACAATTTTTTTACTGGTAAATTATTTAAAATTTTTCTTTTAGATTCTTAATCATCACTTAAAGAAAGTATGACAGACCTATTGAAGCAGTGTTAAGAAATCAAACATTTTTTACCCAATTATAGCAAAGCGGTAATCCTAGCCGGCGCTATGCTTTATGCTCTCTTTTACATCAGTTCTCAATTTCATACGAGCTGGCTCTCGTATTTCTGCATTAAATGAATTTAATAAGAAAATCAGAGAAAGACGGATAGCTCACGTGGTTAAATATATGTTTTTGCTGTGTTCTTTTTTTTTTCTTTTTGCTCACAATAAGTTAAAAATACTTAAAAATGAAGAACAAATGCAAAACAAATTTTTTGTATGTATGTCTGTACGTACAAATGCATTTGAGAACATTAGAACGGACATTAGATGTTTTAGAATTTTGTTTGTATTGTTATTGTTGGACAAGTAACAATATTATACTGATAACAATTACTACACTCACGGAGGGATTTTTAAATAAGAAACATTAATTAGCACGCTGTGGTACTTAATGTAGTAGATTAAGGTCTTTTGATTCTTGCAGTCTCCATCTATTAAATAATTATAATGTAAATAATTATAATATAAATAATTATATTATAATTATAAATATGAGACAAGCGAACTCAAGTCTGACTAAACTTATTCTTTAATTACTTATAGATACATAAATATAAATGAATTAATGTTCGTTTCTAATGCCATTACTTGAGAATGGCCGTAGTTATTTTTTATATTTTGTATTTCTAATTTTTGCAATTATGATTCGAGAATTATTTTTTATGGAAAAAAAAATACCTAAAAAAAGAATTGAAAGATCACAACTCACAAGGAAAATTGGTCCATCACTACCTCTACAAAGTAAAAATAAAATAAAAATGAACTATGTTATAAGCAATCTAATAGGTGAAGTCAATCCCGTATGATGTATTTATTAGTCTAAAATTTAAAAACCTAATTTGTGTTTATTTCTATAACATAAAGGTAATGGGTTAACATTAAAACAAAAGTTAAACCGCTTGTGTGGGCGTGGCACCTCCCATATGATAAAGTGGATATTTTAGTAAATATCTGTCAAGTTATATGTAGCTAAACAATGCCTCTCCATATTTTAATGTTAGCTCACTTATAAGATGCCTTAGAAGCATGCAGTCGTGCTTGATATCCTGTAAACACCTTTCTTTTGTAATTTATAAAACAAACAAAAGTTAAAAAAGAGGTGAGTTTTATTAAAGAGTATTTTCAACAAGATTTAGTAAATTTTCTTAAAAAGCCTCACAATATCAAATATAGATTTATCTTCTCTTTTTTAAATATTATTATAAATGGCAAACCTCCTATTCGTCAATTTTTAAAACTAATACTGACGATTTAAAAACCAATAAAAATAAAAAGAAATAAAAATATTGTAAAAAGTCTATTTAATTTTATTAAAAAAATTTATACCCAAAAAAATGTTAGTATTTAAGTTTTCATTAAACTTAAATCGAAATTCTTAGGAGTGTAGAAATGGAAAAATGTAGAGGCCAGACACAATTAAAAATAAATTTTGCAACTTTGCTAAAATATCTAATGCTAGACACACACGAAGAAACGTAAAGGAAATATAAGCATGTCCAGTTAACGTTCCTCGTGTGTGTGCAAAGGTTCTTGTTGCCTAAAATATCAATATCTTTAGATAT
Source organism: Gymnosoma rotundatum (assembly GCA_916610165.2). Lineage (NCBI taxonomy): Eukaryota > Metazoa > Arthropoda > Insecta > Diptera > Tachinidae > Gymnosoma > Gymnosoma rotundatum. The sequence continues at coordinate 50,812,600 of OU744338.1, forward strand.
TTCCTGTTTTCCAACATTATGATCTCTCGCCTGTATGCATGTTTACATGTTTTATAATTTGCAGAATTCTATAAAAATAATCATGGCAATTGAAAATAGTAAAAAGTTGCATTAATGAGTATAAACATTTTCTTAATGTTTTTTATTTATTTATTTTTATTCATTAAAAGAAAATAAATTTACATATTATTATTCATACATTATGGCACTGGCTGCAGCGGCCTTCGTCCTTAAATCAGATAAATGTTTTTTTTTGTTTATCCTCATATAACAATACGCTATTTTTTTACTAATTCTTTCAATAGTCTTTCTATTGAAAAATCCTTTTTAAAATTAATTTTTGGACCATTTTCTTTTTTTTTTAATTTGTATATATTTTTCTTTTTCTTCTTTATGAAATATTTCGTTGGTAAGAATAATTGCAGATAAAATTCTTTGTATCATAGAATGGTTAAGTGGAATATAAACAGGAGACACATTGCTTTCCCCCACATTTTGGTATCTTACACCAAAAACAATTTCATTGACCAAATGAGAATTATTAAGACTAACAATTGACATTGCTGCACTTGTTATAAAACACAATATTACTAGTTATATGTTGGCTCCTCGACCTTACATTTTTAATCAAGAATAAACAATACTTGTTTAGTACTAAATTTTGCATTGCTAAGGGGGAAGTTAAAAATTGGTCCTAGACAGCTTTTTAAGACATAAAATTTCCCGATTAAAAAACTATTTTGTTTGACATATTAATATAATATTTATTACAAGGCTCGCTATTAATCATTGATCAACTAAATATATTTAATTCAATATCTTAGGATACAAATTTTGAATATTGTTTTCTATATTCTCAATTTTGAAGAGAGGAAGAGAAGTCTAGCAATATAAAAGCAGCCATATTACATCGTATACGGTTATTTTAGGCTTTTTTCAAAATTAATTTTTCCTTAAATTCTTCTTAAAAATTTGTAGTTTTTTTTTACACCTAAAAGTACGTTTTCTAAAGAAACAGTACTTGAGCATACTTCAGCACTAATTTTTTCAACCCGTTAAGTGGGTTGTAGTTGCTGTCTCTGAGTATCTCTAGGTTGTACAAAACAAAAAAAAAAAAAAAATAAAAAATAAGTTGATTGGTGTGTAGCTATTTGTGTATGAGCGCGTGAGTAAGTATTTGCTCTAGTATGAGCATGTGTTTGTTGTTATTGTTATTTATTTTTTTGTTGCTCTTTTTTATATTTAATGTGTATTTTGTGTGTTCTTGCTTAAAAGTAGAAAAAAAGCTAATGCGGCGGCTGACTGGGACCAAATGTCAGTACAAAACATTAGTACTTGTTTCACTCGTTAGTTTGGTTTGATGACTTACGGTGCGGTTGGTTATAGGATTTTTATTTTGTTTAGCATGCGAAAAAACAAAAAGTTAAAATATACTTAAAAAACAAAAGGAAATAATTTAAATAAATTATTAGGCAAAATTACAAACAAGTTTCTAAGTGAAATAAATGATTTGAGGAAATTATTAAAAAAAAAAAATTATTATAACCATCTAATTTTTCGAAATAAAATGTGTTTTCTTTGGGTGTAGAAAAGTCCTTATTTTCAAATGTGTATGTAAATTTAATAAATCTAAAAAAGAATAAAAGATATTTGTTTGAATTTTTTGTATCGCTGAAATTTATTTTCTTTTCTTGTGCCTAAAACTCCCCGCAAACGAACATGTTTTGGCCCCATTCATATGGCTAAAATTTATCTCTATTAAAACAACGTGTTAAGCCAGACAAGCTAAAAGAACAAAGTTCAGTCAAGTTTTTGTTTTATTAATAGTCAAATAAAAAACTATATAAATAATAAAATTAATTAATTGCGTTTTTTATTATAAAATTTTATAAAAAAATTTAAATTGCTGAGTTACTTGTTTTCGGTAACAAAATTAATTGCAACAAATTGTGTTTTTAATAAAATATTCTAAAAAAGTAATCAGCTGTTTTAACCCAGTGCTAACTTTAAAGTGTTAAACGAAAGTGAAAGACAATAAAATAAAGTAAATATATGTTGTGCTGTTTGGTAAAATTGCAAAATCATTAAAATTTTTAACATTTTGATTCTTTTAATTTGTTAAAAAAAAAACAATGAACTCTTGTGGGTGCTCTCAATACTAAAGAGACTTATTTTACATTGCGGTGTGTGTGTGTATATGCTTGTGGATTTTAAGTGGATTTTAAGTTTGTCTTGTCAAAGTATGTGTTATATCCTGGCCATACACCCACACATGTTTATGTGATTCGAAATGCACGCGAATTTTTAGTTAGTTTCACGCAAGGCAGGCAACTCTTTGGATTAAACTCATTTCTTGAACTAAAAAAAATTACTTTTATTTTTGAAATTAAAAAAAGAAAAAAAAATCTACTTCAAATGTAGGCCTGTTTTAAAATAAGTGTTATTTAAATTAACAAACGTTGCAACACTAAACAATCTTTGTACTGACTGCCTTTTTTCTTTAACTCTTCTCACATACTAATAAACACAAAAAAAGTTTAAAAAACGTTAAAGGAAACAAAAAACTGCAAATATTTTGTCTATAGACTATAAAATCATCGATTTTTATTTTTTTTTACTCACTTAAAGACTCTTTGTTTTTGTTGTAAGAGCAAAGTTGTTATTTTTATTTTTTTAAATAAAAATTACTGCAATTTGAATTATAAATAAGTGCTTAATTACGGTTGTTAATAAACTAAATAAATAATTGGCTTTTAACAATAAGAAAAATTAAAAAAAAAAAAAAAAAATAATAATAATTTGTATTAAAAAACCGCCAAATTGTAGAAAACCGCTTAATACAATATTTTATTTCTAGATAAAAAAACATGTTAATATTAAAAAATAAGAATAATTTTAAAAATAGTTGAGACTTATTAAACACTTCTTACATCAAATAAGATAAAACCTTCAAAAAAAGTCGCTGAAGTAAAAAAAAAACTAAAAAAACAATAATTGGCAGTTAAGCATTTAGTGCACAAAAAAAAAAAAAAAAATAAATAAATAGTTAAAACGAACCTTTTAGAAACACATCTAAATAAAAATAAAGTAAAATGAAATGAAAATGTTAAACTATTTTTTTTATTCACATAGTCATTGTTTGTTATTTGTTGAAATAAATTGTTAATTTAAAAGAAAAAAAACCTAAAATTAACTTAAAAACGCTGTGCATTTTGTAGGACATGAGAAGTTAAAAATTAAATCTATCTTCCAATAAAAATTTAAGAAAATAAACAAGCAGCTTCTAAAAAAATCAGAAAAAAAACAAAATAATAAAATAGGAAACTATTAAAAAAAAGTCTACACAAAAATTAAATAAAAATAGTCATAAATTACCTTAAGCAATTTTTTTAAATTAAACAACAAAAATAAACATAATAATTAAAAAAAAAAATATTTGAAATATTTAATTTACAAAGAAAAAGAAAATTAAAAAAGTAGTTAAACATAAAAAATAAATTTAAACGGTGCCTTTAATTTATAGCAAATTTTACAAAGAAAACAACAAATAATAATAAAAATATAAAAAATTAACTCTGAATTCAAACACGTGCAATATTTATTAACAATTTTTTATCAAAAAACAAATTAATTAAAAGAAGCCTAATTTAAAGACTTGTGAATTAAAAAATAATAAATTAAAATTGTTTACAAATTAAACAAATAACAAAAAATTATATAAAAAATTATAAAGAAAAAAACTACGTTTAAGCAATTTTTTTACCAAAACAAAAAACAAACATTCGCAATTTTCTTGTTGGTGCTGGTTTGTGTAAAAATTTTATGAAAAAATGAGTGACAGGGAGCGATCGTCCCCAACACTGATCGAAACTGGTTTAAAAAATTTAATTGGTGGACGTGACGGCAATTACCCGTTAATAAGCGGCATAAATGGTAAGTGAGAAAAAAGTTATTAAAAGAAATAAATAAATAAAAAAACATAAATAATAAATACTCGATTAATCGATTAATATTGTAAAGGGTGAATATTGAAGCAGAACACTACCATTTTGGGTTCTCTTCAACGCCTTTACGTTAAACTACAATTGTGAGTCGTACTTTTACTAATAAAACAGTCTTTACGCACAGCACCCAGTCGCGCGCCGGTGTATTATCAAAACTACCGATTTCAGCCCACAAGACTGATAAGTGACAATTTGCTGTGCCAGCATTTTTTAAGTTAAGGTCTCCCATTTCCTTCAAAAGCAGCATTACATAACAATATATTCCTTCATACACATTCATTAGGAGCACTACTAAATCTGCCTAGAGGGCAGTGCTAACTTTTTCTAGGGATGGAAAAGTTCTCCACAAAAAAGGCTTCTCACTACCAGTTTTCGTATCAATTTTATACTATTTATAGATGCATATTTATTAAGCTTTTAAATATATTCTAGCTTTGATTAATCGTTAAAAATTTTATTATAAATTTTACAATAATCTGAATTTTTTAAATTTTGAAATAATGATTTTCTAAATTTTATTTTGTGATAAATGAACTAACGAAAAAGATTTAACTTAAATTAAAAAAAATAATTAATTGAACACCTTATTCGAATATTCGAATGAAGGATTAAAAAAATTATTCGAATAATTACCAAAAGTAGTTTTTTTACAACGAAAAAATCATTTTATTAAGAACCAAAAAGTATAATTTTAAATATATACGAGGGCTGCTCTATATATTTCTGGCCTAATTGTGAAAATGCGAATATTTATAATCAAAAATGGTTTTATTGTTTTTCAAAGTATTCTGCAACATGATTAATACACTTTTGCAGGCGCTCAAACCAGTTGTCGCAGCACTTTTTCCACTCCGATTGAGACACTTCTAAAACATGGTTTTTGAACACTTCAACAGCTTCTTCTGTCGACGAAAATCGTTGACTACGCATTTTTTTCTTGATGTGCGGAAACAAGAAGAAATCATTAGGTGCCAACTCAGGGCTGTACGGTGGATGACCCATTAATTCGACGTTTTGGCCGGTCAAAAACGCTCTGGTTTGAGCCGATGTGTGAGAGCTCGCATTGTCATGGTGAACAATGATTCGTCTTTTCTTGTTGGTTTTTCGAATTTCTCCGATGACTTCAGGCAAACAAATTGTAGTGTACCACTCAGAAGTGACCGTCCTACGTTGCGCAAGCGGAACAGTCACCACATGACCAGTTTTGCCGAAGAAACAGGCGACCATTTGCTTTGAAGTGCTTCTTCCACGAACAACTTTCGTTGGATTTTGCTCGTCTTTGAAGACCCACACGGTCGATTGTTGTTTCGTTTCGGGCTCATACGCATAGATCCATGATTCGTCACCTGTGACGATCCGATAAACGTCTTTTGAAGCACCGCAATCGTATTTTCGCAACATTTCTTTGCACCAATCGACACGAGCCTTTTTTTGAGCGACTTTCAAATTGTGCGGGATCCAACGAGAACAAACCTTTTTTACGGCCAGGTGTTCATGCAGTATCGAATGTATGCTGGTGGAAAAAATGTCCAAGGGTGTCTCTATCTCTCGGTATGTCGCATGTCGATCTTGCATTATGAGTTCACGCACGGCATCAATGTTCTCTGGCACAACAGCTGTTTTTGGACGACCTTCAGGGAATTCGTCTTTGAGCGAGCTTCGGCCACGATTAAATTCATTATACAAATTTTTCACAGTGCTATAGGATGGTGCTTCATCGCCATACAAAGATTTAAGTTCATCAATGCACTCTTGTCGTGATAATCCACGTCGAAAGTTGTGAAAAATGATGCCTCGAAAATGTTCACGACTTAATTCCATTTTTTTCTATATTAATTTTTTCAAGTCACTGTAAACAACACAAATAATGGTCGTACGTCCAAACGTTTTGAGTACGTTTGGACGTACAAATAACAAACTTTCCAATAGAAATGTCAGATTGCACTTGGCAGCACTCAGTGTTGCCAGGCCAGAAATATATATAGCAGCCCTCGTATAAGAAAACTAAAATAAAGCTGAAATTAAAATAGAAAATCTACACAACGATCTCTAAATGGACATTTTTATTAATTCATTTTAAGTGTGGCGTTAGTTTTGTTTATTTGTGATCTTAGAATTAGGATGCTTTAAATAGTAATGTGATCATTTTTGTGGCTAGAGTCATTTTAATTTAAATAAATATTTTGACGTTTTTGGATGGAATTTTTTAATTTCGCATTTCAACTTGTTGATTGTGACATTTTGTGAGATTTTTTGTATAAAAGCGTTACAAGAGGCTGTTAAAAATCTTCGAAAATTTTAGCTTTTTTTGTGATTTTTCTATAAAGCATTTAAATAATTTTTTCCTTCCAAAATTTTTTTTCATATTTTGTAATTTAATAACATTAAAAAAATAGAATACACCCTTAGAATTTGTAGTTAAATAGTAAAACATATTTTTAGAATTTTTATTTACCCTGGAGTTAATTTCGATGTCGTTGACGGCGTTTCAACGCCGAAAAAGTTGAAACAGATTGAACTTTTACGGCGTTGCAACGCGTTGAGATTAACTGCTCTCATACAATTTCATACGATTCAACTTTTTTTTGACATTTGACGCCGTCAACGACGTCGACATTAACTCCAGGGTCAAAAAGTATCTTTTATATTTTTTATTTTATATATGTCATATATAAAATTTATTTGCAGTTAATTGGCCCTAAAGGCTAATAACTGGCATTTAATAAATAAATAAATGAAAAAAAAAATAAAATCAACCAGTTACTATTAAAGAGAAACAGTTTTGTCCACTAGAATTGTTTAATTTAGGCCTTACAGTTAAATTTTCTTCACACGCAGAAAAAACATGGTTGTTATATGGTCACAATAATCATATTATGTTCTTTGTAACAATGTATAGTTGCGGAGAACCAATTATAGTTGTTTTCACCAAAACTTTTGTCACGATAAACATTTTTAGTTAACTTTTAACGATTGCGAGTATATGGCTACCGTGCACTAAAAATGCAGCATGGTTGGTTTTAACTTTAAAAAGTTTCGACCACAACCAAAGTTTTATAACTTTTTAAAAAAATATAAAATATTTAACTATAATAAATTATTATTAATCAAAGTATGGTTAAAAGTAACAAAATAATGTTCACGCTTAAAAATATTTTGTTGTAGTACTTGACAGTTTAGTAATTTTTAAAAATTGAATTTTTTTTTTATTTTTAAAGAAATTGAAAAAAAAAAATAATTAAAACTAATATGCAAAATATGAAAACAAATAAAAAGGGAACCAAAACATTTAAAAAAAGTTGAAGTAAACATGTATGCTTGTATGGTAAACATATAAAACTTTATTTTTGTGTTTGAAGCATAATTGTGAAATCATTTATTTGTTATTTTAAGCAAATAATTGATTTTGTTATGAATTTATGTTTTTAAATAATTTTTATGACAAATCGTTAATAAATAAAACAATAATCAGTTTTTTATATCCGAAAAATTTTGGATTTACGAGATTATATTATATTTCAATTATATACATACATTTTCAGCCATATTATTATATTTTAATTTAACCATTTAATGTTTATATTTGAACAATATTATGTTTATTCTTTAGAATGTTGCTCTTAGATTATGGTTACCTCAACCATATTTTTTCTTTGCGTGTAGTTTACTTATTTATTTTTTTCTGTTTAATAGTAGTGGCGTCTCTTGCGATTAGATTTAGTTTTATTTAATCTGAATACAATAAAAAAATTGAAAATATTCTGATATAAAATGTTATAAAAGCTGCGAAGAGTTCGATACCAATTAATATTTAATTTTGTTTTTATTTTAAACTTGGTAAATCAGGCAGACCTGTGTACTTTGGAAAAATAACAAACAAGGCCCTGTGAAATTAATGTGACTATCAGGACACCCTTTATTTAATTAAATTTTTATTTATTATTTTTCCTTATGTTAGATATAGTTGTACAAACCCTTTTAAAATTTCAAGCGTTGGCCACACAGGTGTTCAAATTCACTTTCTCTATTGTAGCACCCTTTAACTTTTACATTTATAATTTTTATAGCGGACATATTGGTCCATACTCTGTATATATTCTAAATGTTTGTCTACTGTGGTTGAAAATCTAAATTTATATACGTTAAATTCTCGTCACTACAGTAACATCCTTTATATTTTAGTTTCATTTATTCAATTTTGTTTTTTGCACCTATTTTATAGCGGAGATTAAAATATTTACAGCAAGGTCACAAAGTTTTACTGACACTATGCAAATTGACGTGGCTGTCTATCGCAGTTCATAAGAATCTAAATTTTTATATTTAATCAGCGGCTCCCGGTGAGCTTCGTTACGCATGAATATTAACATTGAATACCGTATGTATAAAGTAAGCACACCGTATACATACTGCATAAGCTAATAGGCGCCTAAGTATTTTTTGTTGTTTCACAAAGGTGTATTGTAATTGTAAATCACATAATGTCATAACTCAGAACGCATCGATCGACCATACGAACAAACTCTTAAAATTTAATTAAAGTTAGTTTAACCGATTATGAGTTCACAACACACAACAATAATTTTTTTTACATATTTTTAGTATTTAAAGTTTTAGCGACTATAGTGATATACTTTCTATAAAAATTTTTAGAGCCTACCTACCTACTACGGTTCTAGAGATAGAGGCGGTGATCGACGGACAGACGCCTGTGTATGGTATCTTAAAAAAGTAATGTTGATGACAAAAAGCGTTACTGGATTGATGTGGTACAGTTATTCAAAAACAATCAATGCATGAGGGAAAACACTAAACTTTCAAAAGAAATTTTACAAAAAATGCTTGCTCGCCTTTAACAAAAAAAAAAAAAAAAAAAATGGCGAGGACAAATGCCACAATTCGCTATTTTGCTAATGTCATAAATTAAAATATAAGCTCTACTACAATTACTTATGGTCCACGAATTTATGAACACATTCACCGGTGTCAAATTTATCAAATTAACAAAACGATAGAAATTTATTTTTATCTCAAAATACATTTATTCCATTTTTATTGCAAGTGATTTTAGCTGATAAACATAAATGTGGATTTGTTACTCTTTATTTCTGAAGTACATTGGGAAGTTCAAACTAAATTTATCAACACCTGAAAAACACAGTTAAGTGAGAGTATGATGGCTACAAATCTGGTTGGCCATGGCTCAACTCCTGCGGGAATCAAAAAAAATGTGTTATTTATGCAGCCTCCTTCGTCGGTAATTCTTCATAGCATATTCGCCGGCGATGTAAAATAAGTGATAAACTTGTATATATATTTCTCTTTTTACCACCTGTCTTATCGCCCATCTATCCCGTTCCTAAAGAATGTAGCACGGTTACAAAATAAAACGTAATTATATAATGATATTATTGCCTGAAGTACTACTTTTCTTTATATGAAAAAAGTATTGATATTTAAAAAGCAGAATCATTTTGAATAACTGCTCTTATTTTCATTATAATACTGAGGTAAGTTAATATTTAAAATCCTTAACATATCCACAACAACAAGGCTAACAAAACATAGCTAACAAAAGTTGAAAAACCACTGTGGCTGTGTGGGTAAATATGTGTATCCGCTTGTTTGTTTAACACAAGTTCTTGAGTTCAAAACCCAACGGAGCCGTGAGTATAAAGAAAAATAATTGGTATGTTAATAAAAACAGCAGCTGAGATGGTTAATGTGTCTGAAGGTGTCTTCGTGGTCCAAAAATTAACGAAGCCTGATAAGAAAAAGATCACCAATCTCGCCAGAGCTGAAGAGAATTGTAGTCTGCATGGCTGCCCTGGTTGAAGACGCGTATTTGCTAAACGAGGCAGGGAAAAGCTCATCATGTTTAGTTAACAAGCGATCGTGAGAATAAATAAAGCCAGAATAAAAAATACAGAAGAAAGAAAAAAATATAAATACAAATTGACGAACTTGTGTTTGCATTATAAAAAAACCCTCTACTTTTGAAAACTGATAAATGTAATTGTAAAGAAACCGGGTTAGTTGCCACTACACATACGAAGTAGTGTTTAATATTTATAAAAATTTATTCTTATCAAAACTACTATCTTACAATTAATAAATGTCTATTTTCAACTGTTTTATTGGCGATTACATGAAACACAATGTTTTTTTTTCTTTTAATTTCTAGACATATTTGTTTAGTCAAACTGATTTGTTGTTTCTTTTTTTAGTGTTTTTCGTTATAATTTTCTAGTTATCTCTGTTGTTGCTAATACATTTTGATGCGATAATCAACATTTATTAAGATTGTCTCATGAGACCATACACCAGCAATCAACGTTTTTAACACTTGGCGAAATTATATTAAGAGCAGTTGGTTTTCAAAGCTAAATAAAACTTTTAGACAAAGAGAATTTATTAAAAAACTTTCAATATTTGTCTATATAAAAGTTGTCTATTTTAAAAATGTATACAGAAGAAGAAATAGGTCTCCTAGCAAACCGATAGTCCAAACTGTAGCGGGGTTGTTTCTGTACATGACATATTTTTTGAAAATTTTAATGTTAATGTAGATGGTAATCGATACGGAATACAAACATTAATTTTTAGAATTTTTGTCTGTCTGCCTGTCTGTGTTTGCATCACAAAAAACTTCTGGATGGTTTTCAATAAAATTTTAAAAGAAGGTCCCTTAGAACCTTGGTTCAAATACTGATTTTTTTCAGCACATGAATTTAATTAATTTTGGCTTGAGTTCAATTCCAGTTTACTTTCTAAAATTTTTTTAAGAGAAATTGTTCATAAATATATGCGGAAGTTTTCCAAAAAAAAAAAAATATATGTCATTTCGTAAGAATTTCTTTTGTGGCAAAAAAATATAATGTTTCGCTTTTTTCAATATTTCTCAAGCATTTGACAAGGTATAAAAATAAGGCATTTTTGAAGCAAAACTTGCTGCCTTACTCGGAGAGATATATTGGGTCTGACGTGTTGGAAACCTTTGAACATTCGCCACATTCTCCATCGTAGTAGCTAAGAATACAGTTTTCTAAATATTCAGGAAAGTGTAACCAAATATGGCCTCCATATAGCGCCTATATTGCGGCCCCGGACGTAATGCCATCGGTATAAATTTTCTATAAGCCTTCACTTCAAAAATGGCTGACAAATTTGCAACCAATGAAAACATTTTTTTGTTTTTTTTTTTTTTTTAATTCATTAGAATTAAATTAGAAAACTTTTTAAACTGAAGTACCAATTTTCAAGTTACCCTTGAATCACTGGTAAAAGAATCGGTAAAATTAATAGGTGTTTTTGAGCCCGAGGGAATATAAAATTTTAAACAATAACACAAAAAATAAAATAAAATTAATATTTAATTATAGTTTGTGGTTGAAAAGCATTCTATATGTCAATTTTTGGACCAATTTTTTGAATAGTGCTGGCCGTATGTCACGAATAACACGAACACTGTTGGCTTTCAAGGCGTCAATTGTTTTTCGTTTATTATCAAAAACCAGTAACTTTTTTCTGGCCCCAACAGAAATTAATCTAAAGATGTCAAATCGCACAATTTTAGAGGACAATTGAGATTTATCAGCATAAACCAGTAACGTCTTGTGGCCACACAGATAATAAACGAGAGGTTTTGAATCGCACGACCTTGGCGACAGGTTAGTTTCTGGAAATTAACTTATCGACAAATTTTTATTTGAATAAGTTAATGGTTGCTGGTCATTGTATTGACCCAAATCTCGTCCGGGTCAATGTCATATATATTTTTAAACAAAAAATCAATCATATTCGCAAAATCTGGCTTTATTTTTGAAGAAGTAAAAGTAAAGTCCAGTGATGCCATTAGCAAATAGTGGTGGCGTCTGTAGGATTTCCTTTGAATTGCTTTCATACAAAACAATTTCGTTATTTTACAAGTTGCATAGTCAATCATGATGAGTTGCCAGAGTATACTAATCATAAATGTCAAAATGTAAGTACAGCATTATACTTCCTTTGACAGTTTACACTTTCGTAAGTTCTATAGTGTTCCAAAACCAAACAAAAACAAAGAAAAAGCCTATAATATGTAACAGTGTTGCCAACTTGTCACTTTTAGATTCGAATATAGCGATTTTATAATACAATAATTTTTAATTTGTCTATTTCAAGCTTAGTTTACAAACTTAACAAAAAAATTGTTTTATAGATTATTAAATAAAGGCAAAACGGTGAATAGCGAAAAATATGAAAATTCCCATTCCTGGAAGTTTTTTTAAGGAGTAGCGGAAATTACTTTCATTATCTCTGGTTAAGACTTTTTTAAGTTTTCTGTTTCAATTAATTAGAAATTAATTAATACTACTTATTTTTTTCTCTGCAAAAAAAATAATAATAATAATAATAAATTATGAATGTTTCGTAACAATCTGAAGGTACAGATTCCTCGACATCTATATAGAAAATTACGGCATTTACACTATGCAATTTTTCATGAAACTAGCATGAAATTTTTGTTTGTTTGTGAAGCAGGAGGGGTAAGCAATATGGTATTGCTTGAGTTTTGAGGGGATGTTACTCTTGCTAATGTTTACTTTTAGATAACGTGTAACGCTATAACATTAATAGAAAATTGAGAAAAAAAAATGCCTCAAAATATGCTTAGTGTAAATCTAGACTATGTCTACCTTGCTCCTTTCATCTTAATTTAATGTATTATAGAATAGTAATTACATGTTTGCATTGTAAACACATTTACTTATAAAATGTTAATACATCAATAAAATAACAAAAATTAAATAAATGAAAATTGGAGATTTCGCAAAATTTAGTTTCTATTTCTGTGACTTATTTTGAAATTTTTTTATATACGATCTAAATAAGTATTGAACAATCAAGCTGTTTTTACTGTTACCACCCATTTTCTCGCTATAACTCAACAAAGCTCCTACAAAATAAAAAGGCCAGATTTGTTTCAAAATGTCTTAACAATAAAATCGTATTTAATTAGTTCATTTCCTTAAAAGCATAAATCAACAAAGCTGACATTTAATAGTTTTAGTTACCAACTTGCGGTTTAATTAACAATTGATATTTAAAAAACGTTTTGTAAACTAAAGAAAAAGTACCAGCATTGAGGGAATTTTCCTAACAATCGGATAATTTGACTTGGTCCCAAGGTGAGGTGACATGACGTAATTGAATGTTGCACTTGTATTGCATTTATTTCAATTTAAAAGTTTTTTTTCTTGCTCATACACTTTTTTGATTTAAATTGTACGTTTTTTTAGCTTGAAATTACTCTGTCTCGCAACAAATGAATACAATTGTTTCAAGAAAAATCTTCTAGAATATTTTAATGTATTAACGAGCTAAAATAGTGAAATTTATGCAATTGCACAAACAATTTGCAATAAAATGAAACTATAAAAAAAACCGATAAGAGTTTTTTAAAACATTTTTCTAGTTTTAGAATTGTAGCTTTTGCTAAAAACATATTTTATTTTATTTTGTTATTTAATTTTTTTTAAGTGATTATTGATTTTTTAAGCTGTTCATTTTCTTTTGACGAAATTCATATTGAATAATATTTTTTTTTTATGTCTAATGCTGTCCAATTATAATGTTTTCATACAAATGAGGTTCTTGGCTTTACTTCCTATTTCTAAGCACCATCGTGTGCCATTCAAAGTGAGTTTTGTGCTCTTTTTATTCTTCTTCTTGTTTTTGCTAAAACAGTTTGTCATTTAAAATGAAATATTATTTAATATTTTGTCCACATTAGGGAGGTTCACTGTATACTCAATAAGATTATTACACTTTTAATTTGAATGTTTAAATAAAGACCAAATTGGTCAAAAACAATTGGAGGGGAAAAAAGTGCCTCCATAACGTAGACGCTTCTTGATCGATTTTGAAAATTTTGTTATTTTTGCAAGGGTTTGCTTACAGATTGTTTTTAAAATCAGTTAATGGTCACAAAATTTAAAGGGTGTCCCCATACAAAATATATAAATTTTTACTTTATAACGAACAGTAGTGAAAGCTTCCAACGAAAAAAGTAATAAAAAAGAAATTTAAAAATTAAAGGGTGTCCCCATAGGTGACATGGGCCTATCTTTTGAACCTTTATAGACAAACGCTTGCAAATTGTATAGAATTTCTATTGCTATAAACGATATAGTATTAATATTCAAAATTATAAATTAAAGGGTGCTCAAAGAGTTCATTAAACATTATTAGACAGACGCTTAAAATTAAAAACGAATCTGTATTGGTAATTCCGCTATAACTAGAAGTATAAAATTTGGATTTATAAATAAAGGGGTGTCCCAATAGTAGATGTAATTTAATGTATATGAGCAAACCGTTGTAGAAAGACGGTTGAAATTTACAAAGAACCTGATTGCTAAGTGTGCTACAAGAGCAAGTATAAAATTTGAATTTGGAAATTAAAGGGTGCTCCTATAGCTGCTGTAATTTGATTTATATTGCTAAACTCTTGAACAGTTGTAAACAGACGGTTGAAATTAACAATGATAAGTAGAAAGTTTTGAGACGGAATGTAATGGTGTCCGAATAGCTAATGTAATTTGATGTATGTGGCCATACTTCGGAACCGTTATAGACAGACAGATGATATCTGTTTTGAAGTTGGTTTTTCAATAATTTCCCCATCTTACAGAGAAAGGTGAGAAAATAAATGTGTTCAACTTACACACATAGAAATGATATTTTAAATATATTCTCGTTTGACATGCCGTTTGAATAGTTTATTTCATTCCTTTAAAAATGAGATTAATTTGATATGTATATAATTTTCTAACAGTATAAAGTGACTTTAGACAAATAAAAGCACTGCTGTCAATCGCACGCGGTCTGAGCACACAAGAATTTTTGAATTAATCTAATATTTATATATTTCGTTGTTGTTGTACAACAACAGAAAAAAAGCAAATGGTATGTTTAAAAAATTGATATTGCACATTTTTGGTCTTCGTTTTGTTGGATTTTGTTTCAAAATTGTCTATGTTTTTGGATAGGGCTGGAGAGAAAACCGTTATAATTTTGGACCTAACTGATCTTTTATTCGCATTTGCTATAGGTTGTTTAAAAAAAACATTTTTAAAAAATTTGCTAGTACCGAAGAAAATTTAAAAACATAAACAAAAAAAAAAAAAAAAATAATACCACCTTTTTTGGTGGTATTTTTTACATTTTCTAATTCAAAGGCTTTTAACTTCTTAACGAAATGTGCTATCAAAACAAAGCTTTAAACTTGTTTTTACTAAATGATATTAAGAATACAGCAAATGCTTTAAAGTAAGATTTCCGATCATTAATAGGAACACTACACCAAAAATACTAATGTAAGCTTGGCTAAAAGTAAAAGAAAAATTGTAATCCAATGTTCTACCAAACTATATATGTAAGCACATTTTTAATATATCTAATTTAACTTTATTTTAACTTTAAAAATCTTCATATTTGAGTTAAAAATCAACTTTTTGATCGAATTTGGAGGCCTACCCAGAAGCCCCCTATTACTGTAGGCGGCCGACTCTTATCAGATCTACTCAGAAAAACCTCTGTTTTACGTTTGTAAAATTTCATTAAGATAACTTGAGTGGTTCAAACCCTTTGTGCAGCATATATTTATAATAGAAACATAACCTCTTGCTCTACAAAGAAAATACAATACATTTAACATATCTCTTATCCTTTAAGAGCAGAAATTTAAAACAGTTTATTAAAAATTACACAATTTTTACAAAAAAAGAAACCCTCTAATACTTAAAACCTTTCCATAATTCTTTTTGCTTATATTGTCTTCCTTCTACTCCCATCACAGTAACGTTTATGACAAGGTTTATTGATTTCACCTCATAAGTAAAATGTACACTTTTCATTCTGACCAACCATAAATTTATACTCTCTCCTTAATTTGAAGTTTCGAGAAAGATATAATAATAAAAAGTAATAGCATTAAATTGAAATTGATTTATAAAAATAAATGCACAAGTTTTTATGTGTTCACAAATAATAAAGAAATAAACAATTCAAGTAAATTGAAATGAACAGAATAATAAAACTAAAGTGGTGTATTTGAGTTAAAATAAATGCAACTATTAAAATGTGAACAGTTCACCACAGACGCATTTATCATTTTGTGGCTCATTTACTATACAGTTCAATACAAATTTATTTGTTCAAGCATTATTTGTATTTGGGTTTTGTTTCTCTCTCTCTCTCTCTCTCTGTAGATACTGGGCAAATTGCCCATTTTAGTTCAATGAGTAAGTAATAAAAACTTAAGAGTAAGTAGTAAAAAGGAAAAATAAGACATAAATTATTTTACACCATATTGTTATATAATTTGACAAAAGTACCCCACAGTTCTCCTCAGTGCTCTAGTATTAAATAAAATTTATTAAAATTTATTTTTTTAGTAAAGAAACTTATTTACTGTTTAAAAATATAGAGAAAAGGTCACTTAGCATGAATCTGTTTTCCATTAAGCCATTTCTTAAATTTTTAATACAAGAAACAGTCAATGAGAGCCATACCTGTGGATTAATCAGTAATTTTAAAGTGAAATCCTATTTCTATACCCTTTTCTACAACATCCCTTTCTGACCCCATAAAGTATGTATATTCTGCTCTTTTGTTCGTAGCGAAGACGATTGAGCGATGTCCGTCTGTCTATCTGTACGTGTATCCATCTATCCGTCTGTCCGACCGTGTTCGTGTTAAAATTAACTTTTAAATACGCCAATCGATCCGACGAAGTTTCTAAAACTTTTACATTAAAAATCAGCAAGATCGGTTTATGTCCTTTGAGTCAGCCCGCAAAATACCACGCCTGTCTCTAATTTTTATTTTCGTCTGTATGTTGCTTTTTTATATTTGTGCCCGCATAGCTTAGTTATTAATGAACCGATTTCAAATTTTTTTTTTCTGATTTTAAAAGTTTATGCTGACAGTTGGTTTCCATTTTATAAACAGTTCGTAATTTTAAAAATTAAAGGGTGTCCCCATACAACGTACATTTTTTCGTGTATTTTGTATATGGCAGCATCTTAAAATTTTAAATTTGTTTATTTTTTTAGCTCCTAAAAGCAAAATATTAATACAAAAATTAGCCTAAAATTTAAAGGGTATCCCAATAGGTGACAAAATTGGAATATGGGCATATCTTTGGACCGTTTGAGACAAGCGCTCCGAAATTTGACAGAATTTCGATTACTATAACCGTATAATAACAAGTATAAATATTAAAAATAAAGGGTGCCCCAATAGTTAATTTCATTTGAGGTATTTTAGACACACGGTTGAAATTTACAAGGAACTTTAGTGCTAAGTCCGCTTTAACAACGAGCATTAATTTTTGATTAGAAAAATTAAAGGGTGTCCCAATATTTGATGTATGCTACCGAACAGAAATACAAACGAACGTCGCTAGGACAAAGTTTATTTAGACGCTTTTATTTTATATAGAAAAATTTAATGGTATATGTGTATGATAAACGCATAGCCAAATAAATCATTCCTATTTGTTTCAAACGAAACTATCCTAGTATGTACCAACAATTCATTTTAAAAGATAGATTTTATTGGAATAAAATGGACGTTAGAAAATCATGTTACGCCAGTTGACTCCAAATATTGCATAAGTGCACGAACTCGTGGATTTCATCGATGAACCCGAGGAATCAATTTTCCAAAGGGTAGCATTGGTGCCTTCATTCGTTATCACCATGGCTTAATATAGCAAATTCCATTAATAGACAGCAGTTGACTGACATATCGAACAAAGCCGAAAAAAATATCACCACTGTCCCGATGTGGCTATGCATCACCTTGTTTCTGTAAATGAAGTGAGAAAATTTTCACATCTTATTTAAAACAGAGTGAGCTAGAATTAATAATGTTCGTAATAATATAAAATTAATTACTCTAGCTCACGCTGTATGAAACAGGAAGGCTACATAATAATTATGCGAGAAATATCTCCCTTAAATTACAGTAACACTGCATTATGCCTCGTTCGTTTAGGCTTATGATAATTGAGGCAAAATTAGATTTCTAACTATTCTGGAACAAATTTAACCGATTCTGAAAACGATAGTTTGTGAATTCTAGAATTTTTGATAGGTAGATTTTAATTTAGATTTTAATAAGCATTCTGCTCCACTTTCGCTGAATTTAACTCAGTCTCTTGTACTTTCTATATTATTTATTTTCTACACACTACAGTTGCTAAACAGAACTAAATCTATTCTTGGAATATAATTGTAAATAATATAATACTCTTTTATTAGTTAATGTAACCTTTCAAATGTAGTTGATTTGTGCTCGTAGTTAAGTGCTTCTAAACGTCATAAAATTATTACTTTTTCATGCTTGTATTTAAACAAATTACTACTCAAAGCTATATTACGTATTAAATGTTATGAAATACTAAGGAATTTTTTTTTGTAATCATTTTAATTAAATAAATAAATTCCGTAAAACACAGTCTCCAGTAAAAGCGTGTACTCTAAAATAGTTTTCAGTGCGAAATTAACAAAAACGAAATTATGACAGCATCTTGCTGTTTATTTTAATTTTGTTAAGAACATTTAAAAATTTTTTTACCAAAAAGTTAAAATAAGTAAAAATAAAATACAGTAATTAGAATTATTTTGAAATGTTTTTTAACAGGACATCATTGAATTCTGCTCCGTTTTTAATTATATATTAAATTTTTGTTATTGACAATAATTTGTGTTTAATGATAAAAAACCATTTTATTTAAAATTTGTATGCAGACTTTTTGCATCTCTTGTATTAAGATCAGAGACGGGAAGGAAGTTTTTGAAATTTAATCAATCGGCTTATTTAAATGCACCGTTTTTACTTATTTTGTATCCCTTTGCTCTTTTGCTTTTGCAAACTTAACTTATAGCCATGCCTGCCATATTTACCGATTTATAGGCATTCTGTTGATTTCAAAGCCCCGATTTGCCGATTTTTGCTCTGAAAGTAGCGATTTTATTGATTAAAACCTTTTATGAAAATATTTTAATCTACGAAAATTTTAAAATTGAGTTTGATTTTGGATTGATAAAAATGAAAAAAGTCCTGGCCATCATTATAAAGTGATTGAACAGTGCAGAGAAATAAATATTTTTTCGTACAACGACTGTCGCAGAAGAATTTTATTCCAACAAAAGATTCAATAACAAGGAGGGTGAAAAATACCGATGGCTATATTGTCTCTAAATCCAACGGAAGAGTAAAGTGATACTAATGAGATGTTTAAGTGACTCTAATGAATAAAATAATTAAATAAAATAAATTAAAATATTAGATAAGTTACAATGTAGACCATTAACGGGAAAAAGTTATTTGCAAAATGGTTATTACAAATAAATTAAAATTTTTTTTCGGCTTAGGTTCCTGACGCTGATGAGGGATGTAGCGTTCCACAAAATACTGCATTTCATTCTGCTAGTGTCTAATTTTTTGTTGTCTTTTTTCTGGAAAATGTCCGCATACATTTGTAAATAAAATTTTTTTTCTAAAAATGTTGAGCAATTAAATAAAAAAGGAACATAAGCCAAAAAAAGTAAATTATAATTCATTTATAATATACACGGTTCAAATCGTGATTGGGAGAATAACTAAAACGGTTATTTTTATTTATAATATTTAATAGTTGTTTTTTGTTAATAAAAATATTTTAGGAAACTATGCCGATTTCTTGTTTCTCATTTTGTATAAAATGTAATTAATAATTTTAAAAACATTTTGAATTTGTCCAGACTTACACTATGCACTTTTTGAGGCATTTTTTTTCTCAATTTTCTATTTAAGTTACAGCGCTATGCGTTACCCAAAAGTAAACATTAGCAACAGTAACATCTCCTCAAAGCTCAAGCCATACCATATTGCTTAGTCCTCCTGCTTCACAAACAAACAAAAATTTCATGCTAATTTTATGAAAAATGGCATAGTGTAAATGCCGTATTTTTGTTTAGTATATGATTTTAATTTTTTTTAATAATATTCATTTAAAATATTTTGTGATAAATTACTTAATAGTATCGCATAGAGTCAGGTTCGTAAAAACAGTATAATGAAAATTAGGTGAAAACCAGCCCAATTTCAAGAGAGTGCAAACACTCTCTTAAAAAAACACTAGCATCACTTGTACACATGAGCCAATATCAAATGAGAAAAAGCTTAAAAGCCGTGCTATTTAAATACAGACGAGGCATACCATAAGCGATATGTACAATATTAAAATGAGCGAGGCACAAAAAGTTATACTTCCATTTATTCTAATTATTTCTGTTTTGTAGAAGGGATAAAACTAACAAAAGAAATAACGATTATCGCAAAAAATTGTTTTTTTTAAAGCTTAAACTTTTAGAATGAAAAAATAATGTCAAAAGCATGTAACTTGTAGTATGGAACGAACAAGAAACAAGTAAGAACGCTATATTCGGCTATGCCAATTCGTGTATATCCTTCACCATCTATGTAAATCTAGTTTAGTGAAGTAACTCTTATAACAAAAAAAAAAAAAAAAAAAAAAATTGGTACTCCATATATATTATTTTACATAAAAACGCCATCGGCTCTTAATGGGTTAAGCATTTTTAAAAAATTTTAGTATTTCCTTAAGGATCTCTTCAAAAATTTGAAAATTTCAGAGCCCCTTTACTCGGATAATATGGGTGAGCGCAAATTTTTCCATTTGTTGTTTTTTTTTCTTATTTCTTAATTCTCTGTTGCCCCATATGTATTTTTTTGATTGGAGTTACTTTAATGTTCCAAATGACATGAAAGAATTAGAGATAGGCGTGCATGACATGAACCGATCATGCTGATTTCCACTAGCACCCCTTTCGTGTTTTTTGTGAAATCAAGCTTGTCGAGGCATGCAGGACATGGACCGATCATATTGATTTCCAATAGCACCTCTTTCGACACTATATCTGAACGATTGAGACACATTTATGTTTTGTGTGAAATCAAGTTTGCCAAGGCATACTTTATTTTACCACTAACGCGGACGGACATATGGACAGACGGACATCGCTCCGGTTGGAAATGAATATTGTAGAAATAGCACACGGAATGACAAGCTTATATATACCCTTTTTCCACTTTTAACGGTATGGGGCATAATAATGTTGAGGTAAAAAGTTGCGAAGTCTTTCTGGCAGCATGTTTTACTGCAGTGCAAATTGTTTACGGCAACATTTTTTTTCAACTATAAAATGATATAAAATTTATTTAGTTGGAATATTTTGAACTATATAAAGCAAGGATTTTTTCCCAATCGTAGTGTGTTGTTGTATGTGGTACCACTAGTAAGTTGTAAAATTCTTCAAGTGGAAATAGTCAAGTTGCTAAACGCAGTAGCTGTTCGGTATAAGCGGTACTTAAGTATGATTGTTACACACAAAATTTGCTCTAGTAAGTTTGTGAACTAAAAATAAAGGATAAATTCTCGAGTCTATACCTTGGTTTTTTCTTTTAAAGTTTTTACAGGAAGCATAAACTAACTTCATATTTTTAAAACGACCTTTTTGATGCCTTCCTTTTGAAGGAAGGCATCATCTAACAAATTGGTTATTAGTGTTCCATATCACCTTTCAGTTTGTTTAAACTTTGCCATCCCTGCATTTCATATCTAGGGCTTTTAATCACTGCTTATAAAATGTATGTTTTAGGGGAAGTTATTTTTTTTATTTTCTTCTTAACATTGATTAACGCAAAAAAAATTTTTTTTCTTCAATTAGTACATGAAGCTGTCTAAACAATTTTAAAAGCATCCTCCCCTAGTGCTGTTGAAGGTTTTTATAAAACTTGAAGCTATTTATATGGTTTTTTTTCTATTTGTTCATTGTTACTACTGCTTTTATTAAATAATTAAAATTAAAGTAACGCAACTGAATCAAATTCTTTTATTTAACCAACCAGCTATAAAATTCGCTACAAAGCCTACTAGAGAAATCGCTCACCGTAATAATTATCAAGTCTTATTTAATTATCTTTTTACCATAATAATTTATAATTTATTATTGGGTTAATCTTTGTTTATATAGAAATAAGTTGAATTGTAGTGTTTTTCAACAAGAACTTTGTTTTTCAACTGTGGCAACACTAATAACGTGATAGTTTTGACATTTAGTTTTTTGACGTATTTGTAGTAGACGCACTGGCAATTCTTTTCGATGAATTTAATTCACTTTAAAAATGGTGGTTCTCTTAAAGTTGCAATTCGTAAAATTTGTTTTATTTTCGGACTAGTCGTTCTTCTGACAACGCTATTAAGAATTTAGTCGTTAAGTTTGAGTCGACTGGCTCGATACAGAATGTGCCAACACCAGCGTGGGTTCGAACGGGTCATTCAACTAAAAATATCGCGGCCATCAGTCACAGTATTTAAACAGATCCAAACAGATCAACTACTTGACGTTCTTAACAATTGGGAGAAAAAAACTTTGATGAAGGAATCGACATCTGCCAGTGTAGTCGTGATAGACATTTGTCAGATATAATTTTGCATTCATAATTGCCGAACTTTTTTCTTTGTAATTCAATAAAAATTTTAAGCATCTTTATCTAATTTTTTTTATTTTGTTTTAGAAAATAAAGTTCTTATTGAAAAACCCGATATTTAGAAATAAAAGGTTTTTAATGTAATGTGCGAAGCGGTTTTTTTTTTCTAAGAAAAGTAACCTTAATACTAAAGTTTTTATGTGCATCTAGAAGGTCTTTGTTTGTGTGTTTGTTATTTTATTTGTTGGAAAAATATAGTTGCCTATAGTGTGGACAAATATTCGTTGAATTGTCACAATTATTAATGGGGATTACGTTTTTAATATTTTAAGTAGGCGTGGCACTTCCCGTACATAGCTTATATAAATCATCATGTCACCGTGTAACTATTAGAAGAAGAGCAAAGAAAAAGCATGCTTGTGATTTAGTTACAATAATCATGTTATGGTTCATTTTAACAAACTTTCATTCACGTGAAACTTTTTTTGTAAGATTTAATCATAATATGTTTACTACGTACAAAACTACGACATGGTTAAACCACAACCATACGTTTATAACTTATTTAAATAATTTGATATATTTAACCACAATACAATATTATAAATCTTACAAGAAGTTTCCTGAAGAGTTAAGTAAGCGGTAACCAAATGGCCATTGAGGCGTGCTTTGACCCTCAATAGGCAATATCGGTAATTAATTTAATCGGGATAATTTAAAAAATAACACAAAGTTTTTATGAATAAAATTCAAATAAAATTTTTGATTTTAAAAATTTTTTATTAAAGGTTTTTGAGTCTTTAATCGTTTTGAATGTATTTTCATTTACATTTATCTATTGGTACTTGTAATTCTGAAAATTTTGAGTGAAAAAATGGCTGGTTGTGGTACCTTCCATAGGAAGTAAAAGTTCATCATAGGGTAAATATAAAGTAGAGTTTTTAAAAGTATGTACTCTCATACAAAATAGATATTCATAAAAGTGTTACTTAAGAACTACAAAAAGTAGAAATTTAAAGCTTTCGATCAGTTATGCCGATATAATAATGAAACAGTGGGTATGGCACATATTACATACATCAATAAGGAAGTAAAAAATTAGTTGTTATAAATTTCATAATTCCGCTTTATTATTCAGTTAATATTTATTACCATGCAGCTCAATCAAAATGTAATAATAGTCATTATTAAACAATTATATGATAAAATTATTGCGCAGTTTTAAACTATTATAAAATGACTCTATTTTACTCACTAGCTATTATTATGTCATATAAAATAAATAAAAAAATAAATACTTTTACTATTGCACTGTTTCGTTTAGAACAATATTATTATTCTTTCTATTCTATCATAACATCATTGAAATGAATTTATATTTTTATACACTGAAGAATAATTGTGTTGCTACAATTAAATGTTTTAAAACTTTTTATATTTAATAATGAATTGTTGTTAATTATATTTATTCAAATTAAACAATTTTTGTTTTTTAATATAAAAAATTAATTATAATAAATCACCTCAGACCAATTTGAGGCTTATTTGCTTAAAACTTCAGCATAAAATTACTGACAATTTTTGTGCAACAAAATCTGGCATTTCCTGAAGGCAATTAAAAAACAACTTTCTTCTAAATCGAGGTATTGATACGGTCGTCAAATTACTCAAGCGGAATAACTGAAGTTGCTAACAATTTTCGCAAGTTTGAACAAAATGCTTAGTTTTTCGCACGAAATGCATCTCACAGTTGGAAAGAATTGTTGCCAGAAACATTTTGCTGTTTCTAAACATGAAGCAAGAAATATTTCATGATTTCTCACGAATTGAACAGCAACGTTATTTTTTGTATATTTTAAACTATTTTTTATATAGGATTTTGATTGCATTTGCAGGTAACTTTTGTTGCTAAAATCGAATTGAAGAAAGCTTGATATGTTAAGAGAGATTCTCAGCTCAAATAATGAAACAAGTACTTTTTCAGTGATATAACTTTATTTTGTGTCTGTATCAAAAGTTAAGAAAATTTGGCTTAATATAACAAAATATACATGTTACGCAGAGCCTTTAAAAGTAAAAAAAAAAAAAAAATGTAAAAAATGTAACCGAACAGCAACACTGAATCACATGTACATATAAGTCGGCATAAGAAATTCTTTTCTACCATTAAGTGCCAAATGTTGTAAGTTTTTCTCAGGGCTGCTGTCCCAGCTGGTATAATTGTGGTGAATAATTTCTAGGTAAACAATAACAAAACAATCAACTTTAGGAATAAAAATGAAAGTTGAAAAAAAAAATATGAAAAAATTATTGGAAGGCGTGGGATTTTGCCCATTGCACATAGACCAATCTTGCTGATTTTAAATAGCAAAATTTTTGAAACTATGTCCAATCCATTGCTGTATTTAAATTTTCTCTAGCTTATTTAATGCCTTGGCAAAATTGATTTCAAAACGAACACGGATATACAGACGGATGGGTGGACATCGCTCAATCGAATTCGCGATGCATAAGATCTCAGAAAATTAATACGTTATGGGGCCGGAAAGGGATATTGAGAAATTACACACGGAATGACAAATTTCGATATACAAAGGTGAAGCGTATATAAATTACAAATAATATATATATGTATATATTATTGCTTTAATTTCAATTTTAATATTTAAGTTACACAAATAAAATTGGAAAATATTACATTATAAAGTTATAACCACTACTTCCTAGGTTATATTAGGTTCGATATAAAACGTATTTATTCTAAATAATCATTCTGAGTACTTATTTAAAAATTTGGGAATTTCGCATGAGAAGACTCAAGTATTAACTCCTACAACCAAAAATAAAAAATCTTTCTATTTTTAATAAAAAGAAGATTTCAACAAATTCTTTAATGCGAAATAAATATTTGACTGGGAAAAAAATATTAGAATTAATATTAACAACAAAAAACAATATTTGCAAACGGAGCGTCAGCGGCAGTAGCAACAACATAAATTTTGTAAATAATCCGTATCATTTGCGTCAGACAACAGCATAAAAGAGCTCCCCCAAACAGTCACATAAATTAAAAATAAATCTATATTTTGTTGTTGTTGAAAGTATTTAATTGTTTTAAATATAATTTATAGCAAATAAGAAATATTATTAAAAAAAAAAAAACGAAAAAAAAACACAAATAAAAAAGTTAAACAAACATTTTTATTTTGCTAAGATTTTGTTTCAATCTTTTCTGCTGTTTATAAACAAAAATTGTTTAAAATTGATTTGCTTTGTTTAATAGTGAAAATATAAAATATAATACAATAATTTTATTTATTTATATTTAGTGAAAACGAAATTTAATTGAAATGAAAAAAGATCTTTAAACAAGTAATTTGCACATTTATACAAATTTATTTTTCGGGGGGTTTTTTTTTTGGTGTGAAAATTGTACAGTGGCATGCCATGAGAATCAAAATTTATACATATTTTGTTTATTTATTTCTTTATGTATTATTGGTATTGAAATATGATAAAGATAAATAAAAAAAAAACTTTAACTTTTAAACTTCTAGTATTTTTTTAATATAACGTCATATGACCATACAACTGGTGTGTGATTGAGCGCCTTTGGAACCAAATTTAAAAATATGATGAACATAGTTGTTATTTTATTGTAATTAATAATTTTTGATTCAGAAAGAAATTATATAAAGTTTTTTTTTTACTTAAAAATCTGTTGTCAGCCTTGAAAAAGAAAAAAAAAAAAACTGTGAGAATTTTAGTTCCTCTACCGAAAAAAAGTATACGAAGGTAAAATTCGAACTTAAAAATTAAGATAACACCAGAAGCAATACCTTGGGTTTTTCGCTACCCCAACAGAAAAAAGAAACTATTATTATTAATGTTATTACAACGTGTTATAGTTCTCTGCTGAACTATAACATTTCATTTTGTGTGGGGGTACCACATCCACTCTTTCAATTAAGTGGGTTTTTTTTATTTAATTATGCACATTAATAAGCAAGTTACTTGTACAAAATTTCAAGACTACACATAATACAGTCCCCTAGAAAAAAAGTATAACCTAAAACTGTGTATTAAAGGCACCACGCGATCCAAACAGCTGTTTGCCAAACTATGCGCATCGATAAGGGAGTTTTTTTTGTACAAAGTTGAAGGCTCTAATTACTACAGTTGCCCAGTGAAATATTTACATTTCAAATGTTAAAAGTTTTTACCCTCCAGACCTCTAGGAACCAACTACGAATATTTCAGGAGGATCGGCCTATTAATGAAGGTATCTAAAGAATTCCGCTAAAAAATAAGCAACAAATAAGCAGATTTGCCTTGCTTTGTATATATATAACTTAAATACGCCAGTTAATCAGACGTAGGGTCGAAAGAGGTGCTATTGGATATCCCTTCCAGGCAGCGGGCAAAACACAAAGCCTGCCTCGAATTTTTCCATATCACTTGAAACAATCAAGTCCAATAAAAAACAAGTAATAGTGCTATATTCAGCTAAGCCGAATCTTATATCCCCTTTACCATCTATGTAAATCTAATTAGTGAAGTAAGTCTAAGCAAAAAAGCAAATATTGGGGTGACAGAGAATTAAAAACTAAAAAAAACTTGCCACTGCATATATATAATTTTACATAAAAAAGACATCGGCTCTTAATGGGTTAAGCATTTTTAAAAAATTTTAATATTTTCTTAAAGATTTCTTGAAAAGCTTTAAAATGATACCCATATTGATATTTAAAAACATTTGAAAATTTCAGAGCCCCGTAGCTCGGAAAATATGGGCGAGCGCCAATTTCTTTACTTGATGTGTTTTTCTTATTTTTAAATTCTCTATCGCCTCAAGTTATTAATTTTTTGATTGGAGTTACTTTATTGTTCCAAATGATAGGAAAAAATTAAAGGCGTGGTGTTTTGCCTGCTGCCTAAAAGGACATGGACCGATCATGCTGATTTCCAAAAACGCCATTTCGGCACTATATCTAATCGATTGACACATTAATTTTTTTTTTGTGAAATCTAGTTTACCGAGGCACTAACACTAACATGGACGGACAGACGGACATCGCTCAATTGACTTCGCTGTGCATAGGAAGTCAGAATATTTATACTTTATGGGGTCGGAAATGAATATTGTTGAAATTACACACAGAATGACAAACTTAGTTATACCCTTTTTTCACTTTTTGTGGTGAAGGGTATAAAAACAAATATATGGGGCGATAGAGAACCAAAAAGTAAAAAAAAAAACATCTAGTAAAAAAATCGGCGCTCGCCTATATTTCCGAGTTACATGCCTCTGAAGTTTTAAAGTTTTTTAAAATATCAATATAGGTATCATTTAAAAGCATTTGAAGAGACCTTTAAGGATATAGTAAAATTTTTAACCCATTGAGAGCCGACGGCATTTTTATGTGAAATAATATATACGAGTATGTGGTTCTTGAATTGTTTTCTCCTTTTTTTAATTATGTAACTCCAATGCTTGCTTTTTTGATTGAAGTTACTTTGCTAAACTAAATAAACATAAATGGTGAAGGGTATATAAACTTCGGCATAGCCGAATATAGCTCTTTAACTTGTTTTAAATAAATTTTATTTTCCACTGTGCACTATATTAAGCAAAACTGTAAAAGCACGCAATTGTTTTTTACAAGAAAAAAAAAAATAATTTTTATTTTAATTTAAAGAACAGGTCTTTGCAGTAGTTGAATTAATTTTAATGATTTGTAAACAAAATAAAAAAAAATTTACGTTTTTATTTTTATTTTCGTTGAAAATTTATGCAAATTAATTAAAAATTTTTATCTTCTATTTTAATTTATATTAAAACATTGTACGAGTTAACGCATAATTAGAGAAAAATATTTCATTGTTTAAACAATTATTTAAATACTTATGGCTAAGAAATCATTTGCAACATAAATGATTCTGATTAAAATAAATTTAAATTATTTATTTATTTTAATAAAATTTTTTTAAACGTTAATTTTGGCAAGTGAAATAAGTGGGGATAGAGGAAATGAAGAAGCAAATGTATAAAAGTGAAATTATTAAAATAGATATTTTTTTGTTATTATGTACATCCATAAAATTAATATATATTTTATATTGGAAATAATACAGTATTTCTAGAATGTGTTGAATAATTTAGCTGGTTTTCTGATGAATTATTATTTTTTTTTAAATGTCAGTGTTTTATCTTCAAAAAATATTATATATTATACGCTGTATATTTTTGCATTTTAATAAATTAAAAGTATTTAAGTTTTAAACTATAAATCATTTAAGAATTATAGAAATGATGACAGACACCATGTATTCTATTTTTCTTGTTTGTTTGTATTCAACCTGTTTCAAAATATTATACATATTAAAAAAAAAATATTGAAAATTTTAATTGAAAAAGCCAAAAATTAAAACGATTTATCATTAGATCGTTTCTTTTCTG
This sequence comes from Gymnosoma rotundatum, assembly GCA_916610165.2. Taxonomy (NCBI): domain Eukaryota; kingdom Metazoa; phylum Arthropoda; class Insecta; order Diptera; family Tachinidae; genus Gymnosoma; species Gymnosoma rotundatum. The sequence goes on from OU744338.1 coordinate 50,841,613, forward strand.
GGTTAAAAAATAGGAAAGAATAATGGAGAGTATTATTTTAAATAAATAATATAAGACATAAATTTATATTAAACTAAACTTTAATGATAAATTTTTTAACCCCAATTTAAAAAAGAAAACAAAAAGAATACTTTTCATTTTTATCAACGAAATTTTGAAGATCTTCTATATAAATTGGTTGACAACACAGTTAAACAATACAGCAACATGTAGTATAAACTGTTACTTTTATTTATAGGCGAGTAAAAACGTCTGCATTCATTTAATATGGAAGGATCTGGTAGCTCGTTTTAATACTTGTATTTATATAGGTGTGAATTTGAGCCAAATTTTTTTTTATATTTCTTTTATAAGTGTGAATAAACTTTAAATATAAATTTTATATTTCTGTTAAACTTGATCAAGAGTATTTTTTCGTATTAATTATTTTAAAAAAGGCTATTAAGTAGAACAAGTTGAAAGTAAAAAAGTTGAGAAACATGTAAGAGTGCTATGTTCGGCTATGCCGAATCTTATATACGCTTCACCATCTATGTAAATCTAATTTAGTGAAGTAACTCCAATCAAAAAAAAAAATGTTGGTGTGACAGAGAATTAAAAAAAACGAAAAAAATTAAGTACTGCATGGCTCTTAAGAAAATTTAGTATTTCCTGCAAGATTTCATCAAGCGTTTATAAATGATACTCATATGGTATTTTAAAGAAATTAAAAATTTCAGAGGCTCGTAACTCGGAAAATATGGGCGAGCTTCAATTTTTTCCCGTAATACTTTTTTCTTATTTTTAATTTTCTATCGCCCCATTTATTTGTTTTTTTTTTGTATTGGAGTTACTTCATAATAATATGGAAAATTTAGAGGTAGGCGTCGTATTGGACCGAGACATCCTTGGACATTTCTTCCACCAGCATACATTCGATACTGCATGAACACCTGGCCGTAAAAAAGGTTTGTTCTCGTTGGATCCCGCACAGTTTGAAAGTCGCCCAAAACAAGGCTCGTGTCGATTGGTGCAAAGAAATGTTGCAAAAATACGATTGCGGTACTTCAAAAGACGTTTATAAGATCGTCACAGGTGACGAATCATGGATCTATGCGTATGAGCCCGAAACGAAACAACAATCGACCGTGTGGGTCTGCAAAGACGAGCAAAACCCAACGAAAGTTTTTCGTGGAAGAAGCACTTCGAAGCAAATGGTCGCCTGTTTCTTCGGCAAAACTGGTCATGTGGCGACTGTTCCGCTTGAGCAACGTAGGACGGTCACTTCTGAGTGGTACACTACAATTTGTTTGCCTGAAGTCATCGGAGAAATTCGAAAAACCAACAAGAGAAGACGAATCACTGTTCACCATGACAATGCGAGCTCTCACACATTGGCTCAAACCAGAGCGTTTTTGATCGGCCAAAACGTCGAATTAATGGGTCATCCACCGTACAGCCCTGACTTGGCACCTAATGACTTCTTCTTGTTTCCGCACATCAAGAAAAAAACGCGTAGTCATCGATTTTCGTCGCCAGAAGAAGCTGTTGAAGTGTTCAAAAACCATGTTTTAGAGGTGTCTCAATCGGAGTGGAAAAAGTGCTTCGACAACTGGTTTGAGCGCTTGCAAAAGTGTATAAATCATGCTGGAGAATACTTTGAAAAACAATAAAACCATTTTTGATTATAAATATTCGCATTTTCACTATTAGGCCAGAAATATATAGAGCAGCCCTCGAATTAACTAAAATATTGGCGGAATAAGAAGAAGAAAAAATATATATTAAAGTATTAATTTTTGCTTTCCACTTGAAAAAAATTAGGAAATTTTCTAAACACCCTGGTTTATTAATGTATTAATTTTCTTTAACAAAAATCTATTACAAAAATATGTCACCTCAATTCTCAATCACAAGTTTGTTGAGTTGCTAGTTGAACGTTTAACATTCTAGCACTTTTTTGTATAATTTTCAATTTTCTTAATTTAAATTCATATTCATACTTTTCAAAATGTGACATGTTCTAGGGTTTTGCTACCGCTTGAATTGTGGCATTTTTGTATGCGTATTGCATATTAAGGCAAACTATGAAAAATATGATTGTGTGATAATAATTAAAAAAATAAATAAAAGAAATAAAAAATAATAGAAATAATTTGTGTTATTTATTTTTAACTAGCAAGACCTGCCTGTCAACATAAAATATTAAATTATATTTCATACGAACAAACATATGTACACTAATATACATACGTCAGTCTGTAAATGCAACATAATGGACAAATGCAACCATTTTTACAATATTTTTTTTTTTTTACACACCTAAAAATAATTAAGAAACATATGTATAGTGTTTGGTTAAAACACACTTTATTATTTACCAGAAAGCAAATATACATTATTAAAGTCATTTTGAAAATGTTTTCTAAACTTAAAATATATTTTAGATTGTTGAAAACATTAATGGTAATTTTTATTATTTTTAGAATTTGTTTAATTTGATGCTTCAACAGAATTTTCATCACAAATTCTTAATTTCATTATTAAATCAAAATGGAAATCAAAAAAGAATAGAAAAAATCGCACTAGTATTAAAAATAATAAAAAAATAAAATAATAACAATAACGGGTCTGCCATCTGAGGTTTTTTTTTTAACTAGTGCCTATTTCGTGAATGGTGACACTTAGCGCATGTCTGATTTGACAAATAATTAGTTTTATCCTTCCCCTGAACGAGTATGGTTCGCTGGGAAATATTATGACTTTACTTTGAAAATCATGGTAATGTTGCAGAATGTGTGCGAAAATTGCGTACGGATTTTGGAAGAAGAGAAGCACCGTCAGCTCTCCGTATGTTCATTAAGTTGTAAAAAAAGTGAAAGAAACTGGCATCCTCATTAATAAACCAAAGCGTGAAAAGCCAAAAACAGTGCGTACACCCGAGAATATTGCTGCTGTGATAGGAAGTATGCGTGTAGCCCCATCAACATCAATTCACCGTCGTTCTCAACAATTTAACATTTCAGAAACATCATTAAGTCGAATAAAGACCTTGGTATGACGCCATACAAAATCCAATTGGCACAGCAGTTGCAGCCAACTGACCATCGAATGCGTTTTCAAAAAAATTAAAAAAAAAAGTTATTTGGCGGACCCTATAATAATAATAAATATAAAATTCACCAAAAACCGAAATTAAAAATCGCATTTGAGGCTGCTGTAGTCAAGGTGGTAAGCACGTTGACTACAAACCTGCTGCCCTGGGTTCAATCCTTGCGGCAGTCAAAAAATAAAAATTTTTGTCTGTTTAATGGTATAAATACATAATCAGAATTAACATAAACACATGCAGCCTCCTTTTTCAGCACTTCTTCATAGCATATTCGCCGGCGAAGTAAAATAATTAATAAAATGGCTATATCTATCTCCTTTCACCTACTTGTCTTCTTTCTCATCTATCCCTTTCCACAAGAATGTGGAAGCACGGTTACAAACTTAGTAGGTATTAATGCCTGAAGTGCTACTTCTCTTAAAAAAAGAAGAAGAAATTTAGAAAAATAATAATTTGCAAAAGACTTATGACGGATTGACCTATGATGCCAGTCAGCAGCAATAGACTATAAAATGCCTTAAAAAAATGACTGATAAAGTTGGCCGCAAGTAGATATCGCATATTAAGTTAAAAGTTTAATCTTTTTAAAATTTTTAAAAAACATAATTTTTGCAACATTTTATAATATATATATATATATATATATATATATTTATAAATACTTAATATTATTTTTTTATTTTTTTTAAATATTAAACTATTTAGTTTTGTCATATTACTCCAATAGTTTGCTTAATTTGTAGCAAAAATACTTTTAAATAAATTAAAAAAAAAAAAAACTTTAAAATTTATTTTAAATTGAAGCTTAATTGCATCACATTTGAAAAACTCCATTTAAAACCGATACTGGTTAGCATGTGTTTTTTCATGCATTTACAATTTTAGGTCTCACAAATATATTTTGAAACATTTGCTTTGGCAGAATACATGGTATTATTAGCGGATCACTATCGCTTTTTAAGCAATTGTACGATTAGCGTAGCATGTCTTATTAGCTTTGTTGTCAGACTTAAAAATGACATAATCATGCAAATTAGTCAAACACGTTATTGTTATTATTTACTAAACATATTTTGAAATAAAAAATAATTGAAAATTAATATTAAAAAAAAAACAAACATTGCGCTGTTTTTTTTTTTAATTAAGAAAAAGTTGTTTTATTTTTTATTTATACAAAATGCACATGTGTTTTATAATGACTTTAAGAAAACAATAGATTAGAAAATTAAAAACGAATTAAATCAAACATTAGGAATTTGCTTAAATTATTTTTAACACAAGGATTTCTATAGATTAAAAGCCATATTTTAAAGTGGGGTTTGCATCCCAAGAATTTTTCCAAATTTTTATACGTTGACATTCGAAACTTACTTGTAGCATGCAGCACGGTTGGCAAATATATTTTGTTTCGTCTAACATCAAAAACCCTGATATTAAGCTTGTTGAAAATAAAATCCCTTAAATTTTTCTTTGGTAATTTTTTAACATTTCTAAAAAAATTATAAAACAAATCCACCAAAAAAAGTTTTAAATATTTATTATCTGGTTATTATTAAGTAAATACTTTTAGCACTTTAATTAATTTAATAATGGTTTTTAGTTTTGACAGAACAATACAAAATTTTTAACTGTTATAATAACTGCACAATACCAATATGTTTTCTGTCAATTTTTATAAATAACATCCTCGTTCATTAACACTTCTTACATAAGCCTCGAATTGACCCCAACTAATCTAAAAAGAAGTTACAGTACAAGAGAAACTGCTCCAACTTCCACATAAAACTCTAAATATTATTCCAATTATATTTAAATTTTTTCCACAAAATTCGTCTCCTAATGTAAAAAAAATTTCCTTTAGTCTACGGAAAAATCCTCTAATCTGATAACATTGGCATTTAGTATTATCTCCGCTATAAAAACAAGTATAAAAATATAATATTAAAATTTAAAGGGTGTCCGATACGGGACATGATTTTTATCTATGCAGATTTAGATTTTGAAGCGTAACGTGCAGGCCTTGTAAATTTACACAGACAACAAATGGCATAAAAAAATAAAATTTAAAATTAACAGGGTTTCTCCATAGAAGACTTTAATTTTAATAAAAAATAATATAAATATAAATTATAAATTATAAATTACAGTGTAACAAAAAAAGGTGCAGAGTTCTTGTGTGCGAGTTCAATTCCCATTTGCCATATTTATAAATAACTAGCAGTACCTACAACTTCATCTGCTTGTCATTTCAAATTTTCTTAAAATTCAAATTTAGAAAAATGTTAAAACACATTATTTTTTGTTCAGTTCTGTAAACAGTGTTAAAAATTTATGTTAAAAGAAAATAAAATGTGCAGGTAACTGTTTTAGTGCCATTATACCGCTAAAATTCGGTGCCTTCGCATTTGTATCTGTATTTTCGCTACCAATTGACTTATTGTTTCTGTATAGGAATCAAGGTTCTAAAGGCTGGTTTAGCCACAAGTTTCTGAAACTTTTTTGGTTCGCACAAAATTTTTTTTATATGTAGTTTGACGTTTCTCTCAGAGAGCGAGAGAAATTATTTTGTGCGAACGACTCTCAGTGTGAATTAAATTAATTTTAAATTTGGTCCGAACCATTTTAGAAAAGGTTGCCACACCATGTGAAATTTGTAAAAGAGACATGCCATATTGTTTAGAATTTCTATTAAAAACTCAGTATGGTAAACTAAAAAATGTAAACAAAAAGCAAAAAATAAAAAAACATATAAAGAAAAAGAAGTATTGGCGGCAAAAATAAAAAACTTGGCCGCTCAAAAAATGTTATATACTTGGCTTTCGAGAAAATAACATTTTTTTTGCAAAATAACATATTAATAAGTAAATAACATATTAATATGAGGAGTATTAACTCGAAATCTTTTTGTTTGTCACTCAGGGATTTATATTTTACATTGAATATTCTGTTACGTTATACGTTATGTTATAAATATTAATTTTTGTTATTTCTTTATTTTGACACAAATATAATTAGTTTTCTTAAATTTATGCACATATGTATTTACTTCAATTATATATGGCAGCACTGTTTTTACGAACCGAGTTTCTGAAATGGGTGATCCGTGGTGTAGAAAACTCTCAGTAAACAATAAATTTCTCCGAACCAAAAATGTTTCAGAAACTTGTGGGTGAACCAGCCTTAAGGAACCTCCTCACAAAATTTTGTTCAAATCCATCCGTTAGTTTTTACGTGATACGAAGTTCGTATTACGAACACAGACAGACAGACCGACAAAAATTTCAAAAATAGGTGTTTTATATTACATATCGATTGCTATCTATACCAACATCAAAATTTAAAAAAAAAAAAAAAATAAAAATTTAATGTAAAGAAATGACCCCATTACAATTTTATTATATGTATTAGATATATAAATATTTTTTTACATTAATTTTTAACAAGAACTTGGCGTTAAAAAAAATATATTAACCATATTTTGTTTGCCGTAATCAAGGAATTTTTAGTAAAATATTTTATAATTAAAGTTGCCATGCTAAAGCCTAAATTTCTCGTGATATGTATTAATATTTTTAAGAACTCAAAGTTCGACTTTGTAGTTAAGCATTCGTGTATTCGTATATGTTTATTTTTTAATAATCAAACCAATTAACCATTCTCTTGCTCTCTTCACGTATTAAAAACAAACAATAGAAAAAAAATATTATGCAACAATTGAAACTAATTAATGACAAAACATTTTTTCTATTATTCTGTCCACTGTCAGTTATTTGATCGCTGATTAGTAGTAGTTTGGCTATTGCTACGTCTACATTTCCACATGATCATATCCAACATATTGCTGAATAAATTAGATTTTTTCTCAGAAATAAAAGGTCCAGCTGAGTTTTACATAGATTATCATTATTGCAAAAACAATATGGCTGTTTTATTGTTGTTGTTAAAGGTGAAATGTCAACAGTGTTTAAGTTTTATAAATACATCGCCGTTGGTTTATAATTTTTAAGCAATTACCTTTTATTTCTCTTTGTTTTTGTAAATTTTTAACTTTTAGATAACAGTACAAAGACATGTTGTTTTTGTAATCTATTTGGTGATTGCACAACCTAAAATTTTTTTTAAGCAAATCTCTAGTCGCGCTTAAGAATTTTTGTTTAAATAGCTTGCACGCAAAACTTTCCCCCTTTTTACCTGTAACATTTACTCATCTGGGTGACACTTGATCTTTTGAGGCGACCCCAATACCTCTTTTGAGTTGACACTCTCAACCTAAGTGAAGCGTAATTTAAGCAGGTTGCTCTGCATCTATCGAAACAAATATTATTAACACAGGACAGGATATGGATTACGTGAAACTGTCTATTCTTTTTGCAAAATAGTTTGTTTACTGCAACAATAACATCAATATTGATATTGTTTTTCTCAACAGAGCCCGGCTATGGCAGAGTGGCTCTCGGTCGATTGCCTGACCAGTTATGTATCACCAAAAACAGAGCAAAGTTCCACATCTAAAAAGAGTGCTAACGTTATGTCCTAAACAGCAATTTTAACTCATCTTGTTTTATACATCCAACTGTATGCAAAACAAAAAAAAATTAAAGTGATAGATGGACCTAAAAGTAATTAAGTCGTCATTATTATTAACACAAACAAATAATAATAAAACTTTTGCTTCATCAATTTTATGTGAGGACGGGAATGTTTTACAGATATATGTAGAACGCTCTACGCACTGATCCAAGTTTGGCTGAGAGGTATCACTCAAAAACTCTTAAATCAATGTTATTATTAGATATTTATAAAAATTTGATATCAATTAATTTTGAAAAAATATACATACATGCATACCTACAAAATAAAAACATAAAATTTAAATTTTTAAAATGCTCCAAAATAGGTCATTTTTCGAGTGTGTGAAGTCAGCTGTGTACATACCGCATACGCTCATAGGCGCCTACTTATTTGTTGTTGTTTTTTATATGGACAAAATCACATGCTGTCATAAAAAGTCATAACTCACGAACGCGTCGATCGATTTTGTGCAAACAACCATACCAACAAATCCTTAAAATTTTGTCGAGTTTGACCGATCGTGAGTTATAAAGTCACAACTCACTTTCAACAGCTTTTTATTACCTCGTTTATAGATATATTGAGAATTTGTATATAATACATTTTCCACTGCGATATTTCTTAAATGCCCAAAAATTAGCAAAAACTTAAAAAAAGCCTACGTGTGTCGAAAGCTAGATATGTCATTGTAAATTTCAGTGTTATTGAGATCTGTAGTGTTATTGAGATCTAAAGTAATAAAGTGAAACTACGAATTATTCTGATGCATCAGCTAAAAAGTCCTAAGTATTTACCGACGGCGTCTTCAAACATTCATCAAGTGTATACCTGTTACTGCTATATTCGTATAAAATCCGTTTAAAATCAGTTTAAAGCTAAAACTTAAATGTCTAGGATTTTCTTATGAAAAAACAAAATAAATTCCTTAACTGGGATTCGTTGGAAGTTTTCTGTACTTTTCACTCTCGATTGACTAAAAATAAATTTGACAACTCTTCTCAAAAATCTTGCCAACAGAGTTCTGCATTTTTTAAAGAGGTAATTTCATAGTAAACAATTTTAAATGTGGCAATGCTGTTCGTAAGTAATTAATATGGAATTCAATAGAAGGTTAATTGATAGTCATAAGTATTTTAAATTAATTCTTTCTTTCTTTGTTGTTAATGTATACAGTTTCTGTGTAAATATTTTTATAGCTGAAAGTCTTCATATCATAAACAGGGTACCTGTATTAAGGAAGTAAAAATAAAATCACTCAGTTACATCTTCATTACTAAACTAAAGAAGTTGAAATAAGCTTAATTATAAAAGCACTAAAGTTTTAGAACTTCACCCAGTGAAACCAAGTGCCCCTATAATTAATATTTAAATAAAAAGGAAAGCTGTTCCCCTGTATCCTTTTTTAACTGCCATCCCTAAATAAACGCGTAAAGGTTAAAGATATCTGTCATAATTTCTCATCTACCCACAAAATGTATAAAGCATCCCTAAATATTGCGGCGTCACCGCTTAGACATTTGAAAATCCAATTTTGACAGTGCGTTCTTGTTATGGTTGAAAAGGCAATCTAGCGGCTTTATCTCTTCTTTATTCTTTTACAGCGGGTTTTATAAAATAAAATGAGTTAACATTACTATTAAAGAAACAAAGTTAGCGCTTTTATTTAGGGATGATATTCCAGCGCAAAAACTATGAATTACATTACTTTGCGTCTTACGTGCTAATTTAGGGATGGCAGTAAGAATTATTTAGTTTTTTCTGGCATAAAGTAATACATATTTAAGTTTGTGTGGTTGGTAGCTTACACAAAAGGCGATAAAGAAGTTTGTTTCTTTAAACCATTACATTTTTTGTTTGTTGGGTTGTGGTGTTAGTATTTGTATATGTGTTGAAAAATGTTCGTAATTTTGATGTTGTAGTGGCGATGAACAAAGGCTGCACCAATTTAATTGATTAGTTTGTCATTGAATGAAAGTGTATGATTTTAATTATAAAAATAATTTGATTATACAAAATTTAAATACAAAATAAATGAAACATGAAAAATAAAAACACTAAAGTTGTAAGTGAATAAAACAAAAATTATTTTAATTAGATTTTTTTCATATAAAACAAACAATTACAATTGGAAAACACCAGTATCAACAAATTAAAGTAAAATTATGATTTCTTTTAAAAAAATAAAAATTTTAAATTTATTTAATTTTAATGGTGAGATAAAAACACAGAGAGTTTTTTTAAAATAGAAAAAAATTAACAGCGTTAATAGACAAGATTAATGTGTATTAAATAAGGGGTTTCCATTAAAGATGGTTTTACGTTCAAATAAGAGTAATTAATGCTTTTATCATTAAGTATAAACCACTTTTAATTAGTAACTTAAAATAGTATGATATTTATTTTGAAAATATATAACTTCCCATTGTGTATTTAGTTGCTACAAATCAACTAATGAAAGTTTCTATTAACTTATTAATTAAAATTAATAAAAAAACATTTGTTTTTTTAGTCCCCTAAAACCAGTTGTTTATTAATTGTTTTAATGACTGTTAATTTTTTTCTCTTAATAAGTTCGGAATGTATGGTAAACAGGGTTCTCAGATCCGTATCCCAACTTTCCCCAAAAATTCCCACAACAAAAAATATTTTTTATTTTTCAATTCTTTTTAAGTACTAAAATATTTGTACAAGACATAAATATAAAATAAATATAACAGTCAGGTTTACTAACAAAATCGAAAAATTTTGAATTATCTCGTTGTCTAAAGCAATTTATAGGAATATTTTTTTGGAGATAAACATTTCAAGCATTTCTAAAGATGGAAGAAAAGTATCACATCAAACTGTGTAATTTTTAAATGTGAATTAATTCACAATAAAAACTCGAGCATTTAGTTTTTTATTTTGGTTTGCATTGAGTTCATTGCAAAAAAAGGGCAATTAATTTTTAAATCTACAGAGAGTTCTGTTATAATTTTTAACAATGTTTTTTTTACTATAATAGAAAATTTGTACGTAGCAAAAAACAAAAATTTATTTTATAATAGTAAAAATACATTAATAAAAAAGATAACTTAAAAAGATCCCCAAAAAACGCTTTTAAAGCCCCAAAGGGAAAAATTTATCGTCAAAGAATTCCTCAATCCCGAAACTTTTCTTCCTATTTTAGAAATAAACTCCCCGATTTGGGGTTAAATATCCTAATCTGCCAACAATGGGGGTAAATAAGAAGAGTGTACTTACTAGGTATAAACAGTGTGGCCATATAAGCGTTTTGCGCACTATATTTGGTACTTTATTTTTTGATTTAGCTCAGTTTGCGTCAGTCGGTCGTCAGTCAGTCACGTCAACTGATTTCTTGCAAACTTTAGAAAAACTATCTACATGACCACACGAACAACCCCTAAAAATTTAATCTAGGTCGGTTTGACGGATCATGTGTTATAAAGTCACAACACACTTGCAACATTTTTTTTATATACATATATGTAGATATTCATTTATTGCTATTAAGTTTAATTAATTAATTAAGTTTAACTTTACATATACATACGAAGTAATATTAATGCATATTAATCGTGGTAATAACGGTAACACTATAGGTTTTTGTTTACAAATAGATACGATACGAAAATGAAATGCAAATAGCTGTAATTGACGATTAAGCGGCACATTTAATATTTTAATAAGCCCTGCTATCAGTGTTGCCGTTTGGTTACATTTATTACATTTTTTGTAACTTTTAAAGGCTCCACTCCACGTAACATGTATAAATCAGTTATATTTCGTCTAATTTTCGTAACTTTTGGTACAGACACGAAATAAAGTAATGTCACTGAAAAAACTTGTTTCATTATTTGAAGTAAGAACCTCTCATAACATGAGCTACATTTCCTGCGGAAGACTGAGTATTCTATTCAAACTTTTGAACATTATTAGTAACTTCAGTTTTTCGGCTTGAAAAATTTGACAGCTTGCTAATGGTACCATACCAATACCTCGATTAAGAAGAGAGTTGTCTGTTCATTTCCTTAAAGAAGTTCCAAATTATTTTACAAAAAACTTATCAGCAATTTAATGTTGAAGTTTTAAGCAAATAAGATTCAAGTTTGTCTTCAGTAATGGTATTTTTAATATATACATATATATATATATATATATATATATATATATATATATATATATATATATATATATATATATATAATATTTTAATAATAATTAGTAGTAAATTTATCGCAGCTCATCTTTCAAAGAAAAGGTCAAGCGGATTTATTAAAAAAATACTACTTTAATTAATTTTATAAAATGGCGAGAGCATGTACCTTTCAATCCCGAAACATTACTTTTGAGTCTTGATTTATATACCTATGAGTATCATCGTGCTGAAGTTTTTTTTCGATATTTTTATTATTCTTGTTTTTCTTTTGTTCAGTAAATTAATTTGTTTCCATGTTATTTTCCCTAAAATGTGAAAAAAAACTTTTTATATAAATAACATTACATTACTATTTATTCAACAAAAATTTTATAATGTAACTTTTAATGAAAAAATTAAATCGTAACTTTTAAACATGTGCGTTTGATTACGAAAACTGTTTAAATCACATGTGTTTGAGGAATATAAAATTTATATAGATATTCAAAAGATATATGTACACAAGGTCTGCTCTATATATTTCTGGCCTAATAGTGAAAATGTGAATATTTATAATCAAAAATGGTTTTATTGTTTTTCAAAGTATTCTCCAGCATGATTTATACACTTTTGCATGCGCTCAAACCAGTTGTCGAAGCACTTTTTCCACTCCGATTGAGACACCTCTAAAACATGGTTTTTGAACACTTCAACAGCTTCTTCTGGCGACGAAAATCGTTGACCACGCATTTTTTTTCTTGAAGAAGTCATTAGGTGCCAAGTCAGGGCTGTACGGCGGATGACCCATTAATTCGACGTTTTGGCGGGTCAAAAAGGCTCTGGTTTGAGCCGATGTGTGAGAGCTCGGATTGTCATGGTGAACAGTGATTCGTCTTCTCTTGTTGGTTTTTCGAATTTCTCCGATGACTTCAGGCAAACAAATTGTAGTGTACCACTCAGAAGTGACCGTCCTACGTTGCTCAAGTGGAACAGTCGCCACATGACCAGTTTTGCCGAAGAAACAGGCGACCATTTGCTTCGAAGTGCTTCTTCGAGGAACAACTTTCGTTGGATTTTGCTCATCTTTGAAGACCCAACCGGTCGATTGTTGGTTCGTTTCGGGCTCATACGCATAGATCCATGATTCGTCACCTGTGACGATCTTATAAACGTCTTTTGAAGCACCGCAATCGTATTTTTGCAACATTTCTTTCACCAATCGACATGAGCCTTTTTTTGAGCGACTTTCAAATTGTGCGGAATCTAACGAGAACAAACCTTTTTTACGGCCAGGTGTTCATGCAGTATCGAATGTATGCTGGTGGAAGAAATGTCCAAGGATGTCTCTATCTCTCGGTATGTCGCATGTCGATCTTGCATTATGAGTTCACGCACGGCATCAATGTTCTCTGGCACAACAGCCGTTTTTGGACGACCTGCACGGATCTAAGTTCATCAATGCACTCTTGTCGGGATAATCCACGTCAAAAGTTGTGAAAAATGATGGCACGAAAATGTTCACGAGTTAATTTCATTTTTTTCTATATTAATTTTTTCAAGTCACTGTAATCAACACAAATAATGGTCGTACGTCAAAACGTTTTGAGTACGATTATGCTTAAAAATGACAAACTTTCCAATGGAAAAGTCAGATTGCACTTGGCAGCACTCAGTGTTGCCAGGCCAGAAATATATATAGCAGCCCTCGTATGTGTCCATTTTGTTTTTGATCAAAAACAGCCTGCTTGAAGCAAACAATTTGAGCATCTAGGCTTTTAGCATTAGAAATAGAGTGACTGGTCAAAATTATTTTTAAATTGGAGCCAGTTCTTAATAACAACTCCTAGCATGTAAGAAGATTTTTTTTGCCTGTTGCAAACAAAAGATAATTTTGTATTATTTAAATAATAAATTTAAATTTAAAAATAACTCACAAAAATTTTGAAAAATTTAGTAAAGTACGCCTTTTGCAGTTTAAACTATAAAATTTATTGCTGCGCAGACAACATGTCATTAAAAAATAGTTTTTGTAGGCACTATATTTTAAATGAAATTGGAAAAAAATTAGCACTATTCTGACATTGGTTATAAATCACAACAGATTGGGGAAATATCACAAAAGTATTAAAAAAAGTAAAATTAAAATTTTTGAATAAAATAAAGCACAAAAAAAAAAAAATAATAATAATATCTATCGTTAACGTAGAAACATTTGTTTGGTTGTAGTTATACGCTCCCAAAACAAATCTTTATTATCTCTGTCTCCCAGCGAACTTTTTACTTCTTACGAGATTTCTTAAACATAAAAGTTCTCTAGCTACACTAATGATAATAATAAACTTAAGTAAACTAATCAAAATTTATTTTTACTATTACTCGTATACATCCCAGCCGTGTAGACACACAATATTTAAATAACACACAAAAAATAATATTTTTAATATCACACAAAGTTATTAAACTTTTATAGCAATTTAATTTAAAACTAAAAACAAAAAACAAAATAAATTAGACGGCATACAAAAGTCTGCATGTAAAAATCTCAATGATATTTCTTCATAAACAACATGCAAAACATGCATTGAAAAAAAAAATAACAACATTAATAAAAATATTGTAACAATAATTTCTTTAAATAACATGGCAAAATCAAATTTAGGTTAAATACTTGGTAACTCCTACCAAATTTAATTCCGTTCATATTTGAAATCAGTATGAAATGAACGAAAAAAAAAATAAGAACACACAAATGAGTTTTCGTGAATTATTTTGTTTGAAAAAGAAGAAAATGAAAAAGACAAAGGAACAGCAACTATGCGATACGTAAGTTGCTTTACGCTACATTTTTAATTTTGTTTACTTATACTGTCAGTGAGTTTGATTATTAAGCACGTAATGGCTGTAGTTTCCTGGTTTTGATTCTTAGTCACAGTTTTGTAAATCAATAATTTTCTTTTGGCAATTGGAAACCCCAATTGGCGCAACTTAAGAGGAAAGAGAACTGACACAAAGCAGTACCGCTTTTCGATAATTTGAGTGAGAAATTTATCACATAGAAATATTATAGTTATCTTGTTATGTACAGAAAGTGTTGCAGTGAGCTAGAGTAAACAGCTCGCACAATGTTAAACAAAATGGTTAAAATATTGTCAAGTGAGAAATTTCTCACTTAAATTAAAGAAACAGAGCACAGGTTACTGAATATTAAAAGGACCTTCTACTTTAACATGGCGTTTTCATTGCATGGGATCAATTGACACTATTAAGGTTTATCGTGACTTTATTAAAGCTCTTGGGAATATAAAATTTCAAAATGGCTTATTTCGATTACTTGTGCATTTTCGTAGTACTTTTAAATCAGTTACGTGTTCTATCCCATTCTTACGGGTCAAAATTTACAACTTTTTGTACGACTCCCATTTTTAGCATTTCATAGGTGAGTCTGTGTAGAGTAATGGTTACTAATTTCCCACAGGGAATTGATTATCTTTTACAAAATTTTTATTCTTTTCTTTTTTTCTCTCTTAAAAGACTTCCTTAAATTTTACTATACATTCCTTATTCTTTAATGTAAGTGATACAATATACGAAACAGTCAAGTTGCGAACATTTATAAAGTCGTTGCTTAAAGGCATTTTTAAAACTTCTTTAGGCTTTTAAAGCTTTCAATAATTACAAAATTTTCAATATCTTATTGCTTAAGATTTCATTATTGGTTTTATAATCATCGTTAGTTAAAGGGCTTTATACTTTTAGTTATAGTTCTTTTTCAAACAAAAGTTTACAACAAACGAGTCAACTTTTGATTCTTAAAAGCCAGAGAGATCTGTAAATATTTTTCACAAAGTTGGAAAGCTTTAATGGCAAAATGTACCAAAAATTACAGTTTTTATTCCTTCGTTTCCACCTTGTTCTGAAATTTAAAAAATTATTCTGACAAAAAACAAACTTTCGTACGATTAAATTTCTTTCGAGAGCTGGTTTTCTTTAAAGTTCTTGCCATTTGAAACTGCCATTCAAAAATTAAGACTTCCTAAATAAGGGCTGGCCAACTAGTTGTACCATACGACTAAGGTTTCTCTTCGGATTATTAGTATCGTTAATCGGGGAGAAACTTGGTAAATAACTTATAGAACCAAATCTCCATCTCTTCAGTAAGGAGTAAGATCATGGTGACGCAAACTATGATACCCAAGGGGCATTGATAGATGCATTGATTTCACCAGGTAATAAGAGCACCGTGGAGTTTTACCAATGTAGACGGTATCCATCTAAATCTTAAAAGCACTTGTAGCATTCAAAGTAACACAATAATAAAAATCTGCAGCAAAACTCTAAAGCCAACTTCCTAACCACAAATTAGACATTAACTTAAAAAAGTACTTGCCACATATTGAGTTACTTTTGTGATTGCCATATTTTTTCTTAGGACCAGCACTCAGGGGATGACTCCTACTTATGCAATGCATTGTGCCAGAACTAGGAAATTAGGTAGGTTGGGAAGGGGGATAGAGGGAGTAGAGCTTGTGGACATTTGATTTGAATCTTTGCACATTGAAAGTGGCAGGAAAGACCTCTGCGGGGAGTTTATTCCACATAGGAACTGTTCGGCTAAAAAACGATTAACTGGCCAATCGACAACAAATGAATGCGTTCTTGATGCAGAGCGCGTTGCGCGTACGAAATTATGGTTTCAGGAACAAGTTCCCTGATTTTATAAAAGCACATTCCGTTGTAGTAATAATAAAACAGCGAAATGCACCCCACATTGCGTCGATGTTCCAGTGAGTCCATAGAGCTGGATACCCTACTGTCACCGATGAGCTTCTTCGCTCTCTCCTGTACGCGACGAGTAACTCCAAAATAGACTTTGAAGCATCGGTCCAAACATGAGAGTTGTATTCCATTTTTGGTCTGATAAAGGTGACATAGATAGTAAGGAGATCAGATGGAATGAAGTATTTCTAACAGCGTTTCAAAAAATCTAGGCACTTGAATGCTTCTTTTGCGACATGAAAAATATACTGGTTCCAACGAATATCACATTGAATTTTCATGTCAAGAACATCGAGAGCTTCTGATTCCTTAATATTTATATCACCCATAATTACAGATGAGGCAGTACATTCAGCCGTACGCCTGTGCGAAAGCACACAGCACTGGGTTTTATGAGGGACAAATTGAACCCTATTCGCAAGGCCCCATTCAGAGACTACCAAACGGTCGCGATTAAGGGTATCGTCCATGTGCCTTCGCATAGCTCCAATTTCCCCAAGGTTTGGTCTATTGCGAAAAGAAAATGAATGGCTAATGCTGCTGTCATCTACGAAAGATTAGATAGGGTTGGAAATCTGATGTAGAAGGTCATTGAGAAAAATAAGAAATAGGTAGGGTATTTTGTTACTCGCTTACAAAACACATTACATTAGTTAATACAAAAGGAAGAAGTTATTGAACTAGTTTTTTAGGTTAAAAGAGAATACCTTTAAATACGGACTAATGATAACCACTATTTTCTACAATAATCGATGCAATCAATTCTCAGTAATTGATTATAAAATTCTCATACATTGTTAAAATCATTAGACTGGGAAGTCCTTTCACCAAATATGTTTAATTCCACAGCTAAGATATTGAAAGCTGCCATTAAGGATATTTAACAACCCAGAACTCTTTACAAGTATTTTCTAAAATATAAACCTGCTTAAATATTGCCAACCCACAATCAGTTTCACTGTATTGTGTTAAATATAACTTTCATTCATTACTGGCCTAGTTTTCCAAATATATGTAAATGATTAAATTCCTCATTTTTAAAATTAAGGGCAAGGGGTACTTAAAATAACTACAGAAAATGGTACACGTTAACGTTAATGTAACGTAAGGTACTAGCAGACACGATTGTATCATCACTCAATATATGTAAGTGCATAAATTCTAAAATAAACAACAAAAATCAACAACAGTATAAATCAGGATACCCCCATTTTTACACCAAAATAAAAAAAAAAGCAAAATAAAAATGCCTTAAGCCACTTAAAAACTAACAAAAAAAAAAATGTTGAATATTTTAGGTACCAAATAGAACAAATGGCGTCGACATGCATAAACAAAAAAATCATGATTGCACAAACACACTTATAGATACATATATGAATAATGCTACACATACTATCCTCAATGTATTTTTTTTAAAGGAGAATGTGTTTGTAATTGTTATTATTATTATTGCTGCTGTTGTTTAGCGAAACCTCGGGCCACATGTCTTCGTTAAATAAAAGATACATACATTATGTGTCCTTTTTGTATGTGTAGGTTGTTTTCATTTTGTTTGTATTGTTTATACACTGTTAGAAAAGCGAAAAGTATTAATTTGAAAGTAAATGAAAGATTTTCCATAAAATAATCTCAGCTGCTAGTATCTAAGTTTTCCTGCTTGCTTTGGAAAACTTTTGCATAAATTTGTAAATAATTTTTACTTTTTAAATTCTTTTTTAGAAATTAAATTAAAAGAGAAGTTAAGCCAAAATTAAGTAAAATTATTTGTTAATATTTATATCAAACAGTTCAACTAATAATTTGATAAAATTTTAATTACAAGTTAAATTCACAGCGAGCACTCATACTTACTTCATAACAGTCGTATTATATTGAAATATCATCTACAATATTGTGAGGAAAAAAAATGACGCAAAAGATTAAAATTGCATTCGTGGCTATACCGATGGTGGGCAGAAAGCAAGAACAATTGTATATGATGATTTGCAGAGAGAGAGCAAAAAAGAAATACTTGGGGTGTGTGTGGACTTCTTGTTGCCAAATAAATATTAGTTGATAATGAATACTTCTCGTATTCTCATTTACAAATTTAGTGTGTAAAATAGATGATGTTTACAATGCAGACAAATTAAGGTAGATAGATGCAGAGAATGCTGATAACAGATGTAACGATCTAAAAAATGCAGCATTACATTCTGCTGGTGTTTAATTTTTTCAGTTTTCTTTGGAAAATGTCCGCATACATTATCAAATAATTTTTCTTTCTTAAAAAATTATAGAAAGTCAAATAGAATTGAACTTAAGCCAAAAAATAATTTAATTCATTTGCTATAATATCGGTGGAAGGTCATAACGTCTAATGAAGAAATTTCGTACCAGAAAGTGACATAATGTCAATAAACACTATGTCACACTATGATGTGACATAATGTCCAACAACGTAGAGTCATAACGTCCATGGATATTATAGGTATAATTAATGGCTAAAGTTTTTCTTTAAGTCCTTGGTAAGCGAAGCCGTTGTTGTCTTAATCGCGGACATTATGACACTTTCATAAGTGACACTATTTCCATACTGTCCATAGACATTATGTCAATTTTAAGTGCAACATAAAGTCCATGGACATGAATTCCTTAAACATTATAACATGCCACCATAATATCAAACAGTTCAATTAATAATTTAAAAAAATCGTCTTGAAAACTTTGTTTAATAAAGTTAGAGGTGGGATACATGTTTAAAAAATTACGCTGCAAATTAAAATTTCCTTACCTTTGGTTTTTGAAACTCGGATATTTAACAAAAAAAAAAAAAAAAATATTTATACATATCATACATGGGAGTAAATAATTGACGATTTTATTGGCATTGAATGATAGATAATGCTAATTATTTTTTTAGCATTATCATTATTTTTACTAATGGTAATGCTTTTGGACGAAAAAACAAAATTATTACCATCGAGTAATGATTAAATGGTTTAAAATCATTATCATTAATGAAGACGTTCCTGGTCTTTGTACATTAAATATACATCTTAAAGCATAGTAGAGGTTTTAGATTAGAAAAATTTGGTGAAATATGTGTTTTAACTTTCTAAGGAAAAATTAGATACTATTGGAACCTATTTTTGTTTTCGTGTAAATTAGAAAAGCTGCTAGTTGTGGTTTTAGGTGACTTCAGATCATAAAAAATGATAAATTTTAAAATTTTTTAAATACAGAAATATTTTATGCATAGTTTTTTTTAAGTTTCTGTGATTAAAAATTTGTGTTTCATAGAAGCAATTATTTTTGATTTAACTGTAATTAGTAATAAATCGATTTTATTGAAATTTCATTACCATTATTAAAAATATTTATGACTAATATAAAATCATTATCATTAAATGGTAGTTAATTTTTTTTTCATTGTTATTATTTTAAATAACGCTAAGGAAATTTTAATTATATTAAAAATCCCAAGAAGTAAAAATAAGACAACTGATTTTCTTTTCACAGAGGAAACCTTAAACTATTGTGACTGCTATTCACATTATTGTAATATTGCAAAATTTACAGTAATAACTTTTCAATCGTATAACTGTCAAACATAAATTTGAACACGCAAGTATGAAGATTTTTTTTTTATAATTACTACTACTCTTCCTTTTGACTCTAGACTGATGAAATCTACATCAAATATGTAACTCACATGCATAATTAGAAAATAAGATAATCTTTAATAATAAAAAAACAAAAAATTGCAAATAAAAATTCGAACTTAAGCCTAGCCTAAAATATTGCATTTAGTTTTACACTAAAATATTTAATCGAATAACAATTAGCAAGTAGATTTTCAAAAACTTTATTTTTAATTAAAATTATAACGAGAATGAAACAAGCAAAAGCTTAAGGCACCTTTACGAAATAGCGCTCGCTCCCTTACTTTTTCAAGACGAAATCATGAAAATAAATCTTTATAAAGGCAAGCGATTTATAGATCAATCTCAAGATTTGCAGAATTAGAAAATGCTGAAGCTTATATAATTGATTTCGTGGTCTGGGTTCGCATTTTGCAGGGTCGTGAAAACTAAAACTTTATATCAACAAATAACTCTTCCTCTCCACTTATGTTCCTTCACTATATTATTTCTTGCCTTAAGTAGGTATAATTGCCTTAGAAAAGACTTGTGACAAAAAAAAAATGTTATGAAGCCCTAGAGACTAACTAAATTCACATCGTCTTGCGCTTAATTTTAACGCTGAAATAAACCTCAACCTCAGCTTTGCTTGAGCATGCGAATTTTTGGCATATAAACCGAGCTTTACCCGTAGAAGTATTCTTCGTGTGTAATAAATGAGAGATAGAAGTTTCAATATTTTGAATTAAACAGGCCAGATAATTGGTTTCTCGGTCAAAGAAAAAAAATGTTTTTGACACTCCAGAAACATTAATTATCTAGACTACTTTAGAAATAAGGACCTTTTAAAAAGGTTAGGCAGCAGAGAAGGAAGGGCTGTCAGAAAATAAATCTTTCAAAAGTTGCCTTTTGATACTAAAGATGTTAATACGAGATAAAAAATTAACGAATTGTTACAGAAATAGCTGTAAAACAATGAATTATTAATAAAAGATATATTCGAGAGTGGCATGTTAGAAAATTATTTGAAACAACAAAACTTTGCCAAATAGAAAAATTGTATATCTAAAAGCGATAATTAAACTCTGATATTAATCAGATAATTTTTCTCCAATAAATTAAAATCACTGCGTTTAATAATTTATTCACTCCGTAATGAATTCTAAAATTATCCTGATGATTTTAAAATTGTTGCTCTTATGTCTAGCTTTGACTTTCATTGATAGCAAAATGACGAAAGATGATTTAATTCTCTTTTTTTATATTTTTCCTTTTTTTCCAAAGGATAAAGAAAATTTTTGTTTTAATAACCACAGGATGTGAATAATTTTCTTTCCAGAACTGTGCATTTCCGTTTTGAAAAATCTTAATTCTCATTTAATTCCTATTGTTTTTCTTCTGTGTACATAAAATTGGGTTTTGCACTATTGCCACCACCACCACCAACACCAACGCCAGCCGCAAGAAATTTTATTTTTTTTCCTTCAGTTTTTAACTCAAAACGGATGTTGTATTTAGGAAAATTATACACACAAATACCAAGATTGTAAAAGAAAACTAGAAAAGAAAAGAATGAAAGGAAAATGGAAACCATATTGTTATGAAATGTTTTTATTCTTTTCTACGTCTGATATATGAATTTTATTTCTGAGTACTTTTGTCAGCTATTATTTGGGTATTTTTCTAAAAGAATGTTTTTCTATTCAAATATTACTTTCTTTCTTTTAATTCTTACCTTTTGTTAATGCAAAAATCTATAAAAAGTCATTAAAGTAAATGCAACAAAAACATATTTAATATGTGAACATGAAGGTTGAAATTTTATTTTAGTTTATATTTGCACAAAACAAAAAAGAAATTAATATTTAAAGTAACCACACAGTGAAATGTTTCATACATAAAATAAAATTAAAAAAAAAAAGAAAAACACCAAAACAAAATGCCGACAGGAAAACGGATGTAATGTTTTTTTTTAACGCTAAATAACATGGCTGTTGGGCGAGTAGTAACATTAAATACGAATATTTTAAAGAATTTTTTTCTAGGATTTAAATAATTAAAGGCCATGTGTGGGAAATTATTTATATTTGAATGTTAAGAAAAGTAGGGATACTTTAATATCAAATTTCAAGTTTCTTCTCTTTCTAATATTTGCCATTTAAAATATCGCAGCTATTCAACAGTGATGGTTAGTAGGTATGAGCGAACCCGTGAATTTTGAGGAACATCGTTACCAGTGAACGTGATTTTTAAATTACCGTTCTTTTAAATAGTTACCATGATCACCGTTTGCAGTTGTTTTATATTTTAACATTTATGTTTATAAAGGAAGTATATAATACTAAAAATTATTTTATGCAGACAGTAATCATAAGGAAAAAGGTATTTTGATCTCTACATTAAAAGCTGGTGTACACGCAAAGAAAAAATATGGTTGAGGTAAACATAATCTAAGAGCAACATACTATGGTTGCTAATGAACATAGTATTGTTACATTTGCAACCATATTGTTGTCCAAAGTATAATTGCAACTATATTGTTGTCCAAAGTATATAAATTGTGTTCAAATATAAACATTAAATGCTGTAAGCATACATACATACATGCATATTTACTTCAACTTTTTTTAAATGTTTTGGTTCCCTTTTTATTTGGTTTCATAGTTTGCATATTATTTTTGATTATATATTTTGTACATAAATTTTTATTTTTTCACTTTCTTTAACAATTAAAAACAATTTCAAATTTTAGCTACCAGAAAAATTACAAAACTGTCAAGTACTAGAACAAAATATTATTCTGTTGCTTTTAACCATACTTTAATTAATGATAATATATTATGGTTAAATATTTTATATTATTTTTAATAAGTTATAAAACTTTGGTTGTGGTTGATTTTTTTTTAAGATAAAATAACCATGTTGCATTTTTGATGCACAGTAACTATTAAATCGTTAAAAGTTAACAAAAAAATGTTTATCGTGACCAAACTTTTGGTGAAAACAACTATAAATGGTTCTCCGCAACCATACATTTTTACAAAGAACATAATATGGTTATTGTGACCATATCACAACCATGTTTTTTCTGCGTGTAATTAAATTTGCCCAGAGAACAAATAAAAAAAGCACACAACATTTTTTCCTTTTTTTTTGCTACATATGTATGGATGTGTAAAGCTTGGAAAAACAAATAGTTTTTGTTAATAAGTAGAAGGAAGAAAAAGCTACACAGCAAAGAAGCTGCTTTGATATACACATGAAAGAATGAAAGAGTCAAAAGTACTTATATTTCTCTTTCACAAAGTAAAATTAAATTAAAGTTTGTTTGTGTGCAAATATAAAAGAACGTTCTTACTCGGAACTATTATTTGATCAACTCAGTTACTATAGTGACCAGTGATGTTTTAAGTGATTTAATCACAGGTACTAACAAATCGCTCATCTCTAATGCTTAGTGATGGAAGTAACATGTTTTCCAGCTCTGTTTTTATCTTAGTTTTAACCGACAACACTAGCTTTTAGTTTAGTTGCTACAGAAATTTGTAATATAAAAGATTATTTTAAACAAAGCACGGTGGGGCAAAATTAAATTCTTTTGGAAATAACGCCATTTGTAAAGGGTCATGTCGGTTCATTCAAAAATTATACCGAGCATAGCAGAGGAGTATTTAAGCTTAAGCTTTAAAGCTGGGTACCATACCATCCGCTTTCCAGCGATGGTGCTTTGTGGTCTCAAAATTGGGACCTAAAAATTTTCCCTAACGCTTGGCATTTCTTAATTTTTTGTCTGATTTATAAAAATTATACATGGTCATAAATCAAAAAAATATTGGGTACAATATTCAGCAAATTTGTTCAAATTTGTAACCGTAGTTAGCGGGCAAATTGGAATTATTTTAGAAAATTTTTGAAGATTATTTGTTTGGGAATTTTAATTTAAAAAATTCAAAATAATTCAAAATAATTTTGGATATGATAAAATTTTATTAAGGAATATATAATTTTTTTTTGTTTAAGCCAACTAACGAAATCTCCTATAAAATTGATCATTCTTGTATTAGATGGAGGTCCCTTTATTTGAGCTATTTTACATCGAAATTTTGATTTTACCCCATAATTTCTAAAAGCTGTATATATACTCCAAATTGTTGCTGAAAATATTTCATGAGTCCTAGTTCATATGTGGACTTTAGGGGCAAATGAGCA
This sequence comes from Gymnosoma rotundatum, assembly GCA_916610165.2. Lineage (NCBI taxonomy): Eukaryota > Metazoa > Arthropoda > Insecta > Diptera > Tachinidae > Gymnosoma > Gymnosoma rotundatum. The sequence goes on from OU744338.1 coordinate 50,866,025, forward strand.
ACAAATTCCAATTTTGGGATTACTATTTTTTTATTTTGGGCACTGTGGGTTTTCTTTGACCTTAACGCTGCAGATTTTTTGTCATTTTAATTGACCAACTCCACATGCATAGACACTTTTATTCGATTTGTTTAACTTATAAATTTATTATTTTTGCATATTTATCATTTTTACTTTTCTCAAATTTTTTGAAATTTTCGAAAATAAGCCACAAATATTAAAATATTGTTTCGTTATTTTTTTAATGTGTTTAAATATAAATAACGCGATTTCATATCAAACGAAAAAATATTTACCTTAATATCATTAATGCGTTTGTAAAAAAATACGTAAAAACAATTATATTAAAGAAATGCCAAGCGTTAGAACGTTTCTCAGGTGCGAGGTATCAACTTTGAGTCCACATAGCGCCATCCCTGGAAAATGGATGCTACCCAGCTTCAAATACTTTTCTCTATGCTCATACTAAGTTTTGAATCGACCTAGCCTTTAACAAATGGCTAAATTACCGTCAATATATTTTTTTCTGCCCACTGTGCAAAGCTTAGTTGTTTCTCTTTATTGAATTTATACTTCTTGATTGTAAAAACTCTTCCAGCATGAATCAAAAGTTATTGTTTCGTCAAATGAAATACTTTGAATTTAGCATAGGTTTACCGTTATATGCAAATGATTTGGAACGCTATCGTAACTTGTTGTAAATCTAGTTTTTAAATATATAAAGTTTTCGGTGAGACTTTTAAATTAAGACTACAAATATATTTAAATTTGTAATAATTTGACTTAAAAGTTTTTATTTATTTATTCTTTCAGGTAAGCAAAAACTGGTTTATATATTGATTGTAACACAAAAAATAAAACTCTTGACAAATTCGCGGTGAGTTGCTTTAAAATGTTATTAATTTAAATTAAAGAAATTTTACAAATTTTTACTCAATTTACATTTGTATCAACTCCTTTTTACCATGTTTCCCACGTTCTTTTCTTTTACAACCCCAATGTCGTTAATATTGCAAATTGACAATGTTTTTTTGCTGTTGATGTCTATTTATTAAATATATATTTTGTTATTTTTTAGTATCTTTATAGCAACTAATTTCGACAAAAGAACAAAAAAGAATACAATTGAAATTATTATTAAGATATAATAGGCTAATAGCATATAGTCACGTTAAGGATTGTCAACTTAAATGTGCCATAAAAATGTTATTTTTAAAAATAAATAAAATTCACAACTAAACGTTTTTTAAAATAAAAACTTGTTAATTTGTGAATAAAAATGTTAAAAAACAAAAAATAATCTTTAGATTTTACAACTAAAAAAGTACTTTTAAAAAGTACCTCCTGAAATTTGTGGTGGTAATTTAAGAAGGTAATAAAAACCTTATTTATTTTTTTATAATAAATAATCCATTAAACCCTTTTAATTTTTATTAATTAATGTTTTGTTTCTTTGGTAAGTACCACGCCCATTTTTTAAACTAAGCCAACCATTTACGCTTAAAATCAAGGTATTGACACAAGAAATGCAAATTGTATTTTCCATTTTAAACGATCTTTATTGTTAACGTTGTGTGCAAGGTACCATGAATATTTTTGAAAATTCAATCATTTTTAGCTTAAACAGAGATATAAGTTATTTCAAAAATTTGCGATCTTTAGTGTTATACTTTATGTGAGAGCAGCTAATCCCATTTTTTTTTTAAATTATTGTGCCCTTTTTTTAATCATTCAAATATTTTTTTTGTGTGGGCATGGCAACTCACGCCTACTATTTCCTATAGCCTATAGATCATTCCAACCATAAATGAAGGTTCTGTCAAACTATTTGTCAAAATATTCATACATACATACATGCATACATACATATTGACATAGAAGAATTGTTTGAAGGATATTTTGATTTTTGTTAAAAAATAATATTCATAACGCATGTGACCTGTCCGGACCCTCGATGTCTAGTATTTTTGTGTCCACTTTTGTTGCTTTTTGATTGCGCTGAGTTGTTTTGTTTTCCAACACAAATTGTAACCTTTTAATGCTGATGAGGTCAAATATGTTCAGGCCTTCAATATAATCTATTTTGGTGTTCCCGTATGCAAAGAATCATAGCTCTCTGTTTATTAAAGGTTGTGCTGTTATTTGCAGTGTTAAAATAACCAAACTTACATTCGCATAAATGTGATTGTTTACCACTTTAAAAAGGAAATAAAACATAAATTCGAAATTTATTTAAAAAATTATTCTCCTGCGCAGAACATTTAGTCGACCTTATGAATTGAATAATTCTCATCAGTTTTTGAGACGTGTTCCATTATTCAATTGTCGTTAAGTAGATTAAAATGACCGAAAATTCCATTTTATTCATATACTTATATACATACAAATATATGTTCATACGAACATATAAAAATTCATTAATGTCTACACATTTACATACTTCTATGCTCAAACGAAATTTGTTAGTTTCCATAAAAATATACGTCCTTTGCTAATTCGAAGTCTTTAGGTTGTCATCTAGTAATTCCTGGCCTCCTAATTTTTAACTTACTCTTGCGCATCATAACATTTAGTTCCTTCTATTTAAAGTTTACGTATCCTATCGCTAGCGCATTTACCTATCATTGGGAGCGACGTGCGCAAATCTTTCCAGAAACCTTTTCAAGGAAAAAGGAAAGTCACCAGCAGATGCTTCACGTTGGTTAGGTAAGCCAGCTTTAAAGTAAAAGATCTACTCTTATCTACTTATTCTTTGTCGTAAATTGGAAATATTAGTAAAAGCGTGTATACGATTTAAAATTTACACAAATATACCCATACATTTTTAACTTTAATGATGACAGCAAATTAATGCTTCTTACCCAAAATTTTATAAACTGCTTTCTACACCCTTTAGCACACGTGGAACCAAGGCACATTGATACAGGTGACGGCATTAGCTTTTGCCTGTATTTTGTTTTTGTAAAACCTTGTTGAGCTGTCAAAAAGGTCTGACAATATGTGTGTGTGTGTGTGAAAAATTATCAAGCAATTAAACACATATATATGTATATAATACACATGCTCACACAATTAACAATATACACATACAATAAAAAAAAGAGCAACAATTTTGACAACTCGCAAAGGAAAACATTAAACATATGTTGACCGGATGAGCTAATGAATTCACCTGTTCAATATGCCTTGCGTGCAAGAGAGTATATCTTAGTTTGTCATTCCGTGTGTAATTTTTTCAATATCCATTTTCGACCCCATAAAGTATTTATTTATATTCTGAGTTCTCCTGTATAGCGAAATCGATTGAGCGTTGTCCGTCTGTCCGTTACTTCGTCACTGTCCGGACTGACATCAAGTTTGCCAAGGCACTAGATGAGCTAAGAAAAACATATATCGGTCTATGTCTTTCGAGGCAGCGGGCAAAACATCACAAGTGCCTCTAATTTTTTTTATATCTGGAACAAATATATATATTTATATCTGAAATAAATATATGAAGTGATAGAAATTTAAAAAATAAGAAAAAAGAGTTTTAAAATTTTTTTAAATATCTAAAGAGAGTTTTGAGAAAATACTATTTTTTTAAATGCTTAAACCATTAAGAGGCGATGACATTTTTATATACAATTTTATTTAGTACTTTATTTTGGTTTTTTTTCTTATTTTTGAATTCTCCGTCTCCCAAATATTTGCTTATTTGATTGGAATTACTTCACTAAACTAAATTTCATATATGGTAAAGGGGTTATACGATTCGGCATTGCCGAATATAGCACTCTTATTTCTTTTATATCAAATTAACCTGCCACATGCCACATTTCTGGCATAATGAGAGGGCATTTTTCCCATGCATTTTATTACAGTATATTTACAATAAATATATTCTGAACTAAATATAAAAATAAATAAAAAAATAAATAAAGAAAAAATTTACGAATTAATTTTAAGTTGCCATTTCGCTACCGCTTACTTAGCTCTTAAGGAAACTTCTCACAAACATTTTAAATTAACTAAAGATTTTTGTCCAAACAATTAAGTAAAGACAAAAATCAAAGTTTAAGCAAAAACAACAATAATCAACATTGATTTTATTTTTCTTTTACGATTACGAATAATTTTTTATTAATGCAATAAACACAATCAAAGGCTACCGACCATCGACTACCGACTACAAAAGTAGCTGGCTACAAAAATAGCCAAGTCGCCAGCTACTTAATTCTTTTAACGACTACCGACCACTAACTACAAAAAATAAACATTTGTTTTGACATATGTATTAAAGTTAACCAAAACAAAACAAACTTGATATTTTTTAATTGAATTTGTGTGAATAAAAAATTTCAAGTGTCTCAAGAAAATTCAATTAACTTTATAAGTACGTTTATAAGTTTATAAGTACTATTGCTAAAATAGTGGAAACAACGACTTCAGTGTATGAAGTGTCCACGTCCATATTTGCATGTAAATTGAACTAAACATTTACATTAAACAATTTAATAAATACATATAAAAAGTAAAAATGACTATGATATATTTACCAATTTCAATAAAAAAAAAAAAACTCAAAAAATAAATATAAATGAAACAAATTAGAAATTGATGAAAAAAGAACTAAATGGAAAATTTGACAAATAAAAAGTTAATGAAAAATGTAAACCACCGAGTATATATATGCTCAGTGATGTAAACAAATGAAAAGATGATTATTATTTTTCAATGGTGCCACTATAAAAGTTTTTCGCGTTTTTAATAGCGACATTTAATCTATTGCGTTTCTAAAACCACCATTTCATGCATTTATTGTATTAGCAGCACTAATCTGTTTTTTGTAGCCAAGAAAAATAGAAATTAGCCTAAGTTGGCTACGGGCTACAAAAGTAGCCGTATAGTAGGTAGTCGTGTAGCGGCTATTTTTCTATTTTTGACATCTTGTAGTCGATGGTCGGTGGACATGATTACGTTTATAGCATAACATTTATTTGTTTGAACTTAAATCATAGTTTTATTATTTTTTTAGCTAAACTTAATAATGATTTGGTTAAAATTTCCATATTATTTGTTGTTTAGAAATAAAATGTCTTTTTTCTAATTAAATATTAACAATTTGTGTATTTCATTTTACTTTACGAATTTAGTAACTGTAACTGTTGTTTTTATTTTTTTGGCATCATATTATATTTACTGATACGAAGTTTCTAAATCTAACAAGCCAATGTTAAACAAAAAAATTATGAATATTTTTGTGTATTTTGTGTATTTGTGTGTTTGTGTATTTTTGTGTATTAAATTTGACTTTACGAATTTAGTAACTGTAACTGTAAAGTATCCATAAATTTTTTGTTTAACATTGGCTGGACTTAAGCATGATTGTTAGATTTAGAAACTTAGTATCAGTAAATATAATATGATAGCTTAGTTCAAGATTGAATTAATAATTACAAAAAACAAAATAAAAAACAGAAAATAACAACCAGCCCAGTTTCAATGAATTTGTCATTAAATATTTTACTTGCGATTACTATTTTAATATACTGCAAAAGTAAACTTGTAACTACAGTATTGTTTTCTTGGCTCCCTTAAAGTATGCTAAATATTACATAATGGATGTAGATACATACACATATAAACAGCTTGTAAAGGCTGAGCTTAGCTTGAGAGTTCTGTCTGTGCTTTAGAGCAAAGAGCGCAGAGCATTTTGAAGTTTGTATATAAAATCGAGAAGATTTTGGAGCAGATAACGTTGATCTTAAGAAAAAATTAGCAATTTTTACTTTTTTAAGTAAACCAAAGAGGTGCATTGTCAGTTTTACTGTTATTAAATCAATTACGGGTTTCCTTAAATTCGTCAAAAAGTAACAAAATTTTGAAAGTAAGAATGGCTTTCTCTGCGTAAATTAATAAAACATTATGGCGACTCGTTGAAATAAAAGAAAGTTTATACTTTAATTCCCCCATTTAAAAAAATTAAAATTTTTCAGATAATAAAGATTTTTTCATATCATGAGCATATATTTTGCTCATGCTTTTTGGCAGTTCTTAAAATTTAGACACTTGAAAATTTTTGGTTGCATCCTTTAACGAACGCCTCTTGTTTGTATTTTTATTTTTTTGTTTATTATAGAGATATTAATTGCTAAAAATTTTGAAGAACTAAATAAAGCAAAAATGGGTAAATAAAGAATGATTTTATTAATTAATTTTCAAAAATCCTTTTTTGTGCTAACTTCCCGATTTATTATTTAAATCACCGATATTGATTATTGGGGGTCAAAGCACGAAAAAAAGAATTTTTGAAAATTACTTAATATAATTAATAAAAATAAAAAATCCCGTTGTTTAAAATAATTTAATATTTGCAAAGTGCCCGTGCATAAAATAAATTATTGTAGTGTTTTGTGATATATTATTTTTCATCCTCTTTCAACTGCATAAAAGATCCGAAAAAATTCTGCCTTATACAGCAGAGAAAGAAAAATAGAATTACTATTAGTTATTGTTTTTTTTTTGCTTAAACTTTGATTTTTGCCTTTGCTTTATTGTTTGGACGGAAATCTTTAGTTTATTTAAATGTTTGTCAGAAGTTTCCTCAAGAGTTAAATAAGCGATAATGAAATCATCGAGACGTGCTTTGACCCTCAATAATCATTATCGGTGATTTAAATGATAAATCGGGAGGTTAGCACGAAAAAAAAATTTTTTAAAAACTAAATTAAACTTTGACACATACTCCTGCAACACAAACCAAGCCGTCCGTGGTTGTAAAAGGCAAATTTATATAAGGTAAAGCAAATAAAATATAAAAAAGTGTATGTCAAGTACAGTGTTGCCATTAAAGAAAACGAAAGAACTGCTTCATCTGACAGATACCATTTTAAACATAATTCATAGATTAACACGAATCAATATTAGTTTCTTATATCTGATTTTTTTCTGATTGCAAATTTTTATAAATTTAAAAACTGAAGATTTTATCATAGGATTGCAATTGGCCACAAAAACAGTGTTTCTATTACGAAAATCCGAAGTCTAAATTTAAATTAAACAAATGACACATATTAATAAATTTAATATAATACTTTATACTCAAAAAATGTGATTATAGATAAAAATAGAATTCTGGCTTTAAAGTTGAATGGATTTACTTTATTTATTAGCATTGAGAGTGTTTGCTTTAATGGCAACACTGAAAAATTAAGTTAACTGCATTTACTTCTGCAAAATACAAACAGAAACGTGCAAATGTCAAAATAATAAAACCCGGAAATTCGAAGGACACTTTTCGAATATTACAACATTTTGCCAATACACACACCCACACACATACACAAATAAAACACAAAAAATGCCTTTTAATGTGGGTAGAAAACAAAACACAACAAATAACAGATGTTTAGGCTCTGAATAGCATCCACAAACAGTGATTATATCAGATTCTCCATAAAAAATAAATCAAAATAGCAAAGTAATATTTAAAATTGTTACATTAAGAGAGAAAGGGAGAGTGTGTATTGAGTTTAAGTGTTTGCATGAGTGTATTGACGTTGTAGTTGCTTTGAACCAGTGTTGTCGGTTATGGCGATTTTTTTGCAAAACGTGAAGACAAAAATTCCTTCTTGGCGATAAAAATGTTGTAATGGTGAGAGATTAGATACCTAGCAGTATTTATAATACTTGGGGAATTTTTTTTTTATTTTTTGTGATTTACTTTACGACCACATTGCATTAAAAATATGAATAAAATGTCAAATAATACAGACGCATAAAAAAGGCAGTGAGATACAAAAATTAAAACTTGTTAAATTGAATCAGAAATGGCATCGACAACATAAAATGTAATATGTAATAAAGAAAATAGCGATAAATTCATATAAAAAAACTGAAATCTGCTTTTACAATAAAGTTGTTTTCTATATTTAACTAGTAAGAGTGCTATATCTATGTAAATCTAGTTAAGTAAAGTAACTCCAATCAAAAAATCAAATATTGGGGTGACAGATATTAATAATAAAATGTGCGTACTGCATATATATTATTTAAAACAAAAATGACATCGGATCTTAATTTCAAAAGCTTTAAAATGATACCCATATTAATATTTAAAAAAATTTTGAAAATTTCAGATCCCTGTTACTCGGAAAGTATGGGCAGCGACTATATTTTCACTGGATGGTTTTTTTCTTAGTTTTTAAATCTCTATCGCTCCATATATTTATTTTTTTGATTGGAGTGACTTTATTGTTCCAAATGGCATGAACAAATTAGAGGTAGGCATGGTATTTTGTCTGCTGCCTCGAAGGACATTAACCGATTATGCTGAATTCCAATAGCACCTCTATCGACACTATATCTGATCGATTGACACATTTATTTTATCTGTGAGATCAAGTTTGTCGTTACAGACGGACATTAGTCAACTTCGCTATGCATAAGAAGTCAGAATATATATCGCTGGTCTCATGTAGAAAGGCCCTAACTCGTATATAACTAACTTTACAGGAGAAGGTAAAAACATAATAGAAACTGTAATTAATGTAATATTAAAAATGCAAATGCTTAGAAAACCGTTATTTTTGATACTATTGCATTCAAATTTTGTGACAAGGTGTATCTGCGTGAAATGTATTGGAATCACGAAAAATTTCCATTTCGAAAAAATCGACTTAGGGACTTTCTACATGAGACTAGCGATATATATATATATATATTTTATTGGGTCGGAAATGTATATTGTAGAAATTACACACGGAATCACAAACTCAGATATAGCCTTTTTCCACTTTTTGTGATGAAGGGTATAAAAAGGTTGCTAAAAAAATGCTTGATTGGCTCTCAAAAAAACTTTCTATTTTTTAAGTTTACTGTCAATTTTCAATTTTAAAATGCTCCAACTCTGTATTTCAAACTAAAATTTCTGCTGTTTCGAAGTTTTTCAAAGATTAGGAGACCTTAATTACGCACTTGGTATTTATTTAACTCAGTGGGAAGAAGATTCCTTCAAACTGGACTTAATATTTCGATAAAATAAGTACGAAAAAGCATATACGATTCTAGCCTAAAGTTAACGATTGCCAGGATGCTGCTGTTATTTACCACTTTAAGGAGTTTACGATATCCGTTCTTAATGTGTTAGCTGTTTCCACAATTAACGCTTGTGTCGAATGAATTCTATTGTAATGAATTCTATGAAAACTAATTTGAAAAATAATATCCAATATGAATTTTTCAATTATTTACTGGTAGTATTATACATGAACTTAATTAAAATATGTTGTAACACATTCATATAAAAATAACTTAAATCGTCTACATTAATTGATTTTACTTCTTATGATTCTTAAGTTTGATTTTTATGTTGTTTAAACGTCAAATAAAAGCAATATACCTTTTACAAAAGAATTCCGTTTTGAATTGGTTTTAGATTGTTGTGAGCAATGCAATTTTTATGGTAAAAGAAGTAAAAATGTTTTTATAACTAATATTACATATCTGCATATATTTTGGCGATATTTGGCGATATTCGACAAGTCATTTGGCGAAAAAGCTCAAAGAATAACTGGCAACACTGCTCTGAAAAAATCTTTAATGTGTTCAAGTTCGTAATGCGCATGGTCTTGATTAACAAGATAATGTTCGAAAATTTTTATAGTATTTTCGAACATTATGTTCGAGTTTCTTAATACATGCAGGCATACATATGTAGATATTTGTGAAATTCGTTTTGTTGTGTTTTTTTCTCAATAAATTAAAAATAAGTATTTTGGCAAAAGTCTTGGAAAAGAGTAGCAAAATTAAAAAAAAAAAAAAAACATTTGTTTTAAAGAGAAGTTAGAATAAGAAGAGAAAGAGATTTAAGATATTTATTTATTATATGTGCATTATTATTTATGTCTTTAAATAGTATTTTAGTATTATAAAATAAAAGATGTATCAGACATACCAATGCTGTTACTTTTAAGTAGAATTGAAATCTGAAAAGTGCAGCGATATACTTACTGCAGCCATATGTGTGTACAAGTGAGCTGATTTGAAATTGCTTAAGGTGAAAAACAATTGCAAGATTTTTTTTATACACAAGAATATTTTAAGGCAACCATATATTGAATTGTAGCCGCAAAAGCTTAGAATGATACTTGCCCTCCGTACTGTAAAATTTTAATATTTTAATTTAGGGTAAAAAATTAAAAACTCTAGAGAACCAAAGAAGCAAATCAATTTTTAATAAGTATAAATAAAAGTGGGTAAATAAAAAATTCATTTGAACAAACCGGAAACAGAAATAAATTAGACCTATTTCAGGTTTTTCTGGTTTCAGATTGAAATTTTATTTCTCTTTTTTAATTAATTATTATTTGTCTATTTTTTTTAAGATTAATATATATAACTAACTATTCCCCAGTTACCCGTACTGATCTTTTTTCTTTTAAATAAGCATACCCCGTTGGAACTTCTAAATAAATATCTATATCTGTTTTAATTTTTTCTTTCGAAATTGGTGCAGCTGTAAATGTCCGTTCTAGCAATAACTCATGAAGGCGACTGAATTCGTGCAAGCTTGAGATAACTCATCTACACGACCATACGAACGAACCCTTAAAATATAGTCGAATTCGGTTTAACGTTTGTGAGTTATAAAGTCACAACACACTTGCAACAATTTTTTTATACATATAGATTTATTAAATTTCATTCTAAAAAAAATAAAACTTTTAATAAGAATAAGAAAGTTTTTTCTATGTACATTTTAAAACTTATGTGAGATAAAATAAGATAATCAGGTGTGAATCGTGAATATCTTTCCCTTCAAAATGTGTTCGTTTTCTAGTTACAAAAGGCAATCGGGTACGATTCACGTAAACTTTTTTTCAAGTAACTGCCATCCCTAAATTAGCGCGTAAGACGCAAAGCAACGTTATTAATAGCTTTTGAGCTAAAATGTCATCCCTAAATAAAAGCGTCAACTTTGTGTCTTTAGCAGTAATGTTAACCCATTTTATTTTACAAAACCTGCTGTATAATAATAAAGAAGACATAAAACCGCTAAATTGCCTTGAAAATAACTAAATTGTCATTACTTTTCAACATAACAAAACAAAACAAACCAACAAACAGCCAACTTCACTTCCTAACGCACTGTCAAAATTGAATTTTCCAATTGCTAAGCGTTGACGCCGTGCTATTTAGGGATGCTTCATACATTTTGTATGTACGTGAGAAAATTTGACAGATATCTTGCGCTTTACGCGCTAATTTAGGGATGGCAGTAAAGAGAAACTTCCCTTATTGTGAATGAATTTTTTCCACAAAATTTTTTCACTTTTTCCTTTGATTTGTTCACTAAAATTTTCTTGTGAAATGCATACACTATGCATTACAATATTAAAATTATTAAGACATTTTTTTAATTGAAGATTAGTTACTGCAGTGCAGACTAAAATTATGCTTGAAATGATGCAAGAGATCTTATTGCCTGTATTATGTTAAGATTTCTACAGACATTATAGCAAAGATAAGTTTATATTAAAGATATCAATTACTTGACATTAAGGTGTAATAAATATGATAAAAAAAAACAATTTTATTGAAATGGTTCAGCAGCAACTTCTTCATTAACTTCAAGGGGTTAGATGTGTCTTGCAAACCCCGAACCTAAGTTGGATTTCGCCTAGAGTCACGTTCTTGTAATACAGTTATTAATTTCTTTCTAAAAATAGTATGTATTAAACCCTCCACCACAAAAAGTATTAAAAGGGTATATCTTAGTTTGTCATACCGTTTGTAATTTCTGCAATAACCATTTCAGTCCCCATAAAGCATATATATTCGTTCTTCTTATGTATAGGGAAGTCGATTAAGTGATGTTCGTCTGTCCGTCCGTGTTAGTGTAGAAATAAAGTTTGCCAAGGCACTGGATCAGCTAGGAAAAATTTAAGTACGCCAATCGATCAGACATCGTGTCAAATAAGGTGCTAATGGAAATCAGCAAGATCAGTTCATGCCTTTTGAGGCAGCGGTCAAAACACCACGCCTATCTCTAATTTTCCATATCACGCCTATCTCTAATTTTCCAAATATAAGAAAAAAAATATCAGGTGAAAAAATTGGCGCTCGCCCATTTTTCCGAGTTACGGGCCTCTGAACTTTTCAAATTTTTAAAAATATCAATATGGGTATTATTTAAAAGCTTTTCAAGACATCATTATCAAATACTAAAATTTTTCAAAAATGCTTAACCCACTAAGAGCTATTAGATATTATTATGTAAAATTATGTATAGTACTTAAATTTTTTTTAATTTTTTAATTTTCTGTCACCCCAATATTTTTTTTGTGTTAAAGGGTATATAAGATTCGGCATAGCCGATTAACTTTGATTAGTTGATAGATATATACCAACAATGCTAAAACGGATTTAGTTTATTGTACTATCGTTAAGCATCAATCAGCAAAAAATACAAACTTGTGTCTGGTGAAAGACAATAATTTAAAAATTTAATTAATTTTAATTTAAAAAGCCACAAAAATTAATATAACGATGAAGATTGGGGCGCGTTGGCACATTTGAATATTACATCACTGGCAGCAATAACATTTATTATTTTTAAATAATAATATTTTTAAATAATTTTTTCCAATATTGCCTTAAAATCTTCATTGGAAAAACATTAAAAGTTGCAGGTCTTCTTACAAATCGATTTTTAATTTAACGCCATTTTAAAATTTAAAATTTAATACATATTTGAGTTAACAATAAATGTAGTGCTGAAGGAACAAACGTTATTTCTTTTGCTATCCCTGATTAATATATAAATTACTTGTCTTTATATAGTGACATTTTACATGTAATTATGAATTTATTTTTTCCATTGTTATTTTGTAACTTAATTTATAAACAAGTTTGATATGTACGTACATACTAATTTATGTAAAAATGTATTTGTTAATGAATACCGCATTTCAAGCATTATAATATAATACAAGAGGGTTATTATATATATTGCTCCTAGTAATTATTTATACATATACAACAACAAAAAGTGTAATTAATTAATGGTTTCGCTTTTTTTAAGGGTTGTTTAAAGTATTTGTGTTATCATAAATTTTCGTTTTCGTAATAAAAAGAATTGATAATTAATTAATTAATTGTTATGTTATGTTATGTTCTGTTTTTTTTTGTTTGTCTAAAAAGATACCGGTTTATGTTCTGTGACAAGTTTTTTTAAGATTATGGTTTAAGAGCTGGGTGATCAATTAATCGACGTTTTTAAAAACCGGCTTTAGAATAGATGAAATATTTAAAATTTTATAATTTTTAAATTTATATTAAAAAACTTAAATTTGTATCTTAGCAGCATAAATGGTATCAAATTAATTTGCTTAAAATAATCTCTAAGAAAGAAAAAACAATTTAAATTCTCTGGAGAATTTTTCGTATTCGTTTGTTTGATTGCACATGAAAATTGCTCTTCCATTGTAGCTAATGGACAAATTCTAAATTATAAATCCTTTTCTGAATTGTTCTCTTAATCGTCATCTTTAAACTCTAAACCATCATGTGAGAAATCTTTTTCGTTGCGGCCCAAGCGGTAAATTTGTTTTTGGTTTCATTCATAAAATAACATTAAATAAAATAGCTGCAAATAAATTTCCACAATTTTGACATAAAATACAAAAACCTTAAAATATTTTAATGGCTGTTTTACTCGTCATTTGAAAAAGCAATTAAAAACAAGTTTGAGCGTTATATTCGGCTATGCCGAATCTTATATACCCTTCACCATCTATGTAAAAGAGCAACTATTGGGGTGACAATGAATTAAAAAATTAAAAAATTGTTACTGCATATTTATAATTTTACATAAATATGACATCGGCTCATAATGAGTTAAGCATTTTTTAAAGGTTTTATTATTTCCTTAAAGATTTATTCAAAAGCTTTAAAATGATACCCATATTGATATTTAAAAATGTTTAAAAATTTTAGAACCCCGTATATCGAAAAATCTGGGCGAGCGCCAATTTTATCTGTTAATGTACATTTATTTTTCTGATTGAAATTACTTTATTGTTCCAACTGACATAAAAAAATTAGCGGTAGGCGTGGTGTTTTGCCTGCTGCCTCGAAGGACAGGGACCGATCATGCTGATATATATGTACATTATAGAGTCTGAAATGGTTATTGTAGAAATTACACACGGAGTGACAAACTTTGATATACCCTTTTTCCATTTTTTGTGGTGAAGGATATAAAAAACGGGAGGTGGAAAGGTGAAAAACCCGGTATAAAAACCGGTTTTACTCTGTTTATTATTAAAGCTAGTTTTATTCAATTTCTGTTTGATTTGAATGCAAAGATCAGAAATGGAACTTATGCCATTAAAAATCGGAGTCTACTTCGACAATTTTTCATTACGAAATAATTTTATGTTTTTACGAACTTCTCACATTCAACTTAAATTTGTCACCAAATTAAATATTTAAATTATTTACATTACTTTTGTCGATGCTGCTGTGTTTTTCATCTCTGGCAAGTATACTGCTGCTCGTATGTAAATTTTTCAGCATAAAATTATCTCTAGATTGGTATTGCTAACCTTGAAACAAATTACACAAAAACACACTTAGGGAATTGCAAAAAAAAAAAACAACAAAAGAGAGATACATTGTAGCCACTGGAATTATTTACTTACAGCAGGGATGGAAACATTCAAACCAAAAAATGCTTTTTTTTTTTTAATAACAGTTATTAATGAGAAATAAGTATTTAAGAAAAATATTTTTAATAATTACATTAGGGATGGAAATGTACAATCCAAAAAAGGTTAATTACACTGTTCTGCACGAAAATCCTCCTTTAAACCAAAATATGCTTTCTGACGGTTTTCAAATATGCTGAACACGAATTTGAAGTCAGATTCTGTCTATCACGCACAGTTTCTTGAAAAATTATAGTTTTTTTATCCAAAAATATGGGTTTTTTGTAATTTTGACGATTTTTTTATGGCATCAAAACATAGTGAAAAAAATTCAAAAGCCCGATGATTTTGAGCGCAATAAAGTATATTGGAACAAAAAAAATTTGATAGGAATATTACAAGATGGTTGAAGAAATATGGCTAAAAGTTTTTTTCTTGTATGTATAATCTTACAATTTTTTTTAAAATTTTTTTATGGTGGTATCCTTTTCATTCAAATCCCTACCTGCCCCCCCTTTCATCCTCAATACCGCAATTACCACCCTCCCACTCAGCCGCTCTCTTGTCACTATTTTCTTCTAGGATTTGATCAGTACTCTCGAGGCTTTCGCTCCAAGTTTCTTCTATTTTCTCTCAAAATCAGAGGGTGATAGAATTTTTCTGAGTTCAGATTTGGACTCAACACACTTGAAAACGTGAGAAACAGGCAAAATTTTTCAAGGGAGGGGAGAAAAGTTTTTTTTTTGCAGAACAGTGTTATTAATGAGGAACGAGAATTTAATATTTTTATTAAAAATCACGTAACATTTGATTTTAGTCTTTATTAATTAAATTTATAAAGAAACATATATCATTTCGGTTTTATATAAAGCATACCTATGCTGGAAAAAAATATAAGCAAACGTAAGTGCCTACAATGTTACCTACGTGTTATGATCAAAATTTTTATTTAACCCAAAAAAATATATATTTCATAGCAGTTTTAAATTTTGGGGAATTAACGCAGTTTTACTTATTTTTCCTTATTTCAAATGAATTTCTGGGTTTTAGTAAAGAAAAAAAAAACTTATTTCTTGTTACAATAACCATATAATTTTTTCTGTAACAATGTTTAGTTGCGCCGAACTAACGAATAACAATTTTTTTTCAGTTTAAACAACAACTGGTTACTACGTAAAAAAAAATGCCACATGTTCGGTTTTAGCATAAAATAAATTTGATCGATTCAAGTATTATTATGATTCAATTATACTACATGACATTTTAAACCATATTATGAAATTTTTATTTACCCACTTAATGGTTATATTTGATTATAACAATATTACATATAATTATACATGTTTATATTTTAAACATAAATTAAATTAAATTTAAATTTTAATTTATATATTTCATTTTTAAACCAACAACAAAATGTAAGAATTTATGTACATAATTATACTTACTTTTGATAGCAATACTTCAGAAATACCCACCCGCGTTACAGTTAAAAAACTTTTATTCTGTTTTTATAACCTTAAAAATTATTTGGCTTAAAGAACATTAAAAATAATGTTTGCATGTTGGTTTTTCTGTATTTAATTTAATTATGCTTCGTTATGTTTATTTTTTTTTTTCACCTCCTCAACCCACCCCATTCATCATTCTCGGTAACACTTGCAAACTTACTCCCTTCCACTCCCTCCTTTTCATATTCTATTGTTAGTTCTGCTAAAATATTATGATTATTTTTTAATGTCAAACACGTATTTTAAATACATAAGTATGCTTGTGCGTTTGCATGGATGTATATATGAATGCATGTTTTAATAATGTGAAATGAAACATTAAAAATGTTTAAAACATTATAAAAAACATAACAAAAAACATGGTGCCTGGATGACTATTAAGAGCATTAGAAATAAAATAAAAGAAAAAACATAATTTTAAGTGGATATTTAAAGGAAAACATGTCTCTATATAAAAACGTTTTTTTTTCTTCTTTCTTATACATTTGCTCTTTTAAAAGAGTAATTCATCTAAATGCTAATGTATGTTTGCTGATGTGATGAGAAATATTGTCTAGAAAATAAAATCAATAAACTATTAAATGTCTACTGATGACCAAGTAACTATATAGAATTATTGGTTTTGTTGTTGTTGTTATGATTAGCGAAATAGAGAGAAAATTATCAGTAGACTTTGATTTCTCTAGACTTATTTATGTAGAATTAAACTTAATAATAACAATATTCATAGAGTATCAAATTCCAAATATTAACGTTCAACTTAACACTTACATACCTATTTATGTATATGTATGTATGTATGAACAAACAAAGGTTCAAAAGCTGATGAAGAAAATCACTTGGCAACATAAAAAATATTGCTGCACTCATACTATGATGTGTCAGCTAGAAAATAATTTCTCGTAAATAAATAATGCAGCTAAAATAGTAAAAAAAAAAGTAAAAAGTATAAAATGTATGTTAATTAAAAACTCTTTAATCACTGTTGATTGCTAATATGTACATTGTTGAGATTTTAATATCCGTTGTTTTTTTAAGCTCGATAGAACTTTAAATTGTAAAAAAACAAATAAAATTGTAATGCTGATTTTTTTTTTAAGAAAGATCAGAACATGCCATTAATATCTAAAAATATCATGACGTAGCGCATTCTAGACGTTCAATTTTGGGTCACTACTTCATGTACTGCTGGCCGTATGTCACGAATTACATGAATAATGTTGGCCTCTATAGCGTCAATTTTTGCTGGTTTATAAGCATAAGCCAGTAACTTCACGTGGCCCCACAAGAAATAATCAAAAGGTGTCAAATCGCACGATTTCAATAACTAGATATGTGCGGTCGCCGTATGGCATGTAGCGCCATCTTGTTGAACCACATTAGATATGGATCTATGTCATCCACATTTTCAAACAAAAAATCATTAATGGTGCGGTAACGATCTCCATTGACCGTGACGTGAGATCCGGCCTCTTTTTTGAAGAAATAAGGTCCGATGATGCCACCAGCGTGTAAACCACACCAAACGGTGCATTCTTCTAGATGAAATGGAGTCTGCAATGTATGTTGTGGATTGGTCAAACTCTCTATGCGGCAATTTCGCTTATAAACAAACCCGTTAAGCCAAAAATGAGCCTCATCGATGAACACAATTTGGCGATAAAACAACGGGTCAGTTACTAACCGCTGTAGAGCCCAATCGGCGAAAGAATGGTCTCGTGGCTTTAATTTCTGCACTAGCTGAATCTTATACTAGTGTAGGCTAAGATCTTTGTGCGAAATTTTCCACGCGGTCGACGGACAGAGCTTTAATTACTGCGACCGACGACGAATCGATAAATTTGGATCTTCTTCCATACTTTCTTTCTTTTACAGCAGTGATATTCTCTTCAGTACGCACATTTCTTTGACGTGTTGGTGTTATTGCATTCCTTGGCAAATATATGGTACACAAGCTATTCACAGCTCGACGGATGGGCGATTTTGTGCACCATAAAAATCACGAAGGAAGTCATCTATAAATTGCTCGAATTTATGACTGATTTTCAAAGTAAACTTGGATGATTTGATAGCGTTGTTCAAGCTTGAGTCTATTCATAATGATTTGGCAGAGTTTACTAAAAATAATAGGAACAAATTTTTCAACAAAATTTAAATTTTTAATGTTATTTTTTATAATTTTAAGTTCTATTATCTTAAAAAACAGTAGTCATGGCAACTGCCATATATAGGAAAAAAGTACTATCGTATACCTTCAGAACTACAATTTGGCACAAGTAGCGCTGCCGGTAATTTGCATAGTTTGAAATAAAATGTGTAAATTGAAACAGTAGGCGTGTGCAAACAAACATAAAAGGCATATCAAATTAATGCAAACTTCAACAAAGTTGGAAATATGATCTCACTATCCGCTCGAGAAATTTATGAGAGTGTGTGTCAAAAATCTTTCACTGAAACATTTTATAAATTTTTAAAATATTTATTAAAGTCTATTTGGTGGAATTCACTAAATTCATTACCTTAATTTTGTATCTCACCGTCTTCAGTTAAATTTGGAAAATGTATTGTATTTAAAAAGAAACGTTTTGCGGGTCAATATAAAAACTCAAACTCTGTCAAACTCCATGTAAAAAAATCTGTATATTTTTTTATACATATACATAATGAAGTTTGACATAAGAGCTAACGGCAAAAGTCAATGTATTTGTCATCGCTACCACCTTATAATTGATTCGCCTTGAATATATTAATTAATGCGTCGTAATTCTTTATTGTTGGTATTCTTTTTACTTGCTAAAAAAACACTTTTCGAACATTATCAGCAGTCAATCTGTTCCGTTTCTTTTCCAATTGAATTAAACTTTGAATGCTTAGTATTCGTTCAGTGGAGGTTGGAATGCAGGGAGGAGTCAATATATAAAACCTACCATGTGGAAGGAGATTTTTTTCTTGCTTTATACATATGTATATCGGCAAATGAAGAGCTGAGTCCTCAAAAGTTTAAAAATTTGAAATATTTTTTATATTTTTATTTTTACACAATTAATTTACTTTCGGTTTTACCAGGAAAGCAACGCCAGCAATTTTTATGTTGTACGCTTAGAAAGAAGTATGCACCGTTTCTTAAATTAGACATTGTTATTTCAAAGTTATAAGGCTCCTTTCTTTGAGAAATTTTTCAGGAACAAATTCTTTTCAGAAATCAAAAAGTTGCAAGCAAAAAGAGTGGAGTTAAGCCACTTGCCAATTACAGCATTTTAATATAATTTAAGTACAATAAAACTTAGAAAATTTAGTAGTAAATTTAAAAACAAATTACAAATTTTATCGTTTATAAGTAGATGCTGCAAGTAACTATATGGTCGGTATTGCCAGACAAAATTATTAAACTGTATTTATCTTTGATAACAGCTGTCTTTTTTTTTAAAGTTAATTTTAAAAATAAATACATTAATAAAATTTAAACCCACTAACTAACAATTAACATGTCAAAGAGAGCTTTTATAAGATTGAAAAGCTAATTTTTATAACATTTGTAGCATAACTTTTGTTTGTAAAAGTATAACATTAAAATACTCGTCATACTCGTGCAATGTGATTTATCTATTTCTAAGCCTTTTATTTTTAATTCAAATAAGTGCCGTAGTGATTAAATTTTTAAAGGTTATTAGATAACAAACTTTATTGTGTATAAATTCTGTTAATTTTTTATTATAGTATGTGAAAATTAACTAGAATATATCATTTACCTTTTTTTATGCGATAAATATATTCTTTCTAAATAGTAACAAGGTGAAATAAAATCGTCATAGGTTATTTAGTTTACATTTAAGCTTTTTCAATTGACAAAAAAATATTTTTATTTACATTTTCACATGAAATATTTATTTTAAAGAACTAGTAAATACGAAATATATTGCTTCGCAGAATAGCAAATTAGAACAAAATTTTTTTTAAATGAAAATGTCTTTTGTTTTTCAAAACATTCCTCTTGATGATCAATACACTTTTGCATTCGTTCAAACCAATTGTCATAGTAGTTTTTTCCAGTCCTCTTCAGACACCTCCAAAACATGATTTGTGAACGCTTTAAGTGATTTTTCGGTGCTTGTAAATCGGTGAGCACGCAATTTACCTTTAATATTCCGATGCAAGAAAAAGTCGTTCGCTGTTAAGTCAGGACTTTACGGAAGATGAGTATATATACATAACTCGTCACTCATGACGATTCTATACACATCTTTTGAAGCACCCTCGTTGAACTTCTTAATAATTACCCAACACCTCTTGATGCGATTATGGAGTATCCAAAGGCAACAGGCTTTTTTACAACTAAGTGTTCATGCAAAGTCGAATGTATTAAAGTTAAACTAATGTGCATGGTCGCCTCTATCTAACAATATGTCACATGAAGATCTTCCATTATCAGTAAACGCAGTGCTCAACAACCGATTTTTTACGGCCTTCACGGAAATCTTCAGCGACAGAACTACTTCCACAATTGAATTTACTATACCAGCGATATACTGAGATTGTTGATGGTGCTTTAGAACTGAGATTGTCGACACATTTTTGTTGAGATAAGTGACGTTGAAAGTTGTCAGAAATAATTCAACGAAAGCCGTCTCCTATAATTTCCTTTTTTTGTCAAATTAATTTTCTGAACTTACTGTAAATAACGCAAATAGCATTTGTACACAGGGTTGTCGGATTATTATTTTTTTTTTGTCGAAATTCACCAAAATCAATTTCAAAAATCGACAAAACCATTTTTTGATAGTTTAGTTCATAATATTTATATCGCACACCTAGTTCAAAAGTGACACAACTCAAAATTTTAACTTTTCAGAAATCGAAAAAAAACTGTTTTGAACCTGAATAAGATGGTTAAAAACAAAAAGTATAGACTATTTAGTACAAAATCCATACCGATTATGATATAAAAAGTTCTTTTTATTTGTTTAATATTTATACACTAGATAATGAATAATTTAATTAAATTTTGAGTTGTGTCACTTTTGAACTAGGTGTGCGATATATGTAATTTGTTAAATAAATAACTAATAATATGTCAACATACGAAAGGTACAAGGAATAGTTATAGTTTGATTAACTTAATAAAAAATATAATATATAAAATGAAATGGGATTAATAAAATAATATATATTAATAATTTTTGTAATATGCTATACACTTCATTTTCAAGGCATTCGTCAGCGTGTTCTTCCTTGGAATAGATTATATGCGAATTGAATTTATAAAGCATTTCTTGAGAAGGTATAAAAAAGTGCAGCATCCCAGCAAAAAATTAGGCATTACCTTAAAAAGTACTTGCCGTATAATGACATACTTTTGTGATTGCCTGATTTTGTTACTCGCTTACAAAACACATTACATTAGTTTCCAAAAAAGGAAGTAGTAATGGAACTAGTTCTTTATGTTAAAAGAGACTAATGCACTAATGGTACTCATTACTTCCTACAATAATTAATGTAATCGATTCTCAGTAATTGCTTATAAAAGTCTCATGCCTTGTTAAAATCATTAAGTTGGCAATTTAGTGGGGAAGTACTTCTGCCAAAAATGCTTAATTCCACACTCGATTACCTTTTCAAATATTTTTTGCTGGGATTCTGTCTGTATTCATAGAATTTTAAACACTCAATAAAGTATCAAGAACTTCATAAAGCATTCTATTTCGCAAGTGGGTCTTAGAAGAATTTTTTATCGAAAATACTACTTCAAGGCAGGCATTACTAGTTGGAGGTATCAGCATATAAAGTATGGGCCAGAGCAAGTACCTGTAAATCTGGTCCAAAATGATTTATTAAAATTTTTATGTTTTTTTTTTCATACAACATAACGATCTGGTATGAAGGCCAGAGAAAAAAACCTTGCCCTACTTAAGTATTACATACCTTTTTAACATGAATCGAGCTGATTTTTTTTTAAGTGGTATAAGTCCATTTTTTCATATATTAAGGGTTTGCGTTTGAATCAATTTAAAAATATTGGCCAACTTTAATAAATTCGAATGAAGTTTTTTACACTATACACCTTTTAAACTTTATTATAAAATAATTACTAAAATTATTAACAAAATAATTGTTTTTTTTTGGCTCCACATGGACTTATACCATTTTCAAAAAAAAAAAAAATTTTTGAAAAAATAAAATCAGGAGCAAATAGAAGTCCATATTTTTATTGACATAAGCTTTACTAAAGTAAATTTTTATGTAAAAAGTAACAGTTGAAATGAAGATGTTTAAATATTTAATTTTCTTTAACATTATCATATTGAAGTATTTATGGTGAATAGGCGCTATACAAGGTAATAAACTTATATCGTTATATTTCTCTCTTGTTATGCTCAATGAAGTTTTGTTTTGTTAAGTGGTAATATATTAATTTTGCTGAGATCTTTTGGTCTTTATTTTCTTCCAAACAAAAAATTGTTTTAGATGGAGCATTTTCTTCCACTCTAATATTATAAAAAATTTTGTAAGGTTAATTTTTTTTAAACCTCATCCATCATATTTTACTGCAGTTTAAAATTTCTCTGTCCTTATTTTTTTCTGTTTAATATTGCATCTTCTTTATCTTTTCTTTTCATTTCCCACAGTATGAAAAATTAATTTTGGTTTGTTGGTAAGCCTTTGTTGCTTTATAATAGATTTGGGCAAAATATCTGTCGTTTAGAAGAAATTAATCAAAGTTGTTTTGTTAAAGGCACGGGAATATTTGTTAAATACTTAATTTTAATAAAAAACTTCGTGCTATTTTTTTATTTAATTATCCCGTTTAAATTAATTACCGATATTGATTATTGAGAGTCAAAGCACGTTTCGATTGCCATTTCGTTACGGCTTACTTAACTCTTCAGGAAACTGCTGACAAACATTTTAAATAAACTAAAGATTTTTATCCAAACAATAAAGCAATAATAAAAATCAAAGTTTAAGCAAAAACAACAATAACCAACAGTAATTCTATTTTTCTTTCTTTAATTTAACTTATTAGGAATGGACTTATTAAACTTTCAAAAGAAATATTTGTGTGATAGAATTGTACAGCAAAACTGTTTTTGTTTCTTTAATGTCAAGATAGAACTCTTTTGAAATTTAAAGTGAAACTATAGATAGAAGGAGTCTACAGCTCATTAAAATTACAGTTAACTTAATTTTTTGCAAAAGTGGACTTATACCACAAAAAACAAAAAACAAAAAAAAAAAACGGTTCAAAAAATATTATCATCCAAATTAAATGCTCATCAAGACAAAAATCCCTAATAAAATCGTAAAATACTTTACAAGTCGCCAAAAAGGCGCCACGTTCCCAATTTAAACTTGAGGTCGCCAAATGAGTTTAAAAATTTCCATATTTGTCGAGAAATCGCCGTATCTGGCATTCCTGCTTTTCACTTTTCCTAAGTATTCTGTGTTATAATTCCCTACTCTACTTTTTATCTTCTCTCCTATTTTATGCTAAAAATACTTAATTGGATTTAATTTAAGACACTATACTTTTGCAACCAACTCCGTTTTTATTTGCTTAATGCTATAAACACAATCAAAGGCTACCGACCATCGACTACCGACTACAAAAGTAGCTGGCTACAAAAATAGTTAAGTTGCCAGCTACTTAATTTTTTTAACGACCATCAACCACTAACTACAAAAAAAAACATCTGTTTTGACATACATGTATGTATTTAAGTTAACCAAAACAAAACAAACTTGATTTTTTTTAAGTGAATTTGTGTAAAAAAAATTTTAATGTCTCAAGAAAATTTAATTAACTTTATAAGTACTACTGCTAAAATAGTGGAAACAAAGACTTCAGCGTATGAAGTGTCCACGTCCATATTTGCATGTAAATTGAACTAAACATTTACATTAAACAATATAATAAATGTATATAAACAGTAAAAATTACTATTATATACTTATCAATTTCAATAAAAAACCCAAAAAATAAATATAAATGAAACAAATTAGAAATTTATGAAAAAAGAACTAAATGGAAAATTTCACAAACAAAAAGTAAATGAAAAATGTATTTTTTTTTAAATCTTAATTTAATAATGGCAGGGGTATATAACTACAGCGCCAAGGTATCCCACAAGTATTTTGATATTACTAGTCTCTCCAGGAACTGCACATCAACCTATACTTTCGTATAGGAAGTGGAAAATCCTGTTGAATAAAAACTGTGCGCGTTGCGATTTCAATTATAACTTCACTTTTTTTAAAAAAATCTGCTCGCGCGCAGATGTTCCCCCTTCGAGATAAAGTAATAAACTGATGAAAAATGTAAACAAATTAACAGATGATTATTATTTTTCAATGGTGCCACTTTAAAAGTTTTTCGCGTTTTTAATAGCGATATTTAATGTATTGCGTTTTTAAAAACACCATTTCATGCATTTATTGTATTGGCACCACTAATCTGTTTTTTGTAGCCAAGAAAAATAGAAATTAGCCTAAGTTGGCTACGGGCTACAAAAGTAGCCGTGTAGTCGGTAGTCGTGTAGCTGCTAAATATTTATTCTCATAAGCACGCATGTATTCTATTTTTGACATCTTGTAGTCGATGGTCGGTGGACATGATTGTGTTTATAGCATAAGGATGGAGAAGAAGAATGAACTTAAGTAAATTGTGATATTATTGTAATGCATTTTTATTATTTATTTTATATTTTTGTTAAAAGTCCGTTCTTTTAAAAGTACAGTGTTCCTTTTTGAACCTTTGAAATTAATCAATTAAGTTTAGAATAATGTATTTATGTACCCCTTTAGCAACTTTGCTTGTCACTATTCCATACTGAAAATCAATTAAACATATTTCCATGTTTTTCAAATGCTTTTTCACTATCAGTTAATTAGATTTTTTACTACCAACAAAATGCAAAATGAACAACATTCAAGCAAAAGTTACGACTTTAAATATTTGATGAATCTAAACATTTATTTTAAATAATTTTAAAATACAACTAGAAAGAAATATTTTCTAGAAATCTGTGATAAGTTTATTATTACAGCATTTAAATCATATTTTATTATTCAGTTAATAAAAAGATTAAGTCAGTCTCTAAAAAAAATTTTTATTGCCAAAATTTCATTGAGTTAAAAAAATATAATTTTTCCGTAGTTTATTATTGTTGTAAATTTTTTTTATGAAGTCTTCGAAAAACGTCGTAATAGTTTTTCTAGTCAACACTTAAATATTGTGTGAAAATAAAATTGAAATCATGTGACCGTTTTAATATAATTTTATTTTATTTTGAATGACTGCTTCGTCGATGCCCGACTGCAGTTGTTTCGCTATCGAAAAGCCGCCAGTTTATTTATTTGTACTTTGCACATCAATAAATAGTTTTATGTTTTCTCTTTAAATATTTTTTAGTTTAAATTAAATTTGTTATTTAATTTTTTTTCTCAGCTATTGACTTATACATCTATGTATGTATGCATGTGTGTGTGTGTGTGTGAGTTGTGTTTTGTTTGTTTATCTAGTCACTAGATTCTAGTGGCAATTAAATAAAAATTTTAATCAAAAATATTTTACTGATTGATTTTCAACGAATTGGAAATGTGAGCTATAAAACAACTTAACTTGAAATGTTAAATGCCATCCTTGTCACTATTATCGCCTTTTCGAATTGCTATATTCTAATAGTCTTAAAATTTGATTTGAGCGTTTTAAATAAACAAAAGTTAAGAGTTACGAGGGCTGCTATATATATTTCTGGCCTGGCAACACTGAGTGCTGCCAAGTACAATCTGACATTTCCATTGGAAAGTTTGTCATTTTTAAGCATAATCGTACTCAAAACGTTTTGACGTACGACCATTATTTGTGTTGTTTACAGTGACTTGAAAAAATTAATATAGAAAAAAATGGAATTAACTCGAGAACATTTTCGTGCCATCATTTTTCACAACTTTCGACGTGGATTATCACGACAAGAGTGCATTGATGAACTTAAATCTTTGTATGGCGATGAAGCACTGTGAAAAGTTGGTATAATGAATTTAATCGTGGCCGAAGCTCGCTCAAAGACGAGTTCCGTGAAGGTCGTCCAAAAACGGCTGTTGTGCCAGCCAACATTGATGCCGTGCGTGAACTCATAATGCAAGATCGACATGCGACATACCGAGAGATAGAGACATCCTTGGACATTTCTTCCACCAGAATACATTCGATACTGCATGAACACCTGGCCGTAAAAAAGGTTCGTTGGATCCCGCACAATTTGAAAGTCGCTCAAAAAAAGGCTCGTGTCGATTGGTGCAAAGAAATGTTACGATTGCGGTGCTTCAAAAGACGTTTATAAGATCGTCAAAGGTGACAATTCATGGATCTATGCGTATGAGCCCGAAACGAAACAACAATCGACCGTGTGGGTCTTCAAAGACGACAAAAATCCAACGAAAGTTGTTCGTGGAAGAAGCACTTCGAAGCAAATGGTCGCCTGTTTCTTCGGCAAAACTGGCCATGTGGCGACTGTTCCGCTTGAGCAACGTAGGACGGTCACTTCTGAGTGGTACACTACAATTTGTTTGCCAGAAGTCATCGGAGAAATTCGAAAAACCAACAAGAGAAGACGAATCATTGTTCACCCTGACAATGCGAGCTCTCACACATCGGCTCAAACCAGAGCGTTTTTGACCGGCCAAAACGTCGAATTAATGGGTCATCCACCGTACAGCCCTGACTTGGCACCTAATAACTTCTTCTTGTTTCCGCACATAAAGAAAAAAATGCGTGGTCAACGATCTTCGTCGCCAGAAGAAGCTCTTGAAGTTTTAGAGGTGTCTCAATCGGAGTGGAAAAAGTGCTTCGACAACTGGTTTGAGCGCATGCAAAACTGTATAAATCATGCCGGAGAATAATTTGAAAAACAATAAAACCATTTTTGATTATAAATATTCGCATTTTTCCTATTAGGCCAGAAATATATAGAGCAGCCCTCGCATACTCTTAACTCTTTTAGCGCAATTACGGTTTGTGTCGCAAAGATAACGCAGCGAAAAATTTTATCTCCTGAAGTGGCTTTTTAGCTTGACAACTTGTAATCATGCTGGCATCTAAACATCCTTCTTAAAAGTTCTTTATTAATTATTTTACTCTAAGTTTTTTTTTTAATTATACGTTTCTAGGATTTAATATCCAAAGATTAAAAATGAAACTCTTTTGTTATCGCTACAATGTTTGTCTATCTAACTGTCTATCACAGGTCCGTATCTGCAGAACCGTAATAGCTAAATACCTAAAATTTTTAACAATATATACTAAACCGTAATTCAAAATTAAAGGGTTCCCCCACAGTGTTCTTTTTATATATATATGGCAATATTCAAATTTACACGGAAATTTGCCGTTATAGTGACATGTGTAAAAAAAATAATATACATCTTAAAGGGTGTTCCAAGAGACGTTTTTTATTTTAGCCTTATCATTTGAAACATTATACATAGATCGGATGTTAACAATAATAGAGTGTATTTAGTACAATCTCGACAAAAAATTAAAAAAAAATAAAAGAGTGTCTCCATGAGATGTAACCTTTCACCTAACCTGCTACAGATAGGCACTTGAAATTTACACAGAGTATTTAAAAGTTCGTCTGCTACAAGTGGGAGTTTAAAAAATTTAAATTAAAAATTAAAAGGTGTACCTATAGAGATGTAATTTGCACTTCTAAGAAATTTTAAATCATTAAATTGTCACAGATTTTCATTTCAAACCTCAGCAAATAGAAGAAATGGTAAAACTAAGGGAAGCGCCTATACAGCCCTGTATGATTGATTTTTTACGATTGATTGTTTACGTTATTTTGCTAATATGCAATTTCTATAAAGTTACTTTTTGCAAAAGGTTAAAAAAAATAATTTATTGCATATTGACGTCTAAAAACAATATTATTTAATTTAGCCAGACAAAATTTTATAACTATTTTAATTTTAACGATTCTTCAAATAAGGTAAAATGCTCAGAACCCTTCCATGAATGAATTTCTTTAAGCTTTTGGCACAACGACAACAGACTAAGAAATAATACTTAAAAGCGTTAAATCTTAAATACTTTCGACAAATGAATTATTTATTCTTTACTTTATTACCATTTATTTTATATATTTTTTACAATATCTGGCTGTGCCGCAAAACTACAGTACTTAGGTATGATTAGTACACTGAGAAAATTAAATCGTAAAATTAAAGAAAATACCATTTGTTGCAAAGACTTTTATTGGTCAGATTGTGCCCAAAGACAAAACATCTTTACCGGAAAGGCGCAAAGATCTTTAGATTCCCATAAAATATATACTTAAAATCAAAGACTTAAAATTTTGTGGCAAGGATGTACGTCTTTGGAAACACATGAAAAAATTCCTTAAACTAAAGAAAAAGTATTCTGGTTTAAAGACTTTCATTCGTTAGTCTTAAGACTTTCATTCGTTAGTCTTAAGACTTGAATTTTTGATTTTAAGTACAATTTTCATTGTAACAAAGACGTAATTTTAACATTATTACAAAGAAACACAATTTAATTCAACGAAATATTTCTTTGAAATACTACAGACTGATATGTAGAAACAAAGGCAATTTTCTTTGAAATCTGCTATAGAAATGTTTTGAAAAATTAAAATTTTGCTGCAAAATAAAATATTCAATAAAACCAAATACAGCATTTTTATACAATTTTTTTTATTTAATAAAGTTTAATGTAATAAAAATAAAAAATAGTTCATATACAGCATAACTTAACTTAAATAATTAAAATCTAACAACTTTTTCAAATGAGAAAGAAAATTTTCTGAACATTGGTAAGAATTTTGACATATAAAGCAAATATGCATGGATTTCGGTGACAACATGTTGTTTTTATTCATTTTCTGAGTTTATTTATAAGTGTTCCTATTTTTGGAATTTTTTCATTTGAAGGAATTTCATATATATACTCCTGCAAAAAAATCCACACATATTTACTTTTTGCTGAATATTCTAAGTTGAAGACAAAACAGCATTTAACAACTAAGTCGATAGCGCTTACCAATGTTGGAACTTTATATCTATTGCCGTCTAAATAAATGTAAAATTCTTTTAAATTTTCAATTGTGTCACCTATGGCTATTATTTTGGGTTGTACTCTTACTTTTTCATAAATTGCAACTTCCCGTAATTCGTCTAGTTTTTGTTGTATGTTGTTGATGTTATTTAAATGGATGATCATGTCGTATTGTGCATCGGAAATTGATGGCTTGCATGTGTTGCTCAAACGTGGAGGCAAAATAACAGCATGAAGCAGATAAAAGAGATAAAAGTGTATTGAATCTGAAAAAAAAATATATATAAAACAAAAAATTAGATAAAATGTCTATTGGTTTTTAAAGACTATGCAGAATATCGGTTTGCTTTCGTACGCACCTGTTTGCATATTTTTTTCTTTCATTTTTTCAAAGTAATTTAAATTTAGCTTATCCTTTATATGTGTAGGGAATATGAGAACACACATATCTGCTTCAAGTAGAGCTATTTTATTGAAAAGATTGTTTTCCTTGCCAGGGAAAAGCCAGGCAAAATCTACATTGATAAGCTCGCAACCAATGGGATCCTTATACCTTGGCCAATTGTTAAAAATAGTGCTGAGGTTTTCTCTTTGTTCCTTCATTCTTAGTTCACGTGTTTCTTTCCATATGTCGAGGAGATTGGATGGCTGATTATGAATTAAAAATTTTTTTTTGTTGGTCAACTCTACGGAATTGTTTTCATCTTGCACTGCATCATCAGTCTCAAGCCTAATATTTTTTGCTGACGTTTTTAATGGCTTTCGCTTGTACATGGAATTGAAGTACCTGTCAAATATTTTTCCGGATGGTTTTTTTTTATTTTGTCTGGGTATATAGTAAGTTGATTCAACTTCAGTTGGAAATAATGCCACTATGGACTTGGAAACCATTAGCATGTGCCTCGGTTGCATTTTGATATTTTTGAGTATGAAGTAATCGACAATAATTCGTGAAATTGCTGACTGATCTTGTTCGTTTAGGTGGATTTTTGATTCATATTTTTGTAGCACATCTTGTCCAGCAACTGATGTTGAAAGCACTTCTTTTAAATCAAATGTTGACTCACAATCATTTTGCAACCAATCAGAAATTGTTGAGCTGCTATTTGTTACCGTTTTGTCGCTACCGCAGCAAGATATTGCATCAAACTGAAGAAAAACAGAAACAGAAAAAATTATTACACGCCACGATAGTTAACAAATAAATAATTAATAAAGTATCACCCTATACTTACATTATTTTGTAAACGCCACTTTTGCAAGTGGTAGCGAAATATAATTTTGCGGTTTATATCACATCGGTTTATGAAAATTTCATTAATGTCACAAGATCGCATCATTTTTAATGCATTGATCGTAGAAATGCCGCTTTCCGAAAAAATTTTGATTCCTTCATCATCGATGCCCCACTCACGGAGTAAATTTTCAAGTTCAGCTTCCATTTCTAAAAAAGAATTAAATATCATGTAAAGGTAAAATAAATCTTAAAATTTGAGGTATTGCTCTTGGCATTTTTCCTTTACCATAGAAATAATTGTATGCCAAAACATAACACATAAATCATAAGTGATCTTTAGAAGCAATAAAAATTTTTTAAAAAGTTAAATTACTTGAAAATTTTACCACATAATTTTTCTAGAACTATCTTGATTCAGTTTTTGTGATTAAACTAAACTAGGAGCGCCGGCAGTTGTCGAAATTCAACTAACAAAACACACACATAATCACGCAGCTAGTAAGCAAAAACGAAAACAATAACAACAATATGATGTTACTGCGTAAAAAAAAGATCAGAAAAAAAGATCAGAAAGCAAACATAAGAACTCACATGAAATAGAATCAAAAAAACAAATATTGCTTAAATGCATGTGACCAAATATTTTCATATAATTATAAAAAAACACAACACTTCACTTAATATGTTACTTTAATTAATTAACTTACCTTTTATTCACCTTTCACCTACTAATAGTTATAAGTACATTGACAAAGGTCAAGCGCTGCCACGACGATTGAGCGTTCCTGTCGACTGACTTACAATTAATGACAACCACGAAAACAATTCTTTTTATTTTTTACATATATTGTAGTCAATCGGCCACACTTGTTTCGTTATGCATTCGTAAACAAATTTAACTTTGAAGACTAAATTCTTTAAAGATACAGACTTAATCTTTATTTTTTTTTAACAGCTCTTGTTTACCGTTACAAGCAAACATGTGTGGACAAGCAACATCTTCACCTATGCATTGAAGACAAAATTCTTTAAAGTTACAGACAAGCAAGGATGCTAAGCTTTAAAAAAACAAAGAAAAGTCTTTAATTTTAAATACGTTTTTCAATCCCTTATTAGCAAAGAAGTTAATCGTTGTAGCAAATATTTTATCTTCACGGAAAAGATAATTTCTTTGATTAAGATTCAACGAATTTTAGTCGTTTGTGTTAAAGACGCACCATTTGCTTGTTTAAAGAATAAATCATTGGTGCAAGGATTTTTTCCTTCTAACAAAGATATTTTCGTTACAATTTTACAAAGACGTTTTTTCTTTGATTTTAAAGCTTTTAATTTTCTCAGTGTACGAACGTCATCATTGCGTCATTCAAATTGATATTTTTTTTTTTTTTTTTTTTGAAGAGCAACACAACACAAACACACATGTCTGTTATTTAGAGAGGTTTATAAGAGCAGAAAGAATTTTAAAACGTTTTATATTTTTCGTAAACATATTTTCAGGCACGAACGTTACGTAGAATAATGTAAGTGTTTTATAAAGAACTATGCTTTTATGATCTTAATACAATAAAATATTTATGTGTTTTTTAATCACTTTTGACATTTAAATATTTTTTTGCTTTAACGTTTAGAAAATTAAATATATATTTTTTTATTAAATGGCGATTTTTAGCATTGTTTAAGCGATTTTTGTTACTTTTTTAGCGATTTTTAATTGCGTTGAAAAATAAAAGTTTTTAGAGCAGAATTCACTATTATATGACTTTTACTTTAAATTATCGAAATAGATAAGGACAAAACTCCGAAATATTAAAAACCAGTGTGGTTTTGGCCTCCATTAGGCAATTGAAAAAGTACAGGTGAAAAAATGCTTGTGGTCATTGAAAACTAAAACAACCTGACTACAAATAATGTGGGAGTAAAAAATAAAAACTCAAAGGACGAAAAATAAGAAAATTTCGGAAAAAATTTGTTATAAATTGATTTAACTGACTTTCTACCAGTGTTGCCAGGGAAAGACAGTAAAAAGTTATGCGCTTCCTTCAAAAAAGTTACATATTTTCAATAAAAGTAACATTTTAAAATTTTCCCTTAAATAAATAGTAATTTCAAATAAAATACATTAATTTTATTTGAAATATAGTAAAAAGTTTTATATTATATTTCGGGAAAAATAAAAAGGCAACAAATTCATTTTCTGAACAAATATCTAACTGAAATAAAAAAATTTATAAAAAATAATGGTATTAATATTCCGTAATTAAAAAGTGCATGCTCTCGCCATTCGCCAAATAAGTTAGAGTAGGATATTGTTTAATAAATTCGTTTAACTTTTTTCTTTGAAAGATTGAAACTCGACAGAATTTACAGTTTTAAATTTATTTTAAAAATACACTTACTAAACACATATTTTAGTCTTATTTGCTTAAAACTTCAAATTTTTGTTGCTAACAATTTTCGAAAGTTTAAACAGAGTACATAGATTTCTGCACGAAATAAGTGCAGCTCATATTATTTCACTGTTTAAAAATACAGTTACCAGGAGTTTTTTGTTCTGTTTCTAAACATGAAACAAGAAACATTTCGTTATTTTTCATTAAATAAACAAAGTGCAACTTCACCAACATTATTGTTATACCCTTTACCACAAACTGAGTTTGTCATTCCGTTTCTAATTTCTATAATATCCATTTCCGACCCCACAATCGAAGTCGATTGAGCGATGTCAGTCTATGCGTCTGTCCGTCCGTATTAGTGTCGAAAGCAAGTTTGCCAAGGCACTAGATTAGTTAGAAAAAATTAAAATATGCCAATCGATCAGACATAGTGTCGAAAGATGTGCTATTGGAAATCAGCAAGATTGGTCCATTACCTTCGAGCATTCGGCAAAACACCACGCCTACCACTACTTTTTTCATATCATTTAGAACAATAAAGTAACTCCAATCAAAAAACAAATGTATAGGGCGATAGAGAATTAAAAAATAAGAAAAATGCATCAAGTGAAAGAATTGGCGCTCGCCCATATTAGCCGAGATATGGGGCTCTGAACTTTTCAGTTTTTTTTTTAAATCAATATGAGTATCATTTAAAAGCTTTTGAAGAGATCTGTAAGGAAATATAAAAGTTTTTAAAAAATGTTAAACCCATGAAGAGCTATCTTATGTCAAATAATAAAACAGGACGTTTTTTCACCAATATTGATTTATTTCGTGTGTGCACCAGAAGTTACGAAAGTTTGGCAAAATATGGGCCAGTTTCACGATGTCGTAATCGTTCGTTCGTTTGCATAATTACATTAAAAACAAAAACAATTTATACATGTTACGTGGAGACTTAAATGTAAAATATGTAACCAAATGGCAACACTGCTTTCTACAATCAACATCTAAGCACAAGTAGTAAATAGCTCTCGTATAATTTCTTAAAGCAGAGGGACGTGACTTCAAGCATACAAAGTAGACGGAGAGAGCACATTATCTAAAGACAAAGTTATTTAGAACCCTTGATCCCAACAAGATCAAGTTCAAACGAGTTCAGGAATGAAGCTGCTATTGATGTTTTTCATCGAATAGTAAAAAATTTCAGAAGAAAGCAGACATTCTTTATTTATGTCAAGAATTTGTCTTGGAAATTGAGGGTGATTTTTAAGGAGCGGTAAACCAAAGCTAAAAATGAAGAGTTAAAGATCCATATAATATTACAATTGGAGTAATTGTACATACCATATCAGTTTCAGCTAAGAACGAACATACAAAGATTTACATTGGTTTTCGAGAACCTTAATCTTTTTTGATTAGAACGAGCTTTATAATTAATGTGCACGCAATTTATATAAAAATTTCACTGAGCCTTTTTGTTAATTTTTTTTTCTTTTTTTTTACATTGTTTAAGCAAAACGTCTCTGAGTTCGCCTCACAACTAAAAATATGTCTTACATTATATTATAAAAGTTTATGACTATACATATTTTTTAATCGCTCGTTTATCCAACGTCACTTTTAACCTCCAAAAACAAGACGGCACGTGTGATAAGCGAAGTAACATGCCGCATAAAATTATGACCACGACATGGTCAAAATTTACAAAAGACAAATTTTATAAAGTTGATGGCTCGCGCATTCAATTGTGTAATCGTAACTACTGACGTACAAAAAAAAAAAAGAAAACGTGCCCACCTTGACTTTGCTTGCGATTTTTTTAATAAATTAATTTATTCTAAATCATTTCATTTCGGTTGATTTATTGCATTAATTTGTAGCTTTTACAAAAAAAATATTTTTTTTCTATAGAATATTAAAAAATGTTCACTATAATATTCACTGGTTGTTATTTATATTTTAGATTGCTCATCTGTGGCAGCAGTTTTATTTACTTATTCCAACTGGATGCTATCACTCGCTTTTATATTAAGTTAAGAAAAATATTTTTTTTTTCTTAAAGAAAAACTATTCTGAAATTAACCAGGTCGACAGTTTTTAGCAGCTGCTTTTGAATAACAATTTTTTTTTTTCGAAAAAAAAAAATACATATTCATAAGTGGGAGTTGTTAATACATCAAATAAACGACAAACTGCTTAAATAATAAGAACAAAATATGTTTTTTGCTTAAAAAAAAAAAAAACAGAAATTATCAAATGAACTTTCCTTGTGACATATTAACTAACCAAAAAAAAAAAAAAAATAAATAATAATTTATACAAAACGATGCTGGGTTTTTTAAGTATTTGTTAAACAGATTCAAGATATTTATTTTTCTTATTTGCTCCGAATAAAATTAATAGTGACTTTTAACTTTAGGCGATTTATGGTATGTTCCACGAATGCTTAGTTGCTGCTTAAGCCCTGTGTGAGACAGTGAAATTATTGAATTCTTCAAACTTTTACACTCAGAGGTTTGCCATTCCGTCTTTATCGCTCTCAACTCAGAATGATGTTCTCTATGCCAGACCGACAAATGCTTGCTTATTCCAAATCTCTTCTCTTCATTATTTCTTTTGCCACTTATAATAAAATTTCGTGCATAAATCGCTTTTGCTAAAAAAAAATTTTTTGTTTGTTCTTTAAATAACAATTCTGAATAAGCGTTTCACCTAATATATGTGGTGTTATTTACAATTTTAACATCATTTCTTAGATTATTCGAAAAATCTTAAGCTGGTCACGCGCTAGAATTAAAGATGTTTCCATGACATTTTTAAAACTGCAAAACTTTTTCAAGTCCGAAACTTCATTCCTTTTCCCTTCTTTATAAAAGTTCAAAGAACAAAATTTTTCTGAAAAGTATAAATGTTAGTTCGAATACAAACAAAAAAAAAAAAGAAAAAACAAAAAAACAACAGCAACGAGACATTTTATTTCCTCGCAGACTTTCAGTCCCTTGAGAACAATTTTCATTTTCTATTAGTTCCTTATGTCGCTAGATAATAATAGATGTACAAACTCTTATGCCAATTTTAATTAAATACAAAACACCTGACTATATCGAATTGTTTGTTTGTATTTAAAAGCATTTGAAATAAATGTATGCCATTCTTGGCCAATTCAAATAAAAGCAACAAGTAAAATGATAATAAATAAAAAAAAAACACTAATGAGATTTTTCATCTCAATTTAAATATTTCAAAATGCAGAAAATCCGGTAAATAATCGAACAAATTTGATTGTAATGAAGTTAAAAGAAAAATAAATTCTTTATTTAGAAATAACTTTAAGTAAAAAAAAAAAACATATTTCTTTTTATAAATTTTATATAGTTGTCTGACATCATCATGGGAAAAATGCCCATTTATATGGTCACGATGTTACGTTTGTATCTTGGCCAACTATACAATACATCACATGTTAAATTCTTTTAAGAAATTTTGACGTCATCTTTGCTCTTGATTATTATTATGATTATTGCTATTAACATCATTTTTATAGTTTAGTTCTAAATATAAATCATCCACATTTACTAAATGTGTTCTTTAAATATATTCATAAAATTCGATCACAAGACTAAATGCACTGACATATTTAAAAATATATTTTTGTTTATGTGTGTTTCTACAGAAATTGTGAATAATAAGTTGGCGAATTTTTTCAAATTAAAAAATTTAACGTTATTTTTTCTTATTAATTTAAAAATAATTATTAATTTTTTTTTTTGCTTAATTAAAATAATCATTAAAAATATTAACAGGGGAAGAACCTACCCGACATTATTGAGTCATTATTTGAATTTTAATTAAAGTGTACTTTTCCTGTTT
Source organism: Gymnosoma rotundatum (assembly GCA_916610165.2). Lineage (NCBI taxonomy): Eukaryota > Metazoa > Arthropoda > Insecta > Diptera > Tachinidae > Gymnosoma > Gymnosoma rotundatum. The sequence continues at coordinate 50,902,786 of OU744338.1, forward strand.
AAAAAGACAAGTAAAAGCGCTATATTCTGCTATGCCGAATCTTATATTCCCTTCACCGTATATGTAAATACAGTCTAGTGCAGTAAATCTAATAAAAAAAAAAACAAATATAGGGGTGACAGAGAACAGACAGGTAAACGAACATCGCTCAATCAATTTCGCTATGCCTTAATACTCTATATATTCTGAGTTCTAACGCATATGCATATAATGAAGTCGACAATTAATATTGTAGATATTGCACACGGAGAGACAAACTTAGATGTACCCTTTAGTAAAGGGTATAGAAAAAATATTAAAACAATAAACGATATTCAGTTCAAGTTCCCGAGAAACCAAAATATGTGCAAATATTTGTCCCTATCTTTTAAAGAAAGTTTATTAACAAATCGCAAATCGCAAATATGTCTCGAGTAAAAAACTATAAAAAAACCTTTTTAAATCTCAAAACTGTATAATTTAAAAAAAATCTTTAAAATAAATAATTAAAAGCAAAATGAAAGGCATGAGCATTGACGAAAAAAAAACCTATAAAAATATAAAATTAATGCTTAACTTGTTTTCTCATAGAAATTTTATTAAATTTTTAATTGATTCAATTATTTATTTAATTAGAAATTTCTTGATTTTTTTGTTTAATTAAATACGAGGGCTGCTATATATATTTCTGGCCTGGCAACACTGAGTGCTGCCAAGTGCAATCTGAAATTTCCATTGGAAAGTTTGTCATTTTTAAGCATAATCGTACTCAAAACGTTTTGACGTACGACCATTATTTGTGTTGTTTACAGTGACTTGAAAATATTAATATAGAAAAAAATGGAATTAACTCGTGAACATTTTCGTGCCATCATTTTTTACAACTTTCGACGTGGATTATCACGACAAGAGTGCATTGATGAACTTAAAACTTTGTATGGCGATAAAGCACCATCCTATAGCACTGTGAAAAATTGGTATAATGAATTTAATCGTGGCCGAAGCTCGTTCAAAGACGAATTCCGTGAAGGTCGTCCAAAAACGGCTGTTGTGCCAGAGAACATTGATGCTGCGCGTGAACTCATAATGCAAGATCGACATGCGACATACCGAGAGATAGAGACATCCTTGGACATTTCTTCCACCAGTAAAAAAGGTTTGTTCTCGTTGGATCCCGCACAATTTGAAAGTCGCTCAAAAAAAGGCTCGTGTCGATTGGTGCAAAGAAATGTAGCAAAAATACGATTGCGGTGCTTCAAAAGACGTTTATAAGATCGTCACAGGTGACGAATCATGGATTTATGCGTATGAGCCCGAAACGAAACAACGATCGACCGTGTGGGTCTTCAAAGACGAGCAAAATCCAACGAAAGTTGTTCGTGGAAGAATCACTTCGAAGCAAATGGTCGCCTGTTTCTTCGGCAAAACTGGACATGTGGCGACTGTTCCGCTTGAGCAACGTAGAACAGTCACTTCTGAGTGGTACACTACAATTTGTTTGCCTGAAATCATCGGAGAAATTCGAAAAACCAACAAGAGAAGACGAATCATTGTTCAAACCAGAGCGTTTTTGACCGGCCAAAACATCGAATTAATGGGTCATCCGCCGTACAGCCCTGACTTGGCACCTAATGACTTCTTCTTGTTTCCGCACATCAAGAAGAAAATGCGTGGTAACGATTTTCGTCGCCAGAAGAAGCTGTTGAAGTGTTCAAAAACCATGTTTTAGAGGTGTCTCAATCGGAGTGTAAAAAGTGCTTCGACAACTTGTTTGAGCGCATGCAAAACTGTATAAATCATGCTGGAGAATACTTTGAAAAACAATAAGACCATTTTTGATTATAAATATTCGCATTTTCACTATTAGGCCAGAAATATGTAGAGCAGCCCTCGTATATAATTAATTTAATTAAATATTTCATTAGAAATTTTTATATTTATTTTTCAATTAAAGATATACATATATTTAAAAATGTATTTTAAAAATGTGAATATATCGCTTGTTTTTGTGATTAATCAAAAACATACAACCACTCAATTGAATGTTTAGTAACTGTGCAGTCACACGGACAAGTTTTCGTTCAATTCTCTTCGAAGAAATTTACACAAACTGCGTGTCAAAATTCACAAAAAATTTTAAGCTTTGACCTAGGCTGAACGCAATTTCAAAGCAAGCTTTTAAGCAAGATGTCGTTAAGAAATTAAATAAAATTTATTTGGAGGAAAAAACTTCAATCAGCTGTTTTCTTAAATGCAATTTTAAACCACTGTTGCCAGAAGTGCAGATTTTATACCCTCAAATTTTAAAAAACCAGTTTTGAAGAGCAAAACTAAAATCACTAAAAATAAAATAAAATAAAATAAAATAAAATAAAAAAAAATAAAATCAAATATTCTTTGTAATCTGTTTGACAACTTCTATTACGTTGACTAATTAAAAAACAAATTCTTTCCAAAAAAAGGTTTTTAGAAGGTTTTTAATATAAATTTAATTAAAAAATGACTTTTCAAATTAAAAAAAAATTCTTATGCATGACAATTCGGGTCTGCATAGATTTTAAAATCTGTTTTTTGGCTTGGTAGAAATAGACGAATGCGACGCTTTTAGCTTACACGATTTATTTGTTAAATATTTTATCGATAAAGACGTTGACTATAAGACAACATGGTTGGATTTGCAGCAGATGGCAAAAACATTCAGTTGCCCAAATTTAAAAAAGTAAAATATTATATTTATTATAAATGTCACTCATGGTATTATGTTTGTCGTATATATATTTCAATTAAATATTTGGATATATTGTATAGATTTAGCCATTTTTAAAATAAAGAAAAAATGCATTTAAAGATTTATTGAAGATTTTTAAAATAAGTTGCAGATTTTACAGATTTTTTCGTGAAATATTGTTGTATTTCGCTGATTTAACACATTAAAGTTCCGGCAACACTGTTTGAAACACTAAATTGAACGAAAACTTGAAAGCCAATGGTGCCAAAATCATTAACATGATTTAGATATGGTAACAGACGTTCATATAATATTTTAACAAAGTATGTATCAGTATAGCTCCTTGGGAGACCCCAAAGGTGGTGTAATTATTCTTAAATATTTATTTCTTTTGATCTTTAATATTAAAATATTTGAAAATTAAACAGAATATATACTTCTGCATCAATAACAACAAGTATAAATATTTAAAATTACAAATTAAAAGAGGTCCCCATAACTAATGAATCATTATAGACATACAGTTGAAATTTACACGAACGTATATTGTTAAGTTAAAATTAAGGTTGTTTCATAAGTGATATTATTTCATATACATGGACTTATCTTTCAACCAATTTTAGATTACAATTAAAATTTTAAGTGCTAATCACTACACACACAAATAAAACTGTAAAAATCAAAGGTTGACCTCAAAGCTGTCATAATTTGACATATATGCTTTATCTCCTGAGCCGTGTATTACTATGCTCGATATAAGAGAAAGTATAAAAATTGCAATTTAAAGTTAAACTTAAAGGTTTTCTCAATTAGGTGACTTAGTTTAATTATATGAAATTGCCGTGAGAGTGATTATTAGTAGACACTCTCAGAAATTTTCAGATTATGAGTGTTGAGTATTAAAAATAAAATAAGGAATTTAAGGGTGCCTCTATAAGTGATGAAGTTTGATGTATATGGACTTAATATCTGAACCATCTTAGATAGATAATTGAAATTTAATGAAAGTATGCATTACAAGTTTTATTTCAATTCGATGATGATCCAAAGACGGTTCTTTCTTTTTTTTTTTTTTTATAAGAAATTTTTCTGGTTTTTTTTTTTGTATTACGTTTAATTAAACGGTTATGCTTAGATATTTATAAAACATTTTCATAAATTTAAAATATAAAGAAAGCAACGGTAATATAGTAATTCAAAGATTTGTAATTTAAAGATTTGATTTATGCATTCTTGGATTTCTTGTAATTTTCGTCCATGAAACATCTCATTAATCAACCCGACTGAAATTCATTGCAACTTCCACAGCTAAAGAGGCAGTTTGCTTTGAGCCTAAAATTTCAAAATGCATTAAAAAATTTTAATTATATATTTATCTTTTACAGCTGTCTATTTTTTTAATATAAAATTTACTGGATGATTAATTGAAAAATATCTTTTATTTTAAATTTTATATTTACAGGTAAGCAAAAGAAAATTTCTCTCTATTCTAAAATAAGTGAGTAAAAATAAAACTATTAATTTTTTTGATTGCATTCAATATCTTTAATTAAAAAATACTTTAAAAAGGTTTTAATTAACATTATATAATCCATCAAATCAAACAACCTCATAATTAGTTAGTTTAAAGGTAATAAATAATTAAAAATAAATTTAAAAAATATTATTGTTGCATCACACACACATCACTTTCTACATGTTAAGATATTACTGGCCTAATGGTTTTAAAATCACTCAAGTTGCTGGAAGAAAATTAAAATGAATTATTAATTCGTTTGAATCTAAAATTCATTTTAAATGAATCGTTTTAATATTTCATAATAATTTCTTAATGCCTTAAAGATGTTAAATGATGTTTTGCATTTGCACCCAATAACATCATCATTTGAAAACCATAAATCAGTTGAAGCATATAATTTGACCCCCCCCTTCTAGGTAAATTATAGAAAAATGTTGTAATAAAATACAAGAAGTATCATTAACAAACTACAGGAGATTTTTGTTCAGATCTTAACCTTCGAATAGTTGTTATACCGATCGTGTTATTGTATTGCAATACAATTGTTGGTAATTTTTTGTTTAAAAAAATGTGATACATTTTTAAATCAAAGACACGGCAATATTATTAAATTGTTTAATTTTCAAAAAAAATTTGTGCTATTTTCAGATCCATTTTTATATACATACATTCTTTATTTTTTAATTATAATTTTTCAAAAATGAGAAATTTATTTTATCGGATTAAAATAAAACAAATTTTTCATTATGACGAGTAAATTGTTCATTTCGATTTATCAGTCATGTCATCAAATGTACGTACAGATATGTGTAATTACATTGTGTATAACATGTGAGTGTTTCCAACAGCTGATGTCAATTCAAAACAGAATACGTTGTCATTAATATTTTGTCGCCTGACTTTAACTCAAGCAGTGTTTCGAAATGTTCACAACGCACATCTAATATTTGCAGTGGGAAATTTGAAAAGTTAGATATAAGAAAAACATCTTGTGTTAGAGCAGCTTAAGTAAGCACTCGTTGCATATGTTAACTAAAACTAAATTTAGATTTTCACTTAAAGTTTTTGAATTTTTCAAATTTCTCTAGTCTTTCAATAAAACTTTTTTTCTTTGTTTAGATTATACATTTTTAAAATTAATTTAAATTTTCTTAGTTTTCACATTAAATTTAAATAAATTTTTAATCGACTCAATTGTATATTTAATTGAAAAATTAGTACAAAATGTTTGTATTAAATAATTAACAGAATCAGTTAAAAATTTAATTTAATTTCGAAGTAAAATAAATAAAACAACAACAACAACAACAATTTTTTCTGTGTAAAAACGTTTTTAATTTAAACCATCTTTACGCTGACTTTAAATTATTTTACTCTTTGTGTTACTCTTAAATTTAAACCTCTTAAAAGTATTATGTTAATTCAGATAAAAATTTATTTAAACAAGTAATTGATTCATGTAAAGACTTAACTATTAAAAAAAATACTTTTCCAATTTTTAAATATTTAAATCAATTATGTATTTCACTTAGAATGACGAGCAGGATATTAAATTTTAATATAGAATCAGCTAAAACCTTTAATAGGCGCGACATGTGTTTTCTGTGTAACCAAGTGAAACAGGGGAGGGCAGCAAAGACTACTTGGCAAATTAAGAACTATCACGCAGAAAAAAAACATGGTTGTTATATGGTCACAGTAACCATATTATGTTCTTTGTAACAATGTATAGTTGCGGAGAACCAATTATAGTTGTTTTCACCAAAACTTTAGTCACGATAAACACTTTTTAATTAATTTCAACGATTATATGGTTACTGTGCACAAAATATGCAAAATGTTTGGTTTAAGCTTAAAAAAATTTCAACTACAACCAAAGTTTTATAACTTTTTAAAAATAATATAAAATATTTAACCATAATATATTATTAATAATCAAAGTATGGTTATAAGCAACAGAATAATGTTTACGCTTAAAAATATTTTGATCTAGTACTTGACAGTTTAGTAATTTTTCTGGTGGCTAAAATTTGAAATTGTTTTTTATTGTTAAAGAAATTTAAGAAAAATTAAAATTTATGTGCAAAATAAATAAATAAAAATAATATGCAAAATATAAAAACAAATAAAAAGGGAACCAAAACGTTTAAAAAAATGTTGAAGTAAATATGTATGTATTGTAAGCATATAAATCTTTAAATTTGTGTTTGAAGCATAATTGTGAAATTAATTATTTGTTATTTTAAGCAAATAATTGATTTTTGTATGAATTTATGTTTTAAATAATTTTTATGATGAATCGTTAATAAATAAACCAATAATCTGTTTTTTATATCAGGAAAATTTTGCACTTGCAAGACTATATTATAATTCGATTATATAACAGGACATTTTCAGCCATATTATTATATTTTAATTTAACCATTTTTTTGCAAATGTAACAATACTATGTTTTGTTAGCAACCATATTATGTTGCTCTTAGATTATGGTTACCTAAACCATATTTTTTCTTTGCGTGTATGAAACCCCGGTTAGAAAATAATTGGGAAAAAAATTCTTAAGAACAAATAAAGGGTTCTTTAACAGGAATAAATATTTTTAAATTTATTTATTTTGTATGTTTTATTTTTTTAATATTTGCAATGTCCATTTTAATTTGGCACAAAAGCAACCTATAGATTTTCAACTGGTCTTTTATAAGTAAAAAATTAAGTGCATCTATTTGTGCGTTATTTTGAAAACAAATACTCATTTTTCATCAACTTTGCTAAATAAATTGATTTCCATTTGTGAAATTTTACCGAACTCAATATTCATGAACGAAAATATAATTAATTTCTTAAAATAAATAAGTAAAAATAAAAAATCCCACAATTTCGAAAAAAAATTTTTATTTTTTATTTTACATTTGCGATCTTAATTAACAAAAACAAATAAAAAATTTAAATATATAATAAATATTTGAAATGCAATTTTAATTTTCTTCTCTTAGATTTTTTTGGCAAATGACTCTTGTCGTTTAGGTTTAATTTTCCGCCAATACATACAAATTGTCACAGTAAAAAAATTAAGAAAAAATAAGTTACAATTGTTTATCTTTTTCTAACATTTCGCTAGCAACAAAAATATTTTAAATAAACTTAACGAAACTTAACTTATACTATTTAACATAAAATCACATATTTTGAGTACGAGGGCGAATTCGGAATTGAATAAACATGCAAAAAATAAAAAACACATATTTTTTTTTAGTAATAGTAAGGGTAAGAGATTAAAGAGAGACACATCGTCAGAACCATTTACGCTAAAATAGCCACTACCACGCTCTCAGTTTGCTGGATTCAAATGTTAATTTATCTGTTAAAGAACATTCTATCAAATAAGGGAGAAATATTTCTGAACATTAAGAAGATAGACAGACTGGCCAGTAGAGTGGCGAATACACCTATAGTCGGCCCAGAACCATTTTATTATCTTGGATTAATCAAAATGCAAGAAATCTGGGAGGAGCTTAAGACCATCAGAAAAACCAGAGTGGTGTGAGTTTTGTGAATCTAATGAGGAGATGGGATCCGCCATCAAAGGCACTTTTTAATATGTTACACTACATGCTGGCTGCTGTAATAGCCAAACAACTGGCACTGAACTCGGCGATGAGACCGATGCATGGAGATCAATGGACCTCGGCCATGCGGCCATCTTGGGAAGCGTAAAAACTGTGTCTTATAATATTGACTACAGGTGTATTATCCATGTTAGCAATTCGCACAACAGGGTGATGTACTACATATTTATACGGTACATGGGATGCGGAAGCGGCCGGCAATCAGCTGTTCTTTTTGCCGCTTGAATTTATTTTACATAGGTAAATGAACGCGACTTCTTGAAGTAGAAACTTGTGTAAAATATATAAAACATTTGTAGTTTTTTGACGCAGAAATAAATAAATTTAATTACTTAAAACTTTAAAAGGAAAAATAAATAAAATGAGCAGCGATTTAGTGAAAAAAAGGAACACAAAAAGAAGACTATGGATGATTTGACAAATTAAAGCGGCAAAACGAAAAGTTGAACTAAACTCAACATTGCCGCTCGGCCGCTTTTGACGGCATTGCCAAGTTAAATTAAATTCAAGGTATTAAAAATTTTGCATGAGTATTTTTATTAACAAACTGTTTTTTTTTTCAAATACTGTTGTCGCATGCCGCTTGCATTGGCCCTTCACCATTTGAGGAGGCGTCTTCATTTTTAGATTTCAGATTTCGCTGAAATTTAGGCTGAAAAATTAGTGCAACGTTGTTCACGCTGAGATCTCAATCAAAAGTAGAGCAGTAGTGTGGCGAAGCTATGCTTATGACATTCAGATTTGTTTGTGAATGTCGTGTATCTTTAAACGACATGGCTACAGCTTCCAACCTGGAACTTTTTTGGGTGCCAGGGCACTCTTCGTTGGTTGGGAATATTATTGCGAATGGATTGACGACAAATCGCATGAGAGTCGTCGAGATGGACTGGCTGGTTCTTGTGCCGTTCAATCGCTGTAAGGAGAACGTTCAGCGGGGATTACTGTAAATCGCAGGGACCAGATGGTAGATTGAGGTCACTTGTACAGTATCGGAGCTGCTATGGTTGCAGTATGGCCGGGGTAAAACTGCACAATTGCTGTACGTTTGTGGGCAGGTTTCCGGGTAATCTAATGCTTCAAAACCCCGACCTTTCTGCTTGCTATGAGTATGGAATAATCTTGTTTGGTGCTGAGCCTATTGGGGCTTTGGAGGGAATTAGGAATCCCCTTCTAGCAAAACACTTTCGGGCATCTTAAATGGACTATTAGGATCTTAGGGAGTCTTTTTAGCCTGTTAAACTACATTCACAGTAAATTTAGAAAAAGTAAACGATATTGCATACTTAAAGACACTAAAACAGATAATTTCCTTCTCAATCGTTGTATTGGCACCACTAACTAATTACCAGGGTAAAAAAGTCAGCTAGAAACCCCCATCTCTTTTACTTTTTAAGAAAAAAAAACGTTAATTTAAAAATGACAATCCTTTTTGCAAGCCCAGCATATATGTACTTTGAGAAATATTGTTCATTTTGAAAGTGCCAATAGGCCAACAAGATTAAAATCCTTAATTGCTTGCAATGAAAATAGAGATGCAATAAAACCATTTTTTATTCTTGTTGCCTTTTGAATATTATTTGATCATTAAATTTTCTTTAAATGCATACTAACTGCATACATTATTGCAAACGAAGGCACACGCAAAGAAAAAATATGGTTGAGGTAACCATAATCTAAGAGCAATATAATATGGTTGCATTATATGGTTGCTCACAAAACATAGTATTGTTACATTTGCATCCATATTATTGTCTAAAGTATTAAAATAATTATGTTCAAATAAAAATATTAAATGGTTAAATGAAAATATAAAAATATTGTTACGTTTTTCCCTTTTAGAACAAACGTACGGATTCTTTTGATTACAAATACCACTGCGGCTCATTATTCTGTATTCAAATTTTATGGCTTTCTCTGGCTATACTCCTGAATCCTACCGGTCTTATGAACCCTTGGTCTCATATTTACTAAACATGCGTAATTACTACAAACGCAACCATCCACGCTACACTACTGTGTTACTCCGGCGAGACATGAACTACTCGATGCCTTGTTTAGTAACCTTAACCATCCACAGGCATCTCCACTACTCCTTTTATCCAAACCACTCATCTCCTTAAATCCAATCGCCACAATACACTTCTGCCGTACACTGTTGTTATGCTGTTACACTTCCCTTCGCAACTGCTAACGTTCTCACTACTTTTTATTGTAAGGGGCTTCTAGACAATTATCTGTAGCTCTTATATTATATTGGACGTCTCCACTAAATTATCTGCCATGGCTTCACACAATAATTGTCTTTTGCCTCTCAGGAGGTTTGTACTGGTCTTTATTAATTTTAATTGCATTATAACAATTTTTATTTTTCATTGTGCGCATGTCCGACGGTGGGGATCGAACCCACAATCTTCTGTTTTACAGCACGCACCTCTACCAACGCAACCATTGAGGTTGATCGGCTTTCGTTAGCTAATTGTGGTTTTTATTCTATACACACACCATTAGTTGAACTAACTTATTCACCACGATCATATAGATAACAACAACAGGGGTTGCCAGATCTTATTATTCGTAACAATATGGCTTAAAATGTCATGTTATATAATTGAATTATAATATAGTCTCATAAGTGCAAAATTTTCCTGATATAAAAAACTGGTTATTGTTTTTTTATTAAAGATTTGTCATAAAAATTATTTAAAAACATCAATTCATAAAAAAATACATTATTTGCCTAAAATAACAAATAAACGATTTCAAAATTATGCTTCAAACACAAAAATAAAGATTTATATACTTACAGTACATACATATTTACTTCAACTTTTTTTAAATATTTTCGTTCCCTTTTTATTTGTTTTCATATTTTGCATATTATTTCTAGCTATTTACTTTGTACACAAATTTTTATTTTTTTTTCAATTTCTTAAACAATAAAAAAAGATTTTAAATTTTAGCTACCAGAAAAATTACTAAACTCTCTAGTACTAGAACAAAATATTTTTAAGCGTAAACATTATTCTGTTGCTTTTAACCATACTTTAATTAATAATAATATATTATGGTTAAATATTTTATATTATTTTTAATAAGTTATAAAACTATGGTTGTGGTGGAAATTTTTTTAAGTTAAAACCAACCAGGTTGCATTTTTTGTATACAGTAACCATATAATCGTTAAAAGTTAACAAAAAATGCTTATCGTGACTAAAGTTTTTGTGAAAACAACTATAATTAGTTCTCCGCAACCATACATTGTTACAAAGAACATAATATGGTTATTGTGACCATATAACAACCATGTTTTTTTTCTGCTTGCATACCCCCTAGAAGTACTAAATTAAAAAAAAACAATTTAGCTGGAGTAAATAGAAATAATAAAACACTGTTTTGAATATAGTGTTTTTTTATGAATAAATATTTACTTGAATCCACCTTGATTAAAAGTTTTATGTTTATAGTTATAGGACTAACCTCGTACTAATTATCAACAATGTGCAGTCCCCAACAGAATAAATTAGTTTTACACAAGAAAATACAAAATAAATTTGTTTTTTACAAAACAAAAACTTCTCTTTGTAAAGTACTGAAAGATTTGGCCAACATTTACTTTTTCTAACTATTTGCGGTGCTCAAGCAAAAAACAATTATTTTTTTTGCTGGTTTCTCGATTTTCGGCGATTCATTTAGATACCTAAATTTTGCTGCTGTTGTTGTTGGCGTTGTTGTCTAAAATGCTATTTCAACAAGATGGCAGAAAATGTTGGCTTGTGGCCAACTAGCATTAAACAATACAACCCAACGAGGAGGAGATCATAAAAAATAACAAAAAAAAAAAAAAAAACACACGAAATATTTCAATTCATTTCCGTTTCTTTAATGAAAGAAATGCACTGTGGAATAATTGGCATAACAACAATTGGAAATTATATTTAAGTTGCAGCCTATTTAAAAAAACCGGCCGCAGTAAAAGTGTCATTTTTAATACCCTTAACCACAGGTATCAAAGTTTGTCAGTCCGTGTGTAATTTCTACAATATCCCTTTCCGACTCAATAAAATAAATATATATATTCTGAGTTCTTATGCATATCGTGTAATGTGTATCGTGTTGAAATCAACTTTTCCAAGGCTTTAGAGAATATTTAAGTACTGCAATCGATCAGACATAATATCGAACATTGTGCTAATCCGCAAAACGTCCTGGGAGGAGGCGGGCTTGCATGCCTTGCTTGTCTTTAATTTTTCTACATCAATTTGCAGGTTGTCTTTACGACTTATTCACCACAATTATATTATAGTTGTTTTTTCTACTTTCTTACCTCTCTATTTATTCAAAACAATAAGTTGGGACAACAACCCTATGCAACATTACAATTTTCACCGCTTGAATAGAACAATTTAATGGTAGGTAAGGACTTCTTTTGCCGATTTATGTATATGTACATGTGGTTATACATAAGTATGTGGTAAAGGATATACAAGATTTCGCATAGCCGAATATAGCTTATGGTTCTTGTTTGTGGTTCTTACTTTTAATTTGTTTCAATCAAAAATATACTTTTTAATCTGGCTTGAATTCATAGTTTAATTTTGTCTACAAATTGGTAAAAAAAATTTAAAACCGCCCGTACATTCACAAATGATATACTTATCTCGTAAGGATGTTAAGTTTCTTAAGGCCGATGATAAAACTGTGCAGTCTAATTGAGCTCACGAACACATTAAAATTTCAGGTGATTTCACCTCTGCACGGATAATGGGAAGGGAAATATTCCTCTGGTAAAATACATTGAAACGTGTGACTGAATCAGAAGTTGTCAAAAATAACGCTGAATGCCATGGGCATTTGTAAAGCATATCTGCCCCGAAGATGGTAAAGGAAGTCAAAATGGCGTCATTATCAGACTTCCCACAGTGCTGTCAGGGTATTAAGTATTGGGTATCAAGTTCCGTGTATTAAAACTTTTTTATATACAAAAAAGTAGTTGCTGGATACTTTCAGATCTGTATGTTTTGAATTTAATTGTATGGAAGATGTTGTGACTCAAATACATCTCTGGTAGAAATACAACTCTTCCTGTGTGTTGAATAAATATAAATATAAAAAAGAAAAATAAATATAAATTTTAATTTCTTGTCCACAAAAAAATTTCAAAAACCTCAAAAAGAGGAAATATATTTTTTCATTATTAAACTAACTTCAGGTACATGTATAAAAGTGTGAAGTAGTATCCTAGGTCAGGCAGGCAGCCGTGTTACAAGAGCACACTTGGGTCTATTGATTGGTCCCTTTGTGTTAATAGCGACACTAGCTAATAGCAAATACGAGTTTCGATAAAAATATTTGCTCAAAAAAAGTCATTCGTTGCACTAGAAAATTGGCAGAAAGACTCCAATTGTCAAATCGATTAAATCTATTTGTAATTATTGACATAAAGCATATTATTTACTTGAAATTCCTTTCAAATAATTAGCGTGTAAAATGCAACGCTATCTGGTGTACAGCTTTTTGCTTGAAATGGCGTACCTACAGAAGCGTCAACTTTGAGTCTTGAACAGTAATGTTAATTCATTTTATTTTATAAAATCCACTGTATAGAAACAAAAAAGTGGCAAAACTGCTAACAAGATTGTCATTACTTCTCAACAATAAAAATAAATAAAACAAAACAAAAAAAGAAGCAGACAACTTCACTTCCTAAAGTAATGTTAAAATTGGATTTTCCAATTGCCAAACATTTACGCCGCACAATTATGGCTTGCTTTAAATATTTTGTATGTACATCAGAATTTTTGACAGATGGATTGCACTTTACGTTCTAATTTAGGTTTTAATGTTGCAAATACATCGCCGTTTGTTCGAGATTACAATGCAGTTTTCTCTTATTTCTCTTTAGTTTTTGATATTTTGAACTTTAAGGCAACCATAAAGAACCATGTTGTTTTTGGAATGTTGTATTTGTTGTAGAGACGTCACTATCTAGTAAAATAAATGCACCATCAAAAAGCAGTTACTGATGTTGCTTCAATTATAGGCATTGTTCTTTTATGACAGCGTTTTTTTGCAGTTAAGTCCTCCATCGATGAGATTTTCAAATCTTTTTTTAATTTTCTCATGCCTACAACATAAAAACAAAATTTGATTTTAAATATTATGTTTAAATTTTGACATGATTTGATTTAAATTTGTTTCACAAATTTTAGACAAAAAAAAAAACAAGTAAGAGTGCTATATTCGGCTATGCCGAATCTGATATGCCCTTCAGCATCCATGTAAATCTAGTTTATTGAAGTAACTCCAATCAAAAAAGCAAATATTGGCGTGACAGAGAATTAAAAAAAATAATAAATAAAAATAAATAAATAATTTCGCATTTAAAATTTTTTTTTTATTATTTCCTTAAAGATCTCTTCAAAAGTTTTAAAATGAAACCCATATTGATATTTTAAAAAGTTCCAAAATTTCAGAGTCCCGTAACTCAGAAAATATGGACGAGCGCCAATTTTTTTACTTGATGTGTTTTTCTTATTTTTTAATTTTCTATCGCCCCATATTCTTATTTTTTTTATTGGAGTTACTTTATTGCTTCAAACGACATGAAAAATTAGAGGGAGGCGTGATGTTTTTTCTGCTGCCTCGAAGGGCGTGGACAAATCATGCTGATTTCCAATAGCACCTCATTCGACACTATATCTGATTGATTGACATATTTCTTTGTTTTTTTTTTTTTTTTTTTGTTGACATAAACACTAACACGGACGGACAGACGGACATCACTCATTCGACTGCGCTATGTAGAAGAAATCAGAATATATATACTTTACAGGGTCGGAAATGGATATTGTAGAAATTACACACGGAGTGACAAACTTATATATACCCTTTTTTCACTTTTTGTGGTGAAGGGTATAAAAAAATGATATATTCTTTGCATTTTTGCTTGACTTTCATATAATTTTTTAAGCAAGCATTTCATTTAAGCTTCATAAGCCGTTATTACACTTTTAATGTTATTTTGACAGTGTTCAGCCAGCACTTATTCTTGCTTGCAATTATATTTTTTCTCTCTTTTTCTCTCACCTTTTTGAAAACCATAAAAATAATGGTGAGTACTTAACATCATTATGAATAAAATAAAAAAAAAATTCACAACTTTTCAACAAATATTGCCTTGTAGGAAGATTTCTTAAAGACATTAAAATAAATTTTATATGTTTTTTAAACAGATATGTGATTTTATAACAAAACTGTGAATGAAATGAACAAAAACACGAACACACACATAAACACAAAAAAAGACCTTAAAAAAGTTTATGCAGCGCCATGCCACAAAATTTCACAAATTATAAAAGATTATTTTTATGGACAGAAAAGACATCGATTAGTACTGCTGGTATTAGGATAAAAAATGACAAGTCTGTTAAAAGTTTATTTTCTTCTTTATGGTTTTTTGGCCAAGTGGTTTTTAAAAAACATCTGGAATGGGGCAGACATAGACTGCAGAGTTTAGCAAATCATATATTGATGACGCCAATTTTTTGTTTTTTTTTAAATTTTTTTATTGATATGATTTGATTTAATATTATGCGTTGAATGCATTTATTTACAAAATGTTTTTTTATTGCAAATTTTTTACAAAGGGGGAGTCAAAATTTTACGTCATATGTTGATATATGGTGGCGTTTTTGAAGTATTCACTTAATGTTAGGGCAGTTAACATTATAAAATATACATTTAAGGTTAACACCAAGTGAATTCAAAATCTTGTTCAAAGTGGCCACTTTCATGTAACAAAAAATAAATTAAATTATTATCTTTTGTTTTGCTACATTTGTTTATATTCGTTTTTTACGCCGTCGATTAATTTGGCATGCAAGCGCGAGCTTCATCTAGTTCGTGTAAATTATAAAACTTATTTATGAATATTGCATCCTTTTGCGCTAATAATAAGGGAATAGTGCCTGCCAATTATATAATTTCGTTGTCGATTAGTAAACGTTAAATTAAAACAGGTTCGAAAGGACTGGCCCGTCTACCAAAGATTAAATCTATCGAAACTATCGTCATAATAATATGCAAAAGAATTTAAAGAAAACAAAACAGTGAGGAAGCTAATAAGAAAATTATTATTGCAGACACTAAATTAAACGATACGAAATCATCAATTATATTAAAAATTAAAAGTCAGTCCTATTAATATTTCATTATGGAATTTTTGTTTATTAAATCTTTTCATATTCTTTTCGTTTGCAATTATTCATTACCAACCTATGGTTGGCAGAAGGAAAAACAAGTGCATGTAATGATGAATAACAAAAGCAGGAAAGCTGGTAAGTGACTAACTAATTGTGCTTGATATTTAGACCACACTGGCTACATACTGAATATGGATGTAGCGTTACAAAAAATACATAAATTTCTAATTAAGTTTGAACTTTTCCTATTTTCTTTTAAAGTAAAATTTTTTTTAAATAAAGTTTATCCTTCAATTAATTGAAAATGGAAGTAATATGAGCCTAAGCCTGACTTAAAATTATTTGTTTAATATAAATTATAAATCTTTTTGTAAATTTGTTTGTTGGTGCTTCAATCAGAGCTAAACGACTAAACTGATTTGAATGAAACTTTTATCACGGGTAGATATTTGTCATCATAGTAAAATAGGGCATTTATATTTTCAAAAAGCGGACCAGGAGGAGAGAAATATTTCTGTTTTTTAGGAGATTTTTTTTTCATCCCGACCGATTTAATGAAATTCGAAAAATATATAAGTCCTTAAGTACAAGCTCCAATACGCAAAGTCTGCGTTCAAAGTTAGAACTTTGATGACAGAATAAGGGAAGAACGAGCATTTACGACTGCACCGCTTTAAATAAAATGCAAAACAGTGACAGATATTTATTAAAAAGTTGCAAGAGGGTATGCTTATTTAAAAAATAAAAAAACAGGAGTGATCCATAAGGTTCAATAGGCAGAAAGAAATCTGTTGTAACTTTCATATTAATGTGCCTAATCAAATAAAAGACTGGCTCGGAAAGGTGCTCGATTTACGATTATTTTTATTATTATTATTTAGATTTTTATTCGAATAGCTACTTTGATTATATTAATTTTTATTAGCCCGATTTAATAATTTAATCGCCGATATTAATTATTGAGGGTGAAAGCACGTCTTGATGGCCATTTCTATAATTAATGCTAATAATTATTAATAATTTAAACATTTAATTAAACATAGTTCACATTAGAATAGTCTGCTTCTTCACTACAGTAGTAAAATGCTCGTTTGCCAAACATAAACTATTCTTTTAAAAAAGTACAAATAAATTTCCATTTTAAAACAAAAAATTTGTGGACTATTCTTGAAAAATATTACTATTCAAATAAAATATTATGTGAATAGTAATGAAATATTGAATTATAAAATGTGTCAATTACGTTAAAATGGTTCTACGTTCCCATTCATCGATAGTCGATAGTTTGGCGAAATCAAATACCAGATGATAGCAGTAGCTGCTATTGTTGCGGCTAAATTTCATATAAAAAATTTACGCTGCTTTTTATATTTAAAGCATGGCAAAATAATACAGGTGGTCTCGATGGCGAATTCATTAATTTTCGCCTTAAACGCTAAATCTCAAACACCATATCGTGTCATAACCGCCGAAAAAGCTCAAGTGACAATTTTATATTATATAAAAAACTTATACATATTTTTATATATGGAGTTTGACAGTAAGCGTTTATGGCGAAAGTAAATAATTCGCTAATGCAACCACCTAGTATTATTTGGCCATGATCTAAAGTTTGACATTTTAGCGAAAGTGAATGAATTTGCCACTGCCACTTGATTTCGCCATGATCAATACATTTATACTTCTGGGTTGTTTATGCGGTTTTAATTAATTTTTACTTTAAAACAATTGAAAATTGTTAATTGTTTAAAAATTACAGTAATTAAATTGTATTCTACTGTTTGCCTTCTAAAATATCAGCATCATTAGTTTTCTTTATTTCTTAGCTTTGCTCTTACCCTTTTGACATTTACAAACAAATGCTCACAGACAAGTGCAAATTCTTTTTTTAATGCTTCATTTATTTGTGACACATTTTTTCTGCTGGGCAACAATGTTGTTTAAATATTTTTTTTTTGTAACCTAAATTAAAATGTGTTTTAAACAAAATGTACCGTGAAATTTTTTGTGACATTTTTTTTCTTATTTTCTTCTTCATTGTTAATTAATTTATTTTCAAATATTTAAAAGTAAATTTTTCTCAATCTGTTTCTTAGTTAAATTTAATTTTCTTAATGGTTTGTATTTATTTAATTGTATTTAAGTTTAAAAAAAATATTTTGCGTTGACATACAGCCAGAGCAGGTTTTAAGGAAAATTTCTATGTATTTCTATGTGTTCGAATACAATTATTTCAAATTACCAAAAAAAAAAAAAAAAAAAAAATTAAAGAAAAATGTAAATGAAGATAAAACAAATAACTTAAATGAGTCACCGGAAAAAATTTTGGCAGCCATATTTTATGCTTAAAATATATTCTCAAAATAGCAGCGTAACAAAAACATTTAGTAGTTAAAATAAGAAAAGTAATTAATTATTCGAAATGCAGTAAATATATATGATCTGGTCGAATTTTAGGAACTCTTCATTGTTAATATTTCAATTCATAAATATTGTTAAAAAATTTTAATCAAGTATACTTTTGTCGTCCCATTTATTTTTATAATTGATTATTAAAAGTTATGGTAATAATTTAAATTGTATTTCGTAAGTCATTATATATTTCAAGAATTAAAAGAAAAATCCACGAGTCTTTGAAAAATATAATAAAAATACTACTTTTCATTTAAATCTTCATAAGCTAGAAATCTTTCATTAAGGCTTCGGAAGGCTCTTAAACTGAGCTCTTGTTGCAGGCCAGTCTTAAAGTTTTTATGAAAACATTCTCCTAAAGGAATAGATATATAGATATGGAAGAAATTGAACCGTGTACTTCACGGAAAATTTTTTTGCAGCTATTAATAATTTTATTTGTTTTGCGACTGCAGTTTAATTAAATTTTTAATTTAGTCAATTTTTAATTACTTAAAAAATAATTGCATCAATTATATATTTAATCAAAAGAAAAGAAAATAATTTTTTAATAAATAATTAATTGAATCAATGAAAAATTTAATTGAAACAAGTAAATAAAACTTTTTTCTGTGTATGTAAAAGCAGGGAACTATTTAGGTACCCAGCAAAATATTTTTGAAAAGGTAATCGAGTGTGGAATTAAGCATTTTTGCAGAAGTACTTCCAAACTAGATTGCCCACTTAATGATTTTAACAAGGCATGAGACTTTTATAATCAATTATTGAGAATCGATTACATTAATTATTGTAGGAAATAATGAGTACCATTAGTACGGGAGTTTTTTTTTCATAAATAACTAGTTCCATTACTACTTCCTTTTTTGGAAACTAATGTATAGAATAAACTAATGAATAGAATAGAAAGCGAATCGAAAGCCTGCCATTAAGCGTGATTTATAATTTTTGTTTAAGCATTTAAACGTTTACAATTATTATTTTTAATTTTTGTAGTAAAACAAGATACAATACATTGTGTCAGAGCTAGGAAATTTGATTGTGAAAAGGAGATTAAAGTTACAAGTGCTTGTGGCAATTTTATTATAATTTTGGTAAGTTGAAAAGTACAGAAAAAATATCTGCAAGAAGCTAAGTCCACATAAAAAATGAATTTCCTCTACTGTCACCGATAAGCCTCTTCGCTTTCTAATGTACGCTGTCGAGTAACTTAAAAATAGTCTTTAAAGCAACTAATAAAGGGGATATAGATAGTTGGAAAATTAGATGGAGTAAAGTAACTCCTTCACCGTTTTAGAAAATTAAGGCACTTGAATGCTCCTTTGCCACCTAAAAAAAATATGCTTGTTTCACCAAACATCGCATAGATTTGTCATACTAAGCTTTTTCATAAGAATCGAGATCTTCTGATTCCTTACATTTCAGGTTCCACAATCAGCCGTATGCCTCTGCAAAATCACACAGCACACAGCTGTTTACAAGACCTAATTAGGAGATTGCCAAAGTATTATCCTTAAAGGTATCATCCATGTTCCCTCGCATATCACCGATTTCCAAAAGGCATGACCTATAGCAAAATAAATGTGAGTTGCATATTTTATTACCCTCTGATCGTTCAGAAAAATAGGAAAAAAAGTAATAAGAAAAGAAGCAACCTTGCGATGCCCCTAAATTTAACACGAACTCCTGTAGTGAGATTCCATTTAGCACAGCTTGAATATGTATAGTGCGATCCCTGACAGAGCTCGACACAAATTGAGAGAAGCTTTTTAATTTGAAGTTTTTTATCTTAACTGATGAAATGAGTATTTTGTAAGCAAATATATCATTAATTGCTACAACATAATTATGTTTCTATTAATCGTTTCAGTACAAGATTTTGTCCATCAAAATAACGTGATCAATTTTCATTCTTGGATAAAATGTAATGTTAAATATAATTCCAGTTTCCTGATCAGAAATAATTCTTACCTTTCCCAAACATCGTATCAAATTTGCTTGCCGTAGTCGTTTGGGAATTAAAAATATTTGGCGGAATAAATTTTTCAAAATAATCTTTTGCATTATATTTGTATTAGAAAAAAACCTTTAAATTAATATTTAAATTTAAAAGTCATTCAGCAATTGTTTCTTATATATTTTGGATTTCTTAACCACGTAATTAAACTGCTAATAGTGTGATATTCTAATTGCCCTACCTTAATATAAATCTTATAAAATTACGAAGGTGTTTTTTTAGTCCCGAAAGATCAGAACATGGCATTAATATTTAAAAGTGATTTCGGCCATATGGCCACCGCTCATGATGAAGCGCATTCTGGACGTCCAATTTTGGGCCACTCTTTCTAGTACTGCTGGCCGTATGTCAATAATAACATGAACAATTGTTGCTGGTTTATCCGCATAATCCAGTGACTTTACGTGGCCCCACAGGGAATAGTGGAGAGGTATCAATATCGAAATCAACATATCGCCAAATTTTGATTTTAATAACTCGATGGTTGCGGTCACCGTACGGAACGCAGCGTCATCTTGTTAAACCTACATTTCGTCCGGATCAATGTCATCTATATTATCAAACAAAAAATCATTAATCATGGTGTGGTTACGATCTCCATTGATCGCAACGTGAGATCCGGCCTTATTTTTTAAGAAATAAGGTCCGATGATGCCACCAGCGTGTTAACCATACCAAACGGTGCATCTTGCTGGATGCAATGGAGTCTAAAGGTTTTGTTGTGGATTGGTTTCACTCCATATAGGGCAATTTTGCTTATAAACGAACCCGTTATGCAAAACAAAGTCTCATCGCTGAACACAATTTGGCGTTAAAACAACGGGTCAGTTACTAACTGCTGTAGAACGCAATCGGTTAATTTAATTCCTGCACTAAATGTATCTTATTTGGATGTAGGCCAAGATCTTTGCCCAAAATTTTCCATGTAGTGGACGACAGAGTTCCAATTCCTGCGACGAAAAAAATATCGACAAATTTGGATACTCTTCGTTATTTCGTTTACAGCAGCTATATTAACTTCAGTATGTACATTCTTTTGACGTGTTGGCGTTATTGCATTCTCTAGAGAGTATGTGCTACGAAATCTATCCTCAGTTCGACGGATAGCTTGCTCAGATGGGAGATTATGTGCATCAGAAAAATCACGAACTCGTCTATAAGTTGCTCGAATTGATGGCTAATTTTCAACGTTAACTTAGATGATTTGATAACGTTGTTCAAGCTTGAGTCTATTCATAATGATTTGCCAGAGTTTTCTGAAAATAATAATAAAAGATTTTTCATCAAAATTAAATTTTTAGTGTTTTTTTTTTTATAATTTCAAGTTCTATCATACTTGAAAAGCACCAGTTATTAGAAAAATTATTAAATAATTTTTTTTTGAAGAAATAATAAACATCGTTTTTGTTTTAAAAACCGACATTGTGCTTAAAATTAAAATTAAAAAAAAAAAAATTGTAAAGAAAATATAAACTTTGATTTTTGTCTTTACTTTATTGTTTGGGCAGAAATCTTTAGTTTATTTAAAATGTTTGTGAGAAGCTTCCTGACGAGCTAAGCCAGCGGTAACAAAATGGCCATGGAGACATGCTTTCACCTTTAATAATCAATATTAGTGTTATTTATAATTCAAATCGGGTTAATTAATTAATTAATTTATTTAATAAATGTTTCCCGTTATTTTTTAATTAAATACGAAAATATAAAAAGTAATTTAACAAAAACATAATTTGGTTAAAGTTTATGGTTTGACACATACTGTAGACCTTAATTTTACTTTTATTATTAATGAATGTTATTAATTGTGATAAATGAATGAATTTTGTTCTCTTTACAATTTATCACAATTAAACCAAATTTACAAAATAATATTTGTTCAAATAAAAGACAATATGAAAATCATATAGAATACAGAATATATCAATTTGTTTGTATTTTTTGTGCTCGCAGAACTCAGTCAATTCCACATTGAAATTGGAAAAAATATATTTAAATTGAAAGGTGATTCTTACTGATTGGTTCCATATCAAAAGATGTTCATAATCTTAAAAATAAAATGGTGTGCCCATTCAATATAATATTTAACATGATTAACATGATAATTACATGTATATTCAACCGTAAAAGACACCCAAATAAAAATTAAACAAAGTTAATATCGCCTTGGGACCACATAATAGAACTTCAAAATTAGAAGGTAACGTAGTTTGACTACTTATGTGGCCTTATCATTTGAACTGTTCCAGTCAGACACATGATAAATACACAAAACATATATTTTCTCTATCTGCTATAACAGAATTATATACATTTAAAATAGCAATTAAAGGGTGTCCTCATGTTATGGTCCCTGCACGTCTGTTCTATTCCTTTCGTTATTCTCTATTTATGAAATTTATTTTTCATAAATTTGGAGGTTTTGTGACTTTTTGTGTTTGACTGAATATTTTTATATAAAATTTACGTTGTGTATTTGGGTTTTTGGTGATTTTTTGTGCAATTCTTTTATTTTGGCAAAATTCAGAAAATCGATATTTTTCGATTGGTTGGTAAGAATAATTTTTTGCATTTATTCGATTTTCAAAATATATTTTTTTAAAACACAAGTTGTAAGATTCAATTCACTCTGAACAATAATAGACTGATTGACGAAAACTATTAAGAGTTCTTCTTTTAAGAATCGGAAAAGTTCATTAAAAATTTCAACACTTTGTCTAAATTGGTCAAGAGTTTGGTCATATACATCAAACTATATCAATTATGGTAACATCCTTTAATTTATAATTTGAAATATTTATATCTCTTTTTATACCAGGCAAAGTAGTTAACATTCTGTCTAATTTTCAAGTGTTTGTATATAACGTATAAAAATATAGGGCCATATAGGTCAAATTACATCAATATGCGAACACCCGTTAATATCTAAATTCAAATTTTATACCTGCTGTTATAGCAAACTTAGCAATACGGGTTCATTATAAATTTCAATTTTCTGTCTAAATCTTTTTAAAAGTATGCCCATATACATCAAACTAAATGAACTTTTGGGGAACCCTTTAGTTTGTAATTTTAAATATTTATACTTGTTATTATAACTTAACTTATTAAACCGATCACAGTAATCTATATTCACTTAAATTTTCAAGCGTTTGTTCTTAACGATTCAAAAGATAGGCCCATATAGGTCAATTTAAGTCACCTATGGGGAAACCCTTTAATTTCCGAATCCATAATTTATACTTGTTGTTATAGCGAACTAATCAATACCGGTTCTTTGTAAATTTCAACCATCTGCCTACACTTTTCAAAACTATGGCTATTTACATCAAATTAAATGAACTGTTGGGGAACCCTTTAGTTTATTATTTTAAATACTTATTATTATAACTGAACTTATTCTGTTAAACTTTCAAGCGCTTGTCTATAACGACTCAAAAGATAACCCCATGTAGGTATATTTACGTCACCTACAGGGTCACCCTTTAATTTTTTAAATTATTTTTGTATTACTTTGTGCTATTGGGAGCTATACGCAGTTTTTTTTTAATTTTAAAGTGACAAGCATTGCGGCTCATTTAACACCTATAAAACATGTATGTTGTATGGGGACACCCTTTGGTTTTAAAAAATATGAACTGTTTCTAAAACGTCACTAATCTGTAAGCATCACCTTTTAAAGAAAAAAATGTAAAATCGTGTCAGAAATGACTGAGTTTTGTAGGTACAAATATAGACAACAACAAAAAAACAACATTCGGACGAATTGATGACCCCCTAATTTTTTTGAAGTCGATTAAAAATTATATCGAACGCATCCTGCAATAAAGTATTTACTTAAAATTTTATATTTATAAGTTTAATCATAAAGAAATGTTTTTATTTTCGAATAAAAATATCTGGTCTCAAAAAAAAAAATCAAACGAAATTTAAAACTTTCAAGCATTTTTCTCATTTACACTATGCAATTTTTTAAGGAATTATTTTTCTCAATTTTCTATTTAAGTAACAGCGTTATGGGTTAAGCCCTAGACACAGCATCATCCCCTCAAAACTCAAGCAATACCATATTGCTTCCTCCTCCTGCTTCACAAACAAACAAAAATTTCATGTTAATTAAAAAAAAAAAATTTAGCATTTTAATAAAAATGAAATAAATGCATTAAATAAATTTGTTTGCACGCGTATTACTTGAATTTTTATGATTAACAAGACTACGTTGGTTAGTGGCTGTGGGAAAAAAGATAAGATTTTTCAAATAATTTTTAGCGAGTAAAATAAAAAAGGAGTAAAGAAATATTTTTTGAGTGCCACTTTCAATTATAAAATATTTCTTTAATTATAAAATCATTATATTTGTTTAATATTTATGTTGTTATAATTTTGTTTTTTCACAGCAGTTATTACATTATGCCTGCACTTTACTTTAAATATAAACCTAAAAGGTTTTAAAAAATTATTAGGGAGGTAACGATAAATCTTTTCAAACTACTTTAAATAGAAATATTTTAACTAAATTGTTAAAAATAAAACATATGTAAACTATTTTCCCTTGATAATGTTCTACTTTAAATGCTTTAGCAGCCAGCCGAATATTTTATGTTAATAAGTCATAAAAATGTACTTTCATAAATTGTTTTCTAGTCTTTTAATTTTTTTTTTCTCTATGAATTTTAAAGGTTTTTAGAATTGCTTGCTTTTATCTGATAAATCTCTTGACATGTATATTTCATTTGTATTTTTTCCACATTGTGTCTACGTTAAACATCACAGATAGCGATACATACACAGTTGTTTTGTTTTTTTTTTTTTTTTGTATGTCATTAATTTTCTTTTTCTGATTATGTAGCGCTTATGCTTTCTTAACTTTTTTTAAATCATATATTTTTTTTTAATTATTTTTTTCTTTTTGTGTGTTTAAGTTTAGTCGTACTAAAGCTTATTTGTCTTAACCTTCAAAATTATAAAAAAAAAACATTCGACTCATAATTCTTATTGGCGGATTTGTTTTATGTTGTTACACAGTTGCGTTTATTTGTTTCTTTTTGTATTAAAATAAATAATTTTTTATCCTTTTATGACATCAGCAATAAAAAAATATTCATCCGCTGTTGAAATATAATTTTTTCTTCGCTTAAAAACATTCACATGGAAAAAGTGTTATAAGAAATAATAAAAGTAGTCAAGACATGTTTTATTTTAAATAATACACCTACGAAAATTCCAAAAGGAAATTGAAAATGGATTTATGTAGTTTTATTAAACATACATTTTTCTCGAAAACAGATTTTTTGTTTTTTTTTTGTGTTTTTGTTTTATTTGATATTCCTGTAATTGTCAGAGACTAATCTAAATAATAAATATTTTAGAAAATCCCAATTCAATACAAAAATATCTGCTGGTTATGTCAAGAGATAAAATTAAAAGTACCTTGTGAAAAAGTTGCTCATAAAAAGCATCTTTCAACTTAGAGCCATTTTAGAAGACAGGATATTGCTTTGTGTACGTTCATTGCAAATGTTTTGTTGTTTGTATACTATTTGAAATAACACGAAAACCTGCTTTTAAGCAGAATTGAAAAAAATTTGACTAAGGGAAAAATTAATTTCTTAACGTACTTTTCATTAGGTACCCTATAAGACAGAACTTTTAAAAGGTAATTTTTGATTTTATTGATAGGTACCGTACCTTTAATAAGAGAGTCGTTTCAAAAAGCACCCTTCAAAAAAGTGTACCGTTTGTAAAAACATCTTTAGAAAAAAGTATATAAATAAATTTAAAACAAAACTTGTCTTAAATTTTTTTAAAAATTTTTGTTTTCTTAAAACTATAAAATCATCAAAAATACGACACTAAAAACTTTCGTTTCAGTTAAGCAAAAAAAAACATCATTTGCCTATTGTTGCTTGTGTTTAAACGATTTTTATAATGGAACTATTTTTATAACAATTCTTGTAACATTTTATATATAAACAACTGTAAAATTTCAATTTGATTTCGCTTTTCAACAGAATAAAATTTTTTCTAGTCTTTAGAATTAAAAATTGCCTTTTAACACGAAAAATTTTTATTAAATTTAATGTAAACATTATAATTAATTGAATGATATTTGTCTTCTAAAATAAAATACAAAAATAAAAAAAATTAAAAAAAAAATTAAATAACCTGTAATAAATTCAAAATGAAAGTAAAAGTAATGGTTACAGTGAGTTATATAAAAACAAACAAAAATAAGCGCAAAAAATTCAGCCTATCAAAAAATTAAAAAATAAATAAATAATCGAGTGTGGAATTAAGCATTTTTCGTGGAAGGACTTCCCACCTAAATTACCAATCTAATGATTTTAACAAGGCATGAGACTTTTATAATCAATTACTGAGAATTGTTTACATTAATTATTGTAGGAAATAATAATGATCATTAGTATTGTTACGAAAATAAGATCTGGCAACCCCTGTTGTTGTTATCCGTATGAGCGCGGTGAATAAGTTACTTCCATTAATGGTGTGTGTATAGAATAATACCAGAATTAGCTAACGGAAGTTGAGCAACTTAGAGGTGCTTGCTGCAAAACAGAAGATCGTGAGTTCGAGCCCAACTTCGGACATGCGTACAAAGGAAAGTAACAATTGTTAAAATACAATCAAAAATTAAGTAGCAGCAGTACAAACCTCCCGAGAGGCAAAAGACTATTATTGTGTGAAGCCATGGCAGGGGTTACCAGACCTTATTTTCGTAACAATATTTAATCTACTCTTAAAAGACTTTTAATCTGACATTGCTGATATGGACTAAATTAGGGCACCGGTGATTTTGTGCTCAATAAGAATATTTTTTTTTTACCTATAAACTCGTAGCTCATCTACCAATCTGGGAAAAATCAAAATAAGCCGTTTTTGGAAAACAGTTAATGCGTTCTTATATTTTTTATATTGGCTTCTTACACTCTGATATTAATTACCCGTTTATTTTGCCGGAAATAAAAAACATCAAACTGCCTGTTATTTCATTCGGTCTGCAATTCCTTTCGAGTGAGTACTGATCTGACCAATTATTATTATTTTACTGATCGCCTTTGCGGGAGGAATTTTATTACTGTTTTTTCATGTGTTACTCGTATCATTACATATTGTTACGAAAGTAAGATCCGGCAACCCCTGTTGTTGTTAACAGTATGAGAGTGGTGAATAAAATTACTTCCACTTATCGTTTGTATAGAATAATACCACAATTAGCTAACAAAAGCTGAGCAACCTCGATGGTTGCGTTGATGGAGGTGCTTCTATTTTGCAGAAGATCATGAGTTCGATCCCACCTTTGGACATGTGTACAGAGGATAATAAAAATTGTTATAATGCAATTAAAAATTAAAAAGCAGCAGTACAATTTCCCAAAAAGGAAAAGACAATTACTGTGTGTAACATAAGAGTAACAAATAATTGTCAAGACGCCCTTTACAACAATAAGTAAGAACGGTAGCGGTTAGCGCAGGGAAGTATAACAGCATAATAATAGTGTATGGCAGACGTGTGTTGTGGCTATTAGATAAAGGGGATGATCTGTTTGGATCAAATGCGTAGTGGAGTTGTCTGTGGAAGGTTAAGCTTACTAAACAAGGCATCGAGTAGTTCATGTCTCGCCGGAGTAACACAGTAGTGTAGCGTGGGTGGCTGCGTTTGTAATAATAACGAATGTTTAGTAAATACGACACCATAGGATTCACAAACCCGATAGGATTAAGAAGTGTAGCCAGCTAAAGCCAGAAAGAAAGAATACAGAATTTATAATGAGCCACAGTGGTACTGGCAATTAAAATAATCCATACGTTTGCTGTCTAAAAAGGGAAAAACGTAATACTATGTATTTTAAGGTTTTCTCTTTTAACTTACTTCCTCTTTGCGAACTAATGTAATGTGTTTTGTAAGCGAGTAACAAAAAAGGCGATCACAAAAGTAAGTCCTTATGGGGCTAGTACCTTTTAAGGTAATGTCTAATTTTTTGCTGGGAGTATTTACAGTACAGCGTGGTAAAAAGGTGAGGCAGTAGGTTTATGATTTGGTTGTCATCCAGCTTGCTGATATATTAACTAAGTTAATGCAATCAGAATCCGAACACACCCGTTTTAAAGTACTCTTTAGCTACTTTATCAAAATGGTTAATTTTTTGTCTTCCCGAAAGATAAATAAGAATAAGGTTCAGAACCCCTGCCATTCGATTAAGTCACATTGTACAATCTAGCATCTACAAAATTTTGGAATCAGTTCCCAGATTTCTTTCGTTCCAAATAACTAAATTAAAATCTTTTATCCCCAAAATCTCCAAAAAAACATAAATATTTTAAATTAAATCCACTTATGCATTAACATAGTAAAATATTGCCTTTACCTTAATTAATTTCATTTGTAAAATTATGTCATATTTGTTCATATTTTTCAAGACTTACAATTTTATTAAATAAATCATTCTAAAAAAGGTTTTTAGAAATTGATTAAATAAACTAAAGCCAAAATTATTTTAATTCATTTATAATATCCACAGTTCAAATTCTAATTTGATTAAATAAAATTCTAAATCAAAAAGTTCATATGTCAAATCTTAATAAATTTTTGGGTGCATAAATAGGGACAACACCAATTCTGCAGTACCTTGATACTCGTAAAAGTTTGTCGCCAATATGCACAAATAAACGATTTGTTGCTTCGATTTAACAAAATGTTCATATGATTTGAAAAAGATAGAAAAGGGTTTAAAAGGTTTTAAAGGTTTTGCTGTAATAAGTTTGAATAATTTAAATTATATTAAATTGGCGCGCTTCGCTACGCCAATAGGAAGATTCGTATCACATACACTTTCCACTGAAACACTTTCCACTTTGAACTGATAGCTTATCATGATAAGAATTGAACTCTTTGTCTATTCAATCTATATATAAATTTTACTTTAAATGGGAGGTACCACGCCCATTATTCCATTTTCGTTAGACTAGGCATATTAATTTGAGAGTTATTTGAAAAAAATTTCAAAAAGTAACGTTTAAAACGATAATAAATATTTTCTTTGTGAGGGAAGTGCCACGCCCCCGTGTAATATCAGAAAAGTAGTATCATATTTTACCAATTACGTTTCTGATAACAAACTGTGAAAATTCCAGCAAGTTCGACTCACTTGTGTAGACAACTACAGGTTTCCGACAAAAAAAAAGAAAAACATTTTGTGCTTTATATATAGACAAGAAGGCCGCCACTGCCGATTTAATTTCATTAAAAAAAATCATAGCCCAAATCTGTTGAATCTAAAGTCAGGTATCATAAATTAAAGTTTATTGCATAACTTGTTGCCATAGGGGTAAACTTGTAAATAAAATAATTGGAGTTATAATCTAATTGCAATAACATTAAAAATGATGATTCATAAAATAAGAATAAAATCATAAAATATTTTTAACGTGTTTCCCTTGCTCTAACGTATGAATTCTTTTGACAGCAAATATCACTGTTACATCTATCAGTTCCGTATCTATTACTCTGTGGCTTTATTTGGTTATACTTCTTGAGCCTACGGTCTTGTGTTTACTAAGCATGCATTATTACAAATGCAGCCGCTACACTACTGTGTTACTCAGGCGAGACATGATCTACACAATGCCTTGTTTAGTTACCAAAATCACTTTACCACTCCTACATCCAAGCAGTCATCGCCTTTAATCAAATAGCCACAACTCTCATCCGCCATTTACTGTTGTGATGCTGTTTGTTCCTTACGCCTGCTCTTTGTATTTATTATAAATTATCTGCCATGGCTTCATACAATAATTGTATTTTTCTTTCCGGGAGGTACGTACTGCTGTTTCTCTTTTTTAATTTTTTATACTGAAAATATTATTTTGACTTTGTAGGCATGTCCAACGATGGGATCGAACTCATAACTTCATAATCCACTGTCTTACAGCAAGCATGTACCAACGGAGCCATTAGGGTTTCTCAACTTGTGTTGTGTATTGTGGCTAATTTTCGTATAAATCTATACAAACTCTGTTTTTACCAGGCATATACTTACCAGTGTTGCCATTTGGTTACATTTTTTGTAACTTTATATTTATATTTGCTCAAATTTTGATAACTTGTATTTGTTTTATTTTGTGTTTGTTCAATAAATACATTTATTACTATTTATTTAAGAAATTTTCAAAATGTAACCTTTAATGCAAAAATTTAACATTTTTAAAGGAAAATCGTAAATTTTTTCCTGTCTTTCCCTGGCTACATTGTTACTTGCAACAATAACAGGGGTTGCCAGACCTTATTTTCGCATGGGCTTAATTAGGGCACCGGTGATTTTGTGCTCAATAAGAATATTTTCTTTTTACCTATAAACTCGTAGCTCATCTGAAAAATCAATATAAGCTGTTTTTAGAAAGCAATTTAAGGCGCTTTTAAATTTTTTACGTTGGTTTCTTATACTCTGCTATCAATTACCTGCTTATATTGCCGGAAGTAAAAAAACATCAAACTGCCTGCTATTTTATTCAGTCTTCAATTCCTTTCGAATGAGTACTGATCTGACAACCAGTTATTTTGTTTTTTTTCATTTTCTAGTCACTTAAAAAATGGCCTTTGCAGGGAGAATTTTAATACTATTTTGTCATGTGTTATCCATATCGCTACATATAATATTTATCCAAGAACTACATTTGAAAATATTTTTATGTTGTTTCATAGGTAAACTAATGAATTTGTGGTAAAGTATAAACTATAATTGTAAGTTCTTGCAGTTTTTAAATAATTGAAGAAAGCTCTTAATGTAAAACTTTAATATGGAAAAAGTTTTAACCATCACAATGTTGTTTACGAAATACCATGCATGGGGAATGAAGTAGCAAAGTGTAATCAAATATACATAGGAACAACAAAGAGAATCTTATCGACAAGAACAGCTGAGCATAAAATGGACATAAGCAAAAGAAAGGAGACAACTGCATTGTCACAACACATAATAAAAACAGGGCACACAGCTGACTTTAATAACATCAAAATATTGGACAAAGAAAAAATTATAAAAAAGAGATAAACCAAAGAAAGTCTACACATACAAAAGAAAATAGGGATCACAATGAACTTGAAAGAGGATACTGACAACATTAATGGCAGCTATAGAGTCGCTATTAGCTAATCTGCATTTAAGCTAAGATGTATTTATTGTTTAGACCTGTTAAAATTGTTCAGATGTTTTGTGTTTATGTTTAATATGTTTATTTTTATTTTGAATTAATGTACTAACGTTTTTTTTTTTTTTTTTTGTTAGTATATATTTCTGAAGTTTTTTGTTTTCAATTATAATGTAACTGTATTTTTATTTTATGATTTAGTTAAATAAAAAATAGACGCCCTTGATAAAGTCGACAAATAATCGACGAAACGTCGGGAAACCAGTAATTAAATTGGATATTTAATTACTTTCCAACTGTGGGCCTACATAGCTCAAGAATAGAATCTATAACTATAAATAAAATTATTGGCCAACTTTAATTATCATATAATCACTTACAAAAGCTTTTTAATATTTGTGCAGTTTTGAATCACACTACACTGCATGTGTAAAAATTTCACGTTTTAAAATTTATATTTATATTTTTAATAAATTATTTTAAAAATGTATATTTTTAAATTAATGTTTTTTTTTTGTTTTTTTTTTTGTAAAAACAATAAAAAGTGTTAACATTCAAGATAAATTGTCTTCTTTCAATGACGGCCACTGAACCTCCTACTATTGTCCTGCCCACCATCGAAAGTTGTGCTCGAGTTGTTATAAAAAAATTTATTTAAATTATTTTACATTTAGAAAAAAATGTATTTATACACATTTATTACAAAGTATTTTAAAAAATGCGTGAAATATTATTTTTACGAGAACAAAAATAATAAAAAAAAAATTGTTTTTTGTAATCCGCCTACGTTTGAAAAACAAGAATAAAATAAATATTTGAAATAAAATCAAAATATAAAAATCTAGGATAAATATTTTTATAAGTTTTTGGAAATGTCCACTTTGTCGAAACTATAGGCCAAATTTTTTCTTAAAATAGATATACACTTAAACTGGTCCAACATACTATCAATATAATTTAGTTATGCTGGTTCAGATAGAACCTTTGGTTGGACACGGGTTATTAGTTCTTCGTGATTAGTTGTTCGATCGAAAAACATTTAATTTGCTTTCATTTCCAAAACATGTGGTTTCTCTGCTCAGAAGAAAACTGCGACTTCTTTAGACGGTGCAACTTTAATATAGAAATTGTGCCTACACGCAGCATATTTTTCATAGTTTCAAGGTTAATTCTAAGTTTATGAATTTAGGCCAGCTGACCTTAAAATGTTTCCTTATTTGATTTACAATCAATCGTTCTTTGGTCTTATTACTCACTGTAGAGATAGAAGGTAATGTTTGCGAAATATTGTAAAGGTAGACGCCTTAAAGGGAAGTTATTTTGGAAAAATCTTCAGTATTTACAAAATTACGTATGTGTTTATTTCACTTCTTTATTTGATTGTAAACTTTTATGAAAATTAGAAATTTTTGAAAATGAATTTATTGATTTAGAAAAAAAATCACTAATGATTAACAAACAAACAATGACTGATAAATAAATAAACTTTGGTGTTTGGTTTTTAGAATGATTGATTGTTGCTAATGAAAACAAAAAAAAAAAAAACTTAATTTAAAATAACATTGGAACATGTGTTGAAAATGTTGAATAAAACCAATTTTGTTTTTAGTAAAACATTTCTGTTTTCAATAAAAAATATATGTATGTATATGTGTGTATAAATAACTTGAAGCGATGAAAATAATTAAAAATGAAAAAATAATTAACTTAAACAAACAACATTAAACAAAAGCCCCTTTTTCTGACAATTATTGGTTGCAATTAAAAATTTCGCCTGCGGTTTAGATGCGAATAAATGCAACGGTTGAAGATCATTAAAAACACTTCATTAAAGAACAATTTAATTTATAATTGCATTGAAAATTAAATTGTATTTACATACATACTTAAATAAGCGGTATTATGTTCGTTAACTTCAATTTTAAACCCCGCTAATGCGTTAAATACATCTTAATACAGGACATACATGTCTACGAGGTACCCCAATTTCATTTACTTTAGCGCTATCTGTTTTTCGTCAACACACTTTCGCATTGAAAGTTCCATGTTTCAATAAAATCCCACCAGTTTCGAAGTTGTCTATGTACCTTTGATTATTTATTTTGCGATCGTCCGCAATATACCCGTTTTGTACGAGTATTTCTTGAGACCTTTATGACGGTGTAGAAATTTAGCTTTTAGTACAAATGTCTAGCACTTTTAATATTTGGAAAAAAAAATCTACTTGATTTCTAATAGATTTCCCATACAAAACCAAATCTAATTTTCTACTAAATGTTAATAAAACCTATCAAAAGCTAGTAACACATCTCGAAGATGCATGTCTGGTTTTTTTTTAATAAAACAAAATTGATAAAACTTTAAAATTTTCTACAAGATATTAAGAAAGTTGAAAAAAAATGAAATTCTTAGACGCTAGAAGAATGAAATGCAGCATTTTCCGGACCGCCACATCCTTCATCTGCATTCTTTGCATCTATCTACCTTATGTTGTGTACGTTGTAAACATCATCTATTTAACCAACTAATCTTAATGTTAATTTGGTGAGACGAAGTTTACACACAACAGCATTTCATCACAAAAGCATTTCTTTGTCGTTCTCTTTGTAACTCGTTCTCTTTGTAACTCGTCTTGTACATTTGTTGTTGGTTTTTAGCCATTGGATAGCCACGAAATGCAACTTTTTATTTTAAATTATTCATACTTGTTTGCTCACAACATTATAGACGCTGTTTCAGTATCAGTGTTGCCAAAACGGCGGTTTTCCCGCTAGATCTAGTGGTTTTTTGCTATTAAAAGCGGGAAGTTAGAAAAAAAACCGCTAAGTGTTTTTTTTAGCTGGAAAATTTTTATTTGGCGGGTTTTTAGCGTTTTTTAAGCTACAATAAGTTTTGTTAGTTACAAAGTAAGCTACACTATGTATTTGTAACCTTTTATAAAAATATATAGATTATCCGTCTCTGCCTTGTTTTTTTTTTAACTGTTAAACAATTAATTAATTTTAATTGGGCCAATAAATATTTTTTTTTTAACTAATGGAAACTGTATTTTCAGATTACCAGAAAATTGGGACATTTTAGAAAAAAACTGATAAATTATCAGTAAATATCGTATCTATAACAAAAAAAAGGACGCCTCTTAATATTTAGAACCACTGGGTTGTAGCCCGGAAATAATCGAAACAATTTAAAATCAGCTTAATAATTTAAATGCTATAAAATGGAATAATCTAATGGATACTAAATATTTTTGGTACGAAGTTTTGGAATATCAAAACTCGGCTGGAAATAAAATTTTCAAAGAGCTAGCTGAGTTTGCCTTGCGATTATTTTGCATGCCGTGGTCTAATGCAGAAGTGCAACGAGTTTTTAGTCAACTTAATAGAGCTAAATCAAAGCTCAGAAATCGGTTGCAAACCCATATAGTAAATGCTATTTTAACCGTTAAGTATGTCAATTCCTCAATTTTTTTTATTTGCCTCTTTATAATTATTTTGTTGCTTAAGATATGGTCTCTGTCGGCATAACAATTACTGGTACCTCAATCAAAATCTTAACTAGAGATGAACAATTATTGCCATATTCATAAAAAATAATAAAAGTTTTTTTTTATAAATACGGCAGTTAGTATTTAAAAACAGTATTGAACAAGTACGAGTGCTATTTGCGGCTATGCTGAATCTTATAAACCCTTCACCATGTAAATTTAGTTTTTTGAAGTAACTCCTATCTGAAAAACAAATATTGGGGTGGGTGACAGAAATTAAAAAATAAACAAAATGGTACTACATATTTATTATTTAACATAAAAATGTCATCGGCTCTTAGAAGGTTAAAGGTCTCTTCAAAAGCTTTAAAATGATACCCATATTAATATTTCAAAAAATTTGAAAATTTCAGAGCCCCCTAACTCGGAAAATATAAGTGAGCGCCAATTTTTGTTAGGTAATATTTCTTTCTTACTTTTTAATTCCCTACTACCCGATTATGCTGATTTCTAATAGCACCTCTTTCGACACTATATCTGATTTATTTACATATTTATTTTTTTGTGAAACCAAGTTTGTCTCGGTGAAGGGTATAAAAACAAATTATTCAAGAAACTTTTTAGCGGTTTATGTCAGCGAGTTATTTTCGACTACTTAGCGGTTTCTAGCGTTTTTTAAAGTAATATCTAGCGGGAATTGGTTAAATAGTTTTAGCAAGACTGTTCAGTATCATATTGGCTGTTATGAGTTAAGTATGAATGTAAATACGCGGTGCCTAGCGTTTGAAGAAATGACAATAAAAAAAACTAAACTACCATTTAATGTTAATAATTTTATTTTAAGTGTAAATGTTTTTATTAATGTTAATGAAATTTTAACAAAATCGTTAATTTACTAATTATAATTGTATCAAAAATAACTGTTTTTATGACTCACAAATTTTTGATCTTCGAAACTATAAAAATGTTTGTATAAATTAAATAAATCTTTAAAATCTTGTGGATACATCTTTATTTGAAAACTTTAATAATTTACCATCTTTAAGTTAGAAAGGTGTAAAACTTGACGTCTAAGATCTAAGGTCACCTCCCGCTAGCAGATCTTATAACTTACACGAAAAAAATACAGTGTCTAATTTTTCCCAAGAAAGTTAAACCATATATCATCAAGCTTTTTTGATATAAACGTCATTTTAAAATAATGCCTTAAGATGTGAATTTAGGGCACGAAGACCAATAATACATTCAATAATGAGAATGATTTTAAAGTACTTAATCATTAGTAAATGGTCATGGTTCGAGTTTTTAACTAATTATCAATGAAACCTTTTCATTAAAAAGCATTTGCATTAGTAAAATTAATGATAATGGTTAAAAAATCATTACCACTATTTATCATTCAATGTTAATGAAATCATCAGTTAATCAGTCCATCTTATTAGTTACTCCCGTGTATGGTAATTGCTAGAAAATTTTTTTTTTATTTATGTGCATGTTCTGAAAATTACTTTAACAAAAAGTGATTTGCAGAACAGGCCAGATATTGCCGAATATTAATAGCTCTAAAGAATTTTGTGCTATTTTATAAAATTATCCCGATTAAAATAATTAACGACATTGATTATTGAGGGTCAAAGCACGTCTCGATGGCCATTTCGCTACAGCTTACTTAGCTCTTCAGAAAACTTCTGACAAGCACTTTAAAACAACTACAAATTTTCGTCCAAACAATAAAGGAAAGACAAAAATCAAAGTTTAAGCAAAAACAACAATAACCAACAATAATTCTATTTTTCTTTTTCCAATGTATACGGCTGACTTTTATTCGGTTTTTTTATACAGCTAAAAGAGGATGAAAAATAAAATATCTAAAAACACTACGATAATTTATTTCTATGCACAGGCACTTTGCAAATTAATAAATAAAAGACACTGGAATTTGATTAAATTATTAGTTTTCAAAAGAAAAACTTTGTGCTATTTTTTAAGATTATCCCCATTAAAATAATAACCGATATTGATTATGGAGGGTCAAAGAAAAAAAGAATTATTGTTATTTATTGTTGTTTTTGCTTAAACTTTGATTTTTTGTCTTTACTTTATTGTTTGGACAAAAATTTTTAGTTTATTTGAAATGTTGGTCAGAAGTTCACTGAAGAGCTAAGAAGGCGATAGCGAAATGACCATCGAGACGTGCTTTGACCCTCAATAATCAATATCGGTAATTATTTTAATTGGTATAATTTTAAAAATAGTACAAAATTTTTCTTTTGATAATTAAATAATTTTATAATATTCCCGTGCATTTAATTTAATAATTTATTTTAGTTAAAGTAGGCAGCTCTTTACAAGAAAATATTCAAAGATTTGTTTAAAATTTAAATAATTTGATGTCAGATTTGTTTTTTTCGATGCAGCTATTGTGGGCAAAATCTCTTTTTTCCCCTTATAATTTTTAGCTGTTTGAGTTATTGTGTTCGTTTTTAGCGTCGACATTTAAGATTTTTTAGATTCACTTGTTTAATTATACACGAAAATACCAAAGAAAATATTTTGTTTTGTTTTATTGTTGTTTACTAACTCAATGAATTAAACTTATGGCGTTGCCTCTACTTTTTTTAAGAACCAATTTAATTTATCAAAAGTTGTCGGTTTTTGTTTTTAAACTATGAAATTTTTAAAATAATAAAGAAAATTGTAATAACGCAAAATAGTTAAAGTTCATATTATTTCTTATTTAAGCTAAAGTTATTTTGAAATAAAACATATTTTAAAGGTAAGTTATAATTACGGACCTTCGAGGGACTTATTTTTAGAAACAACTTACTTTTTAGCGACAAGTTTTCGTATTTTTTATTTGTAGGTACGGACACAGCAAAAAAATAAAAGTAATCGTTTCCCCACTTTACTGTGAAAACGGAAGTTAGAACACATGATTATTA
Source organism: Gymnosoma rotundatum (assembly GCA_916610165.2). Lineage (NCBI taxonomy): Eukaryota > Metazoa > Arthropoda > Insecta > Diptera > Tachinidae > Gymnosoma > Gymnosoma rotundatum. The sequence continues at coordinate 50,940,856 of OU744338.1, forward strand.
TGTAAGCGAAAGCAAAATGACCACATGACTTTCCCTTTGTTAATCTATTGTATATCTTTGTATATCTATTGTGACGTTTTTTTTTTAACAGCGTAAATTTTATGGGAATATCACGAATTTGCTTGTTGTTAGATAATAATAATATTGAAAAAATCAAACACGATCAACACTGTTAGATTAATTTTTATCACAAAAAAAATTATTTTTTTTCTGATTATTTCAATTTTTATTTAGTGTTTACTGAATTGACAAAATACCTATATGCTGTTAAATTTATAAAAAAATATTTTCTCAAATTTGTCAAACCCCTTGCTTAATTCTTCGAACAGATATTTTGTTTAAAAAAAGGAACTTTGTTAAGGCACGTAAAACAATTAAAGGATAAAAGTTAATATAAATTTGCAGTACTAAAATGATCAGTATCTTTTTGATATCGTCTAGATTTACACTATGCAATTTTTAAGGCATTTTTTTTTCTCAATTTCCTATTTAAGTTACAGTGTTATGCGTTGTGCGTAAAAGTAAATATTAGCAACAGTAACATCCCCTCAAAACTCAAGCTATATCATTTTGCTTACTCCTCCTGCTTCACCAACATACAAAAATTTCATAGTAATTTCATGAAAAATTGCATAGTGTAAATGCCGTAATGTTTTTAGTGTTTTTGCTTAAATACATACATATATCTTTGTGCTACCAACACTTTACTCAGCAAAGAATGGAAAAATAAAATTTTGCATAACTTTTAGACACCTTCTTTTCTTTTTTCTACATCTTAATTTACATATTTCTTGTGGTACAAATAATTAATGAAACGAATGTTTTTTTAATGTTTGGAAATAATTTGTTGTTATTACAACTGACTTTTATTTTAATTCGTTGAAATATGTTTTCCAATTTTTAATGTAAACTAGAAATAAATTAAAAAAAACACTAAAGATTTCACATGGACCAACAAACAACTGGGAAGACACATGAATAGAGTGACAGGCAGACGGATAGACTTTTCAACAGACACAAACTTTTGGCTATATAAAAGATAAACTTTTCTCTTATTTTTTTATATATGTATATAGTATGTAGGTACACCCATTCTAATTGTGTGTAAGATGTATTTTTTTTCCACTTAGTTCGTATAATTTGGCATAATTTTGGCAATTGTTCAAATTTAGTTTAAAAGTTTTATTATTTTTATTTTCTTGTTTTTAAATTAAACTAAAATATTTAAACCATATGATTACGATTTCATTAGTATACATTTAAGCGCACACACTGACACACTTCGGTAAACAATTCAACCCCACACCTTAAACCCAGCAAATTTATTAACGAAAATAATTATTTTTAAAATTTATTTAAACTAGTCGATTATCAGCTTTACATAAAGCTTAGAATTTAAGAAAAAAATATAAAAAAGTTTGCTGGGTTATGTGCACGGAACAGCAATTAAAAAAGGACTTTAAAAATTGCCACATTTAAATATGAAAATAAAAAAATTATATAACGAAAAGTTCTTAAAAGTCTAAAGAAATAATAAACACGATTTATTTACACTCTATACAACTGCCAAAATTTCGTTGGGTTATTTTCATTTAATAGTTGTTTGTTTGTAATGCATTTGTTCTTAATGTCAATAAGTTTAAATGCTTTAGGTTTCTGTTGTTTCATCAGCTCTACTTTTTTAATTCTTTAGATGATGATTTCAAAACAAAATCTACATCTGTGATGCATTTCTTTTCGTTTAATTTTTTTTTACTTCTTGCCCAAAAAGACATTTTTTTTGTAAAAATTTTTACTTAAGTTAACAAATGGCAGCGTAGTTTTAATACAATTTTTTTTGTCTGTATGCCCAATAGTTTTTATTTTTTAATTGAAAAATATTTATGTACGTACATACTTCACAAAAAAAATTTTTTCATGTTTAATTAATTTAATTGCTTAAACCACAGATAACAAACAATTTGGTGTTATTTACGAATAGACAAAATATTGTGACGGAATTTTTACTTTCATCAATGAGAATTATTTTTAAAATAAATTGTTTGATGCGACAATAATTAAAAATTGTTATTAGTTTCTTTTCCGACTTATAAAAATTATAATTATATTAAGTTTGAAATCGGTTCAACAGAGTTGCAGGCAGATGAGAGCTTAAATCCGTAAATCATGATTTGAATCGTCAATACCTACTAGACTTTCCATGTATTTGTGTTAAATTCAAATTTATCATACAATGTTATTTAAGGGGGTTTAGACGGTACGACTTTACGTACGTAAAATCCAAGAGAAAATAATATATAATTCCATCCGTATTTTAAAACTGAGAGTAAAAATCTTACGACAGATAATTTTTACGTTTACACAATTGGTATGAGTAAAACACAAAAAAACTAAAATAGCTGTTTGCAGAAAAATACATCCCTGATCTAATGATTCGTACTTGTCTTTTAAAAATTTCCAAAAAACAAAGAGAGCCATACGACTGTCGAATTTTCATCCGTATTTTCTCTCATTTTGTGCAGATTCATTACGTATTTTGTTTAGACGATCCCACTGGTACTATTCTGCACAAAAATATGACATGTCGTAAGACTTCTGTGACCATGTAAACCGCCCTTTAGACATGTGCCCGGTCAGTGACCGGTCTTTTTCGGTAAATTTTCAAAGACTGATTCGTTCGTTCAATTCGTTCAATCGGTCAATTTGAACGAAAGGAGCCGGTTAAATATCTGGCTCATTTCGTTCAATAAAGTCATCCGTGCAATTTAACCCGTTCACTATTGAACGAAAAGACCGGATTTATATGACCGGATCATTCCGTTCACTGGATTGATTCGGTCAATTTAACCCGTTCGTTCGCGAACGACACAGATCTACCGCCCTTTATTGATATTAACTACTAATGACATCTATTTTTAAAATAACAACTTACGACAGAATCGCTATCATAAGGAATTACAATCCAGTGTTGCCACTGTTTAAAGATGTTTTTCATTTTTTCATTAAAAGTTACATTTTAAAATTTTCTTAAATAAGTAGTAATTTAATGTAACATACATATATAAAATATAGTAAACAATTTTATTCCATATTTAAGGGGAAATAACAAGGCAACAAATTCATTTACTGAACAAAAACAGGACTACAAAATATAGAAAAACGTATGAAAAAAAATTCAGCCCGATGATTCTCATGAGTAATTAAATCAGGACTCAATACTAATACTTCGATATTGAAAAGTGCATGCTCTCTCGCGGCCTTTAATAAAATAAGTTGAAGTAAGATTTTTTTTAATAAATCCGTTTGACATTTTTCTTTGAAAGATTAAACTTCGACAAAATATACTATTTTAAATAAACCGTTATTAAAGACAAATTTGAGCCTTATTTGCGTCAAAACTTTAACATAAAATTACCTACAATTTATTCGTTATATAATCCGGCACTTCTTTAAGGCTATTAAAAGCCAACTTTCTTTTAAATCGAGATATTGGTACGGTACCACTAGATAGTTGTCACATTTTTCAAGTGGAATAACTAAAGTTGCCAACATTTTTTGCAAGTTTGAACAGAGTTATTAGTTTTTCGCACGAAAAAAGTGCAGCTTATATAATTTAACAGTTGGGAAAAATTGTTGCCAGAAACATTTTGCTGTTTTTAAACATAAAGCAAGAAACGTTTCGAGATTTCTTAATAATTTAACAGAGTACAACTTCAGCGACATTCTTATTCTTTGTTTGTTTTAAACTAATATTTTATATGGGATTTTGATAGCATTTGCAAGTATGTAACCTTTATTACTAAAATCAAATTGAAATGTTAAGAGAAACAGCTGTCAGACAGGTTCTTACCGTAAATGATAAAGCAAGTACTTTTTTAGTAATATTACTCTTTTCGTGTCTGTACCAAAAGTTACGTAAGTTTGGTCAAATATAAGAGCCTTTAGGTTACAAAAAATATAAAAAGTTTAACCAAACGGCAACACTGTTACAATCAACTGATTTCCTACTCTTGTTAGCAAAGCTTCTTTTTTTATCAAAAGAGGTAAGTTTTTAGAATGACACAGAAGCAATCAAACTTTTATAGTTATTTAATCAGATAAATTGAAAAGTACTATACATGTTGTGTATAGGCAGTGTTGCCAACTAAGACCATTTCTCGCCAAAACTGGCAATGAACATTTTAGCTATTTTTTTTTTATCATTTTGCTACTATAAAATTGCATTAAAAAACGTATAATGTAGTGTTAGTCTGCCTTGTATATGTAAATAAATATGAATTCAAGCTAATACAGAAAAAAATAAAATAGGAAAGAAATTCATAAAATTTGTTTTTTTTTAAAAGTACCCAAAACAAATACTTTATCAGCTTTCAGAAATGGTGTCCATTTTTTATGTTTATTGTCGATTTAAAAATGCTGTAACTCTGTATCTTAAATTTTCCGGAGTTTATGAAATTTTCAAAAGATTTAGGGATCCTAATGGCTCTTTTGGTGTTTGTGAAACACAGTAAGAAACATTTTAAAATTTTGATTATGCATTGCTTAAAATCCTACAAAAGTTTTATGGCCGTTCTTAGTTGGTAGTTTTTGCATTGATGTATGTGGGTGGAGGGGCTTGCATGCCATTATTTTTGTGAAAGTTCTACAGATCATACTGTTCGACATATCATTTTACTGCGAATTCCAAAACAAAGTTTAAGTACATATATGGTGATTTTTCGAACTTGCACTTGCATGTGTAAACATTAGTTAAGTGTAGAAAACTGAAGAAGGTATAATGAAAGTATTTTAAATGTATAACTAAGGCTAGATACACACGAGAGAAAACATTGAAAAAAATTAGCATGTTCCACTTAATGTTCCCTCGTGTGTAGCTATGTTTCTTGTTTAAATTCATGTTGCCTGAAATGTCAAATTTTACTTTGTTTATTTTATGTTTCTTAATACGAGGGCTGCTCTATATATTTCTGACCTAATAGTTAAAATGCGAATATTTATAATCAAAAATGGTTTTATTGTTTTTCAAAGTATTCTCCAGCATGATTTATACACTTTTGCATGCGCTCAAACCAGTTGTCGAAGCACTTTTTCCACTCCAATTGAGACACCTCTAAAACATGGTTTTTAAACACTTCAACAGCTTCTTCTGGCGATGAAAATCGTTGACCACGCATTTTTTTCTTGATGTGCGGAAACAAGAAGAAGTCATTAGGTGCCAAGTCAGGGCTGTACGGCGGATGACCCATTAATTCGACGTTTTGGCCGGTCAAAAACGCTCTGGTTTGAGCCGATGTGTGAGAGCTCGCATTGTCATGGTGAACAATGATTCGTCTTCTCTTGTCGGTTTTTTGAATTTCTCCGATGACTTCAAGCAAACAAATTGTAGTGTACCACTCAGAAGTGACCGTCCTACGTTGCGCAAGCGGAACAGTCACCACATGACCAGTTTTGCCGAAGAAACAGGCGACCATTTGCTTTGAAGTGCTTCTTCCACGAACAACTTTCGTTGGATTTTGCTCGTCTTTGAAGACCCACACGATCGATTGTTGTTTCGTTTCGGGCTCATACGCATAGATCCATGATTCGTCACCTGTGAAGATCTTATAAGCGTCTTGTGAAGCACCGCAATTGTATTTTTGCAACATTTCTTTGCACCAATCGACACGAGCCTTTTTTTGAGCGACTTTTTTACGGCCAGGTGTTCAAGCAGTAGCGAATGTATGCTGGTGGAAGAAATGTCCAAGGATGTCTCTATCTCTCGGTATGTCGCATGTCGATCTTCCATTATGAGTTCACGCACGGCATCAATGTTCTCTAGCACAACAGCCGTTTTTGGACGAGCTTCACGGAATTCGTCTTTGAGCGAGCTTCGGCCACGATAAAATTCATTATACCAATTTTTCACAGTGCAATAGGATGGTGCTTCATCGCCATTCAAAGATTTGAGTTCATCAATGCACTCTTGTCGTGATAATCCACATCGAAAGTTGTGAAAAATGATGGCACGAAAATGTTCACGAGTTAATTCAATTTTTTTCTACACAAATAATGGTCGTACGTCAAAACGTTTTGAGTACGATTATGCTTAAAAATGACAAAATTTCCAATGGAAATGTCAGATTGCACTTGGCAGCACTCAGTGTTGCCAGGCCAGAAAAATATATGGCAGCTCTAGTATGATGTATCGATGTTTAAAGTTTTACTCGTGTCATTTTGGGTTAATCATTCATAGTGTGAGGGTTCTTTTATGATTTCCCAAATCATGCTCCCACTTAATGCTGCCTCGTGTGTAACTTACTGCTGACTATCATTATTTTTCCTTTAATTTTCATTATTCTATCAGAATGTTCATGTTAACTTATAAAAAGTCGCTCTAGATTTCTGTTGCGCTTTATATTCCAAACTAGTGTTGCTTTAGGTAGAGATCGACTTTTCGGTACTAAATTCAAATAATATTTTGAAATTAATTTGGGACATTTAATAGAATTAAATTCTTAAGTACTGCAAGTTTAATTTAATTGATTTTTCTTTGTTAATTTATTTATATAAAAACATAAAAAAATATTTTGCGAATAATAAAATGGGTGTCCATTGTACTTGTTCTGTCGTTCTCGTAGCTAAATCTAAAACTCGATCGCTAAAAAGCTAAAACAAATTGCGGTTTCAGAATACTATTTGAAGCCAAAATCACTAAATATTATCTTTTTAGCAGTGGTGATTTAGCTTCAGCGATTTACTTCAGCTGCAGATTTTATCTTTTAAATAAAAAAAAATAGTAGAAAATAATACTAAGGCTTTATTTTACAACAATGAAGTTGTTAAAAACACTTCTAGTTTAACTTTCGAATCAATCTACTTTTAAAAAATCACATTATTTTTTGTCACATATATTTTAAGTTACAAAACTCTTAAAACTCAAAAATAAATTTCTAACGTTTTCTATAAAACACAAGCAAAAAATAAAAATAACAAATACTTATTATAATGAATGAAAATTTTTAAAAGATGGGGTGATGTTAATTAATTAAAACTAGCAAAAACTAGAACATGCAATTTGTTGATGTGACATATGCAAAACAGTCTGATGCCAAAAAGTCATGTACAGTATTTTAAAGAAAAATGTGTTTTTAATTAATTTCTGTATTTTTATATCGATCTTATAATTTTAATTATTAATTAAAGATATTGTTTTTATTTCATTTCAGGTGAGTGACAATTTGAATTAATTAATAAAAATTTTGTTGAAGGAGCGTATGAAATGGTACACGACTGCTGAGTGAAAATCGTAAGAAAGTGTTCAAATCAAATATAACAATTAAATTAAATACTACTTCACTAATAGAAGTAAGAAAAAATAATATGATAAGCTTAAAGAATTATAAATTTTAATTTAATAATTCTTTTTAAATCAATTTTTTATTAACCAATTTTTAGTAAAAACCCAATCATCTGATATACATAATTGGGAAAAAAACGTGCTTTTGCAAATTAATTTTTTATTAAAGTATTATTTTTATAAAATATTTTAAACTTTATTTTAGCTAGGAAGGTACTTTTTTTTAAAGAAAGTACTTTTTTAAAGTACTTTAACTAAAAAAGGCACTTTCGATATATATTTTTTAAAATTTATATTTTTTATTTCAATGCCTAAATGTTATTTATTTACTTTAACATAATATAAATATAAATATTTATTAATCTTGTAAGTGCCTTGATTTGAGAAAAGTAACTTTAATATGTTTAATAATTAAAATACAAAATAAAAACTCAAAAGGTGCGTTCATTTCATTTAATGATAAAATACAGAGCAGATCAGCTGCAAAGACACACGTGATGTTAAGATACACAGAGGAAACATATAACAAATTTATTTGCTATCAGCCCAATTATAAACAAATATTTCAAGCGAGTTTTTTCACTTTTCGTTTCGTTTTCGCCAATTATAAGAAAAAAGTAGGTATTCTGAATTTCAAAAGAAACTTATTTTGTAAATAAACAAAACTATTGATGCCACTTCTTTATTATTTAGTTCCCCTTAAAGACATAATTGGTGGAATCTTTCCTCTACAAAAATCTTTTTCTTGAGAAAAAAAATCCTTGAGAATATTCAGCATTGGCAAACAGGAATACTTATGCACGGAAAGATATAAAACACCAACTAAAATCTTAGACTTTATTGTAACAAAATTAATACGATACTTGTGAAATGCTGGGTATCAAAAAGCAATTCTGCTAGCGTCTAATTTTTTTTGTTTTCTTTGGAAAACGTTCGCATACATTTGTAAATAATTTTTCTTTCTAAAAATGTTTAGAAATTTAATTAAAGAGAACCAAAAGCCGAAAATAAGTCAATTTTCATTAACTTAAAAAACAATTTTATCATTCGGCTGAGGAGATGTGTGGTAGGCAGAAATTGACTGCAGCCTGTTCAGGGAGATTTAGCGGATGAATCTTGACCCATGTTTGAAGCATATTCTTTTTTATTGGCATATTGAGCGATACCTTAACGAAAATGATTTTTGGTTAATAGCAGCATACTATCAATTAAATGAGTAGTTGAAACATCAACTGTGCGCTTAACTTCCTTATATCTATTGGCGTTTTTAACCAAATTATATGAATCGACTCCCTCATCAAGTGATATGAATCGACTCCGTCATCTCCATGTATTTAAAAATCACAGTTTTCATCTAATAGGTACTTCCTTGACCATTTTAAAACGTTCCTCTTCGGTACATACCGAAGTTCCATTATGATTGGTAATCTCCTCATCTGTATGTATTCCAACAACAACTTTATCGACAAGAGATTTGGCTTGTCTTAAGGAATGCGCATGATCGATATGTACCATGTCATAGCAGCCATCACACCAAACACGAATTTACTTTTTAGATTTTAATCAATCGGTTTCACCGTTTGTTGGCTTTTCATACATTCTATAAAATTTTTTGCTTAAAAAAGTTTTAAAAAATCTTCACTTTGGAATCAAGCAAAACAAAAAACAAAAATGAAAATACCTAAATAATGTTCTAAATTGTTAAAAATTTTATGTACAATAATAAAATCTAATTAAACTATTCAGCCCAATCATAAATATTCTCACGGAATTTCTTTCCCACGGAAAAATTTTTTTTCGAGAAAAGATTCCTTCAATAATAATTTTTTTACAAATAATATGCTTTTTTACTTTTTCTAAAAAATAATTTCTTTCCAAAAAGTTAAAAGCTATTTTTTAATGTTGTTTGAAGGAACATTTTATTGAAAAATAAAATAGTTTTTCTTGAAAAGGTACTTTTTTGTAAATGTACTTTTTGTGAATAGTACTTTTTATGTAAAAGCGACCTTTATTTCTATCAGAAGAATGTTAGATTTTATTATTAAATGGATGTTTTTATTGAAAAAATACTTCCATAAAAATTATCCAAAAGGCTCTTGTTGTACAAAGGTAGAATTTCAGCAAAATTGTTGGTTTTTTATCCAGTTTTTTCAATAATCATTGACATTTAATTATACTAAAACATAACATTTAACTCAAACTGTTTGGTAAATTAAGTAAAAACAAGTAAGAGTGCTATGTTCGGCTACCCTTCACCATCTATAGAAATCTAGTTTAGTGAAGTGACTTTAATTAAAAAAACAAATATTGGGCTGACAGAGAATCAAAAATAAAAAAAAATTTGGTACTGCATATATATAATTTTACATAAAATTAAGCAGTTTTAAAAAATTTTAGTATTTCCTTAAAGATCTCCTTACAAGCTTTAAAATGATACCCATATTGATATTTTAAAAAATTTCAAAATTTCATAGCACGTAAATCGGAAAATATGGGCGGACGCTAATTTTTTAACTTCATTTTCCTTATTTCTTAATTCTCTTTCACCCCATTTATTAATTTTTTTTTTTGATGGGAGTTACTTTATTGTTCCAAACGACATGAAAATATTAGAGGCAGGCGTGGTGTTTTGCCTGCTGCCTCGAAGTACATAGACCGATCATGCTCTAGCACCTCTTTCGACACTATATCTGATCGATTGACATATTTATTTTTTGTAACACGTACAGACAGACGGACATCGCTCAATCGACTTCGCTTTTCGCTAATTTGGGCCGCAATTGGATATTGTAGAAATTACACACGGAATGACAAACTTAGATATACCCATTTTCCACTTTTTGTTTAAAAATTTTTGATAAAAACACCGTCTAAAAGATGTAATTAAAAAAAAAAAACTTGCTCATTGTTTAAGGCAGTGATGTCAGAAACTTTCATAGAAAATTTTTATTCATTAAAAAAATTCTTAATTTAAAAAAAATTCAATTATTTTATATTTTATTACGTGTTATTACTTCAAATTAGGTTACCACAAATTTAAAAGTTTTATCTAAACATTTTTTTATAAAATAATTAAACAAAGTACCTTAGAGTTCTGTTGTTATAATTTTCGGTTTATTAAAACACGTAACTTGAAAATGATGTTATCACATCGAAAGCGCTCGCCAAACGTTCGAAATACACAGCCAGAGACGACGGTTATAACCGAAAATTATAACAACCGTTTAATATATACTGGCGGAATTAACCCAATTAATTTAATACCTTAGAGGTCGCTCGTTTCTGGTTTTAAGCCAACAAGTAAAAAATTACGTCTAAAAACTTTGTGCGAAAAGCACTCAAGTTTTAGAGTGATTCCTATACAAATTTTTTAGACAAGTCGCTCGCTTGTTATACAGAAACAGCATATTAATGACTTATACCGTGAAGGTACCATATTTTTTAGTACGAATTTTTAAATTATAGCCCGACCGTTTGTTAACTAACAAATAATCTTGAGTATATAAAATAACCTCTATTGTGGCATTCGGTAGTCTATTTCTGTATTTCGTTATATTTAAGTTTACTTTTGAAGTTATCGGTTCAACCTTTGCAGATGAACAAGGAAGACATTGCAAATTTAATTCTTACTTTGACAAAGCTAGAAACACCAACTCACTATACGCTCTACAAATTTATGAGATTGAGTGCCAAGACTCGTCCACTTTTATTATTTATTAAAGTCTATGTGGCCGAGTTCCTTAAATTAGTGATAGAAACTTTTTATATCACTGTCTTTAACTAAATTTGGAAGAAGTTAAAGTAAACTAGAAATTTAAAGATTCTTATGTCTCAAACTAAATTGATTAATTGAGAACTTTATTTAACAACAAAGGAAAAAATGTTATCTTTCAAACTTTATTCAAAAATGTATTTAAAAACGCAGTAACCATTGTATTTTTCTCGCAGTAATAAATTTCATATTATAATTTTAAATAATAAATATTTCATGAGAATAACTTAAAATGTTTATTTTTAAAAACTCGGAGACACTTTTAGTTCAATTTTCTTTTTAACCATTCTTTATATGAACACTAAATATATTCTTTTTATGTTCTAAAATATTTTACGGTAAATAAAAATTTTTAAAAATAATTTTTAAATAAAAATTCACATGATATGGAAATTTTTATTATATTTTCAATTAGAATAATGCATTTAAAAATCACTTAAGCAGAACACATGTCTTAAGAGTTGCCTCAAAAAGAAATATTTTTAGTTTTATTTTTTAATACAAACAACAAAAATAATGATTATAAAAAAAACATTCATTCACTTGAAATACTAAGAAAATATTTTAATATTTTCTTGTTTTCATTTTAGGTGTTTTATTTTTAATTAGTTGATCTTTTATAAAACAAAACGACATATTTTTTGAATGAATATCTTTAACAAACGCACAATTTATTCGGCTACGCTAAGCGGTCTAATTATATTTTCAAATAAAATTATAAATTTTGAAACTTTTTTTGAACATGTATTTCAAGTAGATTTTTACTTTAAATCTTTTGCTTTTTTGTTGCAATTTAAAGTGAATATAAAATCACTAAATTTATTTTGATTTGAATGCAATTTTAATGGAAAATGTTATTTCTGGTTTAATTTGGCTTTAATTGTTAAGGTTTATAGCGTAATAAAGATTAACAAAATATTTAATTGATTTTAAAAATTATGGAACTATGAAATTGAAGTTATTTTAATTAAATAACTACTTTTTGAAATTTAGAAAATTTATTCGAAATTTTTTAAGATTTTACTTTATGCGAGTTTTTTTTTAATAAATTTGTCGGGCAAGTAATCGCTACATGAAAGTTCAAATAAAAACGAATTAAAAATAAAAAATTATATTTTTGTATTTTAATAGTTAAATAAATAGTAATTTAACAAACAAATATTTATGTGACAAATGTTTCAATTTAAATTAAAAAAAAAAAAAATAACTAAGAGTGCTATATCCGGCTATGTCGAATCTTATATACCCTTCACCATCTATGTAAATCTAGTCTGGTAAAGTAACTCTAATAAAAATATTTGGTATTGCATACAATTTTTTTATATAAAAATGTAATCGGCTGTTAATGGGTTAAGTATTTTTAAAATATTTAGTATTTCCTTAAAAATCTCTTAATGAAAACTCTATTTTTTTCAGAACATATATATGTGTAGATTAGTAAAGAGAACAACGGAATACAACTTTAGAATGCGAGTTGACTTTATCTAACCAAATTATTATTAATCGATTAAGAATACCTTTCGTAAGCTTATTTATCAAAATACTTTGTTTAATGAATGAGGTACACAATCTTAAGTAAATAAATGTGAAGAATGCTGATGCGGGATGTAGCAATCCAGAATATGCGGTATAACATTCTGCTTTAATTTTTCTTTCTTAATAAATTCGTAAATTTAGTTATAAGCGAACTTAAGCCAAGTTAAAATTAATCATTTATTATAATACAAAAAAAAATTCGACTTATAGTTTAAAAAATTACGGTTAAATAACTGAAGCCACATAAACGATAATCATGCCAACATTAGAACACTTTTTAATTTAAACAGCTTCACTTTTTCAACTATCTGTTGTAGCACACGCCTATCACAGTTTAAAAAATAATAATATTTTTATGAATACTACATTAGTTTCAAAATTTTCAAGAGCACATCTGTTACGGTTTCAGAAGTATAGGGCACACAGACAGACATTGTGACGAAATGAACAGAGTTACGTTTTTGCAGCCACACGACCAAGCTTTCCTTTCAAGTTTTTCACACATACAGCTTGTTCATTCATTCATTAAAATTGGCAGCTGTGACGTAGTCTGCTCGCATCTTGAGAGCAATTTTTTTATGTCAAGATGGCAAAATATTTGTTAAAACAAAAACGAAGAGTAGTAGTTTAAAAAAGACTGTAGTCAGCTGCTTTCTTGAACGTAAATTGAAACATTCAACTTGAAAGAAAAATTTTAAATACGTTCGTTTCAATTTATAAAAGTATGAGTGTGATGTATTAAAACTTAAACGAGAGGAAATTCTTGTTAAGTGATTTATCGATTTAAAAATATATAAAAAAAGATTTTTTTTTTGGCTTACTAAATAATGTTTAAGTGAACGCAATCTTTAAGGCTTTAAACTTTTAAAATTAATTTAAGGAAAATTGTTGGAGTAAAATTAAATTCAATAGTTATATTTTAGTTTGATACAATTTCTAAGATCAAAAACCAGACATGTGCCCGGTCGTTCGTTTCAGTGACCGGTCTTTTTCGGTCAATTACCAAAGACTGATCCGTTCGTTTAAACAGTCAATTTCAACGATGAAACGAATTTGAACAACAATCCTTATTGTATGTGATTTTCTTGTCTTTATATCAAACACTTTATTTAGACACGCAAATTTTACTCTGCAAAGTTTTGATTTTATGTAAGAGAAAGAGGAAGAAAAAATTATGGATAGTACAGACTTTGATGTACTTGCAAAGTCGCCATGTTTTTCTTTCGTTGCTTATAGACAGAGGTATATATGTTCATACACATATTTTTGTGTTATAAGCCTGGTACTCTGTTCAGTTTTTCATGCGGAATGCTGTCAAATCACATACATAAAAAATTTGTATGAAAAAGTCATGAAAAAATGTTGCAGAAGTAGTACTCTGTTTTTACTGTGGAAAAACATATGAAATGTTTCTGGCAACATTTTATCCAAGCTGTGAAATAAAGCAAGTATGCACTATTTCATGCGGAATTTTTCATACAACAGCTGATCGTATGTCTTTTACTTACATTTTTAAAACAATGATACTACACTTTAAATGTCAAATATTCCACATGAAATATTCAATGTTGCTCATCAATTTTCACAAATTTGAATAGAGTACCAGGCTTTAAGCACCACATACAAAACGTCCAAGAATTAGAAACGATCAAACAGAAGGAAACAAAATTTGTAAAAGAAAACTTGTCGTGTCTGAACACCAAACGAAGTTTACAAAAAAAAAAAAAATAAACAAAGTAAAATTTACATGTCTAAATGCAGTCAAATTGTGGATTTGATACAGAGGTGAAACACTTGGCACATAGAATATAATATAATCAGGTTTTCTGTAGGTTTGGAAAAGACATATAAGGTTTAATTATCAAGAGAAAAAAAAAAAAACAAAACAAAAACCAGATATTTAACAAGAAAACAGGAAGCACAAAAAAGTTTCTTTCCAAAAAAAAAAAAAAAAAAAAAAAAATAAAAAAAATGAAAAAAAAAATAGGAAAAGGAAATAAATAACTATTTTTTGTAAAAATAAAGCATTTAATTATTAAATTGGTTAAAAATGTAATAGGCTGTGGCTTTACGAGTTAGTTAGTTTATTTAAAAAAGAAACACTATATAAAAAAATTTTTTTTAAAGACTGTTAATTCAAACAATAATGAAAGTGATCCGTACACCTTACTATATATCGTACACTATTGAACGAAAGGAGCCGGTAAATTATTTAGTTTATTGCGTTCAATTAATTCATCTGTTCAATTTAACCCGTACACTATTGAACGAAAAGACCTGATTTAAATGACCGAATCATTCAGTCTTCTTGATTAATTCAGTCAATTTAACACGTTCGTTTGCGAACGACACAGCTCTATCAAAAACCTTAAAGCTTTTTTGTAAAGTACATGGAAAGAAATTTTAACATTGAATAACTTATTTCTTTGAACTTATTTTATTTTTGTATACCATTAAAATTGTAAATAAATATACTTCCATTATGTGAGAAATAGGGCTCTTTATTTTTTACGGAGCAAATCTACTCTTTTTTTCTCTCTCGTGTAATTAATGTATAAATTATATTTTCTTTATAAATATTCGAAAAATATTTTAATTTGTTTAAACTGCAACTGGCAACACTCTTGCTTTGCTTTAGTTTTCTAAAATAAAGCTTTTTTGTATTTCTTTGATAACGCACTCTAACGGTAACTATTGCAACTAAGCCGTTAGCATACACCTAAATAAGCTTTTATCATCGAAATAGCAACAGAACTTTTAAAGAGAAAAGAGCTTTCTTTAAAAACAAAACAGTTATGTGACAACTGAAAGTAAATAAAAAAACCAAAAAAACAGTGTGTAAAAGGGAAAAATAAAAATGAATTACAACAACTGTAAACTAACTTTTACTACGTTAAAAAAAAATAAACAAAATTTTTAAATAAACTGCATAAAATTTAATCAAGTCAATTATCAATTATTCATACGGCATGTATGACCAAATACTACTTTAACAAAATGTGTGAATTTTATATTGAGAATTTACAAGGTGAGTTAAAAAAAACAGAAATACATATAAAAAAAGTTTGCGCTTCCAAAAAAAAATCTCATGTCAGAACTTAAGTTGCGGTTATCGCCGATTTTGTTTGTTAATAATAAAATGAAAACAACATCAACATGTTAAGGAACGGTTTGTAGCATACAATACATAGATGCATATTATTCCTAAAGAGCTTTTGGATTAAAATATTCATGGCAAAAATGTGAAAGATTGTTTAGGGACATGATTTCCAACAAAAAAAAAAAAAAAAAAACAAAGAAAAGATTTTAAAAATAAATATTTGTCACAAAAGCTGCTAAGAAGTAGCTTTTCAAAGAGTTTAGGAGTTTGTGCTCAATGGGTATTGATTTTTTTTTTTTTTTTTTTGTTTATAAAAGATTTTGGTATTTTATTGTCTTCTTATTTTGTTGATTCAATGAAGTTTGATTGATTAAATGAGATCAATTTGGTTTTTGATATAAGAATTTTGGGGTTTTGTATACAAAATTTTGGTAGAATTCACTGATGAGCTATATGATCAGTAGCGAAATGGCCATATAGATATGCTTTTCCCACAGCAATACATTTCTTTTCTTAGTTTTGAATAATAAATATTTTTTGAGAATACATATCATGTAATATTATATTATTACATTTAAAGAAATCAAGCAGAGTTAAAGTTAATTAACATAAAAAAGATTCCAAATAATAAATTTTCATACTAAAAGTATATTGTAATAAAAAAAATTATTAAATAATAATATTAATATAAGAGAAATTAAATTATGTAGTAACCTTCAGAATTTTTTTTTACAAAATTTGAAAAAATCCATTGATATCACTATGTGACCATATTTGCTTTGACATTATTTTTGGAAAATAAGTATTACCGAGAAATATCATAAAATATATTATTTTATTCTTAAAATATATAAACTAATAATGCAGTTGTTGTAGAAACTTTTAAGAAAGTAAGCACGAATAAATACAATTTTTTTAAATATTTTTTTGTGATCATTTATTTTCAACAATTATATAAACGTGTTAATATTTTACTTTGGAGAAACGCTTATAAACATTCACAAGCAAATTAAACATTTTTCGGCGTTTTTAATGCAAAAAATCTGAGGAGACCGAAATAGAATAGTTATTTATTGCAGATTTTTCTACTAATACAAATAATAGTCAGAAAGGACGGAAATAATTAAAGATTTTATGTGGATGTGAGTGCATAAGACAGCTGTTTATTGATATTTGCAGTAAAAACCCATTAATATCTGAACTAAATTGGATTTCTGGAAAAAATATGATCAATTCTGAATATTTTAATGCTTGCTGTAACAAAATTACTAAAATTACTGACCAATTTTAGGAACAGTTTACAGGTGGCAAGACTATATCGTGAATTTAGCTCTTCAGATTATTAAGCCCACCAATGGTGCCAAAAATTTTTCATAGAACGAACCTTTATTCGCCGGAAAAAAATCTTAATTTTAGAAAAAAAATCTTCAATATTTTTTATTCTTTTTAACATGTTGTTATTTTTAAAACAAAAATATATGTACATGCAAATGTAAATAGAAATTCACAAGTAAACAAAAAACAATCAAAAATTGTTTCCGAAAAATTTTGGAGATCAAATATGAATGCGTCCGGTTTTAAGGCAACAAGTGAAGAATGACTTATTTTATACTCGTAATCTTATCTTGTAATCAAAATTCAAATAATAATTGAAACCATTCCACACATCTCTAATTATAATACTGAGAAGGCTTCAAATTCTTTTTAAATAATATTTTATAATCTTGAGTGGATAAAATACCCTCTAATGTGACGATAGCTAAATTTTCGGCCATACCGCAGGATGGTACAAAGCATAAACAAATGTTCAAGACGATCTAAAGAGAGACAAACGAAGAAATGCTTTGGGTTGTGTATGGACTATCTCTTACGAAATTAATATTGCTTAAATTAGTTGGTTAACCTAAGGTAGATAGATGTGAAGAATGCTGATGAAGGATGTAACCACCAAGAAACTGCAGCATTACATTCTGCTGGAAAACGTCCGCATACATTTATAAATAGTTTTTCTTTCTAAAAATATTTAGAAATTAAAAAACAAAAAATTAACTTTAGCAGAAAATCAGTTTTAAATCATTAATGTTTAATATATTTTAGCAGGAAGTAGCAAAATAAGGTGTCAAGAACTTAATAAAAAAAATCTTAATTTTGGGTAAAAGATCTTCAAATTTTATTTTGATAGAAAAAATCTTTAAAAATAAGGTAAAATCTTTATTCTGGCATCGCTTAACTTTTAGAATAGCAAAACATAATTACAATGAGGTCAGAGATGTCAAACTATATTAATTAGCAAAATACATTCGCTAAAACTCTTAAGAATGCTTACCTAACCGCCTGCGTCTTTACCAAAAGTTATTGTGTGTTGGTTTGCTTGTTTTCTATGTTTGTGACTGCAAAACTCAGTTATTTCTAAACCGATTGTAAAAGTTTTTTTTTTATTTATTTCGAAGGATATGCTCACAGATTATTCCCGTTGTAAAAACAGTTCGATATTCTAAAAATTAAGGGGTGTCCCCAAATAACATAGGGGTTTTTTACGTATATTATGGACCGTGGAGATCACCACCTAAAAAATAAATAATACATACGGATCACTATAGCTCCCAATAGAAAAAGTTAATACAAAAATAAATCTTAAAAATAAAGGGTGCCCCATAGGTGCCGTAAATTGATATTTATGGGCGTAACTTTTGAACCGTTGTAGACAAACGCTTGCAAATTGAAGTATAAATATAAAATTTTTAAATTAAAGGGTGCCTCAAACCGTTATAGACAGATTGCTTAAATTCATTAGGCCCGTTATAACAACAACTATAAAATTTGGATTGGGAAATTAAAGGGTGTCCCAATAGTTAATGTAATTTGATGTATGTGGCCAAACTTTTGAACCATTATAGACAGACAGCTGAAATCCGTTTTGAAGTCGGGCTTTTTTGCAAGAATTATTCCTGCTTTCTCTGCAAAACGTCCGCATACATTTGTAAATAATTTTTCTTTCTTAAAAAATTTTTGAAATTAAAAAAAATTAACCTAAGCCAAAATCAATTTTAATTCACTTATAATAACCATAGTTCAACTCCTAATTTGTAAAATATTTTTTTTTTAATTTTAGAAATTAACAATAGGAACTTAAGCCGAAATTAATTTTAACTAATTTATTAAAGTTTTATTTCATGACATACACCTCAGCTCAACTAGTGCCTCTTGATAATAATGTTATGAGTACGCCAGTTGGCTTAACTCCTCTTTTTTATTTGGAAAAAAAATTAATATAAAAAAATATTCAAAGGTCACTGCTTCACAGGTCCTGCCCTCCTCCCTATGAATCGACAATAATAATTCAAATAAAAAATCATATCTCAAATATTTATTTTAAAGTCATGCTCCTTAAACAATTTTACATTTTTTTGTTTTGGTTATAAGATTTCATATAATAACACAATTAAAAATTTTTTAAAAATTTTTACACTGATGTTTCTCAGTGTAATCTTAAAAAAAAAATTTATATTTCTCTGTTGAGATCTAGTAAAGAAATCTATAATTCACATTTCAAAGTTTGTTGTTTTCACATTAATTTTCCTGAGGAATACATTACACTTAATATTAATGATGTTTGAAATTCAATGAAAATATTATTAATTAAACAGATTTATGTTTCCTTTCGAAAAAAATGAATTTATTCAAAATTCAGAAAAACCTGTAATTAGACACTTCTGATGTTTGTTATTTTACTTGCCTTGAAGTAAAGTAGCCAAGTCCTGTATATGAAAAAAAAAATTATTCATTTAAATTAACAATTATTTGTTACGTATTCACAAGTGTTTTCTTGCCTTGAAGCAACGTAAAATTATTTATTAATTTTTCCTTATTCCCTATTTTTTTCCTTATAATACGCAAGTAATCTGAGAAGTATTAATTTTTTTATTTTGATTACATTTTTAACTGATTGTGTTTAGCAAAATTGAAATATGAAACTGCGTGTTAATATGTAGAGGATGTGTGATAATTATCTTTGTATTAACTTGTTTATTATCAAGTTCGTTAAAGAAAGAAATTTATCTTCGAATGATATGTTTAATGTTCAGTTGATTTTTCACAAATCATCTAAAATATTTTTTTTCGTTTCCTTTATTCATCGTTGAGGTTTTATTGCAAGGAAACGTAAAAATCATGCTAAAAATTAATTATAATTGTCATTAAAGTAACTATATTTCTTTTCTCGTCCCCTCCTCATTTAAAGATTTGCCATCGAATTATATTCCCCTCCCACAAAACTTTCAGATGTGGCAACTCTTAAAAAAATATTTTTAATTAGGCTTAAAGGCTCAACTAACATGTGCATAAGATAACTTAAGCTTATGTCAAAAATCCAACGAAAAGCCTGTCAAATGTTTAGGTAACTTATTAAAGAAATTTAGGTGACTAAAATGTACTTAAATTAACTTAGTAACCCAATTCGTACTTTTACCAAAAATAATATCTTTATAAATAAATTTAAAAACATTCACATACACATTTACATATTTTGGTTCATGTTGTTAAATAAATTTTTATAAAAAATACTAAAATTTTTTTTTTTGTTTTTTTAGCCAACCATACTGAAAAATGCAACGGTGTTCATCGTTTAAATCATATACATATTGGCCATAAATAAAAATGTTCTTTTAACTTAACTTTAAATTGTAGGTCTTCATTGCAATTTTTCTTTAGGAATGTATAACATAAAGCACAATCAGCTGTTTCCGTACGGAAAGTGTGCTCAGTTTCGTACTTTGCTTAAGGAAATGACATTTAACGAAACTTGACGAAAAGTTATCTTATGTACATTATAGTTTACCACATATAATTTAATGTTTTTGCACAGTTGTTTAAGTTTGCTTAAATTATTTTATGCACATTATAGTTTGGTCTTAATACAGTCGAATAAAATCGTCAACGGGGTAGACATTTAGTTAGACTTTAAACAAAATCTTTATCATTTTTCATTACAATTCCTCGGTTACATGTTTAAACAGATGATCTGCACTTCTTTCTTTGACTTTATACTAATAGACACAAAATTAAATAAAAATTGTAATTAATTAATATCTATATGTAGCAGAGTTATCGTTTGTCGATTAAAATCGCGATTTATTTTTTTTTTTTTTGGCGGACTATGGCTTCTTGTGAGACTCTTTTAATAAAACACAATATTTTAGCAATTGAATTTGGCAGTGTTTTGTTAATAATTCAAGAACAAAAAAGAAAAGCTGAAAATAAAAAAGAAAATAAAACTATTTTCGAGGAATAGGTACTCATGTATAAATGGCTTAAGCTAGATGAAGATGATTATCTACTTTTATTTTATAAAACGATTTTTATACGACTTTATTTTTATAAAACGGCGTTTTTATAATTTCTAGTGGTAGCTAAAATTTTTTGCATTATTCTATCTCAAAATTGTTTTTCTTCGTTTGCACGAAAGAACCAACAAACATTCAAAGACCCTTTGAGGGTTTTACACGCCGATTTACTATAAGAACATCCAAAAGGCTTAAACATTCTAATCCTGTTAAAAAAAAACGCAGTTTAATTTACAAGTCTTTATTGATTTGGAGAAAGTTTTGTATTGTTGTACACATAGGAAACATGTTTGTTTTTTAATGAACAATATTCAAATCGATCAACATTTTCTGCAAAATGTTTGGATATATGTACGCAAAGTTTTTTTAAATAAAAAACTTCGACATGAGAACTATTTCATATGTAAACACAAAAAAAAAACAAGTAATATATTCGGCTATGCCGAATCTTATATACCCTTCACCAACTATGTAAATCTAGTTTAGTGAAGTACTCCAATCAAAAAAGCAAATATTGGGGTCACAGAGAATTAAAACAAAAAATTTGATACTACATATAAATAATTTTCTATAGAAACGACATCGGCTCTTAATGGGTTAAGAATTTTGTAAAAATTTTAGTATTTCCTAAAAGCTTTAAAAAGCTTTAAAATAATACCCATATAAATATTAAAAAAAAAACTTTAAAATTTTAGAGCCCCTTAACTCGGAAAATATGGGTGAGCGCCAATTTTTTCATTTATTGTTTTTTCTTCTTATTTTAATTCTCTATAGCTCAATATATTTACTTTTTTTTATTGTAATTGCTTTATTGTTCCAAATGAAATAAAAAAATTATAGGTAGGCGTGGTATTTCACCTGCTGCCTCGAAGGACAAGGACGGTTTTCGACGGTTTATCTGATCGATTGACATATTTATTTTTTTTAATTAAGGAAAACTTGATTTCAGCACTAACACGTACGGACAAACAGACATCGCTCAATCGACTTCGCTATGCAAAAGAAGTCGGAATATACATACATTTTATGGGATCGGAAATGGATTAAGTAGAAATTACACACGGAATTAAAAACTTAAATATTCCCATTTTCCACTTTTTGTGGTGAAGGTTATAAAAATGTCGTTGCTGGCCAGTTTTAGATTTTAGTTCAATTTAGTGGGCTTTTTAGAGCATTTTTCTCATAAATTTACAGTGTATTCATATTTTAACAAACTTTTTGCATATTTTTGGGCTTTTAATAAATTAAATACTGAATTTTAGGAGTCTTTTCTTTTTTATGGTCTGTTTTTAAGCGGAAAACTGAGCGTTTTTGAGAGCTGAGCGTAAGGAGTGAGTGTCATGTAATTTTCAAACAATTACTTCAGACTCTAAAATATATAACTGGTTAATTTTATATTACACTTCATACATAAGAGCAATATTTATTAAACATAAATTACTTAAAAGAAATTCTTTACAGTGTAAATTGTAACCTAAAAAACTTTGTTTTGTTCGTATGGACCGAAATCGTAAGTGCATTTCTACAAACTTTAGTCATAATTTTAACTATGTTAACTATACTGAATTATTTATTTCAATTAAAATAAACTTAAGTCGGAGTTTTATGCCAAAGCCATGTTAAGGGGACGACATACTAACAGATCCGATTTAAGACTATGAGTCATAGCAATGCTTGAAGTTAATAATTGTTATAATTTTCAAAAGTTAAAATTTTTCTATGGAAATGATTCATCAAATGCAGATAAGTTTTAAGTTAAGTTATCAATTATTAGAAATTTTTTATTTGAAATCAAATCAAAATTAATAAACAAAAAAAAAAAAAAATAATATAATTAAAACGATACAACTAATAATAATAATTATTACCGCAAACAAATCAATTTATACACTGTGCAACGCGGCAAATGCTCTTAAGATAAGAACATCTTAAAAGGCTTGGGAAGTGACGCTACCAGTGGAATTTTTTTCAACTAAAGAGAAGCCAACCAAACAGCTGAAAAAACGACTGACGAATGGCCAGTTAATTTGTAAATATTGCAGTTTGATAAATGCAAGTCATGTACTCACCTACAATGACTTAATATTTTCGCTTCTAACTACACTAATGGTTGTTTCTGTTTTGTGGTTTTGTGTTGATGCACAGTGGGGATGAACCATTAATTAATATTAAATGAATCAAATATATGTTATAAATCTCTTTATACGTTTGTTTGTTTATTTTATTAATAAATTTTAATAAAAATTAACACATTAGTAGATGTTTGCCCTCATGGTAAATTAGGGTATTAATGTTTTCACCAGAAGGTGAAAATGGGAAGCAAACGCTATTATGCGTCTTAATCAATTTTAACAAAGTCTCGAATAATCGATTTTATTGAAGTGCGAAACATAGATCTATCATCTGTTTCCATATTTATCTGTTTCCAGGGCTACGACCCAGATGAGAGATAAAGGGAAAAAACGATAACAATAAAATTTTAAACATAGTTAAATGTCAATGTAAAGGGTAGAATATTTTATGTTTATTTTGAAAAATGGGAATAAGAACGGCAGTGGGTGTGAGGATATTAATCGCCCTTGAAAAAAATCCGAGTTGAAAGATATTTGAAAAATAGATATCTCCTAATCTATAAGATTTCAAACGCTTTGATGAGTTTTTCACATTTTCGGAGTAGATCCCCATAGCAATTGTATATTTCACAGTGCCTAGAAAGCCGTAAAATAAGCCCTAGGAAAGGACAGCTAAAATAAGGTGGTTAATAATAAACATGTAAGTGTGCTATATTCAGCTATGCGAAATCTTATATACCCTTCACCATCTATGTAAATCTAGTTTTCTAGTAAAAGCAAATATTAGTGTGACAGAGAATTAAAAAATAAAAACAAATTTTGGTTGTTGAATTTATATAATTTTACATTAAAATAACATCGGCTCTTAATGGGTTAAACATTAGTAAAAAATTTTATTATTTATTTATTATTTCATTAAAAGATCTCTTCAGAAGATTTTAAGCGATGCCCATAGTGATATTGTAAATTATTTAAAAAGCTCAGAGGCCCGTAACTCGGGAATATAGGCGAGCGATAATGTTTTCAGTTGAAGTTTTTTTCTTATTTGTTAATTCTCTATCGCCCTTCATTGTTCCAAATAATATTCAAAAATTAGAGGCAGTCGTGGTGTTTTGCTCGCTGCCTCAAAGGATATGGAACAATCTTGCTAATTTTTAATGGCCAAATTCTCAAAACTGTGTCTTAACGATTGGAGTATTTAAATTTTCTCTATCTCATCTATTGCCTTGGCAAAGTTGATTACCACACTAACAAGGACGGACAGACGGACATCGCTTAATCGACTTCGTTATGCATAAGAACACAAAATGGGGTCGAAATGGATATTGTAGAAATTACAAACGAAAATATGCTTTCGAGATTAAAAGTGTCATGAGTCAAGTATGTAAATGTTTGATAGCTGAGAACACTTAAGCTGAAAGTCCATACAACGCATTCTATGCGTAAGCGCTTTATACGCGTCTGTCAAAAAAGTAGAATTAATGTAAATATATGTGACAAGTTAAACAGCACAAAGCGTAGAAAGCATGAACGCGTAGAAAGCAAGAAGTTTGTTTACTTTCTACTTTTCTACGCTTCGCAAGCGTCATAAAAAAATGTCAGCTGTTTTTGATATCTAAGGATGGTAAATTATATTTTATTATCAATGGTATCGATAAATATTGTTGTGTTAATGATTGCTTTTTTCTGTTTTTTTTTTTTGTTTTAAAAAGGTTTTTTAATAAAAAAAAACCTTTTTTTTAGTAAAATTAAACAATAAATTCAGAAAAAAATACGTTAATAATTATAATTTACAACAACTCTTTCATCACCAAAACTAATGTTTTTGCTATCGATTACTTTTATGTACTTAGTTTCATCCCTAATAAATGTATTTAATTTAAATAGTTTTTAATACAAATGCAAAAACCGTTCCTTTTTCTTCTGAAGATTTTCATAGTTCCTTGTTACACAAAATATTATGTGCATTAACTCAATATATACCATAAATACTTTAAACATTACACTTTCCACTTTTCCAAAAATGGTTTCTTTAGATAAAAATATTTACACTGTAGCTGATCAAAAACGCATAAAAAGCGTTGCATGTAACTTGACGTTTAAGAAGTGTAGAAAGCATAAAAAGTATGAAAAGCGTGTACGCATAGAACGCGTTGTATGGACTTTCAGCTTTACTTTTCAAAAAGGCTCATGAGCAAAGCGTTCAAATTTTGAAAGAATTATTTTTAAACTTATTAAAAATCGTACCAACTGCAAAAAGTTTGTAATATATGAAAAGCTTCACCACCCAATGTGCAGTGATTTTTTCATCCTCAAGAGTGCATTCGTTTAGAAATCATCGTTTTTTAATTTTTTGTCGTTTTAAATATTTGTTGCTAGTATGTTTTTTTTTTTGTTTGTTTTTGTTGTTTTTGTTATTCTCTATTTTTGATTTTGTTTTTCTTTACATTCGAACTCTCGTTTTGAACAGAAAGCACGTGTTTTCTAAACGTGATAACAACAAATTCATTATAAGTAAAACAAATAACAATACTGAGTACTAAATACAAGCATACGTGTGTACATGGGTACTCACGAAAACACACTTAAAGTACAATAACGTTGACGTTCGCAGTTCTGCTGCAGTCGAAGGCAACGGTGACGTTTTAAGCAGCAAATCAGCAAATACTATTACATTAGGAGAATATATGTATGCGTGAGTTTTTTTATTTTGTTATTTTTTCTTTTGAATTAAAAATATGGTTGTTTTGTTTGTAATTTAACTGACTGGGCATGTGACCAGCGTTGCCACACAAGAAATTGACTTCCTACCAATAATTTTCAAAAATCCTACCAAAATCGTTCACAGCCTACCAAAAATTTAAAAATGCGTTTCTTGCACATAAACTCTGTTATACTCACTTGGTTTTTTTCCGTAACTCTTGAGGTGGAAATTTGTCTTTTGGTGATTTTTTTTAAGATGGATGTTATGATTTAAAATAGTTTTAGAGCATACTATGCAGAATGAACACCCATCCCTTTCCTGGAGCCAATCAAATTCGCTCAACCATTCGGTTCTAAAATTTTTTTTTACTGTTTCTTTACATGCAATATTAGTAAATATTTATGTAATTAATAGGTACATATATACAATTAAAAAAGTTTACTTACTTTTCCATTTTGTCTGTTAATTTTTTTAATACAAACACTTGTAAATAAGCCTTCACTCAAAAATATTGTTAACTTCAATTTCATAATATTGTTCGCGTTTCTTAAACCAGAGATGGCTATAGCATTAATCATCTTTATGCAAAAAAGCAGAGATGTTTTTATTACACCTAAAACAGTTTTTGAAAACAGTGGTAAAACTATTCACAGTTATTGTTTATTTAATTCAAAGTTACATTTTTTTATTTTATGTTCTGAATTTTTAAGTTAAAAAATTTACTGTTGCTACAGGAGGAAAACCTACCAAAAATTTAAAAAAATGCAACAAACCAACCAAACTACCAAACTGTTTTTTAAAAACGAAAAACTACCAAGTTTGGTCCGATTGGACCAAAGCGGCAACGCTGCATGTGACGCCATCTCAGATGGTGCATTAGAAAAATGTGTGATAGAATATCAGTTAACTTGTCATACTCATTTTTACCTTAAGCTTCTATTTTTTTGTGGAAGAAAGGCCATCTGTAGATTCAAAAAGCCTGTACAGATTCTCAAAGAATGTAAACTTAAAAATATCAGTCTTACACAAAAGATAGTGATTGGTTCTATAACAAAAGCTTTATTTACATTTCACTTGAACTTATGTAAAACCAAATATTAAAAAAAAAAAAAAATAATACGCATTCCACAAAAACATGTTATAGAGTGCATGGATATTGGGGTACAGTGTATTAATGCGCAATACGCTGACCTGCCCAGGAACGATTGATTGACTATTTTCTAATTTTTCCGATGATAATTTTTAGCAAAAAATGTTCGTTATCGAAAATCTGAAGATTTGAAGTAAATAAATGTAAAAGTAAGCTATTGACTGTGACGCTCTGAAAGGGAAACTATCGACTAGCTACTCTCTATTCGTTAGTATTATACGTATTAAATACGGAAAGTTTCCAAGCATTCACTTAATACGAGGGCTGCTCTATATATTTCTGGCCTAATAGTGAAAATGCGAATATTTATAATCAAAAATGGTTTTATTGTTTTTCAAAGTATTCTCCAGCATGATACACTTTTGCATGCGCTCAAACCAGTTGTCGAAGCACTTTTTCCACTCCGATTGAGACACCTCTAAAACATGGTTTTTGAACACTTCAACAGCTTCTTCTGGCGACGAAAATCGTTACCACGCATTTCTTCTTGATGTGCGGCAACAAGAAGAAGTCATTAGGTGCCAAGTCAGGGCTGTACCATTAATTCGACGTTTTGGCCGGTCAAAAACGCTCTGGTTTGAGCCGATGTGTGAGAGCTCGCATTGTCATGGTGAACAATGATTCGTCTTCTCTTGTTGGTTTTTCGAATTTCTCCGATAACTTCAGGCAAACAAATTGTAGTGTACCACTCAGAAGTGTCCGTCCTACGTTGCTCAAGCGGAACAGTCGCCACATGACCAGTTTTGCCGAAGAAACAGGCAAATGGTTGCTTCGAAGTGCTTCTTCCACGAACAACTTTCGTTGGATTTTGCTCGTCTTTGAAGACCCACATGGTCGATTGTTGTTTCGTTTCGGGCTCATACGCATAGATCCATGATTCGTCACCTGTAACGAACTTATAAACGTTTTTTGAAGCACCGCAATCGTATTTTTGCAACATTTCTTTGCACCAATCGACACGAGCCTTTTTTTGAGCGACTTTCAAATTGTGCGGGATCCAACGAGAACAAACCTTTTTTACGGCCAGGTGTTCATGCAGTATCGAATGTGTGCTGGTGGAACCTTCACGGAATTCGTCTTTGAGCGAGTTTCGGCCACGATTAAATTCATTATACCAATTTTTCACAGTGCTATAGGATGGTGCTTCATCGCCATACAAAGATTTAAGTTCATCAATGCACTCTTGTCGTGATAATTCACGTCGAAAAATGATGGCACGAAAATGTTCACGAGTTAATTCCATTTTTTTCTATATTAATTTTTTCAAGTCACTGTAAACAACACAAATAATGGTCGTACGTGAAAACGTTTTGAGTACGATTATGTTTAAAACTGATAAACTTTCCAATGGAAATGTCAGATTGCACTTGGCAGCACTCAGTGTTGTCAGGCCAGAAATATATATAGCAGCTCTCGTAATCAGATGCTTCAACCACTAAGCCTTACTAAATATTAGTTGCAAGTAAGGATACATTAAATTTAATGTTAAGGACAACAACACGTTCCAGTACCGATCTAAAGTTCAATGGTACATAATGTAATAAAATATCTATAGGGAACTGATACCACTATTTAAAGTAGAGAAAATACCATAAACACAAGTAACGAATACATATTAAATTTAAAAATAATTTGAACCTGCTCAGGGCTCTTAAAAACGACTCCGTTGACAAACCTGTCTTTGTCATGAATCTTAACTGAGAGCAGTTATTTTATTTTTCCGTAAATAAAATACGAATAATGTTTTTTTAAAAAGAACAAATGTCCCTTTAATAGTTTCGACAACAAAACTTCTATGAAGTTTTGATCGGCAAAAACATTTTTTTTTAGAAAACTTCCATCCAACATGTTAAAAAAAAAAAAAAATTCCGGTGCCTTAACTCAGTTATTTTCTTTAAGTTGTATTTTCTGTGATACACTCTAATTTAAACTTCATACGTTTTTTTCAAGTTCTACAAAATGTTTGGCTATTAAAAAGAACCTTTGAACTATGAACTTTTCATAGAACGTATTTATTTTACTACCGTCCTATATTTGTTATCACGAAAAGATTAAAAGCACTCCATATTAAAACTAAAATAACACTATTGTATATATTTTTCTTTGGCAGGCAGTGCTACAATATAGAACTTTTAATTATTGCTAAAAAATCAATAGGGTGTAGTGAATCGCTTAAATAAAAAAACATAAATAAAATAACAATAGCTTAAATGAACTTTAAAGCTTATGGTAATAATATAAAAAATAAAAAAAAAAAAAATTATACGTCAACTTAAAAAAAAGGGAAAGCCTGAATATTTTACATTTTTATTTATGACTAGCAGTGCCCACGACTTCATCTGCGTGTCATTTCTAATTTTCTTAAAATTCAAACTAAGAAAAATGTGTTTTAAATATTTATTCCAGAGTTCTGTAAAAAAAATTAAATTAAAAATAAAATGTGCAGACAACTGTTTTAGTACCATTTTACATTTGTATCCCTAATTTCTCTACGAAATGAATTACTTTTACGAAAAAAGTATTCTGTATTGGAATCAAGGTATAAGGAATTCCTCACAAAATTTTGTTCATCTACGAGTAGTAGGTTTTACGTGATACGAATACAGACAGACAAAGATTCCAAAAATATGTGGTTTGTTTTTCATTTCGATAACTATCAAAAAATATTAAATGTACAGGAAAGACCCCGTTACAGTTTTATTATATGTATAGATGAAAAAATTACAGTGTGTCGTAAAAGAGTTTGCATATGCAAAATCATATTTTTATTTCTTTATAACTATTATTACACTCAAAAAATTTAAACATTAGCTGTTTGCAGTTTATTAAAGAAGTTTTCAGTAAAGTTAAAAATAAATGGAAGAAAATTTTTGTTTGACTTTTTTTGACTGTTGTTAGAGAAACAAACGACAAAAATATACTGATTTTCGGTGCTGTTAAAATTATCAAATACCTTGTTTCAGTAAAAATGAACAAGTTAATTAAAAAAAAAGTTTGTCAGTAGAAAAGCAAACCTTTACAATAGCTTTAAAATATAAAATAAAAAAAAATATTAACTGTTGGAAAATATGTCACTTATAAAATATGTATACATTTAAAAAAAATAATTTATGGAAGGAAAACATCAAAAATATATTGGTAAGTATTTTATATTACAATTTGCAATATGTTTTACAGGTACAGAATATAGAAAATATATATTTTGTGGTCTTTAACATTTAAATGAGTTTAGCAAGGTATGTTGCTTATTTAAAAATTTTAATTACAGACATATCGCTCATTTAGTAATACATACATCACTCAAAATTTAAAATTTTTGTGTTAATCATAGAGAATTGTTAGGCAATTTATTTATGCACTTTGTACGTGAATCGTTTTAAGAGCGTAAGTTGTTATTTCATGTTTAGAAACTTTGTTTGTCAATAAGTAGTCGTTGAGTTGTGGATTAAACTTCTTAACGTGAAGATCATATCGCTTTCTAAAACATCGTCACATTTCGTTTTGTGACGGTATATAATATAATTTTGATGAAAGTTTTCTTAAATGGATGATTTATTTCTGAATCATGTTACTAACTGTATGAGAACTTTAGCAGTCTGACATTTTCCTAGATGGTAAGAACAAGTCAAAAACTTCCACTGCGATTATCTCGAAATGATTTTTTTTTTGAGTTAAGGCGTTCTACAAGTAAATGAACGATATGAACTTTAAGTATTGGTTGCTAAACTATAAAAAAAATTTAAAATTACATTATTTTTCAGCATAGAATAATTTCAAGGAAGGACAAAAATATGCTGCAAATCCTAAAGAAGAAGAAAAAATAGCATTTGTGTACCAAAATAATAAAAATAATAAAATAATAAATTGAGACCTTTTTATGTTTAAATTGAATAAAACATCTGTAGTTTTTATTGTTTTGGTAGGTTTAAAATCCTTTAGCATAAATTATTCAAAAATTTTGTTGCAATGAATGCTCTCGTGGTGAAGAACAAAAAATAGTGCAATAAATTATTGGCTAAAGTTTGTGCCAGAACGGTAAAAAATGCGTTCAATAAACTTTCAACATTCACCTTCTTGAACGATATTCTCTTCTAAATGTAACGGAAAAAGCAAAATAGTTCAAAATAAACATTTTAGCAAGACAAAAATGGAAGTTACGAGGGCTGCTATATATTTCTGGCCTGGCAACACTGAGTGCTGCCAAGTGCAATCTGACATTTCCATTGGAAAGTTTGTCATTTTTAAGTATAATCGTACTCAAAACGTTTTAACGTACGACCATTATTTGTGTTGTTTACAGTGACTTGAAAAAAATAATATAGAAAAAATGGAATTAACTCGTGAACATTTTCGTGCCATCATTTTCCACAACTTTCGACATGGATTATCACGACAAGAGTGCATTGATGAACTTAAATCTTTGTATGGCGATGAAGCAGCATCCTATAGCACTGTGAAAAATTGGTATAATGAATTTACTCGTGGCCGAAGCTCGCTCAAAGACGAATTCCGTGAAGGTCGTCCAAAAACGGCTGTTGTGCCAGAGAACATTGATGCCGTGCGTGAACTCATAATGCAAGATCGACATGCGACATACCGAGAGATAGAGACATCCTTGGACATTTCTTCCACCAGCATACATTCGATACTGCATGAACACATGGCCATAAAAAAGGTTTTGTTCTCGTTGGATCCCGCACAATTTGAAAGTCGCTCAAAAAAGGCTCGTGTCGATTGGTGCAAAGAAATGTTGCAAAAATACGATTGCGGTGCTTCAAAAGACGTTTATAAAATCGTCATAGATGACGAATCATGAATCTATGCGTATGAGCCCGAAACGAAACAACAATCGACCGTGTGGATCTTCAAAGACGAGCAAAATCCAACGAAAGTTGTTCGTGGAAGAAACACTTCGAAGCAAATGGTCGCCGTTTCTTCGGCAAAACTGGTCATGTGGCGACTATTCCGCTTGAGCAACGTAGGACATTCACTCCTTAGTGGTACACTACAATCTGTTTGCCTGAAGTCATCGGAGAAATTCGAAAAACCAACAAGACAAGACTAATCATTGTTCACCATAACAATGCGAGCTCTCACATATCGGCTCAAAGCAGAGCGTTTTTGACCGGCCAAAACGTCGAATTAATGGGTCATCCGCCGTACAGCCCTGACTTGGCACCTAAGGACTTCTTCTTGTTTCCACACATCAAGAAAAAAATGCGTGGTCAACGATTTTCATCGCCAGAAGAAGCTGTTGAAACGTTCAAAAACCATGTTTTAGAGGTGTCTCAATCGGAGTGGAAAAAGTGCTTCGACAACTGGTTTGAGCGCATGCAAAAGTGTATAAATCATGCTGCAGAATACTTTGAAAAACAATAAAACCATTTTTGATTATAAATATTCGCATTTTCACTATTAGGCCAGAAATATATAGAGCAGCCCTCGTATTTATATTATTCCAGTTTTAAAATAAACCTTAACAATATTGGATAAATATATTTAATCAGTCCGTATAAAAGTAATTTTTTGTTCGTTTATCACATTTTGAATATTTTATTGTAATTTGTATTTCACCAAGGCAGTTCTCCTTACTTTTATTATGTCACTTAAACACCCATATATTTTATTTAAGTAAAGGATGTTTGTGAATCGACTTATTCAAAAAACAGCTATTTTATTTAGATTTTATACATTTAAAGATCTGATTAATAACATTATTATGAAGAATTAATGTTAACGTTTGTTTTCTCACTGTCGACTATTTCTGTAGAAGTTTGGTTCAATAGAATTTCTAATTGTTGCTTCTGACAAGGCTATAACTGAAAATGATGGTGATGAGTTTATTGCTGATGCTAATGACGATGTAGTGATATGTAAGTATGTATGTATATTAATAAAAAGTGTAACAGCGATGATGGTGGTTTCAAAGAAAAACGTGCGTATGATTTTAACATGTGATTTGTATTTAAGATTTTTGTACATTTATAATTAGTAAGCTTAAATGATAATATTTACAACTAGTTGTTGCTGTTAAATGCACATGTCCATGCTTTTGGGATTTTAATTAAAGTATTGTATCTATATGTGTGAGTATTTTTCATATTTGCTAAAAAAAAAAAAATACTTTTGTTTTAAATTCAATAAGATTCAAATATCCATATGTAAAAAAATCGATTTAGTCACCCTTATCGTGTTTGACGTTTTGTAATAGTTTAAAGATAGCTCGTAACAGTTATCATTAATCTATTAAGAAATTGTCGTAGTCGAAATACACCTACGCCAAATACGATAGGGATAAATATTTTTAGAGTTAAACTTGAAGAACAATTACAACGTTAATTTATTTTTTTTTTCATGAGTAAATATAGATTTTCCGACATTTTCTTTAAAAAACTTAAAAAAGGCACAAAAAAGCTTTGGCCATGAAGCTTTATAATGTAATTTCTTACTTTACTTTTTTGACAATTTTTTCTGCACAGCTGATTTTATTGACAACAAAGGGTAGCCATTTTTTTTAAAGTGAAAAATCGGTTTAGGAAACCTAATCACAAAAATTATTTTTTCCTGTGTAATATTTAAGTTTACTTTCTTCTAATAAAAAATTCGTCTCAAAATTTGTATCATGAAAATATAGTAGCATATTTAAAATTTCCTCTTTTAAACTGAAAATCGCATGCAAAACGAAGTAAATTTTTTTTTTAATTTAATAGAAATGATACGAAGAAAAATTGCTTGTACAAGAAAAAATAATTTAAAATTATTTAATCATTTTAATTGATTTTCTACTTTTAACCACGCTTATTTAATTTTTTTTTTTGTTCAATAATTCGATAATACATACGAGGGATGCCGTATATATATCTGGCCTGGCAACACTGAGTGCTGCCAAGTGCAATCTGACATTTCCATTGGAAAGTTTGTCATTTTTAAGCATAATCGTACTCAAAACGTTTTCACGTACGACCATTATTTGTGTTGTTTACAGTGACTTGAAAAAATTAATACAGAAAAAAATGGAATTAACTCGTGAACATTTTCGTGCCATAATTTTTAACAACTTTCGACGTGTATTATCACGACAAGAGTGCATTGATGAACTTAAGTCTTTGTATGGCGATGAAGCACCATCCTATAGCACTGTGAAAAATTGGTATAATGAATTTAATCGTGGTCGAAGCTCGCTCAAAGTCGAATTCCGTGAAGGTCGTCCAAAAACGGCTGTTGTGCCAGAGAACATTGATGCCGTGCGTGAACTCATAATGCAAGATCGACATGCGACATACCGAGAGATAGAGACATCCTTGGACATTTCTTCCACCAGCATACATTCGATACTGCATGAACACCTGTCCGTAAAAAAGGTTTGTTCTCGTTGGATCCCGCACAATTTGAAAGTCGCTCAAAAAAAGGCTCGTGTCGATTGGTGCAAAGAAATGTTGCAAAAATACGATTGCGGTGCTTCAAAAGACGTTTATAAAATCGTCACAGATGACAAATCATGAATCTATGCGTATGAGCCCGAAACGAAACAACAATCGACCGTGTGGATCTTCAAAGACGAGCAAAATCCAACGAAAGTTGTTCGTGGAAGAAACACTTCGAAGCAAATGGTCGCCGTTTCTTCGGCAAAACTGGTCATGTGGCGACTATTCCGCTTGAGCAACGTAGGACAGTCACTCCTTAGTGGTACACTACAATCTGTTTGCCTGAAGTCATCGGAGAAATTCGAAAAACCAACAAGACAAGACTAATCATTGTTTACCATGACAATGCGAGCTCTCACACATCGGCTCAAACCAGAGCGTTTTTGACCGGCCAAAACGTCGAATTAATGGGTCATCCGCCGTACAGCCCTGACTTGGGACCTAAGGACTTCTTCTTGTTTCCGTACATCAAGAACAAAATGCGTGGTCTACGATTTTCATCTGTTGAAGCTGTTGAAGTGTTCAAAAACCATGTTTTAGAGGTGTCTCAATTGGAGTGGAAAAAGTGCTTCGACAACTGGTTTGAGCGCCTGCAAAAGTGTATAAATCATGCTGGAGAATACTTTGAAAAACAATAAAACCATTTTCGATTATAAATATTCGCATTTTCACTATTAGGCCAGAAATATATAGAGCAGCCCTCGTATTAAGTTAATTTCCAATAAATTACACAAGTAAAAGAAAATGTGCTGTTTTATTTTTGCATTTTTCCTAAAATTAAAAACTTTATAATAAAATTCTCCTGTTGTATCGTGCAGTTTTGAACACTTGGATACGTCCTGTTGAAACCACATGCTTACAAATGTAATTATGTAATGGAATAATAAAGGTGAGTTTCTCTTGAATGTAATCGTGCTTCAATAACAATTTTTAAATTATAACTGTTCCAAGATTGTCGCGCAATTCTTCAGCAAATATATAGAGTAAACGATGGTTATGTAAATTCAGTTTTTTGACACTCCGAACACGTCAAACAAAACGATAGCGGAAATGTTTCACTTTTTATGAATGCTCAAAAGTTTAGTTACGAAGCACTCTGACTCCTTTCGTTAAGTGGGTTACAGTTTAACGTTTAGTAGTAAAAATGGCCAAATTAAATTTCTCATAATAAATCCTTTTCGCTCAAAGTTCACGGAATATTCGCTCAAATGTTTTGAACGATATGCAATTCAATAAATAAAGTTAAACGTGGCTGTTAATTTATCTAAATATACAGAACTTAATTTAAATTGGCCAGTAGAGACTGTTATTTTAGTCGCTATAAAAGCTAGTGTAAAATAATAAAATTAAAAGGTGTCCTAAGAGTGACATTTTCACAGGGCCGTATTTTATTTTATAGTATATCAATGCATGTTTTACTATTTACGCTATAACAAGTTTCAGAAATTAAATTAAAAATTAAAGGCTGACCCGAACCCTCCGTGTGTGCGTCAAACTCACACTTGGCAGATTTTTAGTTATAACTTTTCAGGACATATAAATTATTTACCTACGATAAAAATTTTCGTTTGCCGACAAGAGGTGTGTAAAATCAAACGATGACGGCATGGCTTGAATTTTTAGGAAATCTTTTTACACATTGTTTCTTGTGGACGTTCGTTGTATACGTTTTGTGTTTTATTGGAAGTAACATAAGAAAATATAATATAGAATGATAATAACTCCGATGGCGTTGTAAATTTCATTGTTAAAGAATGGCTTGAAATAATCGATTTATACAATAATCTGAATTAAGTCGGATGTGGAGGTCATCTTTGCAATAGGAACACGTTTTTAGAACATTCTGAAAATTTTCTTTGTGTAGACCTTTCAAAAGCTGCATAATCTCTTGAAATTTTTGTAGCCTAAGAAATCTCTACTGAAAACTAGGAAAAAAAAAATAAGAAAAATTTATTTTTTAAGTTCTCTTTAAATTATTGTCTTTCTCTCGTATACACTTAGAGCAGGATTCTATATATTTTGCTAGTTTATTTATTTTATTTAATTATGGTCTTTAGCTATTTACATTTTACTTTTCATAGGACTTCGATTTAAAAAAATCTTATTGTTTTTATTAGTTAAAAAGCGTTTTGAAGGAAGTAGAAAACTAAAAATAGCCTGAAAAAGAACAAACAAAAAATACGCTTAACGTCTAACACTTTGGTCAAATTATGTAAATGTAATACATATGTTTTTTTATAATTAAAAAAAAAAATTTTTTTCATACAATGAAAACTGTGTTGCTTTTCAAAAGTAAATTTATTTGTGTTTGTATTATTAGCCAGCCATACAAAAAAAATTGTATTCATCCATTTAACAATTCCAATATTCACTACAGCATGTGTATGACTGTATGCAACCACCAAACGATGATTGTATGAGTAACTGAGCATAGATGCGACCCATGCGATACTGTAGGAATGTTTGTAAAATTCTTACGTTATTTATAACTAATTCGAGTGTGTACAAGAATGCATACATATAAATTGCTGCTGTTTCTGTTTCTGTTGCTGGTTTTGCTTTTATTGTCTTTTGAGTGTGGCAACAACACGTGCTTAGAACGCTGGTAGACAGTGGACTTTAGGTCATACTGAGATCCGCGTGACTTTCTTTGCGCGATGCCAACGTGCAAATCTATATCGTTGAAAATGTATGTAGATGTGTGTGAGAGTATCTACCTTTCTGTTTGATATCATTTTTTCTTTTTTAGTTGTATTTATTTTCTTGCTCGTTTTGTTGTTTTAATATTCGTAAAATATGGGTTCGTTTAGTTTTATTTGATCTGATGTTTTTGTTTGTTTTCATTTATTGTTTTTTCTTTTAATTTTAAAATATTCTCATCACTGTGACTGAGAAGCTTTATTGAAAAAAGAAATATTGTAATTTGCAATATATCTTTGTTGTAATTAGTTTCGTATCTTTATTAACTCTAACGGGCTTTGATGATTGCTATTTATCACATTAGCTTAAAAATCATTAAGAATCTAATGGAAATGTTAAAAATATCCGAATTTAGTCGCGAAATAATCAATTTAACCTGTTATTTTTGCTTTCCAAAAAGCCTTTAATAGTGTTTTTTCTGCTTTAATTCATTTCAAAAAGAGTTTGAAAAGTTTTGTACAGGCAAGATTGACATAACTATATATGGAATTGCCCATATGCATTAGAATCATTTTTTTCCTTAAATAAAATAAAATACCGATCAAAAAACTATTTTTTACAATTTCTGTAATTTAAACGTTTGTAACCAAACTAAAAAATTAATCTCACTTATTAGTTTAAGTTCCTATAAAAAGCAAAAACAAAGCCACTTTTTATTCTATTTAATTATTTATAAGAGAATACATTTTTAGCTATAGACGCCATTCAATTAAATTTTACACGAGCTTCTATTTTCTTTTCTCCTTTGTACCTTGAGTTTCTCGCGGAAAATGAATGCAGAAATAAATTAAATCAATTGTGGCAACGAATTAGTATAAATAATTTTACTGAACTATTCAACAGATGGGGTAAAGCCTCACAACATTCCCTTTAGCGCCGCTGTTAATGGTTTTTGTAGAAAACTCATACTGTTTAACATAATTTTTATTTTTATAACAAATAAATTATTTATTGGGCTTAAGTTCACGTTTATTTTAATTTCTAAATTTTTATTATAAAAATATTTTCCTGTCGTTAAGAATAACAGGAAAAACTAGACACCAGCAGAATGTAAAATTTTTATAAAATTTTTTTTATAATATTTCAATTCAAGGTGAAGAACTAATTAAACAAAATGTATTAAAAGGATTATTTTTTTTATTGAAAAAGTGACTACGGAATTGTCATTTTGGTTCAAAAATTTATTAATTTCATATTTTAAGAAAATCCAAAATATTTCTTGACACCAAATTTTTGAAAAACTTTTTTTAAAAAATTTTTTTTTCAAATAAAATTTTTAAAAAACAAATACCCAAAAAATACAAAAAAATTTTCTTTAAAATAATTATTATGCTAATCGGTTTTAACAATATTGGCGTTAAGATGTCACTAAAGCTGCATTTTTTGCACTCTCATCTCAATTTTTTTAAAGAAACCCTTGGAGCGGTTTCAGATGAACACGGTGAAAGGTTTCATCAGGATATAAAGGTATTGGAAGAAAGATTCAAAGGGAAATCCCAAAGTGTAATGCTTGCTGAATACGTATGGGCCTTGCACAGAAACCTTGACCCATCGGAACATTCACGCAAGCTAAATACAAGAAAACATATTGAGTTTAATCTTTAATCTATTGTCATACTACTGCTATTTCCTAATTCCCTTTTACTCGAAGATTTGAAGAAAAAAAAATAAATATTTACATACTGAATAAACCACTATTACAACAAAATTATAATTTTTTTATAGAAGTTGCCATGTAATTTTGCCAATTAATCGTAAAAAGCTTTTTTTACAACAATGGTGTCTTTGGTGATCCCCACTGAAATTTCCCGGCAAACATTTTCGTACAATATTTTAATCCTTAAATGTCCTTTTTTAAGGATATTTTTTGATTTTCTCGAAAAAAGGGTCAAATTGACCTATAAAGGGACCAGTTAGAGGGTTAAGATCTTCCACAAAAATAATCCTCATACAATTCCACAATATAACTCAGACCATAAGAATTCTCTCAGACATTAACTTCCAGCATTTTTTTCATACAGTATAATGCTCCCTTCGACCAAAAAATGAAAACTTTGACCCACTGTAAAAAAAAACTCAGACGTACTGGACCATAAGTTTGTTCTACAAAAATGATCTACTCAACATACCCTTTCAGAATTATGGGGTTGCTATTCTGTTCCATTCAAAAAGTCTTAATTTGTTGGACAGTGTAATCAACGTATCTACTTTGAACAAAAATAAAAATTAAAATAACAAAGCACTAAATTAAATTAATTAAAACATTTTAATCCAAAAATGTTACTTCATGTATTTATTTTTTATTTTATATTTATTATTATTATTATTGCTATTTGTCAAACTTCAGAAAAAAATTTAAACAAAATTATTTTACCCACAAAAAAAATAAATAACAGACTATAACAATAACTAGTGCATTATCGAGTAAATTGTTAATTTGTTTAATTAAAGGCACGGAAATATTTTTAAATTTTACTTTCAAAAAACAGTTTGTGCTAATTTTTTATATATATATCCCGATTAAATTAATTACCGATATCGATGGCCATTTCGCTAGCGCTTACTTAGCTTTTCAGGAAACTTCTGACAATCATTTTAAATAAACTAATAATTCAAAGTTTAAGCAAAAACAACAATAACCAAACAGTTTAAAAGTTAATTTTTTAATTTTCATTAAAAAAACACAACTTTTGTAAAATTTGTGACATTTTTGTTTTCCCAGAATTTTTATTTTAACATCTTCAACATAAGGAACGTATGCCATCGCCATATGAAAAATAAAATAATAAAGACCTTTTGTTTTAAAAAATCGAACGTAAAAATATCAATGAAATGGACAATTTTTTACTTATTTTTCAGTTTATTTCGTAATAGCTCAGAAACTGTTGGCGAATATACCTACGCATGTGTGTATATTCTGTAAGAAATCGGAAGAAAAAAACAAAAATAATGAAACTCCGTTCAAAGAAAACTTAATAAAACATACGATAAATATATTCATTCAAAACTGTTTAATTTTTTTATTTCGTGCTATAAGAAAAGAAAACAAATTGTAAAAAAAAACATTTCTAATATTAACCCCATAAAAGTAATTGATAAGAATTTGTAAACGACGCAGTTGCTGAACAACGAATACCCTTAACTGCGACGTCAACAGCAAACAAACTGTATTCTGAGACGAATGGCATGACAGCCAATTATAATTGAATACTTTACCCTTTTGTGGCTGCTGTTGCTGCTGCTACCTACGACTATTGCTAATAATTTTGCTGTTTTTGGAGTCTACTTGAAAAAAACACAAAAAAAAAACAAAATAAAAAAAAAAATTGCTCACGTTTTGCTGTATATTGCACACTGGCAATCATTACAACTGATACGACATTTACTAATGCCGGTCTTAAACATTTGATCGCTATACTTTAAACGGACCGGAGAATATTTGTTACGGAAAATTCGCAAGTTTGATAACGAGCGCAATGTTAAAACATTTAAATATTGGATAATAATTACAAAATTTGCATAAAAAAATAAATATTGTGTCTGAATCTAGTGTTAAAACAAGAATTATTAATTAATAAAATCAATTACTAAAAATAGTGATAAATTTATTAAAAAAAAAAAAAAAATAAAAATAAATTATTGAAAATAAGCCGAGCCATAATTTACTTTAATAACGGCTTGAGTGAATAAAATTTATTTTTTTTTTTGGAAATAATACCACGCTAATGTTAAAATATAATAACAAATTTTTGGAAAATAA
The DNA here is from genome assembly GCA_916610165.2 of Gymnosoma rotundatum. NCBI lineage: Eukaryota > Metazoa > Arthropoda > Insecta > Diptera > Tachinidae > Gymnosoma > Gymnosoma rotundatum. The sequence continues at coordinate 50,981,752 of OU744338.1, forward strand.
AATGTTGAATAAAAATAAAATACTATACATTCATTAAAAATTTTGAAAAATGTGCATTTTATGGCACCAACTTTATTGAAGTCAACATTAATGCGGCCTAAGTTATGGAACTTAACACAAATATAAAATAATTGTTATCATCTACTATTAATTAATTGATATTTAAATTATTTAAATTCTATTCAAAACAAATACAAATTGAAAGCTTTATCTAACATTCATTCGTTATACCAAATTTATTAATTTATTTAAAAATGGTTTTTTTTAAGATTTTTCTATTATAATTTTTATTTTTTTGCTTCTATCATAAGCTACTAGCTTCCGTGCAGCAGTCCAAATTTTACTTTAATTAAATCGAGGCTTTGTTGCAACGGTTTGTTTTTCATTGCTGAATAGATACGCTCTAAGTTTATTTGGTATTCCTGGCCTTTACTTGCTTTTATAGATTTCTAAACTAGATAATATCAAGTGGCAAACTTAGACTAATAAATTTAAATTGTGAATTTGGAATGGGTGGTTTACGGTTTCCGAATTATAAAAAAATTATGGAAAATCTTAAGTTTTCGATTAAACTTAAATATATTGGGCACACTTCTGTCTTTGACTTTAAGCTCACACAGGATTTAATTTTATTTCACCCAAATAAGAGTAGAGCTACTAGAACCACCCACAATGAATCTTGCCAAATTTGAACACCTTTCTTCCGTTCTTAACGTGACGGTTATCAATTAGAAAAATATAAAGCCATACACATATGACGTCGTGAAGTTTTCAGAATAGAAACCTTAATCGCAAAAAAATAAGTAATTCAGTTTTAGTCGATATTTGCTAAATTGCATGACATGTAAAAATCAATTTACATCGATCCACTGCTTAACATCACAGCCGTCAAATACAGTGGAAGCAAAGTTGTACAATAAAAAAGAAAAAAAAAAAACTACAAAAATTAAAAATGTATTTTTCAGCTGTTTGGGTTATTTCCGATAAAACTAGACAAGTCATTCAGTTTACAAACATTTTAATAGCACTACAACAACAGCAACACAAAAGCTAACATTTTTCCCCTCTTTGTTTCATTAAAAAAATGTTTTATTTGCAACGTGACCATTTATTATAAAAACAAATACAGTAAAAAGTGTTTTTTAAGTGTTTTAGTTTTTGTGTTTTATTTAAACTTTATCAGTTTAATTTTTTTTGTAATTTTTAAAAATGCAATTAATTGAGAAAGAGAAAAGTCAATAATAGATTTTTAATTTCTAATATATTTAAGTTGCAGTTTTTAATTAAAAATTTAAAAATTTTCCAAAAGAACTGTATCACTGTTAAATTCACTAAATTAATTCAATAGTAAAATAATTATAATAAATAAACCTAAATAAACAATTACAAGAAAACTATTAATTATTAATTTACAATTTATGCTTTTAGCAGGTAAAAAGTTGCTACAAATCGTATTTGATTGAAAATTGATTTCGACTACGATATTTATTTGGTCATAAATAGAATTGTTTTTAAATATATCTTTCCCTGTTTAAATAACATCATCATCATCACACTCATTTTTAAGAGAAGCTTTAATTTTTTATTTTAACTACGTGCAGATTTACACTATGCAATTTTTTTAAGCATTTTTTTCTCAATTTTCTATTCAAGTAACAGCGTTATGCATTATCTAATACTCATGCAATACCATATTGCATACTCCTAATGCTTTACAAACAAACAAAAATTTCATGCTAGTTTCATGAAAAATTGCACAGTGTAAATGTCGTATACCTGTAAATAGATACACTAGGTTCACACGTGTCAAGCTTTATTGCAGCAAGTCATTTCGTTTTTATTTAGTTTTTCTCACAAAAGTTGACCTTGCTGCAAGCAAACTTGACATGTTTAAACCTGATAATAAATAGCAACATAAACAGAAACAACTTTTAATCGATTACTTACTAAAGTATTTTTATTCTGAAATAAAAGCACATAATTTTCAGATGTAATCCTAAATGCAAAAAAACATTTATTTAAATAAAATTTAAAAAAAAAATACATTATAAATCTAGTCCAAATCGAACAAAAAACAATGAAAACAATTACAAACCACTTGTTGCAACAATTTTGGCTGTTGAACAAATATCATTTTATAGCGCTAAAAGTTTTAAATACCTAAACATTACCAAATTTAAAAAATAAAACAATATCAAGTCATAACTTGTAATAAAGTTCATAACAGAATATTGAAATATTCAACTTTCTTTTACACAAAAAGTTAAAACAATAAAAGATTTTTATTGCAACATGACTTCGGAAACCAGTGCCTGTACAGGATTTTTCCAGGATCATGCAAATACGGCAGCAATTAATCAATATTTTCAGCAATTAAATTCGCAGACATCAGCAACCTCTGTTAATAATTTGGTAAATAATAATAGTGATAGCGGTAATGATGGCAGCTTAACAGGAAGAAGTACTTCCTCGGGTGATAGTACCCGCAGTAGTGTTTGCAGCAATGATTCTACCAAATCTCCAAGAAATATGAGCAGTGGAGGTGGTAACTCTTTGATATCAACTGGAAATGGTAACCATAATAATACTAATCAGTGGATAACTATGCAACAACACCAGCAGCATTTACAGCAACAACAACAACAACAGCAGCAGCAGCAAACACATCATCAGCAACAGCAGCAAACGCTACATAGTAACCAGCAACAACAACAACAACAACAGCAGCAACAGCATCAACAACAGCATTTACATCATCAAAATCTACATCAAACTCATAATAGTTCAAGCCTACAGCAGCAACAGCAACAGCAATTACAACAACACCAGCAACAACAACAACAGCAACAACAGCAGCAGCAGCAACAACATCAGCAACTGTTAGCTGCAGTAAGTGCTTCAGCAGCAGCTGCTGCTGCCTCGGTTGCAACAAATCCCCATTCAATATTTGGATCGGGAAATTTCCACTATAAAACAAATAACTCCTGGTCCATACCATCGCTTTCCTGCTATCAACGTCTCTACAATGAAAATGCTCATTATCAACGTAATTTTAATAATAATAATAACAATAATCATATCAATGGCAACACTGACTCATCAAATGTGGCACAGAATGTGGCCAATTTAGCCTGCACCAGTAATAATAACAGCAACAATAGCAGCAACAACAATCACACAGCTAATAATAATGGTAGTGGCAGCAACATTAATAACAATTCAAATAATCATGGTAATAAAAATAATTTTAATACTTTTTATTTTGGTTAATATTTTTCTAAATGCTGCAGCCTTAAATTCTGTAGCTTAACGACTGCAGTTAAAGCCAAGAAATGTCCAAAATTATTTAAATAACTGTAGGAATCGCTTTGGAACCCCAACGTTAGGTGTTTTAATTGTTGGCAGTTAAATTTTCTTAACAATTATGGTTTTTTTTTTTTTAGTTGACAGTTTTGACACTTTTACTAAGTTTAAGGTTACGCTTGAAATTTTGTTTTTAATTCCAATGACAACTTTCATTTAGTTTCTAAAAGTTGCTTGTTATATGAAATTTTATTTCTATTATTAAATTAATAACTAATTATTATATGAATGCTAATTGAAAATCAATAATTAATTTTTTCCTTTTTTTTTAATATTGGATTGCATATTTAACATTTTTTGCTTACATTGCACTTGTGTGTGACGTGTTACTTCTTTTGACACAGTTTTTTAAACTTTGCTTACTTTTACAAAAACTAAGAAATACATTTTTTAATATGCTAAAAATTTATTAATTTTATTCTACATATTTAGCTTATTTGAAGGATCAATTGGAATTCAAATAGTTTATTGAGCCAACTTACTGTCAGAAATTTCTCTTTCTTGAAAATATCATATCCATTCATTAGGATTTAATAACAATTAAATTAAAAATTTTCATTTACTATCTGGTAGTTGTCTATCAGTTATATGGTTTAATGATTCTTTTGTATAAAAAAAAAATATAAAACTAAACTAATCACATTATAGGCCTAAGCCATTATGAAAACAAAAACACAAACTAAAAGCACCTAAAAAACCAAATGATACATTTGCTGACGAGCAGAGAACCAAAATAATCATTCTTATGGACAGAAATAAACACTTAAGTTTTGTTGAGTAAGGAAATAAATAGAATAAAATTATTGAATAAATAATATGGAAAAAAATTGTTAAAAAATGTGTTTTAATAAAAGGTACTTTTTTAATTAGAAAAAGGTACCTTATATAAAGTTAATTTTTTGAAAAATATATTTTGTAAAAATTAACTTTTATGAAAAATATAGTTCATGTCAATTAAAAAGTAGTCTTTTTTAAAATATACCTTTAAAATTGCCTTTAAAAAAGATAATTTAAAAAAGTCCTCGGATTAAAGTTACTAAAAATGTACTTTTTGCACTGGTACAGAAATGTTCTTGTTTTTTTTTTTTATAAAAACATAATATAATAATCATTTAGCTAACTATTCTGAAAATTTTTAATTTAATTATTTAAAATTTTTTTTTCTTCTAACTTTTAAAGGTGCGGTCGGTCAGTTTAGTCCAATATTTTACCAAAAAAGCCTAAACGCTATTTAAAAAAAAAAAAAAATTTTTTCAATCTTTTCTGACACACATCATTGCGAATAACAATCTGTATATAGAAAAATTTTTTTGCAAGTGTGTTGTGACTTTATCATGATCGGTCAAACCGAATTCTATCAAATTTTAAGGGTTTGTTCGTAAAGTCATGTTTAATGGTTTATCTGAAGTTTCCACGACCCATGCGTTTGAAGGTTATAACTTTTCTTGACAACATGTGATTTTGTCCATATAAAAAAACAAATACATAGGTGCTTATGCATACTGTGTGCTGAATTCATACAAACGGTATTCAATGTTAATACTCATGCGTAGCGTAGCACGCCGTTATCCGCTAATTTATAATATATCCTTATATTGAGTATGATCTTATATTTATTATTAAGTATTAGAGAAAAACAAAAAAATTTGTTTTTAATTATTTAAGCTGTGTTTAGACGGCGTGTACAAGTCATATGGAATGTCAAAATTGCTATCCATATGTAATTTGATGTATATGTCAAAATCTGTGTTTAAGAAACTGACACATGTTATAACACATAGAAAAATAACATGTTTTATATTTCATGAGGTTTACACGGTGTGTATTGATTTACAAATAGAAAATCTGACATTCCATATGACTTATACACGCCGTCTAAACGCTGCATTAGTGGTTATGCCTTTGTGGTAAAGTATTTGACTTTTCTGATCATACATTACATACTCGTAATATATTACATGGCTCAAAATCCAATTTATAAATTCTTCGTTTTTGCAAGTCAATCGATTTTAAAATCTACTCCATATAGAAAACAGCCTCACATCTTTTGAAGTATTATTTCGGTAATTGCATATGGATATGTTTTCTATCAGTGCTGTTCTGTAAATCAACTTGTTACTTGTAAAAATATTCAAGCTAATAAATATTTTTATTTTTTTAAGTCTTACTCTTATTTCGTTGGGTATAATTGCATTGACATTCGATAGATTTGCATGTGTTTACATTAGATTACTAAAAAGAAAATTTGGGTTGAAAATTAATAATGATATTGGCAACAAAATGCAAATGAACTTTAAAAAATGTACAAATAATTAAGGGCAATTTTTGTATAATTAAAATGAACAAAAATTTTAAAAAGTGCTTCAACTCATAGAAAAGAACTAAGTGCCGTATTCATAGAAAATCAAAATAGATTTGAAATATATAAATTTGTATGAAAAATTTGTCATAAAACATATTTCAATGTTATTTTATTTTCTATGAATATGGCAGCAAATGTTTAATAATAACTAATAAAATTTTACTTAAAAAAAACAAAAATCGAAATTTAATTAAATTTTTCTTTTAAAATAATTTGAAATTATTTTTTAATTTTTGTTAAATTATTATTTGAACTGTGACTGAAAATTATAAATGACTTGAAATTATTTTGGCTTAAGTTCATTTATGTTACATTTCTAAAAAGCTTTTTTAAAAAGAAATTTTATTTTACAAATGTATGCGGACGTTTACCAAAGAAAACAAGAATAATTAGACGCTAGCAGAATGAAATGCTGCACTTTCTAGACCGCTACGAACTTTATCAGCAGTCTTCGCATCTATCTACCTAAGTTGTGTAATTTATAAACATCATCTATTTAATTAACTAAATTTGTAAATAAGAATACGAGATATATTCATATTAATATTAATTTGGTTAGACGAAATTTACACACAAACCAACGTATTTCTTTACTGTTCTCTCTGTATTTTCGTCAGAGAGAACCAAATTAATATTGATATAAATATATCTCGTATTCTTATTTACAAAGTTAGTTGGTTAAATAGATGATATTTGCAATGTACACAACGTAAATTAGATAGATGCGAAAAATGCTGATGAAGGACGCAGCGGTCCGAAAAGTTCAGCATTTCATTCTGCTTGCGTCTAATTTTGCTTGTTTTTTTTTTTTTTTTGGTAAAATTCCGCATACAATTGTAAAATAAATTTTCTTTCTAAAAAAGATTTTTAGAAATTAAAAATAAATGAACTTAATGCCAAAATAATTTCAATTTCCGCTTTAAACCCAAAAATGGTTGATAATGTACTATGAAATACTAATCATTAGTAATAATTATCCCTTTGGTAATGTAAGATTGTTTGTTTGTATGTATAAGCGTTAATAAATTCAATTTAATAAATTTTGAATCTTGAATTAATCGTTATTCAGAATGAGCGAAAATAAAGACGCAATAGGTCTAAACTGATTTCAAAAACATCTGAAGCATAGATCGCTCCCTATTTATGAGGGGTAGTAAAATATTCCTAATTTTAAGGCTCGTATCTATTAAGAAGAATATGAGCAGTTTAAGAATAAAAATCGCATGGTACTGTATTGTTGTGTTATTCTGTGCAATTGCCCAACCTATTTTAATACTATTTTTGGTCTTTGTTCACAGGTATTAAGGATTAGACCAATTAGGAGGCACTTTTATTACAATCCTAAATGCTTTTATCCTTAAAAAATATTCTTTGAATATTAGAAACTGTTTGCGCTGTGCCCTCAAGGGAGTTACAAGATAAAGAAAGGCTTACCAAAAACTACAAATACCCTAAAAAAGATCTAGATAACCGCATATGTTATTCAAATTACTAGACAATCTTTTGCAAAGCAAGCTAGAGTGCTATATTTTGTAATGTCGAATTTCATATACCCTTAAGTGAAATAACTCGAATCAAAAAGACAAATATTGGGGTGACAGATAATTAAAAAAAAAGAAATAAAATAAGTGCTATAGATAAAAATTTCCACATAAAAATATATTCGGCTCTTAATGGTTTAGGCATTTTTATAAAATTTAACATTTTCTTAAGAATCTGTTTAAAAGCTTTTAAATGATACCTATATTGATATCTTAAAAAATATGGTGCACAAATGTACTTTTCCATGAAAAGTTCAGAGGCCCACAGCTCGGAAAATAAGGGCACGCGCCAGTATTTTCACTTGCTGTTTTTTTCTTAATTTTTTTATTCTCTGTCGGCCGATATAAATGTTTTTTATTTCGTTGTTCAAAATGACTTGGAAAATTTAGAGGCAGACGTGGTGTTTTGCCCGCTGCCTTAAAGAACATAGACCGATTTTGCTCATTTTCAATAGCAAAATTTTCGAAACTTTGTGTGAACGATTGGCGTATTTATATTTTCTCTACCTCATTTAGTGCCGTCCTAAAGTTGAATTCAACACGCACACGGACCGACAGACGGGCATCGATCAATCGACTTCGCTATGCAAGAGAACTCAGAATATGTATACTTTACGGGTTCAGAAATGGATATTGTAGAAATTACAAACAGAATGACAAACCTGAATATTGCCTTTTCCACCTGTGGTGAAGGGTATAAAAACGCCTGTAAGTAGAGGAACACGAAAATAAATTAAATTCTTTTACATGAAAAAAATTCTTTATTTTGAAAAGCGTTTAATTTAAAATTTAATTAATCAGTAATAAACTGAGAATCGATTTTCCCAAATTAGTTGTTTACGAAATGCCTCTGTAGAATTTACCAAAAAGTTTATTCGTTGTATATCAACCTACATTTTTTTAATCCTCTTGAGGTAAATTTTTGTTTTCTTATAATTACATACTTGCATACTTTATTGAGATTATAGATGTTGTTTTCTACTCTACTCAGATCAGTTTAGACCAAACCCTACTGAGTACTGATTAATCCATTAAACATTTACTTGACTTTGCTTTGATGATTTCATGTGATTAATTATTGAAATTATAAAATTGATATTAATGTAGGTCTTTTAAGACTGAAAAAAAACGTCAGCAAAAACACTTAGAAGAAAAAAAAAACAATTAAATTATATTGAATTTGCACTTTAAATATTTGCATGTAAACATTTACACGGGCGAAAACTTATGAACACACACACACATACGCACACTCACACAATAAATAATGCACTTGGAATATTTTTATATTGGTTGGCATGTATTCGTACACTTATAATTTAAATTGATCATGAACTTGACACTACTATTTGGTATCTCTTTCCCCACTGTACTACATGCAAGTTTTTATTGATATTTGCTCGTTTATTATAAATAAATGTTGGTGCAGCGCAATTGTTCTTTGCAAAAGTGTTTAAATTCGTTTTTTTATGAGTGTGTTTATCTGTGTGTATGAATAGGTTTTAGTACTATTCAAAGCAGTGATGCATTTTGAGTTTCTATTTTGTTTTGGGCAAATTTTAAAGACTTAAAAGTACCAAAATAATTTCTAGGGCCAAAAATGTGTTCAATATACTTACCTATTTGATTACAAGTTTTTTATTTAAATAAAATCCAAAATAAAGTATAGTATAGTACAGTTGCATTATTTTATTTAAAAAAATATATTTAAGTAAATATGTACGTACTCGTAAAAGATTTTTTCTTTGACAAAAAAAGAGCTTGTATTAGAGAGCAAAATACTGAACGCCATCATAACATTTTAAACCGCTTTAACGTTTTGTAGCAGCTGAAAGGGCCAAGATATGCTTTTCCTCTAAAAAAGTTACATTTTTTTATTAAACGTTATATTTTGAAATCCTCCTTAAATAAATAGAAATTTATTGCAATTTATATAAAATCTAGTAAAAAGTTTTATTCCATATTTTAGGGAAAATTCAACCAATTCATTAACTGAATAAAAACAAAAAGAAAAAAGAAAATGGTAAGAAAAACACAAAAAAAAATTCCATACCGAAGATGCTAACGAGGATTTAAGTCAGGACTCAATAATAATATTTCGGTATGGAAAAGTGCATGCTTTCACCATTCAATAAAATTAGTTAAAGAAAAAATATTTTAATAAATCAATTTGATCTTTTTCTGCAAAAGATTGAGCTTCGATAGAATCAACTTCACTAATTATTTTAAAAATATCGTTTTAAAAAGGCATATTTGAGCCTTATTTGCTTAAAATTTTAACATAAATTTACTGATAATTTTTCTGTTATATAATCCGGCACTTCCAAAAGGAAATCAAAACACAACTTTCTTCTAAATCGAGCTATTGGTACGACTGTCAAATATTTCAAGCGGAATAACTGAAGTTGCTATCAATATTCGCAATTCAATATTCGTATAAAAAGAGTGCTTAGTTTTCGGCACGAAATGCACCTCATATTATTTCACAGTGGGAAAGAATTGTTGCCAAAAAGATTTTGCTGTTCTAAACAAATAGCAAAAAAATCGAATTGATATGTTAAGGAAGGTTGATATTTTAAGAGAGATTCTTACCTCAAATAATAAAACAAGTGCTCTTTCAGTGATATAACTTTATTTTGTGTCTGTTTAAAAAGTTATGAAAATTTAGCGTAATATAACAAAATTATACATGTCACGTGGAGCCTTCAAACGGCAGCACTGGCCAAGATAAATTAAAAAGTACTATTAAACATTTTAAGTTCCACAAATGGCCCAATTATGCCATACTTATCATCACTGGTTTCAAGTGTAGCGAGTAATGTTAAATATCGTTCTCAGAGAGAACGTGAAAATATTTTTGTAATTTTCAATTATTTGCATTTGTTTAGTTAGTTTCTGCTATTGGAAATAATGGCAAAATTAAGCATGGAAAAATACTTTTTGAAAGCAGTAAAGCTGTTGATAAATTTGTGCACTGCTTATTCAGCGTTGCATAGTAATGCATACTGCAAGCTTTAGAACAGAGTTTCACGAACAAAAACTATATTTTATATTATTATGATAGAAAATTCTGCTAAACAACTTTCTAGAATAGAAAAACATAAGGACATTCTTAATATAAATTCGTGTTTTTTTATGCCGCTACAAAATGTATTTTTCTTAGTTTGGATGTGGATTTAGCAGTGCCCAGTTTGACAAGAAAAAATAGTACATTTTTTCATGAAGTTTAATTTTGTTTTTGTTGGTTTTAAAAACATTAAAAACTTGGATTCTAGACTGATCAGCCTTTTTCAGCCTAGAGTAGTTTTTAATATATTTCTCGATCGCTCCGTGGTTTTAAATTGTTGATGGCTATGAATAATCTTTGTGAAAACATTGACAAATCTTCTTAACACCGTTTTTATTTTCTATTGTATTTACACACATTAAAATAATTCTTTTTAAAGCTTTATGAACTCTCAAACACTGCATTTGTGACATGCGATATGACCGTAAGTAACAGCGAAACTTTGGATATCCTGTGACAATGAGCTCTTAACTTCCACGTTTAGTAAATCAGTAGAGTTTTCATTATTATAAGTAATCAAACAGCTCTAAATAATATTAATTCTCTAATTTAAGACACGGGAATATTAATTCTCTTTTTTTTTTGTGAACTAATACCCAGGGCATGCTCCCTACTCATTGTTTGCAATGCACTAAAACTAGGAAAATTGAACATAAGTAGGACAAACTTTTTCAGTTTAAAAATGACTGAAGAAGCATTAGAAGGAACCATGCAAACTGGCCAATTGAAAAAAAAAAGAATTCTCTTTGTAATGGGATGCTCGATTCAGTGGTCAGTCGACCAATAATGCGCATAGAGTAAGCTATTTAGAAAAAAGGATCCTAATTTAATTAGATATAATTTTTAGTGGTAAAGCTAGACGCCGCATAATATATACGTATGTCAATGAAGAGCTCTTTCGCCTTCTCCTGTACGCTGAGAAGCAAACTCAAAAATAGTCTCTGTAGCTCCAATTTATACATGAAAATTGTATTTTAATTTCAAACATAAATATGTTTCCCGTGTAAATACTTAGGAGAACAGAAAAAGTGATAATATGATTTAATTTTAAAACCATATTTCCTGTATATCTAGAAAAGCTAAGTTCAATGATCTAAAATTGCTCTAAAGTATTTGTTAGAGATAAAAATAAATTTTGTTTAATTATTTATTTTTTTTTTTTTAAATTAAGCATACTTTTATTATTAATTTTTTTATTTGTTAATTTTTCTTTAACACATGTATTAAAATTCTAGCTAACCTAATTAGTCGATTCAGGTGGCCCCGTCCCCCTTGCGTAAGCATATATTTAAAGAACAAAAATCTAAACACAATTGATTTAGTGCTATTTGATATAACCCTCAGACTTTTCACACGTTTTAAATTTAGAAATAAAAATAGAATAGAAAATAAAATTGAAAAACAATGTTTACAGTTTTTGCTATCACAATTAAAACTTAGAGAACAAATCTTCTATGTTTTGCCTCCATTTTGGTAAACATTAAAGCTTGGAACAACTTTGGCCACAATTTTACAGAAGAATTTGCATTTGTTTCCATATAAGATTCAGGTACCACAAAAGCTTGTTCCACAAGACCATTTACGCCGCCGTACACATGCCAATAGGATGTTAAAGGTCGCCCATGAATATCCCGATTTTTATAAAAAAAAAAATCATAATGAGTGACGAGGCACATTTTCATTTGGATGGATATTTAAATACACAGAATAGTCGGTTCTACGCAATGGGTAAACCTCAAATTATTCATCAGTCACCTATGCATCAAAAAGCAGGAACAGTCTGGTGTGCAGGAGGTATCATTGGGTCTTATTTACTTAAAAATAAAACGGAGTAATGGTTACTGTGAATGTAAAGCAACATCGTGATATGATTGAAGGCGCCTCAACTGCATGATTTGGACTTGATTAACATGTGGAGTACCACAAGACGGTGCCACATCGGATATAGCCAGGATTACAATGGACACAAAAAAAGTAGTGTATCTTCCCGGCGGACACCCTGCACTTTATCCCAACAAATCCAAGTTCGCCCTAGCAGCGAAACTTTTGCTAAAAGTTTTATTTTTCCGAAACACTTTAATGACATTTCGATTTCCTGTCCACATTTACTTCTGTTACTCTTCCGTTTTTCTTTTTGAATATTTGAATGAGGATTTTAATAAATTTATAAGAATTTGATTTTGAGTAAAAATTTTGTTTTTGGGTTTTTCGTAAAATTTTAGTGAAAATAGCCAGACTTCCTATTTTTCAATTTCCCATTTTTAATTTTTTCTAATAATTTTAAACACATTTGCAATAAAGCAATTTGGCTGACCTTAAAATAAAACATTAAGAAAGTTGGATGATAAATTCCTGTAATAAATGCTTCAAGTCAAACAAGAATAGAGGGCTAGAGGGTAGAAGGTGATAGCTAAATCGGCATCCCTGTCTATAAGGGTCCACACACATACTTAGTTGAATATTAAAGTTTAAAAGCGAAATATAGAATTTTGTTTAGAAATCAAAATTCCAATTCGTATATAAAATTAAGAGAGCAGCCCTCAGGTCGCCTAATCAGGAATAAGTAGATTCAGCAATTGAAAATTACAATGTTTTGCATCAAATAATACACAAAGTCAACACAAACCGGTTAAACGTGGACCTTAAGTTGTAATATCAATTAAAAATTTGGTTTTAAAACGAACTTTATTATGAAAAGTTGTTTAACATAAAATCAAAAGAGGAACACAACACACAAAAAAGAAATGCTTTTGATTTTGTTTAAAAGACAAAAAAAAAAAAATAAAAAATAATCATAAAATTGTTGATATAAAAACTTGATTTTAATTTATTTGGTTTTTATCTTAAAACCAATAGAAGAATTATAATGGTTTTTTGTGTAACTTTTTTTTGTGTTTAATTAAATTTTATTGTTTTAAGACTAGTTTAATATAAAGCTTTTATTAAAATATTTTGCTGGTTTTGATTTGAGCGAAATTTATGCAAATCATTTTCTTTTTTTTTAATTTTTTTTGTAGTTGAATGTGTGGGTGTCTGAATGTTGAAAAAAATTTATTTTATTGATGATAATGATTTTCATATTTTATTTGTTGTTCGTGGTAATATTCATAATGACTGTTATTATCAAAATGACGATCAGTTTAATGATGATGCCATTACTGAAGGTGAAATTTATATAAATATCAGGTTTTTTATAAAAAAAATTTAAAAAAATGTAAATGTTTTCCTTTTGTTTTCTTAACTCAGGGTATTTTTTATTTAAGTATAAAAAATAATCATCTTTGTTGAAAATGTTAGTCTTTCACTAATGATGAGTTCATTTAGTCTATTTCTTTTCTTTTTAAATTAAAAATCGTTGCTAGAGATATATTTCATATTCACACCTCCTCTCACTTTAAATAGAAATTAAACTTAAAAAAACTTATTTACAAAATATTTCAGACTAAATATAGCGTCAGTAAAATTAAAAATTTTTCGCCTTATTTGCAGCCAAAAATATAAAAAGAATTCAAATTTTGAAATTGAAGATGTTTTTTATTTAGTTTTTTACATTATTTTTTTTTTTTTTTTGTTTTTTCTTTCTAATTGCATTATTAGAAAATATTAAAAATTAAGAAACAGAGCGTTTTTCGACAGATAACACTTTTTATCAGCCGCGTAACACTTTTATTGTAACAAATAATTTATGCAGGTCGTAGCAAAAATCGCTGTAAAAACTTATAAAATTTACATTTAAAAATGAATAGAATTAATTTTTGGCTTAAGTTCATTGGCCCAAATTCATAGTTAAAATAAAGTATACTTTAAGGGAACTAAAGTCGGTTTTATTTTAGAGTCGACTCTAATTCATTCATAGACAATTTAAAATATATTTTTGTCGTGAAAGTCAACTCTAAATTTAAAACTACCCAAAGCTGTTTTTAACTCATTTTTCCAAAATTATTTTATTTGGTTTAAGAACACAATCTGATTTTTATACCAAAGTGAACAAAATAAAAACAAGGTTACTTTTTTCAAATGTTTGTTTAGAAATTGTATGAAAACATTTATCAAATTACAGTTGACACCCAGTGGAAGGCGTCTAAACTTAAAGTATACTTTATTCTTGACTATGAAAGCAAAAAAGATAATAACAGAATTTTATTACTTTACTTACTTACTTTACTTTAACAAGAGTCGACTTTATTCTATAACTATGAATATGGGCCATTTATTTTAATTTCTACAAAACCTTTTTAGAAAGAAAATTTATTTTACAAATGTATGCGGACGTTTTCAAAAGAAAACAAGAAAAATTAGACGCTAGCTACGTTTAAATTCCAAATTTTATGTTTAAAAATGATGAAGATAAATCCAACTACTAGCGAAAATTAATGAAACCAAAAAGAAATCAAATAAGTAAGAGTTAAGTATTCGTTTGTGTCGAATCTTTTATACCCTTCATTGGGATATCTTTGAATAAATGAATATTTTTGGTATGAACTTAAGTTATTTGTTTCTCATTTTGGTGTCTGCTCTGCACTCTCCTTTAGGAAAGAATCTTTTAAAATAAAAGAGCGAAAAGCAAGGCTCATAGTAAGCCGATCTTTCACTGAAAGGAGTATTCTGAAGATATCAAGGCTTCAGCTTCACTTGTACAATCAAAATATTATATATAAAAATACTCAATAGTATAAAAGTGCTTTTTTGCGAAATTGGGGAAAGTTTTTAATTATTCTTTGTGCATTTTCGGTTTTGAAAAACAAAATTTATTTTAAAATTTTTATTGACTATTATTTCTTGTTAAATTTTTTATTGACCGTACAGTTTCTGGGAATTATTAAAATTTTTGGTAAAATTTTTGTGCAAATAATGATTTTGGTAAAATTTCAATCGTTTACTGATATCATACTTGGGATTTTTTCATTACCATTGAAATTTCGTTAGCATTGTTAGATTAATGACAATGAAAAAAATCAACTACCATTTAATGCTAATGGTTTTATTTTAATTATATATTTTTTTCTAATAGTGGTAATGAAATGTCAATTAAATCGTTTCATTACTTATTGCAATTGAATTAAAAATAATTTTTTCTATGAAACACAAATTTTTATTCGCAGAAACTGAAAAAAACTATGCATAAAATAAATGATAATGATTTTTAACCAATTAATCATTAGTCAATGGTAATAATTCTGGTTTTTAACTAATTATCAATGAAATCGTTTCATTAAAAAGCATTGCCATTAGTAAAAATTATGATAATGCTGAAAAAATTATTAGAATTAAGTTGAATTGTAAGGTTCGGCTTGAGGTCCCCTTTGTTAATAAATTAAAAACAAAATAACTTTATTCAACTTAAGAGTAAAAAGGTCTAACAAAAAACAACTTATTTAATTATTAGAATTATTATCTTTCAATGCCCTTGAATCGTCAATTATATAGTCTATCTAATTAATTACTCCCATGTATGACTGATACATAAATTTTTTGATAATCTATTGTTTTTTGTCAATTTTCGGTTTCTTAATGAAATTTTCAATTTTGTATTTCAAAAATAAATTTTTAGCAAAAAATAATATTTTTGGTGAAATCTTGATGATTTTGTAATGTTTTGATTACTTAATAATTTATAAATTTATTCATAAAACAACATTAAGGAACAAAAAAGCGAAATTAAATTGCCTTATTTTTAAGCATAACTCAACCAAATGTGATCCGATGTTGCTAAAATTCAATAGGACCTCTTTCGAAACCATATTTGAGAGAGTGGTAGTCATAAATTTTCTTTAGCTCTTTAAGAGAGGTGAAAAACTGATTTCAACCTGATTATGGAAAGACGAAGGGAAAGATGTAGATCGCTAAATCAACAAACTTCAATTTTTTATAATCGAAAATATTGAACAACTTTAAACTTAGATCAACATGTATTTATAGTAAATAAAAAATACCACTCCCCCTTCAGCTGGCTAGTTTAGAAAACAATACGTCCGAAACTTTTATTATGCTAAACTTTTATTTTCGTTTCCCTGTTCACAATGGTATTCTGTAGTCGTAATATGCTGTCAAAAGCGCATATAAAAAATTTTGTGTGAAATAAAAAAATAATGTTGCTGTAGTTGTACTCTATTTTGTGAAGAGTTTGCAAATGTTTCTGGTTTCATGTTTGTTAACAGGAAAGTGTTTATGTCACTTAGATTATTTTTGTAATATTACAGTCATTTTGTATTGGTTTGTGTCAAGAAATGTCAAATATAACCAGTGTTGCCACAAAAATGAAAAACAACTGAAAATTAACACATTTATTACTCCTTAGATTTTAATAAATAGAGCATATGAAACTATATCTCTGTCTCTCTCTCTCTCTCTGTTAGCACAATAAATCTATTAATGATTCAAATGTATAAGGACTACGAACCAGTGTTGTCAGATTACGGAGTTTATCCCCAAATAGGGGATTTCATTTTTAAAATGGGGATGAAAATTTCAGTTTGGGGTTTGAGGAATTCTTTGAGGATACATTTTGCGATTTTGGGATTAAGTGAATTTTTTTTAGGGATTTTTTAAAAATTGTGTTTTTGGTAAATTAATATTAATTTTTTGCTACGTATAAGTTTGCTAGTATGGTAGCAAAAAACATTGTTAAATATTATCTGCCGTATTCATAGAAAATAAAACAACTTCGAAAAGTGTTTTCTGACAAATGTTTCATACAAATTTGTCCTAAAATATATTTCAAATCTATTTTGATTTACTATAAATACGGCAAGTAAGTAGTAAGTCTCTCCGTAAGCTTAAAAAACGGCTTGTGAACTCAGTGAAAACCAAAAAAAGAAATAAATTACAATACTGGAATCTTTATTGAGAATTAATACACATTTTAAAAGAAGTACAAATGTTTAACTCCAAAAATATGTACAAAAAAATTTCTTTAGACAACGAGACATTTCGTCATTTCTGTATATGAAATATTTTTTGTAAATTTTTTTGCTGGTGTACATAGATAGCAATCGATGTGGAATACAAAACACTTATTTTTTATTATGTCTGTCTGTCTGTATTTGCGTCACATAAAAACTGCTGGATGGATTTAAATAATTTTGTGAGGAGATTTCTTAGAACCTTGGTTCGAATATCCTTTTTTTCGTAAAAATATGTCATATTATAGATAAAATAGAGCACATTTTGTTTTTGTAGATGGAAAATTTTTAAAACTGTTTACAGCACTTTACAATTAATATTTAGAAAGAATTTTAAGAAAATTATATGTGAAAGGCTGACAAGTCGTTAGCACTGTTACTATACATTACGTATGTGCAGCTTGTACAAATACAATACTATAAAACATATGTTAATACTTAATGTGAATTTAAGAATAAATAGTATTATTTTTAGTGGGGATTATTGGAGATAAAAAATTTATCTAATTGGGGACACGACTCAAAAAAAAAAATCTGGAAACCCTGCTACTTAATTTATTACTTAATAAAAATCTAATTTCTTGAGTTATTTTAAAAACTATCTCAAATTTATAAACTAAAATTTGTAAACTTGAATTAATTTAAATATATATATTTTTTCTTTTCAGGTAAGCATTTATTTTTGGTGTTTAGTGCAAATAACAATTTTGCGTTCCTGGCATATTTGTATGTTTTTCATTACATCAATCATTTGTTTGTTCTAAATGCAGATAGAAACACAGCGTTTTGAAATTCTTTTACCCATTAAAATATTCGATTGTATATTGGTAAGTGTTTTTTAAGAAATCCCATTTAAACAGACTCCAATCAATATAAAAATCAAAAGCTATTAAAGAACTTCAGAAAGGTTAAAGGCCTTATAATATATTTTAAGTTTGAGTTATTTACATCCAACTTAATTGTAATTAAAATATTTAGAAGGAGAAGTGGCAAATTTGCTTACAGTAGCAAAGAAGATGATGGCTCTTTTTATAAGGAAAAGTTTTTTGTTTGAAAGTATTGCCTGTATTATTTAATTTGCAGTTTTTTGTAGTTTTTTTGAGATATTTTTTTATCACAGCTATATATTTATTGCTTTATAAAATAAGAAATATTATAAAAAATAAAAACTAAAAAATCGAAAAATGTGACATGAAAATTTTTTTACTAAAACACCATATTTTAGGCAGATTAAAAGTTTTACTGACCAAGTGAGAATTGTTAAGAAAAGTACAAGCTTTTCCACTAATAATAAATTTTTGAAATTTACTTAAACCAATTTTTTGGTCTTATAATACGCTCAAAAATGAATCAACCTAAATTCTTTTTACCATTATTCAGCCAACAATAATTTTTTTTTTTACATTGAGGCAAAGAGTCAACCTAAGATTTAAAAATGTTTATAAAAATTTAATTTATTTGTTGGGAAAGAAACTGGTAATTTTGTGCTTTAAACTGATCGCTCAAGCCTGATCATTAGTCCACAGAACTTTGCCAAGTTTTTACTATGGCCAAAAATATTTCATTAGATATAACAACTTTTTAGACAGAATGAGAATTTTTTAATACAAAATATTATTATTCATAGAGATAGCTGGTATTTAAGAAATTACTGCCACATAAATTCTTTTTTAACATAAAACAAAAATGAGAGACGCTTTCGAACGTTGTTATGCAGGATTTTCCATATCAGAGACATGCTTTACTGCACATGTGGTCACAGAACATGCATTTAAGTTTCAATATAACGACATTTATATTATGCAATTTTTCATGAAATTAGCATGAAATTTTTATTTGTTTGTAAAGCAGGAGGAGTAAGCAATAATGGATTGCTTGACTTTTGGGGGATGTTACTGTTGCTATTGTTTACTTTTAGATAACACATAACGCTATAACTTAAATAGAAAATTGGGGGGAAAATGCCAAAAAAAAAAAAAATGCATAGTGTAAATCTGGTCTATATACAATTGCTAAATAATGCCAGATAATATGAAATCGACCATTATAATTTGCAGAAATTAATTTTACCGGGCCTCTTTTGAAAACAATTTTTGGCGTCATCTTTTATATTTTCAAAATGTTTGTATGAAATTTTTTTTCTTTATTATCATTTTTCACAATACATATTATTTACGCTTTGCATTTTTAAACCAAAACAAAGCATAACTATATATACATATACCGATTATTGTTACGAAAAAAAAATAAATTTCCGAAAATTGGCAATTTGCTTAAAAATGTCCCTTAAAGCATTTCAGAAACATAAAATTAAAAAAAATTATAAAAACTGCTAAATTAAGGCAACAAACTTGAAAATGTTTATAAATTTTTCTACTGATAGGTATTTCGTCTACTGTAGTAAATAATAGCAACATTTTGGGGCCGAATAATGACTTGGAAACATATTTGTAGTCACTTTTTTAAGTAACAAGAATATCTACAAGGCTTTTTATCATTAGGATACTGATACTAAAAATACTATACCTTTAAAAAATTTGATATTATTATTTATATTTTCTATAAGTGACCGACCACAACAAAGCTTTTTCGACGTTTATTCAAAATACTGCCGAGTACTTTGATCGTTTTGATTTAACGTTTTTCTTTCTTTTTAATCATTAAAACAAAATATAAGTTGTTCAATTAATTTTCCTAAATCTGTAATTTATATATAAAACATTTCGGATCGGCATTCATAAATAGATAAAGAAATTTTAATCAGCAAAAAATTATTTTTTAATTAAAGTAGATTAATAAAATTAGGATTACAAAAATAAAGAAGAAATCATAAAAAAAAATTCCAACAGTGTGAGTTAAAATAATTTAATGATCAAACAGAAAACAGATATGCACTCAAAAACAAAAACAAAAAAAGAAAGCTTTTCTTTAACAACAAAACTTTCACTCAACCAAAAAACTTAATGCTAAGAAAATCACTCTCACTCTCACTTAAAAAGCAAAAACGACAACAAAGTCAACAAACAAAAAAATTGGGTAAACAAAAAAATGCACAAGAAACAAAAGTAACGTAATATGCATAAAACCTAAAAACACCAACACATACACAAATTCATAAAAAAAAGTAACAAACACTTCCGCATGCTACGGCTGCTGTAATAGCAACAACCGAAAAAAAAGTTTCCCACAATGATTCGCAAGCACAAGCCCATCTCAACGAACCATTAAAAAAGCTTAAAAATATTTATTACCAACAATACCAAACTTTAATTGTGTGCATACAAACACAACAAAAAAAAACCAAACAGAGCGCATTAAAGCTTTATAATATTCTCTCATCGTTGGCTATTTACGTCATCAACCAGCGTTGTCAGTTATGGCGGTTTATTGATCGAACATCATTTAAGACAACTGATTACAACTGCCTAGCGTCTTGCTGATATTTTTTATGTTTAAAAAAGAGGATAAAAACTCGGTCACCTTTATTTTATATGTTAAGTCCCAATT
Source organism: Gymnosoma rotundatum (assembly GCA_916610165.2). NCBI lineage: Eukaryota > Metazoa > Arthropoda > Insecta > Diptera > Tachinidae > Gymnosoma > Gymnosoma rotundatum. Next base: position 51,002,494 of record OU744338.1, read on the forward strand.
TTCACTACGCAATTCTTATCGGCTTATCCCTTATGCTTGTTGGTGAGGGCGACAAGAGGAAAAGAAACGAGTACACAAGCTGATGTACTCGTTCAATTCGTTTTGCTTTCTTATTCGTAGTTTTTAGCTGATTAAATGTTATATGTTTTTATACACAAATTCGAATTTGTTGTTGTTGTTTGTTGTTAAACCGCTAAAACAATAAGCTAATAAGCTAAGAATTGTGAAAACGACAAGGCAAGTTCAAAAAAGAAAGTGATAAGTTTATTAATAAGAATTGCTTCGTGAAAATTGGGACTAAACGTTTCGCTTTCACTTTCCCTTGACACACTTGTTTATGCAGTAGGAATACTTGCTTTCATAATTTGAATTCTATATTATGACAGTAAACTACGAGAAAGCTTAGGCCATTAAATTACAAGTACCACGATGCTGCTGGTACTGAATTATTTTAGGAGTTGTCGCTCACTGTTGGTAATTTTCATAAGTAATGCTTTTGTTAAAAGATCTTTTTCTGTTATAACTTCTATTAAAAGTAATTGGCGATGTTTGGGCTATTTTGGCGATATTCGACAAGCCATTTGTCGAGGAAGCTAAACACTGGTAACACTGTCAGCAACAAATAGCAAAAGCAGTGACATAAGTAAATTAAAAAACTTTTGCTGTTTTTCGATCGTTGAGTGAGAGAAGAGAAATGGCCAAGTTACTGAGCTGGTTCGAAACAGAAGTTATAAAGACTTAATTCTTTTGAAGGGTCAAACTACATAATCGTTATAATGTCATAATGTTGTAAAATTACACAATATATTTTTTGGCAAAGGAATTGCTAAAATAATCACAAATCATAACGGTTGTAAGTTTAATCTTTTATTTTTTTAAACTTAATTTTTTTTTGTGTGAAATTTATATTTATTATTAAGTTTTATTCGCTTAAAAAATATTTTTAATTTTATTTACAAAATAAGAGTTTCTGGAGATAATTTTGGCCGTTAATCAATCAATAAAAGTTTTAGGGCGGAAAACGCTTTTTGTATAAGCTTCTTTACAAGTGCAATGAATTGATTCTTTTAAGTCCTCTCAACAGTGAAAACTATAAGCTGCATAAATAAAAGCCAAAAAGTCAGAATACCTGGCTGATAACATTAAACGAAAGCAACGAAACCAATGGTTTGAGTGTGTGCGGCGACAGTAGCGGTGTTAGTAAAGAGTTTGGCATTTTGTTAACTTTTTTCCCGTTTTAGTTGTTGTTGCCTTTCTTTTTGTGTTTGTTGTGCTTTTGTTTTTAGTTTCGGTTCAAGTTGGGATTTATAATTTTATTCCATCGGCACTGTATAGTGGGCTGTATGGCTCTGACTGACTGAATAACTGAATACGAATACTCACTCTTAAAGCGTTTAGCAACGTAACCGGTGTTATTAACGGACTTGCGTTTTTAAATGCATAAAACACGAAACAATCGTATAACATTAAGAAAAAATAAACCGTTATATTCTTTAAATCAACTTTAAAAAAAAATTAACGTGTGTGATAACAAAATCTTTGTTTTGATAAAAAATCAATTTTAATATACGAAAAAGTGATAATTTATAAATATTCAAAATCGAATTTAATTCGAATAGATAAATACAAATGATCTCATTTAACATTAAAAACATTTTAAACAATCTTTAGCAATTTCTAAAAAAAATAGAGAAAAAGTGCATAAATCACGTATCATTAGACAAATATAAAAAAATTCAAATAAAACTGTTTAGAATTATAAGCGATTGTTAAACATTAAAACAAAAAAAAAAAACAAAAAAAAAATATATAAATAAAATCAAATCAAAACTTGCTTAAAAACCACTGCACTAAAACCAATAAATGTTTTATTTTTTTAATGTTACTTAAAATAAATAAATAAATCAAAGTTTAAAAATTCTCAAAAAACAAATCATTTTTCTTCCATAAACTAAGTTTAAACCAGAGATGAAATTTAAATCTCTTACTAAAACAAATATTAAAACAGCGCAGAGTTCAAAGATTTCGAATATTTAAAAACAGCAGAGAAATTGTTTTTACAAAAGTAAGCAAACAAAAAATTTGCTTGTCTTTAAGTGTATGATTCTGTAACAAAATATTTTATTAAAAAAAGAAAAATTTGTAACTAAAAGTGTTTAAGATTTAAATGGCTGCATGTTTAACACAACAAAGTTTTAAGTTATTTCCGATTGTTCTTATTAATTTTGAATGAAAGAGCTTGATTTATCAATGAGAATGGATTATCAATTGCCACCACAAACTTTACAATTGGCCAGCAGTGCAGTGGTCGGTAGTCTAATGAATAGCAATAGCAATAATACTGCTCTAAGCCAGCAACAGCAACAACTAAATCAACAGCAAAATGCTCAATTACATCTGCTGCAATTAAATCATCAGCAGCAACAGCAGCAACATGTCAATAACCAACAGCAACAACAGTTGCTAAATCAAATGACTTCAGGACAACAAACGTTGCCCTCGTTAAGTAGTCTACCCCTGCAAGTTGTTCATCAGCTCCCACATCTATTGGCAAACAATGGTGTTTCGCTCAATGGCAGCAACAATACTAATAATAGTAATAACAGTAATGTTAATAACAGCAACAATACCAATATTAATAATTTAAATATACTTAATAATAATTTAAACAACAATTCTTCTACTATTAACAACAACAATTCGAATACAAGTGTTAATAACAGTCTCACCTCCAACACCGCCAACAGCTCTAGCAATAGTAACAATATATTACTACGAAATACTATGCAACATGTGGCAAATGCTAATCAACAATTACAACAAACGATTAACAGTTTGAGCAATAATTTGGTTTCCTCTTTGCCACCCAGTAGTCAATTATTGCAACATCACTTGCAACATTTAGCCAATGTAAATAATGCGGTAGTGCAACTTAACAGTAGCAGCCACAATAACAATAACAGCAACAGTTCATCACCTAGCAATGACACTAACAACAACAACTTATTATTAAACAACAACAATCCAGCGACACCAAATAACAATCTTGCCGCACATTTGGTAGGAGTTCTCAACAATGTCAATAACAATAATAATAATAATAACAACAATAATAATAACAGCAACAACTCAAATCTTAGCAACAATTCTTTAAATACAAACAATTCTATGTCGAATAATTTAGAGGAAAATAATCGCTGGACTCAATTTCAAGTTCAACAATTGTGGAAGCAACATGCATCGTATTTGAATGGTATGATTAGTATTAGAAACGATTTTATACAACTGGCTTGATAAGAAGAACTATTATTTGGTTTTCATTTAAATATAATGCGAAATAATAATTTAATGATCAATAAATCTAACAACTTTAGATTGAGCGTAGTATAACATATTTCTCGGAAAGTTCTTTTGGTTAAAGTAGGTCAACTGAGGGAGATGCCGCTGAGTTCGCTTAGCTCACGCAAACCGCCCTATAAGCATGGTATTGTGTTCAAAATATTTAAAAAAAATTAATACGAAATAAATAAAAAAAAATATGTTGCTTAAGTTGTAAGTAGTTTGTTTACTTTATGAAAGGGTACGAAATGTATCTGGCTTCATGTTTATTAGCAACAATATGTTGCTTGCAATATTTCTTTTTCAACTGCAAAACAATATGAGCTTCACTTTTTCGCGCAGATGTGCTAGAATAAACAACCAATGTTGCATACTTGAAGTTAATAAAAACTACAATTTTCTTCTAAATCATCATGCCAGTGGTGTCAGCTAATTGTCTTTATTTTCAAGCGAATCAAGCAAAGTTGCTAAGCAATTTTTCGAAGTTTGAACAGAGCTCTTAGCTTAAAATGACAGGGAGTTGTGGAAAAAACAAAAAGTACAAAATACTCTTAAAAAGGAGGGTGCGTTGCAAAATTTATAATTACCCCTAATAAAAAAAACCAATAACTTCCATTTTTGAAATACCAGAAAGGCAACAATATTTAAAGATGATTGTACTCGACTGGAGTAAAGGGTCAACGGAGATAATTTACTGCCCCTTTCTTATTTTCATTGTGAAAGTAGACGCTATACAAATGACCATTTTGCTGCGTGGGTTCCCATTCATTTGCACTCTTAACATTTACACTAACTACGCTGGTCTGCTTCGGTTTAACGAAAAAAAATTTCGTTGCTGTTATGCATCTACACTTTGTATGTTTATAGGGATTGGCTCTTCACAAGCCAAAAGATATATTCATCTTCGACTAAGTTACCTATAATTGTTATCTCTGGCGCTCTTAGAACATTTGTTATGTAGCAACAGCTTTTATGTATCTTAAAGTGTGTCTGCTTTGCTGATGCTATAAGTCCAAATATATCCTGATCGATATTCTTTGGCATCTAAATCAGTTTCAGAATTTTATATACAAAGACTACATTATTCATGCCAATGTTCTGTTGATTATCCTGTAGATCTGGTAGCTTCAATTTAACAATTGGCATCAAGTAATTCATTACTGTGAGAAAAAATGTTTTTATGTTTTACATGTGAATCATCGAATATCCGATTTATTGAAGCATGCTTCTTTAAAACTTGGGTCAGTGCTTGAAGCCCTAGATCTTGTGCATAAAAAAACATTCTTCAACATCTGTAGAAAAATACTTTCAAAATAATTATTGAGGATATTGTCATACAATAAACTAAAATTAATCCTTTTATTCGACCTTTCTTTGGTTAACAAATAAAATATTCTTCAAGCTTAAGATCAATTTTTATATTAAATATATTTTTTTATTTATTTAAATATCCAAGATTTCACTATTTTCAGTATAGCATCTTCAGAGATAATAAGTAACAATAAAGCAATAAAGAAAATTCACTCGCTCTTGTATTCGATTTTGCTGTTTACATAAAGAACATATTTAATATAAAAGTAGAGTATTATAAATGCTATAAAATATTTTTTTCTTTAGATAACTGTGGAGAAAACATATAATTGCCATTTTCCTAGTGCTTACATAAAAATTATATTTTTACTATTTACTTTTTTTTAATTGATCAAATGAGAATTTTATTCAGTCAAGTGTTGTTATTAGTTTTTACAAACTTGTAGTCTTTTATGAAAAATGTTACCTGCTAGAAAAACAGCAAATAAAAAAAGAAAATGCAAATAATCGATAATTAGTAATTATTTTATTTTATTGATTGTTGATGCCATAAAAAGCAAAAGTCATCAATTTCACGTCAGCTTTTTTTCTGCATTTACCTCTGAAACCTTTTCAAAGAAATTTTCGTTGACTTAACCAAACAATGTATGTAACTAATACCGGGAAGTAAAATGTGAACAAACAAAAAATAATGAAGCAACAACAACCAATGAAAAAACCTTCATTGCAAAAGTTAGTAAAATGTCAAAGTCAAAGACAAAACAGGCTTAAATTGATTTATTTGTGTAACAAAGATAAAGCGACAGCAAAAGCAATAATATTGTTTTATGACGACAAAAAAGACATTATTAGCAAAAGAAATTGTTTTCAAAAATACTTTTACCAAAAGTTTTGTTACAATTAAAACAAAAAAACAAAAAACAAACAGAATACCAACCACACAGATCGGGCAGGCAAAGAAAACAATTATTCATTACTTTTACAACTAAACAGTCAAAGATTATCAATATCTTAAACAATCGCCTTCACCCTGACAGTTTTTTTTTTTGTAATCTATTGGTGGCATGTTGTTTCTGCTTTAAGTCTAGTAGAACTAAAATAATATATTTTTAGCTTGAAAGAAAAAAGTCAATAAATGTCAACATTCACAATCAATGAAATTATGGAAAAACACCCAAATAAAATATCTTGAAGAATTTAAAATTTTGTAAATGTAAAAGGGGAAAATCCGACAGACTGACTGGCGACTAAGGGCTTGTATACAAATTTAATGGACTTAGCATATCTGCAACTTTCAATTTTATTTCATGTTGAGCCAGTTTATTTGGTGTCAATATTTGTAAGATCCTGTAGATGCCATTAAAATATTTTTTTTATCATATTATTATTCGTTATTTTTGACATTTATAACTTTTAAACGAAAAAAAATATGAAGTTTTTCAAATATATGTATATAGATGTACACACATATACGAACATGTGGATGCTTAACTGAGAAGCAACTATAAATTAAGCATTTTCTTTGTTTTTACCGTTTTATTTATCGTAGCAAAACTATCTGTTGTTACATGAACTACAATTTAACCTTCCTTAAATAGGTGCCATTGTTGTTGAGTGTGTGTGTCGATTAAGTTGCCTTTTTTTGTCTGCTTGGCTTTTAGATGCTGTTTAAAAACTTAATTTAATATCGTGTTTGTTTATAAGTGAAGCTTAATTTTAGTCTTAGTTTAAAAACAAATTCCCTTTAGAGCGTGTATTTACTTTCATTACGTTGAAACGAAACATTTAAATGAGCTAACAAAACAACAAATGCAAGTGACTCAAAATTACCCAGCAAACCCTATTAAGCTAAAAGAGAATATTGTGAGAATCATCTTAGTTATTTAGAAAGTTGCTTTAAAAGACTTTTTTAAGATTTAAAAATTGTTTAAATTATTGAGCAGCTCTAGATTTTTTCGCACGATTCATATAAATGCAGTCATTTTTATTGCCCATAAGTATGCAACATTGTTTTTGTCTACAATTCTTTGAAAAATATGACGCAGTAGGGAAAAAAATGTTGCCAGAAGAATTTTCTGTTAAATAACTATGTAGCCAGAGACTTTATTTTTTTTTAATAATTTCTTATATAGACTTTTGACAGCATTACGCATGAAATACTGAATTCAATACTGTGCTTAAATTAATATTTCAATTATCGAAAAACAAAAGTCATTTGTTTTAAAACTACTTGGAATGAAATTGAGAATTGTCATTCTTACTGTTCAAATTGAAAGTTATATTTTAGTGGAAGCTTGCTTCTTTCTGCTGCAATTCCTCCTCTGAACAATTCTTTTTTATCATATTTCATATGCTTCAAAACTCTATCATGGATGTCATACTAAACATATTCCGCTAGTTGTGACTTCTCTAAAATCATATCCTTCTTCATTAATGCAAATATTAATGGTTCTCCTAAAATTTGTACTAGGGCTACTATTTAAATTTCGGGAACTGACAACACTAATGTCAATGGTTAAAATCTGACAGCACTATAACAAAGTTTGATTTTTTTTTTAGCATAAGCGTACTCACAATATTTACATGTACAAAGGCCATTTTTTGTTTACAGTGAGTTCAGAAAATTTTGAAAAAAAATTTAAATTAGAAGAGAAGCTTTTCCTTGCATTATTTTTTACAACTTTCGACGTCGATTATATCAACAAGTATGTGGCAATGAACTCAATAAAAAAACACCGTTTATTATTTATTTATTAATTTAAATCTAGTTATAGTTTCGTCGCTGGTGAATTCCCCGAAATCTTCTAAAACCGGCTGTTGTGCCACATAACATTGATGCACTGCATGAATTGATAATGCAAGATCGTCGTTTGACATATTGTGAGATAGAAGCATCTTTGCACAATACCTCCACTTCAATATAATACATGTTGCATGTAGTAGTAGTTTCACAAAAAATTTGTTCCGCGTCAAGTGGTGTAAGAAAATGATTAAAATTTTCAACCGTGCTGCTTCAAGAGACGTATATAAAATCGTGACAGGTGACGAATCATGGGTATATGCTTATGAGCCAAAAACAAAACAACAATCTACTGTATAGGTATTCCAAAATTAGCCAAACAAAAACAAAACTTGTTCGTGGAAGAAGAACAGCGAAACAAATGGTCGCCTGCCTCTTTTGCCGAACAAGTCGTATGCCAACTGTTCTACTTGAGCAACGTAGAACTATCAATTATGAATTGTACACGCCCATTTCTTTGCCGACAATTTTCGGAGAAATTCGCAAAAATAACCAACGAAGATGAAAAATTAGTTATCATTATAATGCGAGCTCTATCACGTCTCGTCACAACATAGAAATTCTAGTACAATCAGGTACTGATGCATATTTGCTCTAGAAAATAAAGTAAATTTGCGATTGAAAAATACACAACGTAGCTCTCTGACAGTTATAAAGTTGCGGCTATATTAAATCCATTCAGCGTAATTTTATTTCCTTATAAAAGACCTATTATTTAGTATATTGATTAGTGGCATGTCATAGTGACCACGGACGTAATGTCCATGGACTTTATGTCACACCCAAAAGTGACATAATGTCCATGAACATTGTGTCGTTTTGAGTATGGACATAGTTTCACTCTTAAAGTGTCACAATGTCCGCATTTCAAACAGCAACGGCCTAGCTTACAAAAGATTATCTCCATATCCGGCTTTCGGCCAGCCGCCAGAATATTCTCCTCTATGGTATAACCAACACCGGCCTAGCTCAATAAAGATTTACTGCAATGCAATTTATAAAAGTGTTACATCTTAATTACATAGAAAACGTTAAAATATACCTATAATATCCATGGACGTTATGACTCTACGTTGACAGACATTATGTTCGTGGACGTTATGACATACCGCCTATTGATTTATATGACTTGTCAAAACTCAAAAATATTGATTGTCCTCAAATTCAAACAATTTTTCTTGTTGTTGACTGTGTAAACACAACCAAGTTTTCTTTGTTATTTAGACTCATTGTCTTTTTATTGTACAATTCTAATCGACCATTAACTCGATTCCTTTACAAAACTTAACTTTTAAATGCTAAAAGGGATATGGACCTAAGTCCTTTAATTTATTAAAATCAATTTTTAGAGCCTTAACTGCATCAATGTTTTTAACTTTTATCTTTAACTTAAACATTCATCAATTTGTCTTTGTCTATTCTTAAAATGAAACTTTATCTCTGTTAAATAAAACCTAGTATGTGATGGTTTTATTTCTTATCGCATAAAAATCATAACTAGATCAAGGTCTATCAAAAAAATAGAAAAAAAACAACTATTTTAGAATTACTTTCAAAAACACACTTTCACTTAAAAGGAAAGACTTTCGTTTGCTGGGATTAAAGGCCAAGTACAGTAAAACAATAACAACACAAAAACAAAGCCATCATCGTAATACGATTTGGTCGTAGCTTAAACATTGCTGTTTTTTTTTTCTTTTTAATGTTGTCTGTATCTTGTTTTTGGGAATTTTTGCAGTTTGCCGGCTGAGCAACCTTCCCATTCCCCAAAAATCAAAAAGAAAAAATTGTGTTTACTGTTTCGATTTGGTTAATGTTATTTATTCATTTGCCTACCAGTATGTTTGTCAGTCATTCCGTCTTGCTGTCTTTGTATCATTTTGTCGTATTTCTTATACTCAAGAGTAACAAAAAAAAAACTACGTGAAACTTTCACTTTTTCGGCAAATTTTCTTGTATGTTTATGTGAGTTTTTGATCAACTCATTTTTGTTTGCTTGTTTTTTTTTTTTTTTTTTTTTTTTGTGAAAAAAGTAAAAAATATTATTACAACAGACCAAATACAAAAAAGAAATATACAAATAATGGTTTATTTGAAAGTAAATTATTAATGTTTTTATGACTATTTTTTGGCAAATTTTTATTTCTTATTTAATGTCTTTTATATTAAAATGAAAAATATATATAAAAAGAAAAATGTTGTATGATTAATGGACCTGGCTATAGCCTCTCTTCTTCCGCATCTTAGTCTGATTGCTTTTGAAACCATAGACTCTGTTGACAGTAGAGTTTACTTATGTTTGTATGCAAGTAAATATGTTGCCAGATTGTATGTCTTAAATTGCAATTTTCTTTTATCGTGAAATCGAGATTAAAAAAGTAAGAGAGCTTTATTCGGTTATGCCGAATTTAATATACCCGTCGCCATATCTGTAAATCTATTTTCGTGATATAACTCCAATTAAACATATATTGGGGTGACAGAAAATTAAATAATAAAATTAAAAAATAAGAAAATAATCACTATATAAAAATTTACATAATAATGTAATCGGCTCTTAATGGGTTACGCTTTTTTTAATTTTAGTATTTCCTGAAAGATCTCTTCAAAAGATTTTAAATGATACCCATATTGATATCCTTAAAATTACGGTAAATAAACATACCTTTTTATAAAAAGATCAGGGGCCCATAGTTTTGATAATATGGGCGAGCACAAACTTTTTTACTTGATGATTAGTTTTTAATTCTCTTTATCTCAACCAGTTTTTTTTTTATTTTTTGATTGGAGATAGTTCCAAATATTGAATTAGAGGCTGGCGTGGTCTTTTGCTGAAAATGTAAAAAGAGTTTATGGATTTAAACTTCATCAATATGCATCAGACTGTGCACATTTTGTCTTAAATGTAGCAAGTAATGTATACCATTTAATTTGATGAAAAATTATTAATTAAAAATAAAAATTTGGAATTTGGAAAAATTTGCACTCTTATCAGAAGAAGAGCAAGAATGTAGGAAAACAAAGTATTAATAGTATTAATAGATTTTAAAAATACGATAAAGACTGTACGCGGCTTTTCCATTAACATCTATTTAATCACGAAGACACGTAACGTAAGATCACCAAAAAAATGTGGAAATGAAATATGTACTTAAATTAATAATAAATTTTCATTTATACCAACAACACTCAAGCTTAAATAATATTAACAATTATAATAGTATTACACAGCCATGAATAAAATATTGCAGCTCATTAAGATTGTTATCAATAATAGTTAAATATGGCTTGAATGTTAAACGTGCATATACAGGGCTGTTCTATGAATTCGTTTTAAATTCACAAATTTTGTTGAATTCAGTTTCCAAAATACCGGCCGTAGCCTTATCGGACAGGTGCAATAGGATAAGGCTTCATGCAACACGCTATCATCGAAGGAAGAGTAGGATAAGAGCGAGCAGTTCGAGTACAAGAATACATTTCCTCTTTGTATTTCAATGTAATTATAGATTTGCTTACCTTTTGTCACGGCATCGAACGATTGCACCCAATATATGTTGTTTCGATTTAAGCAAAGCTTTTTTTCGAAACAGCTCTTTCGGTTTAAACACTTTTTTTCATTGCACTGTGACTGGTGTTAAACGGTAGATAAAGGCCAGAAAGGGTTATCCATTTCAGATAAAAATGGAATATTAATTTTTTAAATAAACTGAAACATAAAATGTCTGTGTCTAAATGACTGAGTGATGTCCAAAAATTGAAAGTTAGCTGTATTCGTGAGAATAATAAAGATGCACTGGGAGAAATTATGAGCAGTTTAATAAAAATTTCAATATAAAATAGTATTAATAATATTGTAAGAGACGAATCTATATATAAAAAATTGTTGCATGTGTTTTGTGACTTTATAACTCCCGAAAGTTCACATCGAATTCGATTAGAGTTTTAGGGTTAATATGTATGGTCGTGTAGATGGTTTATCCAAAGTTTGTACGAATGCGGTCGACGCTTTAGCGATTTAAAAAAAATTAAAACAGAGGTATTTATAAGTTCCAAGAGCTTATGCTCATTTAAAACTTAAAGAACAGGAGGGGTAAGAGGGGAATAGGAAAAATGCGCTTAATTGATTTTAATAAAAATCAATTTTAAAAATATTTGAAAGATAAATAAGTCCTGCTTCATAAAGTCAAATAGGCATAAGGAAATCTGTTATAAATTCCATATTTATCAAATCAAAAAATTGCTTGGAACCGCGGTAGTGGTACTATTATTCTCATTGGTGCCGCCCTAGCACTAGCTGGTTATTATATAAAATTGAAACAAAAACTGTAGATGTAAGTAAATTTAGAATTTTTGTGAAGAAGTATTATCCCAAAGGAAAGGCAGTAAATTATGAAAATTTTTTGCTCCCATAACTACATTAAATAATAATATCTGATTATGTTAAGCTTGATACTTTTTTTTAACGTTCTGACTTTAATACATTTCCGAAAATATTTATTACTTACTGGTATCTTATCTTAGAGTAGAAATACAACCTCACGGTTGCGGATGCGGTTGTTTTTTTTTTTTTATATGGAGTTTTGACAATAAAAAACGTTCAACGAATCCGCATGAAATTAGAATCTATTTAATTTGAGTGCGTTTTCTCTCAAACTCTCAATTTTTAATTTTTTCTCTTTCAGCATGTTGCCATAGTTTTTTTTTTTTAAATTTTCCAATTTATTGATTAAACAATCATTTTAAACACACATTTTAGAAAAATTTTTTATATGTATTTCAATAAAAACGAATAAAAAATTAGTAAACAAAAAATAAAAAATGACAATAAAATCCGCATCCGTCGCCGCACACCATTTTATTTGTTTTTTCTCTGACATGTGAAATCAGTCGCCGCAACCGTGAGGTTGTATTTTTACTCTATTCGAGTTGCCTGGCGAAATTTTTGGCTTTATTTTTTAAATAATAAAAGCACTTGCAGCCTAATTTCATATTTTTGTTTGCTTAGCACAGTTGGTGTTTATGAAATACAGCGAGGAAAAGTTCCTTTCATAAATCGAATTTTATGTTCTGAAAATAAAGATCAAAGAGTTAATTTTAGTTTTTGTCTTAAACTTAATACCACAGTGCTGTTGGTACTTATTATTTTAAAAGCGTTGTCATTAGCCATTGGTAGCAGTGTTGCCAGTTTTTTTTTCTAGCTTTCTCGCCAAAATATATAATATTATTTGCAGCAACTTTGTCTCAATAGCACCGAGTGCGTCATTACGATCTACAAATATTTTAAAAACTTCTTAAACTCCAGAGAATTTAATTTAAACATTGATAATAAACTTTTAAGCTGTAAGCCGAACAAGCATTTCTGTTAGCAACATTTATTAATACTTTTTATATTGTCGATGTTATTTCTGATTTCTCATTTATTTTTAATAATTTTTAATTTTTTATCTCACTTCATTTTTTAAGCGCCTTGAGCATGTGGCATTTAGTCAAAACTTAGTATATATTCGTATGAATAAGGCAAATAAAAAGAATCGTACAAATGATGGCGAAATCGTGTACCAGGTGGTGGCAGTGGCGAATTTATACATTTTCGCTACTGTTGGAAATGTAAACTTCATATCAAAAAAATTTGATGCTTGTTTTTTGTATATGGAGTTTAACATTTTTAGCAACGGCGAAGGAGTGAGTCAAGGCGAATTCGGTTAATTAGCCAACCAACAATTTATACATTTTTAGTCAACCTTAAACATATAAAATAAAGCTGCCAGGTTTTTTATCTTTTTTAATTGCAATCTTATCGTAGAAAAAACCATAAAAATAGCCAAAACAAATTTGCCAAGTATTTTAAATATCGCCAAGGATCTTACCTCTAGCCATTTTATAATTTTTATCACCAAAAAAGGTTTTTAATCGCCACGTGCGGCGAGATATCGTCATAACTGACAACACTGGTTGGTAGTCAATCTCACAAGTAATAATTGTATCGAAAGAACTGTATCTGCAATGACTTCTATTAAAACTAAATTAAAAAATAAAATTCATTCTCTCATTCCTACGGAAAAAATACTTAATAGATTTAATACAAAAGGTAGTAATAAGTATAAATATGTATTTTGTTTGGACAACTGACGTGTTCTTAAATAAATTATTTTATTTGTAGCTGTTTTTTAAAATATTTTAATATACATTTCTATGTCAATATTTATGCTTCAATTACAAAAACTACTGAAATCTTCTTTTCTTAAACTAAAGTATTTTTATAAATATTAATTTTTATTTTTATGTGGGTAAGCGTTATTTAAAAAGAGTGCATCTCTTACAAATGTATATAAAAATAACACTAACCCAATAATAATCTTCCACTACCTTTTTTTATCAAACTAAAGCTAAAACTATCAAAAAAATTAAACTTCCTCTCCTCCTCTGTGCGTTGTTTAAATTTTAATTTTTTTATTTTTAAAAATCTATTATTTTAGAGTTTCAGTTCAAGTATTTTCATAAAACTTTTATAATAATTATAAAATATAGCAATATTAAATATTTTTATTTACTTTAAGTAAATTTGAGCATAATTTTCTTCGCACTGACTTATTTATGCACATGTACGTTAACTTTCTCTTAAGGAAACTACTTCTTTTTTTCCATAAGTGTATAAAAAGTTACGTCATAAACATAAAGAAAACCAATTGATTTTCCATCTTTTTTAACTCATAGGCAGATTTTACGTAATAAAAAACAGACAAAAAATAATTATAATTCCTTAAAAGTGAAGACGAAAATAAAAACAACAACTGAAGAAACTTAATAACCCAGTTTTTAAGGCAAAAAATTGTAACAAACATAATTTGTTTTAAACTGTAAAAGAAATCAAATTGAAAATACAACAAGAAATAAAAAAATAAACATAAAACAACTTACTAAACTAATTATTAAATAATAAAAAATAATAATAAAAACAAAAACAGAAAATAAGGAAGTGACCAATATATTTCTTACAACGAAACAACACTGAAAAATGTTGTTGAGTTTACTTAAAAGAAAATTGGCTGCCAAATGGTGGCAATAGCACGAAAGTTTTTTTTTAATGGAAACTATAAAGTTAAAAACAATTTTTAAGCTGTCTTTTTATGCGTTGCTTTTTCATAATAATTAAAGTTAATTTAATGTATATTTATTTGTTCGCTTATGTTTGTACACTTATTGAATAAAAAAAATATGTTACAGGTATTTGAAATTGGCAATGGTATTTTACTGAGCATAAATATTTCATCTATCTGTCCATTGGTATTTTATTAAACACTAAACACCGACATTGCCGCCAATAAAGCAGTAAATAAAATATTTAATATTTAGTATTTATTTTTTTTCAACACAAGAGTAATTAAAGCAGTACACCGCGTATATATGGACTGTGTCTTTCATATGTAACGTGCTTTGTTTAATTTATAACACTTTTGTTTTTTATTTATTTATTTAACAACAAAAATGAAATATCTAATTTTAAAATAACACTGGCATATTCAATTCGAGCGAATATCTTGTGTTTAGTGCTTTCTTGGAAAAAAAAATAACAGACAAAGAGGGATACCAGCTTTGCTCTTTTTGGGTTAGGTTTAGCCCGTCTGTGGTTAACCTGAACGCCACAAATATTTCTTAGAGTCAAACTAAAAAAAATCCTGCAAGTCAAGTATTTTTTTCAATTATTTTTAAATCATATCTCAAAATATAGGAGATGAGCTGGCCTTCTTTAAAAAAACGGTGCAATGGCGACTTGGAAGCAAATTGCATTTATTGTAATTAATAAATCACGCATTTCTACACTCAACCAGCTGACAATCAAGAAAATTTTAAAGTAAGGAGAATATTTTTAAAGAGGAAAATTAAACCAAATAGGTTAAAGTGAAAGTTACAGCGTTGCCACTTCTTTTCACTTCCCTCAACTATACTTTTATACAAATTTCATACATAAACTAGTTGAAATAGGTTTGTTATAGGTTGGTTCATATCATTTCGTAAATACATCACATCATCACAAGTGTCATATACACACAAAAAAGGTGAATTAACAGCTAAAATAGAAATTGTTAATAATAAAAAAAAAAATAAGATTAATAGTTAAATAGAAGCAACAACATTTTTATTTGAAGTTAAGATTTTTTAAAACATGAAAATAAAATTCTGTTTTTAAAATTCTACAAAGATAAAAGTTTAGATATTCGAAATATCGACCCAGCGATTTAAATGCTAGAAAATCCGAAATGCCGTTTTCTTATTTGTCAATAGACTTGTTTCAATAGTTCCATATGTCTAGTTCAAAGATCGTTAAGTTTAAACGATCTTTTAGTTTAAAATGTCTTTATAATTCAAGGCTTCTTCAGTACAAATGATCTTTCGCAATTTTGTTGAAATCAAAATAAAAAGACAGTTACTTTTTGTAGCTTCTCTTCTGTTAAAATTCTATTTGACTTACACTTGCTGCACCGAAATCTAATCTATCTATTTTACAAGTAACACATCGATTAACTTATAGCATAATAAAATTTATATTCATTTAATTTATAATATATTCTATTCTTTATATCTGCAATACAGGCAAGAAGTAACTTTTGTTTTAAGTTATATTTAAATTTGTTTCATTAGGAGTGTCAGAAACAGTGAACAATGAAATATACGTGCAATTAAATCCATCATATAGTAGTTCAAACACGAAGCATAGTTAAAAATTCGGTTTATCAGCTCCTTAAAGTAAGCGAACTTTTTCGCTCAGCTCTTTAGAACGAACTAGTTCGTTTATTTAGTTAAAAGCTCACTTTGAGAGAGTAAACAAATGATCGAATTCAGTTGACATGTTAAGCTCAAGCAGGGAGCAGAACACATTTGAGCGAATCCAGTTGATTTGTTTAGCTCACACAATTTTTAGCGTCCTGCGATAAATTTATCAGAAACTAAAAACACATTCACACATACTAATGAAAAATTGTGCAACTAAAAAAAAACTTTAAGATTAATTATATGCAAGTATGTACTTTTATCTGACTTTATTTGTGTAAACCTTTAAAACCAAAAAGAATATTGGTTTATAACAATATATTTTCTGATTACAAAAGGATGGTTTTCCTTAATTTGTTTTAAAATGTTTTAAGGTTTCACTCAAGTTGTAATTTTATATATGTTTTTATATAAATAATTATGAACTAACTATAAAAGGAGTTCAGTAAATAGAGCGCTACATAGGTCTTTCACGAACTACCAACTCTACGGACTAGATTATTTAGTTCAAGCAATGGATTTAGTTGAACTAGTTCGTTGGTGAACAAAAAAATTTATTTATCAAATTAGTTGATTAAAAATTGGTAATGTTTACAACGTACAGAACCTAAGGTAGATAGATGCAAAGAATGCTGATGACGGATGTAGCGATCCAAAAAAAGCTGCATTACATTCTGCTAGTTTTTTTTTGCTTCTTGTCTTCTTAAATTACCACACAACGTTATAATAATAATTTTTCTTTTATAATTGAAATTTACTCATTAAAATATATGAGAACTTAAGCCGAATAAAGAGTACTCATTTGAAATATTTTTTTTAGGTAAAGCAAACTTGTCTTTTAAAGATTAATTGTACCACATATCTTATATGTGAAATCTTATCACATTTTTTAAAATAATTGATATTGCGCACTGATGACAGTAGCATTGTGATTGTTTTTAACGTTGTACAATCACATTTGAAAATTAAAATGCACAACTGACTGCAATTTCCACAGTATTTGGACCTCGTTGATGAAAAAATTACTTTCTTTCCAAGGCATTTAGCAAGAAATGATCTTCATGGCTAGAATTTATTTAGGGTTTTCTTAATGCTTTAGTTAGGAATAATTTAAAAAGATTCTGCTGGCTATTGTTTTTGCATAGTTCATTCAAGCCTTTTAAAGTATAATCAGAAAACGTTAGGCGAAATGTACCAGTATACTCGTATTATTGAAGACATTTATGCAAGCGGCGTACACGCAACTAAAATACGATCACTTAGCAGTAGGCCGAAAACTAATGAAATCCCACTGATTATTTTGTACTCCACCTCGACTAAAAACTCGAAACATTGACTTAAAACATTGAGTCTGAAACATTGAAAACATTGAAAACATTGAGTCTGAAATATTGAGTGTTTAAAAAATCATGTAAATCTTTAAAAAAAGGCAATCTAGTTTAAAATTTGAAGAAAAAGTGCTATAAAAATCTTCCGGCAGCAGCATTAGTAACGCTACCAACCTTTTAATAAAATCCATATTGCAAATGCCTTTCCTCCAATGTTGTTGTAAAAATCTACATAATTGTGCTTTTATTTTCTTTTCTACGGTAAGTTTATTTTGTTGCATTTGTAAGTACACAAATACAAGTACAATTCCTAAACATACTAACACTTTGTGCTAAAAAAGCAACAGAAAAAATATTACACTTTCACTGATTTTTTATTTCTCTCTCATATCTTCTTGTTTGTTCAACTACAGCAAGAAAAATGTACCTGTTTAGTTTCTTATTTTGGTGTGTGTAATGTTTTAAGTGCTTTTTTTGCACGTTTCGGTGCATTTCTTTGGCGATTGCGCAACCTCATGTTTATATTTTTTTATATGTATGACTTGTATTAAAGTACGTGTTTGAAATCAAGCTCGTGTAAATAAAACTTCTGCTTGGTTGACATTTTAAATGACTGGCTGGTGGACGGTGTGTATGGTCAGTAAAATGATTTGTATGCAGCACAACTTTTTTTAAATTGTTAAATGTGCCTGAAATATCTACTCATTATATTATACAAATGTTTTTGATTTTCTTACTTTAATTTTTGGTACTTTGTTTTTTCTTAATAAAAAGTAACAATTATTTCCAGCTCACACTGTTGTTGACTAATTTAGGAAATTAAAATTTTTGAGCGGGGTTTTATCTACATATGTATATATAAAAAGGTACCACAAAACTTCGGGATCCTTGTTTAATCTTTCATATATTGTATTTATAGATATTGTCGAACTCTAGTGCACCATCTTTATCTCATTTTAATCTGTTCAGTATTTAAGAAATAAATGACCACTTTAGGTGCTATCACTACATGTGCAAAAAATACACATACATATGTCATTACATATGCCACATACATTATGCCATCGATTCAGAACAAAGGGCCCACTCCGGTGGCTTACTCCATTACACTGCCCCTACCATGTTTCACTGTTTTGGTGTAGTATTGAGATTTCAGCCGCGTATTTGGTGCCCTCCTTAATAGCACAAGCCGTCACTTCCAATTATATTGAATTTAGACTCATCGCTGAATAATACTCTTTTCCATTTGGAAATTGACTAACTTAGGTGGTCTTTAGCAAATTTTAACCGCTTCAGTTGCTTACGTTTTTAAATAAGCGGCTTTTTTACAGGACCGCGCACCGCTCATAAGGAGGCATCTACCAAGCGTTTGCGGACACTTCTGGCAGCTATTGGTAATTGGAGGTATTTAACTAGTTGCGAACATGTAATAAAGGGTTGTTTTTTTTACAGTTTGAACGATCAAGTTATCTGTACGCTGACTTGTGTGTCGTGGACATTCTCCCAGATGGAACACCGAAACTGTTTTTGTGGCCTTATACTTATTTACTATTCATGATATTGAACTTTTGTGAACTTTATATTTTTCAGATTTTGCTTTTTGAGACATTCCTTTGGAATAATCGTCAACAATGTGTTTTCTTAATTCAAAACTGAAGTTATTCCGAGCCATTTCTAATAGGTGGATTGTGATCGTAATTAAAGTTTTTTTTTTTTTTGTAAAATATTTACTAAAATCACTTTTCAACACTTAAAATACCAAAACTTTTCAGAAAATTTAAAAAGACATGTGATTAAAATAACGGTATCTTCAGAGTAGCATTTCTTTTTTAGAGTTGCATTTATTTTGGCCAGGCGTTTATCGATTTTATCGATAAAATTGACACGAAAAGACAAAATATGAAAATATTTGTTGAAAACTTACTTTATTCATGAAAAAAATCAAAAGCTGACATATGTTTTAAATTAAAGTAAAAATGATTATAACATAATTGCACATAGCGAATTGCAGTTGCATATTATATGGCCACCACTGTATATTCAAAACATGAGTGTGAACAAAAAACAAACTTGGTCAAATTTTGACCACAAGGCAAACACGTCCTTTTTTCATTTCTTAAATTTATTTTATTGTTTTTTAATTTATATTTATTAATTTTATTATTAATATGTCTTGATTAGTAGAATCATACATGGGAGTAATTAATTCGATAGAATAATTAATTGACGATTTTTTAGCATTATCATTATTTTTACTAATGGTAATGCTCTTAATGAAATGGTTTTATTTATAATTAGTTTAAAAAAATCATTACCATTGACTAATGAATAAATGCTTTAGAATCATTATCATTAATGAATATGTACCTTGTCCTTGTAAACTAAATACACATCTTAAAGTATAGTAGAGCAATATTTTTAAATGTCATTTGAATCAGAAAAATTTGGTCAAATATTTTTAACTTAACTTTCTCAGAACAATTGAGAAACTATGGGAACCTATTTTTTCGTGTAAGTTATGAGAGCTGGTAGTATGTTGTGTAACTGTAGATCTCAGACATCAAGTTTCTCACTTAAAAATGATAAATTATTAAAATTTTCAAGTATAGATCTATCTACAAGAGTGTAAAGATTTATTTATCTTATGCATAGTTTTTTTAAGTTTCTGAGATTAAAAACTTGTGTTTCATTTAAACAATTATTTTTGATTCAATTGTAATTAGTGATGAAATGGTTTCAATAAAATTTCATTACCATTATTAAAAATAATTATAATTAGAATAAAACCATTAACATTAAATGTTAGTTAATTTTTTTTCATTGTCATTATTTCAAACAATGCCAACGGAATTTCAATGGTAATGAAAAAATCCCAAGTATGAGTAGAATAAAAGTTAAAGTAGGGTTTTGAAAAAATGACGGGAATATTAAACAAAAAACGTTATGAAGTTATTTTTTTAATAATCAAATGGGTCATAGCTCCTGTGCTATTTTTAATTAAATAGAAAAAAATAATATTTCAGCATTCTACATATTAGGAAAAAGTACTAGGAATTTTTTAGATTTATAAACATAAAAAGTACATAAGTCGGCTTAAAGGATCGAATTAAATAAAAAAGCGCAGCTCTTCGCTAACATTTTGTTTTTGTACTTAAAATTCTAATTGTGCTTATAACGGAAATAACCGTTTGCACTTCGCATTTAAGTGCACTCTGTTTTGATAAGACTATTAAGATACTTTTCTTCATCCACTTAAAAATAATAACGAATATCTAGTGGTACCAATACTGTGATAAAAAATATGTCACTCCAAATTAGTTCCAAAAGCGCTACAGCGGCAACGCCGTTCAATATAAAATTTTTTTTTAATTTTCTGAATCGTGTATGTAATACATTTGGTTACCGTTTTTTTTTCTAGGATATAACGTATGTTACACTTTTTTATGTAGCATATTTGCAATAAAGGAGTTGAGAAATCAAAAAAGTGACAAGTACATGCGAGGCTTTTACATAAACGAGATGAATGCTATTTTCAAATTATTTAACCACGAAAAAAGTTACTAATAGTTTTCTAATCAATTAAATAGTTTTGTGATTAAAGTAAGTTTGTTTAAAGAATACCTTGCTTTTAAAAGTGGACACTACCATAATTCTTAATTTGCCAAAAGAAATCGCTTTTGGTTGTGGCCTTGCCATATTTCAAAGGTGTATATTTATTTTACGGGAATGTTGTGAAATCAAAACATAGACAAATCTCGATTTATAGTTCTGGGTAAACTTAACTAAATTGAATTTTTGAGGATGTTATGAAAACGCCCCTTAAAGCTTACTTACTTACTTACTTATTAATAACTTTTTCGATTTAAGAATATTACTGCACATACTTATGTAAATATATAGTTTTAAATGTTACTTTTCCAATTATTGCTATTTTATAAATGTTTTTGTTTTAAATTTTTTTTTTTTTATTTTCAACTATCCATGCCTGGTTTTGATACATACAAACATATGCAATCAAGCAAGACAAAGCAAACAAATCAAATCCAACTTAAGAAACGTATACATAAACACTTTTACAATTAAAGAAGCGTAGTTGCATATAAATGAATGAATGAATGCATAAGTGCATGAGAAAATGATGAATGATTGAAGTGTAAAAATATATTCAATGAAGTAATACAAGAAAACAACAACAACATCAACAATAAAAAAATAAATCTGTTGAAAATTTGTTGGCTGTTTTCTTTTTTTTTAATTTATTACATAATAATTTCTTTTTGCACTTAGCAGTAATAAAAAATTAAAAATAAACAATTGTTAAAAAAAGTAATAAAATAAAGAAGAAACTACGCATAGAAATGGAAATGGAATAATGCACACAGAGTGTCTTACAGCCATTGTTTTACTCCGCCGTATCGGGAGTTTTTTTGTAGTTTTGTGGTACTTTTTTTTGTTTAGTACTTTTGTAAAGCAAAAAACTTGCTGCAAATAAGTTAAGGGGCTTAAGCATAACAGAACAGCCTTTAAGGAACTCGATATAGATTTTAATATGGAATATAAAATTTTAAATAAAAGTCGCTTTTATTTTTTCATATTTCTGTTATTTAACTCTAACTGTCAATGATATAATTTCCGTATTCACAAGCTCTGCTAAGGTGTAGGTAGTATTGGATACTACCTTTTGTTTACTTCTTTGTGAACAACCATTGTATCAATGTGCCATTGTACATTGTACTTCATACGTCAAAAACTAAATAAGAAGAAGGAAAGTGCTATTCATCATTTGTTATTTATAAGCCAAATGGGGGAGAAAACAGAAAAAAGTAAATTAATAAATTTTTTGTGTGAAAAATATAGTTTCAATATATTAATGGTTGACTCAAGTAAGTTATATTACTGAAGGAAAAATTTGGAAGCTTAAAAGAACTTAAGTTTAGAATACTATCAGCACAAAATAAGAAAAGATGCAATGATTGGATAATGGCTTGCTGCATTCTTCATAACATTATTATTAAATATAATTTAGAACAAGGTGGCAAAGAACAAACCTTAACATATGTTTCCAATATACCCACTCCTACTATATACAACAGAAATGACTTATTCCACTTTCTAATAAATCAGTCAAATCAATAAATTAAATAAATAAAACTAATAAAAATATCTTTGAATTCAATTTAATTTAATATAATTCACACATGAACACAAAAATAATAATTTATTTAAACATAAAACTTTTAAACATAAAAAAAAACACATTAAAAAATAAGCCACTATACAACGTTTGAAAAACATTTGAAAAAAAGTACTAAGTGTTGTATCACATGTTTGCATGAAAATTACCAACAACACAGCTAGCACCGTTGTAATTTTTTAGCACTTAGCACTTACTAGGGGGCTTGTGAATAGGGCAAATATTCTTTGGCTTGAATATATCCTTTCAAATCATCAAGTTGTCCGTTGGTTCAAAGAACACTTTTCAAACTGTGTTAAGCACATTTAGACTCAACCAAATTTTCTTAGATTTCAAACCAATGAACTGAAAATGCTTACGCTGTTAAAATGTTTCAATAATGTAGAATTGAAACTGTAAAATATAAAAATTTGAGACATTCGTTTATGTAGGCTAATAGTCGTTTACCATTTTCGTGTCCTTTTTCCATTTTCGGAAAAAAAGCCATCCACAAAAGATCATTCAAAGCCTAGTCTCATTTTGATTTTCATTTTTATATTTTAAACATTTATACAACCAATTTTATCCCCTGGCCAAAATTTAAAGTTTCTTACTTCTTCTCAAGTTACTCTAACTATTCAAAACTTCTTGTAGAATTCCCTGAGTGGATCCCACTATCTTTAAGAATAGGTACAAGTACGCGCTTGAATAGTACTTTTTCCGTTTTTAAAGTGACAAAAAATACCACAGTACCTTTCTCTCTCTAATACCTTAAAACTGCTACTACTCACAACCGATTAAAAAGGGTATATCTAAGTTTGTAATTTTCGACCCAATTAAGCATATGTATTCTGAGTTCTTATGCATTTGCGAAGACGATTGAGCGACGTCCGTCTGTCGGTCTGTCTGTTCGTGTTCAAATTGATATCAACTTTATCAAATCACTAGATGAGCTACAGAATTTAAATACGCAAATAAATCAAACATAGTTTCGAAAATATTGCTATTTAAAATCATCAAGATAGGTTCATGTTCTATAATTTCATTTCATTTAAACAAATCTAGTTTAATGTAGTAAATTCACTAAAAAAAAAACAAAATAAAACAAATATATGGGGCGATAGAAAATAAAAATAAGTAAATAAAAAAGCATCAAGTGAAAAAATTGGCGCTCGCCCATAATGGCCGGGTTATTGGCAGCTAAACGTTCCATAGAAAAGTACGATTGTGTACTATATTTATTTAAGATATCAATATCAGTATAATCATTAAAGGAAATACTGAAGTTTTTTCAAAATGCTTAACCCGTTAAGAGCCGTCGTAATTTTAAAAAATTTTTTTTATTATTTTTTTTTTATGTCTTTTGTCTCCCCAATAATTGTTTTTTTTTATTTGAGTAACTTCTCTTAATGTTGAAGGGTATATAAGATTCAGCATTGCCGAACTTAGCACTCTTAATTGTTTTTTTGCTTTCTTGACTGCTGTTGTTTGTTGTTGTAAATTAGCTAATAATTTTTATTTTGCCTTGATATCAAACGAGGCTAAGTTTGCTCACGTTTATTATATGCACACTGCAAATTTTACGTTTTATGGAAAAGCGTGTAACACTGAACAGTCAGCCAACAAACAAAATCATTTGAAATGTGGTTCGTGTTATTTGTGCTTTTGCGCAACTGCACTCAACAATACAAAAGCATGTGTTTTAGTAAATTTTCACTTTCATTTCATTTATAGACCAGTAGGGGCATTCTTGTTAAATAATTATATATTTTTTGTTTACTCTTGATGTAAAAAAAAATACTTGCGAAACTATTTGAAACATGATTTGATACAAATTTGTTATATTTTCAAATACAACACATAAATTATAAATCAAGTAAAGTATAATTTAATTAACATGAACAAGTAGGAACTTTACAATTTCCGTAAAAAATGTTTGTATGCCAAATAAGGCGTAACACAATTTTTTTTTTGCGAAGACACCAATATTTTTCGTCTTGTGTTGCAGTTTAAATTGTTTAATTTTTGTTTTTGCCCTATAAGAAAGCATTCTTCGATACAAAGTTGAAGAGATTACACAACGCATAAAGAGAAGTTTTCTTAATTTAAGTAAATTCACCAAAATTTTTTTTATCAAATCGTTCTTAAAAAATTTAAGCTCCATTAATGTTCCTAAAGTTCATACAAAAATTGTTAAAGTAAAATAAAATTCTTAATTAAATTCTAACTTTAACTAAGAATTGAAGGTTTTACTCGTATGTATTCAGTTTTGTTCTTTATTTAAAAATTATCGATTTTTTAATTTAGTCAGAACTGAGCCTTTCGGCCTGTTTTTAAAAACTATTCAAGAATTATTTGAGTATGAAAATTATTCTGGGCCGTAAAAACATGGTTTGCTTCTTGGTAATTTTAGCGTAAGCTTCAACATTAATATATTAAACTTTAACAACAATTCTCATGAGGTTGATGAGGTTTCTGTACTTAAAGAAAAATATTTTCGACTTTTCTAAAAATTTGATTAGAGACTTAAGCAGCGACCAGTGTAATGCTTTTAGCTTTTTCGACGACTTACATTGATCAAGTAGCGGAAATATGATAGATCACCATAAGTAGACTTGCCATTAAATATCTTGTTAGGCTAAGGTAACTTTAAACAATCGTATTAAAAATTTGCAGTGTCAAAGCGAAGAAGTATGGAATGAAAAAAAAAACGTCCAAAAAAATTGACAGCTATAATTGCTTTTATATTAAAAAAATAAAATAATATAAAAAGGGTACAAAAAATCGCAATGGGATTTAATTCAAAACATTGTTTAATATCTTAAAGAAAAGTTTAATATCTTATAAGAAAAAATTATCTTAACTATCGCGAAAATTACTCAAAAAAAAACTAAGATTGCAAAAAACAATATAAATACTTGCGTGACGAAATACAAAAAGTTAGGACATACAAAATTTTCAATATTCTAAGTTCTTATGCATAGCAAAGTCTATTGAGCTATGTCCGTCCGTGTTTAAATTGAAATCAATTTTGCCAAGGCAAGGCATAAGATGAGCTAATGAAGATTAAAATACGCCAATCGATCAGACATAGTTTTGAAAATTATGCTATTGACAATAAGCAAGATCGGTCATTGTCCTTTAAAGCAGCGGGCAAAACTATATTTTCCATATCATTTGGATCAAATCTAGTTTAATAAAGTAATTCCAAAAAAAAAAAAAAAAAAAAAAACTAAAATATATGGGACAACAGAGAATTAAACAAGTAAGAGTGCTATATTTGGCTATGCCAAATCTTTTATACCCTTCACCATCTATGTAAATCTAATTTAATGATGTAACTCCAATAAAAAAAGCAAATAAAGAGTGACCGAGACTTAAATAGAAAATGGGTACTGCATACATATAATTTTACATAAAAAAGCCATCGGCCCTTAACGGGTTAAGCATGTTTTAAAAATATTAGTATTTCCATAAAGACCTCTTCAAAAGCTTTAAAATGATACCTATATTGATATTAAAAAAAAAATTATATTACAGAGCTCCGTAACCAGGAAAATATGGACGTGCGCCAATATTTGCACTTGATTTTTTTCTTATTTTTTAATTCCCTATCGCTCCATATATTTATTTTTTGGATTGGAGTTTCTTTTTTGTTCCAATTAACATGAAAAAATTAACGGTAGGCGTGGTGTTTTGACTGCTGCCTCGAAGGACATGGACCGATCATGCTGATTTCCAATAGCAACTCTTTCGACACTATATTTAGTTGATTGACATATTTTTTTTTTTTTTTTTTTTGTAAAATTAAGTTTGCACTTTTTGTGGTGAATGGTATCAAAAGGGTGCAAAAAATAATAGTTTCAGCCGCTTGATAACAGTTTAAGTTGTCTTAGTTAAAGTCACTGCAGCTACTTTTCAAAAAATTTACCAAATCTTGAAAAAAAAAAATTAATTGAAGCGGAGTTTGTTTATGCGATTAGGGCCTCCTGTCTGGTAACCAAACACCTGTAAAATTCTTGTAATTTCGAAATTGTTGCGAAATAATTTTTTCTCCATTACCAACAACATTTCCAACAATTCCGAATATATGTTTTGAAATTACAAAATGGAAGCCGATTATTATTCTCATTGTTTATATACTCAAAAAACAAATAGTTAATTACTGAGCATATTAAAAACAATAAATTTTGAAGTTTGAAAAATATACATCACACCAACAAAAATAAGTGAAAGTTTTATTCCGCATTCTTCTTTTGTTTTGTTATTGTTATTTTTTGCCATGGTTCAGTTAAAATTAAATAACAAACAAAAAGAAATAAAATGAAATGAAACATTTATTTGAAAAATATTTAAAATAAAATGTCTAAAGGAGACAATAAAAAATTGTAAAAAAAATGTTAATTAAAAGTCTTACAAAAAATGTTAAGGTAGTCCCCAACATCATTATAATTATCATGATAATGATGATTATAATAACGATAATGATTTACCGTTCTAGGTAATGAAAGTGAAAACAAAAAACTGAAAACCAGATTTACTTTTAACATACAATTTGGAACAGTTAACACACACGCAGAAAAAAAAACTTAAAGTAAAAATATAAATATACTAAAATGGCTAAAACTAAAATCAAATTATGTAAATTGCATTTAATTAAAAAAACTCGAGTTTTGTTAGTTTATGCAAAATAAAAAAAAATATATTTTAAAAAGATTTATAAACATTCTTATAGAAAGCAGTGTATCTGCCGCTCTATATTGCGTGTTTATTTAAATAAATATTGACCCAGTTTCAACAAGTCTGTGTTTCGCTTTCAATTTCAGTTTCATTTTTTGGTTTTTTTTTTCGTTCATTCGAGTAGGCCTTACTTTCTTTAAATGGCATTTTTAGTGAATTCTTTTTTAACTTTAAATTTTTATTGTTTTTGGTGTTTTCTTTAATCGTCCATCTCTTGTTTTTTGTTTTTTTTTTTGTTTTGGTATTCGGCAAAAGAAAGCAATAAAAAATGTTTGTGTCATTTCATAAAAAACTGTTTACTACAGTGGTTTCGCCAGCCAAAAATTAATTTATAAATTGTTTTAAATCTTAGAGAATATTGTGAGTAACTGTTTAATCATCTCCTAGTCAAAAGGACTAAAGTAATGAAATTTGTAATTTTTTCAGTCCCTATCTTTAAACAGAAGCTTTTATATTCCCATCTTATTTGACTGTGAGAATTTAATCTTTTTTTAAATGTTTGTTTTTGCTGGCAGGGTCATGGGTTTTAATAAGATGTAGCAAAATGGAGACGTAGTCAATTATTTTGCAATGATAAAGCATATTTTTGGAGTTTCTGCATGACCTTTTAAAATTACGAAATCCGCTTAGTACGACTACATCATGATTTAATTTTAGATTAAAGTAATTTCAATAATTTAATAACTTGCCTCTCCAAAATCAACTTTTAATTTTTAGACCGAAGGCTGTATTTCGTAAGTGTTCTTTTCTTTAATTTTTAACAAAATTGAAAGAATTTTTTATTGGCGTTACTATCTTCGCTCCAAAATGGAGAGTACAGATTTATTTATGAAGAATGAATATACCACATTGTCGTTTTTCTTGCGTTTTTAAACTACAACGCCAACTAGAATAGGACCAAATATAATGCTTATAACCCATAGTATTTTAGAAAAAAATGCAATTTTTTAGTTGGTTGGAAAATCTTTATCCATATTTAAAGAAAAATCAAAATATTTTTTAAGGTCTTCAGTTTTTATTTCCTTAAAAAACTTTACGTGTTTATTTTATTTGCAACACAAAATGCCAGCAGCTGATCAGAGGTGGATAATGTAATTAATTGTATAATATGTATAAACAATTTCTTAATTTGGGATGTCATCTAGTTAAAGCTGCTTCAGTTAACAATGTACTGAGAGTAGTAATATAAAAATTAATAATAGATTTTAAAGATAAAGTAGTGGAAGAGAAAGAGAAACTGACTTAAGAGTGTGACTATGGTTATTTTCAAACTATTTTCCGACATTCGGAAGAACATCGTAAGTTATTATCAGGGATACGAAAATAATATTTTGTATATAATTATTAACACAAAAAAAAAAACTATTAACATATTTAACGTTTTCGAAACAAACCCTTGAACTGAAACGCTATATGTGTTTTTTGCATATTTATTTAATATTATTTTCATGTGCCTGATGGCTACTTACGATATTAGGTAAAAAAAATTGGAAAATAATATAAAAATAAACATGTTTAGTTATTGTAAATAAAAACTCTATTTTTAATATTTAATAAAAAAAAAATATATTGGTTTAAGTCTCCAGCTGAACAAAGGCTGGTTTAATTAAAAAATTTAAAAATATGCAATTTTTAATTAATTTTTATTTATTAGTAGTTAAATTATCAATTTATAGTAAAAATGCATTTTTTTCAATTTGTCAAAAATATAAGAACTTCCCAACAAAGGGTAGGATACGGGAGCAGCATCTAATCTAATCGCACATAGGGTTATATTGCCAATCTAGCTGGACATTACTTTTTTTGCTTATATTGGCTCTAAAGATTTACTGAGTGCACTACGATCAATGAACCTTCACAGAAAAATCTGCTATGGTCACAGGCTATAAAATAACAAAATTCGGACCAAGGAGTATAATATTCCCTTTAGAAGAACTAAACTACATGTGAAAAATTAAAGTTTTTTTTAATTATTGCGTTGTTTTGTTTAGCAATTACAGCTTTTAAGATCAAAGAATGTTAAAACTCTTAAAGTTGGACTTGTGGGCGGTGAAATAAAATATTATTTGAACAAATAATGTATAAATTAGAAGAAATGAATTAAACACGCCTTAAAACCACCAAAAAAAATTTTTTTGCTTATTTCCTAAAAATATTTATTTTTGCGATTTGCGAAATAAAACCAATCGCCTCGTTTCCAGAGTATTATTAAAAAGTTATTTTTGTCATTCATAACTTTATAGTATTTTATTTATTTATATAAAATTATAACAAATAATTTATTTAAAACAAGTTCTACTTTGCGGTAAGATGATGATGATGAGTGTAATGTTTCTTCTTCGTCTGATTCTTGAAAGACCTCTTCCGAATGTCAAAACTCTTTAGCATTAAGTACAGGTGGAAGTTTGAAAGAAATGGCTTCTTTCGTAAAACTCAATGACCTATTTTTTGTAGTGGACCTTATACAAGTAATTAATGAAAAACTTTCTAGTAAAATTCTTCATCTAGGACCGGAAATGCTTGTTTCGTGCCTCAGCCGCTTCTTCTGATAATAGCTCAATAGGCAGTTATTACAGTAACGGCATAAGATTTAATGATTTAAATAAAATCTACCTTTAGTTATTGAAAATAAAAGATTTTATGAATACAACAATGTTTCTTGCTCGTATGTCCTATAAAAGACGAGAAAAAACAGAAAAAGTCGAAATTTTCAAAAAAAAAAACAAAAAAAAAACGGTGCAAAAACGCGCGACGTCTTTTTTCTACACCATAAAAGCAGAAATCGTAGGTTTTGTAGTGACACATAATATTTTTTAGGATCGCGATGACGATCACTTTTAAAAAACTCTTCACACTTTTTTTTGATAAAAAATTTAACAAAAAAACTTTTTTTAATTTTTAACGAAATTCTTTATCACAAAACTAATATTAGTATCTGCGAATATAGCCTTTCACGGAAAAATAATCAATACGAGATCTGTATTCGTTTGGCCACAAAAAAGTATGTTTCAAAACTCTCAAACTCGTATAAAGTCTATAAAAACGTAAGCGATTTACCCAACTTCCTGATTTTAACAGTGTTCCAAAATGACAAATATCAATCAAAAGCTTCGAAAATTCACTACACAATACAATGAAAATTCTGTCAAGCTGCGTACTTAAAATTTTACATTTCTCAAAATGATGTCTGGCTAGATTGGCAAAATACCCCTCTGTACGAGGGTTGTATGAAGCAAATATAAATTTTTCCAAACCTTAGTAGATACAATAACGAAAAAGGATTAACTGTAAATTTTGTGTATTGATATTATAAATTAAAAATACATGAACTTAAGCCTGGCTAAAAATTCCTCATTTTTTTGTTTGATGTATATAAAATTGAGGAAATTTGGTTCAGTATCAAGTTGATCGAAAGAAGCCAGAAATTTCTTCACTTTACTGCTATTAATTTAGCACTAAAACCCTTATTATCGACTTAGCAAAACGTGCTGAAGTACAACAATTTTAGTCAATTCAAAGTAGGTTTTAAATATTTAGACCTTTTTGCGCTATTAACTCATTTTGAAGCCGCCGATACTACTGTGCACTACATAATGACACACCAGCAAGATTAAAATCAACTTTTATGGCATTTTTTTTTTGTCCTCTACTACTCGTATTTATGGACATTTAACTTTAAAAATATCTTATTTCAATATGTTGCCGTTTTTAAATACTTTTAATCTTCTTCTTGCTTTTGGTTTTTATTTTGAAGAATAAAATAAAACCTTTTGTTTTTCTTATTTTTATTTAAAGTTTTGAGTGAAAGTGTTATAAAAAAGTAAAAGCATAAACTATAAATGTGCGTGTATAATTTTAGCCTGTTTTGTGAATTTTGCCTTTTTATTTCCTTAAATACTGAAATAATTTGTGTTCATCTTGAAAATGTTTCATTTAAATGTATCTGTTTTAATACAAATAGAACTGGCGTATTGTTTTAGTGCAAAATTACGAAAAAAAAGCTTCATGAAATCTCTTGTCATAAAATCCCTAGTTTTGTTACTTTTTCTTGTTCAAGTTCTTGCTCCTGTTTACTTTTTCTTTTACTGTCTTTTTGTTCCTTTGTTGTTGTTTTTTTCTTCGCCAAATTTTTTGTTTAAAGAATTCCCATCCAAACCTAAAAATTAATGTCATTATTTAATTTGATTTTGATTTTGCTTTACTTATCTTTATTTTTCAAACTCTTTTTTTTTTTTTTTTTTGTTTTCCAGGCAGGAAATCTCCATTTTTGGGGTTCATTTGCAAAACAAACGGTAAATTTATCTTTTTTTCCAACTTTTGTTTTGTTTGAGTTGTTTTTCAGTGTTTTCTGAGTTGCTATGCTCGTTTAGAATAATGAATGTGTTCGTGTTGTTTGCATATATTTAAATAAATTAAGTTAAGGTATGAATTTACTTTTGTTAATATCGTTAAGTTTTCAAATATTTTTTTTAAAGTTTGTTTGAAATCAAAATGCTCTATTGTTGGCACAAACCAAAAAACGACCTTATAGATGCTTTTTTTGCCGTTTTTTTTTTCTTAAAACTAATAACACAACGCAACTGCAAAAATGTGTGGACCATTATTTATTTATTGCTTTAGTTACTAATATTTTTAGCTTATTTGTTCTATTCGCAAATTAATTTTTTTAACGGTTTTCTTATCACTTTAAGCTTGTTCCCAGCACAAAATTAGTCAATATCTTTAAAAGTACTTGCCATATAATTACTTACTTTTGTGGTTGCCATATGTTGTTACTCGCTTAAAAAACACATTACATTAGTTTCCAAAAAAGGAAGTATTAAAGGAACTAGTTCTTTATGTTAAAAGAGATCACCGTACTAATGGTACTCATTATTTCCTACAATAATTAATGTAATCAATTCTTAGTAATTGAATATAAAAGTCTCATGCCTTGTTAAAATCATTAAGTTGGCAATCTAGTTGCGAAGTACTCCCGCCAAAAATGCTTAATTCTACACTCGATTACCTTTTCAAAAATTTTTTTGCTGGGCTGTTGATAATTTTCTTTGAGTTTGATATACATTCGTAATGGTACACTTTCAATTAAAATGCTTTTAAATAGCTAAAAGCTTTATACCTAAGATCAGTAGAATATGTAGACTTTAGTGCAAAAACATTACTTTATTTCTAATATATATTATAAATCTCTTTGTAAGTTTATTTATTTGTTTGTTTGTTTGTGCGTACCTCAATCATGGCTAAACGACTGAAGCGATTTTCACGAAACTTAAAACACTGGTGGATATTTCTCTTCATGGTAAAATAAGGTTCTTATATTTTCAAATAGTGGAACAGGAGAGAAAAAAAGAGAAAGCGGGCATTTAAATGTATGCGACTTAATTTTAACAAAGTCGCGTCCAATCGATTTTAATAAAATTCGAAACATAGATAGGTCTTTATTCATACCTGTTTCCAGAGTACCGATTGCACTCAAATTTTAAACATATTTAGATATTTAATTAAAAGTTAGACCATCCTGTATTTGTTTAGCAAAAAGGGATTTAATAGGGGGCAGTGGGAGAAGGGCAAACGCGCAAAATCAGATTTTTGCAAAATCATATTCTAAAGAATATGAATATAGATAGATATTTCCTGATCTATAAGATCCAAACTGATTTAATCAAAATCTCGCATGCTGGGAGTAAAGCCCCATAGCAAGCAAGGCTATAATTTATTATACAGTGCCAGGAAAGACCGTAAAGTTAGACCCAAACAACGCCGGGTATAATAAGCTAGTTATGTATAATTGTGGCAGAATTCTACTACAAATTTAGTAAGTTCTTCTTAAAAATGCATCTATATATACATAATTTCGTTGTATGTCCCGATATCTGTATGACCAATTGTCTTTCCAGAGCCGTCTGTTATCACAAAAAGTTAAAGTATTTTTGCTCCGTTGGTGCAGGACTGAGTCAAATTTTTTTGTTTTCAATTTGTGGGCGGTGGGCGTGGCATTGGAATTTCGTTACAATCCTCCAAAATTTTCCTATATTTTTTTAAGGAAACATTTATATCATCCATTTAAATATTAACACATTTCAAGCACTCTGTGTGAAGAAGGCCATAATATTTTAAAACATATTTTTTGCCCAGCAGGGAAAGGCTTTGTAACTAGTACGTATGTATTTTTGTAAAATTATTTGCTAGTTATTAGTTAAATGTTCCCATGCATGGTATAATATTACATGTTATTATTTTCATTGACATTTAGCAGCACAACTAATAAATAAAATTGATTGTTTACAACCAGATAAAAGAAATACATTTTTCCTTTAATTAACGATACACAAAAACAGGGAGCAAGACGCTGATCAAAACTTTCTTAATTATAATTGAAGCGAAAACTTTTTGCAATTGTAGATTATATTAACACAAGAGTTATTTAAAATTAAAATTCAGTCCTACTTACTTTATTTGTGTTTAATTCCTTTAAACAATTGTATGACGTACGAGGGGAAAGTGCATCAGAAGAGCTTGAATCTTTTCTTCTTTATAATAAGCAAAAATTATAATTTCTTCTTGAAATAAAATAAAAGTCATGACCAGTAGATCCACTCAAGATTGGAAAATTATAACTTTAGTGAAAAACAACAAAATTAAACACTGATCAATACAGTTTTTTTAATTTTGTAAAATAGTACTAAAAATTACCACTGGCGTTAATATGTACCTGTACCTGCTACTAACTAATTGTCTTTCTTGTGTTTTTTTTTATGACGAGTGAAAAAAAAACCGTAAAGAAGCTTTAAAAAAGGCCAGCAGTTAATATCAGAAATTTTGGTACTTTTAGTTGCCAGCGTCTGGATATGAATTCAGGCGATCAAAATATTTGCGCGCTGGGTAATCAGTGTTTTTCTACTTACGCCAGAGCACCCTCTATATGTATATGTTGCTACTAAGATATCCAACAAAGTGCAAATGTTCTACGAGAAAAGAAGAAAGTAAAAAGTTTCGAATATCGACTACTTTTTGTTCAAAAGTACCTCTTTCAAAAATTTAGTCTTGCCAAAATACGTCCACTATAAGGACATTTTAAAGAAATAAAATTTAAATTTAAACGATAAGAGGCGATTTTTAACAAAATGGCCTTAATTTTAAATCTTTCTAAAATAAGCAGTATAAAAAATAATACTTAAAATAAAAGGATGCTTCTGCAAAGACGTTAATGTTGCATTATATTGTCTTAACTTTTGAACCGTAATAACAACATAAATCTAAACCCCTTTGGGCGTGAGTTAAAAAAAATGTTTTAAAAAAATATATAGTTTTTAAATATGAGAGTAATTAATTAGATGGACTAATTAATTGTCAATTTTATTATTACTAAATAATAAGTAAGTAATGCTTATGGTTTTGTTAGCATTAACATTGGTTTCACTAATGCTAATGTTTTTTTAAAGAAAAGGTTTCATTGATAATTAGTTAAAAACCAAAAACACTATCATTGATTAATGATAATTATCATTGACTAATGATCAAAGCATTACCATTAATATACGTAACACTCTGTGTTGTACAGCAAAAAAATACCATAAAGTAAATTAAAGCTTTATTTTAAATTGGCAGTTTTATCACAAAATTTTTGTGAAATATATATTTTATTAGTCTCAGGAAATGTAGGACTCTATACGAATAAATTTTTTTTTTTACTTCGTGCAAGTAATAGGAAATGCAAGCTGGAGTGTTAGGTGACTTTCGATCTTAGACATGAAGTTTTACACCTATCTCACTTAAAACTATTAAAATTTTTAGATATAGATCCATCTACAAGATGCGAAGTTTTACTTTTTTTTATGCACGCTTTTTTTCAAGGTTCTTCTATCATTAATTAATTTTTAAATAAAAAATATTTTTTTTCAATTGTAATTATTAACTAAACAGTTTCATTAAAATTTCATTACCATTAACAGAAAAATAATTATAACTAAAATAATTAAAATTTTTTCGGTATTAAATTAATTGGGTTAATTCCGCCAGTATATATTAAACTGTTGACGACGACGGTTATTACCGAAAATTATAACAACAGTTTAAAATTTGTTCATTTAATGTCAATAAAATTTCAATGATAATAAAAAATCCCAAGTATTAATAGCCTGAATAAACAATAATTCTACACTCGTTCTCGCGAATGCTAATTAGTTTAAAAATAAAAATAAGAAAGGTGCCTGCATAATAAAACGTTATATACTTTGGACTACTTTGAAGTGTTATTTTCAATATAATTTAATAAGGCTCTAATTATACAAGTCAGTTTACAAATTATGATGAGACAAGCTAATTTATGGGTAGATTAAACCGAAAGACCTCTAATTCTTAAATAAAAAATGCTTTAAGACTTCTTTGATACTATTAAAATATTGGATCAAACGTTTCATTTTTTTCCGCAAAATATAACATTTTATGTACGTTTTTTTTATGTATCAAAAAATTTATATTTTAAACGCTGATTTCAGTTAAATTTCTCTAAATTCTTAAAAACATGTTCTGAAACCAAACCGAAGAATATAATACTTCAATAAGAGTTTTAAATTTTGAAATGTGTTTAAACCGAAATGCAAACTTATAGTTCATATCCGCAAATAGCTTAAATTGACGAAATTGCATTTTTAAAGTTTCATTTCAACACAAGCTTTATTGATAAAACTTAAAAGTGCTTTCTTTCCTGCAAAAAACAATTTTCAAATTTTAAGAAATTTTTTTAAAGTACCTTTATATTTAGTTAAAACTTCTAAGCACAATAGAACAATGCAAATAGTATTGCTATCAATTTATTCTACAACAAAACGTGTTGTTTGGAATTTCTAAATTAACATACAACAATCCATACAAAAAAAAAGTAATTTTTTATGTTAGAACAAGAGTTGGTACAATATATATTTAATACAAAAAAAAAGTGTTAAAATGCCAAAAAACAAGAATAAAAATCAATAAAATTTGTAACATTTGCCTTAAGACAAAAGAAACAAAGAAGGAAAGATGCAGACAAAACAAGTCCATATATATTTAATAAAAACACAAAAAAGTGTTACTTCACCCCAAACACGTTCAACAAAAAATTAACTGAATTGGTTAATACACAAGTATTACTCAATTTACGTAGCTGTAGTAAATTCTGCTCGTGTGGCTTAAACAAAAGAAAACAGAAAAGTAAAAAGAAATTTTAGCTTAAGAAATTTCAAAAGATTTAAAACCGTAAAAACAAAAGACAAGAAAGCAGCAGCCACATAAATTTATGTCATGAAAAACCAAATTTCGCAATAGTTGAAAATTAAGAAAGAAACATTTACAATAGATAGACAGAAACTTGTTGCATCCGTTGCTTTTTGGTTATAGAGTTTGTGAAATATTTTATATCCTACAATAAAACTTAAATTT
Organism: Gymnosoma rotundatum; assembly: GCA_916610165.2. Classification (NCBI taxonomy): domain Eukaryota; kingdom Metazoa; phylum Arthropoda; class Insecta; order Diptera; family Tachinidae; genus Gymnosoma; species Gymnosoma rotundatum. The sequence continues at coordinate 51,039,377 of OU744338.1, forward strand.
ATTTATTTGTTTTTCAAAAACTTTCTTCTAATGGAAAACTTTATCAAATGAAATTTTAATACTTCGTTTCAAATATGGTTTGTAGTACTAAGGGTTGTCCTTGCAAACAAGGTCCTACCCAATCACTTCTCCACATAAAGTTTCTATAAGGCTTTCCATTGTAACAACCTGAGGCTTAGCTGGAAGCCGCTTGCTGTTTCATTACATGCATACAAATTATATTATCAGTCATTAGAAAATAAAACCGTAGAACTCTAAATACAACATTATCCGCATTTTGTAGACTGGGTTGTCATCATGAAACTCAATTGTACTCTTATATATTCAATCCCTTAATTAAATCACTGTACTTGTCTTTCAAATTAATTTTAGTTAATAAAAATATCTAAAGAGTCAATACAAACGAAAGCTTCGTTTTATTAATTACACCGGTTGTAGTGTAGCGCAAGTGTATGGGGAAAATAAATTATGCCGGCCAACAACAACCAAAAAAAAACTATAAAATCAAAAAGAGTTGTAAGAAATCACAACAATAATAATAATAATAATAAAACCTACCAAAGAGGAAGACAAAAATTACAACAATATTTTGTTTGAAAGTAAGAGTGAATAAGAAAGCGGAAACTTTCAAAAAGATTTCATCGAGATACTAAAATTACATGAAAGCAACCATGACTTCAAAAGTAATTTTTCTTATTTACCTTTTTTTCTTGACTGGTTGCTAGGCTGCATGACTTCACACAAGTTATCATCGTCATCATCATAATAATCGTCAGCAGCTAGATATTGAAAAAGCCACAGGTCTAAGCTTACAAATACAGACTTACATACACGTACAAAAAATTTTCTTGAAAAAAACAAAATTAGTTAAATGTTATGGAATTTAGCAGAATTATAAAGGAATGTATTCAGTAATTTTTAAAAAATAATTTTTTAAAAGCTACATAGATTCCGAAAAAATTAATTTATAAGAAAGTGATCAAAGCTGTAGTGAGTCTTATGAATTAGTTTTCAGCGTTAATATTTCTGCAGATCCATTGGTAAATTTTGTATATAACGAGGGTAACTGACTTACTTATTATAAAAGAAGGAACATCACTGGCAAATATTTTTTAAAAACATTTCGCTTAGCGCATTTTTTTTACGAAAAAACAAACAATGGAAAATCTGCAGTGGCGTTTAAATTTGCGCTGAAATTTGCATAAATAATTTAGCAACTTTGCCTATTTCGCTTGAAAAATTTGACAATGGTACCAATACCACGAATAAGAATTTTTTTTGTTACCTCTAAGTATGCAACACTTTTTACTGGTTTTTATAATTCCGTACGAAATAACTGCAGCGCAAGTAATTCGTAGTTTTAAAATTGTTGCCAGAAACATTTTGTTGCTAGAAACTTTTCGTGGTTTTGACACAAAATAAACAAAGTACAACGTTAGCAACATTATTATTATTATTTTTTTTATTTCGTACTTATTTCTTTTTGTGGACTTTGGACATCATTTCTCACGAATACCGTGGGTCAATAAGCTTAAATTTTTAAGCAGTTTCATATATGTTCAACTTGGTTCAGTTGAGCAGTTGCTTCGCATATAATCGATAAAATCCACCATATCGTTTTAAGTGACAGACAAGCTTTAGTGCGATAACTAATTCAGTGAACGGACAATATAAATTTTTTTGCATTTGATTATTATGACTTATTACGTTCCTTAAGTCTCTGTTTCAACAATGGGTGAAAGGATACGGGACAAACCTCGGCCACAACGTTACTGTAGAACTGGCAAAGAGGGAAACAATGCTTGAAAGAGCACCGTAGATACCTTCTGTGGCATACCTCTTTTTTCTTATCTGTGCCACGAGCTAGAATACACACGAATAAAACACCTCGATCACGATGACGGTGGCTTATCTGATGTATCAGCGTTGGAACCGGGAAGGATCATTTTTTTTGAGGTGTAGTGGGTGGTTCATTCATCCACACTTGGATATTGAGATTTAATCAGTTGATTGGGCGGTGGGCGTTGCCCAGCAGCTTGTTCTCTGCATCTATCGCGACCATATTTCTCTCTTTGGTATTCTTTATCCCTCGTCCTGAATTTCTTTGTTGCTCTTTTTTTCTCTACTCTTTCTTGTAAAGCAGATAACACAAACAAATGGACCCAAGTGATTTACTTCTGCCGTTTCTCTGGCAAATGTATATCCATTTTCGATTCCAAGAATATTACATCAGGGACGTTCAAAAAGTTGGAGAGTTTACAATTTCAATTAAAGAACGAGAGTTTTTGTTAAAGAACTATAAGAAGACATCCGCTATAGAATAGGGGTCACAAGAGCGCTGTATTTAAACTTGCCGCCATTTTGTTAATACAAGTCGTAGAGTGATTTTTTTAATTCTTTATATTTCTTCTATAACTTTAACAATTGTCACGTATGAACCGTGCGATTGAAAAGTATACAAATGAACAAAGTTTAGTTTTTTTGTGACTCAAATTGAATGTAATTGATTTGAAGGACATGTTTTTCAATAAAACGGTCCGACCTTCCACACATGACGTAAAATAATGGTGTTTCTTCAGATCCAGTTTCCAGGCAATGTCACTTCTTCATTTCCAAACACTGGCCACAAAGTTCGTTCTATCGAACACCGATACATTAATTAAAATTCCTTATATTTAAGAAAAGGGTATATTAGTACACCATACACCATGATACAAGTCGAGATTATGAAGAGTGTAAATGTTTTTCTAGACGTATGATTTGTCAACTTTTTTTAAATTTTAATTGTAAAAAATTAAAACTAAGCAAAAAATAACAATTAATTAATGAATATTTAAATAATCGATTTAAAAAGGACATAGATAGGCTTTTGCGAAAGCGATTTTTAGAAGCTAAAATTTTTACAAGGCCTTGCATGCGACACACAGCATGATATAATAAAAAAAAGAACTACTTGTTGTAGTTTTTTATTAGTTAATTTCAAGCCTAAGATCAAGTCGAATGTAAAAAGATGGCCATACAAATAACCAGTTTTAAAAGAAAAATAAAAAAAAAACTGAAAAAATTACAAACTTAAAAATTTCACTTTCGCTTTTAACATTTTTTTTTTCTCAATTTTAAACGAGTTTCTAACTGATTCTTCTTTTTTTTCTACTAAAATTGTAATCTTTATGACGATGACTTAACTTTTATTTTTCTTAAGTAAATGTTTGTTTGTGTTGGTGTAAAAGACATCATAATAAGCAATTTTATGGTTATACTCACTTACACATCCATTTGAAAAAAAGCCAAATTTTTTTGTTAACAGTTTTTCTCAAGAGATCACGTGAGAGACTTTTTATTACTATTTGTTTTTTTTTTGTTTGTTTGTTTGTTTACATCAGGCATGGGCAACGATGTATAACTATTGTACCACTTACAAACAGACATTTAAGTTGTACTAATTGTGCTCAAATTATTTTAACACATTTTTTTAATATTTTTAAATTACGAGTAGTACTAAAAAAAATTTAATATTTTGAACAAAATTTATTTTGTTGTAAAATTGACAATTAAAATTAATAAACAACTAAATAGTTTTTTTCCGGCTTAAGCTCACGTACGTTTCTTTTTCTAAATTTATTAAGTTAAAAGTATTATTTTGAGATCTTTGCGTTAGTTATTTAAGAAAACAGGAAATATTTGACACTAGCAAGGCACCGCCCATTAATGCTTCCTTTACAAGAACCAGCATCTACTGTGATTAGAAGAAAAACCGAAGGTTAGCAGAAAGCAATAATAAATGTACATCACAATCATAAAGAGAGCAATAGATTTGCAATTCGTCTAACAAATTCCTCACAAAACCTAAGGTAGATGAATGCAAAGCATGGTTGACGGATGTAGCAAGCCGGGAAGTCTAAGTTTTCTGTTTTCGTTTTTTTCTTAATAAAAATGTAGAAAAATGAAACATACATAAACTTAAGTCAAATTAAAATTACTCATTTGTTTAATGTTATTTGCTGCAATTATTCTAATTAAAGAGAAGGAATTTATTGTCAAATCATACCTAAATATAGTTACGGCCTTACCTCCTTCCTTTTCCCTTCTTCTTCCTTTAACTTTATTATTTAAATATCTCAACCTTTGATACAAATTTTTTTTTTTGTGCAACATGATGGTTCCAAAATGAAATGGAGTGCAATTGTACGAATACTGCCATCCCCGGCTTACATTAGTAGGTCTTTTGAGTGCTTTAGTGTAATTTTATTTTTTTACATACCTTTTTGTAAAAATAACAAACTGGTTTTCTTAATGTTTACTTTATTACTTTGTTTTAAGTTTTGTTTTTGTTTTTTATTTACTTTTTTTCTTTTTTTTTTTTTTTTTGAAACACGGAAATAGTGTGCAACAGTATCATGACTTTTACACTTTTTTTTTTAATTTCTATGACTTTGCATGAGCAACATTTTTAATAGATACGAGTACAAATTTATGTACATGCTGCAAGCGTGATAAAAGGGCCGGGAAAAAATATGGATGTTGTGTGTAAAGTTGGTTACATATTTTAAATTAATTACACTGTTCTGCACGAAAATCCTCAAATGTGATGAACGCGAATTTCAAGTCAGATTCTGTCTATCACGCACAGTTTCTTGAGAAATTCTAGTTTTTTATTCAAAAATGTGAGTTTTTTGTAAATGTAACGAATTTTTTTGGCATCAAAACATAGTGAAAAAAATTCAAAAGCCTGATGATTTTGAGCGCAATAAAGTATATTTGAACAAAAAAAATTTGATAGGAATATTACAAGTAGTTGAAGAAATATGGCTAAAAGTTTTTTTCCGGTATGTATAATCTTTTTTTTTTTTGTATGGTGGTATCCTTTTCATTCAAATCCCTACCTGCCCCCTTTCACCCTCAATACCCCAACTTCCCCCCCCCCCCCCCCACCACTTAGCCGCTCTCTTGCCACTGTTTCCTTCTAGGATTTGATCAGTACTCTCGAGGCTTTCGCTCCAAGTTTCTCCTCTTTTCTCTCAAAATCAGAGGGTAATAGAATTTTTCTGAGTTCAGATTCGGATTCAGCACACCTGGAAACATGAGAAACAGGCAAAATTGTTTAAGGGAGGGGAGCAAAAATATATTTAATAAACCGAGCCCTATTTCAAAGTGAAGGAAGTCAGTATTCACACCACGATATGTTATTTAGCCTCACAATAAATAACCAATCTGAATTTGCAAAGAGAAAAATCTTAATGATAGAATGAAGTAGAATTTTTTACTTTTGCAAATTTCTTATAGGATGTAAGTTCATCCTGATTAAGTAAGGTAACATAGACCCAACTATATATTTAGATGCAAATTGAAATTGAAAAAGAATTGATTGATATTCCAATTAAATAAATGATTGAATTAATTTTATATATAATAATATAAATTAAAAAAGAAATTGTTTCTGCTGTTAAAACATTAGAATAAAAAGTAATCAGTGCAATTATGAATATTCCCACGGAAAAAAATTTTTCTCCAATTATGAATTCTGTAGAAACAAAATTATAAAAAAGTGGCATCATCGTAGTTTGAAGGCAATTATTTTGTTCATTTACATATAATTCTGCTTTTATAATTCAAAATACCTACTTTTTTTCCCCCGAGTTTTGTTCACTTTCCGCAGTCAATCAAAAGAGGAAAAAATTTATAATGGGTGAAAAGGGGAAAGTGAAAAAAACTTGTACGGAATTTTTGTTTATAATTGGGCTAAATAACTTTAATGATAATTTTATAACAAAAAAAATATAAATTTTCATGAAGAGGGTAAAGACAACATTTTAAAATCTTCTATTAAATATTATTTTACAAGAACTACTTTTAAGTAATTGTCTTCAAATAATTTCAAAATTAATCAGTATTTAAATTTGGAAATATATCGTATGTCTTAAAATTCTTGTCTATTGTGGACAAACTGATAATGGCAGACAAGCATTCGAGAAGCATTCGAGAATTTCCTCAATGTGGCCACAAAATAGTTAAACTAAGAAATTTATTTAAAATTTTACATTTCTCTTTTAAAGCAACATATAAACAATGAATTTATTGTCTTTAATATTTTAAAATCCTAAAATTTTTAAAAATGTTGGTCTAGAATGGCGGACACATGCAATTTAAATTAACTTTTTACAAAATTTTTACTGTCTTGTGTTTTATATTTTTTTAAACACAAATCACGGCACTTGATATCAGAGTTCAGAAAAGTACACTCACTGTACAAAATTCTTGTACATAAATGGAAAGCACACAACTAAAACCAACCCGTAAATATTTTTCTTTTCATAATAGTTATGTGCGTCTCTAAATTTTTGAATTTTCCATACTCATTCACGAATGTGTTTTATTAAAATATTTTTTTTCGTACACGTACGTGAATGTTCAACTGTAGCTATACTTTGTGTACGTGTTCACCTAACATCGTACATAAAAGAGAGAGAGAAGTCTGAGGTACTTTATTTTTAGGACGTGTACGAAAAACAGTACATTAAAAAAATGAAAATAACTTCGTACATGAAAAAATGAAGATAACTGCGTGTTCCAACGGCAAAAACGTACATATGCGATAATGAAAAAACATTTATTTATATTTATATAGTATTAATCATTCTAAAAATTCAATAATAGTTATACAATATTATTAAAATAAAATGAGAAAAAGTTAGTTTATAAACAAAATATGTTTATGCATTTATCTGTTTGGACAAAATTAAACTCTTGTTTCTATTTTAAGGTTCGAGCAGACGAGCAAGTCAAAGTTTAATTTTATGAAAATATTAGAAATAGACATTTTTGATAACTTAGATCTTAACTTGGTCAAGACTGTAGCAAGTGCACTAAATGCACGTTCTACAGATACTTGTGTTGCAGGTACAGCAAGTACCCTTTCGCCAAGCTGCCTAAATTTTTAATTGTGTTGACCATTTTGTTTCCAATATTCCAATACGTTAATATCAAAGGGTTACATTAGTTTTTCACATAAAGCAAGTAGTTCTGTTTTTGTATGGTACTTTTGATTTTGTGTAAAAAATATATACGGGTTGGTTTTGAACAGAACATGTGTGTCCGATGAGTATACTTTCTGAACTCTGCTTGATATAGAATAAACAGTATCGTGATTCGAGATGTAACAAAAAAACTTAAAACTAAAATTAGTGTAAAATTATGAGTTAAACTGTTTTTCGGTTCTTCTAACTCTATTTAACTTTTTTAATTCGATTTTATTGGACGTAAGCTTTAGAAGATATTCTCTATGCTCTTCTTATCGTTTTTTATATTGGACCTGAAGCTTATACCTATGTGTGGATGTTACTGCATAAGCTCCATCAGCAGATTGAATTGGTTTACGATTGTTATTTTTATATTTTAAATTAACATTTGCCTGCGACATACATAATACCGATAACGACGTATGTAATACCATTTAAAGGAACGTACGATTTTCGACACGATTTTCTCGTAAACTTAGCGTCCTAGAACTTAAATAAGCAAAATCTGTGATCACCTCTAAAATGTATAGATGTAGAATTTTATACTAAAAAACACAAAATGTAGAAAAATTCGTTTTTGACTAAATTTATTTGGCTAAATATTCGATACGATAATGCACTCAATATTGTATGCGGTTATTAGACCCCAGGATAGTAAAAATCCTAATCAGTATATATTGGTATATAAAAGCCATAGCGAAATGTAAAATTTATCTATTCACCTTTTTATTTAATTTTTATATTCAATAAATCATGCAATGAAAAATATAGCGTTCAAAAAAAAACATTGCGAATTTAATAATTTTAATTCAAATTTCTAAAGCTACTTTAGAATGGTGACTCATTCTTCATATTTAAACTTCTAAGTAATTTATTGACTCAATATATATAGTTTACATATTATTTGTACAAGAAAAAAGAAGGAAGTATTTGCATAAAAATGGATTCGAAGTGTTTTATTGGTATTAAAAAAAATTACTTTAATTTATTCCAGCAGCATAAAAGTCAAAAGTTCTTCTTTCTTATTATTAAGCAGAATTTAAAGCAGTTAAACGATTTCAAATTATATAAATTTTGCTTGACTTTTTTAAAAGGTAATCATACTTAAAATATCGAAAAAGGCTTTACAATATTCTCAGGTATGTTCTACAAATCACTTTTTGTCAAAGTGATTTCAAATTACGCAAAAGGTGTTCTGCGTACAAAATATATTGAAATCACGTGATTTAAAACGGTTAACTAAATGACTGCCGATTTGAAATCACTTTGTCGTTTTTTTCTAATTATTTCGTTTAGAATATAATTATAATGATCTTATATATTTAGAGAGATGTGCCGTCTACTTATTTTTGCAAAAAAAATTAGATTTTATACATCTAAAAACGAAATAATTCATAAATTTTCGAAGACACTGCATATTTTATAAAAAATTGTCTTGCTTTATTTAGTAATGTTCGTGATTTGCATTTTCTCGTCGGCAGTTAGCTGGTTTGTATTTTGGAAGATAATTCTAATGTTGCCAAATTGTCATAGTTTAAAAGGTCATTTAAGATTTATCTTTTTAATGCTAATGTTTCTAATTTCAAATTTAGAAAAAGTTAAGTGCAAAATATAAAATAGTAGAAACAAACATTTTGCATTAGATTTCACATTTTCAAACATTAAAACATTTTGATAATTTTCATATTTTCAATTTTTATTTGAGGCCGAAGTTCTTCGATCAGCTCCAAAAACTAAATGAAAGTAAATGTATTTCAAACAAATAAAAATTCACTAATTTATTTTTACTCCATTTCAATTGCAAATGTAAAAAAAATTTAAAAAAACCAAACATAAATCTAAAAAATCAGCTGCTTCCTCCTGTTTTCGACAAATTAAAACCACGCCGAAAAATTGAAAATCACGTGATTTGCAGAACAGCACCAAATCGTCTGCGTGATTTTAAAACCGTTCGTGATTTGAATTCACGTGATATTTAGAACAGACCTGTATATATTGTTACGTTTTTCCCTTTTAGAACAAACGTACGGATTCTTTTGATAGCAAATACCACTGTGGCTCATTATAAATTCCGTACTCAAACTTTATGACTTTTTCCGGCTATACTTCTTGACCCTACCGGTCTCGTAAATCCCATGGTCTCATATTTACCAAACATGCGTTATTATTACAAACGCAGCCATCCACGCTACACTACTTTGTTACTCCGGCGAGACATAAACTACTTGATGCCTTGTTTAGTAACCTTAACCATCCACAGACATCTCGACTACTCCTTTTATCCAAGGCAGTCATCTCCTTTAATCCAACAGCTACAACGCACGTCTGCTGTACACTGTTGTTATGCTGTTACACTTCCCTGTGGTAACCTCTACCGTCCGTACTTTTTATTATAAAGGGCTTCTTTATAGTTATCTGTTACTCTTATATTAAATTGGACGTCTCCACTAAATTATCTGCCATGGCTTCACACAATAATTGTCTTTTGCCTCTCGGGAGGTTAGTACTGCTGCTTCTTAATTTTAATTGCTTTATTTCCCGTTGTATGCATGTCCGAAGGCGGTATCGAACCCACGGTCTTCTGTTTTACAGCACGCACCTCTACCAACGCAACCATAGAGGTTGCTCAGCTTTTGTTAGCTAATTTTGGTATTATTCTATACACACACATACTGTTAAAAGTTTATAAAGTTCTGTTGGGAAAAAAGCTTGAGTTATCTTCATGTATGTTCATTGAAAGAATCAAAAAGTTATCTTCACGTTTGTTTTTAAGAAAACATAAGCCATTATTGTAATGTTTATAATTTTCGTTCTATATCGCGCACATTTTGTATTAATCTCTTATGAAAAGTTTGTGTTTATATAAATGAAAGATAGATTCCCTTTAGCTTAAATAAGTTTTAACTATTCAAAAGTCTTTAAAATACTTGATTGATTAAAAAAAACTGCAACATATAGGTATCACTCGAGCATTATTTGTCGTTCTAAAAACTTAGATAAATACTTGTTAGTTTTGCAAACCCAAATGAATTAATTCGAAAAGAATTTCACATCACTTTATAAAAAATACGATATCTTTTATTTTGTCTTTAAAAATATTTATCATCGCGATTGTATTTAGTCGTTTGTCTAAAGTATTTTCTAAAGTAATAAAAACTCGCTTCCTTGCGCTGTTTTCTTAAGCTTGTTGACTTTAATTCGTCTTCACTTGCAAAGGATTTTAATTGTAGAGATAAGAGGTTGATTTTTTTTTTTTATATATTTTATTTCTTTAGTTTTGGTGAACGAAAAACGGAATATTTTGAAAACGTAGTTGACTTAAAATCATTCAGAACTACTTTTATAATTTCTAAAGTTACTTTTCTTGATTTATAGCCTTCTTTCTTTATTTTCATATCTAAGAGACTGGGAATTTTTTTTTTTTTTTTTAATTTTAGTAACCTGTCTATTGCACTTGCACTGAATGCCCTGGCTCAGAAAGTTTTTGAGTTATTGTTTTTAAATTATTTTCATTATACAAAAATTTTAGGAGAGTAGACGAAAATATTTTTTTTTTGTTTTTTCTTAAATCTTTTAACAGCACTTGATCCAAATGACACAGTAAGTTACATTTACAACCTTTTGTGTTCACTAATTGTAACAAATTTCACATACCACCATAAAGTAAAAAATATCTCCCAGAATGTGGCATATACAATAAAAAATAGCACTAACCTTAATTTTTTTAACCATCAGATATTTTTACATAATTGGTTAAAAAAATAAAATATTTGACGATAAACTAGACTACTTTTTTCGCGTAAATTTTTTAGTACTTTGGACTCAACTTGCAAAAAAAAAATCTGAGATACGTGAAGATAATTTTGACATGACGATTAGTTAATGACACAGCGTTTTTAAGCATTTACAAAATCCCTAGTAACTACGTATCAATAGTTACGTTATCTATAAGACCATATAACTACTTAACAAAACAAAAAAAAAAATGGTTGAAGAAATTAAAAATAAACGTGAATGAACAAAATTGTACTCACCTAACGTTCACACATCGTATGTAATCGTTTATTTCAGTGAGCGCTCATTTTCATTCAAGTATCAAAAGTGATCTAGTTCGTTCATATTCTTGCTAACGAGCGATAAAATAGGACTCTGTAAAAGGAATGGTAGCAAAAATGGTAAAAAGTAAGAAATAAAAATTTTAAAGGAAAAGGATGCAAAATGTATATTTGTTTGAAAAAATATATACAATTTTTTAGGTTTTAAGTGAAGAAAACAATTAATTTTAATTAGTTTCTATTTAACATATATAATTAAATGTAAATTAAGCAGATAGATTATAAATACTAATAGATCAGCTATCAATTGCGGCAAAGGTTTGTAAAAAAGAATAATTCACTGATCTTCTAGTTTAAAAACAAATCTCTAGAAACCTGCTCTTAAAATTTACTTGATAACAAAATTACCTTAACACGACTGAAATGAAAAAGCTAAGTGAAACTAAATGGTGCACCAAGGCAGATTAATATACTAGGTAGTGGCAGTAGATCAGTTGACTTTCTTGTTTATGTTTTCAGATGTCATATTTTGTTAACACTTATTATTTTTTTTCGGTGCTTTGCGAGAGGAATTTTACAACAATTTTAAAATTTTGTTCCAAAATTGGCAATGTTGGAAAGGGCTGGAGGGGGAACAGTTATAATTGTTGACCTAATCTTGCTTTTATTCGCAACTATAGCAAAGTTTGTCTTTAAAATTGTTCAAACAAATTTGCTACTACTGAAGTAAATTTGAATTAGGGCCTGTTCGTAAATGCATCACTGCACTGCATATGCTGCGCAGTACGTTCGTAAATGCAAAAAGTGGCAGCACTGCAAATGTCGTCTGTTCGTAAATGCATCACTGAAGTATATTATGCGCAAATAAAAGCAATAAACTAATCATAAAAATGGCTGGTGCAATGAACGTCTTTTTCTGTTTAATAATTTTTATAGAATTAAATTTAGTTTTTTATTCTTTAATCTTCTTTTTTTTAGTATTTTACACAAATTTGTATCATTTTTATATCATCTAGTTGACAAATAGAGTTTATTATCAATTTTTCTATTTTCACAGTATTTCTTCGTTCGTTAATGCAAACACTAAAATGAGCAAAACAAAGCATACGCAACAGCTGATTAGCAGTGGCAGTGCAGAATAATCATATTATGCAGAGCACTGATGCATTCACGAACAGGCCCTTACATAAGCAAAAAAAAAAAAAGAATACTACCTTTTTGCGGAAAGTCCTTAAAAAAACGATATTTTTACATTTAAAAACTTTAAACTTGTCTATTTTAAATTTTATTAATAATATAGCAAATGTCCTAAAGTAATAATCCGATAATTAATAAGCGTACTACGCCAAAAACACTAAGTTAAGATTAGCTACATTTAAACATATTTTTATAGACATTTTCAAGGTTTGATTAAATTTGAAAAATCTAGTGCCATACCCAGAAGCCCTCTTTTACCCTAGTGGTCTGACCGTACGTAGATTTACTGCGAAACAGCTCTGCTCTGCCTCTGTAGAATTTCGTTGAGATATACATATTAAGTGGTTTAAAAGATACCCAATTTTCTAAAAAAAAAACCTTTTCAAACCACTGTGAGTTATTTAAATTTGACATCTGAAAATATATTTTACACAAACAAAATACATGTTGTTTACTTATTGTTGTAGTTGTTTTAGAACTGCTATTACCTGTAAAATTAATGTGCCTTGTGGTGCACTAAGGAGCAGCAAAACACTCAGTTGTGTGATTCGTTCAATTGTACCCGTTCGTTAATGAAAGACACGTCTCTAGTATGTAATACCACAATTGTCTCAAATTAAATACCTCACAACACACAAAAAAAACTAAAAACAGTTATTAAAACTGGCTTATTGACAGAAACTCTACCTTAAGCTGTAAACTTCTATTGTACAACTCCATTCTTAAACCAAAATGTTGTTGAAATTTTATTATAGGGCACTGCCTCTGCTTGAAACTTATAAAAAATTCAAAGGCTCCATAATAAAATTCTTCGAATGATCACTGCTGTTCCTTGGTATTTAAAAAATTTTAAGCTCCACAAAAACCTAACTAAACGTGGCATTGATAAATATAAGAAACGTGGCACATGCAACAATGCATATAACATTTATAACGTTCGTGGTTTTACTAGATTAAAAGTGAAAGACACTGCCCGTTTTGGCCGAATACCAGAGAAATGATAACTGATATTTGCAGCTACCATGAGACATTTTTTTTTCTATTTAGAACTGGCTGGGATTAATTAAGTCCAATTGTTAGATATAAAATTGGAAAACTTATTGTTAGTTCTATTATTTTAAATATTCAATAAATAATTTGAAGAAAATATGATCCCCTCGTTTTATTGAGAAGTCATATTTTTTTAAATGATAATAAAATATTTTATACAACTAAACGGCTTTTACTTTGGCCCTCTACTAATTATTGGCGACAACCTGTATTAAAGCAGAGTATCGCAAAATAAAAATTATTTGCCTTGATTTTTACTCTTATATCAGTGCTGTATTGCATAGGTTTTGCCATGCCATCTCAGTCTCTTCTGGGAAGATCCTAAGGGTTCCTTTAGAACCATTCGTGGCCGCCATTTCACTATCTTTTCAACTGTATAGAATTTGACCATTATGTGACTTTTGATACAAAGTGTTTGCCAGTTTGCGCAATAGTAGCTGCTGACGCCTGGTGGAACAAACATTTCCACTCGTCTTTGTAACTCCTGGAAAGCGCCATTGCCCGTTTGCTTAAGTGCGCACATGTCAACCTATGTTTTGCTTGAGTTGCTTTTTTATCTACGTAACACGAGTATTGGAGGGAAAAAAGAATCAGCTGTGCACAATTCAAGTTACACAGATTAATTTAAATAACGTCATTCACCTTCTGTATACCTACTAAACACAGATTCCTTATTCACACTGTAGATTTTAAGTTCACATTTCCTCCTTAGTATAACCCTTTCAGACCGTGTGCGGGTGGGTTTCGGTCTCAATATTTTTACTTCCGTTTGCTTAATGTGAAATAGACGGGCATGTATCGATTGTGCTGATTGTTTTCTATATTTGCTTCTCACATTTCTCTTCTGTTTAATTTACCGTTACTTTAATTATTGCGAAACTCTTCAGTCACACTTCAGTTTTAGCATAATGGGCCGTAAAAATAAGTTGTGTCCTTAATGACAAAAGTATTAATCGTTTACAAATAACTAAAAAAAACTATAAAAATTATAAGTTTTAAAATTTCAAACTAATTGAAATCTTTTCCTGCAATACAAGTGTGTTTTATTAAAAAATATTATTAAGTGCATCAATTGTGCGCGCCAGACGTGCGTGTCCTGAAAATCCTTGTAGGTTATAAAAATGATAAAATCTATTCATTGATTATATTTTCATACGCTGTAGAGACCATATCCCAGCAAAAAATTAGACATTACCCTAAAAAGTACTTGCCACATAATAACTTACTTTTATGATTGCCATATTTTGTTACTCCCTTACAAAACACATTACATTAGTTTCCAAAAAAGGAAGTAGTAATGGAACTAGTTCTTTTTGTTAAAAGAGACTATCGTACTAATGGCACTCATTATTTCCTACAATAATTTATGTAATCGATTCTCAGTAATTGATGGGAAGTACTTCTGCCAAAAACGCTTAATTCCACACTCGATTGCCTTTTCAAATATTTTTTGCTGGGCTATTGAACCCATTAACAAGCTGAAAAATGTAACATAAAGGAATTTTGCTGAGCCATTATCAAATTATCGTCATCATCTAATGATGTCAAATTATCTCAAAAGTAATTAAAAAGTATTAAATTATACAGCCCTGATTTCTTTACTTAAATATAAGTTTTAATATTTTTAAATTTGTTTTATTAGTTTGACACATGAAATTAGCAAAGACGGCACTAACATAAGTTAAATAAATAAAGTAAGCAAATTAAAAAAAAAACTTAAACAAATAGTGATAAGCGTTTTTATTAGAATGTGCCACGAGTTCAAATGTATATTTATTTTCGATTTTTTTTTTTAACGATAGTGTATTAATTTTTCATGTTGTTTATTTAATTTCAGGTAAATCCACATCGAATAACAAAGAAGTAATTTGTCCTGATGACAAATACAAAGAAGAAGGTGATCTCTGGAATGTTGAGGCACAAACAGCCTTTTTGGGTCCCAATTTATGGGAGAAAACCCTGCCGTATGATGCCGACCTTAAGGTAACACAAGTTAGTATCACCATCATCTCGCTCTGTAGTGGCTGCGTCAAGACTACATTAAATATTATTTGTTAACATAAACAAATACAAAACATATTTAACATAATGCCTATCAAATAAAACAATTATGAGACACATACAAAAGTAACACAAAATATTTAACAGTCTAAACAAACTTTAAAGCGTGTGCGTGTATATGTTCCATTGAAATCCCATTTTTATTATTTTATACATAAAACTGAGTTTTTTTCTCTTACTAAATATTTGAAAAGATTTTTGTTTTAGTTTGTACACTTTTTACTAAAATTGTTCACTTTCTCAGCTTTTTGTAGTTGCAAGATCATTGATCATAAAGCAAATGCTTGTTTTTACTGCTTCTGCTTTTATTAATGTCATTACACTCTTTAAGAATAATTTATAAAAAAAATTAAAGGAAATAATAAAAACAGCGAAAAATATTTATTATATTTTTAGTTGATACTGCTTTAATATTTGCTAGAATATTGAAAAATCTTGAAAGCCACTGCTTAAGCATCGTATTCTGTTCAGCGTTCAGCATACTACTCTGTTCATCATTTCGTGCGAAATGATGTCAAAAGTCCATATAAAAAATTGCTCGGAAATAAATAACAAATAATCAGCGTTGCCACACAAGAAATTTACTTCCTACCAATAATTTTCAAAAATCCTACCAAAATCGTTAACAGCCTACCAAAAATTTTAAAATGCAAATCTTCAATAAAATCAAAATTTTTATTTTGGCTTATATAGTAATATAATAAAAAATTCCAGTTTTTATAAAAAACATAAAAATATACATAAAATAACAACATAAAAGCAATATTTCATTTAAAATAACGGATGTATGTGTGTGTATACAAAATGTATACAGATAAAAAAACAAAAGGAATTTAAAATACAAAAAATATCACATATAATTCATTGGTTTCAAAATAGTTTTATAGCATACTATGCAGAATTAACACCCATCCCTTTCCTGGAGCCAATCAAATTCGCTCAACCATTCGGTTCTAAATTTTCTTTTGACTGTTTCTTTACAATGTTCTCTAAAGGTACTATATTATTTAGAAATGTTTTAAAACAAAAATTTTAAGAGTGGTTCTACCTAGTTGATGGAATGTCGTTTCTGAAATTATATTATTATATTATTTTCATTTAATTTTGGTGTTTTTAATAAAAAATCTGAAAAAAATACATGCAATATTAGTTAATATTTATGTAATTAATAGATACATATTTAGAATTAATAAAGTTTAATTACTTTTCCATTTTGTCTATTAATTTTTTAATACATACACTTGAAAATAAACCTTCACTTAAAAATATTGTTAATTTCAATTTCATAAAATAGTTCGCGTTTCTTAAACCAGAGATGGTTATAGCTTTAATCATCTCTATGCAAAAAAGCAGAGATATTTTTTAGTACACCCAAAACAGTTTTTGAAAATAGTGGTAACACTATCAAAGTTATTGTTTATTTTATTAAAAGTTACATTTTTTTTATTTTATGTTCTGAAAATGAAAAATTTACTATGCTAAAAAATTGCTATAGGAGTAAAACCTACCAAAAATTTAAAAAAATTCAACAAACCAACCAAACTACCAAACTGTTTTTTAAAAACTAAAAACTACCAAGTTTGGTCCGATTGGACCAAAGCGGCAACGCTGCAAATAATGTTGCTGTAGTAGTACTCTGTATGTTTGTGTAAAAGTTGCGAAATTCTTCTCGCAGCATGTTGTTAATACTAACAAGTGTTTCTGTCAAAATTTTTCTTTCAACTGCGAAATAACATAAGCAGCATTTTGTTTGTACGGAATATTTGACAGCAACTTTTTCAGACCTGCCCCTAATTTTTTTAAACTTTTTCCATGGCGTTTTTCATGTAATATGTCAGTAACGACACACGCTTAAACTGGTCATGTATTTTATCGAAGTGAGTGCTTTATCTTGATGCCTTTAACTAGGGTAATCATTTGGGGCGAACTTCCTCCTGTTTATTTTGTATTTCTATAGATCTTGCAATTTCCAAATTTTTGGTTTTTTTTAATTTCTGCAACTTATTTTATATACGATTCGTTAACGCTTAGGAGTAGTTAAAAACTTAGGAATGTTCGGAAGTGCACCACTGCGCTGCATTTGATGCACAGTGCGTTCTAAAAAATGGCTGATGCGATGGTTGAACAACTATTTTATTTAATATTTGTTAATTTTATTTTGTTAAATTACATTTGTTTATGCATTTCTGGAATCGAACTTTACGTCAAATCTTTGAAACTTTTAATAAGCGACTTTCGAAGAAAAATTTATAACAGGAAAAAAAAAAGAAGTCGGTGCTCTGCGTCAGTGTCTTAAAAAAAATAAATGAACAGACACATAATCGGAACAACAACAAACAAAAATAATACAAAAAACAACAATCAAATTTATTATTAATTTATCAATTTTTAATGTTAAAGCATTCGAAGTTGTAAACAAACGATCATTTCCTTTTGTTTGCGCATCAAGTAAGTACCAGCATCAGATGTTTTGCATCGGCATCGCAAACAAATTACACAATCGCATCCGATGGTGCATTTTCGAACGAGCACTATAACAATTATTTATGCCAGCAACATGTTTATGTTTCCATCAACATATAAAGAGTGTATGACTAAAACTGGAAAATATCGTGAAAAGCCTAGTACTCTGTTCGATTTTGCAAAAAATGTTGAGAAATATGCATTATTTCGCTTGAAAAATTTGAAAATTAGCTACTAGTGCTAATAAGATAATTATCGTTGTTATCGCCTTCAAGGATACCACATTTACTAGAAAAAAATTATGTCTGGAAAAAATTTAAAATTTACTGAAGCCGAAGATAAATACTCATCCAAGCTTATAGAATTTATCCCATATATGTGTTTGTTTTTTAATTGCAGTAACGAACAAACGCTTTCTGCGTCATTAAATTAATTTTCATCTTTTTCTCTTCATAAATGTTCACTTTTTCATTTTTCTTTTTTAAATTATTTTAACAATTCAAATTCATATCAAATCAGAAGGTCTGAAAAAAATTTTTTTAAAAAATTCTTTACAAAAAAAATGCTGCTTATGTTATTTCGTTGTAGAACAAAAATGTTGCCAGGAACACTATTTATTTGGAAAACATGCTGCAAAAGACATTTCGCGACTTTTTCACAAATAAACAGAGTAGTACTTCAGCAACATTATTTCTTAATTATTTCGCTGTATTTTTTGACAACATATCGCACGAAATTATCAATAGATTATATATAGTAAGGGAGGCCACTTGTCATTAATTTAGGATAAACAATAGACACAAGAATATTTTGGACCTCATAGACAAAAAAGTCAGGTACCTTCCAAGGCAAATTGGGGCCATTTGCAGTATAAATATTTGTAGTTGAAAGGTAACAAAGAATACTTCAAAGAAATACTTAATTCGTTTTTTGATTTATTCGGAGCAGTGTCAAATGTATGCCAAATTAGGATCTTCTAGAATAAAGACTATCGTGTATCGAGTACAGTTGAAAATACCAAACTCATATTTCTCCGCCAAATACTTTTTAATATTTTAAAACAAAATTATTCGCCTGGAAAGAATTAAGTTCTTGAAATCATAATGCAATAATTTTTAGCTGTTGGAAAGGGTGGATAACGTTTGATGGAGCACTTTTATCAGCCAGAAATGTTCGGTCTGCTGCATACGTTGCACCATCTGCGGGAAGTTTATCGTTAAGGAAGGAAATTTTTGATTGCACTAGACGATCCGCTTGTTGTTTAATACTTTCTAGAATGTATGGTATTATGGGATAGTTTACTGTTTTGGTGACAGGACATGGCAACTTCAGATATTATATCTGTAAAAGGAAAATTGAGAATGATTGTTGGATTTAGAACAAGGACCGTAGAAAACTGGATTTGTGTGCCATAAGGGATGTTAGGCGTATGCAAACGCTTGACTATTATGAAAATGGAAGTAAAAACTATCAGTCTTTGGCTAAAAAATATTTGTCTTGAATTAGTAATGTGGGGGAATATTGACCTGGTAGAAGCGCAACGCTAATGAATTAAAGTGGGTGAAAAAAGTTCCGAAAGAGCCAAGACGCAATAATCCACTTACACAGTAATGAAAATAACAGTTTACAATAACAAAAATTATTTCAATAAAAATGATGTTTAGAAAGGCTTACGAAAAACTTGGACCTTCTACTCTTCAACATTTTCGGCAACATGTTGAATCATAATGTGTCAAAGTAAAAATATCTAAAATCAAACTGATTATTTAAACTGAGAAAGCGTTACAATTAAATCATATTTGAAAACTTATATTATCATTTACTCAAATTCTATACAAAAGTTCAAGTAATGCACAGCTCGCTAAATGCTTGTTTAGTATATGAGATAACGTTTTATTAGAAAACTGTTCTTTAGCAATTGGCTGATTTTATTATTTTTGTTTGTTTTGTTTTTTTCTTAAAACAGTATGCTGATTTAGATGAATTTTTATCGGAAAATAATATACCTGATGGCTTGCCTGGTACCCATTTGGGTCATTCAAGTAGTTTGGGTCATCGTTCAGATTCCCTAAGTCATGCAGCTGGTCTGTCACTGGGACTCGGACATATAACAACAAAACGTGAACGATCACCATCACCGTCAGATTGTATTAGTCCGGATACCTTAAATCCACCTTCACCAGCTGAATCAAGTGAGTAGAAAAGTGTGTTTGGTCTTATAACAATGGAAACAACAACAACAACAAAAATCTTGAAAAATATTTTTAGAGGAAAAAAGAAAAATCAAAATTTTCTTAGGAAAAATTTGTTGTTGTGGATAATGTTGTTGTTACTTTTAACAATTTTTTTAGTTTTGTTTCAACTTTTTTCCTTTAGTTTATTAACATTAACACCCATTTAACTAATTTGATTACATTTCTATTAAAAAAAAATAACTTAATTGGTATGGACACAATTAATACAAATTCTTTTTACTTTTGGTTTATATTATTTTCTGTTTAAATATTTCGTTTAATTAGTTTCTTAGTTGCTAAAATGTAAATTAAAAAAAATATAACTTTTTATTTAATGTATTATAAAAACATTTTTTTTTTACCTAACATTCATTATTATATTTTTTTTGTTGACAATTATCATACTGAATTAATCAAATGCTAAATGTTAAAAAATCAAACGAGAAAATAAAGAAAAGAACTGTTGTTTTGAATAAATTCTATTTGGATATCTTTGCAATTAACGTGTCCATATCATTAAATATATTGAATGAAAACAAGAATATATTTAACATGTTGCTGTTACATTTAAACAAATCAAATGTTGCTAGAAAGCTTAAAAGCTAGCCAGCAACATTTGTTTAAAAATTTATATATTTCGTTAACAATACAGTTGTTTTTTTTCAACCAACATAAAAAGAGATTTTGCTTACTGATACATCTCTGAATTGTTACAAATACTGTCCATTTATAAAGATTATAAAAAAAATTAAAGTAAAATATTTTTTCAAACAAAATAGTCTAAATAATAGTAAATTATAATCATAATTGGCAACATGTTGCAGCAACATATTTTTCAAAAGAATTATCTCTTCTTTTTATTTTCTTCTATTTTTTTAAAAGAATTGATTAAAATTCGTTTTGTTAACAAATCATCATTTTCTTAGATTTTTTGCCATTTGAAGTGTTAAATTAGTTCTCTCATTTTACTTTTTTTATAAATTGTTCAGTTTTAATTATCTCTTTCTTGTGTTCTAAGTTAAAAATTATTTTAGTTTTAAATGGACAGTTTGTGAAACATTGTTAACATTTAGTATTTGATATTCCAGCATTTTCCTTTGCATCATCGGGGCGGGATTTCGATCCCCGCACTAGAGCATTTTCCGATGAAGAGCTCAAACCGCAACCCATGATTAAAAAATCACGCAAACAATTTGTTCCAGATGAACTAAAGGACGATAAATACTGGGCCCGTCGACGAAAGAACAACATTGCTGCCAAACGTTCACGAGATGCCAGACGACAAAAAGAGAATCAAATTGCTATGAGGGCGCGATATTTGGAAAAGGAAGTAGGTTTTTATTTACATTTTTTTTTGTTTTCTTTAAGATTCTCAAATAAAAAAATTTTTTCTCCGTTATTAGAATGCTACATTACACCAAGAAGTAGAGCAGCTAAAACAGGAGAACATGGACTTGCGTGCACGTCTCTCAAAATTCCAAGATGTGTAATGCTAAATATTTCTTCTACAAACTTTGTTACTAATTAATTCTTTTTTAAACATGATTTTACTTTCGTTCGTTAAAAAACAAATTAAAACTACTCCTAAAATGTTTTTAAAGTTAAAATTAAATATTTACGTTAACGTCTTTAATTTCGGAAAAAACAAACACCTTAAAAACAATACATAAATCTATGATAAATTTAAGCAGTTAAATTATTCCTAAGCACCTATCAAGCTCACATGTTTTACACATTTATGTAAAAATTCAATTCCTAACTTAATCAAAATGTTTTTCATAAAAAAAAAACTAATAAGAAAATTCAGTTTGTTGCCTTCGTATCCTTTAATTAAAAAATCCACGCATAAACCCTTCAGAAATATCAAAAATAAAAATATTTTTAATTCAAAAATGAAAAAAATTATTAAACACAATGCAAGTTTTATTCAAAACAATTAAAAAATTACTGTAAAAATCACATATAATCTGTCATAAAAAATTTAAAGAATATGTTAAAATTGAGTTTAACAAGGAAAGTTTTAAACAGAATTACAAAAAAACTTGAAGTTAAACTACTGATTAATATAAATATAAATTAAGTGTTTATAAAAAGAAACAAAATTCAGATATTATTATTATTATAAAAACAAAAATATAATGGTATACTTAAGAGACAAAACTACAGCAAGATTATTAAGTTATACTGAAATCAAGATTGAAAAAAAATTAAAAAAAACTATTAAAAGATATATACTAATAAAAATAAATAAATAAAATTATTCAGAAATAATTAAACATAACTATAAATGTTGCAGCAACATATACTACTGAAAATACAAAGTATGTAAACATATTGTTCTACTAATTCTTAATGTTTGGTCACACTGGACGGATCATTTGAGACAAATGAAACATGGTAAGTTTTCACTATTCAAAAAAATGTTTAAATTAGTGGTCATGCATTTGCTTCAAACAATGCGCCCAATGTGACAGTACCTTTAGTCATTACTAAAATTTAAAAAAGAAAAGAGTTCAATTAAAAAAAAAAAACACGAGTACTTGGTTTTAAGAAACATAAAATTTTAAAATTATTAGCAACATTGTTACAAAGATTTTGGTAAAAAGAAAATTTCAATAGCAAATGGAAAGCCAAATTTTAAGACATATTTTATATTCTTAAGAATGTATTGACAACACTCAAAAAAGTTTTTTTTATAGCAAAATATGATTTTATTAAAAAAAAATTGTAGAGTGATTTTAAGTTATAAGAAAATATATTTAAAATTATTGTTGTTATAAAATAAAATTTAAATAAATATTTTAAGGTATAAATTTATTTGCTGGATTCATGTTAAAAGGATTTTTAAAAAACATTTTTACCGTTCAGTTTTGCATGCGAAATGGTTTCAAACTATACACATAAAAAATGTGTATCAGAAATGTTGCATAAAATGTTCTTTCTTCTTATTTTGAAAAAAAAAAAACATTTTATCAAAGCTGTAAAATAACGCAAATGGATCTTGTTTCATATTGAATATTTTCAACAACAGCTTATCACGTGCTCCTTGCACGTTCTTGGTGCTAAAAAAATGTTAGCTGTCAATAACGTCCAAAATACATTAAACAATAAAATGGAAATTGATGAAAAGGATAATATATATATATAATAGCTTTTTTATTATTTGTAAAATAGCACAGTATGCTTAAACAAAATAAAAAGGAAAAATTCTTTTAAATCTCAAAAAAAAGCTTCAAACCTTTAACTCAATGTTGCATAACATTTTCTACAGTTTCGAGCAGAGTACCAGGCTTTTAATAGAAATATTGGATATAAATCCAATTAAAAACATTGTGGCTGTTTTAAAAGATTAAATAACAAATTTTGTTGCTAAGAAAGTAAGTGTTTTCAAAGCACTAAATGTGGTTGCTAAGTTTAAATAAGAAAAAAACCCTCAAAAATTCAATATATAACTATTAGGAATAATTTTTGAACTGTGCGTATACATGTTGAGATACTTGATTAAAAGTAGACATGCCTCTTAAATAAGTATCCTTCGTAGCAACAATGTTGCTTCAAACCCCAGTTTATACTATTTTAAACTAACAACATTATTTTTATTTCAAAAATAAATGTTTTATTATCGCCATAAGCTTTTTAACCCTTATCGGTCGTAAGTCACCTCTGCCGTGACAACAGTACTTTTCTGCAACGGTCGTATGGCACGTCTGAAGTGACAAGGCGAATTATGTCGAAACATACTGTCTACAAGTATATAAATAAGTATATAAATAATTATCAGAAACTCAGACATGTAGTAGTTGTACAAAAAATAAATAATTTGTAACAAAACTGAAAAGAAATGAATATAAATGTATAATAACATACTATTGTTTTTTTTTTTGATATTTGTTAAAAATAACTACAACCTGGTGAGAATCAAACGTGTGAAAAGTCGCGTCCGATAAGGGTTAAAGAATTACGGTCCAATTCCTATTTTAAATTTAAAGTTTACAATATTTGTTGAACACTTTAGGTTCAATAAACCATTTTTAAAAATTCGCAATAAAAAACACAAAATAACAGTTCAATAGCTAATCTATACTTTAAGCAATTTAACGTTCTTAACTGGCATTATCATTAATACTTAGTACTTTAAAACACCAATTGTCAATTAAACCGAAAATCGAATATGGCTTTTTCTTTTTATTCATTTAACGCAAAAAAAAAACTTTTAAGTGGAAAAAAAAAGATTTTTGGTAAGCGAAAAATGCACGAACAAGAAATGCAATAAACAAATTATTAATAAATAAAAATGTTTTGTTTATTTTGATCAAAAATATCATAGAATTAAAACTATTCGAACAATGAGTTCTTTAACGAGCTGTTAACGTTTCTTATTTTATGGAACAATTCTAGTGTAGCCCAGTAGCTTCAAATAAAATAAAAAGTTGTCCGGGGTCAGAAGATATTTTTTTGAGAAGAAATTGTTTTATAAAAACTGGACTGATGTCTGAGTTATGGATACCTAAAGTTTTTATATAAAATTGGAAATATTTCAAATATTTTTAGGGATAATGGGACAATAATGTGTAACGGGTACCGCCGCGAAAGTATACACTTTGTTTGCTTATAGTTATTTCAAATAAATGAGAAAAGATCTTATATTGATAATAAATGTTTTATTTAATGTCCGGAATTATGTATGGAATACAATATTAAATTAATGCCCGCCTCTGTTAGCCTCACAAATGCAAGCTTTTTTGAATACATTTTTCATTACATTCTCACACATTTCACGCGGTAGTTCATTTGTTTCATCACGAATATTTTTTAAAGTTGCTCACTCGTTCTGGTTGGTTTGCATAAATCCTGCTTTTCAGATATCCCCACAAAAAGAAGTCCGGGTCAGTCAAATCAGGCGACCTAGGAGGCCAATCAGCATCACCATTTCTTGAAGTAACTGGTTGTGTAAAGAGGTTTTGCAGCAATTGCGAATTGCCAGGTGTCTACTTCATGACTGCCAAATATGAACTGTCAAGACTAATGTTTACTAAAATGGCGACTAAACAAAAAAATTTACCTTTCCAGCATACACCCTGTACATAGCTATCTTTGTAATCCGGAGTACATGGTAAAACTAGACTCAAGCGCTTGTTTTTAATTTTTAATGCTTTAGAGTCTTTAAGAAGAAAACTTTTATTTTTTTAACAAAATGTCTTTATAATAAAATTCTCTATTCTCTTTTTAAATAAGAAATTAATATTTGTAAAAGGTTTTATAAAAGGTTTAATGGGCTTATTAAACATTTATTAATACTCTTTTGTCGAGTTTTGCTTATTAAAGGCTTATTAAACTGTTAAAGTACATTTATGAATTAGACTGTTAGTGTTTATAACTACCGTAAAGAAAAAAAAAACTCTTTTTTTTTAAATGTTGACTGAAAGAGAAATAATAAAAAATAATTGAACCTTTAGGAGTATATGTAGTTGCTAATCTTCTTTACTGACTTATAGTTAGACCAAAGGAATAATTATATATCAGCCAAACACATACATATCTGCAAAACGTTTAAAGAAAGCAACATTTATAATCATCAACATTGTTGACAAAGAATCCAGTTTTTTTCTGTATATATACATATGTGTTTATGAGTTTGTTCATTGTTTATAGGAAGTCGAACAACAAGATCGATCGTTATAATATTGAAACCGCCCTGCTGAGAAACAGAAAATTTATTTATGATTATTAACAATTTTCAACGAGACTGGGGAATGGTAAACCCTTAAAAAAATAATAATTATTTATCCAATTTACGCATAAAAATAAAAATTCTATCTAAATTTAAATACTTTGCTCTGAGACTAAAATTCGTATTCAATTTAAAGCCCAAAGGTATAGAAGGTAGGTTTATCCAAAAATTTATTAAACAAACTATTTATTATTTAGAGTGTTTTTTGCACGCCATAAAACTGAGTGGAGGTTGCGAAGAACACAACTACTTCTTAACTTCTATTTGTAGTTTTCAGGATTGATAGCTCGCCTAAAAATGTAGCAAAATTAGGAATGATAAGAAGTTATTTTCTGGCGAGAAATTGTATCTTAAGTTACTGCAAAAATTCTTCATGTTAATTAACGAAAAATATTGAGCTATGAAAGAAGAGTATTTCCATTTTTAGTGCCTTTTTCGAAATATAAGAACTTAACTTTAAAAAAACAACTTTTCTTTCTTTCAATTGAATACCTGTTAGCAAAACCTCTTTTCAATTTTCTTAAAATTAAATATTAATCGCAAAGTACCTATTAGTTTGTTAATTGGTTAAATGTTGCGTAGACAACAACATGCATACAAACATTTTTCTCGCACTTAGATCTGTAACGGATTCATCTGCAGCATGAGTGCAAATGAGCTTTATATTAAATGTAAAATTGTATTTTGATTAGGTTATAAAAATAAACTGAAAGAAGTACTGGATGTGGAATAAATATTCTTAACAGAAATTTAACACAAACATTTAATGATAATTTAATATCACCAATGTACGAGGTAAGCAATGTATTTGTAGGTTATCGTTTTCTTTCTGCTTTAAAAAACAAGTCGAAAAATCTTTATAGTTGTTAAGGGGTGTTAACATCTGGAAGCGTGTTAATTAATTGGCTTTTAAACGAGTACGCTATTTAAGACATTCCTTAACTAAATATGTTAGAAATGTTGCATCAACATGTTGATAAGATGATGCTTGTCCTAGAAGCGTAATTTCCTTACATTAATTTTTTATTAAGAAAATTTCGCAATATTGTAGCTTTCATAAATACAAAATTGACGAAAATAATCTCACAATGCTTCTTAATTTATTAACAAAGAGAAAAATAAGAATTACGAAATAGTCATACAGTTCAACACTTTTTAAGCACACGAGCAATTTTCGACTGAGCTGGTGCTAAACAGCTTTCGTATAAATTCTAAATGCAAAGTAGAGTTTTTTTTACTAAATAAAATTAATATGTTAATGTTTATCAATAGTTGTTTATTTTAACCTTAAACTTAGATTTTTTGCAAGACTTTACGAAAAACAAGCGGCCTACTCTTGACTTTTGTGTAAAAAAAAAATTAAAAAAGAATTTAGTTTAAACGAACAGTGTTGTCATTATTATATTGAACAGTTTTACATTTATTAAATATTTTTTATAATATTCGGTAAAATTTAAAAAGGCTCAAGAACAATGTTGCTTAAATTTAAAAGTGTTGCTGAACTAGTGTTCACTTTAATATGCTAAAATTTTTTCTTATTAGCAACATTTTATATTCAATTCTGCCTTGAGTAATTTGCCAGAATATATCTACGTATGTTTTTGTGATTAAAACCAAAAATGAAATAAATTTTTAAAAAAATATTTTAAACTTTAGTATGTTGCTGCAATATTTATTAGAAGAAAATAAAGCTACAGCAATACTTAACAAACAACTAACACGCAAAAAGCTTATAAAACAATATAATTTCATTTAAAAAAATTTACCTAAAAAAATATACTTTCAACACACCGCCTAGCAGCGTAGAAAACCTCATTATAAAAACAACATGCAAAATAAAATGTTTAGCAACATTTTGCAAAAATAAGAAAATATCAACAATTTATTGTTTAACAACATACAACAAAAACAATATTAAATAAAAAAGTACCTTAGTTATTACAACAATACGATATAATACAATACAAGAGACATACAATGTTGCAATTCTTTGTTGTTTTCTTCTAATTTTTAATTTTTCATACTATTTTCTTTATTTAACATAAATAAAACTTAGCTAAACTCTTTCAAGTTGAATAAAAAAAAAGAAAATTATATTTTAGTTGTAGTGTAGAAATTGTTATTAGATTTAAAAATGAATTGATTTTTTTTATAAAATGTTTTAAAAAAATTCTGTTTCTTTACAATAAAAAGGAAAAAAAAATATGCAAAAGCAAACAAATACATTATATACATACTGTTTATATACAATAACAAAAATAAATATATATATAATTATGAAATACGAATCAATAATTTACATAAATAAATTAAATAAATAAAATAATTAATCCTAATTGAAGTAGTGATTAGTAAAACAAGTGTTTGTTGTTAGTTTGTATTTTAGAAATGTTTTAGTTTTCAGTTAATTGTTTTTATTAATTTTTATTATTATATTATTATTTTATTACTTTTTTATTAAGTTGAACTACAGAGAATAATTAAGAACTTACATATACTTTTTTTCATTTAAACTATTATCAATAATAATTATTATATTGTTTTAATAATATTAAGTCATTATTATTATTATTATTATTTCTTGTTTTGTTTAATATTAAATAACACACAGAAAATAATAAAAAAATATTTTAAATTGGAACAAAAAAACCTCCCGTAAATTGTGTTTTTTTTTTAATTTATTATTGATAAAAAGTATTGAAATAAAAATTAATACAAGTTTCAGCAACATGTTGAGTAGTGATGCTCATTGTTACGTGTGTATTTGTTTCATTATTTTGATGCATTTTATTTGAGAAGTGTCAGCGCTTAAACATTTCATGCGATTGCGTTCAACATAAACAATGAAATAATTTTAAAGTTCCAAAAAACTGCCTGAAATTAAAATTTATTAAAGCACTCTTTATAAAAAATATGTTTACTAGATATAAGCTTTCGTTTCGCATTAACGGTTTGTTATATTAGCCAATCCATATTTGTGTTTATCAAGTAAAATGTCTTAGTATATTTTTCATAATAATATGACATCTTTTAATTACAAATAATAGTTTCTATACCATCAAGGCTAAATCTTTCTTATGTGAAATTCTGGCACTAAATGCTTTTTCTAAGTTCGTAAAATGATCTGCTTGACAAAAATACGATGGAGCGATATTTGACTTTTTTGTTCTTTTCCTTTCTTTAGCATCGAACTTTAATTTATATTATTTTACTATAATTGTTATTACAATATTATTTAAATTTTTTTGTTTTTTTTTTTTTAATACAAATTAAAAAAGAAACTTTAATTAAACAATGAAATAAGATTGAAAATGTGTAGATTTTTTTTTAATTCGAGAGAATTGGATATATGATTTTATATAACCGATTTATAAACACTCCCTTTTAATATAACATCTATCTCGTTAAGACACTAGGTGCAAAACGAACGGAACTATTACAACAATATTAACAATAAACACAACAACATTAAAAACATTTTAACTAATAAATTACACAACACAAGAGAAGTAAAATGTGTTTTTTTCCATTTTTTATAAAATATTTTTTTTAATTTACCAAGCAAACTAACAATGAATACATGTAATTGAAGGCATAAGAACGTATACAACAAAGATCTCATTATTTATAAACATTTTAATAAATAAATCATTAAACAATTTAATTTTAAAAACACTTCATTAAAACACAGAAAAAATTTACAACGAAATAATTTACTTAAAAAAATAGTTTTTGCTTTTCATCAAAATATTATACAGGAAATTTAAATTTTCGAGTACACTACAAAAAAAAATAATAATAAATAGACCACCTTAATAGTTAAAAATAAAACCGTAGAGTCTGTCAATGTTTGAGCTTTGGTTGTTAATTAAAAAAAAAATTAACAAAAATAATTAACAACATATTAGAAATAAAAGTTTAATACTTGTTTTACAATTACAAGCAATTGTATTAAAATATCAATAGTTTTAAGAACAAAAAAACAAAATAAAAAACTACCAAACAACAATAAACTGCATTGCATTGCAACTGCATTGAAAAAATAAATATTAATAGTTTTAAAAGTTACTTGTTATTGGTGTTTAAAGTAAAAATTTAAAAATATAAATAGAAAATTTATTTGAACACTATCTGCCGTATTCATAAAAAATAGTTGAGTTTTGAAATGTGTTTTAAAACCTAAGTTTCTTATAAACTTTATTTTAAATTAGATATCAAAACATAATTATTTATTATTAATACGGCAGTATAAGTTGTAATTTGATTTTGTCTTTAATTTTAGTTGAATTTTTTCTTGGCTTATATTTTATTTTAAATTGAAATGCTAGTGTATTTTAATTCAGAAACGATTGCATATTTTAAGGCGCACATTTATGTGATACTTTGTTAACAGAGTGATCCAATGTTTTAAAATTCTACAAATAAGTTGCCAACTTTGAAATTTTGTGCACAACATGGCGTCTACAACGGCAAAAATGTTTATAAAGGGGGGTTTAGACGGTACGACTTTACGTACGTAAAATCCAAGAGAAAATATTATAAAATTCCATCCGTATTTTAAAACTGAGAGTAAAAATCTTACGACAGATTATTTTCGAATTTACACAGTTGGTATGGGTAAAACACACCAAAACTAAAATAGCTGTTTGCAGAAACTACATCCCTGATCTAATGATTCGTACTTGTCTTTTGAAAATTTCCAAAAAACAAAGAGAGCCATACGACTGTCAAATTTTCATCCGTATTTTCTCTCAATTTGTGCAGATTCATTACTTATTTAGTTTAGACGATCCCACTGGTACTATTCTGCACAAAAATTTGACATGTCGTAAGAGTTCTGTGATCATGTAAACCGCCCTTAAGAGAAACCGATGACAGAATAATAAAACAATTTATTTTTAATTTAACATAAAAAATGAATCAGCTTATTACTTTCAGGCATGTTGTGAATTCCACACGAAATTTTCACTTCACTTCACATTGAAATATTTGAAGTGAAATTTTCTTGTGGATTTCAGAACAGACCTGTTTATCTCGAAGGGGAAACATCTGTGTGCGAGCAGATTTTCCTGTTTTAAAAAAGCGAGGTTATAATTAAAGACCCATCATTGCTTTTATAAAAATGCCATTGTGTTAACAAATATTAAAAAAATACATATATGTAATTATTAATACTTCAATATCCTGTTTAGAATTTATCACTTCCTATACGAAGATATAGGTAAATGTGCAGTTCCTGGAGTGACTATTTATATCCTAAAACTTAAAGGATACCATGGAGCTGTGGTTTGTACCCCCGCCATTTTTAAAATTCAGATTTTTTAATTTTAAAAAATAAATACTTTAAAGTATATAAAATTTTTAAGACTTTATAACTCAGGAACGGTCAAACCGAATGTAATTAAATGAGGGTATGACCATATGGTCGTGTAGATGGTTTACCTAAAATTTTTACGATATCGGTCGACTAAAACGGGCATTTATGGCTGCACCGAAAAACAGAGATATTTATGTAGGAGTTCCAAGAGGGTATACTGACTTAAAAAATTGGGATAAGAAGGGGTAAGTGGGGGAGAGGAAAAATGAAGGTAAGCAATTTTACCAAAAAACAATCTTAAAAATATTTTTAAGTCCTCATTCATAAGGTCAAACAGGCAGAAGGAAATCTGTTATAACTTCCGTATTATTAAAAAAAAAATAAAAAAAAGCTTTGCTATAAGAATGGCCGTGGTACGATAATTCTCATTTAGGTAGCGAAGCGCCCCTGAAATAGCCAGTACTTTATATAAACGAAAGATGCTTTTCGATTTCCTCAGCTTTAAAACAAGACGAATAATCAAGTGCACTGCTTTGCTTATCATGATAAAGCTGATGTTGTGCATTATTTCAATTGTTTCCGTTGATTGCCGCTACGTTCAATGTAAATTTGCCAAAGGTGTTTTTGCTGTGCCACAAATTCAAGCTTAGAAAACGGCCTTAAACGGAATTTGTAATGGAATGGAATTTTTAACAGTTGGCAACTTAGTTATGTTGTGTGCCAAGATATATTTAACCAGATGGCAGCGCTAGGGCAGGTGATAATTTTTTATTTAAATTATTTTTTTCCTTTGTTTACACTTGACTAATGTCAAAGTAATTTGTTTTATTACGAATGAGAAAAAGTTTATTTAAATTTTACATTGAAGTGCTGCGCGAAGTGTGTTTTAATTGTTTAAATATTGAATGGGTGATATAAAATAAATATTAATAAAAATTTGCGTTAAAATCTACAAATTAAATGTACACAATAATATATTGATGGCTTGCATCAACGTTTTCTCTCTTACTGTCATCCCTTAATAATCCTGTAAGACGCAAAGCAAAGCATGGCTTTTGTGCGAGAATGTCATCCCTAAATAAGATCGTCAACTTTGTGTCTTTAACAGTAATGTTAACTCCTTTTCTTTTATTAAACCCGCTGTATAAGAATAAAGAAGAGATAAAACCGCTAGATTGCCTTGAAAATAACTAAATTGTCATTACTTTTCAACCATAATACATCAAAATAAACCAACATGCAGCCAACTTCACTTTCTAACGCACTGTCAAAATTGGATTTTTCAATTTCTAAGCGTTGACGCCGTGCTATTTAGAGATGCTTCATACAAATTGCATGTACATGAGATATCTTGCGCTTTACGCGCTATTTTAGGGATGGCAGTTAATTTTCTTTCTGTTGTTACATGTTTTTGACACTAATCATTGATTTGTTGTTGTATTATTGTATTTGCTGCCATCGCGCTGCCACCTTATAATAGATATGCCTTGTTGTGTGCCATGGTGACTACATGTACCAGGTGGTGGCAATGGCGAATTCGTCGTTGAGAGATATGTTAAACTGCAAATATAGAAATTCTACGTAATTGTTTTTTTATATGAAGTTTAAAATTTGTAGCAATGGCGAAAAAGAGAGAATTCTCCACTGCCACCACCTGGTATATGATATCGCCGTGTTGTGTGCCTTAAGGATGGGGCACAAAGAATTCGTCATACGTTATGCTTTGTCTTTTTCAACTAACAAGTATGTTTAAATACATGAGTGTTGCCACAACCAATACGTCTTCGTCAACGTAAAGTACGAAAGTTGAGATTTTTTTTAACTTTTGACGTACGTTAAATATTTTGACAACTATCATTTGCTGTTTCTTCTTGTTTTATTTTTGCTCTTGCTGTGTTTTAATGATTTTTTTCCGTCAACAAAGTACTGATTGTGTCAATCTCATCCGTCATTACTTTGTTTTCAGTTGAATACGTTTAAGTATAACGAATGACAGATTCTTTTTGCCCCGGCGTTTATAATATATTGACGCAACTAATTTTTTCTTTAATTTCAAAGGTTTTTTTATTATTTATTAAATTTACTGGAAATAATTCGTTTAATTAAAAAAATTGTTTACTAAATAAAATTGTTCCGTAAAATAGACTTCAGCAATAAATATCTTAAAAAACAAAAATAATATTAAAAAAAAATATATATATATATATATATTAAATATGTATGAAAAATACAAAATAAAACAAAACCACACAAAAAAAATAATTAGAAACGGAAAAAATATTACATTTTTCCAAAAATGCATGCGTTATTTTCAAATAAATAATATTATTAAATAATAAATTACAAAAAAACAAAACATTTATATAAAATATCCAGCTATCAAAAGAAATAATTATGTAGTTTTTCCTTTTATTATTTCAATTATGTTTAAGTCATTGAAATAAAAATTAGATCTTAAAAAATAACAGAACTAAACCAAAATTAAGTGAATGCAGGAATAAAACAAAAAACAAATACTTACAAATTTAATAAATAAAAGTTTTAAATCCTCAAAAAAAAGAGATTATTGTAGTTGTTAAATATTATTTAATTGAAACAAAATAAATTAACATTAATTAATACAAACCTAAACATTAAATCAAACACTACTCGACGCATTTTAAATTTTGCAAAAATATATTTGACCAATTTTAATATTTGACCAATGTTTTGAATGCAATTTTTATACTTTTTATGACATCTAAAATTAGAGGTTATTGTGGTTGCTGGCTTATTATTTAATAGACAAATTTATTGTGTGAGGTGGGCTTTTTAATGCTCATAACGGCACGAGAAAAAAAAGCTGATACAATTTCCCACCTGATACATTTGAGATCTGCCTGTTAGTTATTCTTAATATTGGGATCTAACCATCGCATTCGATATCAAGCAAAATCTCTCTTAATATTTTATTTTGTTGTCAAAACACTCGACAACGACTAATATCATAATTTGGGATAATAACATTCGATATCGAGGAATTAACTTTTTAGTTATTTATCCTTAAATATTTTTTTTTTTGACACAAATTAGTATAATTTTCTGCAACAAATGATAACAATAGTATTATCATTTGTTAACAGTAAACATATTGTTGCGAAGATGCTTTATTAAATATAAAAAAAAATAATAATAATTACCGCCAAGAAATTAAAACGAAGTAGCCTATTGTTTCTGTTTACAAAGCCAAAAGCTTCTTCAAATCTCCCTAAACATAAAACAAAAACAATCAACACAAACACAATACACAACCGTACAAACACGTACATTGTATAACAACTAAATAAGAATGACCACAGGATGTATAATAAATGCTGAATATTATTAGCAAATACCAGAAATTTTAGTACATTCAAGAACCCTTTAACATTGGGTATATATAGACAACGAACATACAAGCTGATTCATTCTGATTGTGTTTCATCACTTAGCGAAGATCTTGTAGTACAACAGTTTTATCCGTTACAAACGCAGCAAAGTTGCCATCGTGTATTTTTGTTTATAAATCGCCTAAATAAATCGTGTAATTTAATTAAAGCTGTGTGTAATTATTTTGTAAAAAAATAAATCAATAAATTAAGCGTTTGTAAATTAAATCTTGATGTAACGTAACAACTGAATTAGAGTCAAATTTCGACGATATTTATAAGTTTGCCGCTGCCACCACCTGGTACATGATTACGCCATGGTGGGCTCGAACTCAAGAATTGCTGATCTTCTTTTTTTACACTAAGCACCTCTGCCAACGCAGCCATTGACAATATTGTTAGGAAAATAAGATCCGGCAACCCCTGTTGTTGTTATCCGTATGAGCATGGTGAATAAGTTAATTCAACTAATGGTGTGTGTATAGAATAAAAACCACAATTAGCTAACAAAAGCTGAGCAACCTCGATGGTTGCGTTGTTAGCGGTGCGTGCAGTAAAGCAGAAGATCATGAGTTCGAACCCACCTTCGCACATGCGTACAAAGGAAAGAACAAGTGTTATAATGCAATTAAAAATTTGGAAGCAGCAGTACAAACGTTCCGAGAGGCAAAAGACAATTATTATGTGAAGCCATGGCAGATTATTTAGTGGACACGTCTAATTTAATACAAAAGTAACAGATAACTGTCAAGACGCCCTTAATAATAAAATAAGTAAGAACGTCAGAGGTTAGCGCAGGGAAGTGTAGCAGCATAACAACAGTGTATGGCAGTGTTGTGGCTATTAGATAAAGTGGATGACTGGCTAGGATAAAAGACGTAGTGGAGTAGTCTGTGTATGGTTAAGGTTACTAAACAAGGCATCGAGTAGTTCATGTCTCGCCGGAGTTACACAGTAGTGTAGCGTAAATGGCTGCGTTTGTAATAATATCGAATGTTTAATAAATACGAGACCATGGGATTCACAAGACCGGTAGTATCAAGAAGTATAGCCAGAGAAAGCCACAAAAGCAAGAATACAGAAATTAATATGAGCCACAGTAGTATTTGTAATTAAAAAAATCCGTACGTTCGTTCTAAAAGAGAAACACGTAACAATATGCTATAAATCTATTATTACATTTTCTTTATAATAACGGATTCGACACATACGAATCTCATACGCTTACACGCCACGTATCGAAATATTATTTGATACAATAGTACACTCGATATCGTATGCGGTGATAAGACCCCAGTTATAATCATTTTAGCTACGAACCTAAAACTACGAAGTAGTAGAAGATGATGAATGAAAATTTCTTTTGCCATTATTATTATGGGTCTAATTAGTCAAAGTGTAAAGCTTGAACAGCTGTTATAAATATTCAGTTAGAAGAGTCCGCTAAAAGCCTTATTTAAAACTATAAAAAAGTTTAAGTTGGAGAGTAAAAATTTCATGCCATATTTAAACTGCATACTAAAAAACTCACTCTCCTAGTTATAGAAAGATCGTTTGTGATTATGTACACATTTCTTAGTGCCGGCATAATCAAGCCCAGTAATCGATATCCACAAATTCATCAAAAACATACTTTTCGAAAGGGAGTTAATTCGAAATTTGTGTGCGTTGTCTCGACCATAAAGTTAAAGTTTGTAACAAGAGAAAAATATAGACTCCAGCTATAAAAATGATTGTAACTAAAAAAACGTTTAATAGCTATTTTACACAACAAAAGATAAAATATACTGTGGGCCCAGAATTTGTTCAAATGTTTTCCAAATTTATACAATGATATAATAAATTTTTGCCTGAAATAAATTTTAAATAAATCACTATGTAACGGCCATCTTTTAATTTAATGTTTCATTAATTGTTGTTAAAAAGTTTACGTCTCAGCATATTAGGGACGTTACTACAGCGACACCCTTCATTCGATTTTGTTTTCATTTTTTGTACTTGTGCTCCTAACAGATGTATGTAACAATCCATAATCTGCACAGATTTCGTCAAAGTCACGGGTTCTATGGAAACTTTCTCTATTTTTAACCGACTTTAAAAATACAGAGAAGGTTATCAATTCGTCGGAATACTGCATTCTTATGTCAGTCATTTTTGCACCGATTTTGCAACATCTTTCTTTATTTGAAAGGTTATGCTTACAGATAGGTCCTGTTATAAAAACAGTATATAATTTTAAAAATTAGAGGGTGTCCCACATGTTTTTTACATATATTATGAACCATGAACTGCAGCACTTCAAAAGTAAAAAAACTACGTTCCACTTAAACTCCCAAAAGCAAAAAGTATTATAAAAATAACTCTAAACTTTAAAGGGTGTCCCCATAGGTGACAAAAATTGAACTGTAACAGCATATATTTTTTATCATTATAGAAGCACCGGCTTAACACTAAGTGTTAATTTTCAAAATTATAAATTAAAGGGTTCCCCAACAGTGAATTTAATTTCATGTAAGCGGGCAAACTTTTGAAAATTTATAAACAGACAACTAAAGTTTATAAAGAGCCATTTTTGCTAAGTCCGCTTTAACAACGAGTATACAATTTGAATTTAGAAATTAAAGGGTGTTCCCAAAATTTGGGTGCTACAATAAGAAACATGATTTTAAGTTTGTTTGCTTTAAGGCCTGATTTTTTCAAGAATTATTTATGAATACATTTGTATACAAAGTAAAAGGAATTACTTTCTCAAGAAAAAACTTTTCCTTCAATTATTAATTCGGTGGGATCAAAGAATTTAATAAGTGGCATCTTTATAAATTAAAAGGGCTTTTTTGCTTATTTACATTCACGATATTTGCTGAAAGAACTTGATTTGTGTAAACTCAAAAGTAAGTTTGAACTAAGAGCCTTTTTACATTTTTTTCTTTATGCCACTTTTTTCAGTTCTTTTCAAAAGTTTCATCGAGTTTCAACGCGCACCGGAATTTGTACATTTCGCTTTTAATTTTATATTCGCTACTGTAGTAGCAAGTGAAAAAACATCCTCTCAAAATTTAAGCCACGCAATTTTGTCTACCCCGCTTGCATCTCTACACCTCTTGCGAACAAACACAATTTTCAT
This sequence comes from Gymnosoma rotundatum, assembly GCA_916610165.2. Classification (NCBI taxonomy): domain Eukaryota; kingdom Metazoa; phylum Arthropoda; class Insecta; order Diptera; family Tachinidae; genus Gymnosoma; species Gymnosoma rotundatum. The sequence goes on from OU744338.1 coordinate 51,077,032, forward strand.
GAAACTATAGTTTCATACAAAATGCCGTCGCGACGTCGACGACGCGTCGTGTAAAACAGCTGTAAAACTAAACTAAATATAAATTGAGGTAGGAAACATAATGTGCGTAAACCTACTGACGGCGAAAAGCACTCCATTTCATGATTTAGGTAGAATGTTTTGTGCACATCTAAAAAAGGTCTTTTTTAAGTAATTTGTAAGTTTAATACAAAAATAACATAAAAACACTCGTATCCACAAGATACGAGTACCATTATTATAATCTCAAAAAGCATTGTATTTCTCTTTTTAAAACATTCTTTCATAACTTAGAAATTAACTAAAAACAAATAGTTATGTAGTTGGGTAGTGTTAGAAATTAAAATAAATACAAATACACTTAATATTAAATTAAAAAAGAACAAATTAAACAAGTAAACTGCAATAAATATTTTGGAATCTTTATTTTTAAGAATTTTAAAGAAAAACATAAAAAAACATTTAAATTTCTTTTGCGAAAATTAAAATATATAAATAATTTTTTAAAACAATAACAAATTTAAAGAGAAAAACAAAAATTACACAGACTTAATTATACAATAACAAAAAAAAAAAAACAATAAAAATATTATTAAAAGAATAAACATAAGAAATACAACCCTGAAAATGCATGCCTACGAGTAAAAAAGCTGGAATTATAAAAGAAAAAACCTTAAGTGAAATGATTAGGTATTACTTAAATAAGATATGAAAGTAAAAATAAAATATTATATTCATTGTAAAAAGCAAATGAAGAAAAATATGTAGGATGTGCTTCAAAATGATAAGAAAACTTGCATTTTGCTTTGCTTCTGCAAATAAATTACAAAGAATATTAAATATATCTGTTACTCGAATAATGTTCATAATTTATAAAATAATATTGAAACGGGCTTAAATATGTATCAAAGCGCAGATAACATCAATTCTATCTTGTGACTGTTTTTATACCCTTCGCCACAAATAGCGGACACGGCACTAGATGAGCTAAATCGCCAATCGATCGCACATAGTTTCAATAATTTTGGTAATGAAAATCAGCAAGATCGACCCATTTGCTTCGAGGTATCGGGCAAAATACTACGCCCGCCTCTAATTTTTCCATATCTTTTTTCTACATTCGTTTGTTTGCAGGTGGTTGTCTTTACTTTCTAGTACTTAGTAAAGTTTGTATTCTTGCAGGTGGTTGTCAATATCAAGTGCTAACTCTTTACTAAATACTAAGAATATAAATAAAAATTGATGGGACAACAACCCTGAGCAAAACCTTCAATTTTCGACGCTTTTATTGAAAGTAAAAACATAATGTAGGAAGGAATTTCTTTTGCCATTAAATGAATGTACATGTGGTTATACAAATATCGTGAAGGGTATATAAGATTCAGCATAACCGAAAGTAACAATCTTATTTTTTAATATTTAATGTTATAAAGTTTATTGAAAACTTGAGCCGATTCTGTGTAAAGCAGGCTGACTATAACATATTCATAGGAGTCATGGAATCTGTGACATTTCATCTTTATTAAATAATTATTAATTTGTTAACAATTTTTATACCCTTCACAACAAATAGCGGAAAATAGGTATATCCAATTTTGTCATTCCTTGTCTAATTTCTACAATATCCATTTCCGACCCCATAAAGTATACAGTTTGTAAAAAAAGTGTTTTCAAAACTAAAGAAAATTAAAAACTTTAAGATAAACCTTTGTTTTTAGGTAAAATATATAACATTTATTATTAGTTTTTTTTTATTTACATTGTTTTAGATGTTTCTAAACACATTTCACAAGAAAAAACTAAATTTATTTCAATAACAAAAAAAAAATTGTGACTAAAAAAAATACTTCACTTTGCACGCTGTAAAATAAATGTTTTCAAAATTATATCTTAAATAAAAAAATTGTTTCTATATGCCTAAAAAAAGATTTTTTGCTGCTAATACTTTGTATGTCCTCCTTTAGCATCAATTACAGCTCCTAATCGTTTACACATTGAATGGATCAGTTTTGGTATGTCGTAATCATCGGGTATTTTTTCCCACTCTTCTTTTATAAATCTTATTAATTCTGCTTTGTTTTTCGGGGACTTTTTCCGACTTTTTTCTTTAGGTGGACCCACAAATTTTCTATTGGGTTTAGGTCGGGGCTTTGTGCCGGGGTATCAATTACTTTCCTGCAATTATATAGCAACCAGGATCTGCAAACGTACGATTTATGTTTTGGGTCATTATCTTGGTAAAATTTATATTTTAATTTTGCGGGATTTTCTGGATCAACAAAGCCGACTTTTTGAGCACTGGCAGTCAACTCGTTTCTTAAAATGTCCAGATAGACTTCCTTCGTCATCACATCTTCTAAAATCTTTAGTTCGCCAACACCCTTGGATGAAATGCAACCCCACACCATTACAGATAATTTACCAAATTTTACCGTGGGTATTATATTTTTGTTTTCTAAAGCCGCCAGGGGTTTGCGCCAAACTTTTTGAGGTCCATCATGATAGTAAAGCATCATTTTAGTCTCGTCGCAAAAAATTACATCATCTTAGTACTCCGGAGGAAAAGAAATATGCTCAATGGCAAATTTATATCGTTTTTCAATATTTAGCGCGGAGAGCAGAGGTTTTTTCCTGGCGACCCTTGAAGAGTATTTATGGCTCTGCAGAACGTTTCGAACCGTCTGATGGGATATACTTATATCACATTCACGATTGATCTGAAGTGCAATTTCCCTAGTGCTGGAATGTGGATTGTCGTCAATAATTTTCAAAATTTTTCGTTCAATGCGCCGATCTACTTTTCTTGGTCTGCCTGGTATTGGTTGTGGTTCAAGTCTTCCTTCTTTTTCTGCACGGTTTATAACATTATATACTGTCCTTAGATTAAGGGAGAACATTTCCGCAATTTCTTTGTGAGTCTTTCCTTTATAGTAATTGAAATACACTAGCTGTGTAATATCTTTGCTCAGTCGTTTTCCTGGCATTGTGTATTTTTAACTGTGTGATTACTTGTTGCTTGTACAGGAGAAATTTCAAGAATAAATGCTACCCACAATACTTACCATGCTTAAAAGGAACTTACATTCAATAAATGTGAAAAAAAATAACAGATCTTCTTTGATTTTGGTTTTTTGAAAACATTTTTTTTACACCATTCAAAGAAAGTAAAGTTATTTTTAGCATTGTTGTTGTTATGTTTATTATTATTAATTCAAAGTGTCGGCGCCTTTTTGTCGCCAGCGTACAGGAAAACAGTTACATAGAAAAAAAAATTCAAAGAAAATGATTTTGTTGTTGTTGTTCATTATTTAAATAGAAATTCCTAAAATTTTCTAGCTTTGAAAACATTTTTTTTACAAACTGTATATATTCTGACTTCTTATGAGCCGTGTCCGTCTGTCTATCCGTTTGCCTCGGAAAACTTGATTTCACAAAAAAAAAATTAAATGTGTCAATCGATCAGATAAAGTATTGAAAGAGGTGCTATAGGAAATCAGCATGATCGATGCATGACCTTCGAGGCAGCAAGCAAAACACCACACCTACCTTTATTTTTTTCATGTCACCTGAAAAAATAAAGTTACTCCAATCAAGAAAATAAATATTTAGGGCGATAGAGAATTAAAATATAAGAAAAAGGCATCAAATGATAAAATTGGCGCTCGCCCATACTTTCCGAGTTACGGGGCTCTGAAATTTTTCTAAAATATCAATATGGATATCATTTGAAAGCTTTTGCAGAGATATTTACGGAAATATTAAAAATTTTTTAAAAATGCTTAATCCATTAAAAGCCAATGTCATGTTTATGTAAAATTATATACATGCAGTAACAAAATATTTTTATTTTTTAATTTTCTGTCACCCCAATATTTGCTTTTTTGATTGGAGTTACTTCACTAAACTAGATTTACATAGATGGTGAAGGGTATATAAGATTCGGCATAACATATAGCCATTATAGTACTCTTACTTGTTTCTATTCACTTCTATTACTAACCTTTAATTAAGTCACATCTTTCTTCTGGCCTTAATTCGGAAATAAGTCACCCTATCAATTTGACGCTTACCTTACAATATGTCTTCATTGCATAAAATACATACAGTTATACTACAACAAAAAAATAAAAAAGTACCTAGAAAAAAGACAGAGTTGTCATAAGTAAAAGACGTAAATAAAATTAAATAAAAGATGTAAAAACATTTTGAAATACTAATTCGATGCATAATTTATTGTGTACAAAAAAAAAGAAAAAACATAAAAAAGCATGCTGCTACAAATTGCTGCAAAATTCAATAATTTTTGATATAAAGAAATTACAAATAAATTAACAATAAGAGAGTTAGCCTAAAAATATTTTATAATTTTATTATTTCAAAATGCCCCTTTTGGCTTCTTCCTGTTTTCGTTAATTCAAATAAAAATAAAAAAATAAAAAATTAAGAAAAAAAAACACTCACATTTATCCATTTATTTTTATTCATGTCGTAACATTTGAATGAAATTATTTCAAAAGTATTTTAAGTATATTTTTTTATTATTGTTAAATACTATAATATTATTAATATCTACCTTTATTTTTATGATTAAGCAAAATAAAAACAAAAATATTCTATTGTACATTATGCATAATAATTGTATTGAAAAAAAATGACAACAGATGTAAGAACACAATAATAAACAATAATTAATGAACATATTATTATATGAACTAAACATTATTGACTTAAATACTAATAAAGGTTTAGATACAAATTTTAAAAATGAAAGTTAAAGAAATCGTTGCAGAAAATGTGTTTTATTTAAAATTTTTAAAAATATTGAATTTTCTGTAATATTTGATTGCAGCCAAACAATTAAAATATCAATAGATGTTTAATTTGGTGATTCGGCTTTAAAAGTAGTAAGTACAAGTGACATTTTGCGAGAGATTTTACCATTTGCAGAGACCTGATCAATATTGCTTTCCAAAGTTATATAAAAATCATTTGGATTTTTAACAAAAATATTGTTTATTTAAAAAGTTTGTCAGAAGTTTCCTAAAAAGTTAACTAAGTGGTAACGAAATGGCCATCGAGACGTGCTTTGACCCTCAATAATCAACGTCAGTAATTAATTTAATCGAGATACTTTAAATTAAGAGATTAATTAAAAAAATATTTGATGGGCATTTTGCTACCGCTTACTTAGCTCTTCATGAAACTTCTCACCGACATTTTAAATAAAGTAAAGATTTTTGTTTAAACAATAAAGTAAAGACAAAAACCAAGGTTTAAGCAAAAACAACAACAATCAACTATGATTTTATTTATTTTTTTCTTTTTTTTCTTATACAGTTAAAAGATGATGAAAAATAAAATATCACAAAACAATACTATATTTTATTTCTATGCACGGGCACTCTGCAAATCATTTAATTTCATTAAACAACGGAAATTTTTCATTAAATTCAATATCGGTGATTTAATTATTTGAAATAGGAAGAAAAAATTTTACTTTTTTAAAGAAAAGCGTAACTTTTTCCCGTCATTGAAAATCCTTCAATCGGCAGGTATTTTTTCACACTTTAGATTGCTTTAAATGCCACTTATACGAAGATTAAATTGACATTTGTCTTTTAGTCTTTTAGATGTTTTGGCAATTCCCTAATTCGGTTTCAATCGGTTTGATCACAAACTGTTGACTTATATTGTCTAAACAGCGTATTTGCTTTGCAGGTCCAAATGAAATGAAATGAAAAAACATCATACTTCTATTACGTTTTAAAGAGGAGCTTAAAAGGTACTTGCCATCAAACCCTAAAACAATTCTTGAATATATAAGCTTCTTTCTTTTTTTTATAAAGAAAATTATGTATAGTCTTTTAGATTTCTTATTGTTACTGTTCTTCTTTTTTTTATTTAAATTAATTTTTTATAAACAAATTTTGAAATATTACTAGTTGCCTTTTAGTCTCTTATCGCCCGAAAGTATTAAACATTGTTAAATGTTCGCTGTAATTCTACAGTTTCGCAGTTGGAAAGAGTTGTTGGCAGAAATATTTTGATGATAATAAAGATGCAGCCAGAAACATTTCATGACTTTTCACAAAATGAAGAGAGTGCACCAACATTTTTATACCCTTTACTACTACGTTTGTCCTTCTATTTCCGACCCCACGAGATATATACATATATTCTGACTTCTTATGCATAGGGAAGTCGATTGAGCGATGTTCGTCTGTCCGTCCGTGTTAGTGTTGAAGTCAAAAATTTAAACACGCCTATCGATCATACATAGTGTATGTGTAAAGGTACTATTGGATATCAGCAAGATCGGTCCATGTTCTTAGACACAGCGGGCAAAACACCACGCCTACCTCTAATTATTCCATACTATTTGGAACAATGAAGTAACTCCAATTAAAAAAAAAAAAAACAAATATATGAGGCTATAGAGAATGAAAAAATAAGAAAAAAATTACATGAAAAAATTAGCGCTCGATTATATTTTTTGAGTTATGGGCCTCTGAAATTTAGAAATTTTTTAAAATATTAACATGAGTATCATTTAAAAGCTTTTGATGAGATCTCTTAGGAAATAATAAAAATTTAAAAAATGCTTAACCTATTAAGAGCCAATGACATTTTTATGTAAAATTATATATAATACTTAATTTTTATTTTTTAATTTTTTGTCATGCCAATATTAGTTTTTTGATTAGATTTACTTCACTTAATTAAAGGTGAAGGGTATATAAATCTTGGCACAGCCGAATATAGCACTCTTACTTCTTACGCAAATATGTTTGTTTAATATCAATGTATGTGCCAACGTGTATTCATTTAAATACTCTTAATTTCGAGTTAATTACGCTAAAATTAAGTAAAAAAGTTGATTTGGGCAATGTAAAATGTCTGCGAAATTACATAGATATTTTCAAGTTGATTTCGGCCGAAATTACGAAATGACTTAGTTTCGTAATAGCCGAACTATAGTTTTTATAATTTTTGAATTCAATTCTTTACACAATTTCTATAATTTTCTACACAATTTTTTTTTGCTAAAGGCATTCCGATTCTCTGAAATAATACAGCAAAATGTAAAACTTTTTGGAAAAGTATGCATCGTTGTCATTTTCCGACTTGACTGTGACCACATATCAATAGTTTTATTCTATATTATATTATTTTTAGTTTTGCTTTTTGTTGGTGTATTATTCACCCCTATCGTGATTAAAAAGTGAAATTTTTATTCCACCCGAACTGAATTTTAGTATCGGGAATTTTAAGTGAACAATTTTTTCCACAACTTGAATACTGTTATCATGGCATTTGCAAAAATGAAGAAAAAAAATTTTTACGGGGTATAAAATTCATATTTAAGCAAAAATTGTTAAGTGAAAAATTTTTGGCTGACCCTTAGATTTGGCGTTACGGACCTCCAAAGCTTATATGTATAATATGGCATTTATCGAGACAATTGACCTGTTACCTTAAATCTTGTTAAGAAGAATATCACTTTAAATTTAATTTACGAATTTTACCCTAAAATAACTTTTTACATACCTAAAACTTTTTATTACTTTTAAATGAATTCCACTATTAAAATCAAAGTGAACAAAACAGTGAAAAAATTCCACATTTCACGCAAAAAGAAAACATTCATGATAAGGGGAATTTGGTTTTCAGTGAAATGTGAAAAAATTGGATGTGGAAAATAATTCGGGATAGGAGTGATTATGAAAGCACTACCATTCAATTAATTCAAAGATTAAATGCTTAGATTTTTTTGTTTCTGAAGAAATATTGTTAAAAGCAGTCTAGTATTTCTTCATATTAACCCATTACGAGCTAATGACATTGTTATGAAAAATTATATATATGTGGTACATAATTTTTTTTCTTATTTTTCAATCCTCTGTCACCCCAATATTTGCTTTTCTTTTATTAGACTTACTTCACTAAACTAGATGTACATAGATGGTGAAGTGTTCATAAGATTCGGCATATCCGAATATAGCAATCTTACTTGCTTTTCATAATTTTTAACGAATTTTTTAAAAGGCAAAAATTTATTAATTTTTGTCTTATCATGACACTTTTTTTTTATAAAAAAAAATAGAATTAGTATAAGTTCAGAGGCCCGTAACTCTGAAAATATGGACGATCGGCAATTTTTTCACTTGATGTTGTTTTTTCTTGTTTTTTAATTCTCTATCGCCCCATATATTTGTTTTTTTAATAGAAGATACTTAATTCTTTCAAATAATATGGAAAAATTAGAGGTACGTGTAGTGTTTTGCATGCTGCCTCGAAGGATATGGACCAATTATGCTGATTTCCAATAGTACCTCTTTCGACACTATGTCTGATCACTTGGCGTATTTAAATTTTCTCTAGCTGTTCAAGTGTCTTGGCAAACTTGATTTCAACACTAACACGGAATCACAGACCAATAAACAGTCATCGCTCAATCGACTTCGCTATGCATAAGCACTCAGAATATATACACTTTATGGGTTCGAAAATGGATATTGTAGAAATTAAAAACGGATGACAAACTTAGTTATACCCCAATATTTAATTTTTTTATTGGAGTTACTTTACTTAACTAGATTTACATAAATGGAATATAGCACTCCTACTTGTTAACACTACCTTTCGCTGTCTTTTACAATTATTTTTTGACTGAAAATTTAAGCTTTTTTTGTTTTAATTGCATAAAGCACATATTTAATTAAAAGTTTTTAAATTATAAGTAGGTAAGCGGACATACGAGGGCTGCCAAGTGCAATCTGACATTTCCATTGGAAAGTTTGTCATTTTTAAGCATAATCGTACTCAAAACGTTTTGACGTACGGCCATTATTTGTGTTGTTTACAGTGACTTGAAAAAATTAATATAGAAAAAAATGGAACTAACTCGTGAACATTTTCGTGCCATCATTTTTCAAAACTTTCGACGTGGATTATCACGACAAGAGTGCATTGATGAACTTAAATCTTTGTATGGCGATGAAGCACCATCCTATAGCACTGTAAAAAATTGGTTAATGAATTTAATCGTGGCCGAAGCTCGCTCAAAGACGAATTCCGTGAAGGTCGTCCAAAAACGGCTGTTGTGCCAGAGAACATTGATGCCGTGCGTGAACTCATAATGCAAGATCGACATGCGACATACCGAGAGATAGAGACATCCTTGGACATTTCTTCCACCATCATACATTCGATACTGCATGAACACCTGGCCGTAAAAAAGGTTTGTTCTCGTTGGATCCCGCACAATTTGAAAGTCGCTGAAAAAAAGGCTCGTGTCGATTGGTGCAAAGAAATGTTGCAAAAATACGATTGCGGTGCTTCAAAAGACGTTTATAAGATCGTCACAGGTGACGAATCATGGATCTATGCGTATGAGCCCGAAACGAAACAACAATCGACCGTGTGGGTCTTCAAAGACGAGCAAAATCCAACGAAAGTTGTTCGTGGAAGAAGCACTTCGAAGCAAATGATCGCCTGTTTCTTCGGCAAAACTGGCCATGCGGCGACTGTTCCGCTTGAGCAACGTAGGACGGTCACTTCTGAGTGGTACACTACAACTTGTTTGCCTGAAGTCATCGGAGAAATTCGAACAACCAACAAGAGAACACGAATCATTGTTCACCATGACAATGCGAGCTCTCACAAATCGGCTCAAACCAGAGCGTTTTTGACCGGCCAAAACGTCGAATTAATGGGTCATCCGCCGTACAGCCCTGACTTGGCACCTAATGACTTTTTCTTGTTTCCGCACATCAAGAAAAAAATGCGTGGTCAACGATTTTCATCCCCAGAAGAAGCTGTTGAAGTGTTCAAAAATCATGTTTTAGAGGTGTCTCAATCGGAGTGGAAAAAAGTGCTTCGACAACTGGTTTAAGCGCATGCAAAAGTGTATAAATCGTGCTGGAGAATACTTTGAAAAACAATAGAACCATTTTTGATTATAAATATTCGCATTTTCACTATTAGGCCAGAAATATATAGAGCAGACCTCGTATATAAATGTACGAGAAACTGACTGTTAGCATTTTTCTAAGCACTTTTCTAAGAAATATTTAATTATCAAACAAGAAGCAAACAGAAGCATTATAGGACGCATGTTGATGATGTCGAATTAAATTTAAAATGATGACTACAATGTCAAATAATTATTAAGAAGTTGGCGAATTTCTTTGTAATTGTGTTCATATAAAACATGACAACCCTCAGGCTGCTTTTCATAAGTGTATCTGTGTGTTGTGATTTTTTTCAACGATCAATCAAGCACAAGGAGGGTTCCCAGATTTCTTTCGAGTCGTATTCCCAATTAGATACATTTTATCCCAACAATTTCCCAAAAAACAATTTCAACTATCCCTAAAAATCCCCACTACAAACAACACTATTTAGCTTTAAATTAAATTTAAGTATTAATTATTTTAATTTATTTTTTTTTTTAATTTTCAATAAACTATTATTTGAATTGTGAATATAATAAATGAATTAAAATTATTTTGGGTTAAGTTCAGTTTATTTTTAATTTCTAAAAATCTTTTTTAGAAAGAATATTTATTTTACAAATGTATGCTAACGTTTTCCGAAGAAAACAAGAAAAATAGACGCTAGCAGAATGAAATGCTGCACTCCTCGTAATACAGGGAGAACAGTAAAGAAATACATACGTTGGTTTGTGTGTAAATTTCGTCTAACCAAATTAATATTGATATGGATATTCTCGTATTCTTATTTACAAAAGTTAGTTGGTTAAATAGATGATGTTTATAAAATACACAACTAAGGTAGATAGATGCGAAGAAATCTGATGAAGGTCGTAGCGGTTCAGAAAGGACATCATTTCATTCTGCTAGCAGACGCTTTTTCTTGTTTTTTTTTTTTGGAAAACGGCCGCATACATTTGTAAAATAAATTTTCTTTCTAAAAAAAGATTTTTAGAAATTAAAAATAAAATGAACTTAAGGCAAAATAATTTCAAATCATTTATTAATTATTTTTTAATATTGTATTAATTTTCGTTTTCATTGGAATCATTGCTGAAAAAATGCGAATTCAAATCCTAAATTTACGGAAAGGCTTACCTGTCATAATTTTTAACAATATTTCTTATTATCATGCTAGGAAACTTGTACGTAAAAAAAAGCAAATTTTATATAATAATAGTAAAATACAATAACAAAAAACAGAATTAAGAAAATCCCTAAAAAACACTTTAAATCTCCAAAACGCTAAATATATCCTCAAAGAATTCCTTAATCCCCAAACTGAAATTTTTATCTCCATTTTGAAAATAAAATCCCCGATTTGGAGATAAATCCCTAATCTGACAACACTGAGCACAAGTAAGCTTTCCAGGGTTGCCAGAGTAAGACTAGAAAAAGTTACGCTTTTCCTTTACAAAAGTTAAATATTTTTATTAAAAGGTACATTTTGAAAGTTTTCTGAAATAAATTGTGAGTTTATTTATATTTTAAGAAAAAAAAACAAGGCAAAAAATTTAATAAATGAATTTTTAAAATAGAAAAAAGTAAATTTTAAAATAAAAAATTTCGTGCATGGATCTGGTCTAAAAATTCAAATTAAACTTTACATATTTGTTTAGCTTCTCGTACCAAAATATTATTAAACTGGGTAATATTATCACTCTTTATAAGTTTCAGTTTGCTGAGTATTCTCTCCACACACCTATTGGAAAATGGAAGTATAAAAATAAAACGGAAGTATAAATTTAAATCTTTAAGTAATTAAGTCAGGACTCAACCTTAATATTCCGTGGTTGACAAGTTCATGCTATCGTCATTCAGTTGAAGTTTTAAAACAATTATTAAAATGGTAAGTTCTGTCGAAGCTCAATCTTTGAAAGAAGGAGATTTAACCGATTTACTAAAAAATGTACTACTTTAAATATATATTTCTTGCGGCACTTCTTTTAAATTCAACTGTGACGTTTTGCGGAATTGTAAAAACTGATTTCTCTTTTTTTAGCTTTTTTTAAAAAACCTACATGGCTTTTTATTGTTGCCTTGAAGTTTGAAATGTCAAAAGTTGGCATTTGTTTACGATTTCAAGTAATTCTCTCTTTTTTCTCTTTGTATTTTGACATTTCCACCGGACGAAACAACAATAAAAACTGTATTGTTTTTGCAATGTTGTATTTGTTTTAGAGCCGCTACTACCTATTCATATTTTAAGGCAATAAAACAAAAGCTCTCTTTTGAACTGTAGCAGTGGCACCACTAGCGAGTTGTCAAATTTTTAAAGCGGAATAAGTAAAGCTGCTAACAATTTTCGAAAGAGTGAACAGTGCGCTTTGTTTTTCGCATGTAATAAGAGCAGCTCATATTTAGCAAATGAAAAAAATTATTGCTAGTAACAACAGAAAGCAAAAAACACTTCATCACTTTTCACAATTTGAACAGAGTAAAACTGCAAAAAAATTACTTTTTTGTTTATTTTGATTTTAATCGTGCTTAATTCCTTCAAATATAGATATTTCATGAAAGTATCATTATTAAAAACTACAATATGAAATGTATTACCGCGGAAAAAGCATATTCATATGGCCATTTGGCTACTGACCTCAGAGTCTTATAAATAAAATAAAATAAAAACTAAAAATAAAATAAAAATAAAAAAAAAACTAAAAAAAAGGTTATACAAAATTAGGTAGATCATTTTTTAATTCAATTTATTAACAAAAATAATATTTACATTTTAGTTTACAATATTGTACTCGTATACAGTATTGTTCAAAACCTAAGCAACTTTTTTCCACTAAGTAATAATAGACCCATATCATTTCTTTAAATAAATTTATAGAAAATATTTTTTTATTTACTACTACACAATGTGTCTATAAAATAAAAATAACAAAAAAAATTAAAATCCATTTCTTTGGAAGTTGTGATAAAATAAAAACAAAATTAACTTAAAAATTGGCTGCTCAAAACCTAAGCAACTTTTAATATTTGGTATGATATCCTTTGTTTCTTACGACCTCAGCGCATCTTTTGGGCATAGATTCAATAAGATTCGATAGACTAGATGTTATTATAGCTTCCTACTCCGATTTTAGACAGTTCATCAACGCCTGTTTATTTTTAAAGCGTCAAGTTCCAACTCTCCGTTTTAAAATTTCAAAGAGGTTCTCTATGGGATTTAAGTCTGGCGATTGAGGTGACCAATCCAAAACTTGAACCCCATTAGCTGATAACCAATTCTTGGCTAACTTCGATGAGTGTTTTGGGTCATTGTCATGTTGAAACACCCATCGAAGTGGCATATCCCACTCAGCATAGTTAAGCATGTGAGTTGTTAAAATGTCTCTGTAAACAAAATGGTCCATTTTTGTTTGAATTTCTACAAAGGGACCAACACCTTTGGCCGAAAAACAAGTCCAAACCATTACATTTCCACCCCCATGCTTTATTGTGGCTTTTGAGTACCGAAGATGTAGCCGCTTTCCTTTTGGTATTCTCACGTGGCAAACTCCATCTGAATTTAGTAAGTTAAATTTATATTCATACTAAACAAAACAGTCCTCCATTTGGATATAGTCCAATCCATATGTGCTCTAGCAAAATCCAACCTAAAACAGCCAAAAAGCTGAGAAAATCAGAGAATACGTTGCAATCAATCAAACAAACCTCTTTTTTAAATGCTTCTTAGTCAGCATAGGCTTCTTAGATGGCATGAAGTTCCTTAAGTTTTGTTCCAATAAACGTTTTCTTACTGTGGAAGAACTAATCTGAAGTTCAAGCTCATTCACTATGTCTTTCGACGAAACACTCAAAAAATTTGAACATTAACAGCCTTATGCAAAAAAAAAGACTAACGTCAACTTTAAAGTTCACACTAGTTAACTAACACACTAAGCCTAACAAACGTATGGTAAAAAATGGTATCCTAAAACACTACTTTAACTAATGTATGCTGCAATACATTTTAAACGTTAATACTGGCAACACCATTCACTTTTTATAGTTAATGATACATAAACACGAATATTAATTTGTTCGGGTAGTCAAATCTATTGAAAAAGTTTATATTATTGTAAAGTAAAATTACTTTTTTTTTAAGTTAATGGTTAAATTAATGTTTTTAATACATGAAAAACAAAAATTCAATGCATTAACAATAATGTAAAACATTAAACACAACACTTTTTTGTTAGAATTGATATCAATTATTTGAATAACGAGCTTTGTTACGAGCTTTGTTTACCTTTGTTGATTATATGCACATCACTATAGAATTTTGTTAAGTTATGTTATTTTTTATGTGATTTTAAGTAAATTGTGATTAATTTAGAATAAGATCATCAATTCGTCGCTTGTAATTTCTTGGCCGATTATATCCAGATATGCATTCTAAATAAAATATTACAATATTAAAACAAGTTTTTCCATAATATCAAAATTAATTTTACCGATCCTCTCACTAAATTTAGTGTATCCATTTTTTTTTTAATTTTGTTTTTTAATTAACACAATTTTTTTTTTTTCGTTTTCTTAAAAACTGATTACTACAAAATTTTTGTTGACAATATGTATTCCAAAAAATAAATATCAAAAAAGTCACTTTAAAGTAAGGGGTAACCTACTTTAAAAATTTTAAAGTTGACGTAGGTCTTACCATACGTTTGTTAAGCTAATAATCGTTTTTGGATGCAACTTTAAGGAATTTTGCTTAACAACGAGTTTAAAGCAGCGTTAACTTTTTTTGCATAAGACCGTAACTGTTTGCAGTTTATTTAAGAAGTTTGCAGTAAAGTTAAAAATAAATGAAAATATGGTTGTTTTGGGAAGAAAATTTTTATTTAACTTTTTTTGACTGTTGTTAGAAAAACAAACGACAAAAAAATACTGATTTTCGGTGCAGTCAAAATTGTCAATTAATTTTTACCTTGTTTCAGTAAAAATGAAATACCTAATTAAAAAAAGTTCGTAAGTAGAAAAGCACTCTTTTACAATAGCTTTAAAATATAAAATAAAAAAATATAAACTGTTGGAAAATATGTCAGCAACAAAAAAACAAATTTAGAACAAAATAATTTATGTAAGAAAAACCTCAAAAAAATATTGGTAAGTATTTTACATAGTATTTATAATTTGCATTATGTTTAAAAAAATTTGTTCCCTTTTTGCAGGTAGAGAATAAAGAAAATAAATTCTGTACTCTTTAGGCAAGTAGCCGTGATGCCACAGCCTACTTGGGTCCTTTGTTGGTCCCAAATTAAGGTCAGTTATTTAAATTTTTTAATCACAGATATATCGCTTATTTAGCAATATAACGTCATAACTGGAAATTTAATATTTTGGTGTTAATCATGCAGATTTTTCGCCATATCATTTATGCCTTTTATACTTTTCACTTTTGAAGATAATGGGCCGTTATTTCATTTCATGTTTAGAAACTTTGTTTGTCAATAAGAACAACACATTTCAGTTGCGGAGTAAAATTCATAACGTGAAGATCACATCGCTTTCTAAAACATCGTCATATTTCGTTTTGTGACTGTATATATGAAAAGGTGATCTTTTTAAAATGTATCGGCTTTTTACGAACAAAGTAAAGCTCGGTTTTTCTTTTCATAAATGGCGACACATTTTAGTTTATGACACGGTAGTGGATGTATTTTTACAGCAATAAAGTCATAATTAAAACATGCCACTTTGTTTGTACAAAACATCATCTTTAACATAAATTTGATGCAAGTTTTCTTAAATTTACTTTTTATTTCTGAATCATTTTACAAGTCTAAAACTTCAACTGCGATTATCTCGCAATGATTTTTTTTTTTTTTTGAGTTAAGACGTTCTAGTAGTAAATGAGCGATATGTACTTTAAGAATTGGTTGCACAAATATAAACAATATTTTAAAACTACAGTATTTTTTCAGCATGGAATAATCATGAAATCCGTTGATTTTCAAGAAGGAAAGAAAATAAGAATAATAAATAATCAGTAAATAAAGTAATAACTTTTAATGTTTAAAATAAATAAATAATCTGTAGTTTTTATTGTTTTGGTAGGTTATTTTTAGAGAGTTGGAATAAAAGAAAAAGCAGTTAATTTTACTGTTTTAGTAGGTTAAATTTTATACATTAAAATAAATACAGAAACAGTTATTATTAATGTTTTGGTAGGTTACATTTTGTTAGTTGAAATAAATGAAAAAACAGTACTTTTTACTTTTCTGGTAGGTTGTTTTTTCGTGCGTTGGAATAAAAGAAAAATTGCTTGTTTTTACATATTTTGTTAGTTATAAAATCAACATTCAAAAACAATTGTTAATTACATTTAATTTAAATGAAATGTAAGTGGACCGTTTTTTAAATGAAAAAGTAGTTGTTAAAAGTGTTTTTTCATTTAAATTTACCTACACAATATTTTGAGTGAATAAATGATTTTTTTTTTTAACTAGACGGAAAATTTTCTGGTCTGTTCGCTCAGAAGTTTTTCGAGGTCGCCCACCGCTATTGGCTTCCTCTACTTTCCCAGTAGCTTTATACTTTTTTATAAGTCGGGAAACTATTGATTTTTTAATGTTCAATTGGCTTACTATAGCAATTTGGGATTTACCGTTATTAAAAAGTTCAATAATCTTTAGCTTAAAAGCTGATCCATAACGTGTTAGCATCATGGTTGCACTTCTAAAGAATTGGAACTACAAAAAATGCACAAATTATTTTTTTCAATAGCAATAATAACGGGACTAAAATTATTGATTAAAAAATTTCTTATATATATATGTATATGATAAGTTCAAGAGTTTATCTTTTTCAACATAAAAATTTTTGTAAATTAGAATATGTGGGAGGAAAAAATTTACAAAACCTATTTGAACTTATTTTTATCTTTAAATAAAACTTTATCTAATTAAATCTTATTAGAATGAAGCAAGTTAATTAATGTGAATAAATTCCGACGTTTAAAATTCTCTAATGGCGTTTTCTTTTCTGAAAATTAATGTTGCCCCACAATCACATGAAATGTTTTGTATGTTGCCTAAACACCGAAAAATTGCTATACATTTTATAGAACACAATAGAACAAAAACTGTTATTGAAGTTTTCTAACTACCTTAACATATCAGTAATGTTTAATTCGCGTTTCAAACATAAAGTAATATAAAACTGGGTTTAGCAACAAAAGCAAACATCACTTATCAAGAGTAAGAACTACTACAAAAGGTGTAGCATAAAATTGAGGGTAAAATATGTAACATATCTTACACTTTTTCGTGCAACATATTTTCAAAAGAACATACTTTTCATTTACACTATCGAACATTTTTTAGAAAAGAACACAAAGGAGCAAAAATTGTTAAACATATGCAACATTATTGTCAGAAAAGAACACGCCATAAGAGTCCACTTATTTTAGAATCCACTAATTCTACAACTGCTAGTGTGTGAAGATGTGTAGTTTTATCAAGAAAAACGGCTAACAGTGACGGGTAGTTCTTGTCTTCAATAATGAAACAAGTACTTTTATTTACTTTTTATTTTGTAGCTGTGTCGTCAAAAGTTACAAAAATTTAGTGTTACGTGGAGCCTTCAAAAGTTACGAATCTTATCACTAAACGGCAACACTGATGTTTTTGTTATTTATAAAGAGAGAAGAAAATTATATAAATATTGCCTGTTTTAAAATTTAACCGGCAAAATTTATACAAAACCTCAATTGATTGGAAAAACATCTTAAAACCTCTTAAAAGCGAAATAAAAATATTTGAAGAGATAGACACAAAAATTTAAGAGCATTAATAAATTTTAAGAGACGAATATATAAGAGTTTTTCTAAATGATGAGCAGCGTTGCCACACAAGAAATTGACTTCCTACCAATAATTTTCAAAAATCCTACCAAAATTGTTCACAGCCTACCAAAAATTTAAAAATGCATTTCTTGCACATAAACTCTGATATACTGATTTGGTTTTTTTCCGTAATTGTTGAGATGGAAGTTTATCTTTTTAGAATGAACTCCCATCCCTTTCCTGAAGCCAATCAAATTCGCTCAACCATTCGGTTCTAAATTTTCTTTTGACTGTTTCTTTACAATGTTCACTAAGAGCATTATATTATTTAAAAATGTTTTAAAACAAAAATTTTAAGAGTGGTTTTACCTGGTTGATGGTATGTCGTCTTCTGAAATTTTATTTTTTCATTTAATTTTGGGGTTTTTGATAAAAATCTGAAAAAAATACATGCAATATTAGCAAATATTTATGTAATTAAAAGGAAAGTATTTACAATTAACAAAGTTTACTTACTTTTCCAATTTGTCTGTTAATTTTTTTAATACATACACTTGAAAATAAACCTTCACTCAAAAATATTGTTAATTTCAATTTCATAATATTGTTCGGATTTCTTAAGCCATGGTTATAGCTTTAATCATCTCTATGCAAAAAGCAGAGATGTTTTTTATTTCACCTAAGACAGTTTTTGAAAACAGTGGTAACACTATTCAAAGTTATTGTTTATTTAATTCAAAGTTACATTTTTTTTTTAATTATAATTAATTAAATAATAATTAATAATAATTAAATATAATTAATTATGGTTTCTTATGCCGTTTAACAATAAGAATGTGCCAGAGCTGGGAAACTTTAACCCCTTCTCAAATGAAATCCAGATGTAAACTTTCAAAACGCCGATACACGTATATCTTTTTTTTGTCTCCTCTATCAGAATTTATAGCCCGGACCTTGTAATTTTTTGGTGTGTTGTACAGTGTTATATGTTCTGAATTTTTAAGGTGAAAAATTTACTATTACCAAAAAGTTGCTACAGAAAGAAATCCTACCAAAAATTTAAAAAAATGCAACAAACCAACCAAACTACCAAAGCGTATTTTAAAAACGAAAAACTACCAAGTTTGGTCCGATTGGACCAAAGCGGCAACGCTGATGATGAGATAAAATTCTTTTTGTTGTTGTTTTTTAATTTCTTAGCACTCTTTAAAAAATTATTGTAAAAAATAGAAAATGATTTATTTGTGACGTAACGAAAAGCAAACATTCAAAAATCACTTTCTGAAAAACACATTAAATAATTTTAGATGCCTTAAGGGCCAAATGTAATCTACATAAAGCATATTTTACACGCTATTCAAAACTCGTGCAAGTAATTTCTTACTTACATACATATCTACATATGTCTGTCAAAATTGTCAACTGAAAAACGTCCTTATGAAATAGTTTTTGTTATATGCATACATATGTTGTTATATAATTTATGAAGGATCATCAGACTCCTTATAAGGTACCCATACAATTGCAATATCATTGTGCAATAAATGATATTGTACAATCTGTATACAATCTGTATATTATAGTAGTATTTTGCACAATATAATAAACAAAATTAAAAGTCTTTTCATAATATTGCGCAAAAAATTATTTTTTGATGTGTTGACAACATTGTAGTACAATGACTTTTTAAGTGTTGCTAAAGTAATTGCAATTCAAGCCTCTTTTTCATCACTAATTTCACTAAACATTATTTAAATTATTTAATGGTGAATTGTTTAATATTTTTAATTAAAAATTATTTGAAAAAATATAACTTTGTGTGAGTGGTTCTGTTTACTTTACAAATTGCGTCATTTTTACTTAAAAATATTGGTACACTTATCAAGTTGTGTGGATCAAAACGACAAAAATTAAGGCGGTAATAAAAAAACAATCCTAAACAATTTAATTAAAATAAAAAGGAGAAGCTTGTTAAAGTTCTCAGCCAAACAATAAAGCAGCTACAAACTTTTACAAGCAAGGATTTTTATTGACACATTTTTTTTACTTACCTGCGGCTTTGCAGTAGTTTCGAAATTAAAATATTTATGTGCTGTTTCTGTAATTAGTCTAGTCAATTAGTCTAGAAAATTAAAATAAAGAGCACTCAGTTTTTTGGGTTATTTCCTTACACATTTTTCAATAGAGTTGATCCCTTGTAATACAGAAACAGCACATTAATTTACATGACAGTTATACTGTTCATTCAATATAAATGTTAAATGTTTATTTAGATGATGTGCACAAGTCATATGGAAGGCCAGATTTTCCATATACAAATCTGTACACACAGTGTAAACCATATGATATATAACATTTGTTATTTTCCTATGTTTTATAACATGTGTTAGTTTTTTATTTAGAGAACGCTCTATTTTGATATGACAACAGATGGTTTCAGTGATGCTTACTTTCACTTTTAAAATTTGCGCTCAAAATATTTGTATGTATGATAAAAATTAGATTTCTGAAAATAAAAAAATATGTATATTTTTTGAACTTTTGTAGGTAATATACAATTAACCGTAGGCTAAAAAATTATATTTCGGCATATCCAAAAACATGCTAACGAAACCCTTGAACCTTTTTTTAATATGATACAAAAGAAATATAGAAATTTAGTATTTGGAGATTATTACCAATTATTGTATTTTATAAGAGCAAATATTACAATTTAAAAAAATTGAACTTTAATTTCAATTAGTGCCCTCTATAATTCATAGTTTTTCTTATTGGTAGTGTAATCTATTTGAAAATTATTTTTGAGTATTCGTATGTATATACATACGTAAAAGAAAAGGCAATAATGGTGACAGTTTCAATGTAAAAATTTATCACAAATAGAAAAAAGAATTTTTTTTGTAGAAATATTTATTTTTATCAGTTTGTAAAAAATAATGCCTACAACAATTTTTTCTATAATGAACATTTTTAAAATGTCTTCCTTTTTACAACTTGTAAATAACGCTTGCATACATATTAATAATTATAGACCGTGTGTTAAACACTGATTTTGACATACACACCAAAGTACATATAGATAGCAGTTATGACATTCCAATTATGTACTTGTACACGTCATCTAAAGACACCTTTAGTACAAAGTTGTAACCGTCTGGCAACGCCCTTTTATATAAAGGAGCTTAAACCAAGGAATTAAAACAAAAGTATATGTTGTTTGACCGCTGCCTGAAGGATGAAGGACATGGATCGATATTCCTGATTTTGAGTAGTAAAATTTTCAAAACAATCGATCGACTAGCGTATGTAAATTTTATCTAGCTCATCTAGTGCCTTGGCAAAGTTGATTTCAACACTAACACAGATGGACATCGCTAAATCGGCTTTGCTATGCATAAAAATTTAGAAATTTATGGGGTCGGAAATGGATATTGTAGAAATTACGAGCGGCATGACAAACTTAGATATACCTTTTTCCACTTTTTGTGGTGAAGGGTATAAAGCTGGATTCACCCATGATGTCCGAACAAATATGTTCTGCGGACAAAAGTTAGTTTTGTAAGAGTTGTCTGAAACACGATTAACCCATTTCAAACATTTTGTCTGGACAATCAATGCTGCCGTATGTAAACAATGGTTTTGTAATGTACCAGCGTTACTGCTAATTTGATGTTATGGTTTTTTTCTTTTCAATGAGCAAAAGTTTAATATAGAGCTGTTAAGAAAATCTTTTTTTGTTTGCTTAGTGACATAATCGGCAATCACCAAAAATCACTGTGCAAATGCAAACACAAAAACGAATATTGTAGAGCCCGCACTCGCAGTCAGCGTTGCCACACAAGAAATTGACTTCCTACCAATAATTTTCAAAAATCCTACCAAAATCGTTCACAGCCTACCAAAAATTTAAAAATGCGTTTCTTGCACATAAACTCTGTTATACTCACTTGGTTTTTTTCCGTAACTCTTGAGGTGGAAATTTGTCTTTTGGTGATTTTTAAGATGGATGTTATGATTTAAAATAGTTTTAGAGCATAATATGCCGAATGAACACCCATCCCTTTCCTGGGGCCAATCAAATTCGCTCAACCATTCGGTTCTAAAAATTTTTTTTACTGTTTCTTTACATGCAATATTAGTAAATATTTATGTAATTAATAGGTACATATATACAGTTAAAAAAGTTTACTTACTTTTCCATTTTGTCTGTTAATTTTTTTAATACAAACACTTGTAAATAAGACTTCACTCAAAAATATTGTTAATTTCAATTTCATAATGTTGTTCGCGTTTCTTAAACCAGAGATGGTTATAGCTTTAATCATCTTTATGCAAAAAGCAGAGATGTTTTTATTACACCTAAAACAGTTTTTGAAAACAGTGGTAAAACTATTCACAGTTATTGTTTATTTAATTCAAAGTTACATTTTTTTATTTTATGTTCTGAATTTTTAAGGTAAAAAATTTACTGTTGCTACAGGAGGAAAACCTACCAAAAATTTAAAAAAATTCAACAAACCAACCAAACTACCAAACTGTTTTTTAAAAACGAAAAACTACCAAGTTTGGTCCGATTGGACCAAAGCGGCAACGCTGCTCGCAGTTACACAACATGTACAATGTCAAAAGTAAGAGAGAATTTTTCTAGCTGTGTAAAGAGAATATTTTATTCGCAAGTTGAGAGAAGTCATGACATCTAAATACATTCATTGAATTGGATAATGCTCAGATACTTTCAAACTCAGTCGAACAAATTCATTTGGTTTTTAACAGCGGCGGTGACTTGAAGCTAAGAAATTTGTCATCTGTGGCTTTGCGCGCTAAACTTTAAAATTGATAATAGAAGCAAATAAAAATACATACATAAATAGAAAAAACACGTCTCGCCGTTTTTTATTTTATTATAATTGTGGAGATATAACATCTTGTACGCGTAGTGTATTTGTGCTAATAAGAAATATTTTATTTCTGTGTTGTAAGAAAAAAAAAATAAAATATTGCAAATCTATGTTTTTGTAAAATTTGTAACAAATTGTAAATTTTCGAAAACGGGAAAGTGTTAAAAATAAAACGCCATCAATCGCTAATGAACTGATAAATAAATGTCGCAAATATTCAACTAAACAATATTTTTCAAAGTAGTTACGTAAAAAAGTATCTTACCAAACAAGTTACGCCCAAAAGTGTTTCCATTAGAAAAGATACACAATACAAGGACTGTTTAAAAAAGAATTTACTACACGAATATTTTCAAACAAAATAATCTAAGAAAAACGATTTCAAAAATATTTGCACAATTAAAATATAAACAAGGTAATTTGAAAGAAAAAAGTTTGTTTTAAATCCTCATAAGATATCAATCCAAAGCAAATACGCAACAAAAAATTATGCAAGTGTTTTGTGGTTGAAAAAAATTCTGATTGGATTGCTTAAAGAAGAAAAAACAGTTACAAAATCATTACGCGCTCATACAACATAACGCACTCACATACAAGCGCAATCACTTATACAACACTCAGTGTAGCCAGATAAGGGGATTTCTCCCCTAATTAGGGATTGCATGATAAGTTTTGGGACAGAAATTCGCGGAGAGAGCTTACGTACTTCTTTTTCATAGCTTTTCTATTAATAGAACTTGTTTTATTTACCGGCATTGAACTTAGTCCAGTCGCAAGAAAATATAAAAACCATCATGATACAAATTTCATATGCAGACACACATAGTGGTTTGAATATTTCTGGACTCACAACACATTCTAGTATAATATCAATTGATCATCTTTGTGATTTATTTTCAAAAAGTATGCATATTAATAACAATGCCTTAACGATAAAAATGCACAGGAAACATTGTTTGACAAAATAAAATTTTTTATAGGGCCTGCTTTCCTAAAACAGTTAATATTGAATGTTAATATGGAGTGCCAGTAAATACTCCTTACTTATTGATAAGCCAACGTTTGTATCAAGACTAAAATGGATGGCATTTGCATTCGCTGAAATCTTTCCCCAATTTCGTAGAGTTTGTCAGTTTAACACATGTTGCATGTTATTCGAAAAGGTGTGTATTTCAAAAGTGTTTCTTTTTTGGGACAAAATTGGGAATTGTCGTTTAAAATTGAGGATTTTTGGTTACATCATTCGTAAAATTGGGGACAAGAGCTAGATTTTTCTAGCAACACTGCTCACACTCTTATTTGCTTTGTCGTGTGAGAGGTTTTACACAAAATAAAACACAACCAAACCAGAATCTGGGAGTAGGGGTGACACGCAAAGTTACGAACTTTGTTGAGCTATAAGTAACAATAGTGATGCCATATAAAAAACTTATTGTTAATTGGAAATTTCAGATTTTTTTTTTTCAAAAATTTAGGCGCATAAACTTGTACCTACATATCTGGCTCAGCACGCGCAGACATGACATTAACCGGGAAATGTGAGGTGTGTGGATTAACACGTACTAATAAAATTTGAAATTCCCGACTTTGAGGCCGTTAAGTAATTTGTAAATCGCTGACTGTCGCCTTTATCCGAGCAAGAAACCCGTATTTTTTTATGAGCTCTATACAGACGACTCCAAACCAAAAATCGCTGATTTCCTTACTTCCCGATATAGAGTATTTTTAATCCTTTTGCCGTTTCGAACCGCTCATGAACTTAGCAGTAATTGGAACTGTGAAGATCAGATGGTCACCTGTCGCCAAATGCAAACAGGAGGTTCGAAAAACTAGGTGGACCGTAGCTGAAATAAGTATGAAAGAAACCATACTTAATCAATACTCAAAAAAGCAAGTTACGTTTCCTCATTCGATCAAATATGCCTTAATACTCATGACTGAATTCGAGAAAAAATGGTCAGTCGTAAATCAGAAACCTACAATGTTTGTATACTGTTGTGCTACCATATTTAAACATTTACGTATGCAAAGCTGCGAAACTTTAAAACTGCTGCCGTGATTGTTTTTTATGGCGTTTTTAAAACTTGACGATGGCGAATGGTATGCATTGTCAATTGTTGTACTCAAGCAAATAAGGTGTTTAAATACAACGATATCGACGTTTACATATTCTACATCGTATTTGCCAATAGGAGTGTAATATCCTGCAGTAATTTTTTTTATCATGACTTAATAACTCACGAAAACAGTTACTGCTTAATAACACTACTTGCGTGTGACGTGAAAAACGCAGTCAGCACACATATCTCAAAAATTTTTAACTGAAAAGGAAAATTTCATGCAAATATATATTATAGTTGTGTATTTGACATTTATAGTATTGTTGCTATCAATTTTTTTTTAATTCATGCTCCTCTTACTATTATTATTCTCTGTTGTGTAAATATAAAATTAAATATTTACAAATAATTTTCATTTGCAAATAAGACGTACGTAAAAACGCAGCAATGAATCATGAAATAGTTTCGATGTTATTAAAATAAATATTGAAATTAAAAAGTCTGGCAACATAATCAATTCAGTATTGCTGTATTTGTATTATTACTTTAATTTATGTTAATGTGACCAAAACAAATTGCACAATCAAATACAAAATAACTCAAAGAGCAGATATATAAAGAGTAGCTCGTTTTATAAGGGATTATTATATATTAAAGAGAATTGTTTAAAGATGTCATTGCGCAAAAATACGAAGAGAAAGAGCCATGAAAAACACGAAAGCATAGCGGGAGCGTGTTTGTCATATCATAATATTAAAACAATTGAAGAGGAAACGTTGTAAACCGTTTACATTTTCATATTTTTACGTTTTCATTCAAAAAACTAAAAAAAGTATTGATTGCAGCGATGATTAACTTGATTACGACGGTGTTAATAATGATTGTGTAAAGGAAAAAAAAATATTTATCTTACAACCGACCAGCCCACTACCCAGTGAATAAACACTCACAGCCAACCACTTACGTGTTGCTGTATTTATAAAAATATTACTAACAATAAAAGAAAATCAGCAGCAAATTGTATACGTATGTAACTGCAAAACAACGATAACGTGTGTCATGTTAGTTTACAGCGAATTTTGATTGTAGTTGCGATTTGCATTTTTTAGGTTGTGTAATTTTTTTTTAATAGGTATAGATAGGTACATTCATATACATATATGTAAATTTTACAATATGAAGAAAACATAAAGTTTTAAACAAAAACATAATTTGATTGGTAATTCTTTATAAATCGAGAATTGAATATTTGTGTTTTTAATACACTGTCTGCTCCTTGAATAAGGAATCACATTTTTTACCTTTAATTAAGTACATATGTATATCTCCTAAACTAAAGCTCAGAAATAAATAATTTTTTGCACAAAAAAATTTCAAGTACCTGTCTTTAGTTTTCTGAAGAAACGAAAATATACAAATTTTTATATCCTTCAGCACAAAAAGTGGAAAAAGGGTATAAATAACTAAGTTTGTTATTTCGTTTGTAATTTCTACAATATACATTTCCGTCGATTGAGCGACGCAGCGGGCACCACCATGCCCGATGGCATTTTTATGTAAAATTATATATGTATATCTACATTGTATACATAGTCCAGATTTACACTATGCAAGTTTAGAGGCATTTTTTTTCTTAATTTTCTATTTAAGTTACAGCGTTATGCGTTATCTAAAAGTAAACATTAGCAAAAAAGTAACATCCTCTCAAAACTCAAGCAATACCATATTGCTTATTCCTCCTGCTCTACAAACAAACAAAAATTTCATGCTCCTTTCATGAAAAATTGCATAATGTAAATGCCGTAATACTTAATATTTTTATTTTTAAATTCTCTGTCGCCCCAATAGTTGCGTTTTTGATTGGAGTTACTTCACTAAACTAGATTAACATAGATGGTTAAGGGTATAAAAGATTCGGGATAGCCAAATATAGCACTCTTACTTCGTGTAGAGATTGAGATACTTACGAAAAATAATTTAATTTTTTAAATCAGTAAAAACGACTGTTAGCAAGGGTTGTGGGTCACTATACAACATAGTCATTTGATTTCTTACCAAGTAAATCGAATACAATTATGCCACTCTATAACACAAAAAACACTTAATTCAAAGCGCAACCCTGCTGATCGCATATTAACTATAATTTATGGAAATATTTTGCTCTTGAAAAAGTAGTTGACAGTAAAATCTGGTGACAAGGGTAAATGCTGAAACACTTCGCCTACTTTTCCTTAAATAGGCTTACCGCCCAGTTATATCTTGATCAAAATTCATTGGGGTTTCAGTTTAATATTATCTTAGAAACTCTATGAAATCCTAAAGAAATCTTAAATTCAGCCTTAGAATTACTTAGTTATTAAAAATTCATTTTTTGTAGAAGCACTCTACGAGATAGGGAAAAGTTATACGTGGGGCGATATAGCAGATTACTTCTTGTTAAACAACTAAAAAAATTGGTCAAATAGAAAAATTGTAATTACTTAATGACTCTGCCATTTAACACAATGTAGACCTGCTTAAGAGCTTAAACAGAGTAAAAGATATTTTTCCTGACATCTTATTTCTATTAGTCAATGTGATTAAAACCTTTAAAGCATTTTTGCCTCTTTAATATATATTTAATAAACATTTGCATAGATTCGTAACAATCTATATAATTGTATTAATATAATTCTTCTATGCTTGTTTATGCGTCAAGATAATAAGTTTATATACACTCATTTATTATTATAAATTACAATTTACATTGACATAACTTTTAAAAACAAAAGCAAAAAGAAAAATTAATACATAATCAAGAAGAAAAACAATCTACATAAAGGCAGAC
This sequence comes from Gymnosoma rotundatum, assembly GCA_916610165.2. Taxonomy (NCBI): domain Eukaryota; kingdom Metazoa; phylum Arthropoda; class Insecta; order Diptera; family Tachinidae; genus Gymnosoma; species Gymnosoma rotundatum. The sequence goes on from OU744338.1 coordinate 51,104,610, forward strand.
GATATGCAATATTATTATTACAGATATGTAGTATGTATCTAATATCTATTATTTCAACTTGTAACAAGGTTATTATGTTTTTGTTTTTAATACAGAATATTATAACAATTGCCAACAATAATGCTATAATAGCAATAAAAGCAACAACAATAACAACATGAAGATAAAAACAAAAAAATATTTAAAAGTTCTTACGAATGCTTAAAGCAAAGTATTTACATTTAATATTTCAATTAAATTCATGAATTTTGTACTTATTTATGTATATCGTATGTAAAATATTTTATTGAATTTTTGCTTCCAATATCTTCCTTGCAGTATCAAAGTAAAAATAGGACAGTTATTAAATGGGACAGACTACAAGTGCGTTATTTTAATTTGCTGCATTTCATAAAAATAGTTAATTGACTTGTAATTCAAAGTCTTATGAGGAGACCCTACAATTTCAAACTTCCTTAAAAGAGCGTGAGTTCTTTACAGTTGAATCATACGCCTTCAGTCGAAAACTGGAAGAGGTATTTATTTCTCATTTCTGTGTTTTCTATACCTTTTAGCAAGTTGTGCAACATATGGCATCGTTTTACTGAATATCTTAACGTGTCCTTATATCTCCTTATTGAGGTCACTTTTCGCACAATGATCGCTTCAATTGCTAACCCCTGATCTCTATGTTTGCTTTCAACAATTTATAGTACACTTTAGCCAGGCGCACAGGGTAACAACGGACCCAAAGTACAGATTATAGTAATACATCCGATTTAAATCGCTCATGATAATAGCAGGACGTACATTTTCCATTTGTCCATCCAATAATTACAAAATGTGATTTTAAAAACATTCGTTTGCTAGTTCAGTTAGGGTGCGTACAGAGTGGGCGCTGAAGCCGTGCCGAGATTGTCAGTGCAATAAAACTGATTACACACAAGTCAATACAAATAAGCTTGTGTATAACACAGTGAACGCCGACAAAAGCAGAGAGCAAAGCCGATGAGTGCGAGAAAACAGTTTGAAAGCGTTTTGTGCGCTTTTTTGCATTGTTTATGTTTACTTTTTAGCGTGCAGTCGTGTTTTTTAATGGTTTAAAAATAAAAAAAAGTGTATATCGATCAAATAATAAGTGAAATATTTTATTAGTGAATTATTTTACCTCAGAGTCACTATCAATCTTTCGCAAGAAGTTACTGGAACCTTAATAAAATTTGTCCAGTTTTTAGTTAGTTTCACACCTACCTTGTCCAGAATGTAATCAAAGGTTTCAATTTTCATTCGGGTATATTGTTGAAATTTATCTGGAATTTTTCTTAAATCATTATATAAATGATAAAATGTAACTGGATGTTTTCCAAATTCTTTTGTGTTAAAAATTGCCTTAATCACACTAGGAGAAGCAAAATACTCTTCATCAGAAGAATCCATTTTTGTGTAGAACTATAACACAAATGAAAAACAATACTAAATGACATAAAAGCAAAACACATGGAATAAAGAGAATTTTAGCGATGAATCTCGCATTCACTGTGTTATATACAAATTGTCTTCTCGCATGAAAATAAGCGTCAATAAGCTCGACTCGGCTCCGACCGGCTTCAGCGCCCACTCTGTACGCACCATTAGGCATGAAAAGCCAATTAAAATCTACGCTGCGATCTTACAAATTTTCGCAGTTAAGTTGTTTGCAAAATTTGAAATATTCGTACATGATTGAAAAGGTATTTAAAATTACAAGAAGAATAAAGTACTCAAAAAATTGTAAAAATTGCAATAGAAAATATTAGAAAAATTATCAAGATGCTTTCAAAGAAGGAAGAAAGTACAGTATTTAGAACTACAAGAAGAAAAAAGTACTCAGAAAATTGTAAAAAATGCAATAGAAAATATTAGAAAAATTATCAAGATGCTTTCAAAGAAGGAAGAAAGTACTTTAACAATGTACTAAAGAAATAAAACAAATTTTTTTTTACTAATTATAAAAATATAATAATTTTCTAAAGGTACCTTTAACGCATTACGGAAATTTATTATAATGATTTACCAAAAAGTACCGGGGACTTTTAAAAACGTTTCTCAAGGACTTGTTTATTTAATATTTAAAAAAGACAATTTAAAATACCAAGATATTGTAAAAAGGTTGTAAATTCTTTTTAAGAACTAAGAAAACAACTCAAAATATATATATTTGTATTTTTATTTAAAGAATTATTTGCACTACATTTTAAAATAATGTCCACATTGTTTTTCAAAAGTAATTTTGACACAATTAAAAAAAATATATATTATGTCTCTTTAGACTTGGGGTACTTGTGTTTTATTTGCTGAAAAGTATTTATAAAAATATTTCTGTTCGTTTATAATTATCTTGGTCATGTCTTTACATTGTTTTAATTTAATAGACATATTAAATTTTATTACTTAAAAAAATATATTTACATTGAAATAAGTTGAATTTTTATTTAATTTATAATTTTTAGCGCTGCCAACCAAAAGATCTGATAAATATGACCAATAAATTAAAAAGCTTTAATATTTTTTCAAGAAATTAAAATAACAATTTTTAGCAATTCAAACAAGCTAGAACATATAGGAATAGTATTCTTATTATTTCTTTAAAAAATATAGGTATGCAGTGATAGATGGATGTGCTGTTGATCAATCGGCATTGCAGGGCAGATTTCTTTCCACCCTGTGGACTTAGCTCAGCTCCATTCACGTATGCGTGTACAGATCATATCGGTGCAATAACAACAACGTGTTGCTTTTTGCAAAGAGACAACAGCTTTTCATAGCAAGAATTTTTTTGTGGTTGTGATGGCTCTTATATGCCTTTCACGAAAGTATGCTTTATAGGTTCAAGTATTTGCTTGGAATTTGTAGTTCAATTTAAACAGTTGCTAAATTCACACTGACAGTTGTATTAATACAAAACAGCTTCTGAGGCTGCTAAATTTTATCTAAAATTTATTAACCCGCTACTTTTTTATATCAATGCACTTTTAATTAACGAGGAATTTTAAAGAACTTAATGAACGTATTTTTATTTTTTTTATTTAAATAATTTTATAAATTATCGCAGATAATTTGTTACATGTTTGTTGTACTAACTTTGACTTTCGTTAAGTACATAGTTTACAAAATATCAAAAGAATATCCTTAAAATCAGATATGAATTTCATGCACTTCCAGCAAAAACTAGTGGTGCGAAATAATGAAATATTTCGTAAAATATACAAAAGTTTTCGTACATATAGTAAATGGATTTTTTAGAGTATATTGTGTATAAGTACTTGAAATGGAGTACCTTTTACTCTTACTGTAAATAAACTATTTATATCACTTGAAATTTTTCCTTCAATTTCTAAATATCAAAAACAAAAAAGCCAAGAACTGTTTTACATCACAACGCATAAATTAACCGACAACACATCTTAAATAAAAAAAAAAATTGTAGTATAAAAATTTAATTTATATATTTTTTTTCGTTTATAATTCTTTCTAGGCATTTTGCAATTTATAATTCAACACAACACATAATCATTATGCAACAATCATTATGGCTTTCATTGAATTTAGTTGAGTTGGAGAATTTATTGGCATTACATTTTGCTGTTGTTGTTGCGCGTACGTAATTGGAAGTGTTATGAAATAAAAAAAAAGTGAAAAAAATAAAAATGAAAAAATTAAATATAGAAAAAGAATTTAAGTATGATATAAACACGTAAACAAACCAAAACAACAACAAGAAAGGTTCTAAATGCTAAAAAGTTTATTTAATAAAATAGTCAGTTATCAATTGTTATTGTTTTGGATATTTTGTGTATCTTAAAAAAATTATGCAATAATAATTAATTTATTCGCATGATATAATCAAAAGCAAATTTTATGTTTTCTTATCACCACTAAGTTCTGCACTTTAACGCTTCTGCATTCTTGCAGTAAATCCGAGGAAAAAAATCTATATTATTGTTGTTTTTGTAAAATATTTGATAGGGTGATTTTTTGCTTGCTGCTTGCATTTTTCGATTTAACTGATAAATGAGAGAAATAAATGACTTGTTTGAAATCTAGCTCATTCAAAAACAAAAGCTAGAACTGAAACTAGAAGAATTGAAAAAAAGCTCTTCTGTTATAGTGTTAAGCTTAGTTCCGGTTGAATGTAACTAATCAGATTTGCCAGATTTTGACTGACGTTAAAGCTATCGCTTCCTATGGCTTTTGATTTCTTTAGGTGATGGAACTTTAACACGAATGTGCGCTATTGATCCATGTTTTTAAGCCACTTTTGAGCTTACAACTAGAATACTATTTAACCTCAGATCCCAAAGAAAAAATTTTACTAAAGTTATTTCGAGAAGTTAATTAACCAATTAAAATTTTACCCTATTTTTAGAAGAGATCAAAAAATAAAAAATATAACTAAATAATGTACTTTTAATCTTATACCTATACATACAAACTCTTAAAGAATACTCATATTTTTTCTTATTATTAATTTGTTGTTTTATTGTTTAATTTCAAGTAGATTCGTTGGCTACAGTGAGGTGCAAAAAAATTTAAAGTATTTAAGATAATTAACTTTTAAGTACTAAAGATAATTATCTTTAAATTATAATTATAATTAACATTTTTTTCGTTATTTGTAACAATTACGTCAAACATTTAATAAGTACCACGAAAAAAGGCTTATAAAAGTAGCCGACTACAGAGCTTTTTTTTAATGGCTCACTTCATGACTTTGAATAAAAACTTAGTAATGTGTATCCTCGGAGCACTCTTTATTATGACTCAGATGGGACTCCTAAAAATTTATAAATTGTGAGTTTTTTAGAGCATGGACATTTTTCGGGTCTAAACACTAGTCCTTTTGATTTGCAGCCAAAATATAACTGAAATGAGTTTATGAAAATTCGTTTTAAAGCAAAACGAAAAATTACAGAAAAGATTGCAACCCTATAGTCCGGGAAAAGAACGTCTAAAAATATGTGTGCGTTATCTATAGTTATAATGGCCATCGTACTTGAAGTTTAAATTATATATGTGCAAAAATAAATATTTAGTTTTACCTCATGCAGTCCAGAATGGTTTCAAACAGTACGAAATATGCAGAAGTAGTTAAAAAATATATAGATCAATATTTATAAATTTTTGTTCTTTTGTAAACTTTTGTAAACAAATAAACAGTTTCTTCAGAGTCTAAAAAACCTCAACAAGTAATTTTTTGTAAAATAGAGACCAGATTTACACTATGCATTTTTTTTTCTCAATTTTCTACTTAAGTTACAGCGTTATGAGTTATCTAAAAGTAAACATTAGCATCAGTAACATCCTCTCAAAACTGAAGCAATACCATAAGACTTACTCCTCTTGCTTCAAAAACTAACAAAAATTTCATGCTAGTTTCATGAGAAATTGCATAGTGTAAATGCCCTAAAATTCGGAACTTGAGTAGAAAAAAGCTCTCGTTTCTAGGGGTTTTTCGATCACAAATGATTATTTATTGTACTTTTTATGGGGGTGAAAGCGCCGGGAAATAATTCAGTAAAGTTTCCGTTCTAATTTATTTAGTTGGCTGGGAAATTGACTAAAATTGTACTTTTAATTCACCACACTTCTTTATGTTTTAAGGATGGCCAAAGTTTGTTATCCCAGTAGCTGTCAATTTAAGAACATTAATTATTTTAGCCATGTACTAAGAATTTTTATACTAGCTTATATTACAGCACTCTATTTTTCCTTTATGACTCTACAGCATTACATTGTTAAAACAGCAACACAATAAATAAAATCGCTGCATCAGCTCCAAAAACAATATGTTTTAAGCCTACTAAACACCAGATGGTCTGCAAAACTCTGCTTAAAATACACATAACCTCCAATTGCAGGTTATTGGCGTTAATTTCCTCTACTCTATACCTATCCAAAGAACAAAAAACAAAGAAAAAAAATTAACACTATTGCTTGAGCGTGTAATTTCGTTTTAAACGAATTAATATTGGATTAATTTTCGACTTTAGTTCATTTTTTTATGAAGGATGTGGCGGTCTAGAAAATGCTGCATTTAATTCTGCAAGCGTTTAGTTTTTCTTGTTTTCTTTGGAAAACGTCCTCATACATTTATAAATAATTTTTCTTTCTAAAAATGTTTAGAAATTAAATTAAAAAAATGATCCAAAGCCGAATTTTAATTCACTGATAAGATCCACGGTTCAGATCCTTGAAATGGAAAAATTTTTTAAAATTGAATTTGCAAACTTAAATTCGGTAATACAGGTGTCCGTTTTGTTTGAAAATTGTTCTAAACAAAAGTTTTAAGTAATTTCTGATCTTAAATGCATAGAGGAATGTAAAAAAGAATAAATTATATAATCACTTAAATCAATTAAAAATAAAGTGAGGAGATGATGTGGCAAATATGAATTTAAATGCGGATTATCGTCCTTTCCTTTCAGCTTAACAGACAATATGAGAATTTAAAGGCGAATAAAAGTCTATTGTGTGTCTGGGAGGCTACAGGTCGTAACATAATTTTTATGCAGTAGAATCCTGTGCTACACGATCAAAAAAAAAATTATTTAAAATTAAAAAAAAATCTTAAAGTTCTTTTACAAATAAATCAATAATCCAAGTAGATTGTAAATTAAAAGAACAAAATCTAAAGATTAATTTCTGCAATATTTATACAATTGTAACTATAAATATTAATTATTTAAATTTGCTTAAATTTGACTGACACTGTTGCTGTTCATGCAAACTTGCTTTTACTTGTATTCCCAAATCTACACGAATACACACACATGCATACAGAAGTCATTTTAAATAACGCTGGTCTCATGTAGAAAGGCCCTAAATCGCATAATTGTGATCTTACACAAGATGGTAAAAACATAATAGAAACAGTATTTATTACAATATAATATTTAAAATGTAAATGTTTGCAAAACCGTTACTTTTATTAATATTGCATTCGAATTTTGTGAGGAGAGATATGCGTGTGAAATGTATTGAAATCACGAAATAAACTTAATTTCGTACAAATTCAAGTTGGGGCTTTTCTACATAGGACCAGCGTTATTTATGACTTCTACAAATTAAACTTTTATTACAATTTAAGCAAATGAATTATTTTGCTGTAAGCTGTTTTATTGGTTACCGATTATTTAAAGCTACCTAATCTAGATACGAATATTTTAAATATGACGATATTTGAAATTTCGCAACGATTAAAATAAATTAAAAAATTTGATTACAAAGCACGCGATTTTGTTTGCAAAAAAATAAAACAAGCAAACACATTTTTACAATTTAAAAAAAAAAGTAGCTTAAACACAATGAAATCGAAAACTTTATATGTAGGTGCTGAAATAATTGAAAATAAAATACCTGATATAAGTTGGTGTAATTAAATTATATAAAAACTAGATAAAAAATAAAGAATTTAATTCTTGCTTTTTATTAAAAATTCAAAGAACTCCGTTTATGCCTGATAAGTTAGACCAAAAATAATGAAATAAGCAATAAAGAGGAAAAGTTTGCAGTTATCAAAAAGAAAGGCTGTCATTTTAGTGCACAATGGGTCATAAAGAAAATGTTTTCGACAAACTAAGGAATTAGTTTTTTAGTAAAAGAATATTTGAATTCGATGCGCAACTCCTTACAGCTTTTAGCGATATATATATATACATACTAAGAATTACAACTTCTCATTTTTTCAAAAACTTTGTTTGTTTTCCAAAGGTAGAACTGACCAATTTCTTCTTCTTTAAGTGAATCATTTATAATTGTTTTATCAAACGCTAAATTTTCAAACATGACGAAATCGTTAATTTGTTGTCGGTGCTCAAGCCAGATTATTAAGAAGTCTTTTCCTTTACTTTAGGAAAAGCTGAAAATGTGGCTATAAGTTTCAAAATCAGAATTCTGTTATATTTTGAATATTCAATAACTTCCTGTTTTTAAGAAAAACATATAATTTCAACTAAAAAGTCTGTTGTTCTGCCAGAAGTCTGCCACTTAATTAATTTTTAATAGCAGAAATCTTATACTCTGCCAATGAAAAATTTAAAATTTTCATTCTCAAGTGTTGACATAATCAACTGTGTAAGACAGGGATGGGAAAGTTAGTATGTTTGAGAAAATAAATTTTTTTTAATTTTCACAAAAACTTCGTGCTATTTTTTATTTAATTATCCCGATTAAATTAATTACCGATATTGATTATTGAGGGTCAAAGCACGTCTCGATGGCCATTTCGTTATCGCTTACTTAACTCTTCAGGAAACTTCTGACAAACATTTTAAATAAACTAAAGCTTTTTGTCTAAGCAATAAAGCAAAAATCAAAGTTTAAGCAAACCAACAGTAATTCTATTTTTCTCTCTCTACTGTATACGGTTGACATTTTTTCGGCTCTTTTATACAATGAAAAGAGGATGAAAAATAAAATATCAAAACCACTACGATAATTTATTTATATGCACAGGCACTTTGCAATTAATTTAATCGGGATAATTAAATAAAAAATAGCACGAAGTTTTTGTGAAAATTAAATTTAAAAAAAATATTCCCGTGTCTTTAATTAAAAAATTTTTTTATTATTGTATATTGTATATAAATGCTTGAGCTTTCAAGGTCACTTATTTTCTTCCTTTCAACTAAATAAAAGATTATTTATTTCATATTAATCCTACATTTCGTTGGTATTTTTCAACTTCCTCAGGGATTATTTATTAAAAATATGTAATCTTTAATTGATTTGTTTTTTGTTATTAAAAATTAATTTGGTGTACAGTGGACACAAAACACAAACTTAATAAATTGAATAATCTTAACTATGGAGTAAAATTATTGGATTTGTTCTGTCAGTAAATTTTATACTGTTGTTATAACTTTCGGTGAAAACCGTCGTCTCTGGCCGTACACTTGTTACGGTTGGGAAGCGCTTTCGATGTGATAACATAATTTCAAGCCACGTGTTTGATTTTGATAAAGTGCAAGGTGTAAGAAAGGTTATCCTCTAAGCATGATAAGGTAATATTATATTCACCAGAATCGGTATCAAGAGGCTGTTTACTAAACCTGCTTTCAAACGACACATGTATATCGCATGTCTGTAAAATTGTTAATTTGCAGACGACTTGCAATATTTGTGTTTAAACGTACATGTATAAATTATATCTGATATAAAATACAACGTGCTCTACCGCAAATTTGCTCAGCATCTCAGTCTGATAAAATATCGTTTTATATTAGAGAGGAGAACAATTAGCAAATCAATTTTTAAGCGCAAAAAGTACTTTACAGTTTTTTTAAAATACATAAAAACTGAGAATTTTTGTTTTTTTTTGTATATCGTATAATTTAAATCTGAAAAGACGATTGGTATAATTTAAAAACTTGGTTTACCATGTCTGATGTGAGATTTAAAGTCGGGAGAATGGCATTGAAATTATTATAGCAGAACTTGAAAAAATAACAAATCAGCGATATAACGAAGTAATTACGTAAGGTTTTGTTTTTTATTTTTTTTTTTGTTTTTTCAACTAAGGTTATTTACGTAATTTGTTTTTTTTTTTGCGTACATACATACGTGGATGGGAGAGTACATTATACTGTTTATCATTTAGGTCTATTTGCTGCTGCTTCTGGCTTGGTCTCCCTGAATGTTTTTGGCAAATATTTAACAGTAAAAGAAATATTTAGGTCAATGTTAAATATGTATATGTGTGTATCCACTCACTTCAGGAAACATATGACATGCATACGTTTGTAAGTATCATATATGTGTGTGCATTGCTTAGTTATGAGATTGTTATTTAAATATTTAAATAATATAATATAATCATTTTACTTTTGTTAACATAACAAAAAAAGTTTTTTGTTTTATATTATTAACGACAAGGCTTAACAGACGGCATGATATTGACAGCAGAGCTTAACAAACAGCGTGAGATAAATACTAAATAAAGATTCTTACTAAATAGGCTTAAAAAAACAAATCCTGCTATTACCAGTTCGAGTAAAAATAACTGCCTCTGTAAATTATTTTCTTAGGTTACGAATATGGAAATAATTTTATATCAACCATTTAAGATCTTCGTGAGTTTTAAAATTAATACAAATCTAATGTTTACATAACAAACATGAAGAAAAACAAAAAACAGAATTTTTACGTTCTAAATTTATAAGAAAAAATAAATAAAAAAAATTATAAAACAATCGCTTGTTCATGGCATGGCATCATATTAAGACATATAATTTATTGTTTTTTTCTTTATTTATTTCTAATGCCGGCATTGTTTTTGTTTTTTTTTACAAAAAACAAAAAAAAAAACAAGAAAGAAAAAACGTGCATATTGTGTCAAAACAATAATTTCGTCTAATTGTTTTCATACTTATCTTTTTCTTGGTTTCTAAAAGCACAGAATTATTTTGATTTATAAACGTAACATTAAAAACCTCCAACTAAGAGATACTCACTTTCGTTCTTTTTTTAGAGTAAACGTTTCTGTTTTATTTTATTTATTATTTTTATTAAATTTGCTTTTAGAATAAGGAAAATAAAAGCAAATGTATTAAAGAGCATCTGAATCAAATAAAATGTTTATATTCACTTACACAGACGTGTTTTCTATCACGTACCCTCAATTTTATAAACAGATACTTAAATGTGTGTTTTCGCCAAAAGAAATTTAAATGAAATTATAGTATGTCCTGCATGTTAAAATAAAAAATAAATTTGGGAAATAATGTCTTGATATATCTTAACTGAATCTAAATCTCATTGAGCCAACAAAAGTAAAGGCATAAGAATTTGGTTTAAGATTAAAATTTTTTGTATAATTCCGAGATGACGAATATAAGCACCAATAAAGTGGTCATATGGATATGCTTTGTCTACAGCAGTCCATTCTGTCTCCTAATAGTAAATATTTTCTGGCTTGTTTGTGCAAGCGTTAAATTTTGAGCCTGTGTTGCTTATTTGTCTCTAAAGAACTCTCTTCTGAAACAAAATATCAATAGCGATACAAATTATGTAAAATAAAATACTTATTTAACTTGCAACTATTCTTACAATTTTATTTCTAATTAAACTTTCATCCCGAGGTGCCAGATGATTTTGATAAGAAATGGGCAAAAAAAAAAAAATTGGCTTCATTGACACTTTAATTTAAGAAAATTGGCAAATTACGCAATGTTCACAACATATAAAATAACACAAAATAAATAACTGTTTTACAAATAAATTGCTTCCGTTATTAGTCGTTTGGTCGTATATAGCGGAAATAATCCAATATTTCAATTTAGGTTGGTCATTAGATTCTCTAAAACAGTTTTATAAAAAGATTCATTTTTCAGGAATCTCTTTTATCGAATTTCTGAAACAAATTCATGAGCGGTATTTTCACTCTTTTTGTTGTTAAATCTTTTATTGGAATGAAATTTTGCTCCGACATTAGTTGTACAAAAAAATATGTCTTTCGCTGCACTGGCCAATCAACTCATAAAAAGAGCCAGATTTACATAAATAATTCTACTTTTTCTTTTCCATTTTCATTAATTCAAAATTAAGTTCATTATGGAGACTAGATGCCAAAAATTTGTAATCTATATTTTAAATATTATTTAACGATTATAAACTCAATTCTTAAATGCTTTTAGCTTAAAGCCTTTTGATAATATCCTGTAAATCACATTAAACTTATTTAGATTAAAGCAATGTAGTGTGCAGCAACTGATTAGCTTATTTTTTCTTTTTATTTTGACGTACATCACTTTCATTATTAAGGGTACAATTTTCCAGGGAACAACGATTTTACTAACGATATTTTTTTAATGTAACAAGTATTTAAGAGATGCTTAAAATGTTCGTGTTTTAACAGTTTATCTAAAAAATCGTAATTTTTGGAACAAAAATCGGCAAATAGGCACTTTAATAATTTTGAGGTAAAAAATCGGCAAAAGGCAGTTAAAATCAACAAATATGGCAGACCTGCTTTAATCATAGTATTTAAGAACGGCCTGAACGAATTTGGTTTGAGTTTTTTACTTTATTGAGAATAAATTCAATTTCGTAAACTGATTCGTTTGTTTGAATCGGTTTTAATAAAACAACCGATTTCACTGATTCTTTTTATATGTGCTACCGGATGAAAAATTTTCTTAAGTTCTAAGTTGATAAGGTTCTGCGTCATTAAATCCCCAATTCCTCTATAAATTTCCACCTCTAAAATGAAAACAATTTTCGTAAATCTTGGCGATTTTAACTCAACTGGCAACGTTGATATTAAACCAAAGTAAAACACACAAAATCTAAAAAAAAAAACTGTCAAATGATGACAAATACAATTGTATTTGGACGACGCTTTGTTTGATTTTGTTTTTGCATTTACGTGATTCAGTGTTAAATTTTTATATTAATATTATGCAATATTAGATGGACGAACTGATACGAAATATAGTTTTTAATTTATATTTTATGTCTCTAGAATTTAAAACTTTTTTGATTTAAAAAAAAACTTAAGAGAGAATATTAAACAAATAGAAATTGGAAAATGTTTTAGTTAATTTTGCAACATGTCATTTTAATGCTTTAATGAAAAAAATGGAGTTGAAATTTCCAAAAGATTTGTTGGCTGCTTATTATTATTGTTATTTGCATTAAAGTAAAAAGATTACATACCTTCTATCAATATGAAGAACTATTTACATATGTATGTATTATATTCAATATTTACTACAAGTTAAAATTAAAATAAAAGTTAATGTTTTATCTTAAAGCGTTTTTAATTTGCAGTAGCGTTTTGGCACTGAATTACATTACTATTCAAGAAAATAAATGAACGTACTTCTATCGTCTTCATCATATATTAATCGGTGCAAAAAAAAAAAAAGAGTCGAAAATTGTTGAGTTGTATTGAGGATTGTCCCAGCTAGTGTTATTGTAGTGAATAAGAATAAGAAGAGGTGAATAACTAGCAAAGACAACCACCTGAAAAATATATATATATATATATATGGAGACAGGCGTTTTGCCCGCTGCCTCGAGTGACATGAACCGTTCTTGCTGAAAATTTTGAACACTTATTCTGATCGATTGGCATATTTAAATTTTCTCTAGCTCATCTAGTGCATTGGTAAATTTGATTTCAACACGAATAGGGACAGACAGACGGACATTGCTCCACCGACTTTGCTATGCAGAAACACTCAAAATATATATACTTAGTGGGGTCGGAAATGAAAATTGAAGAAATTACAAACATAATGACAAACTTAGATGTACCATTTTCCACCTGTTGTCAAGGGTTTAAAAAAATTCGGAATGATTGTGGTAACACCAGAGAAAATAAATAAGTAGTAAGTGGGAATCTTATCTAGCCCTCTTTGGATCGGGGCAGGTCGGCTGCACTACCACAGATACCGAGGAGTCGATTGCGCGACATGGTGGCTGCGGTTACTGGGCACTCACTGTCTGTTCGAAACCCATACTAGGAGAATGGATCTTCCTTTTAGTGATTTCTGCAGAAGTTTCTCTGTCTCTGCCACGCCCTGGGGTGAATACCTCTTAGATATCTCGCTCAACGGCACTACGAGAGCCTATCTAGTATGTCATCGCTAAGACCAGACCCCCAATGGTCCATTCAATGGGATGAGCGCACTCTTCGGCCAACGGGCCTTATCCGGCGCGGTATTCTCTGCATTCTTCTCTTTTTCTTTGTTCTGACTTTCTATTTTCTCTCTGCTTATTCTTCCTTCTCAGCAGGTTATACAAAGGGAGTAAAACACAGCTGCCTGCCTAACCTAACCTAAGTAGAAAACTTATTTGAATCAAAATGTTTTGCATCAAAAAAAATTCTTTTTAAAACTTTTGCTTGACTATTCATCTTCAGGGAAGAAATTTTAAATCAAACAAAATTTAATTAACACTATTGTTACTATTACTAGCGTGAAAACTTTCATATTAGAGATGTTTTCATTGGAACTTCCCTTTTATTAGATTTCATCCTATTTTGGATACAAGATATGGAATTTAATTTTATTTAACTATATTAAAGATTTTATAGAAAGCATCAACAAGTTTACTCAAGGGATTTTTAGTTGGAATCACCAATCATTTCGATTGGTTCTTTAGTATAACACTAATAACGAACATGTCAGAAATTGCTTTAATTGCTCTTTCAATAAAAAGCTATTTAAATTGTGCTGTCATTTAATTTGTTTGGGATCTTAGATTTTTTTTTGACAATATTAGGCCTGTTCCTGTGGCGTTGTAATTAGAAAACGAAACAAAAACGATAATGTCGCATTACCGCTGTCGTTATCGACATAAATATCGGTATTCTTTGTTTTGAAGCGAAGATAGTAACGACAATAAAATATTATTTCTCTTTTACCATCATTATTATTAACGAAATTTAAACGACCACAATAAAATAAATTCAAATTGACAACACGCTTATCAAGGCAGTTTGACGATTTACTTTCTGAAATATAACAAAATTTCCACTTACCCAAGGGTATTAATATTATTACCAACGCTTAGTTATATAATCCTTGTGCGAAAAATCGCAGAACACTTGCTAGTTTTATTGTCGGCGTTATTGCAGTCTCTCGCATGTTGCATCTCAGTTTAGGAGTAATCTGTGTTTACAAATCTTAAAAAAGAAAAATTTTAATATGTACATACATTTACAAATGGTTTTATAAATAAAAAATTTCTAACATAGAATCTGGAATTGAAAAAATGATTACGCTCTGTCTTAGCATCCGCCGCTGTATAATGATATCGATTCTCTCATCAGCTTCACTTGAACTTGAATAATACAATTAAGTGCTCTCCGTTTTCTGTTAAAAATTACAAAATAAATAAAACTCTTTTTTTTAAATCTTAATTTTATAATGGCAGGGGTACATAACCACAGCGTCAGGATATCCCACAAGTTTTTAGATATAAATAGTATCTCTAGGAACTACACATCGACCTATACCTTCGTATAGGAAGTGGTAAATCCTAAATAGGATATTGATGATTATATATATTTTTAATATTTGTTAAAACGATAGCATTTTTATAAAAGCCAGTTGAGAAAAAAACGTGCGTGTTGCGTCTTTAATTATAACCTCACTTTTTGGAAAAAGGAAAATCTACTCGCACGCAGATATTCCCCCTTCGAGATAAAGTAATAAACTAAATAAAACTCTTAGAAATTTATAAAAATGTTAAAAACAATAACGTCAAAAATTGTAGTGTTACCATACTTTTTTGTTTTTGTTTTGTTTTCGATAACGTCCCTTTTTCGTTTCAATATATTTCAAGCATACGATTTTGGGAACGAAGCGATGATAACAACGACAACGACATAAAAACTCCTATAAGAACTGCTACACCAAAGGAAATAGAGCCGATTGTAATTTCTGCTTCAATAATTTTTCGTAACTTGCTTTTATGTGTATTAGAGCTGTTAAAACATTATCGAAGAAGCGGGAGGAGCTTAATAAAAATATAAAGAAAAGCTTTTAGAGTAGTTTATAAAAACTTTATATAAGTGAAAACCGCTAAAGTGGCATCACTGAGTACAAATACATTGGTTGACTCTTTTAAAGTTTTTAATTGATTCAGAGTTAAATCTTACTCTCGTTTTATTAAAAATAAAAAACAAAAGTAATAATAACAATACAGACACATACATGTATGTATACATATGTAAATGTATTCTTTAGTTACGAACGAAGTCTCTCACACTTTGGTATCTTATTCAATCAGATGTTACGTAAAGTTCTTCTACTTATTTGTGTTGTGGCTGTTATAATTTTTGTTTTGTTTGTTTTGTTTCCAAACAAATAACAATATCTTAAATTTTGTGCGCCTTTAGTTCTTTCTTTTGATTGCTTTTGTTTTTTTGCTTGTGTTTTTTCAGATAATCAACATATAACACCGAAACGGAACAAAGACGGTTTCAATAGAATGCAGTCGCACAACGGATGTGAATCGTAAGGGAGCAATCATTTTTGTACTAAATAAAATATCCGTGAAAATGTTATAAAATAAAAAAAAATTTTAAATGTTATATCATAAATGCGTTTTAATAAAAAACCAAGTGTAAAAATATATTATTTAAAAATTACATAAATATTAAAAAAAAAATTAATGCGGTAAAAAAAAGTTCAAAGTTTTTTTTTTTTTAACAGATAAAAAAGAGTGGAAAAATTTATTTAATCCGGGTTATTTGTGTATAATGTCTAAAAGTGCCACTGAGCAGTTCCAAATAAAAAAGAAAAGAAAACTTCCGTTTAATGTTAATGCTACAATACGGCAAAATATATCAAATGAACGTTACGTACATTCAGTGCCCTTTTCGTCAGAATTGTTAATTAAAGAAAATTTTTTAGAATTGCATATTGGTGATAAACAATCAGAATTCAATACTCTGCTACAAAAAATATCCAAAAGCCGAACAGCAGCAGCGGCAGCAGTGATTGATGTCTACAATTTTAGTGATTCAAGGTGTTTAACGTCAAGCCCAACAAAAGCCAGTATATTAGCAGCAGTACCTGTAGACGTCACATCAGCGTTAAGCGCAACAAGAACTAAAAACTGTTTACGTGATCAAACACAAGTGCTGCGTAACGACACCATGCCACTATCACATGGATTCTATGTCAAGAGTGCTTTGGCCAGCAAACGTGGTCTTAAGGCTTTAAAAACAAACAGTACCTCTGGATCTTCAACAGCAGCTCTGCCCACCTATGAAGTGTCAAAACGACCACGCAGAAGTAACGAAAATGTTAAGGTTCAAACTTCGCCTTTAATGACTGAAGAAGCTTGCAATAATTTACAACTTTCATACTTGTTGGGTGAGTCCTTAGCACGGCATGGTCGTTTACAAGAGGCATTTGACATTTATGCTATTATAGCCAGTGAGCAGCCAGAGGGTTTTATTCCTTTGGAAAAGTTGAATATATTGGCCACAGCCTTGGTAGAACACATACGCATTTTAAGCTTAAATTCCAAAAAAACTTTAGATTTATTAGACTCGGAAATGAGTTCTTTAAAGGCCACCACAACCTCTGCATGTTTAGCAGCTAAAGGTTTAAATAATGATCAACTTAAACTTACAACACCCTTAAGGAATAAATATGCTTCATCAGTGGCTTCTAAACCTTTTAGCTGGCAGCCAACGGCATCTTTTTTATCTACTCATTCTTCAAAACTAAAAGACTTGGACACAGATTATCTAGCCTCAGCTGTGGGTGGAAATTTAGATTTACATTCGCCTTCACGAGAACTGCCGTCTTCTGCTATAAATTCTTGTTTACCAGAAGACTATGATCCGTTCATGTGTCCGCTATGTCGTGATGTATTGCGTTGTCCAGTAACGACCAATTGTGGTCATACATTTTGTCGCCAGTGTTGTGAAACCATAAGTATGTGTAACATTTGTCATGTTAAATTTCCACGCTGGCAAAAGGATGATTTTTTCAGTGAATCAACATCAAACGTAAATATTAATTCTCATCTTAGCAGCAGTCTTAGCAACAAAAATTGCACCAGTTTGGCTACATTGTCAACGGCTACTACCACTACGGCAACCACCACCATGGGCTTAAATATGAATACTATGGCTCCTAACAGTAGCAGCAATCAACAATTGTACACTTCAGAAACTTCCTATAATTCTACCTCAACATCTCCCTCTGCATCCTTTTCATCATCATCTTTAGTTTCCCAGCATAACGATTTGCCACGCCTGCAAATAAGAGCCACACCGTTAGCCTCGCCCACAACCGTAACAACTACAACTATAGCCTGTACCACAGACACAGCTACCACTACCATGGCTTCTACCGCCTCTACCAGTGGATCGGCGGCAAAACGTTCAAACACCTTTAACGATAATATGAAATTTATGCCCGATGTTTTGGTACGAAGGCTTGTAGAAAAATGGTGGGGTTGTGATTTGCAAGCGAAAAAAATCAATGAGACTGCTACCAGTTACATGCATTTAAATCTACTTGATGATGCTTTAAAGTTTTGCAATGCCAGTTTGGAAAAATGTAAGTTAAACAAAATGTGTTCTTTATTATTTATTTTTGTTTCTGCTTAAAATTTTATTGTAAAATACGATTGGTGAAATCATGATTTTTTCTATTTATAACAAGAATTTATATAAGGTCTTTGCAAAATCCTCCACAAAATTTGACACCAAAAATAGCTACAGAATGTACTATGGGTCACTTCAATAGTCTATAACGATTTTAAGTGCCAGGCCGTATGGCAAAACACAGCTCAATTCTCTCCCTCATGCGAAATTAATTATAGGTTTCTGTGATGCATACGACTGTACAAGTATTGCAACGCGAAGAAAAAAAATTATTCAAGAGGAAATAATAATTTTTTTTAATAAAAAATCACATCAAATAGTGTTTTATAACTACTAATACTAATATATGTAATTAATTGACTACAGAAGAAGTTATAATTAAATGACGTTTAAATTCTGTAAAACGGAAATTACTCTTGTTTTCAATTTATAAAGAATTTCAATCGGGCATAGTTCGCACTAAATATATTCTTATTTTTACATATTTTAAGTTTCCGTAAGGTTTTCTTCACTGTTCACTGGTAAATTTTCCATTCCGACATAAAAAGCCTTTTCAAGTAATTCACGAACAGCCTCAGATTTCTTTCTATTATAAAGAATATTTAGTTCTAAGCAAACTTTTCATATTAGACATTTATTGCATTTTGCTCAGACTTAAAATGCTGCTTGTTTTTATTTATAACTTGTTATGGAGATAAAAACAAATGTGAAAAAAATTACAAGAATCTATAAAAAGATATCAGCTTGTCGAATCATTCGAAAACAAAGATTGTCAAAGCCGTTCTTCGGTTATCAAAAAAAAAAAGATATTTCTTGTAAAAAAAATCGACTTTAAAACAAATAGACGGATAGAGGGTGAACGTATGTAAAATAAATATTTACGATATTTAAAAGATGAGGACTTGTTGCCATAACGAACATAGAAGTACACAATCTATGTAATAATTACGTTATATATGGAGACACCCGTTAATTTTTTAAGTTACTTTTTTAATGCTTTCTATTACTGGGAGTTGAACATTGTTAAAATTTTATTAAGGCTTTCTTTACGGTTAACGAAACCAATTTGTTTGCATCACCTCTCAATTACTGAAATGACTGAGTTCTGCGGTACACTCTTTTAAACTTTAATAACTGATGACACAAAATTACAAAAAACTTTAATACAGCTCATTGCTATCTTACTTCTAAAATATTTCATTATTATAAAACTTTTTTTTTTTTTGGAAAATATTAATTTATTAGACACGAAATCATTGGTGACGGCAAATAATATTATTGCAAATATTTTAACGACACATTTTTAAAAATGAATTTATCATTTATTTAAAACCTATAAAATACAAAGAATAAATTAAAGAGGGAAAAATGAAAACAGCCATCCCTTTTCAATACACGTATGCAACAGGATGTTATATGATATTAATAATAGCAGCTGTATGTTTATGAAAAGGATGTGGCATGTGGTAATAGTTGTATAAAAAGATCCTATTACATGTTGTAGTGACTTCATGTAAGAGTTCAAACACAAGTCTCTTTTACATCTGTAAACGTTTAACACATACAACAAGTGGTTTACAAAAAGAAAAAGGCGAAATAAAGAAAAGTATATTAAAGTTTATAAATATCTTTATGACATGCATATACGAGAGAGACTTGAGAAGTACTCTAAATAACTGTTGGAAAGTTGAAAGCTTTAAAGCTTTAAATGAGCCAGACTTAGTCAATAGCAATTGGCTTCTTTCTGCCAATCACTCCGCAGATGAGTTTTTTAGTTTTTTGCTAAATGTTGAACAAGCTTCGTAGCGAACCACTGCACCGGAATGCCACTTTATAAAGAACAGTTGCTGCTCAATTCTAAGCTCCTTAGTGGAACACGCGGTTTTTCTAATCACAGCAGGTTGTGAATGTAAGCTTAGCACTCGATATCGATCGAAATTTCAATAGAATTTTAAAGTAAATTTCAATCGATATCGAATGCCGTAACTTGCCCCCAGTTCATATAATTTTAATTTTTGTATTTTTCAAGTTAAGAAATTAATAACAGTAAAAGCTTCTTTTAAAATCATTTGTTTATTCCTTGTGTTTATTCCTTGTGAAACCAACTTCCAGCGTGTCATAGAAGTGTTTTTTTTTTAAAGTCACAAAGCATAAATGATATTAAATATCTAAATATATTCTCTAATGCGGTTTATTATATGAAGGTATGGATGCAAGGATGTACATACAAATATATGTATATATGTTTGCATGTAATCCAAATATGTGTGTGCTACCGTAGAATGCCTTTTAACTTTTGTTTAGTTTTACAATATTTATAGTAGAAAATATTTTCCGCTGTTGCTTATAAAAATTTCTCTGCTTGCTGGTGGCAACTTAAAACAAGAGGAGCTAAATTCAAACGAACTTCTCCGCATTAGTATGAATTTATAGAGCATAATAAAAGCAAAAATAATAAACAAAATGAAATTAAAACTAAAGCAATATATTTTAGAAAACAATATAAAAATATGTAGTGCACGAGTGAATATATGAGAACGAGGCCATCCATACCAACACAATGTTGCGCACTCAAAATGTGTAAAAATGTGTTTTAATGAGTTTTAAGGATTGAGGCAAACCACCCATAAACTTTAAATAATTTACTTAATTGTTGTTCTATTATTGATAATTAAAAAAAGTTATTTGTTTTTTTTTCTTATCTGCCAGGGACTCTTTTGAAATCATGCTATAAAATCAATTTCGGTTTCTTATTTAAGTGTTGAGAAAAACAGCTGGTAGTGATTAGAACCCTAAACAAAGTAATATAATTATAGTTTTCATAAAAAATTAGCATAGTTTCAGGGTTTACGGTTTAAATTCTTCTCTTTTGCTATGACATTGCTTGCTGGGTTACCTCACTTTATGTTAGTTTAGTTCTGCTTTTAGTTATTTGAATTTTTTCACGCATAGTTACATTTATTACTTTGTAAATAAATAAAATTAAAGAAACTTTTGATGCTCTCTTTACTTTCATTCGCTGTTTTGCTTCTTTTTGTGCTTGTTTTCTTTTTCAAAGTTCAAGGATAGATATTCATTTCAGTTTTTTTTTTGGCAAATTGAATTATTCTTATTTGATATCAAACTGAAATTAAGGAATAATAAAATTAATTTTTGTAGATTTAACTAAAATTTCATTGAAAGAAAAAAATACTAGAAAAATATGTTTGACCTCATTTATTATTAAGTTTAACAGCTTCCTATATACAGTGGGGATATCGCAAGAAAAAACGAAAATAAATCTGTAATTATCAAAATCAAATGTGAATTAGAATATTAAAATGGTAGAATAAGAATATTGAAGTTTTAAATTTTGAATATGAACCTTGGAATGATGCTACTGCATTTCTTTATATCTCGCCATTTTTTTAATTAATTGGTATTTAGTGAATCCGAAAACTGCACAAAATTATTTTTTCCAAGTTGTCAATTTCCAATTAATTTTTCTTATTTAATTCCTATTAAAAATCACAAAAATTAAAAAAAAAACACTAAAATTGGAAATGTTGAAAAAACAAAATAGTAGTTTTTTTTTTGAATTTTTAAAAACAATTCTTATTTGGTCTATAAATTTTCTTTATTTAAAGTTTTTTTTTTTGCTTTTCTAAAAATTTGTATAAAGATTTACTGAATTATTAGCATTTTACTTGCGATAATAATATTAAATGCCATAATAATTTTATGCATAAAAATTATATTAAAAAAAAATATTTACTTAATTTTTTTTGTATCAAAATCTTTTGAATATTCAAATCATATATTTTTAGCAAATTTAAACAATATAAATGTCTCAAAGTTACATCATCATGCTTGATATTAAAAAGACACTAATATCTTTGTTTATACTACTTGTAAAGACACAAAAAACAAAATAAAAAATTATTCAAACATAGCAGAGGCAACTAAACATTCAAAGACGAAATAAAGTTGCTCGAAATTTTATAATCTTATTGTAATAAATTTTGTATTTTTTTTAATGCTTTGTTCAACTGCATAGTTTTTTTTATAGAAATATATTTTAAATGTTACAAACATAAATTAAACTTTTTAGTGGTTTCACTCAATAAAAAATTTTGAACATATAAACGACAATAAATTGAAAATATAAAAAATACAAAGTATCAACAGACAAAGGAAAAGGCACGCACGTCAAATGAAACTATGCATAATCTGTTACAATATTTTGGAATTTTATGTAAGAAAAAATTTCAAAATACTGAAAATTAAATTTTGTAACACACACTATATTTCAAATGGTTGAAAGTTATAGGATTTTTTATATTTATTTATGATACAACAGCATATAAATTAAATCACAGCTATTCTCTAAACACTGCTTTCATGACAGTTCCTTATAATAAATATTTTATTTCTTCGGTTTACTTTTGTGAAAAACTAAATTTTAAAATTTTGTTTAATTCCTGCTAACTTCAGCTACAGAATCATTAAAAATTTATTTTTCCCTCCCACTTATTTAGTAAGAAATTTTAATTGCTATAGTTACTCTTGATGACTGCAATTGTTTAATTAAATTCTTTGTGTTCTCGTTTAAAATAAAAAAATATTCTTCAATCATAAATATTGTAGACTTGTATAATTTGTATAATTTCTGAATAAATTTTTTAATGACAGCGCCAAAGTTTAAATTACTTTAGTTTACATCAATCAACTTATTCAGAGTTTAAAGAATAAGATTTAAGATTTCCAAAGAATTCCATGATGACGAAATAAATGTAAAGCAAATTCTTTGAAAATAAAAAAAACACAAGTACGAGTGCTTTATTCGGCTATATTCAATCTTATACACCCTTCACCATATATGTGTAACCGCATTAAATAAATAAAAATCGTCATAAGAAATTCTCTTCTTCATAAAGTTTATCTATTAAAAAAAGTTTTTTTTCTTCGAAAATTGTAAGTTTGGCTCAGGGTTGTTGTCCCAGCTAAGTAACTGAATAGCTGGATGTATCAGATAAAAAGCACACTAATTTTTTGTACCTTTCCCATTTTATTTTTAAACACAACCAGCTGCAGAAATACAAACGAACACAAAACACCACGCCCACCTGTAACTTTTTAATGTCATTTGGAACATTAAAGTAGCTCCAATCAAAAAACTAAATATATGGGACGATAGAGAATTATAAAATACGAAAAAAAATCCTGGGAAAAAATTGGCGCTGGCCCATACCGCATACATTTGTAAATAATTTTTCTTTCTAAAAATGTTTAGAAAATTAATTGAAAAGAACCAAAAAGCCGAAAATAAAGTAAAATTTCATTAATTTATAAAATCGATGGTTCGAATCCTGGTCAGGGTAAAAATTAAAAAAAAAACACTCTTCTATTTCCGACTTCGATTTAATGCTCTATGCGAAGATCATCTACGAGGGCTGCTATATATATTTCTGGCCTGGCAACACTGAGTGCTGCCAAGTGCAATCTGACATTTCCATTGGAAAGTTTGTCATTTTTAAGCATAATCGTACTCAAAACGGTTTGACGTACGGCCATTATTTGTGTTATTTACAGTGACTTGAAAAAATTAATATAGAAAAAAATGGAATTAACTCGTGAACATTTTCGTGCCATCATTTTTTACAACTTTCGACGTGCATTATCACGACAAGAGTGCATTGATGAACTTAAATCTTTGTATGGCGATGAAGCACCATCCTATAGCACTGTGAAAAATTGGTATAATGAATTTAACCGTGGCCGAAGACGAATTCCGAGAAGGTCGTCCAAAAACGGCTGTTGTGCCAGAGAACATTGATGCCGTCCGTGAACTCATAATGCAAGATCGACATGCGACATACCGAGAGATAGAGACATCCTTAGACATTTCTTCCACCAGCATACATTCGATACTGCATGAACACCTGACCGTAAAAAAGGTTTGTTCTCGTTGGATCCCGCACAATTTGAAAGTCGCTCAAAAAAAGGCTCGTGTCGATTGGTGCAAAGAAATGTTGCAAAAATACGATTGCGGTGCTTCAAAAGACGTTTATAAGATTGTCACAGGTGACGAATCATGAATCTATGCGTATGAGCCCGAAACAAAACTACAATCGACCGTGTGGGTCTTCAAAGACGAGCAAAATCCAACGAAAGTTGTTTGTGGAAGAATCACTTCGAAGCAAATGGTCGCCTGTTTCTTTGGCAAAACTGGTCATGTGTCAACTGTTCCGCTTGAGCAACGTAGGACGGTCACTTCTGAGTGGTACACTACAATTTGTTTGCCTGAAGTCATCGGAGAAATTCGAGAAACCAACAAGGGAAGACGAAGCATTGTTCATCATGACAATGCGAGCTCTCACACATCGGCTCAAACCAGAGCGTTTTTGACCAGCCAAAACGTCGAATTAATTTGTCATCCGCCGTACAGCCCTGACTTGGCACCTAATGACTTCTTCTTGTTTCCGCACAACAAGAAAAAAATGCGTGGTCAACGATTTTCGTCGCCAGAAAAAGCTGTTGAAGTGTTCAAAAACCATGTTTTAGAGGTGTCTCAATCGGAGTGGAAAAAGTGCTTCGACAACTGGTTTGAGCGCATGCAAAAGTGTATAAATCATGCTGGAGAATACTTTGAAAAACAATAAAACCATTTTTGATTATAAATATTCGCATTTTCACGATTAGGCCAGAAATATATAGAGCAGCCCTCGTAATTAATGCTTTATTTCATGTTGTGGCTTTTATGCTTTTAAGCTACAGAGCATATAGTACTAATTTAAACTGAGAACCAAATTCGTCTAAGAAAGGACTTTGTTTCCAATTAAATAATGAATTGAATCAATTGTCAATTTTAATTGAATATTTAATTTAAAACAAAGAATAAAATATTTCGTTCAAATAAATGATTGCATCAGTAATTTTTTTATTCTTTACGGTTCCGCATCTAAATTTAAATACGTTGATTATAATTTATTGATGGTACTTTTTTAATTTTTATTATTTTAGTAAAAATTATTTTTTTTTCATACACGTGTGGATAATTTAAAGTAATGTAGAATGTGTATTCTTTTTTTTTATTGTTTTTACGCACTTACATAAAACTTGGTACTTTAGGACGTTTCTCTTTGTTATAAAAAATTCTCATTTTATGTACGTACATTCATTGAACGCTAAAAATTATACTACATGCGAAAATTATCTGATAATTTATTTTGTTGAAAAGCGGTTGAGGGGAGGCTTATGGTGAGAATAATTTCTTTTACTCGTGCTGACAAACAATTATTTGATCTTTAAGCCAATACACCTACATTGGCAAACAATTTAAATCAACAAATTACACGCGCGCAAATAAACAGATGTGCTTTTTCTGTCTCTAGTGTTAAATTTTGTATATAAATTTGTTTTAAATCGATTAAAGGAGATTATGCCAAATGTTGGCAACTACTTATTTGTTGCCAGTAAGATAACTAATTGAAATTATACGTCTGGTTCAAAAAAAGGCGAATTTTTTGAATATTTGTTCGACTTATCGCATCGGACTTAATTTTCAAAAATCCACTTTCGGATCCTCAAATATCTAAAAATCCCAGAATTTTAAGTACCTTTTTTTTAGTTGGCGGTTATGAGTTCCCCAAATCAAACGATTTAATGTATTATAAAAAAATTTTTTAATTTTTGAGCTTATCCAGCAATTTTGTGGCTTCGGCAGATTTCGAAATTACTATATCATCTTCTTTACTGACCAGCAAGGCGCCTTACTTTTTTACTTTTGAATTTATATGAAAAAAAAAAATAATAATAATAATAAATTCCAAAAATGTATCTATTTATTTATTTATTTTTTTTCAATTCTTGTTATTCGGCACAAACATATTTTCAGATCAGAACTGGTTTGGTTTTCGTTTTACTGTAAATACCAAATAAAAATAATAATAATAATGATGTCAAATAATACTCTTATTAATATTCCACCTGGGTATATTATTCTTGTTATTCTGCTTTCCTAAACACTTCCGTTTCCAATTTCCTTGTGGTAATTTTATAACAAATAAACACATTTTATTTTTAACTTATTCACTTCAATAGTGTTTTTTGAGTTTTTTTTTGTCTTTTCTACGCTTGTTCACATAATTTATATGCAACAATGTAGAATACAACAACGACAAATGATAACTAAAGTTACTGCTATAGTTTTAAAGTTTGTACTGTTAGTATGTCATTCTGTCTTTATGCTCTAGTGTCTGTCAGTTGGTTCGTTACATTCCCAATGATGCCAGCGGTAACAGAAGAAACACTATAAAATAAAAATTTACTAGGGGCATAAAAAAAATAAATGATGTTGCCGCTGCAGGAGTAAGACAGGATAATGATGATTATTTTACTAAAGATGTTGTCGAGTCGAGGGTTCTTTTTTTACTTTTGCGAAGAAGCATAAACAGACAGTAACAGTAACATAAAAATGCTTTTGGGGTTTTTGTGCATAAATTATATGCCAACAATATTCTGACAAGTATTATAAATAGATATTTTTTTTGCAGTTTATAGAAAACAGAGGAGAGAGAATTATAAAAAGGCAAATTTAAAAAAAGAACAATTTATGCTTTGTATACTTTACATGCAAAAGGACAAAGTGCAAATTGTCGCACTTATGACTAAAAAATTTAAAAAACTAGTGGGGTAAGGCTTGCGACTGAGAAAGCAACATATTCGCAGCATATGATCCAACAAAGTATGAGCGTATGTATGGGCACCTACTAGTTGACTGAAGTACAGACTTAAGTCATGAAAATATGTCTGATATTAATTCAGTTGGTTCTTTTAGGCTTTAGTACAGAGACAACAGCAACAAAAAGGTGGTTAAATAAAGATTCGCTAAAAGCAGAGGACTTTTTCTGTCTGGGAAAGTTCATGTATATGGGGCCCTGGGTAAAGTTAGACACCTGAGTAAATGAGGAACAGTTTTTTAAAAAGAAATTTATTTCACAATTACGTATTCTAGATAAATTGTTCATATTGGCGCATATATGAGATTGTCTTACAGTTTCTTTTTTATTTAAAACTTTTGCCTCACTCTTTAAAATTTCTGTATGGAAAGCAGATATCAGAATTTTTCAAGTGAGTCGAAATAAATATGCAGTGTTAATTATGTAATGACGTAATGCGTTACGTCAATAAAAGTCAATTGGTTCTATTTTATATAATCTCAAAACTTTATTAGCCAACTTATATTTTTTTTGATTGCGTTACGCAATGTATTACGTCATTTATTTTTACGCACTTGTAGTTCGCGGTATAGTTGGAAATTAGCTTTAGCCATATTTTTATTAGGGCCTAACTTTGCGCTGTTATCCTTTATTAGAAAGGAAATTATACGTCAGAGATGTCTGACGTAACACTTCAGGGATGCGGTAATTGAAGCTGATATTTTAATATATATTTTTTCCTTTAAAAAAAAAAATTGGAATTGTTTTGCCTTTTCAAACTAAATTAACAACTTTCCAAGGTGGGTGTGAAGAGATTGGTTTTAAGGCAGATAGAATGTATTACTCTTTATAAAAAATGAAATAAATTTTTTACGAAAATCACTTGGAACCGTAAAAAATTGTGCAGTTCAAATTTTGTTGAAATTTTTAACAACAAATTTTTTTATAAACTTTTTTATATGAGTTTTTAGACACGTTGATCGCTTGTAGTACAAAAATAGCACATTAATTTTTGAAAAATGTTTCTGATCAATTTGGTTTCAATGTCAAATGTAGATTTCAAAAGAAAAAGAAAAACAGACAGACTATAGTAAACAATGACTGACATTATTAATCTGTTGCTTTGTTTTATAATTTTGCAAACCTTATTATGTGTGCATGCTTGCAATAACAATGAGTAATTTTTAAAACATTAAAATTAAAAATATAATTTTAATTCATTTTACTCGCAAATACTCCAAACAAATTTAACAAATTTAAATCTAATGTAGCGATGACTGTAAACATGATCTGTTATTCCATAAAGCACTATATTTGTTCTTAATGGCAAATTAAACATACCGGAAAAGTATATAAACTAGTTTAAGGTAAAGTTATTTGTGTGATTTATTGTTAATAAAACTAATATAATTTTTTAAAAGCCTCATTAATTTCTAAGTGTCAGTTAAAGTTGCTTCAACCAATTTAATAATGTTTTTGATTCCCTCTTTGTTTTCATTTGTGGATACAATTTGTTAATCTTTTTTTTTTTTAATAAAATCAAATATTTATTTTTAATGTACTCAATAAAATAATAAAACACTTTTAAACTGTCTATAAATATTAGAGTATTAAATTAATTGGTGTTTACTATTTTAAGCGGTTGATCGAGCTCTTAATAAAGGTTTAAATTTGAACCCTTAATGATCATTGTATTTAAAAAGTATTAAATAAATCTATAGATCATTTTATTCAAAAATTAAACTTACAAACTATATTTACGTATATCAACATTTTATTATTTCAAAAATTTTAATATCAATATAATATTGTTATTAAAATCCACCCAAAAGTTAGATAAAACGTAGTTTTTTACTAGGAGATGTAAAATTAAGCCAAACGCAAGCCTAAGTTATTGTCAAAATTAAAAGAAAGGCCCACCAAATGCTTAAATAATTCTGCTTAGCGTTATTTTTATTTTTTTATGATTCAAAAATAAATGAACTTTATTCACAAAACATAATTGAACGAACAAATATAAAGAAATCTATTATAACCTTTTTTAATTTTAAGAAAAATTTTAAATCAAAACTACAAGTTTTTTCGAGTTGTGCAGTTAATGCAAAATTTTAAGTAAATTTTCTTTGCAAAAAAATTTAAATGCTAAATTAATTTCACCTTTTCTATTCATTATTGCTGCTACTTCATTTTCCTTTTAAGAGATATTTACTTGTATGTGTGAATGTACGTTATGTAAAAACATCTGCGGAATGGGCGATCAATTTGGCATGTGCCGCATAGTTTTGTCAAGTACATTGTAGCTTGCCACATATAATATATACGTATTTGCATTGTTGCTTAAAATAGCTTAAGCCAGCTTATACACATTAGAATTGGGCCGGCTTTAATTAATCAATAGAAGTTATTGTTTTAAACTATTTAAATTAGAAAATTAATCGCTGAAGCTCTGGAGTGCCCGTTTTGTTTTGTTTATGCCGGTATGCCGAATCTTATATACCCTTAACCATCTATGTAAATCTAGTTTAGTAAAGTAACTGCAATCACAAAAGAAAATATTGCCTGCCAGAGAATTAAAAAATAATAAAACTTTGATACTGCATATACATTTTTTTGCATAAAACTGAAATCGGCTCTTAATGAGTTAAGAATTTTTAAAAAATGTTAGTATTTCCTCAAAAGCTTCTAAATCATACCCTTATTGATATTTAAAAAAAATTTGAAAACTGCAACTCTGAATATATGGGCGAACGCCAATTTTTTCAGTTGATGTTTTTTTCTTATTTTTAATCCTCTATCGCCCCATATATTTATTTGTCTTTTTTTTTTTTTTTTTTTTTTTTGATTGGACTTACTTTATTGTTCCCAATGACATGAAAAAATTAGAGTTAGACCTGCTGCCTCTGAGCACCAATCATGCTGATTTCCAACAGCACCTGGACCGATCATGCTGATTTCCAACAGCACGTCTTTCGACACTATATCTGATCGATTGACATATTTATTTTTTTTGAACATAGACGGACAGACAGACATCGCTCAATCGACTTTGCTATGCATAAGAAGTCAGAATATATACACTTTAAGGGTTCGGAAATAGATATTATAGAAATTACACATGGAATGACGAGCTTAGATATACCCTTTTTTTCACTTTTTGTGGTGAATGGTATAAAAACTACTAGAAGAACACGCCTTATCTTTCAAACTTTACTTTCATAACAAAACAAAAAAATATTAAAAAGTAAAAATAGATTTAATTACGAGGTAAAAAGATAACGAATAAAAACTATATTTATTTTCACCAAAAATTTAATTTTTTTAAATTAATAATTTGAAATATCATCTAAAAACGAAAATGCAAAACAAATAACAAAAGGCTATCAACACTTTCAAAGTTCTTTTACAAATCGCCCTCTCGCAAAAAAAACTCATATTTGCACAATTCTTTTTGTGTAGGGTGTATAAGATTCGGCTTAGCCGAATAAAGCACACTTACTTGTTTTACTTTCTATTTCATCCTAGAGTAGGGAATAAGTTAAAGTATCTGTTATATAACGAATAAAGTTTTTGAAATAAATAATTTACATTTTTTCGAACAACTAAAGCTTGTTATTTTTGTGATTAATTGTCAAGAGAACAAGATATTTTAATTCTTATGTTTTATACTTTTAAGTCATACATTTTACATTTTAATCGACTTTAAAAGAGAAGAAGATTCTATACTCCTCTATACAGTTATTCATTGATGCATGTTAAACTTATTACTAATGGTGTCCTTCGAGGCAGCAGGCAGAACACCCACCACTCCTACCTCTAATTTTTTCATGTCCTTTGGAACAATAAATTAACTTCAATAAAAAAATAAATATATGTGGCGATAGAGAATTAAAAAATAAGAAAAAAATTGACGCTCGCCCATATTTTCCGAGTGACGGTGCTCTGAAATTTTTAAAATATCTAAAGGTTCCGCCAAATAACTTTTTTTTTAATGCTATAAAAAACAGTGTAGCTTCGGCTGTGTGGCACGTATCGCCGTCCTGTTAAACCAAATGTCGCCAATATCCTCCTCTTCAATGTTTGTTAAGAAAAATCCAGTCAACATGGCCTGATAACGATCGGCATTGATTGTAACGGGCACTCCTTATTTAAAAAAAAAAAAAAAATGGCCCAATTGTGCTTCTCTACCAAAATCTGCACCAAACAGTGACTCGTTTTGGGTGCACCGGCTTTTCGATGTGCGCGTGCAGGTTTTCTGTGCCCCAAATGCGACAATTTTGTTTGTTTACATACCCGCCAAGATCAAAATGACCTTTATCTGAAAAAAATATTTTTTTTTTGGCAAAATCGGCATCTTCTGTAAGTCGATCGCAGGCCTACTTAGCGAAGCGTGTACACAACCATATTCGTTCAGCGGAAGGATAAAATTAATTTTCTGTCATATCAGACATGAGCTAAGTGTTACCATTCAGAAATAAGCAATAGTTGAAACAAAAAACGTTAGACGGCGAGTATCATTTTAAAGCTTTTGAAGAGATCTTTAAGAAAATACTAAAATTTAAAAAAAAAAAATGCTTAACCCATGAAGTGCCAATGTCATTTTTATGTAAAATTATATATATGCCGTACCATATTTTGTTTATTTTTTAATTCTCTGTCACCCCAATATTGGCTTTTTGATTGGAGTTACTTCACTAAACTAGATTTACATAGATGATGAAGGGTATATAAGATTCGGCATAGCCGAATATAGCAAGCACTCTTACTTGTTTTGAAAAGAAACTATTATTTTTACACACAGGTAGAATTGTATTTCTGATAATAGATAACCACTAATCTGGTGGTCTAATTTCCAGCAAGTTTGGATATATCATTTAATATATTCGATAACAAACTACAAATTCCTTTGTTAATCTATTTAGTATGTGCATCATTTTAGAGCGACCTTAAGCTCCTTTCTCTTGGCTCTGATTTCATTAAGTTATAGGTATCGCTTAAAAGTGCAAACAAAAGGCTTGCAACAACATAGCTGGATATTAAAAATTAAAACAAGCGTACCTCGGAACGTGGACGATAAGGGACACAGACTGTGTTATGATTTTTGAACAATGAAATATTTCATATACACGGCTTTTTTTTTTCATTTCATTAATCTTTTGTGAAATATAATTTTCAAATTAATATTGTCGTTTTCTAAGTATATGCAGTATTTTTAAAATGAATTATTTTATGATTTAAGTAAAACTTTTTATATGAATAAAATTAAAATAATAAAATACTTTATTTCTCTTGAAAACTTTTTAGTTTAGAGCAGCTAAATAAATCAGTTTTTTTTTTCAACTAACATACAAATAGACTTGATTGGTATTTGAAATATTTTAGGTATTTTTACAGTAAAAAATAAATCAAGAAAATATTTGCTTGCAAAAACCCCAAGAAGATGCTAAGAAATTGTAATGTAAATAATGTACAAATCTGACGAAAGTATTTACAAGACTTTGAAAACAAAAAACTTAATGAAAATTCTTTATTCTACATAATTTGTATTCAACCCAGCAAAATTTTCTAAATGCACTACAAAATTAAAGTTTTCTAAAACTTTAGTTAGCAGTAATAATAAAAAAAATTGAAGTTTATTTGAAATAAAACAAGAAAAGCCTGAATGATAAATTTATAAAATATGTTCTTAAAAAAATATCTGTTGCTTTGAAAAAAAACTGATGGAAGGTTTTATTAAATCATTTTTGGAAATATAATGGTAAAGCCATGCTAAAAATAATAAATAAATAAATGCCTGCCTAATGCTTGTAGTTGGTTTTGTACTAGCGATATATTTTGTGTCAATTTAAACGTATTTTGCGAAAAAATTTAACACTAATTCAACCAAAGGATTAAAATTAAATTTAATTTTCATAATTCAATTAAAGTTAATAATTATCTAAGGGTGTGAAGATAGCTCCGTCAGTTAGCTTCGTTTTAGACAACCCTGTTATTGTTTACATACATCTCACTCAGAAAATGTTAAGTTAACAGAGTTGAATTATATTAACATTTGCGTTTGAAAAATAAAAATATTAATAAAAAAGAATATAAATGCATATAAAATTAAGTTTATATATTAATAGCAAAATATACAAAGTCAAAATATAAGGATTTTTAAAAAGAGGTCGAAAAATTTATTTTCTTTTTTTTATACAGGTATTTATCAAATGCCCAAAAATAGGTCAAAATTGAAAAGGTGCGGCTTAGCGGACTACTGGGGGAGAAAGCCTCGACATTATAGATTTCAGAACTGTAAAGGTTATATTCAGAATTTGTATAGGTTTTTAGTAATAGACTAAGAAAAATGTGAAATTACGCATTTCCCCATATGGAAATTTTTCAAATGCCCAAAAATGGGTCAAAATTGAAAAGGTGCGGCTTAGCGGACTACTGGGGGAGAAAGCCTCGACATTATAGATTTCAGAACTGTAAAGGTTATATTCAGAATTTGTATAGGTTTTTAGTAATAGACTTAGAAAAATGTGAAATTACGCATTTCCCCATATGGAAATTTTTCAAATGCCCAAAAATGGGTCAAAATTGAAAAGGTGCGGCTTAGCGGACTACTGGGGGAGAAAGCCTCGACATTATAGATTTCAGAACTGTAAAGGTTATATTCAGAATTTGTATAGGTTTTTAGTAATAGACTAAGAAAAATGTGAAATTACGCATTTCCCCATATGGAAATTTTTCAAATGCCCAAAAATGGGTCAAAATTGAAAAGGTGCGGCTTAGCGGACTACTGAGGGAGAAAGCCTCGACATTATAGATTTCAGAACTGTAAAGGTTATATTCAGAATTTGTATAGGTTTTTAGTAATAGACTAAGAAAAATGTGAAATTACGCATTTCCCCATATGGAAATTTTTCAAATGCCCAAAAATGGGTCAAAATTGAAAAGGTGCGGCTTAGCAGACTACTGAGGGAGAAAGCCTCGACATTATAGATTTCAGAACTGTAAAGGTTATATTCAGAATTTGTATAGGTTTTTAGTAATAGACTTAGAAAAATGTGAAATTACGCATTTCCCCATATGGAAATTTTTCAAATGCCCAAAAATGGGTCAAAATTGAAAAGGTGCGGCTTAGCGGACTACTGGGGGAGAAAGCCTCGACATTATAGATTTCAGAACTGTAAAGGTTATATTCAGAATTTGTATAGGTTTTTAGTAATAGACTTAGAAAAATGTGAAATTACGCATTTCCCCATATGGAAATTTTTCAAATGCCCAAAAATGGGTCAAAATTGAAAAGGTGCGGCTTAGCGGACTACTGGGGGCGAAAGCCTCGACATTATAGATTTCAGAACTGTAAAGGTTATATTCAGAATTTGTATAGGTTTTTAGTAATAGACTAAGAAAAATGTGAAATTACGCATTTCCCCATATGGAAATTTTTCAAATGCCCAAAAATGGGTCAAAATTGAAAAGGTGCGGCTTAGCGGACTACTGAGGGAGAAAGCCTCGACATTATAGATTTCAGAACTGTAAAGGTTATATTCAGAATTTGTATAGGTTTTTAGTAATAGACTAAGAAAAATGTGAAATTACGCATTTCTCCATATGGAAATTTTTCAAATGCCCAAAAATGGGTCAAAATTGAAAAGGTGCGGCTTAGCGGACTACTGAGGGAGAAAGCCTCGACATTATAGATTTCAGAACTGTAAAGGTTATATTCAGAATTTGTATAGGTTTTTAGTAATAGACTAAGAAAAATGTGAAATTACGCATTTCCCCATATGGAAATTTTTCAAATGCCCAAAAATGGGTCAAAATTGAAAAGGTGCGGCTTAGCGGACTACTGAGGGAGAAAGCCTCGACATTATAGATTTCAGAACTGTAAAGGTTATATTCAGAATTTGTATAGGTTTTTAGTAATAGACTAAGAAAAATGTGAAATTACGCATTTCCCCATATGGAAATTTTTCAAATGCCCAAAAATGGGTCAAAATTGAAAAGGTGCGGCTTAGCGGACTACTGAGGGAGAAAGCCTCGACATTATAGATTTCAGAACTGTAAAGGTTATATTCAGAATTTGTATAGGTTTTTAGTAATAGACTAAGAAAAATGTGAAATTACGCATTTCTCCATATGGAAATTTTTCAAATGCCCAAAAATGGGTCAAAATTGAAAAGGTGCGGCTTAGCGGACTACTGAGGGAGAAAGCCTCGACATTATAGATTTCAGAACTGTAAAGGTTATATTCAGAATTTGTATAGGTTTTTAGTAATAGACTAAGAAAAATGTGAAATTACGCATTTCCCCATATGGAAATTTATCAAATGCCCAAAAATGGGTCAAAATTGAAAAGGTGCGGCTTAGCAGACTACTGAGGGAGAAAGCCTCGACATTATAGATTTCAGAACTGTAAAGGTTATATTCAGAATTTGTATAGGTTTTTAGTAATAGACTTAGAAAAATGTGAAATTACGCATTTCCCCATATGGAAATTTTTCAAATGCCCAAAAATGGGTCAAAATTGAAAAGGTGCGGCTTAGCGGACTACTGGGGGAGAAAGCCTCGACATTATAGATTTCAGAACTGTAAAGGTTATATTCAGAATTTGTATAGGTTTTTAGTAATAGACTTAGAAAAATGTGAAATTACGCATTTCCCCATATGGAAATTTTTCAAATGCCCAAAAATGGGTCAAAATTGAAAAGGTGCGGCTTAGCGGACTACTGGGGGCGAAAGCCTCGACATTATAGATTTCAGAACTGTAAAGGTTATATTCAGAATTTGTATAGGTTTTTAGTAATAGACTAAGAAAAATGTGAAATTACGCATTTCCCCATATGGAAATTTTTCAAATGCCCAAAAATGGGTCAAAATTGAAAAGGTGCGGCTTAGCGGACTACTGAGGGAGAAAGCCTCGACATTATAGATTTCAGAACTGTAAAGGTTATATTCAGAATTTGTATAGGTTTTTAGTAATAGACTAAGAAAAATGTGAAATTACGCATTTCTCCATATGGAAATTTTTCAAATGCCCAAAAATGGGTCAAAATTGAAAAGGTGCGGCTTAGCGGACTACTGAGGGAGAAAGCCTCGACATTATAGATTTCAGAACTGTAAAGGTTATATTCAGAATTTGTATAGGTTTTTAGTAATAGACTAAGAAAAATGTGAAATTACGCATTTCCCCATATGGAAATTTTTCAAATGCCCAAAAATGGGTCAAAATTGAAAAGGTGCGGCTTAGCGGACTACTGAGGGAGAAAGCCTCGACATTATAGATTTCAGAACTGTAAAGGTTATATTCAGAATTTGTATAGGTTTTTAGTAATAGACTAAGAAAAATGTGAAATTACGCATTTCACCATATGGAAATTTTTCAAATGCCCAAAAATGGGTCAAAATTGAAAAGGTGCGGCTTAGCGGACTACTGAGGGAGAAAGCCTCGACATTATAGATTTCAGAACTGTAAAGGTTATATTCAGAATTTGTATAGGTTTTTAGTAATAGACTAAGAAAAATGTGAAATTACGCATTTCTCCATATGGAAATTTTTCAAATGCCCAAAAATGGGTCAAAATTGAAAAGGTGCGGCTTAGCGGACTACTGAGGGAGAAAGCCTCGACATTATAGATTTCAGAACTGTAAAGGTTATATTCAGAATTTGTATAGGTTTTTAGTAATAGACTAAGAAAAATGTGAAATTACGCATTTCCCCATATGGAAATTTATCAAATGCCCAAAAATGGGTCAAAATTGAAAAGGTGCGGCTTAGCAGACTACTGAGGGAGAAAGCCTCGACATTATAGATTTCAGAACTGTAAAGGTTATATTCAGAATTTGTATAGGTTTTTAGTAATAGACTTAGAAAAATGTGAAATTACGCATTTCCCCATATGGAAATTTCACATTTTTCTTAGTCTTTTACTAAAAACCTATACAAATTCTGAATATAAACTTTACAGTTCTGAAATCTATAATGTCAAGGCTTTCTCCCTCAGTAGTCCGCTAAGCCGCACCTTTTCAATTTTGACCCATTTTTGGGCATTTGAAAAATTTCCATATGGGGAAATGCGTAATTTCACATTTTTCTTAGTCTATTACTAAAAACCTATACAAATTCTGAATATAACCTTTACAGTTCTGAAATCTATAATGTCGAGGCTTTCTCCCCCAGTAGTCCGCTAAGCCGCACCTTTTCAATTTTGACCCATTTTTGGGCATTTGAAAAATTTCCATATGGGCAAATGCGTAATTTCACATTTTTCTTAGTCTATTACTAAAAACCTATACAAATTCTGAATATAACCTTTACAGTTCTGAAATCTATAATGTCGAGGCTTTCTCCCCCAGTAGTCCGCTAAGCCGCACCTTTTCAATTTTGACCCATTTTTGGGCATTTGAAAAATTTTCATATGGGGAAATGCGTAATTTCACATTTTGCTTAGTCTATTACTAAAAACCTATACAAATTCTGAATATAACCTTTACAGTTCTGAAATCTATAATGTCGAGGCTTTCTCCCTCAGTAGTCCGCTAAGCCGCACCTTTTCAATTTTGACCCATTTTTGGGCATTTGAAAAATTTCCATATGGGGAAATGCGTAATTTCACATTTTTCTTAGTCTTTTACTAAAAACCTATACAAATTCTGAATATAAACTTTACAGTTCTGAAATCTATAATGTCAAGGCTTTCTCCCTCAGTAGTCCGCTAAGCCGCACCTTTTCAATTTTGACCCATTTTTGGGCATTTGAAAAATTTCCATATGGGCAAATGCGTAATTTCACATTTTTCTTAGTCTATTACTAAAAACCTATACAAATTCTGAATATAAACTTACAGTTCTGAAATCTATAATGTCGAGGCTTTCTCCCTCAGTAGTCCGCTAAGCCGCACCTTTTCAATTTTGACCCATTTTTGGGCATTTGAAAAATTTCCATATGGGGAAATGCGTAATTTCACATTTTTCTTAGTCTATTACTAAAAACCTATACAAATTCTGAATATAACCTTTACAGTTCTGAAATCTATAATGTCGAGGCTTTCTCCCCCAGTAGTCCGCTAAGCCGCACCTTTTCAATTTTGACCCATTTTTGGGCATTTGAAAAATTTCCATATGGGGAAATGCGTAATTTCACATTTTTCTTAGTCTATTACTAAAAACCTATACAAATTCTGAATATAACCTTTACAGTTCTGAAATCTATAATGTCGAGGCTTTCTCCCCCAGTAGTCCGCTAAGCCGCACCTTTTCAATTTTGACCCATTTTTGAGCATTTGATAAATACCTGTATAAAAAAAAAGAAAATAAATTTTTCGACCTCTTTTTAAAAATCCTTATATTTTGACTTTGTATATTTTGCTATTAATATATAAACTTAATTTTATATGCATTTATATTCTTTTTTATTAATATTTTTATTTTTCAAACGCAAATGTTAATATAATTCAACTCTGTTAACTTAACATTTTCTGAGTGAGATGTATGTAAACAATAACAGGGTTGTCTAAAACGAAGCTAACTGACGGAGCTATCTTCACACCCTTTAATTATCTCTATCTTTTATTCAAATTAATTTTAATTTGCAAATTAAATGGCTAAGATTAGGAATGCATTACCAAGGGAAGTTTGCTTTTGGCATTAAATAAAGAACGAAAGTCTTTTTCCCGACACCCATTTTTGTCTGCGAAGACAGCTTTGTAAAAGGTGTCTTAAAATTTAAAATTTTTTTAATAAAACAGTTTTATTTTATTAAATCGCAAAGTGCACTTAAGTAAGTAAGTTTTAATTAGTGGCACATACGCATGTACATTTGTAATAAATTTACATACATGGTACAACCTAACAAGATACCTTCTTGGGCTGTATGAAATAAGAGTGTGTAAAGTAGTTGTAGGGTAAACAATTTGGTGGTAGTTAAATACCAGCAACCCACAATATTAAAGGAACTCATTTATAAGTAGCAAAAATTCATTTTTATTATTTTTTTTATATAAATGAGTGTTTGGATTAAATGGTTTTCTTTTGTCTGGTGAATGAATGAGTAATGGATTATTTACGCCTTCTAAAATTGCTGTATAAAAAAAAAATAAAAATTTTTTAATAAGTATTTTTTATAGTGTACTGGGGTGTTAAACTGAGCGAATGTATTGGAGCACCCTGACGTATGATGAGTTGCATAAATTACGTAGGGGAAAAAGCTGTATGTAAAATTGCAAAGGGAAATAAGTCTTTCCTTAAGGAATACAAGATAAGCTATTGGTTGTCAAAGTAGGCCTTTAAGAGCAATTAAGTACAATTAGTCACCCTCAATAAAGTAAATAACAATTATGAAAATCAATCTAAGAACAATGCAAACCTAAAATACGGAAATGTGTTTTTCGCACACAATAATACAAATGAAATTTTTTCATGGGTCACATCCCACACCTTCAAAAATAAAAGTATAAAAAGAAAAAAACGTGCTACCAGATCTTTTCATATTAGAATAATCTAGACGTTTTTACTCGCCTATAAAAAAAAACGTTTTTGAAGGAGTATGGCAGTATTAGGACAACGTCAGATAGAGAAATTGCAGCAGATGTAATTTGTTTCTCTTTGAAAACGTGTGGAAAAGGGTATAAAACCTAATATTTTCTTATCTGTCTTAAATGATCAAGATTTGATTAACGTTTAGATTAGTTTAACTTGTAAACTTTAAGTAATAAAACTCTTAATATCAATGTTCTAAATGGTTAGTTAATCCTTCAATAGTTTATATTGTACATTTTCCGGCAAAAATTAAAATGGAGTACAGACATTATACACATTTAAATATGTATGTATAAGTTTTAAGTTCAAATTTGCTTTTTATTACAGCAGACATTTTTAATATTTTATAACAATTTCATGTTTTCGCCCTCGATTACAAAAGGCACAATTCTACAAGGAGAATAAATAACACTTATCACAGTGACAAAACGCAACACAAAAAAAAATGTACATTTAACATTAAATAGCAGAAAATATTTAATCATAAATGTATAGTGTTCTAAGGCAAATATAATGTTCTGTGAGTGTGAAAAAAATATATTCCCCTCTCATGCATTTACCGCCAGATGGAATCAATTAAAACGAATGAATGCATACATAAGAGGGGATATTTATTCTCTTTGTACAATTTTCTGTGGTTGCTGATTGTTTTTGTACACACACACACAAACACATTGTCAGTTCATTGCCCTCTCTGGTTTGGGGGTATATTTTTGTTTTTGTTATTGCTTTCTTTGAGAGTAATTTTTTGTTTTATTGTGAAATACATACTATACAATCATGGAGAACTTTTTTGATTATTATTATTATTATTATTGTTATATTATGCTAGCTGCCATTATAACAATATTTTCTTGATTGTTTTTTTCATATTGTATAATAAAAAAATGGTCACATAATAAAAAGCAAATTATTGTTAATAACAACTTGTTATAAAATTATTTTAATTAAACAGGACTGAACCCTTAATTAGGGATATTTTGAAGAATTTGGCGAAAAAAAAGTATTTAATAGCCAGAAGTATTATAAAAAATATTGTTATTTTATAATCTATAATTAGAATTTAAGCGGTAAAGTTTTGAAATTATAATGCACACTTAACAGCTGAATAATTAAGTCAATGTAATAAACATGAAACTGTGGAAAGTTAAATCTTTAGATGTTTGGATTCTTGTTGCTTAATCACTGCTTCACTGCCGATTCTTATTGATTAAGGATACGGATTCTTTCGTTAAATAAAATGGGTAAAAACTCAAAACTAAATTCAAGCATACTTTTAGGCGTTGGAAATAAAATAATTCCTTATGTAGAAGTCAATATCTGACGATGCTATATTTGAATTATTTCCAACCCAACCAATAACATGTAGACTTTGGTACTTTTTCAGTATAATAGGAAACGCACATTCAAGGCGAATTAATGATTTTCGCCGAAACAAAATCAATCAGCGATTACTGTGACGATGAGAAAGTTACATGAAATTTTTGGGAGAAACAACATGCTAACAAAACGCTTTATTTATCGTGTTGTGAATGATTTCGAAGATAGTAGGTGATAGGGCCAATCATGGACCACAACGTACTACGTGATACAGATTAACGTCAGTACCTGGGTCTTGCCACTGAATGAAATACAAAGCGTTAACTAGCGCCCTCCATCGAACGTAGCCAACAGAGTTTCAATTTCAAGAACATGGCTTGCAGAACCATGAAATTCCCCTTGCTTGAGGGTTGGAGACTATCCAATCCTGTCTAATGAGAGTGCGACAGGAAACTTCCATCTATTCCGCGCCATACTCACAGATATGGACCTCACCGGCTAAAGAGATGGGCTACTCTCTGTATGGGCTACCGGTTCCCGTGGTGCCAGTTTATTTAGAACACTGGTGCATCCTTCGACAGTGTAGAACTGTCTATCCAAATTTGGTGCCTGCTCACCGGGGGACTGGTTCTCCTTATACCCCCTGGGACCCTCGTCTGCACCTAGGTTAGGTCAGAACAGACTTTTGGTGCCTCCGGGGGGAGAACCCCAACGTACTGCAAGATCGGCTGCTGCTGCTCAAGAAAGTGTTCTAAACAATCCATTAACCTCTTCACAGATTTTTTCACAAGACCATTTACGCCGCCGTACGTATGCCAATAGGTTGCCCATGACAACCCCGACTTTCATGAAAAAATCATAATGAGTGATTTGTATGGATATGTGAAAAAACACAATAGTCGCTTCTGTGCAATAAAAAACCCTCAAATTATTTAGCAGTCAGCTTTGCATCCATTAAAAGTGACAGTGTGGTGTGCAGTTTTGTCAGAAGAAATCATTATATCTTACTTCTTTGAAAATGAAAACGGCGTAACGGTAACTGTTAATGGGGAGCGATACCGTAATAAGATTAAAACTTTTTAACAACACAACTGCATGCTTTGGGCTTGATTAACATGTGGTATCAGCAATACGGTGCCACATCGCATACAGCAAGAATTATTATAGATTGCTGCGAGACCTCTTTCCACAACAAATTATTTCAAGAAATGGTGATGTTGATTGTCCTCCACGGTCCCCTGATTTTGCTGTTTTGGACTCTTTTTTGTGGAGACATCTGAAAAGTAAGGTTTAGCCAAACAAATTAGAAACGCTTGAGCCACTTAAATAAAATATTATTGATGAAATCCATGAAATACCGTGTGAAATGGGTGCGACTGTAATGAAAAATGTGCTCGAAAGTTCTTGCATTTGTGAGGCTAACAGAGGAGGACATTTAGCTGATATTGTACTCCATACATAATTAAATTAGACAAAAATTATAAACAAAGTAGGATATATTTTCGGCGGATACCCTGTATAATTCTTGTAGATTCTGCTACTGCGCTTGGACCATAGTGGAATATTTTTAAGTCAGCATTAAAATAGAGTAACTCGAATGTTATGGTTTCATATTGAAAATCCAAACTTCCTAGCATAGATTAAAAAATTTATCTAAGCAAATTTTTTTAAGCGAAAATATCATCTGATTTAAAATCGCCAGCCATTTAGTTAATCGGATTAACTTAAAATCACATATTTTTCAAAATTTTACAAAATGTGATTTCAAGAATCATGAAATTTATTTTTTTGTTAAAAGAGTATTTGTGGACAGAGCCTTAAATAAAATCACTATTTATTTTTCAACTTTCTTTTTAAATGTTTTTGTATGTTTGGTACACAAGAAAGATTCATAAGTTTTTTTTTATAAATTGCGTATATTTCACATTCTGTTTTCTTTTCTCTGCGAATTGCAATGAATCACAATAAGAAATTTAGGACATTAAGGAAATAGAAAAAAGGAAAAGAGTTTTTATAAATTTTATTTTCCTAAAAATATTTGCTTTGTTATTTAAGTACAGGCCTTGAATTGAAATGCTTTAAAAAAAGGAAAAAGAAGCAAAATTGTTGACGATATAAAATTAAGAATTATAATATAAAAATTATAACGAATATAAAACTCATTTATTCATTGCATTGTGATCATTAGAATGGTGTTAATGGTCATCATCTGACATTTATTTTAAAAAGGGGTAAAGTTGAGCTTCTGTCAGGTGATGTTTAAACATCCAAATCTAAGAGAGCTGAGCTGTTCAGTTAAACAGCGCTGAGCTGTTCAGTTAAATATTTTCGTGCTGCAGCTTCACTTTATTACATCACTCACTGTTCTTCTTATTAAAATTTTGTTTCTTGAATGTTTCTGTTCACAATGTTCGCTGACTAACTGGTCCGGCTTTTATGCAAAGTAGTACCTTGTGCGTTTAAGAACCTAGACATATTAGTTGATATGAAAAGAATTTACTTTTTAATTTTTAAGCATTTTTAGTATTTATGGTTTTTTATTGGGTCTTCATATTGTTACGAAAATAACAACAACTTATTGTTTATGTTTGTGTGTTTGTATGTGATAAGTGGAACTGATGCCACTATTAAGTGTGGCGTGTGTGATAAAACAGAATAAAAGGAAAGCAGCTAGCAAGCTAATGTTGAGCAGCTACGGTAGGTGCT
Source organism: Gymnosoma rotundatum (assembly GCA_916610165.2). NCBI lineage: Eukaryota > Metazoa > Arthropoda > Insecta > Diptera > Tachinidae > Gymnosoma > Gymnosoma rotundatum. The sequence goes on from OU744338.1 coordinate 51,147,954, forward strand.
TTAGTAGAGGTATATGTCTCTTTGCTTGTTCCGCAGAAGACCTTCATGGTCTTCAAATCCCAACGGAGCTTTGACTATAAAAAATAATTGCTAATCAGAGGTAAATAAGTTGGCAAAGTCTCATGAATAGGTGAGATGAGATACTTAAGGCACCTGTATACGAGTAGTAAAAAAGGAAATCATTGTCAGAATTACGGCATAGCCTTAGTTAAAGAGGATTGTAACAACATAACAGTGTACGGCAGTCTTGTTTGAGTTGGTCGAATAGCCTGATTGTTAAACAGAGAAGATTAGGAACTAAACGTATTTTTGCTAAGCAAGACATCAAGTAGTTCGAGTCTTTTCAGAATCGCAGAATATTGCGGTGTATGTGGTCCCACGTAAGGTGATTTAAGCTCATTTTTAATAAACAAGAAATCGTAAGAAACACAAGACCAAAAAAAATTGTCGGGTTCGTATTTGCAATCAGAAGGGGTTCTACGTTAGACTTAAAGCAATAAAAAAAATGTCTTCAAACCAGAATATTTTAGCAGTGAATTCATATCAAACACCGAGAATACTAAAATGATTCATATATAAATCAGGCAATGGTTTAACACCAAAACAGCAAAAGCTCAATCTTATTGTTCAGTAAGAAATTATTACGGCATCAATATTAAAGCATATAAAAAGTAGCATTTAAATGCAAAAACAAAACATTAGAAGAAAAAAAAAAAACACAAAATTGATTAAAAGTCTAGACCATAAATTAATTCCCTGATTTAACTTAAGTAACACAATATTTTTTTATTTCTTTCACAACTGATCTGAAATGTGTTTGTACTCATATAAAATAAAACCAGAAACGTATTTTACCTCTTTTTTGCCAATCGTTTACCTAATGTTGCAAAATTTTTATTTTGCAATATGCAACTGTTGATTATTGCAATAGCATGTTGTAAGATTCATAGCGCTTAGCTTAGCAAATATTAACAACCAACTAAGCCAAAGCTGTGTGCATTTGTGTTGCTGTCCCACTTTGTTTTTTTGTTTTGAAAAAAATCAAGTTTTAAACTTTTGTCCTCATTTCTAAACAGTTTTTCATTTAATTTTTTTCTTTGCGCTCATTTTGAATGAGTAACGGTAATAAAGATAAATTGCTGCAAAAGATACAACTGCAATAGAAGAGTTGAATTTTATTAAAATAAGAAAACAGCAAAATTATTGCAGCAGCATGTTGCACAAACCATTATTAGGAAAAATTCAAATATAAATTTTTCTTGCTTTAGTTTTTTTTTCTCTCGCCAATTTGAAAATTGTGGTTGCTTAAAAGTCATTTATTTCTTAAATTATTTTGTAATATTTTAAATGATTTTTTAAGCTTTCAGATAAAAAACTTATTAAGTTTTTAATGAGTATTTTTATGGCTTTAGAAAAAATTTTTTGTTTCTTTTTGAAACTTGTTGAAATGAATTTATTAATTCAGCTTTCAAATACAACATCATCTGCATGTATTTGTGGAATAAATTTCTTACTCAGTGAACTGGTGTTCTAATTTATATAACAGTAAAATTTTAAATGAATTACATATAGTTTTTGTTCTTGTTTTTCATTAATTTAATTTTCATTAAGTTTGTTAAGTATCAGATAAAAATATCTGCAGTTTTTTAACAAAACTTTACTAAAATATACTGAGAACTTTTTAAGCAGTGGTGAAATGGCAGTAATATTGTTTCAAATTCTGTGCCGATAATTTCTAAATTTTTTAAGTGAAGCAAAATAAAAATTACAAGATGCTTGTTGATTAAATATCGTATAATTCGCTTTGTATTTGATTGTATGAAAGCCTGTACAGCCTACAAATGCATTATACTCATAAGGACATTTGGCTATTTTGTGAAGAAAGTCAATATTTTCTTGTCTCAAATTTTATTGACTGAATGAGAATTGTATTTAATTAAAAAAGTAAAACAAAAAAAAAAAAAAAATAAAAGAATAAATCTAAAACCGTAAGGGTTGCCATTAGAAAAAACTAAATAAAAAAATAAATATCTATTTTTCATTATTCAGGAATGTCACAAAACTCCAAGCGATTCCACTTTCGCAAATTGGTTTTACAAAAAAACAAAAAACACATCTTCCTCATTAAACCACTTTAAAATTGCAAAGTGGAATTTAGTTTCTTTAAAATTTAAATTCACCTTAACCATGTGTCCTTAATTAGATTAGCCTTGTTTACTCACGGATTTTTTAGAAATAAAACGATCGGAATCTGAAGCAGGTAAAACGAAATCAATTGAAATGGTCAATATGTAATTAAAACCACTCAATTTGGAGTGTGTGACATGACTGATTGTCTTAAGATTTATTTTTTGATTCTTGATTCAAACAATTCAACAACAATTTCATCATATTTTCCAAAATATTCTTGTATATGATTGTATTAAATTAAAGAATATGCGAAATGTAGCAAAATTTTACATTCTAGTGTTACATTTTGGCATATCCAAGGAACAGTGATGGTTTCTTTTTAATTTGTTCAATTCAAAACAGTTTTGTGTCACGTAGACCAAACATTAGTGTTATTGCAGTCACTATGACATTTATGAAATTAGCCATCAAATTAATCCACACAATTATAATTTAATGGCACTAATTCTTTTCTTAAGCGAAGAAAGCTCTTAAACATTAAATAAATCGCTTTATTATTTAAAACATACACAATTTTTTGTCGTTAAAGAAATAAAATATTTTTGGGAAAATCTCGGCCACAGAAACAGCAAATAATTATAAAAGTTTATTTCATGAGATTATTATTTATTTCTTCAATATTATGGGAAAATTTGTCGCAGTTGTAGACGCTAGGTATTTATTCATGCTGGTGAATTTATTTATTTTCGTCGTTGGTCGTGATACTTTGATAAGTTGTATGAATAAATTCGCCATTGCTGTCACTTGAACTCAATTGAGCGATGTTCTTTTGACCGTCTGGCCGTCCGTGTTAGTGTTCAAGTGTCGAATATTGTAAATTTTACTTACACTTATTTTCCCTGCTAATATTATTGTTCACGGTGAAATAATATAGGCGGTCTCGATGGCGAATTCATTAATTTTAGCCGTAAACGCTAAATGTCAAACTCCATATATAAAAAATATATATGGTATATATGGTGTTTGACATTTAGCGTTTACGGCTAAAATTAATGAATTCGCCATCGAGACCGCCTATATTATTTCACCGTGAACAATAATATTAGCAGGGAAAATAAGTGTAAGTAAAATTTACAATATTCGACACTTTTTTGAATAAAAAATCTTAATGGTAGGAAAGAATTGCTTATGCCGATTTGTATGTACAATGTCTATATACATGTATGGTAAAGGGTATATAAGATTCGCACTTACTTGTTAGCACTTTTACTTGTCATATTTAATTTTTGCTTTTAGATTATACGAGGGCTGCTATATATATTTCTGCAATCTGACATTTCCATTGGAAAGTTTGTCATTTTTAAGCATAATCGTACTCAAAACGTGTTGACGTACGACCATTATTTGTGTTGTTTACAGTGACTTGAAAAAATTAATATAGAAAAAAAATGGAATTAACTCGTGAACATTTTCGTGCCATCATTTTTTACAACTTTCGACGTGGATTATCACGACAAGAGTGCATTGATGAACTTAAATCTTTGTATGGCGATGAAGCACCATCCTATAGCACTGTGAAAAATTGATATAATGAATTTAATCGTGGCCGAAGCTCGCGCAAAGACGAATTCCGTGAAGGTCGTCCAAAAACGGCTGTTGTGCCAGAGAAAATTGATGCCGTGCGTGAACTCATAATGCAAGATCGACATGCGACATACCGAGAGATAGAGACATCCTTGGACATTTCTTCCACCAGCATACATTCGATACTGCATGAACACCTGGCCGTTAAATAGGTTTGTTCTCGTTGGATCCCGCACAATTTGAAAGTCGCTCAAAAAAAGGCTTGTGTCGATTGGTGCAAAGAAATGTTGCAAAAATACGACTGCGGTGCTTCAAAAGACGTTTATAAGATCGTCACAGGTGACGAATCATGGATCTATGCGTATGAGCCCGAAACGAAACAACAATCGACCGTGTGGCTCTTCAAAGACGAGCAAAATCCAACGAAAGTTGTTCATGGAAGAAGCACTTCGAAGCAAATGGTCGCCTGTTTCTTCGGCAAAACTGGTCATGTGGCGACTGTTCCGCTTGAGCAACGTAGGACGGTCACTTCTGAGTGGTACACTACAATTTGTTTGCCTGAAGTCATCGGAGAAATTCGAAAAACCAACAAGAGAAGACGAATCATTGTTCACCATGGAATGCGAGATCTCACACATCGGCTCAAACCAGAGCGTTTTTGACCGGCCAAAACGTCGAACTAATGGGTCATCCGACGTACAGCCCTGACTTGGCACCTAATGACTTCTTCTTGTTTCGCACATCAAGAAAAAAATGCGTGGTCAACGATTTTCGTCGCCAGAAGAAGCTGTTGAAGTGTTCAAAAACCATCTTTTAGAGGTGTCTCAATCGGAGTGGAAAAAGTGCTTCGACAACTGGTTTCAGCGCATGCAAAAGTATAAAAATCATGCTGGAGAATACTTTGAAAAACAATAAAACCATTTTTGATTATAAATATTCGCATTTTCACTATTAGGCCAGAAATATATAGAGCAGCCCTCGTAGTAAACAATTCTTTAAAATAATAATTTTCTCTTTTCTTTTTAGGTAAGTGTATAAAAGATTTTCATATGAGTAAGTAATATATACGCCCATATCGTGTTTGGAGTTTTCGTAGCAAAAACTCAGAGTTTCTTTTAAGTTTTGTAATAGATTAAAGATAGCTCATAACAGTTATCATTAATTTATTACAAAATTGCCGTAATAGTAACGCGACTACGCCAAATACGATGGGGGTGATCTTATATTATTCATAAGTTTTATTAAAAAAAAGTCATATAAATGTTTAATATTTTGAAGTGAATTGAGCCAAAAAACGCCAAAATTTTTTTTAATCATCTCAACTCGCGCTGTTTTATTTATACGACGAAGGGTGTTTTGTGCTATGAATGAACCCAAAATATTTAGTATATATTTATTGAAAATTTTAGAATAAAAAAAAACAATTGCAAAAGCCAAGTTTAATCATTAACAACAATTCCACTGCAAGGGAAAAAGTAAATGTGTTAACTTTGTTGGTACTTTATAAAATGTTATTGTTTTGTTATCTCTTCAAAATCCCTAAAATCTTTATTATATTTTGTTTCCCTGCTCAACTAAAGCAATGACATTTGTGAAAAAAAAACTATTGTTTGTTACATTGTCATTGTTTCAATTATTTCGTCTTTAAAATACCTCTTAAAGATCATTTATTAACATTTAAACCAAATAAGTTTGCAGTCTTCTTTCTACTTTATCTTATTATCAAAAAATGTTACAACAAGATAATAAAAATATTGTTAAACATTTTAAATAAAAATGGTAACTTAAATAATAAAAAGGTTAAACGTTACCTATTGATTGTCTTGCTTGACAGACAGTGTCTGTCTGATGTGCCTTTTCCTGCATGTTAACTGTCATTTAAACTTAAAAAGCATTTTTAATTGAAAAGGTGTGGCGTAAATTCTTACAGCACAATCTATTAAAAATGCAAACGTAATAAATATTAAATTGTAATTGCAATTTTTTTGTATGTGGTGGTAAATGATTAAACATATAATATACTTTTAAATTAGAAAAATTAAAAATGTTTTATTGTGTAGACGAAAATAGAAATTAAAGTTAGGTAAAGCAAATAACAACAATTTTAACAATTTTAATTACAAAATATTTCAATTTTTACTTTAATTTGTAATAAACACACATATTTTTTAAATTTGTTGTGCAAATTTCTTACTTTATCTATAAATTCTCTATAATGTAAATTTGAAAGGGTCAATTGCCATAAATAACATCATATGATAGACCTTTGTTTAAGCTGTCGGTCATTTCTGCCGTCTCAGCTTGCAATTTTCTTCAATTGTTCATGATTTCAGCTCCAGTTATTTCAGTTTAACTCAGTGTTGTCAAATTGGAAGAAATTTTAAATGTTTTAGAGATTTTTCGGAGATTTGTTATTGTGAAGAAAAAATTCAAATGAATTCCATCGAATATAATTTTTTTAAACATATAAATCATATGTTCAGTCTAAACAATAAATAATTAATTTTTTGACAAAAAGTTACACATATCAAAATGAGGCAAAATCAAGACCATTTGAAGACCTGACAGAATTGCTGTTGACACTACTTTGTATACGAAAAACAAAGTAAAAAAAACAAGAAATAAAATAAGATTTAGGAGGAAAAAAAATTTATGTAATTAAATATGTTATATTTTTTCCAATAAAATTAAATACAAACTGAATAAAGGTGTACCCATGTTACTTCTTAAATCTATTTCAGTGGGATTTTTTGGAATAAAATAAATTGCTTTTTGATTATTAAAGGGTTAAAAACAATTAATTTATCGATTCGACACGAAAAGAATCTGGGAACCCTGATTAATTAAGCTGGTAGCGATAGCGAATTCATTCATTTTCGGCGAAAATTTTACTATTAAACTCCATACATACCGATTTTTTTATAGACGGAGTTTGACAGTTTGGTAACCGACGAAAACAATTATTTTCGCCATCGCTACCACATTGTAATTGATTGGCCTTAACTTGAATGATAGTAGTAACTATGAAAAATTCGATCTTTGTCTAGGAGTGGTGCGATTTGATGAAATATATTTTCTTTTTGTACTGAAAGCTAAAGTAAAGAGTACAATTTAAAAAATCGTGTTATACAATAAGAAAATTTCGTTTACCATCCCTGATACATTTCCTTTTAACGAAGGTCATTGGTTCACTAAAAATGTTATAAAATTAATTAATTTGTGTTTTTATAAGTTACTTAAGCACTTTTTAATTAAATTTTTACTGTTTTGTACAGATTATTATTAAATCAGTTTTAAAATTAATTTATTGTTGTCTAATACAAGGTATCCCGTTGTTGTATTTGGCGTGTTTCCAAGACAATAATATCTACGTGCCTTAAATTATTTATTTTTACAATATTTTTCTATTCACTTTAACAGTTCTCATTGTGGCTGTTAACAATTTCCTCCAAATGTAATAATTTATTGATTAAATAAGAGAAATATAATGTGGCTGCAGCAGCAACAAATTGCAAACAAATTTTTTTATATAATAAAAACTATTAAATAAGAAGTTCAAAAAAAAAAACATTTTAAATTTATTTGTATGAATACAAGATTGCAAACCCACAAAACAAATAGAAAATGAATACAATAAATTTAATTACAAATTGCAATTTAATGTTTTGGTCTCTTTCTAAACAACAACAACAGCAACTACACAGTAAATAAAAAATTCATTCAAATGAATTAAACAATAAAACCACCAAAACATCCACAACTTAATAGAGTAACAAACAAAAGCAAAAAAAAAAAACATAAATGAAATAAATTTAAAACATTTGTTTGAAAGGCAGAGAGGGAGAGAAAAATAAATCTGTTGTAACCCACGCTTCGATTATGTGTAACATTATTTCCAAACACAAAATGTATTGCAAAATATTTTGTATCTGCATTTATAATGTTATTGTATCTGCCTGTCTGTCTAATCGTCTATAACACAGGCATAAATATATTTGTGTGTTGGTATCTGTATCTTTTAAATGTTTTATGTTTTAACTAACTTAAAATTATGTAACTATTTTAGATGTTTTATAACTCAAGCCTGTGTTAACTGTGTTAAGAGCGTTTTAAAGTACTTTCATTATACTGTGTAGATTTTTCAGTATGATGATGCGCTTTTTATTATTTGCTTATTTAATGTTGAGTTTGAAATATACTCTTTGTAGTATTAAATAAACTTAAAGGAATGTGTTTTCATAATTTTATTTATTTAAATAATTATTTTGAACTCACACATACAAAACAGACTAGCTCCTGTAATTTTAAATCATGGACATAATTTTAAGCCATTATTTTTCAAGTGAATTTTTTAAATTCACTATTAAAAAATTATTTTGCTCCTAGCTTTTTAAGTCAATCCTTTTTCAGGAGTTCTGCTTCGTTCTTAGTGGTCTTAATCTTTACTAATAGGTCTGTTCCAGATGCATAAGAAAATATTCCGAACTTTTGAGAGTAAAAAGGAAATTACTCTCTAAATGTGACAAAGTTGTCCGAAATTGTTGGAACGCAAAAAATCACAACTGACTGACTGACTTATGGTGCTGATTCACCTAAATAAAAATTTATTATTTATTATTATTTATTTTAGTGATTTTAGACGCTTAAAAAAATATAAACAAACCATTTGCATCATTGTTAACAGCTGTAGAAAGTAATTGAATATAAAAGGTGTAACCCAGTTATCATTTAAACATTTATATATAATTTTTTGCAAAATGGAAAGCCAAGTAACTATTGTATCTTCTCCTTTTATTAAGGCTGCTTCTTTTTTCTAGTTTGAAAGGAGCAAGAACTTCAACAAAAATTTCTCTCCATTAGAATCTTCAGCAATTAAGTCCAAAATGTAGTCTTGATCAGACTCTATAAAAGCATATTTTATTAAAGAAAGTGATAAATATCCACAAATATATGTATAAGTACTTACAACTACAAGTTTATTTAAAAAGTCTTCCATTTTGCCTTTTAAGTAATTTAAAGTAAAAACTTTGTGTATTTAGTTAATTTTTTTTATTTTTACATAAAAAAAACAGCTGGAAATTTAGTTCTAGTCCGAACTTACCCAAAGAAAAAGTTTGTTAAACTTTCTACAGGAAACGAAAAATTTACTCTTTCATTTTCGCTCAAAATTGTACAAAAATTGTTATCTGAAACGCTTTTGGACAAATTTGTACGAGTTCGGACTGTTTTGTTATGCATCTGGAACAAACCTAATATTATGTCAGGTTGTTTAATGAAAAGGTAGCAAACCTTTTCACGCTCTGAATACTTAACTATTTATAATAGATTCCGCACGCATCTGGCAGCCTGGTAAAATAAAGGACATAGGATACCTTCCACCTGGAAAAATATGGTTTTCTGTATATAGTAAAATATGTACATCAAAGCATAATTACAGATGTTAGAATTAATAATATTTTATATATTGAAGACCATATAAGACGGTGCTATAAGTTTTAAAAGTTTAAGCATGTTAGAGGCAGACTTTCGTATTTTTTATACAAAAAATACACAACTCGGACGAAAACGAATGCAATGCGCAAAAAAATTCTAATTAGATAAATAATTATTCATTTAGAAATTTAATAAAGTTTCAATCTGAAAACATAGTTTTAAGAAGCTTTCATTTATTTGTGTGTCTAATCCGTTATAAATGTTTGCATAACTCGATAATATAGTGCAAAAAGGTATACCTTCTTACCCTGTTAGGGTACCTTTTAAAAAGGCACACAAAGTCACAATAACTCTTACTTAAATTATATTTTAACTAATATAATTTTCCATAACAGTTCTTGCGAAAAAAAAACCGACATCAAAACTTTAAATTACTTTAACTATTGGGCCACCTTTTAAGTTCCAAATCCAAATTTTATAGGTGTTCTTTTAGTAGATTTAGCAATAAATGTTTTATGTAAATTTCAAGCGTCTGCTATACACATTAAATAAAATGGACTCTTGGGGCACCCTTTAATTTATAATTTTGAAAATTAAGTTTTGTTATTATAACGGTCATTACAATTGACATTTTGTCCCATTTGCAAACGTTTCTCTATAACGGTTCTAAAGGTAGGCCCATATAAATAGGTCAAATAACTTCACCCTATGGGGACACCCTTTAATTTTTAGATTTATTTCTGTATTACTTTTTGCCATAGGGAGCTATAGTGTCTACAAGTTTTTTTTTTTTTAATTTTTAAGTGCCGTCCTTTGCGGTTCATAATACATGTAAAAAACATGTACGTTTTATAAGGACACCCTTAATTTTTAAGATTATGAACTGTTCTTAAAATGGGACTCATCTGTTAGCATCACCTTTTAAATAATGAAACAATTTTTTAAATCGGTTTAAAAATGACTGAGTTCTGCGGGTAGAAACATTAAAAAGCAACATTCAGTTGAATTTAAAGTCGGATAAAAAAACACTAACAGTTCTATTCTTGATCGAATGACAAGCATATTTTTAGTTATAACAATAACTTTTGTGACAAGAAAAACAAATCACTAATCTGGGTTTTAAATAAAACTTGTTTTTAGTTTGGTTCACAATGACAATTGTTATGTGGTAATAACCAACAACAAATGATTATTTTTATATATTCGAGAATAGCATTAAAAATATTAGATAATATTAAATAATTGCATAAATTATTATATAAGAAATTATTTAATATATTCTCTTAAAAACTGTCTGACTGAGCACTAAAAAATGATGGAGCATGCTTACGTTAAGTAATTTAATGCTTAACAACAGCAGCAACAGTTTTTTTTGTATCGTGGATATTTGAGACTATATTGGACAACTTTTATGTTGTTAAAACCCAAAACGGAAAAAGACTATAAAAAGCAACAGCTACTTTTATAACGTCATCGTTTCTTTTTTGTTTGTTATTTGACTTTGACATACTTTTCCAAGAAGCTTCACAATAACAGAAAAGAAGTAAAGAAATACAAAACTAAATAAAGCAACAAAAAACATAAATAAATACCTAAATGGCTCAAAAGAGAAGCTACACAGTATTTGTAAGAGAAATATAAAATCCTATACTCTTATTAATTATCCAAAATTTGAAAGCTGCTTTTAATGGGCCTTAAAAGAGATTTTGAAAAAACTTGATTGGAAAGAGCGTTTAAAACGCAGGCGCCGTTTTCAAAAATATTGTATAATCAATTTTATTGTGAAAGATATGTCGAAATGAAGTCTTTTGCTCTTAGCCGGTTTATTACAGTTTTTAGTTTTTGCAGCTTTTTTGTGGTTTTGGTACAATTACATAAAATGCAGACAAAAATTGTACCTAAAACTTATTCGTTAACCCAAAGTTAGTAAGTTTGCGAGACCAATGATGGGAATTGTGTTTATAACATTCATATACTTAGGTAGGTGGTGTAACAATATTTTTCTATTGTTGCTGTTGTGCCTTTTGTCGTAAGAGTATTTGTTAACAATGGTTAGATAATAAAATCATTAAATTTTATTTATATTAAAGTTTATTTATTTAAATGTGCCTTTGCAAAACAAAATATTAAGGGCCCACATGGACAGAGTCAGGAAATTTGGGAAACAGTTCACAATTTTTTTTTTATTAAAAATGTTTATGGAAGAGTAGTAATAACTTTTTTATTTTAAAAATCATAAATGACTTGTAACTGAAAAACCCACCAGGTAGTATTTGCTTTAATGTCAGTTTAGTTACTTAACTCTGTATATTTATGTTAGCAATACGTTTCTTTAATACTTCCATACCACCCCCAACTCCGATTTCTATTTAAAGACAAGAAAAAACGTCTAGATTGTTGTACTACAGAACGATCTGGCATTTTGTATAAGCCAACCAAGAGCATGCAGCTACAAGTGTTTTTGTTTCAGTAAAATGTTAAAGAATTTATATTTTTTTGCTTGGAAAATGTAAATATTTTAACTATATTTTCGCTACAATATGTATATGTTCAATATGTGTATGTATATGTTTATTCTTATCATATGGCTCAAAGAGTATAATTTAAACAGGACAAAGAAAAAAATTATTAAAAGTTTTTTTTTTTAGTAAAATATTTATTTTCAAAACTTTACCATAGTTTCAAGATATATCACTTAGATTTAATCAAAAATAATAAATATGAGAAATAAACTGATAGGCATTCTACACGTATAGTTACAAAATTTGTACGATTATAAATTAAAATCGAAATAAAAAATGAAAAATTAGTTACGAGGGCTGCTCTATATATTTCTGGCCTAATAGTGAAAATGCGAATATTTATAATCAAAAATGGTTTTATTGTTTTTCAAAGTATTCTCCAGCATGATTTATACACTTTTGCATGCGCTCAAACCAGTTGTCGAAGCACTTTTTCCACTCCGATTGAGACACCTCTAAAACATGGTTTTTGAACACTTCAACAGCTGCTTCTGGCGACGAAAATCGTTGACCACGCATTTTTTTCTTGATGTGCGGAAACAAGAAGAAGTCATTAGGTGCCAAGTCAGGGCTGTACGGCGGATGACCAATTAATTCGACGTTTTGGCCGGTCAAAGACGCTCTGGTTTGAGCCGATGTGTGAGAGCTCGCATTGTCATGGTGAACAATGATTCGTCTTCTCTTGTTGGTTTTTCGAATTTCTCCGATGACTTCAGGCAAACAAATTGTAGTGTACCACTCAGAAGTGACCGTCCTACGTTGCTCAAGCGGAACCGTCGCCACATGACCAGTTTTGCCGAAGAAACAGGCGACCATTTGCTTCTTCGAACTGCTTCTTCCACGAACAACTTTCGTTGGATTTTGCTCGTCTTTGAAGACCCACACGGTCGATTGTTGTTTCGTTTCGGGCTCATACGCATAGATCCATGATTCGTCACCTGTGACGATCTTATAAACGTCTTTTGAAGCACCGCAATCGTATTTTTGCAACATGTCTTTGCACCAATCGACACGAGCCTTTTTTTGAGCGACTTTCAAATTGTGCGGGATCCAACGAGAACAAACCTTTTTTACGGCCAGTGGTTCATACAGTATCAAACGTATGCTGGTGGAAGAAATGTCCGAGGATGTCTCTATCTCTCGATATGTCTCATGTCGATCTTGCATTATGAGTTCACGCACGGCATCAATGTTCTCTGGCACAACAGCCGTTTTTGTACGACCTTCACGGAATTCGTCTTTGAGCGAGCTTCGGCCACGATTAAATTCATTATACCAATTTTTCACAGTGCTATAGGACGGTGCTTCATCGCCATACAAAGTAAGTTCATCAATGCACTCTTGTCGTGATGATCCATGTCGAAAGTTGTGAAAAATGATGGCACGAAAATGTTCACGAGTTAATTCCACTTTTTTCTATATTCATTTTTTCAAGTCACTGTAAACAACACAAATAATGGTCGTACGTCAAAACGTTTTCAGTTCGATTATGCTTAAAACTGACAAACTTTCCAATGGAAATGTCAGATTGCACTTGGCAGCACTCAGTGTTGCCAGGCCAGAAATATATATAGCAGCCCTCGTACTTAATTATTAATAAATAATACTGAGACATACGTTTTTTTGTTTCGAAATAACGAAAAATTTAACCAAAAGTCCACTCAGAAAAGCATGAAATAATAAATAAAGCAATATAATGTTGAAATTCAATATATTTAAATTAAAATGATTATTTAACATTTATAATAAAAAACAAAAAATAAAAAAAACTGTACAATTGTTAATTATATTGTCAAAGCTTAATATTACATAACAGCCAAATAACACCAGAAGTTTTTAATGAGTTGAAAAAAGTTAAAATGGTCACACTTATTTTAAGGTGATCGACCTAAACATACAAGCGCACACATATGCACAAGCAAGCAAAAACAAAGATAAAAATAATAATAATAAAAACAAAACAAAAAATAAAAAAGAAATAAGCATGCTTCCCAGCAAACATTTGATTTAAAAAATCACATCTTTTAAAACCCAACACTACAAAAAGTGGAAAAAAGGTAATACCTAAGTTTGTAATTCCGTGTGTTATTTCTAAAATATTCGTTTCCGACCCCATAAAGTATTTATATTCTGACTTCTTATGCATAGCGAAGTCAATTGAGCGATGTCCGTCTGTCCGTCCGTGTTTGTAATGAAATCAAATTTGCCTAGGCACACAAAAGAAATAAATATGTCCATCGATCAGATATAGTGTCGAAAAAGGTGCTATTGGAAATCAGCATGATCGGTCCACATCCTTCGAGACAGCAGGCAAAACACCACGGCTACCTCTAATTTTTTCGTGTCATTTGGAACGATACAGTAACTCCAATCAAAAAAATAAATATATGGGGCGATAGAGAAACAAAAAATAAGAAAAAAAACATCAAGAGAAAAAATTGGCGCCCGCGCACATTTTCCGAGTTATGGGAGCTCTGAAATTTTAAAATATCAATGAATGATACCCATTATCGTTCTAAAGCTTTTGAAGAGATCTTTATGAAATATTAAAATTTCTTAAAAACGCTTAACCCATTAGAGCTGATGATATGTTTTTTGTAAAATTATATGTAGTTACGACCAGGCCTGGCAGTACTATAGAATTGTCACCTAAAAAATTAATTTCAACATAATAATATTCGTTACAATTTATATTTAATCAATATATTTATTTGTGGGTCAAATTAATTGTAAAGTTCGTGGTCTTAAACCCTAAAATGTTTAAAATTAAAAAAAGAAACATTTCAACGCCTCTAAATCGCAAAACTTCCAAAAACTGTCGTTTACTATATCTCCGTCTAGTTGCATTTGAGAAAAATTTTACTGCCATCGCTGCTGGAAGCCCTTCTCAAAGTTTATGAAAAATCGGTCGCACTAATTTTTCTGGTTGCTTAGTTTCGGTACTGAAAGATCCTTATTGATTTTTAATAATTCACCACTTTTAATTTTTCACGCAAACCAAACTTTACAATTTTTATAAAATATTTGTTGATTATTTTTTGTCAAGAAATTAAATCAGTGTACATTCATGTGGCTTCATACAATTGCGAACTTTCTATTTGTTTACGCTAAACGTTAAATTTTTTTGTTTGATGATGTTTTTTGACGTAACCTGTTAGCGTTTAGATCATTTAACTGAGAAAAACATACATTTTGAAGCAATAATTTGAACGTCTAGCAGACCCTAAAGTCAAGGAAAGGATGTTTTTTGTGGTATTTTTTTCCCAACGCTCTGCTTAAAAGTTTTTTTTATCACCTCACGTCCTCTTAATATCATTCGGAAGAGTGACGTACCTTGTAAATCTAGCGAGCTAAAATAATAAATATCTTTGAACTATCATTTAGAAGACACTAAGACTCGACGTCTAAATCCAAAAGGGTTTGCTGGAATGTTTGCCATTAAGAATTTACTGTTTGTTTGCATTCATTTTGTTGACATATTTTTTCCATTTTTGAATATAGTCTGTTAAAGTTTCTTTGTTTGTTCATTTTTCTACTTCGTTGAGTTTATATTGTTGTTATTCTTGTTTATATTTTGCTTGGTCTTGCAATTTCTTTTTGCTTGCTAAATAAAGCAAATTGTAAAAAAAAATCCTACACAAAGATGGCAGGCAGTCTTTGTCATCTCCTTCTTTATTTCCATTATTTATGTTCTTACTTTCTCCTTTGTGACGCACATCATTTGAATTTATCTAGCGGAAAAATCAGATGTTTTTTTTTTGGAAAATAATTATTTTTGTTTTATATTTGTTTAAATTGTTATATATGATATTAGCAATAAAAGTAAAGTAGGAAAATATAGGTATTGTGAAAATTGCGATTTCCATATTGTGTATGTTGGGTAATGTTTATATGTATGTATGTATGTAGGTGATCTTACAAAATGTAATCATAGATAGTCACTGGGCAGAAAAATAAATTCTAGAATACTGCAATAAAATTTTCATTGTCAGTAGATTTTTACTAATTATAGAAAAAATGCAATATTCTGATACTGGAATTTAACTTTTAGTACCAATAAATTTTTTTCATATTATTGAAGAAAAAATCAGTAACTAGTAAATTTTTCAATTAAATTAAACCGATGGAATATTTAATTAAATTAATGAATGTTTTAATCGTCCTATTATTGTATCCCGATTACATGTAATGTAAAAATTTAGTGGTTACTGCAGTTTTAAATGCAGCAACTAATTAAATCGCTTCATTCTTCATTAGCATTTTCGTATCTATGCGCAAGATCCATCTATCAACTTTTGCTCGTGATATGTAGCTTGTTTTTTTTTTCTATTACAAACTTCCAACTGCTTATTTTTAACTGTATGTCATTAGTAGGCAATTATTTGTAAAACTGCTACAATTTTCAATTCATCTACTAACCTGAGTACTTATTTACATTGTACACATTTATGTTTATGTATTGCGTTTCCTTCTCGTTTTAATGCATCTGACAGATATGTAATGTCACGGTTATTATTGATGATTGGACTTAAGTAGTAAATATACCAAACAAAACCAAAAAAAAAAAAAAAAAAAAAACAACACAAAATAAAAGAAAAACAATTATAAATCAATATTATATTTCTTTGTTCTTATGTACCAATGACCTAAGCCTTATTGAAAGGTGTTCAGTTACGTCTTGACTTGTTTTCTAACTTAAAAATTAAAATGGTTAGACAACTGTTATTTTATTTATAATTATGACAGTGTTCTTTAAGTTATGACTACACACAGGAAAAAGATTGGTTAAAATTCGTTTGATATGTTCAAAATTTAATTACTAATATAATTCTTTGATTTTTAATATAAATAAATAATAGTTTTGACTTATTTTTAATATTAAAAGCTAACAAATGATATTACCGTCCAAATGTTAGTTGTTACACCTCTTAAAAAAGTTATCCTGATCGATATGTGTCTTTACTAAAATCTATTCTATTAAATGGAAGATGCAACTTAACTTATTCAGCACATTACTACTGAAAACCAAATTTTGGTAGTTAGAATCATCAAAATCGATTGTGTCTTATAATATCGAAAAATGTTTGACATAATAAAAATGATTAGGTACACATTACAAAAAAAAATCTTCAATATTTCAGTTAAAAACAAAAACCAAGAATATATTGTTAGTTGTGAAAACTTCTCCAATATTGTTGAAAGGTAAGTTCAAAATTAATCTCAGAATTAAAAAAAATTCTAAAATGTTTAATACACTTTGCAACAGTAAAACGTGCGGTATGGGACGAAAAGTTGAAGATCCTATGCGGAAAAGAAAAATCATGATGTAAAGAAAGGAGTAGGGTGAATTCGAATGGCAGAAACATGAAGTTCATAATTTATAATCTTATGCCTGTAATTTCTTTTTAAAATAAAAGTAAATATTAAAATATTTCATATTAATTAATTCACAGTAATACTTTAAAGTCAGCCAAGAATAATTTTCTTAAATAGTTGTGAGTGCTATATTCATTCAGTTACTACAACCGAATTCAAGATAATACACACAACCGACAAAATCGATTGGCCGAATTTGTTCGCTTCTAATAACGAATTTCTTTTCTCTGTGTAGATGTTTCTGATTGAATACCACAAAAGTTTATTTTATCATTTTAAAAAATTGCGGTTTAGTTATGTGTTGTTTTTTTTAAGAATAAATAAAAGTTTTGCTTAATTCCATTAAAATCTTTTTTACATACTTCAAAATACTGCTTTAGAAATGGAAAAAGGCAAAAATAAAAGAACAACCAAGAACTTAAAAAAAGGAGCACGACACACTGTGTCACGAGGGTGGCCAAAAATGGTTAAAGTCAATGTTAGAATTAAAAAAAAAATTCTTTTTTTTTAAACCCTGGGTAGATGATATCTAAAATATCTTCCTAAAATGTTTGCAAGTTTTAAGGTATAATGGTTTAAAGTTAAGGTTTGTGTACAGCATACAAAATTTATAGGAAAATATCAAATTTTATGTTCATTTATTAAACTAAGAATTTAAGTATTTGAACATAACGGCTACTAAAATGTATACCCAGGTTATAAATTATGCTTCTAGTTATTATAACAACACTGTTTTTGTTTACAAATATTGACCATATGTCAGATACCATTAGAAAAAAATTTTGTAGTGAGGCATTGTCTAGATTTTTCAGCAACCGTGAACTTTCGTAGAGAATTTAAAAGAAAATAGAAATAACACTTTTTTTGTTTTTTTTTTTTTTTTTGTATTTTGTAGAAAAAAGTATGGCCCAAATTCTTTTTGTGATTTTTTTTAGTGCCAACCTCATTGTGGATTCGTACTGTTTTTTAACTGTGGCTAGAGATAGAGCAAAACAGACCCTGCGATTTTATGCGTTATGTTCAAGATTTTGTAGAAAATCATTTTAAACGAATATTATTAGCAAGAAAACAACAATAAGGGTTACTTTTGAAATTGTCTTACAATTTGTATAAATATCATCGCATGAGAGATCAATTTAAAACTGAGTTGAATGACTGGCTGGGTATCGAATTATTTGGTGAATTAATTTGTAATGTAAGTTTCGGTATAACGTTTTAATTTTGCATTAAAACTAAATTGTGTAATATGTACTATATTAGGAAGCAACTACAAGTGGTCGAGGCGAACCGAATGTTTCTTATGAGGAAGGTTCAATTAGAACAAAATTTAGGCGAGTGCAAGAACTTGTCGCTTGTCCAATTTTTTTTAATTAAAAAAATATTGCAATATTATCAAATATATTCACATGCAAACTTATCTGATTACTAATTTTAAAGTTATGACAATTTTTAAATGTTGGTTGTGTGGATAGTGGACGTGGCGTTTGACCGATATTTTTTAATTTGGACATATTTTACAACATTACTTAATATATTCAATTTTATAGGATCGCTAATTTAAATTTTAAAATTTAGGTTATATGGGAGGTGGGTGCGTCACTTGTTAAATTTTTCTCAAATTTCGCATAAATACTTATTTTTCTAAGAAAACCATTCTACCAAATTGCACCTCCTTACTTTAGCCACCCAACATAGCTTTTCAAGAAAACTGATTTATATTCAACTTCTTTAATAAGAAATTTTTCTACTAAAAATGTCACATAAATTTAATTTCATGCATTCATCAATTAGTGCATTCATAATTTCGTTGACGAGGTCCATCTGACGCAACTACAACGGAATCATTGCTAAAGTTCTGAGCGATTTAGAATTAAGGTTGAGTGAAGTCAAGTTTAGGTATATCACCGGGAAAAAAGCCATCGACACGACTTACAATCGAAAATTTCAAAGCATGTTACTTAAAACTCTAAAAAAAAATCTTTGCTAAAATTTAACCTTGAATGGGATCTTACTATGGCTACGCTTTATTAAAATATGTCTGTTATTACTTAAATTGGGGCAATTCAAAGAATAATAATCTTCCCTATGCGACCTAAAAACGAGTTTCTCCATTTAATTAGTATTCGAATGAACATTTGGGCAGGTTCAATGGCAAAAGAACATAAAAAACTTTTCTATATATCCAAAGGTCCAAAACGAATACGAGGGCTGCTATATATATTTCTGGCCTGGCAACACTGAGTGCTGCCAAGTGCAATCTGACATTTCCATTGGAAAGTTTGTCATTTTTAAGCATAATCGTACTCAAAACGTTTTGACGTACGGCCATTATTTGTGTTGTTAACAGTGACTTGAAAAAATTAATATAGAAAAAAATGGATTTAACTCGTGACATTTTCGTGCCATCATTTTTCACAACTTTCGACGTGGATTATCACGACAAGAGTGCATTGATGAACTTAAATCTTTGTATGGCGATGAAGCACCATCCAATAGCACTGTGAAAAATTGGTATAATGAATTTAATCGTGGCCGAAGCTCGCTCAAAGACGAATTCCGTGAAGGTCGTCCAAAAACGGCTGTTGTGCCAGAAGTCGCTCAAAAAAAGGCTCGTGTCGATTGGTGCAAAGAAATGTGGCAAAAATACGATTACGGTGCTTCAAAAGACGTTTATAAGATCATCACTGGTGACGAATCATGGATCTATGCGTATGAGCCCGAAACGAAACAACAATCGACCGTGTGGGTCTTCAAAGACGAGCAAAATCCAACGAAAGTTGTTCGTGGAAGAAGCACTTCGAAGCCAATGGTCGCCTGTTTCTTCGGCAAAACTGGTCATGTGGCGACTGTTCCGCTTGAGCAACGTAGGACGGTCACTTCTGAGTGGTACACTACAATTTGTTTGACTGAAGTCATCGAAAAAAATTCGAAAACCCAACAAGAGAAGACGAATCATTGTTCACATCGGCTCAAACCAGAGCGTTTTGACCAGCCAAAACGTTGAATTAATGGTTCATCCGCCGAACGCCCCTGACTTGGCACCTAATGAATTCTTCTTGTTTCCGCACATCAAGAAAAAAATGCGTGGTCAACGATTTTCGTCGCCAGAAGAAGCTGTTGAAGTGTTCAAAACCATGTTCTAGAGGTGTCTCAATCGGAGTGGAAAAAGTGCTTCGACAACTGGTTTGAGCGCATGCAACAAAAGTGTATAAATCATGCTGGAGAATACTTTGAAAAACAATAAAACCATTTTTGATAATAAATATTCGCATTTTCACTATTAGGTCAGAAATATATAGAGCAGCCCTCGTAAAGAGGGTCGTTCATCTTTACAAAAAACACTGTACTTGCGGCCCTCCTCAAAGAGTTTTTTCATCATATGTGATATACATGAATAGCAACTCCGTTACAACTTTTTTTAAATCGCATAAAAAGCGATGAGTTTGTATGCAATCTCGCTAATTTTAGGCTAAAGACAACTACAACAACTCCTCATTATAGCTCGTAAAGATCTGAAGAAACTTGGACACCTATTTCGTTTTAATATAGAGTGCGGTTTGGCTTTTGCGTTAATTTCGCTAAGGGCTCTTACATTATTATAGCTGTGACTGATGGGTGCCAGAAAATTATTCTGATGCAGCTTGGTAGAGTTAATGCGACGCGTTTAAGTTGATAGCCAAACACAGGTACAAAATTTATGACATAGACTATTCGTAATAGTCTTCATTTCACAACTTTTTGCACTTCCCTTGCAGATAAATATCTTCAGTGTTGGCTGCTTTATTTTTCCCACACTTTCATAAACATTATAAAATAAAAATAATTTGTTTGCATTGTTTTTCAATAAAAAATATTAATACCTCAAAACCAATACCACCACACAACAAAAAATGTGAGAAAAAGCCATAACAAGTCAAGGTCAACAACAAGTGTTATAAGTGTTTGTTTGAATGTTTCTGTACTTGTGATAGACTTAAAAAAAAGAATTTTGTTACTTTTGGAAGTTTTTGGCTGTTCAAAAGTGCACCTAAAAAAATATTTGTATCTCATTTGTTTTGTTATTTAACTCAAGATATTGGTTCAATTTTCGTTTTTAGGCAGACTGTAGAGCAATTATTATTTGAATGCAAAAAAGTTAAACGAATTTATTAATAATAATAATGTTTTTTGCATGCTTTCAAATGTGTTCAAGTTGCAAATAAAAAATACTATAAATCTCAAAATATATTTTAATTTTGTATTTTTGCTAGAATAAAATAATAATAAATAAATAAAGAATAAATCAAATAAATATTTAATCGTGTCATTAGGGAAAGCTAGTTTAAGGAAACTAGTTTAAGGAATCTTAAATCACATCCAAACCCACTTCCAGCCGACTAGAGATATCGGTTTCTTGGTCGAACATTAGGGAGATAAGTTCTAAATGAACTTTACAAACGAAATCCTATATGATGGAAGTAACAACATCATAAATATATATATTAGAAAAATTTATTAGTTTAGACAAGACTATAAAATTGCACGATTAATTGAAAGCGATTTAATTGTATCTTTTAATTAATTGAGATAAAATCAATTTTTTACAGAATGCGAGTAGAAATTTTAAACAATTTTGTTTTTCTTTTTTCTGTAACGTTTAGATCCTCTTAAAAAACTTTTTTGACACTGTATGATTTTTAATTGCAACTAATAATTTCTTTGTTCAATTTATCATATGATTTATTTTTTTTCAACCACTAGATAAAACAAGTGTTGCATGTTCACACTTTATTTTTAATAATAAATCGAATTTGTGGTTTGCAAAAAAAGAGAGGTGGAAGTAATATTTTTAAAATTATTTTATATTTTATAATTGTTAATATTTATAATTTGTTTAGTTTAAATAAACCACAAATCATTTATAAAAATTTACGTAACTGTTGTATTTAAGTGTATGAGTAATTTTATAAGAGTACATAAACATATGTTTGTATGTGTGTGTATATATGTGTATTGCAATTCAAGGTCATTGTGTGCATTCGCCATTTATTCACCTTACAAAATTAATATTCAACAAAATAAAATTATAGCAGCTAAAAGGCAATAAAAAACTTTATTAACAAAAACAATTATTATACAATAAATTTATATATGGAGTTCTTGATTATATTTATTTATGTACTCGTAGATACTGAAAGCAAAATAAATACACGTAAGATTTTTTTGTTTATATTAAGGGTACCCCAGAATATAAGCAGGCTTGGAATTTCCTTTTATTTCTGCGCTAAAGTTTTTCAAGGTTAAGTAAAAATTAAACAACAAACAACAAAGACACGTTTTTTAGTTGTTATTCAATAATAAAAAATAGAATCGAATCGAATCAAATGTGAATTTTAATTATTCACCCAGAAGGAAAGTGTATCATTTTGTCTTTCTGGTTAGTTTATACAATATGGGTCCTCATATGCGCGAGGGCTGACCAAATTCGATTTATAACTAGACATAAAAACTTAACGAAAATGCTGTAGATTCATAAAAGGAATACAAATTTTAATACGAATTAAAAAAAAAACAAAAATCAAGCAAAAATGATAATTACAAAAAACACTAAAATTTGACAAAAAGAAAACCAAAAATCCATTAATAAATCAAGATTAACAAAAAAACGAAAATTTACCAAAAAAAAGTTTTGAAGGATATTTTTAGATATGTTCAGAAAATTAAAAAAATAATATGTATTTCGGTTTCACTGTAATAATTTTTTCTTACAGCTGGAACCCTTGTGTAACAATTTTTTTCATAAAATTGGTTTAAATATTAAGGTGTAGGGGCATACGCAATTCGGCCTCTGCATTGTAAAACAGAAGAAAGAAAATATGTAAATATTTAACAAAATTTTATGAATATTTTGACATGTAACAACAAAAATGATAACGCTGTTGTTGTGTATGTGGAAACATAACTGATGAAATCGTTACTTCCACTACCAACAAAGTGTGATGTCCGTGTGAGCAGACTAGACACAGTAATTAAATAATGTGTGTGAAGTTAAATTTTAAAATTTATAACCCTAGCCACATTCTGTTACGATAACAGAGCTATGTTAATCACTTAACATAACCAATGTTAATACAAAAAATCTAATAGGTATAAAAGTTTCCGGACGATTTTTATTGGAAAACACTTCTAGTAGTGTCTTTATTAAACTCCAATAGTCAAATATATTAACATTTTGTTTTTTAAGAAATTATAGAGGTTTTTCCAAAAACACCACTTTTGAAATTTGAAAAAGGACTTTGGTCCTTTTCTCGAAAATGATAGAGAGTGGGCGAAAAAAATTTATTGGAGAACACATCTAGTAGTGTCTTTATTGAACCCCAATAGTCAAATATATTAACATTATGTTTTTTAAGAAATTATAGAGGTTTTTCCAAAAACACCACTTTTGAAATTTGAAAAAGGACTTTGGTCCTTTTCTCGAAAATGATAGAGAGTGGGCGAAAAAAGTTTATTGGAGAACACTTCTAGTAGTGTCTTTATTGAACCCCAATAGTCAAATATATTAACATTTTGTTTTTTAAGAAATTATAGAGGTTTTTCCAAAAACACCACTTTTGAAATTTGAAAAAGGACTTTGGTCCTTTTCTCGAAAATGATAGAGAGTGGGCGAAAAAAATTTATTGGAGAACACTTCTAGTAGTGTCTTTATTGAACCCCAATAGTCAAATATATTAACATTATGTTTTTTAAGAAATTATAGAGGTTTTTCCAAAAACACCACTTTTGAAATTTGAAAAAGGACTTTTGTCCTTTTCTCGAAAATGATAGAGAGTGGGCGAAAAAAGTTTATTGGGGAACACTTCTAGTAGTGTCTTTATTGAACCCCAATAGTCAAATATATTAACATTTTGTTTTTTAAGAAATTATAGAGGTTTTTCCAAAAACACCACTTTTGAAATATAAAAAAGGACTTTGGTCCTTTTCTCGGAAACGAAAGAGAGTGGGCGAAAAAAATTTATTGGAGAACACTTTTAGTAGTGTCTTTATTAAACCCCAATAGTCAAATATATTAACATTATGTTTTTTAAGAAATTATAGAGGTTTTTCCAAAAACACCACTTTTGAAATTTGAAAAAGGACTTTGGTCCTTTTCTCGAAAATGATAGAGAGTGGGCGAAAAAAATTTAATGGAGAACACTTCTAGTAGTGTCTTTATTAAACCCCAATAGTCAAATATATTAACATTATGTTTTTTAAGAAATTATAGAGGTTTTTCCAAAAACACCACTTTTGAAATTTGAAAAAGGACTTTGGTCCTTTTCTCGAAAATGATAGAGAGTGGGCGAAAAAAATTTATTGGAGAACACTTCTAGTAGTGTCTATATTGAACCCCAATAGTCAAATATATTAACATTTTGTTTTTTAAGAAATTACAGAGGTTTTTCCAAAAACACCACTTTTGAAATATAAAAAAGGACTTTGGTCCTTTTCTCGAAAATGAAAGAGAGTGGGCGAAAAAAATTTATTGGAGAACACTTCTAGTAGCGTCTTTATTAAACCCCAATAGTCAAATATATTAACATTATGTTTTTTAAGAAATTATAGAGGTTTTTCCAAAAACACCACTTTTGAAATTTGAAAAAGGACTTTGGTCCTTTTTTCGAAAATGAAAGAGAGTGGGCGAAAAAAATTTATTGGAGAACACTTCCAGTAGTGTCTTTATTAAACTCCAATAGTCAAATATATTAACATTATGTTTTTTAAGAAATTATAGAGGTTTTTCCAAAAACACCACTTTTGAAATTTGAAAACGGACTTTGGTCCTTTTCTCGAAAACGAAAGAGAGTGGGCGAAAAAAATTTATTGGAGAACACTTCTAGTAGTGTCTTTATTAAACCCCAATAGTCAAATATATTAACATTTTGTTTTTTAAGAAATTATAGAGGTTTTTCCAAAAACACCACTTTTGAAATTTGAAAAAGGACTTTGGTCCTTTTTTCGAAAATGAAAGAGAGTGGGCGAAAAAAATTTATTGGAGAACACTTCTAGTAGTGTCTATATTGAACCCCAATAGTCAAATATATTAACATTTTGTTTTTTAAGAAATTATAGAGGTTTTTCCAAAAACACCACTTTTGAAATTTGAAAAAGGACTTTGGTCCTTTTCTCGAAAATGAAAGAGAGTGGGCGAAAAAAATTTATTGGGGAACACTTCTAGTAGTGTCTTTATTGAACCCCAATAGTCAAATATATTAACATTTTGTTTTTTAAGAAATTATAGAGGTTTTTCCAAAAACACCACTTTTGAAATATAAAAAAGGACTTTGGTCCTTTTCTCGAAAATGAAAGAGAGTGGGCGAAAAAAATTTATTGGGGAACACTTCTAGTAGTGTCTATATTGAACCCCAATAGTCAAATATATTAACATTTTGTTTTTTAAGAAATTATAGAGGTTTTTCCAAAAACACCACTTTTGAAATTTGAAAAAGGACTTTGGTCCTTTTTTCGAAAATGAAAGAGAGTGGGCGAAAAAAATTTATTGGAGAACACTTCTAGTAGTGTCTTTATTAAACTCCAATAGTCAAATATATGTTATCAAAGTTGTTCACATTATTTATTACGAGGGCTGCTATATATATTTCTAGCCTAATAGTGAAAATGCGAATATTTATTATCAAAAATGGTTTTATTGTTTTTCAAAGTATTCTCCAGCATGATTTATACACTTTTGCATGCGCTCAAACCAGTTGTCGAAGCACTTTTTCCACTCCGACTGAGACACCTCTAAAACATGGTTTTTGAACACTTCAACAGCTTCTTCTGGCGACGAAAATCGTTGACCACGCATTTTTTTCTTGATGTGCGGAAACAAGATGAAGTCATAAGGTGCCAAGTCAGGGCTGTACGGCGGATGACCTATTAATACGACGTTTTGGCCGGTCAAAAACGCTCTGGTTTGAGCCGATGTGTGAGAGCTCGCATTGTCATGGTGAACAATGATTCGTCTTCTCTTGTTGGTTTTTCGAATTTCTCTGATGACTTCAGGCAAACAAATTGTAGTGTCGCCACATGACCAGTTTTGCCGAAGAAACTGGCGACCATTTGCTTCGAAGTGCTTCTTCCACGAACAACTTTCGTTGAATTTTGCTCATCTTTGAAGACCCACACGGTCGATTGTTGTTTCGTTTCGGGCTTAGATTCATGATTCGCCACCTGTGACGATCTTATAAGCGTCTTTTGAAGCACCGCAATCGTATTTTTGCAACATTTCTTTGCACTAATCGACGCGAGCCTTTTTTTGAGCGACTTTCAAATTGTGCGGGATCCAACGAGAACAAACCTCTTTTGCGGCCAGGTGTTCATGCAGTATCGAATGTATGCTGGTGGAAGAAATGTCCAAGGATGTCTCTATCTCTCGGTATGTCGCATGTCGATCTTGCATTATGAGTTCACGCACGGCATCAATGTTGTCTGGCACAACAGCCGTTCTTGGACGACCTTCACAGAATTCGTCTTTGAGCGAGCTTCGGCCACGATTAAATTCATTATACCAATTTTTCACAATGCTATAGGATGGTGCTTCATCGCCATACAAAGATTTAAGTTCATCAATGCACTCTTGTCGTGATAATCCACGTCGAAAGTTGTGAAAAATGATGGCACGAAAATGTTCACGAGTTAATTCCATTTTTTTCTATATTAATTTTTTCAAGTCACTGTAAACAACACAAATAATGGTCGTACGTCAAAACGTTTTGAGTACGATTATGCTTAAATATGACAAACTTTCCAATGGAAATGTTAGATTGCACTTGGCAGCACTCAGTGTTGCCAGGCCAGAAATATATATATAGCAGCCCTCGTATTTTATGTATTTATTTTTTTAAAGCTTAAATTGATTTTTAGGATTGTGTGTACCAAAAAAAAAAACTGAAAATGAAAATGAAAAAAAATTTAAATTTATTTATCCTACCTGTAGTTTTGTTTAAAAATACCTAAATTTACGGTGCTTTTTACAACTTTCCAAATACATAATTCTCGTCTTCTAAGAATTTATTATCACTTTTTAGACATTAAAAACTATATTCAAATACAAAATGATTGAAAAACTAGTACATCTTATAATTTGTGATAACATTAGTAACACATTTTGGCTGCAAAGAGAACTAAAAAATATATAAAGATAAAAAATTCATTAGAATTCACAATGCGTCGTCACAAGTCCAAAAAAATCGAAATCGAGTTTTTCATGGATTCTGATTCGATAGGTTATCTTACATGTATGTATCTTAGTTTAGTTATTCTATAGTTATTCTATGTATCTGAAATATTTGTTATTTTAAAACGTTTTGGATTTTCGACGACGATATGTGGAAATATTAATAATATCACTGTTATGGCTAAACGTCGATTATGCTACGAGCAATTTAAAAATTTATTTTTAACAAATTATGACTAGAATAAACTATATTTACACACACTATATGATTACACTATAAAAATGAATGGATTTAGCAGCTTCGGAAATAGGCTAAAATGGTAATAAATTATTTTTTAATTAACATCCGTATGATGACCTAAAACGTTTATAAAAAAATTACTGAAAAATAGCTATTAAGGCTCGAAATATTGACGGAGACTATTAAATATAAATTTATTTTTGAACTTTAATTGTTTTGTATTTTCAAAATGTTTTAAAATATATTAAAGTTAATGCCAACAGTGTATAATCTGCACCAAATGGCGCATTTTGTTTTGTTTGCAATTTTATTATTAAAAAAGCCAAAAATCGATAGACACAATTTAGCGATAAATTGATTAATTGAATTGATTACTGATTTCGTAGTAAATCTGTATAATTTGTAAGCGTTGTTCAACTGTTATTATATTCATAATGATTTGCTAGATTATACTGATTTTAAAATTCAAAATAATAAACCTATTATACAAAATAAAAATAAAAAAAAAAAATGAAAATTTTGTGCAATTAAAACGATTGTGTTTGAATTTAATTATGATTATATATATTCACATGATTATTATCTTAATAATGTATTTAATTCAAATAATAATTTTTTGCAATGCAATTTGAAAAAGTCATTATGTTCACAAAATAGTCAGACCATAAAACATGACAGTCATCACTTTGTTCAAATGCGATAAATACGAGCGAATATGTAGTAAATTTTTTTTTTGTGCATAATTTAATGTAAAATTTATTAGCTGTCATATTATTTCTTTAACATTTGTAATACGCTACGGTTATGTATCTGACATCTGTCAACAGAAACACATTTTTTCGATATTAAATTTGGTTTTATACTTAAACGTGTTAAAAAAAAAAACCCGCGGCTAAAGCTTAACGAATGCGGTTAAAGCAACTTCTTGTGATAAAAAGTTTTTTTTTTATCAAAAAGTGGTTAAAATTAGATAATGGACAAATCAATAGATAAAAAAGGATTTTAAAGATGCAGAATAGAAGATAAAATTTCATGACGAATTGGTAAAAATGCACGATCATTAAACAGAAAACGTGTTTGCACCTATTAAAGATTTTAATTGATTCAATTAAATAAATCGTTTAATATTTAATAAAAAAAATTAAAACTTATAGTTTAAAAAAGTAAATCAAAATTTAAATTTAATAAAATTGTTAATAAAATTATTATTAATGTTGAAATTATTAGTCAAACTTTTTAAGCATTATAATTTAATGAATAATTATATATCGGCTTAAGTACATGTATATTTTCAATTTCAAAATTTATTAAGAAATAAAAAATATTTAAAAGCTTTTGTGATAATTAAAAACAAGTAAGAGTGCTACATCCGGCTATGCCGAATCTTATATACCCTTCGCCATCTATGTAAATCTAGTTAAGTGAAGTAACTTCAATCAAAAAAGCAAATATTGTAGTGACCAAAAATTGAAAAATAGAAAAAAGTTTGGTACTGCATATATATAATTTTACATAATAATGACATCGACTCTTAATGGATTAAGCATTTTTTTTAAATTTTAGTATTTCCTTTAAGATCTCTTCAGAAGCTTTAAAATGATACCCATATTGATATTTTTAAAAATTTGAAAATTTCAGAGCCCTGTAACTCGGAAAATATTGGCGAGTACCAATTTCTAGACTTCCTATTTTTTCTTATTTTTTAATTTTCTATCGCCGTATATATTTATTATTTATTTATTTTTTTTTTTTTTTGGATTGAAGTTACTTTATTGTTCCAAATGAAATGAGAGTTTAGCGGTAGGCGTGGTGTTTTGTCTGCTGCCTCGAAGGACATGGACCGATCATGCTGATTTCCAATAGCACTTCTTTCGATACTATATATAAGGGTATAAAAAACCAGAAAATGGAAAAAATTAGATATGTGAATAATGTTTCGCTACTTTCATCTTAAGCATTCTTTGCATTTACCTTCCCCAAGTTGTGTGCGTCATAAGCATCACCTATCTAACCAACTAATATTGTAAATAATTAATTTGGTTAGACCAAGTCCACACACAACCCAAAGCCTTCTTTCGTTGTTCTCTTTATTAATCGTCACATATATTTGTTCTTGCTTCTGATAACTCTCGTCAATTATTTTTTGTAAAAATTTTATTTTATTTAAGAACAAACAGGAAATACCGTTATTATTAAGGTAATACAATTCAACATAATAAAGCCCAGCATTTTTTTTTTTTTTTGTTCGCAATTGCACGGGTTGTCATGAGGAAATTTCGCAAGTTTGATTTATAATAGCGAAATTTTATTTCTTAATTTTTATGTGTGTTGAAATAATTCATTTATTTAAATAGATTTAAATTTAAAAATATAACTTAAATAGCATATTATCATATTTGTGATGGTTTTTAATGACAATTTAGTGTCAAAATTACAAATGATTAACAAGTGCCTCTGAATTTATACACATCTTTATTTCAAATTGTTTTTAAAATTGCTTTTTCTTCTTATAAGAAATAAATACGGTTTGATTAAAACATAAAAATTTTGACAGTAATTTAAAAATAAAAATAAAGCTTAAAAAGGTAATAGCTCTCCTTTTAAAAAATTTTTGAATTTCATATTAAAACATCAGGAATGAAAATAATTTGCAAATCATGCAAATTTTGTATATTTTACTCAATTGCTTTATTTTTTATTATTTCTACATTAAATGTGTTGCCTTAGAAAAAAAATTTTCTTGTTCTTCCTGTTTATTAATATTTTTATTTTACAACACACAATCATAATGATTGCATTTGTTACACTTGAATGAACAATTACGTTAAAGTAATAACGAATTGCTTGGGCGTTTCTTGAGGACACTTAAATAATAAACAAAATAAATTTAATTTTAAACACAATTATTTTTTTTAAATTTTTGGCTGTTGTATAATTAAAAAGAAAATATTTAGTTTAAAATAAATATTTCTGTGCATGTATAAATGATCTTAATAACAACTCAGGCCAATGTTAAATCGATTTATTTTTTCTTTATTTTTGCATTGTTGTCGAAAAGTGAACACTGCTTTTGCAAATAGAAGCCTCTTTATAAGTTGCAGCATATTTTGAAGCAAACTGCGTTATGTAGTTTTTGTTGACAGCATAACAGACAAAATTAGATTTTTCAACGAACTGTCAAAATAGGATTTTTCAATTGCTAAAGATGCGTTTGGTCTACGTGTACAATGTAATGAAAATTCAGCGTTGCCAGAAGCTTTAAAAATAAAATCTACACATGCAGAAAAAATAATCACATTTTATGGAAAAAAATCATTATATTTTCAATACAATTTTTTTTTTAATTATCATTAAAATACATACATTAACATACATTGTATATATTTAAATTATTATTATTAAGAGTGTACGAAGTTTTACGCAGAACTTTTATTATAATATATACAAGGGTTTCATATTTTAATTAACATGTTATTTAATTTTTGAATTAAAGCAGCAGCAGTTTCTTATTGCTAAGAAATCTTTTGCGTAAAAGATACCTTCGAGAGTGCTGTTGTCTAGTCTATTTGTATATTTTGTTTTGTTTAAATTGACTGTTGAGAATATTCGTTCGGCATTTGCTGAAAAAATAGGAAGACTTATTAAGTTTTGAACAAAATTTGACAACACCGGAAAAGCTGGAATGTTGTCAGCACTAGTTATTTTTGAAACTTTTGATCAAAATTCCTCACAGCCAAAATTTTCTAGAATTGTAAAATGATCACTGAATTTTATGAAACGGAGTTCTGTTAATTCATTATCTAAATTTTTAATATCCTTTTAACTAATTAAATTTGGAAAATTGTGTTTAATCCTGTCAGAGAATTAATTTTTCTATTTATAATTTTTAAAGGGTAAAGACATGAGAGCTCTTTTAAAAACGTATCGTTAAAATCAAATCGTTTTAATACTTGTTTATATAACTCAATGTAAAATGCCACACAATTTTTAATAAATTATTTTTTTTAATTTGCAGTGAGCTTTGAGCTAGAAATCTTTTCTTTTTAACAAAAACACCCCGATAGACCTCTTCGTTGTGTAGAAAAATAACTTTTGTTTTCAAAGTCAAGGTCATTATTGAGACTCATGTTCACATATTCTGTTTGTATAAAATTGTCTAAAATTTCCTCATACATTCTATATTTTTTGGACAGGATGAGCTTTGAAAACTTTTGTTTTGTTTACGACAAGCTGATACAAGACTTAACTTCGCTATGTAGTACAATTACAATGAAAGTAATACACGATTGAAATAGAAAAATCATAGTTTTTATAAATTAGTAATCATAATTTAAGAAAAAAATATCATCAAATCATATTTTGGTTCAAAAATCATCAAAAATATGATAAAATCATCATTCTGGCAACGCTGTGTAAATCAATAAACACAGTGTAAATCTCTTGAAAACTAAAATTTGTTATTTTCCCATGAGTTATAACATGTGTCAGTTTTTTATTTAGAGCATGCTCTATTTTGATATGTAAAACTATTTGCCAACAGATGTTTTCCGTGATGCTAACTTTCACTTTTAACATTTCCGTTCAAAGATTCTTACGATAAGAATTAGATTTCTTAAAATAATTTTTTTTTAAGTTTTGTAGGTAATCTATAAATATATCGTAAAAAGTAATATCCAAGAACACGTCTCTCGAACCATTTTTTTAATATGAGAAAAAAACGGCATATTAAAATTTAGCATTTGGAGATTATTGCAAATATTATATTTAAACTCAGCGCCAAAATAGTCTATGGTAAAAAATGAATTGACACTGAATTATAATTCAAACATATATATTTTTGTTCTTAACGGAAGTGTACTTCAAAAATTATGTTCACTTTTTTTAATACGATTAATATTTGAACTTCTCCAAGTAACTAAATTGAACATACAGTTTGGAGAGAACAAACGAACACATCCAACTACCTTAGTGAAGACCTCTAATATATATTAGAGCAATTTTAATCAGCACAGACAGACTCTTAAATCGTAAAGTTGTTTTTTTTAATACTTATCGCTAAAAAAAATTGTTTAGTTGACATCACTAGTAATATCACTATTGGTCTCTTTCCGTTTTTTTTCTTTTTAATTGCAGTTGCTATTGAAATTATGCTGCAGTTAACTTTGTTTCAATTCATATCACTTTTTGCTTTTTCCTCAGAACATTCTTAAAAGCAACTATTTTAAGTACTAAAGTTTTTTTTCAACAACAGGAGGTTATGTCATATGAACGTAACATATGCAAGTCTGGAGTGGAATCGTTACATCCGTGTTCGTATCGACAAAAAAATTACGTGATACGATATCTGTATGAACTAAATAGCATTATGACATACGATTGTAAACGGATCGTAATCTTTTGAATGATTCACAATACTTTTCAAATTAAAAAAATTCTTGAGCTAAAGAAATGGTATTCAGGTTGGTTAGTTTTTCAAATTTTGTTGTTTCTAAAGGTCAAAACCGCGTTTTTGCCTATAGCGATTGATTCACTGAGTGTTGCTTTAATTAACACTTGGCACCAGCAGCTTTTCTTCATAAAGGCCTCCCTCATTCTGGTTTTTCAATTAGAAGTTTTTTTCCCTTGATACCTATTTTTGATCAGTCTTAAGCACAAAATTATAAATATAAATTATTTTCTTGCAAAAATATAAATTGCGAATTTTCCATTTTAAAATCTTTACACATCATTAACTGGTGATACTAGTGCATGTTTTTTGTGAAAGTTTTGTGTTCATTCGTGAATCTTACATTTAAGTTATTGTAATAATAACTTTATCATAAACTTAAATTAAATTTGTTTAATTCGTATTTTTTTAGCGAATTTGTTGCATTTTTCATCTTATGCTAACTAAGTTTTGTTAACGTATGACAGTTCGTAAAAAATGTACGTTCATTTATACGATAACGTATGTATAATCTGCGTTATAGTGAATTATCATCGTTAACGTATGTCATATTCCGAAAAACGTATTTTTACGATACGTATTGTACGTTCACGGATGTAACGATTCCACCCCTAAACATAAAAATTATAAACCGTATGTTTGGCATACACACGAAATTACTTATGAATAGCAGTTTTGACATTCCATATGACTTGTACACGTTGTCTTAACACACCTAAAGCGCTGAGGCCGCCCTATTTAGGTTTGCTTCATACATTCGATTAGGTTCAGCTGTTAGCCATATACATCTCGAAGACAACATGGTTTTAAATATTTGGTGGCTTTGTGCTACTTCCAAAGTGGGAAGAAAGTAATTCTATACAAGTCATGATAGCTAAATAAATAAAAAAAAATAATAAAAAATTCTAATAAGGAAAAGTCAAGACACTGATGGCCAGGCACTGACGGCATCGGTCGAGTGAGAGTGAATTCCGAAGAAAGCGAAAAGTGTGCTTTTTTTTTTGTTTAAAAGAAAAGCGAAGTGAAAAAATAACAAAAATTCTGCACTATTAATTCAATAGTAAAAATTATTGCTTAAATCAGCAGTTAAAGCTATGGCAGATTCCGACAAACCCATTTCCAAAGTCTTAGTCAATCACTGAAAAAGGTCATTTACAGATGCTGGGCAGTATTTGAAATAAAAAAGTTGCATTCTTTTACCATGACAACACGACCGACTGTGTGCTAATGACATGGCAAAAATATACAAATTGCGTTATTGGGAACTACTAAAATATTTGACTGAATTACCGAGTTAGTGAAACCTATTTTAATATATAAAAAGCTTTATACGAGGGCTGCTCTATATATTTCTGGCCTAATAGTGAAAATGCGAATATTTATAATCAAAAATGGTTTTATTGTTTTTCAAAGTATTCTCCAGCATGATTTATACACTTTTGCATGCGCTTAAACCAGTTGTCGAAGCACTTTTTCCACTCCGATTGAGGCACCTCTAAAACATGGTTTTTGAACACTTCAACAGCTGCTTCTGGCGACGAAAATCGTTGACCACGCATTTTTTTCTTGATGTGCGGAAACAAGAAGAAGTCATTAGGTGCCAAGTCAGGGCTGTACGGCGGGTGACCCATTACTTCGACGTTTTGGCCGGTCAAAAACGCTCTGGTTCTAGCCGATGTGTGCGAGCTCGCATACTCATGCCAAACAAATTGTAGTGTACCACTCAGAAGTGACCGTCCTACGTTGCTCAAGCGAAACATTCCCCACATGACCAGTTTTGCCGAAGAAACAGGCGACCATTTGCTTCGAAGTGCTTCTTACACGAACAACTTTCGTTGGATTTTGCTCGTCTTTGAAGACCCACACGGTCGATTGTTGTTTTGTTTGGGGTCATACGCACAAAACATCTTTTGAAGCACCGCAATTGTATTTTTGTAACATTTCTTTGCACCAATCGACACGAGCCTTTTTTTGAGCGACTTTCAAATTGTGCGGGATCCAACGAGAACAAACCTTTTTTACGGCCAGGTGTTCATGCAGTATCGAATGTATGCTGGTGGAAGAAATGTCCAAGGATGTCTCTATCTTTCGGTATGTCGCATGTCGATCTTGCATTATGAGTTCACGCACGGCATCAATGTTCTCTGGCACAACAGCCGTTTTTGGACGACCTTCACGGAATTCGTCTTTGAGCGAGCTTCGGCCACGATTAAATTCATTATACCAATTTTTCACAGTGCTATAGGATGGTGCTTCATCGCCATACAAAGATTTAAGTTCATCAATGCACTCTTGTCGTGATAGTCCACGTCGAAAGTTGTGAAAAATGATGGCACGAAAATGTTCACGAGTTAATTACATTTTTTTCTATATTAATTTTTTCAAGTCAATGTAAACAACGCAAATAATGGCCGTACATCAAACCGTTTTGAGTACGATTATGCTTAAAAATGACAAACTTTCCAATGGAAGTGTCAGATTGCACTTGGCAGCACTCAGTGTTGCCAGGCCAGAAATATATATAGCAGCCCTCGTACCCAAAAATTAACTTTTATTTATTTTATTATTTAGCAAAGCAAAATGACAAATCCCAAAACTGTAAAGTTTGTTTACCATTGAGAAATTATTATATATTTTTTTAATTCTGCAGTTATTTTTATAAATAAATTTTTAAAATTTTACATCATGCATAATAACATATCTTTATCCATTTAAAAATCTGGCAGTAGGTTTGCATACAAGGAAACAATTTCTAGCAAAAGCAATATAAAGGAGTTGAGGTTTTTTTTTAGTGTACGCAAGACTGGCAATTATAAATTTTAAAATAAAGTTCTAAATTTACAAGAATGTTTGAAAAACAATTTTCGCTCTTCAGTTGTTGTCACACTTACGCCGGATCTGGCAGCTTGCCACTATTTAAATACGACCTTGAAAATAATACTGAATAAGAAATTAAGAAAATAGTTTCAGTATTATTCAAAACTGAAACTTCATTAGAAGAAAATGATATGCTTGACAAAACAGAAAGTTATAAATATGGCTGTTTAACATATTTTATTATTCTTTAAAATTTTACTAATAATTATGCATATTTAATCAAAAGTTATTAATATCTTTATCTGTTGTAATATAAAACAAACAGGTGGTATTAATGACAATATATATTTTTTTGTACAATATATCTTTATACCTACGTACAGACCAGTGTTGCCGTTTGGTTATATTTTTCGTAACTTTTGAAGGCTTCACGTTACATGTATAATATTGTTTTATTTGGCCAAATTTTCGTAACATTTAACGACACAGCCACAAAATAAGTAATATTACTAAAAAAAAAATTACGTGTTTTATTATTTGAGACCAGAACTACCCATTCCTGCTGTTAGCCGTTTTTTAGTTTTACTAACAAAGGTTACAAAAAATGCAACAATTCTTTTTGAAGAAATAGTTCCCAATAAGAACTATCAAAAAATTGATGAAAAATGTTGAACAGAAAAGGACAAAAATAGAAAAACCGCCAAAAATTTATTAAGGATTAACTTATATATCAGGAATATCAGAAAGATTAAAAGGCTGTCATTGATATATATGACGCGGGAAAGTATTAATTAGCCCCCAGGACGAGTAACTCAATACAACGATTGTTTAGTAATATGAAATCGAAAATTGACAAAGGAGACAAAAGTAACGTTGTATATAGTATTAATTGTAACGGAAACGAATGCAGTAAGTGTGATATGATTTATGTTGGGACAACGAAAACACAACTAAAAACTAGTCTCGCATCATATATCCGACTTAAAAGCTATACACAAACCGGTGGAGGAAACAACAGCACTTGCTGCCCGCTGTGCAATGAAAAAGCATATACCGAACTTTGACAATGTGAGAATACTAAAAGAAGAGAAAAACTATTGTAGAAGATTTACTATAGAAATGTTACATATAATTGATCGAAAAATGCGCTCAAATTTACAGAAATATTGTTAGTAAATAAAAAGTATCAACTTAGCTGTTAGCAGATAAGTGTTTACTGCATAAAATATACGCGCCCTTTTGGACATCAGTAGTGTTAATTTAATTTTGTTTAATTTAAAAATGTAAATATTTT
Organism: Gymnosoma rotundatum; assembly: GCA_916610165.2. Classification (NCBI taxonomy): domain Eukaryota; kingdom Metazoa; phylum Arthropoda; class Insecta; order Diptera; family Tachinidae; genus Gymnosoma; species Gymnosoma rotundatum. The sequence goes on from OU744338.1 coordinate 51,184,995, forward strand.
TTCGTTAATTTTATTTGTTTAAATGTAACATTTTTTTTTTGTATTTTTGACAGTTTTCCCTGATGAAGTATAGCGAAGCTATTCGAAATATTGGTAATAAAAATTTTAAAAAATTAAATAATATTAACAAAGTGTTTTAATTACCCAAAACGACCTTAAGTCGAACAAATGATTTAAGTCATTTTTTAGTAAATAAAAAAGTAATGTTTCTGCAGTTGTACTCTGTTTAATTTGTGAAACGTTACGATATATATCTTGATTTCTTCTTAATATGAGCAAAATGTTTTTGGCAACAGTTTTTTCCAAATGCTAAATTTTATGAGCTGCACTTATTACGTGTGCTCTGTTTGAAAACTGTTAGCAACTTTAGTTATTCCGCTTGAAAAATTTGACAATTCGCTAGTGGTGCCAGTACTACGGTTTAGAAGAGAGCTTTCGTTTTATTGTCTTGAAATATGCAACTTTGTCTTTGTCCGATTCCGCTAAACGTCACATTTGAATTTGAAAAAGTGCCCGAAGATATAAACAATAAATAAATTGGCTGAACTTACTATTTGTATAATTTTAAAATATTGGTAATAAAGACGAATTTGAGTCTTATTTGATTTAAAAGCTCATCATAAAATGACTGGCAATTTTTCCATAACTAATTTTATTGAGTTTGCACTTTTAAACCACGGAATATTAAGGTTGAATCCTTAATTTTATACTTCAATATGTTGCGTAATGGTAGAATTTTATTATAGGTGTTTTTTTAAATTGTGCTTTTGATATTCGAGTTTTAAATTTATTCTATGTTTATTATGATTTGTAAATAAAAATTAACATTAAAAGAGAAAATATTAACTCTTCATTCTATTAAGTGTATATGTGAAAATAAACTCTCATTATTTTCCTAACGCAAGAGAATGAAAATTTATATAGAAAAGAGTTGTGTAATTGTAGCCAATTTAAGAGAAAATTATATAAAAAGCAGTGTTGCCGAATCGTTAATAATTAGTCAAATTAGTGGAATTGGTTATAATTTTTTTTGCAATGTTGCTGAATGGGGGTAATTTTTGTCCGGTGTAGCTCATGGGTAATTCGATATCCTCTAGTTTTAACATTATATAATGAGCTATTTCAGTCAGAAAACTCATATTGTTTGCATTTGAAAACCGAATCAATTATTCAAAAAATCAAAATTTAACACTATTAAATTGATTTGAACTTGTGTTGCTGTTTTGTCCTCTTAGCAAAAAAACAAGAAATGTCTGCTCTACCTAACTATAAAAACCTATTTTTACAGTGATCTTTGATTTGAGCAAGACGTTCTTATCAGCCACACATTCGGCCAAAAAATTTAGTTATTGCATAAGAAATTACCCGGTGGTATTATTTTTCGATGTGGTGTCTCCTAGGAGACACTTTCCAATATTAAAGTCGGCACAGCATTAATGATATAAGCGAAGCATTTTGGCAATATATTTCACTTAAGGCTTGTGAAAAAGAGATGTGCCCGGCATTATTAAATGCCATATTCTTGCATTTCTTCCTTTCTTTTCTTTCCTTTCCGTTCAATGAAGTTGGCCAAAAATAGTTTTTTTTACCAATTAACTTCATAATCTATAATCTATCACATTTGCCTTTTAAAAATATATAAAAATTTAGAAAAAAATGTTATTATTTTTTTCATCAAGGGATTATGGCGTTATTTTGTCGATATAAAAACTTTATACAATTAAATTATACAATTCTTATGTAATAAGTAGGATTAATTTTAATTATTTCTTTTTTTTGTGTTAAATATACACCATATATGGCAGTAATTAATTAGATGAACTAATTAATTGACGATTTCATTAGAATTGATGATATTTTTAGCATTATAATTAATTTTCTAATGGTAATGCTTTTTAATGAAACGGTTTTACTGACAATTCGTTAAAAAACAAAATCATTACCATTGAGAAATTGTTTAAAGTCATTATCAATAATCAATATCAATAATGAATATATTCCTTACCTCTGTACACTAAACACACAACTTAAAGTATAGTACAGCATTATTTTAAAATGAAACACTATGGAAGTTTTAAGATCTGCTATCTGGGGTATTAGCTGACTTTAGATCTCAGCCATCAAGTTTTACACCCACCTAACTTAATGCTGAATTATTAAAATTTTTAAATATAGATCTGTCTACAAGAGCTTATGATTTATTTATTAGTTTTTTTAAGTTTCTGCGATCAAAAATTTGTTTTAATAAAAACAATTATTTTTGATTCAATTGTAATTAGTAACTAAATGGTTTCATTAAAGTTACATTGCTATTAGTAAAAATAATTATAATTAAAATATAATCATTAGCATTAAATGGTAGTTGAATATGTTTTCATTGTCATTATTTCAAACAATGCCAATGAAATTTCAATGGCAATGATAAACCCAAGTATGGTATACACTACAAAATCTTTTACAAAGCTTCTTCAGATCAGCTATTATCCTTAAATATATAATTTAAATCTCGCTAAGCTTGTTGCGAGCACTTCTCAACAGAACTATAATTTATCATTTTTATATTAAAATTTTGTAAATCATGCTGTGCAAAGCATAAAATTTATAAATGACTGCTTTTTTTGTACTAATTTTTGTATTAAAAATATTTTGCGTGCGCGCCCATAAAGACAAATTAATGATAAATTAATACGGTACGTTGAACTTTATTACGCACTGCTTAGTTTAAACTAAAAGAAAAATTTTTATTCAAAGAATATATTTTTTTAATACTTATTTTAAAAGATGACTAGAGAAAATATAAAAAAAAGAGACCAATATTGGCACTTTATCAAGGGAATTAAGCATAAAATTTAAACATTTTTAAATTGAAAGAAGAAACTTTTTTCTATGGAAAAATAAATTGGCGTAATGTTGAATTGAAAAAATTGTTGTTGTTATTATCGAACTACAAGAAGAAAAGTAAAAAAATTAATCTTTTTAAGCGAAAAAAAAATAATAAAAGGTGTTGCAACTTGCAAGCGATGTGAGAACTTTTACTGCAATTAGATGAATTGAAATAAATTATTATAACTGTGTTAATTTGTTAGTATGTCAATAAGTTTTTTGGCCACGGTGGCTTGAAATTAATTAAATAAATAAAATTAAATTAAAAAACGGGATTTTTATTATGTTAATTAATTTTCAAAATAAATAAATAAATTATCGTAGTGTTTTATGATATATTATTTTTCATACTCTTTCAACTGTATAAAAGAGCCGAAAAAAAGTCAGCCGTATACAGTGGAGAAAGAAAAATAGAATTACTGTTAGTTATTGTTTTTTTGCTTTAACTTTGATTTTTGTCTTCGCTTTATTGTTTGGACAAAAATTTTTAGTTTATTTAAAATGTTTGTCAGAAGTTTCCTAAAGAGTTAAGTAAGCGGTAACGAAATAGCCATAGAGACGTGCTTTGACCCTCAATAATCAATATCGGTAATTTAAATAATTAATAGGAATAATAGAAAATAGCACGAAAAAAGATTTTATTTTGTAAATTAATAAATAAATAAAAGAAAATTTAACAATTTTTTTTTCTTATTTTTAAACTTTTTGCTAATTTTATTTTTACTTTTATGTGGCGTTAAAATAAATTGCCATCTATCTATATTGTATATCGATTATTGATAAAACACAGATTTCATGTTTATGGCTGTGAAATTTTATTAGTTGTCAAAATATAATATAAAATTTAATCAGTAATGGGATCTTTTGCAGGAATAGAAAATTTTTACTTAAAGCTAGGTACATGTGTAGAATAATCACAGGGAAATATACATTATTGCAAATAAAATAAAATTCTTTTATTGTTTATTACATATTCAACTGGTTTTACATCTTAACTTCTCAGTTACTCAGATAAGTGAGTGAGTCCCAAATATGGTATCGGTACATTTTCGAAACATACAAATATTTTTATAAAAAATTGTTAAATACAATAATATGATAACAAAGACTTTTGTATAAAACAAATAAAATAAATCTTTTAAACACTTAAGCTGTCTTTAAATACACTAGACCTGTATTTCCTTAAAAAGTAAAAAGCTTTAATTTTAATCTTGTATATAATTAATTTTATTAATATATTTTATTTAAATAAAAATTCTGAGTAGTAAGAGTGCTATATTAGGCTATGCCGTATCTAATAAACCCTTCACCATCAATGTAAATCTAGTTTAATGAAGTAACTCCAATCAAAAAGACAAATACTGGGGTGACAGAGAATTAAAAAATGAATGAAATAAAAATGGCATCGGCTTTTAATGGGTTAATCATTTAAAAAATTAGTATTTTCTAAAAGATCTCTCTTAAAGCTGTAAAATGATGCCCATGTTGACATCTTAAAAAATATTATACACAATCATATTTTCCGTGATAAGTTTTGAGGCCCATAAACTCGGAAATATAGGCGAGCGCCAATGTTTTCACTTGAAGTGTTTTTCTTATATTTTATTTCTGTATCAATCTTGCTTATTTTTAATAGCAAAATTTTTGAAACTATGTCTGATCGATTGACTTATTTAAATTTTCTCTAGCTCATGTAGTGCGTTGGCAAAGTTGATTTTGACAATGTTGATTTCGACGGGTTTAAATTTTTTTTTTTTTTTGAAGTGAGTAGTTCGACTGTCGAAGCTTTTATACCCTTTACATATATATATGTATCACAATATGTGTATAGAAATTTTTTCCTACCATTAGGTTTTTCTGTTCGAAAAAAGTGTCGCAAACTGTAAGTTTCGCTTATGGTTGCTGTCTTAGCTAAACGAAAGCGTTGCTGTATCAGATCCTTGTAATGAGTAAGAAGTTAGAGGTGAATAAGTAGTAAACAAAATCACCTGCAAGAATATAAACGAAAGTTGAATAAAGTAATTGAAAGAATTAGAGGCAGGCTTTGTGTTTTGCCCGCTGCCTCGAAGGATACGGACCATGTCTATATGTGATTGATTTGCGCATTTAAATTTTTTTTAGCTCATCTAGTGCCTTGGCAAAGTTGATTTCAACACAAACACGGACGGACAGACGGACATCGCTCCATCGACTTCGTTATGCATTAGAAGACAGAATATATGTATATTCTTTATATACTTACTTTAGGGGCGGAAATGGATATTGTAGAAATTACAAACGGAATGACAAACTTAGATGATGATGACCCTTTTCGACCTGTGATGAAAGGTATAAAGTGCTTAACGCTTTAATACGTCTTACAATTACTATTTTTTTACAAAAGCAAAGAATAGTTTATATTTTCTTATTCACACTTAATTGTTGCCAACATTCATTCACATTTAAATTAAACAAAAAAAGAAATGGAAATATAAGTTCTCTAATCATTTAATTTAAAAATTATAAAAGCGAAGAGAAATTAATAATAAAAAAAATACTAACAAAAACCCAGAATAAGTGTGTGGCTGTCAGTCATTTCTTAAGATTTGACAGCTAATGTGTCATGCACAACAAATGTTACTACACTTAAATAGGCAGAAATACAATTGTGATATTTTATTTTGTTTTTTTTTTTTAGATTGTATTTAAGAAAAATGATTTAAACCTATTTAATTTATATTTTTTATTTTAGCTCCCACAAACTTCAAGAGCCTTTTATTGCGAGCCGAAGTTTTAAGAAAAATGAATCATTATCAAAGCTCATTGGCCGATGTGGACAATGCATTGAAAACTCGTTATACTTCACCAAAGGTAGGTTCGATTGAAATAATATTTTCTTATTGTAACTTTTATTTATTTAATAATTTTTAGGCCCATTATTTGCGTGCCTTAGCTCTAAGCGATTTAAGTCGTTACGAGGAGGCTTTATATGAAATATGTTTGGCTATTGGCTTGGACAAGTCAGCAAGTCTCACCAAAACCGAATTATTTCAACATGATCTCATTAAGGTAATTTTTAAAATTTAACTATAAGCTTTTGCTTCTCTTTATAACAACTGAAATGACTGTCTAATGAATTTTACTTGCACAATAAATAAAATAAAAATCAAAGCTGAAAAAGCCTTGAGTTTTTTAATACTTTTTAATTTATATTCGTACATACATATTTTCGCCATATCGCACTTGATCAACAATAGGATATTAACTCAAAATTTTTGAAATATCACTTTTTTCAAGAAATCAGCTAACAACATCAATATATATCTACTGTAAAAATTTCAACGTATTCCGTTTACTCTTTCATCTCGAAAACCGCTTTTGAGACCATATTCATGATAATGTAGTGATTACCTTTATTTCAACAAAAAGGTATTATTTTGAGTTAAGTCTCTTTTCAATTTGGTTTTATTTTGAGTTGATACTGTCTTGTTGATAAAATTTGTTTCATTTGTCATCGAAAAATTTCAGAAAAATGGTATTAACTCAAAAAATTGTTTTTTTTTTTGCAATACTTGCACAGATTTCTAGGGAAAACGATGTAAATATATTTTTAAATGGAATTTGCTTCCTATGGTATATTTAAATTTTTAAATTTTGTTAAAATGTGGCCACAAACAGTTTTTTGACTCTACTGAAAATTTTAAAATTTTGAGTTAATACTCTCTTGTTGATCAAGTTCGATATGTTTCCAATATTAAAGGGTTTTTAAATTAAATAAAAGCTTAATTAAGTCTTTTTAACTTTTATGTTATTAATGTTTTGTATTACAAGCGACCAATTTGTCTGAAAAATTAATATAAAAAGTACTCGTTGTTTTATTTATTATTATTTGTTTTTTCGTTTTATTTTATTATTATTTGTTCTATTAACTTTTTTTTTAATGCAAAAGCTTTTAAGCTGTTCATAAAAAGCTTTATACATTCTTAAGTTTTGTTAAACTTTTAAAATTATAACTATTCGTTAAGTTAAGTTTTTTATGCTTTTTCTAAAAGAGTTTGAAAAAACTCCTAAAAGTTTTATAATTTCTTTTCTTAAAATTTGTCTAAACTTCTCTATTAAAAGCGTTCAGGGGGCAAATAACGACATTCGATAGCAATCGAGACTTACATTAAAATTTTATTGAAATTTTGATCGACATCGAGTGCTGTAATTTTCCTCCAGCTTTTTCTCACAAAAAGAAACCTTGATAGCATACATTCGAATTTCTAAGAAAGGCTTTATGAAAATCATCATAATTTTTTTTAATTCTCCTATTCAGATTGTTCAAATTTCTTTTTAAAATTATATTTTTAAATAGGAATATTATGACTACTAAGAATAAATCCTCGTCTTTTACAGATTCTTCAGAAGCTACTTTCACAAACACCCAAATGTTTAAAGGCCGACCTGTCATCGTTGCGTTCTAAAGAGCCGTACAGTGTGTATTCTGAACGTAGACTGCTTCGCAAAAATGTTTCTCTTCTCAACAATGTCATGCAAGATGAGGAATCTTTAAATCTTTACGAGGATGAAGACTTTCTTTCGGCCAACTATGGCAAAGAGTGTGATATATTGGCCGAAGATGATGTCTTGGCTTGTGCGGATTTTCTTAATTGCGCTGATAAACGCACAACTTATGCAAATATTGCAAAGAAGTATGAAATAGAACTGAAAAGACAAGCAACTCGTAAACACTTTAGACGAAAATGGATGCAAAAGGAAATGGAACTATTGCCCAGCCTTGATGCGGTGGAGAGTGCAAGGTGTAGCAATCAATTTCGTAATGTTCTAGAGCGTATGCAGCAGGAAATTGTTAGACTGAAAAGTAAGTTTTAACAAAAAATTGCTTAACATTTAACAAATAAATTATTTTATGTATTTTTTTTCGTTACTAGAATTAGAATCCTCGCCTGAGTATTTTCAAAGACAATTAGCCGTTGTTAGTCCATCTCTAATAGATTCCAGTGATTTTGATTGTGTGTTGTGCTGTCGAACTTTTTGGAAGCCGGTTGTAACACCCTGTGGTCATACATATTGCTTGGTATGTTTGGATCGTTGCATGGACTATACTTCATCGTGCCCTCTGTGCATGTCGCCCTTAGTAGAACCCAGCCTGAATATGTATAATGGTGCTTCTTCGCCAGTTCCTTTAGTTTTAACCAAAAGACCGGTTACCAAATTTCTCGAAGCAGCCATAAAACGCTTCATTCCAGAAAGTTATAATAAACGTTTTCGCCAAGAAATGGTGTTGGAACCCTCGGTACCGATTTTCATTTGTACGACAGCTTTTCCCTATGTGCCTTGTCCGCTATTTGTGTACGAACAACGCTACAGACTAATGGTGCGTCGAGCTGTGGAATCGGGTGACAAGCAATTTGGCATTGTACAGCCCCACAGTGAAAAATCTCGTTACTTTGATTATGGTTGTATTTTGGATATAAGAGATTGTGTGTTATTGGGTGACGGTTGTTCAATTTTAAGTACTATCGGTTGTAAACGTTTTAAAATATTAGCCCGTCACGAAAAGGATGGCTACGAGACAGCCAAGGTTGAGTATATACATGATGAGACTATATCGGAGGAGCATTTGCCGTATGTTAGTAAAATGCATGATGTTGTTTTGTCCAAGGCCATACAGTGGTACAAAAGTTTGGAGGAGGACTTGAAACATGAAATTTTACAGAGTTATGGTGAAATGCCGGTAGTTGAAGGAAACTGGGAAACAATAGCTGATGGTCCAGCGTGGGCTTGGTGGATAATTGCATTGTTACCTTTAAGACCACAATTGAAGGTGTGTATTTATTAGATATTATTTTATTCACAGTTAAATTACTTGAATAGTTTTTTTTTTAATTTAGTTATTGTCTAAAACGTTTTTATTTACCATTTTCTAGGTTGATATTTTGGCAACAACATCTTTAGAAAAACGTTTACGTGCGATTGAAAAAACCATACACTCCATGCCCGGTAGTTGTCACTATCAGAGCGTTTCGCAAAACTGTGATGTGGCAGTAGTCGTACACACTCAGCAACATCATCACCGTGGTGAAGATGAAGAAGATGTTGAAATGGAAGGTGAACAAGTTGATCAAAATGTGAATGTGGTGAATCACGAAGAAGATGATCTCACGCTTGATAATGTTAATGAGCAAGAAGAAAATCAGCAACAGGTGTCGTTGCAACATCACATAGAAAATAGAAATCATGATCAACAACATTCAGCCCAAACACTTTTAGAGCAACAGCAACAAATGCATCAACAACAATGTGAAGATGTCTCCATTGTAGATGAATGTTGTCAGCGCACAACCTCGACTGCTCTAGTACATCGACAACTTGAAGTGGCTGAAGATACACTTGACATAACAAGTGATCGTCATCATAATCATAATAATCATCATCACCATCATGCCCATCATCGGCATCGCCGTTCTGGTCATGCACAGTCTTTGTTGTTATAAAATTGTAAATAAATTTACTGAAAAATACTTTTTTGAAAAAAGTTTATCCTGGACAGTCTATATTACTTTCATTCTACTAATTATTAAAGTACATCTTTTTTTCTTATATAAAAAAATACGTCAACTGTAAATCTTTATTCTTTTCCATTTATAATTTTTAAAGTTAAAATATTTAAATCCTATCTGTATATTTTAATCAATGAATGTGTAGTCAGTTAAGTTTGTGTGTGTAGCAGTTTTTTTTTTTAATAAAAATGTGTATAAATTTAGAAATTTTATTAAATTAAAATATATTTTTCATTGTCTAATTCATTGTGATAATACAGAAAATAACTTGAAATATTAATAAAAATAAATAACAAACAGAAAACTTTATTAAAAAGCTGGCAACATGTTGCTGGTTTTAAAATGAAAGTTTTGTTTACAAGAAATTGATTTAGTTGTTAAATAAATTTTAAGTTTATATGTTGCAGGCAACATTTTAATAAGATGTTTGATAACTTTTAGACAAAATTGTAAAAACAATAGTTTGTTATTAAAAATAAAAACATACTTTTATGTATAAATTCCAGCAACATGCTGATGTTTTGAAATTTTGAGTTTTTAAGATTGATAAATATTTGTAATGCATATATATATTCATGTATATACATATGTATATATGCAACTATATATATATTTTTTTTTTTTTTTTGTATCTTATAGTTGTTATCTTAGGGGCCAATATACCGTAGCAGAACCAGTAGTTATAATCACAAAATTTAAACTAATTAATGTAATCTTATATTGTATAAAATTATTGTTTCAAATTAATTGTTAAAGAAAATCTTCTAAATTGATGTCTATGTTAGGGAAATATATGTAGAAACATTAAAAGTCATACTTTTTAACTTAATATAAATTTTATAAAATTAAAAACACACCGAATCAGAATTCAGAATTTATGTGGCTAAAGAAACAAAATTATTTTGAAAAACTAAATATATGAAATTATTTTGTTATTAAGTTTGCTGAACTGAAACCATTTTTAGAAGCTTCATAAAAAGAATTAATAAATCGGAAAGTTTTTTTTTTAATTATTAGTAGTTTGTTTTAAAAATAAGCATTAATAATTTTCTTCTTCTTGCATACAACACAATTTTGGGTAAATAGATTTTAAAATAAACGGTTTAGTTTTTGGTAGGATAAAAACTATTTTGTTTTTAAGTAAGCTTGTAGCAGAAAAAGTTATCATAGCTGAAGGAATGTTATTAATAAACTCTTTTGGTAGTTGGTTATCCAATATAGCCTTTAAATTGAGTTACATCGCTTTGCGTTCACTCGTAGTTTTTATTTACCTAAAAATTATTTTCCAGCCAATATCCAGAAAATTATAATACGCTTCTGAAGCAACATGTTGCTAATATTCTGCAACATGATCCTAGTCCTTCTTGTCCAAAAGTTCTTTTAAAGTTTTGTTTTTTTTTTTTTTGTATTAAAAAAGTAATCTTGTTTCTTAAATTATTGAAAGTAAATTTTTTTAGAAAATATAAAAAATTTGTTTTTTCTACAAGAATTCTACACACATTCCAAATTTGCAAAAAAAACCAATATAAATCACACAAAAAAAATATTTTATTTAAAAAAAATTATTCAAACAAAAGCCAAAAAAAATTTTAAGCTTAAATTTAAAATAAAATTTTTTAACAAAATTTAAAAAAATTTTTTTTTAATTCAAAATAATCTTAAATAAATTTTGTTCACTTTTAATACAAATTCAATTGAACACATCACTATTATAATTAAAGGTTTCTTAAAATTAAATAAAAAAAAAAATATATTTAACAAAGTGAAATAAAAAGAAAAATTTTAAATTAAAAAAAAAAATCAGTTATTAGTACAAGTGTAAATAAAACTAAAAACAATTTTTCAAAACATTAAAACTAATACCCCAATTAAAACTAATATTCAATTCATTCAAGTACATAAAATGCTGAAACTCAATGACAATCTGCATGATTTACTAAAAATTATAAATGAGATAATTATAACATCAAAATAAAACCCCATTTAAAATTTAAAAGTCTAGTAATTAATTGTGTGAAAATAAAAAACAGAAAAAAAATTCTTAGAAATTATTTTTTATAACTAACATAGCTAAATAAATTTATTATAACTTAAAAAAAACTATAAAATTCAAAAAATTTTTTCTTTTCTAATTAATTTCCATCAAACTATCTTTTCTGTCACTTAATCGTAAATAGATATTGTATAAAAAAAGAAATAGTTCGAAACAGAAGTAATAATAAAAATTTATTTAAATTTAAATGCTTTAACAAAAAAATAAATAAAAATTTGTATTTGCCATTTTGCCAAAATTAGAAATTCAACCTTTGGACTTATTAAATATTAGTTTTATGTATCTACAAATAAATGCATTATTATTTATGGAATGTATATGTTCATCGAATAAAACAAATGTCGAAATGTTCCACTTTAACCTTACATTTTTCAACTTAACCGATTCAGAGAAATGCTTTCAAACTAAATTTTGATTGCAAGCATTTTTTCGTATTGGAGTTGTCGCAATGAACTCTATTTGCGTAACGACAACTTCTTGCCAATTACTCTTTAAACAAAGTACACTGAATCGTACGCACATTAAATTCAATTCATTATTTGTTTAATTACTTTGGTTTCTTTGATCGCCAATTTTACACCGGTAAAAAACCCTTGCCGCTCAACTCATTAGTGTTCTAACTTTTGACTTATCCTTTCCCAATCTAGCACCACAGAATCTTCAACATAAAACTAACATTTCCTTCAACGTTTCTATCTTATTATGCTGATAAGAATTGTTGGGAGAAGTATACGAGGGCTTTAATTATAGGAAAATGGCAAATGCAAAATTGCATAACTTTTTAAATTAAATTTTATTAATAATAAATATAAAACAAATATAAATTTTTTTCAATATTATATAAAATATGATAAAAACTTTTTATAAAATCTAATACTTCATTCCTAATATTTTCTATAAAATTTATACATTTTGCCTTCTTTTTTAAAACTCGAAATTTTGATTTTAGCTTTTGTTTTTTTTTCATAATTTAGTTATTTAAGTTTTATGAATTTCAAACTAAAATATAAATGCTGTGAATATTTTAAGTGTGTTCTTTAATTAAATTTTTTTATTTAAGCGTATTTAGTTTTTGTAATACAGAATTTATATTTCAATGTTTCGTTTGTTTGTTAAAAAATAATTTTATTTGTAAAATATCTTAGAAGTATTTTTTTATTTTTAAATCTTAAAGAAAAAAAAAACAAAAATCAAAGCAAACAAAATGTTTCCAGAATACAATTTTTACTTTATTTTCAAATAAAATTTAATTAAATTCATTTAAAAATTAAAAACAAGCTTTTTAATAAAGAATAAAAAAGGGAAAGACAAAACGAAATACATAATTGTATTAAAGTTTTTTTTTTTTAGAATCTGTTCCTTATTTCGTTAGTTTATTACAATCTCCTCTGTACTTGTTTCTTATTGTGTTCCGCATAATCCTACCGATCTTCTAGTCTTTGTAGCGTTGTAGATATATGACTCCTAAGAGGTAAGCGGTTATCTATTATCACTCCGATTATCTATTATCACTCATAGACATCATCAATCATCAGCTTGGTAGATCCACAGAAAGTAACAATTATTGCACCACCTGAATGCTAGCGTTCGTCTCTGTTTTAACTGCTGCGGTTACCAGTGCCATGCCATAAGTATACGAGTACAAGCATAACTGGGACGAACTAATGCAGCTTGTCACAATTAAGCTTTTAGCTAAAAATCTTTGAGAAAATGCTCGAAAAATATTTAGCGTTTAGCGATTAGAAAACGCGCGTTTGTCAGAACATGGTCGTCTACTGAAGTGTTGAAAATTTTTCCTCCTCTGCAGAAATTCCCACTATTACGAAACTAAGGGTCAACACCAAGTTTTTCATTTAATTTTTTTCTTTGCTTAAAATTGCATTTTACATCGCGTAGACAACTTTTTTTTCATTTTTGCAAATGCAATAATAACACAAACAGCTGTTCAAGTTATAGAAAAAAAATCACGTTAAATTCACTATACCAATTTCCTGTTCGGGTGGAATAAAAATTTCACGTAAACAAAAATATCACTTCTTATTCACGATGGGGGTGAATATTTCGAAAACTAACGAATGCTTCTTTTAGTTTGTAAAATGAAGTAACGTGGTAGCTAATTTCAATGATTATTTTTACAAAAAGTTTGAACCATTTGCTTCAACGAAGACGAATTTTGTTTTGGAGAAAAAAAAAAAGTTGTAAATATCTTCAGCATCACTTTATGGTATTAAAATTTGACCAAAATATTTATTTACTTTCATTAAAATATTATTAAAACAATTAGAAAATAAAATATAATTTGACAAGGAAGATTTGAATAAAAATTTCAATTCAAATTTCTTTTCTAACCAAAATAAATAAGAAAAAACACAACAATTTTTAAGTTTTTTTTTTAAAAATCTCACTTTTAAAAAGAACAAATTTACACTATTGAAACGTTTTTTACTCTTTACTACGGTAGTAAAGGGTATAAATAAGTTTGCTATTCCTTTTGTAATCTCATCGCTGTATTATGTATGTATGTGTAAAAAACTCCCACAAAAGGCGCGGAAGCCCGGGCAGGGGCAAAAGGTATGTGAACCCAGATGGCGTCTAGAGGGCAGAGAGTAGAGTAGACCATGAAGGTAAAAAACCTATATTCTCACAGGCGCATATAATACTCTTACTTGTTTATTTTATCTTATTGGACTAATTGACCTCAGTTCCAGATGGCGACTTAATTAATAAAAAAAAAGAGTTTTTATAAGAATTTAATTTATTACTATTTTGCTGTTGAAAACTACATAGTCACCTAAAGTTAATAGTTTTTAAAACTTATAATCGAAAACCATGTACATAATTCTTGATTCCGAATGACTTATATCAGTCAACATGTGACATCTAAAATAATTTTTCAAAATTAAGTTTAATCTTCACATTTAACACCACTGCTTATGGGCAGCATCTCATTAATATTCGATACAACCCACTTATCTAACTGTTAGATAAGTGAAAAAATTGTTAACGAATGAATCGTGGATTAGTTTTAAGAGGTTGAATGACAATATAATAGAAATCCAACTTCTATAAATAAATAAAAATTTTTTTTGCCACATTAAGTGTTAAAGTAAGAGTGAGTTTAGTTATATAACGAAAATAGGAAAAAAAAAGAAAAAAAAAATAATCTGCCTTTTGACAAAATACAAAAAACAATTATATATATATTTCTGGCCTGGCAACACTGAGTGCTGCCAAGTGCAATCTGACATTTTCATTGGAAAGTTTGTCATTTTTAAGCATAATCGTACTCAAAATGGTTTGACGTACGACCATTATTTGTGTTGTTTACAGTGACTTGAAAAAATTAATATAGAAAAAAATGGAATTAACTCGTGAACATTATCGTGCCATCATTTTTCACAACTTTCGACGTGGATTATCACGACAAGAGTGCATTGATGAACTTAAATCTTTGTATGGCGATGAAGCACCATTCCATAGCACTGTGAAAAATTGGTATAATGAATTTAATCGTGGCCGAAGCTCGTTCAAAGAGGAATTCCGTGAAGGTCGTTCAAAAACGGCTGTTGTGCCAGAGAACATTGATGCCGTGCGTGAACTCATAATGCAAGATCGACATGCGACATACCGAGAGATAGGGACATCCTTGGACATTTCTTCCACCAGCATACATTCGATACTGCATGAACACCTGGCCGTAAAAAAGGTTTGTTCTCGTTGGATCCCGCACAATTTGAAAGTCGCTCAAAAAAAGGCTCGTGTCGATTGGTGCAAAGAAATGTTGCAAAAATACGATTGCGGTGCTTCAAAAGACGTTTATAAGATCTTCACAGGTGACGAATCATGGATCTATGCGTATGAGCCCGAAACGAAACAACAATCGACCGTGTGGGTCTTCAAGGACGAGCAAAATCCAACGAAAGTTGTTCGTGGAAGAAGCACTTCGAAGCAAATGGTCGCCTGTTTCTTCGGGAAAACTGGTCATGTGGCGACTGTTCCGCTTGAGCAACGTAGGACGGTCACTTCTGAGTGGTACACTACAATTTGTTTGCCTGAAGTCATCGGATAAATTCGAAAAACCAACAAGAGAAGACGAATCATTGTTCGCCATGACAATGCGAGCTCTCACATATCGGCTCAAACCAGAGCGTTTTTGACCCGCCAAAACGTCGAATTAATGGGTAATCCGCCGTACAGCCCTGACTTGGCACCTAATGACTTCTTCTTGTTTCCGCACATTAAGAAAGAAATGCGTGGTCAACGATTTTCGTCGCCAGAAGAAGCTGTTGAAGTGTTCAAAAACCATGTTTTAGAGGTGTCTCAATCGGAGTGGAAAAAGTGCTTCGACAACTGGTTTGAGCGCATGCAAAAGTGTATAAATCATGCTGGAGAATACTTTGAAAAACAATAAAACCATTTTTGATTTTAAATATTCGCATTTTCACTATTAGGCCAGAAATATATAGAGCAGCCCTCGTACCAACTGATCGACAAGAACACATGAGACACAAGATAGACGATGTACTTGAAGAAACAATAAAAGAACACGCTGCATCTAAAACTAATCAAAACTACTAGAATAAACACAACAATTCATACAATAGGCAAAATGCACAAAATTCAAGAATGACCCAACCGATTTATTCCAAAGGTAAATAGGCAGCTTTCTTAAACGCTGCAAAACGTTTACTGGCGGAAAGTTATACAAATACATTAACATAAACCTAGGACCCCTACAGTCAGAGCACAATCCAAATCTCATGAAGAAAATATACCATTCAGACCTGCAGTAAATAACAAACCTACTCCTGCATATAACTTGACCAAACATCTCACCACATTATTAAAAGAGAAAATAAATTTACAAAACACATATATGTTACGGAATACACAAGACGTCATAAACAAAATTAAGAACATCAAAATCACTGCTAACATGAGACTCGTTTCCTTCGACATAAATTATCTATATAAGAACAAGAAGAAAGAAAGAAGAGGAATTAATCGATATGACACAACGACACATCTTTACATACACAGGACCAGAAATATATTAACCTTTTCCAAAAAGAAGTTTTACAGACAATACTATAAGCGAGCAACTCTCAACGCAACAATCTCAAAACATCAACAAAAACAAACGATAAATTTAGTACCAACGAGCATACAGACTTAATTGCACCTGCAACCATACATGCATCGGGCAAACTGGACGAACATTAAAAACAAGATTTACAGAACAAATACAATCATACAAACTGAAAAGCGAAGACTACAATTTCGCAATACACCTTAACAAACATAGACACGAACCAAGGAAAATATATGAATGTATAACAGTATTACACCCAAGTAAAAAAGGACGAAGACTAGACATTCTTCAAAAGATAAATATCTATAAAAGAAGAACATTTAACCGAGACATTATTAACGAACAGGTAAACACATATTCTGATACGATTTTACACCACAAAAATTTTGAAAACACTCCTACAAACGAAAAAACAGACCATTGATGGTCACCCTTATCTATCTAATAATAAAATACGGAGATATTAATTACCTAAATCCACCACCTTTTATTCTTAATACTATATATTTTTAACACTATCTCTTCGGTACTAACAAAAACGTGGCTTGAAAATGATGTTACATATCACATCGAAAACTCTCGCCAAACGTACCATACAGTCAAAGACGACAGTTTTCACAAAAGACATAACAACAAAAAAATTTATCTTAACTCTCAATTCCTATTTTGTTAGTGCAATCGAAATATTTTGACACAAATTTAAACTACTATTCTTCTTCTGTCTATTGGTATAAAAGCTCAGATATTTCCTTTTGATTGTGAATAAAATATCAATTTCTACACTAAAGATTTCAAATTACTATTCGTTGCAATAGATCATTGATCTTTATTTAGAGCTGCTTAGGAATAAATTTCAATCGATTTGCATTATCAGGCTATTTACAATAAAAAAAAAAACAAATAAGAGTGCTATATTCGGCTATTCCGAATCTTATATCCTCTTCACCATTTAAATATGTATGTAAATCTAGTTTAGTGAAGTAACTCCAATCAAGAGGAGTAAGAGAATTAAAAAATAATATAAAAGAAGAAGTCCTATATATTTTACATTAAAATGTCATCGGCTCTTAATGGGTTAAGCATTTTTTTTAAATTTACTATATCCTTAAAGATCCCTTCAAAAGCTTTTATATGATATCCATAATGACATTTTAAAAAATTTGGAAAGTTTAGAGGCCCGTAACTCGGAAAATATAGGCGAGCGCCAATATTTTCACTTCATATTTCTTTCTTTTTTTATCGCCCCATATTTTTTTTATTGGAGTTACTTCATTATTCCAAATGATATTAAAAATTAAAGGCAAGCGTGGTGTTTGGCCCGCCTGCCTCTGAGGACGTGGACCGATCTTTCTGATTTTTCAATAGCACTTCATTCGACACTATGTCTGATCGATTGGCGTATTTAAATTTTCTCTAGCTAATCTAGTGCCTTGGCAAACTTGATTTCAACACTAACACGGACGTACAGACGGACATTGCTTAATCGATTTCGCTATGCATAAGAACTCAGAAATTACAAACGGAGTGACAAAGTTGGATGTACCATTTTTTAACTTTTTGTAGTGAAGCGTATGAAAACAAATTGAATTCAATATTAGTTAAACTATTTTTGTTTTTCGCTTCTAACAACACAATTTTTATGCGTTTTGTTTCGATAATATTGTAATTGACGAAATGACGTCAGTTGCCACAAGACACATATTTAAGAAAATATTTTTTATTTTTGTTGTTATGGGTCCATTAAAGTTTATTAAACAACGAACGCATTCGTTGTGTTACCTTTGATACTTTTATTTTTTCTTTTTTATCTTTCAGTTATTTTTTCTTTTGCATTTTTTTTTTATTTTTAAATAACGAATAATAAAACCGGTATATTCTATTTGATAAGTGCTTGGTAATATGATCAATTCAACATTATCTAAATGACAACTAAAGTATCATGAAAACAAATTAATCTTTTTCCATCAAACTCTTGTTTTATTGTGTGAGTGTAAGGAAAACCAATATATTCTGGATTTATACTAACTGCTTTGCAAGAGTTTAAAGCGTCTATTAGAAGGTCCGACTTTGCATGTGAGGAACGACAGTGCCGAATCTTATATACCCTTTACTATCTATATAAATGATGACAGAGAAATAAAGAAAAAAAGAAAAAATTTGAGTACTATATATAAATTTACATAATTATGTCATCGGCCCTTAATGGGTTAAGCAATTTAAAAAATTTTTAGTATTATCTCAAAGATCTCTTCAAAAGCTTTAAAATGATACCCATATTGATATTTTAAAAAATTTGAAAATTTCGAGCCCCGTAACTCGGAAAATATGGGTGAGCGCCAATTTTTTCACTTGAAGTTTTTTTTTCTTAATTTTTAGTTCTCTTTCGTCCCATATACTCGTATATGTTTTTAATTGGAGTTTTTTTTTCCAAATAACATGAAAAAATTAGAGGTAGGCGTGGTGTTTTGCCTGATGCCTCGATGGACATTGACCTATCATGCTGATTTCTAATAGCACCTCTTTCGACACTATATCTGTTCAATTGAAATATTTTTTTTTTTTTTGTAAAAACCACTGACGGATAGATGGACATCGCTCAATCGACTTTGCTATGTCTAAAAAGTCCGAATACATAAACATTACACACGAAATGAAAAACTTATATAAACTTTTTTCCACTTTTTGTGGTAATGAAGTAACCAGTAAGTTTCCATTGATAATAAAAATCAGTTTGCATTACCAGTAAATTTTTACTGATTGCTGAAAAAATAAAGTAAAGAGTAAAATTTTACTGATAATACAAATCAGTTTCAGTAATCAGTTAATTTTTACTGTTTTTGCATTACTGGAAAAATTTTATCGACTACTGCAAATTTTTCAGTAGTAATGAAAATTTTAATGATAACTGTATTTTTATAAATATTACTTTATCATACTTAAGAAGACAATTAAAAGATTTAGTAGGACATGTTGAGCGTAAGTGAAGTATTGTCTCAGAATGACTTTATTTATGAATGACTGCTAATGAAAATTAATTAAAATGCAGATTCAGTAAAAAATTTTTTACTGCCTTTTTACTGTTACCTCAAAGAGTCCATCTCTGTATTCAACAACCCAAATAAAATATTAAAATATTATTCCATCAATAAATCATACATTTTTTCTTCTTGATGAAGTTTGATGTGATGAGTTTGATATGTTGCAGTTATATAAACAAAACTAAATAACCAACACAAACATAATTTTTGACAATAATAGTTTGTTGCGTGACCATAGCGCTTAAGAAAGTCATTGCAAAAAAAATATTTTTTTTTATATTTTCGATATATTTTTGTTCTATCTTCAACGTGTTATTTTAGTAATATCAAAGGAAAATATCACTACAGACTGCGTGGCTCTGTTTTTTCTATAAACAACAACAAGTATTATGTTTGAATGCTTAATGTTACGTCTTCCATTTTCATTAAGTTTGAAGGGTCAAAACCTTAAAATTCGCTACGTAATTGTATTGTAACGTACAGACTTTTCTTAATGCAGCCACAATTCTGTCTTTTATAGAACCCCACTGCCAGCCTTTATTGCGCTTTTAAGGTATTACGCGAATATAAGAGACAAAAAATGACCTGCGCAGATTTCCATGACCCAAGTAATTATACATATATCTAAACTGTAGGTCAAAAGGTATCGTCGATATATGCTATTCTATCAAAGAATATAACGCCATTTTAAACAGTAGAGTAGAGCAGAAAACAAGCTTTAGGTAGTGTGTAAATTTTATATTATCCACTTAAATGTGGCTGATAAATCTATTACTTAAATGCTGATTACAAAATATATTACATACTGGTACGAGGGCTGCTATGGCAACACTGAGTGCTGCCAAGCGCAATCTGACATTTCCATTGGAAAGTTTGTCATTTTTAAGCATAATCGTACTCAAAACGTTTTAACGTACGACCATGATTTGTGTTGTTTACAGTGACTTGAAAAAATTAATATAGAAAAAAATGGAATTAACTCGTGAACATTTTCGTGCCATCATTTTTCACAACTTTCGACGTGGATTATCACGACAAGAGTGCATTGATGAACTTAAATCTTTGTATGGCGATGAAGCACCATCCTATAGCACTGTGAAAAATTGGTATAATGAATTTAATCGCGGCCGAAGCTCGCTCAAAGACGAATTCCGTGAAGGTCGTCCAAAAACGGCTGTTGTGCCAGAGAACATTGATGCCGTGCGTGAACTCATAATGCAAGATCGACATGCGACATACCGAGAGATAGAGACATCCTTGGACATTTCTTCCACCAGCATACATTCGATACTGCATAAACACCTGGCCGTAAAAAAGGATTGTTCTCGTTGGATCCCGCACAATTTGAAAGTCGCTCAAAAAAAGGCTCGTGTCGATTGGTGCAAAGAAATGTTGCAAAAATACGATTACGGTGCTTCAAAAGACGTTTATAAGATCGTCACAGGTTACGAATCATGGATCTATGCGTATGAGCCCGAAACGAAACAACAATCAACCGTGTGGGTCTTCAAAGACGAGCAAAATCCAACGAAAGTTGTTCGTGGAAGAAGCACTTCGAAGCAAATGGTCGCCTGTTTCTTCGGCAAAACTGGTCATGTGGCGACTGTTCCGCTTGAGCAAGGTAGGACGGTCACTTCTGAGTGGTACACTACAATTTGTTTGCCTGAAGTCATCGGAGAAATGCGAAAAACCAACAAGAGAAGACGAATCATTGTTCACCATGACAATGCGAGCTCTCACACATCGGCTCAAACCAGAGCGTTTTTGACCGGCCAAAACGTCGAATTAATGGGTCATCCGCCGTACAGCCCTGACTTGGCACCTAATGACTTCTTCTTGTTTCCGCACATCAAGAAAAAAATGCGTGGTCAACGATTTTCGTCGCCAGAAAAAGCTGTTGAAGTGTTCAAAAACCATGTTTTAGAGGTGTCTCAATCGGAGTGGAAAAAGTGCTTCGACAACTGGTTTGAGCGCAAGCAAAAGTGTTTAAATCATGCTGGAGAATACTTTGAAAAACAATAAAACCATTTTTGATTATAAATATTCGCATTTTCGCTATTTTTCTGTTTTCTTTAATTAACACACCATTTAATAAATAGTTTCTCTTCTTAATAAAATTAAATTTAAACGCACTAAATATGATTCCTTATTAAATGAATTTTTTCATAATCAATAAACAGGTATTTTTTGCATTCTAAATTAATTTAAATTTTTAAAATTTTACTATTAAGTGTTCTGCAACCAACATTTCACCTTTCAAATTCGTTAAAAATAAAAAATAAAATAATTCTGAAAAACGCAAAAATAAAATGTTTTAGTTTTTAATTTCGTTCTACTCTCCTTCTACTATTTTTCTAGAAAATAAAATAAAAAATTCCTTCAGTTATCTTTAGACAGCCAAAGAAAGCAACTGATCGCTGTAAATCGGATAGATTCAAAAAAAGAATTTGAAAGCTACCAAAAGGCTTTGGGATTCGAAACGCAATAAGATAAGAGTAATCGCTTAATCGTTAACATGCCAAACGTGAAATTTCGAATCTAGAGTTTTTTCGGAATTAAAATTTTTTTATTTTTTTATGCAAAAAGAAAAATATTTATAATAACAAATGAATTTTTTAATTTCGGCTTACGTTCGTTAACATTTTGTCGTGCCAAAGTTATCTTCACGTATCTCCAAAATATTTTTTGGGAAATTCAGTCCAAAAAATTTACATGAAAAAGTAGTCCACTATTTTTATCTAATATGTTTTAATTTTTTTTTATCGATTTATGTAAAACTATATGAAGTCATTGAAAAAAAGTTTAGGTTAGTGCTATTTTCACATGCAAAAATTTTAGTTTTTTTATTTTATACTTTTGAGCCAATTTTTCATTGCATTTTCACACATTTCACGCAGTATTTTATTAATTTTATCACAAATATTTTGTTTAAGTGGCTCAAGCGTTTCTGATATGTTTGGCTAAACCTTACGTTTCATATATCCCCACAAAAAAAGTGTGGAGCCGTTGAATCAGGCGACCGTGGAGGCCAATCAACGTTACCATTTCTTGAAATACCTTATTGTGGAAAGAGATCTCGCAACAATCTATTGTAATTCTTGCTGTATGCGATGTGGCACCGTCTTGTTTTTAGCACATGTTACTCCAGCCCAAGGCAAGCATTTGTGGCGTAACAAAGTTTTCAATCATGTCACGATATCAATTCCCATTCACAGTTACTGTTACGCCGTTTTCATGTTCAAAGAAATATGGTCCCTCTGAACAAATTGCAAATTGGATGCAAAGTTGACTGATAAGTATTTTGAGAGTTTTCCATTGCCCAAAACCGACTATTCCGTTTATTCAGATATCCATTCAATTGAAAATGTGCCTCGTCACACATTATGATATTTTAATGAAACTCGGTGTTGCATGGTTCCCCCACGTAATGTCCTATTGGCATATCGCTGGTTTCATGTAAAAGGGCCCTAACTCGTAACTTTACAGGAGAAGGTAAAAACATAATAGAAACTGTATTTATCACAATGAAATATTAAAAATGCAACTGCTTAGAAAACCGTTATTTTTGATACTATTGCATTAAAATTTTATGACAAGATGTATCTGTGTGAAATGTATTGGAATCACGAAAAATTTCAATTTAGTAAAAATTCGAGTAAGGGTCTTTCTACATGAGACCAGCGATATGTACAGTGTCGTAAATAGTCCTGTAGTAGAAGCTCTTGTGTCAATTGAATTTTAAATGAACACAATTTAAAATCCTTGTGCAAAATTGTGGCCAAAGTTCTTCTTTGAAGACCAAGCTCCTAAGCACGGCGTCGAATTGATGTAGATGAATTGTTTTCAACACTTTCTTGATCAGCAGTAATGTTTTTAGTCGATCTTGAAGTACGTTATAGTCCATGCTTGGCCTTATCATCTACAGACCCTCTTTCTTCGACGTCGTTTACTACACTACTATTTCTTCCAAAAATTCAATGTTTCTTTCTCATCGTCACATTGTTCGGTTTTAGATTTTAATAAAATGTTTTAACGATTAAAACTCGTAGGTTTATCGATTATTTTTTTAATAAATACTTTGGCACGTGTCTACTACACGACTGCCAAATATGAACTGTCAAAACTAATGTTTACCGAAATGGCGGCAATGGACACCCTGTATATACCACATTTTGAGAAATATTTTTTACTGTATGGTACATAGGTAAAATTCGTTACATCAAGTAAGCGCTATAGGTTGAAAATATAACTAACTGTGCAATTGGAACGAAACAATAAATGGTTGATCTGGAAACGATATTGCTGTTATTAAATTTAAAACATTTTTTAAATTAATGAAATTTTACTTTGTTTTCGGCTTTTGGTTCTTTTTTAATTAATTTCTAAACATTTTTAGAAAAAAAATTATTTACAAATGTATGCGGACGTTTTCCAAAGAAAACAAGAAAAATTAGACGCTAGCAGAATGAAATGCATTTTTCATGATTTTAAAAATATTGAGCATAAAATTTTATTTTAACAGGTCTTGTGGTCCCTTAAATTTTTTTATAAAAAAAAATATTTAAAAACAATATCTCAAAATTTTCTAAGTTAGGTCATTAGCTAATTCAAGAGATAGACAGGTTAAAAAAAAAAAAAACTTAGAACTGTTAATCCAAAAAAGGAGCTATAAAAATTACAGAAATTCTTTCGAATAAATTCAAAGCATATTCCTCGGTAGCAGTTCAATAACATCTTTAAAATATTCCGTTCACTAAAATAAAAGAAATAATCTATACACTTATACATATAATAAAACTGTAATGGAATCATTTCTGTACATGGAATATTTTTTTAAAATTTTGATGTTGATGTACAAAGTAATCGATATGAAATACAAAACACGTATTTTTAGAAATGTCTGTGTTCGCATCACGTAAAAACTAATGAATGGATTTGTACAATATTTTTTTAAGGAGGTACCTTCGAACCTTGGTTCCAATATAGAATACTTTTTTTCATAATACTAAGTCATTTCGTAAAGAAAATAGAGATAAAAATGTGAAAGCACCTCATTTTACCGGTATAGTGGTACTAATACAGTTGTCGGCTCTTTTTATTCAGGCAGATGAAAATTTTTTAACACTGTCTACAGAATTCTGGAACAAATATTATAAAACACATTTTTCTTAATTTGAATTTTAAGAAAATTAGGAATGACACCCACACGAAGGCAAAATTAAAGATATTTAAAGAATATGCGTTTATCTTTAACAAAGTTGTGTGAAATTCCTTCGGATTTATTCACTCAAGTTTGCAAATAAATTTTCAGAGCGAAAAATTATGCTCGAGTGTATCATGGCGAAATCCTGTACCAGATGGTGGCAGTGGCGAATTCATTAATTTTCTCCATTGCATGAAATATCAATCTTCATATAAAAAAATTTGTAGCTGATTTTCCAGTTGTTTCAATCAACCAATCAAGTATTTTAAAGACTTTTAAATTGTTATTTAATTTAGTTGTAAGAATATAGTTTCCTTTTATATACAAAGTTCTTCTTTGAAGACCAAGCTCCTAAGCACGGCGTCGAATTGATGTAGATGAATTGTTTTCAACACTTTCTTGATCAGCAGTAATGTTTTTAGTCGATCTTGAAGTACGTTATAGTCCATGCTTGGCCTTATCATCTACAGACCCTCTTTCTTCGACGTCGTTTACTACACTACTATTTCTTCCAAAAATTCAATGTTTCTTTCTCATCGTCACATTGTTCGGTTTTAGATTTTAATAAAATGTTTTAACGATTAAAACTCGTAGGTTTATCGATTATTTTTTTAATAAATACTTTGGCACGTGTCTACTACACGACTGCCAAATATGAACTGTCAAAACTAATGTTTACCGAAATGGCGGCAATGGACACCCTGTATATACCACATTTTGAGAAATATTTTTTACTGTATGGTACATAGGTAAAATTCGTTACATCAAGTAAGCGCTATAGGTTGAAAATATAACTAACTGTGCAATTGGAACGAAACAATAAATGGTTGATCTGGAAACGATATTGCTGTTATTAAATTTAAAACATTTTTTAAATTAATGAAATTTTACTTTGTTTTCGGCTTTTGGTTCTTTTTTAATTAATTTCTAAACATTTTTAGAAAAAAAATTATTTACAAATGTATGCGGACGTTTTCCAAAGAAAACAAGAAAAATTAGACGCTAGCAGAATGAAATGCATTTTTCATGATTTTAAAAATATTGAGCATAAAATTTTATTTTAACAGGTCTTGTGGTCCCTTAAATTTTTTTATAAAAAAAATATTTAAAAACAATATCTCAAAATTTTCTAAGTTAGGTCATTAGCTAATTCAAGAGATAGACAGGTTAAAAAAAAAAAAAACTTAGAACTGTTAATCCAAAAAAGGAGCTATAAAAATTACAGAAATTCTTTCGAATAAATTCAAAGCATATTCCTCGGTAGCAGTTCAATAACATCTTTAAAATATTCCGTTCACTAAAATAAAAGAAATAATCTATACACTTATACATATAATAAAACTGTAATGGAATCATTTCTGTACATGGAATATTTTTTAAAATTTTGATGTTGGTGTAGAAAGTAATCGATATGAAATACAAAACACGTATTTTTGGAAATGTCTGTGTTCGCATCACGTAAAAACTAATGAATGGATTTGTACAATATTTTTTTAAGGAGGTACCTTCGAACCTTGGTTCCAATATAGAATACTTTTTTTTCATAATACTAAGTCATTTCGTAAAGAAAATAGAGATAAAAATGTGAAAGCACCTCATTTTACCGGTATAGTGGTACGAATACAGTTGTCGGCTCTTTTTATTCAGGCAGATGAAAATTTTTTAACACTGTCTACAGAATTCTGAAACAAATATTATAAAACATATTTTTCTTAATTTGAATTTTAAGAAAATTAGGAATGACACCCATACGAAGGCAAAATTAAAGATATTTAAAGAATATGCGTTTATCTTTAACAAAGTGGTGTGAAATTCCTTCGGATTTATTCACTCAAGTTTGCAAATAAATTTTCAGAGCGAAAAATTATGCTCGAGTGTATCATGGCGAAATCCTGTACCAGATGGTGGCAGTGGCGAATTCATTAATTTTCTCCATTGCAGGAAATATTAATCTTCATATAAAAAAATTTGGAGCTGATTTCCAGTTTTTTCAATCAACCAATCAAGTATTTTAAAGACTTTTAAATTGTTATTTAATTTAATTGTTAGAAAATAGGTTTCTTTTATATACAAACAAAATTATCATTAAAGATTGATAAAAACAATGTTCGTAATATAGAATAAAGACGACAGGTATATTACAATAATGATTTATACTCAATTTTAATTTTGAACACAAACATACGTGAAGACCTGGGGACCTGGGGAATGCACAGATTGATAGATCTGTAAAATTAACTACAGGAAGCGGTCTGATCTATTTTTTTTTAATTTTGTGATATATAAACGTGAAGACAACTTTGTAACAACGATTTGTAAACATTTTTTATTTTTTTTAGCAATTTTTAGAATCTTTATATAAAAACAATTGTTGCAAGCGAATTGTGGCTTTTTAACTCACGATGGGTCATAACGCATTCGATTAAATTTTTAGGGTTTGTTTATATGGTCGCGTAGATGATTTATCTAAGGTTTGTAAGAAATCGGTCAACGCGTTCGTGAGTTATGACTTTTAATGACAACATATATTTTGTCGATGTAAAAAAAAAAAAAAATTACTTAAACTCCTTTGAACGTATGCGATAGATGGATTTGATTCAATGCTAATTTTTAATGCCGAAATTAATGAAATCATTTGTTATAATATTAACAAACAGTTCATAAAAATTAAAATGATTGAAAAATATTTATTAATCCAAAAAGTATTATTTGGAATCTTTTTTTATATTACCAAGATGTTGTTTATGGTCCCAACACATACACACCCGATCAGACAAATTGAGCCGCTTGAACACAATATTGAAAAAATCTGGTAAAAACGTTTTAAAGAAAACTTCCACAATACGTATGAATATTCACTATATTTTCACTTTTTTGATATTAAATGAATTGATACATTGAATCGAGCACCAATTAGCAGTCAATAATTATTCGAAAAATTTCTTACACTAAAAAACACATAAATTCAGAAATATTGAAAAACCTCGAAATTTCGGAGTCGGAAAAATACCGGGATATCTGATCTGCGTTTACAATATTCTGAATCTTGGGCTTCTTTAATATCCACTCAGACTGGCAGCCTCAGTCATTAATGATTTAATTCAACTTTTTTAACTTTAAGTTCAAGAAACCACAAATCGATATCTTTATTCAAAATACTACTTGTAGTGTGTAAGTTGTTTCGCTTGACCGATTATTTTGATAGAAACGCCTTAAGTTTACAATTTTGCTGCATATTTTTATTTTTTGTTTTTCAGTTCATTTGTTTTACAAATTTAAACGGGGCATTGCATTTCAACATAAATAGAAATCTTTTTTGCCTCAGTTTTTTTCTCCTATATTGATGCAATTTTTAAAGTATTTTTTATTTGCTTTTTAAGAGTATTAAATAATATTAAAAAAATTTAATACAATATTTAAATTATAAATCTGTTTCTTGAGAGTATTTTTAAATTTGAACTACAAATAAGCGTTTACTTATTAATTTGAAACTTCTAAAAAAGGTGTCTGCAAGGGCATTCAAGTATACCGCCAGCGTAGTCAATATACTATAACCAAAACCAGAAATAAAGTATAAATTATTTTCCAACAGTCCTTCCAGAGTCCTAATATTGCATTTTGTTTCACATTGTCAAAGGCCCCTTCTGTATCTAGAAAGGCAACCAATGAATAGTCCCCTTACCCCAGAGATTTTTGAATTTACCCCACGAGCAAGTGCAGCGCCATGTCAACAGATTTTTCCTTGGTGTAGGTAGGCTGAGAAAAAAAAAGCGGGGTTGGGGTTAATCGTTTTGCTCAAATGAAGATCGATTACCTGTCCCGACTTTTGAAAAAAAAGCTTAATAATTTTGTAACAGAGTTTTTAAATTGTAGACCTCATTCCGAAATGATTCAGTTTTATCTATATTTTTCCTTGAATAAAACTTTAACTAAGAAATTCTTGAACAAATGATGTACACTTTTTTGGTTATTTGATGAAATAATTAAAGCCGTAATTATTTTTTTAAATTGTAATATAAGTAGCCAACCCTGCTCTGGTTTCGTTTTTATATACTTTCCTTAACTTAAACGCGCTAAGATGAAAACACATTTGAAATAGGTAAAACGGGCAACGCATTCCATTATCCAAATTTTGTATTGAAATGTAAGAGTTTTATGTCTCAGACTTCATTGATTAAATGAGAATTTTAATAAATAAAAAAAAAAAACAAAAAAAAAGTATTTACAAATACTTTTCATATTTAATAGTCTTAAATAATGAATACTTAATAAAATAGTTATCTTTTAATTTGTTTGAAAGGAATTAAACACAATTATCGTTTATGAACTTAAGCAATGATTCGAAATAATAAATTTAAAATTTTTTTTGTATCAAATTACAAACAGAAAACTATAAAATAATTGTTAACCCAAAAATATGAAAATTTCAATAAGAATTGAATGAATTTTACAGCGCTGGTTCGATTGCAACAACATATTTACGTGGGTGTTGTAGAGTATT